>BSBM01000428.1:8917500-13717500 GCA_027924585.1 Larix kaempferi
TGTTGGGTGATAAATGAAGTAAACGTTACCCACTGAACTACACAATGTTCAACAGAGGTGCGCACGCACTAGAAACATGCATGCACTCCTAGCGCATGCACGGCCCTACTGAGCATAAAATTCAGAAAATAAACTGTGGTTTTCTCCCACATTTTTTCTCTCATTCTTGGCATATTTTTCGTTGTTTACATGCACAATCTGACAACCATTTGCATTTTGGATTGAATTCACACACCATTTGGTGTTTCTTTGACAATTTGGGTAGAATACACAACAGTTGAGGCTCTATTTGGCTCTTTGGATTGAATACAAACTAGTTGGGCTCTATTTGGGTCCTTTGATTGAATACACAACAGTTGGACTCTATTTGGCTCCTTGGATTGAATTCTCATGCTGCTTGGACACACTTGAACTCTTCTTACATATAGTGGATACATCAAAAGAGCATTTTACATTTGAAGCAAAGAGAAATCATAATCCTTGAGGTATGGTGACAATTTTATCTTGTTAAATGTATTTTAGTCTTCATTCACTTTGTTTGAATTGTATCTATTTTATTTTTTCATCATGAATTGTATGATAGATGTATTTTAGTCTTCTTGATCTTCAACATAGACAATAAAAACATCTTACCACAAAAAAAATACAACATGCACCAAGCAATGCTTTCAACCATTCATGAAGATAATAAAAAAAACTTACTTGCATCACCACCAATAACCCTTCATAATCACATAACTCCATCTAGTACACAAAAATTTGTTGAATTCCTCATGATTTCCCTACAATAACTCACACAAACACCTTAAGAATTGAAAACTCTTAATATTTTGGGGCTATTATCCTTCATCCAAAACATGAAAATGAAGTGAGTAGGAGCTTCTCCTTTTGTAGGGAATGTGCTCCTACTAACATCCCATACCACCATCTAATTGAGTTCCTAGAGGTGATGTTGTTTTTATATCTAGGGCATTCTCAATAGCTTTTAAGATTATTTGAAAACATTCTGACTAGATGTTGTTGTACATAATCAATTGCTAAATTGATTTTTAATAATCATGCACATCTAGTTTTAATATCTTATTTGTTGTTCATTCTTGCAGGGGTGATATTTTTGTTTTGTTAAAAAATATATTGAATATGGGAAACAAACATAATAATAAAAGAAATTCTAGAAGGAAGGAGCCACCCCCTGAAAAGGCCCATGAGATAAGAGAAAATTCTAGGTTGTACATGGAAAACAATAGACATCAAAATGTTAGTGCCTTAGGTCCATCAACAAGCAATGACGAAGTGGTTGAAGTCAATAAAATCTGCTTGACGTCGAGTATGAAGGGATGGATGTTGAAAAATTTGTTAATTGGAAACCTCCCCAAGAAGATCACACACATGTCGAACACACTCCCCTGCAGGACCAAATTGTGAATGAAGGGCCTCAACAAACTGGTTACGAGACTCGTACTTCATTTGCGACTCCCTTGCCTCGACTATCAAGCGGATGATGAAGAACTCCCAGATGTATTCATGTGGATGAAAGTTCATTTTCAGGACTTGAAGGGAAGTTTCCCAAACACACTATTGATTTCCATTGTAACAGGATAATCAAAGAATTTTTTGAATCCAAAATCGATGCCGCAAATGTCAATTGTTTCTAGCTTTGTTAAAATCACATTGTCTAGCTCATGTTGGGAGAATTTTGGGCATAAGGGTAGTCAGAAGTTCAGAGGCCAACATTCATGTTGTTAGAAATCTACAGTCTACATTTAATTTGATTGGAAAAACTTCTTATACAAAATATTTTAATGCAGCCCATTGTGTACTATCGGAATCGATTGCAAACAAATCCACAGGGCAATGTCCCTGCTATCACACACATGTAACATATTTAAAGTAGATAGAAAGACTCTTCAAAATTATTCTGCTATTAGAGAAAAACTTGGGACCCCAGGCCAAAAACATTGTTGGGCCTTTGTTGGTCGGTTATCTCATTCAGACATGAAGCTTATTGATGATGTTAAAGAACTAGTACAAAATTTTTGGCATGATAACAGTAGACCATCATCGAATTAAAGATATGTGTTAAATTCGAGAAGAGGTGTTAAGGGGTGTGAACCCCATGTGAAGCACTTCCTTGACACAGCACAATCGGAACTCTATGAGAGGTTCAAGAATGAGCATACACAATTGAACTTGGGCCAAAGGTCCTTTGAAAAATGCAAAATCTGGTATGTTAGAATTTGCATTGATTGAAACACATGTTGTTGTAGATACCATGTAGAATTTGAGTACTATTATGATACATATAGACATATATTTTTTGATTTGCATACTAACATTGTGTAGGACTACCCATCGTTACAACCACCGAATGCATCCAGAGAATTTATACATAGCAGAATGTGTCCAAGACTTGAAGGACAAAAATATTATAAAAGATCATGTTTATATGGGCATGCTCTAGGTGTAGTGGATTTTCATTATTGAGCCGTTGCATCCATGAAACCGAGGAGCATGAATTTGGGAGGATGTCAGTAGAAATGCAGAACATCAAATACATAACATATCAAGTAGATAGTGTGAAGGAAAGCAAGAAAATCACATTGGTGAAGTCACAGGTAATCTAAGTTTGCATACTTTCATACTGGTGAAGTCACAGGTAATCTAAGTTTGCATACTTTCATACTGTACATGTTGAATTTGTACATGTATATTCAGATTGCAAATGTCATGTTGTATTAATGCCCTTGGTTTTGTGGCACCAGGTACAAATTTGCAATTTCATGAAGGAATTCTACCAAAATACCGAGCAATATGTACAACATGTCCATGTAGCACAATGGCAGGATGAACAGTATAGAAAGTGCAGGGACACATTTCCCAATGGAACAATATTGTCAATTGTGGACTTTGCTGAAAACTACACCCTGCAGCCACAGAATGAGATTCAAATTCAATACTACCATTCAAACCAGGTTAACATAATGGTCCATATCAAGTATAGGAACGTACCAGAGAACAACAATGACATGAGGATAATATTGAAAGAGACCAAATTCGACATCATTGACGACAGGTGCCACGACATGCATTATGTGCAGCATTCCTTCAGAATTTTCTATGATCAGCTGAAGGAGAGAGGTATAGAGATGGATCAACATTGGATATGGTCAGATGGTTGTGCAGGCTAGTTCAAAAATGCATGTGCATTCTAGTGTTTGAGTATTTGCACAAGACTTATGATGTGCTGCATATATGGAACTATTTTGAGACCACGCATGGAAAGGGAGAGCGTGAAGAGGATGGAGCATGTTTCAAAACTTCCCTACGAAGGGAGGATATGAGGTGCATGAAAAACCCTCATATTCGGGATGCAGAATCCATAGTTCAATGGTCCTCTACAAAAATGTCAGATCGAACCACGGAGCAGCACAGACCAACAGGTAGAGGACACGTTGTCAGAAATTTCTGGCATGTAGTTGATATAGATCGATCGCGTTCTTATAGTTGTAGTACTGTACAAGGCACTCGTGGATTTCATTTGGTTCGAAGCTAAAACAACCCCTTATTTGAAATATGGACGCAATAACTTGCTTGATTTTGTGGGCCTTGAAACAGTTGTGAGTGGCATGAGTGTGAATTAATGGATTGGGTTGATGAATGGGATCATGTATCACTTGCAGTGGACCCATGTCCATTTGTTGAAACAATCCAGTTAGAGGGATGCCAGTCCTCTATTTCGAATGAATATGATCATATATCTGATTGTGTACAACCAGGTAAACATTTCTTCATTCATATCTCGGTTCCCTCCTTGTATTTGTAATTATCCAAGTTATCAAACCATTACTTGTTGGAATATGACCACAAAATGCATTTTTGCAGGACACATCTACGCAGTTGTCGTCCCGAAAGAGAGTGCAATTGACACGAATTATTGGTTGGAACGATGCATCCAGGGTAAGCAAACCCTCCTCGCATCATTAACCTATAGTGAAGGCTTTACCTTTTCGACTGGCTCGAATATGGTTGTTCAAGGAGAATATCTTACAGTAGATGGAAAGGGACCAAAGAGCAATGGCTACACATACATGGATTGTAGACTAGGTTCACGGGTGTATCACTTTACGCACTTGATCATTGGTACAAACATCCAACTACATAAAATGTCAACGAAGTCATCAAACAAGGTACGCTACTTACTACCTCATGCAGAGTACGAGAGGTTGTTTGAGACAATAAAAGACATATAGGATCCAAAAGGCCTAATTGATTGAGGTACATAGTATAGTCATATGATTGTTTATTCATGCATGTCTAATGTTATTCATGTTAGATAATTTATTTGATATCGTTATCTTATATCATTTATTTGATGTTTGAGTTATGTTTAAGTTACTATTACAATACATTGATGTTTTACACCAATCACTCCAATTCAAGTTTCCATCCCTTTAGGAAAACTTCACATGCATAAACAAGATTGAAAACTCATCTTATATTAGAATATTTACAAATATTCAATAGAGATTAGAATCAATACACATTAATGAGTACACATTTGTCATTCACAAATCACAATGAGACACATAGATGCATTGAAATTTGATAAGCATTGGGCAATAACTCAAGATGTCGGATCCATATTTCTCATTAAGTCATCAAAATCAAAATGTTTTGCATAGATGTTGGGATGCCATTGGGTATTGGAAAATGCCGAATAGACTAATAGTAAATACAAAACAGGGTGGATCAAGATGGAAGAGTCTCATATGTCAATAGTCCTCCTCCATGCCTGAATCAACAAAAGTTGTGTGTACTCTTTCTAGATGGTGAGGGAATTTGTGTGGTTTTGTGCAAAGTTACAGATATGGCGTGCATGCTCAATAAGGTCGTCAATCCATGTCACATATGAAGCAATGGATTTCATTGCTAAATTCAAGTTATGGACAATGCAAGGTGTCCAAATAACCTGTAAGAGCAATAAAATCATGTATAAATGACTCTACATTATCTACGGCTCTTGAATCACCCTCAACAATGTCCTCCATTAATGGATAACACCTCTCTAATGAATAAGTAGAACGTGAATGGATGAAGTTAATCTCATCATCAAACCTCTTCTCCGCTATATAACTGGAAGTCTCATGGATGAAAGAAACAAATGATATAAATGTCTTGGGTGGTACAATCACCCCTACATGATCCTAAGCCACTAGATCAATAATGTTGGCATTCACCTTGATCACAATAGGAAATAATAACAAACTAAAATATCTCAAAATCACAGTATATGGGTTGGAAGCTAGATCTACATGTTCCTTCGAATAAATAGAACCTAATATAGCTTAAAGACCCTGATCTAGCGCTAGAAACTAGACAAAAATAAATGTATCATAGATTAGGGGTTATAGACTTAGATAGAGAGAGATATTGGGGGTTAGGCGTTTAGGGTGAGAGAGAGAGAGAGTATCAGATGTGAAATTGTGTGAAGTCTTGAAGGGGATGAGGGAGATAAAGTGATATTGAGGGTTAGGGATTTGGAGATATATATATATATTGTATCTTAGTAGTTGAGAGAGAGAGAGATATTGGGGATTACGGACTTAGAGAGATCTAGAGAGAGGGAGAATGTGGAAGAGAGAAAGAGAGAGAGAGAGAGAGAGGGTTAGGGGTTTATGGAGAGAGAGATTGGGGGTTAGGGATTGAGAGAGAGAGAGATATTGGAGGTTAGGGTTAGAGAGAGAGAGAGAGTATCAGATGTGAAAGAGTGTGAATTCTTGAAGGAAAATATGCATAAGGTGACCAATATCTACTCGAAAGTTTTGGATGCACCAAATATATATAGAGAGAGAGGGAGATTGTGGGTTAGGGGTTTAGAGAGAGAGAGAGAGAGAGATTGGGGGTTATGGGTTTAGAGTGAGAGATTAGAAGATAGAGGATGAGTGGGAGGCTAAGGGTAGGGGGGAGTAAGGGGGGAAATCATATATATATATATATATATATATATATATATATAGAGAGAGAGAGAGAGAGAGAGAGAGAGAGAGAGAGAGAGAGAGAGAGAGAGAGAGAGAGAGAGAGAGATGGTCACTGGTTTAGAGAGAGAAATTAAGAGTTATGGTTTTTGAGAGAGAGATTGGGGGTTAGGGGCTTAGACAGAGAGAGATTGGGGGTTAGGGGTTTGGGGAGAGAGAGAGAGAGAAAGAGAGGATTAGGGGTTGATAGAGAGAGAGAGTATCAGACGTGAAAGAGTGTGAAGTGTTGAAGGAAAAGATGCAAAAGTTGACCAATACCTACTATGAAGTTTGGTATGCCCTAAATATAGGGAGAAAGAGATTGTTGGTTAGGGGTTGTGAGAGAGAGAGATATTGGGGTTACGATTTTAGAGTGGGAGAGAGAGAGAGAGAGAGAGTATAATACATGAAAGAGTGTGAATTCTTGAAGGAAAAGATGTAGAAGTTGACCAATATCAACTTTTAAGTCTTAGATGCCCCGAAGAGAGAGAGAGAGAGGGTTGGGGGTTTAGAGAGAGAGATATTGGGGGTTAATGGTTTAGAAAGAGAGAGAGGGAGATTGTGGGTTAGAGAGAGAGAGAGAGGGTTAGGGGTTTATAGAGAGGGAAAGAAAGAGAGAGATTGGGGGTTAGGGGTTTATAGAGAGAGGGATAGATAGATAGAGAGAGAGATTGGGGTTATGTTCTTAGAGAGAGAGAAAGAGAGAGATTGAGGCTTAGGGGTTTAGGGAGAGAGATAAATATAGAGAGAGATAGTGGCTTAGGGGTTGAGAGAGAGAGACTAAGGGTTAGTTGATTAAAGAGAGAGAGATAGAGAGAGAGACGGAGTATAAGAAGTTAAGGAGTGTGAAGTATTGAAGGAAAAGATGCATAAGGTGACTATTACCTGATGAACTAGCAGGGCTAGTGTCCAATGAACAAATGTATGGAAGATGTGGCCACTATCACCTTAGTCACACATCCAACTTCTCTAGAGTGTTGTAACCTCCAATGGGAGCTCCCTTTGATGCTCTACAAACACAACGGATAGAAAGATGATATGTCTTCTAGATGGCCAAGTTAGTGACCAGTGCCTTTAACCAATTAATTGTATAAATGAATAAGACATACTACATAAGTAAAGTGATTGTAGAGGTCAATAACAATGTATAAAATTGGTATAGGTATCTCAATACATGTATAACTAATGACATATGGCATTCAATAACATTCAAGCATGTAAGAGATCATGAACCAATAGTAACCAACATTAATCATGTAAGCATAAATCATCCAATGTAAGAGTATTATGTTGGTTATGACACTCCAAAGAAAAAGAAGGGATAAGGGAGTGCTAGGTTACATGAGACAAGCTAGGAGTTGTTGAGGTTAAGGCTAGGGGCTTGTTAGGAACCCATGTCAACCCTTGTCTTTACTATGTTAGTATATTGTTGTTGGATGCATATGCTTTGTAATTTGACCCGTAGTATTTGTTGATTCATAGTTTATATTAGCCCATAGTATTGACCGATAGTATTGGACGCATATGATTTGTAAGTCATCCCGTAGTATTATATGTCCCATGGTTTTGACTCATAGTATTGGGTATAGACTTAGTATATAAGTGTGTGTTGAGGTCATTGAAGGCATCGTGAAGTTAATTGTATTGAGATTGCTCAAAGGAGGTTGCCCCCTCGAAGTGGCCTGTGATCAATATAAATGTGATTCTGAGTTATGTTATTTATGATATTTCGTGTATTTGCATTAATTAATTATTGCAAGTTCTTCACATCTGGTATCAGAGCACTTTCTTGGGCTCGTTGGGAGGAATTTCTACCAAGTTTTTTTTTGGCATCTATTGCAAGTTCGGATCTGGGAATAACCCCTATCCACTTAACTGTGGGAAGTACTTGGGCATAATCCCTAAAACTCATTGTGAGGAGTACCACAGGAACCCCAAAGTAGTTGGCCCATTGAGAGGACGTGCCAGCGAAAAGGTCAATGACCCCTACCTGATTGACTAGTTCCCCACTGTGATGTAAACCAAGAGCTGCCGTTTGTGGCAAAGCAGTTATCAGTTTTACCTGAGCCGTGGAGTGAGGGGTACTACCCCAATATGCAAGCTGTTAGAAAAAATTGGTGGCCAAGTGAATCCCGTGAACCGATAGGAAGCTGCACATACCTGGGGTCCATATCTATTTTCAGCTGAACTGTTGCCGACCACTTCCGCTCCAGATCCAGCTGTTTCAGATCTATTCTGAAAGTCGTTCCAGATCCAGTTGCCATTTCAGATCCATCCATTTTTTATCCCTTCCACACCGTTGCAGATCCATCTGTTGCGGATCCCTTCCGCGCCGCTGTTGCCGATCCATTTCTGAAAAAGAAAAAAAAGTTATAAAATTTTGTTTTTCGGCCATATCTCCCTTGTTTAAACTTTGTTTTCCCTAAAACTTCACTAACATCCCTACAATCCCATTCTTCATATTTCATTCCTGAAGACCCTATCCCAAATTCCACTTCCCAACACAAGAAATCCCACATTTGTTTATTTTTAGGGTTTGCCATAACTCCTTCAATTTTCACCCAAACGCCTTCAAATTTTGCCACCGTGTTCCTTTCCTAATTTTGCTTCTTTGTCCCTCTCTACCAAATTTTCTCATTCTTTCACCCCACTTCTGAAATCCCCATTTTTTGCTTCCCTATCCATCAGAAAGTGTCCAAAACCTAGTCAAACCCCAATTACCCATCCGAGTTTTTCCCAAATCCAAATCTTCTTTTACTAAATAAGCTTTTGTTTGTGTTTTTCTATCAATTTCCAAAAAAAAAAAAAAAACTCTTGGTTGTGGTTGTCACCGCGTAGGAGAAAAAACCATGGAGGAAGCACTTGCAGCCATCCAAACCAAAATCCAAGATCTGGATGAAAAATTTCTCAGCCTCCATCTTCAACATTCAGCCATGAACAATAACCGACAGCCAGAATATTTTGTAGCCACCGGGTTCTCTTCTTCCAACAATTTTCGTGGGCCGAAGCTTGATTTTCCTTGCTTCAATGGTACTGATCCGACTGGATGGATACACGGTGCAGAACAATATTTCAGTCTGCATAGTACTTTTGATGTATGGAAAGTTCCACTTGCATCCTTTCATTTGGAACAAGAATCCATTCAATGGTACCGTTGGTACCTCAAAGCTCATCCTGAGCCAAACTTGACAGATTTTTGCCAACTCCTTTTGCCATGATTTGGTCCTAGTACTTTTGACGACTTCACAGGAGCACTCACTAAAATTCATCAAATTGGCACAGTGAGAGAGTATCAAACATAATTTGAGAAACTCACCAATCACACAGAAGGATTGTCTGATGAATTTTACAAGAGTTGTTTTATCAGTGGTCTTAAGGATGAAATCCAGTCAGAGGTTAAAATGTTCTATCCCAACACAATGATGGAAGTCCTAGGTTTGGCTAAGTTGGCGCTCCAAACCCACTTTTGTTCCCTTCCGAAATATGGGTTCTCAACGACCTCCCATCCCGCCAACTCCTCGACCAACTCCTATCAAGCATTTGTCTGAAACCGAGATGCAGGCATGCTGAGAAAAAGGGCTTTGTTATAATTGTGATGAGAAATTCACTTGGGGACATAGATGTGTTCAACAAAATCTCTATATCTTGGATGTGGATTCTCTACCTTCCTTTGAACTTGGTGAAGAAGCTCCAGATACAGTAGATGATCAGGTCGACATTCAACACCCGCCTATTGACACACCATCTCAGGATGACCCACCCGCTATCTCTCTCCATGCTGTAACCGGTGTCACAACCCCACAAACAATGCAGGTCAGGGGATACCTCAAGAATTTCCCTCTTACCATACTCATTGATTCTGGTAGCACTCATAACTTCATTGACCCTCGAATTGCCAAACAGGCTGATTTTTTTGTCCATCCTTGCTCCAACTTTGAAGTTATGGTTTCCAATGGGGGCACCTTACCTTGCAAGGGGAAGTGTCACAATGTGCGTATCTCTATGGAATATTATAACCTACGCTCTGACATGTTTGCCTTGTCCTTAGGTGGATGTGATGTGGTTTTGGGAGTTCAATGGTTATGCACACTTGGCCCCATCTTATGGAATTTTGCTGAACTTTGGATGCAGTTTTCAATCAATGGGGCATAGCACAAATTAATGGGCTTACAACCAGGGTCTCTCTGCATCATCAGTTCACATCGCCTAGAAAAAATCCTTAAGAAGAATTCACATGGTGTCATCGCTCAGCTCCATTCCATTCAGATGCACCCATCAATGGTCTCCACTATTTCCTTGGATAGATATGCAGGTGTCTTTGTTGAATCAATGAGCTTTCCACCTTCAAGAGACCTTTCTGGTAAGAATTTAGTCACATATACCTCTCAGTAGGAAATGATGGCTATTTTTCATGCAGTACAAAAGTGGCAGCCATACCTATTAGGGAATTGTTTTTGCATCAAGACTGATCTCCAGAGTCTGGAAAATTTTCTGGAACAATGGGTCTCCTCCCCAACACACCTGAAATGGGTTATCCAATTCATGGGTTATCCCTATGCGATCACTTACAAGAAGGGTAAGGACATTATGGTGGCAGATGCTCCTTCTCGCACAATTGATGACCCAATTCCTCTTACAACTCTTTCTCTACTTGTTCCAAATTGGTTGCAATATGTTCAACATGGCTATCTCTTCTATGAACTCCATGCTTCTTCATCAGCAGGGCACTCTGGGTTCTTCAAAATGTATGACCGGGAACAATGTAACTTCTTTTGGCAGGGACTGAAAATGACAATTCAACAGATGGTGGCTAACTGTCATACTTTCCAGGTCAACAAGGGTGAAACGACACTCCTTTCGGGATTGCTCAAACCCTTGCCCATCCCTACACAGCTTTGGCCAACTATTTCTATGGATTTCCTAGAAGCGCTTTGGTGGTACAATACCACATCTCAAAGGACACCATATGAAGTAGTCTATGGACAGACACCACCAGTTCTTCTTCCATACACCCTTAGCAGCTCCCCAATTCAGGAAATTGACTCGGTTCTTTGAAACTGCGATCATATTCTTCTCATTCTGTAGGACAATCTTCACATGGCCAGAATTCGACTGAAACAACAAGACGATCAGCATCGTTCTGAGCGCACTTTCCATGCAGCTGATAGGGTTTTTCTTCATCTACATCCTTCCGAGCAATCCTCCCTGACACTCCAAAGGCGTCAGTGGCCCGAAATGCAACCCAAGGATGCTACCGGGGAACCACTCCATATTCTGCAGCAGTTTCCCCAACCAAAGCTTTGAGGACAAAGCTTTTTCTAAGGGAGAGGGAATGTTAGGAACCCATGTCAACCCTTATCTTTACTATGTTAGTATATTTTTATTGGACGCATATGCTTTGTAAGTCATCCCATAGTATTTGTTGATCCATAGTTTATATTATCCCATAGTATTGGATGCATATGCTTTCTATGTCATCCCATAGTATTATATGTCCCATGGTTTTGACTCATAGTATTGGGAATAGACTTAGTATATAAGTGTGTGTTGAGGTCATTGAAGGCACTGTGAAGTTAATTGTATTGAGCTTGTTCAAAGGAGGTTGCCCCCTCAAAGTGCCTTGTGATCAAAATAAATGTGATTCTGAGTTCTGTTATTCTGATATCTCATGTATTTGCATTAATTAATTATTACAGGTTCTTCACAGGGCTGTTAGGTCGAATTTCAGGATTTTTTTAAGGGAGCAGTAGTAAGTTAAGGGTTAGGAAGGCTAGGGAATAGCCTAAGAGGGTAGTTTGTGAGGCTTGAAAGGACGAAGGGGAGGTCTCCAGGGTTTAGGGAGAAACCCTAGGTCTGATTTTAGGGTAGAAATTAGGTTTTAGGCTTAGTTTTTAGGGTGTTTTAGGAATTTTTGATATTTTAAGTTATTAGGGCTTCCTAAAATTTCACCCTAGGGATTTTAGGGCTAAAGAAGGAAGGTCGTATTTGTAGGAGGGAGGGCCAAAATTTAAATTTTTTCTAGGGTTTCAGTCCTAAAATTGAAAACCTAATTCTAACCCTAACTCTACCATGAAAATGCAAATTTACGCATTCATATGCAAGAAAATTTGGTAAAAGAGTGACAACTTAGGTATTTTGTGGATATTACCCTTAAACCCTAGCCGTAGAGGAAGGTGACTAGCCTTCCTCTTGGAGTTATTTTTCCTTGTCTACTAAATTAAGGCTTATTGAAACAACCTTTAGGGTTCGTTTCAAGAGACTAATCTATGGAAAAGTTGGAGATTGAATGCTAAACTTCATGAAAACCTCCTCTAGGGAGCATTTTCACTATTCTAAGAGGATAGAAGGTAGATAAATGGCCCTATTAAGAAAAAATGAAGCCCTAGGACCACCATTCAATCATTCAAGAAGAAAAAATTACCTACCATTCATCAAGTAAGGCTAAAAATGTTAGACCTACTTAAGCATGCATTCTTCCAACCATTCTAGCATCCACCAAGCATTAGCAAAGAAAAAGAAGACCAAATTTCATCCACAAGAGCAAAAAGAAGATCCCTCCAAGAGGTGCAGGTATCTTGGATAAAATAAGTAACATTATGAATTTTATCCCATGAGTTGTGATTTGAAAATAAAGTGAGGAGATCTATTTATATGTTCTCACACTCACTTTTTACAAAATAACGAAGTTGACATACCTTTAAAATATCAATTTGAAATGATAAAATATTAACTTAAAAATATCACATGAAATAATATAAAATAATCAAATATATTGGTAACTTGGGGCATTTTCCCCATACTTTACCCCAAAATGACTAAAGTAACTAAAAATGAGCATTACTCCAAAATGAAGGCTGGAGTAAGCAAGGGGGGGTCATGCCCTATCTAGTCCCAACAATGATGATAATCCCTCAATGCCTGCCCCCCCCAAATCAAGCAGTACAAACTGGATGAGATGATGACCTCATCACTAGAACAGGCCCAATGAGAGAGGGCTCTAGGATGAAAAGGGACTAGGAGGGTGCGTAAGGTGACCCAAAAAAGAGGCAAGAGCCTCACAGTGGGAAGAAATGTCACTGGAGTAGAAAACAAAGTAGGGGGTCATGTGGCATAGTGACCCACCCCTAGGATCCCCAGACACTATCCTTAGGGCTACAAGCCCTATAATGAGGCAGTCAACAATGTCACTAAGCTAGTGTACTCCTAAGAGAAGGAGCAAATGGGTTGTCCATAACCACCACTCAGAAAATGATGGATAACACCCCTCGTGCTCCTGAAAAAAATGACCCTCTCCTCCTGGGCACATATATGAAGGTGAGATGGTACGAGTACAACATAATAGTGACCAATATCTACTATGAAGCTTTGGATTCCCTAGAGAGAGAGAGAGAGAGAGATATATATTGGGGGCTACAGCTTTAGAGTGAGAGAGAGAGAGAGAGAGAGAGAGAGAGAGAGAGAGAGAGATCAAAAGATATATCATGAGTGGGTGGCTAAGGGGAGAGGCATATATATATAGAGAGAGAGAGAGGGATGGGGAGGTGTTCAGTGGTTTAGAGAGATAAATTAGGAGTTATGGGTTTAGATAGAGATATTGGGGGTTAGGGGTTTAGAGAGAGAGAGAGAGAGAGATAGGAGGGAGTTAATGGTAGGAGTAGGTGAGAGACCAATAGAAAGAGACAAAGTGGGTGGTTAAGGGTAGGGGGTGAGTAGGGGAAGAGGGACATAGAGAGAGTGAGAGAGATGGAAAGATGGTCAGTGGTAGGGGAGAGAGAGAGAGAGAGAGGTTAAGGGTATGAGGGTGAATATTGGGGGTTTCAGGGATGAGATATATAGAGAGAGAGAGATTAGGGGTTTAGAGAGAGTGATATAGAGAGATACATCGATGGTTAGGGGTTTAGAGAGAGAGAGAGAGAGAGAGAGAGAGAGAGGGATGATGGTTAGTGGTAGGACTAAGTGAGAGATCGAAAGAGAGAGAGTGAGTGGCTAAGGGTTAGGGGGGGAGGTATATAGTGAATGGGTCGTTAAGGGTAGGGGGAAGAGGTATCTCTCTCTCTCTCTCTCTCTCTCTCTCTCTCTCTGTATGTATATATATATATATATATATATATAGAGAGAGAGAGAGAGAGAGAGAGAGAGGTGATTAGTGGTGTGGGGGATAGAGAGAGAGAGATGTTAGTGGTAGGGGGGAGGGGTATTAGGAGAAATAGGGGGGTTGTTTTAGAGATATAGGGAATGTAGGGTGATGGGTGAGGGGGATAAAGAGAGAGATAGGAAATGGGAAGAGGAGAGAGGGAGGGTTAGAGAAATAGTGAAAGGAGGGGGTTAGGGTTTAGGGTAACAAAGAGATGGGGGACTTGGGATTTATGATATATTTTTTTGATGGGGGGATTATATGATTTATGGTATAGGGATAAATGGAGGGTGGAGAGAGAGAAAGGGAGTGGGGTTATAAAGAGGGAGGGGGCATGAGATTATATTAAGAAAGGGAGATATAGCTATAAGAAGGGAGAAACAAAATATAGCATTAGTGTGTGTGCGGTCTTAGTGTGCACGCGTTAATAACATGAGCTCACTATTAGTGTGCACACATTACTAATCTGTGCATGATCCAAATTTTTTTTTTTTTCCACGCTTGCCTTTTTCCATACCATGTGTAATGACTTGACAAGTTTGTTTCTAGGTTTAGATTGCCAAACCTTCTTCCTAGGACTTCATTATAGAAAAACTCATCATGTTTTGTAAGTTCATTTTATTCAACCTTGAATTTGTATATGTTCCACTTGTCCACTGCTAATGAAACCACACACATTTATAGAACTCTCTGTGTAGATTCCAAATACCTATTTTTTGAATAAATTTGTTAGTACTTTTTATTTTTTATTCATTTTTGTTTGCAATCATGTCAGATTTACATAAAACATAGGTCATACATTTCAACTATAACTTTTGACTAGCTCACCTATTTTGAAAATGGAAAAGAACTTGCACAATTATACTAGAAGGCCTACGCACTAAAAAAAGAAAGTAAATTGACTATGTTAAGACCATGATAGCGAGGCCTAATGCTTGAACTTGTCATTTTAGGGATTCATTGACTTCCTTAATTTAAAAAATTTATAAAATTAGCTTGGAAAATCTTGGAAAAATAGTGTTCCACTAGAAGCGCCTAATACATACAACTCTACATATTTTTTTTTTACAAATTTGGATAGTTTACATATCAAACCCGGGGCCTAACACAAACATATGCATTATGTTTTAGAAAAAAATAATGTACCAATCTTAGAAGAATTCCATTTTGGGGGATTTATACCTATTTTCCAAATATAAAAATTATATATTCTAGAAGGTGATATGATTGTCTACGTTTCATCTTTATACACCATGTTCTAAAAAGTTGTGTAGGTATCTCTAAAAATTCATTTTAATGGTTAGATTTATGTTTTTCAGGAAGTCCATTTCAACTAACACGTCATAAGTGGGTATCATTACCTTGCACCAACACTGTATTTTGAGGATTTGTCATCTAATAACCATTTTGAGCTATTGAGTTTCCTGGCCCCCATGCACTTACCCACACATCATGATAATAAACCAATACGCACACAAAACAATAATGCTTCACTTGTATACCATTTCTTTTTTGGAATTCATATCACTGATGTACCTCCACTTCATAGGATCCAACTATCACTTAGCTCTTTCAAACCTATAGGTTAGTCTCTCAACATGAGATCGTGCAATATGGTGCAATCATTGACATGTATACATATTTCATTACTAATAAACAATAATGCAATCATTTTTCTATATACCATGCACCTAGTATCATGTTCATTTATTTGGCATATAACTTTTAAATTGGTATCCACGTACCCATCATCTTTTAAATTTGCATGCTAGAAACAGAATTAAAATAGTAAGTCCATAGGTCTATAGTATATTACGAGACATTATACTTCTCATGCATGAAAAGAATTAGTTATAAAAAGTTATGATTATGATTGAAAATCAAAGTTCCCACAACCCTAGAGAATTACTTATCTATTAAAGCTTTATTTACAATATTCAATTTGATTTAAAAGGTTATGATTATGATTAGAAATAAAAATTCTCATGAAATGAAGTTATTAAGTTATCTATATAAAGTTTATTTACAATTACGCTAAAATTTTATCTACCATTATTTTCTTTTCTCTATCTATGAAGTGGACACTCTCTCTCACTCACACATTCATAAAGTGGGTATCCCTTTATTGTATTTTAAACTCCATAAATTTATCCATGAAATTCTTGAGCACCGTAGGATGGATTATTATATGCTCCTCTAATCTCGTAATGGTTGATGATTACATGGTAATTTAACTGCATGAACAAGGAGTTGTTTGATGATTACATGGTAATTTAACCACATGAACAAGGAGTTGTTGTTTTAATAACAAATTTTATTATTCTTTACTTTTAATTTGTATAAATGGGATTTGTTATTATTTGTTGTTTAAATAAAATATACAAACCCTATATTTTCATATCAAATAAATCAATTATTACATAAAAGTAATAAGGTGTTTTAAATTTCTATAAAGGGAAGATATTATTCATCTTTATATATGTATATGAAAAACAACGTAGTTTTTTTTTAAATTTAAATTTATGTTGATCAAATTTTTAAAATATAATTTTTTATTATTTAATAAGAAAAATGAATACATAATAAAAAATTATAAATTTTTTTGATAAATCCAAATTTATATTCATTAATTAATTATATATTATAAAGAGTTTTTAGATTTGCTTTATCTTTTTAAAAAGCAATATACCATTTCTTATCTTTTATATATAAAATAGTAGTAAAAATTCAATTAAAAGTACGAACACTTTGTGCCAAAATATTTGTATTTTATCACTCAGCTTGGTAATTGTGACCTAAGATAAATCTGTGGTAAGTAGGTATCTGTGTTTTGAAATATATATATTGGCGTTAAATCCAAACGAGTTGATCAAATAAAGTGAAAAGTTGAGCTTTAGTCAAAGCTATATTACAGTTGCTACTCTTGATAAGATCCCCATTCATTGTGTTCTGTAGTAGGTAGAACAGAACAGAACATCGTTTCGGTAAGAACTAAAAAAGCACAGAAGCTCGGATGATGAACTCGCTGACGTCAACAATAGCTCAGCCGCTGAGAGAAGCTTCGGAAGTGCAACTGTGACGATAAGTTTTGCAAATTGGAAAGCAGTTTCCGTGTTTCAAGCGGTGGCTTTGGTCAAATAATGCCTCGGAGACTGTTCTTCAGATTGACAAGTAATGGAGGGACCATTCACATTGAAATTCTTAGTGGATTCTCGTTTTGTCTTGATCAACTAACGCTTCTAGACTCTATAAAAGAAATACATTTGACATCCCATATTTCTTTATTGATTCTTAGATTCATATAATTGTATGTGTATTCACTGATTCAACATAAACATAACATTATGCAGTAGCTTGGCAATCAGCTCCAAACCACTAATTCTCCAAAGTTAGGATATTGAGGAACTCTTTTTTGTAAGCTCCATAGAAAATTTATATTAAAATACAAAAAATAATACATGCATAAGAGGTCTCAGAGTTTCTTTGAGCTGCTCATTGAACCAAGACAACCGGTAGAGAACCAAAGTATATCTCCCTAAAACTAAAGCTACAAAATAGACTATAGCTAGAGTCCTACTACACCAATTCAATTCTGATGTCATTACAAAAAGCCACAAGTAGTAGCTCCTCAAAAATTTGCAAAGATAACCAAAAATGCTACATGTCATATGAACCGGATGCCAAGTGTCTAGCAACATGCAACTGACCAAAACTGAGAGGAAAAACAAAAAAACAACAGAGTTACTTGGCTTACAGGTGGTATATGCATTGTCCTGAAGCTCCTCAATGATTGGGCAATGGTAATCCTTAGAGTTGGAGGTACTCTCAAGAGCCGACTTAACAGGAAGATGTGTCATCTTCAAGAATGAGGAAAGGTTCACCACGCCTTTGTTGTCCACGTTCTTTTGTTTGTGTCCATTGGTTGAAGCTATGTTGGTTTTGTCCAACGGTTGTTAAATTTCCTTACATCGCTAAGGTCCATGCTATTCCGACAGCTTGGAGACTTGTGAGGTAGCAGGAGAGGTTGAAGAATGCAAAGGTGGAGCTAGAGTAGGGGAAGGGGAAGGTGTTGGATAATTCCCCTAGGAGAAGTTCTGAGACTACAAGAGAAGCTGGGCCAATGAATTCTTGACTAACCAGTAATGTCCTCGCCTGATACGATCCCTCTAACGGACGAATTACTATAAAACCATTTATTCTTCCCAATCATCTAGAATTGTTCTCAGATAGTGTGGGATATAATTGTCATAACCATTGTCTGCTAAACCACCACGACCGCATTTGTCATGTCGCTCTCTACCTCTGTTACCACGGCGGGGCATGGCATGAATTCTACGAGCTATTGTACCAAGCTTAAACCAATGTGAATTGTGGCACCAAGGCGAAATCCCTTGAGCCAGTTGAAACCAAGAGATAGCTCGGGCAGCCCACGAAACCAGAAAATCCAGAAGAAACCAAATCCCAACAAGAGTTGGATTGAACTAGACTCAATAAAAACCACCAAAATGTCTCAGAGAGGAAATTTTTCTTGGCTTTCCAATTCGAAATGCCTGAAAACTGGACTCAAAACTGATAAAAGGAGAAATGTCAGCCTCCTGAAGGGCCATTAATTCGCACAAAAAAACATCATTAACCAGGTACACCAAACAGCTCAATGCAGGGAAGAAAGGATTGACTGCATTAAGAACCAAGGCGTTGGAGGGAGGGGCTCATAAATGAGCATGGCGAAAGGTTCTAGGAGCCATTGCATCGAGGGCAGTTGCGGTCTCCGCGTTGGCTTGCTCATGCTCAGCCAGATCTGCATAATCACCCGAATTCGAGGAGTGGCAATCAGAGTTGGTCAAATTTAGATAATCCTTCTTGAGAGCTGAATCTGAGAGATGGGAGAGATTCAAATCATTTAAGGATTGGTTACTTAGGACTCCTTCATTAGCTAGCCGATAAGCTACGGCGTTAGTTTTTCTTCTGATGTGTTGAGAGGTGATGGCCCCCAACGTGGGAAGGAAATCAACTAATCAACAGAGACCATAATTGAGCATCCAATTGGGTGAGAGCTTGTTGACTTGAGATCAATTATGCATTTTCTTAGCCAAAGAAATGATTATTTGATAATCCCCTTCTATCACCAGAGGAAGGAGGGACCATTTACTATACAACTGCATCCCATAAATGAGCGATGCCAATTCTGGTGCAATGTTGTTGTCATAGCCAAGATTTCCAAAGTAAAGGAAAATGATACTACCAAGATTGTTTCTGAACACTCCACCAAACCCCGCTGGTCCTAGATTTCCTTTTGAAGAGCCATCGAAGTTCAATTTGTAGAAGCCTCTAGGAAGATAGGATCATTGATCAGGACTAGAAGTGATGAGAACCTTAAGATTGGGATGAGCAAGGTGGGGTTGAGGAGTCAGATCCCAATTATGCATTATAGCAGCCTCAAAATGGTTGGCTTTATAATCTTGATCTGCCCAAGAGCTGAGAAAGATTTTTTCCAAAGTATGGTTTTTGTAAGTAGTCCAGACTGCATCCTTTGTTCAAGCCTTATCTTCGAAGATTCATTGATTGGGTTCCTTCTAGATCTTCCAAACCACAAATCCTTGAATAATTGTCCATAGCCGATTGAGGATGATGTTTTGGAAGGGATTATCGTTCCAATTCTGGAAGGTTTGGATCGGATTGTCATGGACACGGTCCGTTCTTCTACATGGAATGGCAATTTTATCCCAAATATTGCGAGAGAAGGGACGAGAATCTAGAAGATGATTCATGGTTTCTTCCTGATTACTACAAAGGACACATCTTGAGGGACCACACAGTCCCCGCTTAATGAGGTTGTCCCAAGATAGGAAGCATTTATGGATGACCAACCACATGAAGGTTGAGACCTTTGGCCAAGTTTTCATATTCCATATTTTATCCCGTATAGGATCTCTTTGCTCCATATTGTGTGTGGTGTGCAACTGATACACCTCTTTAATCGTGAAAGATCCATTGGGTTTATAGCCCCATCTAATGATGTTTGGTTCACGGTGACATCGGATTTTTTTATTTTTATTTTTGCAACTCCTGCTAAATCCTATCCATGTCATTATTGTTCATAGGTACCTCCCAGTCCCTCAGATACTTCCAAGACCTAAAATCTTGTTCCTCATTATCCTACCAAAAATCCTTCACTAAGATCTTATCGGAGTCTTGGATGGAATCAATAAGGCTAGGAAGTTGGAAGAGACATTTCATGCTGGGCATTTCCTGCCAGGAATCCACCCAAAAGTGTCTAGATACTCCATTTCTAATTTCCTGGAAGCTGTGTTGTTGGACTAGTTTTCTTTGGGAATTTGTAGACATCCAAATAAGAGATCCCTGAGTGGATATATTATAACGGATGATGTCTGGTGGGTCCCAGTGGTGAGCATATTTTCTATTCTAGAGTTGGGCCTAGGGAGTCGCATTTTTGGTTGCCCAAATCCACCAAACCTTCGCACTAAGCACTTCATTGTTTTTTTTCAGATCACATAGGCCAAGACCGCCCTCCAATTTAGGTTTGCATACAATATCCCATTTGTCTAGGGACCATTTGAAATGATGTTTGTCACCTCCCCATAAAAAAGTGTGTTGCAGACTTCTTATGGCCTTTAGGACCCACTTTGGAGCTACCAGAACTGGAAAAGGATATAAGGGCATAGCTTGTAGAACCGACTTAATGAGAACAATGCGTCCTACCATATTTAGGGATCTGAAAGTCCATGATGAAATTTTTTGCTTCTGTTTATCAAGGTTCCCTCCAGGATGAGTGCTTGATGGTCGTGTCCATTAAAGGTGCAACCAAGTATTTAGAGGGAAGACGGGCAATGGAGAAGCCCAAAATTCTGGCAATATTCCTTTGAGTGATAGTAGGGGTGTTCAAAATGAAAATATGAGATTTTTCAAGATTAATGGAGGTGTTCAGAGGCTTCATCAAAAAATTGGAGGATGCGTTTGAGGTTTTGGGCTTCTTGGACTGAGGGATGTTTCATAAGGAGGTTACCATCCATGAACTGTTGGTGGGTGAGTTGAGGGGCATCATGTAAATTAAGACCTCTAAGAAGGCCAAGAGAGCAATCCGTTTTGAGCAAGCGACCAAGGCCTTCAACTATGAGGATGAAAAGAAAGGGGGAAAGGGGATCTCCTTGACGTAATTCTCTAGAGGGGGAGAAGGTAGTAGAGGGGGTACCATACACAAGAATAGAGAAGAAGGGGGTCGAGATGAGGGAAATGATCGATTTAGTCCATGAAGGGGAAAAGCCGAAGGTAAGGAGGACTCTCTCTATATAATCCCAGCTAAGCTTATCAAAGGATTTTGAAAGATCAAGCTTTAGGAGCATACCAGGATTTTGGGTGGATTTTAAGGAATGAATAACTTCATGAGCTAATATTATACCATCAAGGATTTGCCTACCCTCCACATAGCCAGTTTTCTATGGGGAAATGAGGAGGCGAAGGAGAGGTTTGAGATGGTTAGCTATCACTTTAAAAATGATTTTGTAAATAACGTTACAAAGAGAAATGGGTTTGTACTTACTTGGGAAAGCATTGTTGTCCTCCTTTGCTATAAGCATGAGGAAGGTGGAGTTGAGTGTTGATAGTACGCATTGTTTTCTACAAGATTCCTTGACCACCTGCCAAACTTTGTAATAAAGAAGATCTCAACAATTGTTAAATAAGTCAAAGGTTAAGCCATCAGGATCTGGGGCATTTCCTTCAGCCATTTGATCCACAACTGATTCCACTTCCAAGAGGTTAATGGGTTGCATGATATTTGCATTGTGCTCAATAGTAATGAGAGTTGGAATGTGATTGACAACTTGATCGATGGCGTTGGATCAGTTTGGAGTGTCCTCTGATAGGATATCCTTGTAGAAGGTGAGAAGTTCTTGCTCACTCTCTTCATGCGTTTCCACTCTAGTGCCATGTATTCTCTTAAGAACACTGATCGTATTGTGCATCCTGTGTTGTATAGTAGAGTGGTGGAAGAAGGTAGAGTTGCATTCCTCTTCTTTCATCCAGTTGATTTTGGATTTTTATTTCCATATAATTTCCTCTTGCTTGCAGCGTTCTTCTATTCGAGCTTGAATATTAACCTCCTTTTTATTCCTTTCCTTTGTGCAACCCTCCTTAATAATTTATTGGTGACGAGTCTCCATTTCTTGATCTAGGGAAGTTTTGGTAGTGAATATATTGTTAAATTTTTTTTTGTTCCAATCCTTCATATTTTGATTGAGGTATTTGAGTTTTTGTTGAATCCTATACATTTTGTAGGAGCCCAAGATATGGAATCCTTTCCACCAGTTTCCTACCGTCTCTAGGAATTCAGGGTGAGAAGTCCAAAATTTTTCTAATCTAAAGGGTCTTTGAAAATAATTTCTTTCACCATTCCATAGCAGACTAATGGTCCAATGGTCCAAACCAACAGACTATAGCACGGTGGCAGTCAAGTTTTTCCCAGATTCTAAAATGCCTTCTGAGAGAAGAAAGCAGTCCATCTTAGATGCGATTTGGTTTGTACCCCCACGGAAGTTGTTCCAAGTGTAAAGGTCATTGGTTTTCTCAATATTGAGCAGCGTATTTCTATAAGGCTTTGAAACCTTCATCCTCCTGAGAAAGGATCATGCGCCCTCCTTTTTTCTCCTGAAGGGAGGTGAGCATATTAAAGTCTCCAGCTAAAATATAGGGTTGGTTTGAGTGGGTGTGCTTATACCATTCTAGATATTCCAGAAGATTAAGATTCTGCCCTAAGGGTTGAGGACCATAGACATTTGTGAGATTTCCATGAAAATTTGTTCCGAGAACATGAAAAGAAGATGAGATGGAATTTTTGTGACAAGGAAATCACTAAGGCTTACCTCAAGGGGGTTCCAGAATAGGGTATAACTCATGAGGCTCCATTAGCATCTACTACTATTGCTTTGTTTCCTTTCCAGATTTCCACTGCTACATTTGGTTGCTTGTATAAGGATCATTAAAGGTTTATCTTGTAACACTTTCCTACGACTCATTCTATGCTTGGCAACACTGTTGATGCCTCTTAAATTACAAGATACAATGTTCATTAGGAACTGGGAATTTTAGAGGGAAATAACTTAGTAAGTTGGGAATATTTCCCTAATTCAATTAGATTAGTGCCTATGGAATTAATCCTCTGCAAATCTATTCTCCTACCTCGTTTCTTGCGATCCCTAAGGGATTTCTTACAATCCTTTTGTGGAATATTATGAATGCCCAGTTTGGACTTGGATCTAGCTTTGGTGAAGGCTTCTTTGAGAAGATGGATCTACTTGGATGCGATATCGTTGTAGGATTTGCGTCGACAGGATTCCTCCATTCCTAAGAGATCTAATTCCCCTAGATCTAGATAACTCATGTCTTTGTCCATGCTACATCTAAGTTAGGATTCTTCAAAGCTTGATGGGCCTCATGGTTTGTTTTCTGAGCTGAGGGAGATGGATCTTGCTACTCTTGACTTGGATTTTTGTCTAGATCCTTGTGTTGCTTTTTGTTGGCCGATTGATCCTCCGCATGCAGGGATTTTGAATCCTCTGGTTATTCCGTGAGAATATCGAAGCTGTTGGTGGTGGTAGTGGTGGTCTCTTTTCTAACTATGGTATTTTTCTGACATTATCGACATCTATTGGGCATTTTCTTGAAACCTTCTTCATTAGTGTCTTGCATATTATTTGGGTCTTAAACATGCCTGTTTAGAGGGAAATATTTGTATAAGTGTTTGTGTTCATGAAATTTTATGCATTTGAAGGGGACATGCTCATAATCTACCAGATGAATCCATTCTAAATCCTCATGCTCCAGGAATACTGAGTCCGGCAAAGCTTTAGCTATGTGCATGTAGATGCAAATTCTAGCATATGAGGTGTATTTGTTGTCTTTGGTCTGAACTGCAATTTTGACAAATTCTCCAAGGGAGTTACCTATTTCCTGAAGGTTTTCTTCATCCCAATAGTCTTGTGGAAGGGAGTACATACGGATCCACACCGGATCCCAAGTAAAATCTTTTGTGTTTAGGTTGAATCTTTCAAACCAGTTGTGCATAAAAAGATCGACAGAGTTAAATAATTAAGGTCCACCATCTACTACCTTGTTATTGTCTTCGATTCTTGAGAATATGATTGTGAAAAATCCTTTTGATCCAAGATGAAGATCAAAATGGGATTTGGGATTCCACTTTGACGCAATCCACCCTAACAGAGATTTTTCACTTAACCACATACCAATAAATTTGTAAATGAGTGCATGGTCCCTCATGTATTGAATCATGGCGTTGATCCTTGCATGGGGGATTGCAATGTGTGGTCAAGCTACATATTTAGCTATGTAGGTACGAGTTGTCTTTATACCTTCTTTTGAGACAGAATCCTTGAACGACGGTGTGTTAGTATTTTTCATCTCCTTGTCCAGTTGTTGCTAGGAGGCATTTGCATCATTGCTTCTATGTGTTGCTAGTACAGAGTCCATATTCACATCAAGGTTGGATGAGGGGGGAACTCCAGTTCCCCCCCTCCATAGAGGCCATGAATCTGCCAAGAACAATGCATGGGAAGGTACCAACTACCAAGTTAGAACATATACTGCATGACACTTAGGGTTTTGACAGGGCGGATAGTAATGATCATTTGCAGAGCATTTTTCTCCATTCCAAGAAATTAAAATTGATATTGAGTACCTCTTAAATCGGCTTGGATAGAAGTGTTGTTTACAGGATACCTCGAGAAATTGAGATCAAAAGGAGGAAACAAACAAAAAAAATATAGGGACTGACACGAAGTCATCATGAGGTATCCATGTACAAACTCACATAAGCATAGAAAATGAGGAAACCTCATAGGATAAAAAATCCATTCCAAAAAAGAGTCAATATACATTGCATATTCCATGCTTATCATTATATTAATAAGTGCATTTACTATGGACTAATAATCTCTTTGGATTTATCTTGTAGTGTTCTCCTTTAATCATTATAGAAGGTTCTAAGGCCACCTCTCATATTGGGCTCAACCAATATCATGAATTATCCTCATACTAACATAATATAATCAATTAATATGAATGAATGTAATTGCAAGAGAATGTCTCCATTTATAGCAATGGAAGAGGCCCACCAATTTACCAAAAATAGTTAGGTGATAAGAGTGCCTAGGTCAACTTATAACTAAAGCAAGCTAGATTCATTGCAAAATACCAGCACCAACAACCCCCATAACCAAAATATAGGGAGGAAACAAAATAAAACAAAGATGGGTCCCAACAACGAGGCTTAATAAGCTACCCATGTACAAATTCTCATAAGCAGAGTAAGGGAGAAAAACCTGCAAGATAA
This sequence comes from Larix kaempferi, assembly GCA_027924585.1. Lineage (NCBI taxonomy): Eukaryota > Viridiplantae > Streptophyta > Pinopsida > Pinales > Pinaceae > Larix > Larix kaempferi. Next base: position 8,943,014 of record BSBM01000428.1, read on the forward strand.
AAAAATCCTCTCCAAAAGAGAGAGAAACACTACTATTGAAAAAGGAATTTGAGCTTAAATTGATGAAGATATCATAATGATGTAGTGAATGGAAAGAGTAGCAAACCCATGGAGACTAAAAGCTCCAACCAAAACTCTGAAGAATAGATTTAAATAACCTCAATGAACATGGTTGAACTTTGAATAAATCGATACATTGCAGAGGCACAAAAATGGAAAATAGTAATAGCCACCACATGAACGCTCCAAACAAATGGTCTATGGTTATGTGTAATATCCCCATTGTTACCCTTAGGATATATTGGCTTTTATGTAAATATTGTATAAATGTGATGTATGATTCCTAGCATGGAGCTCAAGTCCAAGGCCCCGCTAGTGAATGCTCAGCTTTGAGAGGCAAGTATTTGACATTGTGTGATCCATGTACTATTAAGCCATGGAAATTGTAAAATGATGTAAATATCTTGCAATAAAAATACTAAGTGGCTAGCTATGGATGCAACTAAATGTGGGGGAACTATGTATCCACTTGGGAGAGGTGAGGGGGTTGTGGGATTGAGCCATCGACTTCCAAATGTCATATTCAGAACCCCTTTGACCTTCCTTGATGACATTTAATTCTGTTGCATGAAGTGGTTGAATAAATTTTTCATGAGGTCGATGGAGTGTGGGAAATCCTGAAATTTCGGATGGTAGGTATGGGACTCTGTTTTCCTTGACCCACGGGACACTCTACCTCCTATGAATTCGTATTCCATCATCCCCATTCCATTAGGGACTAGCAACTAGAGGTTGGGGGGAGAGAAGAGAGACCTAGCGGGGGGGAGAGAACTAAAAATCGTGATTTGGGAAGAGCCAAGATTTGTAGAGCCAAGACCGCTTAGAAATCTGGGTGGGGGGTGAAATCTGATAGTGGGATCCATAGACCTGAACCATGGGTGATTTGTGAGTGTTGGATGCATGGGAACCCATACATAAACGTAGATCTGATAGCCCAAAATCGTAGACGCGAGACAGATCCTTTCGGTCGTAACCCTTAGGAGATCCAAGCGTGGATGGACGAGCGAAAGAGAGAGAAGAGGTTGGAACCTCTCAATAAACCCGATGAAGACTATCTGATTGAGTTAGAGATGTATGTAGCTCTATGTTGAGCTCATTGTCTTATCTTTCTCCTCCCTTGTCTCTTGGCATGCTTGATAAACCAAACTGTGTGTTGGCTTAGCATGATTGTAGGTGTGAAAACAAGGCTATGAGTAAACCTGGGCAGTTCCTCCTTAGTGGATACATATCCCCATCTCGGGGGCGGTCTCTGAGTGATGAAAGAATACAAGTTGGGCAAAGACCAATGGTTGGGTTGGAACGTTGCAATCCATAGCCATTTGCTTGGTGGTTTCAAATAAAAGATAAGTGTTTCTTGTTGCCTCTGATTATGCCATTTCTATATACATGAATGATTGTTTGTTATGTCAAAATGCATGAATTAATCCAGCTGAGTGATGGAGCTGAATATGTGTATTTATGTTGTTATTTTTCCTATGATGAAAGCTGGTAAATGTATTATGAGTGTATGTTAATGTGGTTTAATTGAGCTGTGTTTATTTGAGTAGGAAAATACGTCTATGTGTTTTATTTATATGTGATTTTGTTCATTGATGAATAGGGATAAGTTTTTATGAGGCCTTGAATGTGCAGAATGTTCAGTTAGGACCTTGGGGAGGAAATAGGTATCCTCCTGTCGTATTCATGCTTCCCATGTGGATCAGATGAATGGAAGGGGCCATAACAGAATTGTATAAGAGCCTTGCAGAGTAGCGAAGAGGCCTTGATGAAGTTTGGGGCCACCTTTTAGGTTGGAATAAGGACATGATAAGAGTCATCGGATGTGGCAGAGGATCATGCAGTTGCATAGGGATCGCCGAGATATTTACAATAGTACCAAATTTTCCCAAAATGGACTTGGGATGAAGAATATATTGGCCTAAGAAGTTAGTTGTAACAAGGGTAATTGGCCGACTTCTGACCTTCCGAACCCGTAGTGCGGACTGTGGATTGTGGAAGCCGAAGGCATGAATTCTCGACGTGATGCTTAGGAGTTCTGACTTCCTAGTCCCGCAAGCTGGATTGTAGAGTGCGGAAGTCGAAGGGGTACATTTATCTGGTGTCATGAATTTAGAGTCCCGAATTCCAACTCCTACATCGCGGACTACGGAGTGCAGAAGTTGGAAGAGGAAATATTCAAAGTTGGAGAATTGGTGTTCCGACTTTCTAATTCCCGCATCACGGATTGTGGAGTGTGGAAGTCAGAACAGGTAATCTTCGAAGTTGGAGAATTGGTGTTCCAACTTTCCTACTTCCGCATCGCGAACTGCGGAGTGCAAAGTCGGAAGAGGAAATATTCGAGGTTGGATATTTGGTGTTCTGACTTTTTGACTCCCATAAACCAGAATGTAGAGTGCGGAAGTCGGAGGGGTGTTTCGTTGACACCGTGTATTTTGCGTTCCTTATTTCCAAGTCCTGCATCGTGGATTGCGGAATTGCGGAAGTTGGAGAGGAGTTTATTCAACGTTGTGTATTTGGTGTTCTGACTTTCCGAGTCTCGCATCGTGGATTGCGGAACTGCGGAAGTCAAAAAGGAGTTTTGTTGACGTTGTGAAATTGGTGTTATGCCTTATGACTTCCAACTTGCAGCTTGTGGATGGCTACTTTCGGAATTGTGGATTGTAGACAGAGATCGTTGAGCTATGTAAAAAGTGCAGAGTTGCGAATAATTTAAAGAAAACAAAATAGCAGGTTGTTTCAAGGTTGTTCCCCCATCACTCCAAAAGGCACCAAGGAGATCGGGGACGTGACAGAATGGTATAAGTGCCCAAGGTTGTAGCACTGGGGCTGCTTGGGCCAAAGTATGAGTTGCATGTAGGTAACCAGAATTTGAATGAGGTGAAACGGTATACAATGTGCCTTGAAGGAGTCCCTATGGAGTTGAAATTGAACAGATTGCGATGTTGATAAAGAGGAAAATTTCTCACCTTAAACTATTTCTGTTTATAGCATCAGAATTGCATGCCTAGAAAGTAGCAAGTATAAAGTTTATACATGTGTATGTATTGAATTGATTTTTGGTGAGAAAATCATAGCTAATAACCCCTTTTGGGCTTGGTAGAGAAGCCATGAAATTGGGCCAGCTATGATGTGGAATGGGAATTCCATGCTATGATGAGGACTTGTAGGGAGATTATTCATCAACTCTTCTCTTGTTGTTATGATTATAAATTTAGAGCTTATATATAGAAAATTATGGTATAGGAATGTTGAAAATGCAAGAGATTAGATAGGTGAAATTTGTATCCATATTAGGCATATTAAGAGATAATGCATATTGCATGTAAACTTATGTGTGCTTGCATATGGTATTTCATATTGATAAAAGTTGTTAATGAGCACATTGCATTCAATTTGAATGCACACCTAACAAGGATGCACACCCACTAATGGATTGCGGGAAAAGCCTATGATGCATGTCTATGATTCTTACAATGTTGCACAAAGATATGGATAAAATATTGTTGAGATTCCTTGCTTATACTTTGCTTTGATAAATGACGAAAAATGTTGTTTATGGTGGTTCTTCATTTTACCAAGATGATATCCTAGATACCATGGTCAACATAACATATCCAAGTTTGTTGGAAACCACAGCAAAAGGACCGAGATAATAGAAGCATGGCTGAAGATGTTGATGATCATCTTGCATATGAATAGAAGCCTTGTAGTGAAGAAATTTTGGAGCCCAAATCCATGATCAATAGGTTGGTGGAAGGACTGTGTAGCCCTTAGTAAGAATCTAATTGATCAGGTAACATCAAATATGTTGATGGAAGCCATGTAGGTAAGGTTTTATTTATACTAATTGCATAAATGTTAAGAAAGGATGGGTAAGAATCCCTTTAACCATGTTTTAATCATCATAAAATGGTATGCATGTAATAGTGAATGCATTTATGTGAATGACATCCCACAGGGTATGGTGAGGTATGTGGTAGTAAAGGAAATGAACATTATACCATGTGACTATTTAAAATTTTGAATGCATCCATAAGAACTAAGAGCATGCCATGTGAGAAACCATGAGGATGTTGGGTTGTGAAGCCTGTAGTTCTCAACAAGTAGCCCATGAATTTCCAATTGGTGTTAATTTGGGATGAAATATCTTTGCCAACAACCAAGGAGTGAGAAAAATCCTGATGTGTTGTTTGAGTGGAGAAGGAACACACCCAATTAGTTAACCAAGTGATTGGGGAGATGGACGGGTATGGTGTTGAAGCATTGGATGGGATGTTCAACTTACCATGTTAAGAAACTTGTTTAGGCACAAGAATGTTTAGATCACTGCTGTAGTGCATTGGGTACACTAAGTAAATGTCCATTAACAAATTATGTAAATGTTGTGAATGTGCATGCATATGTGTGGGTGCACATGTTGGAATGCAATGTGTGAATGCATGGTTGTGATATATATGTCATTGCAATTATATAATAGATGAAATGATGAATTATTGGTAATTATGATATCATTTCATGAGATGCTATGGGGAAATAATTGCATGGAGAAGGTAGTTGTGTTTGATGGGATAAAAAAGTGCTCTATTGGAAGGATAGAGTTGCATGAATGGATATGATTGTGTAATCATAAGTATTGAAAATTTTGTTTGATTCAATAGACAATGTGACTGTATCTTGGAATCTAATTGTGAATAAAATGCATATCAGTAATTGTATTTGATTGCATTTGAGATATTAACATCTGATAGTGTTTGAATTATTGTTTGATTATATTTCTGAGATCACTTCAGTGGCTATTGTAAATGTTGCAATGGAAATAATATATGCATGAATGCTCACCAAGTGCTTGGCTGATTGAAATTTCAGATTACATATAGAAATGCCTTAGGTGTGGCAATGTGGGTAAGTCCATGATAAGACTGGAATCTATCATGTACAAGAGCCAAATATTGTGTGGATGATCTCATTGTTGTGGAATCTGATTTTTGTCTAAAACAGATTTGTAAATTTCCTGATTTAAGTTTATGAGAAGGATATCATGGTTGCAAAAATCTAATTTATGTACAGAACATATTTGTAAATTTCCAATTTGAAGATTTGCTAATAATTGCTAATGGTTGTTTGGTTCTCTAGACTTGAGTCAAGAGAACATGTTGTAGGTGTATGTCCAGTTTATGGCAGCAAGTGTAAAACCATAATGGACATAGTGATACCACTTACAAGAGCCAAACAATATGAGGATGGCCTCATGGTTAATTAAACCAAGATTTTGTAGTGAACATAATTGTAAATTTAGATTTGAGTTTGATTATTAATGTAATTGATTGGTTGACTGATTGAGAAGTGTGTCAGGAAGACACATTGAAGGAAGAGAAAATACATCTACAAACAGATAAGTATTTTGTAACTCTAGCTGAGAATATGCATGTCTAACTATTAGAATTAATATACAGAGCATGTTTTTATTCTAGACTACTTGAGTGTGATTAGGGCCTATATGAATCACATTGGAAAGGGGTGCACACATTTCGAGTTTTGTGTTGTGTTATGGTTGTCAACATTGACTACACCCTAAGGGAATGGGCACATTCCTGGTGTTTAAAAATATTAGAGAGTGGATTTTTGTGAAGAACCTGCAATAGTTAATTAATGAAAATACACGAGATAGCAGAAATAACAGAACTCAGAATCGATTTTATTGATCGCGGGCCACTTCGAGGGGACCACCTCCTTTGAGCAAGATCAATACAAATAACTTCATGTTACCTTCATTGGTCTCAACACAAACTTATATACTAAGTCTAGGTGCCAATACCATGGATGAATACCATGTGTCAATACAAACCATGGGCCAATACAAACTATGGATCAACAATTACTACGGGACGACTTACAAAGCATATGTGTCCAACAATAGTAAGACAAACTATGGATCAACAAATACTGCGGGACGACTTACAAAGCATATGCGTCCAAAAACAATATACTAACAAAGTAAATAGAAGGGTCGACATGGGTTCCTAACATCCCCTCTCCCTTAGAAAAAGCTTTGTCCTCAAAGCTTTAGATGTGGAAATTGATGCAGAATCTAAAAGAGTGGTTCCCTTGTAGCATGCTCAGGTTGCATTCCGAGCCGCTGACGCCTTGTGAGTTTCATGGAGGGTTGCTTTGAAGACTGCAGACGAAGAAGAACCATATCAGCTGCGTGAAAAGTGCGCTCAGAACGGTGCTGATCAGCTTGTTGTTTTAGTCGAATTCTTGCCATGTGAAGATTGTCCTGCAAAATGAGAAGAATCTGATCACGGTTTCGAAGAACCGAGTCAATTTCCTGAACTGGGGAGATGCTGAGGGTGTATGGAAGAAGAATTGGTGGTGCCTATCCATAGAATGCTTCATATGGTGTCCTTTTAGATGTGGTATTGTACCACTAGAGTGATTCTAGGAAATCCATAGAAATAGTTGTCCAAATCTATGTAGGGATGGGCAAGGGTTCGAGCAGTCCCGAAAGGAGTGTCGTTTCACCCTTGTTGACCTAGAAAGTATCACAGTCACCCACCATCTATTGAATTGTCATTTTCAGTCCCTTCCAAAAGAATTTACATTGTTCTCGGTCATACATTTTGAGGAACCTAGAGTGCCCTGATGATGAAAAAGCATGGAGTTCATAGAAGAGATAGCCCTGTTGAACAGATTGCAACCAATTTGGAATAAGCAGAGAAATAGCTGTAAGAGAAACTGGGTCATCAAATGTGCGAGGAGGAGCATCTTCCACCATATTGTCCTTACCCTTGTTGTAAGCGATCGCATAGGCATAACCCATGAGTTGGATAACCCATTTCAGGTGTGCTTGGGAGGAGACCCATTGTTACAGAAAATTTTTCAGACTCTGGAGATCAGTCTTGATGTAGAAATAATTCCCTAATAGGTATGGTTGCCTCTTTTGTACTGCATGCAAAATAGCCATCATTTCCTGCTGAGATGTAGATGTGGCTAAATTCTTACATGGAAGGTCTCTTGAAGGTGACAAGCCCACTAGTTCAACAAGGACACCTGCGTATCTATCCAAGGAAGTACGGGAGACCGTTGATGGGTGCATCTGAATGGAATGGAGTTGAGCGATTACACCATGTGAATTCTTCTTAAGGATATTTTCCAGGCGATGTGAACTGATGATGCAGAGAGATCCTTGTTGTAAGCCCTTAAATTTGTGTTGTTTCCCATTGACTGAAAAATGCATCCAAAGTTCAACAAAATCCCATAATATGGGGCCAAGTGTGCATCACCATTGAACGCCCAAAACCACATCACATCTGCCTAGGGACAAGGAAAACATGTCAGAGCGCAGGTTATAATATTCTAGAGAGATACGCACATCGTGACACTTCCCCTTGCAAGGTAAGGTGCCCCCATTGGAAACCATGACTTCAAAGTTGGAGCAATGATGGAAAAAACAATTAGCATGTTTGGCGATCCGAGGGTCAATGAAGTTATGAGTGCTAGCAGAATCAATGAGTATTGTAAGAGGAATCTTCTTGAAGTAACCCCTGACCCGCATTGTTTAGGGGGTGGTGATGCCGAATAAAGCATGGAGAGATATCTCTGGTTGTTCATCCTGATATGGGGGTTCAATAGACAGCTCCTGAATGTTGATCTGATCATCCATTGTATCTAGAGTTTCTTCACCAATTGTAGAGGCAGGCAGAGAATCCATATCCAAGAGATAGAGATTTTGTTGAACACATCTATGTCCCCCAGTGAATTTCTCATCACAATTATAATAAATCCTTTTTTCTATGCGTGCCTGCATCTCTATTTTAGACAAATGGTTGATAGGAGTTGTTGAGGAGCTGGCGGGATGGGAGGTCGTTGAGAAGCCATATTTCGAAAGAGAACAAAAGTGGGTTTGGAGCACTATTGGGCTGAAATCTTGTCTTCTGCCAACTTAGCCAACACCAGGACTTCCATCATTGTATTGGAAAAGAACATTTTAACCTCTGACCATATTTTATCCGTAAGACCACTGATAAAACAACTCCTGTAGAATTCATCAGACTATCCTTCTGTGTGATTGGATAGTTTTTCAAATTCTGTTTGATACTCTCTCACAGTGCCACTTTGATGAAGTTTAGTGAGTGCTCCAGTGAAGTCATCAAAAACACTAGGACCAAATCGTTGCAAAAGGAGTTGGCAAAAATCTGTCCATTTTGGATCGTCATGAGCCTTGCTGTACCAATGGTACCATCGGAGGGATTCATGTTCAAAATTAAAGGATGCAAGTGGAACTTTTTGGACATCAAAAGTATTATACAGGTTGAAATATTGTTCTGCATGATAGATCCATCTAGTCAGATCGGTACTATTGAAGCAAGGAAATTCAAGTTTCAGACCACAGAAATTACTGGAAGAAGAGAATCCATTGGTTGCAGAAGATTCTTGCTATCGGTTATTGTTCATGGATGAATGCTGAAGATGGAGGATGAGAAACTTTTCATCCAGATCTTGGAGTTTGGTTTGGATGGCTGCAAGTGCTTCCTCTATGGTTTTTGATCTTGCGCAGGTGACAACCATAACCAAGAGTTTTTTTTTTGCTTTTTTTGGGGGGGGATAAATAGAAAAACACAAACAAAATATTATTTAGTAAAGGGAAATTTGGATTTGGGAAAAACTTGGGGGGGTAATTGGGGTTTGACTAGGTTTTGGACACTTCTGATGGACAGGGAAGCAAAAAATGGGGATTTTAGAAGCGGGGTGAAAGAATGAGAAAATTTATCAAAGAGGGACAAAGAAGCAGAAATAGAGAATGAACACGATGGCAAAATTTGGGGGCGATTGCGTGAAATTGAAGAAGTTATGGCAGACCCTAAAAATAGAAAAATGTGGGATTTCTGGCTTTGGGAAGTAGAATTTTGGATAAGGTCCTCAGGAAAGAAATAAGCAGAATGGGATTGTAGGGGTTTCAGTGAAGTTTCAGGGAAAATAGAGTTAAAACAAGGGAGATATGGTGAAAAACAGAATTTTATACTCGCTCTGATTTTTTTTTAGAATGGCTCTGAAATGGCTTTCGGAATGGATCGAAAACAATGGGATATGGAACGACTCATAAATGATCGGAAACGGCTTTTGGACTGGATCAGAAATAGCGGGATCTAGAACGGATCAAAATGGATAAAAAATGGCTGGATTTGAAAAGAATTTTAGAATGGATCTGAACCAGCTTTCAGAATGGATCTGCAAATATGCAGAAGTGATCGCTAACAGATGGATCTACAATGGCGCAAAAGTGATCGAAAACAGTTCAGCTGAAAATAGATATGGACCCCAGGTATGTTTGGCTTCCTATCGGTTCAGGGGATTCACTCGACCACCAATGCTGTTTGATGGCTTGTGTATTGCGGAAGTACCCCTCACTCCACGGCTCAGGTAAAACTAATAACCGCTTTGCCACAAACGACAGCTCTTGGTTTACCTCACAGGTGGGAACTAATCAATCATGTAGGGGTCGTTGCCCTTTTAGCTAGCAGGTCCTCTCAATGGGCTAGCTACTTTGGGGTTCCTGTGGTACTCCTCAAAATGAGTTTTAGGGCTTATGCCCAAGTACTTCCCATAGTTAAGTGGATAGGGATTATTCCCACATCCGAAGCTGCAGCAGATGTGAAAATGATTTTTGGTAGAAATTTCACTCAGCGAACCCAAGAAAGTGCTCTGATACCAGATGTGAAGAACCTGCAACAATTAATTAATGAAAATACATGAGATAGCAAAAATAACAGAACTCATAATCACTTTTATTGATTACAGGCCACTTCGAGGGGTCAACCTCCTTTGAGCAAGCTCAGTACAAATAACTTCATGGTACCTTCATTGGTCTCAACACAAACTTATATACTAAGTCTAGGTGCCAATACGATGGGTCAATACCATGTGGCAATACAAACCATGGGCCAATACAAACTATGGATCAACAATTACTACGGGACGACTTACAAAGCATATGCGTCCAACAACAATAAGACAAACTATGGATCAACAAATACTATGGGACGACTTACAAAGCATATGCATCCAACAACAATATACTAACAAAGTAAATAGAAGGGTTGACATGGGTTCCTAACAATTTTTTTTTTGAAATATGTTACAATTTTATATTAATGATACGGACAAGCTTACTTACCCATCTTTTGTTGTCAAGTATTACACCTGCAATTGGTGATGCGTGCTAAGAAGTAAAGTGAGGTAGGTTCTGAGACTGGATGGAATGCGTGGAGATTCCTATGGCTCCATAGTAGAGCCTTTTACTTCGAAATGGTTATGGTGCAGTTTCCTTCCATTGGCTTGTTAACCAAGAAGGAAGTGATGGCTTGGAAATGGAGAGGGAAAACCAGGTATGGGACTGGTTTGGAACCATAAATGCTTGGTAAGTCCAGTCAATGCACAGGTTGAGCATTGAATGTTGTGGAGCAACCTCAGTGCTGGCCAAACATTCCTTAAACACTTGCTAAATCCAGTCAGTGCACTAGTTAGGCATTGAATGTTGGCGAGAAGCCTGTGTGTTGTCCAAACATTTGTTACTGTATCCATACGTGTTCCAAGGATTGTAAAGCAAAGAAGGATCTTGTTGAATAACGTGAAGACATCCAATACAGATAAGTATTTGGTTATATTGTAGCTTCTTTCTTATTTCATGTGAATATACGTGTGAATATGATTCAACTATGGTTTTTAAACTCGTGTTTAGAGATAAACCCTATGAAAATGAACTTGACATGTGAATTGAATCAATGTTTGAGTGTAGGTATTGCTGGAAGCAAGAACCTTGAAGGCATCCTAAGGATGCATTTGGACATGTCACTATCCTAGGAAACTTAGTATGAGTAACAATGGAAAGTGGTGATAGTGGACTTGTCTGGGTCCTAGCAGTGAAAGGTTCTGTAGGAAACCATGGGGAGGGGTTCCTTGTATGAGAAGCCTTGGACAGACCTTAGACACCAAGTGTCATGCCAAAACTAGGAAAAGGCGAGTTAAGAATTCACATTTGAAGTGAAAGAGACCAATGAGCATAGAACTGCAGTTGTGGTGGGACTCCGGATTGGAAAAAGATTAAGAGAGGGGAACTCTTACTATTATCTTTCCCTTTTGGTTGATGCATCCTAGAAACATAAAAATTTTGAATGCATGTTATGACTGAAAGTTGATTACGTTTATCTTGCTTGAAATAAATTGTGAATGCTGAATTAGTTACTCCCGGTGAAAGGATGAACATGAATGAGTTCATTTGTATGTTGGACAAGCATGAAATGTGTGGAAGTCTAATGGATAAAGCATGAAATTTCCATGTTAATTGGGAAATTAATTGATTGATCTTAATGCTTATGTTATGATTGGCCTAACAAGATTTGCAATGATGAATTTCACAGGTGAAAATTAAATCAATTGGTTGCAGCTGTTACAAGACAAGTGTTGCTAGTAAGCAAAGCATGGATAGTTGTGCACATTGATCATGGCAGCAGACCAAAATCTACTGGAATTGGTTGGAAGTCTTCTTTAAACAATTGCCAAGACCCAAGACAATATTGGGGAAATGCTCAGGCTACAAAAACAACGGAATTAGATGAACCACAAGGTTTTGCAGGACTCTATTTGTCTGCAAAATGTGGTAAAAGGAATTCTGGAAGCTATCAGTAGTGGAAATGACAGCATGTCAATGAAGAGGCAGTCACCCAATCATCCCATTAAGAAACACTCAAGGATGGAAGAATCAAGGGAAATGGAGGAGGTAAAGAAAAAGAAGCCACTGAAATGTTGGGAATGTGGAGGAAATCATTGCCTCCATAATTTCCCAACAAAGGACAACAAGAAGAATTGTAGCCATAAAGTTTCCAGACTTGTGAATCAGCTGGAAGGTAAAGAAAAGGAAGGGATTGTTGTGGAGCTGGAAGGTCAAAACCAACAGGAGCAGCCTATTGAAACCAAGGACTTGGTCCTGGAATCTCAAAGTAAAAGATGAAATGCAGGACAGACCTACCACATTTTTTTGAATTTTGGACATGTGTAAATTGTGCATGTATTCCTAAGTATTGGAACACCGAGGATGGTGTTATTATAAGGGGGAGGGAAATGTAATATCTCTGACCCTTAGGATATATTGTCTTTTAAATAAATATTGTATACATTTGATGTATGATTCCTAGCGTGGAGCTCAAGGCCAAGGCCTCGCTAGTGAATGCTCAGCATTGAAAGGCAAGTATTTGAAATTGTGTGATCCATGTGCTATTAAGCCATCGAAATGTAAAATGATGTAAATACTATGTAATAAAAATACTAAGGGGATGGCTATGGATGCAACAAAATGACTTGGAACTATGAATCCACTAGGGAGAGGTGAGGGGGTTGTGGGATTGAGCCATAGAATTTCAAATTTAATCTTTAGAACCCCTTTGACCTTCCTTGCTAACAATTAATTATGCTGCAAGAAGTGGTTGAAGAAACTATTCATGAGGTCGATCGAGTGTGGGAAATCCTTAAATTTCAGATGGCAGGGTATGGGACTCTATTTTCCTTGACCCAAAAAACACTCTACCTCATGGTAATTCGTATTCCATCATCCCCATTCCATTAGGGAGTAGAAAATAGAGGTTGGGGGGAGAGCAGAGAGACCTAGTAGGGGGAAGAGAACAAAAAATCGAGATTTGGGAAGAGCCAAGACTGCTCAGAAATATTGGTAGGGGGTGAAATCTGATAGGGGGATCCATAGAACTGAACCATCGGTGATTTGTGAGTGTTGGATGCCTGAGAACCCATAGAGAAACCCAGATCTGATAGCCCGAAATCACAGATGCAGGACAGAGCCTTTCGACTATAACCCTGAGGATATTCAAGCATGGATGGAAGAGCGGGAGAGAGAGGATAGGTTGGAACCGCTTGATAAACCCGATGAATACTGTCTGACTGAGTTGGAGATGTCTGTAGTTCTGTGTTGAGATCACTAGTTTAGCTTCCTTCTCCATTATCTCTTGGAATGCTTGATAAACCCAACTATGTGTTGGCTTAGCATGACTATAGGTGTGAAACGAAGGTTGTGATTGAACTTGGGTAGTTCCTCCATAGTGAATACATAGCCCCATATCGGGGGTGGTCTCTGAGTGATGAAAGAATACAGGCTGGGTAGAGACCAATGGTTGGGTTGGTGTTAACACCCAAAAAGTGCTCACTAGCTCATTTTCCTATTCACATGACCCATTTGTCCACTTTTTCACCATTTGAGCCTCTGAAGCCAACAAAAGGTTACCAAAAGGCCTTAATACACCCCTTTTTCCACTCAAAATGAGCATTTTTCCTAAAAAAACATAAAAAACCCTCAAAAGGGTCCAAAATTCCCAAAATATTAAAAAGGGAATAAAAATAATAAAAATATTCAAAAAAGGAAAAAGGAGGGAAAAGTACCTAAACCATGTTGGTCAATACCATTGGTTTCCACAGAACCACAATGGTATTCCCCACCACCAAAACCTATAAAAAGGTGGTAGGGGCTCCTCATTTCAGATCGATCCATCTTCCTATCCTCATGCTGCCAAAATCTCCCTTGAGCTTTTGGCCATTCTAGCAACCTTGGAGAAAGGACCCTTTGGAGATTGGAGCTGCTCACCATTGGAGCTACTCAACAACCTTCATCATTTGGAGGTATTGTTATTGCAAGCATTTGCTTGCCCCCATTTTCAATACAAATTTATTTTCTATATTTCTTGTTCTTGTTTTTTAATTCAAAAATGCACATGCTAGTTTAGTTTAGTTTAGATTTAGTTTACATTGTTTTTGCTTAATATTGAGACTGCTGCTACTAGTTAGCAGGTGCCCATAGCACTAAGCTTGGTTACAAAACCAAGCCAACAGTTTTTGGCAACTCCGCTGCTTTTCGAATCTTTAGATCTCACTTTTGCCTTAGATCTTATTTTTTGATAGTATTAAGTAGTTTAATTCATAGATCTGCCACCCTAAACAGCAGATCCATTGCTGTTCTAGATCTTGGCCCATTTGTTAGCCATTAACAGCCTGAAATTCTCAATTTTTGAGTTCGTTTTTTAGTGTCCGCGTACGGTTTTCGCCTCGCGGCTTTTTGCCCAACAGTCACGCGGCTCATCGCGACTGCGTGGCCTTTTTCCGCGCAGTTCACTGCTGCTTCGCGGCCATTTAGCGCGCTGCACATCGTGGCTTCACGAACATTTTCCGCGCTGCACATCCCGCCTGTGTGACAAAATCCCGCGCAGTCCATCGCGGCTTCGCGGCCGAAACCCACGCTTCCCATCGCGACTGTGCGACAGAAACCCACGCAGTCCATCGTGGCTGTTCTGTCAAAACCCGCGATGCCAATTTTTTCATTCGGCCGATCCGTTTAAAAAATTAATTTTTTACTGTTTTTTCTGCCCACATAGCACATTTTACAGTACTAAGATTCCAGCATTGTTTACAGCCATAGGAAAATTTTACTATTTAGAATGCGTTTTGAAAATGTCCTTTTAAATATTTTCAGAAATTGAAAGAAGGATTTATTTTGCATTTTATCTAGATTAAAAAAAATTTGCTGTTTACTTCTTTACTATTTTGCCCATAGCAATTTTTGAAAAAGAAATCCATTTATTTATTAAAGAAGTTATATTATTTGCTTTCCCATTTCAAAAGATTCTTTGTTTTTTGAATAGTCTTTGTAAAGCATTTAATTTCCATTTATTGAAAAAGTCATATTATTTGCTTTTCTATTTCAAAAGATCCTTTGTTTTTATTTTGAATACTTAGCATTTACTTTTTTAATTTCAGTTTAAAATACCACACGTGCACCCACTCAAACACATAATTTAAACTGAGCCTTAAAACTTACCCTAATTTCAACCCACTTTTAACCCCACTTGGGGAGCACTGAAAGAACTTTGTAGCTAGGTAGTATTGAGGGGATAGGTGTTCCAATAACACCCCTCAGTTATTACATCTGAGACATAGTTGTTGTCCATTAGGGAGCCAAAATCTCCTAGTATTTATTGGCACGGTCACAACCGGTTTATGGGAAGGCCTCTCCCCTAGGAGAGTTGAAGTCGCGAGGATGGTTCCGGAAGCCTGAGTGGAATACCGAAATCCATTCAGTAACCGAAGCGCTACCATTCGCAGTTCTCGAGATATCCCTGTATGGGGGTATTGCAGTAAAATGACCAAACAGCAGATTTACCTTTTCTCGACGTGTCATGAACGGAGTATCCTAGTAGCCATTCTTTAGGATTCATTACCCGGTGTCCCTCCCGGTAGGGGGATATCTAGCCGTTGACTCAACACTCAATATTGTCTGACTTGGATTTCATCACCTTGCAGAGAATATAGTTTGTTGATTCACAATACTTTTAGTTAGGTGTTTGCATGATACAATCCACCTTTGGTCTAGTTACACCTATTTTTTCTAGAAGCTGTTTGCATGTTGGTACTCTGACCATTTTTTGCATCCCTCCACTTATTATAGCACAACTGCTATAATAAGTGCCCTTTTTGAGGTTGATTTTTTGGCCTGAGAGCCTTCATTTTCACTCCCCTTCTTGCACCCTTGGTTGCATTAGGATTTTGAGTTTTTTATACATTACCATTTTTACACATCAGATTTTTTACACAAAAACATATTTCTCACCATTGAGAATTTTAGACGCTCTCGCTGTCTTCAGGGCGAACTCCCAGAGTTCAGTCTACTTGGCTTGCCACGTCACCGACGCCGAGCCTTATCCCTTGACTCGACACATCGTCGGTCGAACAGACAGTTATCCGATTCTGACACGCCTCACTTCACATTTGATTTTGAGGCAGAATCCGAAAACCCCACTGCGTTATTCCCAACCAACCTTATGGCTGGAACACCATTTGACCCACTCTTTACCAGCACCATAGGTGAGACATCC
This sequence comes from Larix kaempferi, assembly GCA_027924585.1. Taxonomy (NCBI): domain Eukaryota; kingdom Viridiplantae; phylum Streptophyta; class Pinopsida; order Pinales; family Pinaceae; genus Larix; species Larix kaempferi. Next base: position 8,959,000 of record BSBM01000428.1, read on the forward strand.
AAAGATCCTTCTACTGCGGTGCCATCCATGGCAGCAACCACCCCCCTGGGTATGCCTAATATGGGCAACACTCCACCCTTAGGAATGCCCAACACAGGGCCACCTCCTATTATAGGAATCCCCAACATAGGGCCACCACCTATTATGGGTATGCCGAACATAGGGGTCACACCCCCTCTTAGTTCCACAACCCAGATTCCAGGAATCACCACTACTATTCCTAACCCCGGTGTAACCCATGTTGCACTTGGAAACGCTGGTCCATACCAGACCACAGTTATTGGAGGACATATACCTTTAATACCTAGCATACCTTTAGGCGCTACTAGACCCCTACATCATACTACCATGACTAGTCATGTCCCAGTCCCAGTCACTACATCTGCTAGCTTACCCTAAATGGCGAGTCTGAACTTACCAGACTTAGCTAGGCTCACCAATGATCCTATCAGACACGATCCTGCGTGGCCTCACATGCCCACCAAACTCCCCTCTGACATCCCTAAGTTTGAGGGCAAGGCAGGTGAGGACCCCCAGAACCATATCATGTCCTTCCATCTATGGTGTTCCTCCAACTCCATAGTGGATGACTCAGTCCGCCTCCATCTGTTACTGTGCACCTTCACTGGCTCTACAGCTAAGTGGTATATCGAACAACCCCATGGGACGCATGCCACCTTTACCTCCCTTGCCTCGACCTTCCTGCAATTCTTCCAGTTACCTATCCGCTATGATGCGGGAGTTGAGATCCTACTATCTTGCAGACAGAACACGGCCACCCACATCACTGACCACATTCATGAGTGGCGTCGACGCCGAAGCCTCTGCAAAATCAAGTTAGACGACCGTATCTTCTTAGATTGGTTTCTCAAATCCCTCCTCCCTCTCATTGCGAAAGATGTGGCATCTGAACGACCCCAGTCTGAAGAAGAGGCCATCCTCAAAGCCCAACAGTTTGACCTCATCTACGCCCAGTCGGGTTATCTATATACCATTATACTAGACACCCCTCGGGGCAAGTCATCCCAACATGATGCGCCAAGGGCATCCCATGCCACTGATGGCATCATTGGCCGTATGGCCTCGCATCCCCAACCCTTTTCCATTGCACATCCTAGCCATGGTCTCGACCTTTCGTGGGCTACATCTCAATCTGGAGCAACCAGTTCATATGCTCCCATGGCACATCAGCACCATACACACGGACCTTCATGTCCACCTCAGTGCTTCGGTCATGCACCACCTGCATACGCCCCCCCAGCTGCACCTCAAACAATGTATTATCCACAGCAAGTTGTGACAGCTAACCCAACACCTCCAATAGCTCAGGGTTACCAACAACCCCAGCAGGTAACTAGACCACCTCCAACCCCGCCTGCTTATTATGCACCACAACCTGCTCCCGCACCTGCGGCGAACCAAAATCCTCCCACTGCTCAAGGGAAAGTGTACACACAGCACAACCATCCCATCACCAGAACAACTAGCGCAACCAAAGGTGCACAACAGAACCGTGGAAGAGGATGTAACCACGGTAATAACCAACAACATCAGCAAGGTCCTCCACGTCCCCAATCCTCCGCAAAATAACAATAATGCTCCTCCCAACCTCAATCCGGATCGTAATCCTAGGCAGCCCAAAACAGTAACCTCACAACAAAACATCCTTGTTCTATTTGCGGGGTTTATGGTCATTACACGCATGCTTGCCCACATTTGGACCGAGCTCGGCAACTTTGGACTGATGATGCCCATCGTCAAGGGAAAGTGGCTCCTCAACCGCCACCCAACCCTCCACCACCTCAACATCAACCTTTGGTGCTGCAAAATCCCTTTCCAAACCAAGGTGTAGTGTACACTCAGCCGTTAGCTCCCCCTCAGGGCAACACGCCACCACAACAGATCACTTATGCAGCCCCTGATCAACCCATGTTTGATTCAGGTACTCACCACTTGTTGATGATGTCAACCGCTGACGCCAACCTCCAAACTCTTCGGAACCAATATGGTTCCACCACTGAAGCCCCCTCCTGTCGACAAAACGCTAACGTTAATCCCACAGATCAAACGTTATGTATACCTCCGGTTCCACTTGATAGCGCTACCAAAGCACCTCACTCCCACTTCGTCGCATCAGTAATAACCCCAATGCTCGTGCTGCGTCAAATTACAACATCGTAGATGACTTAGGCCCAGTCTCCTACAGCCATGTCTGCTTTAGAAGTCTTGAAAAACTGTCCTTCGCAGTGCAAGACTTTGCTCTTTGCCATTGGCGCTATTGACCCCAATGATTCACAACTGATCGCATTCGATTCAGACCATTCCAAACCACGACTGCCTTCCAGTTTAGCATTCCAAGTTTTCGTTTCTGTTCGGAATCTTGTCATCCATTGGTGCATTATCGATGAAGGGGCCTCTACATGAGTCATGTCCACATTCGTGTGGCAGAAGTTGAGATCCCCTACTCTCCAGCAGTCCACCACTGCATTGCGAGCCTACGACGGCCGTTCGGACTCAACCCCAGGGTCTCTTACCTAATGTCCCCATCCAGCTGGCCGGTAAAAACTATACTCATTGACATGAGGTCATCAATGCCCAGCTCGATTATAACCTTTTACTTGGTCGCAGCTACATGTATGCCATGGCGGGCTGTTGCCCTCATCTATTTTTCGTACCATGGAGTTCCCCCATGAGGGACGCGTGGTCAAGGTCGCGACCAACTCACCTATTACGATCCCAAATCCCCCGCTGCACCTGAAAATGTTCTCCCCATGGTTGAACAACTTGTTTGTGGTGCGAATACCTTGTTTGTTTCCTCAGTGGGACTCGGACTGTACTCCGACGCGCCGATGACTTCTACATTCCAGGCCATTCCACCACCGTCACCAGAGACACACGTCGCTAACCTCTGTACTCTTTTCCCACAATACACAAGCACCCAACAATCAACAGCCCTTGTTGCCTAAACCACCATTGGTACCTAGTCACATTGGGGTTATACCCATCCACACAATCTCCTTTCTATTCCCTCCTTCGGGAGTAGTAAGCGCTCCGGTTATGGCTACCCTTAGTCTCCCCGGGTTAACATTGGGATTACCTGTGTGGTATATTTCGCCTCCCGTTCCCCCACCGACACCAAATGTCATCCTGCAACCGGTGCAACCCATTGTTACTTCTACTCAACCACCTCCCGGTATCGCTACCCCTTCGTCATCGACGAATCCCCCCCCTCTCATCAGGCCCACTGGGGGCAAAGGCCCACAACCATACACTGCGGTACCTCCACCCAAAGCAGTTAAACCTCCCCCCGTGTTTCGTGCTCCTCCCAAATGCTCGTTGTGTGATGAGTTAGGCCATCTAACTCATCAGTGTCCACAATTACCCGCATTACAAGAACACATGCAAATGCTTGACGACGACCCCAACATCCCGGTTGTCAAACTCGACCCAAGAACTTTTTCTGAAGGGGACCTTGTCCTCTCCTACGATCAAGCTCATGACAAAACCGAGAAAGGAAAGTTTGTATCCATGTGGCAAGGCCCATATATTATACACACTTGCCTCGGACAAGGGGCATACATTCTGATCGATTCAGAAGGCAACCCCCTCCGCAACCCACACAACGGGTTGTACCTCAAATGATTTTACCCGTAGTAAACCGGATGGACTCCATCGTCCATTGTAGAACTTCACGATAGTTATTTCCTTTACTTGTTTTCATCAGGTCCATTTTTTGACCATTTTTTGGATGCCCTCGTTGCTTTGATTTGCGTGCCACATCGACCGTCATCCGTTTTCGATGAGTGTTATATCACCAGATTCAGTTTTTCGTGCTCATGATGATGCTTGAGATCATTTCTCGCTCTCACCTTTAGATTTTTAGGGCATTTCTCCATACCCCTTTGTCGCCTCGGTTTGTGTGCCACATTGGCCGTTCTCCGTTTTCGACAATCTTTATATCGTCGGATTCAGTTTTCCGCGCTTGTGATGATGCTAGAGATCATTTCTCGCTCTCATGCTCAGATTTTTTGGGCATTTTTTCCATGCCCCCTCGTCACCTCGGTTTGCGTGCCACATCTACCATTCTTCGTTGTTGACCATCTTTATATCGCCGGATTCAGTTTCCCGTGCTCGTGATGATGCTTGAGATCATTTCTCGCTCTCACGCCCATACTTTTCGGCCATTTTTTCAAAATGCCCTCTCATTGCCTCGATTTGTGTGCCACAATGGCCGCAGCCCCCTTTTGACAATCTTTATGTCACCGGATCCAGTATCCCGCACACATGATGACGTTTGAGACCTTTTCTCACTCCCATCAATCCCTTGATGTTCGGTATGATTTTATCCCTTTTTCGGGCCGAGCAATCCCTTTTACGAAAAAGGCACTTAGGGAGTTTCTGTTAAGCTCTTTTCTGACTCCTAAAACAATGAAAAGATCGCCGAGCAACCTTGCTTCCTTTCATGCTCACTAAACATATTTGAAAGGGCGTCTACCTGGTATAAGTTTACCCCTTTTCCGGACCTTGTAGACTAATTACGAAAAAGGAATACTCTAGTCACATCGGCTAGAATAGTTCTCCATCTGCATCATTTTATGCTTTTTCAGGCCTTGGAGACTAAACATACGAAAAAGAACACCAAAGGAGTCTACTTACCGCTTTCAGACTCTCTAAACATGAAAGCGACCACGAGCAATCACCATCCTGGGCTCGTAAAACCAACAGGACAGTAGTCATAACCACTGCAGAGTCTTCTTATCGTTTTCAGACTCCCTAAAAATGAAAGCACCAATGAGCATGAATAGTCCTGGGCTCACAAATCCACAGGACAGTACCATTTCAGAGCACACTTTTATCCCTTCTTGGAGCTCATTAAAACTACGAAGAAGGTCCCAATGGTGCCCCTTGGTGCCACAATAGATCACGTCTACTCATATGACAGCTTCCCACATTTTGGTCGCCTTTGTTAAGAGCATTCTGCAGTATGTCACCCTGAGAACCCCTCGACAGCACCCATCATCTTGATTCCCCCCCAGATTCAATACATACCCTTCAGTCCTTAAAAGCAATGATACCCAGACCTACAAGTCAGTTCCCTCCGCTGCCAGGTCAACCATGTCATCATGCTCTGAACAAAGGAAGTTTGAGTCTACCCACTCTATGACCCCAGTTACTTCCCATCCCCACAAGTATGTCAGTCCTACCATCAGTACTACCACACTTCAGTTCTACACCTCGCGCTCCTATCAAGGAAACATCATTGCCTTGTTAGTTGTTGGTCTCCCTCTGTTGACGACAACCAAATTTATTCCAGAGGATAGACCTAGAGGTCCCTGTGTCTTCGACTCATCACCATTTATGATGAGTGCCTACGAATCATTTCGAGAAGAGTCCTTAGTGCCTCTCCAAATGGTTGTTTCTCACATGCTCAACGTCAACACCTTGATCGCATTGTTGAGACTCGCACAGGGCATTGGTCCATTCAGTTATTAGTTGAAGACCCCAAATACCATCTGACTCCTCCACATTTGAGAGTCCACCTATGGAGACAACCAGTTATACTTTTCCTATTGATATCTGGGTTGCGCATGGCGACAGTATTCAGATGTACCCCAGTTTTATACTCCCTCGAGTATACAGTTACAAATACTTCTCAAAGAGACTCTCAGTCATTGAGTCCCTACAGATGTTGGACACCTTCAGTTTTAGCAGTTCAGCAATTATTCCAGTGTATCAGTTATTGAGATCAGTCATGTTATGATCATGAGTATATCCCAAAATAATGTCCCCTCTGGACCATTATGATGTACCAATAGATTCTTTATGTATTAGATCCCCCTTCTTGGGACTAATTGTTATGTATATGTCTTGATACGAGCATGGGTATGCCCGCCTCATCCATTATCAGATATTATTCCTCATTCATATTAAGGCCATGTAACATTTGTTTATTTTTTGCAGCTTCCAAGGTCCATGGATCCAGACTCCAAACGGTCTCTTCTCCTCCCCAAACCCCAGAAAAAAGACAAAAGAACTATGATGTCTATTGGCCATACGATGAGCTCCTGCCCTCACACATCAGGGGGCAATCTGTTAACACCCAAAAATTTCTCACTAGCTCATTTCCCTATTCACATGACCCATTTGTCCACTTTTTCACCATTTGAGCCTTTGAAGCCAACAAAAGGTCACCAAAAGGCCTTAATACACCCATTTTTCCACTCAAAATGAGTATTTTTCCTAAAAAAGCATAAAAAACCCTCAAAAAGGGTCCAAAATTCCCAAAATATTAAAAAGGGAATAAAAATAATAAAAATATTCAAAAAAGGAAAAAGGAGGGAAAAGTACCTAAACCATGTTGGTCAATACCATTGGTTTCCACAAAACCATAATGGTATTCCCCACCACCAAAACCTATAAAAAGGTGGTAGGGGCTCCTCATTTCAGATCGATCCATCTTCCTATCCTCATGCTGCCAAAATCTCCCTTGAGCTTTTGGCCATTCTAGCAACCTTGGAGAAAGGACCCTTTGGAGATTGGAGCTGCTCACCATTGGAGCTACTCAACAACCTTCATCATTTGGAGGTATTGTTATTGCAAGCACTTGCTTGCCCCCATTTTCAATACAAATTTATTTTCTATATTTCTTGTTCTTGTTTTTTAATTCAAAAATGCACATGCTAGTTTAGTTTAGTTTAGATTTAGTTTACATCGTTTTTGCTTAATATTGAGACTGCTGCTACTAGTTAGCAGGTGCCCATAGCACTAAGCTTGGTTGCATAACCAAGCCAATAGTTGGAACGTTGCAGTCCATAGTGAGTTGCTTGGTGGTTTCAACTAAAAGATAAGTGTTTCTTGTTGCCTCTGATTGTGCCATTTCTATATACATGAATGATTGTTTGTTATGTCAGAATGCATGGATTGATCCAGCTGAGTGATGGAGATGAATACTTGTATTTATGTTGTTATTTTTCCTATGATGAAAGATGGAAAATGTATTCTAAGTGTGTGTTAATGTGGTTTAATTCAGTTGTGCTTATTTGAGTAGGAAAATACATCTATGTGTTTTATTTATATGTGAGTTTGTTCATTGATGAATATGGATAAGTTTTGTTGAGGCCCTGAATGTGCAAAAGTTTCAATTAGGACCTTGGGGAGGAAATAAGCATCCCCTTATGGTATTCATGCTTCGAATGTGGATTAGATGAAAGGAAGGGGCCATAACAGAGTTGTATAAAAGCCTTGCAGAGTGGTGAAGAGGCCTTTATGAAGTTTGGGGCCACCTTTTAGGTTGAAAGAAGGACATGATCAGAGTCATCGAATGTGGAAGAGGATCATGCAATTGCATAGGACTTGCCGAGATATTTCCAACAGTACCGGATTTTCCAAAAATGGACATAGGATGAAGAAGATATCGGCCTGAGAAGTTGGATGTAACAGGGGTAATTGGTCGACTTCCTACCTTCCGAACCCACAATGCAGACTGCGGATCGTGAAAGCTGGAGGCATGAATTCTCAGCATGATGCTTGGGAGTTTTTACTTCCTACTCCCGCAAGCTAGATTGCGCAGTGCGGAATTCAGAGGGGTAAATTTCTTCAGAGTCCTGACTTCGTGAATTTAGATTCCTGACTTCCGACTCCCACATCATGGACTGCAGAGTGCGGAAGTCGGGAGAGGAAATATTTGAAGTTGGAGAATTGGTGTTTTGACTTTCCAAATCCCGCATCGCGGACTGCAGAGTGTGGAGTTCAGAAGAGGAAATCTTCGAAGTTGGAGAATTGGTGTTCCGACTTTTTGACTTTTGCATCACGGACTATGGAGTGTAGAAGTGAGAAGAGGAAATATTTGAGGTTGGATATCTGGTGTTCCAACTTTCCGACTCCCGCAAGCCAGACTGCGGAGTGCGGAAGTTGAAGGGGTGTTTCGTCGATACCATGTATTTGGTGTTCTGACTTTCCGAGTTCTGCATCGTGGATTGTGAAACTGTGGAATTCAGAGAGGAGTTTCTTCGACGTTTTGTATTTTGTGTTCTGACTTTCCAAGTCCTACATCATGGATTGCGGAATTATGTAAGTTAGAAAGGAGTTTAGTCAACGTTGCGAAATTGATGTTATGCCTTCCGACTTCCGGCTTGCATCTTGCAGATGGATGCTTGCGGAATTGTGGATTGCGGACTAAGATCGTTGAGCTGTGTAAAAAGTGCAGAGTTGCGGATAGTTTAAAGAAAAAAATTAGCAGGTTGTTTCAAGGTTGTTCCCCTATCACACTAAAATGAACCTTGGAGATCAGGGACATGACATTACGGGCTAGAACAAGGCCCTTTGAAAAAAATTAAACACTATCAACAATCAAACAAGTAATGTCATGCTGCACAACCTCTTCCCATGGTGACATCTGTCATGATCCAAACCACCTTCATAACTGCTCATAACTTCCTTAGCAACCCTGAACGACTACCAAGTACTTTGACTTGACTTCTGAACTTCTCTGGCACTGCTACAATAGTCAGCCTCATCTCCTACGTCAACCTTACTGCCTTCGTCATCCTTCGACTTACCCTTCATCTTCTTTTCACGTCTAAGGATTCGCTAGTCTGCCCCTTCCTCCACGCTTGGATTTTGCCTTAATTTGTCATTGTCGTGATTCGAAAACATGTCGACCTTCGATGCCTTTGCTGCAACTCCGTCATCTACCGACTACATATCAACAGCTTCCTTCTCGACTCATTGACTTCGACAGCCAATCTTGTTTCGCACCATTGGTCGTCAGCACCCCTCCTGGTCGACTTCTCATGTCGATCATCTTCGACTGTTACGCCTAGGCCTTGATGCTCTTGCTTCAACAACCCATTTTCATATAGGAGAGTTCTAAATCCCATCACCTCAGATCCAAATTTTCCTAAGAAACATGGGGATCATGAAGCTTGCAATCGACGATGCAGGAATAATGTTTTTGTGGTGTTTGGGACATCCTGCTTGGGAGATGAGACTTCATTTATAGTTGCGTAATTGGGAATGCATGGGGCCATGAATTTTCAAGGAGAAACTTTATGAAAGATTCACCAAAACTTCATAAGGTTTTATAATTTAGTGAAAGCTTCACCAATATTTTACAAGGTTTTAATTTAGTGAAATATTTTCCAAGGATTTACAAATTTATATAATAATTCATTGAGAGATTCACCAAAAAATTATAAATACATAATATAACATTGATAAAATAACCTTCATATTTTCTTATATATCATGGGGATTCAGCCATTTATTATACATAGAAATTTAGGGGGGGTTCTTAAAATTTTCCCTGTTCTAAAACCCTTTGAATCCACATGGATTCACAACTAGTTGTTGTTGCTGCAATAAAATTTGCTTCTATGGAAGACAGAGCTACGGTTGCATGCTTTTTACTACTCCAAGATACAACTTTAGAACCAAATGAGAAAACATAACCATATTTTTATTTTCTATCATCCATTGAACCATCCCAATTAGAATCTGCGTAACCAACTAGCTCGAATTTATCAGTGGGAGAGTAATGAATGCCAAAATTTTGTGTACCACTCACATACCTTAAGATTATTTTTGCAACATGCCAATGAGACTCATGTTGATCCTGCATGAACCGAGAGATGAGGCTCACAACATACATAATATGAGTTCTAGTTGTAGTGAGGTATATCAGGTTTCCAACCAAAATTTTGTACAAAGTAGCATCCACTTTGGAACTAGCATCTTCCTTGGTTAATTTCTCACCAAGAGCTACAGGGGTTGCAACTGTAGTTCATGACACCATTCTAAACCAATTCAATAAACCAACCACATACTTGGTTTTAGAAATAGATATACCTTTGTATTGTTGTTTCACCTCCACTCCAAGAAAATAATGCATGAGTCCAAGATCTGATTTCAAATTCTTGTTTCATTTTCACTTAAAATTTCTCCATGAGAGTTGGGATATCAGGTGTATAAATGAGATCATCAACATAAAGGTAGACAATGAGAATATCATTTCCAAAGCATTGGAGATACAAGGTAGGATCTGAGTGGCTTGTTTTGAATCCATTCTTCATGAAATAATTGTGAATTCTAGCATACTAGGCACAAGGAGCTTGCTTCAATCTATAAATAGATTTCTTCAACTTGTAAACTAAGTGTTCTTTTCCTAAAATTTCATAACCCATAGTTTGTTCCATATATACTTCCTCATCTATATAACCATTAAGAAATGTTGATTTTATGTCCATATGATATATTGACCATTTGTATTGTGCAGCAATAGCCAATATAGTCTTGACTGTATCAAGCTTGGAAATTAGAGTGAAGTTTTCTGAGTAATCTACTCCAGGTGTTTTTGCAAATCCCTTGGAATGTAATCTCTCCTTGTGGCGTTCTATTTAACCATCTACATGATATTTGAACTTGTAAATCCATTTGACACCAATCACCTATTTGTCTTTAGGAAGTCTCACTAATTCCCATGTATTGTTTTTATGAATTGCATGCTTCTCTTCATTCATAGCATCAATTGGCATACTTTTTCTTTAATAGATTCCTCATACACAAAAGGTCCAACTTGAATTGTACTAAGCAAATCAAAATTGGCAACTGGATTCACATTAGAACTCCTTTGATAAATTTCATTTAAAATTCGTACCTTTTGTGAAGATCTTGGACTGGATGGTGGACTTGAACTATCACTTGAAGAGGAACTTGGTGAACTTGGGATTGAACTTCCACTTGATCTTGTGGGGAGAGGAGGAACCTAATCATATTCAATACTCATGATTAGTGGTGTAGTTTGTTGAACTCCTTTTCTCCATTGCCACACTCCCCCTTCATTGAAAACCACATCCCAACTAATAATCCATTGCTCTGTGTCAGGGTTGTAAAATCTATATCATTTAGTTGCATTTGAGTATCCCACGAAGATACAAAGTTTGGATTTTGCATCCAACTTCTTCCACTTCTGAACTGGAACATGAACATATGTAGGACAACCAAATACTTGAGGATGAGAAACTGAAGGCTTATGACCACTTCAGGATTCCTCTGAGTGATGTTTTGAACTTCTTTTGTGGGACTTCGATTCAAAATATATATTTTTGTTGCGACTGCTTCTCCCCAATAACAATTTGGAATGTTTTTGGACTGTAACATACTTTGTTCCATTTCCATAATGGTACGGTTCTTCCTTTCTGCACTACCATTTTTCTCGGGAGTATAAGCTCTAGTAAGTTGTCTCTTGATGTCATGAGTGTTTCAAAAATCAACAAAATTTTTGGAAGTGAATTCTCCCCCTCTATCCGTCCTGAGTATTTTGAGAGAATACCCACTTTGTTTCTCTTCCATAGAATTAAATTGCTTGAAGCATTCAAATGCCTTAGATTTCTTCTTAAGAAAATAAACCCATATGTGGGATTAGAAATCATAAATAAATGTCAAAATATAAATATTCTTACCCAAAGATTCCTCTTGCATGGCACCACAAATGTCAGCATGCACAAGCTTTAGAGGATATTTTTCCTTCCATGACTTGTTCACCGGAAAACTGTCTCAATGTTGCTTGCCAAGTGCACACCCTGAAGAAACTTCTTCTTTTGCCTAAATTGTAGGAAGTCCTCTCACGATGTTCTTCTTATGAAGCAAACTAAATCCTTGAAAATTCAAATGACCATAACATTGGTGCCATAACCACTAATCATCTGTGATTCCTTGAAGGCATGCATCTTAGAGGCAACCAACGTGAGAGGAAATAATCTATTCTCTGTCATATAAGCCTTTGCTACAAGATGATGGTTAGCTGATTTATAAAATATTTTGCAGTAGTTATTGTCAAACACAGCCTTATATTTATTTGCTAAAAGTTGCCCAATACTTAAAAGATTATGTTGTGATTTGGGCACATACAAAGTGTCATGAATAAAATTAGTTTCTCCTTGCTTAGTTTTCACAACAAGGCTACTTGACTTCTCACTGAATCATCTAATTTGAAAAAGAGATCAAATTTACCAGTCATATGATTTGATCATCCACTATCTAGGAACCACATGTCTTTCTGATTTTCTTTTTCCAAATTGCATGTAAAGAATGTGGAATGCTTTGCATCTTCAAAAGACTCTTGTGTATAGTTGGCTCTTGACTTATTCAAATAAGATTTTTTCTTTCTATATTCAGATTCATAGTGAGCATACCTTTCACAATATCGACACTGGATGCTTCTATCATCCACGAAAATTCTTCCTTTTCCTATGTTATTGCATCTTCCTCTTCCTGTACCTCGTCCTTTGTTATTTGAAGAAGACTCATCTTGAGATTTATTTGTGTGAGATGGAGGAGTTGTATACTTTTCTTCAATTCTTATAATAGATTGGAAGGCTTGCACTAGGTTATTTGTAGAATGTTGCATATTCTCCTCATGAGATTGCAAAGAACGTATCAACTATGCAACTCTGAATGTGGTTAGATCTTTACTTTCTTCAATGCCTATGACCACTAGACCAAATTTTGGAGGAAGAGATCTCAAAAAAATTTCTATTTTTTTTTTCTCTGTGATACTTTCCTATCCTCTTAAGTCTTAAGATGATTGACTATGATACTTTCCCCTTGAGTTTTAAGATGATTGACAATGATTTGAGTCCTAGTAATAAATTCTTGATACCCTTAGATTTTCAAAATCTCTTCAAAGGGTTTGAAGTCTTACCAATCTTACTTTTTTAGATTCTTGGTATCCAATTTGTAGAGCCTCCCATGCATCCTTTGACTTTGTCATACCACCTATATAGGAAAAATTGACATATCCAATGCATATTGAATGATGAGTAGAGCTCGATTGTCCTGTTAGATAATAATGTCGATTTGCTTAATATAGATTCTGTTAGATTATTAAGGAGATGTGTAGGATGAGATCCTATTTCTTGGCAGTTTGTTGAACGCTCACTCAGCTATATATTGTAACCAGATTTCATAATAATATTAATTTATGTGTTCTGTACTACTTTCGCACTGTGTTTTAATTTGGTATCAGAGCCTGGTGTGAGGCTGAGACCTTGGTGAGAGAAATCGCTGCTTAAGGAGCTGGTGGTATCTGTGTGGATCAGAATAGCTTGTGCTTCTAGGAGGTAGAGCATGTGAGGAGATCGCACTGAGAGCTACTGTGTTTGTGGGAGGAACAATCAACAGAAGCAAAGGTATGCCCAGTGGATACGTGAAGCTTAAGAGCATATAGGGCTGGAGCAGGCAACAAAGCTTGAACGGTACATTTTTTGGGTGCATATTGTTTTCCTGGATTGCGCATGAGATTGTCGGCAGACTGTTGTGAGCTGCATCATGAGTGAAGCCCGAGCACGCCAAGAGAGAGGGCCATCCGTGAATTCATGGAGGAGCCATCGTGCCACCATTCGAGAGGAGCCTGCATTGTTGTGTAGAAGATCCCATCATGCCATTTAGCACGGCAGAAAGGAGATATCGATTCTTGTTGTAGGGAAAATCATGCCTCTACCGTGGAGGAACCCTGTGTGAAAGGGGCACGATAATACACGACTACCACAAGTCCCCAGTGTGGTAGGGTGCGGTATTTTGGGGCTACCCTTCCGAAATTTTGAAAAATGAGATTGCTGTGGGCATCTCGTGTTGCACAATGCGACAATTTGCAGAAGAGGTATTTTTCAATTAAGAAAATGTATTTTTCAAAGTCGTCGGAGAATTCAGATATTTTTTCAAAACAAAGGTATTTTTTATTTATTTTGAATTCGTCTATGACCAATTCTTTTCCCAAAAATTACCTGAACAAAGCTTCTAAGCTTGACGGGGACAATTATCTTGAGTGGAAATTCAAGATTTTAACTATGCTCGAAGCACTAAATGTTTGGACTATTGTCAAAGGGGATGAAGCCCAACCCATAGGTGCTACTCTTGCAGACTAGGAGAAACAAGAAACGATGGCAAAAGTATTGTTGCGGCTGTCTGTCAAAGACAACATCATCCCGCACATCAAAGATTGTACAACTTTCAAGGAGACATGGGACATCCTGAAAGGTTTGTATGAAACTACGAACTCCAATAGACTTCTTTTTCTGAAGACTAATTTATTGTCTATAAAAATCGCTGCAAATGAAAATTGTTTGATCTTAATTCACATAAGCTCATAGCAAGCAAAGATGTGATTTTTCATGAGACTACAGACGAAGAAGTGAGTAAGTATGATGTTTGGCATACTCCTTATGACAATGATGTTGATGTTCAAGTGAAAATTGATATAGATAATGAACAGGAACAGGAAAAGGAATAGGTACAACAACAAGGTGAGAGCAGCGTAGTGACTCCAACAACTCCTACGCCTCAGAAAAGAAGAGATGAAAGTGTAGAAAGTGGTGGACCATTGAGAAAGTCTACAAGAATAATTCAGATACCCTCCAGGTATAAAGACTATGCTTTGATGACTCAAGCAATGAATGTTGTAGAACCTATTTCTTATGAACAAGCCAAAACTCATAAGGACTGGAATAATGCAATGAATGAAGAATATGACTCAAAAATGAAGAATGATGCTTGGGAATTAACTAAGCTGCCTGAAAACAAAGTTCCTATAGGATGTAAATGGAACCCTGTGTGAAAGGGGCACAATAATACACGACTACCGCAGGTCCCCAGTGTGGTAGGGCGCGGTAGTTTGGGGCTACCCTTCTGAAATTTTGAAAAACGATATTGCCGCGGGCATCTCGTGTTGCACAACGCGACAATTTGCAGAAGAGGTATTTTTCAATTAAGAAAATGTATTTTTCAAAGTCGTCGGAGAATTCAGATATTTTTTCAAAACAAAGGTATTTTTTATTTATTTTGAATTCGTCTTTCAGTAGCTATGACCAATTCTTTTCCCGAAAATTACCTAAACGAAGCTTCTAAGTTTGACGGGGACAATTATCTTGACTGGAAATTCAAGATTTTAACTATGCTCGAAGCACTAAATTTCTGGACTATTGTCAAAAGGGATGAAGCCAAACCCACAGGTGCTACTCTTGCAGACTGGGAGAAACGAGAAACGATGGAAAAAGTATTGTTGCGGTTGTCTGTCAAAGACAACATCATCCCACACATCAGAGATTGTACAACTTCCAAGGAGACATGGGACATCCTGAAAGGTTTGTATGAAACTACGAATTCCAATAGACTTCTGTTTCTGAAGACTAATTTATTGTCTATAAAAATGGCTGCAAATGAAAATTGTTTGATATTAATTCACATAAGCTCATAGCAAGCAGAGATGTGATTTTTCATGAGACTACAGATGAAGAAGTAAGTAAGTATGATGTTTGGCATACTCCTTATGACAATGATGTTGATGTTCAAGTGAAAATTGATATAGATAATGAACAGGAATAGGAAAAGGAATAGGTACAACAACAAGGTGAGAGCAGTGTAGTGACTCCAACAACTCCTACGCCTCAGAAAAGAAGAGATGAAAGTGCAGAAAGTGGTGCACCATTGAGAAAGTCTACAAGAACAATTCAGATACCCTCCAGGTATAAAGACTATGCTTTGATGACTCAAGCAATGAATGTTGTAGAACCTATTTCTTATGAACAAGCCAAAACTCATAAGGACTGGAATAATGCAATGAATGAAGAATATGACTCAAAAATGAAGAATGACGCTTGGGAATTAACTGAGCTGCCTGAAAACAAAGTTCCTATAGGATGTAAATGGCTGTATAAAACCAAGTTTAATGCAGATGGAAGTGTTGACAAATATAAGGCCAAATTAGTTGCAAAAGGGTATTCACAAAAGGAAGGAATTGATTATGAAGACACCTTTGCACCTGTAGCTAAGTTAAATACAATTAGAGTCATGATTGCATTAGCTACAAAATACAATTGGAAAGTTCATCAGTTAGATGTTAAGTCTGCATTTCTGAATGGTGATTTAAAAGAAGAAGTTTATTTGGTTCAACCTGAAGGATTTATAAAGAAAGGGGAAGAAGATCTTGTCTGTAAACTCAAGAAAGCATTGTATGGTTTAAAACAAGCACCTAGATCTTGGTATATTAAGATAGATTCGTTCTTTGCCCATAAAGTTTTGTGAAAAGCAAAAATGATCCAAATCTGTATGTTAAAAAGGATGAAAATGGAAATGTTGCTTTAATATCCTTATATGTTGATGATTTGATTATCACCGGTAGTGCTTCTCATTTGATTGAAGATATTAAGATTCAGTTAGCACAAATATTTGAAATGAAGGATCTTGGTGAAATACATTATTGTTTAGGTCTGGAAATATGGAGAGAAGGCAGTAAAACAATTGTCACTCAAAGCAAATACTCAAGGGAGATTCTAGAAAGATTCAATATGAGTGATAGCAAGGCAGTATCAACACCTTTGGAATAGAATGTTAAGTTATCTAGTCTTGATGAAACTAAAGAGGCAAATAGTGTTCTGTATCACCAGTTGGTGGGAAGTTTAAACTATCTTACCACTACCAGACCAGACTTAGCATATTCTGTCAGCATCCTGAGTCAGTTCATGGCTAAACCTCTGGAAAGCCACTGGATAGCTGCAAAGAAAGTCCTTCGATATCTGAAAGGAACTGTTAATTTTGGTATTTTGTATACTGATAAGTGTGATGTTGAGTTGACAGGTTACTCTGATTCGGATTGGGCTGGAAATCCTGATGACAGGAAATCAACTTCAGGATATGCATTCAACATAGGTACAGGAGTCATATCATGGAGCAGTAAGAAACAACCAACTGTTTCTTTATCATCAACAGAAGCTGAATACAAAGCTCTATGTAATGCTACTTGTGAAGCTGTTTGGTTAAGGAGGATTCTTGAAGACATTGGCAACAAGGAAATGAAGCCAACTGTTCTCAAATGTGACAATCAAAGCTCTATTAAATTGGCATACAATCCAATGTATCATGCCAGAACCAAGCATATTGAAATTCAACACCATTTTGTAAGAGAAAAGATACCAGAGAAGGAAATTGATTTGACCAATTTTAATACCACTGAGAATGTGGCTGACATCTTTACCAAGCCTCTTGGGAAGATGGGTTTCGAAGAATCTAGGAAACAGTTAGGTGTGGTAGAGAATCCATTTCTCCATTAAGGGGAAGTGTTAGATAATAATGTCGATTTGCTTAATATAGATTCTGTTAGATTATTAAGGAGACGCTCACTCATCGATATATTGTAACCAGATTTCATAATAATATTAAGTTATGTGTTCTATACTGCTCTCGCATTCAAAACATTCTGATCTACAGGTTCTGTGTATCCCACTTCTACCAATTCCCGAAGATCTTGGGATAGTAGTAGGGTCTTCATATTTATACTCCAATATTCATAGTTGTCTCTGGTAAACAGCTGAAGTTGGAATGGAAAATTGCCACCATTTGCCGTTCTGATCGTTTTTGGAGAAACCTGTTACCCGGTGCCTGCAACAAAAAATTACTCTTGCAACCTGTTCTGATACCAATTGAAAGATATAAAACTGAAAATAACTCTCACACAATACTGTCACTGTATTGTATTAAATTTTGTGTATACAATATTCTACAATGATCTTTGTACTTAAGTGATTTAGAAAGCTAAAAATAAAAACGAAAACAAAATCTTAAAGCCGCGCTGTTTTACTGTTAATGCAGAAGCAGTTTTACTATGCCTTAAAGCAATAACTAAAGCTGAAGCACAAAACTGAAGGAAAGCAAAAAAAATGCCCACATTGATCATCCATCATGTTTTTTTCGGAATTGATGTCATGGCAAAACACTAATGAATAGTTTGAAGACTCTGTTGCGGTTGAAGATAATATCTGTGATTTTAATGTGCCCATATTATATAATTTAAAGAAGCTGAAAACGGAGCTTCAAGCTCAAGTATGAAGGACATGGCACTGTTGAAAAATTATGAGTACAGTTGGCGAAAAGCCATTGGAAATTTTGAAGTTGCTGATAGAAGAATTAGGCCAAAAGAATCTGAGCAAATGTTAGAGATGACAAGCCACCTTAAGATGGAGAAATTGAAGTATTCCTGGTACAAAGTTTGGTGTCGAAGAAGATGGAAAAGATGCAAACAAGTTTAAGTTTTTGAGATGTATGGTTTTTGAACAATTTTAAGTTTATTTTGTAATTAGCCTAGTTGAGATTGACATCAGCAAACTTGTTTATCAAACATATTTTGATAGCTGTATTTCAAGAGTTTAATGGTATGTCTGGAAATTTTGTATATATTTTGTATGTGGTTGAAAATTAAGGGAAGTGTTGGATATAATTTCCAACCTGAATAAGGCGCCATGGTCTATGATGTTAATGTTTTTCTTCCTATCACATTAATCAAGTTGCTAAGTGGCAGCATGTTGTGGTCCTGTGGATAAAGCATCCCCCTCATATTTTTAGTTGGTGGAGGTGTTGTTGGCTTTTGATGCACCCATCCAGTTCATAATCGGGCAACGGGTCACACTCTGGCGTGATATATTCCTGCTGGTCTGCGGTGCGTTGAGTTTCACGCCATCCGAATCTTACTTGTATAAATTCTTTTGGTTAATGAAAAATTGTGTTGGTGGGGGTTATCTTTCTCTCTCGGTTCTACGCAGTTTGCTCTGCTGCTCCCTCGCACCGGGAGTAATTTAATTAACAACCGTAGAGATTGAGACTCGCGCCGATCACGAATCGTTCCAATTCCATTCTCACGAATCTGGCAGTCTTGCAGATCACTAGAAATGTCTGAGATAAACGACATCTCATGATCGCATAATGATTCTCCAGAGTCCTAGCGGCACATTCAACACCTCTACCAACAATATTCCCACCGTCGATTGCCAACCTTAACACGCAAAAATTGTAAACACTTTGCAATATATGTCAACCCAATTGTCAAACACATATGGCAAGCCATCCCCATCGAAGAATTGATTTGGTAAACCAATCTTAGAAACTTGAATACATTACCGCGTAAAATAGATGCACAATCTGAATGGATGCCCCCACACAATTATCCACTGAGAAGTTGCCCTACCACGATCAAAGACAACAGAGCAACACATGGAACCCATGCAAAAGGTCAGCAAGTTGCCTACTATGGTTCGGTTCCACACGGTGTTTAATAGGATTATATCCAAAATCACCGCTTTTCGGTTAACTAATTAAAATTCTTCCTCCAATTTTCAAAAGTTTTGTTGACATCTGAATCGATCCCATTTTTATATTTATTTTTGGAAAAGCCGTTCAAATGTTACATTTCTTTTCACTAAATTCCAGTAAAATTCCAGCAAAAATAGAAGCTTTTGTTTCAACAAATTCCAGCAAAATTGCAATATGTGAAAATAATCTATCACTTGAGTCTTCACATCCATTTCAGACCTCCAAATGCTATTCTGTCCACATGGAAATAAATCTATTTTGGGTTCCTTTACCGCGTACCGCAGCTCACGCCGCTTCTCAATACAAATTAAGGTCACTGTAGACGTTTCTGGCTTTTGTTTTTATTTTTTATAATTCTCAGTTTCTATATAAATTAGAATGTGTATCAACCACACAATCCCTGGAAAGGTGGAACCGCGTGGCACTCAACTATCACGATTAACTCTCCTAGGTTGGGATAAGAACCAGAACAATCTCTTACTCCACTTGTATAGCAGTTTCGTTTGCAGGGCATTTTGAGATCAGGACAATTGATATAAGTTCTGTACTAGTTCCTCTAATAATTAGCACAAACAGTTCGATAATCGAGCGTCTGGATCAAGAAATGGTAAAGATGTACCGTGGATGTTCAATGCATAAACAGCCTGCAAAAGTCTGGCTTTTCATGATAATTGTAATCCTGCTTCTGGCCACTGTAATTGCAATCCGTCCTCTAGGTATATTGCCTTACTTTTCAAAGTTTAGGTTTACTTTTTCATTTATTTATGTTTCATCTAGTTAAGTATGATGAATAAGTTATCTGTTACTTGTTCTTCAGGTTTACTCGTAATCAATAGTTGTCTATATTTTATCTGGGTGTTACCTTCTTTATTTAAATGGGTTGTTTGTCACTGCCTGTTATCCATGCATGAGCTAAGAGTTATCTATGCATTAACTATATTTTTACATTTATTTGATTTTTCATAATTGTTTATTTTGAATTTTGAATGTCGCTCATAAAATCATTCTGGACAGTACTTACAAAGCATAAATAATAGTCCACACCCCAAATTATAAGATAACACATTTTACAATGCATTATAAATATTTAAAATTTACTAAACTTTATTGTTTTTATTTTCTATAATTCCAGTGTGTAGCAGTTTAATTCCACCCAGCATTAATTATTAAGCAACGCGAGATCTTATATCACATCACTTGAACGTTCATATACAGGCAGTCAGGGAAATTCCTTGGTAAGCTTGGAGTCGTTCAGCGAAGAAGACGAATGGCCTATCAGCGAAGCTGTAAGATTTTATATACCTTCCTAATACAGACATTTCATGATATCTATAGACATTTGGGTGCTTCAGTGTTTTCTCCTGTTTTTAGTTTCATTTCTTCGTTAATGTTGGGTTGTACAGTTATATAATACCGTAAAAGAGGGGCAGCAATTAGACGCTGAGTGCGAGAAGACTGTGAATGAAGAAGAGTGTTTGAATCGGCGCACTTTAGTAGCACATACAGATTACATCTATACACAAAACCACAACGGGCCATAGATATTTGAATCCAGTATTTACTTGTGCTTAAAAAACATTATATTGTCATTTGCATTCATTTGTGTTGTTAGTCAATTTAGTGAATTTTGTTTTTCATAATTATGTTTATGTACTTGGAACATAGCTAACTTGTGACACTCATTTAGTTCAGTGTACTATGAAGTTTTTTATGATATGATAAAACAAAATCTTATGTTTATAATTTTAAAAAAGTTGTGAAAAGAACTGATGTCTTCATTGTGTTCTATAAAGTAACAAAGTTATGAAATCTTTGAAAAAAACACTTGTGTAGTATCTATCCGTCACAATTTGGGTTTTAGTAAAAATTTAAGATGATTATCACTTTGATACTTATGCGATTTGTTATTCTTCCAATCACAATGGAGAGGGCTTTAATACCTTATGTATTGTGTTATATTAATGATCTATTGTGTTATATCAATGATCTCTTTTGGTGTCTATTTTAACTCAATTCAATATATGATATTGTGCTAATGTTCAAAGTTGTAAGCCAAAGTCAATTATGTCTCAAACTTCTTTAATCCGCCATGTTGGATGTCTCAATTTTCAAACAAATTTATGTCTATCATTGTAACCAATGTATTACTCATGCTAGTATGGAAGGACACATCATGCCTTCTTACATGTGGTTCACATAATAGGATTCATGTTGTACCTCGCATTTCACATCCAAAATGGGTGGTATTCCTTACCTTATCAATTTTTATTATTGATTTATATTCGTGGTGTTTTCCTTGTGCACTATATACAAAATGTAGTCCATGGCGTGTTCTATCTCATTGTTGTCTAATAATTTCAAATCATATCATCATATTACTCACAAATATGGGTTGATGGAGGATGCTTTAAATCTTTCTATCAAATGGATCTCTTCCTATTAACACCATATCATATGCTTTCATAAGGGGACTTAGATATTATTTTGTACCTTGGGGCTTGTCATCATCAAATGTTTCCTTTTCTATTAATAGTGTGTGTTCATCAATGAGTCCTATGTGGTAGATTCTACAAGTGTTTGACATCAAAGCATCCATTCACACTTGTTAGAACGTACTATATACCTTAGCTCCCATTATCATCATTCGTGGGTTAATGTGCATTTTTCAATGATATATATTTTTTACCAATAATTAGATGGTTTCTCTCATGTTTGGCATTAGTTCATTAATTCACATGGAATATATTTACACATTCAACATGATTGGATTGAAGAACTTGGGTTATGACATAGTTTCATCATGATGCTATTGCTTAATGTGTACACACTATACCATATACAAAAGACACGGTTACTTTTGAGGAATCAATTTGCACTTCATTTAGTTTTAGAACTTATTCTCTTTATGCTTAATGAGATAAATATCCATTTTGTATTTTATCATGGCTATGAGACTATTATGACATGGGTTCATTATATGTTTTTTCATCGCCATGACATTGCATTTTATATAGTTTATGGATCTACAATGTACTTGAATGGAGACCATGGTTGTTATCACCCATGCATGGGTATCTCTACCTTGTGAAGAGCGTCATGTGATACTTTCCTTTTTTTCATAGGTACCTTTCTCATCCATGGTTTGTTGGACTTCACCTAGATTCATTGTCTATTTCTTCCACGTTATTATAATATATTTGAGCTAGCAACTTCCCTTTTGTCCTCACACATTAGGGGGCATATTTTATAGAACTGTATTTAATCACATTTTCCAAGATCCATATTTTTGGCCAACAATTGATCATTTAGCAAGTTTATACAAATTTGTTTCTCCAAATCTTATAACCTACCCTACAAGATCCCTTAGAACAAATTGTGTGTTGCTCATGAGATTCTTTAGGAAACTCATGGTGACATTGTATGTTTCTTATGAGATGTTGTCACCTGAAAATCTCACAAATACAAGAGGTATTAGCATTCAATTATGTTATTTCTGGCTAAAACTAAACATATAGGAAAAACAAATTACATGAAGGAGTAGCAGCAAAGACCGTGCAAGAGTATTTTGACTGTCTTATCAAATTCCAGATATAACCTAAGTTGTCCAATCAATGGAGGGATGACATTGTTGCGGAGCTAAGAAATCGGAGATGGAAATTCTGAAGAAGTATCAGAATAACTTGATTAAATTACTAAGGAATAAGAGATATTTATACATCTGAAATAGGCCCAGTGATAGCTGTCACAGCTGGGCAGATGAGAGTTCCTATGTGAGTTAACTCATACAAGCTGGCTCACGATAGCTGGTAGTGTTGGAAATACCAACGCCAACACCCCCCCATAAGCGAAACATTGGGAGGAAACAAAAAACAAACAAGGATGGGTCCCGGCAACTAGGCCTGATGAGGTACCCATGTACAAACTACTCTCATAAACGGAGAAAAGGAGAAAACCACATGGGAAAAAAATCCTCCCCAAAAGAGAGAACACAAAAAAAATGAAGGTAGGAGAACTCAAGATGAGTCAAGATGACCCCCCAAGGACAACTTCCTTCACCCCAAGCATCGAGCGGAGCTAAAGAAACCGAGGAGATGCAAGAGGTTTAGTAAAGATGTCTGCCACTTGTGCTTTAGTAGGCAAGTACTCCAAGTTGAGAACACCATCCTGGATGAGCTGCCGAATGAAGTGCATGTGGATCTCAATGTGCTTGGTCCTTTGACGCTCAACTGGGTTGCGAGAGATATGTATGGCACTTTGGTTATCACACCAAAGAGTAGTAGGATGAGCCTGTGGAATGCCAAACTCTGTCAATAGCTGTCGAAGCCAAAGGACTTCTTGACTGGCAAGAACTGCAGTACAGTACTCAGCCTCAGCAGAAGACAATGCAATTGCTGATTGTTTCTTACAGGACCAAGCAATACGAGCAAAACCAATGCGATAGACAAAGCCTGATGTGGACTTCCGATCATCAATGGAGCCAGCACAATCAGAATCAGTGAAACCCTCAAGCTGAGAAGAACCAGCTGTGTACTGAATGCCAAACTTGGAAGTTCCTTGAATATACTTGAGAATGCACTTAGCTGCCTTCCAATGACTCTCATGAGGATCCTGAGAGAACCGAGATACAAGACCAACTGCAAAGGAGATGTCTGGTCTTGTATGAGTCAAATACAACAAACTCCCAACCAATTGTCGATACAAGGATGGATCAACACAAGGTGATGAGCAGCTAGCAGTAAGTGTAACGCCTGACTGAAAAGGAGTGGGTGCTGACTTACAATCAGACATGCCAAATCTCTGAAGTAGGTCAAGTGCATACTTCTGCTGAAAAATGAAGATCCCTTCTGAAGACTGAAGAACCTGTATGCCAAGAAAATAATGCAAAAGGCCAAGATCGGTCATATCAAAATGTTCCATCAATGCCTGTTGAACATTCTGAATCAAGGATGAACAACTCCCTGTGACAATTAAGTCATCCACATACAAAACTAGAATCAAGAGATCAGTGCCCTGTCTTCTAGTATAAACAATAGGATCAGAATGACAATGCTGGAATCCTGAAGAGATTAAAAAACTATCCATCTTCTCGTACCAAGCTCGAGGAGCTTGTTTCAAACCGTACAATGACCGTCGAAGCCTGCATACTAGAGAAGAGTCCTGCACAAAACCAAGAGGTTTCTCCATGTAGATCTCTTCCTGCAAATGTCCATGCAAAAAAGCACTCTTCACATCCATCTGATACACTGACTAGTGTTGTGAAGCAGCAAGACACAACACAAGGCATATGGAGTTCATTTTGGCAACATGGGCAAAAGTCTCAGAGTAATCAATACCTTCGACTTGTGAAAAACCCTTGGCTACTAGTCGTGCCTTATACTTGTCAACAGAACCATCAGCAGCATACTTGGTCCTATAAACCCATTTGCAATGAACTAGTTTTCTTCTCTTTGGAAGAGGAACAAGATCCCATGTATGATTCTTCATCAAAGAAGAATACTCCTCGGTCATGGCAGCCTCCCATTCAGGTATCCCAACAGCATCTCGAAATTTTTGAGGATCCTCTGAAATGGCATGACTAATAACAGATATACCAACTGTTTCTGGCTGATTAGTGCTAAGAGTAGGAGAAAAATAACTGAAATCGGATGCATCATAGCCAAACCTTTCAGGTGCCTTCCTTTTATGAAGGCTTCTCCTTTCCTGTTTTTGAGCAGGTTGTTCAACTGCAGGAGGTGGATGCACTTCTGGTTGATTTCCATCTTCAAGAGGGGAATTCTCATCATCCTCTTGGTCTTCAAAAACCAAACTATTAGCATGATTAGCACCAACATGCCAATCTATAGAGAGAGAAAGGTCAGATGAATGTTTGAAGTGCTCATCAAAATGAGCATCCCTGCGAAACAAGACATCCTTAGTGACAGGATCAAATAACAGATATCCTTTCATGTCTTCACAATAGCGAACAAAAATGAGTGGTTGACTCTTCTTATCCATAGCTTTGCGTTTTTCATGCGGAATGATTGCCCATGCTACACAGCCAAATACTCTGAAAATAGAGACATCGGGCTTGACATGACTCCAAGCTTCCTCTGGAGTCATATGTAACACTACTTTGTGGAGCATCTGATTTTGAATGTAATTTGCACAGTTCACTGCTTCGGCCCAGAAGGAAGATGACATGTTCTTGGAATGAATCATGCAATTCGCCATTTCTTTCAATGTCCTATTCTTTCTTTCAACAACTCCATTTTGCTGAGGAGTGTAGGGAACAGAGTGTTGATGCAAAATACCTTGTTCTCTACAAAAGTCTTTGAATGCCTGATTGACATACTCCCCCCCATTATCTGTACGCAGATTCTTGATAGAATGAGAAGATTGCTTTTCAACAAAAGCCTTGAAAGTCTTGAAAGTGGTGAAGACTTCACTTTTGTACTTAAGAAAGTACACCCAAGATCGGCATGAGAAACCATCAATAAAGGTGAGTGCATACTTAGCTCCGGAAAAAGAACGAGTTGGAAAGATCATGAGATCATTATGCACCAACTCAAGAGGTACAATAGCATGCAAAGCTTTTCCTTTCGGAAAGGGATCTTGATGTTGTTTTCCAAGAACACATCCTGGACAAACTCCATCTGTGCATGAAACCTTAGGAAGCCCAAGAAAATTTTTTTGTGAATTCATTTGTTGCAGATACCTATAATTAAGGTGTCCAAATCTTTCATGCCCAAGTCTACTTAATGATCAGCATGAGCAATGAAAAATTTACCATAAGAAGACTCGAAACCATCAAATTTGTATAAGCGAGATCTGTGATCAGCTTGTCCATATGCAACAACATTTTCTACATCATGTAGTTCATTAATGACCACATCATTGGGAGAAAATGTAACTGCTTTCCCATCACCAGAATGGCAGATCTGATAAATGGAGAGCAAATTGGTAGAGATGTCAGGTACAAGCAAAACATTGTTGATACAACCATCATCTAACTGCACAATTCCTGATCCTTGAACATCAAGCTGTGAAGAATCTCCCATGGAAATTTGGGAAATGTTGCAATCAGATGGAGATGGAAGCAACTCTTTAGAATGCGTCATATGATGAGATGCTCCTGAGTCAAATATCTAGTTGTCAGAGGATGCATGTGAAGCTCGAGCAGATAAGGCAAGCCCTTTACTAGATGAAGAGGGTTTGGACACTGGAATATTATGCTTCTTCATAGCTTCATTCAATGCTTCAAGTTTCTGGAAGCACTTGGTTTCTGAATGCCCTTCTTTTCCACAAAAGCTGCAAGTTTCATTTGATCTCTTCTTCCATGTCTTGGAGGAAGACCTATTTGACTTAGAAGTGGGTTGAGAAGACTTTGGCTTCTACTGAGGCTTGGTGGGAGGATCACTATCCTGAGCAAAATTATTCTTCTTTTGAAAATGAGCTTTGGATTTACCTTTTGAGGTATGTGCTACAAGTGCCTGAGAGCTAGAGAGTGCATCTAGCTACTGAAGCTTAGATTGTTCTCTTGTTAGACGTTCACAAAATAACTCAAAAGTAGGCATTTTAAAATTGTCATCAAGTGCATCCATTGTAGAATAAAATGAGGAAGAGAATACCTGATACAGACCCTTCAGCTTGGATAGAATCAGGAAGATGCATTCGCTATCTGTTTTAGCCTTGCCACATGCTTTCAGTTGTACAACTAGTGACCTGAATTTGGTAAGATAGTCTTCAATAGAAGCATGTTCATCAGGTATAAGAGATGACAACTTCGTCTCTAATTCCAAAGCCCAAAATTCATTGACTTTCCCAAATAGGGAGGCCAATTTGTCCCAGCTTGCCTTTGGTGTTTTGCAACCATCAAGGTGAAACAGTAGGCTATCAGAAACATGAAGCCCAATCAAACCCATTGCCTCATCCAGCTTATTTCGATAAAGAAATCTTTCCATCTCTTTGGTGAATGTTGGCTGCTCCTCGGCCAACATCTGCCATAAGCCTTTTGATTGCAACAGTTGTTGCATCTTTAGCTTCCAAGTGTGGTAATTATGGGGTGTGAGGAGGTCAATAGCCTTCGACTCTGCCATATTAACAATACAGCAACTGAAAATCACAAACTGAAAAAAAAAGATAATTTCCAGGCAAATAAAACAAGAGCACAACCTGCTCTACATACCAGATCTGCTGAAGATGTAGTGAAACCTACAGGAGCTATACATATACCAGATCTGGTAACCTTGTTGCAAAGGCTTCTTCAGTTTCACCTCTCGTCACAAAGATGTAAAGATATGGACAGAAAAATGGCCCACAGACCATCCAGCACCAGCTGCAATGCCACCACCGACGCCAACAGAAAAATACTGAAACCAAAGAAACATGAAGAGAGCTGCGAACTGAAGAGAAATGTTTTGCGGCTAGATCCACAATCCACGCAGATCCGAAACAACGATCTGTGGATGTGTGCAGAGGGGTATCTAATGAAACCCAAGACTAGGCCAATCTTGGCACTAGAGACAAAGCCAAGGAGAAAGGAGAAGGTTGGAGCGTTGATCCTTCTGCCTGTGAAAGCCAAATCCCAACCAATCTGGGCAATCGATACTTCATGTGCATGGATGTGTAGATTCTATGGTCGAGGAGATCAGCGCGGAATTGGTGATTCAGGTTCTCTACAGCTTCATCCGAGCATGAGGAAGAAGCCATAGTATTTACAATACATGTAGCCAAAAAAAAAGGATGTTTGCATGAAGCTTCTCATATCTGATTGTGCAGTATAAAAACAATCTAATAAAAAAGGATTGCGAATGCAGATCTGCAATTGTAGATATAGCGTCCTGCTCAGAAGAAAAGCCTCCTTTTCCAAATGACAATGCTGTCAGAGAAAGATCGACCGATTTTATAATACTGGCAACACCAGATCGCTTCAATCCACGGCTGGTTTTGCAAAGGATATCCACAAAGCCACAGATTAGAACAAAAAAGAAGATCTGAATTATCATGAGCAGGTCCACCAAATAGAACTGTAATGCTGAAAACAGTCACTCATATATAGGCCTGCTCATAAAACAAACAAGCATTCTCATAAAACAAACAAGCAGGGTAAGATCACGGCCCCTCTGGTGAGAGAGTAAAGGCCGTACCCGCTCTGATACCATGAAGAAGTATCAGAATAACTTGATTAAATTACTAAATAATAAGAGATATTTATACATTTGAAATAAGCCCAGTGATAGCTGTCACAGCTGGGCAGATGAGAGTTCCTATGTGAGTTTAACTCATACAAGCTGGCTCACGATAACTGGTAGTGTTGGAAATACCAACGCCAACAAATTCAGAGTGTGCAAAGGTGTTCCAACTTTGGAACTCTGCAGCTATGTTGGCATGTGTTCATTAGCAATGTGCATCGACATTGTTAAGAATCCCAATAATGAAAGAGAGGGTGACACATGGCAACGCCCCAGTGGTTGTTGAAGTTCATGAATAAAAACTGTACTAAAAAGTGGCAACCTCCGATTGATCGTTGAAGTGACTATATCAGAGTTATATGAAGGTGTCGATTAGGAGAAGGCTGATAGAGAGGTGCTGATGGAACGTCACAGCCGTCAAAAGAGGAACCGATGAATGAAAGCCCTTGGATTTGGTAAGTTTGGAGAAGGCATAGAGGTGACATTAGAGCACAAAAAAATCATCGTATTTCTGACAGGTGGGAGAATAGTAGTTGTTGGAGTGGCTTGCAATGAAACATAGAAGCCTCGTTGTGGAAACAATGGAAGTCTCTGATTGGTCATCGGAGTGCCTATATCAGAGGAGAATACAGGAATTTTTCGGGGAATGCTTGACTAACCGAGACTGATAGCCTTTCGCACTGTGACATGTGGCATGATCTCATAGGTTTGTATTGACGGTCCATAATTGATACGCTGATGTTTTCCTCTGCTATGGACCCAAGATTTAAATGCACTTAATAGGTTGAGTAGTCTAAAAACACCTGAAAGGGCCAAGGGATAGGACTGATGGCTAAAGCAAAAAGGTTCCAAAACTGATGGAAGGTGGATCTTCGGGAAAAAATCTAAATAAATGGTTTTAAACCATAACACATCGTCGAGAAGCGTGAACCTTAATTCACACCCGTTGAGCCATTGGATGGAAACCACTAGGTTACATGGTACTCTTTTATTGGGAAAAACTCCAAATTTTTCATTTTTAATATTTCCTTCCATCGATCTGTTACCACCAAAATTTTAGAAAGTTGGAAGCTACGTGGATAGGGTCATCGGGGAAATCAATGAAGGAGCACACCATAATTATTTCTGCAGATACCACAATGATTCGATGAAATATTAGAAATTATCATAGTCATTGGATCAAAAGGAAACGGTGATGCATGATAAAGAGAAAAATATTATCAAAGTAGGTCTTTATAAGCAAGGAAGGATAAAGGAAGACTGAATCAAAACTACCCATCATGCTTGTACGGTTACAATAGACCACTTTCTCCTCCATGATTATGCATGATATGGAAATTTTACATTCACCCCTTCATATGTGCCAACCGAGGTGGTAGGTTATAGCTAGGATAATACAACTATAAAGGCAACAATAGAAGGTGAAAAACAATAGGTTTAATGATATATTGGAAAGGCGACTGAAAATTTTGAGATACAGCTACGTAGGTATCTACAACATTAGTTCCTCTCTTCTTCTTTCCCTTCGTCTTCCTTGTATTGAAATCAAAGAGATTCCTCTGATAGAGAAATGTTGGAAAATTCTATCCATCTAGACCTTGTTTTTGCATGCATGCATCCATTCCATGCATTTGTAATTGACTCTCCTAGCACCTACACTATGTTGTTAACCCTCTAGTGCTTAATTTTGGTCATCATTAGCCTCCTTATCCACTTAGAGTTCCTTATCCACATCACTTGAGTGTTAATTCTCCCTCATGTATGATTTTAGGAGTTCGTAGTGTCAATTCCTTGAATTAAGGTGCCTTGTCTTCTTGATTTACTAGTTAACTGACCCTTCTACCTATTTTCACTGAGACTAGATCTAGGAGCGCCCCTTTTGACCACCACAAGTCATCTAATGCACCTCCTTGGGTTCTCCTTCCCTATTTTCTCGCCTAAGTGTCTCAATCATGCACCAACCACCTTCAGTTAACTGGCTATTCACCTTTAGTTGCCACTAGTGCTTGTCGGGAGATCGATCCAATGCTAACTAAGCATGTTTATTCAACGGAATTCAAATTCCATCATAGGCTCATGAATTCTATTGCATCTAATCTGATTTAATATCCCACATCTTGTGGATGAATAACACGGAAAATTTTCACACTCAGAACTATCTTTTCCTTATGATATTCTTCTCAATTTTTCTGTAGATCTATGTTAACAATTGTGAGGATTGTTTTACTGTTGGAGATCCATCTGTGTGAGAGAATTTCACATGGTATCAAAGTTTACCAGATATCTAGTTTATCTCAGATACTTCCATTGATGCACCAAAAGCTATGAATTTTCGCACATAATTCCTTGGGGAAATTACCTTGAAGCCATTGGAGAAGTCCTTTGGAGTCTACCCAGATGTGACGGACTCCCGGAAGTGCTTAGTGTTGAAGTAGAGATTGAGTGAGATGATATTATACTTTATTCCAAGAGTGTTTTATTTCAAGTTACAAGTCCTAGGCGCATCATGAGCACAACTATTGAATGATGGAGCAGTATCAACATATTCTCCTTACTCCATACAATTAATTTTCTTGAAAAGCGAAGATGGTGATTCTTCTGAGAAGAAAAGGGCTCTATAGAGTCACCATGGGCACTAAGAATGATCCAAACTCACCAGTTGAGAAAGCCAAGTGGTACAATAGAATAGATGAGGCATATGGGTTTCTTTTCCTCAATACTTGTAGAGATCTTATTTTTCACCTCGCTGGTTTGACCACTCCAAATCAAGTTTGGAGCAAATTAAAAACATTATTTGGAAATAAGGATGAGATGAGAGGCCATTATTTAGAAAATGAGTAGCTTACTTTGAGCCCTATCAGTTTTTATTCCCTACAAGACTTCTTCACCAAATTCAAATCCTTGGTGCTTCAGCTCAAGCAATATGGGATTGAGAAGAAAGAGGAATAATTGGTTATGTCCATACTTTCAAATTTGGGCTCAGAATACCCAGTTTATGTGTCTAATTTTCATGCAATCAAGTTGGCAGTGAGAAATTAGAACATGCCTTCCTTGGCAGATTTCATGGAGACCCTCACCTAGGAGCTGACAAATTGGTTCAGATGGGTACCATCAAGACATCAAAGGACCAAGAGCTTGTTGTAGGTGATTCCAATAAATCCAAAGGGAAGAAGAATTTCAAATATAACAAGCTGTCAGATGATGAGGGTTCTAATTCAACTGATGAAGTTTCCAATTCCAAGAAGAGGAATAAGAAAGGGAGATCCAAGTGCTCTTATTGCAGAAAAGGTTTCCATTCTGAGAAATATTGTATGAATAATAAATTGGACATCACTAATCAATTTCTTGAAAGGCATAACATTGATGTTCCTGATCTCACAAGAAACAAAGAACTAGGAAATATTGTTGCTCACCCAGAACACTGTCTCAGTGCTATTCACCAAGGTAATCAATTTTATGCTTTAATTTATCGATTCAAACCACATTTTTATGATTCTGATATTTTTTATTTAGATTCACATTCTGATATATCAGAATCAAAATCCCTTGCTTGGAAGAATCTTGAGTCAGTCCACCAGAACCACCTCTCAATCCTTGTGTTTTTTCACATGTTTCTGACCTACCTTCCGTAAACTCCTTCCAATCCCATTCGAATAATTCCTATAATATATATGATTATGATTCATAATTTTATAAGCAATTTTTATTTCCCACACATTCATCCTCCCCACCATTAGATTTTGAAAGGACTCCTCAACCCCCAAGTTTGCCAATTGACAAACCCATAGTTTCTGAAACTGTGTCACTTATTTTAGTTGCGCACCAGTCTTTCATATCTCCATAGGTTGGGATTCCATCACATTGGCTCTATTTGGATTGACATTCCACATATTTGGACCTGATATCACCTCATTTGGTTCGAATTTTAAGGTTACACAGTCTAAAGACCTTGTAGGTTCACTTAATAATTAGTGTAATTATGTTGCAACTAGTTTTCCTTTTGAGATCTGATTTGATCATGGAGATACTTAAACATTGATGTTTTGTGATCCATATGATTCTTATTTTTTTGATAAAGAGATTAATAATCTCCATTGTGAAATTAATAAGGTGATCAATCAGTTTGGAAAGGTATTACATGGCTACATTGTCCATTTTGTTGCTGCACAAGTTCCCGATCCTGTTGAGTTCATAGATGTTTTTTGGTTAGGAGATGATAGGACATATCTCTTTTCCATATTTTATTATGTTATCAGACCTGATTATGTATTTTTTCACATCAATAATCATTCATTTGATTCTCCTCCATCAACATAAGTTGAATTCATAGGGGCTCCTACATTGGATTTTTGTCTACACTACATTGAAAAATTTGTGCATGATCAAGGCATCTACAACATATTCATCAATTCTCTCACCAAGATGTAGTATATTCAACTCATTCAAGTGAATAATAACACATTGTGAAGATATCTTTCTCTATGTCATGTCCTTTTTGAAGGGAGGTTTTGTTCCCACTAGGTTTTCCTTCTTTCCTCGGTTAATAAGGAAAAATAAATTTTGTAATGGGTGACCCTAGCATTTGTTTTTGGGCCCTAATTTGATTTATTTTTTACAATTCAGGATTAATGGGTGGTGTTGGAACATTCTATCCATCTAGACCTTGGTTTTGCATGCATGCATGCATTCCATGCATCAATCATGCATTGGGAATTGAGTCTCCTAACACATAAATTGTGTTTTTAACCCCCTAGTGCTTAATTTTGGTCATCATTAGCCTCCTTATCCACTAAAATCACCTTATACACATCACTTGAGTGTTAATGCGCCCTCATGCATTAGTTTAGGAGTTAGCAGTGTTAGTTCCTTGAATTAAGGCACCTTGCCCCCTTGATTGCCTAGTCAAGTGACCCTTCTACCTAGTTTCAATGAGATTGAGTGTAGGAGCACCCCTTTTGACCACCACAATTCATATAATGCACCTTCTTGGGTTATCCTTCCCTTTTTTCTAGCCTAAGTGGCTCAATCATACACCAACCACCTTCAGTTAACTAGCCATTAACCTCTAGTTGCCACTAGTGCTTGTTGGGAGATAGATCCAATGCTAACTAGTCCTATCTCTTCAGTGGAATTCGAATGCCATCATAGGCTAACGAATTCTCTTGCATTCAATCTTCTTTAATAGCCCAAATCCTGTGTATGAATAACATGGAAATTTTTTACACTCCAAACTATGTTTTCCTTATGTTATGAAGATAACTCAATTTTTCAGTAGATATGTGTTAAACATTCTGAGGATTGTTTTACTACTGGAGATCCAACTGTGTGAGAGAATTTCACAAGAAATATATTAAGGTCACATACAAGACCAATGGGATCCCCTTCATGTGTGTTGTGGTTTCTAATGGGACTATAATTAAATTAAATTCAAGAGCGAGTCGATTCAACACTAGTATTCGAGGAGATTATGTTCCTTATTGTTGATTTTGAATGATACTTCTATTGAATTGAAGACAAGACCCAGGCGATTCCCAACTAGTATTTGAGGAAATAATGTCTCAAATGATACTATTTTTAAGTTGAAACTATGTCTAAGTCAATTTTCCACTAGGTTCTAAGGAAGTAACATCTCACATGTGGTTGAGTTTGCTCTCTATCGATGAATGGTATTTGTTTCATTACTTAAATTTGTGGATCAACAATTATTGTGACCACGTGATTTTCTCCTCTTATTTAATAGAAATGAGCTATGATTAAGGAATCCCTGTTGTTTTTTCTTGTTTAATTTGTGATTCACTAAGATATGTTGTTCCTCCCCACCCACCAGTAGTTAGAACCAACTTCATTCACCATAGGTTTTAGCTAGAAATCTAGTCAATAAAATCATTTATGAATCCATGAGGCACCTTAGGGTGATCTATTAAGGAAATCTTCCTCCCAATATACGGTACCCTCCCTTGGCTCTAAGGATTGGATCGATGGCCTAAAGTGGCAAATGAAATGTGCATCATGCACAACCCTCCTTGGCCTTGTAACCCTCTAGGGGCATAAATTGTGTTTTATATGAGACTTGTACCCATGTCTTGAGAAGGGAAATGACCACTAGCTTGAGGAACAATAGGATGATTTGGAAACATTACTGTGGAGAGTTCAAAGGTGTGTAGAAATTTTTTAGGACTCATTAACGAACACAATGAAAAATATTAAGACAACTTGTTTTCTATCAAAGAATCACAATTCAAATTCTCTTTCTTAGTTATAGGAGGAAGAGGTCATAAAGGCACACTCAATATTGTTTGTTGTGTTTGAAATGTTAGTTTTTCAGAATTTTCAATATGATCTAGGATCTTAACTGAGAGAATAACATGTACAACATATCTACAGCATATCAATTATGGACACAATAATGCAAGCACAGAAGACATACAGAGTTTCATCGGGGAAAACCAAGAAGGTGAAAAACCCCGCAACTTCCTCAAAGATAGATAGAGCAATGATACAACCCAAGAATAAGAGATATACTCCGAGCAGCAGATTCTCCTCCTCCACTAGTGTGCCACTCTCCAATGAGTGTGTGAGTGAATAAGTGAATGATCAAATAGACTGCCTCCCGCACTCTATTTATACTTGAATTGACTTGCCTAATAACCTTTACCAGGTTGGCCTTAACTTAACCACTTAACATAATGCTGATAGGGCTGACCCCCAATAGGGTGGTTTAATAACCCTTTAACCCACATGACTTATACAGGGCCGATCCCAACAAGGTGGTCTAATAACCCATCAAGTATAAGTTACGACACTTACAATATAAATGACGACACTTGCATATAGAGGAATAATAAGATCTCTATAGGAATACAATATACATGTATGAAATACATTCTGAAGTTACAAATACATCAACACTCCCTCTTAGCTAGGAAGGTATTTCTCGACACAGGTCTTCTAACACAAATCTTCTTCTCTAGATCCTTGTCACTGGATCATCGACATCGAATCATCGTCATTGTCACTGCTGCTGCTATCTCAATCAATCTCCGATCTACTCGTCATAGGAAGTTCTACAGAGCCAGTCCTTTTTCATACTAGATGTAGGCCCACCACCTGTAGGTCTTCATAATCTATGCAAATGGTCTAATAGAGGTGGTCTCTCAGGACTGATTTATGTGTTGATGCAATACCTGACAATAGCATCCCGAGAACATTTATTTGCCTAAGCACGATCAGCAAGATCTCCAGGACTGATTACATTCATCCCCTTCACAATAAATTTAAAGAGCATCCCAGGAACATTTATGTGCCGCAGCACGACTGGTAAGATCTCTAAAGAGCATCCCAGGACTTATTACGAGCACACAGCTCAACCTCTCGGATCTCCAGGAT
This sequence comes from Larix kaempferi, assembly GCA_027924585.1. Classification (NCBI taxonomy): domain Eukaryota; kingdom Viridiplantae; phylum Streptophyta; class Pinopsida; order Pinales; family Pinaceae; genus Larix; species Larix kaempferi. The sequence goes on from BSBM01000428.1 coordinate 8,994,690, forward strand.
TTATTACATGTGAATAGACAATACCTTTAAAGAGCATCCCAGGAACATTTATGTGTCGTAGCACGACTGAAAAGATCTCTAAAGAGCATCCCAGGACTAATTATGAGCACACAGCTCAACCTCTCGGATCTCCAAGACTAATTACATGTCTCCGTAGTAATACCTCATCCCAGGACTGATTACGAGCACACAGATCAACCTATCGGATCTCTTGAGGAATGATTACATACTACATAGAAATACCTCATCCCAGGACTGATTACGAGCACACATCTCAACCTATCGGATCTCTGAGGATTGATTACATGCTACTTGCCAACCTGCCACATAACATCTCTGACCTCCAAGTATCAACCTGATACTCATGATCCAACTGATCATCATCGCACGAAGCATCATCCTAATGCTCATACTCATATTGATCATCATCACATAGTACATCATCACATAGTACATCATCCTGATGTACATCATCCAGAGTATCATCGTGACACTCATCACACATGATCATTCTGATTATCGTCACTGCATCGTCCTGATGCATATCATCTCGAGCAACATCCTGAAGCTCATCATCCATGATCATCCTGATCATACGATGCATCCACCTGATGCATACCAAGTATCTACCTGATACATGATCTACCTGATCATATAATGTATCCACCTGATACATACACAAATACATGATCTACTTGATCATATCAATGCATCCACCTGATACATATACAAATACATGATCTACCTGATCATATCAATGCATCCACCTGATACATATACAAATACATGATCTACCTAATCATATCAATGCATCCACCTAATACATATACAAATACATGATCTACCTGATACATATACAAATACATGACCTACCTGATCATATCAATGCATACAACATGATGCATATACAGAGTAGTAACTGGAGCATCGTCCTGACGCTCATCATCTAGCGCTTACATCCACAGCCATGGGAAGGATCCTCCTCTCACCATGCTTGGAATGGCTCCTGCAAATGTGTCCATCACTTCTTCCTCGAAGTGTCGTCAATCTGAAGAACACCAAGCCTCTCTCTGAAGTACTCAAACTTCACTCTCACTAGTGGTTTCGTCAACACATCTGCAACCTTCTCATCTGTCGCAACATGCAGGAACTTCACTGCTCCTCTCTACACCATATCCTTGATATAGTGATATTTGATCTCCATGTGCTTCAACTGGTCGTCGAACACCAGGTTCTCAGACAGCTTCACACAACTCTAGTTATCACAAAAAGTACCAGTAGCATCCAACGAGAGATCAAATAACTCATACAGTAGCTTTCTAAGCCATACTACCTCACAACTAGCCAAACAAGATGAAACATACTCTGCTTCGACTGTACTCAGTGCTACACAGGACTGCTTCCTGCTAAACCAAGAGATCACACCTAATCCCATACTGAAGCAACACCTAGAAGTGCTCTTCCCATCTACAGCACTGCCTTCCCAATCTGAATGAACATAACCCTGCAGGTTAAACTTTTGATTCACATCATACTTGAGCCCATAATCAATTGTACCCTTCAGGTACCTCAGAATATGCTTTATAGTAACTAGGTGAACACTCCTCGGATCTGTCAAGAACTGGCTCAATGTGTTCACCACAAAGCAAATATCTGGTCTAGCGTTCATAAGGTACATCAAGGACCCAATCATCTAATGATACATAGTGACATCAACCGGCTCAAATGAAGCATCACACAGAAGCTTTAGGTTCGATGCCATAGGTGTGGCCATGGCCTTGCAGTGCATCCTCCCAAACCTCTTCAGGATCTCTACTGCATACTTCCCTTGTCCAACGAAGATTCCATCTGTGCTCTACCACACCTCCATGCCTAGGAAATAGTGCATCATCCCCAAGTCCTTTATCTCAAACTCGGAAACAAGCTTCCTCTTCGTGTCAGCAATCAACCCATCCTCTCCTGTAACAAACAGATCATCCACATATAGGAGTAGTATCACAGGATTTCCTTCCTCAACCTTGTAGTAAAGGTTGGAATCTTCTTTACTCTTAGTAAAGCCTAAACTGGATAGGAAGCTGTCTATCCTACCATACCAAGTCCTAGGAGCTTGCTTCAAGCCATACAAGGGCTTCTTCAACTTCCACACATATGACTCTCTATCATGTGTCTCAAAACCAAGTGGCCGCATCGCATACACTTCCTCCTCGACTACACCATTCAAGAAAGTTGTCTTGACATCCATCTGGTATATCTTCCATTTCATCACTGCAGCCAGAGAAAGTACTGATCTAATGGAAGTGTATCTGGCTACAAGAGCAAAAGTCTCTTCATAGTCTATCCCCTCTTTCTGAGAGAAGCCATGAGCTATGATCCTCGCTTTGTATTTTTCTATGCTACCATCTGCAGCATGCTTGATCTTATAGATCAACTTGGAAGTCACAACAGACTTCCCTTCAGGTCTTGGGACTGCATCCCAAATATCATTCTTCATGATCAACTAGTACTCCTTGATCATGGCATTCTTCCCGAAACCTGGGAACTTTAATATCTACAATATCTTCAATAGATAACTTTGTTGCTGAAAAAATGTTGTAGTCCTTCTTTTGTAGGTGATGGTATACGATCTTTCCTACAAACAAGTTAAATTGCATGATTAGAAACATCTTATAGTTTTCAGAACAAATTCTTACACATAAAGAAATATGTCATACAGTCATGCAATTATTTTAGCCAATGCTTCAATATCACATTTATCCATATCCCGTAACTTTCTAGATGCCTTCCAATCTCTACCAGAACATTGTTAAGAGTGTGCACAACTTCCAACATGTCAGCAAAGAGGTTTCATTCTAGATAAGTAGCAATGGAATGTTGTACAGTACCATAGGCCAGTTACCTATTACTTGCATATTAGTAGTATCTTGTTCATTAATGCAAATATCCTAATATGCATAATACACATCCTCACTTTAGGAACATAAGTATGTACATAACTGAACAACATCATTTAAGAAATGACAATTCAAATACTTATCTTTGTTTAGTTGTTGGGTGGACTCCCTCTTGATCTTTGCTTCTTGGAGTTTGCTCCCTCTTGATCTTTGCTTCCTTACAGGAACTATTGGAGTGTGCTCCCTCTGAAACGTAAACTTCTTCACTTATGCAGGTGACCAATCCATTCTCTTCTAGGATTAACCCAATCCACTTGATTTGCAGAAACTGGATCTGGAGCTGGATTGGGGTTTGTCATGGAAACCCTAAAATTTGAAAATTTGAATTTCAAACTTCTGAAAGGATAGAAAGATGTGCCTTGATGAGCTAACCAACTTGGTATACTCAGAATTTGAAAACTGTGAAGTTTCACCCCTCACATTTTCTTTTCTATCTTCCAGATTCACTAGGGAGGACCCTGAATTAGGGTTTGAGTTTCCCGGAGCTTCACCCAACCAAATAGTTTGATCCAAATCTCTAAACTTCAATTTTTTTAAGGCTCTTCTAGCTATGGTCACAGATTTCAAAAATTCCCATTTCACAAAAGCCCTAATTTTTCACCTTTCCGATCAAAGTCCCGAACTAGGGTTTTATCAAGCTCGGACTTCTTCCCAACCAAAAAATTCAATCTTGGTCTCTAAATTTCGATTTTGATGAGGAGCATCCAGCTGTGTTCTCTAATTACAAAAATTCCAACTTTCTCCAAAGCCCTAAATTCCCGGAGCCATGAATAAAGGTGCTCAAAATCCAATTTTGTTTTGATAGAAATATGCACCTGAGTGTTTCTTGTGTAACTACGAAATTTTAGATCTACAAGGTCTGAAAATTCTTCTTGTGGTAGCCTGATCTATTATCTTTCCAACCCCACAAGTATGACCTCAAATGGATTCTCTGAGAGAGATTTATGCCAAGTGTGGCAACATGATCTATTTATGAGATAAAACAGGAGAGCGAACTTATACGAAGTGCCATGTGTCACTGGTTCACTTTGGACCTCTGAACCTTTGGCCTGTGAAACTATAGTCCATGCCCAATCTTTCACATTTTATGAAATTTCATTTGGAGCTACCTAGCCCATGTTATGACCTTTTTTCCTAGGTCACCTGTTTATGACTGAGATCTGGAAGAGGCAGAAATCCTAGATTGTATAGATCATAAAACACAAAGTACAATGAATTAGAAGTTGTGCTTAGGACACAAGGTACATTGGGATCTTATCTTCGACCTATAAAAGTTTGAGATCCTGAAACTTCGCCAAAATGTATTTATAGTGAAAGTTCTATGATGACTGGTTTTTGCTATATCAAGCCCTAGCTTCGCAAGTGCAACAAGTGTCATAAATGCCATACCATACCTTCTTTCAAGCTATCTCTGATACCATGTTAGATTTTCATAAATTTCAATATGATCTAGGATCTTAACTGAGAGAATAACATGTAAATCATATCTACAACATATCAATTATGGACACAATAATGCAAGCACACAGGACACACAGAGTTTCACCGGGGAAAACCAAGAAGGTGAAAAACCCCGCAACTTCCTCAAAGATAGATAGAGAAATGATACAACCCAAGAATAAGAGATATGCTCCTAGCAGCAGATTCTCCTCCTCTACTAGTGCACCACTCTCCAATGAGTGTGTGAGTGAATAAGTGAATGATCAAATAGAGTGCCTCCCGCACTCTATTTATACTTGACTTGACTTGCCTAATAACCTTTTCTAGGTCGGCCTCAACTTAACCACATAACATAATGCTGAAAGGGCTGACCCCCAATAGGGTGGTCTAATAACCCTTTAACCCACATGACTTATACAGGGCCGACCCCAACAAGGTGGTCTAATAACCCATCAAGTATAAGTTACGACACTTATGTATAGAGGAATAATAACATCTCTATAGGAATACAATATACATGTATGAAATACATTTCGAAGTTACAAATACATCAACATGAAACAACAACTATATCTAGGATATGCGGAAATGATTCTATAGAAAAGACCCATTGAATCCTTGGTGACGTGAGACTAGAAGAATCATCTCTCAAAAGAAGGATGAGGAGAACACTATGACTAGCAACTCCACTCCCCATATAGACTCCAATGGAGAACAAGACCCATTTATCAAGAAAAATATTAAACTCCTATTCCCACTCTTGTGAATGTATCTACTGCTTATGGTGAGCAAGTAGTGGCTCTTGAGGAAAATTACCTCACCTAGTGACTCCACCTTGGTTTAGTTTCTGAAATGGCGCATGATATAGGCCCATAACCACATACATATCTGTTATGTCCTGCTTCTCATGAATACCATTCATTCAGGGTTTTCTGAGATTTAAAATTACATGTATTATTTTTTAAAACCCACTACTATAATTTTCTTGTAAAATCCTAGTAGGAGCCCTCATTCTCACTGCATATTCTACCCTAAGTTAGTACATTTCGATATCTCTTGAGATAGATTTTTGCATCTTCTTGTTATCCCTATTCCTTTTTCCATAAGGCTTGCGATGATGAAAATAATGAGGTATTATTTGCATTAGTTATCAGCATGGCCAACGGTAAACCCGGTTTTTCCAATCATTGGCTAGTTGTCAGATATCAACCCTTCATATTTCCTAAAATCCTCAATCCTTTGCTTGATGGGTACTACTTAAAACACCTTTGAAATTAGTGGTAATGGGCTAATTAAAATGACACAAATATCACTATGTTACAAGACTACATTAATGGTTTCATCATTCACCATGAGTACATTCTCATATGCAGTTTTGTACATTCCTTGGAAGGGGATACTATATATGGTTCGAGAACATGACATTCATATCTATCTACATTTGAAAACAACTACATGCTTCCTTCTTGCATCTATGGGGAAAGAGGAAATACCCTATGGAACTTTTAATGTATTTTTATTATTTGAAAAGAAGCATTGATGAAGTATGATTGCATTTAGGGATACATTTCTAAAAAATTATCATGAAATCCATAAAAGTATAAGGCCTTCATAGGTGGTTTCCATGACATTTTTATTTATTTATGATTATTTTCGTTTCTCACTACTTGAAGACAAGCAATACCTAGATTTGAAATCCATGATTGATGATGCCTTAGATATAGAATAAAACATGCATACTTCTGAATTGTTGGTTTCCTAGTATCATCCTCCCAAAGAAAACGAAGAATCCAAAGAAGATGGATGGGAAACATGTGAGATTCCATGCAAATTGCAAAACTAGTTGTCAAATGAGTTTCTAGTGTCCATTCAACATATAGAGAAACACTCTCAAAATGATAGGCCAAAAGATCTTATTGAGAAGGAAGTATTAATAAATTTTAAACATCATATTCAATAGGATGCAAGCAATGAAAATGACAAATGGAAGCTTGTAGGTTATGAAGTGGTTGATTCAATTAAGAAAACCTATTCTCTATTAAAAGGAATTGTCCTAGATAAAGATTCAGAAAATTTCCACATTTCTTTAGAGTATGGGAACCTTGAAGATGCCATTTCTCAGCATGTATATTTTTTTGATGTACCAAACTATGGATTTGGCACACTAACTCAAAACTTGGGAAACACAAGAGCTACACTAGTTAAAGAATCCTTTGCACAATGTATTGGGACCATTTATGTTTCAAAATCAACTATTGTTGATTATAATACAAGGATACCTGGTCACACTAGCATATGAAAAATAGATCCTTTAAACCAAGTATTGCATGGGAACTAGGCTCGCTAGCTCAATGACACAAGTAAGACACAAAGATTTAACTTCGAGGAAGGTAGGAGGGTATGGAACTTATAGGAGGGTTTTGGAATAGGTCTCTGGTCTCTTTTATGATAGGTTCTTTCGCAAGAATGTCTCTATAAAGTTGCAGAGGTCTATTTGGACAATTGGGCCTCCGGAAGTGAGATTTCCCAATTTGGGACTATGCAGTTGCCTTGTTTTCAACTTGAATCAAACACTAGTAAAGGCTCCCAAATATTCCTTCTGAAGGTTAGGACTAGACCAATTTTCTGCCTAGTTTCTAACGATGGCTTGATAATTCCAAATATATTAGTAGAAGACACTTTTTTATTCAAATTACAAAAACTGGTCATAATTTTGCACACATTGAGCATAGGAAAATAAGATTGAATACATGAAACCAAAAAGTACAAAACTAGAAATGAATATTTATTTTGGAGGTACTTCCTAAGGGTCCCATTACATAACAAATAGATTTTTATAGCCCAGGTGTCCCAACGGCTCTCACACAACACCAATTACTACACTATATCACCCAAAATTGATCAGAAACACAATACTATCAAAATGTGGCATATGATTTTACACCATCATAAAAATATGAAATAAAATAATATAGATGTATACATAAAACATCTATGAATTAAGTTGGGTTCTCCACTCCTCAATCAAAGTACATAGGGTCACATCTCCCTATTGTTTGGAAGGGGAACATATCCCAAGCACTGGAATTTGCTCAAGAAAAATCTCAATACAAAACAATACGAACACTGGCCAAATTTTAGAAGTGTGTTTTTTGGTTCTTATATAGCTTCATAGAAACCCCAAAACCACTTGCAAATACCATGGATTCAAGAAAACCAGACACTTGACTAGCTTGCCCCCACTTAGCCAAAACTAGAGACAAATACCATGGTTCATCCCAAAACCATGCATTGAGTTATTATGGCCCATAATTGTTCCACTACATCCATAAGTGTTCCCTCAAACCTCCTTGACCATTTAACTCATTTTCCAACCACTTTGACTCCTTATTTCCCCTGATTACACTTAGTTTCCCTGTTTTAAGGAAATGGCCAAATACATTGAAGAAGCATCCCATTGGGTCCAAACAATTTCCTAGGCGCCTCTTTGACTTAGTAAACTCATTCAATGCATGGGATAAGCCTCCTTAGTGCCACCATGTCCCTCTTCACACATTGGACCAACTCAAATAGTGTTTTATGGAAACAAATTTGCCTTTGAACCAATATTACTTGCCAAATCAAACTAGATGTGCCAAATATTATTTTTGGAGAAAATAATTATTTGTGTCGCCCATATCCAATTACTTAACTCATAATGAACCTGCAACAAGAATATCCATTTTCACACTAATTAGGAGATGTATTCCTTGGAATTTGAATTGGGAATTTCCTCTTCATGTGACCCACCTTGTCCATTTGGCTCTAATTTTTCATTATTACTAACTTGGACATCATGCTTAGCAATTATTTTGACCCTTAGAACCAATTTGACAAACTATCATGAACACGGACTATTGTCTTAGGACATTGTGATCCAATGCAAAATTTGGGGACATGACAAGTCCTCCCCTCCCAAGATTTATTGTCCTCAAGCAATATGGACCAACTCCACAAAATTTTGAATCCAACCAATGGATTCTCACCTCATGCAAGTAAATATATGTATATATGCCAGGATCCCAAGTGATCCTCAAGAATACAAGGTGAAATATATATTCACCTATGCAATTCATAAGAGTCACATGGAATTCATCATAACACCCTACAATAAAAACATAATTCCATCCAAAAATATGTTTCCCATGTAGGAAACCATCACCATCTGCTACAAAGATGAACCCATGGGGAAGAGAAGATGCTTGATTCCTCAAGCCAACCAACCAAAATGTTCTGGATTGAGCTTCTAGTGATAAAAAATGCTTGGGTACCACTGGTTGCACACTCTCCTAGTGCACAATGTCATCGAGAACAAATATAGCAAGTATGGGATTCCAATGTCCCAACATTTGCGCACCCCATCAATACATAGTGTGAATACATACAAATCAGAACGTGGGATTCCCATGTCCCAATGATTTTGGATTCCTATCATGCACAAGGTCTCCCAAAACAATACATCAAAGTAGGATATGTACAATATCCTCAAGATTATTTCAACCAAGTGTGGAATGTTAGGATCCCATAACTGGTGCATTCCATCAGTGAGCAAAGTAACAAAAAATTTTACATCAAGGTGGGAGATTCTAGGATCATACTCTCAAATGAGCATCCTTCCAAACATAATAAGTACAAAATATAGATCATCAAAGTAAATAACACCATCATACAAATGTACATCAAGAAGGTGCATCATCAAAAAATCATGAAAGGGCTTGTCCATCCAAGTAAGTAGACCACCATTTTCCAAGTGCACACAAGCATCAAGTGACCAATCAAATATGATCCAATAAAATAGATGAGGATCCCATGTCCTATAATGCTTCTCCAAAATAATTTAAGATTCTTAAAAATAATCAGCCATGTTTTCTTTCATCCAAGAAGTGAATGAAGAACCTCCACCAAAATCTGAACCAAGTAAGGATCAAAGTGAACAATGAACCTTCAAGGGGCTCAAAGGAGTACCATATGTGCATCCATGAAGATATGTATCATCAGAAGGTAAAAAAGGATGTTGATTCCAATAATAATGTTCTACAATCATATATCTCTTCAGCCAAGTATTGGATGAAGTTTCTCCAACATCAAATGAACTAAGCAAGGAGCAAGGAAAATCATGAGTCTTCTGGTGACTCAAGTGAACATCATAGGTGCACCCATGTATGTCAGAGTTATCAAATGAGAGAAATGGATGCTTATGCTGCAATATAGAATGTGGTGTACTCATCATAGAATCATCGTTTAGTGTAGGAGTCTCACACTCCTCATATGGAACCAATAAAAAGAAACCCTTTTCCCAAATCTCTTTTCGATGTATGTTGCAAGATATGGAAGGGTAGGGTGAAGGAACAAGAACAAAATCACCCAAATGATAATAATTTGCAAAATTTGCATCATGTGAAGGCTCCATAGGGGTAGGATCACGCACCTTCCTCAAAAGTGTGAAACTTTCCTCATAGGTTGGTTTTGAGGTAGTGGAATGATGCACTTCTTCATAAATTACGTAACCATAATCAAGAGGAAACTTAAGTTCCTCTTCCACTGAAACAAGTGATTGGCCCTCATAAAGCTCATCTTCAAACACATCAATCATGTGCAAATTACCATGTTTCCCATGATCCATCATGTCATGATAATCCTCCAATCAATCTACCATATGACAATATGAAACATAGGAGGAAGAACAAGTATCTTGCAACCTCTCAAGAAGTTGCTCATTTTGAATTTTGAGCTTATGAATATCCTCATTATTCTTCAAGTATGCCTCATGTAACCATTCATTAATCTCAACCAAATTTTTTCTATCAAAAGTAAATACATGAAATTACCTTCGATGTTGCACATTGCTCTTTGAATCTTCTCGCTGTCTTCAAGGAAGGATGGCTCCTCCAAGGAAGAAACTCTCCAATAAGAATTTGACACCAATGCTTGAGTTTCATGGAGTATGCTAACGGCCTCATAGATATTCCTTTAACTCATCTTCAAATACCCTTGAAAGAAGGATGGTTCATGAGAGTGAACCTCCTATTCTTTTCTTTTCTTGTGATCAACTTCACATGGAAGTTCAAGTGGTGACTGGGAAGTTGATCTTGGTTCATTTTTTGCTGCTACAAGGTGTTATTCTTCGTGCTCAATGGATTTGGGACTTGCAACAACCTCATCAAGGTTGATATATATGTCACCAATATATATATGAGAGCATCCATTAGTAGATGATTCATAGTGGCTAGAGAATCCATCAATAGATGCTCTACTATCCATGTCCATACAGTCATATGTCTCTCTGGAATGGTCTTCTTTAGCAACAAGGGTGTTGTGCGGGAATATACCATATAGTGGGGGAGATGACACTACCAACTTACATGGGGTGACAAGATAGATAAACTATGATTTGCACTAATTACTATGAATGAAACGAGATTAGGATTCTAAAATCAGTACCTTTTTAACGACGGCTGGTCCTAGATTTCACCCAATATCCATAGTAATGTACCTGCAAAACAAATCAACCTTCCTCAGCGTATCTTGACTGTAAAATATATAATGAAATTGAAATCAATTTAACATTAACTACAATAAGATATTCAATAGAAAAGAAATTCCATTGGGACAGGAAGGGTATCTCGATCTTTTATTGTCAAAGAAATGTAGCCAAATACAGTTGTACCTGATCTGTCCAAACACTTCTGCAATCGAGTCCTGGGATTGTACTCCTCACAATGACTTAGAAAATCCTTCAGTGTAACAGTAGCTTCTTCTTCATTAGCCTCTCCCTCATGGTTTCCCCTTGTATTTATGGGACAAGGTTGGAAGTTAGATTCATGAGGTGGTTGAATTGGGAGGTTGGGGGAGTTACAAAACCAACCTCAACTAATCCCAATTCGTAATCTTAATATATTTTTTCATTACATCTTAACATGTGCGCAGGTATCATAGTAGTAAACTAGTGCACAGTATGCAACTAGTGCTCTTAACAACTAGCGTACACATATTTTAGGATAAGTGCAAGGGTTGTCTTCAATAGAACTAGCATTTGGAATGCTAGATGTCAGTGGCAATAGTAGCACACACATAATGAAAACTGCGGAAAAAATATGATTTTTAGCTGAAGATGTGTGATCTCAACAGTAACTCATCCAAGGTCAATCTAGCTCTTCCATCCATAGTGTCTTTTTTTGTGATCGACAGGGAAATGTGATCACAGACAAAGAAGTGCAGATTTGACCTATAACAATGGGTGGTGGTCTCATCATGCTCATGTGATGTAAAACCCTCATAAGTAAGGATTGTGTCTTTGTCCTCCTTGTGTTCTCTAGAAAACCATGACTCCATAAGTGCATCTATCCTAGCCTCCTTTGGCCACATACTAGGCCCCACTTCTTTGCACACCTTTTCAACCATATGTGCAATATTTTCTTTGTTTTCTTTGTTATAGGGGTCCCGAAACAATCTATTCATCTCCAAATAATAGTACTCTCTAAAATATAATATCTTCCAAACCTCTTTCTTCATTGCATAATACGCCATGAGGTACTGAAAGACATCCTTTGGCTTCTTCTGTTCAACCATTTTAGTCCTTGACGAATAAGGCCTAATGTCTCCATTTGGTAACAAATTCATGGCTGCAGTTATTATTTAAACTTGAGATTACTTTCCATAGGAGTAGAGGAAAGAGCTATGATACCATTGTGATGTACCAAACTATGGATTTGGCACACTAAATCAAACTTGGGAAACACAAGGGCTACCTTAGCTAAAGAATCCTTTGCATAACATACTGGGACCATTTATGTTTTGAAATCAGATACTTTTGAATTCTACTCCAAGTCTACCTAGGTACACCATCATATTCAAACTAGATCCTTTAAACCAAGTATTGAAAGGGAACTAGGCTTAGTAGGTCAATGAGACAAGTAAGACACAAAGAATTGACTTATGGGTAGGTATGAGGCTCTGGAACTCGGAAGAGGGTTCTGGAATAGGTATTTGGTCTCTTTTATGAAAGGGTCTACTGTAGGAATGTCTGTAGAAAGCTGCAGAGGTCGATTTGGACAATTGGGCCTCAAGATGTGAGATTTCCCAATTCTGGACTACGTAGTTGCCTTGTTTTTAACTCAACTCAAACACTACCGAAGGCTCCTGAATATTTAGTCTACAGGCCATGTATGGACCAATGTTCTATACAATTTCTGAATATGGCTTTGAAATTCTAAATAGATTAGTAGAAGACACCTTTTTATTCGAATTACGAAAACTAGTTAGAATTTAGCACACATTGAGCATAGGGAAATAAGATTGAAGGCATGAAACCAAAAAATGCAGAACCAAAACTGAAGCTTTATTGCAGAGGTACTGTAGAGAGTCCCATTACATAATAATTATCTTGTTACAACCCATGTGGCCCAATGGCTCTCACACAACACCAATTACTACACTATATCACCCAAAATTTATCAGAAACACAATACTAGCAAAATGTGGCATATGCTTTGCCACCTTCATACAAATATGACATAAAATACAATAGATGTATACAAAAAATCTATATGAATGAATTTGGGTGCTCCACTCCTCATCCAAAGTACATAGGGGCACATCCCCTACTGTTTACAAGGGGCACATCTCCCAAGCACCAGAATTTGCTCATGAAAACTCTCAATACAAAACAATACAAATATTGACCAGATTTTAGAAGTGTTCTTGTTTTTTATTATATAGCTTCAGATAAACCCCAAAACCACTTGCAAATACCATGGACTGAAGAAAACTAGAGACTTGACTAGCTTGCCCCCACTTAGCCAAAACTAGGGACAAATACCATGGTTCATCCCAAAACCATGCATTGAGTTTTTAATGGCCTGTAATTGTTCCAATAGATCCATAAGTGCACCCTCTAACCTACTTGACCATTTCCCTCATTTCTCTAACAACGTTAACCCCTTATTTCCCCTGGTTACACTTAGTTTCCTTGTTTTAAGGAAATGGCCAAATACATTGAATAAGCATCCCATTTGGTCGAAAAACTTTCCTAGGTGCCTCTTTGACTTAGTAAACTCATTCAAGGCATGGGATAATCCTCTTCAGTGCTACCATGTCACTGTTCACACATTGGACCTACTCAATTAGTGTTTTGGGGACAAAAATTTGCCTTTGACCCAATATTACTTACAGATTCAAACTGGATGTGCTAAATATTATTTTTGGGGAAAATAATTATTTTTGTGGCCCATATCGACTTACTTAACTCATAATGAACATGCAACAAGAATATCAATTTTCACACTACTTAGGCGTTGTCTTCCTTGGACTTTGAATTGGGAGTTTATTCTTCATGTGACCCAGCTTGTTCATTTGGATCTAATTTTGCATTATTACTAACTTGGACATCATGCTTTGGAATTTTTTTGACCCTTAGAACCAATTTGACAAACTATCATGAACATGGCCATGTGGCTTAGGCCATTGTGATCCAATGCAAAATTTGGGGACATGCCAATTTTGAAGGTCAGAAGATTTTTTATGAATCTTTGGATCTTGCAAATAATAGCACAATTAATGAAAGTATTTTCTAGCCTCTATTAGATCCTATCATTAACTTGAAAGATGAAGCTCGATATAATGATAAAGGAATCAACATTATTTTAGTTGAAGATGAACATTAAGGAGAAGGAGATCTACACCATCAACATTTGCATTTCCCAAGCAACAATGGTAAGGAGGGAAAATTTTGTTTATATGAGAATGATGAATGGAAAACATGATGATTCGAGATTGTCCAATGCACGGGGATTTAGAGATTAGGGTTGAACTTAGTCAAGAAGATGGCATGGGTATAAAAACAGATGGTGTGTCCTAGAATCCAATGAAATGTTTAGACTCTATACTCAATGTCGAATCTGATTTGTTTATTGCACTTACATTGGAGCCCACATACACTAAAGAAGGAATTTGATATGAAGATCCAATTACAGCATGGATAAATGAGACTTTCCACAAGACAAAGAAACAAATAAAATGTTAGAAATTGGTAACTCATGCATTATTGTCCTCTATTCATACTCATTTCCATTGTGATTTTTAGATTGTTGGTTTTATTTCTGATCTTGTTTATGCTTCAAGCAACCCTTGTCCCTCTTGGGAATATTTTTCATTCAATGAAGATGCATTACCTCAACCTTTTCTAAACTAAACCCCAAGTTCATTCTCCATCCCATCAGTTCTCTTCATGAATGCATCCCATAGCCTAGTCAAACCGTGTACATGGTTTCACTGGAAATATCATGTTACCTAGTGGGATTACTTTCCAGTTAGATTAGGTAGGTAGGTTTCCATTTTTCCTAGTTAATCCTAGCTTTTCATATCTAGCATTTCTAGTTCTTTATTTTATTTTCCCTTCAATTTCTTGAAAGAAGAGTTTTGAAAGGAAGCCATTGTTGGGTCTCAATTTTATTCAATTTTGCATTGATTAGGATTGTTCCCTTTTTCCAATCAATTGATTTAATTGATAAAATGTTTACCACCTTGTTTCAACTTATTTTTTTGTTCAAGTATACATTTAGAAGCATAAAAAACCTAGTTGAATACATGAGGAGTTTCAATATCCTATCTTTCAAAGAGAACGAAACCATCAAACTGCCAACCTCGGGTCCATGAAGCTTTTCAATAAAATCCCTTATGTGATCCAATAGTCCAATCGAAATGATTTCATTCAGTACTATAACAACCTTCTTCATGCTTACTAACACCTATTAGGAGAGATAAATATGTGACGTCTTGGTTTTGATTTACAAACATCCAAAGAATTCAAAGAGAAGAACCAAAGAATTAGATTACCCCTAGGCCAATCTAGATCCAAAAACAATATGACCTCCATGCTTCAGATGATGCAAGACATGCATAGTCATATGATCTCATTTGACCAGAGGCTTATTTCCAACTCTAAGCTAATGTTTTCTCAAACTGCTCATCTTTTGGCTAGACCCAAGATGATTCAATATGACAAATCTTTGATGTTCCATTGGTGAAATTTTTGTGATGAGACTCATGAGCCTTTGAATTGTGATCCTTTTTTATTATCTAAAGAACGAGTATTCCTACAGTTTCCCTTATTGAAAAGGAACATGTTAAAGAATTCTATGTTGTTGTGAACGGGTCTCAATCTAAGTTTAGATCAAAATCCATATTTAACCCAAGTTTATGATGAATAAGGAAAACCCTAATGAAAATATCATTATTCCTTCTATCCTTGATATGATACCATCACCTATTGTTCAATCAAATAATTCTAACCTATCGTCACAATCCAATTGCCCACATTTCCTAGTAATTATGTGCCTTGTAATGTGGACACTAATTTGGCAGCCTTGAAAGCCAACGTAAATTTTTTGTATTTCCTTAGAGCACTCGAGAAACAACAAATTTTGAATATAGCTCTTTCCATTCCTTTTGTGTTCATGAGTTCTTCCAGAACAACAATGCAATACAATACTGATATAGCCAATCTTGATGATCAGTTTGAAAAATAAGTCAATGTGATTGTAATGGATAGACATGGATCCAACTATCCACCTTTTTATGTCCCAATGAGAATCATGGGTAGGATCTCTCATTCATTCCTTGTCAATGTGGGATATTGTCCCAATATCATGTCCAAACCAATCATGGAGCATCTTGGTCTAACTTGCAAAAGTGAAGCTAGGAACATGGTAATATTTTATAACAAATTCCAACCCACCATTGACTAGATTAAGGACCTAACCTTGAACATGCTCTCTCATCTTGAGGTCAAAACCATAGTTAATTTATTTCTTGTTTACATGGAGGTGGGTAATTTTTCCATGATCCTAGAATGAGAGTGGAAAATTTTGAGTAGGGTTTGCCTGAGCCTCCATGGGACTCATCTTATTGTGCCTTGTGATAGGAAAAATTTGACAGTCATGAGAGAGTTTCAGAATTTTCCCTACATTGAGAACGCACTCAGTTCAAAGATTGATTATATTCAAATTGGTATGGGAATTTGCTATGATTCTACAAAGGAAGAGAAATAAGCACATGCACAACCTAAAATCGAAGTTGATCAAGTATGATAGAAGCAGTTTGACATAGCCTCCTCCATGAAGGAAATGGTGTTGATGTCATTTTATTTTCACCTTCTGCTAAGTCTTATAAATTTTCCTTTGGCTTAAATTTCCAGTGCATGAATAATATTGTGGAATGCAAACCTCTTGCATTAGGGCTTGATAAAGCTTTAGAGGTAGGAT
Source organism: Larix kaempferi (assembly GCA_027924585.1). Lineage (NCBI taxonomy): Eukaryota > Viridiplantae > Streptophyta > Pinopsida > Pinales > Pinaceae > Larix > Larix kaempferi. Next base: position 9,011,380 of record BSBM01000428.1, read on the forward strand.
GCTAGCATTTACAAGTTTTTGGGTACTCTCGACTAGTCATCAATATGATCAAGAAGATTTATATACCAACCAAAAAGGTTTTCTTAAGGTATTTCCAAGTCATAAATAACCTCATGGAGGAATTCCATTCATTTTGTGTGAGAAGAATATTGTGGCTTTAAAACTAGTTTTGTTCGCTTCTATCCTGTCTCGACATCATTCATACGATAATTCTAGTTGTGAAGTAAACGGTGCAGAGGGCGATTTATGCATTGATATAGAGAGGTGGCAATGTGCACACGATATGGAGAAACAATGAGTTAGAAAAACCATTTGGACCAAAGCACCAAAATGGTTATTAATAAAATTTAAAAAAAATAAATTTGGCCCAGGAATAGTCTTCAATTTGATGGGTGGCATGATCATGATGTAATCTCCCTCCCTCCTTCCAAACATATGTGGTTTCTCACCACATTTGTTTTCTATGCTCGCCACCAAAATAAGTATAAAAAGTACTTGTATTTACATCCTCTTCTCTTTAAATCCTCATCTCATAGTCATAACCAAGGATTATTATGCATGCACATCCTCACCTTATAATATCAATTGGTTCATGATGGAGAGACAACCATAAAATATCAAATGTGTAAAGATGCAAAGAGTAAGAGACAACTATAAGTAATTCTTATATTAAATTTACCATATAAGTATTTAATTGACACTATCAACTAAGATTTGACATGTTGGATTGTTGCGATCTTCTTATCACTCCTTACAGATGTGATTGTAACGCACTCTTTGAAGGTGAAATCCATAATTTTAAGTCTTCTTCCTCATTCTCATGCCCTTTGGTAAGACAATAAGGAGGGTAGTGGACCACATCAGCATTGAAAACGGTTCGACATGGAGGTAGACAGATTAATTATTTTCATTAAATAACTTAAATTTCTTGTCAGTTAGTGCAAATTCACCAAATCTTGGATTGGTACAAAAAATCAAATTTTAGAGCTTCAAGTTCTTAATTACTCACATATAGAATTTTCTCAAATCAATCAATTAACAAACTTCTTTTGGTGTTCTGGTTCAATTTAAAAGGCATATTGTCGAGACTCAAACATGTAGCGAGTTGCAAGGCTCCAGTTGACTTAGGCTTGCTTCCATTTACCCTCTGCCCCATACCTATATGTTGTCACGGCAAGTGTTGAACAAAAAAAATCGATGCCCTAGCCCCCGTGATGATAGCGTTGCTAACTTGCTTGGTATGGAGGATTTTTTTAATGTTTTCTATGGAATACTTTTTCAATGTTTTCTAAGCTATGTATTAATTTTTCTTAGGCTCCCAATGCCCATCATTCTTACAACTCTCAGGATTGAATGGCTTCCCTCTCTCTTGTTTGAGTTAAGTTTTTTGTTGGTTTTATATTTATTGTTTGGTTGTAGGTTTATTACAGTCTTGTTTTGCATGGTGGATTCCTTTTGTACATAGTTAATTGTAAGTGTAAGTATTTTTCTCATGGTTATAGTTTTATTTTAAGAATATATCTAGTTGCAATGTCCCGCACTATGCGTAAGATCACACGGATGCCCCAATATGGTTATTGCATAGTCTAAGTAGTTTTTTTGTATAATGAAGTGTGCTCCAACCTGGAAAAATACAACATAATAGTTGTTATTTTAATGAACTGTAAAATTAATGTTACATATATGCCAAATTAATGTGTTCAAATTAGGTTTTAATTGAAAAGATACCATTTTTTTCATTTAGATATTAAGGAGTGCTTAATTGTCTAAGATTGTAAAAAATTTGGATAGGAAAGTTTTTTGCATTTTTCTGGGGGAATGGTTTAGTTAATTTATACTTGTCAATTGAAGTACAATTATTTATATTTCCCTTCATCTTTGAAGGGCTCTAAGAACAAATGCCCTTCCAATTAAAATTAAGACCCACCCTTCAAATTTGATGACTGTCGTTAATGACAGCGATATAATATTGTAGATAGAACTCTTTAAGGCATGTCTGAGTCCGACAACTTTTACTTATGAAAAGGAATTCCTTCGTACGTATATTCAAATTCTTGCATAGAACTATTAATTGCTAATCACATTACGACAATCTAGATGACAGATCCACCTACTGTGGGGTTGTATTTTTGGGTTTTTTCATGATTATGTTCTTGACATAATTGTAGGAGTGGTGTGGAAAATTGAAATTCCTTTTTAGAATAAAGGAAAGTTCATCTTCTACACTGTGTACTCATACTCACTTTTAATATGAATTATTGGGCTACTTCTTCATTGCATCGAAGAGGTGTATCCTAATAGGGGAATGTGTAACTCCTTCCATGCTCATTTTTGAGTTGACATGTGTTTTTTTTAAAGAATAAAATATTATAAAAAATAATATGTAAAATCAAATTAGATTTAAAACACTTATAACGTTATATATATATATATATATATATATATATATATATATATATATATACACAAATTAGATAAATTAAAACGATTCCTCAACATTTGCACCTCTAAAAAATGGTGTGTATGTCTAGAGATTTGATCCCTCTTTGTGCTTGGTAGATCACCTTTTATGATGGATGTATGCTGGTTAATATAAATTGCGATGTGTGGCACCTTTCAAGGGTTTGTGGATGGCATTCGATTTTTAGAAGATAGATTTTATAGAAGATACTTGGCCTTTCTTAACGATACATGGAGGTAAATATCTTCATATGGAACCAGAAAAGAAACACATTCCATTTGCAAATCATGTTTCCAAATAATAATCGGCATCAACCTGGAAGTTGTACAATTTTGTTTGCGTCCATATAGTTACCAACATGACAAATGTTTCTGAAAATCCTTGAGATCCTCGAGCTAGACGAACCACTTCGACTACCCTTCGTACATGTTTATGTACAAAGTTGGATGAAGGCTCGAGGCGTCGAAGGTCAAGAGAAGGTAGAGCTATGTTCCATAGTTTTTCTCTCTTTCCTTTCATATGGTTGTCGTCCAATAGCCTAACAGTGTAGCGATGGTAGGTAAGGCTACTTCTATTTCAATCCATTAAGGTTAAACAAGATAATCTTTTAGTGGTGGTACATTCTATTTATCGACATTTCATTTGTGCTTTTTTTTTATACATTTTAAAGATAACACTATCATGTGTTTCTATTTTAATCCATTAAAGTTAAAAAAGAGAATTTTCCATGCGAGGTACAATCTATTTATCAACATTTCAAGTCTGCTCTTTACTTCAAGACAAGATAACTAAGTATGATCACATTCATGTTATCTAGGTTTCAGTCAACTAAGCCATGAAATGTCATGAAATGTTAAGAGGGGCTATCATTAAGATTACTAATGCAGCAGGAAAAAGAGCTTTCAGTTAACACATTAAGAATTTATGGTGACTCAGAACTTTGGATAAAAAGAATGAATAAAGAGATAACTTTCAACAATCACATGCTGCAGAATATGGGTAATTGTATGGATACTTTGGTGGCAGAATTTAGATTGATGGAGTTTGTCCACATTTATCATGAACAGAATGAGGAGGCTGATGGCCTTTCTAAAGTTGGCTTACTTGAAAATGAAGGTAAATGCAAAATTGTATCTATAAGAGATGATATACATGAGTCAAGTTGGGCAAATTTGGACAGATATATATAGGTTTTGTTTACAAATTTTGAACATTTTGAAAAATGTTTTTGAATTTTGAAATATATAATGACATTTAATTACAGTATTATACCGTGCTATAAGCATATGTGGAATATATTCGATTCTCTTATTGATCAATGAATATGTTTTTTTCTATGGAAAAAAAAAACTCCGAAAACCTCTATCTTGCATCTTATGTACATGTTATGTACTGAATGACTATTAAACTTTATTTATTAATAAAATATTTATCATGTTCTATTTTGAATGACTATTAAACTCCATTCATTAATAAAATCTTTATTAACCATATATGCGTCCTTGTTCGTCTTTTATTTTTATTTTTCTTTGACTTTTCAACAAAGTGTATTACGGACTACATATATTATTTTAACATTTCTTTGACTTTTCAACAAAGTGTATTACGGACTACATATATTATTTTAACATGTATATTTTGACAAAATTTCATGTAGCAGAGATGTTAGATTAACATTTAAGTTATTTATAACAAGAAAAAACTACAGTGTTAATATTAATTTGTCTCGCTCCATAACATTAACACATATTCATAAGCTAATAGACATTAATATTTCACGTAGTGATTTTTATGCAATTAAAACATTCATGGCACACAACATAAAGATTTACATTTTCTAATGCAGTATTAATTTCCATTCAAAATATGCACAATAAGTTTTCTTTTACTTAACAAATTCCTTTATTCATTAGTTAGTTGTTTAATTATTTATTTTACTTAATATAGTTTTATTCAGTTTGTTCTACACTTTTGATTTTTTGTTTTTTTATGATATTGATGATTTTAATCTCTTTTCATTAACTCTTTACATGTTAATTTAGTTTAATTTTGCTTATTTCATAATTTTATTAGTTGTTTATTGTACACATACATTTTTTAATAACATTTGCACATTAAGAAATGTAGAGGGTTCTAAACAATACATGGGTTTCCATTCCTCCTTTTACCTTAACCAACCCTCCAAGGGTGTTTCTTCACTATTCAAATCACTTTGAGCATCAACGCCTAATTTGACAATACAATTGGTTTTCCCTACTAAATTGGTGGCACACATGCATGATCAATTGTTATCATGATAGGATGATCCCTTGAGTTGTTTTAATGACTTTCTATGGAAACAAGGATTATTCTAATAATGGAAAGATTATTCCTTCATTCCACCTATTTATCCTCTTGGCCATCAATTAGATTACTTCAAATTGTTTTTTTTGTGCCCACTTATCTTATCTTGCTCTAGATTGTCATCCTGAGTAATTTTTTCCATACTCTATCAAATCACATTCTACCATGGGAGGGCCACCTATACATATTGAACCAACAAACACTTAATAATCCACCAAAAATCTAACGTATTAATATTCCATACTATCTATGGCCTTCACTTGAGTTACCGAGTACCAAGGTTAAACAAATCAAGAACTCTGAAACTTGTCTAACCTATCATGGTTTGGATAGATTATTAGTAGAAAATATTTTGGTGGAAACACAATTGAAATGGACTTATTTGTTTGAGCAAGGACCCATGGATCCAAATAACCAAGGTTTACATCAAACCCCTACTACCGAAGAAGATATTTAGGTTTTGTAGGAAGGCTCTATAGTTGCAGAAAATACATAAGAAAATATTCTAGCCAATAGAAGTGTGAAGTTTATTAATGTAGAAGAATCCGAAAGGGATATAAATTTGACTAATGAATTGTAGAGGGAAACTATATAAAGTGTGTTGCATTCTCCAAAGAAACATCAAACTCAGTCGATTCAAGATGAACGAAATGAAAAAGAAGGGAATTCTACTCCAAGCAAAGAACAATGGTTTGAGTTAGTTTTTTAGGAGAATGTTCCTGAAGTCAACAAGTGAAAAAATACTCATATATCAATACATGCACAAAGAGTATTGTTGCATAAAGGTCAACCTTTACAATATGTTGCATAACTTCTATGGTGCTGTAAAAGGATGAAGAAACTTAACAATAACTTAAAAGGTGTTAATAAGAAATTATGTGAGAAGTTGGTTCTGGATCAAGAGAAATTGAAGGTGTATGAATCCTTGAAACAAGGGTTGGATTCCCTTATATAATTTATTGATGAATAAAATGGTTGGTCACCATCTGTCCAACATGATGGTGATCGAGTCAATGAAGGGGTACAATAGCAGTCTGCAAGGGAAGAGCCTCCATGTCTAGATAGTGGTAACTTGGGGCTTGATAATGAGATTCTTTTACCATAAAATTTTCCACAATAATAGTTGTTGACAAAGCATTGGTTGAGTTAATGGAAAATTATCAATTGAAATAGAGGGTTTCTGAATGGAAGCGTAAAATGGATCATCTAGAAAAACAAGTAAATCACTTGATGATATAGCAGGAGGAAGTTAATTTACAACAACAATTGGACAAGAAAAAGTTGCAAGAGGATCAATTAGGAATTTATACGTTGAATAACTATATATAACAACTTCAACAAGATAAACATTATATGTGTCATTTATCCCATATGGCGATATCCTATAGAATTCCTTCTCCTATCTATACTATATATCTTGAAGAACACAAGATTCTCCTTCAAGTTTGGGATCTAGCAGTGGATACTCCTAGTTACGTTACTAATATTGATCACTTTTTACTATTGTATTTTAATACTCAAGAAGAGGATAATAAATTTCTCTATTAATTATATGGACACAATCTCCTGCTTAGTGAATTGCATGATTCAAACCCAAATCCACATGTAGGTGATGTTCAATTGTGATTATTTTCTTCTTTTCTAAGGAAACAACTAAGATAGAATAAGGAAGTAGCACTTTTATAACATGCAAAGAAAATTGAGCCTTTGTGGGTGTGTGGAGAATCTGCACCTGCTGAATTACATACAAAAAAATAGAAGATGCTCATTAACCCTATAGTTTTTTACTCTTTAACAAATGCACAAAGTTCATATATTTGATTCTACAAGAGTTGGATATCTTGTAATAGGTTGGAAGTAGTATATTATTTCAAGGGAAGAAATGAATTCTTGGATACAAAACATAAGCTTAGAGAACCTCTTTCTTACTCTCACTTCAGGACTACTCTAGATCATGCTCACAAATATATTGATTGTTTAAATTTCCATGGTATTAAATGAATCATGATGAAGTTTCATGTCCTAATTATGTGGCATCCGACAGAGACAAAAAATGAGTTTTGGGATGCTATGCATTATAATTTGGGTTTTTATGAACCTAATGATCCTATCTGACACCTAGTTTGTGACTAGAGCAACTTTTATTTTGAATCATTCCTCCTTATATATTCAGACTGAAGGAAATGATTATTGTTGCATTATGGCATACAAATTATTTAGTTGGGGGGTGATGGTGGACCTTAGATATTTCTTTATTTTGTTACTCTTTTTCTTAGCCTTTGTATCATTTTTCTTATCCTCTACCCACAAAACAAGGCCTTTTTGATGAAATGATCCAAAATGGATCGGTATATAATTTGTCAAATATTTTGATATTTCGGCATCAAAATATTGGATGAATTGGATTCTAGGGACCATTTTATGGGTAGGTCTCATTTTTGCAAATTTGGGGCCCAAAATATTCTGAGGCTAGTTTGAGCATCTAATGGCATTTCTTGTGGAAAAACAACCCATCGTAGTGGCATTGGGAATGATATGATTATACACTCATTGAATTTTCCAATGGTCTAAAGATCACCTTAATCGGAGTCCATATGAAGAAGTGATACCTCCTGCAAGTTTTCCCATGTAGTTGACCACCATAGTTCGAAGTAGATTCCGCGTTAGTTCTCATTTCTCACATATGTGGAGCTAGTCACATGTGGACAATCGAGAACATTCTAAAAGGACAAAAAACCTAACCCTAAATGGGAATCGAGGCATGTACAAACCCTATAATTAATCCTAAATGACTATTGGGCTATGTTAAATGCCAAGATGTTAGGAAAAGAAGGGGTTCCATTTTCTAGTGTATTATTCCATAGTTGAGGAACAGTAAGGGGTGGATGTGAAGAATAATATAGGGAATAGTAGCATCCATTCAGGCCACAATATGTAAGTAAATCCATAATGAGTACCAATTTCCTTTTGTATTTGCATTCTACATAAAATGCTAAGTCATAATCTTCATTCCATCTAGGTTTTTATCCACAGGGGTTTTCCCAAGATAAATTCCATGTCAAATGTGTGTGGATTGTGTATTTATTGTTCTATATTTCTCTTATAGTTCTAAAAATAAACTAATTAAAAGAATTGGTGGTAAGATCTGTTGTGATGAACTATTCCAGTGGAATATCCACAACAGTCTACGGATCATGGAATAAGATGAGTTATGACACTAGGTACTCTAAGTTACATTCTCTCTACTTTGTTGAGCATTTGAATGTATAATTAGAAGAATTCTACATCCTTTTCCTATCATTGTGAGTGGTTGCAAATTTCATATATAGAGTTATGCTGTAGAAGATGCAGAATGAGCATAAGCTGCAGGAGATATAGATGAGTTGCTACGGGTAACTACAAACCATTGGGAAACATCTTCTATGTAGTTTGTTGAACATTTTTAACAACCAATATTTTTTCACCAAAAATAGTTTTCAATATTAAAATGTACACAGCATAGAGGTCCAACTGTGTAACTATGCCCAATGTTTTATGTGGAAAAGATGGACTTTCTATACATATTTTTGGAAATTCGATAGTTGAAACCACTCGAGTCATGTATTTGCAGCATGATTATACTCTGTCTTTAGAATTTGGTATTTTTCTATAAAATAATGTTCAATTATTAGTGAAATCCCTGACTCCTATTTTGATTCTCTGAACTTATGTTGTATTCCAGTTTTGATTAATATCAAAGTATGTTCAAATCTTGAAGCAATATTGTGTGTGCATTCTATTATTGATTAGATAGTTATTGTAATTTAATCTCAATACTTTGGTCAAAGGATGAGGTCCCACTCTAGTGAACATGTATCGTTTTGATTAGTCGTATATGTTTTGATTCTGTTAGAATAATTGTTTTTTTGCATTGATAAGCATTACCCTAACAATTCTTCTATTTTGATTCATATTCATCAGTGGGTAAAAATATAGAGATGTATATATTGTTAGGCATATTTAACCATTGTAAATTTAATATTGGTTTTTTTATTTGGGTTTGGAAGTCATGAATTGTATGAATAACATCAATTTGAGGCTAGGTAGTATGTTTCCCACTCAAATCTCCTAAATTCAATAACATTAGTAGGGGCTACGTATGATGGCTTAGTCCATGTTTGTCGGATATATCTTGCGATACCTTCCACCAATCACATGATGCAAATACATCAATGACTATTACGAAAATTTACACTCTTAAGGATTTTCTATGGCTACTTCTTTTTCAAGGTCTTTAACACATGCATGATATGTAAAATATTCTCTTCTTGGGTATAGTTATACACCAATATATCATAAAACTATAGTACTAAAAATGAATATAAAAAGGGATGCAATACAACATTCATCAAACACCTAAATGTCCTTTCAATGCATTATATAAACCAAAAGGAATTACCATCCATTGATATATACCTTTCCTTATTTAGAATGTGTTCTTCCAAGCGATTTCTTATTTTAATCATACCTAGTGGTATCTCAATTTGAGGTCCAACTTGGTGAAGTATATCGCATGCTACAACTAATCTAGTAATTATGAATCATGGGAAAATCATACCAATTATTAAGGGTGATATTATTCAACACTCTTTAGTTGATACATATTATCCAAGTCCCATCTTACTTTGGAAATATGATGATAGTTTACCCATAAGGTGACGCTCTTGGTTCAGTTACCTTGTAATACAATATTTGTTGCAACATTTTTCTCCACTTAATCCACTTACAGGATAGAATATTTTGAAAGTGTAATGTTTGGCAATGGAAAGACCCATTGCATCTTGTTCTTCCCTTCCCTCTTAGGTAGAAACCCTTTAATCTCTTGGAACAATTCTTTATATGCATGCAAAATATCCTCCAACTAATGATTTTTCTCTTTAGTATATCCTTTTAGGGATTCATTTACCTTTATTGGTTCATCTCTTAGTTTGTTCTCTATTAGTAAATGTAATGAAAACTTAATTCTATAAATGATCAATCTATTATCTTGGTTAGAAATTATCATATATACCTTCTATGAGACCATGATTGATAACATCCCATACTTGATTAGGTGATATTGATTTTCTCTCCTCATTAGTTATATCTTACATGTAGATGTTGGGGATTACAAACACTACACCTTAAACATAAAGTGGTACTATTTATACTTCCACTTCATCAATAGAGTTTTCAGTTATACAAAATTTGATATTATGCTACTTAGTGACCTTGATCTATCCATAATTTACCCACCCTAAAGGATATAGGGGAGGGTAGTCATGAACTTCCAACTCCATCTTCCTAAAAAGATATTATGATATGAGGTTGGCCTATAAACTAAGTCAAATAAAGCCTCCACCTTGTCCTTCTTGACTTAGATCTTAATATGAAAGAGTGTAGTCATCTCTTTCTTTTTCTGAAGATGTAGGATACTAAAATTCAACTCCTTTTGTATTATAGTGTGGACAATCGTTTCAACTACATCTAAGCTACACTCTACCTAGTTTCTTAAATCCATGGCTAGCATGTTATTTTTCTTAGCATACTTCCTATGGTTCTCGTTATCTGTCACTAGATGTAGAATCCAACACTTAAATTTTGTGTGACCATTGATAATACATTGATTTAATTAATAACATTTTGTTTTTATTATGTTTGAGTTTAATTGTATTATGTTTGATATTATTGTTTTCTATTTTTCATAACATGTTTAGAAATTTGAGGTTCTCCATCTCTAGAAATTTTTTTGTGATATTAAAAAATAAGTATTCTCTTTTTAGAACCTTCATATAAACTTGAATAAGTTGTTTATAATTGTATTTTTTTGCTATGATTACTTTTCTATAATTTTTTTCAGTATAAAAAATACTATTTTAACTTTATTGCATTCTTGAAATATGTCTGATCAATATGGGCTTTGTATGTACCCCATAAAGTATCTAATAGCTTTGATTTAGTGAATTCATTGTAGCAGTTTCAAAGACTACACATTCCATACAATTTGATAAAAGAAGTAATCTGTGCAATTGGACCTTTGGTCTCCCTTCTTAATGGAAACAATTATATTATTGATTAGAATAGCTTTGCGAAACTTTGGCCAAACATAAAATTGCTCATTGTTATTTTGGAATATTAAATTTCAGAATTTAGGCATAGTGAATGTCATCTTGAATTGAATGAATAACAAATATGGAGTTTCATTCTTTTGGAGTTCAAATATCTCTCAACTTCAAGTAAGATCCATTCATAGATGTTATTATTGGATAAATAAAATCAAGTTTTATCATTATGTTTTATCATTATTCTTGTATGAATAATTGGTTAACATCAAATGACCAAACCAACTAATCCTCCAAAACTTAACTCACCATCCTCTTTGTTAGTGGTAAAAAAATCCTGTCATGACTGAAAACATTCATAAGCATATTTAGAAGAAACATTCTAATTCTAAGTAAGATGGAAGGATTTGTAATAATGGTCAACGTTTCAAATGAGGTATTTACAATAAATCATCATTTACAATTTGTGGCAAACATGTAATACATTAAAGAAGTCAATCAACTTATTTCATGTGTAGAGTGCACTAAATGAGTAAATATGGCATGTACAAAAACAATTGATGTGGTAGATATTTAATATAATGAAGAGGACAAAGAAACTATGAGTGTAATGTACACAATCTTAACAATCAGAATGCATCACCTTCTTCTAATAGGCATCCTACCTTACAATTACAAGCATAATGTTGAGCAAAAAGTCAGTAGAAAGTCCCATAAAGCCAAAGGATGTGACTATCAAAAAAAAATTAAATATTAAAAATTGCTACTATATAATAAAGTAGATATTTTGAGTTTACATTAGGTCAATTGCTTAGTAGTTGACTCTTATAAAAGGTGGTTTACTATGATTCACTATGGTTGATGATGGTTCTCTAAGATTGAGTATGGATGATGATGGTTGTCTATGAATGACTATGGTTGACATTAATTGATTATGGTTAACTTCAATTGAATACGATTAATAATGATATGTTATCATTACTACTAGAGTTGGTTAACTATGATCCAAAATGGATCAGTATGTAATTTACTCTCTATTTTAGTATTTTCTAGGTGGAAAAATTGGAGCGATTGACTTGTAAGGCCCATTTTATGGGTAGGTCCTCCTTTGGTGATTTACGGTCCAAAAAATTACAAAGCATGTTTAAGAATTTAAATGGCCATTTTGGGAGTAACAATTTCTGAATAAAGTCTCGTCCTCTCCACATTGTTCTACACATCGATATATTTCCAAAGTAATGGATATTAACTCAATTAAAGATTGTATGAAGAAGTTATGCCACAAATAGGTTAACGTATTACATTGACCACCATGAAATCATGTGGATGCCATGTTGATTTCTATGAATCACAAATGTGGGGCTAGTCATGTGTGGAATTTAAAGAATACTCCACATTCGAAAACCCTATCCCTAATTCAGAGTTGAGGCATCAAGAAATCCTAACCTTAACCCTACATGATTATTGTGACATTGTTAAATATTGGGCCACTAGGATAGTAAAGGGTTCCATTCTTATTGTGTTGTTTATTATTCCATAGTTGAGAAAAGCATATAGAGTGGGCTCTTTGAGCATGAAAAGGAAGTAGAAAAGCATGCAGTAGCCACATAGGCGATAATGGCCATGTAAACACCATATTGAGTGCACTTTCTTTGTATTTTCATTTCATAGTTGAGAAGAAAGGAGTAACACATAAGCCTCCCCTTCTAGATAGTTTTTTTCTATACTATTTTTTCTTACGGTACATATTTTTTTCATTGTTTGGATAGTGTGTTATTTGCTTAGCTTCATCAATTTTAGTTTCGGTTTATTTTAGTATACTCTATACTAATTTAGTATTATTAAATTTGAAAGCTAAGGTAAAGCACTCCTTAATAAGATATTGCAGAATATTGCAAGATATGTTGTGATAAATAATTCTAGTAGAATATCTATGATAGTTTATAAATTATATTGATATGAGAGTCAGGTGTCACATCTCTCACAACATGGTCATTCTCATGGTAGCTATAGAGAACACATTTGGACTTTTTGGGGAGCTTGGTATCTCTAACTCAAAAGATGGCTTAAAATATAGAGATAAAAAAGACAACAAAAAGTATTAAAAGAGACATAAAAAGCAATCAAATAAAAAATTCCATCACTTCTTCAAAATATCTATTTAAAGTGGAAGTGAATGTGGATATATCTAACCCTACCAAGGTAATATTGATGTTGTTAAATTGAATCAATGGTTTCTATAGTAAGAATTTAATTTCAATGTCCATAACATATGAGAAGAGAAAAATATATCATTTTCCCATATGAAGTTAGAAGGCCATGCTCAAACTTGTTGGAAAAGCCACATGGAAATGCTTGGGCTAGAGGGTGATTCCCTTGTCACTAAGTAGGAAGTGTAAACTTCTAATTAATTCGTAGTTCTAGTATAAAGAAGACCGTTGTATATTCTTTTTATATTTCTATTTCTAATATATAAATTTGACATCAAATTTCAACCCTGTACACCATTAGCCATTATGTTGACTGTATGTCCAAAGAACCTAGATGAAACTTAAAGTAATTGATAAAGACTACGTGAAAACATAAATCTAGAGAATATGGATAAAAATAAAGGATAACAAAATATTTCTAAACTGAAATACCACACAAGTGCTTCAGTAAGGAAAAGGAAGAAGTTAAAAAGGAAAGGAAAAAGAGAAAATAAACAGTATACGTTGAAGTAAGAATCCAAACAATCTGTAAAAATGATATAATTATTATTCACACCAGCTACACAGTTGAAAATAACATACAACAATCAGATAAAACAGCCTTTTCTAGAATCACACCCTTCATTTAACAATCGTAGAGATTGTGCTTCTTGCCAATCAAGAATTGTTCCAATTCCACTCGAATTATTCCAATTCCACTCTGTTGAAACTTACAGATCACCAGAAAATGTCCACGACACCTCAAAATCGCATAATCATTTTCCATTCCCATGGCACACGCAATACCTGTACCAACTATATTCCCACGTTCAATTGCCAATCTTAACACGCAAAAATCTCGACAGTTTGCAATATAGGTCAACTGAATTGTCAAATTCATATGGCCCCGCATCCCCGTCGAATAATTGATTTCATAAACCAATCTCAAAAAACTTGAATGCATTGCCACACAAATATCTGAACCATTGTAGCTGAATCTGAATTTGGGCAATATGAACCATTAGATCTGATCATTCGATTAAATAATTAAAATTCTTCAAAAACAACCAGTCAAATTCTACAACTTTTTCACTAAATTCCATAAAACCTAGAACATTTTATTTCACCAAATTCCTGCAGAAGTAAAATTTTCTCTAGTAATCTTTAAGATAGGACATTTAGTTTTACCAAATTCCAGGTAAATATCGAATCTTAGAAAATACTACAACTTTTTCACTAAATTCCATAAAACCTAGAACATTTTATTTCACCAAATTCCTGCAGAAGTAAAATTTTCTCTAGTAATCTTTAAGATAGGACATTTAGTTTTACCAAATTCCAGGTAAATATCGAATCTTAGAAAATAACAACCTTTCCTATGGCCAAATTCCAGCAAAAATAAAACTTTTTTTCACCAAATTCCATAAAAATAGAACCGTTTTGTTTCATTAAATTCAAGCAAAATTAGAACTTTCGAAAATAATCTATCACCTCCCTTGCAGACTTCCAAATGCCATTGTGTCGACTTACCGATCACGTCAATTTTCTGGAAAAGAGTGTACGTCAAGATAAAAACTTGCCGTTAATGGCGGACAGAGACCCTCAAACATCGTTTGCAAATGTCTACGTCAATTACACGACGTCATTGGAGATTTTCTACAGCACTGACATGGTCTTATCATTCAAAGATAAGACTATGTTACCGGGGATTTTCATCCAAAATTCCAAATCTATACTTAAATTCGATGAACCATGATGAATTTTAAATCATCTTTAATAGTTATTTAACTATCTTAATTATTATATAGATAGTTGTTTATATTAATGACACAAGTGTATTATCCAGATTGATTTTATGGAGTAATTCTAAATAAACAATTATAACAAATAAAAATTAAAAAATAATCCATGGATAAGTGATAGATGATTCATCTATAATTTATAATTTATAGGTAGACAAACCCTTTAGCTAGAAGATTGTTAGTGATAACAAGTAGCTGAGCTATAAACTAATAGTAATTACAATATAAACCTGGAGAACAAGTAACAAATAACTTGTTTTCATATTAATATATCCATATTGGTAAGCCACAAATTAAATGATTATATTAATTAATAATTTGAGTAGACAGTAATTACAATACTAAGATGAGAACAAAGTTTCAATAAAAAGTAGGTAAATATTAACGAGCAGAAGCTTCTGAAGTGCAATTTACAAATTGAAAATTAATTTAACCTATAGTTTTCTCAGGACTGGTTTGGTCAGATTACAAGTTTGTATGTCAAATTATTTTGGCCAATCGTCAAGTAAGGTCCGGATCATTTAGAACAATCAATGTATTTTGGGTTCCTCTAGCGTGTACGGCAGTTCACGCTGCTTCTAGAATCCATTCTAGACGTTTCTGACTTTTCGTTACTTTTTAAACAATTTCTAGTTTTTTTTATAAATTAGAATGTGTATCCACTGAATCGGCACACAACCCCTCCATTGTGGGAGCAGCGTGGCACTCAACTCTCCAACGTAGGGATATGAAGGATCTCTTAATTCCAATCGGATAGCAGTTTCGTTTGCAGGGCACCTTGAGATCAGCACAATTGATATAAATTGCGTTCTTCTAATTCCTCTTATAATTAGCACAAACAGTTTGATATTCAGGCGTTTGGATAAAAAATTGGTAAAAATGTACCGCCGATGTTCAATGCAAGAGCAGCCTGCAAAAGTCTGGCTTTTCATGATAATTGCGATCCTGCTCCTGGGCGCTGTAATTGCAATCCGTCCTCTTGAAAGAGGTATATTGCCTTATAACTTTACATTAACATAGTTGGGTGATGCATAAATTTATTTTAAATCCAAATCTATCGAGTATAGAAAAATCCAATTTAGAAATTTGATTTTTTTCTTATCTGATATATTAGGGTTTGAGTATTTTCTTTTTTTAATAAGTCTATATAGATACTTTAGATTAATGAAATTGTTGTCATTATATATTTACATCCACCACAGGTGTTTATATCTTAGAATTTTGGGTGGAATCAATGTTGGAATTTGACTGTCAAATTGCCCCTCATGGGCCAATTTGCTGGTCAAATACAGTTTAAATTTTGATTTACCTGAAGAAAACTGCAAACCATAAAAAATGCAGGGTAAACTTTTTAACAAATTCCTACCCTAGTGCCTATGCTTTTCCTGGATAACACAAGTGACAAGTGTGCCTTATAGTAGTTGTTCCAAATTCTAAACAAACAATTATAACAACAAAATAAAAAATAACCTAACCATATATGAATAACCTGTAACTAGTAACTCATGCATGAAAAACTAAGTAACTAATGCATGAAAAACTAATAACTGATAGATATATACCGCTCAACATAATAACACTTTTAACTTTTCAAACTGAAATAATTGAAATTACCACTCAACATAATAACACTTTTAACTTTTCAAACTGAAATAATTGAAATTACCATAACAAACTTACTATTTCTTAGAATAATGGAGCATAATTTATGAAAAGTTTCAATTTCGCGTTTAATTATGTTCAAATATATAACTGTATTTTGATATGTCCTGATTTTGAGTGGATATGATTAGGCTAACAAAATTTAACCAATAATTACTGGGCAAAGCAAGATGTCATCTCATATCAGTTGAATGTTCATCTACAGGCAGTCAAAGAAATTCCTTCGTAAGCTCGGAATCGTTCAGCAAAGACGAATTGCACATCAGCCAAGCTGTAAGATTTTATATACCTTTCTAATACAGACATTTCATGATGATCAATAAATATTTGGTTGCTCCAGCGTTTTTAGTTTGATTGCCTTAACATTGTCTTTCATTAATGGTGGGTTTTACAGTTAAGTAATAGCGAAGAAGAGGCGCAGAGAATAGAAGCTGAGGAGGAGTGCGAGAAGACTGTGAATGAAGAAGAGTGTTTAAATAGGCGCGCTTTAGCTGCACATACTGATTACATCTACACACAAAACCACAACGGCCCATAGATATTTGCATCCAGTATTCTGTGTCTCTACTTTCTACTTTCTATATATTTCTATATAAAGATGACTTCTGATCTATTCTGTGGAATTATATTAGATTCCGTGTAATTAATGCATATGAGAGAATGGAAAAGGTATCCGAGGTAACCATTGCATTTTAGCCATGTTTTATACAATAAATGTAGTTTATTACATGTCAATTGAAAGTTCTCAACTGAGATATATTTTGTACTTCTCGGTATCAGCTCAGCTGATCAAACATGAGATGGTGTCTCATTTTCATGAGCTGCTATTAGGTTAGTTCAATTATACTCTCAGTTCGGGTTAATTTGGTTCAATTTCGTTTTACAACTAAATATAGTCATTTTAGTCCTTAATTTATAAAGAATTTTAGAGCTGTAGAATAAAAAGAATGCCAACTTTTAAATGTTTAAAAAGTTTAGGAGTGATTAAAATATAATTATTAATAATGATAAATAAAATTATTTTATGTTTACTTTCTTTCAATATAAGTTTCAGATGGATATATATCAAAATAAACATTTCCAAAATATATATATATATAAAACTTCAATATCTTTCGATTATCAATCACATATATTAACGTATTCAACCAATTTGAAATTGTGTGTGTCATGGGCCAGTTTTGGGCCAGTTTTGAGTGGCATTTATTCAAATAATGTACGAATTTAACTCGTGACAAACAATGACCTTTCTATGTTTAACTCTATTTTTTATTTAAATATTTATTTAATTTATTTAGATCAATATAAATTTTAATCACTAAATAAACATTAATGTTATGATGATATTTATATTTATAGATATTTATATCTTAGAATTTGGGGTGGATTAGTATCTATGTTTTCCTAAATTGTACAAGTGTGATGTCCTTTTATCTATGTAACAATCACAATAGAATGATCACTCTTACATCAATAATACCAATCAACATGCAATCAATACTAACAATCACATCAATCAACATGCATGCAGGTTAAAATAAATATATATTTTAATAACAATGAAAAAATAATACAAATACACATTAAAATGAATATATTTATATTGCTTTGTTGTTTGATGTTCATACATTAAAGATTTGGCCTTTAGCAATATATAGGTCTTCAAGGTAAACATCAACACTCCCTCTTAACTAGGAAGGTATTCTCATTTGTAGAAATCTCTCCAATTGAATGACAAGTCCATGTCATCATATATGGAACACTCCCTCTAATGAGTAGAAAAAGGCATGTCTATAGATCTCCAAGGCGTGATCTTCACCACTGGATTTCTTCTTGTCTTCTTAATATAAGAGAAGTTTTGCCCCTTCTGATCAAGTCCTTCTAACTAGAACAATTGTCCCCACTGAAACGACATCATCTTCTCAAAGAATTAATTTGATCAACCTGGTCATCCTAGACCACAGAGGATTTACTTCCTCATGCACTTTATCAGTCTAAAACCAAAAGGAAGCTGCACTCCTCAAGAAGACTCTTCTTCCAATTTACCAGTCATTACAACTGGAAGGCAGTGATGACTGCAGCTAGTTGACCCCTCTAGGCCCATGCTCCAGAAAAGAGCATTCTCGACACAAGAGAACATCTCACATAGGGATCATCCTACACAAAGATACACTCCACAAATGAATCTTCTCATTAGTCAAAAGAGAAACCATAGAATCGACTCTATGCTAACATACACAATTTTAGCACTTCAAGTCTCTTCTCGAGATTCTACCTAAGCTTCACCATATTCAAAAGAAAAACCGGAGAATCGACTCTATGTTGACATACACAATGTTAGCACTTCAAGTCTCTTCTCGAGACTCTACCTAGATATTCTCCTTAGTCAAAATACTAACTAGAGAATCGACTTTATGCTACCATACACAATGTTAGCACTTCAAGTCTCTTCTCGAGACTTTATCTGGAGCTTCTCCTTACCTAGATGATGTTATTTTTTTCCTCACATGCACATATATTCATGTATAGGGCTCTAATGTGTGTGCACCCACATTAGAAGTTAGACATTTTTTATTCCATAAGGGGTAGCTAGTCCCTAGCAAATAAACAAGTCAAACCTACTCTATAATGAGATAGATCACTCCATCACAAAGCACTCCCTCACAGAGTATGCAATGTGACCTCAAGCCTTATTCACACTTAACAAAATCACATGACTAAGAAGGATTGTGCAAGCACCTTGAGCCCTAAATACACCTAGTCAAATCACATGGCTAAGCAAGGCTATGCCAAGGCCATTCACCACTATCCAAGTCATATTTCCATTTCTTGTGAGTGAATGTATCATTCTCCTTCATCAAATCAAATGACCAATCTGGTAGAATGTCCTCCCGATGCTACACACTCTAGAAACATCAACATCTCATCCATAGGATCCTTCCTCTAGATAATCAATCTTGGAGAATGTACCAGATCTGCTAATATGGGATACCTTCCCATTTATCACAAGATTATGATATTTTCTCCCTCTTTCAAGGAATTAATATGTGCATTTACTCCTCCTAAATCATCTTAGGGACTAGTCTCTCCATCTCATCACAGGGTGCTTGATAGATCTCCCCACTCCGTCACAGAGTGTCCAGGAGAAAGCACTAATATCCCCACCCCATCACAAGGTGTATGAGAGAAGGCACTATTCCTTCTTGAACCATTTACCCCTATAAAATTCACATGGATAATAATCGGGGAACATCTGCCCAATTCACATCTTCAAGCTCATCACATCTCCCTCTATGTTGGGGTGTCCTACTCCTTCTGCATCTGAGCATACTACTCCTTCTTCATAGGATCAATCTTGTTGTCCTGGGATCTAAAGCTAACTCCCTCTGAAAATTATGCTTATTCATCAAGTATCTGTCAATCTACTCATCTGTGCATATGTACTAGAGCTGCATTGTTCCCTTCTACACCATGTATCTAATGAAGTCTTGCAAGAAGATCCCTGAAGCCACACTGCTTCATGACTTGTGACACTAGCTGCTTCTACCAATAAGAACATTGGTAGGTCTTGATCATGGATCATCATTGTCACAGCCTCCATACTGGACTTATGTGTATGAGAATGTGTTTCTCATTTTCACTTAAACATAAATCCAATGAGCATGTATGATATGAATATCATTTATGAAAACTACTACAAACATGTATTTATATGGCAAGGGTGATTTCTATAACCTCAAGCATGAGATTACCTTACTTTTTTTTTTCTGTAAGCAAGAAAAGTATATTATAATAAAGAATTTAGTACATATAGGTCAAGACTGACAGGGCCTAGCATGCCCAAATTTTTGGCATGACTATCTACATATATTCCTGAACTACCCATTTTTTCCTTTAACTATCCCTTCTACAAAACTATCTTCCCCGTTAACCCCATTACAATTATCACATTCAAAATATGTCTGATAATACCCACAAAAAGATTCAACGTGACTGTGGAAATTAATACTAAAGACGCAGCAATACACATCGCATTGCATAACAAGACCATTAGAAACTGACAAACTACCTACAAAAAATAAGACACAGCAAAGAAATAACCCTAACCCAAACAAACAGGCCCAAGACCCATCACTTCTGAACCTCGGCGAAGTTCTGGTGGATCATGGTCCCGGATCGGAGGCCACTAAGCTTGTTATCTTCCATGGTTGTAGGATGGACCACTAGACCGTGAATGGGGCATGTACCCCGAGGACGAGCTGCAGAAGTTCCTGCCTTAGCACCATCAATCTCCGGCATCAAACCAAGATTCAGAGCAATACAGTCTATTTTATTGTGCATCATGCGATTGCCGTGTAGGTGGTTCTTCCAGGCTTTCACGAGTTCCTCCTCACTAATCGCTTTATTCTTCTTATCCATCAGAACGTGGGCCAATAGTCCTTTGTTACCCAATAGATGGTGACCATACGGTCATAGGGATAGAGCCTCCCGGTTGTGGTTCCAGGGTCACTAATCCAGTCTTCCACCTCATCCTTGATTGTTTCCATGTTCATGGCTTGCACCCGATTCCACAGGTCGCGTTTGACCCTCTCAATTTCATCACAAATTAGTGTGGAAATATGCTCCCTAAAGAAATGGGCCTCCTGCCCAACTTTACTTAGTTTCCGGGAGGAATTCCTCCTTCCTCCACCACCATCCTTTTTCCCCTTTCTCTCTTTCCTTCTAGCAGCCATCAAAATAGTTACCCAGCACTGCAATTGACACCACAACAGCTCCTTCTTGCTCACAGAAAAACTCCTCAGAAAATGAGAAAACCGAATACAAGGATGGGGCGTATGCCTAGAATAAATAGCTGAGTTGCTCATCCCAATTCGGTTAACCATACTAATTCCTCTATACTTGTTATTGAATACAACAATACTCCAGCAGATCTCTCGAATGCTCTCCTTGGTTCGCCGTACCTTGCCCTCCATTTGACGGATATGGCTACAATATTTCCCCATTATTGATAATCGGTGGGAGTTCATGGGAACTCATGTACTGATTAAATATGGAGGTACCAGCATCGATCAATGAGTGCTAGTGGTTATGACTCCAGGTGTTGGGTGGGCTTAACATGTGTGCCACAAACATGTAATTCGACTCTTGACTTGTTTGCCCCATCAACTCCTGGTAAAGCCTAATGTCATGGGCCGCCAAGTGGGAGCATTGGATCTTCCATTCGTTACATCCTTCATCAGACAGTTATCCTTCCACAATCCTCGCTTCACTTTGATCTCTGATGTTTTCCATCAAATCTGCCACCTTGTTTCTGTCACGTTTGACATAGGAAAAGGACCATGTGTGGCATCCTCAAATGAGATCAACCATCTTCTCAACCCGATACATCATGCGCCGACATTTCACAACTTTGGATACCTTTTGTCCTCCTTGTAACTTTTTGGCCATTTGGATGATGATGTGGGAGTCACCCTCTATGATCAAAGGTTCCCAACTATTGCGGATTAGTTGGATGCCATGAAGTAAGCCTTCCAACTCTGCCGCATCGTTAGTGTCCTTGCTAATATTCCCATGATAGTACTAGATAATACCACACTCGTTGTTTCTAATAACTCCACCAAAACCAATCGGGCCTGGGTTCCCTTTGGATGCTCCATCGAAATTTAACTTGAAATATCCACTTGGAGGAAGGTACCAGATATGTGGACTAGCAAGAGACATTTTCCTTGCCTTAAATTTCCTCCATCCTTGTGGAGAACAATCCATTCCCCATCAAGCCAAAATTTGCTTCTTATTATCATCCATTTCCCAATCTCTCTCGTCCCATTGGGTAATTTTGATAGTCTCTTGTATATGCTTACTGATTTGGTTCCAAACTGTCTGAGGTAGATTTTTATTTCCTTCAAAGATCCTCCTGTTTCATTCCTTCCAAATTTCCCACATCAAGGTTCTAGGAAACATGAGCCATATTTTAAGAGTAATCGGATTTTTGAAAGCCTCCTTTCCCAAACTTTAATCATCTATTGAGGTTTTCCTCTTACTCGGTCCGTCCTCCTAAATATTGCACCTGCATAGTCCTATAGGGATGAAGCGAAAGGGAAAGAATCCAAAAGGTGATTCATCTATTCCTCATCACCTTCACATAGAACGCACCAAAAAGGGTCATTCATGGCTCTTTTCATTAAGTTCTCTCCTCTCAGAATTCATCTATAGGAGACCAGCTAGATAAAGGTAGTGATTTTAGGCCATGGATTATAGTTCCTGATCGCCTTCTAGGTCTCCCTGTGCTGCATGTATTCTTGGTTGAAGATAAGATCATAAGCCTGTTTAGTATTATAAATCCCATTTTACTGGTACCCCCCATCCCAGTTTATCCGAGTGATTCTGGGCGTGAATACATCGATCTTACAGGGCCTCCATAATATTTGGTATCTCCTCAACTGGGAATATTTGGTTCCACCAATTCTGTGATTTCCATTCATGAAATTCCTCATTTGCTTATTCTTCTCTCCAGAATTGTCGGACTTTTATCAATCCCATATCTTTGGCTCTGGACAAGCTAGTGTGCAGCTCATGTTGGGCGATGATCTTTGGCATCTATTTTCAAGAGTCACTCCATAAATTGAGATACTGTCCTCCCCTTATTTCCAAGAAGCTATGCTCTTGTATTATCCATTTGTTCGCATGAGCGAAATTCCATATATGGGATCCTTGCACATTTTCATTAAATCTTATGAGATCTTGTTTTGTTTTCCCCTTAGCATAATTGTTGTGCCAAATTTTTTCCCATGGTTCCTCTTTGTGTGACACCCAATGCCACCAGATCTTCGCACCTATGACTTCATTTTTTTTCTTCGGGTCTCTCATCCCCAGACCACCATGAGCCTTGGGTTTACATATAGTGTCCCACCTAACCAATGCCCATCGATGTTTGGCCTGGTTGCCTCCCCACGGGAACTGTCTTTGGATTGTCCTGACTTACTTTAAAACCGATTTTGGGGCATCTAGAATAGAGAAAAGGTAGATGGGCATGGCCTGAAGCACCGCTTTTACTAACACAACTCTGCTTGCAAGGTTGAGAGGTCTATAAGCCTAGTTGTCCAATTTCCTTCTCATTCTCTCTAGAATCTATTCCCAGTAGACTTTCCTGATCACCCCTTCATATAGAGGAGCGAGAATATATTTGGATGGAAGGGAGCTCCCTTGGAATCCCAGGATACGTAGTATATTTCGATGATGAATCCTTGGAGTGTTGAAGAAGAAGACCTAGGACTTAATGTTATTCACTTATATCCCATAAGCCTTAGAAATGGTACTCAAGCATTTCTTTAGGGTCTTCACTTCTTGAACCGATAAGTGTCCCATCAGCATTGTATCATCTACAAATGTTTGGTGGGAGATAGTCTCAGAACTAATATGGAGATTTAATCCTTTGAGCTCCCTACTTTCAATCTTGTCTTTGATGACCCTGCTCAACCCTTCCGCCATAAGAATGAACAAAAAGGGAGACAGAGGGTCACCTTGTCGGATACCCCTTGAAGGTTTGAAATTTTTAGTAGGGGATCGATTTAGGAGGATAGAGAAAAAGGCCGTGGAAGTAATATTCATTATCCAATAAACACAATCCCAGTGAAAACCATAGGCCTCAAGCATTTCTTTCATAAACTGCCCGCTTAGTTTATCATAGGCCTTTGAAATATCAAGCTTCAAAAACATACCTGTTTTTTTAGTGACTTTTAGGGAATGGATGACTTCATGAACCAAAATGATTCCGTCCAAAATTTGGTGCCCTTCAACAAACCCTGATTGTTCATGGGCTACCAAGTCTGGAAGGAGAGGCTTAGGCCTGTTTGCTAACACCTTTGTTATGATTTTGTAAATGACATTACAGAGCACTATGGGTCTGAATTTTCCAGGGCACTCAGCCCCATCCTCTTTAGGGATGAGAGTGAGAAAGGTAGAATTGAAGGCTCTTAGGACTCCTTTATCCTTCCGATAGTCATCCACAATTGTCCAGACTTCGTCTTTGATTAAATCGTAAAAATGGTGGAAGAAATTGGTAGTGAACCCAATAGGTCCCGGAGCTTTTCCATCCTTCATTTGATTAACAACATCCTCCACTTCCTAGAATTCAACAGGTTTGAACAGGATTTCATTTTGGTTTACTGTTACCTGCCTAGGGGTGTGTCTAGTAATTTTCCTCATGTATTCAGATCTATCCTTTCGGCCTTCCTTCATGATGGTTTCAAAGTACTACACAAGTTCATCCTCCATTGCTTCCCATGTTTTGATATACTGATTATCATATTTTTTAGCCTCATTAATTTTTTCCTTTGACAATTATGAATCACCAAGTGATGGAAGAATTATGTGTTTCGTTCCCCTTCCTGCAGCCATCGATTCCTGGATTTTTGTTTCCAATAGATCTCCTGCCGTCGTTCTCTTGCATTAAGATGCTCCAAGAGGATCTATTCTCAGTGTTTCAGGTCTTCAGTGTATCCATAATTCATGCCTTCCTGATGAATTTCTTCCAATTTTTATTTTAGAAGCTTCTTATCTTGGAATATATTCCCAAATTCCTCCTTATTCCAAGTATGGATTTTTTCCTTTAACTTTTTCAATTTTTGTTGGAATTGGTACATCAGAGTTTCCCTGATAGGTTCCATCTCCACCCACCATTTTCCGACAAGTTCCTTGAAGTTCCCTTGTTCAATCCAAAATTGTTCAAATCGGAAAGGACGCTTGATGGGGGGTCCTCCATATTCCCAAACCAAACAAACTGGCCAATGATCAGAGCTTGCTGAGGGAAGGACCAGAGAGGTCGATTCCATGTCCCCACTAATCATTTCCTTATGTAAAAGGAATCTGTAATGTCCCTTATTAGGAATTTTATTAAAATTGCAATTTTCCACTTTTTCCCTAGTTCGACCTTTGACTAGTTTTGATCTCTAGGTCCCAAATTTGCCCCAAATGATCCCAAATCTTCTGAGAAGGTATATGAATGATATTAGAACATAAATATGTGTTTAAGGGATTCCTTTGGACCTTTAAAATACTTCTTCAAATCCTCTTTCAATTCTGATCAATGTAGGTAACTTTACTAGTGATTTTCCTTTGACTAGTATTGGTCTCTAGGTCTCAAATTGACTCCAAATGCCTTCAAATATTCAAGGAAGGTGTATGAATGATATTAGAACTTGAATATGATTTTTATGGATGACATATTTCCACCAAAATACCTCTGCAAACTCTCTTAAGATTCTGGACCAATTATGCAATTTTACTAGTAATTTGGGGTTCAAATCCCCCTGGGGTAAGTACTGAAAATGGCTTCCCAAATGCCTCCAAACCCACTCAAATTTATGAACAGAGGTATGTAATGTGTTAATTATTTTATTAAAATCTCATATGCACCATTAAGGGATTATTTCAACTGTTCTCACCGTCTCCCATTCAACTGCAAAAATCCCCAATTCAACCCTTGGGGAAATGGCACTATTTCACCTCCCAATACAACTAAACTGAGTAAAAATGCTTCAAATGCTCAAGTACAGTACATGAAACTTGTAGAAGACATCCATGGAAGTATATTGATCATAAATATATCATACAATCATCCATTCATTCGAAATCATCATCAATACATTGGCTCACAACAAGGTAGTGGGGAAATGGCATTGTTCTTCCATTAAAAATGAGATTTATACATTTCTACTTGGAATTTAGACCTGAAACTTTTTGGAGATGAAGAATAGAGTATTTAATTCATATTAAAAAATAAATGGGGCATTAAAAGCTTCACCAAAGAGTACAATAGCTCACCAAAAACGCCCTCCCTCAAGGATCAAGAATATGCCATCAAAACTGGAAATGGTTGAAGGAGTCAGCTGCAATAGAAGAAACCATGAGCTTCCCTGTATCTTACACCTGCAAATAAAGACTCCATTAAATCTCCAAATAAAAGGCCTAAATGGCCTTTCCCATTACCAACTTGGATGGAAATCTTTCACCCTCGAAATTGGCTAAGGCAAGAAACTAGTCATCCACTAGCTCTCCCTCTTCACAAATGCAATTGCAAATTCTACAAATGATAAAAATCCATTCTCATACTTCATTTCTACATTTTATAACCAGCATTAGACTTCTAAGGGTCGAAATCCTCTCAATAGATTCAATAGATTTCCATTTAGGAAATATTCCACATTTGCCACTTGTCTCCCAGTTCCAACCTTCCATCTTCTCCCAAATTCGATTTTGAGTCTCTTTGGCTTCTCCAACTCCCAAATTCGCCTTCCTTGAGCCTATTTTTGGGGCTGACATGTCATAGTGGTCAGATGCCAGAGGTCAGGTCTGCAATTTGTCATAGTTGTCATAGATGCTCCATCATTGGTGTCATAGGGGCTAGGGAATCTAGCCTAAGTGTCCACAAACTTCTACTTTGACTCTTTATCTTCCATGGAGGTTACCATTCCTTCCCAATTTGACCTAATATGCTCAATGACATGTTTTATGACTTACCAACTCACCCAAGAGTGTTCACATTCCCATTAATTTGAATTTGTAAAAGAGAGATACCATGTATTATGAAAAATCAAGCTAGTGTGGGTCCCACATCCTCCATATGTCTCCAAAACCATTTGTCACCTAGGATTTCTCTTGAATTTTTTTATTCACTCTATTTATTAAATACTTGAACCCTTCTAATGTCTAAACATCATTTATTATCCCCCTTATTCCAAATCCCAAAGCTTCCACCACAAACCTAGGAAACTAGTAATTTTCCTCCTTGGCAATTATTTGACCCTTAACATCAATTTTACAAACTTTAATGAATATGGATAATGTGATTAGGCCATTGTGACCCAATTCCAAATTTGGGACATGAAAAATCCTCCCTTCCCAATATTGCTTGTCCTCAAGCAATTTCAAACGTGGGTTTTGAAGAACCTGATTTCTGTGTAATTCTTTGAAGTTGCCATTGAATTGCCAAACCTTGAGTCTTTGAGTTTCCATGAATATTTTAGAGAGGAACCACCATGCTTGCTGCTGCACTACTCTGATAAAAATCACTTTATTAAGTGGGAAATCCATCTCCCATACTTCTTGTTTCCCCCAAAAAATTGAAACTAATGAGATAAAAATTATTCCAGGATCCCATTGCTTGTATTGCACCCCAACAATTAAGAGTGCTCTCCAACCCACACCATTAGATAAGAGGATTCCTGGATCCCATTTTCTTGTATGCATTCTTCCAAGCATCATGAGTACAAAATGAAAATGTAAATCAAGGAGGTGCTTCATCAAAGAATCATGAAAGTGCTTATACCTCCAAGCAAGTAGACCACCATTTTCCAAGTGCATACAAGCTTCAAGTGACCAATAAAATCTGCTCCAATGACATAGGTGAGGATCCCATGTCCTATAATGATGCTCCAAAAGGATGTGATATGCATCAAAATATTCAACCATGTATGCTTTCATCCAAGAAGTGAATGAAGAATCTTCACTAAAATCTGAAGCAAATAATGAGCAAAAAAAACAAGGAGACTTCAAATGACTCAAAGAAGTCTCACCCATACATCCATGAATGTGAGAATAATAAAGATGTAACAAAGTATGTGGCTCCCAACAAAAATGTTCTCCCATCATAAATCTATTCACCCAAGTGTTGGATGAAGTTCCTCTAACATCAAATGAACCCATTGTTGAGCAAGAAAAACCATGAGTCTTCAAGTTACTCAAATCCATATCATAGGTGCATCCATATAGATGTGAATCATCATAAAGTGACAAATGATGCTGCTGCAAATGTGAATAAGAATGTGCACCAACCATGTCATCATAAAAGTTAAATCTAGGAGTTCCATACTCCTCATGTGGCACCATCAAAAAGAACCCTTTCACCCATACTTCATTGAGACTAATGTTGCAAAACATGGAATTGTAGGATGTAGGAGAATGAACTAACTCACCCAAATGATAAAAAAGTGTAGAAGTTTCATCATGGGAAGGATCCATAGGGGTAGTATCATGCAGCTCCTTCAAAAGTATGAACTCTTTTTCATAGTTTGGTTCCAATGTAGAGGAATCATGCTCTTTTTTAAAAATTGCATAACCTTCATCAAGAGATAATTCAAGTTCCTCTTCCACCACATCAAGCGTTTGGATATCTTCAAGTTCATCTTCAAACACATCAAGAACATTCAAATTTTCACATTTCTCATGATCCACCATGTCATGAGAATCCTCCAAACAATCTACCATTTGACAATCTGAAACATAGGAGGAAAAACAAGTATCTTGCAACTTTTCAAGAAGTTGCTCATTTTGAATTGTGAGCTTATGATTATCCTCATTATTCTTCAAGTATGTATCATGTAACAATTCATTAAGCTCAAACAAATGGTTTCTATCAAAAAGCAAAGACATGAAATTACCTTTGATGTGGCACATTGCTCTTTGAATCTTCTCCATGTCTTCAAGGAAGGATGTTTCCTCCAATGAAGTAGCTCTCCAACAATAATTTGACACCAATGCTTGAGTGTCATGGAGAATGTTGAGGGACTCTTGGATCTTATTTTCATTCATCTTTAAGGACCCTTCAAGAAAATGAGGCTCTTGCAAATGAACCTCCTCATCTTCTTCAATTTTGCTTGGACCAACTTCATGAAGCTCAAGTGGTGATGGGGAAGTTGATCTTGGTTCTTCTTCAACTGCTACAAGGTCTTCATTATCATGCTTAATGGAACTTGGGCTTGCAACAACACTTTCAAAAGTGATATCTATGTCACCAACATAGAGGTGTGAGCACCCATCAGTAGGTACTCCTTCATAGTTTAAGCATCCATCAGTAGATGCTCTTTGGTTCATGTCTAAGCTAGAAGGTGTCTCGAAATGATCTTGCATATTTTCAATAGAATCTTCTTCATGCTCTTGTGATGTCTCTTCATTTTTATCCTTTAAGCAAGATGATGAATTTTGCCTCTTGTTTTCCTTGTGATCAATATCTTTGGAATCTCTTTTTGAAGAATTCCCAAAAGTTCTCCTCAAGTGGGACATAATTTCATGCACACATGTATGATACTCACTCCAAGGTTCTTTACAAGAAGGGCATAAACCTTTCTTTACTAACTCCACATCTTCATTTTTGGGCCTATTTTCAAAAACATGTTTAGCAAAGTACTCAAAAGACATGGCATTTTGTGTATTTTTGCTGAAATCAAGATATTCTTGAAATTTTTGATATTGTTGGGGCAAGGTTTTATATTTTGCTCTCCATCTTTGGAACTCACTCATAGAATTATCCTTGGTTGGTGTGACACACTCAAATTGATCAGATTTAAAGTCATAAGAATAATCTTCATTTCTCTTGAAGCTGTAAGAAATGTTGCATGATGGCACCTCTTCCTCGTACCATTCACATTCTGCTTCATATTTCTCATAAGCATCTGCATATTCCTCGTAAGAATTGTACTCATAGGATTCATCATAATAGTAAGACATGGCTGCCAATTATTCTTGAATGTATGTACCTAATCCACAAGTGCAAGGACCATGCTCTGATACCACTGTAATGTCCCTTATTAGGAATTTTATTAAAATTGCAATTTTCCACTTTTTCCCTAGTTCAACCTTTGACTAGTTTTGATCTCTAGGTCCCAAATTTGCCCCAAATGATCCCAAATCTTCTGAGAAGGTATATGAATGATATTAGAACATAAATATGTGTTTAAGGGATTCCTTTGGACCTTTAAAATACTTCTGCAAATCCTCTTTCAATTCTGATCAATGTAGGTAACTTTACTAGTGATTTTTCTTTGACTAGTATTGGTCTCTAGGTCTCAAATTGACTCCAAATGCCTTCAAATATTCAAGGAAGGTGTATGAATTATATTAAAACTTGAATATGATGTTTATGGATGAAATATGTCCACCAATTATGCAATTTTACTAGTAATTTGGGGTTCAAATCCCCCTGGGGTAAGTACTGAAAATGGATTCCCAAATGCCTCCAAAACCACTCAAATTTATGAACAGAGGTATGTAATGTGTTAATTATTTTATTAAAATCTCATATGAACCATTAATGGATTATTACAACTGTTCTCACCCTCTCCCATTCAACTGCAAAAATCCCCAATTCGACCCTTGGGGAAATGGCACTATTTCACCTCCCAATACAACTAAACTGAGTAAAAATGATTCAAATGCTCAAGTACAGTACATGAAACTTGTAGAAGACATCCATGGAAGTATATTTATCACAAATATATCAGAGAATCATCCATTCATTCGAAATCATCATCAATATATTGGCTCACAACAAGGTAGTGGGGAAATGGCATTGTTCTTCCATTAAAAATGAGATTTATACATTTCTACTTGGAATTTCGACCTGAAACTTTTTGGAGATGAATACTAGAGTATGTAATTCATATTACCAAATAAATGAGCCATTAAAATCTTCCCCAAAGAGTACAATAGCTCACCAAAAGCGCCCTCCCTCAAGGATCAAGAATATGCCATCAAAACTAGAAATGGTTGAAGGAGTGAGCTGCAATAGAAGAAACCATGAGCTGCCCTGTAGCTTACACCTGCAAATAAAGACTCCATTAAAGCTCCAAATGAAATTTCTAAATTGCCTTTCCCATTACCAACTTGGATGGGAATCTTTCACCCTCGAAATTGGCTAAGGCAAGAAACTAGTCATCCACTAGCTCTCCCTCTGCACAAATGCAATTGCAAATTCTACAAATGATAAAAAGCCATTCTCATACTTCATTTCTACATTTTATAACCAACATTATCCTTCTAAGGGTCGAAATCCTCTCAATAGATTCAATAGATTTCCATTTAGGAAATATTCCACATTTGCCACTTGTCTCCTAGTTCCAACCTTCCATCTTCTCCCAAATTCGATTTTGAGTCTCTTTGGCTTCTCCAACTCCCAAATTCGCCTTCCTTGAGCCTATTTTTGGGGCTGACATGTCATAGTGGTCAGATGTCAGAGATCAGGTCTGCAATTTGTCATAGTTGTCATAGATGCTCCATCATTGGTGTCATAGGGGCTAGGGAATCTAGCCCAAGTGTCCACAAACTTCTACTTTGACTCTTTATCTTCCATGGAGGTTACCAATCCTTCCCAATTTGACCTAATATGCTCAATGAAATGTTTTATGACTTACCAAATCACACAAGAGTGTTCACATTCCCATTAATTCGAATTTGCAAAAGAGAGATACCATGTATTATGAAAAATCAAGCTAGTATGGGTCCCACATCCTCCATATGCCTCCAAAACCATTTGTCACCTAGGATTTCTCTTGAATTTTTTTATTCACTCTATTTATTAAGTACTTGAACCCTTCTAATGTCTAAACATCATTTATTATCCCCCTTATTCCAAATCCCAAAGCTTCCACCACAAACCTAGGAAACTAGTAATTTTCCTCCTTGGCAATTATTTGACCCTTAACATCAATTTTACAAAATCTAATGAATATGGATAATGTGATTAGGCCATTGTGACCCAATTCCAAATTTGGGACATGACAGAATCTGTCTAAATGAGAGGCTACGTGATGCTCACCACCTCTTCTGTTATTCCATGTATACCACCCATTCTCAGTTTCTATGTCAACCAATCCTTTCTCCTGTATAACATTTTTGAAAGAAATATTGGTCTCTTCTAGAGTTCGTCTTCCTCCCTTCTGCTCCTCTAAGGAGGTGATCATATTCAAATCACCACCTACAACCCATAACTGACCATCAATATCTTGCGCTTCCTTACCTAGGTTTGATAAGAAGGTCGGTTTCTGAGCCATAATACTTGGGCCATAAACATTGATGAGAACCCCTCTTACCTCAGAGTTGCAAATCTAGAAGTCCACACTGATGGAGAACCTAGTTGCTCTGAAGTTGTTGAGCATAATTACTGGAGGTTTCCATAGAATAGCTATTCCTCCGACTGCACCCCTTGCATCAATATCTATCACCTGACTTTCTCGCCATAGTTTCCCTCCTATCACCTACATAGTGTCTGAGCTGCATTTGGTTTCTTGCAGAAATAACACAGCTGGTTTTTCCTTTCTTAACTTATTCTGTACGGTCTTCATTTTCCTTGGGTTATTGACCCCTCAGATATTCCAGTTTATTATCTTCATTAGGTGATCCTATTAAATTTTGAGAATGCCTCCCTTATCGTTGGGTACTGGCCTGATTCAACCAGCCTGGTCCCAATCTCTGCTATTCTCTTCCTATTCATCTTTCTCCCATGTTTTCCCCCTTCCTCAGGTTGTTTTCTTTTGTTTCCCTTCATTGAATCTTTATGTTAGGATATTTTCCTATACTCCATCCTAGTCCCACCAGTATTTTGATCATTTACATTTTCAGTCATGCATGCACTTTTATGGTTTGCATGCATTCTAGGGTTTGCATGCATTTTGCATGCATCCCAGTCATTAGTCCAGCACCTATCCCTCAGTTAGCCATCCCCCAGGAGCTTCTCACTATTCAGTTTTAGCCCTCCAGTTGCTTAATGCGCCCTTCTTCCTTGATTTTAGGAAGAAACTCACCCTTCTTCACCTACCAGTCTAGTTGTCTTCAGTTTATACTCAGTTATAGTCTCTTACACTGAGTTACACTCACTTACACTCAGTTACACCTACCAGACTCAGTTTGAATGATGGTTGATAGTTACTTGAGCATTGTTGACTCCACTAATGATGATGAAGACTTCCAGTTGTGCTCCGATGATCATGAGGACACCTAGTTGTGCTCCGATGACACTCTATTGATCTTATGACCACTCTGAGAGGCTAATTCGAATTGCCACCTTAGGCATTCGAATCCTCTCTACCATTGTACTATTTATTTGTCCATATTGTGATTAATTAATTAGTGTGTGTGAAGTATTATTGCTTCTATCCGAGTTATACTGTACCATATTATTCTGTTGCTCATTATACTACATTGACCACTCTTCTTCTATTTTCTTGCTTAATCATAATCATTCTCTTGTGAGGTATACATCATCTCTTAGATCTACTGTGAGGATTTTCACATGGTATTAGAGCATGTTGAGAGTATTGTTTATCTCCATTCTTGAGAGTTTTTTGCAGGTTATTACCAAGATTTCGAGTGCAGCAGTTGCAGCAGTTTCTGCATTTTTGCAGCACTAGCAGTTGTAGTTATTCTATATTGTTTTTGCAGGTCCTCTATAGCTTCTATGTATTCATCAGGAATTACTCCTCTTTCTCCATTCAACTATGATGAATGGAAACCATGAATGATAGCATACTTGAAGATCCATGATCTTTTTTATTGTCATTTTGAAAGAGAGTTCGAATCCCCTAAAGAGAAGATTGATTGGTTAAATAAAGGTGATGGAGCCTTTGGAGCAATGATGCTTTCTTTACCTAAATATCTGAGATTCATTTTCCAATACCGTGATGGTGTTGAAACTCCAATGGAGTTATGGACTCCAAACGAGTTATGGGATGACCTGGATGAAAAATTTTGCAGAAAGAATGAAGGGATTGGTCCAAACCCCTTCAAAAGCAAGCAAAGTGATGCATTCACTCGTCTTGATGGTCTCTCAGATCATGAACCAGTATCATCTCATATTGAAGTTGTTACCAAAGAACTTGCGGATTCTCCACTCATGCTCAAACTTTCTTCTCTTTCTGTGTCAGCTCACACTCTAGATATTGCAGAAGGTCCTAAATCCTCTCTTGCACCAGAGTCTGTTGGTTTGCATCATGATCACATGATTATTTCAGAGGTCAAAACAACTATTGAAGGTAATGCATTCGCTCCTCTCTATCTATCTCCTCTTTTATACTACTATATGATCATAATTCCATGCTTTCAGAAGGTCATTGAAGAATATGTCCATTTCCATTTGCTTGGGAAGATTTCTCATGCATCTACTGGTTTTGATCTCACCTCTCATGGTT
This sequence comes from Larix kaempferi, assembly GCA_027924585.1. Taxonomy (NCBI): domain Eukaryota; kingdom Viridiplantae; phylum Streptophyta; class Pinopsida; order Pinales; family Pinaceae; genus Larix; species Larix kaempferi. The sequence goes on from BSBM01000428.1 coordinate 9,045,874, forward strand.
CAAAGGAGATCTCAAGAAACCATTGCCATTCGCTTGGGATAATTTCTCATGCATATGATAGTTTTGATCTCACCCCTACTGGTTCAAAGGAGATCTCAATAAACTATTCTTCAAGTCTTAAATCTGATTTGGATTTCAAGCAATTATTATTTGATGGTTCTTTTTGGCATAATCTCTCCCATGATGGTTTGAAGGAGAAGACAAAAGACTATCTGCATATTCATGATTTTGATCCTACCTCAGCTGATTTGAATCACAGGCTCAAGGATCATCCTCATACTTTTGGATTTGTTCTCATCACATTCGATCTGAAGAGCAAGTACAAGCACATGTTTTTTGAGCATGATCCACTTCTTCCCAAGAAGAAGATACCTCCAGACATATGACCAAGCATCACACCTGCTTGAGTTTGGAGAATTTATTTTTGTGTGTGCCTTACAGTCTGTTTTTGAGGAGGGGGTATGTTTCCCATGAAATTTTCCCACTTCCTTGGTTTATTGACTATTATTATTCATTATACTGGGTGACCTTTGGTCTTAGTTACCAGGGCACATGATGGATTAAGGGGGGGTGTTAGGATACTCCTATAGTCCATCCTAGTCCCACCAGTATTTTGATCATTTACATTTTCAGTCATGCATGCACTTTTAGGGTTTGCATGCATTTTGTATGCATCCCAGTCATCAGGCTAGCACCTGGCCCTCAGTTAGTCAGCCCCCAGGAGCTTCTCACTATTCATTTTTATCCCTCCAGTTGCTTAATGCGCCCTTCTTCCTTGATTTTAGGAAGCAACTCGCCCTTCTTCACCTACCAGTCCAGTTGTCTTCAGTTTATATTCAGTTACACTCAGTTACACTCAATTACACTCAGTTACACTCAGTTACACTGAGTTACACTGAGTTACACCTACCAGACTCAGTTTGAGTGATGGTTGACAGTTACTTGAGCATTGATGACTCCACTGATGATGATGAAGACTTCCAGTTGTGCTCCGATGATCATGAGGACACCTAGTTGTGCTCCGATGACACTCTATTGATCTTATGATCACTCTGAGAGGCTAATTCGAATTGCCACCTTAGGCATTCGAATCCTCTCTACCATTGTACTATTTATTTGTCCATATTGTGATTAATTAAATAGTGTGTGTGAAGTATTATTGCTTCTATCCAAGTTATACTATACCATATTATTATGTTGCTCATTATACTGCACTGACCACTCTTCTTCTATTTTCTTGCTTAATCATAATCATTCTCTTGTGAGGTATACATCATCTCTTAGATCTGCTGTGAGGATTTTCACACTTTATCAATGCCCATATGAGGGCAGGATTTTGTTTTAAGGATGGCCTATTGTAGAAGTTCCAATTTCCTTCTGGATACATATCCTTACCCTTGCTTGCTACATTCCTTCTCTATCTCATCTAGATCCAGATCCCCTAAATCCATATCCTCTATCTCCTCCGGTATGTCTTCCTCCATGTCTTCTGCTACCTCCTCCATCTGCATGTTTTCTAGCCTGGTTGGGGATTTGTGTCCTTCCTTGCAAGGATTTTTATCCTTGTTGAGTTCTTCCTCCTCAATCTCCATACTGCTTAAGGTCTCGAACCTATTCCCAGGATGTTTCTTTTTCTCTGTGTTATGCTTTGATTGGGGTGGGTGGATGGTCTTTTTCCCTTGTTTCTTGCGGTTCTGGACTTGAGTAAATCCTTCGTTGTCCTTTTCCTTTTCCTTTTTCTCCTGAGTTGGGGTTGCACTAGTTTTAAGGGTTGGTCAATCTCTGCTCATATTTCCATACTCATGGCATTGTCGGCATTGGAAGGGGAGTTGTTCGTAATCTAGAGGTTGGACCCAATTTTCATCTTTCCATATTAAATTGATTGCCTCTGGAAGTTCTTGTGAAAGGTTCATGTAGACACAGATCCGTGCATAAGTAGTATACCTTTGAAGCTTTGTCTACTCTGAAACTTTCAAAAACTTCCCTAGGGTATTCCGAATGGCATCCGGAATTTCTGGTTCCTAGTACTCACAAGGAAGCGAGTATAGCCTTATCTAGACAGGGGCAATACTCAAATCCTCCATTTTAGGGTTAAACCTCTCTTTCCAATGTCGCAAGAATAAACCTCCATAATAAAAAAGAATATGGTTCCCCCATCGGAACCCAATCTCGGTCCTCCTGGTTGAAAAAAATGATGGTTAAGAAACATTTTTCTCCCAGGTGCAAATCATAATTCCCTTTAGGGTTCCATGTAAGCTTGATCCATCGGAGTAGATCCTTCTCCTTTGGCCAGATTCCAATGAATTTCCCAATGAGGGATTTCTCCTTCCATTGTTCTACTTGGTCTCGAAGCTTTTCATATGTGATCTGTAGAGATGGGTTTTAAGCAGATCGGGGTAAACAACCCCCCTGAGTCTTTTTTATTTCATTCTCCGTCGTCTTCTCACTTGTTGTCCCCTGATATGGATTATTTGTGGATGGGTTTTGCATTCCGCCAAGACGATTCATGGAGTGCTAGGGGGAGCCTCCCCCTCCGAACGGTGCCATCTAAAACCTCTCTAGTCATCGTCCGCAAAAACCCTTGTGACCAAAATTCGGCTGTAGTCTCTAGCCGCCAATCCAGGCCCCTGCGCATACAGGGAGTGCTAGGGTTTTTTTTTTCCGCTCTCTGGAGAGGGTCCCCGTGTCAATCGCCCTCTATCATGGGTTACTATGTATCATGATATTACCTTACTTTAACATACTTAACATCATTCATTAATTCCCCATCACGAACCCATTTAACTTTGGATATGTCTTAGTAAAAGAAAGACTCACCAATTCCCAAAATCACGAGGGAAGAAAAATTTAAGAATTTTGGTTTAGAGTTAGAGGCATGATTTACAGTCTAGCCCTATATCTAGATTTTGAACATTTCACATGCCCAACTAAGGATTTGCACTACCTAACGGAAAGAGATAACACTTTCCCTAGTCTTGGGTAGAAGTATTTTTAATGTGTGCATAAAAATAAATCACCAACCAATTGGTAAAACCATGTATTGGAAAGAAAACCATGGGCCAGTACCCTCCCAACTCCAAACCACTAACCAAACCATTGTCTTGTCATGTTGCATATGACATAGTTTTACTCCTCTCAAAACCACAACTATGATACCATGTTGGTTTTTGGTTGTAGAGAGAGATAAATATGAATATCGCTTTGTTGTTATATGTTCATACATTAAATATTATTTGACCTTTAATAATATATAGGTCTTGAAAGTAACCTTTAAGTAAATTAGTGTTTTAAGTAAATTAGTGTGTCTTTATGTAATTTTACTTTTTCTCTAAATAAATAAATTATTAATAATATTATGAGCTTACCAAATACCTCTCAAAACTACATAAACGTCCAATAACTTTTAACTTGACTTTAAAAATAATCAAACTAAGTCTTACTTAATTTAACTTGATTTTTTTTTAAATCACCGAAACTAGGTCTTACTCACAAGTCTTACAATAGACGTGATGGTGGCAACCAAGTAAAGGACAACAAAAACTTTACATATTTTAAGACAAGTTCAGAAAAGATTGAACGTGAGCTTTCACTCAGCAACCCACGAGAAAGAGATGATGAAGCCATGTTCCCATAAGAGCCTCAGCTTGAATCTTTGCCCTATAGACGCTACTTTGATGCTCTACAGAGTCCTGAGTTGGAGATTATTCGGGATTATTCGGGTAAGCCTTGAGCATTAAACATCGGCATAAAAGGAAAGAACGAGAATTAGAACAATATTGAAGAACAAACATCGTTTTAGCAACCAATTAGAGAAATAAATGATCCACCCAAGGAAGAAGTAGTTATGCAATGAATGAATGGGCCATTGATGTTGGTGAAGTGGATAACTAATCACTTATTCACACCATAACCATTTATTTTGTTTAACTCAATAAAAATCAGTTTGTAATAAAAATTTGTTGTAAAATTTTGCCAGAAAAAAATGAGTACAAGAATCTCCTATAATCTAGGATTTATGGAGATCTATCTCCATGCCACACCAAAAGTGGAGAGAATAACATCTATACCTATTATTATGATAAGCATTATGATATTTTACTCAAACAAATGGAGAGAATAACACCTATAGCTATTATTATGATAAGTGTTATGATATTTTACACAAACTTAAATGAGATTGAAATGATAATAACAAGATGGTTTCATTATAGTGCAGTAAGCATCATACACAATTCAATATAGACAGATTTAATTAGTGAGATTTAAAGAAGTAGGATTAGTAGAAAATTTCTAATAGATGCACAGAGAGTGGTATAAATCATATTATGAATTTGATAACAATTTAATTTAAATTACAGTGGAGAAATGTACAATAAATCTAAAAGCAATTTATAAGGATATAATCTTAAAATTATAGGAAATATATCATATTTTATCCTCCTTAGAGAAGTGGGTCTATATTCTCCATTGATGGAATGGCTATGATTAAGTACATAATGTACAAGAACAAAATAAACCACATGAAAGGCAAGAGGCTTCTTAAGGTTCCTTCATACTCTTGTAATGTAATACCCCTCATTTATGTCCTATTATTTTGTAAATAATATTGTAATTGTAACGGTGTATGTGGCCCTGGTGAGGAGCTCAAGGCCAAGGCCCCACCAGTAAACCTTATAATTTTTAGGTTATTTTTCCTAAGTGTAATGATGGGATATAGACTTAGGAAACTATTGGCATGAAACTACTTTACGATGGGGTATGAACCCACTAAGGGAAAGGAAGAGGTGAACGGTTTGAAAGTCAAGGGGATTTGCTTTTGACCGTAAGATGTAACGATCATCATCCTAGACTGAACCCTTGGGTATCATCCCCACGTGGAGATAAACGTTGATTCCTTAAAACTACGGTCAGTCGCTTGTTTTGGGTCAAGAAACACTTTTACACTAATAGAAGTCAGTTTGATGGTGCGTTGAGGTGAACTTAAGTTCATTTAATGAGGGGAGGATAGCAGGAGAGTATGCTGCACCTGAGAGTGGGGACAACACCTTAGTTAGGGGGCACATCCCTTGATCTCCGAGAATTCTATTCTATCGTTTCCAATAAGGCAACTCGCATGACTGGCAGAGCATTAAGCTCATAAAGGGTGAGTGTTACAAATAGAGGGAGGATGAGCTTACGGGGGATGCACACTTCTTCTACCTATTCTGAGTGTAGAGAGAGATTCTCTAATTCTCTACTAATTTGATTGCAAAGAGAAATTTTTCGTTGTCCTTCTCTGTCGAGGAAAGACCTGGGCGATTGATGGAAAGAATCGATCCATGCCATACCGCCTACTGTGTACTCGATGGGTCGTATAATATTTATTCCTTTTCCATATGAGGCTATAACAGATCTCAATAGAGCATCACGGTAGTGATTGTCTTCACTGGGAGTTGTAGGTTTACAAATACAGATTTAACGTGGTTGAGAGGGATGTCTGGAATGGTGGTTTCCTGAGAACGCCAAGCCTATTTTGATTTGTGGTAATTGTTTCATCTGACTCGAAAAAGGGGAAAGCGTGGCCTCTTGAGAAGATCGCCTGCACCAATATATTGTTGCTTGGCATTTAAACACGGGAGTGAGTTAGAGGGAAGGCACAACCTTCTTTATTTTATTTGTTTCCAAAGCATCTGTGCGGAGAAGAGGTATGGCATTTCGTAATTAATTACTGAGGTATGCTATGTTCTTTATGGATTGGCAAGTCTCTTGTTTCAGGGTTGTTTTAAATATCTGTTAAAAATTGCCCTATGGGGTTTTTTTATTGCTTACACCACGACTGAGTTCTTTAAGCCTGAGAGGCATACGATTTCCTCTATTGATTGTTATTACAGCGTTGATATTTCAACCATGGGAGGGCGCGGCTGTCATACTCTTGTTACAACTTTTTCTTGTTGAAAATTTATACATCCTCCTGGAGAAAGATAAACGACTGCCCCTCCTTTTATTTCCGGCATAAGAGATCTGGAGGGAGAATGGTGGCGACTTTGAACTATTTTCTTTATATATTCGGTTATATATATATTATCCTTCCCCTCTGAGTTCAATATCTTGATATGATATCCCGCCCAGCATCAACTATGTCTCTATGTAACGTGTAGATTGTTAATTGCCTCTGCCTTCATATCTTGAACTCTACATTACGCACTTGGGTTGTATGCTTAGTTAATCATGTTCTTATACTTCGTTTCGATAGGCATATCTCTTCTTTATACCTGGAGAGGGATCTCCTTTGCTTATCTAATTAGTATTTCTCAATATAGTTACATTCCAGGATTCGGTGATCTGATCCCTAGTTGATACTTATCTCTGTATAGGCATATTGCAGACTTTAGCATTTGTTGTAAACGCTTATTATAGGATTTTTGTGTTCTTTGTAAAATGCATACTTTTTAGTTTGATGTTTGTTTTGCTGGATTAAGTATCCTGCTACTTACCCGACCTCACTGTGAAGTTTCTTTTGTGATATCTCTGCCATAAGGTTTTGCAAAATGGCAATTAACCTTCGTATGTTTAAAGCTTCAAAATATATTTTGATGCTACCGTGATTTGGTTTATCACTGTTGTCTATTGAAGGATAGGGTAGACCTCTGTCTTTCTGCAGGATTTCAAATTGTTGAAATGAAAAATCATATTCGTTGCTTGTGCAGGTAGAAGACACAAAATCTATCTTGTATTATTGAATTCAGATCTAGATTGTTATTTTGAAATCGTGAATTAATTTTCTATCGCTTATGCTAGATAGTTCTGTAATATGCTAACTGAAAGCGTAGAACTATCCTTTATAATGAGGGGAAATAGTTTCTCTGTTTTCTAGAATCCCTGAGTTACGAAATGTTTTCCTGTTAGTATAGATCTAAGTTTTGGAAATATTTCCCGAGGGGTTCGATTTAAAAAAAAATATGAATATACGTATATATGTTATGTATACGACAAAGAACATTATGTGTAAGGACTGTTTCCTAGATTTCAATGGGAAGGTTTCAAAAGTGATAATAGGTCAATCATGTATAAAGGGTTGATACTTCTAAAAACGTTTAAATAGCTTCAGTTAGATGTAAGAAAGAAAATAAGGGTTTAAGCATTTTTTAAAATGACCCTATGGGTGGGGTTTTGAGAAAGTAGAAAGGAAATGATGCAACAACTATGTTGTAGTATGTAACCTCCTTTGTGGTTAATACAATAAGATGAGACAGCTTTGGTGGACGTAGCCCATGTATCGAGTGAACCACGTACATATGGTTTTTGTGTGTATTGCATTAATGGTTCTTGTTCTTATGAGTCAATGTTTATTTTGTCGAATGCTACTTTGGTACAAGATAATTCCTATTGTTCACGTTGTGTAGGTAGTATGGTTCCAATCTTTAAATTAGACGTATCAACTATTAAAGTTCTTTCAAAATATGTGAAGTTATCGAGGAGTAAATTCTACAATATAAAGTAGCAATGTGTATAAATTTATTGCGAATAGGGAGACTCGGCATGAATACATATGCATGTAAGGTAGGAATGCTTGGATATCTCCTTAGTTGGAACTAAAGTATAATGCATTTTTATTTTATGTTGTTTATATGATTGGTATAGTATAATCCATTGTTATTTCATGTTATCATGAAATGTATTTTGTATTAATGCATGGATTGTACAAATTGAGTATATTCGCACGTACAATCTTCTTCATTATATTAAATATTAGAATAAATCCAAAATAAGTTATGGAATCTATGAAGTAGATTATCTAATGAAGTGTTTATGAATATTACTTATGAATTAAGTAGTTATTTCGAGAAGATTTCGAAAATTCACTAGAATACCGACTTGGCAATTTGGGTATGTGACATATGGTATTAGAGCTACAAGTTACAAACACTCGGGCCTATTTGGGCTTAGCCGGGGGAAGCAATAATATATTGGTTGAACTAGAAAGGGAACTCCATCTATAAAGACGCAACAGAAAAAATCATTCCAAGGATCGGTAAGAGGTAACCGATAAGACGCCTTCAAATTGTAAGTAAGTCTGTTCCATTGCTGAAACAGTATGATAGCATCAACACTTTCTATATGTGGGTGTTGTACATATTTTCTGTATTTGAATGATCTTCTATTGATAAGTATTAGACGATTAATATCTTCTCGTACCCCACAATTAATTTCATAGGACGACAAGGAAGTACTCTTTAGAATGATTAAAATAGTTAGACTATTGGAATTAAGATTGCATGAAATAAGGTCTTGTAAGGTGGAGTAAAGGAGTATAATGAAAGTCATCCTATTTGTGAAAGTTAAAGTTCATATGCTAAGGAATTAACCTTAATTAATTTCCGTGGGAATTATAATGTTATAACATTGGCTATGTTAGGAAATTGCCTTCTTTTATATATATACAGACAATAGGTAAATACTTGTCTGACATTCTGACAGTTAAGAAGAAGTATCTCACTTATGTAAGCTTAGATGTCCTTTTTGTGTGACGTAAGCATATATTTTGTTTGCACTTGGGTGGTTTACCTTATAAAAAATGTACATGGATATTAAGTTGAAGTGGTGCCTTTATACGTTTTATGTACATGCATATTAAATTGACGTGATGCCCTTATAGGTTTTATGGCATGTTGAATATTCAAATGAGTGAAGCATAAATCAGAATAATAGTATATTACCTTATGAAAATGAAAGTATCCGTTAATGAAGTCAATTCATATCTATATCGAAGGATATTCATCATAAGTGCTCGTTTGATACAATATCATATTATGAAAAATTAGAAATGGTGATAGTATAAAGACATGCATGGTAGCATTTGTAAGTTGAGTTATTAGTGTAGTAAGGATAGGTTTGTTATGTCTTAACAAGATATATATGTATATTTTAAAAGGGTCGAAAATACCTGTAAAGTTGATACATTATTGTGAAATAGTGTAAGGTAAAATTAGATCATCATATGGACGTCTGTGAAATTGTTATGAATTGCCTTGTTCTTTGATTATAAGCTTTGTTATTTGATTATAAATTTTATGATGATATTTCGTTGAAACTGATTGTATTAAGGACTTGTATTCATGAGAATTAGATTAATATTAATGGGATCATTCTCGAAAGATAAATGAAGATCCTTATTAGCAAAAGAAATGCATATATTATGTTAAGGGAGTAACTCCTTGAACAACGATAATGATGATTTCCCTACTATTATGTTAGGAGAAGACTTTCTCACAAAATTCGATTTTTGTTAAATGAAGAAGTACTAACAAGTGAATTTGGCAGATGGTCACATTCTGTGGAACTTGTGCAAAGACCTGGACGCGATATAGAATACATGGTAATCATATGGTAAGATCAAGGACTCATGAAAGGATATGATAAAAGCATGAGTTTGAACTGATGAGTAAATAGATGAACCTATTTGATGTTAATATTATGTTTCTATTATGTCACATGTTGTGGTTAACCAAAACTACAAGAAATAATAAATGATTGTTATTTCCTGGACTCAAATGAGAAGGTTTGAGGGGAAAAGAAAAGAATATTCCGGGACTCAAGCAAGGAGGCTTGAGGTGGCTAAAATTGACCCAAATCTGCTTTGCTAAAGAAACGTTTCCTGGACTCAAGCAAGAGGCTGGGTGGAAAAGAAATTCCTGGACTCAAACAAGAAGGCTTGAGGGGAATTGCGAAATAGTTTTGTGGTATCAATGGCAAAGACCTAGGAACAAATATTGACATCTGGAGACAAGACGTTGTTTGATGTCTTGAGGAGGAAAACGTTTTGACTAGCAATAAAAAATGAGAGTAACCTCAAAAGTGTAGCTCGTAAGTCCACAGGAATTGGTGACAGAATTCGGGGAAGAATTCTGTGTTCAGCAGAGGGTTGCTGAAGTTCCAAACTCATGGGAGAGTTTGATGATCAACAAGGTGTTGTTAAAAGATTTGTTTTATGACATAAATATTAATTATTTGTCTTGTAAACTAGACTATTGGATATCTTTTTGTGTGAATGTTATGAATACTTGAGTAAGCAAAAATTTCCTCAAGAATGAGGATGAATGATAAATGTTAAACATTTACTATTTGAAAATTTGTGAAGTGTAAATATGTTATTCTGAAGAACGTTGGAAGATGTTGTATGGGTGGTACAATGTGTAGGTTGTGAAAGTAGTACAAACCATAACAACTTGTAAAAATCGTGAAGGTTCGAAGATGATCAAGAATACCAAAGGAAAGACGACAAAAAGAAAAGAATAATGACGACATATAGAAAACAAAGACATACATAAAAGATCAAAGGAAACTAAAGTTTGAAGACAAAAGTATGAACACCGAGGACGGTGTTATTTTTAAGGGGAAAATGATGTAATATCCCTCATTTATGTCCTATTATTTTGTAAATGATATTGTAATTGTAATGGTGTATGTGGCCCTGGTGAGGAGCTCAAGGCCAAGGCCCCACCAGTAAACCTTATAATTTTTAGGTTATTTTTCCTAAGTGTAATGATGGGATATAGACTTAGGAGACTGTTGGCATGACATTACTTTACGATGGGATATGAACCCACTAAGGGGAAAGGAAGAGGTGAACGGTTTGATAACCATTAGAATCTAACTCAAGATGATGGGGGTAATCTTAGTGCCTCCAAAACTCCAGGAAAGTCAAGGGGATTTTCTTTTGACCATAAGATGTAACGATCATCATCCTAGAATGAGGGCAGTGTCTACTCGCTGCATATTATTCTTTACCCTGTTAGGACAACTCTTTTAGCATAAAGATACTATGACCTTAAGAGACCCCTCTACACACTTTTTAGTATCATGGCACCAACAAAAAGGTGCAAGTAAGAAACTAAAATTCCTTCTCATTCTACGTTGAGAATAAGAAAGAAGGAAAGAATACTAAAAAAAGTCTGTGTATGAGCTATATAATATATATTATATAAGGATATTAAAATATCTGCGATAAAAATATAATAATACTTATTTATTTTATCAAGGGGATTGTATCGAAATACATTCACTATATATATATATATGTGTGTGTGTGTATATATTGAGGTATTGTGGGAAGAAGGTATTAGTAATAACCTTGTGAGTTTAAAGGTTATGTTATGTTTTTAAAATAAAATTAAAAAAATGGAATTCTTCCTCTCAAGAGAGAAAACCCCCTTTGCCATTATAATAAATGTTCTACCCATAGTTAGAAGGCAATGGCGTAGAAGGGAATATACCCTTGGGTATCATCTCCACATGGAGATAAACGCCGATCCTTAAAACTACGGTAAGTCGCTTGTTTTGGGTCAAGAAACACTTTTACACTAAGAGAAGTCGGTTTGATGGTGCGTTGAGGTGAACTTAAGTTCATTTAATGAGGGGAGGATAGTGGGAGAGTATGATGTACCTAATAGTGGCGACAACGCCTTAGTTAGGGGGCATATCCCTTGATCTCTGGGGATTCTATTCTATCATTTCCAGTAAGGCAACTCGCATGGCTGGTAGAGAGTCAAGCTCATAAAGGGTGAGCGTTACAAATAGAGGGAGGAGGAAATTACGATGGATGCACACTTCTTCTACCTATTCTGAGGATAGAAAGAGATTCTCTAATTCTCTACTCATTTGATTGCAGAGAGAAATTTTTCGTTGTCCTTATCTGTCGAGGAAAGAGCTCGGCGATTGATGGAAAGAATCGATCCATGCCATACCGCCTACTGTGTTCTCGATGGGTCATATAATATTTATTCCTTTGCCATATGAGGGTATAGCAGATCTCAATAGAGCATCACGGTAGTGAATGTCTTCACTGGGAGTTGTAAGTTTACAAATACAGATCTATAGTGGTTGAGAGGGATGTCTAGAATGGTGGTTTCCTGAGAACGTCGAGCCTATTTTGATTTGTTGTAATTGTTTCATCTGACTCGAAAATGGGGAAAGCATGGCCTCTTGAGAATATCGCATGCGCCAATATATCGTTGCTTGGCGTTTAAACACAGGAGTGAGTTAGAGGGAAGGCACAACCTTCTTTATTTGCTTTGTTTCCAAAGAATCTCGACGGAGAAGAGGTATGGCCTTTCATAATTAATTACTGAGGTATGTTGTGTTCTTTCTAGATTGGCAAGTCTCTTGTTTCAGGGTTATTTTAAAGATCTGTTAAAAATTTCCCTGTGGTTTTTTTTTATTGCTTGCACCACGAATGAGTGCTTTAATCCTGAGAGGCATACGATTTCCTCTATTGATTGTTATTACAATGTTGATATTTCAACCATGGGAGGGCGGGGCTCTCATACTCTTGCTACAACTTTTTCTTGTTGAAAATTTATACATCCTCCTAGAGAGAGATAAACAACTGCCCCTCCTTTTATTTCCGGCATAAGAGCTCTGGAGGGAGAATGGTGTCGACTTTGAACTAGTTGATTTATATATTCGGTTATATAGATATTATCCTTCCCCTCTGAGTTCAATATCTAGTTATGATATTCCGCCCAACAACAACTATGTCTCTGTGTAGCATGTAGATTGTTAATTTCCTCTGCCTTCATATCTCGAACTCTACATCACGCACTTGGGTTGGATGCTTAGTTAATCCTGTTCTTATACTTCATTTCGATAGGAATATCTCTTCTTTATACCTGGAGAGGCATCTCCTTTGCTTATATACTTAGTATTTCTCAATATAGTTATATTCCAGGCTTCGGTGATCTGATCCCTAGTTGATACTTATCTCTATATAGGCATATTGTAGACTTCGACATTTGTTGTAAATGCTTATTATAGGATTTAGGTGTTCTCTATAAAATGCATACTTTTTAGTTTTATGTTTGTTTTGTTGGATTAAGTATCCTGCTACTTACTCGACCTCACTATGAGGTTTCTTTTGTGTTATCTTTGCCATAAGGTTTTGCGAAATGGAAATTAACCTTCGTATGTTTAAAGCTTCGAAATATATTTTGATGCTACTGTGATTTGGTTGATCACTGTTGTCTGTTGAAGGATAGGGTAGACCTCTGTCGTTTTGCAGGATTTCTAATTGGTGAAATGAAAAATCATATTCGCTACTTGTGTAGGTAGAAGACACAAAATCTATCTTGTATTATTGAATTCAGATCTAGATTGTTATTTTGAAATCGTGAATTACTTTTCTATCGCTTATGCTAGATAGTTCTGTAATATGCTAAATGAAAGCGTAGATCTATCCTTTATAATGACGGGAAATAGTTGCTCTGTTTTCTAAAATCCCCGAGTTACGAAATTTTTTCTTGTTAGTACAGATCTAAGTTTTGGAAATATTTCCAGAGGGGTTCGATTTTTAAAAAAAAATGAATATATGTATATTTGTTATGTGTACGACAAAGAACATTATTGGTAAGGATTGTTGCATATATTTCAATGGGAAGGTTTCAAAAGTGATAATAGGTCAATCATGTATAAAGGGTTGATACTTCTAAAAAAGTTTAAATAGATTTAGTTAGATGTAAGTAAGAAAACAAGGGTTTAAGCATTTTTGAAAATGACCCTATGGGTGGGGTTTTGAGAAAGTAGAAAGGAAATGATGCAACAACTATGTTGTTGTATGTAACCTCCTTTGTGGTTAATAAAATAAGATGAGATAGCTTTGGTGGACGTAGCCCATGTGTCATGTGAACCACGTACATATAGTTTTTGTGTGTATTGCATTAATGATTATGTTGCTTATGAGTCCGTGTTTATTTTGTCAATTGCTTCTTTGGTACAAGATAATTCCTATCGTTAATGTTGTGTAGGTAGGATGGTTCCAATATTTAAATTAGAGGTATCAACTATTAATTTTCTTTCAGAATATGTGAATTTATTGAGGAGTAAATTCTACAATATAAAGTAGCAATGTGTATAAAGTTATTGTGAACAGTGAGACTCGGCATGAATACATATGCATGTAAGGTAGGAATGCTTGGATATCTCCTTAGTTGGAACTAAAGTATAATGCATTTTTATTTATGTTGTTTATATGATTGGTATAGTATAATCCATTGTTATTTCATGTTATCATGAAATGTGTTTTGTATTAATGCATGGATTGTACAATTTGAGTATATTCGGGCGTACAATCTTCTTCATTATATTAAAGATTATAATAAATCCAAAGGAAGTTATGGAATATATGACTTGTAGCTTATCTAATGAAGTGTTTATGAATATCGCTTATGAATTAAGTAGTTATTTTGAGAAGATTTCAAAAATTCACTAGAATACCGACTTGGCAATTTGGGTATGTGACATGTAAAAACAATTTGCAGCTTAAAAGAGGTTGGCATAAAGAAGCCTTAGCTAAATCATTGAGGATTTGAGGAATAAGTCCCTCTTAGAAGGGTGATAATATAAAGAACATTATCCATCTAAGTTTAAGAAAAAAATGTGGTGCAATAAAGAATTGGTGGATTAGACAAAATTAAGATACTATAAGAAGGTGATCAACCCTAATCTAGTAAATCAAAAGCCTCTAAGGAAGAAAATCAATATTTCTAAAATAAGAGAAAACTTTCATAAGTTCCATAGTGAAACATGGTGATGGACAATTCCTAAAACATCCTATGATGAAATCATTTGTTATATTTGTGACACTAAGAGGGTTGAAGATGAAAATAATTTTCTCATTAAATGTTCTATGTACACCCACATTAAAGCACAATTTGAAAATAGCTAATACAATATTGATCTTCCTAACCTTTCAGGTCATCATAAATATGCTTCTCTTAAACCTTTTCAGGCACTAAAATCATTTTAAAAAGAAAAAAAAAAGTGATTTGTTATATAACGTACCCCCGTTACACATATACATATCTACGATGCATAAGACTATACAAATGATATTTTCTTTACACATACACATAAATACATTGTAAACCCATACGCATGCAATTATCAGCTTCAAGATTCTCATTATTTGACCATAAGCATAATTCATACAAAAGACTCTTAATCAGGCATTCAAACTTCATACCTAGGCTTATGCCTATCATTCTAAGAACATACAGAATTAATACGGAAGATAGCTTATGCAATTGAAAGAAATCTCATTCATGAATCCAACCTTCTAACATGCTTAACATCGAATATTCATGGCTTACATTTATTTACACATTCATTCCACAGATTGAACATATCAAGCATAATTAAACACATGAACATTATAATTCAAACACATATACTTATCTGAATTTCACATAAATGTGGCAACTGGATGCATGTGAGCCATGCTCCACTCAACCTTAGAACTTGTCCATCTTGTACTATTTCATCTCCCAATTTCAACCCCGAGCTAAGATCCAGACATTAACCAGAGATATCTCACCAATTTTCCCCAACTCACTCTCAGAGTCTCGGGTGGAAATAAAAGGGATAAGGATATGTTCAGAGTTCAACAAATAACAGTTTGGTAACCAATTCCTTGTCAATTCCGCAATTGACCCACCTGAGTTCCTTCCCAAAACTCATAGTGACACACTTCACTGCAAACGTCGGGAGTCCCTCTGGGTCTCATGCTTAATTGCCAATTTACTGGTGTATGCAACCAAGGAAATCATGGGCAAAACGGTTAATTTCAACAATTCGGGTTCAGGTTCATCAAAGGGAATTCTTCCCGATTTTTCTTCCCTCTCTCCAGAATTCAAAACACACAGTGATGCTCTTCACTGTCCGTGTCTCCCTTCCCTCCCGGATTTTCCGCACTTTTCTTGCACTCAGTAGACACTCCCCCCGTGCTCTACGTGCATCCTGCTAGAGTCCCGTCCAACCACACCCCATTGTGCGAAGCATAAGCATGCCCCACTAACAATTGGATCACTGAGGCTACCCCATGTCACCTCTGGGATCCCACGTGGATATCCCAAAGGAACACGTCCTCCCATCCATAATCACGATTAGCCACTAAGTCTCTAGATTAATTAATAATTATTAATAATTAATCCCCCATTAAGAATATGTCTTAGGGGTATGGGTTTTGGGTTTATCATAAGGTTTATAGAACAAGGGTTTAAGGAACAAGGTACTTAAGTCAACCTTACCCCCTCACAACCCTCGGTTAATATCTAGATGTCCTCTTCAATGTATTGCTCCTCATGCAGATAGCTGATATTTTTATTAAAATATTGTCATGCTATGTGCATATAGAACAACAGTTTAATGAACAAGGTACTTAATTCAACCTTACCCCCTCACAACCCTCGGTTAATATCTAGATCTGCTCTTCATCGTATTGCTCCTCATGCAGCCAGCTAATATTTTTATTAAAATATTATCATGCTATGTACATACTCATAGCCTCAATGTTCAAATTACAATAACAACTCTAACCTAGGCCAGGGGTGTTACAATTCCCCTCCCCTTATAGTCTTCGTCGTCCTCGATGATTAACATTGTATCAAAACATATACAAAATTTTGTTATCGTAATGTTTTATTATATACACATTTTCAAAATAAATGGGGATACTCTTCCCACATTATATCTTCCAGTTCCCAAGTGGATTCCTTGGGACTGTAATGGGTCCACTGGACCTTTACCTTTCCAATGAATCTATTCCTGAGTATCCTGCTTCTGTGATCCAATATGCAGATTGGTTGAACCTACATTTCCCCTTCTGGTTCCACCTGAAGAACAGACCAATCAAGCACATGATTAATATCATAAACATACTTTTTCATTAATGAAATATGAAACACATTATGTATTCTGATAGTGGGAGGTAGTTCTAGCTCGTAAGATACTGATCCCACTCTACTTAATATTTCAAATGGTCCACAAAATCTAGTGACCAATTTCTTGCATTTTCCCAACTGCAAGGAATTTTTCTTGCCTCTGACCGTTAGGAACACCATGTCCCTGTTAAATTTTGAGCATTAATTCAAAATGATCTAGGATCTTATCTAAGAGAATAACATGTACAACATATCAATCACAACAGACAATAGACACAGAGTTTGCTCGGGGAAAACCAAGAAGGTGAAAAACCCCGCAACTTCCTCATAGATAGAAAGAGCAATGATACAAAACCCAAATACAAGAGATAGTCTCCTAGCAGCTTCTCCTCCTCCACTAGTGCGCATCACTCACATGAGAGAGTAGATGAGTAAGTGAATGATCAAATAGAGTGACACCCTCACTTTATTTATACACTTACTTGACTTGCCTAATAACCTAACAGGGCCCACTTCTATAGGAGAGCCTAATAACCCATGGTAACTCAACTTAGGGACGACCTCACACTTGGTGGTGTAATAACCCATCATATATAAGTTGTGACACTTGCGACACTTGTAAATACAAATGACGACACTTCCATACAGAGGAATAATAACATCTCTGTAGGGATACAATATACATACATGAAACACATTCCGAAGTTACAAATACATCAACACTCCCTCTTAACTAGGAAGGCATTTATCGACACAGGTCTTTATGACAAGTCTTCCTCTCTGGATCATCGTCATCGGATCAACGTCATCGTCACTACTGCTGCTATCTCAATCAATATCCAATCTACTCGCCATAGGAATCTCTACAGAGCCATCCCTTTTTCATGCTGGATGTAGGCCTAGCCTCCATGTAGATCTTCATCATCTCTGTGAGAAAGCCATCAAGTAGGTACACCTCAGGACTTATTACACTGCCTCTGCAAAACCTACAAGATCTCCCAGGATTGATTACAATGCCTCTGCAAAACTTGCAAGAGCATCTCAGGACTGTTTACATGCCTCTGCAAAACTTGCAAGAGCATCTCAGGACTGTTTACATGCCTCTGCAAAACCTGTGTACCCTACTATCACATCATCGTCTTCATATCACCTCATAATCTACGGAGCACAACCCAGATGCACATCACACAACACTTACACCACCGACATGGAAGAACACATCTATCACCTTCGGAGAAGGCACCAATAGTTACATCACGACCATGGGAGGACAAACCGGCCACCATGTCGGAAAGGCATATCCATCCCTTACATCTCACCATGGGAGAACACATCTATCACCATGTGAGAATGGCCTAGCCCTTATATTTCAGCATAGGAGAACACATCTATCACTATCTGAAAATGGCTCAGCCCTTACATTTCACCATAGGAGAAGACATCTATCACTATGTGAAAATGGCTCAGCCCTTACATCTCACCATAGGAGAACACATCTGTCACTATGTGAGAATGGCTCAGCCTTTACATATCACCATAGGAGAACACATATGTCACTATGTGAGAATGGATTATGTGCATATGTGTCTTCGGACTCATCACTTCCCCTTGGAAGTAATCTCGATCTGAAGTACACCAAGTCTCTCTCTGAAGTACTCAAACTTCACTCTGGCTAGCGGCTTGGTCAACACATCGGCTATCTGCTCGTCCGTCACAACATACACGAGCTTCACTGCTCCTCTCTGCACCATATCCCTGATATAGTGAAACTTGATCTCAATGTGCTTCGACTTTTCATGGAATACTGGGTTCTCTGAAAACTTCACACAACTCTGGTTGTCACAATATATGCAAGTAGCATCCAACTGGAGATCAAACAAATCAGAGAGTAGCTTCCAAAGCCATACTGCCTCACAACTAGCCGAACAAGCTACAACATACTATGCTTCAACTGTACTCAATGCCACACAGGACTACTTCCTACTAAACCAAGAGATCATACCGGATCCCATACTGAAGCAGCACCCCGAAGTGCTCTTCTAATCAATGGAACTTCCTACCCAATCTGAATCAACATAACCCTCCAGGTTAAACTTTTGATTTGCATCATTCTTGAGCCCATAGTCAACTGTACCCTTCAGGTACCTCAGAATATGCTTTGCAGCAATCAGGTGAACATGTCTCGGATCTTTTAGGAACTGGATCAAGGTGTTCAAAGCAAAGCAAATATCTGGTCTCGTATTCGTCAGGTACATCAAAGACCCAATCATCTGATGATACATCGTGGCATAAACCGGCCCAGATGAAGCATCACACAAAAGCTTTAGGTTTGATTCCATAGGTGTGGCCATTGTCGTGCAGTCCATCATCCTGAACTGCTTCAGGATATCTACTGCATACTTCCCTTGTCCAAGTAAGATTCCATCCGCACTCTGCCACACCTCCATACCTAGAAACTAATGCATCATACCCAAGTCCTTCATCTCGAACTTGACAGCAATGCTCCTCTTTGTGTCGGCAATCAACCTATCCTCACCTGTCACAAACAAGTCATCCACATACAATAGTAGTATCACTGGATTGTCTTCCTCAACCTTGAAGTAAAGGTTGGAATCCGCTTTACTCTTAGTAAGGCCCAAACTTGTAAGAAAGCTATCCATCCTGTCGTACCAGGTCCTAGGTGCTTGTTTCAAACCATACAGGGCTTTCTTCAGTTTGCATACATGTGACCCTCGATCATGTGTCTCAAAACCAAGTGGCTGCTCCAAATACACTTCCTCTTCGACTACACCATTTAAGAAGGTTGTCTTGACATCCATCTGGTGTATCTTCTACTTCATCATTGCAGCCAGGGAAAGTATTGTTTTGATGGAAGTGTATCTGGCTACAGGTGCAAAATTCTCTTCATAATCTATCCCTTCTTTGTGGGAGAAGCCATGAGCTACAAATATTTCCTTGTATTTCTTGATGCTACCGTCTGCAGCATGCTTGATGTTATAGATCCACTTGGAAGTCACCACAGACTTCCCTACTGGTCTTGGGACCACATCCCAAACATCATTCTTCATGATCGACTGGTATTCCTCGACCATGGCATCCTTCCATTCTTTCTTTTTCGTCACTTCTTCATAATTGGAAGGTTCTTTGTTCATAATATGACAGAGTAAGGCAAAATAGCTGGTATGTGACCTAGTCCTTTTTCTTTCTCCGTGTTCCTTCTCTAGAATACCATACCTTTCTGCATCTTGGATGAGCTCTCTAGCCCATGTTGCTTTCCTCTTGTGAGAGTTCTTCTCACGGGGTGGATCAACTGGTTCTTGTGGATCTTCTATTTCATTATCTTCTTCTGGAATAACTTCATTCATGGTGGTGTCTTGTGTTCTGGATATTCTTGGTTCTTCATTGTCTTCAGCAGGTGTCTTTCTTGATTTGATGTATGCTGAGCTTTCATCAAAAGTTACATCCCTACTGATGTCAATCTTCTTGAACCCTGGAAAGTAGATTTTGTATGCCTTCGAGCTTTCAATGTAAGCCACAAAGATGCCCTTCTTTCCTGAAGGATCTATCTTTGTCCTCTTTTCCTTTGGAATGTGTGTGTACACTGGACAACCAAATATTCTGAGATGGCTAACTTCTTGCTTCTTTCCAGTTAACACTTCTTCTGGTGTTTTGTTGTCAAGTATCTTATGAGGTGTTCTATTTTGCACATATACAGCTGTCCTTGCTGCTTATTCCCATAGGTGCATAGGTAGATCTTGGTCATGAAGCATTTCCCTAGTTGCTTCCATGATAGTTCTATTCTTCCTTTCTGCAACCCCATTTTGTTGTGGATTGTAAGGAGTAGTCAACTCCCTCTTGATCCCTGAATCAATGCATAGCTTCTTGAAGTCACCTAAAGTGAATTGTCCACCATTGTCGGATCTAAAGATATTGATCTTCTTATCAATTTGATTTGCTATGAAGGCTTTGAATTCCTTGAACTTATCAAACACTTCATCTTTATTTTTCAGGAAATAAACCCAAGTCTTCCTAGAGAAATCATCAGTGAAGGAAACATAATATACATACCCACTCAGAGAACTGAAGGACATTGTACCGCATACATCAGAGTGGATAATCTCCAAGATTCCTTTTGCCTTGCTTTCACTACTTGGAAATGTCTTCTTTGTGTTATTTCCCTTTTCAGAACCTTTGCAAATTCCTTCATGCTTTGTCTAGATTTTAGGAAGACCTTCTACTGCTTTGCTTGCAATTGGTAGTGCTCTATAGTGCACATGTGCAAGCCTTCTATGCCATAGTTCACTTGGCTCTACTGGGTCATGAACCAATGCTTGCTCTTGTTGGCCCTTCAATTTGTCTAATCCTCCCTCTTGCTCTCCAATCACTACTACATCATCTATAGTCTTACCTTTTGGCCACATAAGAACTTGCCCATCTATGAATGCAACCCTTATATCTTTTGCATCCAATGCATATATGGACAGAAGGTTCTTCTTAAGACCTGGAACATATAGTACATCTTTCATCTTCATAGATTTTCCAGATTCTAGTTTATAGGAGGCTTCACCACTTCCTTTTATGGGATACTGGTAGTCATCCCCAAGTTTCACTTTGTGGGGTGATTCATGTTCAGATAGTTTTCCAAAGGATCCCTTGAATCCTGTCATATGTTTGGAAGCCCCACTATCTATAATCCAATCATTGCTTCCATGAGAAATAGTACCAGTGAGGGTAGAAATCAAAACATACTCTTCATCACTTGAAGAATCTTCACTTTCTTCCCTAGCCTTCTTCCAGGGAGGTTCATCATCCTCTGCAATGGGAGCATGATGTTTTCTTTTGATGTTCTTCTTCTTCTTGTAAGAACCATCTTTATTATTTCTGGGACAATCCCTAGAGAAGTGTCCCTTCTCGTCACATGTGAAGCATCAGGCAGTTGATATGTTTCTTTCAGATCTGAAGTTACCCCTCTGATTTTGATGGTGGTGCCTTTCTTTCTTACTGTGGTGATGCCCCTTCTTATCATCATACTTCTTGGAGTGTGTTGTGAGAGCTTGGTCTTCATTTTCCATCTTCTCTTCTCAAGCTATAATCTGAGCTTCTTCCTGTGAACATTCTTCCCACAACCTACTGAATGTGATAAGTTTCTTCCTAGCAAAAATTTCTTGGATGAAGGAATCGCATGACCTAGGAAGGCCATTAAGAGTGGTCATTACCACTTCTCCATTCTCTATGTCTTCTCCCACAACTTCAAGTTGTTCTTTTATCTGGGAGACCCTTTAAAAATAAGACTGCATAGTCTCTGCATTTTTTATCTTGACATTCTTTAGTTGATTCTTCAAGGTCATCTTCCGATTTATGTTCTTCCCTTCAAATAGCTTGGTCAAGGAATCAAACATATCCTTAGGTGTATTTAGAGATGACACATGTGGTATGACATGGTCTTTGATAGAATCAGCAATGATCCTCTTAGCCTTGACCAATTTTCTCTTGTGTAAGGCCTTAGCCTCATCTCCCTCTGGAACTAGAACCTCTTCACTTATGTAGGTGTCCAATTCATTTTCTTCCAGGATTAACCCAATCCTATACTTCCATGCTCAGAAGTTATCGGCCCCTTCAAGCTTATCCTCAAGCTTGGTGTGGTGAGACATCTTTAAAGAGCACTTCAAATGGAAATAGAAAATTTATTAGGTCCTACCACTTGATTTGCTGAAAACTGGATCTGGAGCTAGATTAGGGTTTGTTAAAGAAACCCTAAAAATTCAAACTTTGAATTTCAAACTTCTGAAAAGATAGAAAGATGTGCCTTATTGAGTTGGTTAAGCTAGTATACTCTGATTTTGAAATCTGCAAGATTTTATCCCTCGAAATTGCTTTTGAAACTTCTGGATTCAATAGACAGGATCCCGAACTAGGGTTTGATCAAACCCAGCCTTATGCCCAACCAAAAATTTTGATCCAAGGCTTAGAAGTTCAATTTTTCTGAGGAGCATCCAGCTATGGACTTATATTCCAACAATTCCAACTTTATCTGAAACCCTAATTTCCCGCAGCAATGACAGGTCAAAAACTGAAAGTGCTCAGTTTTGATAGAAAGATGCATCCTTGCTAGGAGAGTCAATCTAGCCTCTTGCATTTGAAGATATGTGGAGAGAAACCCAAAAATCAAGAAGCCCTAGCTTCCGTAGCTGTAGAGTGTCTTCTTCTCAGGTTAGCTCTGATACCATGTTAGATTTTGAGCATTAATTCAAAATGATCTAGTATATTATCTGAGAGAATAACATGTACAGCATATCAATCACAAGAGACAATCACAACAGACAATAGACACAGAGTTTCCTCGGGGAAAACCAAGAAGGTGAAAAACCCCGCAACTTCCTCAGAGATAGAAAGAGCAATGTTACAAAACCCAAATATAATAGATAGTCTCCTAGCAGCTTCTCCTCCTCCACTAGTACACATCACTCACATGAGAGAGTAGATGAGTAAGTGAATGATCAAATAGAGTGACACCCTCACTCTATTTATACACTGACTCGACTTTCCTAATAACCTAACAGGGTCGACTTCTCTAGGAGAGCCTAATAACCCATGGTAACTCAACTCAGGGCCGAGCCCACACTTGGTGGTCTAATAACCCATCATATATAAGTTGCGACACTTGCGACACTTGTAAATACAAATGACGACACTTCCGTACAGAGGAATAATAACATCTATGTAGGGATACAATATACATACATGAAATACATTCCGAAGTTACAAATACATCAACAATCCCCAACCTGGAATTCTCCGTGTGTCCTTCTTTTATCTGCATAGATCTTTTGACTATATTGTGCCATTTTCAAATTATGTTTTATCTTTAGCACCTGATTTTCAATATCCCGAAGCATTTTAGGCCCAATGATTAACTTGTCTATTGGTTTATCCCACTTGATTGGAACATTACATTTCTACAGTATAAGGCTTCAAATGGACTCATTTTCAAAGATACTTGATAACCATTATTTTCAACGAATTCCACCAAGTACAAGTATTCTTCCCATTTTCGTGGTTTGTCCATGACATACATCCTAAGCATGTCTTCAATGAATTGATTTACATGCTCAGTCTTTCGATCAGTTTGGGGATGATAAGTTGTGCTTAAATTAATCTTAATCCTAAACTCTTTAAATAAACCTTTCCAAAAATTAAGGTGAATTTTGGATCTCTATCCGACATAATGGCTTTCGGAATACCATGCAACCTAACAATTTCTTTCATATAAATCTTAGCAATTTTAGCTTCCTTGAAATTTGATTGAACTGGAATAAAATGAGCTAATTTGGTTAACTTATCCACCACTACCATGATTGAATCATGTTGCCTCGTGGTTCTTGGAAAACCTGTAATAAAATCAGCAGTTACAGTGTCCCATTTCCATTCAGGAATAGGAAATGGCTGAAGTAAACCAACTGGGTATTGATGCTCTGCTTTGACCCTTTGACATTCTAAACAATGGGCAATGTAATTGGCCACCTCGTTTTTCATGTTTGGCCAATAAAAATTCTTCTTTATAGATGTAATATTTTTCTGATATCCGGGATGTCCTACATAAGGTACATTATGCATTTCCCTCAATATTATTCTTTTCAACTCTCCATGATTAGGTACATAGATCCTATCCTTAAAATGAAGGATTCCATTCTTAGCTACTGCAAAATTGCAGAACTTTAATGCTTTACTTCCTTCTTGCAATTTTGTTGTTACTTGTAAATAATTCTTGTCACTTTTCAAAGCTTCAAGCAATCTGATTTGTAATTCATAATTCCAAGTGCTGATGGCTGAAACATGCATCAGATGCCCCCTTCTACTGAGTGCATCAACTACTCGATTTTCTTTTCCTTTCAAGTACTTGATCTCAAAATTGAACTCACTTAAGAATTCAACCCACCTAGCTTGTCGGGAAGTAAGTTGAGGTTGATCAAACAAATACTTTAAACTGTTATGATTAGTTCTTAACTCAAACTTATTTCCCAGAAGATAGTGTCTCAACATGCGAAGTGCATGAACAATGGTTGATAGTTCCAATTCATGAGTAGCGTAGTTCTTCTCATGCTCCTTCAACTTCCATGATTCATAGCAAATCACATGTCTTTACTGCACTAGAACTCCACCCAACCTTTCAAGTGATGCATCAATACATACCGGAAATTCTTTATCAGGATCTGAATTCTTCAATATAGGCGCACATGTAAGCAATTCCTTTAGATTTCTAAAACTATCTTCTCATTTCGGACTCCAGATGAAAGCTACACCTTTCTTTTGCAAATATGTAATTGAATTGGTTATTCTTGAAAAATATTTTATAAACTTTTGGTAATAACCAGCCAATCCCATGAATGATCTTACCTCAAAGATATTTCAAGGAGTAGACCATTCCAAAATAGCCTTAATTTTAATTGGGTCCATAGCCACACCTTCCTCAGAGATGATATGGCCCAAATATAACAATTGTGTCTAATAGAATGTGCATTTGTTGAGCTTGGAATACAGTTGATTTTCTCTTAATATTTGCAAAGTAATCCCGAGATGCTCTTCATGCTCCTCCTCGGTTTTGGAATATATAAGTATATCATCCAAAAATACAATTATAAACTTATCCAGAAACTCTGTAAATACACCATTCATCAAACACATGAATGTAGCAGGAGAATTTGTTAAACCAAAAGGGAGCACTGTAAATTCATAATTCCCATATCTGGTTCTGAATTCTAATTTACAGATGTCTTCATCTTTAATACGTATCTGGTGATATCTAGATCTCAAATCTATCTTAGAAAATATTCTTGCACCTCTTAACTAATAAAAAAGATCATCAATTCTAGGTAGAGGATACATGTTCTTAATTGTGGCTTTGTTTAACTTCCTGTAGTCCACACATAATCTAACGTTACCATCCTTCTTTCTTACAAAAATAAATGGAGCACCCCATGGTGATATACTAGGCCATATATACCCTTTCTTTAACAACTCCCCAAGTTGCATCTGGAATTTTTTTAACTGCGGAGTACCCATTCTGTATGGTGCTTTTGAAGCTGGCACAGTTCGAAGCACCAAATCGATTGTGAAATCAATATCCCTCTTGGGTGGTAACCAATGAACTTCCTGAAATACATCAACAAATTCATTCAACACTGGATATTCTTCCAAACTTGATTCTTTTTCAGTAGGCAATTCTTCTACCTAAATAGCATACAATTGGCACCTTTTTCTGATACACTTCTTCATTTGAAAAACTGAAATATATCTTAAGGATATAGGTCTTTCAATACCTCTTATCCATACATTAATGTTTCCCTCATCATTCAGGCATGTAATAACTTTATTGTGGAAGTCCAGCACAACAAAGTGTTTCTCAAGCCAATCCATACCGATCAACAAATCATATGATCCAAGAGGAAGGATGTCCAAATCTGTGCAGGTTTGGTTTCCATTCATTTCAAAACAACAAATTTTGACCATGGTTGTGATCTTTGTAAAATTAGTCACAGCAGATCTAATGAACAAGTAAATCAATCACAATAGATGAAACTCAGAAAATATGGTGTAAAACTATGCAAAAGCATGCACCAGTGCTCTATATTCACAATAAGGGCGAAAATACAATACAATACTATCACAATGAGTGAGAAATTCGACTTGCCTAAGGAGGTCATTCGAATTAACTGAACGACATAGCTTGGCTCGAACTAGGATTCGTCATCATCAATCAATGGTGGTCATCAATGCACAAGTCACTGTCAAATAGGTGTCAAACTAAGTCTAACTGAGTCTAACTGAGTGTAATAAGTGTAACTGTTGGTAAGTGGCACTAATCTAGGGATGGAGGCTCAGTGGAGGGAGCATGAGGGCTTAATTGCACTCAAAATTATCAGTCATGTCTCATCGAAGGTCAATTGGAGTGATAACATCAGTTATGGGTCAGTCGGAGGTAAATCAGAGTGATAACTGAAGTGTAACTGGACTGGTAGGTGAGAAAGGCGCCCTTGTTCAGTGGTAGGTGAGAAATGGGAGCATGAAAATCTAGGAGGGCTTAAACTGAGTGGAAAGTAGCTCCCGAGTGTTGGGAGACTAGGGACTAGGTGCTGGAGGTACCATACTGATGAATGGGCAGCATGCGGGTGCATGCAATGCATGCATGCATGCAAAGTACAAAAGTGAATGATGAGATATCCTAACACCCCCCGTCAAGCTATACTATGATGTAAAAAATAAAATACAGGGCCCTGGTTACTGAGACCAAAGGTCACCCCAATACAATAATCCAAAAAATGCTTAAATAAGCTAAGTGAGGCAAGAGGGAAAACCCAGTGGGAAGAAAGCCCCCCCTCAAGCTAAACATAAAAATGGATCTAATCTGTCTCCACCATGATGGAACTCACCCCCAACAGTGAACGGAGGTAAGAGAACTTCTTCTCAGTGAAGCTCTTGGTGAAGATGTCTGCAATTTGCTCATTGGTAGGGCAATATTGCAGAATGATGGTGCGATCATGCACCAACTCTCGAATGTAGTGCATATGAATCTCAATGTGTTTGGTCCTCTACCACTGAACTGGATCGGTGGAGATCTTAATAGCACTTTGATTGTCACAAAATAGGACAGTCGAAGTAGCGCTACCAAAATCAAACTCGGAAAGAATACCCTACAACCAAACTGCCTGAATGCAGGCATTGACTTTCCCTCAATACTCTGCCTCTGCTGGAGAAAGTGCAATGGCTGCCTGCTTTTTGCTTGACTAGAAAATAGGCCCATGTCCAATCATGAAAACATATCTAGAAGTGGAATTCCGATCTATGCTATCACATGCTCAATATGAATCAGTAAAACCAATGAAATCTAGCTCAAAATCTGCAACATAATGTATGCCAAAATGTTTCGTACCTTGCACATACTGCAAGATCTGCTTGGCTTCCCTCCAATGAATCTCATGGAGATGCTACATATACCTTGATACAGCACTCACGACATAAGATATATCAGGCCTTGAGTGTGTTAGGTAGAGAAGTGAACCAATTAACTGTCGATACATAGTGCAATCTGCAAGCGGTGTAGTATTTCCCTCTTCAAGACTAATTCCTAAGAGGAATGGAAATAGAGCAGCCTTACATTCTGCCATATTAAACTTTAATAGCAGGTCGTTAGCATACTTTTTTTGAGATAATGTGATCCCATAAAATTTTTGAGCTATCTCCAAGCCCAAAAATTGCTTAAGCAATCCCAAATCGCTCATATCAAAAGCTAGATTTAAAGCAGTTTTCAGCTTGTTAATTGTAAGGAGAGTGCTACCAGTAATGAGAAGATCATCAACATATAAAACCACAATCAAAAAATTACCTTTAACTTGCTGTAGGTACACATTAGGATCATATTTGCATCTTTTGAAATTCTGAGAAAGAAGGAAGGAGTCCATCTTTGCGTACCAAGCTCTTGGGGCCTGTTTCAATCCATACAATGATCTCTTCAATATGCAAACTAATGATGGATCTGATATGTATCCTTATGGTTGTTTCATATATACCTCCTCATCAAGGTCTCCATGTAGAAAATCACTCTTCACATCCATGTGGTGCACTTCCCAATGCTTGGATGCGGCAATGGCCAAAACTAGGCGGATGGAATCCATCTTGGCAACCGGTGCAAAAGTCTCAGTGTAGTCCACACCTTGGACTTGGGAGAAACCTTTTTCCAACAACCTAGATTTGTATTTGTTGATAGATCCATCAGCATCAACCTTCGTGCGGTAGATCCACTTGCATTGAACTAATTTTCTTCTAGGTGGAAGAGAAACTAGCTCCCATGTATTGTTCTTTTGAAGAGAACTATACTCTTCATCAATGGCGGTTTTCCATCATGGATCTCGATGGGAATGATAGTATGATTTGGGATCTGAAACAATCATCAAATAACATTTCTCAGATAATAATGGATCAGAAAAAGAAAGATCCATACCTGCTCTTTGATAGTTTTCTCTTGTTCTCCTTGGATCAGCAGGATTTCCAATGTTTGGAGCAACAGATTGTAGAGTGTTTTGGGCCCACTTTGGTAACTGAGGAGGATCATTATGGTCTGATTCTGAACCTGATATGTCATAGCCATCAAAGTCTGATATAATATCAGAGATATCAGATCCAATGATTTCTTCATACTCGCTGAAATCTTCTTCTTGTGGAGGGTGCAGATCGGTAGTGTTTTCCTCAACTAGTTTCAGATCTAGCAGCGGTTCTTCAAACTTCACACTTCGCTCTATGAATACCTTTTTGGATCTGATATTCATGATTTTATATGCTTTTGATTCTTCCCAATATCCTATTAGGATACATTCAATACTTTGTGGATCCAAAGACTTTCTCTTATCAGAAGGAATTATAGCCCATGCAGTGGAGCCAAAAGCCCTCAAATTGGACACATCCGGTTTGCGACCAGAGAATGATTCGAAATGAGTTTTACCTTTCACGGATGAATGTGGAACTCGGTTTTGAATATATGCAGCAAAATTTATGGCTTCAGCCCAAATATTTTCAGCCAAACCTTTTGACTCAAGCATGCAGGTAGCCATCTCTTTCAGTGACAGATTCTTCCTTTCCGCTACACCGTTTTGCTGGGGTGTGTAGGGAACTGTATGTTGGATCTGAATTCTGCTTTAGGCACAAAGTTGCAGAAACTCAGTTTTTATATATTCTCCACCATTGTCAGATCTAAGATCTTTGATCTTGATCTCAGTGGCAGTCTCAACAGAAGCCTTAAAATCCTTGAGTTTTCCAAGCACTTCTGACTTGTTTTTGAGAAAAAATACCCAAGTAAAATGGAAAAAGTCGTCGATGAATGTCAAAACATACCTTGAACCATTCATGGACATATTTTGCAGTAGACCACTGATATCAATGTCAGTAAGGACATCCGATAGTCTCCCAAAAGGTATAACCTTTTGCTGATTGGATAATCTCAACTGTATCGATGACCATGATAACTTCGAATTTCCCATTTGTTCCCATGTTTGCTTTGTCAAAACATTCACCTCTGAGCCTAAGTCAAGAATGATCTCATCCATTTCAAAGTCTCCAATCTGTGCATTTCATCTCATCTCTCTTCAGGTCCTTCTATGATTCTTGATTTGGTGAACTGCGCTATGTGCTTCGCTTACAGCACTACGCTGCTCATAATGACTTAATAGGCTTTGTATCTCTGTTAAGGCATTTACATGCTTTAACAAATTCATGCAGCTTTGTAGGAACTGCGCAATAGGACTTTTGGGTTCTGTCGCAGTACGCAATCCATCATATGAAATTGGCATATCCACAACAGGCACTGATTCACTTCACAACAGAACTCTTGAGGTCATAGGTTCTGAGCTCTGTAATACTTTTCTAGTCTCCATGAAGGCTTATTTTTCTCTGCTAATATGAAGGCAGGAATATTCAAAGTCGCTTTTCTTATCCAATCCCCTTTAGTAGGCTTCTGTTGCATGGTGTGGTCCTCAAAAGTCAAAGATTCAGTTCGTTGATCTCCACCTATCGTAACTTCGCTTCGTGTCACAACATGGATGTTGCGATCTTTGTTTCATTCTTGAGTTGCGATCATCTGTACGTTCTGATTCTGCGCTTTTGGTATTTTCTCTTGCATTTTTTCTTGCAACACAGGACATGCCTCAATGACATGGTCAAATGACTTACATTATTTATAGGTAGTACAAGTGTTCTGACAATCTCTTGCTAGATGTCTTGGTTGAGTGCAGTTATAGCATACAATCTAACCTCTTCCTCTTCCCTGCTAGCTAGTATTGCGTACTCTTCCTCTGAATCCGCCACATCCTCTGTATGTGCCTTGATCATACTACACATTTTCATTATTATTCCGCATTTCTTCTTGAACTCTATACACATCATGTTTCCTCTCTATCATGAGCTCATACGCTCTATAGATGTTATCATTATGCCCAACTGACTTACAGAATGTACAGTACAGGCTCGTAGGTGTCTGCACATATTTCTCAAGTAGATAATAGTCTTCCAAGCGATGTCCTCTACATTGAAAAATTTCACACCATGGACCTTGTTGTCGATTCAATGGTTTTGGTGCTCCACTAGCGATGTAATCTCAGTATACAGGGCAGTGTTCCTTGGAATTTCCTTCTCCCTTACACTTTGTACACCAAACCTCTTCTCTGGTTTCTTTTCCTTTCTTGATATCTTGCAAGTGCAATGTCAATTTTTCTAGCTGGGTTTGTATCCGTACCATCCATGTAATAGTTTCTCCTATGGGCAAAGCCTCTAGCTGCTTCATCGCAATTTCTAATGCCTCTGTTTGTGATGCTACTTTATGTTGCATGAGTGGTAATCTAATATGGGGAAACAACATAGCTATGAACCACTCTTGATGTTGTTGCAGTGCTATGTCGAAACTTATTTGATCTAATAGTGCTTTAAATTTCTGATCAAACTCCCATACAGTCTCATTAGGATTTTGTTTGATTTCCTTTAGCTCCGTAATGCACTGAGATTCTAACTTTGGTTTCTTGAACTCTCTTATCAACGCAATTCTGATATCTGCTAGTGTTCTATTCTGTCCAACATAATACTTCATAAACCATGTTAGACCACTGTCTCTAAATTTAGTAACTAACTGAGCTTGTCTTACAACTTCGTGTTGGACTTGCTTAACATTCCACAAGGCTTCACAAAGAAACCAATGTTGCTCTAGGTCTTCTAGACCATTTCCTTTGAAAATAGGTAGCTTAATGTCGTCTTCCATTCTTCTTCTAGGAGGCATAGTGTTTTGTGTCGAAGAGGGTATTCCACTACTTGACTGATTCAGGGTATTAACTCCCACGGTGTTATTAGTACTCGTGTTCTATTAACTAGTAGTATTCTTTCCATCAACTGGAGGTTTCTGCGGAGTGATATGCTGATATGCAGTCGTTCTAGGCTCTGTTTCACTATCAGACTCAACCTGATATGACTGTCTGTCACTTTCTAACTCATTTTATAGGGGTATGCGAGGTTTAGCTGCACGATACCTCTGTCAAGTGCTAGGATTATATCTTTTTCCACTTCATTATGTATAAGTATTTTCCTCTGTGTCACTATCTGTGTTACTGAACATTACAAACTAAAATATCTGGGAGTTCTATTGCATTCTCAAAACACCTTTTCTGCTAACAACATTTTAATCTATAGACTGATATTTTTCAAGTACTTACCTATGAATCCTTTGAAGAAATCCCTTGTTGCTGCACTATAAGACTTCAACGAGTCCACAACGAACTCTGTAATGTATCCTTCTAGTACGCTACCCACCCAAAATTCTACTGCTCTTGAAATTGGGATATCAACCTCTTGAAGCTTCTAAACCAATTCCAGAGTCCACTCTGTAGTTTATCCTCCCTAAAAACAATTTTTGCGTTCTGCAAGTCTTGATATCCACTCGCGTAGATCATTACCGAAAAATGCGAAGAAGATTTTGTGTATACCAGAAAATAGGTATTTCAACAACCAATCTTCCGTAGATAAGCACAAATGTCTATTTTCTTTCTTTGCAAACTCTATTTCTGTCTTAGTCAGCCAGTTCCATATCTCTGTCTTCTCAGGATTCCAATTATCAGAACATATCACCTGCTCAAGCACAAAAAAAAACCACTTGTTAGCTATACTTCCTTCTTCATGGTCTCATAACATAACATCGCATATCGCCATTCTTTAGGCGAAAAAAAATTTCAGCCAAAAGTATTAGCAATTTTTTCGGTCAAAAATATTTAATAGTTCGACCGAAAAAACTAAAAATTTCAGTTGAAATATCTTCGAGTATGAATTTCGTGCTCGAAATCTCACCGAACATGAATTTACCCTTAATTTAAGGTCACCACCCACAATCACTAAGATATAATTCAAAGAACATGTTTCCACTGAATTTTCCCAGTATTGTCTCCTGTCCACATAGGGACCATATATATTCAATACTCTTACACACATTCCAAATTCATTAAGTTCCAAGACCATGCTAATAGATGATTGAAGCTGCTAGGTAGATACAGCTTTCAAATTTGGGCTCCATGCTATTAACAAGCCTCCCAACAAACCTTTTGAATCCAACGTGTAAAAAGACCATCCTTTCAACCATGGTTCTAATGTCACTCTTGCTTTTTCTCCTACCATGATCATTTCTTGGATTACAATGATGTTAGGTTTGATGGCTCTAATGAGCCTTTTGAGGGATATAATTTTAGGGGAGCCCCCAACCCCTCTAGCATTGAAATAAAGACAAATCATGGAGGCGCCCTCTTTAGGGATTCTGCTCCAAGGGCCCTTTAAATTGCCGCATTTTTACCAAGCTTGATATCTTGGGCTTCTTTTAGTTAATCCTTTGATATGTTGGATTTTCTACCAATGACCTACATTGGAGCAACATCCATAGCTAAACATCCCAAAGAGATTCCTTCCACCCTATTCTTACTTCTAGGACGTAGATTGTAATTTGTACTGAATGAGTCTGACAAGGTTAAAAACTCTAAGTAGCTTACCTTCATTTTCAAATAATGGGTTGTTTCCAAGGGATATACAAGCGAGGAAGGGGGATCCATAGGGAGGATAGGAGAAGAATGACTCGACTAGGAATTCATACTAGGACTTTTAATCAACCCCCTGACTTCCTTACTATCATTATTTTCTCTTAAAGGAAAATTTTCATGTGGTATGAAAGAAGAAGGATCCTTACCAAGGGTATTGTCTGCATTATCTCTTTCTCTAGAATGAAGCGATCTTGGACTTTCAGGAAGGTTTCCCTTCTCTTCTAGAGCTCCTGAATCCTTTTCTTCGGGTAAGAGAGATGACTTTGGGGCATACTCTGCCACCTTTTTGTGCCATATTTTCTTCATTAGCATTCACGACTGAGAATTACCATAGCTTACTTGAAGATGACCGAGTTGATGGAAAGAGAAGCAAAGAAAAGGCATTTTCCAATAGTCTATTTTTTGCTTCCAAATACGCTCTCCATATTCCAAATGTATTTCCAAAATTCCATCTCTGGTGTCAAGCTCAACCTATATCCATGCCCACCACTTGCCATATTTTCACTCTGAATTTCGCTCCAAACCAGAGAATGTACCTATTTTTTTTCCCATCATTTTTAGCATTTCTTCATGCCAGAATACCATTGGCAATTTTGGTAGAATGGACCATACCTTTTGAGAACAATGAGATTCCCGCAACGGATCAAAATTTACGCTCCATCGTTGAAGTAGTATCCCTGAAGGTCCCCAAGTCCAACTTCGTACATAGATCATCTCCACATCCTCACTACTTTTGAGCATGAAACATAGCCAACCTCTTGGGAGAACATGAAAGCTCGGCTTATATCCCATAAATTGACCCTAATTATCCTTAAGCCAACCTTTTACTAATTCCTCCCTAACCAATTTTCCATGGAATCTTCCCATTAGGGCTTTTTCTAGGAAATCAAGGACTTCTCCAATTTCTACATCCACCCCTAGCATCATTCTAACCTTCTCCTTGCGAGCACAAATACTTTTCTTTGATTTCCTCAGTCTCTCTCCACTAGACTGAACTTGAGGGACCTTAGTGCCTGGAAGAGAACTACCTAGGGCATTCAGGGCCTTATCCATATGCAAATTAAAAGATTTTGGGAAGGTACTTCTTAGCTTGCGCTAGCTGCCTCACCAACCTTTGTTTGTACACATATCGATCGCGTCAAGATCCTAGACTGCAACAACTAGCATATCTATTTTTTAGTCTGGAATATTTTCACTATGGTTGGGCTTACCTCATAATCCACTAATTCATCTTCCTTTAAAGTGATTAAAAGTATGACAACCTGAGATTAAGACTCAGAAGGAACTCTAACGATCGAGAAATCCTAGGTTGGCTTCTGGAAACTTCAAACTCATAAAGCACGAACCCTAACCATAAATAACTACCCTTGAAAAACAAATCCCCTCCCCCAAGGAACAAACCCTATATATATATATATATAATTTTGAATACATATACCTAAATAATAATAAATTAATAATGTACATGTCTAAAGACATTATATGCCATATATTAGAGTAGAATATGGAGCATATGCTTATACATAAAAATAAAAATAAAATGGACGATCACAAATTCTTCCATCATCGATTCCTTCCTAATGGGGTTGAAATCCTTGAACCATTTTGATTGTACACTCTTATAATCCATGCCTCGTTACTTTTTTAATGTTAGTTCTATGACCATAGATAAAGGATCTTAGCCGTCAAGTGATTTAATACATGTATTTTTATAGAATCATAATTGTTCTTTCATGTTTTTTTTCCTAATTGAAAAATTAAAAACAAATGCACACACAATGACGTTCCATTTAAGGACCTTTTATCACATCAATTCGTTGGGTGTTTGTCATTGGTTTTGTTAGATTTTATATTAGAAAATTTAAATTTTTACATGTATGTCATAATTTTGAATGACAATATATATTTTTTATTCTACATATAACTATGTTAAGTTGATACACATGCTTGAACATTAATGGACAAAATCGATGCAAAACCACCTTATCTAAGTAGTTTTATAGTATAAGCATCTTACATGGGAGGTCTAGGTGGCCATGGTCACTTGTTTTTTTAACCACCTAGATATCACCCACATATTTTAAAATAAGGTCACCTAATCCATCAATATACCACATATAGTGGAGGGTATATTCTAAGGTGCCCTTGTTTGAACCCTAGAACATTATGTATGTCCTTGGTGTTGCGTCAAAGGCTTTGCCAAAGTTCACAAAGCAATAGTACATTTTGTTACCACTTGTTCTTTATATGTGAGGACAAGATTTAAATTCCTCCTTTTTAGACATATTAAAGTCCCATAATCTTAGCCTTACTAAGGTTGCTAAGGGTAATATGTTACATATCATGAGAGGTAATAGGCAATATAGAAGTGATAGGGGTTAAGAGTTATATGTATTAATGGTTTATAATGGTAAATGATTAATTATTAGTTGTTCCTTATTTTGTCCCTATAATTTTTATTCCATTGTGCCTGATGTCGCTCCCCTCGTGGAAAATAGTGATCCAAAATCCTGCTTATTTGATGAAACTTGATATCCTGTGAAGAATTCAGTATCTTCAAAGGAAGGAACCGTTTTGGAGCACTGAAGATCAATGGATGTTTATGTTCAATAATCCCTAGAGAAGGGTGCTAATATAGTTTAAGTAAATCCAACGAAGAAGTCTTTGATAAGGACATGTATGGACAGAATCTTGGAAGCCAACAGAGTGAAAAAAGTTACATTATACATGATCCGACCAAGTTGTTGAAATTTATATGTGCTAGGAGATCTAGATTCATGTGACCTCTACAAGAAACCTAAAATAATTAACGTTTGAAGCCTATAATTCAATTTGTCTATATGCAAGGAAACACGAATAAGAAAATAAGCCAAATTTGTCGTGGAAATTTTTTAATTTTTTTCCATATTCTATGAAATTGAATCTCGAACTTATCTTTGATCTTTGTAAATCAATTATTAAAATTTTCGAACCAATGCAAGGTTTTCGAACCAATTTCCCAAAACCATAAGGAAGCAAAATGGATAACCTGATTTCTGAATTAACCAACAATGACTTGTGTATACTCAGTGGAATTTCACCCCAAGGAGTGCAAGTGATCATAGAGAACTCCCTTAAACACGATGGAATTTCAACCCAAGATGAGCAAGTGATCACATAGTTGCATTCCATTCTTGGTAACAAGTGGTCTCAAACACAGGGGGTTCACTAGTGAGGCAATCGCGTATCACGTCCATTCATATTGGGGGTTTGAATACTCTTAAAAACCTCAAAAATATATTTTTATGTATTAAGGGGTCAAGGGGGGTTTTTAATTTGACATAGTAATATAAATATTGGGGGTTATTTTATTTGGGTGGGATGAGGAATAACCTCCAAATCATGGGCTCAATGCATATGCACCTAAAACTTATGTACCCTCCATTTTTATTTGATATTGCTTATGATCCTAAGTTTTGCATAAATCTGGTAATAGTGTACCATTGATAATATCAATGGAAGTCTCTTTGGATTACTATCCTTGATAAATCCTCATTTAATTGCTTCTTTAGGCTTGGTTTGAATTGATGTTATAGTTTTTTTCATCTTTAATTTAAGATATGTAACTAATCGAGAGTTCCAGAGTTGAACAATTCTATTGTATTTTTTGTAGGAATTCGAGTAAAAGATATAAGTCTTCATTTTTTAGGTTGGGGTTTAGGTGGGTATTGAGATTCAATCAAATCTTGTTCCACGACAACAAATAAAAGTGAGATCGATCTTTCTTTGCTCACTGGAACCAAGATGTTTTTTTTTATAGGAAGGTAGGGGAGTCCATCCACTAAAGGGTTTCATTTTTGTATTTTATGGAGTTTAATTATTAAGCTTATAGAAAACATGAGCTCTCTATGGCTATAAATGTATTTACATAATATAAAATTGGTAGATTGGCAGGTTGTGGTGTGAAACAATTGAAATTATCATCCTTTCTAACCATTGCACTAACTACTGGACTATTAGTCGTTTACATTCTTTGTTATGTTGATCTCTTGGCTGGGTTTCCTTTTACACATTTTTCTCTAGTAATATTTCATTGGGTCTTCCACTATCCAATGTTACAAATTGATCAATTACCCCTGCAATCCTAGTGGGATCATTATTAGTATTATACTATTATTTTATTTAGTATCTTGTTTGCTTATACTAAGATGTTTAGTGTTCTTGTTTGTTACAACTTGATAATATGATATAAAGGGGGTATTAAAAATGTGTTGATAAAAATCGATACCTACAATATCTGATGAAACTAGGGGTTTTATTAATTGGAAATGAATATTGGGAGGGGGGTTCAAAAATACAATTTTAGGAAGCATTTTCCAATATTTAGTGAAAATAGGGATATTCTTTAATATCATGCGAACGATCGTGTTATGTAACAAGTTCACTAAGTGAACCCCCCGTGGTCTCAAATTGCTGTTGATTTACGTAGACGTACTGAAACAGGGCATCCTTAATGCCAAGGAAATCCTTATCTCGATTGCAGATTCCTTTCTCAGGTTGACGTGGCTACATGGTCTCGCCTCTCCATCTCCTTTTTACAGTGACGGCGTTTTCCCCGGATCCATTTTCTTGTAGCTCCGATGGATGCCTGTCATATGGTGGATGCCATTAGCCATGTGATCAATTTCATGCATGATAAATTCCCATAACAGTCGCTGCCTTGTCCGATGGGCCATGTACAATGGTAGAGGTGACAAGGGAGTAGCCGATACGATAGGAATTGAGAGATCAAAGACGCACCAATGTTTGATGGAACCCATTAATATTTGTGCACCAACTTTCATTCAAGAGATGGCATAGTTGCATAGTTGCAAGAGATATTTGACAAGCTGGACCCAACTCCTTTGCCATATACTCATCCTTTCACAACAGCCTTATTGACTGCTTATACTGGCCTGACCTCTTCCAGAATCATCGAGTTCCATATCAAGCAGTGCATTTTAGATCTGTGAGGAGTTTTGATCACGTTAATGAGGATAAGTTGCAGGAACCACACTCTACTGCTTTCAATGAAGCTGGGAAGTCAGGTGCATTGATTTTTGTGAGGTTTCTATCTTCATGTTATTATTTCTCAACTCTGATAATCAGTTGTAATGGCTTCATGAACAATGTGTGCAGTTCTAATCTACCGATCTCAACAATGAGGGGAGTGCTTCTCATTACCCATTTGGCGTTTGAAAGGAGCAGCCATCCTATCTCATGGACCATTTCAAATGGAAACCATTTCAAACATAAAAAAATAAAATATATGGTTGTTGGTTTGGATAAAAATCTATATCTATGTGTAAACATAAAATACATGAAAATCCATATCGATATGTTTCAAGTTACATGAAGCTCTCGTATTGGTATTGAACAATGGAAGGAAAAATGCATTTTTATGCGGATAGGTTTTTTTTTCTCCAAAACACCTTGGTTAGAAGATGGTTGAAGGAAACGGCAATCTATGGGTGCAACATGCTGTTGTTATATTGTTATATTAAATGAGTTATTTAAATTTTAAACCTCACCAACTTTTTCATTGACATTTCAGTTTAGCAGTTGGGTTCAATTTCATATTCTTGCTGCTATGTTAATTTGTTTGTTTTGATTCTTGGCTCCGTTAAGAACATCAAAGGGAAAAAAAAAACGTGCTTCTAACATGTTGAAGTAATCGATCTCCTAACATTCCTCCATTTATCGTATAAAGTCAACTTTATGGTTCAAGCTTCAATCATATCATGCCAAAGATGTAAGTAACTTTCTTTTTCAAATTTAATAGTTTTTTCGGAAGAAGTTAAATTCTTAAGTTATTTGACATCATAAATTCTATAAATAAATAGTTTTCAATACCCGTCCCTTGATCGCAAGAAAAAATTGACTATATAAAATATTAAATTATTAAAAAGTATTATAATCACATTATTATTTAACTAATTATTATGTTGCAATTACTTAATTAATTATTATATTTTTTAATATTTTTATGTAACATCCCCCCCCATCAGACCAAGCAAGGGAAAGAACATGACACTAAATCTGGGCATCTAGCCCAATATCCATTAAGTAAAACTCATTGATAATAAAACACATGTACATATGCATATAGTAATTAAACACAACGGAATTAAACACATCTACATATCTAGCATACATTCAACTTATCCATGACAGTCATTAAATAAATACATTGCAGAATTTAATACAAGAGAGTACTTATTTTAAAACGAAGTAATCTCGAGCAACTGGCTATGCAACTGCAACGTTCCACCCAACCATAGGCTAATTGTGCTCATCAATCTCTTCACACAATTGCCACCCCCGAGCTGGGAATGATTTCTACAAGGAAAAAGGGAACAACAGGCTCACACATAACCAGGGATACACCAAAATCAGCCAAGCCAATCTACAGTTGGGTTTATCAGGCTACTAAGGCAATGGAAAGGAAGAATTGCTAAGCTAGTGAGCTCAACCATAGAGATATGGATGCTCTCTACAAGATCTATCTAGCTTGGCACCCACAATGCCTACACACCCCACTCAAGGAAGTATTCCCTTCACCAATACACAGTCCCTCAGGCCATACCTTCCATTCTAGTGTTCTTCAAGGTGTGCATAGAAGAGTAGCCAGCCCTTTTGATCTTTCAGTGAGAGGTTACCTTCCTCACTAGGTTTATCAAGCCAATTCTGGTCCACTTCCACTCCAAATTTCTTGCTCACAGGTTCACACCAAAAACGAGATGAACAAAACAACAAAATCACAAGTGCTGGGCATAGAGAAAACGTTTTTACAGTAGGATGTCCAAAATGGGGTTTCCATTAGCTATAGAAAAACGTTGGGCAACCAAAAATGAAATGGCAACTAGGGAATCAACCCTAGGAGAGCAAAATCGTTTCCAGAAAACGTTTATGGGCATTCAAGGGGCAAAAACGGCCTCCATAAACCCCAAAATCGTGGCTCCCTTCCTCGCAGCCATTGTGCAATACAAAATCGAGTTCCCAGGCATGGAAAATGCAGGAAAATGGTGAAAAACGTGATGGGGAAAGCCCCAACTAGCTCAAACTGTGTGAGAGAGCAAATTCTATGGGTGAAAGATGGCTTTGGGCACCATTTCGTGGGTGTTTTCTTGCCCAAGAAGCAAAAATACGAATTCCCAGGTTGATGGCTTGTCCATGCACGAAATTGGCTTCCATACTTTTCCATTCCCAAGGCATTAACTGCCTCAACCAACTCTTGGAAGAATTAAATGAGTGGGTGCATAAGCCAAAATGGGTAGTTGATGGTTTATGGGTTTTCTCAATGAAATTTGGCTTAACACTATTGCCTAAGGGTTTGAATAATTTTCCTCCCTATTCCTTGTAAAATCATGCCCCCATCTCTTTGTTGCATTGCATAGCTAGTTGTGGGTATTTCATTAAAATTTGTATTTACATGATGTCTTAATTTACATTGTGTATGTCTAGCACAAGAACTATAGGCATCTATTTTCAATTGCCGATACATAAAGATGCTAAATCAATGGTGGGGCCTTGGCCTTGAGCTCCTCACCATGATTTAATAACAATATTTACATCATTTACAATTTAATGCAATGGTGGTCAAAATAGGGACGTTACACTTTATGTATTATTATTACATTAATTTATTTACTAAAATACAATAAAATGTTATAAATAAATAAAAATTTTAATATATTATTATATTATAAGTAATTAAATAATATTATTTTATTAGAAAAAATATATTATAAGAAAAATATTAATAATGTGCTAAATATATCATAATGTTGATAAATATATTCAAAATATTTCATAATATTAAACATATCTTCAATTTTAGTAAATTAATATTGTTTAAATAATTATAATAATTAATTACTTAAATAAAATGATTTAAATAAATAATATTAATTTGATAAAAGATTGAGCTATTATTATAACCTATATAATAAATAATATTGGAGATGTCGAATATTTTGTTTTTCAAGAGAAAAAAGGTTGTTTCTTTGTATTCATTAGAATCAAAGAAAAAAAATACCATTTACATCATAATTCATTTAGCCTTAGACAAAACTATTGATCATCCAACCACCCCTCAAAGCTAGAGAGATGTCTAACATTATAATATATTTATCATATACTATAAGCAAAAGCATTATTTTCCTATAGTAATCAAATATTATTATTTTATTAACTTACTATTTAATAGTTAAATGATATTATTGTCATTTGGATGCATTTTGGGTGGTTGGGAGGAATGATTGTTACCCTCCCCAAAGAGGTTCTATTTTTGTAAGTGGCATGATGTTCTTGTTGACCTCCTATGTATTGACTATGTAATGATTTGAATAGACATGTGACTCTCGCCATACCTTCTTGAAAAAATGTGGTTGTTACTAATTATCTTCTAATGCAATACTTAAAGAAAAAATCTAGTACGAATAAAATAAATACGAAAGTAGATTGCTTATATATAATACTTTTAATCAAGTGCTCACAAATATAGCATAAATGTACAGACATTTATATAATAAAATCAAACATATATTTAAAAAACAAAAATATATAATTTCAACAACTTTGCATATTGTGAGTGTGAGTGAGGGAAACTAGTTATTAATAGCTATTTTAATAAGAGAGTATGAAATTGAATGGTATTTTTATTTTATAGAATTTAAATTTAATTAAACTTTTTTTTTTTAAATTGTTTTCAAAATTTAATTGTCCACTACTAAGAATCCTTATATGTATTACACCTACACAGAATCTCGGAAGAATTCGAATTTGTTCTGAATTTCCTTACAGGAAATGTAAATACTACAGAACTATAGCTAGACTGATTTCCAAATCTTATTTTGTATAAGGTTACTTAATAACATACTGCAAGGTAGGTATATTTGGCATACCTTGTTTTTTCCTTAATGTTCTTCATACTGTTCGCATCAGCTGGTAACAAAGAGAATGATAGGGTTACTAAATAACATACGGCAAGGTAGGTATGTTTGGCATACTTGTATTGGAATTCCAACGGAAGAAATAATCCTCTGAGAAGCTCTATATGTGTAAGGTGGTCGATCGGCAAGGGAACCACTGTGAGTGGATCTAGAAATAAATTTAAAATATAAACTCAAATTCACGATGTTGTTCAAAATTTCCAAAAGTTATCCTCGTCGCCCTTATAAATTCAAGTGAGAAAGCTCTATATAAATTAGAGTTTGCTATGGGTAGGCCCAGTCAGGGCACCACTATGAGTGGAGTTAGAAATTCAAGTTAAAATATAAAACCAGCATCAGTATGCTATTTCAATACTATTTATCCTCATCTTCCTGTGAATTCTACTCTGACTTTCACTTTTAAGTTTGCATAATCAGCATCCATAACAACCAGTGGAATACACGCAATAAATCTTTTCTACCACAAAATTTATTAGGTTTTGAACAAAACATCACAACTTACCATGGACGGCGAGTTGTTAAGTCTGTGCGTTCACCTTCACCTTCCCACTTCCAACGACAATCCTTATCTGGATTGCAGATTCCTTTTTTACGCAGACGTGGAGACATGGCCCATCTCTCCATTTCCTTCTACGTTAACGATGTTTCTCCTGCATTCCGTTATGATGGAATCAAATAGTGGATGTCGATGTGATCGATGTTATTCATAAAATGGTGGATGTCGATGTGATGTGATCGATGTCATGCATTGTAAACACCAGGGGATTTGCTTCCCTTGGGAAAACAATAACTACCGAGCGGGTGGGGCCCGGATCCCCGCTTCTGTTAGATCCTTTCTGATTGTGATGGTTTGCCAAAAGATGGACAATGGGTAATGTCATTTGTCTCTGTAATCCTTCAGAACCTGGACCATTCATTGCGGTTTGGTGGAAGGACATTACAGATGGCAATGAGGGTCAATGCAACTGTCTGTCCTGCTCGCGCCCATTTGAATTTTGAATTTCATTGGTCTACCTTTCTATCATATACAAGTTACATTGTCGCTTCCCACAATCTCATTTGAATTCAAATTATGATTGTTCAAGCTTCGAAGGATGTATGCCCCCTCATATTCACAGATAGGGGCACACGATTCCCTTTCGGTCGCTGGTCTTCACTTACTTGCAGGGGCATAAATAATTCATTGCATTCAATGGCGCAGCAAGAGTGTGTTTGGGGAAGAACATGGTGTACATGCAGATGAAGGCCACGGAAGCTAGAATTCTAAGGAGATTTAAACTTTGAGTGGTGGAAAATCACCTGGTTGTGCCGAAGATATCGTTGATACTCACTATGAAGCACGGGATAAAGGTGAACTTGACAAGGAGACCATCCCTACTGCTCAAGTCCGTCCTGTTGTGGTAAGCAATGTGGTAAAAAATTATGTTACGATTAAGGTAAGGTTTAGAGAATCGGAGCAATTTCTTCGAAACGGCCAAATTCGAGTGATAATTATGCTATGATTAAGGTAGAGGTTTAGAGAATCAAAACAATCTCCTAGAACCGGCCAAAGTCGAGTGCAAATATACATTATGCATCTAATTATGAACTTCAAATTGAATGTATCATGTTCTTCGGAGCAGATGATATAAATAAACTATATTTCAATCATTATTTGAAAAATTATCTGACATAGGTAGGAGTTCAAGTGAATGAAAACTCATAAATTTCGTTTTACCCTTTTGGAAAAAAAAATTACTCTCCAATTTGAATCATATTGTTGTCCAATCTTAGGAGAAAATGTATGTTATATTAATATGAAGGTTAGGTAGGACTTTATGGCTGAAATACTTTGTAAACCAAAATATAAAATACAAAAAATCTAAATAGTGTTTAATAAATAAAATTATTTTATTTACAATTTGTATATTTTTTTTAAAAGTAAATAATTATATAATTTGTATATATTTTATTAAAAGTAAATAATTGTATAATTTTTTATTTATTTTCAAATTTTATAATAAAAAATAATAATTACTAGATTGAAAGATTTATTAAAAACATGTTTTGCTTAGTTAATTGGGTTCATAACCTTCAAAATATAAAATACATAAAATGTAAATAATGTCTAATAAATAAAATTATTTTATTTATAATTTGTATATTTTCATTAAAAATAAATAATTATATAATTTGTATATATTTTATTAAAAGTAAATAATTATATAATTTGTTATTTATTTTCAAATTTTATAATAAAAAACTAATAATTATAAGATTTAAAGATTTATTAAAAACACGATTTGCTTAGTTAATTGGGTTCATAACCTTCAAAAAC
The DNA here is from genome assembly GCA_027924585.1 of Larix kaempferi. Classification (NCBI taxonomy): domain Eukaryota; kingdom Viridiplantae; phylum Streptophyta; class Pinopsida; order Pinales; family Pinaceae; genus Larix; species Larix kaempferi. The sequence goes on from BSBM01000428.1 coordinate 9,090,461, forward strand.
TAATTTAAGTCAGCATTTTTTACATCTAACACTTACCAACTTAGTTCTCAACCTCCTCTTCTTTACATAGAGCTTTCCAATAAATGGTTTCATTTTTAACTTATTCATTCTTCAAACTGATTCCGACCATCCAAAAATTGGAATTTCAACAATTTTCATAATTACATATTGCAATTTGGACAATTACAATTAAAGATGAGAAATTGTAATCTCACCTTCCAAAAATTGCAATTTCAACAATTTTCATAATTACATATTGCAATTTGGACAATATTGAAGAGAAATTGCAATTTTAACAATTACAAATTCACAATCTTAACAAGTATGATTGAGGGAATTAAGAGAAAATGCAATTTCAACAATCAATTGATTGCAACTTCAACGATCAAAATTTATCAAAAATTTCAGTTTGTGTAATGTGAACAATTAACTAAGGGCATGTGCAATCTAATGAGGGTCACTTTTGGCGCGTTAGATGTAATAGAAAACTAAAAAATCAGGCATCCCTCAACTTGCTTGGTTTTTTTGAGATATTTACACAAGATATCTTGCATCGAGTAAAAAAGATGAAACGTAGGAAATTGAGTCGTGTTTCCGAATATATAAGTTTTAAGTATTGAAAATTTACATAACTATGTCAAACTTCATGTTTTCTAACAGTCACTTTTTGTTTTTGAAAAATGATAAGGTATATGTTTTTGTGGGTGCATCCTTTCAATGCCTAAATGACGGTTTCAGGCTACAAAAATCGGTAGACATGTATAGAACCCGTAACACTAGTGCAGTGCTATTTTTTCAAAATTAAATGTTTAATTTTTAATTTTTTTTAATTATATAAGTGATCAAACCTCGAGAATGGTACGTCAAATGTGGGTGCAACCTTTGAAGGTCCTAATGCAGTTAATTCGAATTAGATTTTTTATAGCATATAGAGGTCGGTGTCTACTAGTGCAACATACAATTTTTTTTTTAAATGGCTGTGAAATGAAACTCACGGAATAAACACTATCAGTATTTTTTTTTACTTAAGGAGTGATGACACAAGAAAATTAGGAAATAAATAGAAAATCTCAATATTTTTTTTTAAATTATATATTTGGAATATGCATAAAAAAATTCTATCTATGCCTAAAATTTTGTCAATAATGGTCATGTATGTCATTCTGTAGAGAGTGGTGAAAAACTGGCATATTGAGAAAAATGGTGGAAATGTCTAATTAGCTATGGTTTAGTAAATTTCATAGCACAGGTTTGGTAAGTCCAAACCAACTACATAGGACTGTGGCTGACATGTGGGCGCAGGAGGAGTGGGTGATTAGGTGCTCAGGAACGCGCGAACGTTATGTTTAAATTCAAATAACGTGTGCGCGTTATGTTTAAATTCAAATAATGCGCGCGTTATATACAAATTTGAATTTTATTGTTTTCGCGCTCAATGTTATAAGAAACGCGTGCACGTTTCTTATATAAAAAATGCGCTAGCGTTTTATATATACATAACGTGTGTGGTTATTATCTTCACAAAATAATGTTTTGAAGTGTTAGATGGAGATAAAGGGGATGAGAAAAATATGATGGTGATGAAGATGATGAAGATGAAGATGATGGTGATGAAGATGATGAAGATGATGATGGTGATGATGATGATGATGAATATAGTGATGATGATGATGATGATCATCATCATCATCATCACGATAAAGATGATGAAGATGATGAAGATGATGGCTATGATGACCACAACGATGATGATGGTGATGATGATGATGATGATGATGATGATGATGACGATGAAGATGGTGATGAGGATGATGATGATGATGAAGATGATGATGAATATGACGATGAGGATGATGATGAGGATCATCATCATCATCATCATCACCATCATCATCATCATCATTATCATCATCATCCTCTTCTTTATCATCACCAGCATCAACATCATCATCATCATCATCATCATCATCATCATCATCATCACCATCATATCATCGTTGTGGTCGTCATCACCATCATCTTCATCGTCTTCATCATCATCATCATCATCATCATCTTGATCGTCATCATCATCATCATCATCATCATCATCATCATCATCATCATCATCTTCATCATCATCACCATCTTCATCATCATCATCATCTTCATCATGATATTCATCATCATCATCATCATCGTCGTCGTCTTCATCATCATCATTATCATCGTCGTCGTCGTCATCACTCTCTCTTCCATGGTTTTACACCTCTCTCTCTCTCTCTCTCTCTCTCTGTGTGTGTGTGTGTGTAAACCCCCTCTACCTCTCCCTAACCTCTCCCCCATCCCTAACCATCCTACTCTTTATATATCTCTACTACTCCCCCTAGCCCAAAACCCCCTCCTCTCTATCTCTCTCCCCTCCTCTCCCTATCCCTTACTAACCTAGGCTCTCTCAGTCTCTCTCTCTTCCCTACACCTCCACCTACCTCTAACCACACCTCCCATCTCTCTTTCTCACTCCCTACAACTAACAGCCTCTCCTCTCTCTCTCTCTCTCTCTCTCTCTCTCTCCCCCCCCCCCAACCATTACTAACCCCCTCTCTTAGTCTCTCTCTCTCTCCCCCCCTCGCTAACCCCCCTCCTAGCCCCTTACCCCTAATTAAACCCCCTTCTCTCACTTTCTCTTCCATGCTTCTACACCTCTCTCTCTCTCTCTCTCTTAGTCTCTCTCTCTCTCCCCCCCCTCGCTAACCCCCCTCCTAGCCCCTTACCCCTAATTAAACCCCCTTCTCTCACTTTCTCTTCCATGCTTCTACACCTCTCTCTCTCTCTCTTAGTCTCTCTCTCTCTCCCCCCCTCGCTAACCCCCCTCCTAGCCCCTTACCCCTAATTAAACCCCCTTCTCTCACTTTCTCTTCCATGCTTCTACACCTCTCTCTCTCTCTCTCTCTCTCATTCTCTCATAATCCCTCCTCCCCTACCACTACATCATGATGATTATGGTGATGATAAAGAAGAGGAGGATGATGATGATGATGATCAATCATCAATCATCATCATCATCATCATCATCCTCTTCTTTATCATCATCACCATCATCATCATCATCATCATCACCATCTTCATCACTATCATCTTCATCTTCATCATCCTCATCATCATATTCATCATCATCTTCATCATCATCATCATCCTCATCACCATCTTCATCATCATCATCCTCATCATCTCCATCTTCATCATCATCGTCGACGTCATGATCATTCATCATCATGATCATAATCATCGTTGTGGTCGTCATCACCATCTTCTTCATCGTCTTCATCATCACCATCATCTTCATCACCATCATCTTCATCATCATCATCTTTGTCATCTCCATCATCATCATCATCATCATCATCATCATCTTCATCATCATCACCACCATATTCATCATCAGTATCATCATCATCATCATCATCTTCATCATGATATTCATCATCATCATCATCACCATCATCATCTTCATCATCATCGTCGTCTTCATCATCATCGGCATCACTCTCTCTTCCATGTTTTTACACCTCTCTCTCTCTCTCTCTCGGTAAACCCCCTCTCCCTCTCCCTAACCTCTGCCCCATCCCTAACCATACTAATCTTTCTATCTCTCTGCTACTCCCCCTAGACCAAAACCCCATCCTCTCTATCTCTCTCCCCTCCTCTCCCTAGCCCTTACTAACCCAGGCTCTCTCAGTCTCTCTCTCTTCCCTACACCTCCACCTACTTCTAACCACACCTCCCATCTCTCTGTCTCACTCCCTACAACTAACACCCTCTCCTCTCTCTCTCTCTCTCTCTCTCTCTCTCCCCCCCCCCCCACAACCATTACTAACCCCCTCTCTCATTCTCTCTCTCTCTCTCCTTTCATTTACGAAGATTTTTAGTTTAGGGAAACATAAAAATTTATATTTTTAATGATGAAATGAGGAAATTATTTCAATGCCTACCTTTCCAGTCCTCCTTCCAAGATGAAATCTCTCTTGTTGCACTTCTCCAATAGGTTTTGGCAAGTCAAAATTGCTAAAGCGTTCGCGTTCTGAGAAAACGATGGGTAAAACAGTGCCGCGGTCCGCGGACTATTTTTTTTTTTGTTATAGTAACCAAAACGCACACACATTATAGTGATACATAACACGTGCATGTTATGTATCACTATAATGCGCGCGCATTTTGGAATCATATCCTACATGTCAATTGACATGGCAAGGTCGGAGTCCGCCCATGCCTATTTCTACGTAACGCGCGTGCATTTCTAATTTACACAATTCTAGCGTGTTTTGTGAATGCACGATTGCACCTATAGGGTCCCTCAACTTCGTGCGAGGGCCCCTGATTGCAATTTCATGAATTTTTCCATTTAAATTTGAAATTGCAATTTAAACAATTAAGCAAAATAAATCATAGTGGTCAATAGATTTGCACTTTCAACAAGTGGAAAATTAAGAAAGTGCAATTTTACCATTCATAAATTGCAATTTCAACAATTAATGGATTGCAATATATGCAAAATTGAAATTTAGCATCCAAAAATTGCAATCTTAACAATTAATGGCAATGTTGACAGTTCCAAAGTTCACAATAAAAAGATTTAGTAGTAATTGCATTTTTTGTGACTACAAATTCACAATTTTAACAAGTATACTAGAGAATAAATTCACATTTTCAATGAAAAATTCACCCAAGAATTATGTATGTGAATTATGGTCTACATGGTTAGAACTGCACCATAATCTAAGTTATTTTATGCTCTTCTTGTAGGAATAAGACACCTCCAACTCCAATTTCTCTAATATTGTAACCTATAGGCCAAGGATATCATTGGGAGGTCTTATGTGGTGGCCCTTGATATCTAGAAGTGTCATTCCGAGGCTAAGGACCAAGTTTCCTTCCCTTACCCATGTCATGGAGCCCAATATCTAAACCTAATACTCAATCCTCCTAATATTATTGATATCCTCAATACTCGATGCTTATGTCATGGAGCGGAATTTCAACAACTGATTTATTACAATTCCAAAAATTGAATATCAAAAAATTGCAATTTCAACAATTTTCATAATTGCATATTGCAATTTGGACAATTACAAATTCAATAATAAACATACTGAAGAGAAATTACAAAAGTGGCAATTACAAATTCACAATTTTAACAAGTAAGATTGAGGGAAATTCATGTTTTTTCATAGAAAAAACAATTTCAACAATTAGTTGACTTCAATTTCAACAATCAAAATTCATAGTCTCAAACAATTTGAAATTTGTAAAAAATGTAGATTTTTATCAAAAAAATCAATTGCAACAATGTCAATAATTAATTGATTGCAATTTTGATAACTACATTTGCAATGTCATGATTTTTTTCATTTAAAGTTGAAATTGGAATTTGGAACTTTCGATAATTACCAATTCAATCATTTTAACAACTACAAATTTACAATTCCTTTCTTTTAATGAAAAATGTTATTTCAACGATCAAGAATTGCGATTTCGGAAACTACAAATTTGAAATTTCATGTAGCAATTATAGGAATTTTGTATTCAAGTTGTAATTCCAATTTCAAGGAAATGCAATTTTGGACAATAAAATGATTGAAGAAAATTGCGATTACGGCAACTACAAATTTGAAATTTCAACTTGTGATTGACGAGAAAGTTGTAATTTTTTAAGGAAAATGCAATTTCAACAATCAAGTGAAAGAAATTTGAGCTGGGAGTAGAAATTGCATGTTGTTGGATGCTAAAATTGCAATTTTAGTAATTTATTTCATCCATGCATGCAATTTAGATATTTGCACATTGCAATTAAAATTGTAGTTTTGGTAGTTTCAAAGTCAACAAAAAAGATTGAGTTGCAATGCAATTTTAGGGACTACAAATTTACAATAACAAATATACTAAAGAACAAAGTCACAATTGTTTAACAAAAATTGCAATTTCAACAATTAAATAATTACAAAAATTGCAATTTCAACAATTAATGAATTATAAAAATTGCAATTTCAACTCTATTTTTGCAATTACAATTGACAAATTCAAAAAATAAAAAGAGTGATGAGAAATTGCAATCTTACCAACTACAAATTCCAAATTTCAACAAGTTTATGACTGAAAAGAAATTCACATGTTTCTAACAAAAAATGTAATTTCAGCAATTGATTGATTGCAATTCCGCCAACCAAAAAATTGATTGATTGCAATTCCACCAACCAAAAAATTGCAATTTTAACAATTGGAGAATTATAATTTGTTTTTTAAAGAGAAATTGCAATTTTGGCAATTTCAACAATTAATTGATTGCAATTGGATAATTCCAATTGCATGATTTTTTTATTCAAATTTCAATTTTCACTTCAAGAAATTGCAACCACTATTGGTTCCAATGAGCTTTATGCATGGTGACCTTAGTTCTAATCCTCCCAAAGTAACTGGGAAGAAACATTTAAAACCCAACCATGCGAAAGGTTGGTGTGGCCTAGTTCTTAGACCACAAGCTAGTCCCATATGCCACAAAAAAATACAAATTTGATAATTTCAAAAGTATATGCAATTTTTATAATTTTCCAATTGTTGAAATTGCAATTCTTGAATGCATGAAATTACAATATGCAATTACCAAAATTGTAATCAATTAATTGTTGAAATTGCACAAATTGCAATATTTGGATGTTAAACTTGCAATTTTTATAATTCTTCAATTGTTGAAATTGCAATTTTTTGTTGTTGAAATTGCAATTAATCAATTGTTGATGAAATTGCATTTTTTTGTTAAAAAGATGTGAAATTCTGGCTAATCATTATTTGATTTCGTGGGAGCCCATAACCATAAATGAGAATGGCTAATATAAATATATTATGGGCCGGGGGACAATCTCAACAATTAACTATATGCCAGCAGCTCTTGACTTCTTCCAGAATTCCATGGTTAGAGGCACACTCACCGGGAGGCGGGTTTATGTAGAATTAATTTTGATGCCTGAGGCTAGTGCCTTGAGGTTGCAGTTGGATGATGTTTAGGATATCCTTTTGAGATTGCTGGGGTATAATGATCATGATATCAGGATTGGGGTGTTCGGATATCCACATCATCATTTTCAAGACCTTGCATGCAATTAGGGTTTGCATGCAAACTCCAGGGTTTGCATGCATTTTGCATGCATCCTAGTCACCAGGTTGATGCCTCCAGCACCTTACCCACCTTATTCTAGCACTCGGGAGCTTCTTACATCAGTTCTTTAGCCCTCATAATCAGGAAGGCGCCCACTTCTCACCTACTGCCAGAGAAGGGCGCACTTCTTCACCTACCACTGCAGTTCCACTTCAATTACACTCAATTAGCTCCGATTCTCCTTGATTTGAGGCTAGTTTCACTCCCGACTGACTGTTTCACTCCATTGGACCTCCAGATTGACTAGATGACTTGTTCTGACTTCAGTTAAGCCTCCCATGCGCCCTCCACTGAGTCTCCTTCCCTATATCAGTGCTACACACTTCAGTTACACATGTTACACTCAGTTAGACTCAAATTGACACCTGGATGACTGGTTCTTGTGCATTGATGACCACCACTGATTGATGATGAGGACTCCTAGTTGGAGCCAAGCTACACCATTCAGTAATTCAAATGGCCTACTTAGTCAATTCGAATTTCTCACTCACATTGTCAGATTGTATTGTAATTATTCACCCTTATTGGGATATTGAGCACTGATGCATGTTTTGCACAGTTTTACACCATTTTTCTGAGTTTCATCTATTGTGATTGATTTACTTGTTCATTAGATCTGCTGTGACTAATTTTACATGGTATCAGAGCCATGGTAGGGACAAGACTTCTTTTCTGAAGGTGTTCTACATGAAGATTGAGTGAATTTCTCACCAATATATTTCAGCAGCGGCATGCAAAATCTCATGTGCATTCGCTCATGTGCATGCAAGGCTGAAAACATAGTGTTTGTTTGTGTGTGATTTGCAGGTTTTTTACTTCCTCCATGTGCATTCGCTAATGCAAAGATGGAGACTTCTTCTTCACAAAATATTCTTACTCCATTCAACTATGATGAATGGAAACCAAAGATGATTGCATTCTTGAAGAGACAATGTCTTTTTGATATGTGCATTGGTAATACAAGAGATTTTGATTTCGATGAAGAGGAGAATGATTGGCTCAATGATTGTGACAGAGCTTTTGGAGCAATGTGTCTTGCTATGTCTCCTTGTATGCGCTACCTCAATAATACTGCTGAAAATCCAAGTGATCTATGTGTCCCACTTGACAGAGAATTTGGAAAGCAGGAAGAAGAGGATCATGCTAGCCTTTTGGAGAACAAGCCCAGTGAGATCTCCTTATGTGTTCTTTCCGATCATGTCTTGGCCTCAACAATTGTTCAAGATGAAGAAGAAACTGTAGATTCAAAACTCACTCTCTCAATGTCTTCTATTTCAAATTCTGAGCAAGATAAACCAGCTCATACTCTAGATTCTGAAGAGGTTCTTTAATCCTCTCCTTCACATGAGTTTGCTGGCATGCAAAATAATGATCTACTTGAAGTTTTGGAGGTAAAATCTGATTTTGGAGGTGAACATTCACCCTCCTTGATTGCATGCCTCCTATAGACTTATGTTCTATCATTTGCAAAGTTTCTCAGATTTTCAATGAAGATGAAGAGCACTACCATTCGCTTGAGTTCAATTCTCATGCACTTTTTGTTGATTTTGGTTTTGATCTCACCCTTGTTGGTTCAAAGGAGATCTCAAGAAACCATTCATCTATTTTTGGAGCTGATTTAACTTCTATTGATAAGAAGTTCAAGTTTCAAGATCTATTTTATCCGATTGGAGCTATTCCTACCTCACTTGGTTCGAATCACAGGTTCCAGAATCATCCTTATATTTTCAGATTTGTTCTCACCATTTTCGGTATGAAGAGCAAGTTCTTAAAGTCTCCACATTCGCTTGCATCCACTGATGGAGAATTCAAGCACATGTTTTTGGAGCATGATCCATTTACTCCCAAGAGTAAGATACCTCCAGACATATCTACTTGATTTTGGAGCAGTTAAATCTTTTGGTGTGCTACAGTCTATTTTGAGGGGGGGGGCATTTTTCCCATGAGGTTTTCTCCATTTCCTCGGTTTATTGCCTGTTATTAGTTTGGATTATTATTGTATTGGGGTGACCTTTGGTCTTAGTTACCAGGGCCCTACATTATTTTTTGCACATCATAGTCTATCTTGAGGGGGGGTGTTCGGATATCTACATCATCATTTTCAGGACCTTGCATGCAATTAGGGTTTGCATGCAGATGTCGGTTAGCACCGATGAGGCCCATATTCTGGTTAAATTCCGATGAGGTCGTACTATTACCATAACTTGGGAGGGTGGAAATGTCGTGGTAACTTCCCTGGGAACTTCTGATGCCTGTTGTATGATCTACATACATGTTACAGTAGAGGGCACGTTCCATGGCGAGCGGGACCATCCGGAGTTGGAGGGGAGGTTTATGGAGGTGGCAGATGGTATGATTCTCAGGGAGATGGTGAGTAAGGAGAGAGGAAGTATACAAATACACACTTATTATTAATTAAATGACCAATGTTCTCGTGTGTATGATGCATAATTGTTACTATGGTTGCATACTAGACACATCGGGAAATAATTAAGAGCATGTTGTAACTTAGGGTGTCTGATTGTATTAGTGTAGGTTGGAGATTTCTATGTGATGACCACACATAAAAATCTCTTATCTTTATAATAGTAATAGCTACCTATATTTTTTATTATTTACTTGATTGATTGAATAAATATGGTATTATTTATAATTATTTACTAGCTACCTTTGGTTCTAGACTTAAATATGACTCATGAACGCCTGCACATGACTACCACGCATATCAAAAGCATTTTTATCACTTTGGAAGATTGGGGTTCTGAGAAGAGAGGTAGAATTTGTTGGAGGAGTTGCTGGAGAGGATGAAGAAAATAATTAAAGATGTTGAGTCCCATGCAAATCCCCTTGATCAATAGGACAAGTATGCATAGATCCATGCTATGAAAATCAGTTAGATGTTTTGCAGGAAACCATAGTTGTGGATAAGAAGTCCCTTTGTGAGTTCCATTCTATGTATCTAAATCCACTTATTTGGTGCTTCAGTCATTGGAATCTTTTGCATATGTAGAGTGGGTATCCTTGGAGAAGACACAACCCTTCAAGCTAGATAATAAGTAGGAATATGTATTAATCATAGGTGCTTCTATCTTGTTGGGCTAATGGAGGAATTCTAGACTTCTTATGACAAGGAAGTTTAATTCATCCTCGATTTGGTCCTTTCATTTTAAGGATTTGTACAACAACATGGTTGACTTGAGGGAGAGTCAATGGTTGTGGTTGGGGCTTGTTAGCCTCCTTAGTTTTTGGAAAATGGATGGTTAGGAAGAAGAATGGGGATTTGCACAGGAGATGCGACAAAGGAATAGGAAGGATGTGGTACAAGTCAATTAACAACAGTTATAGAACATCACTAATGCATCAACATGGATAATGGATTGCCTTAGTTATCATTATCCCCTTTTCTAACCATCTTGACATGATCAATGTTAACAACTTATTTTGTATAAAAACCCATGAAGAGTAAGGGAAAAGAGTTGGTTCTTAGAGATTGGATGTCAGATGTTGGTGATTGATGGAAATATTGTAAATGTTTCGGGTAGTTTTCTATTGTAACTATAGTTGTGGAATGATGGTTCCTTGTAATGGACAAGTATGCATTTTGATTGACTTGCAATTATGAAAAAATGTGAATGTTTTGGAGTCCCCCTTTAAAATTTATGTGTAATGTATTTGAATGTTATATTTGATTTATTGTATATTCTCAAAAGCTTATGATGACATGTCTATACTGCATCTATCACATCATGATCTTTACTTTACAAATTAGTGATCTATTTAAATGTTAGTTAGACGGTATGATTCAAGTTGTGCCTGTCCTTTGAAGGTTTCCCCCCATCTTTCCATGGTCTTGGTCGCGCTTCATGTGAGACATTCTTCTCCTGGGGAGGATTGAAAATGGCAACACATTTAAACTAGAATAAACCTTCGTTGGCCCTTGTGTAAGGACCCTAGTCTCAACTCATTGCCAACAATTTCCATATCTAGATTTTTAAAAAATGGAAGCTTTTTATGAAGGTTTCAAATTAAGCAGTGAAAATGTATGAATCAAGTAAAAGTGTCATACCAATAGTAGGGAATCTATATAGGAGAGTGAGCATCGGTGCTTTTGTTGTTGGAAGCACCGAAGGAGAAGTAAAAATGAATGTTGTTGGAAGCACCGAAGGAGAAGTAAAAATGAATGTTGTTGGAAGCACTGAAGCATTAGTAAAAATGAAAAACCAATGAATGTTGTTGGAAGCACCGAAGGAGATGTAAAAATGAAAAACCATTTTTTTTTTAAGCCTGTATGTTGTGGTGCACCAAGGCTTCTTGATTTAATTAAACACTCTTTTGGTTTTCTAAAATTTTAATATAAAAAACTGTATTTTACAACACATGTCTAAACATTGTTTTGGTGCACTTAGATGTCTTAAGATATGGCGGTGGTGGCATCAATGTTTAAGAAACACATTGGTTATTTTTTCGAGTTTTTGAATATAAGATGATATCTTATCATTAAATTCCATGTCTATCTTTGGTGTATAATTTATCTTTAAAAAGAATTGAGGCATATGTCCTATGAGCACACCATAGTGCAATGTGTTTTGTTAGATTACGCACCTCAACATTGTTTAGTTAAAAGAGTTGGTGAAAGTGAACCAACTTGTATGTCCTAGAGCACACTTCCTCGTGACTTCCTCCTCCACCAAAAATCTCAACTATTTAAAAATAAAAATAAAAAAAGAAATAATTTCTAAAAAAGATTCACAAAATCTTTTCCAAAATATATTTTCCTAATAATAATAATATAATATGAAATAATTATATTTTCCTAATAATAATAATACCCAAATATGTTTTTCTTCCCATACCAAAATACTCAAATGTATTTTTCTTCCCATACATATTGCATAGAAAATTATGTTTGCTCATACCTCAACATTATGTCCACCTGGTTTTATGGAAAACACGAACCATATGAACAACTTTGTGATATCCTATATTCATCTTTAAACTATATTTTGCAGAAATATATATATTTTTTTAAAATAATGAACAAATATTAAAAAGAATATTTTAAAATACTGATATCATTATTCCAAAAAAAATTAAAAAAACTAAAAAGAAACAGCTTTATTTTGATAATATTTTGTTTTACATTAATAATATTAAGCATGATACTCTACAAAGCTTAATGCATCATATGATGTATATATCAGTTATACCAGTGATAAGTTGAGATTATATCCACTATATTTTAAGCATGATACTCTACAAAGCTTAATGCATCATATGATGTATATATCAGTTATACCAATGATAAGTTGAGATTATATCCACTATATTTTAGTTTAGTTTATTAAAAGGATGAGAAGTAGTTTTTGTAAAACATAAGTTAGGCCAAAAGAACACATAGTTATGAAAAGCTTAGATTCATGGACAGGTAAGACCGTGGAAATGGAAGGCTGTCCCTTTCTTTGGTTACATTTGTTTACCCTTACAGCAGGATTTGAAAAGAAAAATTTATTTAACTCATTGCCCTAGATTGAGCACTCACATCTATGGCATACATCATAAACTGTAACGCACTAAATTGAAGCAATATCTAGCGCATAAAATATTGCAGAGATATCTCGCGCATAAAACTGTAACGCAGTAAATTGAAGAGATATATCGCGCATAAAATATTGCAAGACTCCAACTCCAAACCTTCGAAGGCCTGTTCACTAACAGTCACAGTTGGATTTAGTTGCTTCAATATTGATGTAAAATGATTGATAAACGACTCCAACTCATTCCACGACGATCCTCCCTCTTCAACGGCTGTCCTTGGCCCTCCTCATTTCTATTTCCTCTACATCTACCGCCATCACCCGTCTGATTGCCTTCTCCACCTCCTCCACTGTGACCAACTCATTTTCCGAGTGAGGCCAAACCACCATGAGAACGCCCGTGCTTATTCTCTCCAACGTTGAATTCCACCTGCAGTGACTTACGAAACACCCGGTGGACTCATGCGATAAAATTGATAGTCGGGGATCCCAGTTTCTCACCAGGAAGCCCCGTCCTGCGATTCGGCTCACGTATCCTTCCGAAAGTAGCTCGCTTATCCAGTCCATCTACGCTTCATCCAATGCTATTAAACAAGCGCTATCTGCAACCCTGACTACCCAAAGAAAGGGTTGTTGGCTCACCTCCGGAACTCGAGCGAATTCTTGGATTTGTTGTCGGGATAGGCAATCCTTATCGACCCAATGAAGCTCTTGAGATACCCCATGTAAAATCACTGGTAGAGAACATCACTAGTAAAAAATACAGACACCATGAGAAAATATACAGACAATCGAATGTTCAACCGATGAAAACATAGAGACAATCGAATGTTCAACATATTATTTCAGGATCGCTTACAGAAGTGACAAGAAGAACCAGAACAAGCACTATAATAAGCATTATGGCATGTTTTATGTTCGGGGATCCTATTTTATGTTCTGCCATTCTCAGCATCACTTCGAACTAAACAAAGAGTTTTTTGAAATAAGTTGGAGGGAACCAGAAGCCGTGATTGCACTGTTTGAATTTTGAATTTGAAATTGATTGGACAATCCATCACATTTTATTTGCCAGCCTTTCCCAGTCCCAGACTCCCAAGGTTTCGATGGCATGTGGAAAACCGACCTCCATGGCATGGTCGATGCCATCCATTGCGGACCCCATGGCGCGTGATTGATGCTATTCAACGATCGGCAGCCAGGCCTAGAATTTGACGTCGTGTAGGATGTATTGAGCAAATTTAAACTTATTTTACAAGTAACATTATTTTCCACTTGTCACCGTCTACTTGTGAGATAAACTGTGGAGCATCAATTTGACGTCTAATGGCGTCCATCAAACGTCAAAATTGCTAGTACCTACCCGACGCTTGGAAAGTAGGTTACTACTAGGTAGTGGCAACTGGCAACTGGCAAGTGCAACCGTAGTTTACCCGCCGGTGGAAAATGCAACCTAAGTTAACCCCAAATTTAATGTGCCATGGCACTTGGCACTGTGGCACTGGCACCGCGGTCCGTTGCACCGTGAATAGTTTGAAACTTTAGCGCTGGTGCAAATTGCAATTAAATGCTGTTACCCAACACGCTGGTAGTAGGTACAATAGGGTAATGCAAGTTAATGGAGTTAATTGCTCGGTTTGGTAGGCATGCCGGCTACAAGTCTTTCCTTTCAAGTTGTATCAGACTCAGAGGCTGAGGCTGAGCCACTGGATGCTCAGTAGTAAACTCCATCGAGGCCGCCCCTTCCCTCCCCAATGCCCATCTCGATGAGAGTCGAGACATAACCAGTGGCCACCACCAAATGTGAGTCGAAAGATTGCTAATTTGCGAATTGCGAGTGCCCAGCAAGGTATAACTGTTAGAGTGGGGGTTTATGAGTAGCTGCAGCCTGCACGACTCCTATCTCCGAAGTGTTAAGAGACTCGGGGAGAGTTTGGTCACGAAGAGGAAGTTGGTATAACTGTTACGAGTGGGGGTTTATGAGTAGCTGCAGCCTGAACGATTCCTATCTCCAAAGTGTTAAGAGACTTAGGGAGAGTTTGGTCACGGAGAGGAAATTGGAAACCTGGAGCCGGAGGCTGCAAACCAATGGAAATAGGTTTCCTGTTCCGGTTTTGCAAGAGGAATCTCAATTTCTACGGGTTTTCATCAAGCATTTTGCAAGAGGAATCTCAATTTCTGCGGGTTTTCATCAAGCACACAACTTACAAGCATAAGCAGGTAAGCATTTGCAACTGCTCCCGTTCTATTACCCTATGCTTAGCTATTTTAAAAAATTAATTATGCTTCTCTGGTGAAAGTACTCTATTTTTAAAGCCTTCTTCGGCTCTCTGTTACCAGTAGGCTAGTAGCCTAGTAGATTCATTTTCGTTTTCCCAAGACATCATTCTTAGATCCGAAAATCGAGCCCTATTCGACCATCTTTTTCTCTGTGCATGATTTTACAGATACATTTTGTTTTCAGTTTTTTGAAAGGTCGAATTCATCGGGTTTTCGTTCATTTTGCATTCGACGTCACTATTGAAAGCCTGACGAACTAGTATAAGGCACGATTTGCCACGAAGATGAGGTTTTCTCTCATTTGTGCAGTCGAATTTGTGTTTAAAAGAGAGGCATATTGATGGCGACTCACAGAGTCACAAGTCACAACCATTCTACAAATGTTTTGATAGAGCCTTTCAAGCCCCTTTGCCTCCCAGAAATGTCCTTAATTCTTCCTCTATAATTTTTATATAAAATCTTGAATGTCACACCTTAGTTCGTATTAGGTTGAACCCTATCATGTGATTTTGTGTCTACTCCATTGTTCTTTATGATAAATTTCACAATACAAACAATAATTTAAGGATCCAAATCCTCGTTATGCAAAAGAAAGTGCTTTCCATAACGAAGGGAGCTCAAGAAAAAATAGAGGCATCCATCACGATCAAGATTATAACCATGCATTGATATTTAAGAAACGTGGGAAGAAGCTTGCAGCAACAATTTCACACCAATAATTCATACTATTTACGTTAGATCTCACACTAATTCTTTAAAACAATAGTGTTGTACAGATCTCAAGAAGCATGTGCCAAAATGCTTACAATCCTCGATGGAAAAATGAAACTCAAAATTACCAAATCTCTTTGAACCAGATTTCTTTGATGATTAATTACCATTTATCCTCTTTTCCATTACCCCTCCCATTGAATCTAGATATGTGATTTTCTTGATGTAGGCAGCATCGCTTACTGAACAACAACCGCTTCCAAGTTTCTACTAGACCACAACCCGATAGACAGGTTTACATCTTACTTGTCATACTTTCTCTTGTTAATGTTTCTCTATTAAAAATAAATAATATATTATTTAGTTGAAAACCTAGAGCTGAAAATCTTATCAAATGTAAACACATGTCAAGGTTATTCTCTCAATAAGTTGCAACTTGCAACAACTCATTTGTAGTTTACTGAACTAAATTCCTTAGATTTCTATTCAAGTTTATGATGAGAAGGTTGAACATGACATTCGGATAATTTGACATTAGTACTCCCATGCAGCTTCTCGGTTTCTAAATAAATTTCAACTGATAACTGATGGTAATGCTTTTTGAAAGTCTATCTCAGTGTTTAGAATTGGTAGGAAGCAATTGCCAACATCAATATGTTTAATAAATATCCTTAACATTGCTTAGTGGCAAAGTGACTAGTTGTGATTTGTTTTTTGGTCTCCAAGTAATGGACCTTGATACTTTCGTTTGAAACCTGTCAAAGATCTTGTTTAATGCATCATCAGGATCCTTAAATTTTGATAGATATACATAATATCATTTCTCAATTGTGTTCCAACCATCCATTCTTTGTACGAATATATGTGAAATTTATAGTAACTTATCTCTCATAGACTCTTTGAATGAAAGATTTCCAGATCTTCATCTGTTTAATGCAGCAAAATTGTTCAGCCCTTGTTATTATCCAGAAGAACGTCGTATCAGTGAGAAAAATTCAGAGCATTGGCTTTCTAAACTTTTTCAGCATTTGCAGCATACCATACCATATGATGTCAGAAATGTGCATTTATTTGATGAAAAAGCTTGCAAAAGAGAGTTGCACCCTTTTGTTGATTCATTAAATTTGGCTTGTGAGGGTTTCTCTATGAAAGAAGCATGGAAGGTCTTTCGTAACGCAAAACAATGGCACACAAATTATCCTCATATGATGAAATTATGGCAAGCTATACTCACTATTCCTGCAAGTACAGTGGATTGTGAAAGGGGATTTTCTAAACAGAATATAATTAAGGACATTAGGAAATCAAAGTTAGGATTGGATACACTAGATGCACTAATGAGAATATCTTTGAATGGACCTGAATTATCAGCTGTTGAATGGAATAAAGTGTATGATATGTGGAGAGATACAAAGTCAAGAAGAGTTCTTGAGCTTTGAGAGTTGGGAAGTCTTCCTAGTCCTCTCAAGTGAGTTGTGTTTATTTTCAAACCAATGTTTTAAGCACTGTGTGTGTTTTCCTATTAGATTTAAGCATTTGTCTCTCATATCTTATTTTTAATTTAAGAATTGTTCTTGCAGGATTTTTTGAAAATTTTGAACTTCATACGGAATCACAAAATTTACAGCATTAGTGGCCATTTTCTTAAAAATGGACAAGTAAGTGTTTTTTTAAAATAATAGGTATTCTTATTATTTGAGTTGGAAAATTCAATGGATGTTATGTTGATAAAATGATTATTGATTTAGGGGTTATATTTTGGATAACAACATCACATTTCTAGCATTACATTATTTTTGTTACAGGATCACATTTGGTGCCACATGAAGGGTTCTTTTTGATGTTCCATGCATATTTGAGAAACACCTCCTTTTGTAAAATCTGAGTCCAACCATAACTCAAAACCAAATCATCAGAATTTTGTCCACAAAGACTTTGATTTTGGAAGGCTTGAAAAAAAAGGTAATGTGTTAAGCATTGAGAGTATGTTTTTATATTAGATTTAAACATTTCTCTCTTATAACTTATTTTTAATTTAAGAAAATTTCTTTCAAGATTTTTGAAATTTTTGAATTTCATATGGAATCATTTGCTGTTACAAAATATACAGCAGTAGTGGCCATTTTTATAAAAATGGATAAGTGTTCTTTTTTAAATAATAGGTATTATTATTATTTGAGTTGGCAAATTCAATGATTGTTTTGTTGTTATTTGAGTTGGCAAATTCAATGACTGTTATGTTGATAAAATGATTATTGATTTAGGGGTTATACTTTGGATAACATCACATTTCCAGCATTACACTATTTTTGTTACAGGTTCACATTTGTTGCCACATGAATGGTTCTTTGATGTTCCATGCATATTTGAGAAACACCTCTTTTTGTAAAATCTGATTCCAGCTATAACTCAAAGCCAAATCATCAGAATTTTGTCCACAAAGAATTTGATTTTGGAAGGCTTGAAAAAAAAGGTAATTTTTTAATTATTGAGTGTATGTTTTTATATTAGATTTAAACATTTCTCTCTTATAACTTATTTTTAATTTAAGAATATTACTTGGAGGAATTTTGAAAATTTTGAACTTCATATGGAATCATTTGTGGTTACAGAAGTACAGCAGTAGTGGCCATTTTTATAAAAATGGACAAGTAAGTGTTCTTTTTTAAATAATAGGTATTATTATTTGAGTTGGCAAATTCAATGACTGTTTTGTTGTTAAAATGATTGTTGATTTTATGATTTTGGGGTTCCCTTTAGGAGTAGTTTATTTTGCAATAAACTTTAAGACATTTTCAACATCACATTTCCAACAATACATTATTTTTGTTACAGCTTCAAATTTGGTGCCACATGAAAGGTTCTTTGATGTTCAATGCATATTTGAGAAACACCTCTTTTTGTAAAATCGGAGTACAGCCATAACTCAAAACCAAATCATCATAATTTTGTCGACAAAGACTTTGATTTTGGAAAGATTGAAAAAAAAGGTAATGTGTTAAGCATTGAGTGTATGTTTTTATATTAGATTTAAACATTTCTCTATGTAGTTTATTTTGCAATAAATTTTAAAACATTTTTATTTTGATAAAATTGTTCTTTTTCTATTACAGGCTACAACTTTAGATTCCAACAACACACAATACTTGTTATAGCGTCACATTTCCAGCAGTAATTTATTTTTGTTATAGCTTTACATTTGGTGCCACAATAAGGGTTTTTTGATGTTCGGACATCTTACACCCTAATTCCATATATATGGTCACTTGATTATGTTGTTTCAATTGTGGATCCATATCCTGTACCATCAGGAGTAGTATACCAGAGTATATCCAATTGAACGAGCAGAACCAAAGCAAGCAGGAAGGGCACTAGTAGTTTATGTTTTTTTACTGAACAAAAGTATTATAGGCATTGGGATGAGAGACCCTTTTTGTTATTTGAAATACACTTTGGTAAAAAATACAGTTCATTATGTATTCCGTGAAATTTCACTACTATTGTAAAACAACTTTTTTATTTATAATACAAACTACAATTACATTCATATATTTATTATTTTGAATAATTGTTTTGGTGTATTTATTTTGTTTTGTTTTATTTTTTTAATTATCAAAATTAAAATTGTTAAATTTCATAAAAGTGCAAACAAATTTGAAATAAATAAATTTACAGAAAACGTAAAGCCAAAAGCATGAAAAATACAAGACCGTCATCAATTGCCTGGTGACCGGCAAAGTAGATTTGAAATTCCGGGCCTGATCGGCATGCATCTGCTCAAAGGAAGAGGACCGGCGCCGGCAAGGAAACGGAAGCAAAGTTGATGGCAGGTATACCCAACCGTCAAGGAATCTGCAATCGGGATCAGCGCAATGCCAAATGCATGATTGTCACTTCATTATTTTATTTTATTTTTTGTGAGGGGCTGACCATTCATTAATCCTGACGACCATAGAATTTTTCGTTCCATGCTGAACGCCTGATTTTAATACTTAGTACTTCTGGGGTCATTGTTATATATATTTTATACTACTCGCCGGAAAGAATCACTCATCGCAAGCGCATGATTGTTAAGTTCTGCGAACTTTACATCCAAAATGCATGACCATGTCAGGTCGATGCCATCCATTACGGACCCCATGGCGTGATTGATGCTATTCAACGATCTGATGAATTTTAAGGAACAAGCTGCGGCTTTCTGTTCACATAAAAGTTCATAGTTACAATGCACCGGAAGGTCTCTATTTAAACACTTCTACATGCTAAAACCCTAACCTAGCTTTATGCCCTAAGCTTTATGCTTTACAAAGGCTTTAACTCAACTTAGCTTTACTTCTAATAATACAACTCACAAAAGCGGGAGGTAATTACTTTTTCCAACACTCCCCCTTAATTACAACCGCTAAACATACGATCTAATTTCAGCTAAGAACATAACAAAATTGCCTGCTGGTCTATGTCTCAGCTAGGCTTAGAGAACATCTTCATCTTGACTTTCTTTGCTGCAATGTGCTGATGCAACGTCTTCTCATACTTTCTGCTCCAAACTTTGAAGCTTTCAATGCTTTTCTTCTTCTTTGTGCTCCAGACTTTAAACTCTGGATATCTCTTCTTGTTATTGCATGGATGTTTCTTTTTTTCATGGCTCTCACTGAAAAACCAGTGATCTACAGCATCTTCAATGCTTCCTGCAAAATACTTGTTGCATGTTTCTTCCTCCAGCTTTTCAACTGGGTACATAGCATATCTTGCTTCTTCTTCAGATTCTGCTACTACAGAATGTAAGTTGTCATCTACAACTTCTTTTGGCTTTTCAAGCCAATCCTCAATGAATGCCAAATCTTCTTCGAAACTGGTTACTTTAGCTTCATCCTCCTCAGTTGCTACTGCTACAAAGACATCATCCACTTGATCGTCACTTTCAAGTAGGGTTACCATTCCAAACAACAACTCATTAATGAGTTTCTTTTGTTGTAGCACTGTCACTCTTTCTTCATAAGAAAGGTGTTCACCATCATACTCTGGTTCAAGTTCTTCAACCTCTATTGCTAAGAGGTTAACAACTTGTCTATTCGCCATCTGCTGAGGCTCATTGAGGACTATGGACTCCTTCTCTTGAGTCCACATCCTTCCTTCCTTATCGCTCCCTAAAAAAAGTATAGGATTTGCTTCGCGCTCCCTTAATGCAAAATTTCCCCCAAATCTAGCAATCTGAACTCTATCTTACAGTTTCAAGGCTACGGCCTTTTACTTCACTGCAGATTTCTCACGGTGGATCTCTCAGGCAGATTGGCTGCCTTCTTCAGCACAGATCTTCCTCCTCGGTCGATTCTCGGATTTCAGCGAGATCTTTCTCCACGCTGAACTGTGGATCTCTTCATTGGGATAGGGATCGGCTTCCTGCACGCTGATTACAAAAACAAGCACTCAACGCAGTCGCAACTCCAACATATGAGTATTGGGCGCTACTCTTACTCATGGAGGTCGCAGTACACTACAACATAGTAGTCGTGTTCAGGGTTCAATGCTCAATGGAGAAAGCTCCCGGCTGGTCTTGCCTCTGTCTTCTTCAACAAATCTTTCCTTCTTTCACTTCTTTTGCTCGGCTTTTCTACAAGCCTTCTCTTCACACAATGGCTTCTATACTGCACTGATTTATTTCACTTCTTGCAGAATTGCAGGTGGACAGTTTTCTCCCAGACGACAATCTTCTCCACGAATTTCGACCTGCGATCTCACCCAAATTGTCGCAGACTGGCGATCTCACCCAAATTGTCACGGGTCTCCACGAATTTCTTCTCTGCAGCTCCTTACAGCGGATTCTCTCCACTCGTCCAATTATGATTTCTCCCTTCACGGAAATTTCTCTTCTTCTACAGCGCTTTCCTTGATGCGGCTATCCTCCTATGCGGATCGGGCTCACCTCCCTTCACTGTAGATTTCTCACGCTGATCTCTCAGCCTTCTTCAACGCAGATCTTTCAGGCAGATTGGCTGCTTTCATATCACACAGTGGCTTCTTTTCTACACTGCACTGATTTGGGCGATCTCCTTCTTTTCTACACTGCACGACTGGACTTCACTCCAGCGATTTTCTCAGAACGGATTGTTGAACCGACTCACGAGTCCCAGAAATTTCATACCTTCAATGCAAATTTCTCACGCCGGATTCTCTCCTCTCGTGGATTGGGACGGCTCCTCAAGACTGTTGTCTCGTCTTCACGACTTGCTGATCAGATCCTGGCTGCTTTCTTCAAGCTTTCCAACAACAGTTGGAGTTTCTTCACGAATTTGCGTCAGATCTGCATGCTTTCCAACAACGGTTGGAGTTTCTTCACGAAATTGCTTCAGATCTGCATGCTTTCCAACAACGGTTGGATTTTCTTCACGAACTTGCTTCAGATCTGCATGCTTTCCAACAACGGTTGGAGTTTCTTCACTGCTCCAGCAATCTTGCTTATTGGCTGGGCGTTTATCTTCACAAATTTGCTTCAGAATTTGCAAGTGGATCTGCTCTTTTTCAATGAACAGATAGATGGCACCTCCTTCAATACAGAAGCTTGGCTGCCTTCTTCACAAATTTGCTTCAGATCTGCAAGTGGATCTGCTTTTTTCAATGAACAGATAGATGGCACCTCCTTCAATACAGAAGCTTGGCTGCCTTCTTCACTATGGAAGAATCCCTCTTCCCTTGGATCTGCTCTGCCTTCTTCACTATGGAAGAATCCCTCTTCCCTTGGATCTGCTCTTGGATCAATATGCTCTCCAAAAGACTTAATCAAGCTCTGATACCATGATGAATTTTAAGGAACAAGCTGCGGCTTTCTGTTCACATAAAAGTTCATAGTTACAATGCACCGGAAGGTCTCTATTTAAACACTTCTACATGCTAAAACCCTAACCTATCTTTATGCCCTAAGCTTTATGCTTTACAAAGGCTTTAACTCAACTTAGCTTTACTTCTAATAATACAACTCACAAAAGCGGGAGGTAATTACTTTTTCCAACACGATCGGCATGCATCTGCTCAAACGATGAGGGCCGGCGCCGGCAAGGAAACTGAAGCATATTCAACGATCGGCATGCATCTGCTCAAACGAAGAGGACCGGCGCCGGCAAGGAAACGGAAGCAAAAAGGACTGGAGTACGGCCCAAGATGACAGGTATACCCAACCGCGGGACTGGAGCAGGGCCCAAGATGACAGGTATATCCCCGTCAAGGAATCTGCAATCGTCGGGATAAGCTCAGCGCAATGCCAAATGCATGATTGTCACTTCATCCAAAATGCATGATAAAGCTCACCGCAATGCCAAATGCATGCTTGTCACTTCATCCAAAATGCATGATAAGCTCACCGCAATGCCAAATGCATGATTGTCACTTCATCCAAAATGCATGACCATGTCATGTCTTTTGTTTACTTGAACATAACATTTACATGAACACCATAGAGCTAAGTGATACTTTCATTTATATAAACCCTCAATGGCGTACCCTGAGACTCAAAGCTGTGGTTAGAGCGAATGCCCTCTAATGAGGTAGAATAAAGGAGTCTTCCATCTAATGGATAGAAATGTGTTAGTCGTTTTCGAATAGTTATAAAAATCAAACGATTTTGAAAAACATTGAAGTGACCACAATACTGATTGAAATGGGTAGGATTGGAAAGAATTGGATTCCACATTGGTTTTTCCATCAGTTCAACGAAAAAAAGATCCATGTCGTAGCTCCGTTCTTCACTGTGAGTAAGAAACTCACGTACATGCATAAGGTCGCTGCTTTTTGGTGTCTATTCCGGTTTCAAACATTCTGTTTGAGAATCATCAACTAAACGCAATTGCAACTAATTGCAGCCTTGTAGGGCTCTAATGAGAAGGCGTGTTTGCATTAGCTTATGGTTGATTGGCTCTTAATTATTATTTTCCTTTATGTGAAAATTTCACGATATCTCTAAATTCACCCGATAATAGAAATTGTATATTTTGCTTATAGTTCTTCTCAATCTTATTTACTATCATATCATTTTTAGTTTTTCATTGTTACCATTCAGTAGTAGATTTTCCCTTACTTATTAGTGCACGGTTAATTGACTTTTTGATTGTTCCAATTCTTGATTTTTAAGGGCAACACACTCATCATCAACTGGATCGTGGGTCTACATTTGTGTCCTCTGCTGCAGCCTCTACTGTCGCCTTTACATCATTATGTTAATTTACGGCCACACTCTGGTCCTCTAAGTCTAAGTCTACAATCCCGTTGTTTGCTGCCTCGGTTGCTGCCTCTGCATCTTCAGCATTATTAAAGTCTGGTGGCATTCCGTCAAAGAAGCTATCTCTTACTGTAAGAATACCAGAAATTATAATAATTATCATGGCAGAGAATGCGATATATGCCCCCAAAAGGTGTTGTAGCTTGTCTTTTGTGCGATTTACCACCAAGAAATCAATTACATGGCATACTAGAATTACAAATATACCAACAATTATTTTCATAAAAGTGTGCCTTGCCGAGATAGCTTCCAAAATACCTCAAATTGTCGGCTTAAAGAGTTTAGCCAATAAGATTCCTAAAATTCTCATCGGGCCTCGTGGATTTTTTCATGGAGCCTCACAGTTTGGAGCCCGTGAAGTAGGCCTGATTACTAAATTAAATCATTTGCACAAATATTTTCTTTGCATATAAGAACATCATCTCTATGTAAGTGGCTAGAGATTCCAAAGTAATTTGTGGACTGGGTTGCTGGCAAGCTAAACCTTCAAATTAATCTTAGGGATCACTGGAAACACAGGATTGAAGATCTAAAAGCTTACTTCATCTTTCTTTTTTTTCAGCCATGTGTATAGATAGGTCAACATTGATGTTGACCGGTCATCTAAAAAGGTTGTGAGAATTGATGAAGGTTTGATTCATTACAAGTATTATGGAGATGATGATCATAAGGTGTTGTATTTTTGGGGATAAGAGAGGATAGACACTAATCCTTTTATGTAATTTTGATTCAATTCTTTGAATAACAAATTATACATTGTTTTGGGAGGAAAAAAAACCTGAATGTCTATATTTAGAGTTTTAAAATATATATTATGTTAAACAAGTATATATTTTGCAAACTATTAAATTAAATGTGTCTTAAATTATAAATTTTAAAGTATGTACAATATTTACAAACAGATTTTTCTAAAAATAAAAGTAAGCTAAATAATAATGTACAAGTATATATATTTTATAAAAATAATTAATTAATATATATATATATATATATAATGGTGTGAAATTATATATTATATATTAATAAAAATAAAATATATATAATATTTTAGTTAAAAATACATATGTCAATAAAAATAAAAAGATAATATATACATATAAATATATTGTTTGTGTAACCACAAAAGTTTGTATATATTAGTTTTAAGTCAAAAATATATATATTAAAAAACTTATATTCATATATTTTTGTTAATTAAAAATATATAATATGTTAATAAAAAACAAATATATATTTATATTGTCTAATATACATTATTATTAGATTAAAAAAATATTTAATATTAATTCATAACAAAGTGTTTAACTAAGGAGTAGTCTATTTATTCTATTTTTTCAACTTTACCATAGGTTTTTATTGAAATGGGATAATTTTTTTGGTGATTTTTTAAAATTTTCCAATATGAACAAAATTAAACTGGAACAATTCAAACTATTATAAAAATCTTTATATAACAAAGACTAATAAATATTTAACAATATTTACATTAACCAAGAATATATCAAAACTAAAATATATAATATTTAACTATATACATTATTTACAATATACAATATTTAATTATATTTATTAATTACACCCTAAAAATATGTTAAGCATGGATGAAACTTAATGTTAGATACTATCACAATAGTGTTATTCTATTAAAACCAAACCCAGTGAGTCAAAGTAAGTCGATGCGAAGTGGATGAAAAAAGAGTACTAAAATATGCTCACATAACCAGCGGTGGGAATACTTGCCGAATCATTACTCCTGCCATGTTGCAATCAATCAAAATGGCAGCTATTAATTTATTTTCATTAATGCTTTATTAATGAGTATAGCATGTTAGTAAATTTTTTTATATATAATTTTTATAAAAATTATATTATATTTAGTTGTTAGAATTGGAAATTAATTTTAATGTGAATATGGTAGATTGTGTAATTGGCATGTTAAGTTAGATTACCATAGTAGCCAATAGGGTACCGTTACAAATTCTAGAATTGTAGCCGATAAAACTATACTTACCTAGAACTATAGCGTATTTCTAGCTACCATAGAACTGTGCCTAATGGAATAAGAAACTAGAATCAAACTGTACATAGGAAGAGGCCAAGAAGTTTTAACCAGAAAATGTCAAAATAAATGGTGGGTGTACCAGAGAAATATACTGATAAAATGTAATTATATTTAGATATTATGAAAAGAGAAGTTGCAGGCTTATGAAAATGATTTTGCATCTCATTTGGACCATTTATTAAGAGAATTAATTAAAATTTTGACAATTTGCATTTCACTTTTCAAAAAATTGAACCATTGTTATAAGAAAAACCAATCATGTGAGAAAAACCAGCTGGAGCTTGTTGTAAGAAAAAACAAGAAAAACCATCCTAAACATTGGTGTCCTCGGGGGATGGTGATCTATGGATTTAACAATAATAGTAGCTTATGCCCATTGTTTAGGATTTCAATGCAAGAGGAGTAGTCAAAATTATCCTTATTTATTCAACTACTCTAGGAGTCTAGTGAGATAAGTATAAACTTGGTGTACAACTAACATTAACACAAGAACAAGCATGTAGTTGGAGAGACTTAAACCTTGGTGGGGGCATTAACAAAACCCCAATTTCGTTGACCTGGAAAACCACTATTGACAGACATTTTAATGACATAAATTTTACTTCTTTTGAAGCTCACAAATATTTGGCCTTCATCTTCAAAAACTGAAGTTGATGTTCTTCTCTAGTAAACGAGCTCCACTCCTTAAGCAGATTTACTTCCCTATATTTCCAAATGTTGGTTTCCACTCTTTCCTTCTAAGTGATGCATAGAATGTCCACAAAATCAGGCGAGTAACATGTTCCTCCGTCAGTTTTTGTGTACTTATTGCAGGATTCCTCGGGCATTAGGGAAAAAGGGGGTGAATTTTAAAAGGGATAGTGCATCTTGTATAAATATATTTTTGATGTAATAAGCATGTTGGAAGTTATTATGAATATTTGACCATGCTGTGAAGGTTATGATAAGTTAATGTTAATCTATGGGACTTTGAATTGCTAGAGAGTTTAAGTATTTGTTGTTTTCTTTGATTTTGTAACATCCGTGGTGCTTGTTGGGTTGAGTTGTGAATATTAGACTTCTGATATAATTAATGATAAAATGTAATTATATTTAGATATTATGAAAAGAGAAGTTGCATGCTTATGAAAATGCTTTTGCATCCCCTTTGGGCCATTCATTAAGATAATTAATTAAAATGTTGACAATTTGCAGTTCGCTTTTCAAAAAAATGAACCATTGTTGTAAGAAAAACCAATCATGGGAGAAAAACCAGCTCGATCTTGTTGTAAGAAAAACCAAGAAAAACCATCCTAAACATTAGTGTGCTTAGGGGTTGGTAATCTGTGGATTTAAAAATAATACTAGCTTATGCCCATTGTTTAGGATTTCAATGCAAGAGGTGGAGTCAAAATTCTCCTTATTTATTCAACTACTCTAGGAGTCTAGTGAGCTAAGTATAAACTTAGTAAACCCCACTTTCGTTGACCTGGCAAGCCACTATTGACAGAAATTTTACTTCTTTTGAAGCTCACAAATATTTGGTCTTCATCTTCAAAAACTAAAGTTGATGTTCTTCTCTAGTAAACGAGCTCCACTCCTTAAGCATATTTACTTCCCTGGATTTCCAAATGTTGGTTTCCAATCTTTCCTTCTAAGTGATGCATAGAATGTCTAGAAACTCAAACGGTAACATCTTCTGCCGTCAGTTTTTGGGTATTTATTACAGGATTCTTGGAGCCTTGGGGGAAAACAAGGGGTGACTTTTAAAAGCGATGGTGCATCTTGTATAAATAGATTTTTGCTGTAATAAGCATGTTGGAAGTTATTATGAATATTTGACCATGCTGTGAAGGTTATGATAAGTTTATGTTAAACCTGCAAAAGATATAAGAAAGAGAGATTTTTTTATGTTCACAAGTGACTGAAAAGGGTCAATGAGACTAGAAAGTAAAATTCACATTAGCAATTAGCTCACATTAGAAAGTGAGCTAAGTATAAACTTTTAGTTTCAACTTGCAACTACAGAAATTGTTGCTTGCAGTTTTTGCATGTTTTTTTAACATACCTTAACTAAGATTTTGCATCCCAGAAAAAAGTACTCTATTGAATATTCCTAACTTTTTATTAACGTTTTCTTTTTGCAAAATCCAACATGTATCAAAATTAAAAATTACAATACATGGCCATCAGAATTGTCATAAACTAGAGCCAAAGAGCAGTTTTGCAATCTTCTATGTCCTACACCTAGCATATTCATTTGCTTGCACCTTGAATATTATCTATATCTTCCCTCAAGTGGAATTCCTGACTTAAATTTGCATATATCCAGATCTTCTCTACTTGCAGAATATAAGATAACGTCAGGGTTCCATGTGTTCAAAAAATATCATAAACTACGTTTCAAGTATGACTTGAAGGTGCCCTCTAACGTACAGACTCTAACAGGGTAATTTTGCAGTTTGATTTTAAAAAAACTGAACCATTGTTGTAAGAAAAACCAATCATGTGAGAAAAACCAGCTTGAGCTTGTTGTTAGAAAAACCAAGAAAAACCATCCTACAAATTGGTGTGCTTAGGGGTTGTTGATCTATGGATTTAACAATAATACTAGCTTATACCCATTGTTTAGGATTTCAATGCAAGAGGAGTCAAAATTCTCATTATTTATTCAACTGCTCTAGGAGTCTAGTGAGCTAAGTATAAACTTTATCCCAGCTGCTACTTTGTATTCCCTATTTGAAAATTGATGCCAGTCTAAACTTCAGCTTCCAACTTGCAACTACACAAATTGTTGCTTGAAGTTTCTACATGTATTTTTAACATACCTTAACTAAATTTTTCATCCCAGAAAATTACTCCATTGAATATTCCTAAATTTCGATTAACATTTTCTTTTTTAAAATTCAGCATATATTAAATTAAAGATTACAATACATGCCCATTAGAATTGTCATCAACTAGAGCCAAAGAGCAGTTTTGCAATCTTATCTCTCCTACACCTAGCATATTCATTTGTTTCCAACTTGAATATTATCTATATCTTCCCTCAAGTGGCATTCCTGGCTTAAATTTCAATATCCAGATCTGATCTACTTACAAAAAAAATCTCCCAAATTAAATAGAGTAGTGCCTCATGAAAGTTACTCAACAGCGTTGTTTTCATAAGAAATATATGCCTATTTGACCAGATTACATCCCACATAATCTTGCATGTCTTCCTGCTAGATCATCCATCTGTTCCCAACTACGAAAAAATCAACGCATGAGGAGGAGTCAAAATTTCATGAACTCGACATTCCATGTTACAGTTCTTCGTTTTTTCACTCTTTGCATGAAATCCTTTTTCTATGATCTTGTATTTTCTGTAATAAAATTAAGTCAAATTGCAACCTCCTTTGCAATGCTTGGTTCTCCAGGATTTCCATCCACCAATTCTTAGTTTTTATTTTGGATCTTCCCATGGAAATGTTTGTCTTTTATAAACTTTTCAATCCTCAAATGCATCACCCCGTCGCAACTATTAAATTTGATGTTCTATATAAACAAACATGAGTTCAGCTCCTTCTTAGTCATTTTGTACATCTTCTACATACAGATATAGCTGAGGCGGTCTGAAAAATCTTTGTGTAACTCAAGGCCCTTGTTTCTGTTTAAGAACAAACAAACAAAAAAACATACTTTATCTTCATTACTCTACCTTCAATATACTTGAAAGTCGTCTTGTGTAAAATTTTATACAGACAGTATGGTTGGCACCTTATTAAACCAAGAGCCCTAATCTTTAAGGTTCAAGGTTCAAGACAATTATGTCTCCATCCTCATAACATTCCAACTTAAAGGCGTATGAATATTAGGAGCACCAACACTCAAAATATTCACAAGGTACAACTAAAAAACACTCAAGCACCTAAACGCCAAGGTTATGTATGTGATCATTATAAAGATATATCCACTTTCAATATAAAGATCTATCCACTTTTGTGAAAAAAAATATAAATAAACTTACAAGTCAATTATCATTTAAAATAAAAAAAATTGCATTCAATCCACAACGTTTAATTTTAAAAAGTGTGTGTAACGTCCAAAACAACCAATGTTGTCACAAATTATTGGTTGGAGTATTTATTAGCTTGAGTTAAGTGCATGCTTGTTCTCTCTTCGTGTATGTTGCCTACGAGAGGCATGTCCTGATTTTATTATTAACCTTGGGAAAAGGTAGGGTTACCCAGAAAGTGTCAACTCATCCAACAGAGTCAAGATTCATCATAATCAGGTGTTTGGCATGTATGGGATGAATACATGCTCCCTTTCGAGGCTTTTTTTGTGGTAGGTGAAATTCACATGGGCACTCAAACCTATAACTTTTAAGTGACTCTCATGTCATGACTCGGGGTAACATACTCATGAAGAATCCATCATGGAGAAAGGTTTGTTGTTAAGGGATATACGTCCCAATCCCTTCACCGAAAGTAAGAACCGTAGATGAAAGGATGATTATTTAAGATTCAACCATAGCTTACAGACATAAATTTTATCCTTATGAATCATGGAGAAAGGTTTGTTGTTAAGGGATATACGTCCCAATCCCTTCACCGAAAGTAAGAACCGTAGATGAAAGGATGATTATTTAAGATTCAACCATAGCTTACAGACATAAATTTTATCCTTATGAATTGACTTTGTAAAGCATTTTAGAGTTTAACTACTTTGTGTTTATTGTGTTCAATTTCCATTTTAGATGCAATATCTTAAATTCCATTGCAACTACACTTTTAAAATATATACATTTTGGTCTTCGATTTATTATGATGAAAGGTATGAAGATAAATATTATGAAGATAAATATTAAGATAAAGGTATGAAGATAAAGGTATGAAAGGTATGAAGATAAATATTATGAAGCTACTGTATATTATAAATTTTTTAATTTTAATGATTTTTTACTTCTTAAGTTTAAATATATTCTTTATATAAATTATAGAATTTTGCAAAATTTCTCAATTTTCGTAGGTTTGAGACCATCTAATTATTTGCTTGTGCTTCATTGAATGTTGAACATTCACTACAACATGGTTTCGTAGACCCCAAATAACACTTTGTTATGTTACTTGTTCTTAGTATTGATAAAGGTTAGTGTGTTTTGACAATGGAGTTACACCACGAAGGCATTATCCATTTCCCATAATTCTTAATTTTCCATGTTCGTTTCCCAAAACCAGAAGACACCCTGAAGTCATTAACCATTTGCCATCATTCTTAATGCCTTGTTAATTTCCCTAGTTAATGATGCTGCCATATTAATTTGACAAAATTATTTAGCAGACATCAATACTTTGGGACTTTTAATTGGATAAAAATCTAAAGGATTAGGTTCAAGCACTATACCCAAGACACAGGAAGGTGCCAATAGAGTCCTCTATATCACCTATCTTACAAGTTTACCTTGGTCAAATTTTATGGAAAACTCTTTGCAATGTACAACAATGTGACATTGTAACCATCTCTTTTGAACTTGAATTAGAATATATTGAATCTAAGCCACTATGAGCCATTATGTCAAAGGTCACAATGGTATAACGTAGCATAATGAATAGTGGTGTTTCTTTATTTGGATATATTTAGTGGTTGGTTGAAAAATCCAATATGAACATTTGATGGATAATCCCAAGAGCAGGTATGTGCAGTGCTTCCTACGAAAGTAAGAATCTGTAAGTGTACTCCAAGTTTCTAGGAGTTGAAGAGTATTTAAGAGGTTCATAGATCAAATCTCATGCATTCGTCGACATACTCAAAGTGGGATGAAAGCTCATCACACACCAAATAAAAGCCTAAGGTGCATAGATCAAATCTCATGCATTCCTCCACATACTAAAATTGGGATCAAATCTCATCACACACCAAATAAAAGCCTTATGAATCGGATTTGATACAACTTTGAATTTGTAGTGGGAAATATTAAAAACCTCAAGTGATAGCATGGCACGCCATCAGTAAAGAGCACATTTCCATCAACGCTAGATAGCTTTACTATATAGATGGGTACAATGTTTTCCCAACCTTTTTATGATTAAAACAAATAATGAAAAACCCTAAGGTAGAGTAGCATTTATCAAATAATCATTTTAAATTTCCTCTTTATCAAACATATTTGATTTACATTCACTAAAATTCGATACCATTTATCTCTGTGTCTTATTGAATTATTTAAAATGGAGGGCAGAAAGGGTTGTGGATCTGACTATGGCAAGGTTTTTCTTGTATGTGATATCCCATTTAATATGGCTCATTCCATAATATTTGAAAAAATTATTAATGCTATTAATGAAGTCCCTACATTGTAAGGGAACCTACCTATGAGAGGCTTTTCATAGTGCAATTAATTATTCAGGTCAAGTGAAAATCACAAATATTTAAAAAGGACTAGCCATGTTAGGGCCATCTGGGAATTTTTTTCAATCCTTAAGGTTAATACAAGGACTTTCTATCATGCATTTACAATTACCTAAAGTGTATATGAACTTGTTGTCATCCTCTTATCTAAAAATATTATATTTTCATGTGCATTTAACATGATGTAACACACATCCAATATCTCGTGTGATGTAATACCCCCATATGTTTTGTCATCTTAGGTGGAGCACTTGAATGGAAAGTCAACTTTTTATATGTTTTATCATCTTAGGTGGAGCGGTTGAATGGATAGTCATCTATGAGAAGTCATTTATAACATCATACTTTTCCATGGTGGAGGGAAGTACCCACCCACTAATGATGCCTGATGGGAATAGGTTTGGAGTGGCACAAATGTGGAGTTTATTGAAAATTCACATTGATGTTTTATTGAGTCTCTTTTTACATATATCGAATGTGTACAAAGACATTTCCATCAACAAAGTCTATTGTCTTTAACAATTAAATTGTGATGTGCATTTAATATGATGGAATACCCAACCAATAGCTTTTCTGATTATTACCTTGCATTCTCCGTATGTTTTATTATCTTAGGTTAAGCTATTGAATGGCCACACAAGTGTTTCTTCCAGAATCGATAATTGAATTCACACAAGAAAAATGGACACCAAACTTCGAGATTGGCTATAGATTTCTTAATTATATCCAAGTCCGCTTCAAACAACTAAAGAAAGATTGCCAAACATACTCCCAGTTCACTCTAAATCACATTTGTCAATGGTCACAAATGCTCAATGAGGGATGTGTGAAGCAAATTGAAGGGATATCTTCATAACTTGAATTTGGGGTTTATGGTTTTAGGAATTAGGTATTTTATAAACAATTAATTAAAAATTACATTTTCTACAAGGCTCGCTACTGTAAATGGACAAGAACTCCTCCAAGCTTGAATATGGGTTGTAGCTTCCTTACTTAAATTCCAACTCCACTGAAAGCAGCCAATAAATATTGCCAAACAAACTCTCAACTCACTCCAAATCACAATATTCAATACTCACAAATGCTCATTTTGAGGCAAATTGGGGAGGTTCTCTTTATAACTTGCATTTAGGGTTTAGGGAAATGTTTTAAAACTTGGACTCAGACTCAAAACCAGTCGAGGTTACACTCATATTTGACTTAGACTCGATAATGACTCAGTTCACTTTGATTTTCATGACTCGCTTTAAAAAAAAATACAAATAAAGAGATAAAGGCCAATTGAATCTATATGATTTCTCTTGATGCTAAATTTCTACCTCTATACGTAAATTGTTACATTGAATTTGGATGGGTAAAGTATTAAACGTAGGCTAGGCTTGGAATTTGAGCTAGGCTTGGAATTTGAGCTAGGACTTGACCTTGACAGGTGTATCGCTCTACTACTGAGTTAAATACTCTTATACATAAGGGGTATTGTGGACTGATATTTGTTGGAATATATTAATTATATTCCTTGGAAGGTAATAATGTCTTTGTATTATGTCGGAAGTTATCCACAATCTTATGTAAAAGAGTAATACATTTATCCCATATACATTATGGTAAAGTATGCTCTTGATATCCATCATTATATAAATATATATTATTATGGAGAATTATATTATCCCACATGCAATATGTGAGAGTAATTCCTCCACTTCTCTTGGTATATAATAGGGTCAAGGCAGTCACATCACAAGTAACTCATATACAACAAGTGATAAAGTGGTATATGCTCATAGATAGTATTGACACATGGTTTTGTGATCTCAAGCTCTGCTATTTGTATTGGGATTATTTATAGTTTCTCTCTTGTAAGATTGAAGGATATTTTTGGAGATAATAGAAGACAACCTTCCCATGGATGTAGCCCAATTGGATGAACCACGTATATCTGGTGTACTCTGTTCCTTGACCTCCAAGCTACAACCAACAAACCCTTCTATTTTATCATGTTTAAAATTGGAAAATATAAGAATTGAACACATGACCTGGACCTAACCAACGCACTTCCCTAAAATTGAGCTACATACCATTTTTCATCATGCAAACATTTAGTGGTTTGATATTATGGGGGGTCTTTACATATCTACAATGTTCCCTTCTCCTTCCCATATTGTGCTACTATTTCTTCACTTCTTTGATCCTCTCTTAGATGAAACATAACTACCTACATAATTACCCTCGTTTTCTTTATGCTTTTCACTTAATACGAATTGTTTCCCTTTTTTCGCAGCTGATATTTGTAGTCCATCTATCTGCCACCACTATGTTATGGACACTTTCTTGACCGAAAATGTTGTTTCATTTCTACTGCACGGTGTTGCTGACCTTTTCCCATTTCTACACGCTATTTCTCTCAACCCGGTAAGCTCTCTTAACTCAGCAACTACCTGAAGCTGAATCTCTATCTTTAATGGGATTCATAAGCACCAAACGTTGCTTCCAACAATGTACAATAGAGTTGTGGAGGATCAACAACTACAAGAAGGTTCTATCATCAAAGTCACCAAATGTACATGCAACATTCTACACAATGCAATGTATGCTTCATTTTCTCTTCCTTTTTTTCACTCAATGCCTTTTGCACTCCTACTACTTGTAACATATTTTTGCTTCTACTTAGTTGGTTGTGTTCTTCTTACCAGGACTATCACATTGATAACGCTTGAAGTTGTCATGTTGGAAGCACCAATTATCGGGGAACCATCCCCTTGCAACTTTACTACTGACTTTACCTCCCAAAGCAGTTCCTCTATTTAATAAAACATCCTCCTTGATCCACAAACCCCTTCACTTGCCATACCTTCCTTACCAAATTCAACCCCAGGCCTTGTTGCATCTACTATTCCATTCACATCACTTAACCCTTGCAACAAAACTTGGGCCATTCAAGGCCGAGTCATTTCCAAGAAAAATATCGACGCAAACAATAATAAAAAAGGACCAGGTAAACTCTTTGGGTTTAACCTTGTTAGTGCTTCAAAAGATGAGGTCCATATCTCTGCGTTCAATGAATTAGCAACATCATTGTATGACCAGAGACAAGTTGGAATAGTCCACATGGTCTCAAATGGCACAATCAAACCATCCAACCCAACATACAACCACTTGAAAAGCTATATTGAAATTTTCCTAAGCACCTCATCAACCGTCCAAGCTTGCTTGGAGGAATATCCCTTGATCCCTTTTCATTGCTTCCACTTTAAGTCTATCTATGACATCCAAACTACACCCTTCAATTCCATGGTTCACCTTATTGAGATTTTTATTTTTGTTTCCCCTACATTAACTATACGCAAAAGGGATGGCTTAGAAATGGTGCGCCGAATAGTTGTCTTGAGGGACATGTCTAAACATAGCATAGACATAACACTTTGGTGGTAACACTGCGAAATTGATGGTTCCCAACTTGCTACCCTTCGAGGTTTGGCTACTCCCCCAATCCTTGCAATCAAAGGTGGT
The DNA here is from genome assembly GCA_027924585.1 of Larix kaempferi. NCBI lineage: Eukaryota > Viridiplantae > Streptophyta > Pinopsida > Pinales > Pinaceae > Larix > Larix kaempferi. The sequence continues at coordinate 9,126,385 of BSBM01000428.1, forward strand.
CGCCTTACAAAGTTCAATGGTAAAACTATTAGAACCATCTCCAATACCAACCTTCTTATAAAACCAAGTATTTGTAGCCAACATTGACACTTTTGAATATTATATTATTTTCTTATTCTGTTTGTTTATGAAATAAAAAAAATCATGGAATCTACTTTTCCCTTCAACAACTTATCATATTTGTGCATACTTCATTTATTGCTTTACTTTTGCAATGGTTTAATATACATGTTTCCCTTTCAACAATGCCACCTTTAGTTTCATAATCAAATACCATTGTTGACTTACATATTTATTGTAACTTATATGGTCACTTTTGAATATGATTGCTTTTTCATATTTAGCAATTACAAACCTGGAATTAACCTGGAATTACCTGCATGAACAATCTTAAATATACTATTATTTTCTAATTCGTTTGTTTATGAAAAATGTTCATGGGACCTACTTTTTCTTGCAACAACTTATCATACTTGTGTATGCTTCATTTATATCTTACAATATACATTATTTACCTTTCCAAGGATTAGATATATAGTATGTTTTTCTTCCACCAATGCCACCATCATGTTCATAATGACCTCACACTTTTATTGTAGGCATGCTGTGTTGATGTATATGTAACTTCGGAATGTACTTCATATATATATATATTGTACTCCTATAGAGATGTATTATTCCTCTATACGGAAGTGTCGTCATTTGTATTGACAAGTGTCGCAAGTGTGTTAACTTGCCTATGGGTTATTAGACCACCTTGTAAGGGGTCAGCCCGGATTAATGTAACATGAGGTTATTGTGCTAAGCTAGACAAGTCGGCCCCATAAGTTTATTGGGCAGTCAGGACAAGTATAAATAGAGATCTCCTGATCTCTATTTGGATCACTTTAGAACTCACTCTTCCTTCACTCGGAAAGTGGCGCGCATGTGAGGAGGAGGATCAGCTGCTAGGAGGAATCTATCTCTATGTACTTGGGTTGTACTTTGGTTGTATTATTTCTCTATCTATATCTGAGAAAGTTGTGGGGTTTTTCACCTTAGGGTTTTCCCCACAGAAACTCTATGTGTCTATTGTCTCTTATGTTTGCTTGTTTTGATGATTGACATGCTTGCTATGATTGATATGCATTGATATACTATACATGTTATTCTCTCAGCAAATATCCTAGAGTATCTTGAATTAATGCTCAAAATTTAACATGGTATCAAAGCTAACCTGAGAAGAAGACATTGTGCAGTGACAGAAACCAGGGTTTCTTGTTTATTGGGTTTCTCTCCACAGATTTTGGAAAATAAATATGATAGATTGACTCTCCTCAGCAAGGTGAATCTATCTATCCAATCAGAATTCAATTCTGGGCACCTTCAGTTTTGGCCCTAAAAATTAGGGTTTCCACAAAAATAAGAATTTCTGAAATCTGAAGACATAGCTGGAAGCTCCTTGGAAAAATTGAATTTTAGAGCTTTGGATCAATATTTTTGGCTGGATAGGAAACTCAAACCGTAATTCAGGGTCCTCCCCAGTGAACTCGGGAAGACTAAAAGGCAGTTCTGAAGGGTGAAGCTTTGCAGATCTCAAATTCTGAATACACCAGGATGATCAGCTCATCAAGGCACATCTTTCTATCCTTTCAGAAAATTGAAATTCACATTTTAAATTTTTAGGGTTTCTCTAACAAACCCTAATCTAGGACCAAATCCAGTTTTCACCAAATCAAGTGGTAAGACCTAAATATTTCTATTTCCATTTGAAGTACTCTTTAAATATGTCTCACCACGCCAAGCCTGGAAGTATAGGATTGGGTTAATCCTTAAGAGAATGAGTTGGACTCATATATAAGGGGAGAGGTCCCTATCCCAGAGGGAGAAGAGGCTAAAGTCCTCCACAAGAAGAACTTTGTCAAGGAAAAGAGAATCATTGCTAATTCTATCAAGGACCATCTCATCCCCCATGTGTCATCTCTGAAGACACCCAAAGATATGTTTGACTCATATCCAAGCTATTTGAAGGGAAGAACATAAATCAGAAGATGACTCTGTAGAACCAATTGAAAGGGGTAAAACTTCAGAATGGAGAATCCATTCAATCTTATTTTTCTAGGGTCTCTTAGATCAAGAAACAACTAGAAGCAGTGGATGAAATGGTGGAGAATGGTGAAGTTGTCATGACCACTCTGAATGGCCTACCTAGGTCATGGGACTCCTTTATCCAAGGAATCTGTGCAAGAAAGAAGTTGGTATCCTTCAGCAAACTACAAGAAGAATGTTTACGAGAAGAAGCAAGGGTTGTGGCATGAGAAGAAAATATGGGGAATGAAGATCAAGCTCTCACAGCTCACACCAAGAAAGGGAAGTCCAAGAGAGAGCCATCTCACTTCAAGAAATATTCACATCACCATAAAGAAAGGAGAATATGCTTCACCTATAATGAAAAGGGACATATTGCCATAAATTGTCCCAAGAATAAGAAGGACAACAACAACTTCAACAAGAAGAAGAAGGGTAGCAAAAGAAGGTACCATGATCATGCTGCCGAGGATGATGAACCTCCCAAGAAGAAGGCTAGAGCAGAAAGTGATGATGATGACTCATCAAGCGAACAAGAGTATGTTCTAATCTCTGCTCTCACAGGTACTATTTCTCATGGTTGTAATGATTGGCTTATTGACAGTGGGGCTTCCAAACACATGACTGGGTTTAAAGAATCTTTTGTAAATCTATCTGAACATGAATCACCCCATAAGGTGAAACTTGGGGATGATTATCAATACCCTATCAAAGGAAGTGGGGAAGCCTCCTACAACCTAGATTCTGGAATGTCTTTGAAGATGAAAGAAGTTCTTTATGTACCTGGGCTCAAGAAGAACCTACTCTGCATATCTGCATTGGACGCAAACGGTATGAGGGTTGCATTTGTGGATGGCCAAGTTCTAATGTGGCCAAAGGGAAAGACCATAGATGATGTAGTGGTGATTGGAGAGCAAGAGGGAGGATTGTATAAATTGAAGGGACAACCTGAACATGCCATGGTGCATGATTCCATGGAGCCAAGTGAACTTTGGCATAGAAGACTTGCTCATATGCACTATAGGGCACTTCCAATTGCAAGAAAGGCTGTAGAGGGTCTTCCTGAAATCAAGACAAAGCACGAAGGTGTTTGCAAAGGATGTGCAAAAGGAAAGAACATAAAGAAATCATTTCTAGGCAGTGAAAGCAAAGCTAAATGAATCTTGGAAATCATCCACTCAGATGTATGTGGTCCGATCTCATCCAGTTCTTTGAGTGGGTATGTTTACTATGTCTCTTTCATTGATGAATTCTCCAGGAAGACTTGGGTTTACTTCTTGAAGAACAAAGATGAAGTGTTTGATAAGTTCAAGGAATTTAAAAACCTTGATGGAGAACCAAACTGATAAGAAGATCAAAACATTCAAATCCGACAATGGTGGAGAATTCACTTCAGGTGACTTCAAGAAGCTATGTGTTAAATTTTTAGAATTTACTTCAATTTGATCTTGGATCTTAACTGAGAGAACAACATGTACAGCAAATCTACAACATATCAATCATGGACACAATAATGCAAGCACACAAGAGACATAGAGTTTACTTGGGGAAAACCATAAAGGTGAAAAACCCCAATAACTTCCTCAGAGATAGATAGAGCAATGATACAACCAGAATACAAGAGATAGTATTCTCCTAGCAATAGAGCCTCCTCCTCCACAAGTGCGCCACTCTCCCAAGTGTGAGTGAGAGAATAGAATGTATAAAATGAGAGAGACACACTCTCTATTTATACACTAACTTGACTTGACCTTTACTCAACTAGGTCGGCCTCAACTTAACCACTTAACATAATGTTGACTGGGCCGACCTCCACTAGGGTGGTCTAATAACTCTTTGACCCACATGGCCAACCTCCAATAGGGTGGTCTAATAACCCTTTGACCCACATGACTTATACAGGGACGACCCCAACAAGGTGGTCTAATAACCCATCAAGTATAAGTTACGACACTTACAATATAAATGACGACACTTCCGTATAGAGGAATAATAACATCTCTATAGGAATACAATATACATATATGTGAAATACATTCTGAAGTTACATATACATCAACACTCCCTCTTAACTAGGAAGGTATTTCTCGACACAGATCTGCTAGCACAAGTCTTCTTCTCTAGATCATCATCAATGAATCATCATCCTCGAATCATCATCATCATCACTGCTACTACTATCTCAATCAATCTCTGAATCTACTCATCATAGGAAGTTCTACAGAGACATTTCTTTTTCATACTGGATGTAGGCCCACCACCTGCAGGTCTTCGTCATCACTGGCCATACTGTGGAAATATTAGGACTTATTACGTGCGTCACAAAACCTTAAAAGAGTTTCTTGACTAGCAAGAACCCTAAAGAGCATCTGAGGCCTTTTTGATCCTATCCAGATCTCCAGGACTTATTACATGTGACCCCACCACAAAACCTCGAAAGAGAATCCCAGGACTAATTATGAGCACAAGGCTCAACATATTGGATCTCCCAGGGCACAAATTACATGTGGTCACCACAAAACCTAGAAAGAGCATACCAGGACTGATTACGAGCACAAGGCTCAACCTATCGGATCTCCTAGGGCACAAATTACATGTGGTCATGGCAAAACCTCGAAAGAGCATCCCAGGACTGATTACGAGCACATGGCTCAACCTATCGGATCTCCCAGGGCACAAATTACATGCCATAGGACAAAACCTTGAAAGAGCATCTGCCAAATATCCCAGGGCACAAATTACATGCCATAGGCAAAACCTCGAAAGACTATCTGCAGATCTCCCAAGGCACAAATTATATGTCCTCCCAAGCAAAACCTCGAAAGAGCATTTTCCAGATATCCCAAGGTACAAATTACATGCCATAGGCAAAACCTCGAAAGACTATCTGCAAATCTCCCAGGGCACAAATTACATGCTTATCTACACAACCTGTTCCACGGCCACAGAGTATCAACCTGATACTCACCATAAATCATCCTGATCATCATCACTGCAACATCCTGCTGCATGTCATCTGGAGCAACATTCTGAAGCTTGTCATCCATGATCATCCTGATCATACAATGCATCTACCTGATGCATACCAAGTATCTACCTGATACATATCATCATACATGATCCACCTGATCATACATGATCCACCTGATCATACAATGCATCCACCTGATACAAATACAAATACATGATCCACCTGATCATCCCTGATACATATCAACATACATGATCTACCTGATCATACAATGTATCCACCTGATACATATACATATACATGGTACAAGCATCCAACATGATGCATATAAAAAATACATACAAATGATCCAACCGATCATATCCAGCATCCAACATGATGCGTACATACATATAAATGATCCAACTGATCATATCCAGCATCCAACATGATGTGTACATACATATAAATATAAATGATCCAACTGATCATATCCATCATCCAACATGATGCGTACATACATATACATATAAATGATCCAACTGATCATATCCAACATCCAACATGATGCATATACAGAGCAGTAACTGGACCATTGTCCTGATGCTCATCATCCAACGCTTACATCCACAGCCATGTGAAGGATCCTCCTTCCAAAATGCTTGAAATGGCTTCTGCAAATTTGTCCATCACTTTTTCCTCGAAGTGTCATCAATATGAAGAACACCAAGCCTCTCCCTGAAGTACTCGAACTTCACCTTGGCTAGTGGCTTCGTCAGCACATCTGCAATCTGATCTTCCGTCGGAATATACAGGAGCTTCATGGCTCCTCTCTGCACCATATCCTTGATATAGTGATATTTGATCTCTATGTGTTTCGACCTGTCATGAAACACTGGGTTCTCGGACAGCTTCACACAACTCTGGTTATCACAAAAGATACAAGTAGCATCCAACGGGAGATCAAATAACTCGGACAGTAACTTCCGAAGCCATACTACCTCACAATTAGCTGAACATGCTGCAACATACTCTGCCTTAGCTGTACTTAGTGCTACGCAAGACTGCTTCCTGCCGAGCCAAGAGATCACACCTGATCCCATACTGAAGCAACATCCAAATGTGCTCTTCCTATCTACAGCACTGCCAGCCCAATCTGAATCAACATAACCCTGTAGGTTAAACTTTTGATTCACTTCATACTTGATCCCATAATCCATTGTACCCTTCAGGTACCTCAGAACATGCTTTACAACAACCAGATGAACACTCCTTGGATCTGTCAAGAACTGACTCAATGTGTTCACAACAAAGCAAATATCTGGTCTCGTGTTCGTCAGGTGCATCAAGGACCCAATCATCTGATGATACATAGTGATATCAACCGACTCAGATGAAGCATCACACAGAAGCTTCAGGTTTGATGCCATAGGTGTGGCCATACCCTTGCAATCCATCATCCCGAACCTCTTCAGGATCTCTATTGCATACTTCCCTTGTCCAAGGAAGATTACATCTGCACTTTGCCACACCTCCATGCCAAAAACAAATAGTGCATCATCCCCAAGTTCTTCATCTCGAACTCGGCAACAAGATTCCGCTGCATGTCGGCAATTAATCTATCCTCACCTATTATAAACAAGTCATCCACATACACGTCTTCTTCAACTAAACCATTCAAGAAGGCTGTCTTGAAATCCATATGGTGTATCTTTCACTTCATCACTACAGCCAGAGCAAGTACTGATCTAATGGAAGTGTATCTAGCTACAGGAGCAAAAGTCTCTATGCTACCACCTACAGCATGCTTGATCTGTAGATCCTCTTGGAAGTCACTACAGACTCCCCTTCAGGTCTTGGGACTGCATGCCAAACATCTTCATGATCAACTAGTACTCCTCGATCATGGTATTCTTCCCAAATCCTGGGAACTTCAATGTCTTCAATATTTTCAATAGATAACCTTTTTGCTGAACAAATGTTGTAGTCCTTCTTTTGTAGGTGATGGTATATGATCTTTCCTACACAACAAGTTAAATTGCATGATTAGAAAACATCTCATAGTTTTCAGAACAAATTCTTACACATAAAGAAATATGTCATACAGTCATGCAATTATCTTAGCCAATGCTTCAATACAACATTTATCCATATTCTGTAACTTTCTAGATGCCTTCCAATCTCTACCAGAACATTGTTAAGAGTGTGCACAACTCCTAACATGTCAGCAAAGAGGTTTCATTCTAGATAAGTAGCAATGGAATGTTGTACAGTGCCATAGGCCACTTACCCATGTATATTAGTAGTATACTGTTCATCAATGCAACTATTCTAATATGCATAATACACAACCTAATTCTAGGAACATAAGCATATACATCATTGAATAACATTATGTAATAACTGACAATTCAAATACTTATCTTTGTTTGGTTGCTGGGTGGACTCCCTCTGAATCTTTGCAACTCCATTCTGATGTGGATTGTGAGAAGTGGTCAACTCCCTCTGAATATTTGCATCCTTGCAGAAACTACTGAAGTGTGCTCCTTTGCTTTCTTGTAGTAACAAATGGAGTGTGCTCCCTCTTGATCTTTGCTTCCTGGATTACCTATCCTTGAACTTACATCCATCCTTAATCACTATGCATGCTTATTAGTATCATCATTGTGTTATTCTTGATGTCTCATACATAATCACACATTTATTAGTATAATCTTAATACTATCAAAACACAATAATCTTAAACATGTATATTCATGATCATTCACAGATAATAAACATTAGTATTCAAGATTTCAGGGAAGTCTTCTTTTACTCATGCATATTCTTATTTGATCCTAGGACTCTTCAGATTAGTTAAATCATCAATGCATAAACCCGTGATTACTCAAACCTATACCTTCATGATTCTTCTGGTTAGTCATATCATCAATTATGGTAAGAAACATAATATGCATACAGCCATGACTATTCAAACCTATGACTTCATGAATAATCATTATCAACAACACAACAGTATAAGATCCTAACACAATGGGGGATTCTAGCTTGATATGGGAAAAACATACCTGGATTAGAATGCTAGCTAGTTATGTCTAACATACCCGCATAATGTCCTCTGGTTCTCTTCAGTGACTTGTGCTAGTAACCTACATGTCTCATAGGTTAACCATTGTAGGACCAAGTTATACATACCTCGAAAGTAGATCTTCTATGAGATCCATGACAATGGATGAATCTTTGTCTTCATGTCACCATGATCATATGTTCTTGAAGTAGAACATGATTTTTCTTTCTTGGTGTACCTTTTATGTTAATGAACAACATAAACCTCATACATCACCACAATGCATTAGTACATGGATAAGTGTCAAAACCTTAATCAATGAATATCTTCTATTAAGGTAATACGACAAGTCTAGTAATTAATCAAGATTGTACTGTAATGATATGAAGACAAACATATGATAAACTTAACCATGAAACATACCTGTAAGCCATACTTGTCAAGATTGCTTGTAATCTTCTTATGGAAGGCCTTAGCCTCATCTCCCTCTGAGACAGGAACTCCTTCACTTATGCAGGTGACCAATCCATCTTCTTCTAGGATTAACCCAATCCACTTGATTTGCAAGAACTGGACCTGGAGCTGGATTAGGGTTTGTCAAAGAAACCCCAAAAATTCAAACTTTGAATTTCAAACTTTCGAAAGGATAGAAATATGCACCTTGATGAGCTAATCAAGTTGGTATATTCAGAATTTGAAAACTGCAAAGTTTCACCCCTCGAAATTGCCTTTAGATTTCTGGATTCACTAGGGAGGACCCTAAATTAGGGTTTGAGTTTCCCGGAGCTTCACCAACCCAAAAGATTTGATTCAAAGCTCTAAGCTTAGATTTTTCTGAGGAGCTTCCAGACGTGGTCACAAAATTCCAAAATTCCAATTTTTGCAGAAGCCCTAATTTTCCATCTTTCCGGTCAAAGTCCCGAACTGGGGTTTGATCAAGCCCGGCCTTCTTTCTAACCAAAAAAATGATCTTGGTCTCTAAATTTCTATTTTGATGAGTAGCTTCCATCCGTGGTCTCCGATTACAAAAATTCCAACTTTCTCCGAAGCCCTAAATTCCGGAAGCCATGAATGAAGGTGCTCAAAAATAATTCTGTTTTGAAAAAAATATGTACTTGATTGTTTCTGGTGTAACTCCGAATTTTTCGATCCACAGGGTCTGAAAATTTTTTCTGAGATATCCCGACCTGTTATCTTTCCATCCCAACAGGTCTGACCTCAATTGGATTCTCTGAGAGAGAGTTATTCCAAGTGTCACAACGTGACCTGTTTATGGGATAATACAGGAGAGCACACTTGTACGGTGTGCCACGTGTCATTGGTTCAGCTTCGGCCTCTGAAAACTTTTCCTGAGATATCCTGACCTGCTATCTTTCCATCCCGATAGGTATGACCTCAATTGGATTCTTTGAGAGAGATTTATGCCAAGTATCGCAACGTGACCTGTTTATGGGATAATACAGGAGAGCGAACTTGTACGGCATGCCACGTGTCACGGGTTCAACTTCGGCCTCCGAATATTTTTCTTGAGATAGTATAGTTTGTGTAATACCTGTCACTTTTTACGAAATTTCATTTGGAGCTTCATAGTCCAAGTTATGACCTTTTTCCCAAGGTCACCTAATTTTGACTCAAATCTGGAAGAGGCAAAAACCCTATATTGTACAGATCATAAATCACAAAGTATAATGAATTAGAGGTTGTATTTTGGACACAAGGTACATGGGGATCGGATATTCGACCTGTAAAAGTTTCAGATCCGAAAAATTCTCCAAAATGGATTTATAGCGAAAGTTCTACGATGAATGGATTTTGCTATATCAATCCCTAGCATTGTAAGTGCAACAAGTGTCATACATGCCATATCATGCCTTCTTTCAGGCTAGCTCTGATACCATGTTAAATTTTCAAAATTTACTTCAATCTGATCTAGGATCTTAATTGAGAGAACAACATGTACAACAAATCTACAGCATATCAATCTTTCACACAATAATGCAAGCATACAAGAGACACAGAGTTTACTTGGGGAAAACCATAAAGGTGAAAAACCCCAATAACTTCCTCAGAGATAGATAGAGCAATGATACAACCAGAATACAAGAGATAGTCTTCTCCTAGTAGTAGAGCCTCCTCCTCCACAAGTACCCCACTCTCCCAAGTGTGAGTGAGAGAATAGAATGTATAAAATGAGAGAGACACACTCTCTATTTATACACTAACTTGACTTGACCTTTACTCAACTAGGTCGGCCTCAACTTAACCACTTAACATAATGATGATTGGGCCGACCCCCACTAGGGTGGTCTAATAACCCTTTGACCCACATGGCCGACCCCCAATAGGGTGGTCTAATAACCCTTTGACCCACATGAATTATACAGGGCCGACCCCAACAAGGTGATCTAATAACCCATCAAGTATAAGTTACGACACTTACAATATAAATGACAACACTTTCGTATAGAGGAATAATAACATCTCTATAGGAATACAATATGCATATATGTGAAATACATTCTGAAGTTACATATACATCAACACTATGTAGTGATTCAGGGATTAAGAGGGAGTTGACTGCTCCTTACAATCCACAACAGAATGGAGTTGCAGAAAGAAAGAATCGAACAATCATGGAAGCAGCAAGGGCAATGCTGCATGACCAGGATCTACCTATGCATCTATGGGAAGAAGCAGCTAGGGCAACTGTATATGTGCAGATCAGAACACCCCACAATATATTAGAAAACAAAACACCAAAAGAGGTCTTCTCTAGTAAGAAACCTGAAGTCAGCCATCTCAAAATATTTGGCTGTCCAATATACACTCATGTCCCAAAGGAAAAGAGGACCAAGCTGGATCCATTAGGAAAGAAGGGTATCTTTGTGGGTTACAATGAAAGCTCGAAGGCTTACAGAATATACTTTCCAGGGTTCAAGAAGATTGATGTCAGCAGAGATGTGACATTTGATGAAAACTCAGCATTCATCAAATCAAGGAAGACACCTGTTGAAGATTATGAAGAACCTAAGGAAACTAGATTTCAAGACACTACTATTTCAAGACACTACTATGACTGAAGCAGTTCCAGATGCAGATCGTGAAATTGAAGATCCGCAAGAACCTGTAGATCCACCCCATGAGAATAACTCTCACAAGAGGAAACCTGCATGGGCTAGAGAGCTCATTCAAGATGCAGAAAGATATGGCATTCTAGAAGAAGAACACAGAGCAAAGAAGAGAACTAGATCACACACTAGCTATGTTGCTTTACTCTGTGATATCATGAACAAAGAACCTTCCAATTATGAAGAAGCAGCGGAAAAGAAAGAATGGAAGGATGCCATTGTCGAAGAATACCAATCAATAATGAAGAATGATGTTTGGGATGTTGTACCAAGACCCGAAGGGAAGTCTTTTGTGACTTCTAAATGGATCTACAAGATCAAGCATGTTGCAGATGGCAGCATAGAGAAATACAAGGCAAGATTTGTAGCTCGTGGCTTCTCTTAGAAAGAGGGAATAGATTATGAAGAAAATTTTGCTCCTGTATCCAAGTACACTTCCATCAGATCAGTACTTGCTCTGGCTACAGTGATGAAATGGAAGATACACCAGATGGATGTCAAGACTACTCTCTTGAATGGTGTAGTTGAAGAGGAAGTGTATGTGGAACAGCCACTCAGTTTTGAAACACATGACAGGGAGTCATATGTGTGTAGATTGAAGAAATCCTTGTATGGCTTGAAGCAAGCTCCTAGGGCTTGGTATGGTAGGATGGACGGTTTCCTATCTAGTTTGGGCTTTACCAAGAGTAAAGCAGATTCCAACATTTACTACAAGGTTGAGGAAGGAAATCCAATGATACTACTTCTGTATGTGGATGACCTGTTTGCTACAGGTAATGATAGTTTGATTTCTGATACCAAGAGGAAGCTTGCTTCCGAGTTCGACATGAAGGACTTGGGGATGATGCACTATTTTCTAGGCATGGAGGTGTGGTAGAGTGCAAATGGGATCTTCCTTGGACAAGGGAAGTATATAGTAGAGATCCTGAAGAGGTTCAGGATGATGGACTACAAGGCCATGGCCACAAATATGGCATCGAACATGAAGCTTCTGTGTGATGCTTCATCTGAGCTGATTGATGTCACTATGTATCATCAGATGATTGGGTCCTTGATGTACCTGATGAACACGAGACCAGATATTTGCTTTGCGGTGAACACATTGAGCCAGTTCCTGATGGATCCAAGGAGTGATCACCTGGTTGCTATAAAGCATGTTCTGAGGTACCTGAAGGGTACAGTTGATTAAGGGCTCAAGTATGATGCGAATCAAAAGTTTAACCTACAGGGTTATGTTGATTCAGATTGGGAAAGCAGTGCTGCAGATAGGAAGAGCACTTCTGGGTGTTGCTTCAGTATGGGATCAGGTTTGATATCTTGGTTTAGTAGGAAGCAGTCCTGCGTAACACTCAGTACAGCCGAGGCAGAGTATGTTGCAGCCTGTTCGGCTAGTTGTGAGGCAGTATGGCTGAGGAAGCTACTATCTGAGTTATTTGATCTACCGTTGGAGGCTACTGGTATATTTTGTGACAACCAGAGTTGTGTGAAGCTGTCTGAGAACCCGGTGTTCCATGACAGGTCGAAACACATAGAGATCAAATATCACTATATCAGGGATATGGTGCAGAGAGGAGCAGTGAATCTCATGTATGTTGTGACGGACGAGCCGATTGCAAATTTGTTGACGAAGCCACTAGCCAGAGTGAAGTTCGAGTACTTTAGAGAGAGGCTTGGTGTTCTTCAAATCGACGAAACTTCGAGGAAGAAGTGATGGAGACATTTGCTGTAGCCATTCCTAGCATGGTGGAAGGGGGATCCTTCACATGGCTGTGGATGTAAGCGCTGGATGATGAGCATCAGGATGATGCTCTAGTTTCTGCTCTATATGGTCAGTTGGATCATTTACATTTGTATGTATGTGTATGCATCATGTTGGATGTTGGATATGATAAATTGGATCATTTATGTATGTACGCATCATGTTGGATGATGGATATGATCAATTGGATCATTTATGTATGTACACATCATGTTGGTTGTTGGATATGATCAGTTGGATCATTTATGTATATATGCATCATGTTGGATGCTTGGACCATGTATCTGTATATGTATCAGGTGGATACGTTGTATGATCAGGTAGATCATGTATGTTGATATGTATCAGGTAGATACATTGTGTGGATCATGTATCTATGTATGTATCAGGTGGATACACTGTGTATGGTGATATGTATCAGGTAGATACTTGGTATGCATTGTATGATCAGGATGATCGTGGATGATGAGCTTCTCCATATGACATGCATCAGGATGATGCAGTGATGATGATTAGGATGATCATGTGTACATTAGGATGATGTATAGAGAGTATTAGGTTGATACTCGGTGGTCGTGGATAGGTTGTGCAGATGAGCATGTAAGTAGACCTGGGAGATATGGACAGGATGAAAAAGGCCTCAGATGCTCTTTCGAGGCATTGCTTTGGGAGGACATGCAAGTAGACCTGGAAGATCTGGACAGGATGAAAAAGGCCTTAGATGCTCTTTCAAGGCATTGTGCTATGGCATGTAAGTGGACCTGGGAGATCTGAACAGGATGAAAAATTCCTCAGATGCTCTTTTGAGGCATTGCCATGACCACATGTAATATGCTCCTGGGATATCCAACAGGTAGAGCTATGTGCTCGTAATAGCCTGGGATGCTTCAGCCAGGTTTTGTGGTGGACCACATGTAATGTGATCCTGGGAGATCTGACAGGTAGAGCTGTGTGATTGTAACAGCCTGGGATGCTTCAGTCAGGTTTTGTGGTGAGATCACATGTAATGTGCTCCTGGGAGATCCGACAGGTAAAGCTGTGTGCTCGTAACATCCTGGGATGCTTCAGCCAAGTTTTTTGATGGGTCACATGTAATGTGCTCCTGGGAGATCCGACAGGTAGAGCTGTGTGCTCATAACAGCCTGGGATATTGCAGCTAGGTTTTGTGACACACATAATAAGTCCTGAGGATTCCACAGTATGGCCAGTGATGATGAAGACCTGCAGGTGGTGGGCCTACATCCAGTATGAAAAAGGACTGGATCTGTAGAACTTCCTATGACGAGTAGATTCATAGATTGATTGAGATAGCAGCAGCAATGACGATGACGATGATTCGAGGATGATGATTCACTGATGATGATCCAGAGAAGAAGACTTGTGCTAGTAGATCTGTGTCAAGAAATACCTTCCTAGTTAAGAGGGAGTGTTGATGTATATGTAACTTCGGAATGTATTTCATATATATATTTATTGTACTCCTATAGAGATGTATTATTCCTCTATACAGAAGTGTCGTCATTTGTATTGACAAGTGTCGCAAGTGTGTTAACTTTTCGATCGGTTATTAGACCACCTTGTAAGGGGTCGACCCAGATTAATGTAACATGAGGTTATTGTGCTAAGCTAGACAAGTCATCCCCATAAGTTTATTGGGCAGTCAGGACAAGTATAAATAGAGATCTCCTGATCTCTATTTGGATCACTTCAGAACTCACTCTTCCTTCACTCGGAAAGTGGCACACATGTGAGGAGGAGGATCAACTGCTAGGAGGAGTCTATCTCTGTGTGCTTGGGTTGTACTTTGGTTGTATCATTGCTCTATCTATCTTTGAGGAAATTGTGGGGTTTTTCACCTTAGGGTTTTCCCCATGGAAACTCTGTGTGTCTATTGTCTCTTATGTTTGCTTCTTGTGATAATTGACATGCTTGCTATGATTTATATGCATTGATATACTGTACATATTATTCTCTCAGCAAAGATCCTAGAGTATCTTGAATTAATGCTCAAAATTTAACATGTCCAACAATCATGACACTAATCAAATTAATGCACATAGAAGAGTTTTATATGCACAGAAAAAACAACAAAACAACAAGCGACAACGTATTCTTTATAGAGTTGTTCGTCAACTTGCTCATATCCCTTATTCATTTCATGTTGTTCAACATTCCATGACACCCTCTCCTCCATCCACATCTGCATCAAACTTAGATATGCACCCACCGCATAATCCATCCAACACCTCCCTCAATGGTGCACAACAATGTTTCCGTACAATATTGGACAACCTATTTCCCATGAATGTATGCTCGATATGCATGGAATATTATCCTGGCATTAAACAAAAAACGTTTTTGGTGCATATGCATGTTCTCGTTGCATTGTGGAAAGAAATGACCATTGCTTTTCCTTGACAAACAACATAGATCCTGGCATACAACCATTTGTCCTTGCAGTACTTACTCAAGTTGAAGAAATGCCCATTTCTCGTGCTAACCCAATCCTACAAGTCACCCATGCCCATGGCAGACAATATACATATTCTGGCCACACTATTACCTTCCCCCAAGAAATTTGTAGCATTGCCACCTCCCTCCCTCATTTACTTTCGGACATTGAAATCCTTATTGTTTGCAAATGCAATCCTACAAATAAGCCTTATGAATTTTTTGTTAGTCGGTCACCTCTTCTTGTTGCTCTATAATACAAATTGTCAAATGATCCCTACTACAAAGATGTTCAAGTTAACCCAAATGCATTATCTTCTTTGCCTCTTGAAACAACATACATTTACTCCCTTCTTCGTCATGTTATCCCCCATGGTACACAATTTGTTGACCATAGCTCAAGCCGCTACTATTCAATCACCCAACTTCCCTGAACCCCATGAATTACAATCCTCCTCCTTTATTTCTACACAATCAAATTGTAGAACTTAGATTGAGGAAATAAGATGCTTCTTTCACACAAGAGATTCCCCACTTCCAGCTTCCATTGATTTCCCCCCAATAGGAGTTTCCCCTATCAATGAGTACAATATAATAGGCCTCCTCTCTATGGCCTTCCCAACCTTATTTCCCACAGGTGTTGCAATGCTCAAACAACCACACATTCAAGAGGTTGGGATGCACGATTATGCACTACACCTAATTCGATACCATGAAAATAGATTCATCCAACATCCTCATTTTCTATATTACATATATAACCTCATGATGCGTCATCGTAGCCATTCTACTGCTTCTGTGTTCGTTAAACGCAACCTTAAAGATACATTGCCTCAACCAATCTCAGAACTAGTACATCAATTACAAGACTTTCCCGATGCTAAAATCGATGAATGGGTCATGCGCTTTGGCTCTACCCTTCATGGGACATGTTCTTGTTGGAACAAAAGTAGGGGTGAGCTCACTAATATGATCACCCAACAAGGGACACCAACCTTCTTCTTCACCCTTAGCGCAGATGACACCAAATGGCAAGATTTGCATTCTCTGATGCTTGGAAAAGCTCCACCCACTTCAAATCAACACCACCAATGGAGGATTCACAACATTATAGCCAATCCACATGTTGCATCTCAATACATGCACAATAGATTCAAAATATTCCTTGAAGAGGGTCTTCAAAAAGGGCTTGATACAAAAGACTACTGGTGCAGGTTTGTAACAAATCATGTTCCTTTTTCTTCTTTTTGTATTCAAAACCTAAAACTTTTCTTTTCTAATATTTCCCTTTTCCATGTAGGTATGAACAGAAACACAAGGGATCTGCTCATATACATGGTTTCTTATGGTTGGAAAATGCACCTAATATTGACACATTAGACTAGGGGGATGCTTCCAAGGTCGAAGATGCAAAACATTACTATGAAAAATTTGTTACAACACGGAATCCTCGTGCCAGCCACTTGCGAACCCCTGTCTTCCATCACTCTAATGTAAATGAGCCATGCGCCCTTGGATCACATTCCATACTTGCAACTTATTAGTTGGATGACTATGAAGAGCTTGTTAATTGCATCCAACGACACACAGAATGTTCAAAATCTTCTTGCCTCCGCAAAAAAGGGTCATCCCTTCAATGTCATTACGGTTTTCCCTTCGATCTACAACCTACCTCTTCTTTGTTCATTGATGCAAATGGGCGTAAAACATACAACCCTGCAAGGAACGATGCCTTCTTAAACATTCATAACCCTGACATGCTATCGATATGGAGAGATAATGTTGATTTCCAACCTATTCTTTCTAGGAATGTTGTCCTTATATACATTTCAAAATATGCAGCAAAGGTAGAGCCAAATTCGGAAAACTACTGCAAAATTCTCTCTCATCTCGCACGTGCAACACCGATTGATGGACCTATTTTGCAACCACTCAGGAGCTTCCTATCAGAAACAGTTGCAGATTGCAACATCAGTGCACAAGAGAATTACCACATAAATTTCCATTTTAGATGCGATATCTTAAATTCCATTGCAGTTATACTTTTCAAATATATACATTTTGGTCTTCAATTTATTATGATGAAACGTATGAAGATAAATATTATGAAACTACTATCTATTATAAATTTTTCATCAAGCTACCAACCGTTGATGAATAGGGAACCTTGGACATGTAGTCTATCTCCTCCTATTTCTTGGGACACATATCCTTACTTAGTTTGAAATGGTTGGCCAAAGGTGTACTAACTGGTTTTGCATTCTGCATTCTAAACCTCTCCAACACCGTTTCTATGTACTCACCCTGAGACAATGTCAATTTGTGATTTTTCCTGTCTCTTTTTATTCTCATACCAAGGATTTTCTTTGCATCACCCAAATCCTTCATCACAAATTATTTAGATAACTTCCTTTTTAGCACATTTATATCCTAAATGTTAGACCCTACAACAAACATGGCATCCACATACAATAACAAGATAAAATATCTTCCATTATCTAGCCTCTTGAAATAAATACAATGGTCAGAATGGCATCTACTATAACCCTGTTCTGTCGTAAACCTATCAAATTTAAAATACCACTACCATGGAGCTTCCTTCAATCCACACAAGCTCTTCTTCAACCTGCATACCAAATTATCCTTCCCTTTGACCTCGTACCCTTGTGGTTGTTGCATATAAATCTCTTCCTCCAAATCCCTATGCAGAAATGTTCGTTTTACATCTAACTGTTCAAGATGCAGATCTTCTACCACCCCTAGACTTAAAATAGTTCTAATTGAAGTCATTTTAAGAACAGGAGAAAATATTTCATCAAAATCTATACATTTCTTCTATGCAAACCCATTTACAACAAGTCTGGACTTGTACCGCTTCTTGCCTCTATCTTCTTCCTTCAACCCGTAAACCCATTTATTCTGCAATGTGCTTTTACCTGCAAGCAACTGAACCAAATCTCAAGTCTAGTTTCTTACAAATGATTCCATCTCCTCATTCATTCCTTGCTCCCACTTCTTTCTAGTTTCCACTTGCATTGCTTCTTCGTAACATTATGGTTCACCAGAATCAGTCATCAATAAATAATACATTGAAGGAGAGTATCATTCAAGGGGTCTACTTGACATGGTATATCTTCTAACACTTACAGGAGTTTGAGGTACTTCTTGTTGTTCTTGATTTTTCGACACCTTTGGAACTTCATTTTCTTCGATTTCATCAAGCACTATGTACTATGTGTGTTCCTTTTTCTATTCCTTTCCCTGCAACTGATATTTATACATGACCTTTTCATTGAATACCACATCTCTACTCCTAATGATTTTTTTATTTTCATAATCCCATAAGCGATAACCAAAATCATCAACCATGTATCCAATAAAGGTACATTTCTTGGATTTAGCCTCAAGCTTTGTTCTATTTTCTTTATCAATATGGGAAAATACTTCATAACCAAAATTTATCAGAAATGACGAGTTTACCTTTTTACCTATCCATGCCTCCTATGGAATCCCACCATCCAAATCACTTGAAGGCCCTATGTCTATTAAGTAAACAACAGTATCTACAGCATCTGCCCAAAACTATAAGGGAAACCCTGCATTGCAATATGATACACCTTGGACACTCCATGATTGTTCTGTTCATCCTTTCTAACACATCATTTTCTTGTGGTGTTCCTTGGACTGTCTTCTCTCTACGAATCCCATGGTATGAATAGTAACTATCAAACTCCTTGTTGTGGTATTCACTTCCATTATCATATCTAAGACACTTCAACATTTTTCCTGTCTCATTCTCAACCAAATCTTTCCACTTCTTAAAAGTAGCAAACACGATAGATTTCTGTCTAATGCAATAAACCCAAGTTTTTCTAGTTGCATCATCAATAAAAGTAACATAATAATGAGATCCATCAAGAGATTGTACCTGACTCGGTCCCCATACATATATATGCAAAATATCTAACTTTTCACTCTTCCTCTATTTCCCTACCCTGAGAAATATGACTCTCTTTTGTTTTCCATAAACATAGTTCTCATAGAATTCCAAACTTACCTGCTTCAGATCTAGAAACAACTTCCTTGAGTGGAGAATCTACATCCCCATCTCACTCATGTGGCCAAGCCTATGATGCCACAGTGTTGTATATGTTCCTGTGGAAGCTAAAGATATAGAATAGTAAATATTATCAGGACATAAATACAACGTACCTATCATGTCTCCTTTTGCTATCACCATCGATCCTTTAGTGATTTTCCACCACATTTATCCAAACATAGATAAATAGTCACCATCTCCCAACTTCCTTGTTGAGATCAGATTTCTTTTCATAGCAAGAATATGCCTTACAGCTTTCAGCAACCATTCACCTCCATTCTTTAGCTTTATCTGAACCTTACCCATTCCAACAATTTTACATGGTTCATCATCACCCAATAAAACATGTCAAAAATCACCTGGAACATAATCACGAAAGAATTTCCTATGGGGTGTAACATGACATGAAGCCCATCAATCTACTACCCAATAAGCACTAGTATTATATAAAGCAAGAATCAAAGCATATTGTAACACATCACCTGCTACATTTTCTTCTTGAGTAGTCTCCTACTGTCCATCTCCTTTCTTCTTTAGAGATTTGCAATCCTTCAAATGTGCTTTCTTTCCAAAATTCCAACACTCTATCTTTCCCAGCCTAAACTTGGATCTTCCCTTCCTGGACTTGTTGTGATTACCTGGGATATTTCCTCTCTATCCCTTTGTCTTCCCCTTCTCTCCATGTTCAACACATTACCTGATGTCTCACCTATGCTTTTCCTTTGCATTTCCTCACTAAGAATAACACCAAAAACATCGTCAAATTTTAAAGTGTTTGAACCAGAGACAGAGTTACTTACAACCATGACCAAGTCGTTCTAGCTTTTTAGCAATGAGGACAAGATTAGAAGAGCTCTAACCTCATCATCAAAGTTCACATTTACAAAACTTAG
The DNA here is from genome assembly GCA_027924585.1 of Larix kaempferi. Taxonomy (NCBI): domain Eukaryota; kingdom Viridiplantae; phylum Streptophyta; class Pinopsida; order Pinales; family Pinaceae; genus Larix; species Larix kaempferi. Next base: position 9,146,799 of record BSBM01000428.1, read on the forward strand.
TTGATTTGTAATCGTATTAAATTCATTTAAATGATCAGCAAAATATGCACCTCTGACTTCTTCATATTAAATAAACACTTCATTAGAAATACCTTGTTGGATGCCGATGGTTTTTCATACATTACCCAATGCACTCATTAGACTCTATGTTGTCTTTTCTTTTGATATATTGAAATCCACCGACGAAGTTAGGCACAGTCGTATTGTTCCCAGTGCCTTTTTGTCAAGTACATCCCATTTTCCATCCTTCATAGCCGCCGGGTTTTTTTCTTTTCCTCCCAATGGTAGGAATAGATCCTTCTAGTACAGATAGTCCTCCATTTGCATCTTCTATAACTGGTAGTTTTGGCCATTAAATTTTCAACCTTAAACTTTCCTTCTTCTGCCATTTCTCCCACTTGAACCAGGAACCCTTCTTTCCTGCGAATTTATCTTCCAAATAGACCTTTGGCTCTGATACCAATTGTTAGAAAAAGGGGGTCCTAGAGAAATAACAATAAACAAGATGCGAATATAAATCACATAAACACAATACAAGAGAGACACCAATATACGTGATTCACCCAATTTGGGCTACGCCCACAAAGAAATTGCCATTCCTTTTAGTATACCATCCAGCAAAATGAAGGGATACAACCCGCATCACATCCGCTACAATTTCCCCTTTACTCTCTCTCGGTCTCTATTACACAATCACAGATATATTTACAATACTACAATACATTACATAGATGTATAACAAAATCTTCCTTTTAAAGGGGAATTACCATGGGAAAATACCACGGGTTACCCAATACCATGGGCCCATAAACTATTGGCCAACAAAAAAACCAAAAAGAAATATTTCGGGGGATCCGCCCCCGAACCCCCTTTCTCATGGCGTTTGCCTCCACACCCCCCCCCCGAACTGGGATGCATGTACAGTACACCTGCACATCATATAAAAATGGGGTACAAACACGACTAAAACAACAACATCTTTGAATCAGGAAGATCGGGCTCCACAACCAACACTTTTTTCATTTCATCCTACTAATATTTACTAGATTTATTCTCTATTTCTTCTTTATCACATCTTCTAAATCTCTCAAAATAGATATTCCAACCAAAATTTATGCAAGTTTCAAGTTAATATACCTTAAAAAACCCTGATTTGTAGGTTGTCTTGCTAATCGACTTTTCTCCTTAATTATCTCTGAAATTTGGCCATGAGTCTGAAATTTTGTCCTATAGTATCTTGGTATGTCTTATCTACAATTCCACAGGTTTGACAAAATTTTGATTTTTCCAAGGTAATGTTGTGGTAACTTTTCCAAAACTTGTTGTTTGTGTCCCTTTCAGGAGAGTAAATTTGTTTCCCTAACACATGTCTAATTTTCTCGTTAATTTTAAAAAAAATACCACAAACACTACGATCCATCTTCTTTATAATGCAACAAGTGGCACTCAATCTAGCTATCAAGTTTCAATTATAATATTTTTATCCTGAACACCTGTTAGAGACTAGACTTTGGTCTAGTAAAAAACCCTAACTTTCACATACGATAACTCTGAACTTATAATAAACCAGGGCCTAATTTTTTTACCTTAGGTGCTTTTCTAGGTCTCCTACGATGCCTGAAAAATGGATCTAATACCAATGTTATGCACTAGATTTTGAAAAGAACATTGAATCGGAAAGACAAAGTATCCCAATGCCTTGATAATGAAGCGAAAAGATGAGTAAGAAGCCTCTTTGAGGAGCAACTTCTTTTTACAGTGTATCAAATGAACAAGATGAGATGAGATAATCTTTAAACTAAGTATCCTTGTTATATATAGGAGACAAATGTTACAATTACAATTAAGGTTTGAGTCGACCATATAATTACAATTAAGTTCCTAGCCAACTAATAAAACCAATATTAATATAAAATAGAAATGTAAAGTTACAATATCTAGGTATTAACAACAAAAAATGGTTTTGTTGAGAGAGAAATGGAAAATTGTATGATCCAACCTAAGAGATTAGGTCCTCATTTTTGGGAAAAAGTCATTAATTGTGCCAATTAGACACTCAATCACACTCCCATAAATAATTTAAAATATATAACACTAGAAGAAGCATGGAATAAAATTAAACTTGTTGTGAGCCACTTTTGTTTGTTTTGTAGCAAAGCATGAGCTCACATTCATGATGAAAAATGAAAAGCATTACAACCTAAGCGTGATAAGTGTGATTTTGTTGGATATTCTAAAGAAGTAAAAGGTTATAGACTTATTCAACCTCATTCCAATGAAATTACTATTAAGATATATATTGAATTGGATGAAAATATCTCATCTTGCTAGCCTAATTTAGTGTTTATTCCATCTTCGACAATTGTGTCATATTCAATTCCCAACCTTTCTATTAATGATCATGTTGTGATTTCTTCTTCAAATGATTATAGTGAGGATGAAAATCCACTTCTACCTACTCATGTTCCTTCAGTTGGGTCAATTGAACACAAACCTGCACCAACACCATTCCTTCTTAGATGGGTCCGTACAACATGTGAATTTGTTGGTGATCTTGTAAATCATCCTAGAGACCAACATTGAATACATTCACAAACCCAATGAGCCCACTACAACAAAATAGCCCTTTAGGGGTGGTTTTGGCTTACGGAGGTCTTGGTAAACCCCCCCCTAAAAAAAAATTCAGACCTTTGGAGGCGGTCTTTCAAAACTGCCCCTAAAAGTCATGGAGATTGGACTTTTGGAAGCGATTTTTTTAAATCCGCCCCCAAAAGTCCTGAAATTTTACTTTTGGGGGCGGTTTTTGGAAACCCCCCCCTAAAATCCCAATTCTCATAACTTTTGGAGGCGGTTTGTCAAAACCCTCCCTAAAAGTCATGAGAATTGAACTTTTGGAGGCGGTTTTTTTGGAATCCCCCTTACAAGTCATGAGAATTGAAATTTTGGAGGCGGTTGTTTGAAAAGCCCCCCTAAAAGCCCAATTCTCATAATTTTTGGGGGCGGTTTGTCAAAAACCCCACTAAAATTCATAAGAATTGAACTTTTGGAGGCGGGTTTTTTGGAACCCCCCTTAAAAGTCATGAGAATTGAACTTTTGGAGGCGGTTGTTTGAAAACCCCCGCTAAAAGCCCAATTCTCATAATGTTTGGGGGCGGTTTGTCAAAAACACCCTAAGAATCATGAGAATTGAACTATGGGAGGTGGTTTGTTTGGAACTCCCCTTAAAATTCATGAGAATTGAAATTCTGGAGGCGGTTGTTTGAAAAGTCATGAGAATTCTCATGACTTTTGGGGGGTATTTTAAATAACCGCCTTCAAAAAAACCTTTAGGGGGGGTCTTTTTAGAACCTCCCCCAAAAGTCATGAGAATTCTCATGACTTTTTGTTGGCGTATATAACTCAGCTAGAGGTTTCCAATGTAGACCCAGATACTTCGCAGTTCAAGGAACCAACAAAACCCCTATTCACCGGCCCTTTCGGAAATAGACTGTGAGTAGCCTGAGGTCTCACCCAAGGTGAAGCTGAGGGGGTGGTTGCAGAATCACATTTCCATAATGTGGTGATGCGAGTGTCAAAGAGACGGATAGGCAGCACGGTAAAGAACTCTTGCTACGCACAGACAACTGCGCAAAGTCGCTACTTCGCGTTGGATACTGCGGCAAGCTACGATGCTTGCACAACCAGCGCATCCAAGGACTGCACATTATTGGGTACTTCCAGCGTTACGATGATAAGCTATCAACAACTTATCTCACAGCACTCTCCAAGGGTCAGCGCGTCGACTAGACCGCACATCTGCTTCAAGACTTGATTAACTCTAACCAATCTTACTTAACGTTCTTTATCCATTCAACAACACTTAGGTTTTTATCTCTGTGGTGAACTCAAATGAATGAAACATACAACACTACGTGCTCCAACACTGCGCTCAAATTCAATGTTCAACTATGTGATTAGCCAACGGATTCATGCATTCAAAGACTTAGAAGTACTGAATACTTAACACTCATCCACACATGTATTACTTAACATATTATTCCCATAATTCCTACGGCGAATACATATAAAAGCAATCACATAACAGATAACTGTGGTATTAAACATCCATACTAAGCAAATGAACAGTTACAAAACACAAAACAATCACATGACACGGAATTTAACGTGGTTCACCCCCCAGATGGAGGCTACGTCCACAAGAACTATTGTTAAATTAGTCTTTTGGGAAGGGTACAACAGTTCTTAGTCTTTCCACTCAATTGCAGACACTCTTCTCTCTCAGATAGGTCTCTGCACACATAGCTACAAAGCCTTTACAATAGCTTTCAAGCTCAAAGATTCTAGCAATGTTCAATAATGACCAAAATGAAGAGTAACCTTTTCCCATACAAAAATTCCTTATTTATAGATCATGCCCGTATATCATGTCTTTACAATCTGCAGGCAACAAAACTATCATGGTTTCCCCAAAACCGGACTGCTGGCTCCTGGTAGTGAATATTCCATCGTGGCAGTCTTCCACGCATGCCTCATGTCACTATCGGCCTTCCTGTTGCATGCATGCCAATAGGTCGCTTTCACCTAGTGGTTCTTCCTCTAACGGTTTCATGCGACTGGTTCAAGTAGTGGCATCTTTCGCATGTGCGACCAGTCGCTTTCTTCCCAATTTGCTCCTGCCCGCCGCTTATCACTCCTGGAGCATCTTTACCAAAAATAGACCACCGACGGTCTAACCGGAACACGTTCCATCTTTCGTCCAACACTCTGCCTTGCTGGATATCTGTAGACTAGACACTTCGTAGCACTGTACTTCACAGCTCTTCCGACATTGCGCTGCGCGCAACTTCGCAGCATCCCAAAACTTATACAAAATTGTTTCAGCTGAACTGTGCTCAGCTCCGCAGTTCCAAAACTCCTCCTTGCTCAAAATTTCGCCACTTGGGCCAGGCCCAACACTTTTAGGGGGTTTTTAAATAACTGCCTTCAAAAACACCTTTAGGGGGGGGTTAAATAATCGCCTTCAAAAACACCTTTAGGGGGGGTTTAAATAACCGCCTTCAAAAACACCTTTAGGGGGGGTCTTTTTAAAACCTCCCCCAAAATTCCTCATTGTTAATTTCTTGGTTGATATTTCATGTAGTGAACAAATTACTTAGTTGATAGATTATATAGTGAACAAATTACTTGGTAATTACTAACATATATTAATGATTTTTGCATTGTATACAAAGAATGCATTGAGTACTTTGAACTTGATGGATAAATAGCTCAAGTGGTTGAGTGCTTTGAGTTTCATTCATGAGGGAGGGATGAGAACTTCCAGGGGGGTCAAGAATCCCCATGGTTGGTAGGAAAAATCATGGGGCATCATGCCCTATTCTACAATAGTTAGCCTTGAGGTTCCTCTCTCAAGTTACTTCATCCTCTTGTTGTGAGAAGAACTGGAGAACATATGGGAATTTGTACAGCTTGAAAAAGAGCAGGCTTCAACAATCTAGCGCTGAGGCAAAGGTTAGATGTTAAGGTTAGGTAGCAGGTGAGGGGGTTAGAGGTTTACGCTTCCAAGATGCATGAATTCATTGCATGGGTCAAGTGTGACAAGTGCATGAGTCATTTACATGCGTTGGTTGTGTTAGGTCAGTGTCTTAGTGGCATTATTTATGGTGTGTGATGCACCTGCAACAATTAATTAATAAAAATATGCGAAATAGCAGAAATGACAGAACTCATAATCACTTTTATATTGATCACAGGCCACTTCGAGGGGGAAACCTCCTATGAGAAAGCTCAATACAAATAACTTCACGGTGCCTTCATAGGTCTCAACACACACTTATATACTAAGTCTAGGTACCAATACTATGGATCAAAACCATGGGCCACTACAAACTATGGATCAACAATACTATGGGCGACTTACAAAGCATATGCGCCAACAACAATAACATAAACTATTGATCAACAAATACTACGGGATTCCTTACAAAGCATATGCGTCCAACAACAATATACTAACAAATAAAAGACATGGGTTCCTAACATCCCCTCCCCCTTAAAAAAAGCTTTTCCCTCAAAGCTTTAGATGTGGAAATTGTTGTTGAATCTGAAGGAGTGGTTCCCATGTAGCATCCTCTGGTTGCATGCCGTGCCACTGAATTAAGACCTCTGTGATAGAGCGAGAGCGAAGCTGATGAGTGCGCCAATTGAGGATGGCATTCGGGTCAAAAAGGATGGATCCTTCATTATCCAGTTCGGGTAAAATCATTTGTCCACTGATGTTGGTGCCAAGAACTTTCTTCAGACAAGAGACATGAAAGACTGGATGAATGCAGGAAGAAGGAGGAAGTTCCAATTTATAAGCAACGGACCCAATCTTCTGAAGAATCCAATATGGCCCATATAAATTTGGAGCGAGCTTATGACGCCATTTGAGTTTCAGGGAAGACTGCTTGTACGACTGGAGACGAAGAAAAACCATATCGCCGACTTGAAAAGTGCACTCAGAACGGTGTTGATCAGCTTGTTGCTTCATGCGATTTCTTGCCATGTGAAGATTGTCCCGCAAAATGCGAAGAATCTGATCACGATTTCGAAGGACCATGTCAACTTCCTGAACTGGTGAACTGGTGGGGGTGTATGGAAGAAGAACTGGAGGTGCCTGACCATAGACTGCTTCATATGGGGTCATTTTAGAGGCAGTGTGGTAAGAGGTATTGTACCACCATTCAGCGAGAGGGAGCCACTTTTCCCACTGATGTTGTTGTTCAGAGGTGAAGCAACGAAGATAAGTTTCCAAGCATTTATTGATAATTTCAGTCTGACCATCTGTTTGTGGGTGATACCCTGAACTCATCTTCAGTTTGGTGCTAGTGTGGCGAAATAGTTCAGTCCAAAAATGACTGGTGAAAGTCGCATCACGATCCGAGACAATGGAAGAAAGGATGCCATGAAGACGAAAGATCTGGTCCAGGAAAATTTGAGCGACTGAAGAGGCTGTATAGGGATGGCTGAGAGCACAAAAATGACTATATTTGGAGAGGCGATCAACCACAACGAAAATCACTGTCTTCCTGCCAGATTTAGGGATCCCTTCAATGAAATCCATAGAAATATCTGTCCAAATCCGTGCAGGTATGGGCAAGGGTTCGAGCAATCATGGAAGGAGTGTTGTTTCACCCTTATTGCGCTGGCAGGTATAACATTCGGCCACCATCTGTTGAATTGTCCTTTTCATGCCCTGCCAAAAGAAGTTACGCCGTGCCTGTTCATACGTTTTGAGGAACCCAGAGTGCCCTACCGATGGAGAAGCATGGAGTTCATAGAAGACAACCTGTTGAAGATCTGTGCTCTGGGGAAGCACCAGACGACCCTTGTATCTCAGAGAAGCACCATCCCAAGAGTAATGTGGTACAACAGAAGGGTTGTTGGTCAAACGTTGGATGATTTGAGACAAGGAAGAGTCATTGACATAACCCTATTGAACAGATTGCAACCAATTTGGAACATGCATAGAAATAGCTGAAAGAGAACCTTGGGCATCAAATGTGCGAGAAAGAGCATCTGCCACAATATTGTATTTACCCTTCTTGTAAGTGATCTCATAGTCATAACCCATGAGTTTGATAACCCATTTCTGTTGTGCCGGGGAGGAGACACGTTGTTCCAAGAAATATTTCAGACTCTGGTGATCAGTCTTGATGCAGAAATGATTCCCTAATAGGTATGGGTGCCACTTCTGTACTGCATGCAAAATAGCCATCATTTCCTTCTCATAGGTGGAGGCAGCTAAATTCTTACCTGAAAGGGCTTTGCTAGTGAACGCAATGGGGTGTTCATCTTGAAGGAGAACAGCACCAAGTCCATTGTCCCAAGAATCACTCTCAATAGTGAATGGCTTGGAAAAATCGGGCATAGCTAGAACAGGTGTAGTACACATAGCTTGTTTTAGTTTCTCAAATGCACACTGAGCAGCATGTGTCCATGTAAAAGCATCCTTTTCAATAGAGCAGTTAATGGAGCTGCAATCTTCCCATAATCCTTGACAAACTTGCGGTAGTAGCCAGTCAACCCCAAAAAACCACAAAGGCTCTTGAGTGTCTGAGGATGCTGCCAATTGTTCATGGCATCGATTTTGGCAGGATCCACGCGAACCCCTTGTGCTGAGATAATGTGCCCGAGATACTCAACTTCCTTCTATCCAAAAACACATTTAGACTACTTGGCATGGAGATGATGGTCAGAGAAAAGTTATATGACAAGATCCAGATGCTAGAGATGTTCATCCCATGTTTTACTGTAGATGAGGATATCATCAAAGAATACCAGAATGAATTTCCGCAAGTAGGGTCAAAATATTTTATTCATTAATGCCTAGAATGTGGAAGGAGCATTAGTGAGGCCAAAGGGCATGACCAAAAACTGATAATGGCCATCATGTGTGCGGAAAGATGTTTTAGGGATACCATCCTCATGAACCCGAATTTGATGATACCCAGAACGAAGATCCAACTTGGAGAAAAAGTGAACCCCATGAAGCTCATCAAGAAGCTCATCAACAACAGGAATTGGAAACTTATCCTTGATGGTGAGGTGATTAAGTGCTCAGAAGTCAATGCAGAGGCACCATGACCCATCTTTTTTGCAGACAAGAATAACTGGAGAAGAAAAGGAACTAGTGCTTGGTCGAATAATACCTTGCTTTAATAAGTCCCAAACAAGCATTTCAATCTCCATTTTTTGGTGAAATGGGTAGCGATAGGGCCTGATGTTGGTTGGAACGCTGCCAGGAGGGAGCTGAATATGATGGTATTCTGGCCAGGAAGGTGGCAATCCCACTGGTTCAGCGAAAACACCTGTATATCGATCCAGAATTTGTTGTAGATCCAAAGGAGTAGTGGAGACCGCTGAAGGTTGCATCTGAATGGAATGAAGCTGAGCGATGACACCATGTGAATTCTTCTTGAGGATTTTTTCCATGTGATGTGAACTGATGATGCTGAGAGAACCTAGTTGTAATCTTGTCAAGGTGTGTTTTTGGCCATTGAGGGAAAACTGTATCCAAAGTTCAGCAAAATCCCATAAGATAGGGCCAAGTGTGCGTAGCCATTGAGCGCCCAAAACCACATCACATCCGCCTAAGGTCAAGGAAAACATGTCAGAGTGCAAGGTATAATCTCCCATAGAGATACGCACATTTCAACACTTCCCTTTGCAAGGTAAGGTGCCCCCATTGGCAACCATGACTTCAAAGTTGAAGCAAGGATGGATAAAACAATCAGCTTGTTTGGCGATCCGAGGGTCAATGAAATTATGAGTGCTACCAGAATCAATGAGTATTGTAAGAGGAAGCTTCTTGAAGTAACCCCTGACCTGCATTGTTTGGGGGGTGGTGATTCCAGCTAAAGCATGGAGAGATATCTCTGGCTGGTCATCCTGAGATGGAGGGTCAATAGGCGGTTCCTGAATGTCGACCGAAGCATCCAGTGTTTCTGGATCTTCATCACCAATTTCAGAGGCAGGCGGAGAATCCACATCCAAGAGATAAAGCTTTTGCTGAACACATCTATGTCCCCGAGTGAATTTCTCATCACATTTATAGCAAATCCCCTTTTCTCTGCGTGCTTACATCTCTATTTCAGACAAACGCTTGATAGGAGTTGGTCGAGGAGCCTACGGTATAGGTGGTCGTTGAGAACCCATATTTCGGAAGGGAACAAAAGTGGGCTTGGAGTGTTGTTGGGCTACAATCTTGTCTTCTGCCAACTTATCCAACTTGAGAGCTTCCATCATTGTGTTGGGACAGAACATTTTGACCTCAGAGCAGATGGAATCCTTTAGACCACTGATAAAACAACTCCGGTAAAAGTCATCAGACAATCCTTCGGTGTGGTTGGCTAGATTCTCAAATTCGGTTTGATACTCTCTCACAGTGCCAATTTGGCAAAGTTTAGTGAGGGCTCCTGTGAAGTCATCAAAAGCACTAGGACCAAATCGTTGCAAAAGGAGCTGGCAAAAGTCTGGCCATTTAGGCTCTGGATGAGCCTTGATGTACCAACGGTACCTTTGAAGAGCTTCCTATTCCAAATGAAAGGATTTCAGCAGAACTTTGTTGACATCAAAAGTATTATGCAGACTGAAATACTGTTCTACACGATAGATCCATCCAGTTGGATCGGTACCATTGAAGCGAGGAAAATCAAGCTTCAGACCACGAAAATTGCTGGAAGAAGAGAAATTTTTCATCCAGATCCTGTAGTTTGGCTTGGATGGCTACAAGTGCGTCCTCGATGGTTTTTGCTCCTGCACGGGTGACAACCATAACCAAGAGTTTTTCTTTTTTTTGGTTGACTGGGTGGGAAAAAAAAAAAAAAACAGAAACTACTTCAGTAAAGGAAAATCTGGACTTGGGAAAAAATCTGAAGGGTAATTGGGGTTTGACTAGGTTTTGGACACTGTTGAATAGATGGGGAAGCAAAAATGAGGATTTCAGAAGCGGGGTGAAAGGATGGGAAAATTTGGCAGAGGGGAACAAAGAAGCATAATTCAGAAAGGAACTCTGTGGTAAAATTTGAAGGTGATTGGGTGAAATCTGAGGAAGTTATGGAAACCCTAAAAATAGACAAATGTGGGATTTCGGGCTTTGGGAAGGGGAATTGGGGATAGGGTCCTCAGGAATGAAATATGCAGAATGGGATGATAGGGGTTCCCCGAAAATTTCAAGGGAAATAGAGTGAAAACAAGGGAGATACTGAGAAAAAACTGAATTTTATATTCGGAAGGGATCTGAAATGGCACCGACTGGATTGAAAATGGATGGATCTGGAACGACTTGCAAAATGGATCTGAACGACTGGATCTAAAATGGCGCAGCAATGATCGACAACAGTTCAGCTGAAAATAGATATGGACCCCAAGTATGTGCGGCTTCCTAACAGTTCAAGGGTTTCACTCAGCCACTAATGTTGTCTGACGGCTTGCGTATTGGGGGCAGTACCCCTCACTCCACGGTTCAGGTAAAACTAATAACCTCTTTGCCACAAACGACAGCTCTTGGTTTACCTCACGGGTGGGAACTAGTCAATCAGGTAGGGGTCGTTGCCCTTTTCACTGGCATGTCCTCTCAATGGGCCAGCTACTTTGGGGTTCCTGTGGTACTCCTCACAATGAGTTTTAGGGCTTATGCCCAAGTACTTCCCACAGTTAAGCGGATAGGGATTATTCCCAAATCCGAACCTGCAACAGATGTGAAAAAAAAAAAATTGGCAGAAATTTCACCGAGCGAGCCCAAGAAAGTGCTCTGATACCAGATGTGATGCACCTGCAACAATTAATTAATAAAAATATGTGAAATAGCAGAAATGACAGAACTCATAATCACTTTTATATTGATCACAGGCTACTTAGAGGGGGAAACCTCCTATGAGCAAGCTCAATACAAATAACTTCACGGTGCCTTCATAGGTCTCAACACACACTTATATACTAAGTCTAGGCGCCAATACTATGGGTCAAAACCATGGGCCACTACAAACTATGGATCAACAATACTACGGGCGACTTACAAAGCATATGCGCCAACAACAATAACATAAACTGTTGATCAACAAATACTACGGGACGACTTACAAAGCATATGCATCCAAAAACAATAAACTAACAAAGTAAAGACATGGGTTCCTAACATGGTGGCCATTTCAATATTTGTAACATTGAGGATGGTTCTCGTGGCCTAGACCATGTCCAATGAACTAAACTTAGGGTCTAATTCCATGTTAATTTTCCATGGGGTTGATGGTCCATGCATGTTAACCTAGATTACCACATAAGAATCTCTAGCCTACATGTGATATCATCATGATCATCATTGTCATCATCGTCGCTGTCATTGTTGTTGTTGGTTTTTCCATGGTTATGTAAACCAATAAACCAACAATGGTTTAATATTTATAGGTTATGTAAACCAATAATTTTGAGATCTGTAACACCATAAATTAAAATTTTCCTTCCAATTTCAACATGCTAGTTATTTTCATTCCATCACCCTTTCTTCTCATTGTTTTCCCCTTTTTGTGAAGGATGACTCAAGTGGCTTCCATGGACAACAATGGCAACAATAAATTATAAGATAACATAATTCCAATATCTAAGGCCTAGAATATATTGCAAACTAATGAGTTGGATGAATTCAAGATGCAATTACAAGAATTATTAGATAGAGGGTTAATATGACCAAGTGCATCACCTTGGGTAGCACACATATTGCTAGTCAATAAGAAGGATGGAACCTTTTGAATGTGCATTGGTTATAGAATGTTGAATAAAGTGACAATTAAGAACAAGTACCTCCTACCCAAATTGATGATCCTCTTTATTAACTCAAATGGGAAAAAGTTTTTTCAAAGTTCGACTCAAGTTTTGGGTATCATATTCATATGAGAGTGGAATAAATTAGTGTACCAAAGACTTATTTTAGAATTATATATGGGCATTATGTGTTCCTAGTTTCCCCCTTTACATTGACAAATGCTCCATACTTTTCATTTAATTAACAAATGATGTGTTCCAAAAGTATTTAGGAAAGTGTGTTTTGGTATTCATTGATGACATCCTAATATATTCTCAAAATGAGGAGGAACATAACACTTATCGCATTTCTTCCTATTGTTGTAGAAGCTACGTGAATACCATCTATATGCCAAGTAAAGAAAATGAAAATTCTTTAAGAAGGAGATTAAATATATCAGGCTTGTCATATCTAAATAAGGATTAAAGATACACCCTAATAAGATCGAAGTTATGTCTAGTTGTACAACCCCAAAGAATGCGACTAAAGTAAGAAGCTTCTTGGATTAGTTGGATATTATCAGAGAGTTGTCAAAGGATTCTAAAAAATTATAAGATCCTTGCCAAAGTTTCAAGATAAAGGTGTCAAATTTTTGTGGAAAACCATACATGAAGAAAGATATCGAGAACTTAAAGAGAATTCTCATGACAACGCCTATAATGGTACTTCCTTGCTTTGATAAGGATTTCCTGGTATGGATAAATGCGAGTGGTGAGAACATTTAGGGAGTGCTCATGAAGGAAGGAAAAATGGTGGAATATGAGTCTAGGCAGTTAAACATTCACAAGCAAAAGTAAGCAGATCATGACAACTTGGATCTCTTAGTAACAATAGATTCCCATATCCTAAATGCATGGAAATATTATTTGATTGATAGAAAGTTTGAATTATGAATATAACATGAGGTCTTGAGATACTTGTAGACTCACCCACCATTGTTGTTTCTCTTTCTTCATAATTTGGCCTTTCACTAGACTACACTTTCCTAAAATACATGCTTGATTGATTACATATATGTTCACCATATTTACATGCTTTGTCAACAATAAATAAACAAATATTTTCCTTCCAATCACACAAAAATCATAAACATTGTATGTAACAACCATTTTTCAAGGAAAAGGGCAGATAGCCTACAAATAAAAGAGCATTTTTCAAAGAGTTTGAGGTGGGGATTTGTGCCATTTTTACATACATATTTCAAGAATGCACATCCATTCTAAAATTCATGCATGTTAATAATGCACATGCACTCTAAAACACGTGCATGTTCCTACTACAATGGTACTAAACCTATATAGCCTACCATACTTCCTACCTCAATACTCTCAACCTTAATCCATAGCCTCTAACACCTAAACAATATCACCACAAATAGGCTCTATGGGAAATTTCAATCCTCTTATAATAGATATGGGAAGCATTCATAGTATTTTCATAGTAGGATTTGGTATCAAGGTCGGGTATGGTGTTTAAGAAATTGTGTTTAGTGCTAGATAAAAACCAAAGTTGTTGCGAATATGAACTCCATCTTTGATCTCTTGATCCAAAACCTTATTCAAAGAAAGGTCGCTAAGTGGATTGTTATCCTTCAATAATATGACCCTGACCTCATGACCCCAAAGAGTAAAAAGGCTTCAGATGTGGCAAACTTCATTTTGGATTTACCTTCCGATCTTAATCATCCCTGTATCAATGATGATCTTTTAGATGAACATTTGTTCATCATTTCTTTGGATGGACCTTGGTATGGGGACATCCTCATTTACCTACACACTCATAAGTTCATTCCCCGTCTCTCTTGTGACTATTGTTGTCAAATTCGTCACAAATCCGCCTGATACCTTCTTATTACCAATGTTTTATATCGATGAGGAGTCAATACTACCTTACAACAAAGCCTCACTTTCGTTGAGGTTGAAGAGGTCTTGAATGACTACCATAGTAGTAGTTGTGGTGGCCACTTCTCCGGAATGGATACTTCCCAAAGGATAATATGTGTCGATTATTTATTGCCTACCTTATTTTTTGTTTGCATAGAGGCAGTGAAGCATTTACAGAACTTCTAGCTCTTCATTCCCAAGGAAAGAGTGTTTTGTGGGTGGGTTTTATCTCTGTCATCTTTGTCATTTCTTCATCACTCCAATTCATCAATATTCCTCGCACCAACGTTAATCTGATGGGTGTGCTTGTGACAAGTGTCATGTTATGGGTGGGCATAATTGTCATTTTGGACCATACTTTGGGTTAGGCTATGAATGCAAGGGTTAATATCTGGTTAGGGTACAAGTTTGTCTTCTTTGTGTTGTGGACGATTCCACATACATAATCTAGTGTCCTTGCCAACTTTGCTCACTAGTTTCATGCCCTAAATCTACACATTAAGAAAGAATTTTATCTTACTTGGATGAGAGAGACTTGATCTAAGTGCTTTGAAAATATTAGGGAAATGTTGGTATCTTTCCATATACTCATTCCACCTATGATGACTTCCCACTCATATTTTATAACTTTGATGATCAAATCCTTGATATGGATTATCAATCAAAAAGATGAAAATATAATGAAACCCACCATCTACTATATTGATATTTTGTACTATAGTCATTTCGATGGTCACACCATCTCCCAAAATATCATTTGTGTGGGCTACTATTGATCGAACTTGATGCATGATTATTTCTCTTCATTTGTATACTACCTTGATGCCAAATGCATGAACTTGAGATCGATGTCCCCATTATCTCTTGGCACCTTGTATCTCCAGTTTCCTCATTCATGACATGGGGTCTCAATCTCATTGGAAAGATTAACCTTGAATCACTAAAACAACCGTTAATTTTTTATTTTTATTTTTTTAATGCACTAATAATTATTATGTAGAAATTTCCAATTAAACAGACATTGTAAATGAATAACATATAATGATATATTTAATAATAGTGATACACTTTCCCGTGGGCACTCCAAAAATGATGAACCAGGTAGTGGTAGAAGCTGGGCTCCCCTTGACATGGGGCAGGGACAGAGTAACAGGGGCTCAGCGCAGCATGTCGCCTGTAGTCATGAGCCAGGCAATGGAAAGAATTGGACGTCTCTCGATGTGGGTCTGGGCCAGAATCATGGTGTTTCTTCGCATCATGTTCATGGTAGCTCTAGTGAGACGGGCAGTGGCAGGAATTGGCAAAACACTGCTGGTGACAATTGTGGTATCATTAATTTGGAGTGCCCTCAGGGGCCTAACAGTCCATCTTCTGAGGTTCTTTTGCATGTTCAGGATTTAGAATCCCAGGTCCGTTGGCTCAGAGGTGAGAACTCTGACCTAAAGAAAGCCATTTCTCACCTCTCTACCTTTTGTCCAGATCTTGAACTCTGAAGTTAGGAGCAGGGACAACAAGATGAAGGAATATTTCGACATGTTGGCTGGCAAGTTTGAGTCCCTTCACAGCTATCTTAGAATTGTTGAAGCCAAGGTCGATTGCATTAGGACCAACAATAGGAATAGCCCCTCTGTCCTCCATGGCATTGATAACGAAAATGTGGGTGCAGCAGCTGGGAGAAAAGAGAATGCTCGCCAGCATCATGTTAATTGATAATTTCTCTGCCTGCTCATCTTTGTGTTTTTAGAACTTTTTTCTCTTGGCTAGTAAATTGTTTCTCCTCTTAATATGTATTACCTATGTAGTTTTCTCCTTGGGCAGTTTGTAAAAATCTTCAATTGCAGCTGAATAGGGGTTATGTATGACATGCAAAGACTAGATTGTGATGAGCTTGTTTTAACAGCTCTCCCTTTTGGGATCAGTCTTCCTATCCCTTATGTAAGCTCGTCTTTTTTTTAATATAAAACCTCGTTACCCGTTGTTGTAAAAAACAAAAATAGTGATATACTTTCTGTTAACACCCAAAAAGTGCTCACTAGCTCATTTCCATTTTCACATGACCCATTTGTCCACTTTTCCACCATTTGAGCCTCTAAAGCCATCAAAAGGTCACCAAAAGACCATAATACACCCCTTTTTCCCCTCAAAATGAATATTTTTCCTCAAAAAGCATAAAAAACCCTCAAAAAGGGTACAGAATTCCCAAAAATATTAAAAAGGGAAGAAAAATATTAAAATATTCAAAAAAGGAAAAAGGAGGGAAAAATGTACCTAAACCATGTTGGTCAATACCATTGGTTTCCTCAAAACCATAATGGTATTCCCCACCACCAAAAACTATAAAAAGGTGGTAGGGGCTCCTCACTTTCCATCCATCCATCATCCTATCCTCACGCTGTCAAAATCTCTCATGAGACCTTTGGCCATTTTCAGCATCTTGGAGAAGAGACCAATGGAGCTTAGAGCTACTCACCCTTGGAGTTGCTCAACACAAATCCTCACCATTTGAGGTATCTTAATACAAAACATCTATTCTTTTATTTCTTGTTCTTTCCATGAATCGTTTTTAAATTTATTTGTTATATGCACATGTTAGTTTAGATTTAGATTTAATTCATAATCGTTTTTGCTTTCAATATTGAAACTGCTATCACATTGTTGATAGGTGCCCATTGCACAAAGCTTGGTTGCAAAACCAAGCCAACAATTTTTGGCGACTCCGTTGGCTTCGAATTCTTAGATCTTGGTTTTTTGATTTAGATCTTAGTTTTTGTTAGTTTTAATCATTTTAATTCATAGATCTGCCATCCTAGAAAGTAGATCCATTGTTGTTCTAGATCTTGGCCCTTTCTATTGCCATTAACAACTTGAAATTTCCATTTTCGGGTTCATTTTTCGACGTCCGTTTTCGGCTTTCGCCTCGCGGATTTTCGCCTGACAGTCGCGTGGGTCATCACGACCTCACGGCTTTTTTCCACGTAGCACGCCACGGCTTCGCGGCCATTTTACGCGCTGCACATCGCGGCCATTTTCCGCGCTGCACATCGCGACTGTGTGACCGAAACCCATGCTGCATATCGCGGCTTCGCGGCCATTTACTGCACTGCACATTGTGACTGCGCGACCGAAACCCACGCTGCACATCACGACTGTTTCCTAAAAACCCGCGATGCAGTTATTTTGAATTCGGCCAATTTTTTGAAAAAATTTTGTTGTATTTTTTTCCCATTTAGCATATTTTACAGCTTTAGTTTTTCTACATTTTTACAGCCACACTAAATCTTTTTCTATTTATATATGCTCCATTAAAAGTCTTTTTAAAAAAATTTAGTAATTGAAAGAAAGTTTTTCTGCAATATTTAGATCAAAGGTTTTACTGTTTATTTGCTCAATACTTTGCCCAAGCAATTTTTTTTTAAGAGATCCATTTATTTCTTGAAATATTTATGTTATTTGCTTCCCTTTAAATTATTTCAAAGATCCATTATTTTTGAATAGTTTTTTCAAGCATTTACATTTCAAAAAACGCCTTTATTTTTTGCAAAACTAGAAGTGTCTTTTCTTTCATTTGTAATTAATCGCCCAAGCGAGGCAAATTAATTTCAGTTTAAATATAACACTTGCACCCACTCTGCCACATAATTTAAATTGAGGCTTAAAATTTACCTTAACTCAACAAACTTTTAACCCCACTTGGGGAGCACTTAAAAGAATCTTATAGTTAGGTAGAATTGAGGGGATAGGTGTACCAATAACACCCCTCAATTATTTACATTTGAGACATAGTGGTTGTCTTTAGGGTCCAAAAATTCCTTATAATTTTGACACGGTTATCAACCAATTTATCGGGAAGGCCTCTCCCTTAGGAGGGTTGAAGTAGCCAGACTGGTTCCGGAAGTCTGAGTGGAATACCGCAATCCATTCAGTAACCAAAGGATACCTTTCGAAGTTCTCGGTGTACACCCGAATGGGGGTACAGTGGCGATAGAACCAAACTACAGATTCACCCAGTCAGGCTATCTCTACACCATCATACCTGACGCCCCATGAGGCGATTCTTCACACGGTGACGCTCCGAGGCCATCACATGCCGCTGATGGTATTATTGGCCAAGTCACGGCACAAAATAAACCTTTTAGCATGGTGAGCTTCATAAATTCCCCAAACCTCTCTAGGGCTACATCTAATTCTGGAGCGACAACTTTATACGCTCCAACGAATTAGACTCATCACACTCATGGATCCTCTTGTCCACAACATTGATATGGTCAAGCGCCATCGACATATGTACCACCCACATACTATAACCAACCGGCCACCCAGAACTCAATTCATTTACCACCCCAACCAATGTATTACCCACAGCAAGCTACACCTGCTAACCCAACACTTCCAATAGCTCAGGGTTACCAACAACCCTAGCAGGAAACTGGACCACCTCCAGCCCCACCAGCTTATTATCCACCGCAACCTACTCCCGTACCTGCGGCACCCCAAAATCCTCCTACTACTCAAGGTAAAGTGTACACACAACACAATCAGCCCCAACACCAAAACAACCAACACAACCAGGGCGAACAACAAAACCGCAGAAGAGGACGTAACCACGGTAACAACCAACAACATAATCAAGGTCCACCACCACCCAATCCTTCAAATAATAACAACGCTGCTCCCCCAAACCAGAATCCTAATCGTCGTCCCAAGTAACAAAAAAAAAATAACCTAAGAACAAACCCTCCATGTTCTATATGTGGAGTCTATGGACACTACACTCACAACTGCCCCCATTTAAAGAAAGCACATAAGCTTTGGGCTAACGATGCCCAACGCCAGGGCCACGCTGGACAGCCAACTCCACTTAATCAACTGCAACCCATGATATTACAAAACCCGTTGCCAAACCAGGGAGTAGTAAATGCTCGCCCTATGGATCCCCCATAAGGATTTGCTGCACCTTAGCAGCAAATCACCTATGCCGCAACTGATTATCAGCATACGGATCTTGGTACACACTATTTATTAATGATGTCATCCAATGACATCAACCTCTAGACTTGCAGGAATCAATACGGCCCACCCCCAGAAACTCCTCCCACTGACGCATCCACCTCCCTTCCATCAGATCAACCACTATGCATACCAAATATGTCGTTGGATAGAGGACCTAAAATCCCTCGCATCCCTTTGCGAAGGATCAACAACAATCCTAATGCTCGTGCAGCATCCAATTATAACGTCGTGGAAGACCTAGCACAATCCCCTGCTGCTATGTCTTCTTTAGAGGTACTGAAAACATGCCCTGCACAAGGAAAACTACTACTATCCGCCATCGGAGGAGTAGACCCTGACGATACACACATGATGGCTTTCGACTTAGACCAAGCCGAACCTCGATTGCCATCAAATTTGGCCTTCCAAGTATCAGTAAACATTCGAAACCTTGTTGTGCATCGATGCATCATCGATGAAGGAGCTTCAACTTGTGTTATGTCCACTCTTGTGTGGCAGAAACTTGGCTCCCCGCTTTACAACCATCCACCACAGCATTACGAGCTTACGACGGGCGCTCAGCTCAACCACAAGGCCTCTTAGCGAACGTACCCGTAGAACTAGGCAGAAAATTAGTTCTCATCGACATCAAAGTGATCAATGCCCAGCTCAACTACAACCTCCTTCTTGGACGTAGCTATATGTACAAAATGAAAGCCATCGCTTCATCTGTGTTCCACCTCATGATGTTCCCACATGAAGGACGCATTATCAAGATTGATCAACTCACATATTATGATCCTAACGCCCTCGCAACCCCTCAAAATGTGCTACCAATGATTGAACAAACTGATCAAACTGCACCGACATCATTTATCTCGTCAATTGGTCCTGGAATCTACACCAAGTCACCTGTGACTTCCACATTTCCATCGATCCCACCACCTATACCGATTACAAAAACATCTGATTTTTGCACCCTGTCGCACACCACACAACAGCCCTCATCACTACCACAAACACCAATAGTGCCTACTCATATTGGAACAACGCCAATTCATACTATCCGGTTCTTGTTCCCATTTTCCGAAGTTGTCAGTTCGCTAGTAATGGCCACACTCAACCTTCCTGGTTTAACATTATGGATACCTGTATGGTACTTACCTGTTCCGAGCCCCCCGCTGACTCCGACTGTTATTTTACAACCCGTACAACCTATCCCTACTACCAACAACCCACCCCCTCCTGTCACTCATCTGCAAAACAGACCACCCCCAATAGTGACTACAGCATCAATGTCCAGAAACGCCCCACCTCCGTTACAAAACATAGGGGGCAGAGGCCCACAAACTTATAACACTAGACCCATAACTCGCACCCCCCAGCAACCCCCAAGGTAGCTAAGAACCCCCCAACTATTCGCATTCCCCCTAAGTGCTTGTTGTGTGACAACGTAGGCCATGCCACTCATCAATGTCCACAATTACCTGCACTCCAAGAGCACATGAATATGTTGGATGACGACATCGGAATTCCAGTGGTAAGACTTGAGCCACCTCCTCAACCTTGCGACAAAACGCTTCGCACAAACCACCCTTGTGCGATATGCGGCATTTATGGCCATTATTCACACCACTGCCCTGATCTCCCAGATTATAGAGCAGCCTTATATGAGATGAACAATGATGACTTAGATATATCTCCTCCTCTCATCGAGGAGATCTACCCTCCGAAATCATCTTCTTCAGAAGAAATCAATACCATCTATATCATTTCAACCACATACAAACCAAAACTCGTTGATTTATGGTCTGATTACTTTGATACTGATGAGCAAATCCTAGAAACACTCACTGCACCGGACTACCCTTGGGACGATATGCACCATCAATCATACTTCCTCCCTGAGGCATCTACATCCACCGCAGAAAACCAACTATCAGTCGAATCGAAATATTTTCTACCAACTGAGGTTGATTGGTTCAAAGACCCCATCCCAACACCAGATGCCTTCGAAGAGGGGAACATGTCCCAACATTTCCCCTATTATACAAATCGACATTTCCACCACACCTGGAAAACCTGAGCTTATCTCGCTAGGCGCCTCATGCACTCAAGCGGAGACTCAGGCATATAAGAAACTCTTCCAAGAGTTTCATGATGTCTTCGCCTCGTCTTACACCGAGATGCCTAGCCTCGATCCTAAAATTATGGAACATCACATCGACACTTGGCCCAATGTGCCTCCTGTCTGACAGAATAAACGCCCAATTCACCCGTCCAAGCTCCCAGCTGTTAAGGCTGAGATTGAGAAACTCCAAAAAGCAGGATTCATATATCCTATTGCCTACACCACCTGGGTTTCAAACCCAATTCCAGTAAACAAGAAAGTGGGCACCATATGCGTTTGTACTGATTTCTGAGACCTCAACCTCGCTTGTCCCAAAGACAACTTCCCCACACCATTCATTGACCAACTAATTGATGAATGTGCGGGGCATGAGGTTCTTTCTTTTATGGACGGTTTCTCTGGATATAACCAAATCAAAATCCGAAAAGAAGATCAATACAAGACAGCTTTCACTACCCCATGGGGAACCTTCACCTATCGCGTCATGCCTTTCGGTCTGAAGAATGCTGGAACCACTTTCCAACGTGCCATGACTTATTGCTTCCATGATCTACACAGAATCATAAAATTTTATCTGGATGACCTCACCGCTCGATCCAAGAAATGATCTAACCATTTAGACGACCTTCGACAAGTTTTCTTGCATTGTCGAAAATACAACATCCGCTTGAACCCACTCAAGTGTGTCTTTTGCGTTACAGCGGGTCGCCTGCTGGGGTTTGTCATTTCAGAAAAATACATCGCTGTAGATCCCTTGAAGGTCCAAGCCATTGTAGACTTACCGTCACCCCGTAAATTAAGACAACTTCAAAGCCTTCAAGGGAGGTCCAACTTCCTCTGCCGCTTTGTCCCTGACTATGCCACGACGGTCCACGGTTTCCTTCAACTACTACATCTGCATACCCATTTCATATGGGACCAACAAGCAGAATCATCTTTCACAAACTTAAAGAAAGCACTCACGAACGCCCCGTTGATCTCTCCTCCAGATTTCACAAAAGATTTCACCATCTATGTTTCAGCCTCCGAATATGTCGTATCTGGAGTTCTTATCCAAGAAGATATTGCTCGCCAAGAGCATGTCATCTACTATGTGATCCAGACCTTGTCAGGCCCACCCCTCTACTACCCACATGAAGAGAAGATGGCCCTCGCCGTCGTCTTTTCAGTACAAAAGCTGCGACATTACATTCTCCTCAGCCACACCACGGTTGTAGCCAATTCTGATCCAATGGTTTACCTCTTGACACGTCGCCTCCTTCAAGGCCGCGTAGCTAAATGGGTGATTATCCTGCAAGAATACGACCTAACTTTCAAAACCCCAAATAGCACCAAGGCCCTAGCACTCGCTCAACTCATCACAGATCTCCCATCCTCTTCGTCATCACCCGCTATCCAAACGGACCTCATTGACGACCACATTTTCATCATTTCCTCTGATGACCCATGGTACGGCGACATCTTAATCTACCTTTGCACACAAAAATTTTGACCCAACATCGATCATGATGGACGCTGTCATATACGACACCATGCCCCCTGATATCTCCTATTAGGCGATGTACTTTATCGACGCGTCGTCGATACCATCTTACGATGCTGCCTTTCTCATGACGAAGCAGAACAAGTCCTTAATGACTGCCATAGTGGTGCCTGTGGATGCCATTTCTCCAACATGGCCACTGCACAAAAGATCATCCGCACAGGTTACTATTGGCCCTTGTTATTTACTGATTGCATCACCGCAATCAAACATTGTCAAAACTGCCAACTTTTTTCCCCCAAGGCAAGAACCCCACCCACCCCCCTTCATCCAGTTGTCACTGTCAGACCATTCTGCAAATGGGCCATTGACTTCCTAGATTGAAATCCCACATCAGTCAGCGGTCATAAACACATCATTGTGGCTGTAGATTATTTCACCAAGTGGGCGGAAGCCATGCCAACTTACAATTGCAAAGCCGACACCGCAGCACGTTTTTTCCTCAACCATGTTATCGCTCGTTTTGGAGTGCCAAAGCAACTCGTCTCAAACCACGGATCTCACTTTGAAGATGCCGTTTGGAGAGAATTATCAACCCTACTGAAATTTGAACACCATTTCTCCTCCGCCTACTACCCCCAAGGGAATGGCCAAGTCGAAGCGATTAACAAAATTTTGAAGACCATCCTCCAGTGCACTATTGACAAACACAAATCAAATTGGCATCACATGCTCTTCCCAACACTATGGGCATACCGCATGTCAACCAAAAACGCCACCAGTTTTACCCCTTTCCATCTAGTTCACGGTGTCGAATCCATCCTCCCCATCGAGTGCCAAATTCCAGCCCTACATATGGTCGTTGAACTCCTACCGAACACTTCCCCAATTGAGCAATTCTTACTACTTCTGGAGCAAGCCAATGAAGATCGGCGCACAACCCTCCAAACCATGGAAGCAGCCAAGAACCGATCCAAACTGAGTTACGACAAACATGTCCACCCAAGAACCTTTACTGAAGGGGACCTTGTCCTCGCCTATGATCAAGCTCATGACAAAACCAGAAAAGGAAAGTTTGTGTCCATGTGGAAAGGCCCATACATTATACACACCTGCCTCAAACAAGGGGCATACATTATGACCGATTCAAAAGGAAACCCCCTACACAACCCACGCAACGGGTTGTACCTCAAGCGATTTTACCCATAGAAAATCTGATGGACACCACCGTCCATTATTGTATAGTCTTATTTTGTTTTTCACAAAAAATTCAAAAAACCTAAATATTTGTTTTTCCTGCATGACCACAGATGGATCCTGTTCCACTTTGCTACATTGGTTTCACTGATGGTGCAAGCCGTTGGTCCCCTAATCTCGCCTCCACAGCTTGGGTAATATATTCCCCTTCACATGAGCTGATCCACATCGACAGAGTGTGCATAGGTGCTGCCACCAACAACCAAGCTGAATACAATGCCGTAACCGGTCTCCTAGCCGCTGCTCTCCAAATGACCATAAGTCACCCTAACGTTTTCTTGGACTCACAACTCCTTGTTTCCCAGCTCAACAATGATTACCAGGTACGCGATCCCTGTCTTTTCAAAAAATTCCTGCACACTAAACAAATGGTTCGATAGTTTGAATCCATTTCATTCACACATGTCCCAAGGAATCTCAATAGTGTAGCAGACCATATGGCCAACAACATTCTTGATTGGCACACCAACCAAACCATGTAGTAAATACAAAATGTGCCTCCACGGGAATAAACAAAAAGTGCATCCACTTGCATAACATGTGCCTCCACGGGCATATACAAAATCAAAAGTGCATCCACGTGCATAACATGTGCCTCCACGAGCATATACAAAATTAAAATGTTGCATCCACATGCATAACATGTGCCTCCACAGGCATACAAAAAATCAGACATGCCTCCACGGGCAAACAAATAGACAATAAATGCATCCATGTGCATACACGACTATATACCAAAACATATATATATATAATCATATAGTCAACATGTCATAGGTGCCCTCAGCACCCAATATACAAAAATACATAAGCCGTACAAAAAGGTACTTCCCCATATGCTCATCAGCATTTGGGGGCAGATACAAGATCATCTAATCATCATGGTCTCTGGGCTCCTCTGGCGCCACCTCCGCTAGCCCCGCCGGATCATGGCGAGCCCAAACCCTCCTCTCCGCAGGCCCCGCTAGATCATCCCGCACCCGAATCCTCCCCTCCACAGGCCCTGCCGGATCATGTCGAGCCCCATCCCTCCATTCAGCTACCACTAATGCTGCTCTAAGAAGGATAGAGCGCCACTCACGAGGCGCATCGAAACAATGCTCGACGATGTCCCGATCCAAATCCCTCCACCCATCCTCTGGCAATCCTGACAGGATCATGTCTAGTGTCTCTCGTACACCCTCCACGACATCATCTCGAGGCCCAACTCCTCGAGCATGAGGAGGAGGTACCGCTACAGGAGGCGGAACGACCACCATCGCCCGTCCCCTACGAACCACATGGTCGGCCGGTGGTACAGGACCAACATCTACACAATCATGCAAGTGAACCATCATATAAATATCTCTAACTATAATCATAACAAAAACATCTAAAAAACACATGATATAGTAGAGAACAAAACACAAAAACATACCATCTAAACCCCAGGCTTGTCCCTGGGCTCGCGGCATCTCCAG
The DNA here is from genome assembly GCA_027924585.1 of Larix kaempferi. Classification (NCBI taxonomy): domain Eukaryota; kingdom Viridiplantae; phylum Streptophyta; class Pinopsida; order Pinales; family Pinaceae; genus Larix; species Larix kaempferi. The sequence goes on from BSBM01000428.1 coordinate 9,172,345, forward strand.
ATCTCCTCGATAATCCATACTGGCATATGGATAGTCATCAATCAACAGGGGGATCTGCTCCCACTGCTCATACATATCTTGTGAAAAGAACCCGCGGATACCACCACCACCACGGGGCATCATCTGCCCCCACCACACCATGCGCAGCTCACTCACCAACCCGTCTCGAATCGGCACCCGTGGCCACAAGGTCGATACCCGCTCAAAAAAGAAACAACACAGAAAGGAGGCATAGCAGAACTCTCCCCCCTCCCAGCTGACCTTGTCTAGATCTCTCCGTACACCAGCCAAAAATATCTGACCCCATGCGCAGTAGGTCCCCCTCAGCACAGAATCCACCATCATCGTTTGTCCCCCAGAAAAATGATGTGTCACCATGGCACGCAACACCCATAGAACACAAGCCCCAATAGCCCGCATATCCCACTCCCACAGAGATCTCAGGCTCAATACGTTGTTCTGCACGATAGCCCCCGCAACACAGAAGGTCTCCAGCAGATCCTAGATATCCAAACCTATCGGGATCCTCGGCAGAAGATCTCCTACCTCCCCTAATCGAGGCAACCCGGTAAGAAAGTATACATTAGTAAGGGTGATCTCTAATCTCTCACCCCCAACAATGAAAGTACCCTTTGCAGGTACCCAGAGACCCACCAATTTGTTTAGCAGTGGTCCTACTGAACGCATCGATGGAATCTGAGCGAACTTCAGGAGCTTGCTCACAGCCAAAGTCTGTCGAACCCGCTGATCAGTCCAAATTCGAATCATCAGGTCCTCCTCCATCTCCCGCTCTCGCCATGACACTAGTGGTCTCCTCAACATCCTGCCAAAAAACAAAGAAAATTTTTTAGAACCAGAAAATTTTTTCAAAAAATTCCATCGCGGCTTTTCCATCAAAATCCGCGATGATCATCGCGGCTTTCATCCATGAACCCGCGATGAACATCGCAGGTATTGACCCCATAGTCACGATGAACATCGCGACTATCAGCCCTGCAGTCGTGATGAACATCGCAACTTTCAGCCCGACAGTCGCGATGAACATCGCGACTATCGGCCCCAAACCTGCAATGTTCATCGTGGAAAAGGACACGAAACCCGCGATATTCCACGTTGGAAGGCCAACATGGAATTTCGCGGCCTTCGGGGGCCCGCCGCTAACCAAAAAAGACATAATTAAAAAGGATAAGGCGAATAGGGTTACCCGAAACTCGCGGAATCGAAAACCAACAGTCGAATCTCCTGAAAATCAAGAAAGAGCTCTGATTGCTCTGCCAAACTCGCACATAACAATGACATGTCATATGGGCCTCACACCCTATTTATAGAGATTTGACCATTTTTCAAACAACCATTGCAATATCATACGACGTCCGTTCCTCAAACCGTTGGTACCGTTGGAATCAGCACAGTGAGAACTTCATGATAGTCCTTCCTTTTCTTGTTTTCACCAAGTCCATTTTTGACCATTTTTTCATGCCCTCGTCGCCTCGGTTTATGTGCCATTTCATTCGTTCTCCATTTTTTACAAGTCTTATATTTCCAGATTCAATTTTCTGTGCTCGTGATGATGCTTGAGATCATTTCTCGCTCTCACCTCCATATTTTTTGGGCATTTTTTCCATGCCCCCTCGTTGCCTCGGTTTGTGTGCCACATCGGCCGTCGTCCGTTTTTGACGAGTCTTATATTGCCGGATTTGGTTTTCTGCACTTGTGATGATGCTTGAGATCATTTCTCGCTCTCACCTTCAGATTTTTTGGGCATTTTTCCCATGCCCCTCGTTCCCTCGGTTTGCATGCCACATCGGTCGTCGTCTATTTTTTACAAGTCTTATATTGCCGGATTTAGTTTTCCGCACTCGTGATGACGCTTGAGATAATTTCTCGCTCTCACCTCCATATTTTTTGGGCATTTTTCCCATGCCCCCTCGTTGCCTCGGTTTGCATGCCACATCGGCCGTTGTCCGTTTCTGACGAGTTTGATATCGTCGGATTCAGTTTTCCGCGCTCGTGATGATGCTTGAGATCATTTCTCGCTCTCACCCCCATAAGTTTTGGGCATTTTATCAAAATGCCACTCATCACCTCGGTTTGCATGCCACATTGGCCATTGCACGTTTTTTACAATCTTTATGTCACCGGATTCAGGATTCCGCATTCATGACGATGCTTGAGACCTTTTCTCGCTCTCATCAATACCTTTTTGTTCGGTATAGTTTTACCCCTTTTTTCGGGCCGAGCAATTCCTTTTACGAAAAAGGCACTTAGGGAGTTTCTGTTAAGCTCTTTTCTGACTCCTAAAATAATGAAAAAATCATCGAGCAACCTTGCTTCCTTTCATGTTCGCTAAACGTATCTGAAAGGGTGTCTACCTAGTATAAGTTTACCCCTTTTCCAGACCTTGTATACTAATTACGAAAAAGGAATACTCTAGTCACATCGGCTAGAAGAGTTCTCCATTCGCATCATTTTATGCTTTTTCGGGCCTTGGAGACTAACTTATGAAAAAGACACCAATGGAGTCCACTTACAGCTTTCAGGCTCTCTAAACATGAAAGCGACCACAAGAAATCACCATCCTGGGCTTGTAAAAACCCACAGGACGGTACTCACAACCACTGCAGAGTCTTCTTATCGTTTTTAGACTCCTTAAAAATGAAAGCACCCATGAGCACGAACAGTCCTGGGCTCACAAAATCCACAGGACAGTACCATTTCAGAGCACACTTTTATCCCTTCTTGGAGCTCATTAAAACTACAAAGAAGGACCCAATGGTGCTTCTCAGCGCCACAACAGATCATGTCTACTCATATGGAAGCTTCCCCATTTTGGTCGCCTTTGTTCAAAGTATTCTACAGTATGTCACCCTAAGAATCCCTCGACAACACCCATCAACTTGTACCCCCCCTAGAGTTAATACATACCCTTCAGTCCTTAAAAGCTATGATCCCCACACCTACAAGTCAATTCCCTACGCTACCAGATCAACCATGTCATCATCCTCTGAACAAAGGAAGTTTGAGTCCACCCACTCTATAACCCCAGTTACTTCCCATCCCCACAAGTATGTCAGTCCTACCATCAGTACTACCACACTTCAGTTCTACACCTCGTGCTCCTATCAAGGAAACATCATTGCCTTGTTAGTTATTGGTCTCCCTCTGTCGACGACAACCAAATTTATTCTAGAGGATAGACCTAGAGGTCCCTGTGTCTTGGACTCATCACCATTTATGATGAGTGCCTGCGAATCATTTCGAGAAGAGTCCTCAGTGCCTCTCCAAATGGTTGTTTCTCACATGCTCGACTTCAACACCTTGATCGCATCATTGAGACTCGCACAGGGCATTGGTCCTTTAAATTATTTGTTGAAGACCCCGGATACCACCTGACTCTTCCACATTTGAGAGTCTACTCATGGAAACAACCAGTTACATTTTTCCTATAGATATCTGGGTTGCGCATGGCAACAATATTCAAATGTACCCCAATTTTATACTCCCTCGAGTATACAGTTACATATACTCCTCAAAGTTAACTCAGAGTCATTGAGTACCTACAGATGTTGGACACTTTCAGATTCAACAATTCATCAACCCTTCTGAGACCTTGTTCAGAACGGTTGCCACTTTATTCCAGTGTCTCAGTTATTGAGATCAATCATGTTACGATCATGAGTACATCCCAAAATAGTGTCCCCTTTGGACCATTATGATGTACCAACAGATTTTTTATGTATTATTCAGGTCCCCCTTCTTGGGACTAATTGTTATGTATATGTCTTGATACGAGCATGGGTATGCCCACCTTGTCCATTATTAAAGATTATTCCTCATTCATATTAAGGCCATGTAATATTTTTTCTTTTTGCAGCTTCCAAGGGCCATGGATCCAGTCTCCAATCGGTCTCTTCTCTTCCCCAAACCCCAAGAAAAAGACAAAAGAACTATGATGTCTATCGGCCATACAATGAGCTCCTTCCCTCACATATCAGGGGGAAATCTATTAACACCCAAAAAGTGCTCACTAGCTCATTTCCATTTTCACATGACCCATTTGTCCACTTTTCCACCATTTGAGCCTCTAAAGCCATCAAAAGGTCACCAAAAGACCATAATACACCCCTTTTTCCCCTCAAAATGAATATTTTTCCTCAAAAAACATTTAAAAAAATCCTCAAAAAGGGTCCAGAATTCCCGAAAATATTAAAAAGGGAATAAAAATATTAAAATATTCAAAAAAGGAAAAAGGAGGGAAAAATGTACCTAAACCATGTTGGTCAATACCATTGGTTTCCTCAAAACCATAATGGTATTCCCCACCACCAAAAACTATAAAAAGGTGGTAGGGGCTCCTCACTTTCCATCCATCCATCATCCTATGCTCACGATGTCAAAATCTCTCATGAGACTTTTGGCCATTTTCAGCATCTTGGAGAAGAGACCATTGGAGCTTGGAGCTACTCACCCTTGGAGTTGCTCAACACAAATCCTCACCATTTGAGGTATTTTAATACAAAACATCTATTCTTTTATTGCTTGTTCTTTCCATGAATCGTTTTTAAATTTATTTGTTATATGCACATGTTAGTTTAGATTTAGATTTAATTCATAATCGTTTTTGCTTTCAATATTGAAACTGCTATCACATTGTTGATAGGTGCCCATTGCACAAAGCTTGGTTGCAAAACCAAGCCAACACTTTCCCCTTTTCAATGGAATTTTCTTTCCCATTTTTCAATGGGATTTTCCTTCTTTATCCACATTTAGATTGAATCACATCTTAAATAGTTATTTAAAGAATCTTTTCCACATGGAAATCACATCTTCAATTGTTAGTCTAGCAAACAATGTCTTTGTATTCATCTTCTCTCCAGTATCATCATCTCCTCTAACAATGTTTCAAGGGAATATTCACTTGGATCAAGCATATACTTAGAAATCAAAATAAATACAAATAATATGGCTATTAGGAGGCGATATTCTCAACATGGCTTGGGAGATCCACACTGCATCTACATGCTCTAAAGAAAGAGCAGACCACCCATATGAGAAACAACTATTTGTGAACTCGGTATGATTGTCCATACCTTTACGTATGGAAGTAACGTGACTGATCAAGAGTCAAACATTGCAATAATAGATATAATTTTTTTCCTAATATAAAAATCTAAAGACTTGAACCATGAACATCTCGTTTTGTATGATCAACGACAGGATTCATCTCAGAGAAATATGTATGTGTATTGATTCCTTGGGAATGAAATTCTAGGGGAAAGACCATTCCTTTGACCCTAAAGAAACCATCGAGGCATCCAAAACAATGAACAATACCTTAAGGTACCATTCGTGACTTCGCAAGGTTATTCATGGCACAATGTATCCAAGTCTTGGGGACTTGGGGGCTTGGACATGGTCACGGGAGGAGGCATGAAGCTCAAGACCTAAATGAATCTTCTAGCCATCTAGGGCTAAGAAAGTTGTCTCCACCAACCACACATGGCCTTTTGAGGTTATGATTGGCCTATGATTGAGGATGTCAGTGACATTATGTGGTTTTGAGCAATATGTACATGTATCAAGGTGTTGGTAAATAATTTTTAGGGAGGAATACCTTGCCTTTGGACCTACCGAAATAATTGAGGCACACATATCCATGAACAATGCCTTGAAGAAACACACATGAATTTTTGGGGGTATCCATGGAACTATGTATCTAGGTATTGTGGCCTTAGAGACTTCGACATGGTCAATGGAAGAGACCTAAACATATCATCCTAAAGGAAGCTTCATAGTGTATCAATGGCACTATGCATCCAAGTCATGGGGACTTGGGCCATTGGACATGGTCAAGGGATGATACCTTAACCTTAGGCCCTAAATGAAACTTCTATCCATCTAGGGATAAGAGAGATCCCTAAATGAACAACACATGGACTCCTTAGGGTATTGTTGGCTTATGATTGAGGTTGCTAGTGTAATTATATTGTTTTTAATAATATCTACATGTGTGATGCAGGGGCATCGAGGCCTAGGCAGATCAGTCGAAGCTAGTCGACATGAGGAGAGCCGACCAGAGGGAGTGCCGACGACCACTGGTGCGTGAAGCAGATTGACTTGTCGAAGGCAATAAGTCAAGCAGAGAACTGTCGAAGCAGTCAACAAAAGTGAAAAAGGAAGTCAAGGATCAACATGTTGTCAGACAGCGACAGCGACAGATTGGGTGAGTTGAAGCTGACAGAGGACAGTATGGCTGACGTGATGGTTTACTATATCTTGTCAGAGGGAAGCATAGAAGTCAAGGAGAGTACCTGGCAACAATTCGGAGTTGCTGAGGAAGTTAATGGCAGTTATTGCAGGTGGGTGAAGACATGACAGATGTCGTCACAGGAAGAGACTGTGCAGCACGGCAGGGACGCTGACAGTTGCAGATCTGCAGGATCATGGAAGGATCGATGTTGACGCAGTGTCTATCGACAGGGGTTCACTTCACAACATACTATTAACTTGTCATTCGCACTTTAAGTCATTTAGATCTCAATAAACATTCGGAACATAATATTTGACATACTTATTCAGATTATCATTACTTCTATAGCATATTCGCATTAACCAATATAAAACATAACATATTTCAAATTCATCATTGCATAATATTAAATATAGATATTACACCATAATCGAACATCTTCATTCATTCACCAACCCTGTAGAATGAACCTCGCAGAATCTAGATCCATGCACAATGCCTCAATGAACCACGCATGACTTTGCATGGGTATCCATGGTACTATATATGTAGGTCGTGTGGTCTTGGGGCCTTAGACTTGGTAATGGAGGAGACTTTCAACTCAATCCCTAAAGGAATATTCTAACCATCTAGGGATAAAAATATTTAATCCACAAAAAAAATGTGGTTTCTTAAGGGTATCATTGGCCTATGATGGATGATATTTGTGCCACTATGTAGTTTTGAGAAATATGCACATGTCGTTGGGTATTGGTAATGGATTTCCAGGGAGGAATACCATGCCTTTGGCCCCAAAGAAATCATTGAGGCAGACAAAGCCATGAATAATGCCTTGAAGCACAACTTTCCTTTAAGTGGGAAAATTCATTCCATTAGGGGTTTTTAAACACTAATAATGGGACTGAAGGCTGAGGACATGGTTAAGAAACCAAACCCTTATTCCCTAAATGAATCTTCTAGTAATCTACATCCAAGAACAATTCCTTTAACTACCACACATGAGCTATTAATGGATTCATTTGCATTTGAATGGTGATATGGATTCAATTTGAAATTTTTGAGCTCTGGGTATGGATCTCAAGTCCCTTGACATGGTTTGGGTATGAAACTTGATCCTTAATCCCTAAAGGAAGATCCTAGGCATCTAAGGCAATGAATGACACCTCAAATTAGCACACATGGCCTCTGTCTGGGTAGATGTATGGCATTAGGTGGCTTTTAGTAGTAGGCATAATTCTCGGGGCCCTAGAGATGATCAAGGGATGAGTCTCGTGTATTATACCATCAATGAAGTTTTGAGGCATTTAATTACTAAATGATGCATTGAAGAACCAAACTTGATCTTCAATAGAATCCTTTCCCTCCAAGTGGGGATGTTAGTTCCTTTAGAATCTTCACATAATTAGGTATGGATCTTGGGGCCTTGACATGTTTAGGGTTGCAAACCAAATCCATGGCCACTAAAAGAAGCTTGTAGGCATCCAAGGCTAGATGACACCTTGAACCACCACTCATGATCTCCAAAGAGTGTTCATAGCCTAAACGTTATGGGGATGTCATTGTCAATATGAAGCTTAACACAAGGCATACGATTTAGGGCCCTAAACATTCTTAATAGAGGAAATGTGGCTTTTATTCCCTAAAGGAATCTTTTAGGTGTCAAAGGATAAGAAAAAGAACTTGAAGAATCACTCATCACCTCCTATGATATATATATTTTTAAGTGGGGAAATGTGTGCCAATTAGGACTTTTTAAGAACTAGGTATGGATGTAAGAACCCTAGGCATGGCTAGTAGAGAAATATTAAGACTTGGGTTGTAAGGGACATTCCTAAGAATCCAAGGCCATGATCGGTGCCTTAAGGAACCACACTTGACCTCTCGAGGGTATCATTTTTTTTTTTGCTATGAATCTCCATGCCATTAGTAGGTTGTCAGAACTAGGTACGGCTAGGGGCATTAACATAGTAAAGGGACAAATCCTAGGTCTCATTCCCTAAACAAATATTCTATGCACCTAGGACAAAGAATGATGTCTCAAACCACATCACATACATAAGCTTCTCCAAATGGATAACACCAAGCTAAGAAGATAACTCGGGACTTAGCTCTTGAAAAAAATGAGGGCTCAAAAGATGATAATGGCACCTTGAACCACCACGTATGACATCTCAAGGGGATATACAGCCTTCATACGAGCATATTCAAACACAATCAATAGGTTTTGAACACCAAGTATGGGTCTTAAGGACCTACAAATGGTTGGGGGAAGAAACCCAAGCCTTAGGCCCTATAAGTAACTTTAAGGACTCAAGGGTTATGAATGAGTCCCTAGACCACTACACACACCTATCTAGGGAAGATTTAGCTTAAAGGTGAGGATATAGAGATTTTTTGGAGGTTTGGAGAGTGAAACTTGCATCAAGGATATAGAAATTCTCAAAGGATGAAACGTGGGCCTTAGGTCCTAAGGGAAGCTCCTAGGCTTGAGGGCCATGATAAAGGCATCAAAATTAAGATTTATATTTTGAATATAGCTCATTGTGTAAGCAACATTCATTGACATACTAAAGAAATTGAGTATGTTTAATCTTGATAAAAAAATCCAAGTGTTTTGGATTAAATGTTTTAATATCTTAATTCAGAAGATTAATGAGAGGTCATGGCCATACTTCCTTTGTTGTGAGGTTTGCATCAACTGAATATTTCTTTTTAAATCTACATTTTTTTTTCTCTTTTATCTATACATTTTCATTGTAAACGCTATTGTAATATCCCAAATCTCAATATTTTTTAAAGCAATAGGTTATGCAACATCTATATTCATGATTTCTTACATTCAAAGGGGTCTTTGATTTTCTTCCTAATCTAAGATAGACATTTCTGTTTAAATATTAATTTTATTTACATCGTAACCATCATAATCATTTTAATGTTATATTAAGTCATTGCATAGGTGTTTATGTTTTTATCCTCGTCATTCTTTACAAGGACTTGATTTTCTTCTTAATCTAGGATGGACACTTTGGACACTTTTGTTTAAACATTACTTTTATTTACATTATAACCATCATAACCATTTTAATATTATTTTAAATCATTTAAGTCATTCCATGGGTGTTTATGTTTTTATCCTCATAATTCTCTACCAGGACTTAGTTTCTTCTCAATCTATGATGGACGCTTTTGCTTGAACATTGCTTTTATTTAAATTATAACCATAAAATCATTTTAATATTATGTAAAAAGAAATAGGGTCATAATGATCATAACACAATATATATGTATACAAGACAACATATATACATATAATATACTATCCATTTTGCACATCAAGCATACTTTACGTCCTTGTGATATTTCTTATGGTATGATATTAAGCTCACGTTTTTACCATTAGTATGAGGTTGATCATGTGTTAAGTTTGGATATTTAATACACCATATAAAATCTAAGTTATTAAATAATGATAATATATGTTTCATTCATTTAATTGTTGGACTTAACCTTGGAATTTGGCATCTTGTGATTTACGTAGGCTCTCCGAAAAACATAAATGCCATGTACTCTCGTGCCCATATTGAACTTTGGTAGATGTGATGGGATCCATGTGGCTTAAAATTACATGCCATTTAGAAATCCGGCCTCGGCCAGCTGTGTGATGGATTTTTGAAAAGTGTTGTCACATTCATTTTTACCAGTACACTTGATTAGGTTCATTTCTGACATTCTATGGGATTTCTCATTTGATTTGCCTTTCAAGCGAGTTCAAGATAAATCGAAAGAGACAATTCAAGTTCATCTTCCACCATATCAAGTGTCTAGATCTCTTCAAGTTCATCTTCAAACACATCAAAAACATTCAAATTTCCACATTTCTCATGATCCACCATCTCATGAGAATCCTCCAAACAATCTACCATTTGACAATCTGAAACATAGGAGGAAAAAGAAGTATCTTGCAACTTTTCAAGATGTTGCTCATTTTGAATTGTGAGCTTATGATTATCCTCATTATTCTTCAAGTATGCATCATGTAATAATTCATTAAGCTCAAACAAATGCTTTCTATCAAAATGCAAAGACATGAAATTACCTTTGATGTGGCACATTGCTCTTTGAATCTTCTCCATGTCTTCAAGGAAGGATGTTTCCTCCAATGAAGTAGATCTCCAACAACAATTTGACACCAATGATTGAGTGTCATGGATAATGCTGAGGGACTCTTGGATCTTCTTTTCATTCATCTTTAAGGATCCTTCAAGAAAATGAGGTTCTTGCAAATGAACCTCCTCATATTCTTCATTTTTCCTTGGACCAACTTCATGAAGCTCAAGTGGTGATGGGGAAGTTGATCTTGATTCTTCTTCAACTACTACAAGGTCTTCATTATCATGCTTAATGGAACTTGGGCTTGCAGCAACACTTTCAAAAGTGATCTCTATGTCACCAACATAGAGGTGTGAGCACCCATCAGTAGGTACTCCTTCATAGTTTAAGCATCCATCAGTAGATTCTCTTTGGTTCATGTCTAAGCTAGAAAGTGTCTCGAAATGATCTTCCATATTTTCAATAGAATCTTCTTCATGCTTTTGTGATGTCTCTTCCTTTTTCTCCTTCAAGCAAGCTGAAGCATTTTGCCCATTTTTTTCCTTAGGATCAATATCTTTGGAATCTCTGTTTGAAGAATTCCCAAAAACTCTCCTCAAGTAGGACATACATGCCTTCATGGAAGCTTCAGATATTTCATTGAGATTTTCACTCACCTTCATTTCAGGCACACATATATGATACTCTCTCCAAGGTTCTTTACAAGAAGGGCATAAACCTTTCTTTACTAACTCCACATCTTAATTTTTGGGCCTATTTTCAAAAATATGTTCAGCATAGTACTCAAAAGACATGGCATTTTGTGTATTTTTGCTCAAAGCAAGATATTCTTGATATTTTTGATATTGTTGGGGCAATGTTTTATATGTCACTTTCCATCTTTAAAACTCATTCATAGAATTATCCTTGGTTTGTGTGACACACTCATCTTCATCATATTTAAAGTCATGAGAATAATCTTCATTTCTCCTGAAATTGTAAGAAGTGTTGCATGATGGCACCTCTTCTTCGTACCATTCACGTTCTGCTTCATATTGCTCATAAGTATCTGCATATTCCTCATAAGAATTGTACTCATAGGATTCATCATAATAGTAAGACATGGCTGCCAATTATTCTTCAATGTATGTACCTAATCCACAGGTGCAAGGACCATGCTCTGATACCACTGTAATGACCATTGTTAGGAATTTTATTAAAATGACCAATTTTCACTTTTTTTCCCTAGTTAGACCTTTGACTAGTTTTGAGCTCTAAGTCCCCAAATTGCTCCAATTGCTTCCAAATATTCTGATAAGGTATCTGGACGATGTTAGAACATAAATATGTGTTTCAGGGATTCTTTTGGACCTTTAAAATACTTCTGCAAATCCTCTTTCAATTCTGGCCAATATAGGGAACTTTACTAGTAATTTTCCTTTAACTAGTATTGGTCTCTAGGTCTCAAATTGACTCCAAATGCCTTCAAATATTCAAGGAAGGTATATGAATGATATTAAGACTTGAATATGATGTTCAGGGATGATATATTTCCACCAAAATATCTGCAAACTCTCTTAATATTATGTACCAAGTATGCAATTTTACTAGTAATTTGGGGTTCAAATCCCCCTGGGGTAAGTACTGAAAATGGCTTCCCAAATGCCTCCAAACCCACTCAAATTTATGAACAGAGGTAGGTAATGTATTAAGGATGTTATTAAGTTCTCATTTGAACCATTAATTGATTATTATATCTGTTCCAACCCTCTCCCATTCAGCTGCAAAAATCACCCATTCGACCCTTGGGGAAATGACACTATTTCATCTCCCAATGCAATTAAACTGAGTAAAAATACCTCAAATGATCAAGTACAGTACATGAAACTTGTAAAATACATCCATGGAAATCTATTAATCACAAATGTATCAGAGAATCATCCATTCATTCGAAATCATCAACATTACATTGGTTCACAACAAGGTAGTGGGGAAATGGCACTATTCTTTCATTAAAAATGAGATTTACACATTTCTACTTGGAATTTCGACCTGAAAATTTATGGAGATGAAGAACAGAGTATTTAATTCATGTTAAAAAATAAATGGGGTGTTATAATCTCCCCAAAAGAGTACAATATCTCACCAAAAACGCCCTCCCTCAAGGATCAAGAATATGCCATCAAAACTAGAAATGGTTGAAGGAGTGAGCTGCAATAGAAGAAACCATGAGCTTCCCTGTAGCTTACACCTAAAAATGAAGACTCCATTAAATATCCAAATGAAAGTTCTGAATGGCCTTTCCAATTACCAACTTGGATGGGAATCTTTCACCCTCGAAATTGGCTAAGGCAAGAAACTAGTCATCCACTAGGTCTCCCTCTTCACAAATGAAATTGCAAATTCTACAAATGATCAAAAGATGGTTTCATTCTTTTTTATTGACATTTATAAACTTTTAATGTCCTCCATGGGTCGAATTCCTTCCAAGAGACTCATGCCAACTCAAGTTGGGAAGAAATTCCAAAGAACGCCACTTGTACAACAATTTCTAGTCTCCTACTTCCACCAAATCACATGTGGAAGCATCTTAGCTGCCCTAAATCTCTTGAGCGCCCTCTTAGAGGCTATTTTTAGCCCTGACATGTAATATATGTCATATTTTATCCTTCAGGTTTGATTTGTGTCATAGGTGTCATAACATCTTCATCATTGTTGTCATAGAGCTAGGGAATCTACCCCAAGTGTCCCACTAGCTCCAAATTGCCTCTTCCTCTTCCATGGGAGTTACTCTTCCTCTATATTTTGACCTTGTATGAGTCATTCCATTAATAATACCTTTTGAACTCCCCCAAGTATGTTACCATTCACCTTGAGTTCGAATTGGTGAGAGAATGATGCCAAGTGTAGTGGGGAAATCTAGCGATATGTGGGTCCCACTTCCTCCACGTGTCTTCATGATCAAATGCCACTTTGATTTTCACTTGTATATATTTATTTATCTCCTTTATTAAATATTTATTCCATTCTAATTTTCAAACATCATTTATTATCCCCCTTATTCCAAATCCCAAAGCTTCAACCCCAAACCTAGGAAACTAGTAATTTTCCTCCTTGGCAATTATTTGACCCTTAATATCAATTTGACAAACTCTAATGAATATGGCCATTGTGATCCAATGCCAAATTTGGGACATGACAAATCCTCCCTTCCCAATATTGCTTGTCCTCAAGCAATTTCAAACATGGGTGTTGAAGAACCTACTTTCTGTATAATTCTTTGAAGTTGCCATTGAATTGCCCAATCCTGAGTCTTTGAGTTTCCTTGAAGATTTTAGAGAGGAACCACCATGCTTGCTGCTGCACTACTCTGATAAAATTCACTTTATTAAGTGGGAAATCCATCTCCCATACTGCTTGTTTCCCCAAAAAATTTGAAACCAATGAGATAAAAATTATTCCAAGGTCCCATTGCTTGTATTGCACCCCAACAATTAGGATTGCTCTCCAACCCACACCATTAGATAAGAGGATTCCTGGATCCCATTTTCTTGTATGCATTATTCCAAACATCATGAGTAACAAATATATATAATCAAAGTACATAACAACATAATGAAAATGTACATCAAGGATATGCTTCATCAAAGAGTCATGAAAGTGCTTATACCTCCAAGCAAGTAGACCACCATTTTCCAAGTGCATACAAGATTCAAGTGACCAATCAAATCTGCTCAAATGACATAGGTGAGGACCCCATGTCCTATAATGCTGCTCCAAAAGGATGTGATATTCATCAAAATATTCAGCAATGTATTCTTTCATCCAAGAAGTGAAAGAAGAATCTCCACTAAAATCTGAACCAAATAATGAGCAGAAAAAACAAGGAGACTTCAAATGACTCAAAGAAGTCTCACCCATACATCCCTGAATGTGAGAATCATAAAGATATAACAAATTATGTGGATGACAATAAAAATGTTCTCCAGTCATAAATCTATTCACCCAAGTGTTGGATAAAGTTCCTTCAACATCAAATGAATCAAGTGTTGAGCAAGAAAAACCATGAGTTTTCAAGTGACTCAAATGCATATCATAGGTGCATCCATGTAGATGTGCATCATCATAAAGTAGCAAAGGATGCTGCTACAAATGTGAATAAGAATGTGCTCCAACCAGATCATCATAAAAGGTCTAGGAGTTCCATACTCCTCATGTGGCACCATCAAAAAGAACCATTTCACCCATTCTTCATTGAGACTAATGCTGCAAAACATGGAATTGTAGGATGTAGGAGAATGAACTAACTCACCCAAATGATCAAAAAGTGCAGAAGTTTCATCATGGGAAGGATCCATATGGGTAGTATCATGCATCTCCTTCAAAACGTGTGAAACCTTTGTCATAGATTGGCTCCAATGTGGAGGAATCATGCTCTTCTTTAAAAATTGCATAACCTTCATCAAGAGACAATTCAAGTTCCTCTTCCGCCACATCAAGTGTCTGGATCTCTTCAAGTTCATCTTCAAACACATCAAGAACATTCAAATTTCTACATTTCTCATGATCCACCATGTCATGAGAATCCTCCAAACAATCTACCATTTGAAAATCTGAAACATAGGAGGAAAAACAAGTATCTTGCAACTTTTCAAGAAGTTGCTCATTTTGAATTGTGAGCTTATGATTATCCTCATTATTCTTCAAGTATGCATCATGTAACAATTCATTAAGCTCAAACAAATGGTTTCTATCAAAAAGCAAAGACATGAAATTACCTTTGATGTGGCACATTGCTCTTCAAATCTTCTCCATGTCTTCAAGGAAGGATGTTTCCTCCAATGAAGTAGCTATCCAACAAGAATTTGACACCAATGCTTGAGTGTCATGGAGAATGCTGAGGGACTCTTGGATCTTCTTTTCATTAATATTTAAGGATCCTTGAAGAAAATGAGGTTCTTGCAAATGAACCTCCTCGTATTCTTCATTTTTTCTTGGACCAACTTCATGAAGCTCAAGTGGTGATGGGGAAGTTGATCTTGGTTCTTCTTCAACTGCTACAATGTATTCTTTATCATGCTTAATGGAACTTGGGCTTGCAGCAACACTTTCAAAAGTGATATCTATGTCACCAACATAGAGGTGTGAGCACCCATCAGTAGGTACTCCTTCATAGTTTAAGCATCCATCAGTAGATGCTCTTTGGTTCATGTCTAAGCTAGAAGGTGTCTCGAAATGATCTTCCATATTTTCAATAGAATATTCTTCATGCTCTTGTGACGTCTCTTCCTTTTGCTCCTTCAAGCAAGCTGATGCATTTTTCCCCTTGTTTTCCTTAGGATCAATATCTTTGGAATCTTTGTTTGAAGAATTCCCAAAAACTCTCCTCAAGTAGGACATACATGCCTTCACGGAAGCTTCAAATATTTCATTGATCTTTTCACTCACACTCATTTCGGGCACACATATATGATACTCTCTCCAAGGTTCTCTACAAGAAGGGCATAAACCTTTCTTTACTAACTCCACATATTAAGTTTTAGGCCTATTTTGAAAAATATGTTCAGCATAGTACTCAAAAGACATGGCATTTTGTGTATTTTTGCTCAAAGCAAGATATTCTTGATATTTTTGATATTGTTGGGGCAATGTTTTATATGTTGCTTTCCATCTTTGAAACTCATTCATAGAATTATCCTTGGTTGGTGTGACACACTCATCTTAATCATATTTAAAGTCATAAGAATAATCTTCATTTCTCATGAAATTTTAAGAAGTGTTGCATGATGGCACCTCTTCCTCGTACCATTCACGTTCTGCTTCATATTGCTCATAAGCATCTGCATATTCCTCATAAGAATTGTACTCATAGGATTCATCATAATAGTAAGACATGGATACCAATTATTCTTGAATGTATGTACCTAATCCACAGGTGCAAGTACCATGCTCTGATACCACTATAATGACCCTTGTTAGTAATTTTATTAAAATGACCAATTTTCACTTTTTTTTCCTAGTTAGACCTTTGACTAGTTTTGAGCTCCAGGTCCCCAAATTGCTCCAATTGCTCCCAAATATTCTAAGAAGGTACATGGATGATTTTAGAACATAAATATGTGTTTAAGGGATTCTTTTGGACCTTTAAAATACTTTTGCTAATCCTCTTTCAATTCTAGCCAATGTAGGGAACTTTACTAGTAATTTTCCTTTGACTAGTATTGGTCTCTAGGTCTCAAATTGACTCCAAATGCCTTCAAATATTCAAGGAAGGTGTATGAATGATATTAGGACTTGAATATGATGTTCAGGGGTGATATATGGCCACAAAAATACCTCTTCAAACTCTCTTAAGATTATGGACCAAGTATGAAATTTTACTAGTAATTTGGGGTTCAAATACCCCTGGGGTAAGTACTGAAATTGGCTTCCCAAATGCATCCAAACCCACTCAAATTTATGAACAGAGATAGGGAATTTATTAAGAATTTATTAAGGTCTCATTTGCACCATTAATTTATTGTTATATATGTTCCAACCCTCTCCCATTCAGCTGCAAAAATCACCCATTCGACCCTTGGGGAAATGACACTATTTCTTCTCCCAATGCAATTAAACTGAGTAAAATACTTCAAATGATCAAGTACAGTACATGAAACTTGTAAAATACATCCATTTAAGTCTATCAATCACAAACATATCAGATAATCATCCATTCATTCGAAATCATCAACATTACATTGGTTCACAACAAGGTAGTGGGGAAATGGATGTTCTTTCATTAAAAATGAGATTTACTTATTTCTACTTGAAATTTTGACCTGAAACTTTCTGGAGATGAAGAAAAGAGTATTTAATTCATATTACAAAATAAATGGGGCATTATAATCTCCCCGAAAGAGTACCATAGATCACCAAAAACTCCCTCCCTCAAGGATCAAGAATATGCCATCAAAATTGGAAATGGTTGAAGGAGTGAGCTGCAATAGAAGAAACCATGAGCTTCCCTGTAGCTTACACCTTAAATTAAATTCTCCATTAAATCTCCAAATGAAAGGTCTGAATGGCCTTTCCAATTACCAACTTGGATGGGAATCTTTCACCCTCGAAATTGGCTAAGGCAAGAAACTAGTCATCCACTAGCTCTCCCTCTTCACAAATGCAATTGCAAATTCTACAAATGATAAAAATATGGTTTCATTCTTTGATATTGAAATTTATAAAATTCTAATGTCCTCCATGGGTCTAATTCCTTCCAAGAGTCTCATGTCAACTCAAGTTGGGAAGAAATTCCAAAGTACGACACTTGTACAACAATTCCTAGTCTCCCACTTCCACCATATTACATGTGGAAGCATCTTAACTGCCTTAACTCTCTTGAGCGCCCTCTTGGAGGCTATTTTTAGACCTGACATGTCATATATTTCATATGTCAACCTTCAGATCTGATTTCTGTCATAGGTGTCATAGCATCTTCATCATTGTTGTCATAGAGCTAGGGAATCTACCCCAAGTGTCCCACTAGCTCCAAATTGCCTCTTCCTCTTCCATGGGAGTTACTCTTCCTCTATATTTCGACCTTGTATGATTCATGCCATTAATAATACCTTTTGAACTCCCTTGAATATGTTACCATTCTCCTTGAATTCTAATTGGTGAGAGAATGATGCCAAGTGTAGTGGGGAACTCTAGCCATATGTGGGTCCCACTTCCTCCATGTGTCTTCATAATCAAATGCCAATTTGATTTTCACTTGTATATATTTATTTATCTCCTTTATTAAATATTTATTCCATTCTAATGTTCAAACATCATTTATTATCCCCCTTATTCCAAATCCCAAAGCTTCCACAACAAGCCTAGGAAACTAGTAATTTTCCTCCTTGGCAATTATTTGACCCTTAACATCAATTTGACAAACTCTAATGAATATGGCCAATGTGATTAGGCCATTGTGACCCAATCCCAAATTTGGGACATGACAAATCCTCCCTTCTCAATATTGTTTTTTCTCAAGCAATTTCAAACATGGGTGTTGAAGAACCTACTTTCTGTATAATTCTATGAAGTTGCCATTAAATTGCCGAACCTTGATTCTTTGAGTTTCAATGAATATTTTAGAGAGGCACCACCATGCTTGTTGTTGCACTACTCTGATAAAAATCACTTTATTAAGTGGGAATTCCATCTCCCATACTACTTGTTTCCCCAAAAAATTTGAAACCAATGAGATAAAAAGTATTTCAGGGTCCCATTGCTTGTATTGCACCCCAACAATTAAGAGTGCTCTCCAACTCACACCATTAGATAAGAGGATTCCTGGATCCCATTTTCTTGTATGCATTCTTCCAAACATCATGAGTAACAAATATATATCATCAAAGTACATAACAACATAATGAAAATGTACATCAAGGATATGCTTCATCAAAGAGTCATGAAAGTGCTTATACCTCCAAGCAAGTAGACCACCATTTTCCAAGTGCATACAAGCTTCAAGTGACCAATAAAATCTGCTCACATGACATAGGTGAGGATCTCATGTCCTATAATGCTGCTCCAAAATGATGTGATATTCATCAAAATATTCAGCAATGTATTCTTTCATCCAAGAAGTGAATGAAGAATCTCCACTAAAATCTGAACCTAATAATGAGTAGAAAAAACAAGGAGACTTCAAATGACTTAAAGAAGTCTCACCCATACATCCCTGAATGTGAGAATCATAAAGATATAACAAAGTATGTGGCTTCCAACAAAAATGTTCTCCAATCATAAATCTATTCACCCAAGTGTTGGATGAAGTTCCTCCAACATCAAATGAATCAAGTGTTGAGCAAGAAAAACCATGAGTCTTCAAGTGACTCAAATGCATATCATAGGTGCATCCATGTAGATGTGCATCATCATAAAGTAACAAAGGATGTTGTTGAAAATGTGAATAAGAATGTGCTCCAACCAGATCATCATAAAAAGTAAATCTAGGAGTTCCATACTCCTCATGTGGCACCATCAAAAAGAACCCTTTCACCCATTCTTCATTGAGACTAATGCTGCAAAACATGGAATTGTAGGATGTAGGAGAATGAATTAACTCACTCAAATGATCAAAAAGTGCAGAAGTTTCATCATGGGAAGGATCCATATGGGTAGTATAATGCAGCTCCTTCAAAAGTGTGAAACCTTTGTCATAGGTTGGTTCCAATGTGGAGGAATCATGCTCTTCTTTAAAAATTGCATAACCTTCATCAAGAGACAATTCAAGTTTCTCTTACACCACATCAAGTGTCTGGATCTCTTCAAGTTCATATTCAAACACATCAAGAACATTCAAATTTCCACATTTCTCATGATCCACCATGTCATGAGAATCCTCCAAACAATATATCATTTGACAATCTGAAACATAAGAGGAAAAACAAGTATCTTGCAATTTTTCAAGAAGTTGCTCATTTTGAATTTTGAGCTTATGATTATCCTCATTATTCTTCAAGCATGTGTAATGTCCCCAGTTTGACCCCATGGCATTAACATTATAAATGATGTAATATTGTTATGAAATCATGGTGAGGAGCTCAAGGTCAAGGCCCTACCATCAATTTAGTGATGCATATGGTTTGCGTGCTAGCAATGCACATTGGAAATTCAAATATCATGTAATATGCATTTTAATAAAAAAAATACCCACAACTAGCTATGCAATGCAACAAAGAGATGGGGGCATGATTTCACAAGGAATTGGGAGGGAAAACATTCAAACCCTTGAGCCACTAGAGTCAAGCCAAGTGTCAATGAGAGAACCCATCAAACCCTCAACTACCCATGTTGACTTTTGTACCCAACCATTGATTTCTCCCAAGAGTTGGTTGAGGTAGTTAATGCCTTGGGAATGGGGAAGTATGGCTGTCCAAATTCGGGTATGGGCAAGCCACCCTTTATGGAAAAACGTGTTTGTCTCCTTGGGAAAGAAAAGAGCCATGAATTCCTTCCCCAAGTCATTATCCAGGATCATTCTTCCTCCCTCACGAGTTTAGAGCTACCTGGGCGTCTTCCAGGCAGGTTGCAGCGTTTTCTTCATTTCCCCAGTAGAGAAGGGCATTTTCTATGTTGTATACCAGTGCGGAAGAATGGAAATCGAATGGGGGGGGTTCAATAGAGACCGTGTTGGGCTATTGAAGGCTGAGATATTTGGGGAAGAAATCGTTTTTCCCCCTGTGGTTGTTTGCCCATCCCACAATTCGTTTTTGGTTGGGAACGTTTTTGGGAAAATCCATGGCCGTCTTATTTGTAAATCCCACTGTCTAAAATGTGTGTCCCTGCCCCCTGTTTGTGCTTACTATGTGAGAGCAGAGTATGTTGGGTATGGGTATGGGTATCCATGGCTTGGGCTTGAGCTTGAGTGCGATAATCCAGGGTTCAATTGTAGCCTAATAAACCCAGCTATGGACTGGCTTGGCTCAGATGGAATGATTAATTGGTTGTGAGAGAGTGAATGTCCCCTTTTCCTTGAACGAATCATGCCCAGCTCGGGGGTGCCCTTCGGACGGACTCAGTATAAGCTGTCGAAGAGCCTATGGCTGGGTGGAACGTTGCAGCGACATAGCTAGTTGCTTGGGCAGTTGCAAAATGAAGATAAGTGTTTTTATGCCTCTATATTTACTTCTGCACTATATTAATTCAATAACTGTTGATATGCTGTATGCATGAGTAATGTGTGTGGATGTTTTAATTCCGTTGTGCATCATAATTGATTTGTTTTACATCTGCACATTCATAATTTATTTATATGAATCTAACTAATGGGCTGAGATCATGGGAAAGCCCTGAATATGGCATCATGTACCCTGCCTTGCATTGGTTAAATGGGTGGGTACGTGACAGCATGCATCATGAAACAATTCATTAAGCTCAAACAAATGGTTTCTATCAAAAATCAAAGACATGAAATTACCTTTGATTTGGCACATTTGCTCTTTGAATCTTCGCCATGTCTTCAAGGAAGGATGTTTCCTCCAATGAAGTAGCTCTCCAACAAGAATTTGACACCAATGCTTGAGTGTCATGGAGAATGCTGAGGGACTCTTGGATCTTCTTTTCATTCATCTTTAAGGATCCTTCAAGAAAATGAGGTTCTTGCAAATGAACCTCCTCATATTATTCATTTTTGTTTGGACCAACTTCATGAAGCTCAAGTGGTGATGGGGAAGTTGATCTTGGTTCTTCTTCAACTGCTACAAGGTATTCATTATCATGCTTAATGGAACTTGGGCTTGTAGCAACACTTTCAAAAGTGATATCAACTATGCCAAGATCTCCACACTTTCATTAATCTTCAATCTTCAGCAATGTTTATTACAGACTCTTACAACTGGATCGAATTCGGACTGCAAAGTTCGTCACTACAAACTCTGACTTGTGCCTGAACACAATGTCTTGGGTCCGTTTAGCTTTCGCAACTTCCCGAAGGCATAAAGCTACTTGCATGCTCTTGGGAACACCAAGATATGCTCACTAGCACACCCTTACTGACTCAAAATTTACAAAGCGAGTCTAAGCTTTCGGATGCGATGTTATACCACAGAGGGCAAGTCGTAGAGCATACAACCTTCGGCTCTCACACCACCTAGACACTTGCAAAGTGGACTACTTTATCATGCGACTCCTACTTGCAGAGTGGACTACTTGCTCATGCGAAGCGAGACTTCGGAATGAATGAAATGAACCTCAAGTCTCTTATTTATAGCTTCTAAGACGGTGAACCAGTAAACCAAAACATACACCAGCCGGTTCAAAAGCTAGATTCCCGGGGCATGGTGGGACAACACCATGTTATCTCGTCCCTTAGAGGCTCGGCCATATGGGGACCCGGTACTACGACTCTGACTGACTGACAACCACTAGCTTAAAGCAGATTCTATGTGGCCGACATGAGGGACCACTTACATCAGTCATTATTACAATTCCTTCGGGGAAAAGCATCCCGAGATCAAAAAAAACAAGCGGCTAAAACATGGTCGACGGAATATTACAACTGGAAGGCCCACTATGGCTTCCTTACAAAAGCAAATATGTACAAGATTCTTTAATCACATGCATTTCGGACCATCTTGCTTCATTCCTATGAAGGGAATCTTTATCATGGAGTGTCGTAACCTGATCCGCAAACACATTGGATTCCATCGCTGTCATCTCCACCTGGTACTCCACCGCAAACACAATCTAACACACCTTCATTGTACAAATTCTCTTCCAGCTCACGCTGTGCTAGGTCATCTTCAAAGTTGTAGGGCTGAGATTCTGTATACCGCCAATATTCATTTTCTGGAAATTCTTCATTCATATCTGGATACAGTAGCTCTCCGAAACACTGTTCAACATCTGAACCTTTTAAAGCTTCATTAGGACCAAAGATGAATTCAGAAGCAAACAGAGATTCTACTCTGTAATTCAACGGCAAAGTTCTGCGGTGAGTTTTAGTATCTAACCGATTACCATTAACGTCTCTCTTGATGAATTTCTGGGTAATGGTCGTTACATGTTCTAGTGGAGTATAGCGACCACCATGATGTCGCAATAAAAATTTAAACCACTGATTATGCTGGTCAGCGGCCTGCATATTAGCTTCAAGGTGCAAAATAAAATTGGCTCTTCTCTCCAGCCAATCTTTTCTCGGACAAAACTTATCTAGAAAGACTTCCGTCCATCCAGAACACTTCTTATTTCTCATGTTTCCTGGGTCGGCGCAGATCACTATGGAGGTCTGCTCTCTACAAAACTGCAAAATTAAATTGTAGATAGTCCAGGTTAAATTACCTTCACCTAGATCTACGTACCATACAGTACCTTCTTTTTCCTCGTTGCAGTCAACCCAGATTTCTTTGCATTTTCTCAGCTTCTCTTCAGATTTTTGAAAGCCATTGAAAGCTTTCTTTTCCCAGCGCTCCAAAATCTGCAACTTGCATTGACTGGCCTGAATCTCTTTGATGAGGGTTAAGCTGAGGTATTTTTCTGCTTGATGGCGATCAGCATAATCAAGCAATTCTTTGCGTTCTTCTACTGTAATGCTTTTATCCCAGGCTTTTAGAAATAAAGCATCTTTTGGCACCTGCATTTCTTCATCAGTCATTGGGGCTTTCCCCTTATCTGTAGAACCGGATCCTGCTCTTGCTGACAACATATTTAAGCTTGGGGCTTTGCTCTGCACAATCTCACATGTAAGCATATCAGTAAGACAATTAAGATAGCCTGGCTTATAAACAATGTCATAATCAAAATTACTTAACCAAATAAACCATTTCAGGATTCGGGTACTATTTTCAGCCATGAGGTTTTCATTCTTGAATATCCTTGGCATAATTTTCAGATCAGTTCTAATAGTAAACCTGACAGGTTTCAAATACAAAATGAAATGACTGACAGTTTTCTTCACAGCCAAAATCTCCTTGTGACTGCTGGGATAATTTAATTATGCATTCTTAAAGGAACCAGATGCATAGCCACAGATAAATTCGTGACCATCTCTTTCTTCTAACAAAACACCACCCCATGTAGTGTTTGATGCATCTGTTTCAATAATCAATTTTCCAACTCCCTATGGAAGACTGAGAGCTGGTAGCTGTTTTACTCTAGCTTTAATTTTCTGGACTGCTAGAGTCATTTCTTCAGACCATGGAATGGGCTTCTTTTTCAACCTTTGCTGCAAGCAATGGATATCAGCAGCTTGTCCACGATAAAATGGTCTAATATAATTTAAACAGCCTAAAAACCTTTGTAGTTGGGTTTTCTCTAAGATCTTATCAGGAAAGTATTCAAAAGACTTTAAAACATGTTACTCCAATACTACCTGACCTGCTTTGATATGCAAACCCAAAAACTCAATATCAGTTCTTCCAATTTCCATTTTTGACTTAGACAAAACCAAACCATGCTTATATACAAGATCATAAAACTGCTGCAGATGTTTCAGATGTTCCTGTAAATTCTTTGAACAGATAAGAATATCATCAATGAACACTGCCAACCATGGAATATCTCTAAATATATCCTCCATCCTTTTTTGAAATTCTGATGGTGCATTATTAATTCCAAAAGGGAGGACTTTCCATTGATACTGACCATGGGGAACTACAAAGGCAGTTTTATATCTATCCTTAGCCTCTATCCCAATTTGGTAGAACCCTGATTTCAAATCAAACTTACTAAAAATAGTGCAACCAGTAATCTTTTGAAGTAAGCTTGCCTTATCAGGCAATGGATACCTGATCTTCTGAAGAACAGTATTCAGGGGTTTGAAGTTTACTACCAACCTTGGCTTTCCTCGTTTCTGCTTAGAATGCTTATTTACAACAAATGCTCTACAAGCCCAAGGACTCTTTGAGGGCTCAATCAAACCTTTCTTAAGCAAATATTGAATCTCATTGGAGCTGAATTCTCTCTCTGAGGGACTCATCAATCTGGCTGAGGCTTTCATGGGTTTTATTTTCTGCAGTGGATCAAATGGCAGAGAAACAAAATATTTCTCTCTAGTCCAGAAAGCATTTGGACTTTCATAACAACAATCTTTTTTTATCTTCTCAGTAATCCCTGCAAGAAACTTATCACTATGTACCTCTGCAAATGAGATACATCTTTCCATCTTATTCAACGAACCTTTGGACTGAGACTCAGACTGTACAAGAGGACTTTGACTCAAGGGTTTACACCTTTGTACAAACTTATGACTTAAAGACAAAGTAACAGACTGACCATTAACTGTACAGGAAAATATCATTTTTTGAGTATCTATAGAAAACGGACTGACCTTTAATAAAAACTCAGAACCTAAAACACAATCCCCACGGACTGCATCCAATCTAAACAAAGACAAAGAACTCTTTTCAAATGACAAAGCAATGGGGAAATCTTTGACTTTTCCAGTTAAATAGACAGGGGTACCTTGAATTGCAGATCCAAATTCTTTAGTCTTTTCCCAATAGAAAGTAGGAATTGCATTACCTTTTGCAAGATTAAATTGACATCCAGAATCTATGAGACACTAAACTGGATAAGACTTAAACTCATCTGGACAAAAGTGTAAGGTAATGAATAACTTAGGACCAGACACTGCTCCTAACA
The DNA here is from genome assembly GCA_027924585.1 of Larix kaempferi. NCBI lineage: Eukaryota > Viridiplantae > Streptophyta > Pinopsida > Pinales > Pinaceae > Larix > Larix kaempferi. The sequence goes on from BSBM01000428.1 coordinate 9,197,798, forward strand.
GACTGACACTTTGAGACTATGGGGAAGGACATCTTTCAGGAGATCTATCAGGTGATTCAACAGGAGAATCCTCTTTGGCTTCAGGATGGCCACAAACTCTTTCAATCTCTTTAGAAAGTTCTTCATCAGAAGATTGGTCTTTCTCTTGAATCAAAATAACTAAAGCATTCTTAATTTCATCTGCTTCTTTCAGCAATGCTTTAATTTGTGACTGTTTCTCCTTCAATTTCATTCTTAACAACCTTTCTCTGTCTATTCTGTGAGCTTGTCTATCTGCATGACCACTTGGGTAATCTTGGTAAATATCTACTGGATTGAAAGCTATAGTAACATGTTCTTTTCCTTTTTCTTTAGTTATAGCTTGTAACTGAGCTTGCAATGCTTTCTTTTCTTCTCTTAGCTCTGTTCTCTCAATATGTCTATATACAGGAATGGAAGATAATTGCAAATCAATTGAAGCTATCTTCTTCTCTATCTGATATGGAGAAAGAACTTTTGAAAACATGTACAGATTGAAATCAAACTCTGGTAACTCACACCCCCCTAAATGTGGCTCACTGTCTGAATCTGAGGAGGAAGACGAAGATGAGGACTGACCACATTTAGCAAACTGAGGATGGTCGTCAGACTCTGAAGAGGAAGAATTAGAGCTAGAGTCTGGCAAATAAATAACTTCTCAAGAAGGAGAGGGAGCTAAGTTTGAAACCTGAAACAGATCCCACCAGGCTGGATCCAAAGATGTACAGAGAGCTGCAAGCTTGGGACGGGATTTCCTTTCTGGGCACTTGCTTTCCTAGTGACCAGATTTTCCACAAATAAAACACACATCTCCTTTACCCTTTTCTTTTCTTCTTTTAACAAATCTCTTAGACTTGTAGGGTTTCTTAAAATACTTTTTCTTGTAGTGGTGTTTAGATTTGTGCTTATACGGGCGATCGGGATGATACCTTGATTCAGAAGTGAAAAACTTCTTCTTCTTCTTTTTCCGTTCACAATGGAAACCACCTTTTCCAAAGTGACCACGGTTGTGAGCACCACACCCCCAATCAGGCATTCTTGCAACATCTTTACAAAAAGATGCTGAAAACATTTGTTGATGCCTTTTAAAATCTTTACTTACTCTTTTATCTAGACAGTGTTCTTGCCAAGTTTCTAGGATGTGATTATGTAACTGTGCTAGAGAAAGAGATCTGAGCGTTATCTTTTTATCTTTAAGAGCTTGTTCCACAACATCTGGAACATGACCAGAGTAACTTCTTAGATAATGCTTCAGATATGCGGGGTCTCCTAACTTTCCTGAAGAAATTAACAATTTTTACATATAACATGAATATTCTTCTGCCTTACTAAGATCACACAAACGGGCAGACATAAACAAAGAGGCAAGGTGATCATAGTCTTCTGCATCTTCAGGACCATAAAATTCTCTACCAAGGGCAGAGAGAATCTGTTCATCTGCATCATTAGCAGATAACAGCTCATTCCTAGTATCTTGTGGCAACCATCGCCACCATTCATATGCCAAACCTGATAAGCCAGCAATCAATTGTGCACCAATCATTTGTCCAGTAAGATTGTGATCTTGATGCTTTTTATACAGTATCCAGTGTGTCAACAGCTGAATGGCATTTTTAATCTCTTCTCGAGATTGGCACTGTATGTTTAAAACAGGTTGTTCTGGCATTTGAGAAATCAAATTATTCATAGAGTTGATACCAAAGCTAAAAACTTTTGGAGAGGGATTTGCTACAGCTTGTGCATCAGGCATGTGGGTATCAAACTCTTCTTGATGTGGCCTCGGGGCTTCTATCATTCTCTGATTTGAGGATTCTGCCATCATATCTAAATCTCCTCTGTACTTGGGATTAAGTACGGGTATGTAACCTTTGAATGCATCTATCCATTCTTCAATATCTTGTTTTTCTGCATCACTAGCTCCGAAATCCCATTCGGGCTTTTCATCATCTGGAATACTATTAAATTGGCCAAGAGAAACAAATTTTGTATGACCTTTTCTAGCAAGTATTAGGACATGATCAGGAACAACATATTCTTTCTTTTTCAGTTCCTGTGTTCTACTAGTAAGTTCTGCTAGAACATTCATTCTTCTTTGAAGCTTGTCAAAGGCTTCTTCAATGGCCTTCTCTATCTGAGTAGTATCATGCAACAGATGATCTAACAATTCTAATTTAGAGAATGATAGAAGCCCCGAGGCCACATCAAGAAGAGTTTGATACCCACATGCCTGATGCACAAGCTGTAGCAAATCCCTCTCCAAAAGTTTTTAGCTTTGGTATCAACTCTATGAATAATTTGATTTCTCAAATGCCAGAACAACCTGTTTTAAACATACAGTGCCAATCTCGAGAAGAGATTAAAAATTCCATTCAGCTGTTGACACACTGGATACTGTATAAAAAGCAGCAAGATCACAATCTTACTGGACAAATGATTGGTGCACAATTGATTGTTGGCTTATCAGGTTTGGCATATGAATGGTGGCGATGGTTGCCACAAGATACTAGGAATGAGCTGTTATCTGCTAATGATGCAGATGAACAGATTCTCTCTGCCCTTGGTAGAGAATTTTATGGTCCTGAAGATGCAGAAGACTATGATCACCTTGCCTCTTTGTTTATGTCTTCCCGTTTGTGTGATCTTAGTAAGGCAGAAGAATATTTCTGTTATATGCAAAAATTGTTAATTTCTTCAGGAAAGTCAGGAGACCCCGCATATCTGAAGCATTATCTAAGAAGATACTCTGGTCATGTTCCAGATGTTGTGGAACAAGCTCTTAAAGATAAAAAGATAACGCTCAGATCTCTTTCTCTAGCACAGTTACATAATCACATCCTAGAAACTTGGCAAGAACACTGTCTAGATAAAAGAGTAAGTAAAGATTTTAAAAGGCATCAACAAATGTTTTCAGCATCTTTCTGTAAAGATGTTGCAAGAATGCCTGATTGGGGGTGTGGTGCTCACAACCATGGTCACTTTGGCAAAGGTTGTTGCCATTGTCAAGGGAAAAAGAAGAAGAAGAAGTTTTTCACTTCTGAATCAAGGTATCATCCCGATCGCCCGTATAAGCACAAATCTAAACACCACTACAAGAAAAAGTATTTTAAGAAACCCTACAAATCTAAGAGATTTGTGAAAAGAAGAAAAGAAAAGGGTAAAGGAGATGTGTGTTTTATTTGTGGAAAATCTGGTCACTGGGAAAGCAAGTGCCCAGAAAGGAAATCCCGTCCCAGGCTTGCATCTCTCTGTACATCTTTGGATCCATCCTGGTGGGATCTGTTTCAAGTTTCAAACTCAGATCCCTCTCCTTCTAGAGAAGTTATTTATTTGCCAGACTCTAGCTCTAATTCTTCCTCTTCAGAGTCTGACGACCATCCTCAGTTTGCTAAATGTGGTCAGTCCTCCTCGGATTCAGACAGTGAGCCACATTTAGGGGGGTGTGATTTACCAGAGTTTGATTTCAATCTATACATGTTTTCAAAAGTTCTTTCTCCATATCAGATAGAGAAGAAGATAGCTTCAATTGATTTGCAATTATCTTCCATTCCTGTATATAGACATATTGAGAGAACAGAGCTAAGAGAAGAAAAGAAAGCATTGCAAGCTCAATTACAAGCTATAACTAAAGAAAAAGGAAAAGAACATGTTACTATAGCTTTCAATCCAGCAGATCTTTACCAAGATTACCCAAGTGGTCATGCAGATAGACAAGCTCACAGAACAGACAGAGAAAGGTTGTTAAGAATGAAATTGAAGGAGAAACAGTCACAAATTAAAGCATTGCTGAAAGAAGCAGATGAAATTAAGAATGCTTTAGTTATTTTGATTCAAGAGAAAGACCAATCTTCTGATGAAGAACTTTCTAAAGAGATTGAAAGAGTTTGTGGCCATCCTAAAGCCAAAGAGGATTCTCCTGTTGAATCACCTGATAGATCTCCTGAAAGATCTCCTTCCCCACAGTATCAAAGTGTCAGTCTGTTAGGAGCAATGTCTGGTCCTAAGTTATTCATTACCTTGCAGTTTTGTCCAGATGAGTTTAAGTCTTATCCAGTTCAGTGTCTCATAGATTCTGGATGTCAATTTAATCTTGCAAAAGGTAATGCAATTCCTGCTTTCTATTGGGAAAAGACTAAAGAATTTGGATCTGCAATTCAAGGTACCCCTGTCTATTTAACTGGAAAAGTCAAAGATTTCCCCATTGCTTTGTCATCTGAAAAGAGTTCTTTGTCTTTGTTTAGATTGGATGCAATCCATGAGGATTGTGTTTTAGGTTCTGAGTTTTTATTAAAGGTCAATCCGTTTTCTATAGATACTCAAAAAATGATATTTTCCTGTACAATTAATGGTCAGTCTGTTACTTTGTCTTTAAGTCATAAGTTTGTACAAAGGTGTAAACCCTTGAGTCAAAGTCCTCTTGTACAGTCTGAGTCTCAGTCCAAAGGTTCGTTGAATAAGATGGAAAGATGTATCTCATTTGCAGAGGTACATAGTGATAAGTTTCTTGCAGGGATTACTGAGAAGATCAAAAAAGATTGTTGTTCTGAAAGTCCAAATGCTTTCTGGACTAGAGAGAAATATTTTGTTTCTCTGCCATTTGATCCACTGCAGAAAATAAAACCCATGAAAGCCTCAGCCAGATTGATGAGTCCCTCAGAGAGAGAATTTTGCTCCAATGAGATTCAAGATTTGCTTAAGAAAGGTTTGATTGAGCCCTCGAAGAGTCCTTGGGCTTGTAGAGCATTTGTTGTAAATAAGCATTCTGAGCAGAAACGAGGAAAGCCAAGGTTTGTAGTAAACTTCAAACCCCTGAATGATGTTCTTCAGAAGATCAAGTATCCATTGCCTAATAAGGCAAGCTTACTTCAAAAGATTACTGGTTGCACTATTTTTAGTAAGTTTGATTTGAAATCAGGGTTCTACCAAATTGGGATAGAGGCTAAGGATAGATATAAACTGCCTTTGTAGTTCCCCATGGTCAGAATCAATGGAAAGTCCTCCCTTTTGGCATTAATAATGCACCATCAGAATTTCAAAAAAGGATGGAGGATATATTTAGAGATATTCCATGGTTGGCAGTGTTCATTGATGATATTCTTATATGTTCAAAGAATTTACAGGAACATCTGAAACATCTGCAGCAGTTTTATGATCTTGTATATAAGCATTGTTTGGTTCTGTCTGAGTCAAAAATGGAAATTGGCAGAACTGATATTGATTTTTTGGGTTTTCTTATCAAAGCAGGTCAGGTAGTATTGCAGCAACATGTTTTAAAGTCTTTTGAATACTTTCCTGATAAGATCTTAGAGAACACCCAACTGCAAAGGTTTTTAGGCTGTTTAAATTATATTAGACCATTTTATCGTGGACAAGCTACTGATATCCATTGCTTGCAGCAAAGGTTGAAAAAGAAGCCCATTCCATGGTCTAAAGAAATGACTCTAGCAGTCCATAAAATTAAAGCTAGAGTAAAACAGCTACCAGCTCTTCAGTCTTCCACAGGGAGTTGGAAAATTGATTATTGAAACAGATGCATCAAACACTACATGGGGTGGTGTTTTGTTAGAAGAAAGAGATGGTCACGAATTTATCTTTGGCTATGCATCTGGTTCCTTTAAGAATGCAGAATTAAATTATCCCAGCAGTCACAAGGAGATTTTGGCTGTGAAGAAAACTGTCAGTCATTTCATTTTGTATTTGAAACCTGTCAGGTTTACTATTAGAACTGATCTGAAGATTATGCCAGGGATATTCAAGAATGAAAACCTCATGGCTGAAAATAGTAGCTGAATCCTGAAATGGTTTATTTGGTTAAGTAATTTTGATTATGACATTGTTTATAAGCCAGGCTATCTTAATTGTCTTGCGATATGCTTACACGTGAGATTGTGCAGAGCAAAGCCCCAAGCTTAAATATGTTGTCAGCAAGAGCAGGATCCAGTTCTACAGATAAGGGGAAAGCCCCAATGACTGATGAAGAAATGCAGGTGCCAAAAGATGCTTTATTTCTAAAACCCTGGGATAAAAGAATTACATAGAAGAACGCAAAGAATTGCTTGATTATGCTGATCGCCATCAAGCAGAAAAATACCTCAGCTTAACCCTCATCAAAGAGATTCATGCCAGCCCATGCAAGTTGCAGATTTTGGAGCGCTAGGAAAAGAAAGCTTTCAATGGCTTTCAAAAAGATGAAGAGAAGCTGAGAAAATGTAAAGAAATATGGGTTGACTACAACGAGGAAAAAGAAGGTACTGTATGGTACGTAGATCTAGGTGAAGGTAATTTAACCTGGACTACCTACAATTTAATTTTGCATTTTTGTAGAGAGCAGACCTCCATAGTGATCTGTGTCGACCCAGGAAACATGAGAAATAAGAAGTGGTCTGGATGGACGGAAGTCTTTCTAGATAAGTTTTTTCCGAGAAAAGATTGGCTGGAGAGAAGAGCCAATTTTATTTTGCACCTTGAAGCTGATATGCAGGCCGCTGACCAGCATAATCAGTGGTTTAAATTTTTATTGCGACATCATGGTGGTCGCTATACTCCACTAGAACATGTAATGACCATTACCCAGAAATTCATCAAGAGACACGTCAATGGTAATCGGTTAGATACTAAAATTCACCGCAGAACTTTGCTGTTGAATTACAGAGTAGAATCTTTGTTTGCTTCTAAATTCATCTTTGGTCCTAATGAAGCTTTAAAAGGTTCAGATGTTGAACAGTGCTTCGAAGAGCTACTGTATCCAGATATGAATGAAGAATTTCCAGAAAATGAATATTGGCGGTATACAGAATCTCAGCCCTACAACTTTGAAGATGACCTGGCACAGCGTGAGCTGGAAGAGAATCTGTACAATGAAGGTGTGTTAGATTGTGTTTGCGGTGGAGTACCAGGTGGAGATGACAGCGATGGAATTTGATGTGTTTGCGGATCAGGTTACGACACTCCATGATAAAGATTCCCTTCATAGGAATGAAGCAAGATGGTCCGAAATGCATGTGATTAAAGAATCTTGTACATATTTTCTTTTGTAAGGAAGCCATAGTGGGCCTTCTAGTTGTAATATTCTATCGGCCATGTTTTAGCCGCTTGTTTGTTTTGATCTCAGGATGCTTTTCCCCGAAGGAATTGTAATAATGACTGATGTAAGTGGCCCCTCATGTCGGCCACATAGAATCTGCTTTAAGCTAGTGGTTGTCAGTCAGTCAGAGTCCTAGTACCGAGTCCCCATATGGCCGAGCCTCTAAGGGACGAGATAACATGGTGTTGTCCCACCATGCCCTGGGAATCTAGCTTTTGAACCGGCTGGTGTATGTTTTGGTTTACCGGTTCACTGTCTTAGAAGCTATAAATAAGAGACTTGAGGTTCATTTCATTCATTCCAAAGTCTCAAGTCGCATGAGCAAGTAGTCCGCTCTGCAAGTAGGAGTCGCATGAGCAAGTAGTCTGCTCTGCAAGTGTCTAGGTGGTGTGAGAGCCGAAGGCTGTATGCTCTGCGAGTTGCCCTCTGTGGTATAACATCGCATCAGAAAGCTTAGACTCGCTTTGTAAATTCTGAGTCAGTAAGGGTGTGCTAGTGAGCATATCTTGGTGTTCCCAGGAGCCTGCAAGTAGCTTCATGCCTTCGGGAAGTTGCGAAAGCTAAACGGACCCAAGACATTGTGTTCAGGAACAAGTCAGAGTTTGTGGTGACGAACTTCGCAGTCCGAAGTCGATCCACTTGTAAGAGTCTGTAATAAACATTGCTGAAGATTGAAGATTAATGAAAGTGTGGAGATCCTAGTGATATCTATGTCACCAACATAGAGGTGTGAGCACCCATCAGTAGGTACTCCTTCATAGTTTAAGCATCCATCAGTAGATTCTCTTTGGTTCATGTCTAAGCTAGAAGGTGTCTCGAAATGATCTTCCATATTTTCAATAGAATCTTCTTCATGCTATTGTGATGTCTCTTCCTTTTGCTCCTTCAAGCAAGCTAATTCATTTTGCCCCTTGTTTTCCTTAGGATCAATATCTTTGGAATCGTTGTTTGAAGAATTCCCAAAAACTCTCCTCAAGTAGGACATGCATGCCTTCGCGGAAGTTTCAGATATTTCATTGAGCTTTTCACTCACCCTCATTTCGGGCACACATATATGATACTCTCTCCAAGGTTCTTTACAAGAAGGGCATAAACCTTTCTTTACTAAATCCACATCTTCATTTTTGGGCCTATTTTCAAAAATATGTTCAGCATAGTACTCAAAAGACATGGCATTTTGTATATTTTTGCTCAAAGCAAGATATTCTTGATATTTTTTATATTGTTGGGGCAATGTTTTATATGTTGCTTTCCATCTTTGAAACTCATTCATAGAATTATCCTTGGTTGGTGTGACACACTCATCTTCATAATATTTAAAGTCATAAGAATAATCTTCATTTCTCATGAAATTGTAAGAAGTGTTGCATGATGGCACCGCTTCCTCGTACCATTCACATTCTGCTTCATATTGCTCATAAGCATCTGCATATTCTTCATAAGAATTGTACTCATAGGATTCATCATAATAGTAAGACATAGCTGCCAATTATTTTTGAATGTATGTACCTAATCCACAGGTTCAAGGACCATGCTCTGATACCACTATAATGACCCTTGTTAGGAATTTTATTAAAATGACCAATTTTCACTTTTTTTCCTTAGTTAGACCTTTGACTAGTTTTGAGCTCTAGGTCCCCAAATTGTTCCAATTGCTCCCAAATATTCTGAGAAGGTATATGGATGATTTTATAACATAAATATTTTTTTCAGGGATGATTTTGGACCTTTAAAATACTTCTGTAAATCCTCTTTCAATTCTGGCCAATGTAGGGAACTTTACTAGTAATTTCCCTTTGACTAGTATTGGTCTCTAGGTCTCAAATTGACTCCAAATGCCTTCAAATATTCAAGGAAGGTGTATGAATGATATTATGACTTGAATATGATGTTCAGGGGTGATATATGGCCACCAAAATACCTCTGCAAACTCTCTTAAGATTCTGGAACAAGTATGCAATTTTACTAGTAATTTGGGGTTCAAATCCCCCTGGGGTAAGTACTGAAAATGGCTTCGCAAATGCCTCCAAACCCACTCAAATTTATGAAAATATATATGGAATGTATTAAGGATTTTATTAAGGTCTCATGTGCACCATTAATTTATTATTATATCTGTTCCAACCCTCTCCCGTTCAGCTGCAAAAATCACCCATTCGACCCTTGGGGAAATGACACTATTTCTTCTCCCAATGCAATTAAACTGAGTAAAAATACTTCAAATTCTCAAGTAAAGTACATGAAACTTGTAAAATACATCCATGGCAGTCTATTAATCACAAATTTATTAGATAATCATCCATTCATTCGAAATCATCAACATTACATTGGTTCACAACAAGGTAGTGGGAAAATGGCACTGTTCTTTCATTAAAAATGAGATTTACACATTTCTACTTGGAATTTCTACCTGAAACTTTATGGATATGAAGAAAATATTATTTAATTCATATTAAAAAATAAATGGGGCATTATAATCTCCCCCAAAGAGTACAATATCTCACCAAAAACGCCCTCCCTCAAGGATCAAGAATATGCCATCAAAACTGGAAATGGTTGAAGGAGTGAGCTGCAATAGAAGAAACCATGAGATGCCCTGTAGCTTACGCCTGCAAATAAAGACTCCATTAAATCTCCAAATGAAAGTTCTGAATGTCCTTTCCAATTACCAACTTGGATGGGAATCTTTCACCCTCGAAATTGGCGAAGGCAAGAAACTAATCATCCACTAGCTCTCCCTCTTCACAAATGCAATTGCAAATTCTACAAATGATCAAAATTTGGTTTCATTCTTTGTTATTGACATTTATAAACTTATAATGTCATCCATGGGTCGAATTTCTTCCAAGAGACTCATTCCAACTCAAGTTGGGAAGAAATTCCAATGAACGGCACTTGTACAACAATTCCTAGTCTCCCACTTCCACCAAATCACATGTGGAAGCATCTTAGCTACCCTAAATCTCTTGAGCGCCCTCTTGGAGAATATGTTTATCCCTGACACATCATATGTGTCATATGTCAGCCTTCAGGTCTGATTTGTATCATAGGTGTCATAACATCTTCATCATTGTTGTCATAGAGCTAGGGAATCTACCCCAAGTGTCCCACTAGCTCCAAATTGCATCTTCCTCTTCCATGAGAGTTACTCTTCCTCTATATTTTGACCTTGTATGAGTCATGCCATTAATAATACCTTTTGAACTCCCCCAAGTATGTTACCATTCACCTTGAATTCGAATTGGTGAGAGAATGATGCCAAGTGTAGTGGGGAAATCTAGCCATATGTGGGTCCCACTTCCTCCATGTGTCTTCATGATCAAATGTCAATTTGATTTTCACTTGTATATATTTATTTAGCTCCTTTATTAAATAGTTATGCCATTCTAATGTTCAAACATCATTTATTATCCCCCTTATTCCAAATCCCAAAGCTTCCACCCCAAACCTAGGAAACTAGTAATTTTCCTCCTTGGTAATTATTTGACACTTAACATCAATTTAACAAACTCTAATGAATATGGCCATTGTGACGCAATGCCAAATTTGGGACATGACATATTGTCATAGACTAGTGTGTTTCACCCAAAGAGATTCAAACCAGGCATCGGCCAGCACAGAACTAGCCAATTGCCCAACAATTGGTTGAGTTAACTTCTTGGGCATGGTAATAGCCTTACCTTGTTCTTTCTCTGCATTTCCTCAAATATTTTGACACTGGGTATGCTAGTGAATTCCTATCTCCTTCTCATGAGTAGGACTTGCTTTTGCATTGGGTGAGGAAGATATTTGGATTGCTTTAATATTTATTTGAGTTGACATAGATGCATTGCAACAGTGATGATTTATAGGATGAAAATGAGCAACACTTAAATGAAATTCAAATTGCTGGTTGATGATTTACAGGATGAAAATGAGCAACACTTGAATGAAATTCAAATTGCTGGTTTATAGGTGCGAAATATATTTGTGAACAGTTTGAAGGTTACTTTTTACAACAATAAAATTACATGATATGTATTCATTATATTCTTTTGGATAACTTACACGATATCTATTCATTATATTCTTTTGGATAACTTATGGTGTTAGGTGTCCTAGTTTTACATTTTTCCTTGGATTGAGTTTTTTTTCTTTTATGTGTGTTGTCTTGGATTGAGTTTGGCAGGGAAAATGCTATACTATATAAAGTACTTTCTAACACATATATATATATTTAATAATATGTGACATATATATATTATATATGTTTATTTATTTTTTGTGAAAGTCTTCCTGGGGAAACTTGTGGGGTTCTTCCCTCATTCAGAGGACAATACCAAGGGTGATCCATATTTTGCAAATGCTCAAGGCTTTGTCAACAGGCCATTACAACACTATGCTCATACAGAGTAGAAAATGTCACTTGTGGAAAATGAACGAGGGTGGGGAGGATAACACTCCTCACAACTACCTGATTTAGACCCAATTAACATTTAATATATGAGATATAAATACCACACACACACCATTTAATTTTCCATTGAGGAGTGTTTTAAAACACATCTTTTAGCTTTGTTAATAAGTGAAATATAAATATAAATCACATTATATATATATATATTATATAAAATGTGATTTATTTATTTTTTGCGCCATTTATTATTTTATGGTGCTTTGCACCCCTTGTTGTTTTATGCTGCTTTGCACAATATATAAATTTGTGTATAATAATAATTATAGTAATTATTATTATTATTATTTTGGAGTTTTGCACCATAAATTCTCAATCCATGCTAGATTGGTTTTGGTGTTTTGCACCACAAAATCTCAATCCACCTAGGATTGGTTTAGGCGATTTGCACCATACACCATGGAATGCCACATATTCATTTAACACCAAATCAACTTTTTTAAGAACACCACTTTTGCACCATAAATTTTAGCACCACTTGAGTATCTCCACATTATCACCACTTTTGCACCACTATTTGAAAACTAAGGATTTCCCAAATCCTTTACAAATAGTGGTGCTAATGTGAGGCTAAAATGCCATTTTTCTTGTAGTGTACATGCCTGCATTTTTTGCAGGTGTATGACAGTGATTTGTAAATAGTGGCAAACTTTTTTTTTTTTGGGGCTATCGATTTTGTTTTCTGTTGCTGTATATTAGGCAAGATTTCATCTCTTCAGTTCCTTTCATGAATTGTAAAAATATGTTACTTGTAATTCTAGGATGAATTATTACCAATGTAGTAGATATCCTTAAAAGCGCTTTGAGATCTGGTGGGTTGGTATGTATTTATGAGATGGATTTTCAGTTAGGCCAGTTGTCCAGGGTTGCTACAAGTGTTGCAGCTTTTCTTTCATGCTCGCAGCTAAATATAATGGCCACGATCATTCTTCTAATGGTTGTATATATTGTAGAACATTCCCATTGAGACAGTACACAGGAAATGATCTAGTTTTATCTATCTCAGACTATCCATATTCTAGATATGGATACATCTAGCAAAAAATCTGAATTTAATGTTTGTGTAGTAGTAAAAGGTTCCAATTATAAGCTTCATAGTCATGAATGAAAGACATTAGACGAGTGGAGCATTTTCCCTAGAAATTCATATCTCACAAATGATGTTTGGAGTCTTGGACCCTAAAATTTAATTGTGCAGTTTGGTGCTTCAATTAATAAATAAGTAGCCAGTTCTTTTGGGCACTTGGGGGGGTGTTGAAAATTTGAAATAGTTTTAGAAATACTCGTGACAACTTGTAGAGGTATTACTGAGGATGTTTCAAGTTTTCAACGTATGGAAATGTACTTGGAATGTCATTTTCTTTCAAGCAACTAAGCCTATTAGTATGGTCTTAAATTTCTGGTAATTCATCTTGCAACCACAAGACATTGTTATTGAAGCACTACTGAAAATGCCTGGCATCCGTTCTTTTTGAAGTGTTAGTATTAAAGAATGAAGGTGAGTATATCAAATTTAAAGAAATGTTTGAAATGATTGTTGATTTGCCTGTCCAATTATCTTGTAGATTGCTTATGGTATCTGTATGCTATTAAGAGATCTAGTCATTGCTTTTGTATCTAATGTTGCAGAAACTTTGTATATCTTTCAGGAAACTATGGAAAAGGCCGTAAAAAATAAGGTTGCAAAGGCAGTCATACCGGATATTGATTTCATGTTTCAGGCTGTTAGGTATTTCCTTTCAATTTTTATAATCTTTAATTTGAAATCTTTAGCAACATGACCTGCTTTCTAAACCCTACTTATTTGAACATTTTTGAAGCTCGAGACCCTCATAGAATTGTAGACGATTTCTGCTTGGGTTGTGCATCTAGCATCTGGAGATGATTGCTGATTATGTTGACTTCATTGTATTTCCAGTGAATTTGGGACGAAAGTTGTTCCCCCAAAGAAAATTTTGAAGATTCTATCTGAACTTTTTGATCATCAAGATCAGAATGTGCGGGCATCTGCTAAAGGGCTGACAATAGAGCTATGTTGGTGGATTGGAAAAGATCCAATCAAGTCAATCTTATTTGAGAAATGCGAGATATTGTTGTAAGTATCCCACACAGTTGAAATACCAAGTTTTGTGTAATGCTAATTTGTGGTGTAAGACCTTGAATGCAGTTGCACTTATTGCTTTTTTTTCTGCCCAGAAAAAAGAATTGGATGCAGAGCTGGTTAATGTGGTCGGCGCTCCAAAGCCTACCCGTAAAATCAAGTATTTTTTTAATAGAAATGTGTTAGTATATTTTAGTATGTTATCAAACCCTAATCGGTTACTATTACTCTAGATTTGGCAGATATTGTTGAATTTTGTCAATAATTGTTTGATACGTACTTGTCCATGTAGTTCTTAAGAAGAGAGAATATTCCTTGAAATATTACTGAATGCATGTATCCAATCATGACTAATATTGCTGAATGCATGTATCCAATCATGACTTACATGTAGTGTCTTCATATGCTCGTTAATGAATTAAAGGGCATCACTCATCCTCAAAAGAATTGTTCATTTTTGCAAATTGGTTGGATGCTGTAATGCTTAACTATATAAAATTGAATATATGAATTTGCTTGATTGGTGCAACAAATCTCATAAATGCTCTTTTGGGGCTCATGACCATTCATTTGAAATGGTATGATGAACTCCGCATGTTGGACATGCAATTTAGAGATAGATGTTGTCTAAAAGAATAAACAATTGATAATTCATTAGTTGGCTAATTAGCCCCATTATTTTTGTAAAATTGGAGAGAATTCATAGATTGCTTGTATTAATTGGTGGCCCAAAAATGGTCACTATATTATATTTTGCCTATTAGTGACTTTTTTGGGAAATAAAAATCTATTTCATTAATTGGATATTAGAATACATATGTTAAAGAATGGAGATAATTTATGTCTTCCCTCCCCGTAGTTTACAAAATTTGGTGTTGAGGTCTGTTGTGTCATCTTAAGTTAGAAAGCTTCTGTCAAAATAGGTGGATTTTGCAAAATCATCCCCCAGGATTGGATTTAACATTAATACATAGATATTATTTTGGAGCTTTGAGTTTCCTTTCTCACACTCAAAATTTACCATTCATCCAAGTCAAAGATGATGCGAGATCTACGCATTATTTGTGTTGGTTTTATTCAAAATTCCATTGTTCTTCCTATCATTGCTCCTTTTTTGGAGCAGAGAAAAGCCATCATGTAGAAGGTTAAATGTATGATTGAAGCTGTCAGTGTTGCTGGTATAAACATTGTCTATCTATAGGTCAGAGATGAAACATATTTTTCAATCTAGATGTGTGTAGAATTAATTGTCTAACTCCAAAACTCTGGGATGCATTAGCATACCTCAGGAGGCTTGGACCATGTTGTTTGCTTTTTGTACCCAAGAAAAGAGGTGGTGTGAATTTGCAGAAAGTGTGGATGGAGAATCAACTCAATTTCTAAAGGAACTACCACATAAGTATAACATGGTGATTATTAGTCATATTTTAGAGAGATATGAATCATGGTGAAGTTCTCTGGAACACTGCAAGAGTCATAAGGAATCATGGCAACATTATCGGTAAACACCATAGGGTAATAGTACAATTCAAATTCATAAGTCCCAACACCTTCTTATTGTCTTGGATATATCATAGCTGCAAATGTCCTTTATCCAAGCCCTGTCTTCTTTTAATCGTGCATGAAGCTACAAAATGATAGATTTTCTTATATAGTTCATCTTTATTTACTAGACCAACAACTCTGTTGGCTTGTCCTTTGCAAAACCACATTCTGAGGGTTGGTGATTTCAATGAGAGAACTTACTATATGGAAGGCGACATGGGACATCCTTTGTTTGAGATTTTCTATGGGAATATTGGGATCAATATTTGTTATGGAAGACATCACCCTCTAAACTGATTAGCATTTGGGTTTAACGGAGCAGAGATTGTGTTCAACCCATCATCTGCAATTGCGGGTCTAAGTGAGTAGCCAATGTGGCCTATAGAGGTGAGTTCTATTTACTAAATTTGAGATGTTTTCATTAAGTGGTGGGAGTTTTCCACAAGTCTTCAAATGTATTTCTGCACCCATTAATTATCCATGCATTGCCAAATTTCCTGCCTTCTGTTGACATGAGCTACTATGTTAAACATGAATTATAAATTATGGAAAATTTGGTTTATGCTAAGCAATATGAGGGACAAACCATATTAAGTCGAAAAAATGGACTTCATGTTGCATAAATGATACATAATTACATATTTACCAATCAAATGTTGTCCATAATTATGTTGATAAGGTACATCTCAATTCTAAGTTTGAGATCAATTTTATATTTTGATCAAACTATTACTATTCGGGAAAGAAAATCAAGGATTACAAATCTATAATCCACTCTGTCATAACTCATTATCTCTAAATTCAATATGTGACAATTTATATAGATGAGAATTATGTTAATTGAATCTTTATTGGATATTTTGTCTCTGTAATGACATTTTTGGTCATTTAAATTTTTTAAGATCTTTTTTCTTAAGCAAGGGTATTTGATGTTTGATAACTGCTTTGTGATTTGCCATGTAGTTTTTTCCACACTTTGCAGACTTGTTAGGAAAAATCAGTGGCTTTGCCCAATATAAAGGCAAATTAATGGATATTCTTATGATCTTAGTGCACTATCTGTCTTGTTTGTTGTCAAGCACATAGCTAATGAACCTCGCACCTGATCAAGTATTACACTGAAACTTCTGTGTGATCATTTTAATTGTTTTTTTTTTTAAGTTTTGTTGATGATCCAGTTCAGTAGGATTGTATAGGATAAAAATAAGTTCATATTTGAATGACATACCTTTCCAATGTGGAGTTCTATATTTATGGTATTGTTGATTTTCCCACACAATTTTTGATCTCATTGATCTTTCCATTTTGGTTGATACTAGTTTTTTATCTCATTGATTGTTCTCATCTCAGAAATTTAGAATTTGCACTTTTGATTCTTGATTAAGTGATAAAATCCTTTAATGTTGAAATCAGGCTATTTTCAGTTGTCTTTAGGACTATGTTGGTGTGGATTTTGAAGGAATCAATGGAATTAATGAAGATAATGTAAAGCTGTCATCAGGAGTAGTTTAGTTTTGAAAGAGGTATTTTTAAGTTGTTGATGAGTAGTGTGATGTCCAAAGAGGATGATATAAAGCTGTTCTGATCTAACCTTTTGAATGGACAATGTTGTCTCAATAACATTGTTTTTTGATATCTTATAGTGACTACCAAATCCTACCCTTAAACAGAGGTTTTGATTGACATAAAACCTATTTGTTGGATTCCAACTATTTCTAGGCATATAATATTTCAATGGTCCTGCCTTGATTTGTTCAATTTGGATTGTGCAGCTCCAGTCCTCCACAAAGTTGCCTTATATGCATGTTAACCCTGTACTTTTTTTAGTCCCTTTTTTAAAACAATTCTTAATTACTTTTGCAAGGTTGGGATCATTGGCATTCCCCTCAGCCTCCAAACCTATAGTTTCTAGCCAACGAGCATCTAACAAAGTCTCCAAGTCCTTAACAGGAAACTTTTCAATATTCCTAGGCATTTTCCTGATTATCTTTGCAACTGTCAAAAGGGATTTTTTCTAAAATGACCAATTCCTGTTAGTCATCATTGCTAATGATTTTGATTCACCACCTATGTCTGATTGCAACTTCTAACAAAATGATCTCCTCATAGTACAACACTCTTCCACAGGAAGCACTTATTAATTTAGCTATGGCCTCAAAATGGTCCCATTGCAAGTAAGCTGGAAATATCACCTTGGGTTCAATCTAAATGTCTAAATTTTTTTGCTTTGCAAAACACTTGAGTTGCAAATGTCAGTGTTTCTACACGCTCTAGGACTTTTTAACCACATTGAGTCTAAGTGAGTTCTTAGGTAAATAAGGAAATTGCAACCTAAAATTACTATTGAACCAAATCGATCATTGCTTTAATGTTGTTGACCCCTAACAAGCCCATGGAATTGGTCATTGGAGAGATGGATTTTGGGCCCATCCCATGCTTCCTCCCCTTATGGTGGGGGTTGAAGGGTTAAGGTTTGGATCATAGAATTTGGGATTGACTCCTTATGGTTAAACTTGACGACCAATTGCTCATTTTGCAAGTATGCATTCATAAATTTTCATTTGTAATTACGTCAATTGTTTAGATCCAATATCGTATCTGAGATTATTCTGCATATATTTTATTTAAATCCCAACCAGGAATTCTTCAAAATAGGATTTTTATCATGCCCATGCAGATAGCCAAAAGCATTCTTTAAATTTTTTGAATTTTGGTTCGTTGATTTTAGGAGTAGGTCAAGAGAGGATTCAGATCATGACCATTCATTTGGTAAATTGCATTCCTTCATTATTAGCATTCTTGTTGCACTAAATATGTATTCCCTGTCAATGTGTCCCTAGGGGTTAGAGTGATGCCCCTGCATTCTTCACATTACGGTGGGGAATGCTCAGTCACTTCAATGATGACACCATGTACTGTGAATGTTTGAATAGGTATTCTTTACAGTTGGGAGACATAACCCATATCTCAGGAATGCCAGATGACTAGAAACATATTTTAGAAACATACTTTTTCATTTATATGAATAAAAGGTGCTATGAGAATGTCTCCTATGACAGTTTCTTTAAAGATAACTTTTTTTTTCCAAGGAAAACCTCGCAGGAATCCCAAGGGATACTTCCTCACATTCATGGATGGCATCCCTAGTAAACTTGTTGGCATAGACTAGTACTGTTTCTCAACTGTGTGGATTTGAACTAATTACCCGCCAGTACCAAACTAGCCAAATGCCCAGCGATGTGACAACAATTGGTTGAACTAACACCTTGGGCTTTAAAGTTTAATCATTTATGGAAAGACTGAAAATTATTTCCAATACAAAAATGATTGCTTGGTTTTAATCCCTTTAAATGTAGAAGTATCTAACTTGCATTTGAGCTGGTGCAAAAATGAAAAATACTAGGAGAAAAACAGTATAATTATTAATGCCATAAAAACTATACGCCTGATCACAAAGATCAATCTATTATGAGATAGGTACAAATCCCTATATTGCAGCAAGTTATGTGATATCTGTCTGTACCAAAGGCAGACAAGAGAATGGGTATAGTAGATATTAACAGGAAGAGAGTCAGTTCTACAACTCTTATGCTTCTTGGACCATAAGCTGAGAATAATTTATAAAACATTTTTGTAGTGAAGGGTGCATATTACATCCCAGATGGGGAGATGGGTAATGTAATATGACAATGATGTGGCATAAGTCAGCTTAATATATATCTATTTTGAAAGGAAAACCTCATGGATCTCCCCAGTCCCCACCCCCAGCTCCTGTAATATCCAAATGGAGGGAAACTCAACTGCCAACCACAATAGCAGCTTGTAACCTAACAGGACTCAACCAGACTCGAACCTTAGAACTTGAGACCTCACAGCAAAGTCTTCCTTGAAATGGTCCTTTCAAACTAATTGAGCTAACCCACTGGGTTAGGTCGGATTTATAGATATAGATATAGATATAGATATAGATATAGATATATGTTCAGTTTAAAATTATAAAAATAAATTTACTTATATATATATATAGATAGATAGATAGATAGATAGATAGATAGATAGATAGATATCTTTGCAACTGCCTAAACATAATAGGATTAATAACATTTCATATAGTTAATTAAACAAAACTGCTACTGCATGTTCATAGACGGATTTGAATTCAGGGCATCTGCAGCTTTGGAGGACATTTGGATTTGATAGACAGGAATCAACAAGTTCATGGCTACCTTCTCAGAACATTTTATTGAATCATACTGCACTGTATGGAGAGGTCAAATACAACTACTAGTAAAAAAAAAACTAGTTTAGATCCATCTTTACCCCAGTATAAGTACTGAATGAAGGTGATTTCATTAAAAAATTTATGATTTCTTGCATTTCCTTTCATTTTCTTTGGATTAGTATAATCTTGTAATGTTTTTATGGTTATGGTGTTTAGCAATTTTGAAGTATACCCTGTGGATCTAGTATATGATCAATGTTAATTATCTGTAAACGGTGGACTTAAATCCCAGTTTCTTTACCAACATAGATCCTATGTGAAATTACTTATGTAGATTTTTGTGGTTAGACATCTTTGGGGCCTCTTCAAACAGTTCCAAAAGTTAGAAGGAGCTCTAGGCTTATTATGGTAGATTTTTGTGCTTATCAATGTGTTTTGAAAAATAAATTGGATTTTAAGCATGGTTGCCTTTGAATATTAGTGTCTTTTCTTAGAATTACAAATGATGCAATCTTGGTGTTCATATTCTCCTCTCCCCAATTCTGAAAGGGTTCTATCTCAATGGAAGAGCACCTGCCTTACAAGCAAGAGGTTGGTGGTTCGATTCCTCCGTGCCCTATTGATATTACAATATTGGTATTTTTAATAAAATATATTTTATTATGATTTATTATGGCTATAGAGGGGGTTTCAAACCATCTTTGTATATTGCTACGAGGGGGGTTCTACATTGCCTTCATATGTCACTACGAGGGGGGTTCTAAATTGCCTTCATATGTCACTACGAGGGGGGTTCTAATCCACCTTCATATTTCATTACGAGGGGGGTTCGAAATTTCCCTTGTATGTTACAACGAGGGGGTTTAGAACCACCCTTGTAGGTACCTACGAGGGGGGTTTGTAACCACCCCCAAAGGTTTGTAATAAGGACTTTTAGGGGGGGTTCTGAACCACCCCCATAGCTATCTACAAGGGGGTTTTACAACTGCCCCTAAAAGTCACTTTTAGGGGGGTTCCAAACCACCCCTATAGGCCTCTATGACTGGGGTTCAAAACCACCCCTATACGCCTCTACGAGGGGGGTTCAAAACCACCCCTATACGCCTCTACGAGGGGGGTTCTAAACTGCCCCTATAGGCCTCTACAAGGGGGGTTCCAAACTGCCCCTATAAGACTATACAAGGGGGGTTCACAACCACCCCTATAGGCCTCTATGAGGGGGGTTTGAAACCAACCCTATAGTCTTCTACGAGGGGGGTTCCAAACCGCCCATGTAGGTTTGCATGAGGGGGATTATGAGGGGGGTTCACAACTGCCCTCGTGGGTATCTATGAAGGTGGTTCAAAACCACCCCCGTAGGTCTCTATGAAGGGGTTTGTGAGGGGGGTTTAAAATTGCCTCCGTAGACCTCTATGAGGGGGGTCACAAACCATTTTTGGGGGCGGTTCCAATCTCGTCAAAAACCTCCCTTAAAGGGAAAAAATTTTAACATCGGTTCCTTTAGGGGCGGTTTTGCAAAAACCCCCCCTGTAGGTCACTTTTGGGGGCGGAAGACAACCCCCCCTAAAGTCCAAAAATGTAGTAGTGGCCTCTTCTCTTTTGGATCAAGTTTTAGATAACTGTGATCCAAAAACATTTACAGAAGCGTTTTCCCATCTAGATTAGGATGTAGCAATGAATGAAGAATATCATTCCTTAATGGTGAATGATACTTGGGAGCCTGTACCTCTTTTGAAAGGAATAAAACCTATCATATGTAAATGGGTATATAGAACTAAGTATTCATCATATGGAAGTGTTGAAAGACTTAAGACAAGGCTAGTTTCCCAAAGAATTTTCTCAAGTTGAAACAATTGAGCACAATTAAATATTTTCCTATGTTGTCATAATGAACTCCATCCACCTTGTTATAGCCCTTGTCACTTCACATAAACAAGAAGTATATCAAATGGATGTCAAGTCTATCTGCTTGCATGGAAATTTTCACAAACAAATTTACATGGAACAACCTCCTGGCTATGTTCACAATGACTCCATCATTGTTTGTCACCTTAAGAAATTTATATGTGGCCTCAAGCAATCTCCTCAAGTTTGGTATGCCAAAATGGATAGATTTATTCTTGACACTATTTTTTCTAGATGTCACTTTGACCCCAATGTGTATGCCAAGAAAATATGAAATCATCTTATTATCATTGTTCTTTATGTTGATGACATTATTGTTGTTGATGGTGACCCTAAACTTTTAACCTGTGCGAAATACAGCCTTAAGAAGAAAGTTGAAATGATTGACTTAGGAAATTTGCATTATTTTCTTGGCCTCCAAGTATTTCAAACCAAAGAATGATTTTCTCTTTCTTAGTCCAATTATTCTTGTGACCTTGTTGTTGCTGCAACATTCCCCCCCAAAAAAAAAATTTGTAAATATTGGGTCCCTCCTATTCTTTTGTTTAAGCACTTGTTTTCAATCAAATCTTTCTCACTTAATCTTCAACTTTTCCTAAAAGTGCTGACCCTTCTAGTTCTTTTGTTTTTTTTTACTAAGGCATTTTTTCCTTCTATTGAAAAGCAGTGCGTTGTTTTAAAGCTTAACTGTGCGCATCAGTCGGCACTGTTTTAATGGTTAACTGTGCGCTGCGCTCAAAGCGCAGATTGGAAGCGCAAACTTTAGACTTATGTCTTGCGTGAAAGGCACACTTTCTAAGACTTATGCTTCTGCCTCGTTGCCAAAACTTGGCTTTTCAGCGAAGTTTCCCCGCACAAAGTAAAGGTTTAAAATCTACACCGTATTAACGCATGATTATTTCGCAGAGTCTAAGTCTAGCTCGGCCGCCATCGGCGCAATTCCTAATAATAGGACGAGCGCTTTGGCGTAGGATTTGTCCTTAAGAACGCCGACACAAAATCTCTTAAGTCTTTTCTTTATGGCTCGTTGGCGGAGTTCCCGTTAGCGCACATTTCGTGACTAAAAATTGCGCCAAAGGTGCAAGCCTTATCCATATAGCTCCCGCTTCCATATTTGCACCTCATCTTTCCTCGAATTCTAATTTTGGCGCAGCGCTATCATCGCAGAGCTTAATCTTGCAAACGCCGCTTTGGTGCAAGACTTAACATTATGATCACCACTTAAGTGGTGATCATAATGTTAAGTCTTGCACCAAAGCGGCGTTTGCAAGATTAAGCTCTGCGATGATAGCGCTGCGCCAAAATTAGAATTCGAGGCTGACTACTGTGAAAGAAGAACCAGTAAAAACACCCATGTGATATTTGCCAGGCATTGCTTGCATGAATGCAGTGGTCTCACTAGGCACACAAAACATTTTAGGTACTTGCGCATTTATGTGAATGACATGACACCATTAAATGCTCCAGTTCCTTATTCCTTCATTAGTCTGTCTTGGTTAGGTATTTTTGATTTGGAAGACACATACATATTCAACAAAGTAATAGCGCAAGTGAGAAGCTTTATTGCTACCTTTCCACCATGTCGATTTCCTTGTTGTTAAACTTCCCAACTCTTGTCTTTCCTCTTGGTATTACATTGACAACGAACTAGCTTTGTCATGATAAGCTAATTAAACATGAAATCAAGACAGCCCTGATCCTAACCATCATTCCAAGAATAATGAAACCATAGTGCCATTTATGTTATATATGAAACCATAGTGGCTTGTATAGCTTGTTGGCATTTGCGTCTAGTATTTCTCATGATTTTCAACTGTGAAATGGTAGCTGCAATTGTGGGTTAGTTGATCATTTTGTTAAAATAGCTTCCATATTATGAAAGTGGCATATTCTGAATTTTTCATAATTGTTTTGCTAATGCTTGAAGGTTATCTAGTTAAAGCCAACTCTATCATATTTTCTTTCTCAAATCTATAGGAGGTTTTGCATTTTAATAATGGTCGAATTTCTACATACGCCTTATGTGTACTACCCTGCTTACCGCAGGATTGTCATGCATAGGAGGTCTGCAAGGAAGAAGGCCACGCAAAAGACAGATTCATATTCAAACGTAGAAATCCTGTTGGACACTTCACTCGAGACAATGTTTACTGACACACAAGCTACCACCAATGTGCCTCTTGGGAGTTATGCCCCGGAATTTCAGTGGGGTGATCTATATAGGTTTATCATGGACCAAGACAATTCTCAAGCCTCCATAGAAGATGCTCTAGTGTATGCAAACATCTGAAGGTCTTACCTCCATAAGGAAACAACTCTTCCTGAACTGTTCCCATGTTCTGAAGTCATTGGTTGGTTGATCCCTCACGTCAGGATTGATACTAGGTTCATAAATGATAAAAATGGGATGAACCTGGCATCTTTTAATCCTAAGCATATCACAGCCACCTACACATTACCTCAACCCAAAGCTTGGTTAGATAATAAATGGATAGCAGAACATCTTATGGACCCGCTGGATGCTGTCAGGAAAATGGTGATAGCTGACAAACAGATAAGAAGGAGGAATAATAATGAGTATGAGAGCAACCTCCTAAAGACTCATTATAGACTCATTGTCCTAATGTTGAGCCAGATCTTTGGTATGCCAAATAGAAATATCTTTAATCTCGGATAGGTACCATCAATATTCCATATAGCTATGCATGGTACCATCTTTAATTGGGCTGATATAATTTCAGACAGCTTGGTCTCACAGCTAACTGCTACCCAAGGAGGAATGACTCAGAAGAAGGTCGAATTCTCTATGTCCTCATACTTAATAGACTGCCTACTGAGCAAGCACACCTTCCCTGACTTGGGTTGCTCATGGAGCAGAAAAGAGACACCTCTCTTCATGGCCTATCAACTCACATGGGAAAGCAAGTACGCGAGCTATTACAAGCAGGTTTGCGAGAAATTCATCATGCCTCTATACCAGCTTATTTTTGTAAAGGAACCAGATTGAATGTTGGAGAACACCATGCCCATTATCGAATCGTTTGGTGATTATTACCATGGTGTAGAAGGTACCTATATTCAAATGAGTGGAGGATCTGTAGCTCCCTTTGTACTCCCCAGATATGCTACAGATTTTGTGATACACAGGGAAGCCATAAGGCAATTCTTCAGCATTGGCGGGATCAGCAGAGTTCTCATTGAAAGGAAGAAAGGGATGTATCCGCCAATGCCTTTCACTATTGGTGCATACAGCCTCCCGAAGGCCAAGGAAGGAGAAAACTATGTTCAAGATCTATATATCTTCCATTTTGGTACAAAGTTTTTCAGAAGGCATGACCCTTATGGTACCGTTGCCGAACATGTTATTAATGTCAAAGTTAGCTTCGAGTATGCCCATCTTATGGACAAGGAGGAAGAGTTTTTCCATAGTGTTTGGAACTTAATGGAATTAGGCAAGCGTTACAAGAAGAAAGGTGGAAAGAGCTCTAACCCCAGGCCTGTCGGCCTAATACAAAAGGAAAAAGAAGCGTCAATGTCTCAATCAGGAGATCCGACAGGAATAGAACAAGAGGAGGATGACAGGATATTATGGGAACAAACTATCAAACATCAGCAAGATCAAGAAGCAGCTAGGATCCAAAATGAACAAGCTGCCAAGTTGCATCAAGAAGAGGCAGCAAGAATCCAGCAAGAGCAGGCTATTCAGTTGCAGTAGCAAAAGGAAGTTGCTAGAGTACAGAGGGAGCAAGAGAAAAGGGCTTTGGAAGATGAGGCTGCTAGAAGCCAGAAGGAAAAGGAAGTAAGGGCCCAAAGAGAAGAAGAAGACAGAATCATCCAAGAACAGGCTGCTAAACTACAAGAGGAGAAAGAAGAAGAGAGGATTTTGTTAGAAGAGGTAGACAAATTACAAAAGGAGTTAGCAGAACTATCTGAAAGGCAGGAAAGGGAGCAGACTGAGAAAAATCCCGAACCATAACCGTCTACTCCACAAGACATGGAATTGGATCCACCGCTGATAGACCAAACAGGGATAGCTCGAGAAGGGGTTGCTTCTACTAAAGGATTAGCGTTGACCCTGTACAACCCCAGAAAGCAGTGCCAGGTGGCCAACCTGGATTTCATATATTTTCACGAGCGGAAAAGGGCTATCATTGACCGAAGAGTAAGGAAAATGGAAATTGGGGAGGACTTATATGAATTCAGGGTATCGGAAACCACACTGGTCCAAGGAACTGATGTTGACCCTTCATTCCAAGCCCAATGCACTATGGCATCAGCCAAGGAGAGTAAAGCCAATACGGAGCAGTTAATAAATGAGGTCAAGCATTACAGAGATCAATGCTTCAAAATAAGAGATGATAGGAAGAGGGAGGTTCTAGAAGAAAATGAATTGAAGAAGAAATACATGGAAATGACAGAAGAGAAGTTAAGGATAACTTCGGGAGCTCTACAACTTGAAAATGAGAAAATTCACTAGAGATGCAGCTGGCCATCTCCGAAGACGAGCAAAAGAACTTAAAGGCTCGGATATCAGAATTGGAGGAGCTCGAAGCCAACAGGGCCCAACAAATTCATCTCCCTAAGGATCAGTATGAGGGGTTAATTCAAGAAAGGGAGCAATTGTTGAAACAGCTCAAAGAAGCAGCGGAAAACAAGCAAGACCTGTTCACGTTTCACAAGCAAGCATGTGACATGCAAATAGAAGGCCATCAACTGCTAGTGCTGATCTCAGGAGAAATTTGCAACGTGAAAGAAATGATCATGAAGATGATAGCCATTGAAGTTGAAGCCTTAAAGAACAAAGACAAATTTGCAGATCATGTGGAAGAGTTAAAACAACAATTTAAGTGGAGAAGAGGAAAATCTGGATTCCCCTCAAATTTATGCGCCACCACCGAAGAAGAAATTGACTTAGATGCAAGAGTCCTTTAATTCAGTAAAGATTGTGGTGCCAGGATAAGCTTGGAGATCAGAAAGACTGTCCGCAAATGTCACTCTTTCTACTCCAAAATTAGAGAATCCCATGGCAAGTGCCACTTGGTTCTGCCTGAAACTATCTATGAATTCCTAGGACAAGAACATCGGTTGGCTGAGTTGCAAGGTGAGTTGGACCAAGTCTTGGACTATGTTAAAAAGGTAGAGGTGATAACCCAAGATGAACTCCAACAGTTCATTGGCCAGCCCGTTGTGCATATCTACTTTCTGGAAGCAATTGCCCAAGAAGCAGCAGCAGCAGCAGCCTAAGTCAAATCAGATCTACGCAAGCATGAGATTGCAGCAAAGGCAACAATATCTATTCAGAACAAAATTATCTTCAAAGAGCTCAGTCAATGGGCCACCCATATCCAAAGTGTAGATGGCCAAGCATCCACAAGCGAGCCAATTGGTGGGGATGAGTCAGCAAGTCAGCAAAAGGAAGCCAAATAAAATAGATAAACCATCAGAATTCTTATCTGTCTTAATGTGAGAAAAGGCTGAAATTCCTCTATTGTATAAATGCTTTAAAAGACAGCTGGCTTTGATTTTGTCTTATATGGAAATCTCTCCACGAATCTGTGGGTTTTGTAATTGTGCACTTAAGGACAAATTAGAAGGTTCTAGAGTTTAGGGTACACCTGTCAGCTCAAGCAACAATTTGTAAATTTATAAATAGAAGAATAGAAGAGGAATAGAGGACTTTTTGCAGGTGAAAGAAACTTTCTAGCTTGTATGAATTACTTTGCTACTTGCTCTAAGAACTGGAATTTTGCCTAATGAAAGCCTGAAGAGGACGTTTTTGTCTGGAAATGTGTATTGAATGCTTGTTGGACTATTCTTGTGTCATTCATATGCCACTGTGAGATCTTTCTTTGCTATATGAATTATTTCTGTGTAATGGATGATTTTGCTTCTTTCTGTACAATGATGTCTCTCTTAAATGAGTAATGGAATGCATTCAGTGAATTAAAGCTATCTTTAATATCTTTTATCTTCTGCTGAGATTGTATCTTTGTGATTTAATGGCTATGTGTATGATCTTTAGATGTTTCTTTCAGCGTATTGCTCATATTTATAGTTTGCTCCTTGCAAGGATAGATTAGATTTGCTTATATTTTTTTAGGTTAATTTAGATTAGTTACCTACATTTAGCTTAGGGCACTTGCATGTCATCTTTAAATAAAATACATAAATGGTGGATCGGGCCGCAACCGGTGTAAAGAACAAGAATATTTAAATCTTATGAAAGATGGAACCGTTAACCGGATGGATTCCCCACACCAAATGATGAGCGATCTAATTGGACTTACTTACAGGGGAGAATCCCTTTCTGATTGATGCTGCGATTTCCGAGGCATCAACATACCTTCTCAGTCACTTCCACAAGGAAGATTCAAAAGCATTCTCATCTTCCTTCTAGTATGGATTCAAATTTACTACCACCTACACTACACCCAAAGTAGATGTCACCTTGTATTGCATTTAGTTGGTATTCTTATGTACTTGACTTATACCCATCATGATATTTCCTTTGTGGTTGGTATTGTTGCACGATATATGCAAATGCCCCATGAAAATCATTGGAAAGAAACAAAAAATATATTTCAATATATCTAAGGTATAGTTTAGTTTGTGACTCATTATAGTTTAGGGGGGGGCTTTGTTGGTTTGTTTCACTGATTTTGATTGGTTCGGTGACCTTAATGATTAGAAGTCTACTGCAGGTTATATTTTCAATGTTGGTTTTGAATCTATCACTTGGGAATGTAAGAAACAACAAGCTCTTGACCTTTCATCAACAGAAGAAGAGTAACAAGCCACAATTAATGCAAGTCAAAAATCCATATGGCTTTGACAGATCCTTTTAGAGTTCGGATTCCTACACAGCATCCAACTACCCTCTAGTGTAACAGTCAAAGTTCTATCAAGCTCGCTAAAGATCCAATTCAAAATCAACACAGCAAACACATTGAGCTACTGATACACTTCATCAAAAATATTTCTCAGGATTGTGTTCTTAAAGTGCTCTTTCATCCTATAGGTGATCAAATTGCAGACATCTTCACAAAGTCTCTTATAGAAATGAAATTGTCTAAACATCAATTTATGTTAAGAGTTCATGAATTTTTCATTAAGGGACAATAGGCTCTAATGCCTCCTTCCTTCTCCTATTGTTTCACCTTTGTAAATGCTTCAATCCCATCCCAGGTTGTTCTTAAGGGGATATATTACGATATTTAGACACTTAGGAGTTAGTTAAGATCAACTTGGTCTAATGTGTCTTTAGGTAAATTATGTTTTTTAAGTATGTATTAATATGAATTTTGTACTTATGTAATATAACAGTCAAGATATGTTCTAGATATAAATTGATCTGGCAGTTCATCTTCACTTCAATCTTAACAACTATCAATATATGGCTTAGCACTCAATTGGTCTATGATCTCTATTTAAAGAGCATAGAGGGTCATTTTCTTAATGATCAACCTTGAGAAACTGATATGTAAATTATTTTTCATTTTCCATTAATATATTCCTCAAGTAGTTGTTTGACTAAGGTCATGGAAAAATTTATCTTTGAGGATTTTAACCACTCAAAACATCGATGTGTGGATATGTGATCTATTTATATGAGTGGTTGCTTAAAATGTTTGACTTGTGTGAAAATACCTTGTTTTAGTATAAAATTGGTTGACCTTCAAACCTATTTTTTGTTTTCTTTGACCTTGTAAAAATATTATTTTATAAGTCAAGTTGAAACTTATACTTGTTATATTTTTAGTCGATATTTTAGTATTGGATTGTACACTTTCTAAAATAACTAGTGGAAAGAAAAATATTCTCATGACGAAATATCTCTAATTGAAATGATATATATGTTAGATTTTCATCATTTAATTCAATAGATCTAGGATCTTAACTGAACGAATAACATGTACAGCATATCAAGCATAAGAGACAAGAGACAAGAGACACAAAACATTTCACCGGGGAAAACCAAGAAGGTGAAAAGCCCCACAAATTACTCAGAGATAGAATAAGCATCAATAAAAGGATCACAATGATCAAACCCAAGAGATAGATAACTTCAGCAGCATGCTCTTCCTCCACTTGTGCGCACTCCTCCTCTCTCTCACTAATGCGAAGTGAGTGAATAATAGAATGTATAAAATGAGAGAGAGACACTCTCTATTTATACACTAAATTGACTTGCCTTTTAACTCTAACTAGGTCGGCCCCAACTTAACAACTTAACATAATACTAACTGGGCCGACCCCACTAGGGTGGTCTAATAACCCTTTAACCCACAAGACTCATACAGGGCCGACCCCATCAAGGTGGTCTAATAACCCATCAAGTATAAGTTACGACACTTACAATATAACTTGCGACACTTGTAAGTACAATTGATGACACTTCCAATTGGAGGAATAATACATCTCCGTTGGGGATACAATAAAATACAAATACAATATACAAGTGAATATCTTCCAAAGTTACAAATACATCAACACTCCCTCTTAACTAGGAAGGTATTCTCTTGACACAAGTCATCAATACATATAGGCACAAGTCTTCAATTCTTGAGTTGGATCATCGTCACTGATCACGGAGCATCATCATCGTCACTGCTGATGTACCCGTTATCTCGATCACTGGGCTATCTATGAATTCTTCTCATCAAAAGAAGTTCTACAAAGCCATCCCTTTTTCATGCTGGACGTAGGCCCACCTCCTGTAGGTCTTCATCAACACTAGCCATACTGTGGAATCCTCAGGACTTATTACGTGCGTCACAATGCCTCGAAAGAGTATCCCATGATCCTTTATGTGTCGAAGCACAACCGGAAAGATCTCCCAGGTCAACTTACATGTGACCCCCACCACAAAGCCTCTAAAGAGTATCCCAGGATCCTTTATGTGTCGAAGCACGACCGGCAAGATCTCCCAAGTCTACTTACATGTGGTCACCACAAAGCCTCGAAAGAGTATCCCAGGATCCTTTATGTGCCGAAGCATGACCGGCATGATCTCCCAGGTCTAATTACATGTGGTCGTGGAAAAACCTCAAAAGAGCATCCCAGGACTGATTAGGAGCGTACTGCTCAACCTATTGGATCTCCCAATGCGCTATTATATTCCATAGGACAAAACCTCGAAAGAGTATCCCAGGATCCTTTATGTGCTGCAACATGACCGGAAAGATCTCCCGGGGCAATATTACATGTCTTCCTAGATAAAAACCTCGAAAGAGTATCTCAGGATCCTTTATGTGCTGAAGCACGACTGGCAAGATCTCCCAGGTCAATTTACATGCTCATCTGCACAACCTATCCACG
This sequence comes from Larix kaempferi, assembly GCA_027924585.1. NCBI lineage: Eukaryota > Viridiplantae > Streptophyta > Pinopsida > Pinales > Pinaceae > Larix > Larix kaempferi. Next base: position 9,228,441 of record BSBM01000428.1, read on the forward strand.
GCCATAGAGTATCAACCTGATACTCACCATACATCATCCTGATGTACATCATCAAATGATCATCCTGATCATCATCATAGCATTGTCCTAATTCATATCATCCTGATACTCATCACACATGATCATCCTGATCATCGTCACTGCATCGTCCTGGTGCATATCATCCAGAGTATCATCCTAATACTCATCACACATTATCATCCTGATCATCGTCACTGCACGTCCTGATGCATATCATACAGAGTATCATCCTGATACTCATCACACATGATCATCCTAATCATCGTCATTGCATCGTCCTGATGCATATCATCATACATGATCCAACTGGTCATACAAAGCATCCAACTAATGCATATAAAAAGCAGGAACTGGAGCATCGTCCTAATGCTCATCACACAGCGCTTACATCCACAGCCATGGAAGGATCCTCCTATCACCATGCTTGGAATGGCTCCTACAAATGTGTCCCATCACTTCTTCCTCGAAGTGTCTTCAATCTGAAGAACACCAAGCCTCTCTCTGAAGTACTCAAACTTCACTCTCGCTATTGGTTTCGTCCACACATCTGCAACCTGCTCATCCATCGCAACATATAGGAGCTTCACTACTCCTCTCTCCACCATGTCCCTAATATAGTGATATTTTATCTCGATGTGCTTTGACCTGTCATGGAACACCGGGTTCTCAAACAGCTTCACACAACTCTAGTTGTCACAAAAGATACCAGTAGCATCCAATGGGAGATCAAATAACTCAGACAGTAGCTTCCTAATCCATACTGCCTCACAACTAGCCAAACAAGCTGCGACATACTCTGCTTCAGCTGTACTCACTGCTACACAAGATTGCTTCCTACTAAACTAGGAGATCACACCTGATCCCATACTGATGCAGCACCCCGAAGTGCTCTTCCTATCTGCAACACTGCCTGCCCAATCTAAATAAATATAACCCTCCAGGTTAAACTTTTGATTCGCATCATACTTGAGTCCATAATCAACCATACCCTTCAGGTACCTCAGAATATGCTTTACAACAATCAGGTGAACATGTCTAGGATCTGTTAGAAACTGGCTCAAGGTGTTCACCACAAAGCAAATATCTGGTCTTGTGTTCGTCAAGTACATCAAGGACCCAATCATCTGATGATACATTGTGACATCAACCGGCTCAGATGAAGCATCACACAAAAGCTTCAAGTTCGATGCCATAGATGTGGCCATGGCCTTGCAGTCCATCATCCCGAATTGCTTTAGGATCTCTACTGCATACTTCCCTTGTCCAAGGAAGATTCTATCTGCACTCTGCCACACCTCCATGCCTAGAAAGTAATGCATCATCCCTAAGTCCTTCATCTCAAACTCGGAAGCAAGCTTCCTCTTAGTGTCAGAAATCAACCCATCCTCACCTGTAACAAACAGGTTATCCACATACAGTAGTAGTATCACTGGATTGCCTTCCTCAACCTTGTAGTGTAAAGGTTGGAATCCGCTTTACTCTTAGTAAAGCCCAAATTGGATAGAAATCTGACTATCCTACCATACCAAGTTCTAGGAGCTTGCTTCAATCCATACAATGATTTCTTCAATCTACATAAACTCCCTGTCATGTGTCTCAAAACCGAGTGGCTGCTCCACACATACTTCCTCTTCGACTACACCATTCAAGAAAGTTGCCTTGACATCCATCTGGTGTATCTTCCACTTCATCACTGCAGCCATGGCAAGTACTGTTCTGATGGAAGTGTATCTGGATACAGGAGCAAAATTCTCTTCATAATCTATCCCCTCTTTCTGGGAGACCCACGAGCCACAAACCTTGCCTTGTATTTCTCGATGCTGCCATATGCAGCATGCTTGATCTTATAGATCCACTTGGAAGTCACAACAGACTTCCCTTCTGGTCTCGGGACCACATCCCAAACATCTTTCTTCATAATCGACTAGAACTCCTCGATCATGGCATCTTTCCATTATTGTATCCCGGATCCTAGGGACTTTAGATTCTTCAGAATCTTCAATAGAAAGTTTTCTTGAACTTCATTGTTGGAACAAATGTTGTTGTCCTTCTTTTGTAGGTGATTGTACATGATCTTTCCTACAAGTCAAATTCAATTGCATGATTAGAAACATCTCATAGTTTTTCAGAACAAATTCTTACGCATAAAGACATATGTCATACAGTCATGCAATTATCTTAGCCAATGCTTTAATACAACATTTATCCATATCCCGTAACTTTCTAGATGCCTTCCATCTCTACCAGAACATTGTTAAGAGTGTGCACAACTCCCAACATGTCAACAAATAGGTTTCATTCTATATAAGTAGTAATGGAATGTTGTACAGTACCATAGGCCACTTACCCATTACTTGCATATTAGTAGTATCTTGTTCATTAATGCGACTTTTCTAAAATGCAAAATGTACATCCTAAATCTAGGAACATAAGTATGTACATGAATGGACAACATCATTTAAGTAATAATATGACAATTCCCTCTCAATCCCTCTCAATCTTTGCTTCCTTGTGGGAACTACTGGAGTGTGCTCCCTCTTGATCTTTGCTTCCTAGATTATCTGTCCTTGAACTTATATCCATCCTGTACCATTGTGCATGCTTAAGTGTGCACTAGTGTCATCATTATGTTATCCTCAAGATCTCATACATAACCATACATACATTAGTATAATATCAATACTATCAAAACATTATGATCCTAAATAATCTTAGCATGTATGGTCATGATTATTTCACACACGGGTAATTTATCACAAGCATTAGTATTCAAGGTTTCAGGGGGGACTTTTATTACTCATGCATATTCTTATTTTACCATAGGAGTCTTCTAGTTTGTCATATCATTAATCAAACTAAGAAGCATAATATGCATAAACCCATGATTTCCCAAACTTATAACTTCATGAATAATCATTATCAATCATGCCAAATATACTTATATAAAATCCTAACACAAGATAGGATTCTAACTTGATATAGGAAAAACATACCTGGATTGTCATGCTTGCTAGTTATGTCTAACATACCCACATAATGTCTTCTTGCTCTTTTCAATGACTTGTGCTAGTAACCTGCATATCTCATAAGTTAACCATTGTAGAAACAAATCATACATACCTCGTAAGTAGAGCTTCTATGTGATCCATGACTATGGATGAGTCTTTGTCTTCATGTCACCATGGTCATATGTTCTTGGTCTAGAACTTGATTTGTCTTTCTTGATGTACCTTTCATGTTAGCGGACAATATCATCCTCATACAACACCACAGTGCATTAGTACGATCATAAGTGTCATAACCCTAATCAATGAATGTCTTCTATCATGCATTCATACTTTTACTAGGGTGATAAGACAAGTTTAAAATTAATCAAGATTGTACTAACCTCAATAATATGAAGACAAACACATCATAAACTTAATCATGAATAGATTTCAAAACATACCTATATTTCCTCAAGTCATACCTGTTGAGATTGCTAGTAGTCTTCTTATGTAAGGCCTTAGCCTTATCTCCCTCTAGAGCTGGAACTTCTTCACTTATGTAGGTATCCAATTCATTCTCTTCTACGATCAACCCAATCCACTTTGATTTGCTGAAACTGGATCTAGAGCTGGATTAGGGTTTGTCAAAGAAACCCTAAAAATTCAAACTTTGAATTTCAAACTTCTGATTGGATGAAAAGATGCGCCTTGCTGAGCCGATCAAGCTGGTATACTTCAATTTTGAAATCTCCAAAATTTGACACCTCAAAATTGCCTTTGAAACTTCTGGACCTTCTGGACAGGATCCCGAACTAGAGTTTGATAAAGCCCGGTATTCTGCCCATCCAAAAGGTTCGATATTGAGTTCTAAACTTTGATTTTTCTGAGGAGCTTCTAGCTATAGTCACAGATTTCAAAAATTCCAACTTTCGCAGAAGCCCTAATTTTCCACCTTTCCGATCAAAATCCCGAACTAGGGTTTGATCAAGCCCGGCCTTCTGCCCAACCAACAAATTCGATCTTGGTCTCTAAATTTTGATTTTTATAAGGAGCATCCAGCCATGGTCTCTGATTCCAAGAATTCCAACTTTCTCTGAAACCCTAAATTCCCGCAACAGAGACAAGCCAAGAATGAGAGTGCTCAGAATCCAATTCTGTTTTGACATAAATATGCACCTGATTGTTTCTAGTGTAACTCGGAAATTTCGGATCCACGGGGTCTGAAACTTCGGCTTGTGGTATCCTGACCTGTCATCTTTCCAACCCCATAGGTCTGACCTCAATTGGATTCTCTGAGAGAGAGTTATGCCAAGTGTCGCAACGTGACCTATTTATGGGATAAAACAGGAGAGCAAACTTGTATGGCGTGCCACGTGTCACTAGTTCAACTTCAGCCTCTAAAACTTTTACCTGTGAAACTACATTCTGTGCCCTACCTGTCACTTTTTACAAAATTTCATTTGGAGCTTCCTATCCCAAGTTGTGACCTTTTTTCCTAGGTCACCTATTTATGACTGAGATCTGGAAGAGGCAAAAACCCTAACTTGTACAGATCATAAATCACAAATTACAATGAATCAAATGTTGTGCTTCGGACACAAGGTACATGGGGATGTTATCTATGATCTGTAGAAGTTTCATACCCTGAAACTTTTCCAAAATGGAGTTATATTTAAATTTCCACAATTACTGGTTTTTGCTATATCAAGCCCTAGCTTCCAATTTGTCGCAAGTGCAACAAGTCTCATAAATGCCATACCATGCCTTCCTTCAGGCTAGCTCTGATACCATGTTAAATTTTCATCATTCAATTCAATATATCTAGGATCTTAACTGAACGAATAACATGTATAGCATATCAAGCATAAGAGACAAGAGACAAGAGACACAAAACATTTCACCGGGGAAAACCAAGAAGGTGAAAAAACCCGCAATCTTCCTCAGAGATAGAATAGGAATCAATACAGGGATAACAATGATCAAACCCAAGAGATAGATAACTTTAGCAGCATGCTCCTCCTCCACTTGTGTGCAGTACTCCTCTCTCTCACTAATGCGAAGTGAGTGAATAATAGAATGTGTAAAATGAGAGAGACACACTCTCTATTTATACACTAACTTGAATTGCCTTTTAACTCTAACTAGGTCGGCCCCAACTTAACCACTTAACATAATACTAACTAGGCCAACCCCACTAGGGTGGTCTAATAACCCATCAAGTATAAGTTATGACACTTACAATATAACTTGCGACACTTGCAAGTACAACTGAAGACACTTCCAATCGGAGGAATAATGCATCTTCGTTGGAGTTACAATAAAGTACAAATACAATATACAATTGAATATCTTCCGAAGTTACAAATACATCAACAATATAAACCTTAAGATGCCCTTTTACTTTAATGAGAATAAACATGGCTTTTTTCCAAAACACACACACACACACACAAATATATTTTGTTTCTAGTTATATGATTATGTTAAAAAAATATTCCATTTGATGATGATGATGAAGAAGTAATGTCCACTGAGACTCATTTGGTCTATCGGACCTTAAGAAAAGAGAAAGGAATTATTTAGATTTCTGTAAAATTTGATTCCTATGACTAAAAAGCTGAGAAAGTGTGCCGAGGTCACCATAGTTTTGACAAGTTAGAAAATATTGGAGGTTAGAATTCTAAAAAAGATTAGGAAATGCGATCAAATGTGGGTGTGCGCAGGGTGCTCTGAAAGAAAGTGAAATTCGCCATCAATGCTCAAAGACTCACAAAGCTGGGAAAGCCTTTCCTCCCATGGTGTTTTAGGAATTGTTCAATGCCATGATTCACTATGAAGCTCATGAGAGTTCATTCTTATTTTTCCTATATTAATCTTCTTCTTTGAACTGGTCAAGACAAAGAGATACTTTTGATCTTCCAGATTAGGATTAATGACCTCATTGTAATATCTTAATTTTATTTTAACCTCTAAAACTTTCTTGTCCCACATCCTAGCTTTGAACTTAGATGTTAAATGTGATAGTATTTATAATTATATATGATTATGTTAAAAAATATTTCATTTATAATTATAAAAGATTATGTTTATATATAAAAGGTGCATTTCGTAGTCAGACCTTGAATTATGTGTGGCGCAACAAAAGTGGTCCATTCTTTTGTATTATGTATCAAGGACAATTTTGTAGTTACCTTTACAACTATTGGAACAATTCCGGTGGCTGATAGTATCTAGTTCATTAAGATTTTATATTTTTGTTTATTAATAGCAATTTTGGTTGTAAATAGCATGTCTAAACAAACAAATGATTCTTAATGTACATTTATACTATATTAGTGTATATTTGATTAAAAATATTATATATAAGAAGTCTACTTCCCTATTTTATTCATATTGATTTTTTTCTTTAAAAGATGGATCCTACATATTACAAAATTTTAGTGATTTTTTTAGAATTTAAAAATTGTCACATGTATATCATATCTATATCTAATTCGAATCCAAACTTAGTAAGCCTAATATTATACATCTCTTCATGTCTTTGGTTGAGAGATCTCCTTCGAGCTGGACCCAACTCTTAAGATGGCGGTGTCCATGCCCCGTGATAACCAAAGGGGAGACATGGAAGCCCAACTACGATTGCATGCATGAGAAAACAGGATATTAATTCCCATGACTAGATTGGGACCAAAGGGAGCCTTCTCCATTGGCCTACTTTTCCTTGGCTCCTTCAATGCAAGTGGCCTTAGCTCACACATGAAACGATTTCTATATATTGTACAAATTGTTCTTATGTTCATACATATAAACATGGCTAGGATCGAGACGTATTCATGGAAGAAAAGTAGAATTCAGAAATAAATATATATAAAATTTTAATTGTTTTTAAGCCACTTTCAAACATGGTTATAAGTTTGAGTTTTAATCGATTTAATTATGTAGAAAAACATTTATATCTTATAATTTGGGGATGGATTATCATTTATGCTTTTCCTAGATTGCAAGAGGATTGGATAAGTGTGCTGTAGAGATTGATGATTGTATGGTCGTCTTTCAAAATTCAAAATAAACAATTATAAAAATATAAAAAATAACTCAATTTACATGTGATAACGACACTTAGTGACAATCCGATAAATCTTAGATAACTGCAGTTTGTGAAAATGAGAGAAATCTTGATAAATGTAAATCAGGCTAAGGTTTAGTGAGCTCCTAATAAACTTGAAACAAAATCCTTCATTAGCATAGGCAACAATGAGTGCAACTAATAAAAATGAGTGCAATCAATCCATGCACGTGAGTAAACTCTCCATCTAGAAGCGTGGGCAGCAACTAGTCTAGGTAATATTCTGTAATGAATCTAGTTAACAATTGTTAAGGCTAATGGACCATGGTAATATGCGGTAACTGATAGTCTATAACCATCAAACTTCCTAGATCTCCCCTAGAGATTGGCGAGTTAGTTGCACTGATTGTGAGTTAGATACATAACTAATTCTTAGTTACAGTTTTGATGTGCCAATGAATTATATGTTACCTTGGGCATCGTAGCATTCCAACCTTCGAGTTACAGTTTCTATGTGGCATCGAACTTTTTGGCGAGGCATAGTAGGTTGTGGAAATTTCGGGTATGTTATCGATTAAGCATAATAGAAACGTTTTTTTATGATGTTTAGATTTCCGCTATGTGTTAAGCCACATGGATGCACGCAGGCGGAGTCATTTTCCTATAACAAAATAAGGAATTTGGTGGCCTTCAAGTTCTGTTTCCAGGTTGAAGATTTTCAATTTTTCAATATTTTAATCTTTTTCTACCATTATTGTGCAGTAGATCTCAAACAATCATTTTTTATTGATGTTTGCGTTTTCAAATTCAACACTGTTAACGGCAAATAGCATGCACCCATCGTTTCATTGGAAAATCTTTTAGTACACTCTATTTCTGTATATTCTTATTTCTGTATATTCTTATTTCTGTATATTCTTAAGAGTGTCCCGAGAATAATATCACAGGAGGGCCTTTTAGGGTAGAAGAAATGATGCCCGGTTGAAATCAGCCCTAATCACGTCATGAAACGTACATTTTTGGGGGGTTTTCATTACAAGTAGATCGGTTTCTAATTAACAAATGCCTCAAAGAGAAGTCTGTATTAGATCATCTATGTCTCATAAAGCAAGCTAACTGTGACTGAGTTGAGTTCTATGTAATTCTCAACCTTATTTTCGTTAAATGGCCTATATCGTTACATGTACGCCAGATTCAAAGCATACTATCGGACTGAAGACTTTATGGCTATCAATGGGTAGTTAGTATCACTAATGTTTGTCATGAAGGTAAGCCATTTCAGGGCAAAATACACACTTATTCTATGCTACTAAGTAGTGGTCTATTCAATAATCATCCTCAAGATGTCAAACAGACAGTGAGTCTGTCAGTAGGCTTCAAATTAATTACAGTCTTTAATGGAGTTCAATGGCTTCCAGGCGAAGCGTTCTCAAGTTTGGGCATAAATGAAAAACTCTCTCATAGGATTAGGCAGAAATGTAGGAGTGAAAGGAGAAGAAGAAATTGGTCATGAAATGTGTTACCAGCCCAAGCTCTGTAAAATGGTGAAAGATTGAAGTAAAACTCATCTCTCTATAAATGCGGCAATATTGTTTGTTTTACTTGGGTAATATATAAGTCTATTTACTGGGGTAATATATAAGTCTATAGTTATTTGTCTTCATTCTCAAGAATGTTGTTGCCCCGAGAGGCGCTCTACAGCCCAGTATGAGGGAGATCTTGTAAACATGTGTCGAGTGTTTGTCGAGTAACAAAATAATACAAAGTAAACAAAAAAGAATAATACAAAGTAAAAAGTAATAAATATTATGTCGGCCATAAACAAAAATGAATAATACAAAGTAAAAAGTAAATATGAGACTTAAACTAGAGACTTTAGAGCTTAGGATTATGTGGTAAATATTATGTCGGCCATAACAAAAAAGAATAATACAAAGTAAAAAGTAAATATGAGACTTAAACTACAGACTTTACTTTTTACTTTTAATACAAAGTAAAAAGTAAATATGAGACTTTAGAGTGTTTGTCTAGTGTTTGTCGAGTAACAAAATAATACAAAGTAAACAAAAAGTAATAATACAAAGTAAAAAGTAATAAATATTATGCCGGCCATAAACAAAAAAGAATAATACAAAGTAAAAAGTAAATATGAGACTTAAACTAGAGACTTTAGAGCTTAGGATTAGGTGGCTGAGGTATTGCACTCAAAAAGCTATTCAAGGAGAGGTTTGCACCTGGGGAGATTTGATCCCTCTTGGGGCTTGATAGAGCCTAGGATTTGGATCTAGGCTGGTTTAATGCATGCCGCACATCTTCTTCATATTCACCTGTGTAAATGTTGTTTACATTTACAATCAAGATTTCCATATATATTTCACGTGGTAAAAGTTCTAGTTTAACGCGGAGCAACTTCGACATAAGGTTCACTTAAATGCTTCGGTTCTTAAGTTTTAGCAAGATATATCTTTATATAAAGTTTGTTTAAAATTGAGTTTGTCGAAGGTCAAAGTATTCCTTAAAGTTGAGAAGTTACACGGAGTAAAAATATCTTCAAGTAAAGAAGTCCGCAAAGTTAGGTATTTCGCACAAGTTATGAGTTCTGCATAAGTGCAAAGTAAGTTTACTGCGAAGTCAATTTACTGCGAAGTCAATTTAGTGCGAAGACAAGTTGTGCGAATCTAAGTTCTCTGCAGTGTGCTTTTCCCTTGATCTGGTATCAGAGCTTGGTTTACGGAGAAAAGAAATTCTATTTACAAAAAGGAAAAGTGATTAAGGATGGCTTCCACTTCCGGTAATTTGCAAACTCCAATATTTTCTGGTAAAAATTATGAATATTGGTTCCTAACTATGAAAGCTTTGTTCAGAGGTGAAGATGTATGGGAAATAGTCCATAAGATCTTGTAGTATACAACAATCTCACACAAGCTGAGAAGGATGTCTTGAGGGAACAGAGGAAGAAAGATGGAAAGGCGTTGTTCCACATACATCAAGCAACACATGAGTCCATACTCCCAAGAATAGCAGCAGTGCAGTCAGCTAAGGAAGCGTGGGACACACTGGAAACTTCCTATCAAGGTTTGAACAAGATAAAGACTTCCAAACTACAAATCCTTAGAAGAGATTTTGAATCTCTGTCAATGAAAGAAACAGAGTCAGTAGACTCATTTTATACTTGTTGGCAGGAGGTTTGGTAAGGAAGAATCGCAGCATCGCCAATGCTGCGACACGTCAGAAGAGGTCGCAGAAGGAAGAAGGATGCATTATTTTATGTATTTTTTGAGTCATTTGTACCGCAGAATGTGGGTTTTTGGGTCATTGGACCATATGAGATGTAATTTTGAGCTAATTGTACCGCAGTAGGCGGGTTTTTGGGTCATTTGGACCGTGTTAGTTAGATTTTGGGTCATTGGTCCAGGAGTCGGTTAGGAAGTTGTTAGTAAGTGGAAAAGCATTGTAAAGGCGGAAGCCTATATATAGACAGAAAGTTGTAGGTCGTAGAATATCTTAGAGATGCGTTTTTTGCATATGTTCTGAGATCAAGAGATATCGCTGAGATCTGGTTTTGCAAGGATGTTGTATCAAGGTTTTTCTAAAATAATATGACATGACGAAACTGTTTGGTGAAATTCCATGTGTACCTTTTGTGTTAATGCATATTGTGATGATTTCTTGCTAAACGTAATCTTTTTATACTTGTCGCGATGAATGTCTCTGATGAATAGTGCCATGAATACAATTGATGATTATCTTGAATGCATAAATCTATTTATAAGTTGAGTAATTGTTGCCGCAATCATCCTCCTTCATTCGGTGGAAACATGGTTCCGTCCACTCTCCCTTGATCACCTCAGGTGAGACCTCATCTGCTCTGCAAGTGTTGTTGGGCAGGGTAAAACCTGTCTGGGCCGGTACTCAGAGAGATCGCGGTGGGTTGGTGTCGACAGTGATGGGAACCCCTTTTGACTGGGTCTAAGTCAACAAATGGTTCTGTTGCCGGGACCGTGTGCGAAGTGAAAGGAGGATATGTTGTGGCACCCGACAAAACCGAAGATCCAAGAATGGTTTGATCAGAAGTTGCAGGAATTTGCTGAACAAGAAAGTCGGAACACTCGACTGACGGTAGACCAGTGGGTGGATAGATATATTCACGACGGACCGCACGAGTGGTTTTTTTGTGAATTCCAGTCGTTTTGTATGAGTGGTTGGCGAAGTTGACCTTCCAGAAGAGGAACTTCCAAGGTGGTGAACTAATGACCTGGACCGCCGAGTTGATTCAGTAGCTGCAGGAAGTTGATAATAAAGCGTCGCGGGCTGTCGAAGTGTGGTTCGATAGCATCCTATAGGGCTATATCACAGAATTCGCGGTTGATACTCAGAAATCCTATAATGAAGCCAAAAGATATTTTTTCCGCAAACCCCAAGGCAGGATTTTGTTGTCACTTTAACTGTCGATTAAGATGCTTATTTGCGAAAAGGGTATATTGAAGATGCATCTTGATCAGTAGACAGCCTAGTGGCCGAAGGCCGTGGGTACCCGCGATAATTGGGGGGTGGTACATGGAATGATACGGGGTAGATGGGTGCAGGTCATGACGAGACTGTGAGTGAAGCCGAGGAAGAAAGTGGTCTTACGAGGGGAGGAGCGAGGTTCCGACAGGAAAAGAGGTAGAGGACAGGAGAAGGTCCTACTGCGGTCAAACCGCAAGGCCGTGAAGGAAGACCACACGGGACGAAGCGACCTCACAGTCCTGACAAGGACAACCAGGCTACGCCCAGGATAGAGGCAGGACTAAACCCCAGCACCAATGTACCCACACCTCCACTCACTATCTCTCAGATAGCAAGAAATACCACTTCAACACCGCCGAGTTCGTCAATTCCACAGAAGTTAATCGGTAGTAGTACAGCGAAAGAAGGAAGGAATCCCAGAATGGCAAGTGAGGATACTAAGTTACCACTGTTCCAAGGAAGTGGAACAGATAACCCTGAACAGTACTGGTTTCTATGTGAGGCTGTATGGACCATCAAACATATCACTAATGATGATGCTAAAAAGGGACAATTGGAAACGACTCTTCGAGGTCATGCCTTGGACTGGTTTATGAAATTTACACAAGTTCCTGTCGGCACTCCGGCAAAAACCCTAGATGAGATTCGCACAGGCCTGATCACAAAATTCCGGAAGCCTAAATCTGAAGCACAATACATCACAGAGCTTAGAGAGATTAAGCAGTATCCCAATGAGACTGTGTGGGATTTTGATCAGCGATTTAAAACGTTGATGGCAAGGGTCAGTTTTGACATGAGTACCGTCCAACATAAGGAATGGTTTATCGTGGCCTTGCTTCCGCATATCCGGCTACCACTGATGCAGTAAAACATTACCACACTGAGTGAAGCTTTGGAGATCGCAATGTGGCTGGAGGCATCGCCCATTGGGGAAAATGTAGCTAGGATGTCGCAGATCCAGACACAATTGGCTAACCTGACCATCTAGTTACAGGATCTGAAGAAAGGCAAGGAGCAATGTGAAGAAGTTTGGTGTATGCGATGTTGGGGAGAAGGACATACTAAGGATAATTGCCTGGACTTCCACAACTATCTAGTTTCGGGAGCACCAAATCTGTTGAATGGTTGTAGCATGTCATGGTGTCGCATCTGCCACGTATGCGGGAACAGCCATGACAATTGCCCATACATGCAGAAAATGGTCACGACCCTGAGGAATCTTTATTGTACATTTTGCAAATCGGTGGGTCACGATGACAAGGATTGCCGTGCATATGGGTTGCTACAAGAAAGAATGTATGATGCATTCTATGTGAAGGACGACCAACGTGCCGTACAACAGTCGCAACCGCAGCCGCAGGTAGCCCAGCCGCTACCTCAACCGCAGATGCAGTTTGTACCACAGCAGCAGCAACCGCCGCAGTTCATGCCGCAATATGCTCCGATGCAGATGGCTCCACAGCAGCCACAGTATGTACAACAACTGCAGTATGCACCGCAAGGGCAAGGAATGCAACCGGCACCAATGCAGCAACAGTTCAATCAACCACAGTACCAGCAGTAGGGAGGATTCTAGGGAGGACACGGCGGAGGATTTGGTCATGGAGGAGGACGAGGTGGTCACGGACCTATTCAATGCTATTACTGTGCGGTATGGGGACACTACCAACGAGACTGTCCACTGCTGCAGAACCAATGTACGTTTTGTTTTATTAACGATCACACGGTTGAGAATTGTCCACAGTTGATTGCGCGATGGCAAGCAGGGAATACTCCCTAGTTGCAGAATCATCCCCAGACACAGCAACCTGCCCAGAACCAAGTGCAGCAACCAGTGCAGAACCAGAATCTATGGCCAAATCAGAATCAGAATGTGAACCCACCCAGGAATCCACCGCTAAACCAGACCCAGGGTGCGAATATCGCAACAATTTCTGCAGAGCCAAGACCACAAGATGCTTCCGTTTCTGTGGTCACTCGCGGAGGAAAGACGAATGGAGAGGACAGATCACTGATCCAGTTAGCCGGACAAAAGAAGGTATCATTTGACATTGACGCGGAGCGGGAGGCATTTCTTCAAGCACATCATGCATTATAAAAAGATCGAGGTAAGGCTGTTGTGTACGACGTTCCCTCTACTTTTGATACTACTTCAGAGGCTGGCCCGTCGCGGCAGTCCAGTACACTTCAAGCATTTTTGGAACATTGTTTATCCGTGGAAAGAGATCCTGACGCTCTTACTGCGATTGAATCTCTGTTGCGACAACTGGCCCAGGATCGACAAGAGTTCGCAGTTAATTCCTTACAACAACGGAAGATGGGTAAAGAGATGCAGATGAATATTCAAATTGGCGACTACGATGTTGATTCAGTTATTCTAGATCTTGGTTCGAATGTCAACATCTTAACCAAGCAGGCTTGGCAGAAGATGGGGATTCCCCCATTGAGCTGGTCTCCTGTACAACTCCGGTTAGCTAATCACGCTAAGGTGACACCGATTGGGAGAGTTCCACGAATGGTGGTGGACATTGAGGGAATGAAAAAATATGTTGACTTTGATGTAATAGAAGTAGTTGAAGGAGGAATCTCTTATCCCGCATTACTGGGGATTGGATGGGCTAATGATAGTGGAGCAGTAATCAACTTCAAGCGACGAATAATGACTTTTGAAAATTGCAATCTCAAAGTTATCGCCCCGTTGGATCCGGCTAAAGGACACCACTACATAGAGCTAGTGAAGGATGATGATCCTAGTGGATGTGACCATGCATTCAATATCTTTGAAGATTATATCCATCTGACTGCCAACGGTGAGCTGGGATGGCGCAGTGACAGCTCCGCGTCTTCCAACTCTGATGATGCACTAGAATATTGGAAGAACCACTTGCACAAGGTGTCGCTCTGTAAGGGTGGGTTGATCACGCAGTCGTTATGCCATGTCGCAACTAAAATGGTCACACTACCAATATATGAAGGACTGCCTAGCTTATCTGACTTTCTGATGGAGTTCGAGGAAAAAGTTTCTGAACCATAGCGATTGCTGGCATTGGACGAAGCACTGAAGGTTGCACCAGCACCCTGGTGGGCGACACACAAGGAATCAATTGATGGATGGTCAAAATGCAGAAGATTGATGATGGTACGCTTCGGCGATACTGAGGTTTACCACACTGGAAAGTATGATGGTCGGAACGATCCTGGTGGTCACTTGATGGAGTGTCAGCGGTTATGGGTATCGCGACCAAGAGATGAGTGGGTCCATGCTTTTATCCATACTTTGGATGAGATGCCACGATCATGGTATACTGCAGCTGAGTTGCGAGGAGAAATTCCCACTTGGATGGAGCTCACAGTGTGTTTTACCCATACGTTCAGTTTTGCGGATGCCGATCCAGAGATCAATAATGCATTGCAGCTCATCCATGATGTAATTCTGCAGGTTGTTCCGGTGGCATATCCTGTGGATCCGCACATGCACTTCCAGATGCAGTCTCTCATGGAATGCTTCAATATTAGTGGTGGGCCAGAAGATGGTGATGATCCGCGGAATGTGAATATCTCGGAATCATAAGGAAGTCGTGCTGTGGTACCACCTGATGCGCCAAGCGATCCAATCAGTCAGCTGCTGAAGATCCGCAAGATTAACATTGGGACAGAGGACAATCTGAAGTTCGCAAATGTCAGGGATTACTCGGATGATGAGTTGATAAGCAAGGTCACTAATTTGCTCCGTGAGTTTCAGGACTTATTTCCCACAAATTTTTCTGACATGAAGGGGATTCAGGGCGACTTAGGGGAGATGAAGATTCCATTAAAACCAGATGCTAAGCCAATCTAGCAGCGACCCTATCGACTAAATCCGCGACGTAAGGAGAGGGTCAAGGTAGAATTGGATCGCATGTTGGACTCCGGTATCATTGAACCAGTTGAGGAGTCGGAATGGATTATTTCTATGGTGGTACAGGATAAGAAGATTGGCGAAGTGTGCATTTGTGTCGACCTCAGGAAGCTAAATGATGCATGTTTGCATGATCCGTTCCCAACCCCGTTTACTGACGAAATGCTCGAAGGTGTGGGTGGCCAGGAGATGTACTCTTTCACAGACGGGTTCTCTAGCTACCATCAGATACGCATTGCAAAAGAAGATCGCCATAAGACAACTTTCGTGACCGAATGGGGCTGCTTTCAGTACACCATGATACCGTTCGGCTTAAAGAATGCACCTGCGATATTTTCGCGGGTTGTCGTTGCTGCATTCAAAGATTTCATTCATAATTTTTTGCAGGTATACATGGACAATTGGATGGTCTATGGTTTAGTCCGCGATCATCTAGCGAATCTGTGGTTGATGTTGGAGCGATGTCGACAGCACCAAATATCACTGAACCTAAAGAAATGTATCTTCTGTGCACCATTTGGCATACTGTTGGATCATATTGTGTGTAAGTAAGGTTTGTTGGTCGACCCAACAAAGATTGCGCTCATTCTGAGTTTGACACTGCCAACTATTGTTAAGCAGTTAAAGGCGATGCTAGGACACACGGGGTATTATCATAAGTTCATCAGGGGCTATGTTGTGATTGCCGCCCCTATGGAGAAGTTGTTGAAAAGGATTTGGTATTCCAGTGGAGCCCTGAATGTCAGGATAGCTTTGAGACGCTAAAGACGAAGATGGATTCGGTGCCGATATTAGTATTTCCTAACTGGGGTAAGGAATTCCCTGTTCATGTCGATGCCTCATCGATCGCGCTGGGAGTGGTATTGGCCCAGCCCGGAGAGGGGGATCTTGATCACCCCATTACTTTTGCCAGCCAAAATTTGTCATCTGCAGAAAGAAACTACACTACTATGGAGAGGGAAGGTCTGGCGATGGTTTATGCGTTGCAGAAGTTTTTCCATTACTTATTGGGAGGCCATTTCAAGATGTTCACAGATCATTCTGCATTGAAATACCTGGTCAATAAGCCTGTGTTGGGGGGGAAGATCGGTCGATGGCTACTTCTTTTTCAAGAGTTCAATTTTGAAGTAATTGTGAAGCCATGGCGGTTAAATGTTGGCCCGGATCATCTCTCACGGATTGAAACATGAGAGGAGCCAACTAACATTGAAGATGGGTTTCCTAATGCGCAATTGTTTAAGGTTGGAGTCACTGATGGATATTTTGAAGAAATCATTCAATTTCTGGTGACAGGTACCGCACCAGAGGAATTCACCACTAGTCAGAAGAAGCAATTGGTAGTTAAGGCTGCAGACTTCCAGCTAATCGCAGGAGCGCTATACAAGATGGGTGCCGATGAGATATTGCGATGGTGTGTCTTGCCACATGAGAAAGAGAAGACACTTTTTGAAGCACATGCAGGAAGGGTTGGAGGGCACTATGGTGGTCGTACGACAGCAAGGAAGGTGCTTCGAGCGGGGCTCTAGTGGCCTACATTGCACAGTGATGCGATAGATTATGCATGGTCCTGCGACGTTTGTCAGAGAACCGGGAAGCCATCCAGACGGGATGAGATGTCGTTGATGCCTCAGTTGACATTATAGCCATTCGACAAATGGGCAGTAGACTTTGTGGGACCTATCAATCCACCAGGTAAGCGCACCGGTGCTAGGTATATCATCACGGTAACAGATTACTTGACAAGATGGGCCAAAGCTGCACCAGTCATTGATTGTTCCGAGGCCACAGCTGCGCGGTTTCTCTTCGACCACATTGTCACTCGCTTCGGCTGCCCCAAGATATTGTTGAGCGATCAAGGCAGCCACTTTCTCAATCGCACCATCAGTGCATTGACGGAGGAGTTGCAAATACAACATAAGAAGAATACACCCTATCATCCGCAGGCGGATGGAACGATGGAGGCTTTCAATAAGATATTGGAGCATGCGCTGAAAAAGGTGTGCAATGTGAACCGCAATGACTGGGATCTAAAAATTCCAGCAGTATTGTGGGCCTATCGCACCACATGTAAAAGGCTGACAAGGAAGACACCATTCAAGCTAGTGTATGGGCAAGAAGCGGTTATGCCTATGGAGTATATCATTCCGAGTCTATGCATAGTGGCAGCAACAGGTATGGATACTGCGGCAACATTAGAGGAACGTCTTGCGAAGTTAATCCAGCTGGAGGAAGATCACTTTATCGCCGGTTTCCATCAGGGTGTGGAGAAGGATCGCCAGAAGGCTTGGCATGATCGCCACATCAAGAACAAACAGTTTCAACAGGGTGATTTGGTGTCGTTGTATGACAGTAAGTTTATGAAACATCCAGAAAAATTGCAGATGCATTGGCTTGGTCCGTATCGCATTAGTAGCATTACTTCAGGAGGAGCGGTACAGTTGCAGCAGTTGGATGGGGCGATGCTCCCCAAGTTGATTAATGGTAGCAGGTTGAAGCCCTATCGGCCGTGATTGGAACAGCGCAATGCCTGAGTTGCATCGGGGAAAAAAAAAAAAAGAGAGTGTAGATTGATCGGTGGCAGGGTGGTGCACCAACAAGAACGGAATGCGGAAGCAGAGAGGCTTATGCCGCAAGTTAGGATCGGTCCACGACAGTTGGCAGGGTTGTGACCGGGTCAAATCAGTAATAAATGCCAAAAGTTAAAATTGTTAATTATCGGCACTTGTTCAAATGATGGGCATTAATGGTGGATCCGACTAATCGGCTGACAGGATCGACGGCGGATTTGTGTCATTAATACAGGATTTCAGTTGAATTAATGCAGGATTTAGTGATGATTATGGAGGATTCAGTTGGAGGCTATAAAAACGGGTAGAAGTTGGTCGGAAGGCACCAAGATTTTTGTTGTTAAGTGCCTGTGCAGAACTGACAAGTATTGTTATAAGCTTGGTGAGTGCAGTTGTGTGTTGGGCAAGGTTCGGTTGAACTTGCAGAGGGTTGCTACGTCGAAGAAGCTATCAGTTGTAAGCGTTGGGTAAGGTATGCCACAAGAGCTAGAAACGGTCAAGATTAGTAGTGAGGTTGAGTCTCCTTTCATCGAGATTGTAGTTGAGGAAGAATTTGCATATGCGGGAGACATAAATCTTGAGGCAGAAGCCGCAAACATGCTGGTGGGAGCATTAGTTGTCGTCAAGAAGCATCGAGGGGGTCAGCATTCTGAGTCCCCGCAGAGCAACAAGCAACTTAGATCATCTACCGCGGTGGTTGAAGAAGCTAAGGTGCAGGTAGGGAAGTCCAGTCATCGTGTTGACGAGTCTACCCCCTAGGAGGGACTGTCGGCTGTTGACATCTCGGGGTATCTCCCTCCTAGTCGACCGGATGCAACCCCACGCAATCTGAACCCGAAGCAGAATTATGGCATGAAGATGCTAGCACTCCCTACCGGAATGGAGTGCTCTGTTGATATTGTGTCGACGTTGATGCACCTACGATACGATGATCATGATATGGTGGACTACCCAGAAATTGCATCGGCCCCGTATGTGCCTGGATCACAACTTACTGTGATGCCATTCCGCAAGACTGGGCACAAGGATTGAAGTAGGCCGGCTTGTTAGGGCTTATTAACATGCCGCATTTTGAGCGACTGGCGGAAGTTTTCGCGTGCGTGAAGCAACTGCTTGCGTGCTTCCATGGTGATTCGTTGTGGCTGGACAGCGAAATCCTGGTCACTGTTGATTTGATTTCGCACATTACCAGATTGCCTAAAGATGGGGTCAACCAATCACAGTTCTTCCAAGGGAGGGAAAATGACAAAAAGCAGGCGAGACAGCTCGTAAATAAGTATGGCTTGGAAACGGATGGCCGTGGGTATCGCACCGGTAGTATTAATGATCAGGCGGTCCTCACCGGCACCAAGATCTTATCCTGTAAGGTAGTTAGGGGTGGTCGACCTAACCAGTGCAACTCAGGGATTGTTGCATGTGCAGTACAATGCGCGGAGGGTGTCCAAATGAATTGGTCCTTGTTTCTACTAAATCAGTTGGTAGAGGATGCTGCGGCAGTTCAGGCCGGCAAGGGATCGTTTACATATAGCTGGCTACTACTCTTGATTGCATTTGTGGCTTGGAAGGAGCCCGATGTGTACCAGGGCATGCAAGTTGAGGCTGCAAAAGAGCGACGGGGTGCGCACTATCAGAAATTATGGTATGTACGGGAACCTGAGCTACTACAGGATTGCCAATTTCTATTCTGGCTCTACTGGGAGATGCTTTGCAATGCCACAATGAAGGTACCGCGGATATCCAAAGAAACTGCGGCAAGGTTTAAGCCGATCATGGAGTTTGTGGTTCAGCCGCATGCTATTTACGTGCAGGCAAGGCGCGACCCTAGTCAGCAGTGGTTGCTGACCCCTTACAAGGTAACGACTGAAGCATTGGAGGCTATCGTGAATGACTAGCCAGCGGAATGGCGTGAACCTGTGACATTGGTCAAGATTGAGGCTGGCGGGCCGGCGAAGGGTCCAGAAGATCGTATATCGGCACAGGACCCACCCAGTCATCATTATTCTGATCAAGAGTCCATCAAAACACCGATGGATGATGACAGTGATCGTGCCTTGGAAGAGCATAGAAGAAAAGGGCACCAGGACCCAATGACAATCAGTGGACTGCCCCTATCGGCGGAAGCACACTTGGGTCGACTTATAAAAGCAATCGTTGATGCATCCACCGTAGTAGCTCACAAGATGGCAAGGGTGACCAATGAAGGATTCCACGCGCTCACTGCTCGTGTGGACTCTGTGTGTGACATGGTTTCGCAAAGGGCACCAGACGATGCAGTGGCACCACAAGTTAGCACAATTAGCACCAAGCCGCGAGTGAGGAATGTGGAGATTCCCCCGATTGCGATTGTGACCGAAGACGAGGCTGTGAACGCCTTGATGCAGAAGTTGAAGAAGGTGACCATTAATGTGAATGCATTTCCAGTGGAAGTGTTGACCACTATGCAGGCAACTACCAGCCAGGAGACAACAGATCGACTACGGGAGATTAGTGGCATGTGCATCCGACTGCAGGAGAGCGACGACGATGCAAAGCGCACCACTGAAGAATTGAACGACAGTGCTGCTTCAGCACGGCAAGCTATGGACGAGCTCAAGGAAGATAATTAGGAAAGAACGAGTTGAGAAGGCTCGTGCAATCGAAGAATTGAAAAAAGAGCAGGACCGCCTCATCGTCGAGAAGGCCAGTATGTGGGATGACAGTGTCCAGGTCGACCGGGCAATCACGGAAGCCTATCAGCATGTGCCGGAGCCTACTGAAGAGGTGGATGTGCTCCAACGGGTGCAGCAACCAGGGGTTCCATTATCCAGTTGCGGCAGGAGAATCAAGTGTTGAAGGCTCAGGTGAATCCTGGTACACCTCAAGTTGAAGTCGACGACCGAAAAAGGGCGATTGAGGAGGTCGCCACTCAGTTGGAGGAGCTGGAAAAGGCCGCAACGAAGCTCACAGCTGACACTGTGCAATTTTGGGGTTGGATCATCCAGGACGAGCAGGTCGAACAACTAATGAAGGAACGGCAGGAAGCGGAGGGACATTTGGCGACACTCAAAGCAGCGATGCGCGTAATGCCAGCCATGGAGCGGGTTGCTAAGGTTATGGAATTGAAAGATCTGCAACAGCACGTCACCAAGCCGGATGAGCGACAGAAGAAGCATGTTGCGCAACTGGAGCTGTTTCAGGATGTCGGGGGACAGTTCATGACCAAGGCAGGTGAAGCGCTTCATGCAGTACAGAAGGGTCGTCAATAGGTGACGAAAAAGCTCACTGCACGTCCATCCGTAGAAGATGTGGTCGACAGTCAGGTGGTGACTATGAAAGTCAACGAAATGGTGACGACAGTCGTGCAGCAGTACGAAGACTTCAAAGTGAAGACCACAAAATACACCATGTCCAGTTGACGTGGCTCGAGGGCGAGCCACAAGATTGTGTTGGGGGCCTGTTGGCAAGCGGTTTGGTATGGAAGAATCGCAGCATCACCGATGCTGCGACACGTCAGAAAAGGTCGTGGAAGGAATAAGGATGCATTATTTTATGTATTTTTTGAGTCGTTTGTACCACAGAATGCGGGTTTTTGGGTCATTGGACCATAGGAGATGTAATTTTGAGCTAATTGTACTGCAGTAGGCGGGTTTTTGGGTCATTTGGACCGTGTCAGTTAGATTTTGGGTCATTTGTCCAGGAGTCGGTTAGGAAGTTGTTAGTAAGTGGACAAGCATTGTAAAGGAGGAATCCTATATATAGACAGAAAGTTGTAGGTCGTAGGATATCTTGGAGATGCGTTTTTTGCATATGTTCTGAGATCAAGAGATATCGCTGAGATCTGGTTTTGCAAGGACGTTGTATCAGGGTTTTTCTGAAATAATATGACATGGTGAAACTGTTTGGTGAAATTCCCTGTGTACCTTTTGTGTTGATGCATATTGTGATGATTTCTTGCTAAACGTAATCTTTTTATACTTGTCGCGATGAATATCTCTGATGAATAGTGTTATGAATACAATTGATGATTATCTTGAATGCATAGATATGTTTATAAATTGAGTAATTGCTGTCGCAATCATCCTCCTTCATTCGGCAGAAACATGGTTCCGTCCACTCTCCCTTAATCGCCTCGGGTGAGACCTCATCTGCTCTGCAGGTGTTGCTGGGCAGGGTAAAACCTGTCTGGGCCGGTGCTCAGGGAGATCGCGGTGGGTTGGTGTCGACAGTGATGGGAACCCCTGTCGACTAGGTCTGAGTCAACAATACTCGAGTTATTGGTCTGGTTAATCAAATAAAGTCTCATGAAGAAAATCTAGGTGACCAAAGAGTTGTTGAAAAAGTTCTTAGAGTTCTTCCAAAGAAATTTGAATCTTTAGTTGTGACCCTGGAGGAAAACAAAGACCTGTCCACATTTACTATTGATGAATTGCAAGCCTCATTACTCAATCATGAACATAGAATCGGCAGTTCAGATACATCATTGGAAGGTGCATTCACAGCATAGTCATCCATAAGTCGTGGAAGAGGCAGGGGAAGATCAAACTCTAGAGGCAGAGAAAGAAGTTCTTTCATAGGAGGTCGCAGCAGCAGCCCTACACATGTCACTGGTAGAGGTCAGAATCAGATCCCCAGTCAGTCAAGTGGACAAAGGTATGATAAATCAAAAATTCAATGTCATTACTGTAAGAGGTATGGACACTTCGCATATGAATGCAGGAAGAAGCAGTATGACCAAGGAAAGCAAGGTCAATCGCAGTCAAGCAATAACAACACTCTGAATAGCTCACTGTTCTTAGCATGTGCATCTCCACTTGAATGCAATGTTGTCCAAGAAAGTCCAAATGACATATGGTATTTAGACTCGGGTTGTAGCAATCACATGACTGGTAATTTAAGTCTATTTTCTAGTCTAGATAAATCAGTTCAAACTGATGTCACACTAGGAAATAATATCCAAGTCACTGTTTTGGGAAATGGTACTGTTGATATTCTAACCAAATAGGGGGAGCAAAAATTTATGCCTGATGTTTATTATGTTCAAGGTCTGAAGCATAATTTGATGAGCATTGGACAGTTGATGGAAAAAGGTTACAGAGTTCACATGATAGCAAAGCATTGTGTGATCAAATACATATACCCAAGCAATCAGTTAATTGCCGAAGTACAAATGACAAGCAATCGCTTGTTTCCTTTGAGGATAAGGCCAATCATAAGAGGAAAAACAACTCAAGTTGTTCATACAAGTCAGAATGAAAATTCTGGATCTGCATTCAAAGCAGAAAGTAAAGAAGTAGGCTTTCACTGCGACAAGAAAGAAAAAGACAGCAACGAAATGCAAGCAGCATTTCAAACAAAAATAAAAGATGAATCCTAGTTATGGCACTTCAGATTTGGACATCTGAATTTTGGTGGGCTAAAGCTACTGCATATGAAAGACATGGTGAAAGGATTGCCATTGATTGAAAATCCAAAGAGAATTTGGGAAGGTTGTATTTTTGGAAAACAACACAAAGAGACTTTTCCAGTCGGAAAGTCATATAGAGCTCGCACATTACTTGAAATTGTGCATTCTAATATTTGTGGACCGATGCAAACACCGTCCATGGGAGGATGCACTTATCTTCTCACATTTATTGATGATTTCACAAGAAAAACATGGTCATATTTTCTAAAACATAAATCTAATGCGTTTGGTTGTTTTCAACAGTTCAAGGCACTTATGGAGAAGCAGAGTGGTTACAACATCAAGATCTTAAGAACAGACAAAGGTGGTGAGTATGCTTCAAATGATTTCTTAAACTTTTGTAAAAATCATGGCATACACAGGCAATTCACTGCGAGGTATACACCGCGGCAGAATGGTATCATAGAAAGGAAAAACAAAACCATTATGGAGATGGCGTGCAGTATGTTGGAAGCCATGCATCTGTCGAATGAATATTGGGTTGAAGCAGTGGCAACTACTGTATACATCATAAATCGATGTCCAATGAAGAGTGTGAAGAACAAGGTTCCGCAGGAAGCATGGACATGTATGAAACATAGTGTTTCGCATTTAAAAGTCTATGGTTGTGTAGCATACACACATGTTCCAGTTCAGTTGAAAAGGAAATTAGACAATAAAGGACAGAAATGCATTTTTATTGGGTATTCTGAAGACACCAAAGCATACAAGTTGTATGATCCCGTCGCAAGAAAAGTTATTATCAGTCAAGATGTTCAGTTTGTAGAAAATGAAGCATGGGATGGAACTATAGAAGAGAATGTTAAAATCGTGTCACATGTTGAACATGATGACATCGCAGAGGATGTGGTTGAAACTACGCATGTGAATCAGAATGTCGTAGCTCTGTCTACTCCCAAGACAACGCGACATGTTCCAGCACAAGGAACTCCGACACAAGTTTCATCTCAAACTACTCCGACAAGCACACCAAGAGCGTAGCAAACTCCATCAAGCAGTTCGCAGAGTTTGACACCAGCAACTCCAACAAAGACAAGAAGGCTGCGTGAGATATATGAGACTGGTACACCCAATTCATTTTTAGTCTTTCCATTATTTTTCTCAAATTAATGATCCGTTAACATTTGAAGAAGTTGTTGAAGATAAAGTTTGGGCGCAAGCCATGGATGAAGAAATTGAATGCATTGAGAATAATCAAACATGGGAATTAGTCGATATTCCTATCGACAAGGATGTGATAAGCGTCAAATGGATTTATAAGACCGAGCAAGATGCTGATGGAAATGTGCAGAAGCACAAGGCAATATTGGTAGCAAGAGGATTCACACAGCAGCCTGGCATAAACTTCAATGAAACCTTTGCACCTATAGCACGAATGGACACTGTCAGAACAGTTTTGGCCATTGTTGCACAAAATAAATGGTCTGTTTATCAAATGGATGTCAAGTCTGCATTTTTAAATGGTTATTTGGAGGAAGAAGTATATGTGGAGCAGCCACAAGGATATGAAGTTCCAGGACAAGGACACAGAGTATACAGATTGAAGAAGGCACTTTATGGTTTGAAGCAAGCTCCTAGAGCTTGGTACAGTCGCATTGACTCATACCTCATTCAGAATTGATTTCACAGAAGTGAATGTGAGCCAACGTTGTACACAAAAATCAACAAGCAAGGTAATAAGTTGATTGTCTTCCTGTATGTAGATGATTTAATATTTACTAGTGATTTTGGCATAGAAGAATTTAGATCAGTCATAGAAAGTGAATTTGAAATGACTAATTTGGGGTTTATGAAGTATTTTCTGGGCATTGAAGTCCAACAAACTGAAAAAATGGATATTTGTATCTCAGTCGAAGTATGCAAGTGATGCCTTGAACATATTTAAGATGTTAAACTGTAAGATAGCTCCAACACCAGTGATAACAGGTTTGAAATTCAGCAAGGATGATGATGGATCCAATGTAGATCCTACGTTGTTTAAAAGGCCTGTTGGCAGCCTTATGTATCTTACAGCGACAAGGCCAGACATCATGTATGGAGTCATTTTAATCTCAAGATTCATGGAGTCACCAAAAGAATCTCATTGGCAAGCCGGTAAAAGAATTCTGAGGTATGTAAGTGGAACAAAAGACTTCGGTATTTTGTATTCAATCTCATAAAATTTCAAACTCATTGGATATACTGACAGCAACAATGGAGGTAGCGTAGATGACAAAAAAAGCACATCTGGGAATACATTTCATGTAGGAACAGGTGTTGTATCATGGGCTTCAAAGAAACATCCCATAGTAACTCTTTCTTCAGTAGAAGCAGAGTATGTCACAGTTACAAGCACTGCATGTCAAGCTGTTTGGATGCGGAGGATGTTAAGTGATCTGTCGCAGAACCAGCAAGAACCCACAGTCATTTACTATGACAACAATTCAGTTATCGCAGTGTCAAAGAATCATGTGTACCACAAGAGAACCAAGCACATCGACACAAGGTATCACTTAATCAGAGAATTGATAAATAACAAAGAAACCTGTTTAGAATTTTGCAAGTCTGAAGATCAAGTAGCAGACATATTTACAAAACCATTGGCAAGGGACACATTCCAATATCTGTGAAGTTGTTTGGGAGTGACAAGTTCTACATAGTGAACTTCGTCATGAACAGAGCATGTTTCAGCTCTGAAACATTTTGTAAAATTTTATTTTTGTTGTTATATGATCCCCAGACGCTCATAATTAAGGGGGAGTGTTGGAAATATGTAATTACGAGCTGATTGCGTATGTAGTTTGCACCGGCTCTGTCAATCATTTTGTGAGTCCGCAAAATTCACAGAGATGTCAGACGGATAGTCAGTCTGTCAATAGGCTTCGTGCACTCTTCCTAGTATTTATTCAGCCACGTTTGTATTCCGCAAGTCAAATTCTTAGGTAGAAATTAATTACAGTCTCTAAGGGAGTTCAATAGCTTCCAGGTGAAGCGTTCTCAAGTTTGGGTATAAATGAAAAACTCTCTCATAGGATTAGGCAGAGATGTAGGAGTGAAAGGAGAAGAAGAAATTGGTCATGAAATGTGGTACGAGCCCAAGCTCTGTAAAATGGTGAAAGATTGAAGTAAAACTCATCTTTCTGTAAGTGCGGCAATATTGTTTGTTTTACTACAGTAATATATAAGTCTATAGTTATTTGTGTTCATTCTCAATAATGTTGTTTAATGCATGCCGCACATCTTCTTCATATTCACCCGTGTAAATGTTGTTTACATTTACAATCAAGATTTCCATATATATTTCACGGTGGTAAAAGTTCTAGTTTAACGCAGAGTAACTTCGACATAAGTTTCACTTAAATGTTTATGTTCTTAAGTTTTAGCAAGATATATCTTTATATAAAGTTTGTTTAAGAGTGAGTTTGACGAAGTTCAAAGTATTCCCTAAAGTTGAGAAGTTACGCGGATTAAAAATATCTTCAAGTAAAGAAGTCCGTAAAGTTAGGTATTTCGCACAAGTTAAGAGTTCCGTATAAGTGCGAAGTAAGTTTAGTGCGAAGTCAATTTACTACGAAGTAAATTTAGTGTGAAGACAAGTTGTGCAAATCTAAGTTCTATGAAGTTAATCTTTCTGCGAAGTTAATCTTTGCGAAATTAAAAGTCGGGGTTTCCGCCAAGTTTGATAACAAAAAGAAATATATGTTGCGCAGATAATTTTTAATTGACTGTGTGGTGTGCTTTTCCCTTGACACTTAACTAAAACAACCAATAATTGTTAATGGCAATGTGATGAATCAAAATTTTTATGGGTTAATGTTGGTTCTATGTTAGCTTACGCCTAAGCATGAGATCGAATATGCAAACTTTTAGAGTAATGGTTGGATATTATTTTAATCCATAGAAAAAATACAGAAGTATTATGAAACTGCTATGTTTTTCCTCTTTCTAGTTTTTAGAAATTGCTGAAATTACAAGTTGCTTCAAACAAAATTGGTTAATTGTAGTCTCATCCACATAATACAAGATGAAGATTACTATATTCAACAACCGTAAGAATTGAAATTGAGGTTTGGCTTTTTTATAAAAGTGTTGTATTACAATGGTGATATATATTTTTTATAAATCATCAACCCTATATCAATATTATCTTATGCCTATGCCTGAGATCGAATATGCACATGGTTAGATATTATTGAAATTACAGTTTTATATGTATAATATGATATTTTTGTGTTATTTCACTTTTCAAATTTTATTAATTGTGGAAATGACAAGTTTCAAATAAAATTGGGTGGTAGTTCTTGCTATTTAAGTTGTGGCTGGGTTGGATATTATTGAAATTGTAGAAAAAAAATTATACAGATATATTATGAGAGTGTTGTGTTATTATTTTTCTAGTTTTTATTAATGGTGGAAATGACAGGTTTTAAATAAAATTGAGTAGTGGGGATTTTCTTCTACGCTAGGATTCTTAAGGCGGTCGTTCGTGCCCGTGAGGAAACCCTGCGCTGGCCACTGGCAGATCCATCGTAGCTTCTGCGAGGGTTCTGAAGACGGGCGTGCGTGCCGTGAGGCATCCCTAGCTGGCCACCGGCAGCCTGGTGCTCTCTACTCAAGAGAATGGCGGCCATCTATCTCTCTATCGCTCGTGCCTCATGTTCGTCTTCAGCCAAGGGAGTTCCTTCGATCCCAGTTTCGTCCTTCAAAGGGGGGAAGGTTTCCTGCGGCCAACCACCCTTATTGTTCAGGAAATACCAACGCCCTCCATTGCGGTGGTAGAGGAATCTTTGGTGGAAGCAAGGAATTTCGCAGAGTCAGCTTTGGTTTATCGCTTCAATGGGTTCTGGCCTGGGCTGGTTGATCTCCATAAGTGGATTCCTGAGGTATGGAAACCCCTTGTTTCTGAGGAAATTTCTATTTACCCCTTTGTGCAGGGTTTTTTTGTTGTGGATTTCGATTCTCCTGAGGAAAAGCAGATCATTCTAGATTCTGGTCCGTGGTTTTGGGGAAGTGTGGGGCTCTTTATGAAACCCTGGAGCCCTCTTTTTGACCCAACTACTGACCAAGTTTGGGTACAGCGTCCAAATTTTCCCTTGCATCTCTGGAACTCTGCCTTGCTTGAAGCTATTGGCAATGCATTGGGCTCCTTCTATGATCGAAGTCCAGAAACAAAGGATTACATAAAAAATACCTTTGTTCGCATATGTGTGGAAATGGATTTCAGCAATGGCTTTCCTGCTGAGATCCATCTGACCGGTAAGGATTATGTGTGGGTGCAAAATCTAGATTATAAAAATGTGATGTTCAGATGCAGATCTTGCTTTGCAACTGGATGTCTTGTCAAAGATTGTCCAAAAGCCTCTCAGATCCCCAAATCCAAAAAGTTTCATCGCAAATCTACTTGGTGGGATGGAGCAAACTCCGAGCATTATACAGTATGCAAACATGAAGATCTATCCAAAGAGGCACCATCACAAGATAAAGATTCTCCTTCGGCTAAAAAAGAGGACACTCTAGAAGAACAAAGGATCCCTGTCATCGATAAGAATCCACCTGCAGTTCCACGAGATAGTGTGATCCAATAGATGGACCCAAAAAGTCCAGCTCCACAGGATGCGTCCGAAGATGCAATGCCCATTCTCAAAGCTTATGCCAAGCCTTCAGATTGGACCAAAGTCAGCAAAAAGAAAAAAGGAGCTTCACCATCTTTGAAGCCAAAAGAAAATTCAATCTCTCCAACAAAAACAAGAAGCCATCAAACTTCAAATTGTTAATCTCTGGATTGCATCGAGATTTGTATGTAAGAAGTAGAACAACAACAATTTTGGTCTTATTAGTAGTAGATGTAGCCCAGAAATTCCTTTGGACAGTAAGACAAGTCATTTTCTTTCTGTAATTCCTTCTTGGGCACTTTGTAAAGGAGATACAATAAACTAGCTAAAGATGAAAAAGGAGTCATGGATGTAGTCCTCTCTTGGGAAGTCTCTCTTAGTAACTTTGTAACCTTTGCTTTTCTTTTTTCTTTTTTTATAAAAGCTTCTTAACCGTTTTTGTTTAAAAATAAATAAAAATAAAAATGAGTTGTAATTTTTGTTATTTAATTTATGGCTTATCAGGTGGGACACAAATTAAGTGGTTGTGCTAGTATTTTAAGGTGATGAAATCTTACAACTGCTCCAACAAATATAGAAGAATGAGAGTTTTCAATTTCATTTTCAAAAATTAAGAAACCAAGACCAAGTTCAAGTGTCATTGTCAAAAAGACAAATGAGAGAAATTTTCTGTGAATTAAGATCTGTTACAGATTTGGTGATACCAAGTACCAAGAAGATTTCTGCGAATTAAAAATTATTATAGATTTGGTGACGCCAAACTCCAAGTACCAAGAAAATTACGGCAGATTTTGATGAATTTGCGAAAATTAAATCTTGGCCTCTTTATTGGTAGGTATTAATAGACTAGTAAAGGAGAGTAGGTTTTGCCATAATCAAACATAAATCCGCGGCCCCTCAAACAACCGGAAGGGCGTAACAAGAAGGGAAGGTAATTATTCGTTCTCGATCTAACATTCCATCTTCAACTGAAGAAGCAGCGAAATTAACAGCGTAATCGACTAATTAACCACCTAAATTAACAGCGTAATCGACTACTTAACCACGTGAATTCCTTTCACAATAATGAATTGAAGAAGAAGTAGCGGAATTAACAGCGTAATCGACTACTTAACCACCTGAATTCCCTTCACAAAACGATTCCGAATTTGACAAATGAATCACCGAATCGAGCCGAACTTACGATTTTTAGAATTCATTTGCTAAAGTCGGCCAAATTTGAAAACTATACTTTCAATTCCAATTACGTTAGAACCTCCAATATTTTGATGGTCCATTGATATATTTTTCGACAGCTAGTTAAGATATTTGGATGTCATTGCATGGAAATCCGATCATTACATGTGTTATAAGAACTTTTACAAGGCGAAAATGCAATTGTCGAGACTTATATATCTTTCCCACATACATATAGAATTCTCTGGTGTGCACGTACGCCGGTGGCTTAGTAGCGAGACTAATTGGTATATATGAGCTAGAGATTGACATAGCATTTTACAGACAAATTAGAGACGAAGATGGAATAAGATTTAATTATGGACCGTTGTGGTTCTGTGTGTAGATGTAATCTGTATGTGCAGCTAAACTTCGCCTATTCAAACATTCTTCTTCAGCCTCATTCTTCTCGCACTCCTCTTCACTGTCTACTCGCTGCGCTTCTTCGCTATTACCTAGCTGTAATACCCACCATTGATAAGACAAAGTCAAGGCAATGAAACTCAAAAATGGAGAAAACTCTGAAGCAACAAAACACTTATTTATCAAAGTCAAAAAGTATGAAAAACTTACTGCTTCACTGATCGGCAATACTTCTTTGGTAAACGACTCCAAGGCTACCATGGAATTTCTCGGGCTGTCTGCATACGAATAAGAGAGAAACA
This sequence comes from Larix kaempferi, assembly GCA_027924585.1. Classification (NCBI taxonomy): domain Eukaryota; kingdom Viridiplantae; phylum Streptophyta; class Pinopsida; order Pinales; family Pinaceae; genus Larix; species Larix kaempferi. The sequence continues at coordinate 9,259,403 of BSBM01000428.1, forward strand.
GCTGTTAAACTGATATGAGATTCCCAACATTTGGGCTTAAATCTTGTGGGAATTTCTAATGTCCCGTCCTACTTATATCGACAAAAACTTAAACTATGGCATAATACACGTCTCTAATTTGTAAACGATTGAATGAAAAAACATAGAAAAGTAGGGAAATATACCGATTTCAAGTGGGCGGATTGCAATTACAGTTGCCAGAAGCAGGATGGCAAATATCAAGAAAAACCAGAATTTTGCAGGCTGCTTCACTGAACTTCCACAGTACATTTTCATGATTTCCTGTTTGTGCTAAATTACATGAGAAGCCAGAAATGTATAGCAGTACACAATCGCTATGATTCTCTGCAGACGAAACTGTTTTCCAAGTGTAATTAGAGATCACAGGAGCGCTCAGAGAATGAATCGTTAGAGTTTAGAAGGGATTGAGTGCTTACAAATATCTGAAATTATATAGATCCAAAGTTCCATAGAGAGAAAACTAAGGTCAAACACGTCTCTACGTTCAAATTCGTAATATTATCTGGAAGCGTGTGATGAAATGACTGGTACCTGCCTTTTGCTTCAAGTGGCCTAAATGATTCGACGTCGTAGTCATAGAATCGTATAGGTTTCTAAAACCGCGGTTTGGATACTTTGGAACTTGTGAAGCTTCGGTTATTTAACATGTGGATTTTATTATAAATAAAAAAAAGGGAAAAACATAATTTTACCAAGAAGTTCAAAAACCAATTTTAACATGTGGATTTTATTATAATAAAAAAGGGAGAAAACCCAATTTTACCGAGAAGTTCAGAAACAAATTTGGTCTCATTTCAATGGTTTATAATAATATATTTCGAATACACATTAAAAGCTCTTATTTAAGTGGTGTATTTAAAATATAACAATCTCCTATTATTTATTTTTTAATTTTTAATTGGAATGCAAGTAATAGTTTAATCTAATTAATGATTTTTTCAGTAAGAAAAAACAATAGTTTTGTTATTCTAAATATAAATTAAAAGTACATTGTCTAATTCCGTGAGGTAGATGTACCCAACATCATCATATAACATAGAAAATCCATATAACATAGAAAATCCAGAGCCTAGTAGCTATATATTCTCGCAATCTTCTCTATTAGAAGACAAGAAACATATAAAGATGAAAACCACTATTGATCAGCTAAGAATCTTCAAATTCTTCCCATCATAAGATGCCTTCATTTCCTTAGAGCCATTTTTTATAATTATCAGTTTCCAAATTATTTTCCTTGTAAATATGAGAAATATCCATAGATGCAAAAGATGATAAGTGAGCTTTTATATGACTGCATCAATTGTAGAGAGCAATCACCGTGATATTATATTTATCATTTTCCCATTTAACAACAACCATCAATCTTCACAGATTTTTAAGGAATCAATCCCAATTATGATATTTATAATTAATAGATTACTAGTATTTTATTTTTATTTTTAATTTATATGTAAGTTATAGTTTAATTCAATTTCTGATAATTATAATTAATGGATTATGGTTTGTTATTTCAATTGTTTTGAAGATGACGAAGCCTGTGTTTTTGGTGTTGTCAATCTCTAGGCGTAACGGAATTTGTAGTTGAGTCCATCTTAGAAAGGATATCTCAATGGAATGTGAAGCCATGTTGTCTTGTATAAATAGTAAACTAAAGTAAAAATTTTAATATTCACAAAAATTGTGTCGGCTTTTAGATTTTGCTTAGTTTGCTTAGTTTTTAATTAATTAATTTTGTGTATCACAGATTTCCAGGTTTCGCTCAATATAATCCCATCATCTCTGTTGAAATTTTTTTGATGATTTTCTATTTCTATTGCTTCTCGAACATGTCTTTTATTGTAATTTTCTTCAATTGCAATGACCTTCGCATCTTCTATGCAGATGTGATGGTTGGTTTTCCGAGAATGTTCCACAATTGTTGACTTTTTTATTCTTTCATGCCTTATGTCAGCACAATGCTCTTTAATTCTTATTTTTATTGCGCGTCTGGTTTCCCTAATGTATATTTCACCATAGGAGCAAGGAATTGAGTAGATGCCCTTTCTTAACTTGGGATCAATGGGATCCTTTGATTTATCAAGCAAATTTCTCAAGGAATTTGGAGGGGAGAAGGCATTTTTTATTTGCTTTTGTTTGAGGATTTTAGCTTTTTATCAGTTGTCCCTTGAATGTAAGGGAGAAATTCCTTTCTTATGTGATCCTCTCGGTTATTAACCATAGGTTTTTGTGCTTTTATGAAAGCTCTTTTTATATCTTTTAGTTTATAACCATCCTCTTGTTATACCCTCGAGAGATGTGACAGCTCCTCCTTAAGATGCTCTGTGTCAAAAATTCTTACTGCTCTTGTGGCAAGAGTGTTAAGGATGCCAATATTTTGTGACGGATGATGATGAGATTCAGCGTGCAAGTATCTATCAGTATGGGTTTTCTTACAGTATACTTGATGTGACAAAGAGCCATCCATCTTTTTTGTGATCAAGATGTCAAGTAAAGGAAGGCTATGTTAGAAAAATAGGATCGCAGAGCAATAACAATAAACAGAAATGCAAATATAATCGCACATACACATTACAAGAGAGACACAGATATATCGTGGTTCACCCAAAATGGGCTACGTCCACACTGAAGTTGCCAGTCCTTATTATTATTCCGTCCAGCAAAGTGAAGGGATACAACCTGTAGCACAACCGCTGCACTTCCTCTTCACTGTCCCATAGTCTCTCATCTGATCTCAGAGATCTTTACAATGCATAAAACCTAATACATCAACCCTAGTCGTATTACAATGTCTTTCTTTTATAAGGGAAATACAATGGGAAAATACCACGAGTTACCCAAAACCATGGGCCCGAAAACTATTGGCGAAAATAGCCCCAAAAATTTTTCTCGGGGGCACTGGCCCCCCAGCCGGGGGAATGACATCACTCCCCCGGACCCCCTAGGGATCGTACCGGGATCATAACCAAACCTGGGGTACGAACACGGCTGAATAATAATATCTCTGAATCTGGAGATCAGGCTCCACAACCAACAATCTCCCACTTGGAGACTGATCACAACAACTCCACCGCTATTGTACTTGCAGGACCTTGGACTTGGCAATTTTCTCATCTTCACCTTCATGCTAGAAGGCCAACTGAAACCGAGCAAGAACTCAGTTTCTCTCTGGTCACTACCTTTGTGAACACGTCTGCAGGATTCTGGCTAGTATGTATCTTTTCCAGCTTCAACAATTCATCTTCTAGAACAGAGCGTATGAAATGGTACTTGAGCTATATATGTTTAGTCCTGGAATGGAATGATGAGTTCTTGGTAAGATGAATGGAACTCTGGTTGTCACTATACAACCTGCTATCCTTCTGCTTCTTACCCACTTCCTTCATAAACCTCTGCAACCAAATCATCTCTTTACTAGCCTCTGTAATAGCAACATACTCTGCTTCCGCTATTGAAAGTGAAACAACCTTTTGCAATCTCAAAATCCAACTTACTGTTGTTCCTCCTACAGTAAACACATACCCTGTGGTTCTCCTCATGCTATCCTTATCACCTGCCATATCTGCATCAACATATCCCTGTAGAACAGTGTCTGAACCTCCAAAACATAATGCCTAATGTGTAGTACCTCTCAAATACCTGATAATCCACTGTACTGCCTTCCAATGTTCTTTACCTGGATTGTTCATATATCTGCTCACAACTCCCACTGCATGTGCAATATCTGGTCTTGTGCACACCATGGCATACATCAAGCTACCAATTATTGATTGATAGGGAATCTTGGACATGTAATTTGTCTTTTCTTGTGTCTTGGGACACATTTCCTTACTTAGATTGAAATGGCTGGCCAAAGGTGTACTAACTAGTTTTGCATTCTGCATTCTGAACCTCTCCAATACCTTTTGTATGTACTCACCCTGAGACAATGTCAATTTGCGATTTTTCCTATCTCTTGTTATTCTCATACCAAGGATTTGCTTTGCAGCACCCAAATCCTTCATCGCCAATGAATTAGCTAGCTTCCTTTTGAGTACATTTATATCCTGCATGTTAGACCCTGCAACAAGCATGTCATCCACATACAATAACAAGATAATATATCCTTCATTGTCTAGCTTCTTGAAATAAACACAGTGGTCAGAATGACATCTACTATAACCTTGTTCTGTCATAAACCTATCAAATTTTAAATACCACTGCCTTGGATCTTGTTCCAAGCCATACAAACTCTTTTTCAACCTGCATACCAAGTTCTTCTTACCTTTGACCTCATACCCTTGTGGTTGCTGCATATATATCTCTTCCTCCAAATCCCCATGGAGAAAGGTTGTTTTTACATCTAACTGTTCAAGATGCAAATCTTCTACCGCCACTAGACTTAAAATAGTCCTAATTGAAGTCATCTTAACAACAGGAGAAAATATTTCATCAAAATCTATACATTTCTTCTGTGCAAACCCCTTTACAACAAGTCTGGCCTTGTACCGCTTCTTGCCTCCTTCTTCTTCCTTTAACCTGTAAATCCATTTGTTTTGCAATGCTTTTTTACCAGCAGGAAACTGAACCAAATCCTAAGTATGGTTTCCCACCAATGAGTCCATCTCCTCATTCATACCTTGCTCCCACTTCTTTCTAGTTTCCACCTGCATTGCTTCTTCATAACATTCTGGTTCACCAGCATCAGTCATCAACAAATAATACATTGAATGAGAGTATCGTTCAGGGAGTCTACTTAACCTGGTAGATCTTCTTGCAGTTGCAGGAGTTTCAGGTACTTGCTGTTGTTCATGATTTTCTGGCACCTTTGGAACTTCATTTTCTTGAATTTCATCGAGTACTGTGTACTCTGTGGTTTCCTTTTCATGTTTCTTTCCCTGTAACTGATCTTTATACATGACCTTTTCATTGAATATCACATCTCTACTCCTGATGATTTTGTTATTTTCATAATCCTATAAGCGATAACCAAATTCATCAACCCCATATCCAATAAAGGTACATTTCTTGGATTTAGCTTCAAGCTTTGTTCTATTTTCTTTATCAATATGGGCAAATGCTTCACAACCAAACATTCTCATAAATGAGTAGTTTACCTTTATATCTGTCCATGCCTCCTCTGGAATACCACCATCCAAAGCACTTGAAGGTCCTCTATTTATTAAATAAACAGCAGTATTTATAGCATCCACCCAAAACTGTAAGGGCAACCCTACATGCAGTCCCATACACCTTGCACGCTCCATGATCGTTATGTTCATCCTTTCTGACACACCATTTTATTGTGGTATTCCTGGGACTATCTTCTCTCTACGAATCCCATGGTATGAACAATAACTATCAAACTCCTTGCCGCAGTACTCACCTCCATTATCAGATCCGATACACTTCAACCTTTTTCCTGTCTCATTCTCAACCAAAACTTTTCACTTCTTAAAAGACCCAATTTTTCCTAGTTACATCATCAATAAATGTAACATAATAATGAGAGCCACCAAGAGATTGTACCTGAGCCGATCCCCATACATCTGTATGCACTAGCTCTAAATTTTCATTCTTCTTCTATTTTCCAACCCTGAGAAATCTGACTCTCTTATGTTTTCCTTAAACACAGTTCTCACAGAATTCCAAACTTACCTGCTTCAAATCTGGCAGCAACTTCATTGAGTGGAGAATCTGCATCCCCTTCTCATTCATGTGGCCAAGCCTATAATGCCACAATGTTGTATATGTTCTTGTGGAAGCTAAAGAGATAGAATGGTCAGTATTATGAGGACATAAATACAACGTACCTACCCTATATCCTTTTGCTATCACCATTGATCCTTTAGTGATCTTCCACCACTTTTCTCCAAATGTAGATAGACAGCCGCCATCTCCCAATTGCCCTGTTGAGATCGGATTTATTTTCATAGCAGGAATATGCCTAACATCTTTTAACATCCAGTCAGTTCCATTCTTAACTTTTATCCATACCTTACCCATTCCAACAATTTTACATGGCTCATCATCACCCAATAAAACATGTCCAAAATCGCCTGGAACATAATCATGAAAATATTTCCTATGAGGTGTAGCATGACATGAAGCCCCTGAATCTACTACCCAATAATCAAGCTAGTATTATCTAAAGCAAGAATCAAAACATCTTGTAACACATCACCTACTACATTTGCTTCCTGGGTAGTTTCCTTCTGTCAATCTCCTTTCTTCTTTAGAGATCTGCAGTCTTTCTTCAGATGTCATTTCTTTCCATAGTTCCAGCACTCTATTTTTCCCAGTCTGGACTTGGATCTGCCCATTTTAGACTTACCACGATTACCTTGGCTCTTTCCTCTCTCCTTTTGTCTTCCCCTGCTCTCCATGGTCAACGCATTACCTGATGTATCACATGTGCTTTTTCTCCGCATTTCCTCGCTAAGAATAACACCAATAACATCCTCAAATTTCAAGGTGTTTGAATGAGAGACAGAGTTACTTACAGCCATGAACAAGCTATTCCATCTTTCTGGAAATGAACACAAGATTAGAAGAGCCCCAACCTCATCATCAAAGTTCACACTTATAGAACTTAATTGATTTGTAACCGTATTAAACTCATTTAAATGATCAGTAATAGATCCACCTTCAGACATCTTCATATTAAATAAACGCTTCATTAGAAATACCTTGTTGGAGGCCGAGGGTTTTTCATACAGCTTACCCAGTGCGCTCATCAAACCCTCCGTTGTCATTTCTTTTGAGATATTGAAAGCCACCGACGAAGTCAGGCTCAACCGTATTGTTCCTAGAGCCTTTCTGTCAAGAACCTCCCATTCTTTGTCCTTCATGGTTGTCGGCTGCTTTTCTCTTCCTCCCAACGGTAGGAATAGATCCTTCTGGTACATATAGTCCTCCATTTGCATCTTCCATAACTGGAAGTTTTGGCCGTTAAAATTCTTGACCTTAAAATTTTCTTATTCTGCCATTGCTCCCACTCGAACCAGAAACCCTAGCATCCTGCGGGTTTATCTTCCAAATTGACCTTTGGCTCTAATACTAATTGTTAGAAAAACAGGATCGCAGAGCAATAACAATAAACAGAAATGCAAATATAATCACACATACACATGACAAGAGAGACATAGATATATCGTGGTTCACCCAAGATGGGCTACGTCCACACTGAAGTTGCCAGTCCTTATTATTATTCCGTCCAGCAAAGTGAAGGGATACAACCTGCAGCACAACCGATGCACTTCCTCTTCACTGTCTCACAGTCTCTCGTCTGATCTCAGATATCTTTACAATGCATAAAACCTAATACATCAACCCTAGCCATATTACAATGTTTTTCTTTTATAAGGAAAATACAATGGGAAAATACCACGGGTTACCCAAAACCATGGGCCCGAAAACTGTTGGCGAAAACAGCCCAAAAAAAAATTCTCGGGGGCTACGCCCCCAAACCCCCTTTCTCGGGGGCACTGCCCCCAGACCCCCTAGGGATCGTGCCGAGATCATAACCAAATCTGGGGTACAGACACGGCTGAATAATAATATCTTTGAATCTGGAGATCAGGCTCCACAACCAACAAGCTATCGTTCTCTTGGATCTCTATGGTGAACTTAATGTGATCTGGTTGATTATTTAAGTGTGCCAGGAACTTGTCTAGATTTTCTCTTCCATGTGGCCAAATGATATTGGTATCATCCACAAATCTCTTCCAGTCTCTTGGTTTTAGGGGCGAGGAGTCAATAGCCTTCTTCTCAAGGTACTCCATATATAGATTGGCCACTATCGGAGAGAGTGGGGATCACATAGAACACCATAAAATTGCTCATATATCTCCCCATGAAAAGAAAAATATGTTGACTTTAGGCAGATCCCAACTAGTTTAGCTATTTCTTCACATGTGATTTCTCTTATAACCCTCATAGCATCTTTGACTGGAACCTTAGTATAAAGAGAGACCACATCAAAGCTCACCAATATGTCATTGTCATCAAATTTTAGGTCTTTGATACCATTAACGAAATGCGATGAACCCTTGATGAATGAGAAGGTATGGCCTGCTAATGGCTTGAGGGTTTTTGCTAGGAATTTTGCAAGTTGGTATGTTGTCAATCAAATGGTGTTTACGATAGGCCTTAAAGGAACCCCATCCTTATGTATTTTAGGTAGGGCATATATCCTTGGGATGATAAGATTCTTTGGGGTGAGATTTCTTTTTACGTCTTCCTCTAGAGTGGATTCATCAATGGATTTTTTAACCTCCTTTATAATCTTTGCACTCGAATCTTTGTTCAAGTTTTTGTAGCTGCCTCATTTAGTCAAATGTTCTTCCATTTTGGAAAGGTAATCATGAGTGTCCATTAATACCATTGCATTCCCTTTATATGCTTTCATTATCATCATCTTATTGTTTGATTTCATATTTTTCAAAGCCACTGCCTCGTTCTTACTTACGTTCTGTTTAGGAGGTGTTTCCCTTCTTAATACCACTGCACACCTGTCTCACCTCATTGACTTCATTTTCTGGCAGTGTTGTGACTGCATCTTCAACTGCGCAAATGATTTCTTCTATTGGAATTTTTCTAAGCGCCACAGCGAAGTTTAGACCCTTTTTTAAATTAATACTTCGATCATCATCGTTCAAGTCTATGCTTGATCAGTTCACCATGCTCTTCTTTGAATCCCGATTACCCTCCATTTGCACTTGTTTTTTCTTAGTTCACCATACTTCCTTTCATGTTTTGATTTCATTTCTTCGCATATTTTATCAACCCTAGATGATAGACACGCAGTAAATCTCATCTGCAGGTACCCATGATTCAATTGTTGTTAGATTTAGTTGAATATGAGAGTTTTTCTTTAATTAATTTAATTTCTCAGTAAGTGTATGGTTATCATATTTTATGAACTAATTGTCACTCCTATAAGATAGTATGTAGTAGTAAATCCATCCTACGGATAGTTAGATTTACCCTTAGGCTAAACTGAGATTAACTAAGGTTAATCTAAGACAGCTAACAAATAAATGCTACCTTAAGATCCTAGATCTAACAATGCATACAAATATTAAATGTATTCAAAGAGAAAGAATTGATGTAATTCACCTTGAACCAGATGTTTGTCTTGTTTCTAGCTCATGTCTCGAATCTCCCAAGCATAACCTATCTGAATCAAGCGAACAAAAAGAAAATCCGATCTCCAAATACCTTGTATACTAGTTCATATCTAAATCGAATTAGAAACACCTCATGCTAATGACTGAAACATAACACATGAAATGGGAAAATAAGAAAAGTTATCATTAATGGAAACTAGGAGAAACTTACAAAGTGATCCCTTGATGTCCAAGCAAACTTTCAACTCCAAAGCCTCCTTCCTTGCTACCTCTGCAAAAATCCTAAAACCATAGGTTTGATGCCTCAAAATCTCCTCCCTTTGGCTCATGGATGGCCTCTTTCTTATAGGATTTGGGAGGCCAACCACTTGGAGAGGAAGGTGGATCTAGATGAGTGATTAGTGGATCAAGAGGTCGGTCCAGGCTAAACGAGGAAGGTAAGTTAGGGTCGAAAGGAGCTTCAATCCCAAGAAAATCTCCCAGAGGGTGAGATCCACATCCCAATCCAAAAGGTAGTTAGGGTAATTATCGCTCCCTCTGAACTGAGCATAACACGAAAATATGGGGATTTCCGCACCCCTGCAGGTATGCAGAACGCGAAAATAATGAATTTTCGCATCCTGCAATACTAGCAAGCCGTGAAAATCATGCAAAAAGATGGTTGGATGAGGTGGAAAGTGGCTCAATGAGTTGTCATCCGGAAAAGGTAAGTTGGATTTGTCTCCAAAGACTCCAGATGAGGCTAAGGAGGGGACCAACATGGTTCAACACTCATTAGGACATAATGTCGTAAAGTGTCACATGATGTTACGACATGAAGATATGACACATAGGTTCAAAGTGGAACTTTGAGGTATAACAATGTGTTTATCTTTTTTAATAGGAAGATAGTGTGTTTATTAGCAAAGAGGAGATTAGAGTAGAGTGGCAACTTGATTTAGGGGTAAATTAGAATTTTTAGGCTAAGGCAAGGGTAAAAGTGAGAGTGAAATTATAACCTACTATTGTAGGTGATTAGGGTAATTCAATAGGTTTCATACAATTACCTTACTACAAATCCCTACAAGAGAATACTTTCACACACACACACACACAGATATATCTACATATATATATATATATATATATATATATATATATATATATATATATATATATATATATATATATATATATGTCTATATATATATATACATGTATGTATATATATGTGTATATAGAGAGAGATAGATAGATAGATATATATCTGTGTGTGTGTGTGTGTGTGTGTGTGTGTGTGTGTGTGTGTATCAACACACACACACTAGTGTAGAGATCAATCAATGGAATACGAAGAGTACTGCCCTTCCCTAGTTGTGACAGAACCTCCCTTTAGGTTGTTGAGTTGAGACTTATAAGGTATGAGTGCATCTATGTTAATGCAAATGCCTTAAGATGAATTAATCAAACTTGTATGGAAGGAGACAAGATAGCCAAAGGAAATCCCTTTAGAGATGTTGGAGATGACAAGTGCAAGTAGCCCTAGGGGCTTCAGAGAGGTGGAAGGGGTTCAATTACTATTCCAAGTATGTATTTTCAAATTAGGGTTTTCAAATATGGACGAATCCAAAAGAACAATTTAGAGTTATTACAAAGAGAAAGTGAACGGTATAAATAAGCAAAGGAGTGACTGTAAAAGCCATAAGAGAACATTGAGTTAGTCGTTTGAGGGTTCGAGTAGTATGAAACAATCATAGTTTGTTTGTTGACTTGATGCCATGGATTTGGTATAATAGTGTCATGGGTTTCAAGGCTCAAATTGATTCTATGTTATGTAACATGCAAATTCATAGTGGTGGTACCCTAAGGAAACTCATGGCACATTCAATGCCAAGAGATCAAATAGGGTTTATGAAGTTTGACTTAATTGATGCCATAAATAGCAAGTCCCAAATGGTTTTATGTAGTTATGGACTTATTGAGCCCAACAACTTCCCCAAGTTTTGGGACTTGGGGGGCCTTCGAGCCCCTCTTAAATTTTTAATGCTCAAGTTATGAACATGTTTTATGAATATATATAATTTGTTTGGTAGTTGAGAGGGAATTTTTGGCTATTTTGACTTACTTAATTCAATTGTTGTTTGTGCTTACATAAATATCTTGTATCCACAATTAGTTCATCAAATGATCCTTGTGTTATGTGGCCATCACTTAAACTTATTTATATTTCCTTATATCAAATGAAAGACCAAGGTCAACCAAGCCTATGATTCATTTGTAAAATATCCTTACTTTGTTTCTCTAAGACTATATTGCCATGTTCATTCAAACATGAAAAATCCATAAAATCATTTTTTAATGAAAGTCTAAGCCTCATTTTAAAAATTGCTTTTCCCAAATTGAATCTAGTTATCTCGTCTTGCATCCTTGTTATATTGTCTTCCAAGACTCTAGATTCCATTGGCCTAATCCATCACCATCTAAGAAATTTAATCTGTGAAAGTAGTCAATTGACATTAGGGACACCTAATAACAACCACCTAGTGAACTTGTCAATTCTTCCTAAACACGGTTCTTTGTCAACCAGAGGTGCAAGACATTGGTAAGATTAGATAATGTTGCAAATACTCTTACACTAGTTAGATCCAGTTAAATCCAATGTGCGCAATTTCAAAATTAAGACATATGCAATGTAACAAGCACAAGAAAGAAAAATTATGAGGTAACCAAAAATCTAATAATGCAAATGAAATAAGATTTTGTGATTACATATTAAAACCAATACACTAGTATTCCATTTTTAGGGAATGATTTGTGAACATATTTCTTATCTTGTGACCCTAAAATCTAATTGATGAAAGACTGCATCCATATGGATATGGCTTCAAACATTTGGTATTTATTTATTTTTCAAATTGGTTTTTTGATGTGAAATTCTAGCATTCATCAAAACCTAAATCATACTACTTTCAACCAATTGTAATAAAGTGTCCATGTACATGAATGACAAATCCAAGCTTCTTGTCTCCAATGAACTCGAAATTTTCATATAGTACTTGTTGTGTCTCTATTAATTCCTCATTGTTCTGAAATGTCTCTCGGTCGTGATATTCAGGATCATAGATTGAAAAGGTATCCTCGTGATTTGTTATTAGTCTAGGGGAAGTTTTCTTAACATGCATAAGATGATTCAGGAAAGGTAAGGCATCAAGGTTTTTATTTGTCACACTCACATCAAATCTTTTTCATTTTTTGAATAGACCATAGCTTAAAGATTTTTGGTTTTTTATTTTCCTATTGCACTGTCTTATCCATTTTTATTTGATTTAGCAAAATATTGTACCTAGAACAAATGACTTGAAAATGATTCTCGATCTCAAGTAGCTCTAACTCCAAGGACCTACTTTCATCATGTGTTGCATGTTTTGAATTAAGGCATGGAACAAAACCAAGGGAAAATCAAATAAAGGTTCCCTTGTGTCAAATTCCTCAAAGTAATTTGGGAATACATAATGATCCTTGGAATCTGGTGTGCAACTAATTCTTAAGGGTTCAAATAATTTTGGCATTAATAACTAATCATAAATTGGTCAATTTTCAAAAATTCGTTATCTTTTTGTTCACTTCTAGTGAATTGTAAGATGCATTCCATATATTATTTGTTCACTTCTAGAGAATTGTAAGATGCATTCCATATATTATTGGCCCAATCCTTATTCAAATAGTAGTTAGATTCTAAACCTATCTCAAATTCTACAAAAGGGAAGTTCTCAAAATCATGCAATGTGGACTCTTGACTAAGCAAATTAAATACATACGGGTTATAATATTCTTCGTGTATTCTTATGAGATTCCATATTTGAATCTTGAGCAACAAAGAGTAGATTTCATATTTGAATCTTGAGCAACAAAGAGTATAAGTAAGGCATTAATTGTACTTAGGTCTATTTGGTAAAAAAAAATCAGATTTATCAATAAAGTTTACAGCCAATTTTATTTCCATATTTAAAGGAGGTTGATATTTATATATTAATCATATCCTTTCATGTAGTATTTGTTTGTTTCATTTCTCTTGCAATGACACAACTTCATTAAACAAAACCTTAAATTCATTTTCCAACTTTTGTGATTTTTTTTAAGCTTTTGATTTATTTTTAACATACTTTGCATTATGTGAAGTAGAAGAAGGAGAAATATCTAAGGGGTACATTTTTAAGTCTTTCTCGAGATTGTGTGCTTCCTCCCATGCTTCATTTAAATTTGTTGTTCATTTTTGCAAAATTAACATAAACATAAATTTGGGAAAAGCACACACATATCAGTGGTAAATGAAAAGAAACTTTTTGTGGTCCAAGTTGGTGTTGCTTATGCAGAAGTGAAGAAAAAAAAATTGAACACTTATTTCTGAATTGTCCATTCTCAAAACAAATTTGGTTGGAACTCGGGGAAAATCTTAAATTGGAACATCTGTGGGAAGCAAGTTCAATTGATTCCAATTTAAAATCCTGTTTTGAGATCTCAATTTTGAAATCTCTGAGATGTATCCCTTTTCTAGTGCTATGGAGTATTTGGAAGGTCATGAATGCAACAATTTTTTAGGATTGTCCTTATCCAACTTTCTATGTCACTTCCTAGGTACTTGCAACCTACAATTTTTTTATTGATCAGGACAACAAGACAAAGGTCATGACAATGAAAGAAATTAGTGTATGCAAGGATGATATCGCTGGTTATTTTGATGGAGCCTGCAAGGACCCTGAAAGACTCTGTGGCTTGGGAGGAATTCTGGTCCTTTCTGAGACTGATTCAATTGAGTTCAAAGCAAATGGTGGGAAATGAACCAATAACCGAGTTGAAGGCCTGGATTTGAGAACTTTATTACAAATGGCTAAAGAGGAACAAGCGGATAGCTTGAAGATTTATGGTGATTCGAAGCTTTGGATTAAATATATGAGGAAGGAGAAAAGAATTAGAAATCTGCATTTGCAAAGCATAGGACAAAACCTGAATGTTGGCTGCTTTCTTGGGCAGACCCGGGTTTTAATGAAGCGCAGCAACAAAACCCCTTGGCGCACTGGCCCTCTCGGCAACGAGCTGCGCGGCAGCTCGAGGTCTCACCCGAAGTGGCTATGGGGGGGTTAAGGAATCAGGTTTCCTTAACCGGGGTGACGCGGAGATAGCTTTTCCTTGAATGGTTCCTGCGAAATCGGCGGTCGGACCTTCCCGCAGGCCGCTCGGCGCAGCTGCGCGGGTCCCTTCCTTGGCAGGTCTACTGCGCAGTTTCTCCTTTCCAACGCAGCAGGCAACTATTTCTTGGGTCGACCCGCGGAACACTTTCTGGCCCTTCGCATCTAGCGCAGTAACGCAGTCTGCTCTCGCCGCAGCGACTGTGCGTTACTACCTCTTTAGTACTTAAGACACTTATAGTTATCAAGGGATCTTTCCAACTCGCTCAAACAGTCACAAAGATAAGACAGAAGTCTTGCATACACAAATAATGAACTCGAAATAGTTATCATTCACACAAACATTATAACAAGAAGACATAAGTGAAGCTCATCTCCTCGAGGAAAACCACGTCCTCAGGAGTTTTATATTAACCAGAAAATGATAGAGTTATACAATATGCTGCGCACACAGCTGCAGCCTTAGAACTTACAGGAGACTCCACGCACACAGCTGGGAGCCCTTTTCTCAAGCTTGTCTCCTCTCTATGGAGATTACAAAGGCACAGACGTCGACTCAGACTGTCTGGCAACTCAGGGATTAGCTCCTCGGCTATCCGATTTCCTCTCTCTAGTTCTACACACCAGGTAGAAATTACAGTGAAGGATAATCAACACATGATCTATCCCTTTAGACTGGCTCTCTAACAGTCTAGCATCTAACTCTCTAACTCTCCAAAAGGAAGGAACTGAAGGAAGGGAGGAAGAACCCTCTACCCATTACAATGATTCATCTATATAGGTAGCCATGACGGTCACACCTTTACAAAACTGTGGGCCTTTCCCAACAGTGATTCCCAAAAACCCTAACCACGCACATGGCTAGGTGTACTGTAGGCGCCGCTTGCAGTCACGTCGCCGCTTCCTGCAGGCTCCGTGAATTCCGGCGCAGATTGTGGGTATGGGCGATCGTCCTTCGCCTTCAATGCTCTGGTCCGTTGCTCCTCCTTGATCCGAGCAACCATAACTTCTGTACTAAGCCTTTAAATGAGGGTAGCTAAGCCCTCTACTCCATCACCTTATTTATTATGGTAGTTGAGCCACCTTCATTCTTCGATGACGTGCGCGCGAGCTCCGCAATTTCCGGTCCGTGATCTGCGCTGAGATCATCCATCTGGCACCGTACTGCGCACCGTCTCCTTCTTACCCAAAACTTAGTGCTTGTCCCAAAATTAGCACTTTCCTTCCATACTCATGCTTTTTCCCAAAATTCGCAGCTTTTACTATAGCTGCGACCTTGGCCCCAACACTGAATATGAGAGCATCCTCATTCAGCGACATCGAATGCAACCATGTCTACAGGGAAAAAAATGAGGGAGCCGATGCCTTATCCAAAAAAGGACTGCATATTCATTGAGGAAATTGTATCATAACTAAAAGAAAGAATAGACAACGGGAACAGAATAGGATTATTATGGACTTCTAGATGGACAGATAAATGATATTGCTCAACTTAAGATGAGTTTTCAGTTTTTGAAATTTTGAACTTTTTGTTATGAAACAAATGGATACTTAGATTGTATCCAGGAATTATGTAGCAGTTTTTGATATTCTAAAAAAGTACAGATGAAAACAGTGTTGATGCACCTGAGAAATGTATTCTCGATTTCAGTACATTAAAGAGATTTTGAGGTCAAAAAATGGCCTCCTAAGAGATGTACTACAAAAATATGAGATATATTAAAATATTATGAATTGGGGATTTTATGGGGTAGGTATATATGACAAATCACCTCCCACACTATTTTCTATGCACAATATAAATAACCATGGTTGAGTTACTTTTCAAAATTCACTAGAAATAAAATTAATAAAATAAGTCTACATTGATGTGACTAAGATTCATTGTAAATTCCCAAAAATTTATTGTCCTTTAGCATTTATTTGTCTTGAAATTGCAAATGAAATTAAATAATAAAAAATATTTTTAAGAGCTATTTTTTCAATTTTATGTTGACTTTTTATATTTAGTACTTTTCTCATGAATTTAATATAATGTAATTTAATTGAGAATTTATTTACATGTAAAATGCTAATAATATTATTATAATCCACATTGTATTATTATTATTATTTATTAAATTTATTATTATTCTTTATTAGTTTGACATTATGTTATTAGATAGAATGGAGTGAATATATAATTTAAAATTAAAAACATAAAAGTGATAATATATTATTTTATAAAAAAATGTGAAAAGACTTTCTTTATTAATTAAGAGTACTTCACTTGAAAATGACAATAATATTATTTTATGAGAAAGTGTGAAAATACATTCATTATGAGTACTTTACTTGAAAATGACAATAATATTATTTTATGAAAAGACTATCATTATGAGTACTTTACTTTATGACTTAAAAGTACTTACACCACTACTTTGGTTAACTATGTGTTTTCATCTACCATAGAAAATTTGACAAATAAGCATTCTTAACTCATGCAATGCCACCTCAACCAAGGGGGATGATGTCATCTACTAGAATGTGATTGGTTGTTTTTTATAGCACATTTTCTTTGTTTTGATGCCATTTTTTGACCTCAAAATTTCTCTAATGAGTATGAATCAAAAGAATATGACTTTTGTGGATCAGTGGTAAATGACTTCAGTTGAAAGCTTATGTTTATCGTGGAGGCAGTAGTTGTGAATAGGTTCTCAAGCTTCCACTTGCATTTCATCGTGTTTTTGACACATCTCAACTATATTATAGTCTTCTTCATGAGCATTTATGAAAACAACCCGTGTGCGAACATAATGGTCCTCACCCAGACGGATTCGAAACATCCAGTTCTGGAAGCTGATAAGGAATGGAGGAGCGAACTCAAGATGGATGCCCTGGATTTCTGCTCTTGGGGGGGTAAGACTTCAACATTTCCCTTCTGACTCGCACAGAACTGTTTCTTTTTTGGTAATGGGAGAATGTCTGTGGACGAATCAAGTTAATTGGTCGGAGACTTTGGCCGAGGGGAACGCATGGTTACAGGATCCACGCTGCTCTTTTTTCTCCGGTTGATTACAGGTTCTTGGAGGGTGGTCGGCCTGGACGCTCTACAGCATCGAGATGGTAAAAGGAAAAAAAAAAGACGAGGACAGAGCAGTTGAGGCACGAAACGCACATGCCACGAGTCATCCAGCAAACTAGGGAAGCTGGGTAGGTTTTCTGCAATGTGGTTTCGGCCTCGTCCTAGGAACGAACAGATGAGATGGAAACTTGGGTGGCACAGAAGAGGGAGGCAACTGATCTGGAATAAATTCACACAGACTCAAGGCAGATGGTGGAGGATTCAGGCACCTCCAAAACCCGTGACACAAAATTCATGAAAACCATCACTTTATATTGGAAAATGAAAACCCTAAACCCTTTTTGGGCAAATCGCTTATGTGTAGTGTATCAAAACAGAAGGAAACCCAACTCCAACCAAAGGAAACTTAGGAACATATTAAGAGGGTAGAGGCAACATCTTAAGAGGGTAGAGGCAACTCTTAAGTTGATGGCCAAAGCCCAAGTTGAGTTGGGGGCTAAGTTTAATGTGTTGGCTAAGGCAACTGTTAGAATGTGTTTTTGTAGAGAAAACCAATTATGCAATAATGAAGCTTATCATTTCCAATAATATCTAGAGATGGGATTTTGATGTATGTTTGGTTTATAGTTTTAGAACATTATTTGTTTTTATTACCATTATAATAGTCACTATTGGCTATTAGACAATAGGATGTTCATATTTTGATGTTTTGATTAATGCTCTCCTTGTTGGGGCTTATTTGTAGTAACTTCAAACTCAAAACTTATGTAGAAAAGTGTGGTTAGAATCTAGTTATGTGGTTTTTCTGGCTTCCCTAATGGTAGGCCAGCCACCCAGACTCTATTTTTTTTCTAAGTAATATAATGCATGACTAAGCTTTAAAAAAAATAGTTGCAAGCCCATCTTCATTAGAAAATTTGAGGTGTTCATAATCAAGTATGATGTGCTTCATTAATGAGGGAGTCAAACTATTAGTTTTCACAGTTGTAGATGTCAAAATTGAATATTTTGAGATCTGTATTGAGTATGCAATCATTGAAAACTATCACTTATCCTATTTTTGAGAAAATAATGTCATGTTTGGTCGGAGATGAAAAATCCACAAAATCGTTTTTTAATGAAAGTTTGAGCCCCATTTAAAAAATTGTTTTGCCCAAATTGAATTATGTTTGCTTGTCTTACATCCTTGTTATATTGTCTTCCAATACATTGACTGACAATGGCTTAATTCATCACCAACTGAGAAATTTTAATGCATGAAAATGGTCAATTGACATCAAAGACACCTAATAGTAAACTCCTTATGAACTTGTCGATTCTTCCTGAAACATATTTCTCAATCAACCAAAGATGCAAGTCATTGCCAATAAGCTTAGATAATGTTGTATGATACCCTTACACTAGTTAGATCCACTTAAATCTAAAGTACACAATCTCAATATTATGAAGCATGTAGTGTAATAAGCATGAGGAAGAAAAATTATGAAGTGAGAAAAAATATGATAATGCCACTAAAGAAAGCTTTTGTGATTAGATATTAAAACCAAAATATCATCAAATGAATCCAAGGTTTGACGATTGTGTTTCATGATATGTTTAATTTTCGGATATCGTGAAAAATTGAATCCAAAATAATGAAAACTTATATAAAAACACTCAGACTAAATGGTTTGATTAAAAAATTTAAAATTGGGGTGGGGGGGCAAGTTGATTAACATGGGGTGTGTTGAGGCCTCAACTACCCCAATCTGAATCTAAAAAAAGAGAAATTTGGACTTGTCTTAGTTATTGTGGCCTTAGTATTGTGAGGATAACTAGACATAGATTCAATCATCATTTCTTACTCTAATGCTACTCTTGGATTGTCAATATTTTATTAGATCAAGGTTATCCAAGTAAATCTAAGTAGTCCTTGGATGAATAATTCCTCGTGATGGGTATCAAGGATGAGGAACAGTAATATACCCATGAGATCTCACAACCTTTATTAGGTTCCTACCTTAACCCCCTTAAATAGATAGATAGATTGCATGCATTGAGGCCATCTATATTAAATAAGTCCCATGAAGTAAATAAGTGTGAAGGCAATATTTGTAAGAAGACTTGCTAGAGAGTTCTATCCACTAGAAAGTTCCTTCACTTAGAAGGCTTAATAAAAGGTTTTTCCTACTTGAAAGTTCCTTCACTAGAAATTATATAAAGGAGTAGAAGTAATGTAATAAGATGTCTTGTGAAGTATATTGTAATTGAATCTCTACTCATTTGGAGGTTTCCCCCTCAACTATTTTGGTATTTGGTTATCTAATATTGTATATTGTTGTGATAACTCTATCCTTTTCATTCTAAAATCTTGCTATATCCTATTATTTCTACTCTAAATTTCCTATTGTACTATTAAGGTACGTAAAATTTGGTATCAAAGCACTTTCCTGAGCTGAAAATTTTAGAGAAATTTTTATAAGGCTAGAGATATATTCTAATGTCTATAAATAACATAGTAATCTATATTTCATCATGTAATATGTAGTTGTGGAAGACAACACCTAGTAAATACAATATATTTCACCTATTTAAACACCCTTGTAACCCATGTTGGCACCCCTTTAAGTAGCACCACATCAAACAACACTTGTTGCAAATTTTCACTTTCATGCACCCTCGAGTATATATGAAGTCCTTAAGGAAACCCAAAACTAACTTTAGATAATTCAATCAAACATCATGTTTCTATAGTGGCACTCAGCACAACACTCAAGAAGATTACTCTCTAGTACCTAGGTAATCAGGTAATATGGATAAGGACATGGCCGAGCCTCCTTAATTAGTGCCCTAAGAGATTAATTCGAGTAATACTTTTGGAACCTGCAAGCATGTCAAAGGGTTAAAGCACCTGGCATTCCATTGTCCTTAGGACCCTAGAAAACCTATCCTATGTGAGTTGTTCATAAAATTCCTACATAATTTGTAGTATTAAGAATTTGGGAATTATGTTTATATAGTAATATTTAGGCAGAAGTACAACTACAATAGGAGCAAAAAAAAAGGTTCTACCAACACCCTTATTTCAAACTTATTTCAACATAACCCTTGCATCACATTAATCACATTGTTAACACTCTCCAATAACACTTTCTTTGGGCCCACATTTATAGACCCTTATGTCAAACCCATATCAACAGAATCCTCATGCCAAGCTAATCGTATTGGTACCACTCTTTCATAACCCTTTTGTGGACTCATTTCCCCCTACAACTAACACTCTTGGAGGAGATCTATCCCATAAATTTTCCATCCTAGAAACACTAAATGATGAGTTGCAACACAAGTTAGACCATAACCACTCATCTACTCAACAAAATCTTGGATGGCATTCATACCAAGCTTACAAAATTTGAGTTGCTTTTCAACCAAATGAACCACTTCATGACACTCTTTCCTTCATCATATTTGGGATACCCAGAGATGGTCCAGCCTCCCCACAAGGAAGGAGTTGAATCATCCAATCCCAATGGACCTCACCCCACTCCTCTTGTATGTGATCCGATGACTCAAATTTGGTACCGAATTCCTAAAGTTGATCTCACAAAATTATATGGCTCAAACCCCACAGGATGGGTCAGTCATGAGGAACATTACTTTTCTTTGCATGTCATCACATATGATATGTTGAAACTTCAAGTGGGTGTCTTATATTTGGATCATGAATGTTGGAAATGATTTCAATGACACAAGAAATCCTACAAGGATTATATTGATTATACACAATTTATTTTATACCTTTGTGAACATTTTGAAATAGAGACTCATTATTTGGAGCAACTGACCAAGCTCAAACAATCAGCCACATTCTAATATTTCATCTTTTCTTTTGAGTAGTTAGCCATCGACACTAAATGCATGTTTGATACTTTTTACAAGGGATGTTTCATCATTCGTTTGAAACTTAGAGATATGGGCACGAGTATTAATGGGTTTCCATACTACTTCATTGGATGCCACTCAAAGAGATAGAGATGCACAAAAGATGATGGATTCTCAAATAAAAAATATCCCATTTATTCCCTGTCCACATCCACCTCCCTTCCTTTTCACTAATTTCTCATCGCCCTCTCCACCTCTCAAGATCCAAAATTTAACCCAAGTTGAAATGGTGGTTCTCCAACTTAAAGGTCTTTGCTATAATTTTTATGAGAAATATTCACCCAGCCATAAATGTATGGAGTAAAAAACATTTATGGTCATTTAAAAGGACATTTGTGATGAAGAAGTTAACGGTAGCAACAAAAATGGGTCACCAAAATGTCAAGATATGACTATGAGATAATTTATAAAAGGGGTAAGGAGAATGTGATAGTAGATGCTCTATGTCAAAATTATGAACAATATGGTTCCCTCTTTTCCCCCTCATTCATCATAGTAAATTGGTTGAATGACATCTGTAATGAATGGTTTATAAATCCCAAGCTTGCTAGTATGATCCAGCAACTTCAAATGGAACCCCATGCATATATGGGCTACAACTGGAAAGTTAAAAGCTTCCTTACGTTGACACCTGGAAAATTCCTAGTGTTGACAATAGGGATTCTCCCCAATCAAAATTTCCAATTAGACTATTCATTGTTTGGAATGGGGAATCCGTCTGGTTTACAGACCGGCTACCGTAGGATATGATTTTAGTTGAGTTTATCGATCACGACCCTATCCACCGTTTAAATTTTATTATTAAGCAATGTGAATGCAAATGTCCTAATTCTAACTGTGCATGATCCTATCTAAGTTAAGTTTGACTGGAAGGCCTAGGCCTCACAAAGTGATGCGCAGGTTCTTACCTCTCATCTTACCACCTCTTCCTTACCGATCAACTAAGACTACGCTACCAAAATACATAACGTTAGCCTATCCTTGCAAGGAGCAAAATTAAAGTAAGAGTAATGACTGTAATTCTTTATCCCAACGTCAAAAGTTAACTATTGGAAGAAATGTATTGACAATCACATTGTAACAGACACACAAAGGTAGCTTTGGCATAGCATTAATTCATTCATTACTCAAAATCACTCAGAAAATTGTATTTCATAATCATAAACAGTAAATATAATCCAATAGAACACGAAATATTTTACAGCATATGGATGAACAAAATGAAGAAGTAATTTTGCACATTCATTCATGTAATCCCATTGCAATAGTCTATGTCCCATTGCAATAGTCTATGTCCCATTGCAATAGTCTATGTATGCCTTCACCCAACAAAATAGTCCTTTCTCATTAGTAAAAAAATACTTTTCTTACAAGAGGGTACTAGTACACTATTACACCAACCAAAAACCCCTTTCTCATCTATCCTCACCTATTTATATTTACAAAATTTGTCTTGACATAACTTATCACTTCATATTCCATCCCAAACTCTTGGTTTCCCATAGTTTTGTCCTTTTGTGGTTGTAGTAAAAAATAGATAAAAATAAAAATAGAACTATAATATTACATCAATTAGATTGTATATTCTCTTGACTTTGGATGTAATTATCCCAAAGATCACTTTCATAAGATATTGTGTTTAGTTGTCAGGGCTCTAATAATTTCAGAGCTATTTCATTTACAGATGATTATTTATCCATATCAATCATCGCCTTTGTTGCAGCTTTGTGACCTTCTCTTAAAAAGTAGGCATTCATAGTAGCTTGTCCAATATGTTATTGAATATCTTTTGTAGTGAATGAGTCTAGCTTTTTTATGTAAGCAATATATTCATTCAGACTATTCCTTAGTTCTGCTATACATTGCTCTTTTGGTGTCATCTCATCAATGGCCTTAGGAGGTGGAAGATGACATCTTTCAAATGCATTGCAAATGGTCTGATAAATATCTTCACACGTTGTGATTGACCTTCATACTTCATTATGTATCTTATTTTCTATCTTTCGACAACTCTCCAACAATGTTATGTCCAATTTTAACTCAACAGTGGTTCTTCTTGGCGAATGTGCAGGAATCTCCTTGGATTTTCCCTTCCAGGAAATTAGATTCTTCATTTGATCATAGGTTCCTACTAATTTATGTTTTACAGTTGAAGCTTCTTCATAGATCTGTTTCAATCTAGTTACTGTCACGTCCTCACCGACCTACCTAGCCACTGGAGACCATGATCCATTTTTTTTCTCCCAAAAAATTGACTGAGCGCCCATACACACGGTCAAGAGAGCTCAGATCCGCAATCCGCAACCCGCAGCTGCAAACCCACAACCATCATTCTGCAACAACGAATCCCGCAATCTGCATCTCCAAATCCGCAACCCGCAATTGCGGACGCGGGAATGCGGAATCCCAATTTTTGCACGAGGTCACTCCCGAAACCTACAACCCACAACAGTGGGTCCCGCATTCCACATCCCGAAATACGCAACCCGCAATTGCAGATTCGGAAATGCGAAAATTCCAAAACACAAAAATCTTGAACTCGACGATCCCGCCACCCGCATCCCGAAATCCGCAACCCGCAATTGTGGATTCGGGAATGCGGAATACGAAAACATGCATTTGACGATCCCACAACCCGAAAACAGCTTAGCCCGCAACTCGCATCCTGCAATTGCGGATGCAAGATTGCGGAAATACCAATACGTAAAGTTTGAACTTGGTGATCCCACAACCCACAATTGCGAAACCATGCGTGTGGAACCCTACTTCTGTAAGGAAATTTCATCAATTCTTCAAGGGGCATAACTTTTTCCTCCAGCATCCAAATGGAGCAAGGTTGGTACCGTTGGAAAGATCTTGGAGAGATCTATCCAATGTTGGAATCCCCCTGATCAGGTGAGGCATCTAACCTTCCCATTTCCTTCTCTGAAGTACTGTCTATATTTCCACTTAGACACTTGCAACCTTCAACCTCCCAAGCTCTTCCCTTCCATCTGACCCACATAGGTTTCTGAAACCACTTCCAAGATTCCCTTCCCTCCCCAGGGATGAGGTGTAAATATGCATCTCCTCCAGAGGGGTAGTTATGCATAAACATTCATCTTCAATAATGAAACACTATCATTCATTATAACATGTAAAATGCGTTAACATATTTAATTCACACATCTATCATATGCAAGGATTACGAGGCATTAAACTCATGCAATATAAGATATACACACCACAGTGAATTCAGCCTCTTACTCAGGCCTATATATATGACTTCATTTCAATCCCATACATACACGTACATCCACAGTTCTATAATTATACACAAGCATTCAAAATTTCACAAAGGGGCATGAACAACCATTTCATCACAATGAACAACATCATTTGACATAACAAGAAATACTTATCTTTCAATTCTGAAGCAACTGGATAAGTGAGAGCAACGTTCCACCCAACCTTAGATCTTTGTCCAGCCTGTACTATTTCAACTGAGAGATCAACCCTGAGCTGGGAAGTGTATCCACTAAGGAGGGCTAACAGGTTCTCTCACAGTCAAGGCTCCATTCTCATGCTAAACCAGACTTTAGTTGGTTTTATCAAGCATTCCAGGGCACCTACCCATGCTAAGCCAACCTACAGTGGTTATCAACCAATTCAGGGATAATGAGGAAGGTGTTGCTAAGCCAGTGAGCTCAACCACAGAGCTGCAGGCATCTCAACACTCAGTTGACTTGGCACCCACAATACCTACCACATCGAACACAAGGAATACCTACATCACTGCTACACAGTCTCTCAAGGAATCTTCCCTTCCAGTGTTATTCTAGGATGGGAATAGAAAGGTCCAATCACTAGTTCATTGAGACTATATCCCATATTTCCCTTTCCCAGACTGGTTTGGTGCCTACAAGAAATACAGGAACCAATTCTCTTCGAGGGTCGATGGCACATGAATGGCAAGCGCGTGCAGGGGCGACTGAGTGTGTGAGTGAGGAGGAGCTAGGAATGTATGTGTTTGAATGAATGTGTGAATGAATGTCTCCTCTCAGATATTCAAACAGGTTCAGCGAATTTCCCCAGGCGATTGAGTGTCGTCCTGTTCAAGCGATCAGAGCCACTCCCTGCCATACGAAATTGCAGGCATGCTCCATACTCCAACGGCCTCAGCCATCAGGGTTCTCAACCACCTACTGCAGTTGCATTAATGTCAGCAGGGATTTCAAACGGGTTCCCAGTTAGACATGTGGCAATGTGGGAAACCAATCCCAAAACCCCTCACCTCTCCCTAGTGGATACACATGCCCCCCCCCTTCTCATTCGTTGCCTCCTTAGCCAGCTTCCGCTTCTTGGTTATTTTATTCATTCAGTAATGATTACATCATTTACATTCCTTCATGGCTTAATCAACCCATGAATAATCAAACTGTCCAAATACTTGCCTAAGCAATAAACGTAATCATCCACTAGTGGGGGCCTTGGCCTTGAGCTCCACACTAGGGAAAATACACACACTGTACATACACAGTATTTTCATCAAATACAAATACATCAAGGGAAAAACGGGGTATTACGTTACCATTTCTTTCAACTCATAATTTTGCTTAGTAAGCAATCCCTGGGAGTGAAGCAATTGTTCTTGCAATTCAAAAGCATGCTCATAAATGGAGTCGGATCTTGTGTTTGTGCTTGATCATATTTAAGATACTCTTCCAAGGATTCCTTCTCTCTAGTTAATTCAGCTATATGAGCTTGTAAAACTCCTTTTTCAATTGTAAGAGATTCAACATGTTGATGTAGCTGAGTTTCTTTTCCTTCTAACTAGCTTATCCGAGTTTGAAAATCTGCTTTTTCACCCTCCATGATGACTAGTTGTACATTTAGTGATTCCTTTTCATCTTCAAGACTTTGAATGTCCTACAATATTTTCTCCTTCTCTGACTCGAGAGTGTCATGATGTCTTCTCATTTCTCTTCCCTTGCTCCGGGATTTTACCAGATTGTCTTTAAGTTTGATCATCTTGGCCTTGCTTCTTCCTACATCTTCAGTCAACTTGTCTATGTTATCTATGTTTGTTTGCACTGCAGCAAAATTTATTGAAGCCGTGAATCTTAGGTATTTAATGGTGCCTTCGATTACTGCACTTTCTTGTATGGTTATGATGTACGACTACTTGGAAATATTCAATCTTTTCTATGTTCTTCTTAGAATGGTTTTCCTTTTTGGATTAAAGACTATAGTTTCAATTTTAGCCACTGAATGTTGCTTCGACGGTGTTAAGGACGTGATTTCGAGCTCAGCCAATGGGATATGACATCCCATAAGAGGAACTTCAATACCAATATTAGTGGGATTACCTATCTCCATATCTAGTTTCTCACTCTCCTCCTACAATTTCTTGTCTTCCATAGCTTTCTTGACTTTTTCTTCTTCTTCTATTTTCTTCTATAATGATTCTACTTCCAAATGCTTTTCTTCTTGTTCAGTTTCTATTTTTTTTGCTTTCTCTTCTTCTTCTTTCCTCTTTGCTTCTGCAACTTCTTCTTCTATTTTTCTTATTGCTTCCTTCTTCCTAGCTAGCTTCTCTTCTTGCAACTTCTTTGACTTTTCTGCCGCTAGAGCTTCTGCTTTGGCTTTATTTCTTGCTGCATATTCCAGATCTTCCTTTGTCTTGTTGGAGCTAGCTTATGTATTCTTTCTGAATCTCTTGTTCAAATCTGTGATATTCTTGGCCCTTCGATATATTTCTTCATCCTTTAAAAAATTATCAGTATACTCAAAATGGATCTTACATGATAGACAGTTCTTAGCCACTTTCTGATAACTATCGTTTCTAACAAAGATCTTTTCTCCAAAATGATATGCCTCTAATTCCTTCACAAATCCATCAGCTCCTTTAACCTTATTGAACTTATAAGATCCAATCAAAAATGGGAGTGGTGGATATGAAGCCATTTTATTATCATTCAAAAAATGTCCTATACCATTTATAAACACCTACCTCATTGACTCCTTCAAAATGGTGTAGTATGTAACATATCTAGGAGATAAGTGCCTTCTGGAGTGAAATAATAATCTATGTATTCATTGATAACTTTTAATGTTGCGTCTGACATGCAATTTGGTTCTTCATTGAAAATCAATCGATATAGAGGCATTAGAAATTCTTCACAGATCAACTTGTAAAAGTTGGCATGTATACACGCCCAAATGATCTGGTAGGATACATATATTGGAGTCTCATATGGAACCCAATGGCATCCTAGATTAGGGAAATGATTTATGATGAGGATGCAATCAATCAAGTATGATGACATGTAGAATTCATCCTTCTTCTGCTTTATCCCTTCCTTTGCATTTAATATGGCTTAGGCCATATTTTCTAAGGTGATGTCTACCCAGTTGAAAATAGTGTTGTATGTCGTGACAGGGTACAACAATGGAATCCAACTTAGTTTTTAGATTTTTTCATTCGCTTTCCCAATATCCTACACAAAATCATCGTGGCGACCCTAAATGGAGTCCTCAGATTCTTGGTTTCATGCTCTCCACTGGACCTTTGCCCAAATGTTTGCATGAGAGTAACATTTTCTTTTCATATTCCAAATGATCTATCTTTACACTTTTAACCCAATCATCTATCCGAAAAACCTTGGGCGTTGGTAATTTATATGATTTTCTTATATGTGCATGCGGAAATGAGGCAAAACCACTCTCGTCAGCTTCCGCAAGGATCCTGGATTTGACATCTACAAGCGACAGAATTCGGCCGATTACTTCTGAACATGGGAACAACTATGGTCATGTAGCAGCCTTGTGGAGACCGGACTTCTTGATATTCTGGTATATCACATTTTATTATATGGTTGCGTCCAGTACATTCTGATCCCTTATGTGGTAGATTTCTCCCCATTTATATTCAAGGACTATTCCCGTGGCATCCTTTGTATCCTCAAACCGAGTTTCCATGGTAGGTTATGGGACCATCTCAATATATGAATCTGACTCCACCACCTTGGCATTGCGCTTAGAGGTCCTTCTAGATATTTATAAATCATGTGACATAAGAGCATCATCAAAGAGTGACATTGTCTCCATTTACAATACAACTAGATAGAATTCTACTAAAAGAATGATTACGTAAAGAAATAAACATACTAAACATGTGATTTCCTCATGGAATTTTTATCCTTTCTCAACCATATTATCAATTACACCAAACATGATAACAAGTGTAATATGCAAAGGACTGTTTATGAAAGATAATTATGATTTAGAGTTTAAAATTCATCTAATATGTAAGCATTTAAAAACGATGGACTAGGTTAATCACATTTAAGCAAATGACCATATTGAAACTAAATAGAAAGGACTTAAGTCGAGCAATGCTTCTCTTGGTTATGGATATCAAATGCCAAAGTTCAAACTTTCACACTGCGAAAGCCAATCAAGCTTCGGGCTTCAAACGCACTTCCAATCTTCATATTAGCTAGAAACTCCAATGCCAGGGTTTACTGTAATTTCATGGTCTAGACTACCAGCTATGGTTTAAAATTGCGCTTAGCTTATGAAATCCCTTCAGGGACAAGTAAAGGATTAGGTCTAACCATACTTGCTTTTGTAAAGGCATGCATTTAGAAGAATTGGAAAAGATCGATAAGTAAGAGCCCTAAGAACCCCAACTGCTAGTTAAACACGTGATTCATTGTTCTAAGGACTAGCCAAGTCTCGAAGGCATCTCCCAAACCACACGCACTCGAAACCGAGGCATCTAGGGTTACTACTTTGTATAAAAAGAACTGATGCGGGCTATGTTTTACACCTTTCTCCTTTAATAAGATGCAGTGGAAGGTTCCATGGTTCGAAAGAACAGAAGTAGGGCGTAATGTAAAGGTTTAATCTAATTCACTAACAATTTTTAAGCATCATTCCTAAATGATCAAGTGTGACAAAATTATCGAATACAATCAGAAAAACCTACATGGATGCGTGATGAAAGTGTCAATGAGTTGGTGGTTGATCAGGCGAACTTCCTCATACATGTGGAAATAATACTGTGACAGCATTCAAGAAGTGGGTGCTAAGCTCACGGGGTTTAGTTCTTTTATATGTGAGAACAACTCCAAAACCCTAAACAACTTCGATCAACTGCTCTAGTGGATACAAACGAAATCCTCTAAACTTCATATTTAAATAGAATCAAAGACCTAATCCTTTACATATCGGAGCCAAAAACCCACGTTGAGTCGATACATTTTGGAGCTAAAACCTATATTTCGTCGATATGTTCGGTGTAAAATCCATTTCGAACACGAAATGTTTCGATGAGACAACCAATTGGGTTTCGATGCAATTTGAGACATCTAAACAACGTTTTGGAGAAAAACTGAGAAGGAACCCAATGAGACTCAGGCTTAAAAAAAAAGAAACTTATCGACACACTAAAATTTCTAAGTATTATGACCAATGTCCACGCTAAACCTCATAGATGGGTGATCTAAACATTTCAACTCTAGACCCAAAATGAAAACAACAACTAAACAAAGATATCTAAAACCTCAACAAGCCAACTATTTCACCGTTAACCAAAAAGAATGAGATGGTCTGATCCTTATGGAAGTATATTGGATTCTTTGTTCTGAATTTTTCAGTGTTAAACTCAAAACAAGTCCAATCACTTCGGGTCCAGAACTAAAATAGCAGCAAAATGCCAAACTGTCCTAGAAAAAACTAAGCGTTGCAACCAGTTTCAGGGCAATAACTCATAAGTTGGTGAAATAAAACCTCAACTTAGAACTTTAAGCGTGAACTTTAAGTGTGATAAAAAACCAACTATTTAGGCATAAAAAAGGAAATGGAACCGACCGTTTCAGCATAGAATCATATTCAGGTCCGGTTGTTTCACTGTAGTATTGGAAACTTGTCCGACTGTTTTGGGGCTAAATCAAATTTATTCTGACCGCTTCAATGACTTATGATAAGTCGCCGAAACAGTTTCAAACTTGAAATTTTTCAAAGTGTTTAAATATTTTATGGAAACAAATTCCATGAAAAAAATGGTGATAAGACAATAGAATAAAGCTAGCAGTTAGATTCAAAATAGAAGCAGGGGTCCTAAATTTGCAAAACAAATGGGGAAGGGGTTGCAGCTGCAACAATTGGTGACTAGCTAGGGAACTTAGATCTCTAAAAACAAAAAAAGAATACTCTTTAGGCATAGATTATTTATTTAGGGTAAGAATTTATTTCTTCTTATTAGTGACTTCTGATTGTAAGAGTCATAGATTATTCATCTGTCTTGTAATTCAAATAGTCCCATTTCAAATTGGAATAAGTATCTCATGTACCACATTTTGCATTTAGTATTGGGGGGGCAGGGAAGCTTAGTTAGAATGTCGCATCCACTCTCATGGGGCCAAAGTATGAGGTTCATTTACCTACCATGTCTTTTGTAAGCAACTAGGTAAGACACCATAGGTCAGTAACAAAATCAAGCAGATGTAATCGTTTGTTCCTCATTCCTATACCATATGCATTTCTTCGATGCATTAGCATTTCTTTGATGCATTGGCATTTATTTTATGCTTGAGTCACTCTGATATACAGTTCCCTTTGTCTTCAGAGGTACATTCTAGGCTCTTCCATCCATAATGTCCTTTTTTTGTGGGAAATGAGTATTTTGTTTGGATATTCATACCCACGGACGGAGAAGAGCATTCTTTGAGTATTATAAGAAGTATCCTACTTATTTTCTTTGCACATTGATGTATTCATTTAATTCTTCAAATATCCAGTTTTGACTTCGATGGATATTCATATTAGGGAACTTGCTTCCTTTCCATGGGTCGGCCATAGTATATTACTTCATACAAGGTTATTTATGTGTTTTAGTGAGCGGATCCCCAAGATAGTAACCTAGAAATATTTATCCTGGTTATTTACACAGGATTTGCACATTTTAATTTAGAATGGAACATGTGATAAATTTTCCAAGAGACAGAAAGATAAGATAAGGAAGACATGTTAAAATCCTCAAATTAATATGCTTGAAATCACATCAATGACTCTTCATAAAAGAAGAAACTTTTTAAATTTCCAAACAATTCTCACATGTTCTAAAATTTCGAATCTTCTCCTAAGAGATATTATGTGAATACTATTAGATCATAGCTTCCCATTCATCACTCTGACTATTGAGCTGGATTTATTCAAAATCCAAAACAAAAGAAAAAACTAAAAGTATTTGACTCTAAAGATCTAACAACTGGCCTAAAATAATTAAAAAACAAAAAACAACAATTTATTTATGTACAAAAGGTTTCCCTAAACTAAGAAAAATATTGCTTGAGATCTTGGATGCTTATGGAAAGAGTTTCCACTTCCCCTTGCAGATCTTGTAATCTATAGGTTCTGGGACCAATTTTCTCAACAATGGTGTAAGGGCTAAGCCATAAATGTTAACACTTGGTGTGCTTTCCTTTCTCTTTGTGGGGTTGATCCCACTTCAGAACTAAGTCTCCTACCGTAAAATATTTCTTTCCTAATTTCCAACTATCAAACCATCTCTTAACGTTACATTGATGAAGGTTAAATTTATTTCTAGCCTTTTCTCTTTCTTCTTCAAGTGTTAGCAGCGTATTAATTCATGATGGCGTGATTTTTTTGTTGGATCCCTGGGATGCTTGGGATAACTACAAGGAAGGAAAAAGAACATTTGGTGGAAGTATAGCCTATTTTCCATTAACCAACATGTAAGGGGAAACCCCTAGAGAATTCTTTATAGTGACCCTATCATCCCATAAGCATTAGGAAGAGCTATATGCCAATTTCTCTGGTTTTCAATAATTGATTTCTTTAAAATCCTAATAAAGTTTGTATTGGTAGACTCTACTAGCCCATTCCCTTGTGGATAATAATTTGAAGAGTAATGTAATTTAATTCCTTTTCAACAGCAAATTCACTTAATTCAAAGAATATAAATGGGATGCATTGTCAAAAACTAAAGAAATTGGAACCCCAAACCTGGTTATGGTGTTTTCTTGCAGAAATTTAATAATAGCATCCTCGTTGACTTTGCACAAAGGGACAGCTTCATTCCATCAAGTAAAACAGTCCGTTGTTGTAAGAATGTAACAATGTAACAATGTTGCATCATGGAGTTGGGGTTGATTTCTCCAATGATGTCTAATCCCCATTACTCAAATGGTTCGAAAATTATAATTGGATGCAATGGTGTTGCAAGATTCACTAATCTTCTGGCACTCTTTTGGCACAAAACACATTTTCGGGCATATGCATTTGCATCTTTGAAAACGGTAGGCCAATAGTATCCTTCTCTTAAGATTTTATGAGCAGTAGTGTCTCCAGAGTAATCACCTCCAGCAGGACCATCATGCAATTATTTCACCACCTTCTTTGCATCTTCCTTTTCTAAGCAGACAAGAAACACACCATCATAGTTTTTTCGAAAGAGTACTCCATTGATAATTTGATATGCAACTAAATTCAGATGCATATCTCTTCTTTGCTTGGAATTCCAATGTTCTAGAGTGTATCTATGCTGTAGATAATGCATTAGATCTCAGTATCATGAATCGGGAGTAGTGTGAATGGAATAGACCTCTAATAATTTCATCTCAGATTCATTGT
The DNA here is from genome assembly GCA_027924585.1 of Larix kaempferi. Classification (NCBI taxonomy): domain Eukaryota; kingdom Viridiplantae; phylum Streptophyta; class Pinopsida; order Pinales; family Pinaceae; genus Larix; species Larix kaempferi. Next base: position 9,292,321 of record BSBM01000428.1, read on the forward strand.
CACATCCATCCATTCCTTCAGTTGAATTTTCAGTAAGTAACTTACATAGTCCTTGACCTTTGACCATATTAGCGGGTTTAAACTCTAAATCATATTCTTGTAATGTGGTTACCCAATTCCCGCGTCTTTATCCCAATTCCTTTTGTACAAATAAAGATCGGACAGTCGGGTGAGGTACTATGAATTTAGTTCTATTCTTGAGAATATAGGCTCTGAACTGCTTTACAGATTTGAACACAGCATAAGCTTGTTTATTTTCATCCATATAGCTATGTTCAGCCCCTTGTAACCCAAAGCTCATATTGGATATCCATCCCCCTTCTCTCCCTTTTGAGTGAGCACTGCTGCAAGGAATGATCAGATGTGAAATTTAAATGATAAAATCCTTTTCAAAATATGGACTGCTTAACGATGGTGCATGAGCGATGGCGATTTTAATATCTTTAAAAGCATTTTTTTCTATCTCATTCCATTTGAATTACATGTACCAGTTTACCATTTGTTGCAAAGGTTTTACAATTTGTGAAAAAGCTAGTACAACCTTCGAACAGAGTTTGTTTTTCCCATAAATGATTGCATTGTCTTTTTATTATGGGGCATGGGAATCTGGAGTATAGCTTGTATCCTTTCTGGATCAATAGAGATTCCCTTCTTTGAGATGATGTGTCCAAGTAATCTCCCTTCTAAAACAGAAAATATGCTTTTCTTTGGATTAAGAGAGATACCATATTTTATGCATCGCTCAAAAATTTGTTTCAAATGAAAAGCATAGTCCTCCCTTTTCTTGGAGAAGATTGTGACATCATCTAAGTATATGACTACGCTATGGTCGATTAATTATGTAAATTCAATATCCATGGCCCTTTGGAATGTGGCTCCAGCATTCATAAGGTCAAATGGCATTCTTCTGTAAGCAAATGTTCCCCATTTTGTACGGAATTGTGTCTTGAGATGATCCTTTTCGACCACTAATACTTAGTTATAACCTGAAAATCCATCTAGCAAGGAGAACATTTCTGAGCCCGATACAAGTTGAAAAATTTGTTCCATAGGCGGGACATGATAATTGTCTTTGTCTGGTGCTCTATTCAAATTCCAAAAATCCACACACAGTGTTATTTTATCGGACTTCTTGCGCACGGGTACAAGGTTTTCCACCGATTCAGAATTTCTAACCTTGAAAATAATTTTAGCATCTAGTATCTTCTTCAATTCTTTTCAAATAAGCGGCTCTAAAGTAGGGTGGACTTTCCAAAGTTTCTATTGAAAAGGCTTAGCACCTTATTTGATTGACGTCACATGTTGTATAATGCTTATATCATAAGTCTTCAAATCTTCATAGGTCCATGCAAATACATATTTATATTGTTGAAACAGTTTAATAAACTTATGTCTTTCAATAGGTGAGTAACATTTTCCTAGATCAACATACTTTGGTTCTTGTTCCTTTCCCAGATTCACCAATTCATATTGCATGGAAGAACTATTTGTTTTGACATTACATGGCCTCTGAAATTTATGCTACAGATCGAATAGTTTCTCTAAAGTGTGTACTCCTTCTGGCATAAAATTTCCCTTAGATTGATCTTTGTCCATATGTTCCAAATTCAACTGATGTTCAACTTCGTCAATAATTGATCCTTTGAATGTGTCTTCATCAGTCAAGAAGTCAATAATTTTTTCATCATCATTGAACACTATCCAATTGGTAAGATTGTCTTTTACAAAAGGTCTGAAGAGCAATTCAATATCTAACATTTATCATTAAGTGGGACTAAACGTGAAGCAAACATAGCTAATAAATCAATAGTAGCATTAACAAGTTATACAACTTGACGATAACCCGACATTGTTCTCGTTTTTGGGGGATCAATTTTAGTAGCTTTTTTTACCTTCATTTCAAAAGGTGTGTATACTGGTAGCACCATTTTTCATTGTGAGCCATTTTTTTGCGATTTTGAAACTTCTTGGTCATAAGAAAACTATAACTTTTATTTACAAGGGTTGTTTTTCAAAGTTTACAAAAAAATCTACATTTAGTAGCTAATTATAATTAAAAAATACATACATTTTTTATTTTTTTTTAACATTTAGAAGCTAGTTAGAATGAAAAATATATTCATTTTGGAATTTTTTCTCTGAACTTTTCTCTTAAACGAGTCATTTTTGGGGGCAAATTTGTAAAAGAAAAGAGAAAATAAAGACATTTCAAACAATTTTTAATGTATTTTTAGATATTTTTATGTATAAAAGATATATTATTTAATATTATTTCCAAAAAGTGATGATTCACATAAACTCAAGAAAAAGTATAACATATATTTGTAAATAACATTTTAAAAACATAATATTATTTCTCGAAATAAAATCTTAAAGTGAAAGCATTACAAAAATATCTTATAAAAAATTTGTCAAATTTGACATTTTTCTTGACAAGGTGAAACTAATCAAAACAAACTATTCAAGCCATAATATTCATTGAAATTGATATTTTCTACAATTTGGATATCTTCTTAGACCTCAATATACTCTTAATAAACTTTAAAAACCATATCAAGTTATTTAAACACCCTAATAAAATATTAAAACAAACAAATATAAAAATACATAATTTAAATTTAAAACATAATATCATAAAAATATCTCATAAGTTTAAATATGTAAATAATTTAATAGGTTAATAGTTTACTAATAATAATAAAACAAAATCAAAATAACATATAATAATATATATATAATATAATATATAATAAATAACAAACCATACCATTATAACATAAAACAAATCATGGGTAGCTTATGCATGAGTAACTTGTAGTTGATGTGAGGGAGAGGGTTAGGGTTGTGAGGGAGAGGATTAGGGTTTTGATTGTCGACTCCCGATATGCTCTTGGCGGCCATGGATCCTTCCATGGCTGCTTCCCTCCTTCTCCCCTTCGTTGTTTCCTGGCAATGGCCGTTTGAAATCGATTTACCTTATGCTTAGTATGGTGGTGGCGCCTTCGCGCGGCGACCCATTGGGTAGCGGGATCCTCCTACTTCTCAGTGGAGGTGGTTTACGGTGCTATGGTGAGCTGCTCCAAGGCAGGGTCCATCTATGCGGCGACGGCGGATTGTGCTGTGGTGCTGCTCCTGGGCAGGGTATCCATCAACAGCGGCTGCATGTGGAGCACTCGAGTGAGTGGTATTGATTCTGGGAAGGGTATCCATCAACGGCAGTTGTGAGTGGATCAAGCGACTGCGTCCTTGATGGGACGCCGAACGGGGGCTCCCATGGCTCTGGGACTGTGGTACCATTTCGACGGTAGCGGCAGCTTGGATTTCTGCAAGTGTCGGCGAGCATTTCATTCGAATTCCTGTTGGCTGCCGGAGTTGCTGACTTTATCTGTATCTGGTGGCTCTGCTAACTATCCATGCGTTATTGGAATATTGCTTCTTCCTGCCTTTGGTCGGTTTTTTCATTTGGCTACTTTCTTAGTTTTTTTTCTACAGTTCATATGAGTTGGGTTTTTACATTGTATTTGAGCCATTTATGGCTGCCCTGATTTAGGGAGTTTTAGTTTTTTCTAAGGTGTTTGGTTACCTGCAATTTTGATAATTCGGTAGACACTGGTCTGTTTTTGGTATTGCTTAACAGCAATTACACTCTTAAAAGAGTGAAGAAGATCTTAATGTAATTTTGTACTCGCAAGATGAAATAAAATTATTACTTTTTTTTCAAGGAAAAAATAAAAATAAAACAAATCATATAAAAATTAAAAATTATATATAACATAAAACATATAAAAAATATAACATATATATACAATAATATAACATAAGACAAACCATTTCAAAACTAACAAACACTACCGTTAAATTATTTAGGTTCACGTTGGGGTTCGGGTTGGGGTTTTGTGTGAGTAAGGGGGGGAGGGTGATTCTCGAAATCGCGTCGCCCCCCAAGTGGTGATGTGATTCCAAGACTCACCCTCCCCCATTACTCACACAAAACCCCAACCCCAACATGAACCTAAATAATTTAATGGTGGAGTTTGTTAGTTTTGAAATGGTTTGTCTTATGTTATATTTTTTATATCATATAATGTTTGTTATTTATTATATTTTATGTTTTTTTTTTTTCATTGGAACATGTCATGGGGAAACCCTCAGGTACTTCCCCTCATGCAAGATGGTACCCAAGGTAAACCATCAGCTCTGATTACGGGGCCTAACCCAATGGGAACATCAAGTGAGGCCCTTGTGAAATTCTATGTCACAACAGATCTATGAGTTGATGGATACCTCACAAAGAAAGAATGAGCAGAAAATTGAAGAAGAGTGAAAATTGCAGTAAAATGGAGCAGAAGAATAATGATATAGCAGAACTCAGATAGGAGCAGAATAATTTCACACGACTAAATTATCAGTATAATGAACAATTATAATACAATGGAGAGAATTCGAATCATGCGGGAGAATTTGAATCTCAGTTGGTCTAGCATAGGTATTATCACCACTAGAGTGCTCTGGAAGACTCAAAGTCAACTGAACTGAACCTAAACCCATTTAACTGAAGTCACAATCAGTTAACTAACTAAGGAGGATGCAATAGTGATTATGTCATGCATGCCAATCAGAAAAGGGCGCATGAGGCCACAATCAATGGCATCCGGAGCTCTAACCCCCCACAAGAGTCAAATAACTCAGGTGGACTGCACCGGAACACTTAGTAGGTTCCTATAAAATAGGGAACTAACTGAAGTGGTCCTAAAATGATGCATGCAGGGCTCAGAAGGTGGTAGATGGATCCTGGATGAAATCTGCACACCACTAGGGGGAAAATGACATCATCAACAACTAGGAAAAATAAATAATGCTAGGTAGGACAAGGATGGAGTATTAACCCCGGCTGTGGGTGCTTTTCCCGAACACACCACACCTAGCAGCATAGTCCAACCACCTAGATTTGGCACACAACATCCATCACCTCCTTACCATGTGGGTAGGTTGTCTCTTAATGGAGTCTATGGGGAAGACGAGCAGATTAATGGTGATAATCTGGAAATTAATGAGTCGAGGCTTGGTGCGGCTGCTGAGGTCCCTTCGCATTAACAGTGGTAGCTGTATTTTGCATCTCCCGCATGTGGCTCACCTGCATCCCTCCTCCTTGGCGTGTAAAATGGTGGACAGGCCTTGCTCCTTCCTCATTTGCAATCCTATGCTACTCTCAGTGGTGATTTTCTATGTTGTGAATTGCCCTACTCATTTGGTCATTGCAATCCTATGTTGTGAATTGCCCTACAGTAGCGTCTCAGCCCCGATTCTCCTGTTAATTGATGACTGGGAATCCGGTTGGGTGGTTGATATTCTCACTACAGGCAACTGTGGTAACTATATCAACTACTATTGGCTCATAAAAAATATGATGGGCAACATGGTCGAGGAGATGTCGGCAAACTAGAACTCAACCAAGTCCTCCATTTTGGATATCATGGCTCACTTGGTTCATCTGGATGAAAAATTGGTCAATTTGGACACTAGTCTCGTTGGTGGTAAGTACTCCCTGGAAAGGTGCTCTACTCTTCATGGGGGCTCGACCCAAGCTGAGTCCAACAAAAATTGTGGTGGTTTAGATGGCATGGTCACCGCTCAACCTGTAGTGATCTTGTCTACACCTGAAGCCCTGGCAATTCGGCGGGAGATGATGGACGCAGTTGCTGGAGGCTCCTCCTCTGCAGTAGACACTCCTTCTGTGTCAGCTCCTCCTGCTACTGAAGTCTCTTCCAGTATGGCTCCCCTCCATACCACCTTCCCCATTCAAACCACCATTGATGCCCTGCACTCCAAACGGGTTCGGAAGTGGGGACGCCTCCCCCAGTCGCAAAATAGATCCGATGATGCCAAAGCTCCCTCCCCAAGGGTGGGACGATGACTTCTTCAGCAGCTGCCCCATTGTAGAAGATAAGCCCAGATCTCTGAATTAAGAAGTGAGTACTCTGGAGGTTCCTCCCTAGCTCACTCTATGAATGTAAGAGGTTCTGTCTTTTTTTTATACAAATTGTTATCATGCTCTGTTATGCTTTATGAAATGATATGTAATGATTCTTTTGGCACCTGGTCTCCTCGGACATGTCTGGTTTACCATATTACTTATATGCCTAGCATTTTTTAGCGTCTGGGATGGTGGTTTCACCACCCAAGACCGCCAAGGCTAGCTAAATGCCATGTATTTTCTGTACTCTTTACATAAATATACTACTGCATCTTTACACAAAAAAAAGGATGGAGTATTGAAATATCCTAACAGCCCTTATATAACAATGAATAGCCACATGGGGATTTGACCCCGAGACCTTCTGCTCACAACTTACAACACTGAACCACTTGAGCTAGCCCGCCGAGCTTATGTTTTTTATTATATTATTATGTGTTATATTATATTTTTTTTCTTTGGTTTTTTTATTATTGTTTTTTTATGTTTTGTTTTTTATTATTGTTAGTTATATATATATATGTTTTGTTATTTTTTTATTTGTATTTTAGTTTTATTACTTAGTTTTTAATTATATTGTTTTGTTGTTGTTTTTTTTATTATCAGTTTTTTAAATTTTTTTCCAAATATTATGTTATGGTATTAAAGTATAATGCAAAATTTTTAAATTATTTTTAGAATAATTTAATTTTTTAATTTAATGTTATCTCAATATCTTTTTAATTCTTTTTTGTTATTTAATTGTTTTATGTTTTTTTTTTTGTTTTTTTTTGTTATTTAATTTTTTTAATGTGTTTTATGTTTTTTTTTTGTATTTTTGCAATTTTTTTATTTTAATTTTAGGAGTTTCGATTGAACGATGTCGATTGCTAGAGTCACAGTTTGGAACAAGGTGTAATTTTAATCCCCTCCCCAAAAAAAGGTGATTTTGGGAACACCACTTTTTGGTTGAAGGGTTGATTTAGAGGTTTGATTGCAATCACATCGGTCAGGGCTTCAAAAAAGTTGCAATTTTAGCTCTGAAAAAAAAGGGCACTGTTAGTAGCACCACTTGTCAAATCGAGGTTGTTTTTGTTGTTTTTAACACAAAAATATGAGTTGGGGTTTCAAAAAAGTTGTAATTTTAGCTCTAGAAAAGAAAAGAAAAAAGGTGCTACCGGTAGCACCACTTTTTAAATCGAGGGTTGTTTTTGTTGTTTTTAACACAAAAATATGAGTTTTTATGGCTATAGTTCTTGTTTTGAGTATAAAGTTCTTGTCAAGTTCTATAACCTGCTCATTTTGTAATCTAGGAATAAAATATATATTAAAAGCATCAAAGTTAGAAATCAAATTCCATACCTCATCTTGATACCCTTTCAAGTGTGGAGATAAGCAGTGAATAATGTTTCTTACTTGTCTGACAATTATCTCAGAATCACCAAAAAAAAAAAGTTAACATTTAAGTCAAAAGCATTTTTGAGTCCCTAAATCAAGGCCTCATATTCAACAATGTTATTGGTGCATTTGAATTCTAATCTACAGGAGAGAAATAATATTTTCCCTTGAGGATCTACAAGAACACAATCGGCTCCTGATCCCTCCTGTGTTTTGGAGCTATCAAAGTATAAAATCCAAAATTCAATTTCTACTTTATCAGAGTTAGTATTTGCATCCACGTTAGTAACTAATTCTACTATATTACATTCATGCTCATCAGTCCGGAAAAATTGAAGGAGATCGGACTTTGTGTCTAAATTATGACAAGTAGTTTCATCTTGGTAACATCCGAGTTCCATTTCCAAGAAATAATTTCCCAACATGGAGTATGAAAAATTCACTGGTTCAATCCTTCCCTCCAACTCACTCACATTGAATTTCATGTGTGGTTCTCTAATAGTACCCTGATCCGGTTCTATTTGTTCCGATAAGGTAGCCACAAATGAGACTAGTCAGTTGTGAAATAACCATTTAATTTACTTGACCAATCTCTACGCAGTATTAAGGAATAGGCCTCAGGTATATCAACCACACCTATGTCAATGAATTGACAGACTCTTGAATCAACATCAAATCTAATTAAAACATTCTTCATCTCCGCAATAAATTTTACATATGATCTATCAAGTTGAATGATCCGAGAGGGAGATGGAATTGGTTGTCCGTTAATTTTCTTATATATTGACAGTGGCATAATGTTAATTGAGGCTCCTAAATCCACCAAGCAATTTTGCACATTATAATTAACAATCTGAAAAGTAAGCAGAAAAAGTGAGGTCTAAGATTTTGATTTACCACCAATATTAGCTTCATTGATCTCAGGATCTGATTCAATGACCATTTGATGTTTATCTTTATTGACAGAGTTACTTGTTGTCGTGTTTAGATCAAAAGCTTCTAACAATCTCTTTCTTTGCTGTGGCAAATTGTACATTTCAAATATAGATACATTAGCTTTTGTCTTTTTAATATCTTCAACAATATCATACCTCATGCTATAATTTCCTCCAATATTTCCACCTACATAAGGATTGTTTAATGAAGGGGTTGCTTCTTTATTAGTCGTAGAAGATGTTCCTTTTATGCCTTTCGATAGATTTTTAGATCTTTTCTTTATCAATTTTGGTGGTGGTTGGGTTACAGCGTTAGATTTATTCTAATTTTTTATAGCAACATTACTTATTTTTGCTTTCGAGAGTGACATACTTTGATCATCAACCGGCCCTTTACTCCTAGTTGCATATTCAATTGATGTGATTTGGATTTCATCTATTTCTTCTTCCTCTTCCAAATCAATATCCGGTGCCCAATCCCATAAAACACGTGTAGTCTCTTCATTATCATCTCCTATTTCATTTGATTGATTGATGTCATCATCTTCTTGATCTAGGATTTGTTTATCCAACAATTGATTCATTACTAAGGTCATTGAGTTTATCCATTGTGGACAAGTCTTCTCATAATGATGTTCTTGATGGAATATACAAAAGTGATCCATACCTACTTCATTCAGATTAAGAACAGACGTATCATTTGTAGGAGGCTTTGAAATTTCTTTTTTTTTCTTATAAAATGGTTTAAATGTTTTCTTGCTGAAGATATATTTCCCTTTTATTTCTCCAAGTCCATTATCTTATTGGATAATTTCTGAACCAATTTTACTACACTTTCTAAATCAGTTGACGATTCTTCAGTAGGCTTTGTCAACAATAGTGGTTTCTTGGAATTCATAGGCCTGGATTCTATGTCTACATCATGTTTCACAATACTATTCATGTCTGTCTTGACCTTTTTAGCTTCTTCAAAATTTTCTATTAGAGTATACTTACATGAACGTTTAACAAACATAGCCAGAGATGGATGTAATGCCATAGTATAATATTCAATCAAAGATTCTTCTGTAGGTTTTGTGGCAACACTAAATTTATTCAAGACAGTGGTAAATCTTTGATTGAAATCCTGCACTTTTTCCCTTTTATCCATTCTCAGAGACAATAATTATTTCATTAGTGAAGCTAAGGTGCATTGTTCACCAAATTTACTTGAGAAGACCTTTTCAAAACTGTCCCAATCAATTATAGAGCCAGTTTGTAAACTAAAGAAACAAGATGAAGCTTTAAGTTCAAATGTGTAAGAAAACAAGCGGCACACCATATCTTCATGTTCCGCATTTAATAAATTCAAAGCCAAATAAAACTTTTCAAATGATCATCTGCAGAAATTCCTTTTCCGGGATCAAATTTAGGCAGCACCCGCACTGGATGTTTAAGAAAATCATGCAAAGGAGCGGTTAAATTCAACGATCCTCTAGCTCTCCAATCAAGTGGTTGATTAGCATTATGAGCCATATTACTTATACGCAGAGGAGACTATGGAGGTGACTGTGGGTGTGGAGAAGAAACTGACTCTCGAGAAGACGGTCGTAGTTGATTGATTGGGTCTGGTATTTCTTCTAAATATAAATCAACCAATATTTACAATTATTCAACAAGAATATAGTCTTTATTTTGTATAGATCTTCTTCTAGGATCACTTCGTATGGGTAATAATGGTACTACCAGTAATCCTTTAAGATTTCTGACGTAAGACCTAGTGCATCTCAGGAAATTATCTACCTCTTGATGAGGAACAACATATAAAGTTTCAATGTGCTCGGTTTCAGAATTGGGATTTTCTTGATAATTATCTTCTAACTTCGCTTCAGGAATCAAATCTTCTGGTTAATATGTTTCAAATGGAGACCCAGAGAAATTTCCTCGAAAAAAAGGACTTCCTCTACCAGCCATACACTAGTGCCCTCCTTCTAGCACCAAACATGTTGACTCCTGGAAAAATCCCTGCGTCAACAATAGGGATTCTCCCCAATAAAAAGTCCCAATTAGACTATTCACTGTTTGGAATGGGGAATCCTTCTGGTTTACGGTTCAGCTACCGTAGGATATGCTTTTAGTTGAGCTTATCAGTTACAACTCGATCCACCGTTTAAATTTTATTATTAAGCAATGTGAATGCAAATGTCCTAATTCTAACTATGCACGATCCTATCTAAGCTAAGTTAGACTGGCAGAAAGAGGCCTCACAAAGTGATGCGTGGGATCTTACCTCTATTTTTACCACCTCTACCTTATCGATCAACTAAAACTATGCTACCAAAATACATAACTTTAACCTATCTAATCTAGCCTATCCTTGCAAGGAGCGAAATTAAAGTAAGCGTAATGAATGTAATTGTTTATCACAACTTCTACACTTAACTATTGAAATAAATGTATTCATAATCGCAATGTAACAATCACACAAATGTAGCTTTGACGTGTCATTAATTCATTCATTACTCAAAATCACACAGAAAATTGCATTCCATGATCATAAACAGTAAAATTATTCACATACCATTAGAATAATCCAATAGAACATGAAATATCTTACAACATATAGATGCACAATATGAAGAATTAATTATGCACATTCATTCATGTATTCCCATTGTAACAGTCTATGTATGCCTTCACCCATCAAAATAGTCCTTTCTCATTAACAGAAAAATAGTTTTCTTACAAGATGGTACTACTACACTATTACACCAGCCAAAATCCCCTTTCTGATCTATCCTCACCTATTTATATTTACAAAATTTGTCTTGACATAACTTATCACTTCATATTCCATCCCAAACTCTTGGTTTCCCACAATTTTTCCCTTTTGTGGTTGCACTCAAAAATAGCTAAAAATAAAAATAGAACTACAATATTACATCAATTAGATTGTATATTCTCTTGACTTTGGATGTAATTATCCCAAAGACCACTTTCATAAGATATTGTGTTTAGTTGTTGGGGATCTAATAATTTCAGAGCTATTTCATGTACAGATAATTCTTTGACCATATCAATCAGCCCCTTTGTTGTAGCTTTGTGACCTTCTCCTAAAAAGTAGGCATTCCTAGTATCTTGTCCAATATGTTGTTGAAGATCTTTTGTAGTGAATGAGTCCAGCTTTTTTGTGTAAGTAATATCTTCATTCATACTATTCCTTAGTTCTGCTATACATTACTCTTTTGGCTCATCAATGGCCTTAGGAGGTGGAAGATGACATATTTCAAATGATTTGCAAATGGTCTGATAAATTTCTTCACACTTTGTGATTGGCCTCCGTACTTCACTTTGTATCTTTTTTTCTATCTTTCGAAAACTCTCTAAGAGTGATATGTCCAATTTTAACTCAACGGTGGTCCTTCTTGGAAAATGTGGAGGAATCTCCTTGGCTTTTCCCTTCTAGAAAATTAGCTTCTTCATTTTATCATAGTTTCCTACTAATTTATGTTTTACTGTTGAAGCTTCTTCAGAGATATGTTTCAATCTAGTTACCATTTCTTTCAACTCATAAGTTTGCTCAGTAAGCAATCCCTGAGAGTGAAACAACTATTCCTGCAATTCAAAAGCATGCTCATAAAATAGAGTTAGATCTTGTGTTTGTGCTTGAGAATATTTCAGCAGCTCTTCTAAGGATTCCTTCTCTCTAGTTAATTTGGCTATGTGAGCTTGTAAAGATCCTTTTTCAATTGTAAGAGATTCAACCTGTTGATCTAGCTAATTTTCTTTGCCTTCAAACTCGTTTATCCGAGTTTAAAAATCTTCTTTTTCACCCTCCATGATGACTAGTTGTACATTTAGTGAGTCCTTTTCATCTTCCAGACTTTGAATGTACTACAAGATTCTCTCCTTCTTTGAATCCAGATCGTCTCACTTTCTTCTCATTTGTATTCCCTCACTCCGAGATTTTACCATATTGACTTTAAGTTTGATCATCTTGGCCTTGATTCTTTCTACATCTTCATTCAACTTGTCTATGTTACCTGCTTTCTCTTGCACTGCAACAACATTTATTGAACCGTGAATCTTGGGTATTTATTGGTATCTTCCATTACTACACTTTCTTGTATGGTTACGATGTCCAGTTGCATGGAAATCTTCAATATTTTCTTTGTTCTTCTTAGAATGGTTTTCCTTTTTGGATCAAAGACTATAGTTTCAAGTTTAGCCACTAAATGTTGCTTTGACGGTGTGAAGGGAGTGAGTCCGAGCTCATCCAATGGGAGATTACCTCCCGTAGGAGGAACTTCAGTACCAAGATTAGTGGGATTATATATCTCCATATCTAGCTGCTCACTCTCCTCCTGCAATTTCTTTTCTTCCATAGCTTTCTTGAATTTTTCTTCTTTTTCTATTTTCTTCTAAAATGCTTCCACTTCCAATCTCTTTTCTTCTTGTTCAGATGTTATTTTGTCTGCTTTCTCTTGTAATTCTTTCCTCTTTGATTCTACAACTTCTTCTTCCCTTTTTCTTATTTCTTCCTTCTTCCTAGCTAGCTCCTCTTCTTGCAACTTATTTTCCTTTTCTATCGGTAGAGCTTCTGCTTTGGCTTTCTTTCTTGTTGCATATTCCAGATCTTCCTTTGTCTTGTTGGAGATGGCTTATGTCTTGTTTCTGAATCTCTTGTTCAACTCTATGATATTCTTGGCCCTTTGATATATTTCTTCATCCTTTAAAAAATGATCAGTATACTCATAATGGATCTTACATGATATACACTACTTAGCCACTTTCTGATGACTATCATTTCCAACAAATATATTTTCTCCAATATGATACACCTCTAATTCCTTCACAAATTCCTCTGCTCCTTTAGCCTTATTGAACTTATAAGTTCCAATCACAAATGGGAGTGGTGGATATGAATCCTTTTAATTATCATTTAAAAAATGGCCTATACCATTGTTGGGTGCAGCCCAAGTAAGAAATTTTGTCAAAACAGTTTTGGGGAGATGCGAAGTTACAACGCAGTGCAGTATCGGCAGGGTAAGAACTGCGCGGCTAGGTGCCAGCTCCATGAAGTGGTTGCACTGCATAGTGCTAGTAGAGCATCTATTTTCGGTAAAGAATATAAGGAAAGGTGGAGCAGACGAAAGCGACCTGTTTGGGTAAGTGACTCCTTGATTCCAGGGAATAGGTATGGAGCAGCGTGAAGGCAGATGAAAGCGACCTGTCAGTTGGAGTGGCAGAAAAGAGTTAGAAGCTAAGCCACAAAGTCGACGGCGACAGGCAGGCCAGAGGGGGCGGGAAAGCGACACGCAATGATGCAGTATAATCGTTTCATGAAGACTGCGGATTTCAGAAGGGCGTGTGAGCTGCAACAGGTCCAGTAGAATGGCCAGAAGCGTGTGAAGTAGTTGTCGACTGTGATAGGCCGAGTCGGCGGGTAACCGCACTAGTTTTGAGTAACCTTAGGGTTTTGGCCTATGCATTGTAACAGACGTGACCTAAGGTCACAATCTATATAAAGGGCATTTTTGTAAGGGAAAGGGTTAGATTTTGATTGGGATTATTGTTGAAGATTGATCTCTGTTGAGATACTATTGTAAAAAGGCTCTGCAAGCTGCGTGCGCAGAGACCTATTGAAGAGAGAAGAGAGTCTGCAGTTGAGTGCGCAGACTAGAACTATTGTACCCTTTCCATTGATAATATAACAACAATTCATGTGGACGTAGCTCCCATCATGGGGGTGAACCACATTAAATTGTTGCATTATGTGATTGATTATATGTGTTTGCTTTGATGAATGGTTAAGTTTCTGCTTATAAGTAGAAGTATCTTTGCTTTCATGTGTAATCTTCATAAGAATGAATGATGGAATTGTATGTTAAGTGTTGAACGCATAAGAGTAAATATTGAATGCTGAAGTATTTCTGAACATGATGAATGCATAAGTAAATGGGTAAACACTTAAGTCAGCAAAATCTGTAAGGTGCGATTCCCTGAAGCATAGCACCGGAAGTGCACAGTTACACTGTAGTTTGTCATATTGTATAAGTTTGCAAGGCTCACAGTCTATTATGTTGTTGAATGCGTCATTTTTCACTAAGTAAAACTCTATAAAAGTTGGTTAAGTACCGAAGAGGAAGCGCGGTCTTCATTTGCGTTGTCCTACCATCCCCAGTTCGCAATGCGAGTCTAGTAGCGCGTTGCTCACCAGTCTGTTAAAGTGCGCATCACCCAGTTGTGGAAACCCGATTCCACAACCTCCCCATAACTTCCCCTCGGGTGAGACCTCAGTCTGTTCGCGGGCTGTTTCCGAAAGGGATAGTGAAAAGGGGTTTTGTTGGCTCTTCGAACCGCGCAGAACCTGGGTCTATCTTGAAGAACTAAAGAACAGTTTATACATCCAAAAAATGGTTCTGTTTCCGCTCTTGAACTGGTGATGAGTACTGAAAATTGGCATCCAGAAAAAACAGAAATATGGAACTGGGTGGACAAGACAAAAAGAGATTCTGCAAGAAAAGAGAATAGGCATCCACGTCTTTCTGACAAAGATTGGTTAGAAAAATACCTGTGGGAGGAAATTTATGAGATTTTCTTCGCGTCTTTTGGAAACAAGTTGCACAAGTGGTTTTCAAGACTCGCGGAGCGAAAGAACTGTTTCCAAGAAGGAGTACCTACCGAGTGGACCCCAAAGCTCATTTCGAGACTTAAAGAAGTAGATATTCCACTCTCACAAGCAGTTGACTTTTGGCTTGACAGCACACTACAAGGCTTCGTGACAGAGTTCGTTGTGGACACCCTGGAGTCCTACAGCGCGTAGAAGGAGATTTATTCAAAGGATTCAGAGGTAAGTATCTAAAGAATCTGATTTTATATATTAAAATGCTTTTAGCTGAGAAAGGTGTTTTAAGAAGGCAGTAAGATTCCTAGAATTTTTGGAATCTATAATGGTCGATAACACATATAGCGACTCTGACGAAGATACACACAATTTAAGAAGTGGAAAAAGATATAAGTATACCACTCAGAAGAACCCTAGTGAACATGAACTCCGCATAGATACTGAGTTCCAAGTTGATCCTGATAGCCATACAACACCTCCATCAGCTACCTATCAGCCTATTACTCTGCAAAACCCACGAGTTGACAATATTGCGCCTCCTATTCCACAGAACGTCAGTAGTAGTAACACCGCAGGAGTGAGTACTCAAACCATCCCCACTCAGACCATTCCCACTCAGAACATCCCGCACAATAATATCCCTACCACAACACAGAACACTGCGCCACCAAGAAGGAGAATGACTGACGATATTAAACTGTCAATATTTAAAGGAATAAGTCTAGAAGACCCTGAGAAACATTGGTTTCTATGTAAATCCGTGTGGAGTGTCAAACAAGTTCAAGATGATGTTGTTAAGCAAGCGCAGCTCATCACTACATTCAGGGATAGAGCCTTGAACTGGTTTATGAAGTATTCTCAGGGAAAGAATAGAAATATAGTGGATATCAAGGTTTCCCTCTTAAGAGAGTTCAAGAAACCTAAGTCAGAATCACAATGTATAACAGAACTGAAAGAGATTAAGCAGAAAACGACTAAGTTAGTATGGGAATTTGACCAGAAGTTTAAAACATTGTTAGACCAAGTCAGTTTTGATATCGCACCGCAACAGTACCAAGAGTGGTTCATAGCCACGTTGTTGCCCCACATTAGACTACCGTTGATGCAACAGAAGGTTTCTTCGCAGGAAGAAGCCCTAGAGATCGCGATGAAATTAGAAGATTCACCAATAGGAGAGACTAGCATAGGAATGGTCCAAATCTAGAACCAGCTAGCAAACCTAACACTACAATTACAGGACATAAAGAAAGAAAAATAAACCAGAGAAGAAGTCTGGTGTACAAGATGCAAGGGAGAAGGACACCCGAAGGAAAGTTGTCCTTTGTTTCAAGAGTACCTCGACAATGGTGCACCGAATCCACTAAATCAGCAGCAAGGGCCATGGTGTGAGATTTGTAGAACTAGAGGACACCGCCCAGAAGATTGTTATTTGATCCAGAAATATGTGAGAACACCCAAGAATTTGTATTGCAATTTCTGTAAATCAGTTGGCCATGATGATTCCAACTATAGAGCATATGAACTGATAGAAAGGAAACATGATGTTTACAGAGTTCAAGAGGAAACACTGCAGAACAAGGACAACGCGCAGTATGATCAGGGCGCATACAAAGGCTGTGGTGGATTTCGAGGAAGAGGAAGAAAAACTGGCCCAACACAAGGAAGAGGAAGAGGTCAGGTAATATGCTATAACTATGGCCATCCAGGTCATCTATCCAGAGACTGTACCAATGCTTGTATTACCTGCAGTTACTATAAATATTTTGACCATTTTATTGAGGCATGCCCAATACTACAAGAAAAAATGCAAGAAAGAAACAAGAATCACCAAACCCGAATGTTCAGATGATTGCAACAGAGAAAAGAGCTAGAGATATAAATGTTAATGTTGTGACACGAAGTGGCGTTGCCACAGGAAAAGATAAAGAACCAGAAGCTTCGACTTCTAGAGACCACCAAGCTAAGCAGACTCTGGCTGAAGGGGTCTGGATTAGAAAATAAACAGTTAAAGCACCTACTTTAAATCAAGAAAGAAACAAAGAAGTCTTCGCAGAAGCACGGGAGACCTTCAAAGAACCAGCACCTGTGACACCGAGAATCCTGTTGCGAAGTGAAATAGCGCATACGAAGGATATGCCAATAGCGTATGATAAAATGTGTACCGTAGCAGAAACAGGGACTTCTGTTGAGCAGTTCTTATGAAGCTATATGAAGGTGATGAAAAGCGAATATGCTTTAGTAGAATTACAGAACTTACTAGACCAATATGAACTGCACAATTGCATGAACACTGCTCAGAGCACAGTTCATTAGATAACAAGCCATAAGAGAACAGGCCAAGAAATGAGGCTAAGCGCACAGATTGGATATTATGAAATGGATGAGATAATCCTTGATTTAGGATCAGAGGTGAATGTCTTGAGCAAGCAGACATGGGAACAGATGGGGAAACCAAGGTTATCATGGTCACATATCCAGTTGAGACTAGCGAATCAACAGAAAGTGATTCCCTTTGGAAGACTTGCCAATCTACTTGTGGACATCGATGGAGTCAGAAGTTTAGCATACTTCGAGGTTATTGAAATGACCGACGACAGTAACCCATATCCAGCATTATTGGGGATAGACTGGGCGATGGATAACCTCGCGATCATCAACCTGAAAAACCAAAAAGATGATATTCAAAGGGCAGGATATTAGGTTCATCGCACCCTTGGACCCTTCGCAAGGAGAAAGGTATAGCGAGTTGATACAGGAAGAATCCAGAGCACAAGACCTTGATCGCATCTACAAGATGACTATGAATTAGGACGACTACATCAATCCTACGCCGAATGGAACGCTTAGTTGGCAATGTGACAATTCTTGTGTATCAGACTCTGACGCAGGACTAGAGAATTGGCAAAGCCGAATGCATGAAGTATCTGTCAGGCGATGTGCGCAGATCACAAAGTCACTAAGTTGGATTGGAACAGGGGTAATTCCAATCCCCACTTATGATGGTTCAACTAACGTCTATTCATTTATTCAAGAATACACTGTATCAGTTTCAGCTGAACATCGGATATCAGCATTGGATATAGCACTGCGCGCTACACCTGCCAAATGGTGGGCCGCGCATAAGCATACTTTGACCACATGGGAACAGTGCAGATACATGATGCAAATAAGATTCACATAGAAAGTGAAGCTGACAATGGAAAAGTATAGTGGACAAACAAATCCAAAGGATCACATAGAAATTTGTTCAAAAGCATGGATAAACAGACCATAGGAAAAATGGGTTCATCTGTTTGTGTACACATTAGAGCAAATTCCAGAGGATTGGTATACAGACATAGATCTTTGCAGAGGAACAACGGATTGGTCTATTATGACTATGAACTTTCAAAGAATGTTTAGCTTCGAAGATGAATCTCCAAGCATAAACGAAGCTCTGCAGATTATCAAACAAAGGATATTCAAAGCCGAATACCCAAGTATAAACGAGGCATTAGAGGAAATCACAGAGACTATATTTGAAGATGTAAAGGTACCTATGAACCTACAACTAGAATGGGAAAGACATATAGAACATGCCCTTGAATGTTATAACCTCTCCGCAGATGAAGAAGAACAAGAGGAGAGCGATGAGGAGGATCCATGCAACATCAATATACATGAGTCAGAGGGAGCATGCGATGTCGAATGACCTCCATTAGAAATTCTAGATATGAGCGGACCTATCAAGACAAGAAAAGTGAACATTGGCACAAGTGAAGAGCCTAAGTTCGCATCCATTGGAGATTACTGGGATGATGAAACGGTCAGGCAGATTGCAGACCTTCTACACGAGTATCAGGATTTGTTTCCAACTAAGTTCGCTGAAATGAAAGGCATTTTGGGTGACTTGGGGGTTATGAAAATACCTCTCAAGCCATGCGCGAATCCCATTAAGTAGAGGCCTTATAGACTGAATCCCAGATACAAACAAAGACTGAAGGCAGAGATTGATAAGATGCTTGATGCAGGGATCATTGAGCTAGTTGAAGAATCGGAATGGATAATCCCTATGGTTATCCAAGATAAAAAGACAAAAGGTGAAATTAGAATCTGCGTGGACCTGAGGAAGCTGAATGATGCTTCGTTGCATGACCCATTTCCTACTCCATTTACAGATGAAGTATTAGATAATGTTGGAGGAAATGAGGCCTATTCTTTTACTGATGGATTTTCTGGATACCATCAGATCAGGATTGATGAAGCAGACAGACATAAGACCACATTTGCTACTAAATGGGGATCATATCAGTATACAGTTATGCCTTTTGGGTTGAAGAATGCACCTACTATATTTTCCAGAGTTGTTGTGGTTGCATTCAAGGACTTTATCCATAAGTTCTTAGAAGTCTATTTTGATGATTGGATTGTCTTTGGTTTACTCAAGAATCATTACGGGAACCTTAGAATGATGTTAGTTAAGTGTAGACAACATCAAATTTCTCTGAATTTGAAGAAATGTATTTTTTGTGTACCCTATGGAATTTTGTTGGGACACATTGTCTCTAAACAGGGTCACATGGTTGATCATGTGAAGATCATAGTTATTGTGAACCCACCAGGACCGAATTCAGTGAAACAACTTTGCACCACGTTGGGACATACAGGATACTATAGAAAATTCATCAAGGGTTATGCACAGATAACCGCGCCCATGGAGAAGCTATTGAAGAAAGAAGCGCAGTTCATATGGAATGCAGGATGCGAGAAACGCCTAGACACACTAAAGGAGAAAATGATAACTGCGCCTCTCCTTGTCTTTCCAAATTGGGACAAGCAATTCCATGTACACGTTGATGCTTCATCCATTTCACTTGGTGTGGTGCTAGCACAGCCAGGATAGGGAGGCATTGACCATCCCATTGCATTCTTGAGCAGGAAGCTACCATCAGCTGAAAATAATTATACAACCACAGAAAAGAGAGGGTCTAGCTATGGTGTATGCACTGCAGAAATTCAGGAACTATTTGTTGGGTGCGCACTTCTCAATGTTTACTGACCCTTCCACTTTAAAATATCTGGTCAATAAACTAGTGTTAGGGAGGCGAATTTGCAGATGGTTACTACTCTTTCAAGAGTATGATTTGGAATCATTGTTAAACTAGGCATACTGAACCTAGGACCTGACCATCTCTCAAGGATTGAGTCAAGGGAAGAACCCACAAATATCAAAGATAGTCTGCCTGACACACAGTTATTTTCCATACGTCGATGAGTATTACAAAGATATTGTAGACTTCTAGGCTATAGGATTCGCACCCACAGATTTCACTACGTAGCAGAAGAAGCAGCTGGTAGTCAGAGCAGCAGACTTCACTATCATCGCAGGACGGTTATACAAATTGGGACCAAATGAAGTGTTGCACAGATGTGTGTTAGAGCATGAGAAGCCATTTATATTGGTTGATGCACATTCAGGTGTATTTGGAGGTCACTACGCAAGAAGAGCTACTACGCAAAAGATATTAAGAGTAGAGCTATGGTGTCCTACAATTCATAAAGATTCAAAGGAACATTGTCAAAGTTGTGATGTCTGTCAGAGAATAGGAAAGCCATCGTGAAGAGATGAAATGCCATTGAAACCACAGTTGACACTGCAGGCATTTGACAAATGGGCTATTGATTTCGTGGGACCTATTAACCCATCGGGAAAGAGGACTGGTGTGAGATATATTATCACCACAATTGATTATCTCACTAGATGGGAAGAAGCTAAACAAGTGAAGGACTGTAGCGCAGCTATTGCCGCCTAGTTCATCTTCGAGAACATCCTTACCAGATTTGGATGCCCAAATATTTTAATGAGTGATCAAGGAACTCACTTTTTGAACAGAACTATTGAATCCCTTACTGAAGAGTTCCACATCTACCATCAGAGGAGTACAGTGTACCATCCTCAAGACAATGGAACGGTTGAAGCTTTCAACAAGGTATTGGAGAATGCGCTGACAAAGGTATGCAATTTAAACAAGGATGATTGGGATCTGTGCATTCCAATGGTATTATGGGCATACAGAACAACTTGTAAGAAGTTGACAGGCCATACACCTTTCATATTGGCCTATGGACAGGAAGTTGTGATGCTGATGGAGTATATTGTACCAAGCTTAAGGATTGTTGCATTCACAGGCATGGAAGATGAACAAATAATAGAAGAAAGGCTTCTACACTTGGTTGGATTGGAGGAAGATCGCTTCATTGCAGGATTTCACCAGCAAGTGCAGAAGGACAGAGAAAAAGCATGGCATGATTGCCATATCAAGAACAATTCCTTTCAGGTAGGTGACCTTGTCCTCCTGTATGATAGTAAATTCATGAAATTTCTTGGAAAATTTAAAATGCATTGGTTGGGGCCATATATTGTTAAGCATGCTACTAATGGTGGCGCAGCTCATCTAGCCACATTAGCCAGAGATAACTTACTAGGTTTGGTTAATGGAAGTAGACTAAAACCCTACAGGGATAGTCCTACTTCGCAGAACCATCAGTGATCAGAAGAGAAGGAAATTTCTAAGTGTCAAGTACAGTTGTAATTGGGCACTAGAAATTGCATAGAGTTTGTACACAGTTTTGGTCTGATACGCGGAGTTCGATGAAGAAAATGTATTTACCGCACAGCACTAGTCGAGAAGTGAAGCTGCACAGATCCAAAAAAAAATGAAAAGAAAAGAAAAAGCACGCAGTACAAAGCTCAAAATGTAGCTGTGCGGATTAAATGGAATAGGAAAGATACAAAGTTCAGAAGGAAGAAGCACAACACTGCGAAGTAACCGCGTCGAGACTAGTGACAACACGCCGCGTAGTTCAACGCAACACTCCAAGAAACTAGCCGTTAAAATGTCGGTCGAAAAACTAGCGGTTATATAGTGATTTTGCCGACGACCGCTTGAGCATTTAACGCAAAATTAGCCGTTCTAAAGAAGTTAATGAAGGAAAGGACCGAAGTCCCTAGCGGATTTGGCCAATGGACATAACATTTAATACTTATCTAGCCATTTATGGGTGCGGCTAGGCTCAACTGCACCTATAAATACCACTAAGTCTGGACTCACGGGTGTTACCGAAACCTTTGAAATTTTTTCGCATGCCATAGATTCAATCTGTTTGCAGTGAGTGCTA
The DNA here is from genome assembly GCA_027924585.1 of Larix kaempferi. Classification (NCBI taxonomy): domain Eukaryota; kingdom Viridiplantae; phylum Streptophyta; class Pinopsida; order Pinales; family Pinaceae; genus Larix; species Larix kaempferi. The sequence goes on from BSBM01000428.1 coordinate 9,314,372, forward strand.
AGTAATTCCGTGAGTCTACAAAGTAATTCCAGTGAATGTCTGATGATTCCACCATTGAGAAGGAGTCCATAGTCGAGCAGGCTGTGAGGGATTTTAGGTAAATTGGGATTGCAGGGTTGATGAGAACCCCTGCCAAGAAGATCGTTACAAAAAAAGGCCAAGGATCACGCTGCTCACCACGACATTCTGCACCAATTCAAAGCAAGGGTAAGGAACCTGTAGCCGAGAAAGTAAAGACGAAGATAATGGGTTCCAAACTACCATAAATTCCACCAGAAGACAAGGAGCTGCCATTATATTTAACCCCGGAATATATCTCTCTGCGTGCACAAGAGGCACCGGCCATAAATCTTACCAGAAATTCCAAGTATGAAATCCCACTTCTGTCAATATCCCAACATGTGAAGCCACAAGAGAATCTATTGGGAAAGCTCGCATATTGCAAGTTCAAGGATAACGACTTGCTGCAGCAACAGAAGGATTTGGACGAGCCGAAGTACCCAAAATTCTAACCAGATAGATATATGTGCTGGAAGACGGACGTGAAGAACAACCCGCTCTTGGTAGCGCATATTTGGTTGTTCGAGGTTGTGGAATCGGGGCTTCTAAACCTGCTGCGGCTCCCACACTTCAACAAGAGCCTGAAACTTAATGCAGTGGTGTGCACACTGATATTGCGCACACACCAAGGTTGTCTTTGGTTGAACAAAAACTTCGACCTCAACATAGACTTGATCCGTAGGATCACAGGGCTAAACAAGCGAGGCGACGACCCTGATAAGTTCTTTGCCGGCAAAACCAGGGATAAGGAGATTGCTGCACAGATGAAAGACACATACATCATCCCCAAAGGCAAAAGAGGTTTCATTATAGATGACATAAAAGATGATTCTACACGATTTGTAGTACAACTGCTTGGAGGGAATAAATTGCGGAAGGGTAAGCCAACAGAAGTACCAGCCGGCTCAGTGCACCTTGCGACGAAGGCAGCGTAGGGGACAAAATTTAACTGGTGCCAATATCTATTGAACGGGTTTCTGGAGGATGTCCGCGACACGCAAGTAAACGGAAGTGCCTTTCATTATAGTTGGTTGATGGTGCTGATCGCCTTTATAGGCTGGAAGGAACCAAGGCACTATGTTGGTCTCACCTCCCTCAAAAGTGATTACCAAGGACCCAGATATGCGAATCTCTGGGAAAATTTGATACCAGAAAGACAGCGCGCCTCCAACGAAGTCCTGTTCACATACTACGAAAGTTATGCGACGTCATTGTTCACACACCGCACATCTCCAAGGAGGTAACCACTAAATACATTCGTACTTTGAATTTTAAAGCTGACATGCATTTTATATATATTTCAGCAAAGGCACAGAAGAAGAATCCAGAATGGTTCCAAGGGAACTATCACCTGGATGAAGCAGGAATTGACCTGAGTATGAAAGAATGGATAGATGAAAGGAAAGTCAAAGGACCAATGGTCATCGACAATGATTCAGACGAAAGTACCCAATCACCGGCAAAGATCATTAAAAAATCACCAGCAGGAAAAAGAAAAGAACATGAAAGCTCTGTACAACAGAAGGTATAGAAGAAGAAACAGAAAGCCACAAGGGATCCATCAGAAGCAAGGCTTGCTGATGATGATCATGAGATCATCGCGTCAAGGGTCACCACACATCTAGAAGACATGCTGACCCTCAAAGACAATAAGAATAAGGAAATTCAAGCAAGTCTGCAACAGAATCTCACCACGTTGCAAGGCATAGCGGTGAAGTTTGAGCAAGTCCAGCACAACTTGGCCTTGGCTCGAGAATCAAAGTCAGAAGGAAGGTCAGGGGACACATCGCAGCCAAAGAAAACACCCTTATCCCTGACCATGGCACGAAGACCGCGCATCGTCCGCATTGATCCACTAAGTGTCATTTTACCGCATGATGAAGTAGCTGCGGGCGCGCAGAGGATAGAGCATGTGTACATCGATATCGCAATGTTGCCACTAGAAGTCCTACACAATCTACACCTTCAGGTTGTGGAGGAAATACATGATAGAGATATGGTCACTCTGAACCAACACCACGACTTACAAGCAAACTATAAAAGGTTGCAGGAAGAAAGTGCAAAGAAGGCTAGGGCACTTGATACTGCACATGAGTAGCGAAGAAGAATAGAGCAGACTGTCGCTTCGGTCTGCGCAGATATACCAGAGTGTGACGAGCAGCCAGATCTCGTAGATACTATAAAGAAGATCGACTCAGTAGTCAGCGATCTTACAGCTGGGGTGAAAGACATTGAAATTGATTATAAAGCAAAGCTTTCCACTTTGGAAGTACTGTTGGTTGTATATCACCTTCTTGAGGTTTCCAGTGTAGACCCAAGTAATTTGTGGTTCAAGAAACCAACAAAACCTCTATTCACGCCCTTTCGGCAACAGACTGTGCACAGCCTGAGGTCTCACCCAAGGCGAAGCTGAGGGGGTGGTTGCGGAATCAAGTTTCTGCAACCTGGTGATGCGAAGGTAAATGGACTGACGAGCGGCGCAACACTATGCGGGCTATTGCAGACAAACGACTACGCGAAGTCTCTACTTTGCGTCAGATACTTTGTCTAGCAGAGGCGCTTGCGCAACCAACGCATCCACAAATTGTGCGGTATGTGGTTGTTTCGTGTGTCACGGCGATAAGCTATCAATATCTTACCTCGCAGCACTCTCAAGGGGTCAGCGCGTCGTCTAGACCGCGCGTCTACTCGGGATTAGTCCGACGTCAACCAAGACTTGACAAACTTTATCCATTCATAACAGTTAGCTTACTTAATGTATGGTGCATGCAATTGAACAAACATACAATATTGCGCGCTCCAACGCTGTGCTTAAATCCAATGTTCAACTATGTGACTAATCGGCAGATTCATACATCCACAGACTTGTAGTTGCCGAATACTTAACATTCCTCCATGCATGTGTTCGTTTATCAACCAATACATTCACAATCTGAAATACTTTGCATCCATCAACCATTCATTTATGTAATACTTAACATATTATCCCCATCTTTCTCCTATGGCAAATACATATAAAAGCATTAACATATAACTGATAACTGGAATTCAAGCATATATGTAAGCAAACAGATAATTGCAAACAACACATTTAATCACACTACATAGAATTTAACGTGGTTCACCCCCCGGATGGAGGCTATGTCCATAACAACGGTTGTTAATATTGCTCTTTAAGGGAAGGGTACAACCATTCTTAGTCTATGCACTCAACTGTAGACTCTCTTCTCTCTCATATAGGTCTCTGCGCACTCAGCTGCAGAGCATTTACAATAGCTTCAAGCTAAATTGATTTTACAATGTTCAATAACCCACAATGAGAGTTTAACAACCAACCCCTTCCCATACAAATCATGTCTATTTATAGAGTATGCCTGTAGGCATATCTTTACAATTCGTAAGCAAAAACCCTTAGGTCTACAAAACCGGCATGGCCAGTTGCTAGCCTGACTGTCGCCATCAACAGCTTACTCTGCGTGATCCAAGCCGTCCAGCTAGACCACTTGTGGTTCACATGCTTCTCTAACAGCCGCAGTCCTCAAAACGGTTACAATGCATCATGGCCTGTCCCTTTCTACTGTTTCTGCCTTCCTATCACCGTCGACATCGTGGCCTAGCTTCTCAACTGCTTGCCTCCAATCGCTCTGACAGGTCCTTTCCATTCGTCTCCACGTCCCAAAACAGGTCGCTTTCTTTGCTCCAACCTTTCCTTTCATTCTTTCTCCAGAATGGCTGCTGCGCGTGAATCACACACCAGCATATTACGCAACCTTTCCTATTCCTTGCCACTGCGCGAACATGCGCAATTTCTCAAAACTGCTTCCTTTTCCTGACGTAGCGTGCAATGCACAATTATCAAAACTTGAATATTTTTCCAACCCATTTGGGCCTCGCCCAACAGGCCCCTAACACTCACCTATGGCTCGTCCCGAGCCACTTCCACTTACGGACTCTTGTGCCGCATCTTCTGTCGTACCAAGCTTTGATGTCCACCAGCTCTTCCTCAGCTCATGGAGTGAGTTTTAGCAGAAACTCCGGATATGTTGCGCTGAATGTCACAACAGTATCCCTCTCAATGATTAGTATCACGGTCATGTATTTCTTGCAATCGACTGATGGGTCGCGGCTCGCTATCATGTTCTTCTTGCCAACGACCGTCATTCTCGTGGAACCTTGATCATCTAGCTCTTGTGCGCCCTTCTGAGTGTTCCATCGGTTTTCTTACTGGCACACAAGTTCATCCACATCACCAAGTTGTGAAACAGGCCAACTGTTCTAGCACATCAGTTTCGCGACTCGGGTTGTCTCCTGCGGAGCTCTATCCGCCTTTTCTCCTTATGATTCTGTATGCAGGGAGACCATGGATCTTGAAATGATCACTAATCGCGTAGACATCTTGGATGAAAATCCACAGTTAAACTTACTGAGTGCCATGTTATTCTTAATGATTAGGAATTGCGTAGACATATCGGGTGAAACCCCGGGGGGATGTCTCCCGAGTGCTACAGCAGATGCTTCTGCGGATTGCTCATGGACACTCGTCGTCCTAGATCTTAGGGAACCTGTGGTGCTTCCACTGGAGATGAAGTGCACCATGGCACCTGGTCAGTTCTCTCTTCCAAGGCCTTCTTAGCCTCTCTCTCAATCAGCAAAACTTAGAGTATATCCCGGCTTCAATCACTACCCTCGATAACTATTATCCTAAGAATTATTTTCTCAACGCTTCTAAAGTTCAGTATATATAGCCTGCTTTGCTCATGTCCCTGTATTTTAGAATCGCCAGGGAGGATCGGCTTCACGTGATTCGCATGCTCTGAATGGGGGTAGCCATGTTTTCCTTCGTGTAGGATGATTAGCTAGCATCGTCCCCCATGGCGTGTGATCAGTGATAATCATGCTTCTTTACGATGGCCACATGCCAAGTGTCGATTTAGTGACCTGTCGTGTGGGTAGCCAGACAATCATTTATGAACGTGATGGGATTCACTCGTATCGTCTGGATATGTGATGTCAAAATGGGCTAAACTGCGGCTTCTGCCATCTGGATCTCAGTCGTCACCATTATCAAATATTTTCAAGTGGATCGGATGGTCTTATAATGATTAACTTCGTCAGTGCTGGTATTCTGGATAAGGTCACACTGTCTAGCTTATCGTACTCCATTCAGCAGTTGAACTTGCAATTTTCTCTGCGGAACAACGTTCCCTCATATTCCTTGTGTCATGCATTCGGTTGCCTTCGTGAGCAACATCTCTGCCAAGTACCATGCTGCTCTTTGTGTGCTTCCTGCTTTGGTCTACGTAGCTATTTAGCGACGTTGGTAACCATGCGTCGTTCCTTTCCTTTTCCAATGGTGCTGAAATTTGAACCAGTTATGCTTTGGAACCTAGATCTCAGACTCCTCTTTCTTGTATGGGTTGTAGTGCAGCTTCAATACTGTGGTTCCTGCAATGTTAACAAAGTCATCAAAATCTGCGTAAATATATATAGCTAGAATGTTAAAGAGAGCAGAAAAGTCCTGTTGATGGTGCTGATTGAGATCTTCAATGGATGTCATGGCATTGCTGTCTTCAGTGTCAATGTAGTCAGTATTATCACTTGAGGCTATGTTGAGTTCAGCCAGAACGAGCATTTCATTTGCTTGATCTTCAAGCTCAAGCAAGTTAATACTACTAGTAAGGAACCGATTGATTGATATGATTTCCCTCCTCAGCAAAAGGAGTTCCTCTGGATTGAAGGTCTCTTCATCCTACATTTCTTTTGTACAACCTATCTGTGTGGAACTCATCCCTATCTTGAATGTCCCTCCACCAGTATCTATTCAACCACTGTACGTCAGAGAGAGGTGGATGTCTGTTCTCTTTCTTTGCAAAATCGTTTTCGATCTTGTCACACCACTCCATATCTCTTTCTTTTTAGGATGCCAATTGTCTGAACCCAACGAGAACTGGCATTCTTCTTCACACATTACTTTCCAAACACACTATTGCATCACTGGTCTTAGCCGAGCAACGGAACCATTTGTTGGTTGTATATCACCTTCTTTAGGTTTCCAATGTAGACCCAGGTAATTTGCGGTTCAAGGAACCAACAAAACCTCTATTCACCGGCCCTTTCGGCAACAGACTGCGCACAGCCTGAGGTCTCACCCGAGGTGAAGTTGAGGGGGTGGTTGCGGAATCAAGTTTCCTCAACCTGGTGATGCGAAGGTAAATGGACTGACGAGCGACGCAACACTATGCGAGCTGTTGCAGACAAACAACTGCGTGAAATATCTACTTCGCATCGGATACTTCGGCCAGCAAAGGCACTTGTGCAGCCAGCGCATCCACAAATTGCGCGGTATGTGGTTGTTTCATGCGTCACGGCGATAAGCTATCAACAGCTTACCTCGCAGCACTCTTAAGGGGTCAGCGCGTCGTCTAGACCGCGCGTCTACTCGGGATTAGTCCGACGTCAACCAAGACTTGATGAACTTTATCCATTCATAACAGTTAACTTACTTAATGTATGGTGCATGCAATTGAACAAACATACAATACTGCGCGCTCCAATGTTGTGCTTAAATTCAATGTTCAACTATGTGACTAATTGGCAGATTCATACATCCACAGACTTGTAGTTGTCGAATACTTAACATTCCTCCGTGCATGTGTTCGTTTATCAACCAATACATTCACAATCTGAAATACTTTGCATCCATCAACCATTCATTTATGTAATACTTAACATATTATCCCCATCTTTCTCCTATGACGAATACATATAAAAGCATTAACATATAACTGATAACTAGAATTCAAGCATATATGTAAGCAAACAGATAATTGCAAACAACACATTTAATCACACTACACAGAATTTAATGTGGTTCACCCCCCGGATGGAGGCTACGTCCACAAGAACAGTTGTTAATATTGCTCTTTAAGGGAAGGGTACAACCATTCTTAGTCTGCGCACTCAGCTGCAAACTCTCTTCTCTCTCATATAGGTCTCTGCGCACTCAGCTGCAGAGCCTTTAAAATAGCTTCAAGCTCAATTGATTTTACAATGTTCAATAACCCACAATGAGAGTTTAACAACCAACCCCTTCCCATACAAAACCATGCCTATTTATAGATTATGCCTGTAGGCATATCTTTACAATTCGTAAGCAAAAACCCTTAGGTCTACAAATCGGCGTGGCCAGTTTCCAGCCTGACTATCACCGTCGACAACTTACTCCATCTGATCCAAGCCACTCATGGTTCACACGCTTCTCTGACAGTCACAGTCCTCAAAATGGTTACACTGCATCATGGCATGTCCCTTTCCATTGTTTCCACCTTCCTGTCACCGTCGACATCGTGGCCTATCTTCTCAACTACTTGCCGCCACTCGCTCTAACAGGTCCTTTCCATTCATCTCCACATCCCAAAAAAGGTCGCTTTCTCCACTTCGACCTTTCCTTTCATTCTTTCTCCAGAATGGCTGCTACGCATGAACCGCACACCAGCATATTACGCAACCTTTCCTATTCCTTGCCGTTGCGCGAACATGCGCAATTTCTCAAAACGGCTTCCTCTTCCTTCCGCAGCGCGCAATGCACACTTGTCAAAACTTGTATATTTTTCCAACCCATTTGGGCCCCGCCCAACAAGCACAGAATCTCCCGAAGACACCACCAGATTAGTCAGAGCTCATAGCAGCAGAAGTGCAAGCTGCCGTAGAAAGCATATCCAGTGAAGTAGCTAAGTGTCAAAACTTGTTGGACGAAGTGACAAGAGTGTTTACTACGCTACAAGAGGACCCTCAACTGCTGCAGGTCCAAAACAATTTGTAGGAAAAACAAGCACAGTTAGATACGTTGAATGCGGAGATGAAGACCCTACTTCCAAGAGAGAGACTCTACCAATTCGTGGAAGTCAAAGATTTGAAAAGGGAACTCATAGTTTTGCAAGAAAGGGAGGTTGATGCCGCAAAAAAGTCACGGCCCCTGCAAGAATAATCCCATGCAATCTCGCAAGAGATCAAAATAAAACTGCAGGAACTCCACGACACGCAGGTATCAGTACAAGAACAAACTCAAGAAGACTTAAAACTAGATGTGTTGGAGACCGTAAGAGAAGTTGAGTAGGATGCCAAGGATACAGTTGCGAAGCTAAGTGCAACTTACCAAGAATTCCCTACGAAAATAGCTCTGTAAGAGGGAGCGCAGCTCATGGAACTAGAAGAGGAAATTGGACCAGGGATGAGCCACATGTAAGTGTTAGGGGCCTGTTGGGCACAGCCCAAGTAAGGCATTTTTGTCTTGACAGTTTTGGGGAGCTGCAAAGTTACAGTGCAGCACAGTATCGGCAGGGTAAGAACTACGCGGGTAGGTTCCAGCTCCACGAAGTGGCAGCACCGCGCAGTGCCAGTAGAGCAGCTATTTTGGGTAAAGAATATAAGGAAAGGTCAAGTAGATGAAAGTGACTCCTTGATTCCATGGAATGGGTATGGAGTAGCATGAAGGCAGATGAAAGTGACCTGTCAGTTGGAGTGGAGAAAAATAGTTAGAAGCTAAGCCACGAAGTTGACAGCGACAGGCAGGCCAGAGGGGCGGCAAGCGACACGCCATGATGCAGTATAATCATTTCATGAAGACTGCGGATGTCAGAAGGGCGTGTGAGCTGTGAGTGGTCCAGTAGAATGGCCAGAAGCATGTGAAGCAGCTGTCGACTGCGACAGGCCGAGTCGGCGGGTAACCGCACCAGTTTTGAGTAACCTTAGGGTTTTGGCCTATGCATTGTAGCAGACATGACCTAAAGGCACGATCTATATAAAGGGACTTTTTGTAAGGGAAAGGGTTAGATTTTGATTGGGATTATTGTTGAAGATTTATCTCTGTTGATAGACTATTGTAAAAAGTCTCTGCAAGCTGTGTACGCAGAGACCTACTGAAGAGAGAAGAGAGTCTGCAGCTGAGTGCGGAGACTGGAACTGTTGTACCCTTCCCATTGATAATATAACAATAGTTCCTATGAACGTAGCTCCCATCCTGGGGGTGAACCACGTTAAATTGTTGTGTTATGTGATTGATTATATGTGTTTGCTTTGATGAATGGTTAAGTTTCTGCTTATAAGTATAAGTATCTTTGCTTTCATGTGTAATCGTCATAAGAATGAATAATGGAATGATATGTTAAGTGTTGAATGAATAAGAGAAAATGTTGAATGTTGAAGTATTTATGAACATGATGAATGCATAAGTAAATGGGTAAACACTTAAGTCAGCGAAGTCTATAAGGTGCGTTTCCCTAAAGCGCAGCACCGGAAGTGCGTAGTTACACTGTAGTTTGTCATATTGTATAAGTTTGCAAGGCTCACAGTCTATTATGTTGTTGAATGCGTCATTTTTCACTAAGTAAAAGTCTATCAAAGTTGGTTAAGTACCGAAGAGGAAGCGCAGTCTTCAGTTGCGTTGTCCTACCGTCCCCAGTTTGCAACGTGAGTCTAGTAGCGCGCTGCTCACCAGTCTGTTGAAGTGCGCATCACCCGATTGTGGAAACCTGATTCCTCAACCTTCCCATAACTTCGCCTCGGGTGAGACCTCAGTCTGTTTGCAAGATGTTGCCGAAAGGGCCGGTGAAAAGGGGTTTTGTTGGTTCTTCGAATTGCACAGAACCTGGGTCTATCTTGAAGAACTAAAGAACAGTTTATACAACCAACAACCATTTATATACACCTACCTCATTGCCTCCTTCAAAATGATGTAGTATGTAACATAAATGGGAATCAATGAAGGACTCTTCATACCCCCATATATGCGGAGATAAGTGCTTTCTGGAGTGAAATAATAATCTATGTATTCATTGATAACTTCTAATGCTACATCTGACATGCAATTTGGCTCTTCATTGAAAATCAATAGATATAGAGGCGTTAGAAATTCTTTGCAGATCAACTTGTAAAAGATGGCATGTTTATGCGCCCACATGATCTGGTAGTCTACATAGATTGGTGTCTCATCTAGAACCCAATGGAATCCGAGATTATTGAAAGGATTTCAAATGAGGATGCAATCAATCAAGTATGACGACATATAGAATTCAGCTTTCTTCTTCTTTATCACTTCCTATGCATTTAATATGGCTTGGGACATATTTTCTAAGATGATTTCTACCTAGTTGATAATAGTGTTGTATGTCATGGCATGGTACAACAATGGAATCCATCTTACTTTGTATATGTTTGCATTCGCTTTCCCATATATCCTACACAGAAGCATCACGGCGACCTTGAATGGAGTCCTCAAATTCTTTGTTTTTTGCTCTCCAATAGACCTTTGCTACAACTGTTTACCTAGTAGTAAAATTTTCTTCGTGTATTTCGAATGATCTATGTTTACTCTTTTAACCCAATCGTCTGTTAGGAAAAACTTGGGTGCTAGTAATTTATATGTTTTTCTTATATGCGCCGACTGAAATGAGGAAAAATATAACATATAACACAAGGGAACCTTTATTTGATTTTCCCTTGGTTTTGTTCCCATGCCTTAATTCAAAGCATATAACACATGATGAAAGTAGGTCCTTGGAATTAGAGATACTTGAGAGAATAATTTTCAAGTCATTTGTTCTAGGTACAATATTTTGCTAAATCAAATAAAAATGGATAAGACAGTGCAATAGAAAAATAAAAAAACCAAAAATCTCCAACCTATGGTTTATTCAGAAAAGGAAAAAGATTTACTTTGAGGAATTTGACACAAGGGAACCTTTATTTTATTTTCCCTTGGTTTTGTCCCCATGCCTTAATTCAAAGCATGTAACACATGATGAAAGTAGGTCCTTGGAGTTAGAGCTACTTGAGCGAATAATTTTCAAGTCATTTGTTCTGGGTGCAATATTTTGCTAAATCAAATAAAAATGGATAAGACAGTGCAATAGGAAAATAAAAAACCAAAAATCTCCAAGCTATGGTTTATTCAAAAATGAAAAATATTTGATGTGAGTGTGACAAATAAAAACCTTGATTCCTTACCTTTCCTCAATCATCTCATGCATGTTAAGAAAACTTCCCCTATGCTAATAACAAATCATGAGGATACCTTTTCAACTTATGATCATGAATATCATGACCGAGAGACATTTCAGAGCAATGAGAAATTAATAGAGACATGAGAAGTACTATATGAAAATTTCGAGTTCATTGGAGACAAGAAGCTTGGATTTTCCATTCATGTATAGGGACAATTTATTACAATTGGTAGAAAGGAGTATGATTTAGATTCTGATGAATGCTAGAATTTCACATCAAAAAACCAATTTGAAAAAAAAAAAATACCAAATGTTTGAAGCCATATCCCTATGGATGCAGTCTTTCTTCAATTAGATTTTAGGGTCACAAGATAAGAAATATGTTCACAAATCATTCCCTAAAAATGGACTACTATTATATTGGTTCTAATATGTAATCACAAAATCTTATTTCATTTGCATTATTAGATTTTTGTTTGCCTCATAATTTTTCTTTCTTGTGCTCATTACATTGCATATGTCTTAATTTTGAAATTGTGCACATTGGATTTAACTGGATCTAACTAGTGTAAGAGTATTTACAACATTATCTAATCTTACCAATGTCTTGCACCTATGGTTGACAAAGAACTGTGTTTTACGAAGAATTGACAAGTTCACTAGGTGTATTCTCGCAATGATCCTAGATTTGACATCTACATGTGGAAAAATCCAGCCAATTACTTTTGAACATGGGAACAACTCAATCCTTGTGGAGACCGTACTTCTTGATATTCAGGTATATCACATTTTCTTCTATGGTTGTTTCTGGTACATTCTAATCCCTTATAAGGTAGTAGAGTTCTCCCCATTTATATTCAGGGACTATTCACGTGGCAACCTTTGTATCCTCGAATTGAGTTTCCATGGTAGGTTCTGGGACCATCTCGATATCTGAATCTGACTCCACCACCTTGGTGTTGTGCTTAGATGTCCTTCTAGACATTTATAAATCATGTGACATAAGAGTAGCATCAACGAGTGACATTGTCTCCATTTACAATACAGCTAGATATACTTCTACTAAAAAAATGATTACATAAAGAAATAAACATACTAAGCATGTGATTTCCTCATGGACTTTTCATCCTTTCTCAATCATATTATCAATTGCAGCAAACATGATAACAAGTTTAATGTGAAAAGGATTTTTTATGAAATCTAACTATGATTTAGAGTTTAAAATTCATCTAATATGTATGCAGTCCAAAACGATGAAGCAGGTTAAGCACATTTAATCAAATGACCATACTAAAACTAAATAGAAAGGGCTTAAGTCGAGAAATGCTTCTCTTGGTTATGGATAGAGATCAAAATCCAAAGTTCAATCTTTCACACTACGGGATCCAATCAAGCTTCGAGCTTCAAACGCACTTCCAATCTTTGCATTAGCTAGAAACTTCAATGCCAGTGGTTATTGTAATTTTGTGGTCGAGACTGCCATATATGGTTTAAAATTGTGCTTAGCTTATGAAATCCTTTCAGGGACGAGTAAAGGATTAGGTCTAACCATACTTCCTTTTGTAAAGGCATGCATTTAGAAGAATCGAAAAAGATCAATAGGTAAGAGCCCTGAGAATCCCAACGGTTGGTTAAACACACGATTCACTGTTCTAAGGACTAGCCAAGTCTCGAAGGCATCTCCCAAGCCACACGCACTCAAAACCGGGACGTCTAGGGTTACTAATATGTATAATAGGAACTGATGGAGACTAGGGTTTACACCTTTCTCCTTTAATAATATGCAGTGGAAGGTTCCATGGTTTTAAAGCACATAAGTAGGGCGCAATGTAATGGTTTAATCTACTTCTCTAACAATTTTTAAGCTCCATTCCTAAATGACCAAGTGTAACAAAATTATCGAATACAATCAGAAAAAACTACCTAAATGCGTGATGAAAGTGTATATGAGCAGGCGGCTGATCAAGTGAACTTCCTCGTCCAAGTAGAAATAATATTGTGACAACATTCAAGAAGTGGGTGCTAAGCTCATAACAGGGTTTAGTTCTTTTATATGTGAGAACAACTCCAAAACCCTAAACAACTTTGATCAACTGCTACAGTGGATACAAACGAAAGCCTCTAAAATTGATATTTAAATAGAATCAAAGACCTAATCCTTTTCCTATCAGATCCAAAAAACCACGTTGAGTCGATACATTCAGAGCTAAAACCTATGTTACGTCGATATGTTCAGTGTAAAATCCATTCTGACCCCGAAATGTTTTGATGATACAATCAATTGGGTGTCGATGCAATTTGAGACATATCAACAACCTTTCGGATCAAAACTGAGAAGGAACCTGATGAGACTCGAGATTCAAAAAAAAGGAAACTTATTGCCACACTAAAATTTCTAAGTATTTCTGTCACCTACCCAAATTTTGAGAATAATTATTTTATTTTGCAAAATACTTTATGTTAAATTATAATTACAAAGTTTTGTAATTATGACAAAATCTGGTCAAAGATGACTGTAATGACTCATTATTATTATTTAATAAATTAAAAAAGGAGACAAACATTCAAGAATCCTGTTACAAGAGTGTTCACTGGCCCACTAAGAGGAATGGAGGCTAATAGAAGACATGCGACAGATGGCAGCATTTGCACTCTACCACTAGTCGTTGGTAGGGGACAACTACCCCTAAAAATTTGGCATTCCCCCTCCAAGTGGAGGGAGGTGAGCAGGCAGCTCACTAATGACCAGTTAACTACAAAAAGGCCTAGGCAACCTATATAAGGCAATTCGGATTGAGCAGGGAGTTCTTACAATATTTTCTGCAGAAATATTTCCTCATGTGCATCAGGTGATGACTGAGAGGTTCGAATAGGGAGGCTGTGGGGAGTGCAATAATGAGTCTGCTAGTTATTCTGAGAAGAAAACTAGAGGTGTTGGTGTAGGTCCCTTTGACTGCTAAGTCTTTGAGACTGGATAAATTCTTGTTGGTGTAGGTGGAGGACCTAAGCTTCTGAAGTTTCTTCCTCCTGGTGGTTCAATGAACAGGCTCAGGGGTCCTAAGGCAGGCATCTTGGTGGTTTTAGGAGCAAGTTGGGTGGAACAGGCTTCTTGGGTGATTTGTTCCTCCTACAATTATCAGGTTCCACAGCTTTTATGGATCTTTTTGTTAGTTGCATGATTTTCTGCAGTAACTGGTTTAGAAATCTTTACAAATATTCAGTAGAAGTAACTATTTTATTCCTGATTTAATTTAATTGTCTAACTGATAAAATGACTTTTCTGCATTTTTCCCCATGCTTGAGTCTGCATCGTACTCCAATACATAAAGGTAGCATTAAATCTGTTAGTTTAGTAAGTAAAAGCTAAGAGAATTATTTGGATTCCTACAGTAAGTTTCTTTTACTCTGCTCTTTCATTCACAAAAAAAAGAAACGCAAGAAAATGCACAGCATCACATAGACAGAGACATAGCATTCATCCATTTCTTAACCAGGAAAGAGTACATGCACAGATCTATACTCCCAGGCATTTCATATTCTAGATATTTTAGCAGCCGCAAAATGAATCTCTGCACCGACTAAATATAAATGTTCACATATTACTTCATTCATGATTTTTTTTATTTCTGAGTTCATTCTAACCATTTGCACAGTATTATAAAAATCATAACTTTTCAAGACTGAGAGTCCGAGCATTCATTTGGATTCTTAGTTTACAAAATTGTCTTGCCAAGCCATTTCGGCCACCTTCCAATAATCATTTATAACATATCTTCTATTCAACCCTAAACCATATGCTCTTCCTTTCCTAATCATCATTCTAAGAATACGAACCAGAGATTTAACCAACAAGAAGATTCACATAGCCGAAAAAAAACACGATTCAATACCATTATCTATGGACAGCTTATAACCCTAGCAAGAACACACCTCAACACCGAAATCACGCACAATATCAAAACCCCTTTTTTTACACAAGTAGGTTTCGGGAGCAGAATCACATTGCTAACAATCAAAAGCTTTAGGTAGAATTCATTTGTGAATTAAGATAGACACTGTGGCCTAACTCTCCCAAAACATTTGACGACCGAACTTATCTCAATGCTATTTCAAAATACTGACAAACAACGACGAAGTACAGGGAGCAACTCTACACATAACCATTGCCATTCGATATTTCGTTAACCATTACTTCAAATTCTCTCCTACAGTGCAAAAAATCGAACCATTATTCTAAGTGCCAAGGAACCCTCGGTTCTTAGGGTTTCCATCCAAAAATTTATATCTAAACTACATCATGGACCTGTCACGGTTCCATTTTATATAGGGCTTAAACCGTACCAACCCAAAAACTTTAAACAAGACCGTAGAGCAACAAAATACGCATGGTTATACCCTTATCAAACAACTTCCAAAATACAGTTTTCAAAGTTCTTAGTAAAAAAACGCATCCGGGCCTCAAAGAGCCGATAGCAACCTAAAATAGTGAATGTTAACCTCTGCATAGGTTTTATCAAAACAAGACGTTAAAAACTCCACTTTCGGCCATCACCGAATTACAAGGTCGAATAGTTTTAATTCTCGGCACACTGAAATCACCCTCAAAAACCAAGCCCAATGGTACCTACGAGGTTTGGTGAACCACCGGAGCTTACCAGGAAATGGATGCCTGCATTCCATTCCAAAACCTTGCTATCAACCTCATACGAAATCGGTGCCTACCAACAGCACAGTCGAGGAGTTTAAAAACAAGAAAAAACGCAACTATGAAAACTATTAACACAGTTTTACTTCTTCGTGAATATTTACCTTTTATCGAAAGCTCGGAACAGTGGCACACCACGCCAGTAAAAGAGCGACGAAGCCTGGCAGCAAGAACAATAACTACAATTTCAAAACTCCGAAGATGATCTTTCATGGAGAGCTCGAAACCTAATACAAATCACTCTCAACAAACTGATAGAAGAACCACACACAGCTACTACGACTATAACATGGCTCTGTGGCAGGTTACAAAACCTGTAACCTCTACAACTATCACACACAGGTCTCGGGTTCAAGACCGAGGAGGAGTCCTCCTCTCAGAAAAGCTAACACTCCTACATTACAGCAAATTCATGCGGCTCCATTTCCTTACCACTGAATGTAACAATGGAAATGAAACTCCTATATTACAACAAATTCGGGCGGCTCCATTTCCTTACCATTTCGAACTCTAGGCCTAAAAAGGTCCGAGAAACACGCAATGGGAATTTTATGGCTGTAAAATCCTTCGCTAACTCCAGTTTAAAATTATTTTGTTGTATACAGAAAATTGTTTTTAATTTACAGGTATGGAAGGATGAGCTGAACGGATGGAGGACAGATTTCCACCAAACAGCCATAGTACGGAACAGCAATTCCATGGCAATCTGGACAACAATTCATCAGATTTATTACGTGCTTTTCAGGAATTGAAAGAAGAGATAAGATCAGTAAAGCAAGACAATGAAAGAATTCTGAGAACACAATAGGAGTTGAAGCAAGTACTGTTCGACCAATATCCAATAGATGAATAGGAAGTTGAACGTACTTCCGAGACTGAAGACTTACCTTATGAGGGAAAGAGTAAGCAAGCAAAAATAGCTGATGAAAAAAGCAACTCAACATCCTCAAGAACTGCCAAACATCCACGTAAAAAGAAGCATAATTATTCTAGTGACAGCAGTGAAGGAGATTTCAAGCCAAAGAGGAAAAGAAATAAACAGTACGAATAGATATCTGGTGAATTCAAGAAAATCAAACCCCCAACTTTCAATGGCGAAACGGAGAAATGAGAGACAGCTGAGGCATGGTTGTCCGGCATGAAAAAGTATTTTCAGATCTACGATTATTCAGAATCCCTAAAGGCAAAAATGGAAATTTACAATCTGACAGGGAAGGCAGATATTTGGTGGCAAGACCTCAAAAGGGTAAAAGGCATAAAGGACCGAGATGTGAGTTGGAGTACTTTTAAAAGATACTTCAAAAAGAAATTCTTATCTGAGAAGTATTATGAATAAAAATCCAAGGAATTCTATGATCTAAAGATGGGAACGATGAACATGAAAGAACTAAATAGCAAGTTTTTAAGTTTGCTGAGGTATGTGTCATACCTGGAGGAAGAAAAACCGAAGGTTCAGAGGTACCTGAGTTGTCTACCCTTCAAGATCAAGGACAGGATAGAGTACGATAACCCTAAGACATTCAAAGAAGCCATGAGGAAAGTAAATATTTGCTTTTACTAGCATAGGAAAAGAGAAGGGGTGCCTAACTGGAAAAACCCAAAACCCTGTAACTTTGAACAGAAAAAGAAAAATTTCAAATATGGTGGAAATTCTGGTTTCCAAAAGAAAATTTTCCAAAGTCAAAATTTTCAAGGGAACAGTTCCAGAAATAATCAGTAGCAGAAATTTACAGCTCACAGAAATATTCCCAATGTTGCCAGGACTAATGAGCAGAAGCCACCTATAAAATGCTTTGAGTGCCAAGGACCTCATTATGCTTCAGATTGCCCTCTTAAGAAGCGGGCAGCTAACCATATTCACTCCATACAGTCTGAAGCTATTGTAGGAGATTTGGCAAGAGAAGTACCCAGAATTAATGCAACTTTAGACAATCAGCAAGCAGAACACCAAGTCTCAATGGTAGAGGTTGAAGGTATGTTACAAAACCATCCAGTTTCTATTTTAATTGATCCTGGTGCTAGTCTAAGTTACATATCACCTGTTATTGTCGAAAATTTTAAGTTGAAAACATAAAAATTCAATAAATCATGGTTGGTCAGACTAGCAACAGGAACGAAAAGAAAAGTTTCTGATTTTGTGGAAATTTGTGTTTTAGCTATGGATCAACTAAAAACACGGATCAAGTTAAATGTTTTACCTTTAGGATCTTATGACATATTAATTGGAATGGACTAGTTGGAAGCCCATCATGTCATTTTGAATTGTTATGAGAATATTTTCACGTTCGTAAATGATGAAGGAAGAATAGTCCGGGTGAAGGGCATTCCTAGAAGGACATCCCTCAGACAGATTTCAGCAATGCAGGTAAAGAAAGCAATTAGAAAGGGATGTCAAATGTTTGCAGGAAATGTGGTAAATGAGAAGTTAAGTACTACAGAAAACAAACTGAAAATTGAAGACATACCCGTCTTAAATGATTTCCAAGATGTGTTTCTGTGAGTATTTTGATCACAGAAGATCTAGGAGCTATGGAGAACCTCACAAAATCAAATTAATTTGCAAAAACAGTGGAAAAACTTGAAAAAGATGATAATTTTACACACAATGTATGCTCAAATCTTTGATTAACTGACTGTCTAACATATGAAAATGTTAGTAACAGGTTTTTATTACATCCATGAGAAAATCGAGAGCATTAGGTGGCTCAAGCTGAGTGTACAAGTCATCAATGCCAAATTGGCCTCAATCCCCCCCTAGGTGGGTCCAACTCAATCCCAATCACCCCAAACAGCCACGAATTCTGGTGTGGAGGTGGCTGAAGCATGCTGGGTCATTAATGAGCTCAAGGCAGGCGTGGGTGAGCAAGTAGAGGAGGTTTGGGGGCCCAAGGGAGCATTAAATGCTCCAAATCTAGCCAAAAATGGGCAAAAATCCACCCTAGCGCCCTTGGTCAACTAAAATTCCCCAAAACAAGGAGAGAGGGCGCACCAGCAATAAATGAGGGCGCACTTGTGGACAAAACAGGAGGCTGGGTGAACTGGTTTGCTTGGAAGTGGGTGTGAACACTCTCAAAAGTGGGTTTTTGACCAACTATAGTCACTTAATCCAAAACATGGTTTAATTAAGCACATGGGCAATAAAAATTTATGGATTATGGTACTAAGTGTGGATTACTGTTCTAACACCCCCCCTTAACCATAACTTAGTACATCTCATGAAAGATAAGTGGGAGGCCTTGGCAACAAAGGCTCAAGTCACCTCAATACAAACAGAAATTTTATTTGTCCATATGAACCGAGGAAAAGAAGTAAAACCTCATGGGATAAAAACTTCCCTCAAAAATGGACATGGGGCTGAACCTGCAATTAAATTGCAGCAATCACCATCCATCACTCACTCCAAGCAAATCTCTCAAGTGAGTGAAGGTCTTCTCAGTAAAGCACTTGGTGAAAATGTCTGCAGTTTGCTCGGTGGATGGACAATACTGCAGTGAAATTACCCTGTCATGCACCAAGCCCCGAATGTAATGCATGTGGATCTCAATGTGCTTTGTTCTTTGCCTCTGTACTGGATCAGTAGATATCTTGATGGCACTTTGATTATCCACCCAAATATTGGTTGGAGAATCAATAGCAACACCAAACTCCCGAAGAATGCCTTGCAACCAAACACACTGTGTGGCTGCGTTCACTGCTGCCCTGTACTCGGCCTCTGCTGATGAAAGAGAAATTGTATGCTGTTTCTTACTTGACCAGCAAATGGGACCTTCAGCAAACATAAACACAAAACCTGAAGTGGACTTTCTATCGATGGGATCTCCCGCCCAATCGGAATCAGAAAATCCAGCTAGTTGAAGTGAAGAACCAGCTGCATAGTGTACCCCGAAGTTCTTTGTTCCTTGGACATAATGGAGGATCCTTTTGGCTGCCTTCCAATGGATCTCATGTGGCTGCTGCATATACCTTGCTACAGCACTTACAGCATAAGACAAATCAGGTCTTGTATGTGTAAGGTACAGCAAACTTCCGACTAGCTGCCTGTAGAGTGTGCAATCCACCAATGGAGAGTCTTCAAATTCACCTAGTTTTATGCCTGAAAGGAATGGGCACTTGGCTGCCTTACATTCAGCCATTTTAAACTTGAATAACAGGTCTGAAGCATACTTAGGTTGACTCAGCAATATACCTCTCTCAGATTTCTCAATTTCCAAACCCAAAAATTGCCTTAGCAATCCTAGGTCGCTCATGGCAAATTCACTGTGCAAAGAAGCTTTAATTGAGCCAATTTGTTTGGTGCAGCTCCCTGTAATTAAGAGATCATCAACATACAGTACAATGACCTACAAATTATCATCACAATGCTGCAAATAAACATTTGGATCAGACTTGCATCGACAGAAACCAATTGAGAGCAAAAAAGCATCCATTTTGGCATACCAAGCCCTGGGGGCTTGCTTGAGTCCATAGAGTGACTTCTTCAACCTGCATACAAGTGTGGGATCCTCTTGGAATCCTTCAGGTTGCTGCATATATATCTCTTCCTGTAGCTCACCATGCAAGAATGCACTTTTGACATCCATGTGGTGAACTTCCCAACCTTTACTAGCTGCCATGGCTAGAGCTAGTCTAATTGAGTCCATCTTTGCAACCGGTGCAAAGGTCTCTGTATAATCCACACCATGGATTTGTGAGTAGCCCTTAGCCACTAACCTAGCCTTATACTTCAGATCAGAACCATCAGCAACAGGTTTGGTTCGGAAAATCCACTTACATTGCACAAGTTTCCTCTTGGGAGGAAGAGGCACCAAATCCCATGTTTTGTTCTCTTGGAGAGACTGGAATTCTTCTTGTATTGCTGCTCTCCACCTTGGATCATGATCCGCTTCCTGATATGATGTTGGATCAGATCCAATCATCATATAACAGTGATCAGCAAGTTCACTTTCATTTGCAAAGGAAGCATTGATTGTTTGAGATCTAGTCTTCCTAGGCTCTTGGGGATTGCCTGCCAATTCACCTGCAGCTTCTATGATTTTTTCAGCCCACTTGGGCCTTGATGGTGACTCATGTACAGCAATGTCATCTTCAGCAATATCAGAAAAATCAGAGGTGGAATCATCACTAATTTCATTAAGGTGTGGAGGAGAGGAGCTTTCCCTCGGTGCAAGCTCAAAATCTGGAATTGGTTCTTCTTTGAATTGCACACTTCTCTCAATGAAATTTTTAAGTGTGGATGTGTCAAAGAGCTTGTAGCCCTTTGTGTCCTCACCATATCCAACCATGATACATTCCCTGCTCTGTGGCTCCAAAGCCTTCCTCTTTTCTGATGGAATTCGAGCCCATGCTCTAGACCCAAAAATCCTGAAATTTGACACATTTGGTTTTTGGCCAAACCATGCCTCATAGGGGGTTTTTCCTTTGACTGATTTGTGAAAGGCTCTGTTCTGAATATGAGCAGCACAATTGATGGCTTCAGCCCATAGCTTAGGGCTTAGATCCCTAGCTTCAATCATGCAAGTAGCCATCTCCTTGAGAGATCTATTTTTCCTCTCTGCCACACCATTTTGCTGAGGTGTGTAGGGGATTGAATGTTGCATTTGGATGCCACATTCCTCACAAAGGTGCTGAATGTTATTATTCACATATTCCTTTCCATTATCAGTCCTAAGGATCTTTATCTTATGACCACTATGGTTCTCCACTAGGGCTTTCCAAATCTTCAATTTCTCAAACACTTCTGACTTCAATTTAAGGAAGTAAACCCAGCAGAATCGAGAGTAGTCATCTATGAATGTAAGTACATACCTTGATCCACCATATGATGGAGTGGGAAGAGGACCAATGAGGTCTGAATGTACCAATCCAAGTGGTTGAGTGGCTCTCCTTGCCATTCCCTTCTCATAGCTGCGCTCAGGATGCTTTCCAACTACACACCCAATGCATGCACCATTTGATGATTTGATTTCTGGAAGCCCTTCCACCATCTCGTCCTTGTGCAGTGTCTGGAGGTATTTGTAGTTCATCTGGCCAAATATTTCATGCCACAACTTGGAGGTCTCGTTGGCATGAGAGACAAGAGCATGGTCACTATAATTTGGAATAAAATTTGAGAATTTGTACATTCTCTCATCATGATCTGCATACCCTACAGCCACAACTTGATTTGAGGAGATTTCTGAGATTTCTACCAAATCTGGAGTAAATGTCACTCTCTTGGCTTCTCCTGTATGGGTCATTTGATAGACTGATAGCAAATTTGCAGCCAATGAAGGTACATAGAGCACATCACTGAAATAGCCACGCTCCATGTCAATCCTACCAATCCCTTTGGTCTGGATTTCTGAATCATCTCCCATTCGAACTGTTGGGCCACCATTCGAATGCATAGAGGAGAAGAGCTCTCTGGATGAAACCATATGTCTGGAAGCTCCTGAATCAATGATAAAGGATGAGGGATTCGAAGTACCTGCTACCAAAGCATGACACTTCTCCTTATTGTCAGGGTTTGAGATGCTCTCCTTCTTCCTTGCGCCCTCAGGGACTGGGATGTTGTTCTTCTCCAGCAGCTGCGCCATTGAGTCAATGGTTTTCTTCATACATGAGCTCTCTGGATGCCATCCCCTATGACAATAGGTGCATTTGGTCTTTTCCTTTCCCTTCTTGTCCTTCTCCTTTGACAGATTCGAACCCCCATCTGCAGACTTGGTCTTGTCAAACTTCCTCTTCTCTTGCTGCTTCGAATTCTTGGCTTTCTGCTTTCCTTTGCTTGCATTTGAAACACCCATTTCCAATGCTTGGTCCTTTGATTTTATGGTGCCCATCTGAACTAGTTTATCCTGCTCCTGAGTGAGACACTCCATGAAGGTAGCTAGTGATGGCATTTGCCAATTTCGAAGGGTCATTTTGGCTGAGTGAAATGTGCTAACAAATACTGAAAACTCTGGGCCTAGCTTCGAAAGGATGGACAGAATCAGTTGTTCCTCCTTCTTAACAATTCCACATTGTTGCAGTTGAAGCACCAGTGACTTGAATTTCGTGAAGAACTCCTGGATGGTTTCAAAATGCGCTGGGCTCAAGCTAATGAGCTCGTTTTCAAGCTGGTGGCCTCTCAGTTCATCAGTTTTCCCAAAGAGTGATTCTAGCATCACCCATACTTCATTGGGAGTTGTCAAACTGTCTGTATGAAACAAGAGTTCCCTTGAAATGCTCAGGCATAGCAATCCATAAGCTTCATCAAGTCGATTGTAGTACTTTGCTTTCTCCACAGCAGAATTTGGCTCCACTTCTGTGCCCATGGTTACTCTATAGAGACCCTTAGATCTCAGCTTGATAACCATCTCAGCCTTCCAATCGAAAAAATTGAAGGGTGTGAGCAACATTTGGTTTGCTTCCATGACTGCTGCGTTAATGGTGAGAAAACTACTGAAACACCTGCAAAAAACACTCAATTTTTGTCTGGAAATCCTCTCTAGAATGCAGTTCAATGCTCAATATTGACCTGCAACTCACTAACTCCACGATGGCTCTGATACCATGTGAGTATTTTGATCACAGAAGATCTAGGAGCTATGGAGAACCTCACAAAATCGAATTAATTTGCAAAAACAGTGGAAAAACTTGAAAAAGATGATAATTTTACACACAATGTATGCTCAAATCTTTGATTAACTGACTGTCTAACATATGAAAATGTTAGTAACAGGTTTTTATTACATCCATGAGAAAATCGAGAGCATTAGGTGGCTCAAGCTGAGTGTACAAGTCATCAATGCCAAATTGGCCTCAATCCCCCCTAGGTGGGTCCAACTCAATCCCAATCACCCCAAACAGCCACGAATTCTGGTGTGGAGGTGGCTGAAGCATGATGGGTCATTAATGAGCTCAAGGCAGGCGTGGGTGAGCAAGTAGAGGAGGTTTGGGGGCCCAAGGGAGCATTAAATGCTCCAAATCTAGCCAAAAATGGGCAAAAATCCACCCTAGCGCCCTTGGTCAACTAAAATTCCCCAAAACAAGGAGAGAGGGCGCACCAGCAATAAATGAGGGTGCACTTGTGGACAAAACAGGAGGCTGGGTGAACTGGTTTGCTTGGAAGTGGGTGTGAACACTCTCAAAAGTGGGTTTTTGACCAACTATAGTCACTTAATCCAAAACATGGTTTAATTAAGCACATGGGCAATAAAAATTTATGGATTATGGTACTAAGTGTGGATTACTGTTCTAACACCCCCCCTTAACCATAACTTAGTACATCTCATGAAAGATAAGTGGGAGGCCTTGGCAACAAAGGCTCAAGTCACCTCAATACAAACAGAAATTTTATTTGTCCATATGAACCGAGGAAAAGAAGTAAAACCTCATGGGATAAAAACTTCCCTCAAAAATGGACATGGGGCTGAACCTGCAATTAAATTGCAGCAATCACCATCCATCACTCACTCCAAGCAAAGCTCTCAAGTGAGTGAAGGTCTTCTCAGTAAAGCACTTGGTGAAAATGTCTGCAGTTTGCTCGGTGGATGGACAATACTGCAGTGAAATTACCCTGTCATGCACCAAGCCCCGAATGTAATGCATGTGGATCTCAATGTGCTTTGTTCTTTGCCTCTGTACTGGATCAGTAGATATCTTGATGGCACTTTGATTATCCACCCAAATATTGGTTGGAGAATCAATAGCAACACCAAACTCCCGAAGAATGCCTTGCAACCAAACACACTGTGTGGCTGCGTTCACTGCTGCCCTGTACTCGGCCTCTGCTGATGAAAGAGAAATTGTATGCTGTTTCTTACTTGACCAGCAAATGGGACCTTCAGCAAACATAAACACAAAACCTGAAGTGGACTTTCTATCGATGGGATCTCCCGCCCAATCGGAATCAGAAAATCCAGCTAGTTGAAGTGAAGAACCAGCTGCATAGTGTACCCCGAAGTTCTTTGTTCCTTGGACATAATGGAGGATCCTTTTGGCTGCCTTCCAATGGATCTCATGTGGCTGCTGCATATACCTTGCTACAGCACTTACAGCATAAGACAAATCAGGTCTTGTATGTGTAAGGTACAGCAAACTTCCGACTAGCTGCCTGTAGAGTGTGCAATCCACCAATGGAGAGTCTTCAAATTCACCTAGTTTTATGCCTGAAAGGAATGGGCACTTGGCTGCCTTACATTCAGCCATTTTAAACTTGAATAACAGGTCTGAAGCATACTTAGGTTGACTCAGCAATATACCTCTCTCAGATTGCTCAATTTCCAAACCCAAAAATTGCCTTAGCAATCCTAGGTCGCTCATGGCAAATTCACTGTGCAAAGAAGCTTTAATTGAGCCAATTTGTTTGGTGCAGCTCCCTGTAATTAAGAGATCATCAACATACAGTACAATGACCTACAAATTATCATCACAATGCTGCAAATAAACATTTGGATCAGACTTGCATCGACAGAAACCAATTGAGAGCAAAAAAGCATCCATTTTGGCATACCAAGCCCTAGGGGCTTGCTTGAGTCCATAGAGTGACTTCTTCAACCTGCATACAAGTGTGGGATCCTCTTGGAATCCTTCAGGTTGCTGCATATATATCTCTTCCTGTAGCTCACCATGCAAGAATGCACTTTTGACATCCATGTGGTGAACTTCCCAACCTTTACTAGCTGCCATGGCTAGAGCTAGTCTAATTGAGTCCATCTTTGCAACCGGTGCAAAGGTCTCTGTATAATCCACACCATGGATTTGTGAGTAGCCCTTAGCCACTAACCTAGCCTTATACTTCAGATCAGAACCATCAGCAACAGGTTTGGTTCGGAAAATCCACTTACATTGCACAAGTTTCCTCTTGGGAGGAAGAGGCACCAAATCCCATGTTTTGTTCTCTTGGAGAGACTGGAATTCTTCTTGTATTGCTGCTCTCCACCTTGGATCATGATCCGCTTCCTGATATGATGTTGGATCAGATCCAATCATCATATAACAGTGATCAGCAAGTTCACTTTCATTTGCAAAGGAAGCATTGATTGTTTGAGATCTAGTCTTCCTAGGCTCTTGGGGATTGCCTGCCAATTCACCTGCAGCTTCTATGATTTTTTCAGCCCACTTGGGCCTTGATGGTGACTCATGTACAGCAATGTCATCTTCAGCAATATCAGAAAAATCAGAGGTGGAATCATCACTAATTTCATTAAGGTGTGGAGGAGAGGAGCTTTCCCTCGGTGCAAGCTCAAAATCTGGAATTGGTTCTTCTTTGAATTGCACACTTCTCTCAATGAAATTTTTAAGTGTGGATGTGTCAAAGAGCTTGTAGCCCTTTGTGTCCTCACCATATCCAACCATGATACATTCCCTGCTCTGTGGCTCCAAAGCCTTCCTCTTTTCTGATGGAATTCGAGCCCATGCTCTAGACCCAAAAATCCTGAAATTTGACACATTTGGTTTTTGGCCAAACCATGCCTCATAGGGGGTTTTTCCTTTGACTGATTTGTGAAAGGCTCTGTTCTGAATATGAGCAGCACAATTGATGGCTTCAGCCCATAGCTTAGGGCTTAGATCCCTAGCTTCAATCATGCAAGTAGCCATCTCCTTGAGAGATCTATTTTTCCTCTCTGCCACACCATTTTGCTGAGGTGTGTAGGGGATTGAATGTTGCATTTGGATGCCACATTCCTCACAAAGGTGCTGAATGTTATTATTCACATATTCCTTTCCATTATCAGTCCTAAGGATCTTTATCTTATGACCACTATGGTTCTCCACTAGGGCTTTCCAAATCTTCAATTTCTCAAACACTTCTGACTTCAATTTAAGGAAGTAAACCCAGCAGAATCGAGAGTAGTCATCTATGAATGTAAGTACATACCTTGATCCACCATATGATGGAGTGGGAAGAGGACCAATGAGGTCTGAATGTACCAATCCAAGTGGTTGAGTGGCTCTCCTTGCCATTCCCTTCTCATAGCTGCGCTCAGGATGCTTTCCAACTACACACCCAATGCATGCACCATTTGATGATTTGATTTCTGGAAGCCCTTCCACCATCTCGTCCTTGTGCAGTGTCTGGAGGTATTTGTAGTTCATCTGGCCAAATATTTCATGCCACAACTTGGAGGTCTCGTTGGCATGAGAGACAAGAGCATGGTCACTATAATTTGGAATAAAATTTGAGAATTTGTACATTCTCTCATCATGATCTGCATACCCTACAGCCACAACTTGATTTGAGGAGATTTCTGAGATTTCTACCAAATCTGGAGTAAATGTCACTCTCTTGGCTTCTCCTGTATGGGTCATTTGATAGACTGATAGCAAATTTGCAGCCAATGAAGGTACATAGAGCACATCACTGAAATAGCCACGCTCCATGTCAATCCTACCAATCCCTTTGGTCTGGATTTCTGAATCATCTCCCATTCGAACTGTTGGGCCACCATTCGAATGCATAGAGGAGAAGAGCTCTCTGGATGAAACCATATGTCTGGAAGCTCCTGAATCAATGATAAAGGATGAGGGATTCGAAGTACCTGCTACTATAGCATGACACTTCTCCTTATTGTCAGGGTTTGAGATGCTCTCCTTCTTCCTTGCGCCCTCAGGGACTGGGATGTTGTTCTTCTCCAGCAGCTGCGCCATTGAGTCAATGGTTTTCTTCATACATGAGCTCTCTGGATGCCATCCCCTATGACAATAGGTGCATTTGGTCTTTTCCTTTCCCTTCTTGTCCTTCTCCTTTGACAGATTCGAACCCCCATCTGCAGACTTGGTCTTGTCAAACTTCCTCTTCTCTTGCTGCTTCGAATTCTTGGCTTTCTGCTTTCCTTTGCTTGCATTTGAAACACCCATTTCCAATGCTTGGTCCTTTGATTTTATGGTGCCCATCTGAACTAGTTTATCCTGCTCCTGAGTGAGACACTCCATGAAGGTAGCTAGTGATGGCATTTGCCAATTTCGAAGGGTCATTTTGGCTGAGTGAAATGTGCTAACAAATACTGAAAACTCTGGGCCTAGCTTCGAAAGGATGGACAGAATCAGTTGTTCCTCCTTCTTAACAATTCCACATTGTTGCAGTTGAAGCACCAGTGACTTGAATTTCGTGAAGAACTCCTGGATGGTTTCAAAATGCGCTGGGCTCAAGCTAATGAGCTCGTTTTCAAGCTGGTGGCCTCTCAGTTCATCAGTTTTCCCAAAGAGTGATTCTAGCATCACCCATACTTCATTGGGAGTTGTCAAACTGTCTGTATGAAACAAGAGTTCCCTTGAAATGCTCAGGCATAGCAATCCATAAGCTTCATCAAGTCGATTGTAGTACTTTGCTTTCTCCACAGCAGAATTTGGCTCCACTTCTGTGCCCATGGTTACTCTATAGAGACCCTTAGATCTCAGCTTGATAACCATCTCAGCCTTCCAATCAAAAAAATTGAAGGGTGTGAGCAACATTTGGTTTGCTTCCATGACTGCTGCGTTAATGGTGAGAAAACTACTGAAACACCTGCAAAAAACACTCAATTTTTGTCTGGAAATCCTCTCTAGAATGCAGTTCAATGCTCAATATTGACCTGCAACTCACTAACTCCACGATGGCTCTGATACCATGTGATTATTTTGATCACAGAAGATCTAGGAGCTATGGAGAACCTCACAAAATCGAATTAATTTGCAAAAACAGTGGAAAAACTTGAAAAAGATGATAATTTTACACACAATGTATGCTCAAATCTTTGATTAACTGACTGTCTAACATATGAAAATGTTAGTAACAGGTTTTTATTACATCCATGAGAAAATCGAGAGCATTAGGTGGCTCAAGCTGAGTGTACAAGTCATCAATGCCAAATTGGCCTCAATCCCCCCTAGGTGGGTCCAACTCAATCCCAATCACCCCAAACAGCCACGAATTCTGGTGTGGAGGTGGCTGAAGCATGCTGGGTCATTAATGAGCTCAAGGCAGGCGTGGGTGAGCAAGTAGAGGAGGTTTGGGGGCCCAAGGGAGCATTAAATGCTCCAAATCTAGCCAAAAATGGGCAAAAATCCACCCTAGCGCCCTTGGTCAACTAAAATTCCCCAAAACAAGGAGAGAGGGCGCACCAGCAATAAATGAGGGTGCACTTGTGGACAAAACAGGAGGCTGGGTGAACTGGTTTGCTTGGAAGTGGGTGTGAACACTCTCAAAAGTGGGTTTTTGACCAACTATAGTCACTTAATCCAAAACATGGTTTAATTAAGCACATGGGCAATAAAAATTTATGGATTATGGTACTAAGTGTGGATTACTGTTCTAACAGTTTCCTAAAGAGATTCCAGGACTGCCTCCAAAAAGAGATCTAGATTTTACTATTGAATTAGTACCGGGTGCAGTGCCAAATTCCAAGGCTCCATACAGGATGAATATACTAGAGCTTAATGAGTTGAAATCCTAGTTGAAGGAACTGATTGATAAAAAGTATATCAGACCCAGCGTGTCTCCTTGGGGAGCACTGGTCATTTTTGTTAAAAAGAAGGATGGCACCTTAGGACTTTGCATAGATTAGCGGCAACTAAATAATATGACGATCAAGAATAGGTATCCGTTGCCCCACATTGATGACCTATTTGACCAACTACGCGGAGCAACGATATTCTCAAAGATTGATTTACGGTCAGGATATCATCAGGTTCGGGTGAAGGATGAAGACATTTTCAAAACAGCCTTTAGAACTCGATATGGACATTATGAGTTTGTGGTCATGCCATTTGGGTTGACTAATGCCCCTGATGTATTTATGTGTTTGATGAACAAAATTCTGCACAAATATTTGGATAAGTTTGTCGTTGTGTTTATCGAAGACATTTTAGTATATTATAAGAGCAAGGAAGAGCATGATGAACATCTATGTATCATTCTGCAAGTTCTGAGAGAGCACCAGTTGTATGCTAAGTTCAGTAAGTGTGATTTTTACAAAGATAAGATTCAGTACTTAGGACACATAGTCTCTAAGGAAGGGATTTATGTTGATCCCACTAAGATAAAGGCAATTAATGAATGGCCAGTTCCTAAAGATGTGACGGATGTACGATCATTCATGGGTATTACTGGTTATTACAGAAAATTCATTGAAGGGTTTTCAAAAATTGCAAACCCCATAACATCCTTGCAGAAGAAAGGAAAGAAGTTTGTGTGGGATCAGAAGTGTGAGGACATTTTCAAGAGGTTGAAAGAATGACTTACTACAGCACCTATTTTAAGGATTGCATATCCCACTAAGGATTTTTTAGTGTGTACTGACGCGTGTAATGACAAACTTGGAGGAGTCCTAATGCAGGAGGGACATGTCGTAGCCTATGAATCAAGAAAGCTGAAAATCCATGAGAAGAACTACTCTACTTACAATCTAGAATTGTTGGCAGTTATTC
This sequence comes from Larix kaempferi, assembly GCA_027924585.1. Lineage (NCBI taxonomy): Eukaryota > Viridiplantae > Streptophyta > Pinopsida > Pinales > Pinaceae > Larix > Larix kaempferi. The sequence continues at coordinate 9,344,507 of BSBM01000428.1, forward strand.
ATGCCTTGAAAATGTGGCGTCACCACCTTATTGACAGAAAATTTACCTTAATGACAGATAACATGGGGCTGAAATATTTATTAGATCAGGCAAATCTGAATGCTAGACAAGCTAGATGGCTAACTTTTCTGAGTGAATATGATTTTGACATTCAGCACATTAAGGGGAAGGAAAATAAGGTTGTTGATGCATTAAGTTGTAATGCAAGGATATATTTTATTTCAGCTATCAACACGTATGCCACAGACTTGGAAAAACAGATTTTTGAAGGAATCAAAAATGATGAAGAGTACAGAAAATTACATGAAAGGACAGCGGAAAACAATTCTGAAAATTCTAGGACAGATTACAGTTTGAAGGAAAATGGCTTATTACTGTACAAAAAAAAACTGTATGTACCAAACGTACCAGCGGTAAAAATTCTGATTTTGGATGAGATGCACAAAAGCCACTACTCTTGCCATCTAGGTTATCAGAAAACCATCACAATGCTACGGAAAGAGTACTATTGGCCCAGAATGAAGGATGAAGTAGCGGAGTATATAGCTAAGTGTTTTGACTGTCAAAAGGTAAAGGTGGAACATCAGCATCCTGTTGGATTGCTACAACCATTGCCGATACTGGAAATGGGAAATCATAAGTATAGATTTTATCACTGGGTTACCAAAGAATGAAAAATAGCACGACTCCATCATGGTGGTAGTAGACAAACTTAGTAAAGCAGCACATTTTATCCCTGTAAAAACTACCCATAAAGCTCCTAACATTGCAGAAATCTTTATGAAGCAGATTTTTTGACTGAATGGGATACCAAAGGTAATAGTTTTAGACCGCGATTCAAAGTTTACAGGAAATTTCTGGAGGTCCTTGTTTAAAGGGTTGAATACAACCTTAAATTTCAGCACAGCATTCCATCCACAAACCGATGGACAGACAGAAAGGGTGAATCAGATTTTGGAAGATATGCTAAGAATGTATGTTAAGGATCAGCCTGGTAAGTGGGAGGACTATTTGCATCTGGTAGAATTTGCATATAACAATCACTACCATGCATCAGCCAAGCTTAGCCCATTTGAAATTCTTTATGGTCGAAAATGTAACACACCAGTTTCTTGGGGTGATCCAATTAACAAGGTTATATTAGGACCTAGGTTGTTGCAGGAGTTAGAGCTAATTGTGAAACAGGTACAGAGAAATCTTAAAGTTTCCCAAGATAGGCAGAAAAGCCAAGCAAACCTTAAAAGAACTCATAAAGAGTTCCAGGTTGGTGAGCATGTTTTTCTTAAGGTAAGGCCGAAAAAGAGTTCATTGAAGTTGGGAAGCTGTGCCAAACTGGCACCCAGGTATTGTGGCCCTTTCGAAATTTTGTCGAGGGTTGGACCTGTGGCATACCAATTGGCCTTGCCCTCAAATCTCAAAAGACATAATGTTTTTCACATTTCACTTTTAAATAAATATGTGCATGATACTACTCATGTTGTAAATTGGAATGATGTTCAGGTAGAACAAGACGGCGATTTTCCGGTGGAATCGGATTGTATCCTCGCAAGGAAGGAAACTCTACTCCGGATTCGCACCATTGGACAAGTAAAAGTGCAATGGAAGCACCTTAGCCTAGCAGAGGCAACCTGGGAGTTGGAAAGTAGTATGCAGGCAGCATACCCAACTCTGTTTCAGGAACACTCAGAGAGTGAATAAACAACATCGAAGACGATGTTGAGGCTTAAGGGGGGGTGTCTGTCACCTACCCAAATTTTGAGAATAATTATTTTATTTTGCAAAATACTTTATGTTAAATTATAATTACAAAGTTTTGTAATTATGACAAAATATGGTCAAAGATTACTGTAATGACTCATTATTATTATTTAATAAATTAAAAAAGGAGACAAACATTCAAGAAGCCTGTTACAAGAGTGTTCACTGGCCCACTAGGAGGAATGGAGGCTAATAGAAGGCATGGGACAGATGGCAGCATTTGCACTCTACCACTAGCTATTGGTATGGGACAACTACCCCTAAAAATTTGGCATTCCCCCTCCAGGTGGAGGGAGGTGAGCAGGTAGATCACTAATGACCAGTTAACTACAAAAAGGCCTAGGCAGCCTGTATAAGGCAATTCAAATTGAGCAGTGAGCTCTTACAATATTTTCTGCAGAAATATTTCCTCATTTGCATCAGGTGATGACTAAGAGATTCGAATAGGGAGGCTGTGGGGAGTGCAATAATGAGTCTGCTAGTTATTCTGAGAAGAAAACCAGAGGTGCTGGTGCAGGTCCCTTTGACTGCTAAGTCTTTGAGACTGGATAAATTCTTGCTGCTGTAGGTGGAGGACCTAAGCTTTTGAAGTTCCTTCCTCTTGGTGGTTCAGTGAACAAGCTCGGGGGTCCTAAGGCAGGCATCTTGGTTGTTTTAGGAGCAGGTTGGGTGGAACAGGCTTCTTGGGTGATTTGATCCTCCTACAATTATCAGGTTCTACAGCTTTTATGGATCTTTTTGTTAGTTGCATGATTTTCTACAATAACTGGTTTAGAAATATTTACAAATATTCAGTAGAAGTAACTATTTTATTCCTGATTTAATTTAATTGTCTAACTGATAAAATGACTTTTCTGCATTTTTCCCCATGCTTGAGTCTGCATCGTACTCCAGTACATAAAGGTAGCATTAAATCTGTTAGTTTAGTAAGTAAAAGCTAAGAGAATTGTTGTTCGCTCTGCAACTAGGTTTTGAGAGTCAACTTGATGCGATGAACTTGGCGGCCATGGTTCCTTCCATGGTCACCACCCCCTTCCGATGGTGATTTTTGACGGTTCCCCTATGCTTGGTGTGGTGGCAGTGACCCATTGGATTTGCAGGCTCTTCCTGCATTCCAGTGGCGATGGCGGCGGTTCTCCCTGCTTTCTAGTGGCAGCGATTCTCCCTGTGTTCTGGTGGCGGCGGCGACGACAGTTTATTGTGCTTCCTCGAAGCGGCATCGGCGGCAGCGAGTCAGCTGGAGCTTCGGCAAGATACTGATTCCTATGGTGGTGGCGGCAAGGTTTTGGCCGTGGGCAACTGCGAGCTCCTGCTCTCCTTTGGCAGCGGTGGCTGCTCCCTTGCTGAGGATGGCGCTAGTTGTGGAGGCTAGTCCGACTAGCGCTCGCAGATGGAGGTGTAATGGTTGGGCGCTTTCGTGAATCGGTTCAGCGTTTCTTGATTTCGAATTCAAGATTTGCAAATTTTCATGGCGTCCGTGGTGCGTTCTTTGGAGCTCAACAAGGCGCCATGAATCCTGTTACACATTACCGTAACATGAATTCGTCTTCTCAACCCCTGCAATATTCTTCCGTGGCTGCAGCCATGGCTCCGCAAATTCGTGTCAATGGAGCGAAATGCTCCTGCTGCCTCTTCCATTCACGATTTCAAAGATGCGAAGGGATTGTTCTCAGCGTTAACCACGAGGGAGCTCGTGCTTCGCTCTTCAATCTGCTCCTCGTTTCCTGTGAGCCGGTCATGGATCTTGGCATGAAGGTGCTGAAATCGCCTCTGATGGACTACGCGCCTTGCAGAGTGCCGATTCTGAGCTGTGAAGCGGACGGTGTTCTCATTTCTGCGCCGGAGAACTGATGCAGAGGCCTCGGACATCTTGTCCAGAATGTGGGCGCTGGGTTTGAAGGGCATTCTTGATTACAGCTTAGAGCCGACGAGACTGTGATGGAAATCTTTCATTTTAAATTGTGGTGGCCCTGTTCTAGGGCGTATTTGTTCTTAGGGTACTTCGGTACTTGTATTTTTTTTTCTGAAAGCTATGATACTTAAGCTGAAAAGCTTATTTACAGATCTTCTTAGAGCCGTTGCTTTGGGTTCTTGGAGGCTGGAGGGTGGAGCCCTTGGCGTCTGGGGCTCTTGGTTCTCGGCTTGATTCGGCGGACTGCTCCAGTCCAAAATGGGGTTTGTCTGGCTGCTTCTTCATCAGGGGTTTGCTTGCTGGCTGTTTTTGTCGGTTTGGGAGGTCTACCGTGTCTGCTGCTCTGTCCACAGACATGGATCTTCTGCTTCCTTCGATGAGGGTTTCGGTTATGATGGATCTATATCTTTATGTGGAGGATCTTCTACAAAGAACTGTGGATAGTCATAGCTTCTAGTTCTTTTCTGTATTCTCCATTCTTCTGTGCAATGAGGGTTTGTTCCTGAGCTCATTTACTGTACCCACTTATATGTGACAATGTATGGAGCAGCTTTTGCTCTCCATATATCTGCAGAATGTAATTTTTTATCTTCTGATAATAAAATTACGACTTTTTCCGAGGAAAAAAAAAAGCTAAGAGAATTATTTGGATTCCTACAGTAAGTTTCTTTTACTCTACTCTTTCATTCACAAAAAAAAGAAACGCAAGAAAATGCACAGCATCACATAGACAGAGACATAGCATTCATCCATTTCTTAACTAGGAAAGAGTACATGCACAGATCTATACTCCCAGGCATTTCATATTCTAGATATTTTAGCAGCCACAAAATGAATCTCTGCACCGACTAAATATAAATGTTCACATATTATTCATTCATGATTTTTTTTTTATTTCTGAGTTCATTCTAACCATTTGCACAGTATTATAAAAATCATAACTTTTCAGGACTGAGAGTCCGAGCATTCATTTGGATTCTTAGTTTACAAAATTGTCTTGCCTTGAGCCATTTCGGCCACCTTCCAATAATCATTTATAACAGATATTCTATTCAACCCTAAACCATATGCTATTCCTTTCCTAATCATCGTTCTAAGAATACGAACCAGAGATTTAACCAACAAGAAGATACACATAGCCGGAAAAAAACACGATTCAGTACCATTATCTATGGACAGCTTATAACCCTAGCAAGAATGCACCTCAACACCGAAATCACGCACAATATCAAAACCCCTTTTTTTATACAGGTAGGTTTCGGGTGCAGAATCACATTGCTAACAATCAAAAGCTTCAGGTAGAATTCATTTGCGAATTAAGATAGACACTGTGGCCTAACTCTCCCAAAACATTCGACGACCGAACTTATCTCAATGCTATTTCAAAATACCGACAAACAACGACGAAGTACAAGAAGCAACTCTACACATAACCATTGCCATTCGATATTTCGTTAACCATTACTTCAAATTCTCTCCTATAGTGCAAAAAATCGAACCATTATTCTAAGTGCCAAGGAACCCTCGGTTCTTAGGGTTTCCATCCAAAAATTTATATCTAAACTACATCATGGACCTGTCATGGTTCCATTTTATATAGGGCTTAAACCGTACAAACCCAAAAACTTTAAACAAGACCATAGAGCAACAAAATACGCAGGGTTATACCCTTATCAAACAACTTCCAAAATACAATTTTCAAAGTTCTTAGTAAAAAAACTCATCCGGACCTCAAAGAGCCGATAGCAACCTAAAATAGTGAATGTTAACCTCTGCATAGGTTTTATCAAAACAAGACGTTAAAAACTCCTCTTTCGGCCATCACCGAATTACAAGGTCGACTAGTTTTAACTCTCGGCACACATAAATCACCCTTAAAAACCAATCCCAACGGTACCTACGAGGTTTGGTGAACCACCGGAGCTTACCAGGAAACGGATGCCTGCATTCCATTCCAAAACCTTGCTATCAACCTCATACGAAACCGGTGCCTGCCAACAACACAGTTGAGGAGTTTAAAAACAAGAAAAACGCAACTATGAAAACTATTAACACAGTTTTACTTCTTCGTGAATATTTACCTTTTATCGAAAGCTTGGAACAGTGGCACACCACGCCGGTAAAAGAGCGACGAAGCCTGGCAGCAAGAACAATAACTACAATTTCAAAACTTCGAAGACGATCTTTCATGGAGAACTTGAAACCCAATATGAATCACTCTCAACAAACTGACAGAAGAACCACACACAGCTACTACGACTGTAACATGGCTCTATGGCATGTTGCAAAACCCGTAACCTCTACAACTATCACACACAGGTCTCGGGTTCAAGACGGAGGAGGAGTCCTCCTCTCAGAAAAGCTAACACTCCTACATTATAGCAAATTCGGGCGACTCCATTTCCTTACCACTGAACGTAACAATGGAAATGAGAGACCATCTTCCATCACTTACCATCGCAAGTCTAGGGTTTGTCCACAGCTCTAGATCTTGGGGAGATCGACGGTGGATCAACTGCCAGGAGGGCACGTTGATAACCCAACCTGCTTCACAATCAATGTTATTTAATGACTGCATCTACCAATGCCAGGTAAGTAGACTAAAGAGTTTGTGCATGGCACAGCTCGGTTAATATGGCACTCATTACAATCTCAAGCACTTGAAGATCCTACACGGTGGCTTCCACTTCATTCACCAAGTGGTTCGACGTTATTCAAGCCTATCAGTCGCCAGATTGGAAATCATGTCAAAGTACCGAGCCATCATAACCTACTATCAATAGCATAGTATTGCATATTAGGTCCTTGTGTGCAATGTTATATGTTTTTCGAAGGTTGTAGGTATTGTGATAATGGTAATATCACGCACAATTTTTTATTAAGGTTAATGCACGGTCAATACAAATATTTGCCTCTTATAATTGGCTGGTATAGTATGATTTTGCATAGTCTCCATAGTATATGCATAGTCACATAGGGTTAAGTTTTCATGTTTTAGTCATACTATATATATATATATATATAGCATAGGATTGGTTCATGCATCATAATAAGTAGACATAGCACAATATCATATTCATAACATTCTTTTCACCATAGTATTTGTATTAAAATTCAATGATAAGAGTAAAGCTAGATGCATAGTGAGCATGACCAATAAACGTTAAATTGAATCTTTAGCACTTGACCACAATATATTTCATTATCGACAATCAATGATAATGGTGAGTCATAGAATAAGTCCAAACTCTAAGGATATATATAACACATCGATCACTGTGTTATTATAGTATAGTTAGTTTAGATGACTTCTCATAGACAACATATTAAATAGCATTATAACCAGAAATTGACAACGTGTTCCACTAGCATTGAAGAGTTTGTAATCCAACCCGTTAACTAGAATTGGAACCAAAATGTTCATACCTCCAGCAACTTGATTCACCAGGGCGTACTTAGCATCTAATTATACATTGACAATGAATTAGAAAATACTTTAACCTTGTTGAAAAATCTTCCCTATTGTTTGCACATGGAAACATGTTTCAAATGCCTTAGCCAATCATAGCTAAGTAAACTTCGGGATACCTCGTAGGACCCCTTCATCATCACACAAGCCAACTATCAGCACATCATCAAGAATAACATAATAAGCACGGCATGAAATCTTTTCTTTGAGCTTAAGCAAATCTGGAAACTCCATTCTTTTGCGTAATCATAAAAGGACCCTTCGTCAAAAAGGTTAGCACTCATTTCAAACTGAAATAGTAATTGCATTTACATCATATCATTTGGAAAGTATGATGTGTCAGTGTTTTTTATTATCTTAAGTGAAGAAATTTATTTAATTTATATTTCCACATTAATGACTTTTGATAATTATTGCTAATTTAAAAAATTTAAATTTTTGGGATGCTACAATTACGACCAACGTCTAGGCTAAACCTCATAGATGGGTGATCTAAAGATTTCAACTCAAGACCCAAAATGAAAACAAAATCCAAACAAAGATATCTAAAAACCTCAATGATATGATTATTTCACTGTTAACCAAAAAGAATGAGATGGTCCGACCATTATGGCAGTATATTGGATTCTTTGGTCTCACTGTTTCGGCGTTAAACTCAAAACAAGTCCGTCCAAAACTAAAATAGCAGCGAAACATCGAACTTTTGTAGAAAAAAGTAAGTGTTGCGACCAATTTTGGGGCAATAACTCATAAGTTGGTGAACTAAAACCTCGACTCAGAACTTTAAGCGTGAACATTAAGTGTGATAAAAAACCAACTATTTTGGCGTAAAAAAGGAAATGGTCCCGATTGTTTCGGCGTAGAATCGTATTCAAAAAGGAAATGGTCCCAACTGTTTCGGCGTAGAATCATATTAGGGTCCAACCGTTTCGGTGTAGTATTGGAAAATAGCCCGAATGTTTTGGTGCTAAATCGAATTCTATTCCAACCGTTTCAATGAACTTATGATAAGTCACTGAAACAGTTTCAAACTTGAAATTTTTCTAAGTGTTTAAATCTTTGATGGAAACAAACTCCAAGAAAACTTTGGTGATAAGGCAACAAAATAAAGCTAGGAGATAGATTCAAAATAGAAGGAGGGGTCCTAAATTTGCAAAACAAATGGGGAAGGGGTTGCAGCTGCAACATGCTATAAAGATCATCTATATTTACACAAGAAATCATCATTTAAATCATGAGTGTTATTTGATTTATATTCATCTCCCACATCTAGTCATTCAACATTTCATAAAACATACGAAAATATAAAATGATCTTTTTTGCGAAGGCATGAAGAAGGACATTCACACATTTGTGGAAGAATGTGACACTTGTCAATGAGATAAAGGCAAATTAATCCTCCAAGTGAAATTCAAACCCTACCCATTCCACCTACAGTATGGATTGGCATTTCTATTGATTTCATTGTGGGGTTAACAAAGTATGGAAATAATTCTATAATCATGGTTATGGTTGATTTCCTTTCCAAATATGCTCATTTTTTCCCTACAACGTGCTTTCAAGGCCTCTATGGTAGCTCAAATATTCATAAATAACATCTTCAAACTCCATGGTATGTCGTAGTTTATTCTCACAAACCATGAACCCACCTTCACTAGAAATTTATAGCAAGGTTGTTTCATCTCTTAAGGAAATCAACTAAATCCTATCACCACCTATCACCCCAAAACTGATTATCAAACAAAATCTGTCAACAAGTGTCTGGAATCGTATTTGTGGTGCTTTAGTTCAAAGCGACAATCCCAATGGACTCATTGGTTACCTCTACCAGAATGGTGGTATAATACAACTTATCACATTGCCACTTGAATGACTCCCTTTAAAGTTGTCTATGGTTGAAATCCCCCCTTAATAATATACTACTTAGCAGGTTTCTCTAAGGTGTGGGATTTCAACAAAACACTCACAACTCAAGATGACATTCTTTGCACTCTTAAGTATAATTTGGTAATGGCTCAAAATAGGATGAAGCAACGAGATGATTAGCATCATTCAGAACAACATTTTTTAGAAGGGGATCAGGTATTTATATGCCTACCCCTACACGCATACCTCACTTAAGAAGAACAACCACCGCCAAAATCGTGTTCTCAAGTTTTATGAGCCCTATAAGGTCCTCAAACATGTTTGCCCTGTGTCTTGCAAATTGGAGCTACCTAACCACTCTAACATTCATCCCATCTTTGATTGTGCCTAAAGGCACTTTCTACACCCCAGTATGAGGGAGAAGTGTAATTTCATGCTCAACATGGAGTTGACATGTGGCACTTTAATAAAATAATAAAATAGTAAGTAAATAAAAATTTTACAATGTCAACTCTAACTTAAAGTTCAAAATAAAACAATTATATATTATAATTAATTAAACCTAAAAAAAATTAATAAAACTTGAGGGAAAAGTGTAATTATTTGCTCAGTGTGGAGTTGACATGTGGCAATTGAATAAATAATAAAAAAAATAAGTAAACAAAAATTTAACAATGTCAACCCTAACCTAAAATTCAAAACCAGTATGAGGAAGAAGTGTAATTACATGCTCAATGTGGAGTGTTTGGCACTTTAATAAAATAATAAAATATTAAGTGTTAACACCCAAAAAGCGTTCTCTAGTTCATCTCCCTAGTCACACAACCCATTTGTCCAATTTTCCTATCATTTTAACCTCCAAAACCCTCAAATGGTCACCAAAAAGGCAAAAAATCATTATTTCCCTCCTCAAATTAATGAAATTCCTTCAAAAAGGTCAAAAACCCTAAAAAAAGGTCCAAAATTCCCAAAAAATAAAATAAAAAGGGAAAAAGTCAAAAATATTTTCAAAAAGAGGGAAAAACCCTAAACCATTTACCAATACCATTAGTTGCCTAAAACCATGGATCAATACTCCACCACCCAAAATATCTATAAAAAGGTGATGGAGGCCCCCCATTTCACATCCATTATTCATCCTATCCTTATGCTGTCAAAATCACTCCAAAACCCTAGCCCAACCATTTGAGCTTGAGTTCTCCATTTAGAGTGAAACTTTGGCCCAAACTTAGAGCATCTTGGAGAAGAGAGAGAACATTGGAGCACTGGTGCACTACACATGTACTGTTGCAAGGACTCCAACCACCTCTTCATTTGAGGTAAAAATATTTGCAAACCCTAGTTTTCCCAATCAATAAAAAATTATAAATCTCATTTACTGTGTTCTCATGGATATTTATTGTTTACTGTTATAGCTTAGATTTGTTTTCATGCGCATGTTAATGCTTAGTTTTTACTAGTTTTAAATCTCATTTTTTTATTTATCATTGAACCGCTACTAAGGATTCCCGAATCCTTAGTAGGTGCTCTTTAGCACGAGCTAGGGTGAAAACCCTAGCTACATTAATTAATTAAAATTTTTACAATGTTGGCTTGCTATGAAATCTAGGAGTTAGAACCATTGTTCAACTAAGATTTACATACGATGGATTTGAGCAAATACGAAAGATTTACATATTAAATGAGTATATATCCATCTTAACTCTGGAACTACCAAGCACCAAGAGGGATCAAATCCCTTAAGGTGCACGATTTTCCTCAAACTTTGTACAGAAAAAAAAGGTTTGTGCCTCAAGGGATGAACCCTCTCAATGCTTGATAGATCCAGAGTTAAGATGGATCTATATTGGTATATCATGCTTGAAGAAAGTGATTACCGTTCATTTTTGTATTCAAACAAGCCTTGCAAAGTTGGATGAAGAAGTTTCCATTTGGTTGCAGCTTGAAGCTATCCTCGACAAATAGTTAAGATGTCAAATTAACTATTTGGTTGTATATAGAGATATTGGATATCACATAATTTATGACACTACTAACAAGTCCATGAATACAATTCATTCAATTAGATTTCAACCACTTCCTTACAGCATTGCAAATTATAAGATCATGAGAACTACAAAGCTTGATTAATTCATAATCAAACAAATTTTCACCTAGATCTTCAAAACTTGTTTTTTATTTGTTAGATAAAGCAAAAGTCCTCATTTAAGCATAAAGGATTAGGGTTGGAAATGTTGCTTAGAATAGTATCTTGGTTAATTGTTGTTCTAGCATTAAATTCCCATAACAAGAGGATATTACTATCATTTTGTAGACTATAAATATTATGTTAAAATAATAATAATAATTGTCTAAATTTTTTGTTCTAAAATGTAAAATTTATAGGCACAAGATAAGAAATTGTGAAGTAATTTTTTTTAATAGTAATGTCTATGATATCCATCCACATGTACTTGTAAAATTTATAGGCACAAAATAAGAAATTGTGAAGTAATTTTTTTTAGTATTAATGTATACGATGTCCATCCACATGTACTTATAATGAAAAAATTTCTTCCTTATATCACAAGATATGCCCCAATACCTCTACTAGAGGTTCTCTTCTTCCATGTTGACCACAACATAAATCCTTCTCTATTGAAGAATCTAGGTTCTTCATATTGTCAAACTTCAACAAGCAATATAATATCAATTTCACTCAAGATCCAACTTAACATGGGACCTTTACTCAAATCCAACTTAACTTGGGACCTTTACTCCAGGAAAAGTTGCAAAAGTTCCAAGGGACGATGCAAATTCCTATTTATTTTTTGTTCTTTATATCTAATTATTGGTTTTCTGTTCCTAATTATTTCTCATTGTTCTTCCTTCATGTCTTCTCCCTCCTCTTTTAAACAAATTATTTTGAGGTTCAAGGCTCTTTTGTTATGCACTTGGTCCAATTCTATTAACTTATCCATTTCCTCTTTAATGGATTCGATATCCAATTTACCTTCTAGAGTATTTAGGAATCCTCATTTTAATATTTTCTAAATTCTCAATGTCTCCTCTTGGGTTAGTTGTTTGGTGATTTCTATTTCCATCTCCTTGAGCTAGACTCCATTTTTTCACTTATTCTCCAACAAGTTATTGTTTTATTGTTTATTTGTTTGGGAATCTTGTCTTAAAAGGATGTGAATTTATTATTGAGCGTTGCTTCTAAATTTGTTTGAAATTTAGCATCTCTAATGACTCGATATATTCTCAAACAGTGTTTGAGGTTATTTCGCTAAGTCTCAAATTAGTGTATTACTAAATAACAAACATGTTTACTTTGTCGAATATCGTCTCTTGATTCCTAGTATAGACCACTTGAATCAGTGTTAAAAGATAGTGTCATGGCTAAACCCTAACAAAAGAGCTAATAATTTAGAGAGCTTGAAACAATTCTCAACTTGCCTATATTCCCAAATCAAAGATTGCTCAATAAATATGCACCTTGGATATGAATTTGTTTGTACATTAAAAAATAAAATACACAAAAATAGAAATAGCATATATATGATATTTATATAAAAATATTGGTACAATGTGAATATCTTAACAAAAATTTAAATTATACTTTTACACTTCTATTTTTCATCAATTACAAGTTCAAAAAAAATATTTAATCATAATACATTTTAATTAAATAATCAAAAAATATAAAATAAGATTTTAGAACATAATTAGTATGAATAAATATATTTATTTAGAGATTCCTTTGTATACATAACTTGAATAATTAAATAATAATAGAAAATTTATTGATGATGATGATGATGATGATAGTTATTAACAATCACTTAGATTAACTTTGGTCTATCTGACCTTAAAAAGGTAAGGAGGCACATGGTTTTCTTTAGAATTTTATTTCTTGCTCAAAAAGCTTTAAGAGAAGCATTCCTAAATCACCATAATTTGATGAGTTAAAGGTTAGGAAGGTCAGTATTGTAGTAAAGTTTTTGAAATTGCACTCTGATGTGAGTGTACGCGGGATATTCTATGAGAAATTTATTTTCGTCTTCAATCCTCATGGTGTTACAAAGATGTCAAATTATTTCATCCCATGGCATTTTAAAAATGGTCAAGTGTCATGTTTCAATATGGAGCTAGTGAGAGTTTTTTTCTTATTTTAGCAATGATGGTTTTTTCTTTGCACTAGTTATTAAAAACAAAGAGACACTTTTGATCTTCTAGATTAGAGTTTATCACCTCCTTATAATAACATCTTTATTGTATTTTATCCTCTAACTATTTATCGCATCACATCTTCTCCTTAAATTAAGATGTAATAATACTTTTAATACTATCACTATTCCCTAGTGTCCTCTTCCTCAGCTCCCCAATGATTTGACCAAGACTTGGCATCTTTATGCCAACATCGCTTAAGTCGTAGGTGGTTTTGAATAGAGTATGAAGCAATCCTAGGAAAAATCTTGTCTCCCATGTTGTTTATCTTGCTCTTGTACATTAGGTACCTAGTCATAGCAATGCTCTCAATCGGGGAGATACTTGCTTCTATGAGGAGTATAGAATAAGGTGTGTTGCCTTTAATTTTGATATTATATGATATAAATCACTTTTGGATTTGATTTATCCTTCTCCGTGATTCTCTAGAGATGTTACAGCCCAAACCTTCATATCCATATAATATAACATGGATGATGAGAGACTCAAAGAGGATTTTATTACTATTCCAAAGCCAGAGGTATGCGAATTTACAATTGTTTTCGAGTCCATAATAAGTTTTCCACCCTCCATAATCATTTTCTCAATTCTTTTGTTCCATTTAAGCTTATAATGAAGATCAATCTCAAGATATTTGTATCAAGTCACTTCCTCCAAATTGTTGTCATCATACATGAAATTACCATAAGCGATCTTTTGGGATTTAATTATCATAACATTTTTTTGTCAATGTTAATAGCCATATCCAAACTAGAGAAAAAATTCTTGAGAATTTTTAGTTGCTTGTCGAGATCATAGGGACTCCTCACCCTAAGAACCATATCATCAGCATAGAGAAGAAGCATGATGAATATACCTACAAAAGTCATGCTAGCACAAGCTGCCTCTTCCAAACAACCCTCTAGTTTGTCAATGTAAATACCAAAAAGGGTAGGGGATAGGGAACAACCCTGCTTGACTCCTATATTACAATTAATTTCTTTTGGCCAACCCTCAGAGTTCCTAAACTTGTCAATAACATTTTTGTACAACCTAACCGGAACAACTCTCAACTTAAAAGGAACTTTTAGCTCTTCTAATATATTCCAAAGGTTAGTTCTAGGAACTATGTCAAATGTTTTTCTAAAGTGAACAAAGCAACACAGAAGATTGGTTTTATTATTGTGACACATTGTCCACAGTTGAATAATAGCCCCAAAATCATTCCTATCCTTTAGCTTTTTTTCCATGCCATATGTTGATCTTCTTTTCAATAATAATTCCATATAATTTGGATAAAAGAGGGATAACATAATGGTCTTGTAATTATATGGATCATCTCCACGTTTTTTGGTAAGTTCCATCAATTGTATTATATTAACTTCAAAAAGAAAATTACAGAGATATCAAAAGTTACCTTCTTCATGGGAGACCATACCATAGATAGTAATACTGTATGACCAGAGTTCTTATATGATTTCCCTGCTTGGCTACAACATTCAAAAACTCTATGTTGACAGGATCATACCTATACCTATAATTGTCAATAATTGTATAATTTGAACAAAACAGGACATAAATTGCGATCAAAACCCGAAAATCATGACAATGACAACAATTAACCCAGTTCATCATCTGAGATAGGAATGTAAGGAACCTCCTTGTAGCGAGAGGGACTAGGAATGGAATCATCAGCAACTGCAGAAGATGAAACATGTGGAGGCAAATCCATACTCGTAATAACCTTATAGATCATACTCTTCCTCTCCATGATTTGCACATTCTAAAGTTTAATTTCATCTAATTGGAGTGCCAACATATTCCTTTCCTCCCCTCATTCAGCCAAAACCTTTCATGCCAAAGTCTTGAAATATTTTGTTTCCGGTGATCTAGAGTTACCTAGGTCCCGAGCCCATGGGTGCATGTATTCCATGATTTTGTCTTCCCTGGTAACCTCCTCCTCAATCTTCACCCAACTCTCAACACAGGCGAGACAATCTTTGGTGCCACATGGGACCTACTACAGGTAGACCTTGCAGGGATTCTCTGCATCTCGAGGATCCTGAGTCTGAGATGATGCACTACTGGTACCCTCATGGGTTCTGTGACCACATCCCTTGCCTGTCATTCCTCTACCCATGGCCTTATGGTGCAAGCTTATAATTTCAAGAGGAGAGTAAATAGGACCTTCTCCATAGAAGACTTATGAATTAGGAGACTCGGAATGTAGTTTCCATGGAGGCTAGAGGACCGAGAGAGCACCCAGGGCCCAAAAGACTCCCCACCCACAAGCACAATTGAACTTGTTAACCTACATAAACCCCTTTCTAAACTCACGGACGTCCCACACAAAATATTCCACAGGAAAGTCTCTTAGACAAAGAACAAATTGAGAAACCACAAGACCCACCACCCACAACTAAATTCAAACCCAATAGCCAACAATAGCCCCTTATGAGACCAACGAATACCCACCACAGAGAATTGCGCAACAACAGACCCATATATTGGATGCAACAAAATAGAAAAAGGATGAAAAGAAATGAAAACAGACTTACCTTCCACTAGAGAAAACACAGAGGTGAAAAATCTATGTGGGGCAGAGCTTGGTCTCTCATCAAGCACCGATGATACAACATCTCCCAACCTCAAATTATCCCGTAGGTTTAGACCCATAAAAATCATAACTGAAGCAGACATGAACCACCTTGGCCACCCTCGTATAGTTCATAATATCTATGTCTCATCTAACATCCCTCATTTCGAACCTCCAACCATGTTCATCATGGAAAACCTCAAATGCATTAACTTTGATGTGATGATGCAGGGGCTGTGGGTGTGCCATGTGGCTAGCATGCTCCCTGCCATTAAGCCTCCCTACCACCCCATCCGCTTTTAAAAATACGAAGAATGAGGATTTATGTCCAGGGTTTAGGGAAACCCTGGTTGACTGCTAAAATGAAGAGCCTTTGGATGTCATGAATGAGGATAGGCCCACCAATTTTTAAGATTTTTCCTCGGTATCCTTCAATATCCTTAACTTTCCCTTTTGCAAGCCGATTAACCCCAAACTCTATGTCTTCAAAAGAGAAAATGTTTTCCTCATTATAAAGGGTTTGAATGATGTCCACGACATCAAGGGATTCATAAAACCTTTGTAAGGTAGGACTTCTAGACCCTCATGGGAATAAGATTGTTTTCTTTAGTTCTACGACTTAGAAGTTGCCTCCAAAATTTCTTATGATTCACCTTAGAGAGGTGCAAAATATTATCTTTCTTTATATTCTTATAGCACATTTTTTTTATTTTCAATTAGGGATTTGTACCTATAGTTCTTGTCGTCTTTTAAGGACTTGTTAATGTTAGGATAATTAATACTCCAACCTTATCCACCTTAGTATTATTTGTTTTTCCTAGTATCGGATGATGTTGTTGACCCCCTAGTTGTGTGCATATGTGATCTAGGACCCATTTTCCACTTGATGTGCCCTGCATGCATGATTTTAGGCCATCCAGAGTCAGTTCCCTACATTTTAGGAGCTAACTCAGTGATCTAGTTCAGTCCACCTAATTCATGACTCTAGTGGGGGGTTTGAGCTCCGATTGCAACTGACTTTGATCAAATGCACCCTCTCTAGCCTGATTTGCATGAAAAACTCACTGATGCACCCTTCATGATCAGTTAACTGGCAGTAGCTTCAGTTCATTGACAATCAGTTAAGTTTGGAACCTCCAGAGCACTGTAGTGGTGATATTTCTTATGCCAGACTGACATGGATTCGAATTCCTCCCAGGTAATCGAATTCTCTCAATTGTAATATAATCTTTGACTATACATATTAATGGAATATGACACCATTTATTACTCACATCTGAGTTTCTTTGCATGTTTGATTTTACTACTCAATTCACTGTAATTATTCTTCCTTGCTAATTATTTCACTGTGATATTTTCTCAAGCTCAATGATCTGTTGTGTTACAGAATTTCACATGGTATCAGAGCTCAGCAGAGCTGGTTTATCTTTGTTTTGAGAGTTTTCTGCAGGATTTTGAGAAGTTTTCAGTGCAGTAGTTACAGATGGAGAATTTGAATGCTCCTTTGACACCAAGAATCCTGACACCCTTCAATTATCTGGATTGGAGGGTGGATAAGCATATTTTCTTGTGCAACAAGAATTTGTATAGGTCACAATGGGAAATGAGGTCAAATCTCAAGCAGCTGCTGAGAAATCAAAGTACAAGAACAATTTAGATGAGGCTTTTGGTTTTATGTGTATTCACGTCTCCAGAGACTTGCTCTTTCATCTTGATGGATTGAAGACCACAAAGCAGGTTTGGTAGAAGCTTAAAACTCTTTTTGGAAAGCAAGATGAGCTAAGATGCCACATTTTGAACAATGAATTAATCGCTCTTCAACCCAACAGTTTTGAAACCATACAATAGTTCTTTTCAAAGTTCAAGTCCTTGGTTATGCAGTGCAAACAATGTGGAATCGACAAGAAGGATGAGCAAATGGTGCTATCCATCCTAAGCAAGCTTGGTGCTGAATTTTCAATATTTGTGTCTACCTTTCACTCAGGGAGATTGTCAATCCCCAATTGGAAAATTCCTTCTTTAGATGCATTCACTAAATCTCTCATCCAAGAACAAGACAAACTAATTCAAATGGGCACCCTGAAGGCCTCCAAGATTCAGGCTCTTATGGCTAGGGAGTCAAAAATGTGAATGCCAAAGGGAATCAGAAGGGGAAGGACAAGAATAAATTTGAATCCAAACCAAAGGAGAATCCTAATACATCAGAAGGAGCATCTAGATCCAAGAAGGATAAGCAAAAGAGGTTTGAGAAAACCAAGTGTACCTATTGCAATAAGGGAAACCATATAGAGAGTTCATGCATGAAGAAGAAGATAGATCAAATGACCAAACTTCTTGAACATCACAACATTTCCCTCCCAGAAGGAACAAGGAAGACTAATTCTGGAAGTGAGACAGATGATCATGAGAGATGCCATGCACTGAAGGTTGGATTCTCACAATCACAAGCCTTCCTCATCAAAGCCTCCAACCATATGGTTTCCTCCAAAGAATCATTTTCTTCTCTAGATATCACTGATGGTCCTAGTATTCACATGGGAGATAATTCAAAAATGTATACTGAAGGGAAGCGCACAATACAATTGGAGCATGGAAAGTTCAAAAATGTTCTGTATGTTCCTTCCTTGGAAACTTTTTATCGGAGGACACACACATGTTCACTAAAGAATGTTGTTTTTGGACCTAACACAGTAGAGATTGTAGAGATCTCATCTGGGATGCTAATAGTGAAAGGTGTTGCAAACCATGCCTCAAAGGCATATGAGTTCTCACATGTCTTGCCATACTCTCTTCCTACTCCATTTGCATATAATGAATATCAGAATGATGTCTCTTTTGATGATCCAGATTTAGATTTCAAATATGAGGACCAAGTTGAATCAAATCTTGATGTTGAGTATGAATATCCAAATCCAGATCCATATCTAGCACCTGCTTCCAATCCAAAGCAAAAATGGACTCACAAAGTCCTTGAAGCTGCTGGGAACATAATTGGGGATCCATCTGACCATAGAAGAACCAGATCTCAGTATCAAGATGCAAACCTTGCACTATTTCATACAAATCCACTTCTCACAGAGAGGTGCTACATGGTGGTGGGTTCTGATCCACAGTCCTTCAAAGAGGCTTGCCATGATCCAATATGGCAGGCTGCCATGGATGAAGAATGTGAGTCACTGTAGAACAATGAGACATGGGATCTTATGTCTCTTCCCCCGGGGAGAAAGCTAGTTCAGTGCAAGTGGATCTACAAAACAAAACTTGATTTTGATGGATCTACAACCAAGTACAAAGCTCGGTTGGTTGCAAAGGGGTACTCACAAGTTCATGGCTTGGACTACAATGAAACATTTTCTATAGTAGCAAGAATGGATTCTATAAGACTTGTTTTGGCCATTGTAGCTTCGAAACTGTGGGAGGTACATCACATGGATGTAAAGAGTGCCTTCCTAAATGGTGACTTGGAAGAAGAGATCTACATGAAGCAACCTGAGGGGTACACAGATGATCCATCCTTGGTATACAGAATAAGGAAATAATTGCATGGAATCAAGCAAGCCCCAGGGCATGGTATGCCAAAATGGATTCCTTCTTACTGTCACAAAATGAATATCAGAATGATGTCTCTTTTGATGATCCATTTGGTAGTCTCTTCCTACTCCATTTGCATCTAATGAATATCAGAATGATATCTCTTTTGATGATCCAGATTTAGATTTCGAATATGAGGACCAAGTTGAATCAAATCTTGATGTTGAGTATGAATATCCAAATCCAGATCCATATCTAGCACCTGCTTCCAATCCAAAGAAAAAATGGACTCATAAAGTCCTTGAAGCTGCTGGGAACATAATTGGGGATCCATCTGACCATAGAAGAACCAGATCTTAGTATCTGTGATGAACCTGCAATAATTAATTAATGCAAATACACGAGATATCAGAAATAATAGACTCAGAATCACTTTTATATTGATCACGGGCCACTTCGAGGGGGCAACCTCCTTTGAGCAAGCTCAATACAATTAACTTCACGGTGCCTTCAATGACCTCAACACACACTTATATACTAAGTCTATGCCCAATACTATGAGTCAAAATCATGGGACATATAATACTACGGGACGACTTACAAAGCATATGTGTCCAATACTATGAGTCAATACTATGGGCTAATATAAACTACGGATCAACAAATACTACGGGACGACTTACAAAGCATATGCGTCCAACAACAATATACTAACATAGTAAAGAGAAGGGTTGACATAGATTCCTAACATCCCCTCTCCCTTAGAAAAAGCTTTGTCCTCAAAGCTTTGGTTGGAAAAATTGTTGCAGAATCTGAAGGAGTGGTTCCCCGATAGCATCCTCGGGTTGCATTTCGGGCCACTGACGCCTTTGGAGTGTCAAGGAGGATTGCTTGGAAGGCTGTAGATGAAGAAGAACCCTGTCAGCTGCATGGAAAATGCGCTCAGAACGGTGCTGATTGACTTGTTGTTTCAGGCGAATTCTGGCCATGTGAAGATTGTCCTGCAGAATGAGAAGAATCTGATCGCGGTTGCGAAGAACCGAGTCAATTTCCTGAACTGGGGAGCTGCTAAGGGTGTATGGAAGAAGAACTGGTGGTGTTTTTCCATAGACTGCTTCATATGGTGTCCTTTGAGATGTGGTATTGTACCACCAAAGCGCTGCTAGGAAATCCATAGAAATAGTTGGCTAAAGCTGTGTAGGGATGGGAAAGGGTTGGAGCAATCCCGAAAGGAGTGTCGTTTCACCCTTGTTGACTTGGAAAGTATCATCGTCAGCCACCATCTGTTGAATTGTCATTTTTAGTCCCTGCCAAAAGAAATTACGTTGTTCCCGGTCATACATTTTGCAAAACCCATAGTGCCCTGTTGATGAAGAAGCATGGAGTTCATAGAAGAGAGAGCCCTGTTGAACATATTGCAACCAATTTGGAACAAGCAGAGAAAGAGCTGTAAGAGAAACTGGGTCATCAATTGTGCGAGAAGGGGCATGTTCCACCATATTGTCCTTACCCTTCTTGTAAGTGATCACATAGGGATAACCCATGAGTTGGATAACCCATTTTAGGTGTGTTGGGGAGGAGATCCATTGTTCCAGAAAATTTTCCAGACTCTGGAGATCAGTCTTGATGCAGAAATAATTCCCTAATAGGTATGGCTGCCACTTCTGTTGTCATGTCCCAAATTTGGTATTGGGTCACAATGGCCTAATCACATTGGCCCTATTCATTAGAGTTTGTCAAATTGATGCTAAAGGTCAAATAATTGCCAAGGAGGAAAATTACTAGTTTCCTACGTTTGGGGTGGAAGCTTTGGGATTTGGAATAAGGGGGATAATAAATGATGTTTAGACATTAGAAGGGTTCAAGTATTTAATAAATGGAGTGAATAAAGAAATTCAAGAGAAATCCTATGTGACAAATGGTTTTGGAGACATATGGAGGATGTGGGACCCACACTAGCTTGATTTTTCATAATACATGGTATCTCTCTTTTGCAAATTCGAATTAATGGGAATGTGAACACTCTTGGGTGAGTTGGTAAATCATAACACATGTCATTGAGCATCTTATGTCGAATTGGGAAGGATTGGTAACCTCCATGGAAGATAAAGAGTCAAAGTGGAAGTTTGTGGACACTTGGGCTAGATTCCCTAGCCCCTATGACACCAATGATGGAGCATCTATGACAACTATGACAAATTGAAGACCTAACCTCTGACATCTGACCACTATTACATGTCAGCCCCAAAAATAGGCTCAAAGGAGGCGAATTTGGGAGTTGGAGAAGCCAAAGAGACTCAAAATCGAATTTGGGAGAAGATGGAAGGTTGGAACTAGGAGACAAGTGGCAAATGTGGAATATTTTCTAAATGTGAATCTATTGAATCTATTGAGAGGATTTCGACCCTTAGAAGGATAATGTTGGTTATAAAATGTAGAAATGAAGTATGAGAATATCTTTTGATCATTTGTAGAATTTGCAATTGCATTTGTGAAGAGGGAGAGCTAGTGGATGACTAGTTTCTTGCCTTAGCCAATTTCGAGGGTGAAATATTCCCATCCAAGTTGGTAATTGGAAAGGCCATTCAGACCTTTCATTTGGAGCTTTAATGGAGTCTTTATTTGCAGGTGTAAGCTATAGGGCAGCTCATGGTTTCTTCTATTGCAGCTCACTCCTTCAACCATTTTCAGTTTTGATGGCATATTCTTGATCCTTGAGGGAGGGCGTTTTTGGTGAGCTATTGTACTCTTTGGGGGAGATTTTAATGCCCCATTTCTTTTGTAATATGAATTAAATACTCTGTTCTTCATCTCCAAAAAGTTTCAGGTCGAAATTCCAAGTAGAAATGTATAAATCTCATTTTTAATGGAAGAACAATGCCATTTCCCCACTACCTTGTTGTGAACCAATGTATTGATGATAATTTCGAATGAATGGATGATTCTATGATATATTTGTGATAAATATACTTCCATGGATGTCTTCTACAAGTTTCATGTACTGTACTTGAGCATTTGAATCATTTTTACTCAGTTTAGTTGTATTGGGAGGTGAAATAGTGCCATTTCCCCAAGGGTCGAATTGGGGATTTTTGCAGTTGAATGGGAGAGGGTGAGAACAGTTGTAATAATCCATTAATGGTGCATATGAGACTTTAATAAAATAATTAACACATTACATACCTCTTTTCATAAATTTGAGTGGGTTTGGAGGCATTTGGGAAGCCATTTTCAGTACTTACCCCAGGGGGATTTGAACCCCAAATCACTAGTAAAATTGCATAATTGGTCCAGAATATAAAGAGAGTTTGCAGAGGTCTTTTGGTGGACATATGTCATCCATAAACATCATATTCAAGTTCTAATATCATTCATACACCTTCCTTGAATATTTGAAGGCATTTGGAGTCAATTTGAGACCTAGAGGCCAATACTAGTCAAAGGAAAATCACTAGTAAAGTTACCTACATTGATCAGAATTGAAAGAGGATTTGCAGAATCATTTTAAAGGTCCAAAGTCATCCATGAAACACATATTTATGTTCTAATATCATTCATATACCTTCTCATAAGATTTGGGATCATTTGGGGCAAATTGGGGACCTAGAGATCAAAACTAGTCAAAGGTCAAACTAGGGGAAAAAGTGAAAAATTGTCATTTTAAAAAAATTCCTAACAAGGGACATTACATCTATACTGCATGCAAAATAGCCATCATTTCCTGCTGAGAGGTAGATGTGGCTAAATTCTTACCGGAAAGGTCTCTTGAAGGCAGCAAGCGCATTGGTTCAGCAAAGATACCTGCATATCTATCCAAGGAAGTAGTGGAGACTGTTGATGGGTGCATCTGAATGGAATTGAGCTGAGCGATGACACCATGTGAATTCTTCTTAAGGATTTTTTCCAGGCGATGTGAACTAATGATGCAGAGAGACCCTGGTTGTAAGCCCATAAATTTGTGTTGTGCCCCATTGACTTTAAATTGCATCCAAAGTTCAGCAAAATCCCATAAGATGGGGCCAAGTGTGCGTAACCATTGAACACCCAAAACCACATCACATCCGCCTAAGGACAAGGCAAACATGTCAGAGCATAGGTTATAATCTTCCATAGAGATACGCACATTGTGACACTTCCCCTTGCAAGGTAAGGTGCCCCCATTGGCAACCATGACTTCAAAGTTGGAGCAAGGATGGACAAAACAATCAGCCTGTTTGGCAATCCGAGGGTCAATGAAGTTATGAGTGCTACCAGAATCAATGAGTATGGTAAGAGGGAGCTTCTTGAAGTATCCCCTGACCCGCATTGTTTGTGGGGTGGTGACGCCGGTTACAGCATGGAGAGAGATCTCGGGTGGGTCGTCCTGAGATGGGGTGTCAACAGGCGGGTGTTGAATGTCGACCTGATCATCTACTGTATCTATAGCTTCTTCACCAAGTTCTAAGGCATGCGAAGAATCCACATCCAAGAGATAGAGCTTTTGTTGAACACATCTATGTCCCCGAGTGAATTTCTCATCACAATTATAGAAAAGCCCTTTTTCTCGGCATGCCTGCATTTCTATTTCAGACAAATGCTTGATAGGAGTTGGTTGAGGAGAAGGCGTGATGGGAGGTCATTGGGAACCCATATTTCTGAAGGGAACAAAGGTGGGTTTGGAGCGTTGTTGAGTTGCGATCTTATCCTCGACCAGCTTAGCCAACCCTAGGACTTCCATCATTGTGTTGGGACAAAACATTTTGACCTCTGAGCGGATTTTATCCTTGAGACCACTGATAAAACAACTCCTGTAGAATTCATCAGACAATCCTTCTGTGTGATTGGCCAATTTCTCAAATTCTGTTTGATACTCTCTCACTGTGCCAATTTGGTGAAGTTTAGTGAGTGCTCCTGTGAAATCATCAAAAGCACTAGGACCAAATCGTGGCAAAATGAGTTGGCAAAAATCTGTCCAGTTTGGCTCGGGATGAGCTTTGATGTACCAACGGTACCATTGAAGGGCTTCCTGTTCCAAATGAAAGGATGCAAGTGGAACTTTCTGGGCATCAGAAGTATTATGCAGACTGAAATATTGTTCTGCTCAATATATCCATCCAGTCGAATCAGTACCATTGAAGCGAGGAAAATCAAGCTTCGGCCCACGAAAATTGCTCGAAGAAGAGAACCCGGTGGCTGCAAAAGATTCTGGCTGTCTGGTATTGTTCATGGTTGAATGCTGAAGATGGAGGCTGAGAAATTTTTCATCCAGATCTTGGAGTTTGGTTTGGATGGCTGCAAGTGCTTCCTCCATAGTGTGTGCTCCTGCACGGGTGACAACTATAACCAGTTTTTTTTTTGTTTTTTTTTTTGGTGGAATGGGTAGAAAAACACAAACAGAAGTTGAATTAGTAAAGGGAAATTTGGATTGGGGAAACAATCTGATGGGTAATTGGGGTTTGACTAGATTTGGGACACTGTCGAAAGGACAAAAAAGCAAAAAGGGGGATTTCAGAAGCGGGGTGATAGAATGAGAAAATTTGGTAGAGAGGGACAAAGAAGCAGAATTCAGAAAGGAACTCTGTGGTAAAATTTGAAGGTGATTGGGTGAAATCTGAGGAAGTTATGGCAAACACTAAAAATAGACAAATGTGGGATTTCGGGCTTTGGGAAGGGGAATTGGGGATAGGGTCCTCAGGAATGAAAGATGCAGAATGGAATGACAGGGGTTCCCCGAAAATTTCAAGGGAAATAGAGTGAAAACAAGGGAGATATGGAGAAAAAACTGAATTTTTTTTTTTTTTTTCAAAAATGGATCAGCAACAATGGCGCGGAAGGGATCCGCAACAGATGGATCTGCAACGGTGCAGAAGGGATCGAAAACGGCTGGATCTGAAACGGCGACTGGATCTGGAATGACTGTCAGAATAGATCTGAAACGGCTGGATCTAGAGCGAAAGTGATCGGCAACAGTTCAACTGAAAATAGATATGGACCCCAGGTATGTACGGCTTCCTAACAGTTTAGGTGTTTCACTCGGTCACCAATGCTGTCTGATGGCTTGCGTATTGGGGCAAGACCCCTCACTCCATGGCTCGGGTAAAACTGATAACCGCTTTGCCACAAACGACAGCTCTTGGTTTATCTCACAGGTGGGAACTAGTCAATCAGGTAGGGGTCGTTGCCCTTTTCTCTGGCAGGTCCTCTCAATGGGCCAGCTACTTTGGGGTTCCTGTGGTACTCCTCACAATGAGTTTTAGGGCTTATGCCCAAGTACTTCCCACAATTAAGCGGATAGGGATTATTCCCAAATCCGAAGCTGCAACAGATGCAAAAAAAAAAAATTGGCAGAAATTCCACCCAACAAGCCCAAGAAAGTGCTCTGATACCAGATGTGATGAACCTGCAATAATTAATTAATGCAAATACACGAGATATCAGAAATAATAGACTCAGAATCACTTTTATATTGATCACGGGCCACTTCGAGGGGGCAAGCTCAATACAATTAACTTCACGGTGCCTTCAATGACCTCAACACACACTTATATACTAAGTATATGCCCAATACTATGAGTCAAAACCATGGGACATATAATACTACGGGACGACTTACAAAGCATATGCGTCAAATACTATGGGTCAATAATATGGGCTAATATAAACTACGGATCAACAAATACTACGGGACGACTTACAAAGCATATGCGTCCAACAACAATATACTAACATAGTAAAGAGAAGGGTTGACATAGGTTCCTAACAGTATCAAGATGCAAACCTTGCACTATTTCATACAGATCCACTTCTCACAGAGAGGTGCTACATGGTGGTGGGTTCTAATCCACAGTCCTTCAAAGAGGCTTGCCATGATCCAATATGGCAAGCTGTCATGGATGAAGAATGTGAGTCACTGTAGAACAATGAGACATGGGATCTTATGTCTCTTCCCCCAGGGAGAAAGCTAGTTCAGTGCAAGTGGATCTACAAAACAAAACTTGATTTTGATGGATCTACAACCAAGTACAAAGCTCGGTTGGTTGCAAAGGGGTACTCACAAGTTCCTGTCTTGGACTACAATGAGACATTTGCTATAGTAGCAAGAATGGATTCTGTAAGACTTGTTTTGGCCATTGCAGCTTCGAAACTGTGGGAGGTACATCACATGGATGTAAAGAGTGCCTTCCTAAATGGTGACTTGGAAGAAGAGATCTACATGAAGCAGCCTGAGGGGTACACAGATGATCCATCCTTGGTATGCAGAATAAGGAAATCATTGCATGGGATCAAGCAAGCCCCAGGGCATGGTATGCCAAAATGGATTCCTTCTTACTGTCACAGAAGTTCGAAAGATGTAGATCTGACTGCACTGTATACATGTAGCAGAAGGGAGGTTGCATATTATTGATTGTTTTGTATGTGGATGACTTGCTCATCACCAGTGGTCCATCTACTGGATTGAAGAACATCAAGTCTGCTTTGAGCAAATCCTTCTCCATGACAGATCTAGGGCTACTGAAATAGTTTATTGGCCTAGAAGTAATTCAAAAATCTTGAAGGATCATGATTTCACAATCTAGGTATGCATCTGACTTGCTCAAAAATTTCCACATGGTTGATTGCAAAGCAGCAACTTTTCTCTTCCGATCTGGCATCAGATTGGAAGAAGGTGGTTCTACTCCTTTGGTTGACTTCACCTTGTACAGGAAGCTGATTTGTAGCTTATTGTACTTGACACATTCGAGACCATATTTGTCTTATGTTGTTAGTGTTGTGGTAAGGTACATGCAGAAGCCACATGAGCTGCATTGGAAGGCACCAAAGAGGATCTTGCACTATGTGCAGGGTACAAAAGAGTTTGATATTCGTTATTCTGCTGGTGCTCAGTTAGATCTGGTTGGTTTTACTAACTCAAACTGGGCATGAGACAAACTGACAGGAAATCTACTTCAGGCTACATGTTCATCTTGGGATCAGGACCAATCTGTTGGTCAAGCAAGAAGGAAGCAGCACTCGCACTCTCTTCAACAGAAGCGGAGTACAAAGGGGCTGTGAATGCAGTTATTTGGGCAGTTTGGTTACATGGCATCTTGACAGAGTTTGGCATTCACACTTCTCCTTCAGTAGATCTTTTATGTGATAATAAAAGGGCCATTAAGATCTCCAGTGATTCAATTCAGAAGCAAAGAACCAAACACATAGAGGTTCATATGCACTACATTAGGGAACTAGTGCACAACAAGACCATCACATTGCATTACTGTCCTACAGAGAAGCAAATTGCAGACATTTTTACAAATTCTTTCACTCAGAAGAGATTTTCCTATCTCGGATCTCTACTTGGTGTGAAGGCTGCTTGAGTTCCCTACTGTTCATTTTTCGCTGGGGGGGGGTCCCCATTTCCTTAGTTTCATGAACAATTACTTCTTTAGATTGTATGGGTGACCTTTGGTCTCAGTAACAAGGGCCCAGGATTATCTATGTTTGGATTAAGGGGGGGTGTTAGGATAATTAATACTCCAACCTTGTCCACCTTAGTATTATTTGTTTTTCCTAGTATTGGATGATGTTGTTGACCCCCTAGTGGTGTGAAGATGTCATCTAGTATCCATTTTCCACTTGATGCTCCATGCATGATTTTAGGCCATCCAAAGTTAGTTCCCTACATTTTAGGAGCTAACTCAATGATCTAGTTCAGTCCACCTGAGTTCATGACTCTAGTGAGGGGGTTACAAATTCACTGATGCACCCTTCATGATCAGTTAACTAACAATAGCTTTAGTTCACTGACAATCAGTTGAGTTTGGATCGTCTGGAGCACTGTAGTGGTGATATTTCCTATGCTAGACTGACATGGATTTGAATTCCTCATGGGTAATCAAATTCTCTCAATTGTATTATATTCTTTGACTATACATATTAATGGAATATGACACCATTTATTACTCACATCTGAGTTTCTTTGCATGTTTGATTTTACTTCTCAATTCACTGCAATTCTTCTTCCTTGCTAATTCTTTCACTATGAGATTTTCTCGAGCTCAGTGATCTGTTGTGTTACGGAATTTCACAGTTAAAAGCATCCCTAATAGCTTTTCTAACATGCTTGCACTCTTTATCATACCAAGGGTTAATCATTCTATTCTCCCAACTTGGTAATAGAAGTAGAGAGAGTTATTGTAAAATTATGATAGAAACCTTTAATATTGTTCTTAATTAATAAAATATTTTTCTCTCTATATATATATTAATTTTATTTGTATAGAAGATCAAATGATTTTGGTTATTATAATTCTTAATGTTTAAAGATAGAGTTAAATGTGACCGTGTAGTCATTTAAAATGTTATAAAATATTTGAAATTTATGTTTTGTTATTTATAAATATATTTTGTAGATCTGTTTTTTTTAAATAATTGTCATAAATTTTAATAATAAAAAATTTAAAAAAAAAAACTAAATATATATTAACATGATAATAAAATTGGCTTTCATTTATCTATCTTTTATTTTCTAGTAAAAATTATTAAAAAATTAATATGGTATATTTTATTTGTTTAATAAAAAAATTATTAATATTGAATTCTGGAGAAGAAAAGGAACTAGTGCTTGGGCGAATAATACCTTGCTTCAATAAGTCCCGAACGAGCAGTTCAATCTCCGTTTTTTGGTGAAATGGGTAGTGATAGGGCCTGATGTTGGGAGGAACGCTGCCAGGAAGGAGCTGAATACGATGGTCTTCTGGCCTGGAAGGTGGCAATCCCACTGGTTCAGCAAAGACACCTGTATATCGATCCAGAATTTGTTGTAGATCCAAAGGAGTAGTGGAGACCGTTGATGGTTGCATCTGAATGGAATGGAGCTAAGCGATGACACCATGTGAATCCACATCCAAGAGATAGAGCTTTTGTTGAACACATCTATGTTTTCGAAGCCATAGACTCGGGAGGTTATTTGCCAATTAACCAGTAATGTTGGGACGGTCCCTCACTAGCAGGTACACCCGCAGTTTTCGAAGCAGTGGTGGAGTTTATGTTAAAAACTATTTTTGGTATTTAATAAGTAATGTAGTGACCATTTACTTCGGTTCTGACGCCACCGTTATATTCTATAAAAGAAATACATGCGGCTGCCATTAGAGACGTTCGTAACTTTCTCTCCTATATCTATATCTGAGGTTCTATAAATTTTCATGCGTGCGCACTGAATCGGGACATGGATTATAATGCTCCTGTGATGTCTTAACTCGACTTATAGAAGTTTCGTTTGATCAGGATTGTAATTTGTAAAAATTCGTATTAAGAGATGCTGAAAATGAACTGCAGAGGTTCAAGGCATGAACGACCTGCAAAACTCTGGCTTTTCATGATATTTGTAATATTGTTTGTGTCAATTGCAATTGCAAACCATTCATGCTGAGCTATTTTTTGGTACCTTTTGAGTGGATCAGTTAAAAATATATGTTTCCTCCTAAAAAATTATAAATTTTCATATCTAAATAAAATAATACATATACTTATGATTATAAAATTTAGATTATATAATTTTAATATAAAATTATTAATCAATTACAAATATTAATAACTTTATTAATATATATAAAAAATTAACCTATTCTATCCTTTTCTTTATGAATTGAATGATTTTTTGATACTTCTACATAATTAAACAATATACAATCACATTTATTTCTTCCTCAAAATGTTTTTGGAGATTTTGCAAACTAGTAATCATTTACTTTGTCCCTCTTCTAAATCTCCTTCTTCAATTCTTTATTTTTTAATTCATATCTTTGTTTTGTTTTTTTCTTGACATATCTTTGTTTATTATCTATTCATTTCTATATGATTAACTTTGATAATGTATACAATAAATGAGTATATCTTCAATTCCTAATTTTTTATAAATTCATATGGTTGATTTTCAATCTTTATTTATTATCTATTCATTTTTATAGGATTAACTTTTGATAATATATTTTTACATATAAAACAAGTACTTGTTTCTAGTTTAAAAAAATGATATTCTTTATAAAGGCTTATCATTCAAACAACAACCAAATTGTTATAAGTAAATTTGGCACCTTTCCGTCCGTGACAACACTTACATGTTTTGGTCGCATGATCATAATTGCATGATGAGACTTCAAGAGGTTACAGCGAGTCACACAAAAGGACATTAAGGATAGAAGAGCCATATTTGGGACCTCAATAGGATGGCCTTACCTCATTCATGGTCCATTTGATTGTTAAGGAGCTTATGAAAAAATTTGGAGACCAAAACACCTCCTGAAAAACCCTAGAAATAGCAGTTTTTCACCATTTTTCCACCCACGGGCAAGTTGCACATGGATCACCTACGTGTTGTATGCACCTTGATCTACTATTCACCGGCATGTGCCTAAAAAAATGCTCAAAAATATAATAAATTTTGAAAACTAGGTTGTTTGGGTGGTTTTGGAACTGCCCCCTCGGTTATAACTACTCCCTACTCAACCCTATCTTCTTATTTTGCTATATAAGAGATGGAGAGGGGACCATGAAAAGAACTTATCCCATTGTAATGTTATGCTGGAGAAACTTTGACTCTCATTCCCCCTCACTTATGCCCTAGTTTCTATCTAACCCTAATGCATTGCTTGGAGGTTGAGATTCTTGGAGGAGAGAAGCACGAGATCCAGAATTTCATGAGGTGCCTTGATTGAAGGAAGATATTGTGTACTTGCTTCATTCATGAATAAATATTAGACATTATTCCCTTTCCAAATCACTGTGTGCATGTATATCTCAGTTTTGATTACTTGTTGATGTTTATTATATCAACATTTATGTTCTTTTGAATACCAATCTTCTATTTATAATCAAATTGGTTTGAGGAAGGTCTTGAAATGGTTTTGCAGCTTCCTTGATTGGAGAGCAAGCGAAGGAATCAAGGAGAGGCTTGGATCAACCTTCTGTTGTAAGGTACACAACTTCTTAAACCCTAAACCTTTTACTTAATTTTTGCACTTGCAGAACCTTAGATGTTTGTCTGTCAACCCTAGTATGTTGGCGGCCTCACCCCAACCATTAGGAATTTTTTCCTCACAACAAAACTAGAAACTCCGCTGGGGAGAAGCCTATCTACTTTGGGGTTTCCAAGGCTATTTTTCTAGTATATTTGAAGATTTGAGTTTGATTTCAAGTTAGGAATAGTCATTGAGTTTTATTAGACACTTCCATTGTCAATTTCAGAATTGCATTTGAATTTTTTGGGACTTTCAATACCCACACGCAGGTCATAGCACGTACAGGTGCATGTCTCCTGCATACACGTTGGTGGAGGGTCTTCTCACCTGCATGTTACATGCCATTGTGTTATTTTTTCACTAATGTGTCCCTCCTGTAGGTGATTTTTTTCACTTTCAGAGTTGTTTGGGGGGTTTTGGTCGCATTTTTTGGAGTCCATGTTGATCCTAGGTCTGTGTAGGACCCCTTGGAAGTGGTGTCTTATATTGTGATTGATCTTAATTTGATCTTTGGGATATTTTTGGAGCAATTTGGGCTTGTTTGGAAGAATTTGGGCCTTGTTGACCCAAGTTGGGGCTTTGTGAACTAGTTTGGTGTTTTTTTACCCAATTTGAGTCCAACTGGACCTATTTGCTCCTATTTGATTGGATTTAGAACCTATTGAGGGTATTTGAGCCTATTTATACCTATTTGGGTGAAAAATATTCTTTTGGTAGGGTTCTTGTACTTGTTTGTGCTTTTGGTCTTTCCTTTGGAGTGGAAGCTAAAGTGTCCTTTATGTGGTTTAGGACCTTGATTGCACTGATTATGTGCATACCTAGCTTTAGAAAACCATATTTCTTAGTAGTTCCTTTGATTTGATTGGGTCTAAAATTATTTGGTGTATGCTTTTCCCAATTTTGGCATGCTTACATAATAAGAAGCTTAGGGTTTATGGTTGCTTTCACTGTTTGATGAGGAGATCAGAAAGCTTTTGCATTTGATTTGGTTATGTGTTTATTTGAGTTTGATTATTCTTTCTCATATTTAAAAGGGATAAAAGGTTGTTTCACCTTACAAGTTAGTGTTGGTTGAGTGCTTTGCAAGTGGCTTAAAGGATTTAGGATTGCTTCACATCAAAAAACAAGAAATTTTCTTTTTCATAATTAGTTGTTTTGGTAGTTACATGCTTAGGTTTTAGGTTTGATTTTGCATATTAGACTTTAAATTTTTACCTTTTGCATTTGAAAAGACCAAAAAAATGAATCATATAGAGAAAACTTGCATATGCATTTTGAATCATATCTTTAGGACTTACATTGGAAAGAAATTGAGAGTGAGAAGTGCATATTTGTGGTTAATGAGTGCTTCATATTTCAGTTAAAGAGTATCTTTCTTTAGTTGCACTTGTTTTACTTCTTTTGAAAGTTTTGAAAGTACATTTTAAACAAGCAGTCGGTAACTTGGATGGGATATTAGGTTTTCTTCTAGTTTAGAAACACACCTAATAGCTTAGGTAGGATTGTGGAGGTAGGGAGTTGTGAGTAAACTCCTCCACGATCGCTCAGACTTGTCAAAACTTAGGTGTCACTCATAAGGGAGGAAACCCAATATTGTAAGAAATGTGGTCACGAAGCTCCTCTAACAAAAGCATCAAGCTGTGATGCACCTGCAACAATTAATTAATAAGAATATGCGAAATAGCAGAAATGACAGAACTCAGAATCACTTTTATATTGATCACAGGCCACTTCGAGGGGGCAACCTCCTATGAGCAACCTCAATACAAATAACTTCATGGTGCCTTCATAGGTCTCAACACACACTTATATACTAAGTCTAGGTGCCAATACTATGGGTCAAAACCATGGGCCACTACAAACTATGGATCAAAAATACTACAGGCGACTTACAAAGCATATGCGCCAATAACAATAACATAAACTATTGATCAACAAATACTACGGGACGACTTACAAAGCATATGCGTCCAACAACAATATACTAACAAAGTAAAGACATGGGTTGCTAACATCCCCTCCCCCTTAAAAAAATATTTGTCCTCAAAGCTTTAGATGTGGAAATTGTTGTTGAATCTGAAGGAGTGGTTCCCATGTAGCATCCTCTGGTTGCATGTCGTGCCACCGAATTAAGACCTCTGTGATAGAGCGAGAGCGAAGCTGACGAGTGCGTCGATTGAGGATGGCCTCTGGCTCCAAAAGGATGGATCCTTCATTATCCAGTTCAGGTAAAATCGTTTGTCCACTGATGTTGGTGCCAAGGACTTTCTTCAAACAAGAGACATGAAATACTGGATGAATGCGGGAAGAAGGAGGAAGTTCCAATTTATAAGCAATGGACCCAATCTTCTGAAGAATTCGATATGGCCCATAGAACTTTGGAGCGAGCTTATGACGCCCTTTGAGTTTCAGGGAGGATTGCTTGTACGGCTGGAGACGAAGAAAAACCATATCGCTAACTTGAAAAGTGCGCTCAGAACGGTGCTAATCAGCTTGTTGCTTCATGCGATTTCTTGCCATGTGAAGATTGTCTCGCAAAATGTGAAGAATCTGATCACGGTTTCGAAGGACCGTGTCAACTTCCTGAACTGGTGAACTAGTGGGGGTGTATGGAAGAAGAACTGGAGGTGCCTGACCATAGACTGCTTCATATGGGGTCATTTTAGAGGCAATGTGGTAAGAGGTATTGTACCACCATTCAGTGAGAGGGAGCCACTTTGCCCACTGATGTTGTTGTTCAGAGGTGAAGCAACGAAGATAAGTTTCCAAGCATTTATTGATAATTTCAGTCTGACCATATGTTTGTGGGTGATACCCTGAACTCATCTTCAGTTTGGTGCCAGTGTGGTGAAATAGTTCTGTCCAAAAATGACTGGTGAAAGTCGCATCACAATCCGAGACAATGGAAGAAGGGATGCCATGAAGACAAAATATCTGGTCCATGAAAATTTGAGCGACTGAGGAGGCTGTATAGGGATGGCTGAGAGAACAAAAATGACTATATTTGGAGAGGTGATCAACCACAACGAGAATCACTGTCTTCCCGCCAGATTTAGGGAGCCCTTCAATGAAATCCATAGAAATATCTGTCCAAATCCGTACAGGTATGGGCAAGGGTTCGAGCAATACTGGAAGGAGTGTTGTTTCACCCTTATTGCGATGGCAGGTATCACATTCGGCCACCATCTGTTGAATTGTCCTTTTCATGCCCTGCCAAAAGAAGTTACGCCGTGCCCGTTCATACCTTTTGAGGAACCCAGAGTGCCCTGCAGATGGAGAAGCATGGAGTTCATAGAAGACAGCTTGTTGAAGATCTGTGCTCTGGGGAAGCACCAGACGACCCTTGTATCTCAGAGAAGCACCATCCCAAGAGTAATGTGGTACAGCAGAAGGGTTGTTGGTTAAGCATTGGATGATTTGAGATAAGGAAGAGTCATTGACATAACCCTGTTGAACAGATTACAACCAATTTGGAACAGGCATAGAAAGAGATGAAAGAGAACCTTGGGCATCAAATGTGCGAGAAAGAGCATCTGCCACAATATTGTCTTTACCCTTCTTGTAAGTGATCTCATAGTCATAACCCATGAGTTTGCTAACCCATTTCTGTTGTGTCGGGGAGGAGACACGCTGTTCCAAGAAATATTTCAGACTCTGGTGATCAGTCTTGATGCAGAAATGATTCCCTAATAGGTATGGGCGCCACTTCTGGACTGCATGCAAAATAGCCATCATTTCCTTCTCATAGGTAGAGACAGCTAAATTCTTACCTGAAAGGGCTTTGCTGGTGAACGCAATGGGGTGTTCATCTTGAAGGAGAACAGCACCAAGTCCATTGCCGCAAGCATCACTCTCAATAGTGAAGGGCTTGGAAAAATCGGGCATAGCTAGAACAGGTGTAGTACACATAGCTTGTTTTAGTTTGTCAAATGCACACTGAGCAGCATGTGTCCATGTAAAAGCATCCTTTTTCAATACAGCAATTAATGGAGCTGCAATCTTCCCATAATCCTTGACAAACTTGCGGTAGTAGCCAGTCAACCCCAAAAAACCATGAAGGCTCTTGAGTGTCTGAGGATGCGGCCAATTGTTCATGGCATCGATTTTGGCAGGATCCACGTGAACCCCTTGTGCTGAGATAATGTGCCCGAGATACTCAACTTCCTTCTGTCCAAAAACACATTTAGACTGCTTGGCATGGAGATGATGGTTAGAGAAAAGTTGCATGACAAGATCCAGATGTTGGAGATGTTCATCCCATGTTTTACTGTAGATGAGGATATCATCAAAGAATACCAGAATGAATTTCCGCAAGTAGGGTCGAAATATTTTATTCATTAAGGTCTCGAATGTGGAAGGAGCATTAGTGAGGCCAAAGGGCATGACCAAAAACTCATAATGGCCATCATGTGTGCGGAAAGCTGTTTTAGGGATATCATCCTCATGAACCCGAATTTGATGATACCCAGAACGAAGATCCAACTTGGAGAAAAAGTGAGCCCCATGAAGCTCATCAAGAAGCTCATCAACAACAGTAATTGGAAACTTATCCTTGATGGTGAGGTGATTAAGTGCTTAGAAGTCAATGCATAGGCACCATGACCCATCTTTTTTGCAGACAAGAATAACTGGAGAAGAAAAGGAACTAGTGCTTGGACGAATAATACCTTGCTTCAATAAGTCCCGAACGAACAATTCGATCTCCGTTTTTTGGTGAAATGGGTAGCGATAGGGCCTCATGTTGGGAGGAACGCTGCCAGGAAGGAGATGAATACGATGGTCTTTTGGCCTGGAAGGTGGCAATCCCACTGGTTCAACAAAGACACCTGTATATCGATCCAGAATTTGTTGTATATCCAAAGGAGTAGTGGAGACCGCTGATGGTTGCATCTGAATGGAATGGAGCTGAGCGATGACACCATGTGAATTCTTCT
Organism: Larix kaempferi; assembly: GCA_027924585.1. Taxonomy (NCBI): domain Eukaryota; kingdom Viridiplantae; phylum Streptophyta; class Pinopsida; order Pinales; family Pinaceae; genus Larix; species Larix kaempferi. The sequence goes on from BSBM01000428.1 coordinate 9,380,742, forward strand.
TAAGGAGTTTTTCCATGTGATGTGAATTGATGATGCTGAGAGAACCTGGTTGTAATCCTGTCAATGTGTGTTTTTGTCCATTGAGGGAAAACTGCATCCAAAGTTCAGCAAAATCCCATAAGATAGGGCCAAGTGTGCGTAGCCATTGAGCACCCAAAACCACATCACATTCGCCTAAGGTCAAGGCAAACATGTCAGAGCACAAGGTATAATCTCCCATAGGGATACGCACATTTCGACACTTCCCTTTGCAAGGTAAGGTACCCCCATTAGCAACCATGACTTCAAAGTTGGAGCAAGGATGGATAAAACAATCAGCTTGTTTGGCGATCCGAGGGTCAATGAAATTATGAGTGCTACCAGAATCAATGAGTATTGTAAGAGGAAGCTTCTTGAAGTAACCCCTGACCTGCATTGTTTGGGGGGTGGTGATTCCAGCTAAAGCATGGAGAGATATCTCTGGCTGGTCATCCTGAGACGGAGGGTCAATAGGCGGTTCCTGAATGTCGACCAGAGCATCCAGTGTTTTTGGATCTTCGTCACCAATTTCAGAGGCAGGCGGAGAATCCACATCCAAGAGATAGAGCTTTTGCTGAACACATCTATGTCCCCGAGTGAATTTCTCATCACAATTATAGCAAAGCCTCTTTTCTCTGCGTGCTTGCATCTCTGTTTCAGACAAACGCTTGATAGGAGTTGGTCGAGGAGCCTGCAGTATAGGTGGTCGTTGAGAACCCATATTTCGGAAGGGAACAAAAGTGGGCTTGGAGCGTTGTTGGGCTACAATCTTGTCTTATGCCAACTTAGCCAACCCTAGGGCTTCCATCATTGTGTTGGGACAGAACATTTTGACCTCAGAGCGGATGGCATCCTTTAGACCACTGATAAAACAACTCCGGTAAAAGTCATCAGACAATCCTTCGGTGTGGTTGGCTAGTTTCTCAAATTCTGTTTGATACTCTCTCACAGTGCCAATTTGGCGAAGTTTAGTGATGGCTCCTATGAAGTCATCAAAAGCACTAGGACCAAATCGTTGCAAAAGGAGCTGGAAAAAGTCTGGCCATTTTGGCTCGTCATGAGCCTTGATGTACCAACAGTACCATTGAAGAGCTTCTTGTTCCAAATGAAAGGATGCCAGCGGAACTTTGTTGACATCAAAAGTATTATGCAGACTGAAATATTGTTCTGCACGATAGATTCATCCAGTTGGATCGGTACCATTGAAGCGAGGAAAATCAAGCTTCAGACCACGGAAATTGCTGGAAGAAGAGAACCCATTGTCTGATGAAGACTCGGACTGTCGTTTGTTGTTCATAGCTGAATGTTCAAGATGGAGGCCGAGAAATTTTTCATCCAGATCCTGGAGTTTGGCTTGGATGGCTGCAAGTGCGTCTTCCATGGTTTTTGCTCCTGCACGGGTGACAACCATAACCAGGAGTTTTTTTTTTTTTTTTGGTTGACTGGGTAGGAAAACAAAAACAAAAACTGCTTCAGTAAAGGAAAATCTGGACTTGGGAAAAAATCTGAAGGGTAATTGGGGTTTGACTAGGTTGTGGACACTATCGAATAGACAGGGAAGCAAAAGTGAGGATTTCAGAAGCGGGGTGAAAGAATGGGAAAATTTGGCAGAGGGGAACAAAGAAGCATAATTCAGAAAGGAACTCTGTGGTAAAATTTGAAGGTGATTGGGTGAAATCTGAGGAAGTTATGGCAAACCCTAAAAATAGACAAATGTGGGATTTCGGGCTTTGGGAAGGGGAATTGGGAATAGGGTCCTCAGGAATGAAATATGCAGAATGGGATGACAGGGGTTCCCCAAAAATTTCAAGGGAAACGGAGTGAAAACAAGGGAGATATGGAGAAAAAACTGGTTTTTTTTTTTTTCCAGACTGGAGCGGCTACGGCTCGAAAGGGATCTGGAACAGATAAATCTACAACGGCCCAGAAGTGAGCGGAAATAGAGGGATCTGAAACAGCACCGAATGGATTGAAAACGGCTGGATCTGGAATGGCTTGCAGAATGGATCTGAACGGCTGGATCTGAAATGGCGCAGCAGTGATCGACAACAGTTCAGTTGAAAATAGATATGGACCCCAGGTATGTGCGGCTTCCTAACAGTTCAGGGGTTTCACTTGGCCACCAATGTTGTCTGACGGCTTGCGTATTGGAGCAGTACCCCTCACTCCACGGCTCAGGTAAAACTGATAACCGCTTTGCCACAAACGACAGCTCTTGGTTTACCTCACGGGTAGGAACTAGTCAATCAGGTAGGGGTCGTTGCCCTTTTCACTGGCAAGTCCTCTCAATGGGCCAGCTACTTTGGGGTTCCTGTGGTACTCCTCACAATGAGTTTTAAGGCTTATGCCCAAGTACTTCCCACAGTTAAGCGAATAGGGATTATTCCCAAATCTGAACCTGCAACAGATGCGAAAAAAATTTGGTAGAAATTTCACCCAGCGAGGCCAAGAAAGTGCTCTGATACCAGATGTGATGCACCTGCAACAATTAATTAATAAGAATATGCGAAATAGCAGAAATGACAGAACTCGGAATCACTTTTATATTGATCACAGGCCACTTCGAGGGGGCAACCTCCTATGAGCAGGCTCAATACAAATAACTTCACGGTGCCTTCATAGGTCTCAACACACACTTATATACTAAGTCTAGGCACCAATACTATGGGTCAAAACCATGGGCCACTACAAACTATGGATCAAAAATACTACAGGAAACTTACAAAGCATATGCACCAATAACAATAACATAAACTATTGATCAACAAATACTACGGGACGACTTACAAAGCATATGCGTCCAACAGCAATATACTAACAAAGTAAAGACATGGGTTCCTAACACAAGCACGAGGTCATATGAGGTTGAGTTGCGGAAAGATCCCTCCAATACTCAATCGAGCATCTACCAGGAATTTTGCGTGTACGAGGATTTTCAACAATATAGAGTGTAGTTGCAGAGTTTCAGGATTAGCTACCCTACCCATACGCACGATTCTAACCTATGATTGTTCCCCTAAACGTTGTCTGCGGATTGTTAACCATAGAATTATGTCCTTAGGATCATACACAAGTGATAGCAGAGGATTTTCTGCGACCACCTTGAGTGGACCTTGTGATTGTAGCATTAGTACCCTTGGAGGGTATTTTCATTTATATAGCAAAACACTTGCACGAAGAAGGGAAACACGCCCAACCTTGGTAACTTCACTCAGATCTTAATTGATTAGACTCAGACCCTCATCATCCCAGGATGATCATTGGGATATCATACCTTACTCTTCATTTGGATTGTGCTTGCAGCCAAGCACTCTTTTAGTGCGATATTTGTTTTCTTGTTGGACATATTTCAAGGAATTTTTAATGTGTGTTATTTGATTTTTATTTTTTGTAGACTTTATTCTTAGTGTCTTTTGTGAGCCACTGTGGTCGATCAACCTCCACACAGATCCAAAAGGATTTAAGGACACTCTCCTGAACAGAGAGAAGTCCCTGCACTGAGTCTAAGAATGGATTATCCTGATCCACCTCCTTAAGGGGTGGAAGAGGAAAACCAAGAACATCAAACAGAAAAACCAGTAGAAGAAAACAGTTCTAGGTTAGGTGAGTCTCAGAGACCTTCCAATGAAGGACACATTAGAAATACTGAGGAGCAATTGCATAACTCTCCTAGAGTTCATTCTCCTTAGTATGAAGAAAATTTAGGTCCCATTGAAATTGAGGACCTCTCAAATCCATTTGGAATCCTGAACCCACCACAAAGTCCTAGTTTTGATCAGATAGCTGGTATCAACAATCCTAATCCATTGTCTAGGCAGTTCAATATGGAAAACCGAGAACAAGTATTTACTTCAGGGGACATGTCTACTCCGGTTAGTACTTTACCTGTAGGAGGAGTCACTTTTAATACAGAATCCACAATAGGATAAGGTTGGTTTCCCCCAACCTCGATGGTGCTTACTGGTACTAGTTCGTTAACTCAAGTGAGTTCGAACCCTTTCTCTTTTGGATTCCATTTTTTAGGTTGTCAACCTATGATTGCCACCATATCTCCTAGTTCAACTTTGACCATTGCTTCAAGCAGTGGCCCATCCATCCCTTTCCATACTATCTCGCCCTTCAGTGGATAAATTTTTATGTCTAACCCACCATTCACTGGATTTGTTTCTAATACCACTCTACCCTAGTCATGATCACCTTTCTAATTTGTTGGAGGTATGAGTTCCGGTCACCCCTTTGGATTTAGTATATCACAAAGTAATCCTATTGTACTAGGGGGAACCAACACTGGATGTTCATGGGGACAGCCTGCCACTTAAGGAAACATCCCCTTGTATGGGATGGGAGGTTCTAATATGGCTAACCCTGTTATGATAACTATCTTACAAGGTAGCCAACCTTTTGGAGGAATGGGAGGGACTTTTGGAATAGCTAATCCTTCATTTCAACACCACTTCGGTCAGAAATTTGAACAACCCACTCCACCTTTCACTAATCCTAGAAATTCATATATTCTAGGACAACCACATGCCAACACCAACCAATGGGAAGTTAATTCTCCCGGTACCTAGAACACAATGGCTCAAATGAAGCTACCATTTTTGGCTACTTTGAATTTGCTCGATATTACAAAGTTAACTAATGATCCAATGTTACATGACCTGAGATGGACACCCCTACCCACTAAATTCCTTTAGAGATTCCTAAGTTTGAAGGTAAACCCAAGGAAGACCAACTACCTATGTGATGACATTTCATCTATGGTGTTCATCCAACTCTTATATGGATGATTCTATTCGTTTGCGTCTTTTCCAAAGGACTTTCACTAGGGAAGTAGCAAAATGGTATATAGAGTTACCACGAGCGTCTTTTCAAACTTTTAACTTAGTTGCGATGGTATTTCTTAACCACTTTCAACTTCCAGTCCATTATGAAATTGGAACCGAGTTGTTAACATCGTTTCGTTAGGACAAATCTACCCATATCTTTGACCACATCCATGAATGGAGGATAAGACATAGTTTGATCAAGGCTTAGATCCCTGATGAATTCCTTACTAATTCGTTAATCAAGTCATTGCAACCTATGATTGCAAAATATGTGGATCTTTCTCAGGTTCAGACCAAAGAGCAGGCTATTATTAAAGCCCAGCAATTGGATTTGGTTTATTCCCAATCTAGAATGTTGTATGAAATTATTCCCACTGCTCCTAGAGCAGAAGTTGGCCCAACGAAACTCATTTTGACACCTCATGTTGATGGTGTGATCAGTGTAGTTAAGAACCATCTAGTTAGCCCTGGTACCAACTTTTCAAGTCAAAATACACCGGCAACTAGTTAGATTATCACACAAAACCTTAAACCCAACCCTCCTTCTGATGTTCTGTCAGTGCGGGACTCTCAAGGCAACCAGCATCCTGGAGGGAATAAAAATAAGAAAAAGAAAAATGGGAATAAGGGGGCAAACAATGCGAATAATAAAGACAATAATGTTGGTGGGGCTAATGAAAAAGTTAAGATGAAATTCCCTTGCTTGTTATGCAAGGAGGATCATCTAACTTACAAATTCCCTAAGATGGAAATGGTACAAAAGTTGTTGGCTCGGCATGAAGGGTCCTCCCAACCCGTTATTTTATCCAATCCATTCCCTCAATATCAACAATAGATGATTGATGGTGCTCATCAAAACCCTGTAGTCTCCCAAGGGGGCAATCATGGAGCCTCCTCTCAAGGGAGCGGTTTAGGCTCATGAGAATTTTTCATGTGTGATCGGGATTTGTATCTCCATACTAGGAACAAGAATTATGAAACTAATTTGTCTGGATCAAAAGGTAAGGAACCTATGAATGCTGATAATGACAATTCTTTGCATATAGAGAAGCCTCCCAACGATACTATGCCTAGAATACCAAAGGGTGTTCTGAAGAAAGCAGCAATCAATCCTAATGCATGTGTTGCACAGACTTATAGCATAGTTGAATATTTGGCTCAAGCTCCATGTGTCATGTCTACACTTAAGGTCTTGCAGAGTTGTCCATCTCAAAGGAAGACCTTACTTTCATCTCTAGGAGATCTCGATCCTGCAGATAGTCAAGTGATCACTTTCTATTTTGATAATTGGAAGCCTCATTTACCCTACCATGTTGCTTTTTAGATCCAAGTTATATCTCGAAACACTAAAATTCATCGGACAGTGGTAGATGAGGGTGCCTCCACATGCATCATGTCATTATCATGCTGGAACGCTTTAGGATCACCAAACGTAGTTCCTCCAGTCACCATATTGAAATCTTTTGACGGCCATTTTTTCAACCTCATGGAATTATTCTGGCTTTTCTAATAGAGTTGGGGGGCAAAGTAGTCAAAGTAGATGTGGAAGTGGTTGATTCCCCACTTGATTAAAATTTGTTACTAGGGAGAAATTGGACTCAAGATATGATGGCAATAGTCTCTTTGATTTTTTATGTCATCAAGTTTCCACATGAAGGGAAGATTATAACAATTGACCAACTAGCCTTAAATAGTAACAAGTTGAATCAGGATCATGGATCCAATATTCCTTTAGTTTCCCATTCCACTAGGAGTTGTGAAAACATTGGTGTGTGGATGTATTCTTCATTAATGGGAACCTTTAATCTTCCCCCACCTGATTGGCAAGTTAATGCATCACTTGTGCACACAATTTCAACAATTGCCACACCTTCCATAAATAAGGAGTCTCAATTTAAGTATTCAAACTTTATTAACCCTTGGAAGTGTTCAGACTTTGAAGTTGGGTGTACTCAAATCAACCAAACTTTATATCCCTTGGTCTCAATTGCTAATGAAGAGAATCCTTTGAGTTTATGCTTACCTTCTCGAGACTCGATTATGGTGTTTGACCAGACGATCCATCCAATAGGGTCATCGGAGCTTGCTCTCCACCCTGTTGATCCAACTAAATGTGTAGATATGTGTTCTATCTGGGATGATATACTTCCTTCTCACCAAGTTTTCCTAGAGTCTATAATGCATTCTTCCATTCATTTGGATGTTGATCCAGTCACAATTATGTCCATTCCTGGTTTGCCATTGAAGTATGTTCCTACCATTGTTGAGTCTTTGGACTCTCCCATAGACCCACAAATCGGTGTTCCTACTGAGTTTGATTCTAATTCTAGAATTTTCAACCCTCGTGATGATGAATTTGTTCCTGCAGATTCCATCACGTCCTTCAACTTCGATCTTCATCCTGAATTTTATATTGTTGATTGTAAGTCCTAAGGCTTTGGTACTATAGAGTCTTCATTTATTAGCTCTACCTTCATTATGCCTATTGTTGATGATAGTGAAGATGAAAGTATTTCTACCAAAGTGACCTGTATCGGATCTTTATTTACACAATTTTTAGATATGATCTTGGTACTGTTGTTTCTTGGAGACATGATTCTTAGTTGGACTCGTGATTTCTTACTGGACTTTGGCGACATATTGTTCGATCATGTCAGGTATATTCAGAACCTTGCATATAGGTTTAGGCCTCCCCGTTGTTATGATGCATTTGAAACTTTTGCCATCTGAATTCGCCATAAGGTCGAACCTGTTGGATATTAGTGTCTTAACCATTTCTATATGCATTATGCACTAGTTCGACAGCAGAGCCTACCTAACATGGGTCACCCTAGTCAGCACCCCTACGCCATTTTGGTGCCCATGTTGAGTTTTCATCATAGGCTCGGGATCCTTTATAGTCTTACCATGACCTTGAAAAGAAGCCTCATGTCTTTCTTCCTCACATATTTCTGGTCATCCATTATAAGGCTCCCATTTTTGTGTTTAAGTTGCATTTGTATTTATTTTTCTCCCGTTTGCGCTTATGAGCCTGATGTCGACTTCCATGCTTTAAGCTCGTTATATAAGCCTCTATCTCTGATCTCATTTTTGTTAAACCATGTATCATTTTGTCTTTGCGATTTGACACCCTTTACCTGGAGAAGACACACCCTAAGTGTCCTTATCTTGCTCATGTTCCTTGCATTATGCATATATTCGTTCCTTGCGCTTGGAAAGAGTCTCGCATGCTTCTAACACTCATCTCCTCCTATTACGAGCATTCTTCCATCCTTCCTTCGAGCTCGTTAAAAACAGTAAGGAGGACACGAGTTTACTTTTTCGAGCTCGTTAAACTTTTACAAAAAATATTTTTATGGAGTCCTCTTCAAGCTCTTTTCAAACTCCTTAAATAGGAAAAGATCATCGAGCCAGCTTTTCTCTTTCATACTCATTAAAGTACTTGAAAGGTCGTCTCTACAGTATAGGTTTAACCCTTTTTCGGACCGTTTAGACTATGTACGAAAAATGAATATTCTATTCATTCGTGGCTAGAAGAGTTCCCTCTCGCACTATTTTGACCTTTTTGGGGAAAGGAGACTAACTTTACGAAAAAGGACCCTTTGGAGTCTTCTTTAGGATTTCCATACTCTCTAAATGTGAAAACCCCTACGAGTATCTACAAACTCGAGCTCAATTTAAAATCCACGAGATGGTGTATAGAGTTCTTGTTTAAGCTTTTCAGACTCTTTAAATATGAAAACACCAATGAACATGAATGGATATGGGCTCGATATTAAAATCCACAGACCAATATATTATCCAGTAATCTTCTATATTATCTTCAAACTCGTAAAATAAAAAAGAAAGTGTTGAGTTTCCTTTCCATGGACTCATAAAATTACACATGGTTGGATCCTTAGCGAGCATGCTTTATTTCTTTGTCAAGCTCATTAAAAAATGAAAAAAGTACCTAAAAATAGAAAAGGGAAGGGAATAGTGTCAAATGTCTTTCAATATAATGGCAGCAAGTCAATTATGTCCTTGAAAAAAGCACACATTTTTAGTCTCTTAAGCAAGTTGGGTTCTAGTTTTGGCCTTAGGATAAACCTGATTTCAGAGTTGTTACTCCTCCAGTTGGTTACTCTTCCAATCATATGGAGAATTTGTTAATGTCTCCTACATTGCATATTTACATCATGGTCCCTTTATGTACAAAGCTTCCTAAGTCACTACTGTGTCGTGCTCATTGTTCAAGGATAAAACTTGTGTCGGCCATTCTGCAGTTGCCTTGACCTCATATGTCGGCAATTCCATCGTGTCAGTATGTTTCATTATGTACTCAATCCTACTCCAAATCAGATCAACCTTTGATTGTTCCTTGTGTTGGATGATGAAGGATTCCTTAAGGCCTCCCTTCCAACGAACTTCTTCCCATCCACTTCAACTCATCCTGCTCTAGGAACAAAGTTTAGAGTTTCAGTAGTACCTTGGGGATTGCAGTCATTAGTGGCAATTTCCCTCGCTATCGAGTTATGGGAATACATCAATGCCTCTTCCTCGATATATTCTTCAGGTGTTCGACTTCAAGAACAACTATTCACACCCGTTAGAATGTACTAGGTACCTTGGGGACCATTTTCATCATTGGTGGGTTTCCTCAGGTTTGTTAATGGCTTACATTAATGGTTGGTAATCAAATGGTGTCCTCCATGTTTGACATCAGCTTATTTATTCGCATGGCTAGGATTCATACCTTGAGACGGTTTGTATTAAAGACCTTGAGTAACATCTACATATTTTGTTATTTCCCAAGTTGCGCAAGACTGAGCCACACTCTTTTGGCTCTTGATGAGACATAGATCCAGTTTGTTCACTATGGCTATGATCTCCAATTTTGACCTAGATCCACCTTTGTATTTCTATGTATATGTTCACACTTATTTTTCTCATGGATCCACGCTTATATTCCAGTGACCATGATATATGCATTGGTTATACATCTATATTGGATCATCGTTGTATCCTCCTGGAGTTCATGTTTCACCATTTGAACATGGACATTTATCCCAGGGATGAGATTGTCTGGCATTTTCCTCTCTTTCAGGTACTTCATTTGAGCCTACAATTCTTGGTTTCTCCAGTTTTCTTAACTCCATAACCCAACCTTTCATTATTTATAATGTATTCCGGTCACCTTGTTCCCCTCTGAACTCATACATTAGGCGGCATATGTTATAACCAAATCTGGCACTTCTCCGTCCGTGACAACACTTACATGTTTTGGTCGCATGACGACACTTCATGAGGTTATTGTGATTCACACAAAAGGACATTAAGGATGGAAGAGCCATATTTGGGACCTAATTAGGATGGCCTTACCTCATCTATGGTCCATTTGATAGTTAGGGAGCTTATGAACAAATTTGGAGACCAAAACACCCCCTAAAAGCCCTAGAAATGACAATTTTTCACCATTTTTCCACCCACACGCAGGTTGCACATGGCTCACCTGCATGTTGTACGCACTTTGCTCTACTTTTCACCATCATGTGCCTCCGAAAATGCTCAAAAATATAATAAATTTTGAAAAATAGGTGGTTTGGGTGGTTTTGGAACCGCCTCCTTGGTTGTAACTACTCCCTACTCGACCATATCTTCTTCTTTTTCTATATAAGAGAGGGAGAGGGGACCATCAAAAGGGCTTAGGCCATTGTAATGTTATGCTAGAGAAATTTTGACTCTCATTCCCCCTCACTTGTGCCCAACTAGTTTCTATCTAACCCTAATTCATTGCTTGGAGGTTGGGATTCTCAAAGGAGAGAAGCAGGAGATCCATAATTAAAGGTTTCACAAGGTTTCTTGATTGAAGGAAGATATTATGTACTTGCTTCATTTATGAATAAATATTAGACATTCTTCCATTTCCAAATTATTGTGTTCATGTATATCTCAGTTTTGATTACTTGTTGATGTTTATGAGATCAACATTTTATGTTATTTTGAATATCAATATTCTATTTGTAGTCAAATTGGTTTCAGGAAGGTCTTGAAATGGTTTTGCAAGTTCCTTGATTGGAGAGCAAGAGGAGGACTCAAGAAGAGGCTTGGATCAACCTTCTGTTGTAAGGTACACACCCTCTTAAACCCTAAACCTTTTGCTTAATTGTTGCACTTGCAGAACCTTGGATGTATGTCTGCCAACCCTTGTATGTTGGTGGCCTCACCCCAACCATTAGGATTTTTTTCCTCACAACACAAACAAAAGTATTATGTACATTGATATTATGAAGAGTAGCTTTGTCATTTCCAATTCCATAAGTTATCATTTTCTAACTTTATAGCTTTAAATTTTAAGCATTTATTCTCCATAAAATAGAAAACCTTCATACGCCCTATTACCCATTTCTCTACACAAGAGTTTCAATTGCAACAACAATCAAATTCAAATTCAAAGCCTAGTACTTGTAAAAATGACTACTTTTAATTTGTCACCATTAAATGCCATGGTTATAGTCTTTGTGCAAGTATATATTACCATTACCTTTTTTTAACGCTAACTTTCATTTCAAAGTAACTGCAAATTTTATTTAAGGAATCAAGAAGTATTTAGAGACTATCTTTGTACTTTGCTCATAACATGGTGCAACATCATCCACATAAATCAACAACAACAAAATTTAACCTACAAGTGGGTATTTAGCCTCCCCCATTCTTCATGATTGAGTTTTAACCAATCTTAGCTCTAGAGGAACAAAGGGACTTTGCGTTAGAAAGTATGAAAAAGCAACAAGCTATTGTTAAGAAAAGCCATGATAAGAAATCCAATGCGAGGAATTTTCATGTTGGTCAATGAGTTATCAGACTCTACCTATGAGTACAAAGGTAATCATACAAAGTTTCAAAATTATGGCTTGGCCCTTTTACTATCGCCCAAAATCTTTGGAATAATGCTTATCACCTAAAGGACAGCCAAGAGAGATTATTTTCCCATTCCATAAATGGCTCAATCCTGAAACCATACTATTGTTTAGAGCCCTCTAAAAACTAACTAACTTCTATAAACAAAAAACAAAAAACAAAAAAAATGAAATAATCATAAAACTATACAAGAAAATAAAAAATAAAAAACATAGTTGCTTCTTGCTTTGCTTTGAGATTTTTTTACGTCATTTGTTTTATTCTTGCTTAGTTTTTTTTCTTCTTCTTGTATAGTACTTTGAGTCATATGCTTATAAGGCTTCCCAATTAGTTTCCATGGAGTTTCATGTCTTTCAAAACTATATGTCGGTTATGCTCTTCTTCACATTGTTTATATGTTAATCTCTCTAACATGACGATGTTTAGCCATGGTATACAGAAGAATATGTGATGCGAATGGATCAGAACTATCAGGAATTCCTTGTGATAAGCTTGGGTATGTTTTAAACTATAGTTGCTTTCTGTTATTGGCTTTCCTATCACTTCTTCTTATCCCTCTACTTCACCCATTGTGGAACACTAGCCTTACTCTATTCACTACCCCACCCTTTTCGAGGATGAAAATGAACTTACATGTACGTACTTCATGGTTACTCTTTTTTCATCCAAACATCATATTGGCCAGTCATTATTAATTTATCATGTGTCATCATGTCTATATATTTGTTGTTGTTTGTTTGCTACATGTTGATTTCCAACATCGACATGATTATGAAGCATCGAAACATGATGTCAGAGGCGAATACTCTTAATTATGTTGTCATCCCATTCTATCTTAACCATGACCATAGAGTCATGCAGGAATTACTTGTCCCATTTATAACCAATATTCATTCTTCACAATGATTGAAACATAGCAACTCCACAGAACAAATCGCATTCACCAAAAATATGCATCAATAGTTCTTTCACACACATTATTGTCAACACACAACAGTAGCTCCAGCTCCACATTCTTCAACAGCTCCAATGAAGTCACAATAGCACATTTCCGAATGCAATAGAGAGTCTATTAACTTATGGATCAGCTCCATGTACAGGTTAGTAGAATATGAAAACCACAACAACAATACTCACAAGAGCACATTAATATTCAACGATTGCACATATTATAGAGGGGAATTTTCGCTACAATGGTGACCTCCAATGATCGTAACTGGACAGGATTCTTCACCAATCCTTGATGCAATTTGCAACCAATCTAATTTAAATAAATATGAGTGCTAACACGCTCTCTTGCGCTTTCCTTCATGGACTCTAAGCCTTCACCAGCACATGGGTTATTCGTAAATATGAAAGCTCAATCTCAATGTAGACATGTAAACTAGATCACATATACACTAGATCGAGTGGAGACTCTTGAGGAATCTTCATCAATGTGGTAGAAATATTGTCGAATGGCTCTTGTAGAGAAGGTGAGAGAGGAAAATGAATTTTTGAATAGAGTGCAGTGGTGTCGTCAACTGAGCACAATGTATCTTGAATGAGACCAATGACCCCCGCGCTTGTGGGAATATGTCTACATAGTCACCATTGAGACACGTATAGCTCCATAGATGTCCCTTTCAAATGCATAAATGCTTATCCATGCATAGGTTAAACTTCCAACTGGGAAATAAACACTATCACTCATCAATTTTGAAAATGGTGGCTAACATCACTATTTGTCCATCCAACCAACAATGAGTGGATAAGAATCCAATTTAAGCAAACATGGTTGAAGTAGATAAGTTCTCCATGGAGGATACAATATTATGATCTAATATTGAGTGGCCAATATGGCAACCTATTCATCAATGAGAATGTGGACTAGGATATAGAGAATTGAGAGTGATAAGTGTGAGAAGAGGCTAGGGATAGGTGGAAAAGGAACGACAAACAGATGGAAGATAAATTTGTATCGAAGTTCAATGGGTTCCACTTTATTAAACCATTGGTAATCGCTCACAGATACGAACGTAAACACGACATAGTTGGAGAGATGCCTCATGTATAGATTCCTTACACAGATATGCCTTACACATGAAATATGAATTAGGGTTTCATATCGCACATTTGAAGCCAATGCATGACTACTCACTTGGGGTGTAGACACTAGAGAAGTATTCCCATTGTGAAATTATGTAACATGGCAGATCATTGAGCATGAGAAAATCTCACAGTGAAAGGATTAGCAAGGAAGAAGAATTGTAGTGAATTGAGCAGTAAAATCAAACATGCAAAGAAACTCAGATGTGAGTAATAACTGGTGTCATATTCCATTAATCTGTATAGTCAAAGAATATAGTACAATCAAGAGAATTCGATTACCTAGGAGGAATTCGAATCCATGTCAGTCTAGCATAGGAAACATCACCACTACAGTGCTCCGAAGGTTCCAAACTCAACTGATTGTCAGTGAACTGAAGCTACTGTCAATTCACTGAGCATGAAGGGCATATTAGTGAGTTCTCCATGAAAATATCATGCAAACGAGATAGATAGGGTGCATTAGATCACAATCAGTGGAAATCATAGCACAAACCCCCCACTAGAGTCATGGACTCAAGTGGACTGAACTAGGTCACTGAGCTAGCTCCTAAAATGTAGGAAACTGACTCTACATGGCCTAAATTCATGCATGCAGGTCGGATCAAGTGGCTAATGGATCTTAGGTGACAACTAAACACCACTATGAGGTCAAGAACATCATCCAATACTAGTAAAGGACAAATACTACTAAGGTGGACAAGGTTGGAGTATAAATTATCCTAACACCCCCTCTAAATCCAAACTTAGACAACCTGGGCCCTGGTAACTGAGACCAAGGTCACCCAAACAATAAAAAATAACTGCTCGTGAAACTAAGGAAATGGGAAAAAACCTCATGGGAAAAATAACCCCCCTCAAAAATGAACAGCAGGAAACTCAAACAGCCTTCACACCAAGCAGAGATATGAGATAGGAAAATCTCTTCTGAGTGAAATATTTTGTAAAAAATTCTACGGTCTGCTCCTCTGTAGGATAGTAATGTAGTGTGATGGTCTGGTTGTGCACTAGTTCCCTGATGCAATGCATGTGAACCTCAACATGGTTGGTTCTTTGTTTCTGAAATGGATCACTAGAGATATTTATGGCACTTTGATTATCACATAAAAGACCTACTAAAGGAGAAGTGCGAATGCCAAACTATGTCAAGATCCCATGTAACCAAACTACCTGGATAACTGCATTCACATCCCCTTTGTACTATGCTTATGCTGAAGAGAGTGTGAGTGCTACTTGCTTCTTGCATGACCAACGGATTGGTCCTAATCCCAACATGAACACGTACCCTAAAGTAGATTTCCTGTCAATGTTGTCTCCAGCCCAGTCTGAGTCAGTAAAACCAACCAGATCTAACTAAGCTCCAGCAGAATAATGATTCCCAAACTCTTTTGTATCCTGCACATAGTGCAATATTCTCTTTGTTTCCTTCCAATGCAGCTCATGTGGCTCATGTGTGTATCTTACCACAACACTAACAGCATAATACATATATGGTCTCGTATGGGTCAAGTATAATCAGATACCAATCAATTGCCTGAACAATGTGTTGTCTACCAAAGGAGTAGAACCTCCTTCTTCCAATTTGATGCCAGATAGGAAAGGGAAAGTTGTTTCTTTACAATCATCCATTTGGAACTTTTTGAGCAATCCAGATGCATACATAGACTATGAAATCATTATCCATGAGGCTTTTTCAGTTACTTTGAGGCCAATAAATTGTTTCAATATCCCTATATCTGTCATGGAGAAGGCTTTACTCAAAGCAGACTTGATGTTCTTCAATATAGTAGATGAACCAAAGGTAATGAGCAAGTCATCCACACACAAAAGAATGAACAATAGGCAACCTCCCTTCTGCTGCACGTAGACATTGTAATCAAATTTGCATCTCTCAAACTTCTGTGACAATAAGAAAGAATCCATCTTGGCATCCCATGCCCTAGGGTATTGCTTAAGCCCATACAATGATCTCCTTAGTCTGCATACCAAGGGTGAATCATTAGTGTACCCCTCAGGTTGTTTCATATAGATCTATTCTTCCAAGTCACCATGCAGGAAGGCACTCTTCACATCAATGTGATGTACCTCCCACTGTTTCGAAGTTGTAATGGCCAAAACAAGTCTTACATAATCCATTCTTGCTACAAGATCGAATGTCTCATTGTATTCCAAACCATTAACTTGTGAGTACCCCTTTGCAACCAACCAACCTTTATACTTAGTTGTAGATCCATCAGAAGCAAGTTTTTTTTGTAGGCACTGAACTAGCTTTCTCCCTGGGGGAAGAGAGACAAGATCCCATGTCTCATTGTTCTACAGTGACTCATATTCTTCATCCATGGTAGCCTGCCATCTTGGATCATGGCAAGCCCCTTTGAAGGACTGTGGATCAAACCCTACCATCATGCAGCACCTCTCTGGGAGAAGTGGATCTGTATGACATAGTGCAAGGTTTACACCTTGGTATTGAGATCTGGTTCTTCTATGGTCATATGGATCCCCAGCCATGTTCCCAGTAGCTCCAAGGAATTTTTGAGCCCATTTTGGCCTTGGATTGGGAGTAGGTGTTGGATCTGCATCTGGATATGCTTGGACTTCATAATCGACATTGAGATCTTGAGCCTCATAATCAGAATCTGATTCTGGATCATCATAAGAGACATCATTCTGATCTTTATTAGGTGCAAATGGAGTAGGCAGAGAGTATGGAAAAAAATGTGAGAATTCATATGCCTTTGAGGCATGGTTTGCAACACCTTTCTCTATTGGCTTCCCAGAGGAGATCTCTATAATATCAACTGTGTCAGGTCAAAAACAAATTTCTTCGGTGAACATGTGTGTGTCATCTGATAAACATATAACAAATTTGCTGCCAAGGAAGGAACCTACATAACCTTTTTGAACTTTACATGATCCAATTGTATTGTGCCCTTCCCTTCGAAAGATATTTTTGAATTACCTCCCATGTGAATACTAGGACCATCAGTGAGATCTAGAGAATAAAATGATTCTCTAGAGGCAACCATGTTTTTGGAGACTCCAAAATCAATGAGGAAGGCTTGTGATTGTGAGAATCCAACCTTTAGTGCATGGCATCTCTCATGATCATCTGTCTCACTTCCAGAATCAATCCTCCTTGCACCTTTTGGGAGGTAAATGTTGTGTTGTTCAACAAGTTTGGGCATTTGGTATATCTTCTTCTTCATGCATGAACTCTCTAGATGGTTTCCTTTCTTGCAATAGGTACACTTGGTCTTCTCAAACCTTTGTTGCTTATCCTTCTTGTAGATGGACACTCCTTCTAATGGATTAGGCTTCTCCTTTGACTTGGATTCAGATTGCTTCTTGTCCATTTCCTTCTGCTTCCCTTTAGCATTCACACTTTTGGACTCCCTAGCCATAAGATCTTGATTCTTGGAGGCCTTCAGGGCGACCATTTGAATTAGTTTGTCTTGTTCTTGGATGAGGGATTCAGTGAATGCATCTAAAGAAGGCATTTTTCCAATTGGGGATTGGCAATCTCTCAGAATGAAAGGTAGAGAGAAATATTGAAAGTTCAAGCCCAAGCTTGCTTAGGATGGATAGCACCAGTTGCTCATCCTTCTTGCCAATGCTATATTGTTTTCACTGCATAACCAAGGACTTGAACTTTGAAAAGAACTGTTGTATGGTTTCGAAATTGCTTGGTTGAAGAGAAATTAATTCATTCTCCAAATCGTGGCCTCTCGGCTCATCTTGCTTTCCAAAGAGAGTTTCAATATTCAACCAAACCTCTCTTGTTGTCTTCAATCCATCGAGGTGGAAGAGCAAATCTCTAGAGATGTGAATACACATAAAACCAAAAGCCTCATCTAATATGTTCAGGTATTTTGATTTCTCAACAGCTGCCTGAGGTTCAACCTCCTTGCCCATTGTGACCCTGCACAGACTCTTGTTGCGCACCACAATCTACATATCTCCCCTCCAATCAAGATAATTGAAGGGTGTCAGGATTCTTGGAATCAAAGGAGCATTTGAATTCTCCATGTGTAACTGCTGGAGCGGATACAAACTGCTATTGTTGCACTAAAAAACTCTCAAAATGAATATGATCCAGCTATGTTGAGCTCTAATACCATGTGAAATTATGTAACATAGCAGATCATTGAGCCTGAGAAAATCTCACAGTGAAAGGATTAGCAAGGAAGAAGAATTGTAGTGAAAATTGCAGTGAATTGAGCAGTAAAATCAAACATGCAAAGAAACTTAGATGTGAGTAATAACTAGTGTCATATTCCATTAATATGTATAGTCAAATAATATAGTACAATCAAGAGAATTCGATTACCTAGGAGGAATTCGAATCCATGTCAGTCTAGCATAGGAAACATCACCACTACAGTGCTCTAGAGGTTCCAAACTCAACTGATTGTCAGTGGACTGAAGTTATTGTCAATTAACTGAGCATGAACGCATCGGTGAGTTCTCCATGCAAATCTCATGTAAACAGGTTAGAGAGGGCGCATTAGATCACAATCAGTGGAAATCGGAGCACAAACCCCCCACTAGAGTCATGGAATCAAGTGGACTGAACTAGGTCACTGAGTTAGCTCCTAAAATGTAGAGAACTAACTTTGCATGGCCTAAATTAATGCATGCAGGGCGCATCAAGTGGATAATGGTTCCTAGGTGACAACTGAACACCACTAGGCAGTCAACAACATCATCCAATACTAGGAAAGGAAAAATAATACTAAGGTGGACAAGGTTGGAGTATTAATTATCCTAACACCCATGTCATCATAGGTGTTAACTTAAGGCGCTAGCTCCATGTTACTCAATGCAATCATGTACAAGTGTATCAATGTAGCTCCAAGATTTCCAACACACCAATGTTCTTCAATGGAAACCACACAATATTCCAAGCACAACAATGTGCATTCAATAGTCACGATGTGCATACAATGCAGGAAACCAATTGGCAAGCATCAACGATGGTGTCAACAACTCCAATGGTTCTTCACACCATGGCTCCATTTCTCACATTCTTGCTCACACGATGAGGGAGAGGGCGCTCACTACACAAAGGTGAGGTCGTATGTGGGTGTGCAACAATGGAGACAAAAAAGAAATTAGGGTTAAGATAATAAAAAAAAAACACTTGATTGATACATGTGAGGAGTTGGTCAACAAGCATAGAATGTCCTAGGAATGGAAATGGAAAACTAAAGGACACATAAAACCAGTTATGATACCACTGTTAAGATGCCAACATATAACCAGGTTGTACAAGTTTAACAACATTGGGCCATCACCTTTTCCCTCAGTTTTTGTTGCTCATAGTGATGAATTGAGCAAACTTTGGCATGAGCGGTTTGGTCGCTTAAATTATCTCTCATTGCAACAACTATGTAAAGACAATATGGTGACAGGTCTTCCAATGGTATCTTGTAGGGATTGTGTTTTTTCTGGTTTTGTACTTGGAAAATATCACTGGGACAGTTTTGACAAGCGTTCCTCTTGGCATGCCTCTGCCCCTTTGGAGCTCGTGCATAGTGACTTATGTGGTCCTCTTCCATCTGCTTCCTTTTCTATTTTCAAATATTTCTTAACTTTCACTGATGATTACTCCATGCACACTTGGGTTTATTTACTAAAACTTAAGAGCGAAGTATTTAACATGTTCTTAGCCTACAAGGTCCTTGTTGAAAAACAATTTAGTCATCAAATTTTTAAGTTAAGATATGATAATGGGGGAGAATATGTCAACAACAAGTTCACTGCTTTTTGCACTGAACAGGGAATCCAACAACAACACAATGTTCCATATACACCATAGCAAAATGTTGTAGTTTAGCAAAAGAACCACACTTTAAAAGAGATGGCTAATTGTATGATCCAAGCTAAAGGACTAAGTCTTCAATTTTGGGCCAAAGACATAAATTGTGCAAATTACATAGTTAATCACACTCCCACTAAAGCTTTAAGTGGCATCACACCGAAAGAAGCATTGAGTAAAATTAAACCAGATGTAAGCCACTTTCGTGTGTTTAGTAGTGAAGCATGGGCTCATATTCCATATGAAAAATGGAAAGCAATGCAAGTGAAAAGTGCATATTTATTAGATATTATGAAGGATATAGACTTCTTCAACCACATTCTCATGATATCATTATTACAAGAGATGTTAAATTTGATGAAAATCTCTTGGCTTGCAAGCCTAGTTCAGCGTATGTGCCATTTGTGGTATGCAAACCTAATTAGGTGCTTGTGCCTTCTTCTAATCCCAACTTCCTTGACAACATTCCAACTCCAGTTTCTGATGATGACAATAAGGTTGTAAATCCACCTCCGCCTGCTCATTTTCCTCTAGTTGTGACAACACAACCGCTTACTCGATGGGTCTGTTCA
The DNA here is from genome assembly GCA_027924585.1 of Larix kaempferi. Taxonomy (NCBI): domain Eukaryota; kingdom Viridiplantae; phylum Streptophyta; class Pinopsida; order Pinales; family Pinaceae; genus Larix; species Larix kaempferi. Next base: position 9,400,967 of record BSBM01000428.1, read on the forward strand.
ACATGCGAAGCGACTGGTGATCTTGCCGGTGATCCTAGAGATCAATGTCAAACATGTTCTCAGTTCCAGCAAGCCACTTCTCTTTTAGCTCAAGTTTTAGAGAATCATGATCCAGATACTTTTGCAGAAGCTTCTGGGAATCCAAATTGGGATGTAGCTATGGATGAAGAATATTGTTCCTTAATGGTGAACGATACTTGGGATCTTGTATCAAATCCAAAAGGAAGAAAACTTGGCAGATGTAAATGGGTCTACATAACTAAGTATGCATTAGATGGAAGTGTTGAAAGGCTTAAGGCAAGGTTAGTTGTCAAAGCTTTTTCCCAAGTTGAAGGAATTGACTACAATGAAACCTTTTCCCTTGTCACCAAATTGAACTCCATCTGCCTTTCTCTTTACCTTGTACCCTTACATAAGTGGGAGGTCCATCAAATAGATGTCAAGTCTTCCTTCTTGCATGGAGATTTGTAGGAAGAAATTTACATGGAACAACCTATTGGTTATGTTTAGAATGATTCTAGCCTTGTCTGTCTCCTTAAGAAATCCTTATATGGCCTTAAGCAATCTCCTCGAGCCTAGTATGTCAAAATGGATAGCTTTCTCCTTGACATTAGTTTTTCTAGATGCCATTCTGACCCCAATGTCTACACCAAGAAATTAGGAAACAATCTCATCATCCTTTTTCTTTATGTTAATGACATTTTTCTTACTGGTAGCGACCCTAAACTTTTAGCCCATGTGAAATCCAGTCTTAATAAAAATTCGAAATGATAGACTTAGGCCATTTGCATTATTTTCTTGCCCTCCAAGTCTTGCAAACCAAAGAAGGAATCTTTCTTTCTAATTCTAAGTATGCTTGTGACCTTGTTCGTCGCTTTCATATAATGGAAGATTGTAAACCATCCCCTTCTCCCTTCCAGTTTGGAGTCAAACTTTTTGCCACTTTCACTTCACTCCAAGTTGATGCCACCATGTATCGTTAGCTTGTTAGTAGTCTCTTATACTTGACTCATACCTGTCTTGATCTTACCTTTTTCATTGGTCATGTTGCCCGCTATATGCAAACACCCCATGAAAGTCACTAGAAAGCAACAAAAAGAATATTTTGATATGTGCGGGGTACAATTCAGTTTGGGATTCATTACAATTTAGAGGGGAATCCTTTATTGGTTGGTTTCATTGATTCATATTGGGCCGACAATCTTGATGATCGGTAGTCTACTGCAGGTTATGTTTTTAGTCTGGGTTCTGGACTTGTCACTTTGGATTGTAAGAAACAACAAGGTCTTTCTCTTTCTTTAGCAGAAGTAGAATATCGAGCCACAATTAATGCTAGTCAGGAATCTTTATGGATTTGACAGATCCTTTCAGAGTTTAGATTGGAGCAGCAGAATCCGACTCCCCTTTGGTGTGACATTCAAAGTGCAATCAAGATCACCAAAGATCTAGTTCAACATCAACGCAACAAACACATTGAGGTACATATGCACTTCATCTGAAATATTGTTCATGATCGCATTCTTGAAGTATTCTTCTTCCCTACAGATGATCAAGTTGTAGACATCTTCTCAAAGTCTCTTACAGAAGCAAAGTTTTCTAAACTTTGATCTATGTTAGGAGTTCAGGAATTTTCCATTAAGGTGGGATAGGCTCTAATGCCTCCTTCCTTCTCCTAATAATGTCACTTTTGTAAATCCTTCAATCCTATCCCAAGTTGTTCTTAAGCGAGGGTCTTAGGATATTTAGACACTTAGGAGTTAGTTAAGATCAACTTGTTTAATATATCCATTAGGTAAAGTGTGTTTCTTTACTATGCATTTGTAAATATGTAATCTGACAGTCGCAATATGTTCTAGACATAGAGTGATCTGATGGTTCATCTTCTCTTAGATCATACCTACCATTGATCTGTGGCTTAACACCCGATTGGTCCATGATCTCTATTGAAAGAGCATGGAGGGTCATTTGCTAGTTGATCGATTATGAGAAGCTCATTTGTAACTCTCTTTCTTTTGCATAATAAATTGCCTCAAGTAGCTATTTGGTTGGGGTTGTGGAGTGTTTCCCTTTCGAGGGTTTAAACCACGTAAAAACATCGATGTGTTTATCTGTGATCTAGTTGTGTGAGTGGTTTCTCTAGGTGTTCGATCTCTTGGAAGCATCCTGTGTAGTCGAACAAACAACCCTTATTTTGTGTGGTTCTAATTGGAAATTACCTTGTCTTTTTGTATTTACATTGATGCTTTTGAAAAAAAAATTGGGTGCAATTTTGGGACATAAGGATGATGCAAAAATGTATGTTATATACAATATTAACAAGAACCAATTCATTGCTAAGTTAAACTACATGGTCTTGAAGAATGAGTTTCTTGGAGTGCTTTTTGCTCTTAATAAGTTCTAGCATTAAATTGTTGGGTATTATGTGTTTGTTCACACTGATCATGTTGCCATTAAGTATTCAATGAATAATATATTATTAATGGTGTTATCACTCAGGATTTACACTTTGGTTGCGGAAGGATAACCCTAAGGCAACTATTTCAAACCAACCTTTAGGAGGAGGGTTGGCTTCTTTCCTACTAGAGAGGGCTCTCTCAAAAGATGAATACAATGGCCAGAAAAGTTTTTCAAGAAACTGATTTTCTATTTAAAAGATTGGTTGAAAACATATGAATCACATTGGGCATGGAGTCACGTCTGAGATTTCTAAAGACCAGCAGAAAATCAACAACATAAATCTTGGTGAAGGCAAGGTAATTGCTATCCAACAGTTAAGTTCTTTTAGAAGGCGATATTTGAAAGAAAGAAAAACAACACATCAACATTAAGCATCAACACAGATGAATTTAATATCGACTTTAGAGGAAAACATGAAATACTTAGGTGCGATTAACATAGAGAATGGTTTGCATGAATTCTGGATTAAATAACACTTTCACCATAAGCATGAGAAGAAAAACAACATGGAATCTTATCACTGGAAAATACGATTCACAAATAAAAAGGAAAACACGGATTGTAACACAAGCAACACATGAATCTTCACCCTTCAAAATGTGCTTTATTTCTGCACAACAAAACTTTACAATAACGAAGGTACTCTCGGTACCAAAATGTCCTTCTCTATCACAGGTTTTCAACCCTTTACAATGATGGCCTAATAGCCTTTTTATAGCACCTCTTTGAAGCGAAACCCTAACTAACTTGTAATTGACCCAGTAAATATTTGGGTTTTCACTTTTACATTTCACTTTGGCCAAAATTGTACACATGTCAAAATTTCCAACACTTGAATATCCTCAGCGCCCTGTTTGTTGGATGGAGACTGTTTGCTGGAGTTTTGAGCCTGAATCTTCAGGAGCGTAAGGTGTATTTCATTTTCCCATATTTCTCCACTGTCTTCCACTGATCTGCCCTGGGAAGCTCATAAATTGTCATCTCTTTCACCAATACCTTCATTTCTATATGTTCTCCAGTGGAAGTTTGTGGTATTCTTTCATCCATAATAGCCAATTTATGCAGAATTTCGAAATCACTTGAGAGATTCTCCAATAAAATCTTACCAGTCAAAACATGGGTCAAATTCTCAAATTTCTCATGGTTGGTCCTGGCTTCAAAAAGCAAATCCTTGTGAGTATTTTGAGAAATCAAATCACCATTCTCATCCTAGAATGAAGACAACCCCTTCTCAATCAACTTATCAAATTTCTTCTTGTAGTCTGTAACTTGCTTCTTCATGTGTTCAGGTCTAGCCTAGACACCTTCCACATGTGCGTACTTTCCGAGCACTCTCCTAGCCCAGGTTATAATTCCTATTATGTTCTTTATCTGCATGGTCTTCATATCTTCATCGGTTAGGGTATTCATAAAGTCCATTGTGTTATTTGCCGTATCTTTGGGCTTTCTAACCAAACTTTCCCTCATTACTGCACAACTCTGCAAAGCATCATTCGCCACTTTTCCCTTTTCTTTCATAAAACTTAGGTAGGGTTTGAACTTGGTAACTTCAACTATAATGGAATCCCAAATCATATGCTTGGCACCCTGCATTGGGGTCTGCCCTGTTACCTGTGTTATAAATCTTTGGTTCCTGTCCACCAAATCCTTATTTTTGTCCTTTAATGCCTATATTTCTTCATCCTTTTTATGATTCTCTTCTTCTAGCTTCCTCTTTTCTTCTTTCAACTCTTTTATCTCTACTTCTCTTAAACTGACCCGGGACATAGCCTGAACTAGGCCATCTATACTGGTCTCTTCACCTGCTTGATTAGCAATTAGCTTCTCTTGTGCCAAAGCCGTCGGTTTCCCCTTAAGATCTTCAATCTGGCATTTGAGGCTTATTCAGTCTTTCTCCCACTCAACCTCTTTCTCTATAAATTTCAGTGATTTTTCTTTGTGGCCATCTAGCTCTCTGGATAAGTTTTCTTTTTCTTGCTCAAGCACAGTCAATTCAGAAGCCTGTATTAGTTGTGTTGTTGGTATTTTGAGCTTCTTCTTGAGCAACTGGATAGTTCTCTCTTTCTCCATCAACAGCTTCTTGCTTCCTTCACCTTTGCCTGCTTCATCTTCAACCAAATCTATTTGCAGTTTCTTAATCTGTTGTTGATGGGCCTTATTCTCAGTCCTTTCCTACCTCAACTGGATCCCCAATCTATTGACAGTACTCTCCAATTTAGAAATCTTTAGGGTAGCTTTCATCAAATCATCGTATATTACTTCCTCAGTCTGCCTATGTAGTTGAATCTTGTCAGGGACTGCTATCTTTTTCAAGTTCAACTTCATCTCGATTGCCTTGTCATTAGATGACACAACCAAGTTCAAAGTATGTTCGGAGACATCTCTGTTGGTCACCAAAGTGACTGGTAAATTTTTCATATCTCTGACTCAAGGAAATAAGGTGCAAGTCTTTTCTAAGCTCACGTGTCTGTCTTTCCCATACTTCACATACATCTCAGCTCTGGACTGGAACCTCTTGGTGTCACTAGCCTCCTTGGCTTCCTAAAAATTGTACTGTTGTACCTGAACTTATGGAGCTATGTACTTCTCCTTTTTCTTCTCTGCTACCCTAGTGGATATAACCAAATCACCTGAGATATTTGCTTTGAACCTTTTTCCTCCCTTTGACTCCTCTATTTCTGTGTCAAATATTTCTTCAAAGCTCCTCTTGCCTGCGTTCTCCAATGCACCTGGAAGTATCACTTCGGACAAAGACTTTTCTAGGGGATAAGGATCCACATGCGAGCATGTTGGGACCTCTTCATTTGATTCGTATTGTAGTAGATTCGCTCTTTTGGATAATCCCTCCACCTCTTGATGATCAAAGGCTATGTTTTTTTTTTTCCTTCTATCAGAGATTATATGATAGGGGTCATAACTGACAACAATATCCTTTTTGAATTCTAAACCTTCCAATTGCTTTTCTATAAACGAAAGGGCGTGTTTATTATTCACAATGAAGGGGCCTACTTTCAAGGGGAACTTGATATCATAAGATTTTTTGAAGGTAAATAAATGATCATCTTCAACAATCAACTTCTGTCTAATAAATTCCAAAGCAAAAACCCTTGAGGTAAAAAATGATGGCAATATGTAGGGCTCCTTCACAAATCCACATAACCTGATAACAGTATGCTACTTGTATAAAAACCAGTCACCAACTGCTAAATCCTGCTTCAATTGCATCGAGGTTTTCATTTCTAGCAAGACTCTTGCCAATTCCTCTCCAAAGATTAACTTATATACTTGTGACATAATATAGTTCATATAGTTGAACATGTTGTCTTCCAATGAATTTGAAAAAACCTCCGATGAAAACCTTATAACATTTTGACTTGAGAACAATAACATTTTCATCAGATGAGATTGGAATTTGAAATGACGAGTATTGTGTAAATCCACTAGCTGAGAATGGATATTCTCAGCTAGGAATTCATCAAACTTTAGGCATGGTACTTGATGGTATTCCATCTCTGGGAAACCAGAGCTTATTTTGAAGAGCAGGCAGAGCTCAACCTTGGTCACTGCAACATCACTATCAAGTCCTAAGAACTGGGCAATCAAAGTCAAGACCAACTGAGTGTTTCGTTGAATAAATTCAAATCTAAGGGATAAGGTGTGTCTTGGATTTCAAGATACGGTTTGAGGCAACTAGCAAGGAAAACTTGTTTGACTTCAGGGGAGGACTGGCCATAATGGATGACTAGGGATTCCTCGGAAAAACTCTCTGGCTCATGGGATTGCGACGGGGGTGCTTCAAAGGAGTCTCTGACAATAGAGGGTTCGACAAGGAAAACAATCCCGGATTTTTGGGCGTTCATGACGACTCTTTCGGCCTGGGATTAATTTTCTACACACCATGAAACGAACTTGGGGAATCCCAGGAACTGGTCTAGGAAAAAGTATATAAAGGACAACTGGAAAACCCTATGGATATCAGAGCTTTCCTTATTTAACCTATCTAACTCGACCTTTATTTCCTTAATCGACATTTTAACCATCGTGTCGAAAACGTCTCTATCCCTATCCTCTAGGGCATCTTCAACCTTAGTATTTTCGACGTTCATAACTTCTAGAACCTCTTCCATCATATAAATGAACTTTTCTGACGAGTGCACGGGTTTTAGAACCTACCTGATGCTGACAGCTCATAACCCTAGTATCTTCTGTCACTTTCTTCGCTACACACTTGTCCAGATCCTTCTAATGCTGACGCTTAGAAAACAAATGTTAGCCTTCACGTGACTTTTCACTTTTTATAACTCGACCTCCGCTATTTCCCCTGCTTCTTCTCTGAAGGACATTTACCTCAACCGTCGATCTTCTGCACTGCAACCTGGACCACTAGATCTGTGACCCTTCTACTATCATCCTTTGGTAAATGTGCCAACACTATCAAACATTAGATCTGGCCAGCGAACAATCTCCACCGTCAATTTTGGCATTAGTGATCATCGTGGGTGGTTTTGCTAGGCGATTGAGCGGGTTCCATTACCACCTTTCCATATTGTGAAATGCTGAGGTCGGGCCACGTGTCCAACAATTTTGGATTCTGCAGTCGCTTTTCCATTTAATCTACGCGTATCTCCACAATGAGGAAACTTCCCTACGCCATCGATCTATCTTACATGCGCTGATCCACAGTGAGACCTTCGTGCTATTTAACCTTGTCTTGTCCTACCCTTCTGCCAGACTTCCCACTATCCATCTTGCTTTTTCCTCCACCGGAGAACTTGTCGCAGTCGTTGATTCCCTTAGGCGAAACCCCAGCTGTTGGATCCTTTTCACCTTTTCCACACTTTAACCAACCTCCTCGACCGTCGGATCCCCTTCCGGCTCCACCTTAGCCGTAGATCTCCCTTGTCTTCCCTTTACCTTTCGAAAAGCGGTTCCGCTGAGCCTCTAAGCGATTTCCCAAACCGCTTTTCCAATTTGCGAAACCATGTGGGAATGACACGTGGCGGGTGGTTTGTAATTCTGCAACTGCCTACGCTGTAGATCCTCCTTGCATCTTGGTGTCGCGGAATTCATCATGGACTGTTGATCTGGAGATCAACGGTAGATCAACCACTGAAGTTGCACACCACTTAATCATCCTTTGATTTTCAAGGTGGGGTCCCATCGTTATTCATCGCGCTCCTCTAGACGCGAAAATCAACCTCCTTCATCGATCTCTAGCGGCAAGATCTGGGCCGTTGAATCATTTGCTCTTTTAACTTTCTCTCATGACCATTTCAGAATAGCGTTTCCATCGTAGATCATGTCCCCACCTTGATCTCATCCATTGGTTGTTTGCTTCATGATTTCCCAAGCTATTTCATGGACTTTTCTTACTTCTTTTAGCCCCAGCCAGTGGTAATGTGGTACACATTTTTTTAAAGGGCTGGGTGCCTTCCCCTATGGAGACTTGGATTACATCAACCACAAACTTTCATTTTCTACTACCTCCTTCATGCCATGAGAAATACCTGTGCTAACAAATGGTATAATTATTCATTGGTTATTAGTTCTTTAAGAATTTGATGTTACTATACTTGATCAACCTAGTCAAGAGAATGTGGTTGCAATTTTTTTCTCAACTGCCTAATGGCTTGGAGGATGAACCCTTGAATGATTCCTTTTCAAATGATCACTTATTCATTATTTCTAATAGTACACCATGGTTTGCAACCATTGCAAATTATTTGGAGGTTGGGAACTCCCCCCAACATCTCTCCTACAAATATCATCCCCACCATATTAGGAGAGGAAAACCATTTACTTTGATATGAGGGTACTTGTTCCATCTTGGGATAGATCAAATCCTTCAGTGCTATGTTTGAGAAGATGAAGTGTACAAAATTTCGAAGGTGTGTCATGATGAACCATGTGGAAGGCATTTTGTTGTAGATAAAAATGCTGGAAAAATCCTCTCCACTAGTTATTATTGGCTTACAGTTTATTAGGATGTTTATAATTATATCAAACAATGTGATGCTTGCTAATGGATGGGTTATTCGACCATATCAGTTGAAATTCCATTGGAACCACATGTTTCTTTAATTCCTTTTGACAAGTGGGGTATCAAATTCCTTAGCCCCATCAACCCTCCTTAAAATAAGTTCCATTACGTTTTGGTCTACACATATTTCCTTACCAAGTGGGTCAAATTTCAACATTTGCATGATATAAGGAAAGAACGTCTTGTTAAATTATTGTATGAAACCATCTTCATCAGTTTTGATATGCCCAGGGAAATTGTATCTTATTAGGGCACTTGATTTACTTCCAAGTTGATCACCCACTTAATGCATGCTTACAAAAACAAACATCATTGCTCCACTCTTTATCATGCTCGAGCTAATGGTTAGGTAAAAGTCACTTAGAGAGCTCAAAAATATTCTCACCAAGTCCGTCCAATTCCATCGTCGATATTGGGCTAATAGATTTCCTAAAGTTTTTTGGTCTTGTCATGTAACTTGGAAGACTTCCATGGGTTTCCCCCATATGAGTTAGTTATGGAAAAACCATTCTTTTGCCTATTAAGTTTGAAATCAAAACCCTTTTCACAACTCTTGATTTGGGCATTGAAATTTTCCACTACTCAACAACATTATCTCACCTAGATCAATCTATTAGACAAGCATCGCTAGCAAGCTTTGTAGTATATAGAAACTCTCAACAACAATGTATTCATTGCATGATTGGTTAATCGAATCTAAATATTTTTAACTAGGTGATTAGGCTCTCTTGTGTGATTCCCAAGTCTACAACTTCAAAGATAAATTGCATATTCAATAGATTGAACCCTATAAAGTAAAAACAACTTATGAAAATGGCATCATTAGGTTGTGAACTGTTGATGTTGATCACATATCTTTTATGGTTAATGTGCACTATCTCAATATCTATAGGTAATCTTAGTCTAAGGAAGATTTTGTCACCCATTTCCAACAGCACTCCTCTTTGAATCAAATTAAAGGCTTCTAGAAGTTCACATCAATCTAAGAGGTCCCTCACACCACATATATATTTAGCTTGTGATGAAAACCCTCGGGAGTCACAAGACGTATTTAGGATTGAAAACCATTTTGGTGGGACTTCCTACAGATGCACCACAAAACACACAATAAATAGTTTTTTATGAGTTCTTTTACAATCGTTGTTCTCTTTTTTACCATTGTTCTCTATAGCCACTACATTTGTCGATGCCACAAATTTTCTCTATAACCACTACTTTCATAGGCATTGCAACATTCCTTTACATCCAATACTTTCGTCAATGCTCCATCATTCTCTATGATCTGAAAAATCTTTAGTCACCGGTTAACTAATCATTTTTCAAATAAATCAGGAATTTTGCTTGACAGTGCTTCTTGAAGTTTATGTGGATTTACTCTTTACTTAGCCAAACTTTTAAGGAAAATTACTTGCTTTAAAACATAATTCCGAGATGAATGTAAAGAGACTAAGAGTAAACATCAAATCACACAAGTGCACCAGAATTTGTACATAGAGGTTACCCACTTCGAGCTACGTCTCTGGGTCCACTCCCTATCAATGCGACCACTCTATATTCGTTTAAAAAATGGTTAAAAATTTTACAAAGGAAGGAAAAATACCAACTCTTGATATCACCTTTGATTTATGTTGTTCTGGATCAGAAACAGACTTCGCCATTAGATGCAACAGGCAATTATGCATCTCTGAAGTATAAACATGGTTGTACTTTGGTGTAGCTGAAGGGGTCCTACGAGCACTTTTCTGACTAGGTTCTTGGATACAGAAACAAAAGCCAAATTTTGACTCCTTGTGAAATTCTACAACTTTTGACTATAAACACGACCACCTTCTGAACTAGGCCTTAGGAATCCCCTTCTGGCACAAACTTCTATGCAGCGATGGTCCGAATAGTCTCAAGATATGTGCTCGCCTCGAACTACATGTAGAAACCACCTCAACCTCTATGAAAACTAACTCGAGATGCATGTCAATCTCTAGTGTTCTGCATCAATATTCGTGCCCACCTCGGACTACATGTCAGACTCGAACTCATGATTTGTGCCAGACTCGACCTCGAACTCTGTGCAAAATTCTGTACTTCGGCCTTCATAACCATGCCCACCTTTTTCCTCGAAGTGCATGCATAAACTCGACCTCAAATTGTGTGTAGATTTTTTTTGTTTATGTGCAAAACACCTCAATCTACATGCCTAGACTTTCCTCGATCTCTATGCAAAACTCTGAGTACCAATACTATGTGAAACCACCTCGGTTTCCATGCCAAAATTGCGTTGGAAAACGTGTCTGGATTGTACTTCATTGTATCATAATCCATGCATAGCTTGGCTCAACACCGTAGTTCGAATGGAAAAATGTATAGGGTTAAATAGGGATCTGTGGCCCGGATTCCACGTATTAGCTAGCAGCAACTTAAATATGATATATGGCATGCCCTTAACAAATTGTGCCCTTGGCACAATGACTAGAGTGTTGGCATGTATGGGAGGAGGCCATGGGTTCAATCCCGCGAACCTCTCCCCATCCGATGCTCCGTTGTAACGTTATGCTATATATGGTGGCATATAGTTTATCCATTGGTCTATTTATTCAGTGGCATGTGTATATAATCACCATGGGCCGAGGGCTTATCCCTCAACCTTTTATTCCCCAATGTTACAATTTTAAAAACATAAAAATATTCCATGCCACTACATGTTAAGTCCCATGGTGGTGGCGCATTGGTAGAGCAATGGCTTGGTGGATAGTGTTGGTTTTGGAGCCTGATCTTCCTTATTCAGAGGTCGTGTTTCAGGCGTGTTTGGATCCCAACCCATGATGGGGGGGTTCGGGGGGGCTTTCCCCCTCAAAATAGTCACCATGGGGGGGTGACGACTGCATTTTAGGAGCCCCCCCTTGGCGGGGGTTTGGGGGCAATGCCCCCGTAGCGAAAATTTCAGAAAAAAAAAATGCCTTGTAAAATGTAGTAATTTCATCGTCATGACTTGGTCAATGATGGGTGATTTATGGGCCCATGGTATTGGGTGTTCCATAGTATTTTCCCATGGTAATCACTCTTTAAAAGGAAGGCATTGTAATACGGTTGTGCATCGTAGCATTGTAATGATCTCTATGATTGTGTGAGAGAGACTGTGAGAGAGTGAAAGGGAAGTTGCAACGGATGTGCTGCAGGTTGTATTCCTTCATTTGTTAGATGATATAATAATAAGGACTGGCAATTTCTGTGTGGACGTAGCCCATATTGGGTGAACCACGTTATATTGGTGTCTCTCTTGTATTGTGTTTATGTGATTTATAATTGCATCTTGTTTATCATTATTGCTCTGCGATCCTATTTTTCTAACGGATAGGAGGTTGTGGGTTTGATACCCGCGAACCCCCAACAAATTTTGATACGCACTAATCGTAACACGCCAATGGGGGACTACCACGTGGCAACCCCTCATTGGTCCACCTGTGCAACCAATGCCACATGTCCAAGCATGACTGGTCCACATCAATCTGTCGTACTATCAACTCATCAATGCCATGCCACTTCGATCTACCATGTCACTGTCGTACACTTTTATGAATGCCATGTGTCACTCTTCCAGTGGTGCCACGTGGCACCCCTTTTGCTAATTTGTATTATTTTGTCGAGACTTCAGAACATCATATCTTGGCCATCTGAATTCTGTTTGAGGTGAAATGAACGTCACTAGAAAGCTCTTGATGGTCCCTTTGTGATGGTACCCTTCTATTTATCATTTGAGACTTTGAAAATTTGAGTGATCTTGGATTTTCCTTGATCATTCGTCCTCACTAAGGAGCTTTTGGACCTCCAAAAATTTTCATACATCAATCAAATGAGGGCATTGCCTTCCCACTTGTCCAGAATTCACCCATCATGACTGGAAAGTGAAAACATGCTGCATCACTACAAATTGTCCAACCATGATAAAAACTGCAATTATTATGTCGACAAAGACATTCATCCCTTACTCTCGTAATCTCTTATATTCACTAGCATACCCATTAACTGGAAACAACTAACTAGCAATAGGAATAAATACACTATTGCTAAAGGAATTGAATCAATAATTTGCTTAATTTTATGAACAATTTTACCAAATGAATACCAATGACCTAGACCACAATCTCGAGAAGTATCTGATACATCTTGTTCTTTTATATGAAAGGGCTCATTTCTTTCCTTATCATCAATATCATCTTCCTTCTTGGGAGATTGGAATAAAGAACTTGAATTAGAAAATGATATATTTTTGATACCTAAAGCAGTAATCATTGCTTTATCACCTGAATCAGACCCCAAGTCTTGTTCCACTATTGCAGTAGTCTTTTGTTCTTCCTTTTTCTCGAACTTATTCGATAACAACTCGGGATGCAACTTCCAGCACTTAGCCTCCTCATGTCCCTCCTTCTGACAATGGGAACATGTAGAATTTCCTCTAACTTTCCCTCTTCTCATCTTTCTTTGAATGCTTCTCGAATTTAGGTGGCTCATATTCCATACCATGTTTCCCTTTACTATCTTCCAAATGAGTAGCTTGTACTGACACTTCGTCAATGTTATTGGGGTTAAACATCAATATAGTATGATGAAGATAAGAATGTAAACTACCAATGTATTTAAGAAGAGTTTCACGAGTGCATAATGGAATTTCCAATGTTATAGCCCTCTTCTTAAACTCTTGTGTATAAGCCTGAACATTTTCCCCTTTTAATTGTATTAGATGTAATCATTCTATCATAGAAGTTCGAGTATAAGCCAAAAGATAGAATTGCTTTCTCAATGTAGAAATGAACTCATCCCAAGAGGAAATGATTTTAGCATGATGTACTAGAGCTGCTTGAGTTCTACTCTCCCACCATATGAGAGTCACCCATGTGGAGAGTGGCCAACTGAATCTTTGCAAAGTCTTCTTTGATTGTCTACACCCTAAAATACACTTCTAACTGTTTGATCCAGTTATCTAACTTTTATGCATTCAATTCTCTGTCATAAACAAGCAAGTCAAAATTAACATATGATTATAATAAAGTCAAATCATTAGATTGTACAAGATTTTTAGAAAACTTATTCCTGGAAGAACGTTCACTAGCACCATTAGAAGATGATTATTATGAGGGTGAAGAAGGTTATGGAGGTCCTCCACCTTCACCTCATCCTTCTAATTTTATTATAAATTCACCTTCTCCAACCCTTTGAACCCTTCAATACAAATCATCTATTATTTCCCTCATTGCACGGAGTGTAGTCATCACTTGCTCTGTTAAATTTTCAGAATTTACTTCAATTTGATCTAGGATCTTAACTGAGAGAACAACATGTACAACAAATCTACAGCATATCAATCATGGAAACAATAATGCAACCACACAAGAGACACAGAGTTTACTTGGGGAAAACCATAAAGGTGAAAAACCCCAATAACTTCCTCAGAGATAGATAGAGCAATGATACAACCAGAATACAAGAGATAGTCTTCTCCTGGCAGTAGAGGCTCCTCCTCCACAAGTGCGCCACACTCCACAGTGTGAGTGAGAGAATAGAATGTATAAAATGAGAGAGACACACTCTCTATTTATACACTAACTTGACTTGACCTTTACTCAACTAGGTCGGCCTCAACTTAACCACTTAACATAATGCTGACTAGGCCGACCCCCACTAGGGTGGTCTAATAACCCTTTGACCCACATGGCCGACCTCCAATAGGGTGGTCTAATAACCCTTTGACCCACATGACTTATACAGGGCCGACCCCAACAAGGTGGTCTAATAACCCATCAAGTATAAGTTATGACACTTACAATATAAATGACGACACTTCCGTATAGAGGAATAATAACATCTCTATAGGAATACAACCACTTCCGTATAGAGGAATAATAACATCTCTATAGGAATACAATATACATATATGTGAAATACATTCCGAAGTTACATGTACATCAACATGCTCAGGTGTCATGGGAGGACTTTCTCCCTCATTACCTACAGATGCCATCTTACATCTGTGAAATCTCCTTTGGATTTATGTATCATAGCCTGCAAGTTCTCCTTCTCCTTGCTCTAGCCTAGCTCTTGTGAGCATCCACCTGTCAAACCCTGCTCTGACACCACTTGATCCGAAAAATATTTAGTCACAAGTTAACTAATATTTTTTCAAATAAATTAGGAACTTTACTTGACAATGCTTCTTGCAGTTTATGTAGATTTACTCTTTACTTAGCCAAACTTTTAAGGAAAATCACTTACTTTAAAACATAATTCTGAGATGAATGTAAAGAGACTAAGATTAAACATCAAATCACACAAATGAACCATAATTTGTTAATAGAGTTTATTGACTTCAGGCTACTTCTCTAAGTCCACTCCCTATCAGCAGGACCACTCTATATTAGTCTAAAAAATGCTTATCAATTTTACAAACGAAGGAAAAATACAAACTCCTGATATCACCTTTGATTTATGTTGTTCTGGAGCATAAACAAACTTCACCATAAGTTGCAACAGACATTTAC
The DNA here is from genome assembly GCA_027924585.1 of Larix kaempferi. Classification (NCBI taxonomy): domain Eukaryota; kingdom Viridiplantae; phylum Streptophyta; class Pinopsida; order Pinales; family Pinaceae; genus Larix; species Larix kaempferi. The sequence goes on from BSBM01000428.1 coordinate 9,415,991, forward strand.
GTGTCTCTGAAGTATAAACACGGTTGTACTTTGGTGTAGCTAAAAGGGTCTTATGAGCGCTTTTCTGAATGGGTGCCCATATGCAAAAACATAAACCAAATTCTGACTCCTTGTGAAATTCTACAACTTTTGACTATAAACACGACCACCTTCTGAATTGGTCCTTGGGACTCCCCCTCTAGCATAGACTTCCATGTAGTGTTGGTCCGTACAGTCTATACAGTCTTGGGATCTGCACCCGCATCGTACTACATGTAGAAACCACCTTGACCTCTATGCAAACCACCTCGAGATGCATGCTAGTCTCCAGTGTCTTGCCTCGGGATCTGTGCCCACCTTGGACTGCATGTAAAAATTGGCCTCAAGATTTGTGCTAGACTTGATCTCAAACTCTATGCAAAAGTCTGTACTTTGGCCTTGGTAACTATGCCCACCTTTTTCCTCGAAGTGCGTGCATAAACTCGACCTCGGACTATGTGCAAACTTTCTCTGTCTATGAGCAAACCACCTCGGCCTATGTGTCCAGACTTGCCTTGATCTTTGTGTAGAACTATGAGTACCAATACTGTGTGAAACCACCTCATTTTCTATGCCAAAACTACCTTGGAAAATGTGTATGGACTGTACTTCATTGTATCGTAATATGTGCATAGCTTGGCTCAACACCATAGTTCGAATGGAAAAATGTACAGGGTTAAATAGGGATCCATGGCATAAAATGTGGCCCAGATTCAATGTATTAGGTGGCAACAACATAAATATGATATATGGCGTGGCCCTTAACAAACTTCGCCCTTGGCGCAATAGTTAGAGTGTTGGCATGTTTGGGAGGAGGTCACAGGTTCAATCCCATGGACCTCTCCCCATCTGATGCTTCGTTATAACATTATGCTATATATGGTGGCATATAGTTTATCTGTTGGTTTAGTTATGTGGTGGCATATGTATATAATAACCATGGGCCAAGGCCTTAGCCCTTGGCCTTTTATTCCCCAATGTTACAATTTTAAAAACATAAAAATATTCCATGTTGTTACATGTTAAGTCTCATGGTGGTGGCACGTTGGTAGAGCAATGGCTTGGTGGATTGGAGGTCGCGAGTTCGCTCCCTGTCGACCCCCAACAAATTTTGATACACACAAATTGTAATAGGTCAATGGGGGATTTCCACATGGTGGCCCCTCATTGGTCCACCTGTGCAACCAATGCCATGTGTCCAAACATGACTGGTCCATGTCAATCTATCGTATTGTCAAGTCATCAAAGCCATGTCACTTTGACCTGCCACACGACGCCATGTGGGGCTGCCACATCACCATACATCTATATGGACTCCACGTGTCACCCTTCCAGTGGTGCCACGTGGCACCCGTTTTTGCCAATTTGTATTATTTTGCTGAGACTTCAAAACATCATATCTCGTCCATTCAAAGTCTGTTTGAGGCAAAACAAACGTCATTGGAAAGGTCTCGATGAACCCTTTGTGATGGAACCATTTTGTTAAGCATTTGATACTTTGAAAAATTGAGTGATCTTGTATCCTTCTTGTTCACTCTACGGCCACTAAACTTGTTGGGGCTTTTATTGATTTGGATTTTATTTTATGTATTTCCTACTATTGAATTGTGTTCTTCCCCTCTTCCTCTATGCTTTCCTTCCATTGGGATGGTGTGAATTTGGGTCGTGGGAGTTTACATTTCCCGCGATGTATAATTCAACGCCCTATCTCTCTATAGTTAACACCGTGCGCTGTCATGTATTGTCAACTTAAACCCTTGCTACTTTATCTAAACCCTTTCTTGTAGTATCCCTCCGTCAACTGTCCTTAGCCTCGTCATCATCCCACATGATCAATATTTAATACTTGTTGCAATCAAGTCATGCCACCACGACTCGTCACATTCAATTGGGTGTTTTCGTAATAATGGATGCATGGGACTGTACTTTGTATAATGATGATTATAAATGAATTCCATAGTACATCAATTAAAACGACAATGGAACCAACAATAGTACCAAAGAAGGTGGCAATGTAATGTTGATTTTTTTAGAGGTAAACATTGACTAATGTAGCAAAGTCTTTCTAGAATGTATTGGGAGAAGGGATGGAATTTGACGGGCAAATTGCTAGTCATGAGGTGATTTTCCCCTCAAATACAGTCAGAATTCAAGATTAGCCGTCACTTTTCTTCAATAAAATGCTTAAAACATCTTATAAATTTGTTTAATTTGTCAAATTAGATGGGTGGATTGAATTTGAAATTCCAACCCTGGATGGGAGTCATAATGGAAGGAGAGGACATAAAGGAAATACATATTTTGAATTATGAACCATAAGATGCCATCTTCAACCACATTTTCATGTAGCAAAGTTATAACACAATGTTGTTGAGTTAGATTGTGGATGAACAAAGATGGGGGTTGATCTATTGAGATACTGACCAATGAATTTGGAAGTGCTTCTCTACAATGGACCAGTTGTAGATATCTTTCAACAACCATGATGGTTATAATTCTTTGAAAAGTTCTAATATATCAATGTTCCACTAATGGAAGAATTTTCTTTAAATTTGTAGAATGGAGTTTCAATGGTATATAGAGTGGAAATATATGACTCTAAAGATGTCATCACTGGAGTCATAAGATTACCTACAAAAGGAAGAAGATTGTTCAGAGAAAGACTAGAGTCTAGAGAGTTGAAGGATGTTTTTTGGCACCTAACTAAGACATTGAGGACACTAGACAAGTAATGAGACACCTCTCCCTATCTCTACCATGTTTTGAAGTGGTGCATAATGTTATCAAATAATTCACCTATAAGGATCGATTGTCTATATGTATGGCATACCATTAATGCTTCCTTACACATTTGAGTAAGAACGGAAAACTTAATACACCTTTGTTTCTATTAAGATCACTCTAGACCATGGTGGAGCAAGTTCGAGTAGGTCAAAAACTACATCTAGCACATCATGGGTTGATTTACGTGTTTGTAAAAAACACAGGGTCTTCACTTAGTGAAACTATGTCATAGCATGTGCGTTCAAGAGATTTTTTTTCAATGTGGTTCACAACCCCGGAGAGGAGTTGCTACGCCCACGGGAAGAATTCACAGGGGGGCCACCCGAAGGGGCCTCACCCCGTCGGCTATGATTACAAAGCCTAACCCAACGGGGACATCAAGTGAGGCCCTTATATATCTCTGCATAGCCACCTCGGGATTTGACCCCGAGACCTTCTGCTTACAACTCACAACTCTCAACCACTTGAGCTAACCCATCGTGCTTCGTGCGTTCATGAGATATTAAAGAGGACCCTTAATTTCATTAGATATCAATAAATACCTACCAAAATCCTTTTTTTGAGTCCCCCTCCCATTACATTTGTTCAATTAAAAAAAACCGATTTTAAACTAGATATCCATTGTTTTTACTAGATACCCCTCAATACCTATAAACTCCCCATACACCACATTCCCCCCAATACCTAAAATATATTGACCTTATTTTTCACAATTAAAAAACCCTCTTTATGAATGAACGTGATAAGCTATTGGTCAACAAGGTGAAGCCCTCATGGTAAAAAATGCATTTGAGCAAGTTAGACCAAGAGAGAGCTAGGATGAAATTGTGGGTTGACTAGTGGTTGAACCTATAGAAGAAGGAAACAATATTGAAATGGAAAGGTAGCTTAGATATCTATCCATTTTTGGGTAGAAATCAAATCCTATAGCTACAAACACTCCATATGTTATTGCACAACAACTAGAGACTATGGTCGTAGACACCCTTGAAAGCATAAGAAGAAGTAAGAGGCTAAACAAAGATATTCGATGAGTGAATCTTTCGACAACATGCAGTCAAGAAATGATGGGAGTTGTGTTATTATTTTAAGAACCACTATTGTCTTGGTGAACCAAAGAGATCCTCGAAAAAGGTTATGCATTATGTATATGTGATTCCTGTAACACACCCTAAGCTCATAATTTTTTTTTCTTTGAAAGTTTAATATAGATATAACTAGAAATAAATACAAAATTACAACAACCTTTTTCTTATAGTTGAAAAATAATTTATAATTATGAACTGATTCACAACTCTCACCATAGTTATAATAGAATGTAGGAGATTACCTAGAGATTTGTCTTACATATCATATTTGTATGCCTTCTATACTTTTTTTTTGGACTTTTTTCACCAGAAAGAAAAAACCGTTTTCTTGATATTCCATAATATCAAAGAAAAAAGATCATACAACCTTTACACATGGTAGAGATATCATGAAGTTCTTTAAGGTTCAGTAAAAAAACACAACCAACTGAAACATATACAAAATACAACAATACTAAACATATCCACAAGTCTGCACTACTAACTTTTCTCAGGAGCTCCAAAAAACCTGTGATCTACACCTAGAATAAGTCTATCAAAAGGAATCAACTGACAACTTATGCAAGAAAGTAAACAAAGCCCTCTAAAGATAGAGCCCTTTCCACATATTCTTCAAAAAATAGAGTGCCTTCATAAACACCCACAACTTTCTTAGAAAGATTATCCACAACAGAATTGAAGTCTCTACATATATGAGAAATGGAAATCATTGAGAATTCAGACAAAAGCCTGTGGATTTTGAGACACCACTATTCCAATGATAAAACCTAAACTTTATAAAGACCATTTTCCCAATGAACAATAACCTGAGAGTCACCAAATACCTGTAAAGAATTGATACCATTAATCTTTGCGAAATGACGCAATCCCCAAAGTGCCACAAGCTCAGCTTTAATTTTAGTTCCTAGACCACACCCCATCTAAGCTTGAAATTGTGATCTTCATTGATTCTTAAAAACATCCCACATCCACAGGAACCTGTTTGTGCTACATTGTAAAAAACCAATAACAGAGTTGAATGTGAAGGAGGGCCCAAAAATCTGGCTAGCCTTTTTTATTTTTCTCCATTGAATGATATTCCTTATGGAGTTTGAAGCTTCTCAAGCTACAAATATATGCATTTGGAGATATATATTTAAAAACAGTCATGATTCTCATGTTCCAGATGGCCCAACATACAAAAATAGGCATATATTTGTGGTTTTGTGCCAACTATACCCAATTGCTATAGTTTTCTTCAATAGTACAGGAGCCCCAGTCATGTGTAATTTGTAGCTCATTATAGATTTTCTGCCATACCATTATGCTAAAGTGACAAAATACAAATAGATGATTAACTGATTCACAATCCATTTTGCATAAAACACATAGATTTGGTCGAGTGTTAGAAAAACAGGATCGCAGAGCAATAACAATAAACAATATGCAAATATAAATCACATAAACATAATACAAGAGAGACACCAATATAACGTGGTTCACCCAATCTAGGCTATGTCCACGGAGAAATTGCCAGTCCTTTTATTATTATACCATCCAACAAATGAAGGGATACAACCTGCAACACATCCGCTGCAACTTCCTCTTCACTCTCTCTCAGTCTCTCTTACACAATCACAAAGATCTTTACAATGATACAATACATTACACAACCCTATTACAATGTTTCCCTTTTAAAGAGAATTACCATGGGAAAATACTACGGGCTACTCAATACCATGGGCTCGTAAACTGTTGGCCAACATAACAACCCATAAAATTTCTTTCGGGGGTTTCACCCCTAAATCCTCGCCAAGGGCCCGTTAGCCCCCCAACCCCCCAACCAGGGGAGATGGTTGCCCTCGAACACCCGTGGGAGGGCGCTTCCCTCCAACACTCCCCCACTGGGATGAGTGTACAATCCACTTGCATATCATATAAAAATGCGGTACAAACACGGTTGAAACAACAACATCTCTGAATTAAGAAGATCAGGCTCCACAACCAACATCCAGCTCATCCTCTTCTCACCAAGTTGTCCCAAGTTAGTATACAGTTCTCTAAACATAGCCAAAATAAACATTTAAGTTTCAAGGGGATTTTCCATTTCCAAAGTTTACCATACCACCATTTTGTCTCAGAGGTAGAATATGACATAACTATAGCATCATAAGCTGCCTTAGCATTAACTTGTCCATTGAATTTGTTCCAACTCCATACCGAAGTGTCCTCCTTATCATCGAGTCTGATGCCAGCTCTATTTAATGCCATTATAAATGCAATCCATTCAACTATCCACTGCCCATAAATACCCAAATCCTCAACCTTAAACCAATAAGATCCAAAATGCCTCATCCAACATCGTCTTCGTATATATTTTAAGGTATAAAACCCAAACTCAACTAAATATTCCAAAAGAGATTTAGATAGTAAATAATATTCCTCTCCACCTTTTTTTTTCCCGCGAAAAAAAGCATACTATTGTTATTCAAAATCTGAATCAAATAGTACATGATTGAAGCCAACAGAAGCTGATCTTTCAAAATACACTCCTCAACAATGAGGGTCCCGATCATACAAAATAATAAGCAGAGTAGCTTTGACAAACTAAAATAAATTAGAGCCCATAGCTAAATCAGATAAGAAAATTAAGAGAACCAGAATCTATCAACTGATTCTCCCAGTACTCATCCCATAGTAAGATATCCCCCTTGCCTTCAAGTGCCAAATTTGATAACTTGTCTGCCTGTTCATTAAATTCTCTATAAATATGTTCCAAAATTTTAGAACTAAAAGAACTTAGTTCTTTCTTAACTCTGTTACACCAGTTGACAAGATTTAAAACGTTAAGGTCAAAATCTCCTTGAGACCATTTGATGGTGACACGAGAGTCCCCAAAGATCTTTACCTTTACTAATCCAAAAAGATTAGCAACACGAGCAACACATCACAGGGCCAGTAGTTCTGCTTTCATGTTGGATCCTCTGCCACATTTCAAACGTAGAGTATAATAGTGAATATGACTTAGATAAATCACCTCTCGAGCTCCACAATGTCCCAAATTTGTAGCACCATCAAAAAATAAGACTGGATCATCTACAGTGAAATGAAATTTGCCTACCTTTCTCTGTCCAGGAGTCAAAGACTCAGAATGATACTGCAAATAAAGAGAAAGGACAAGATTATATGAACCAACCACATATGGCTTGAGATCTTCAAATGTAGCCTTGTTTCTTGCTAACCAAACTGCCCAGCAAATGAAGATAGGGAATGACAAATACTCTTTACATTTATACATCCACTCTTGCAAACAATATACCAGATTGGATCCCTTCCACCTAACTGTGATACCAAATGACTGGTAGAATTTCTCCCATAACGCCAACGTGAAAAGCATTCAGTGAAGAGATGTAAAACAGATTCCGAGCTATATTTGCAGAGAATACAAACACTGGGAGCTATCCAACCCATCGAAGACAGATTGTCCCACGTCTTTAACCTATCTTGTAGCAAAAACCAACAGAAACATTTGAGCTTTAGTGGCATAATCCAATGCCAAATTTTCTGGTACCACCAATGATTGGGATAGATACATCTTCGTTTGATGATACAGTTATATGCAGTACTCGCAGTAATATTACCTGAAGCTTCATTACCGCCCCAAACCACCACATCGTCTTCACTAGAAAGTCGAACACCAGCTGCATTAAGTCCATGGATATAAGTCTCCCATTCTCGGGCCAGTCTGTGTGGCAGTTGGAGATCCACAGCATTCAGCCAATAACCTCCCACATCATTCTTTACAATAGAATTTAACAGAAACATACAAGTTCCCTTCAAGCAAGTTACAAGCTCAGGAGAAAGTTTACAATTTTCCTTTAATCCCAATATAGGATCGACACCAATGGCCACTTCCTTACCATTACCAATTTTCCAGCAGAGTTCAAAAGCAAACCAACAAAAGACTTTCAAAAAACCATTCCACATAGGGGAGACCCCCCTGACCTTCTTCCTCGGCTGCCTTAACCAGTGAGAGATATTTGTTTTGATATACTTCTGGTGAATAACTTAATACTAGAGAGAACCCCCATAAATAGCTCTCCATAGGCTTTTTAACCGCAAAGCCTCACTGAAGATAGATATGTATTTGATCCCCCAACCCCCAGAAGTAAAAGGGAGTGAAATCCTCTCCCATCCAACCATAGACAAACCAACTTTCTTCAGACCACCTGTCCAGAGAAAATTAAAAAGAAGTCTTTTGAGAGAATTAATAACTGAACAAGGCACCGACAGGAGTGAGAACCAGTAAACCGGAGTTCCCAACAACACAGACTTAGCGAGGGTTAGCTTACCACCAATTGACAACAGACGGTAAGTCCAGTGGGATATTCTAGATTCAAACCTTTTAATGAGCCAAACCCAATCTTTTATCAAATAACCATTTGGTTTTAAGTAAAATCCCAAATAAGTGAAACCCTCCACCAGCTTACAACATTTGTATGGCATTATAGATTCAATTTCTAACAACCTTTCTCTCTCAATCAGGTTCTAAAAAAGACATGATTTCTTTAAGCTTACCCTCATTCCTGAGGCCTTGCAAAAAAAGACAATAATATCCTGGAGCACTCTCCATTCCTCCACAGACTCAATGCCAACAATCAGGACATCATCGACAAAGAGAATATGAGTAAAAAACAGATCCTTTGAAATTTTGATACCTTTTAACTTCCCCTCCTCTTTTGCTTGAGTGATCAACCTACTCAATCCATCGATCACTAACAGAAATAATAAGGGTGACATCGAACAACCCTGTCTAATACCTCTGGAACAACTGAAGAAAGAAGTAGGCGCACCATTTACAAGAATTGCAATGTTCGTAGTATTCACACAAGCCATAATCCAGTTTAAAACTAAAGGTGGAACACCAATTTGAATCAGATCAATGCTCAAAAAGTCCCAGTTAACTTTGTCATAAGCCTTCTCTAAATCCATTTTGAGTAAGATTGCTCTCTGCTTCTTACATTTTATCGAATGTAATAACTCCTGTGTGATACCCACAACATCATGAATTTGTCTATCTTGTAAAAAGCCAAACTGTTCAGGAGAAATAAACTTTGAGAAAATAGGCTTAAGACGACTTGCAATAATTTTAGGGACAATTTTGTATGCTAGATTACATAGCACAATGGGTCTAAAATCACCATAAGTCTTTGGGTCATTGACCTTAGAGATAAGAGTAATAAAAGTGGAATTCAAGGCCCCAGAGATACACCCCTGAATTCTTGTATACTCAACCATCCTAACAATATCCTCACCCATGATATCAAGAAAATGCAAAAACAGTTCAACAGTCCAGCCATCAAGCCCAAGACTTTTCTCTTTAGCAAAAAGTTTAAGGGTTCTTTCCACCTCATCTAAAGTAACCTCCGAACATAAAATCTCAGCTTCTTCAGTCTCAATGAATCGGGATAAAGTCTATAAATGGATCCACCCTAATGAGTATATTAAACCCATTGCCCACGTTCCACGAAATCCATCTATTAATCCAATGAAATGTTCTTAGAAACCCATTCGAAATGTTAGAAGCAAGGACCAGAAATCGATTCACTCCAAAGACCATTGCCCTTAAGATATTTGGCCCTAAGGACTTCACTCCAAAGACCACCACCGAAAAGTCCACGCCAATTTTTTTGAACTTTTATTAGCATATATATATTTTTAATTAACTTATTTAATTTATTAGTCCCTGCCAAATCACTTGTTTATATAGTACACGTGATTCGGGGATTATTTCCGATGCTTGCCAGCTAGTTTTTCGTTGTTAGTAATTAATGACGCAGTATTCCAGTAGGCAGTTGTAGATTGACGTCGAGCCTTTTGGCACCTCGTACAGTAAATAGCTCGAAGTTTGGACTAAGACACAAGAGCGCTCTGGTTGCCAGCTTCCTTCGTTCAGTTAAGCTCACGGTTTCGCTACCCAACCTTTCAACCGTAACCAATTTTTGGTAAGAAACATATAGGGTCTACTCCCCTGTAATAATATATGTTTACATTTATCATTCTTTTACAAGTACTGTGCTAACCCTTTTCTCTTTGATACAATATATATTTGTATCTGTGCGTACGTGGAAAGATTGATCAACAAATGGGCGAATCTTCCAGGTATGTGTCAACCGCTCAGCTCTGTATATCTCATGAACGGAAAGGTTATTTGGCCCACAAGTTCATCAGGGTTTCCTCACTTAGATTTTGTTTAGGGTTCTCCATCACGATAATCGGGTTTAAAGCCCTAACATTGGGTATTCAGTTGAATTTATAAAAATGAGCCCACCGTGGCTTGATTATCGATCCTCATAGTGTTAGATTATCTTTGTAAGATTTTGTTGACATACACGGTTTCTATACTGAAAATACCCAGTATAATTTTGCATTCATAATATATATATATATATATATATATGAGTTCGATTCTCTTTAAATTATGAATGCAAAATATTAAATATATGAGAGTTCGACTCTCTTTAAGTTATGAATGCAAAATTATATTGGGTATTTTCAGTATAGAAACTGTGTAATTCTCATGTGGATGTAATTTCTGGATTGTAATGAAATCAAAATATTTTTTTTTATGGATTGTTTATTATTTTTCCTTGAAAAAAAGGTAATTTTATTATATCCATAGGATTACAAAATTACATTATGCAATTACATGAGACTCATGTATTTCAGTAATAGTAAGAACTCGAAGTTTCTCATCACGGTGTTCAGGTCATAACCTCCACAAACAACATCATATAGATCATACACAATGTTGCAGCAAGCCAAGTCTGCAATAGTTTTTATAGTTCCGGAACAGTTGTTATATAAAAAGCCCATAGCTTCACTAGTCAAAGAGTCACCGAAAGACCAAAACAACAGAAAGGTAGAAAACTGCTGCATAAACCTGTGAATCAATCCTGTGCGAGAGCTGGCAAGTCTGGGTCATCTATAAAAGGTCTATGATAAAATTCATAGACTTCACCATTCCTCCATTCTGCAATCATCCACCACCCGAAGCCTAGGTGAAGACCCGCTTTAGATAAGCGATCCGCCTCCTCATTCCGCTCCTTGGAGATGTGGTGGCAATCAAAAGTGTCAAACAAAGACTTGAGACGGTAAAATCTCTTGAAGAATAGGAAGTAAAATCAAATTCTCACAGCGTTGTGTTTCCATCACCCAATTTACAACATTCATAGGGTTAAATTTTGCATGAGCTTCACTAGCAGCAGATGGAGCACTTGAAAGAGGAGTAGAAGAGCTTGTGCTTGGAGGAATAGGGGGGGATACACTAGATGGTGCATTTCTCCCTTTCCTTTGCCCTTTAGCTCCTGCCCTAGCTGATTGAGACATTCTCTTTCTTGTTTGATGGTTAAGCTTGCAATCCTCTCCACAAATCCACCCCCATTGCACTTGGAATCCCTTGGAAAGCCTTCAAATCTTCTTCACTTGCACATAAAACTCACTCTCAAGCTTCTCCACACGTGCAAATGACAAAAAAGAAGTGTAAATTTGTTTTTAAAGTCACCCTGGGCGGCCTTTTGCGTGGATTTCATGTCCTGGAATCGGGACATGAGTCGCACCGTCGGGGACATGATGGGAAATCGTGTTCGACACGACTTTTGATTGTGTCCTGATTTCGGACACGATCAAAAGTCGTGTCGGACATGATTTCCCATCGTGTCCGTGTCCGACACGACCCCACGGGACACGATGCCCATTTTGAGCGTGTCCGGTTTCAGAGCAGGCAACACCTAAACAACAGAACGAACCTTTTAACAGACAAATCATGCCCCAATCAACCACAAAACAATGGATCGGATCTCATAGAGAGTAGATCGAGCCTCACTCAACCATAAGTCAACAACTCGGACTTCCTATCAGTAGATCGAGTCTCTTTTGCAGCAGATCAAACCTCAAGCAGGTGGATTGAGCTTCATTTAGACCCTAAATGAGCAGATCGGATCCTATCAAACCCTCAGCAAGTAGGTTGAACCTTAGTCAAAACCCAAAAAAGACTTACGAAAAAGATCAATGTTCAACAAGGCTCATGTCTGGTAGGTTTGGGCTCACGGCTAAGACATCAAGAGCAACAGTAGGTCTTGGATCAACAAAAGGAGCTTTCACGGTTCCGCGACAGTAAATGTTTTACCAAGCCCTAGCAGCATAAAGACTTTTCGTTAACTTTCAGCAGTAGATCAGGTCTGAGATCACTAGGCGGGCGGCTTAAACAGGTGAATAATCAGCAACAGTAATCTCCTTAAAATCTTGACGTCAAGCAACAGAAAGAACAGAGCTGAGATAAGATGTTATCATAAGTTATGTCAAATGAGTGAACATAGGCTCTAATAAATAACACTTTAATGACTTCTAGAAGAGTCATTAATTTAATCTTTGAATTAGTTAGGGTTCCACTAAATTAGGAGGGTACCAATAAGTTAAGACATCACACCACTTATAAGTTATAACATATAATTAATGTGTCTTAGGTGGGTGCCAACACATAAGGGTAAAGACACAAAAATAACATAAAATATAAGTAGGGTAACTTAGGTGGGTACTAGGGTCATATAATTAAATAGGTGAGGGTACAAGTACCAACATATGGTACAAGTCAAATCATTAAAACAAGAATGACCCATAACCCCTAGGACCAAGGGGTGTACCACAAAGGTGGGCAAACACCCCTAATACCCATAAGACCAAAAACATCAAGGTGGTACAAAACAAAACAACTCAAGGTGGGTGGATGACCCTACTAAACACAAGTCAAGACAAAGTACCATAAGACTAATAATCAACAAGGTGTTAAGACCAAGGACCAAGGGGGGCTACAACCAATCATCTCTCTCTCAAATGTACAAGTGTTCCTACATAACCTGAAAGTTCATCATCACTGTATAAGGAAGGGTCCACATTGGATGATGTGATCATGTGGTCCTCTAGACTGCTTCTTAGGTCAAACGCTAGTGGCTCCATCAAGGGGTGGCCAGTCCCTTGAGAAGACCATCTAGCTCAACCATCTCGAAGACCTAGGAGATGAGGACATCACAAATCATCATCTTGGTCCACTGACTGAGATCCACCTGGTGAACTGACCAGGTATGTCACTGTAGGAACTACTTGGTCCTCGTGACCAAGAATCTACCTGGGTCCTGGACCAAGAGGTCTCTGCCTCAACCTGCAGGACGTGCTTGGTCCTCGTGACCAAGAAACCATCTGGTCCCAGACCAGAATACCCTAGAGACAAGTAGGGGCCCTAGCCACATGCTAGGGACTTTGCCATGGCATCAATTTGCTTGGTCCCCGCCCAAGAACCCCAGGAGACAGCTGGGGGACCAAGGGTACCTTCTAGGGTCTTACTCTTTACTCTGCGTGGTTAACTTGATTAGGAACCCTAGTTAATTGACTAGGGTACCATCCTCTTTGAGAATGGGTCTCGCAGCTGCACTAACTTTAACAGAAGAAATCCCAAGGATTCGAATGATCGATTTGTTCAATAGAAATATGTCTAGCCGATGCCTCCCCCTTCTCTTGAGGGAAATGCGATAGTATACTCAACCCTTGATTGGCAATGAGGCTCGGGATAGATGGTTTGTCCTGGAAAACGACCTTGTTCCTGGCAAGCCATATACGCCAACAAACAATTAAAGGGAGAGCTTCGATCCTTCTAAAGTCTGGGCTTTTACACCAAGACCTCCAAGCATTCTCTATGGAGTCTCCCTCCTACCTGCAAACTAGTCCCAAGAACGTGGAGCACTCCTTCCACACCATGGCTATGAAAGGGCAGGAGATGAAAAGATGGACTACGATTTCCTCATTATTTTTACATAGAGAGCACTAGCTCGGACCCCTAATATGTCTTTTTCTCATACGGCCCTAGGTGGGAATTCTGTTGGCCAACATACACCACAAGAGAAGTTGGAATTCTGTTGAGCCTTTAAGGGACACTTCACCTTCCACACTTCCTTCCACCACCGAAGAGTCTCCCCTCAGTCATTTAAAAGGTTCAACTGTAGATACCCTAGCTTAGGAGTATAGGACCCATTTGGGGCAAGACACCAAACCAGTTCATCATCTCGATCAGTTAACCGAACATGTGAGGTACCCAAATCCCTGGTAGAAGTGAAGCACATATACATACTCACAACTAATCACAAGCTAGTACAATTCTTCAGGCTCTCCAGAACCCTAGCTGAGTAAAACCAAGAAAACCCTGGCCACCACCAAAGATCTCCAACAAGCAGGCATCGACATAAGCAAGTTCTCCTTGGCTTCAACACTTGTTTGCCATGAGTGCAAGGTGTCTTCTTCTCTTTCTTTCTCAACAATGCTTCTTTTCCACTAGGGTTTTACCAAGCCCCCATCTTCTTTGCCTCCTTAGGGTGTGTTACGTCCCAGACTACCATATGTGGTTAAAGTCTCAAAGAAGCAAGCTAGCCGAGGGGAACCAAGAGGAAAAGGCCAATGTCACGACACCAATCCCTTTTTGCACTTCTGGTTGGCCCAACCACCATAGTTAAGTCCCTTTTGTTACCAATTGGGTTTAAACATTTGGAGGGAGTCCTTACAATGACACCAAGCCTGCTTCTCCAAACCATTGATCAGATGACCTAGGCTTCCACATTGCTCACCTTCCCACACCACCATGTTAAATTACTCTCCAACAATCCACTCCATAGCTAGAAGAGAAGAGGCCATCCGATCCAAAAGCCTACTACGATAAAAATTGAGATATTAGCATAAACAACACAAAATCCTATCATGCGATCCTGAATCAATAGAGTGACCGAGACACATTGATCCTTAGTGTTTGAACCAAAAGCTGCCATAGTATTGCAAATAGGATGAAAGGGAAACAACCACCCCTCCACTCCCCTAGCAATGCTCCAGCAATAATTCATTTGGTTCCAAACGTATGTGACCTCTTGCAAGAAGACCACACTCGATTGGAAACACTGCAAAACACCTTGGACAGTTTGCTTTCAATTGGGAATCACAATCCCTTGCACATTCCAAGATAGTTGAGAGAGCTTCATTCGAAAGGAAGATGAAGACCTAAACAACAATACCTATTCTCCATCTCAAAACCCTTCATTGCTGCCATTTGATAATCGTGTGAGTGTACCATTCCATCCTTATGGGAATTCATTCATGGCTTAGGGCTCAAATCTCCTACTGATTTGTCCACATGCAAGGGAAGAAACCTCCTTTTGCTTGTTATGCCTAACCTACCATTCAAGTTCAATCTCCATGTTGTTGGACCTAAAGCAAACATAATGATCCAAGTTCCAAATTGTGTCCTCGCAAGTGTCCAAATGCATGTGCCCCTCAATATACTCCTTGTTATCTACTGGGAAAAAGTTGAAATTGACTGGATCTAGAGGGGGGGTGGTTTCATTGTTGAGTGAAGGCTATGAGGGGATCCTTGTCTGCTTAGCTTGAGGCAACACTATAGGCTATAATGGTGTCCCTATGGTAATCGACTAACCACACCCCATCATCAAATCCTCACCTACTATCATCAATGCAGACTGCAGAGTCCCTAGATGGAATGACCGGCTCTAATCCGTCTTCAAAAGGAGATGTGCCCTCAAGACACAAAGGTTCAACTACTGGCATTGGACTAGTCACAAGCTTCGTGTCCAAGCTCCCAAGCTCATTCTTCACAGCAACCACATTACCCATCATTGGGAGGGGCAACCAATACTTTGTTGGTTTATGCGAAGTAGCACCCTTCAAACCAACAAACTTAATTAGCATTCAAGGAATAGACCACAGCTCGAACATAAAATTTTAGGATTCCCAACCCAGTTTCAAGTTTAGGTTTTCATATGAAGTTTAATGCCCAAACCCCATAGCTGCAAAATCACATTAGTTGCATAAAACCCTAGTTTTCCTTGAAACACATGGGAAATTTTTCAACATTTACAACCCAGAAAATTAAATGGCAGCCAAACCACAAATTTTAAAGACCCAGAATTTTAGCCAAATTGGCTCAGGAAAAACCCCGAAGGAAAACCTGATAGGAGAGAGAAATTTTTATTTCCAAGACAAATTATAAACTCAACAACAGTAGTACTTATCTCAACTTTTCATCTCGAAAAGTGTGCCAATCTTCAGCAGAATTCTGTACCCTTCTTTCAGCAGTATGGACCTCACACGTGCAGCATTTATTACAGCAGTACGGTCCTCGAAAACTGCGCCAGCATCAAATACAGCAGCATGGACCTCGAAAACTGTGCCTCTCTGACAGCAGTACGGTCCTTGAAAACTCAGAAACTGTGTCTCTCTGACAGCAGTACAGACTGCATTAATTACTGTACGGAACTCCTCGATTTTTGTGCCAAAAACAGCCTCCTTGATTTCTGTGCTGTAGCAGCCTCCTCGACTTCTGTGCTGTACCAGACTCCTCGATTTCTGTGCTTTACTGATTTACTCCTGCTGTACGGATTTGTCTAGGAAAGTGTGCCCTTCTTGAAATTCGTGCTCATACGCAGCCTGAAAATTCTTCTAGGTCACATGAGTGAACAACACCTGCCTTGGTACTTTTTCAACACAAACAGGTTACAGAACCATCACCATTAGCACAGTTAAGGGAAATTTATTCCAGAGGAGAATGTTCCCTTGATCGGATTCTCCTCTAATAAACATTACTAACCATGGAAGTTCTTGAGTGCCCATGGTCATCAAGCAAACTCACTGCAATCCCTTCTTTACCACATGTACATCCAGCTGTATTGCCTTTCCCCCTTGTATTGCCATGTCCAAAAACTCTTTTCCAGTACTTGTACGATCCACAAATTATCCTATCTTCTCCGTATGGTTTTGAATCCGTACCCCTGCACACTGTTCATTTGTGTCTGTGCGTATAAGGATCATACCCATATGGAAGGCATCCATACTTTGTCCACCCACCTATTGCAATTCACCATTCTCATTGCTAGAGTTTCCCATCGCTCTGTCTCTTCTCTTGATCCCTATACATTCAATATATGAACTAGCATATTAATTATTGAGAGTTAGAGGCCATTCTCATCATGTTCACATGAATTTATCTCTTCTTCTGGGGAGAGAAGGTACTTTGGAAACGATTGGATGTCCCCTGGAGTGCTTTGAAATTGAAGCCAATATCTCCAAACTTTGTAGTACTTGCAGCTTTGGAATAAAGTACCATCTTATTTCGCAGCTAGATCTCAATTGTTGGATGTGTTTGTTTACTTGAATTTTCTGAATCAATTAACCTTGAATTTTCTACTCACCCACGGAATTCAGGGCACTAAGGTCAAAGTTACTAATTTCCAGATTTCAAGCTTGCTGTTTTTTGTATTTTTATATGCATATCTGCACTTTCAAGGGCAGATTTGATGTGTTCTAATTGGAGATTTGCATGTTTCCCAAGGTATAATTAAATTATTAGGTGAAAATCTGCTTCATATCTTGCTCAAATTTAGTTCACACAGATTTCAGGTCTTATTTATATATAACGTCAAGTACATTTTGCAGCTTGGAAGAATATTTGGTCTCCCAAGTTCATATTTTGTTTCCAGATTGCATAGGGATTCCCCTCTGAGGTTTGCAAGTATTAAGTGCAGAGGGATTGTGTGAGGTGACATTGGCACCTTACCTAGTTACCTTTTAAATATTCCAGATTCAAGGGTTAACAACTTAACTCATCCAGAGTATTTCTGGAACTGGACAGTTTTTAGTGTTAACAGGTAGGAAGGGTGCATTTACCTAGACGGGTAACCATTGGAGATTCTATGCATGGATCAAATCCAGTGGGCCAGTATCTCATGAATAACTTGACACATTTTAAGGATCAGTATCTCATGAATAACTTGACCCAAATTCAAGATGCAGTCCCTCTTACCGTCTGAAGCTGAAACCGCCACGAAATATCTGTGTCCAAGGAGGGAGATTACAAAATCCCCCATAGATTTCCAGTTCACTGGAGATGAAATCTGTAAAGTTGAAAAATACTTTTGAAGGTGGTGGCAGTCTCTTAGAAATCTCCTTGGTATAATGATTCCTTTTATAGAAGATCAGGGAAAGAGAGTAGCAAAAACAGTAAAACTCTTCCTTGAAAATCTTAATAAATATATGCAAGGCACTATGTTTATGAAGTGCCCCTACTAATAAATTACGACTGTAATGGAGGCACTCACATGGTCTCCTACAAGTTGCTTTTACCTGCTGATTGAGTATCAGTGCCCCTAC
The DNA here is from genome assembly GCA_027924585.1 of Larix kaempferi. NCBI lineage: Eukaryota > Viridiplantae > Streptophyta > Pinopsida > Pinales > Pinaceae > Larix > Larix kaempferi. The sequence goes on from BSBM01000428.1 coordinate 9,434,116, forward strand.
TTATAAATTACAACTGTAATGGAGGCACTCACATGGTCTCCTACAAGTTGCTTTTCCCTGCTGATTGATTAGCACATTTCAACAAGGTCATCTGTACATCTGAAAGGTGTTGTTGGTGAAAAAAATCATCTAATTTTATCTTCTCTTATGGTTTGTTACCACTACATTTAATGATAATTGGTGATTGCCCATTGTTGGTGTGTAAATTGCAACTGAAGATGTCAATATAATACTACCAGATAAATTTGGTCTTGCTTGTTCTTTGTTATTCATATATGACCTGATATTGGTGTGTTATTCAAGCTGCAGCAGGTTATGAGGTTCTCTACATCTTTCATGATTAGTCTTTTTCTAAACCATAGTTTAGGGGGATCTATGAAATAAGCAACCAAAGTTTAAATGTTAAGTTTCACAACAAATTGATTTGAATCATGTTGTCTGTTAGTTCTCATCTATGATGGTCAATACCCAAAAGCTACCATGGCTGTGGTTGTTATATTGTCAATATGCATCTTTCAGTTATGAAGCATACTTCAATACACTGGTTATTGTGTTATGCAGGGATTCAGAGGCTGCAGAATATACAGAAAAGTACAATAGATATGAGGCCGAGTATGTGCGTCGGGTGAAGGCCAAATATTTCTCTAAAAAATCATTATATGGGGGTAATAATTCAATTTTTCGTAAAGATAATTTTGTGACAAAGAGCTTGCTACTGCTTTTAATCATTGAATACACTTGTGTCTTCCTGAGATAAGCCATCTGCACATAGAGAATATGTCACATGGGATGGGGCTTCCTATTATATTTTATTCTGTGTTGCTTCTTAATAAGCAGCTTTCATGGCAAGAACTGATCTTTATAATTTTTTTTTTTGATAATCTAGTTCATTTATTTCTGATTAACCATCTAGGACATTCCTAGAACTAGAGACTTTGCAACTTTCCTTGCAATTTCTAAAGCCTTTGTGAAAATTCCAGCTCACCATATCTTATACCAAACCAGTAATTAATTAACTCATTGAATTACTGAAAAAGCAACACACTGATAAGCAACCATAAATAGAGAAAACCACAACACAAGATGCACAAGGATTTACCCTGGAAACCCCAGTCCTTCGGGGAAAACCAACAAATGTTTGTCTTCTTCTTATTGCAGAATTTGATTACAATAGCATTACAGTAGTCCTCCGGATAAACCCTCCAGATCTGGACCAAAACACATAGGAAGATGCCCCAAATCCTATCTGCAAACTGGATAGACAAACCCTAGATCCACCTTGGATCCCATAGACAATATAGAAGTAACTCTCCCCTGGAAAAACTAAGATCTCAACCTGAGATCTGGACTGCTCACTACAAGAGGAAATTCGTCTCTTGCAACTGTGATTATGACCACTATGGAAGATCTCTTTTACTCCTGTAGCTGTGATTGCTCAACTCATACTCTAAGGTTCCTTTTATAATCTCACACTCATGCAAATACGATGGGCCAACTAAAAGCATTTACATGAGGTGTTGTAAATCCACCTTTACAATATATGTCTAGAGATCACCACGCCTCCTTGTTGCTAGACACCCCCAACATAGAAGTACCTGTCGGGCTACAAAAACTAACACTCCCTCTTAACAAGGAAGGTACTTCCAGAAAAGCATCCACTAGGATCAAACACATCCTCTGCTGCTGCAGCTGCTCCCTTTGTATTGGAAGACCTTGCTCCCTCAAAACTGGAAGCTACCATTGCAACTTTTGTGATCAAAATAGTACTATCACGGCCTTCTTTGCACTCCCTGTAGAAAATCACGTAACTCAACCAATCATGTGCTTGTACTGCTGTAGCCGTTGACACTGCTACTATGCTAAGCAACTCTTCCAGCATCCACGTGTCCATGGTAGGCTCCAAGAATTTACTGCCCCTTGCCTGGGGCCTGCTCGAACTTTTCTTGGTAGTTTCTGGGTTTTTATGCCCCTTGCTTGAAATTCCAGACCTGCCCGTTGACTTGTATAGCTACTTGACAGTTGTCCCTGGGTTGCTTGGCTGTTTGACAGCCTTGCTGGTTGGCTGCTTTCTTATTGTTGCAAATGTCAACCTAGCGCCGTCCAACTGTCGTTTGTTGGGCCGTCTAGTCTGTCGATTCTTGGCGGCTCCTACTTGAACCTAACTCCATGGCTACCAAATCTCCCTACCGTCCTAGCTAACGCCCACGATTGCTTTCCTGTCAACAGTCTTGTTCCTTAGCAGCTGTGAACATGTCCTCATTCAATGTCCACAATTTCTTGGCAGCTCCTACTTCTGCTCCGGCCCCTGCCGGTTTCTCTTGGTGGTGCTGCTAGTGGCTTCTGCACTCCACTAGCTCTCGTGGTCACCTATCTTCATGCCCCAGTGTTCGATCCTTGATCTGCAACCATGCGGACTTCTGTGCAGCTTGCTCGTTCGTGGCTGCTAGCGGCAACCTCCACTATCAGTACTCCTTTGGTTGCCTTGACGTTACCTTTGCGTCAACACTTCTCAGCCCCATCCTTCACGAACCTGCAGTCCCTTGTTCACCGGCAGTATTCACTGCAGTTGACCACATTGTCCGTTGCTTCGCGGGCCGCTTCCTCGCACAGCTTGACACTCCTCTCGTCCAACGGCTGCTACAATACTCCGACTGCTTTTTGGCCCTTCGACGTGTAGCCGCTCCTTGAGCCTACCATCACTCCTTCCACTGGCACACATTGTCGACCTACCTATCTCCCGAGCTCGTGGCTCCTTCTTTCTCTCCTGTCGCGTAGCCTCCGCCCAGCAATCGAGTCATGTCCTGGCCGGAGCTCCAGCGTCCATGCTTGAATTTGCAGCAAGAGATGACCACTTTGCCGCCCAGATCCATGTGGGACATTCACTTTGTGGGTTGATAGGTCCGTTTCACCTCCTGTCTGTGGGTTCCTTCCAGTGATGACTTCCACGTAACTGTCGGCCCAACACCCATGGCTGATCCACACTTCCACAATGACGTTTACTCCCAGTAACTCCAGCTACCTCCTGTCTGTCTGCTCATGCTGGCTCCATCGACCGCCACCACTGTGTCCCTTCGCTGCCACACTCAGCTTCGACCCTTTGCTCGGCTGCTACAACTGTAGTCTGTTCACACTATTTGCTAGCCTACTGTCAGCTTCGATTGCCTCAGCACTTACTCCGACGGAACAACTCACTATTGAGACTGTAAGCTGTATGTCCCGTACCATGGTTGTACGGTACAATTTTTTTTTTTTTAAATTTCTTGACCTTGTGTGGGGTTTTCTCAGACCCGCTCTGATACCATGTGAAAATTCCAGCTCACCAGATCTTATACTAAACCAGTAATTAATTAACTCATTGAATTATTGAAAAAACAACACACTGATAAGCAACCATAAACAGAGAAAACCACAACACAAGATGCACAAGGAAAACCAACAAATGTTTGTCTTCTTCTTATTGCAGATTTTGATTACAACAGCATTACAGTAGTCCTTGGGATAAACCCTCCGGATCTGGACCAAAACACACAGAAAGATGCCCCAAATCCTATTGACAAACTGGATAGACAAACCCTAGAACCACCCTGGATCCAATAGATAACATAGAAGTAACCCTCCCCTGGAAAAATTGTGATCTCAACCTAGATCTGGACTGCTCAGTACAAGAGGAAACCCGTCTCTTGCAACTGTGATTATGACCACTACAGAAGATCTCCTTTACTCCTGTAATTGCGATTGCTCAACTCATACTCTAAGGTTCCTTTTATAATCTCACACTCATGCAAATACCATGGGCCAACTAAAACCATTTACATGAGGTGTTATAAATCCACCTTTACAATATATGTCTAGAGATCACCACAGCTCCTTCTATGTTGTTAGACACCCCCAACATAGAAGTACCAGCCGAGTAATAGACAATGGCTCTCTTCCTTTTGTAATACATTGAAGTAATGAAGTATTTTTCTCTTTCAAGTTCTTTCCTGTATTCTTGGCTCTGTGTTTTCAATTTTCATAATATAGTATTAGAGCCACAATGAGAGGAAGTCAAAGTAGGTGAAGGCCTAGGGACTGCATAGATCAATGACGGATGATGTACTGCTTTTTGATACACACCAAGATATGGAATTTGAAAGCCAGGTTTGATTTTTCAGTATTAAAAGGGAGAGCTCAATTTTTTACTCGATTTAAAACCAATTTTTTTAATGAGAGATCAAAACGTTTTTTTGATTTAAAGACACTTAATTTTTTAGGTTAAATTGAAATTTCCCCCAAAAGGGTAAGAGGTGTTAGCGCTTGAGATGGTTCTAGGCTGCAAAAGAACCTATGCTAAGCACATCTTGAACCAAACTTTAGACTGAAAGCTGGTCCTTACAGTCAGAGGGGGCTCCCTCGATGAATCAGCTGTATAATAGTTGTTCAAAAATTAAGAACAGCGATGAGATTTATAAGATAAAAGATGGGTGGACAGGGTTAAGAAGAGACTAGGCAGAAAACTGGAATTAACACAGCAAATTTTAAAGATCAGAGTGATCGAGGCCATTGGGCATGTACTCTTCTGTAATATTTCATAGATCAAAGGCAGGTGAACTAATTACCAGAAGGGTTTATAAAATATCATGAGAGTTTGAAGAAGTAGGGAACACAAATATGAAGTATACAAGCTTCATAGGCTGATCAATCTCGTATATTCGTAGGGCAGAATATTCACTGATAAAAATGATGCTTAACAGTAAATAAATGGTATTTGAAATTTGAATAAAACTCATGAAAGATGGGCGAGTGTAGTATGGCTATACTACACAGGAATCTATAATTCATAAATACTTATTCAAATAAGAAGAGAATGAATGTAAAACACAGAAAATAATAATCTGATAACACAATCCACAGGAATCTCTGATAATCAAATTCTACAGGAAGAATTGCCCATTGGGCTTACAATTTTGAACTCAGCTTCCGTTCCAGAATTCTGCTCTCAACCTCTCTTCTTCCTTCCAAAAGGAAGATCCCCCTTTGGAACCAAAATCTACATTGTTTTTCTAATCGTCAAATGCTTGATTAAGTTAACTGAAGATGTGAATCTGAATATGCAACGGTTGGCTTGAAATCTGGATATGATCTGGATACTGATTGGCTGCTGATTTTGTGCATTAAATCTGGGATTGTTTTGCCTTGAAATCTGGTGAAGATTGATTAAAATCATCCCAGAAATATGACAAATTTTTGGAGACCTCAATACCCATACTGTCCATGATTTGGAGGGATTTAAATTTTATCCATATTTTTTTCTATAAATGGCCTGCCTTCAAATACTCTGCCACCTATCCCAGCTTTCCTATAAGTCTCAAACTGCCATAATACACCCACAAGATTTCTGGAAGACTTAATCTTGACGGTCTTTCCAACAACAACATAAAATTATCCTCATAAGTTTATTTTCCATAGCAATAGACTTTGGAGATTCTGACTGCAGATTAATATTCCAGCTTAAGATTCTCCAAGCTTTTTTGAAGCCATTGTTGATGCACAGCCATCCACAAGCTTATCACGCTGCTACAGGTTCTCATCAATGAACTATACAAAACATTGCATGATGTTATTCCTTCTTTTGCAGAGCTGGTGAGAACACCCTTTATGACCTCAAGACAATTCTGAAATCTATGACTATGCCAGATAAAAACAATAAACACTGCATCCAACGTTCAGATCCAATACTAGAGACAACTAGATCAGTCTTGAAATTTGTCAAAAATGTTGGCAACCCTTTGACATAGCAGCAACTGGAAACGAATAGCTGTTGGGTAAATAATCTCAACTCCTTTTTTTGCATCCTCTGCATCAAGATTCACAACCTGTCGATCTCTGTAATTTGCTAGGAGTGTCTTTGTTTCAAGCGGGGGCTTATATGGTGTCATAATCACAACTCAAAATGGGAAAGCAGACATATCTTTGTCATGAGAACAATGATAAAATTCTGAAAGAAAGTCCTGTATAGCTCGATACAATAAATTTCCACTGACTATCACAAATCTTGAACCAATTTACAATTCTGAAATAAAGTCCTGTATAGCTCGATACAATAAATTTCCACTGACTATCACAAATCTTGAACCAATTTACCTATCACATTGCAGAGTTTCCTCATGACTTTTGTAATGCAAGTTCCATGATATGATTTACCTAGGCAGATAATGTTAGCAGAGCTATCAATATGATAAATAAAGCAATGGCACAACCCCAGTTTGAATGTATTGCTGCAACACACTCCTTTATCTTTGGGTGCTTTGATTTCAAACACTCCACTACAGTTTTCAGCAGAAAAACTTCCCCAAAAATGGAATGCTTTGCTCCATCATATTAAGCGAATCCTTGCCCTGTTGAAAATATCTAACATACCATAAATCGAATTTTATTCACAATCTGAACTGTTCAGGGGTCTCAATTTTGTCTTTTTCACTGCAAATAATTTCAAAGCCACCTTGGTTGCGATATGGATACACAAACTTTTTTGTCATTTCAACATATTTGCATTTCATTATTCATGCTGGGCCACTACTGAATTCGAACAACTTGCCGTCTTTAGTTTTATTTTTGCTCATAATCAAACAATCCTGCAATTACATTGTGATCACCTGGAGCCTGGCCACCAAAAACAACGGCTTGATTGCACCATACTGTAGACAAAAACGTCCTTCATTGGAAACACTTATTTCTGTGCAGAAAATCACCGTTGGGATCGGGGCAATAAAATCCACAGCTGTCAAATGGCCGTTGATTGTCACTCTCATCACAGTGCCTCCTTCAACTTCTTCTCTTGTCTTGAAATTTCTTCTTCAAATGCCATGGCATGACCAATATGAGAGTAATCATATACAGCCAGATCACAAATGTATCGTGTAACAAAACAGAGCCATCTCTGGTGTGGAAAGAGACTTTGACTCCAGAGACTGGTTTAAACGAAGGCCTTTGGTATTTGGGTACGAAACCCGATTTTTGCTGAAATTATTATAATAAAACCAAAAATGATTCTAAATAATAATTTTTATGTACTTGGCTTTGAGAAGGAACAAGGCGAAGGTGAACTTGGCATTTTCAAATGAAAGCAAAGGAAAATGTAGACTAGACTCTTTGACCTGAAGGCTGAAAGATTTTAGAATGCGTAAGACAAGCATAGATTGGGAAATTCACCAAATTGAAGGTTTGAGGCTATGAGAAATTTTAGTGATTTTGACAGAAAGATAACAGGCTAGTGAGGTTTGCGAAACGTCAAAGTTTTGACAGAATAAATTCTGGTGCTAACAGATGACTCCAACAACTGGGGGCTAAGAAAGAAAAACTTCCTGCAACGAGCTTGTTTGATAACCTGCAGATTTCGCTACCGGAAGTTGAAAACATCCTGCAACAAAATATTTCATCTGTGCATTGTTTCTGCTACCGGAAGGTTATTTTAGGTGCTAACAAGAGGGAAAATTGCTTTTTTGGGAAAGAAATCAAATTTCTTTTAGGGGAGCTGCGGAAGACTACAGATTGTAGGACAACCACCTAACAGAACTTTATTATTGTACGGAAGTAGTACAACAGCCAGCTGCCAAGGAGAAAACAATTGGTTGTGCGAAATCTGTACAGCAGCTGCCAACAATTGATAGGCTGTACATCATATGGATGGCCGTGCAGTAACCTCCAAAGGCATTCTCTGCTCAGCAGGGAATTTGTAGTGAAATTGGGCATGTACAGATGCTCATATCCTGAAATTGAGCTGCCCATTGGTGATTTGGTCAAATTTGACTGTACAACAACCCTGTTACCCTAAAAATGCAATTTCAATTTGCATTTTCAGAGGCATTCCTTTTAGCAGCATTGCACCAATATATATGAACTTTGGACCATGTAACGAGTCATTTGTTGGTCATCCATAAAAGAGGTGGTGATGAAGGTCCATCTGTTTTCCTTTCTCTCCACTCACTGAGTTAGAGGGGGTGATACAAGCAAGATTGAATGAGGAATGCCTCCGCTGGACCCGGGAGCTTAACCTTAGAGTACGTGAGCTCACCCCTCTGGTGGCCCTGTCGGATCCCCTACAGCTAGCAACTTCCTTCCTTCATGACACCTTGGATCTGAAGAACCTCACTTTTGAATGTGCATGGATGGGCACAAACTCTACACTCTTCATCCGTTTCTGGTCACAAGAGGATCGACTCAAAGCCCTCCGGGCCAAAAAAGACTACTTTCACTTTCACCCACAGGTTCTTCCTTGATGTTGACCTCACCGAAGCCCGGCAAGAGGAGCTCAAGCAGTCTAGAGACCGGGTCACAAAAGCACAAAAAGAATGAAAGTGGGTAGTTATTCGTGATCTCAAAGATGTCATAGAGTCATCTGTGACTTGGCCCCTCCTGGATAATCCCTGCCTTGGTTCAAATGGCGGTCTCCTCCAGATGGGGTATAGGTTAGGGGGGCTTGACCTACATCTCCATTGGTTGTTGGAATTGCATTGGTGCATTTTGGTCCTCATCGGGCACACTTTGTGATGCGGTTAAATCTTGTGACCTTTTCCTCACAGAGACACACGCGAGCCCCATGTGGACAGCACCACATATCCATGGTTACCATTGGGTATGGTATTACATACAAGAGACATGATCTGACAACATTAGAGGTTACGGGGGGTTGCTTGTCTCATATGGGACTCTCTCTAGGGTTGGGTTACTATGATGACATCAGACGAGCATGCTAGGTTTTTGTGGGTCCAGATCCATTTCACTAGCCCTCTTCTTTGGGACAGTTATATCACTATTTGTTAGTTCCCCCCAACCTCGTCACACTCTGCACTTCATAGGGAGTCTGAGGGGTACTCTTTCTTTGATCTTTATACAAATATCTCCCACTACTCCACTCTTGGGGAGATTATTATTCTGGGTGACTTCAACACCTGCACCCAAAACCTATAGTTACCCCTTCATGACAGAGCCGAGAATGCTCTTTGCCTCTAGGAGGTAGAGCTGAAGTCGATGGGCCTTCACAAGAGTTTGCAAGACGGGACAGGGCCCCTCACAGGTTATGTGTGACACCTTTTACAACTGGGTGAATCCCATGGTTTATTGGTCTTGAATGGGCTTCCTTGTTTCTCAGGGTCAGGGGATTTCACTTGCTTTCCCCACTTCCTGTCACATGGTTCAGGTTCGAATTCGAGTTCAGCGACCTTGAAATTCAGTTCGAATTTGATTTTTTTTTCGAAGTTCGGGATGAGGTTCAAGAATATATGAATTTTCATAATTAAAATAAAATATACAATAAATAAAATTACTAACAAATAAAAAAAAATCTGATTTTGTCATTATGCTCAATGCTGCATCATGCATCATTACATGTACACTTAAAATAATGAAATATAACATAAAACTTTAAATAATGTGAAAGCAGAAAAACCAAAATAATAGCAGATTTAACATTATATATGCATGCGTACAAGTTTCTCCATATACTTCCATCCTTCTGCTGTTGATTTTTGAGGTGCCATGTATGATGTTTCTGCATTTGTTTTTTTGTAAACCATGTTTTAGATTTTTTTTTTCATTTTGAAAAATCAGTTAGGTTGTAACTTGTAAGATTGTTGTCTCGACTCTCAAGTCTGTTTGTACGCAACAAATTTATAAACAACAACCATTGCTTAAGAGTTTTGTAACTCTCTTTAACTTTAAACTTTAAACTGAAAGAGGGTTACATTGTTACAACTTGCTTGACAAACTGAATGGCTAAACCTCAATGGCCCATCCCTCTACAGTGTTAAAATTGTGTTGTGTGACTATGTCCCGACTCCTATGCGGTTGTGCCTCGGCCTTCTATAATCCTCCTCTTGCAAAAACTGTTGGATGCCTAATGCATTTACAATTTTTGAGGAGTTTTGAAGAACACCCTTGCTCTCACAAAGGCATGCAGCAACAAGAAAATATGTTACATGCATACAAGGTGAAATGTCATATCAAGGAGTGCCCAATCTATAGTGGTTGAAAGTTTGAAACTTGAAACAATTCAAAGGATAACATTTACCTTGATGGTTGACCCAGACCGTAGATGGCGTCACGACCAGACCAAGGCTTTAGCTTGTAGTAACTCCACGAGGTGGCTAGCAGTGGACTCGACTTTGGCACCGTGACTGAACCCTTAAGAGATGATGACGGATACCCTTCATGATTGCTATGTGATTGTGCACTCAATGCTCACACAGAAACATCAGTGGCTGCGTTGACGGTGTCACAGTTGTTGCGTTGACGGTGTCATGGTTGCATGGTTGCCGCGATTACTGAAAGCTTGAGAATCAGAGTGGTGTGGACTCTGTGGACTCTGGTCTCTGGAGTCGTGACTCATGGACAGTGTGCAACCGCGGTGTAGCGGTAGCTTCAGGCTCAAGCCACTCAACCTCAAGTTCGAACCCTAGACAGTCAGCAAGTCGGGACTTGGGACATGATTCACGGTTTTGTGGCAAGCTGGAACGAGTAGGGGAGTACTCAGGAGCAAATGGCACAATACAATGCGAGAGCTAGCCAAAAATAGGAAAGCGGTGGAGTAGGGATTGGGTTAGGTTAAAAAAACATAATTATATTAAAAAACCTAAATTCACCTTCAAATCCGACAAAGTCGCCTTCAAATTTGTTGAGTTCGCCTTCAATTTCGTTTTCTAGTTCGCATGAAATTCACTTAGGTTCGAGTTCGATGTGGTTCGATGTGATTCGATTTGGTTCGACTTGAAGTTCGACGTTCAGATTTGCCGAACTTAAACGAATTCCAAAATTTTGATAAAGTTCAGTGAATTTCGAATTTCATGGAAGAAATTTGTCGAATCCTGTGACATAGCCCACAGCGGGGGAGCTAATGTGGTTGATTACATCTTGGCCAATCAAGATCTCCTCGCACACATATAGTTACCCCGATCTACGATTTGGGTGTTGCTTGTTTCTCTTCCAATGCTTAGATCTAACCCCAAACAACCAATCTACCTGCCATTTATCCTCTAAAACCCCCATTTGTAGCCATCTTACATTTTATTGCTTAAACCCTAGGTGGAGCAAATTTGGGTGTCTTTTATTGGCAGTAGATCTATCTAGATCTAGTTCATAATTATCTCTGTAGGGGTAAATATTTAAGGTTGAACATTTCTTATATCTATAAATCCTCTTAACCAATCCATAACTCCTTTATCCCACAGTCATTTCATAGATCTAGAATAATCAACTCAAGGCTTCATTGTTTAGTCAAGTTCATATCCTTCGGTGTGTCTTGTGTTGGTTCAATAGCCTTCATTGGTTGGCTAGGGTCTCCCCCTTGATCGTGCTCTTAGCTCAATCTAGAGTGACAAGAGATCGTTCAGTGTGACAATCACTCGATCAAGTGGTGAATGAGGCCCTTGCAGTGTCATAGGTTCAGCTGCCCCATCTCTACCGTCCCAGATAGGATACCCTTTAGTGGTAGCTACAATCTTTGTGATAACAAGACCTTGAAAGATGCTTAGGAGCATGTGGAGGCTCCTAGGAATTTCAAGGAGAGCAGGCCACCACAGAAGTATATGGCACTTATGTGTGACATTATTGATTTCGAGACTTCCAGCTTTGAAGAGGCTTCAGAGCAACAGGTATGGCAGGATGCTGTGGTGGAGGATTATTCTTCCATTATGAAGAATGATGTATGGGATATAGTGCCAAGATCGGAAGGGAAGTCTGTGGTTACTTTGAAGTGGATCTATAAGATCAAGCATGCCGCATATGGCAGTGTGGAGAAGTACAGAGTGAGGTTTGTGGCGAGAGGATTTTCACAAATCGAGGGAGTTGACTTTGAGGATACCTTTGCACTAGTTGCTAGCTACACTTTCGTCAGGGCAGTTATTTCCATTACAGCAGAGGTGGGGTGCAGCATACATCCGATGGATGTAAAGACCGCATTTTTGAATGGGGTCGTTGATGAGGAGGTGTACATCAAGCAACCTCGAGGCTTTGAAGTGCATGGGAGGGAGTCCCGTGTTTGCAGGTTGAAGAAAGTGCTCTATGGTCTCAAGCAAGCTCCTAGAGATTGGCATTCGAGGATTGATACCTACTTGCAGTAGTTGGGATTTGTGAAGAGTGAGGCGGACTCCAACCTTTACTACATATTAGTTGGCGAGGATCCTGTCATTCTTGTCTTATATGTGGACGATCTATTTATTACTAGATCATTGAGGCTCATCGAGTGGTGCAAGCGAGATCTTGCTTCAAAGTTCGAGATGAAGGACCTTGGGTTGATGCGCTACTTTTTGGGATTGGAGTTGTGGTAGAGGACAGGTCAGATTTTCTTGGGATAGGTAAAGTATGCAGTGGACATCTTGAGGACATTTGAGATGGAGAGTTGTAGGCCTATGGCTACGCCAATGACAACCAACTTGAAGAAGTTGGATGCTTCTGAGTTAGAGTTGATTGATCCCACGTTGTATCGACAGTTGATCGGTTCTTTGATGTATTTGGTCAATAGTAGACCGAATATTAGTTTTGCTATCAACGCTCCTAGTCAATTCATGGTGGAGCCAAGAAGAGTTCACTGGGTGGCAGTAAAGCACGTGCTTAGGTACCTGTGAGGTACAGTAGATTATGGGTTGAACTATGTTCAGAGGGATGGAGTCAGATTAATAAGCTACATAGACTTGGATTGGGCAAGCGGTGCGGTTGATAGGAAAAGCACCTCAGGGTGCTGCTTTAGCTTTTGATCAGTTGTTGTGTCTTGGTTCAACAGGAAGCAGAAGTCAATGGCATTGAGTTCTGCAGAGGTTGAGTATATGGTAGCCAGTCAGGCGAGTTGTGAGTCCATATGGATTTTGAAGTTACTTTTTGGGTTATTTAGTCAGAAGTTACAGTCGACCGTCTTTCACTGCAATAATTAGAGTTGCATCAAACTCTCGGAGAATAAAGTGGTCCATGATAGGTTGAAGCATATTGAGATCAGGTACCACTTCATCTAAGAGTCGAGACTACTTTTAGAGATGAGTTGTGAAGCTTCAATATATATCTATAGATGAGCAAGTGGCGGACATCCTCACAAAGGCTTTACTGAAAGGGAAGTTTGTATTCTTCAGAGATAAGCTGGGGGTGGTGCATAATACCTTCCTCATTAAGAGGGAGTGTTGAGTTATGTAGCTCAGACATGTATTTTTGTACGCTAAAGTGTCTATCTACATGAAGTTGTCCTTGGGGGTCTTCTCTAGACATTAACTTTATTAATTATAAAGTTAAAGTGACTTAAGTGACTTAAGTTGTCTCAAAATGAGATTAAGTCGCAACTGTAGATCTTAAATGATTAAGATTTAATCTTAGCCCTTCATCATTTTAGAGATCTAGGTTTAGGGATTTTGATCATTAAAAGACTATAAAAGGAGTTCTAAGGAGGAGACTAGACACACTTTGTGGTCATTGTGAGAGACATTAACAAAGAGAGAAAGAGAGATAAGAAAACTTGAGAGGAGAAAGAGAAGAAACTAAGAGAGTCTTAGTGAGGAGGAAGGGCAATTTCTTGAAGAAGATTTGCACACTGTACAAGTGGGAAAAGTGACCGTACATCAACATATACATAGGTTGTACAATAGGTTCACACGTGTGAGGACGGGCTAATCTTTAGAGGTTGCTGGGTAGATTTGAGGGCCAAGTAGGCCACAACAAAGAAAAGAAGGGCCATAAAGATTGGGAGAACCTTCAACTAAATTTAAAACCCTAGCAAGCCCTAGACCTAGTGCTTACAAGGAACATCAAAGGCACAATTGGAGTCTAGGTAAAATAAGAAAATAATGAGATAACCCAAGGGCAGGTAGAGGATGAAACAATCCCCCTTCTTCACAGCCCAAGCTAACTCCAACTTCTTCAGCTCTGATCCTATAAGAGAATCCTGCATACTTCAAGAGGACCCAACAATCTATCTGTTGTCCGCCGAGATGCACACCAGCAGCAGAAATATTTCGAAAGCTGTCTCTTCACTACAAGTGAGAGAAGTGTGGCCTTGGGGGAAAGCAATGAGCTAGGTACTGTCACCTAAATCCCAGCTCCTCCGTTTAGGCTAACTCCTAACGAAGCCAAGGGGGGTAGTCCCTACAAAGAGTTAACTATGGCTCAATGTTTTTTAAGTGTTTTAAATGTATGGTGATACGGATGGGTGTTGTTTAGGAGTTTTTTAATGATGAAAGACACAAAACTTATAATAGACACAAGATAAAATGCAATCCACGTTGCGAGACAAGATGTAGCAGTACATAAAGACTTGTAAATTATGGCATTCACAGATAGACAAATTCCAATGAACAAATGGTTCAACTTAAATTTAAAAGACCAGTGTCTTATCCATTGGGTGAAGGAGTCAAATGTTTGAATGTAGTGCCGGGGGATGCTGAAAATGTAGTCTTAGTAACTGTTTGTGAGAATGTTTTGCAATTTATCTTGGTAAATTTAAAGTTTTTAATGGTCTTGATTATTAGGCTAAGAACCAACAAGGTAATCAAAAGTCCGGAAAGGTATACTTTTAAGTGGCTCCCATCTGATGGTATGTCAAGACCGTCCAGATTTCAAAGGGTAAGTGTTCAATTGGCTTGACCACCCTGATGTCTGACAATGGTATGTTTCTTGGCCCCACCAAGTATAGGATCTTTTGCCTCCCACTTAAAAGTTTCTCGAAATAACGTCGACATGTTGGTTGGGGTAAAGTTTTATTAAGTTATCACTTGTGAGATTAGCAAGTCCAACACCTTTCTGAGTACTAGCCCAACCCTTTCAGGTTGGCAGAGCATACAGGTGTCAGATAACGACCAAGATAAATTAATTAATGGGGTGTGGGTTGGAATATTTTAAAATTATTAAAGCACACAGTTCAACTCTCCGACAGAGAGCACTTTTGACCTCGTCTTATGACGAAGTTCAAAATATTTTAAACGAATCTATATGCTTGATGCAAGGTAGATGTAGTGGGAATGCTCTCCGATAGAGAGTGCTCTTTGACTTGGATTTGGCCAAGTTCAAGAGGCTTTAGTTCTTTTTAAGAATAGAAGCAGTTTAGCATAAAGAACATGAATTAAGCTCAAGAAACTGAAAGTGAAATGACAGATATTTAAAAGAAACAAGATGATTGCAATAGTAATAACTGAAAAAAGACTAAGTGTTCTACCAAACAAGATTAATCTAAAGTTGGGATCTACCTCCGAACAAGGTCGGCCACTAGAACCACCAGTCCTTGAGAAATTCCAGCTAGCTGAGTTTCGACAAGGAGTCTAATGGGAAAAGAGAAGTAACGACAAAATTATGTGGCCCTTCCTTTGGGATGAAATCCCAAGGATACTATCTCAAGTCAAGACTTGGAAGAGAACTAATCTAAGTACAGAAAGCAAAATTTAATTTAAGAACTTGAAATGAATCTAACTAAAGCATGCACCAACACTCTTCCCCAAGTGGGGAAGAAGAACCCAAAAAGTGGAGGACTCCTCCACTTAGTCTTTTTATTAAACTTTACAAATGCCTTGGGAATGAGATCCTTGCAAGGTCTTTTAAGAAAATTGAAACAACTAAATGGAAAATTAAACTTAGAAACCCTTGAGGGATTTTTACAAAGGAGAGTGTTTGTATTATTTGTCTTTCTTGGTTCAAAATCTTCACTTTGGGTAATCTCAAAAAGGGTTTTGGTTCCAATCTTCTCTTGCTTTACTTTCCAAAAAAACTCTTTCTCTTCTCACAACCTATAACAAACAATGAACCAACAAACTCATGCACTCATTAGTGTTAGAAAACAAACTTTGAACTAGCTAAGTCTAAGCTTGCAAAATGAGATCTAAACCATGAAATAGCATGAGATTCAAATTCAAATTTATTAAAATAGTAAAACTGACCAGCAAGCAAACATATACCAAAAATGCTAGGGAAGGAATCTAAACTATAATAAAAAATCGAAATACCTCGTACAATTCTTATCTTTTGAAAGAGATTACTGAATGGAAGCAAGTAAAATGAAAGATCTAGTTATGAGATGCAAAATATGTGACCTAAGTAACAACTAACTCTTGAAAACAAACTAATGCAAAATACAAATGCTAACTTTTTGACAACTTTTGAATTCGTTTTTTGTGTGAATTAGGGCCTTTAAAGAGGGATGAAAGAAATGGATAGAAGACCAAAGGGAGAAAAATGAAAAGAAGAGAAGAAGAAGTCTAAAGGTAAAGAGGAGAAGGCCAAACTAAAGGAGAAGAAGGCCAAAACAAAACTAGAGGAAGAGGGTTTTTGGGAGGAAAACAAAAAGAGGATGAGGCAAAAAACAAGAGCTTGAGGAGAGGCTCAAAGGGAAAGAAAACGAATGGATGAAGGCTTTAGAGAGCAAAAAACGAGAGCTTGAGGAGAAGGGCTAGCAAATCCAAAGAGAAAGAAGGGGATCAATGAGAAAACAAGATAGCTAGAAGATGGAAGCTAGGGTAACCAAGGTAATTGTTTAAAAGGTTTTTGTTGCTTGATGGAGGAAGAGGCAAGTCTCTTCTACTATGTTCCTTCTCTTGAAATGAGGAGAAACTTTGAAGACCTGCAGAAGATGTTGATTAGGTGCCGAAAACCACTGCTAATCAAAGAATGACTTAATTTCTAAGCCTTTCTCCGCCTTGGGAAACCCCTGCAAAAACCCTTGTTATGGCATACACAAATAATGAACAAAATACTTCTGAGCAAAGCTAGAACATAGATTGAATATAGAATTTGCATAAACAAAGACAAAGTGAAAGAGATATCACCAATAGTGTGAAGAACACTCCAAATACTCCAGCATAGACCTCCAAAGTCCCAACTTTATTCAATATTTCAAACAAATTTTACAACAAGAATTTGGCAGAGTGTTCATGCTCAAAATCTCCATGAAGAATGAGGAGCCAAGCACCTCATTATATACAAAATAGAAGCTCACTAAGCCCAAATTCGAATTGGCCAAGGAATGCCAATTTCCAATCACAAATAAATTGAATTTCCAATTAATTAAGAGCTTGGAGTGAAGCTCCAACTCATAACTCGAGTTAGTGGTGGTTGTGAATGGATGACATGGCCTCCACATAAGCCAAGAGACCACCCTCACACATTGTAAACACCACCCATCCAATATAAAAGTGCCACATCACAAAAACGTCAAGCTAAAGGAGAGGGCGAAATTCTTCATGAAGATGCTCTGACAGTGCTTCGATACTTGATTGAAATGACTTGGAGTTGATTACAATCATCTTAAGTGCTCTCTGCCATGTCATTTAGACTTTTACTTTATTTAATTTGGCCTTTTTTGGAGAGATTTAAATTATCTCCAATTTATTATTTTCTGAATATTTTAATTAATATTTCTCATTTTTTGATTCTTTGAGAAAATATTAATTATGAGGTCAAATAATTTGTCCGAAACTTAGGCCAAGCTAGTCCGGGGGTCATGAATAATTTTTGGCTTAAGGTTAGAGCCTTCAATCACTGAATTCGGATTCCGGATGACTGACATATTACAAATTGAAATTTTTCCATTTAAACTATGGAAAAATTTATTAAAAATTAAAAATAATTAAAAACCCAAAACCGGAGGACCCGGTAAAATTTTTCTGAGGGTTCTAGGGACCTAGCACATGACCAACACTTATTCTAATAGTGTCTAGTAGGCTTATATACATTAGTTGGACTCTAATAACCCCCCATGGCTAAAATTTTCAAAATCGGGCATTCCAGCTTTGGAGGAAGCGGGAGAAAACCTCATCGTTTATAGCTCGGCTGTAGGCAAAGTATAATTGACAAGGGAAAAAACTCCCTGGAATACTTTAGTTGCTTAATCAAGTCATGGGGAACTGAGTCAGAATCCTACTAGCACACTTTATTACAAATCCCATGGGGCCATGGTCATGTTGACTGAAAAACAAAACTGACTAGCCAAAATTGGCTAGGCACAAATGCTGGATCATCTGATACATTGGAGTACAAACATTCATCATGTTTGTCAAATGGCGGCTCTTCAGATAATCCAACTGTGGTACAAAATAGGTGATAACACTATCCATTCAGAAGCTCAATTAAAGGATTAGTAAGACAGTTAGTGAATGTAAACTAACATGGAAAAACATTTCAATTCAACATTCACGTAAGACAAGGACCCTACAACCATCGTACAATTTACTAAATATAAGCCAAATAAATTAAAATTACCTCAAACCCATATGGGTTTTCCACAATCAAGCATATTCCACAAAATTATTCCATGTCATGAATGAATAGCTTAGAGTCTAGACTACTGGGCAGATTTCAGGGCCAAACAGGCCATACAACAAAGAAAAGGAGTGCCGTAAAGATTGCTGGGTGATTGGGCTCGATTCCCAAGGCGTTTGACAGGTTCTTTAATGCTGCAAAATGTGTTGTGTATTTTCCAGATTTCTCTGTGTAAAGAAAATCAAGAAATCTCTCTTTCCTGGATTTCCCCATTGGGGTTTCCAAGGTACATCTTCTATCATTTTCCGTGAATGGTTTTCTATCTTCTGCTGTGCATTTAAAGTTAGAAACTTAGAGTATTTTCATTCATAAAAATTCCAGTTTTGGAAAAGTTAAATTCCTGTGCATAAAATCTGAGCATTAAATATTTTTTATTGGAACTGAAAATCTGAAACTGGGTTTTAAGGAAATCCTACATTACTAAGGATTCATTCCTCCCTTTTGTAGCTTAAGGGGGCGAATTAACCCTAGATGGAAGAGGAAAAAGTAGTTACATGAAGTGATGATCCCAATGGGATAGAGGCTAGATCAATGGTCTAGATTCATCTTTTTACAACAATATTTTTTGAAATAAGGCAAATCGTCCTACTTAGAGAGTTGAATTCCTCTAGACCCATCAAATAGTAGTAAAATAATGCCAAATACCATGATCTTTTCAAAACCGTTGGTAAATACCATGAACAAGATAAAAACCATATGCCAATACCATGAGTTGTCCACGTAGGCCAAGTCGTTGGTCAAAATGCCTCCTTGATCCAAGTTGTTGAGAGTAGATCCATGCATGAGGAGGGGTTGATCCATGTGGAAGATGTTAATTTTTCTTAAATCCCAAGCCTAGATGAGATATTTCCTAGTGATTTTCCTTGCCGAAAATTACTTTTACAACTCACTGAATAAATTATACTGCTGGTTTTTAATTAACAGAAATAAATAGTGGAATCAAAATGTAAGAAATAGATGTACAATTTTCTGCCCTTAAAAATCAGCTTTTCATGAAAAGTATTCCAAGTTTACAAGGGCTCCCTTCTTGGGAAAATCGCCCTAAGAAAAATACATAGCAAACTTGGCAAAATCTTCCCACAGAAAACAAATCTTGTCGTACAAATCTGCCCCAAGAAGCTTCAAGAAAACCCCGAAAAACCCATAAATATTTCTGTCTCCAAATTGCCTTGCTGCCCTGTCTGTATGGATTGTACAGATTCATACTGTACGGACTGATCAATATGATTGTACGGATTTTGTATGGCCTATTCCGTATGATTGTATGGCTTGTGCGTACGACTGGTTTTTGTTTTGTTTTCGTTGCTCAGTTGTGCCTTTGCCGGACTGGTATGGCTGCCTGCTGCTCTCGGATTGGTGTCTTTTATCTTCTTGGCCTGGAAATCATAAAATCCTTTTCCTAATTCCCACAGCTGGATGGAAGTCCTTCATCTAATCAATGAGATCTCACTATCTCACTCTCTTGTGTGTCTTCTCTTCTCCCCTTGGTTGCCTTTATACATTTGGGATGAGCCAATACCCTAACTCTGATGGCTGTGATTAGATCTCACATACTTGAGATCGACGGTTAAGATTCATTAAATTAACTTAGATCACTAATGTCCAGTACTTTGGCATTTTTCCAAATTAACCCCAATTACTTATAAAAAGACATTCACTTTAATAATTTCTTTAGTTAAAGTGAATTTCCTAAGCCCCTGAGAGGTATTAATGATGACTTGCACATGTAAGACACAAAACCAATGTTGAAGTACCTGTTTGATTCTACAAACATCAACACTCCCTTTTAGCGATGAAGGTACTTCTGGAAGAGCCACTTGGAAGTGGCTCTTCTTTCGATCTTGGTAAAATATCCTGCACATGATCCTGCACCATAGCATCCTACCATACCTGTTGATTTGTTGCTTTCTCAAAATTGGAATGCCCATCATCATTGACGATACTAATGAGTGCCATATGATTCTTCGGAGGCCTACTCTCTCGAACTGTGCTTCTAGGAGCCTCAACTCACTCTTGAGCATCCCTCAATGTCAGTTCATACCAACTGAGTCTTCTTCTTGAAGTTTGGCTCCTTGAACTAGAAGTTGCAGAATGCTGATCATCCTTTGGAGCCTCCTGCTCCTCTTCCTCTATCATTGACATTGGTTTACTCATAGGCTCGCCTTGCAACTTGTATAACTTGCCCTCTCTAACCCAGTGCTCACTGTTGTGTCAGGGCTAAGCTCCTTCTTGATGTATGGGGGCTTTCCCATTCTTGATTGTGATGGCAAAACCCCTGTCCTCCAAAACCGATAACGAGAGCAAATTCTTCTTCAGCTTTGGCACCCAAAGCACCTCCTAGGCCTCCAATGAACCTCCTGACTCATGCTGGAACCAGGTAGTCCCACCCCCTTCATTGCATACTTGGCATTGTCACTAAGCTCCACATGTGTCCCTGAGTCCTCCATTAGACCGTTGAAAAACTCCCATGCTTCAGTCATGTGATGTGATGCACCACTATCCAAGTACCGTGCACTCCTTATGTCCGTGTTGGTGGAGAGGCAGGAGACTAGTGAGAAGTCCTTGTCAAACTTCGTTGCAAATTCATCCTTCTGTGTCTCTGCTGATGCTATTGTCTGCGTCTTCTCTTGCCCCTTCTTCTTCTTCTTCTTCGGACACTGAGATGCATAGTGCCCATTCTTGTGGCAAATGAAACACTAGGTTTTACTCAAGTCCTTGAAACCTTTTCTTTTGCCCCTCTTAGTCTGATTGACCAGAGCCAAGTTCACGTCCTCCTCATTTTCTTCCATGCATTCTTTAGATTCCTCTCAAGTCCCTTCCTGGATGCAATCATTCCAAAGCCTTTGCTAATTCAGAAGGTTTTCTCGAGCTACAATCCCCTTGACAAATGGATCCCAAGACTTTCAGAAACCATTTAGTGCCTCATTTACGAGTTCTATGTCAAGAACCTGTTGAAATAATATGCATCTGCAGAATATATTCTTGTATTGCATAAACCCTAATGTAAAACCCTAAAAGAATAATGCTAAAGATATACTCTCAAGAAATCAAGTGAAAATAGATAAGTCAACCTCACAGAAATCAATGGGTCAAACTACACCAAACAATGGGCAAAAATGCCCCAAATAATGGGCAAAACTACCCCAATGAAGTCGGCCCTATAGTGAAAAAGTCAACCAGAAAAGTGTATAAATAAGGAGGTTGAATTCCTCATTTGGAGATAATTGCTCAAGCAAGAGAGAGACAAGTGCGCAAGAGGGAGAGAGTAGCAATCGCTGGAGGAAGACATATTCTTGGGGTTATCTTACCTTTGCTTCTTGTTCATTTTTTTGTGAGAGAGCTTTAGCTCTTCGTTATATTGACATTGTACTTTGTTGATGAATCTATACTGAGAAGTTCTGTTGGGAAAGGGTTTTCCCAGGATAAATCTTTGTGTCTATTGTTGAATGTATTTCTTTCAGTGATCCTTATGCATGCAATATGATAAATTGAACGAAAGTCTAAGATAATTGCTCTTAAGGTAAAATTCTAACATGGTATTAGAGCAGGACTGGAAGAAAGCATTGTGACAAATACTTACAACACTTGCAATAACTGCAACTGCCATAAATTAGGGCTTCTTGTTTCTAGCCTTTCCATCCACAGATCAAGCTCGATCTTAGCATCCTTGAACTTGCCCTAGAAGGGTGCATCTATCTTTGGAGTCGGATATCAGATCCGAGAATTTTCAGTTTTGACCTAAATTTTGTAGAAACTGCAGAAGTTAGGGTTTCCAGTTTTTGCTTGTTCTGACCATAGATCTGGAAGAAAATAAGGTTTGTTCAACTCGCCTTGGGAGGGCGCATCTTTCTAGTGGATCTGATTCTCCATTGAAGAACTTTCAATTTTGACCCTCCTCCTCTAGGATTTCCAAAACCAGATTTGGCAAGAAGCTTAAAGGGGCTGATAACTTCCGAGCATGGAAGTATATGATGCTCCTCATCCTAGAAGAAAATGACTTGGAAAAGCATGTTGAAGAAGAGGTTGCAGAGCTAGAGGGAGACGAGGCTAAGGCAAGGCTCAAGAAGAACATGGTTAGGGAAAAGAGGATCATTGCTGATTCTATCAAGGATCACTTGATCCTCCATGTCTCATCAAAGAAGCCTTCGAAGCAAATGTTTGATGCCTTGTCCAGTTTGTTTGAAGGCAAGAACATCAACCGAAAGATGACCCCGAGATCGCAACTCAAGAATGTGAAGATGTAGGAAGCAAAATCCATTCAATCCTACTTTACAAGGGTATCTCAGATCAAGGAACAACTTGAAGCTATTGGAGACATGGTTGAGGAAGCAGAAGTAGTGATGACTACTTTGAATGGCCTTCCAAGGTCATGGAAGTCTTACATCTAGGGAATATGTTCTATAAAGAAGTTAACAAAGTTCAATAGACTACGGGAAGAATGTATACAAGAAGAAGCTAGATTGGTAGCAAGAAAAGAAAAGTTGGGTAATGATGAAGATCAAACGCTAGCAACACACACAAAGAAAGAAAAGAGCATAAAATAAGTTCATCCTTCAAAGAAGTCTCAAAAGTTTCATATGTCTCAAAAGGCTCAAAGGGATTACTCAAACTTCAGATGCTACAACTGCTAGAAGATGGGACATATTGTAAGAAATTATCCTCAAATAAAAGATAAAATCAGAAGAGGAAAAATACATCATGCTCATACCGCAAAAGATGATGAACATGTTCAAAAGAAAACAAGAGAAGATGATTCAAGTGAAGAATATGTTTTGATATCAGCTCTGACAGGTACAATCACTCATGGAAGTGACGCATGGCTTGTTGATAGTGGTGCTTCTAAGTACATGACTGGTTACAAGGATTTTGTCACAAGTTTGATTTAGAAGGATTCTCCTCATAAGGTGAATCTTGAAGATGATTATCAGTATCCTATTAAAGGAGTAGGAGAAGCCTCCTACAGGTTGGATTCCAGAAAGCCTATGAATATGAAGGATGTGTTATATGTACCTAGTTTGAAGAAGAATCTTCTATCCATTTCAACATTGGATAAGAAAGGATTCAAAGTTTCCTTCGTGAATGGAGAAGTTCTCATGTGGCTAAAAGGAAAGACCATTGATGATGCAATTGTGATTGGTATTGAAGAAGGACTATACAAGTTGAAGGGATACTCAGTTTCAACTCTAGCACATAGTACCATGAACCCAAGTGAACTATGGCATAGAAGACTTGCTCACTTAAACTACAAAGCTTTAGGACTTCAATGATCTCTACATGGAGGCACGGATCAAGAGGGAGTCAACAAAACAAAACAAAGATAAGTATTTAATGTTTTCAGACATAAGTCTTATTTATTCAAATTGAATTGTTATTTTATTGATGAATAGCATAACTGTTAAATTAGTACTGGTTAACCCTTATGGACATTTCTGTCAAGTCCACTATGGAAGTAGTGAAGACTATGATTCATGATCAAGAATTACTGATGCATTTGTGGGCAGAAGCAACCAAGATTGTTGTATATCTATAGAATAGAACTTTTCATAGCGCACTTGGGAACAAGACACCAAAAAAAATGTTTACAGGAGAAAAGCCAGAGGTCAGCCACTTGAAGATATTTGGCTGTCCAGTGTATGTGCATGTTCCCAAGGAGAAAAGATCAAAGTTGGATCCTTCAGGCAAGAAGAGTATATTTGTTTGATATAGTGAGACATCGAAGGCATACAAAGTCTACATCCCTGGTTACAGACAGATTGAGATTAGTAGAGATGTTACCTTTGATGAAGATGCAGCTTTCAACAGATCCAAACATAATCATTCAGATGAGGTCCATGATGAGGAGCCTGAAGCTCCTAGAGTTGTAGAGATGGGTAGTAATGATGATGTTATGCTAGAAGAGTATGTACCAGAGGATCATGACATAACAGAACCACAAAGACTTGTAGATCCACCTCTAGAGATGACTACACATAAGAGGAGACCAGCTTGGGATCGTGAGATTATTCAGGATGCTGAGAAGTATGGTGCTCCAAATGGAACTTCCAGAGGAGCCACGAAATCGAGACCATACTCCATCTATGTGGCGTTATTATGTGATATCATTGATGAAGATCCTACCTGCTATAAAGAGGCTACAGAGAAGAAAGTATGGAAGGATGCCACGATCGAAGAATACTAGTCCATTATAAAGAATGATGTTTGGGATGTGGTTCCAAGATCGAAAAATAAGTTAGTGGTATCTTCAAAGTGGATCTTCAAGACAAAGCATTCAACAGATGGCAATATTGAGAAGTATTATGCAAGATTCGTGGCACGTGGCTTCTCCTAGAAAGAAGGAATAGATTACGAGGAGACTTTTGCTCCAGTAACAAGATACACTTCGATAGAACTATACTAGCTATAGCTGCAAAAATGAAATGGAAGGTACACCAGATGGACGTGAAGACAACTTTTCTGAATGGTGCAGTGGAAGAGGAAGTGTATGTGGAGTAGCCACAAAGATTCGAGACACATGACAGCCGGACACATGTGCAGATTAAAGAAGGCCTTGTATGGATTGAAGCAAGCACCCAAGGCATG
This sequence comes from Larix kaempferi, assembly GCA_027924585.1. NCBI lineage: Eukaryota > Viridiplantae > Streptophyta > Pinopsida > Pinales > Pinaceae > Larix > Larix kaempferi. Next base: position 9,458,950 of record BSBM01000428.1, read on the forward strand.
GTATGCCATAATTGATAGCTTTCTGATGAGCTTGGGCTTTACCAAGAGTAAAGCAAATTCCAACCTTTACTACAAGGTTGTGAATGGTGGACTAGTGATACTATTGTTATATGTGGATGAGATGTTTCTAACAAGGGACGAGAAGTTCATCACTGAATGTAAGAGGAAGCTTGCTGCAGAGTTCGAGATGAAAGGCTTGGGTATGATGCACTACTTCTTGGGTCTAGAGGTGTGGCAGAAACTGAACGAGATTTTCCTTAACCAAGGAAAATATGCTGTGGAAATCCTGAAGAGATTTGGAATGATGGATTGTAAAGCCATGCCTAAACCAATGGTGACAAACATGAAATTATTGAGTGATACTTCATCAGAGACAGTGGATGCCACCATGTATAGACAAATGATTGGTTCGTTGATGTATTTGACGAACACAAGGCTAGATATATGCTTTGCTATGAACACATTGAGTCAGTATATGGTTGAGTCGAGACATGTTCACTTGATTGTGGTAAAGCATGTGTTGAGGTACTTGAAAGGTACAGTGGATTATGGACTCAGATATGTTTCAGATCATGAGATAAGATTGCATGGCTATCTTGATTCAGATTGGGCTGGTAGTGTCGCAGACCAGAAGAGTACATTAGGATGTTGCTTCAGTCTGGGGTCAACTATGATGTCGTGGCTTAGCGGGAAGCAGACTTGTGTGGCACTCAGTACGACCAAGGCAGAGTATATTGCAACATGTTTAACCTATAGTGAAGTTGTGTGGATTTGAAAGTTGATTGCAGGGTTGTTTGATCTCAAGTTAGAGGTGACTTGTATCTTTTGTCACAACCAGAGTTGCATAAAGTTGTTAGAGAACCTTGTGTTTCATGACAAGTCCAAGCACGTTGAGATCAAGTACCATTATGTTCGAGACATGGTACAAAGGAGAGTTGTGAAGCTCCAGTATGTTGCGACAGATGAACAGATAGCCGATGTGTTGACCAAGCCTTTGTCGAGGGTAAAGTTTGAATACTTCATGGGCAAGCTTAGAGTGGTTTGACAGGACTTCCCTCGTGAGAGGGAGTGTTGAGTTACATATGCAATTTCAGGAGGCAGTAGCACACTAAGTGTGGCAGCAGTGGGTAGTCATTCATGGACTAGTCACTTAGATTCTGTGGGAGCTAGGTGAAGTCGCATAATGACATAAAGGTCCGATGGGATGCCAAGACCCATAAGGTCCAAAAAGACGATGAGGCTGCACCCACTAGTGAGATGCTATGCTAAGATCCAAAATGCATGATGAAGAGCTTGCTAGTACAGAACTTCTAGTGAGCTAGAGATTCGTGAAAGGTCAACAAGTAAATGGTCAATTACAAGTCAATAGAAGCAATGTTGAAGATTATGTCAGAAGAATACCTTCCTTGCTAAGAGGGAGTGTTGAAATAATATGCAGTTGCGAAAGACATTTGTATTGCATAAACCGTAATGTGAAACCCTAAAAGAATAATGCTAAAGATATACTCTCAATAAATCAAGTGAAAATAGACAAGTCGACCCCACATAAATCAATGGGTCAAACTGACCCAAACAATGGGCAAAACTGCCTCGGGCCCTATTGTGAAAAGGTCAGCCAGAAAAGTGTATAAATAAGGAGGTCGAATTTCTCATTTGGAGATAATTACACAAGTTCGCTCAATCAAGAGAGAGACAAGTGCGCAAGAGGGAGAGAGTAGCAGCAGCTGGAGGAAGACATATTCTTGGGGTTATCTTATATTTGCTTCATGTGTATTTTTTTGTGAGAGAGCTTTATCTCTTCGTTGCATTGGCATTGTACGTTGTTGACGAATCTATACTGAGAAGTTCTGTTGGGTTTTTCCCGTGAAAGGGTTTTCCTAGGATAAATCTGTGTCTATTGTTGAATGCATTTCTTTTAGTCATCCTTATGCATGCAATATGATAAATTGAATGAAAGTCTAACATAATTGCTCTTAAGTCAAAATTCTAACATTCTCCCCAATAGTTGCAAGTTGGTCACGAATTCGGGTGATCCTCGTGAGGTAACTGGTAACATTATCATTCTTTGACATCTGGATATCTTCGAGCATGCTTCTTACGATCATCTTCCTATTCATATTGTCACTTTGGTATAAGTCCACTAGAGCTTTGTACATTGCATAGACTATTGTCTTCTTTGCTACAGGAGTACTTAGGTGATCCTTCACAGCATCTAGGATCACTCTTTGGGCTTTGATCTCATTTTTCTCATAGGTTGCCAAATTAGTTGGATTTGTTGGCTTCGTAACTTCCTTCTCCATAATCCCCCAAAGATCATGCTCCTTCAACAACAAGATTACTCTTGCCTTCCATGCCAGGAAGTTAGATGCCCCATCTAACTTGTCTTCAAATTGGAGATTGGTTGTTTCCATAACTAGATCTGACACAAATGCCTTGTGCTTTGTCCTTCAACCACCCACCAAGACCTACTGCTGTAAACCCTAGATCTGCGTTAGATCTTCTCGCCGGTCACTCAAATCTACTAGATTTGTTGCAATAGATTTCAGATTTTCTCCCTCTCAGGGTCTCTACACCGATACCATGTTATTTTTTCTTAATCCTAGGCTTAGATAAGATATTTCCTAGTGATTTTCCTTGCTGGAAATTACTTTTACAGCTCATTGTATAAATTATATTGTTGGAATTTAATTAATAGAAATGAATAGCGGAAGCAAAATGTAGGAAATAGATCAACACAGATGTACAATTTTTTGCTCTTCAAAATCAGATTTTCATTAAAAATATTTGAAGCTTACAAGGGCTCCCTTCTTGGGAAAATGGTCCTGAGAAAAATACACAACAAACTTGGTAAAATATTCTCATAGAAGACAAATCTCCTCCCGCAAATCTGACCTGAGAAGCTTTGGCAAAAACCAAGAAAAACCCATAAATATTTTTGTTTGCAAACTACCCTGCTGCCTTGTCCATATGGACTGCACGGATCCGTACTGTACAGATCAATCCCCATGGCGTACAGATTTCGTATGGTCTGCTTGTCCGGATGTATGGATTTTGTACGGTTTGTTCTGTATGGGTGTATTGTATGCCTGTACAACATGTCCATACGACCTGTATGGGTGTATTGTATGCCTGTACAACATGTCCATACGACCTGTTTCTGCTTGTTTTCACTACTCTGCCGCGTCTCTATCAGACTGGTATGGCTGCTTGCTACTCCCGGATTGTTGTCTTTTTTCTCCTTGGCCTGGAAATATGAAAATCCTTCTCCTAATTCCCATAGCTAGATGAAAGTCCTTCTTCACCCTCTTCCACACACTTGGATGAAAGTCCTTCTTCACCCAACTCCACACTTGGATGAAATTCTTTCACCCAATCAATGAGATCTCACTATCTCACTCTCGTGTGTCTTCTGCTCTCCCCTTGGGTTCCTTTTATACTTTTGGGACCAACCAAAAATCTAACTCCGATGGCTTAGATTAGATCTCACTTACTTGAGTTCCACGCCTAAGATTCATTTAATTAGCTTAGATCACTAATGCCCAATACTTAGGCATTTTTCCAAATTAACCCCAATTACTTATAAAACATAATTCACTTTAATAATTCCTTTAATTAAAGTGAATTTCCTAAGTTTGACGACTTCCACATGTAAGACACAAAACCAATGTGGAAGTACCTGTTTGATGCTACAAATATCAATAGAAGAGTATTAATCAAGGGCCGAGATCTAATCATTAAGTGATATTGAGGCATGATGATCCTGAGAAGCCACAACATATTTCCCTATCCCCTTTGATCCCAACAACATATTTCCCTTTATTTCTTTCCTTTTGCTTTTTCTTTTCTTTTCCTTTTGCACATGATTAGTGGATTGAAAGGTGCCAGCCCTGGTTTTTACACCTGGGATACTAGTGATGACATGGACTTAGCTCTGCTGCTACCAAGTGTCATGTAAGACACAAAACCAATGTGGAAGTACCTGTTTGATGCTACAAATATCAACAGAAGAGTATTAATCAAGGGCCGAGATCTAATCATTAAGTGAGATTGAGGCATGATGATCCCAAGAAGCCACAACATATTTCCCTATCCCCTTTGATCCCAACAACATATTGCCCTTTATTTCTTTCCTTTTTGCACATGATTAGTGGATTGAAATGTGTCGGCCTTGGTTTTACACTTGGGATACTAGTGATGACATGGCCTTAGCTCTGTTGCAACCAAGTGTCCATAGCCCTGACAGAGTTGCCTTAGTAAAGCACATAGTGCAAATAGGCCTTACCCTGCTGCTAGTCAAGCATCCATAGCCTTGACTAGGGTTTCCTATCCTTCCAACCACTAACCATTTTATTACTAGGGAATTTTTGGATCCCAGGAGAAGGCATTATTCAACTATAGATCTTTCTGACTATTGACAACCGACAACATGGATCTACCTGAAAGCATCTTGTACTAAGGATTCACTGCAACACAACAAATCCAAGACACAGGGAAAACAAGTAGGCACACTTGGTGAAAGGGTTTACAGAGGGGGAGAGCAAGAGTCACTTTATCAATTTCAAACCCTTCGGATGCAGACCAAAACATGAAGTGATGTGGATGAAATGTGAGTGGCCAGGGATGGAATCGAAGAAGGGGGGAAGAAATCCTTGTAAAGATCAAGAGTTGTCATGGTTCAATGGTAAGCAAGTAAATCAAGAATCCTTCACCCTCGTCCACCTATGGGTGGTACGACTAACTATACTCATCAAACAACCAATACACCATGTAGAAACAGCAATATAAAGTGCAACATCAAGCATTATACATCAGCTGTCATGGTATAGCAGTAGAAAATGACATATATTCATGATCATCACATCATCACATCACTGGAATCATATAGAAGGCCCAACAAAGAGCAGAAATGGGCCACAATAGTTTGGAATACATCCTCATGCTGAAGCAAAAATAAAAAATATGCCCACAGAATATGGCATAACAGAACCCATGAAAACATGCCAAGCAACTAATTCATCACCTCCAGGAACAATAATTAACTGATAATACTTAGGGAAACACTTAGTTCATGGGTATCCCTCTCCATAAATTTACTAAGGGTCAATCAAATGTGTGAACAATGCTCTGCAAGTCCCTCCAAACGCCCCTCAAACTCTACATGTGCTAGATGAAATCCTCCAAACAGGAGCTGATGCCAATAAGGAAGATAATGCACATCATCTGACCATAGCATACCAATAATAAACCATCAGAAACAATCCCACCATAGTGTTGTGCTCTAGGGGCAACAACAATAGGCAAACAAGTGTGCATAAGAACAGCTTTCATTAAGACACCACAACACCCACCCAAAGGTGGTCAACAGAGTCACAAGGGGAGTGCTGAGGAGAGTGTGAGCAAAGACCATAATGCCCCTCAATAACCATAAAGCTCCATCCCATAATCTTGCATCTGCCTGTTCAACATAGAGGAAAATGCCAACTAATAGTCACTGATATCTGTGCATTTGATAACAAGATATGGCTAAAAGACAAAATATTCCAAGTGTAACCTGCATAACAGGGTCTTTAATTGGATCAAATACCTCATGTTATGTGAGGGGGTAACAAGGAGGGTTTGGCCTCTAAATCTATATAAAGATGAACCCCTCCTCTTGTATTGGTTGTTGATGGTTTGAAGTGACATTATACTCATGGTTTTTGGCTGTATTGAAAATCTTTTGAAACTATGTGAATGAAGGAAATTTTTGTCTATGCGTGGCGGCCCATAATTTTCATCTTGCTGATTTGTAAATGCTGCAATCACCTATTAAAATCTGCTGCAATGAGGATCTCGAGAAGAGTGGCCAGCTGTTGAGGAAGGAGGTTAAATGAGGCAATGCCTATTTTATTTCCCTGCTGTTCTTATTTCATGTTTAAAGCATTGTGTTGAAAGGTTTTCATGGTGTCTTTGAGCTTGGAATAAGATCACACCTAATTCTATTTGCATGTGCATGCACAAGTACAGCACCTATAGAGGGTCTACAATTTCTTAATTTTCAGCTATATAAATCTGCATTCATTTGTAAATTTCTGAATGTTTTGGCAGCAGATTTACCCCTATATATTCATCTTTTCCAACCCTCGTAGAAACCCATTTGCCCTCTTGGATATTTGGCACTAGTCAGTCCCCATCAACCACCTCTAAAAAAAACCTATTTTAATCTTGTTGCCGCCTCTTATGCACCTGGGGTTAACGCAGCGAAAATTTTCAAGCTGCTAGGCGCATCCTTGGGGGCAAGTCTGAGTCAAGTACTGTCATTTGATCTTTACTCCTCCGTTTAGGCTTAACTCCTAACGAAGCCAAGGGGGGTAGACCCTATTAATGTTACTAAGGCTTTAAGTACTTAGTTCTTCTAGATGAGAAATGTTATTTAGGAGTGTATTTTTTGGATTTAAAAAATTTAATCAAGGCTATTGCAATATAAAATAACTATACAACATATATGAATATAAATATCACGACAAGATATAATTAAAAACAAATAACCAATATCTCAGACTTGTGCTGTGGAGTCAAATTAAATGCTGCTGTAAAAGTAAATGTTTTGCAATTGTGTTCTTGGTCAATTTTAGGAATTATTAAGGATGAGTTGATTAAAGGGAAAATGGGAGCTCTCGATATACCGTGAGGTACAAGGAGTAATGTCCGGAAATTGGGCAAACGTGGCTCCTCACAAAGACGTGTGGGCTGGAGCAGAGTCTCGAGAGCGTGTTCAACACTATATACCAACAAGGATGTAGTCTAACGGTGCCCTGAGGTCACTCTCCAGTGGTTCCCGCTTCTTTTGAGAAATTTCCCCACGCTTTACTCAATGTTCGAGTGCCGGATTTTCACTATCTTGAGGGTTCTTTGAGGTCACTCTCCAGTGATTCCCGCTTCTTTTGAGAAATTTCCCCACGCTTTACTAAATGTTCGAGTGTCGGATTTTCACTATCTTGAGGGTTCTTAATTTTATTAATGTGAGTTATTATTAAGTGTTTGAGAATTAATGAGTTGTTGCACTATTTTCTGGTTTCCCCAGGACCAGTGTTTGCAAGGGGAAAGAGCATACTTCGAGAAACAACAGAATATTCGTTTAAAATTTAGTGCTTGAAATATATGAAATTAAATAACAATAACTTGAATAAAAAAAAGAATAAACTTGCCAAACCTATGTGTCACTTTCTGATCAACCTCCACTAATTGACAATGCCTTTGGGTGGAGGTGAGAGCATACTTCGTGGTAATGAGATTGGCTTTATTCAATGCAAAGAACACAAAAATTAACTACTTAATCAAAGTATACACCTTGCACAAAATGTTAGAAAAAATCACGCCACGAAAAATGAACGTGAATCCCCCTAGGGGGGATGGGATGTGGGCGTTGTGTAGCTCACTTACTCTCGTTTAATAAGTTTTACAATGCTTGCTGGAAGAGGTGCCTCTTAGTCCTTTTAAACTAGGATCTAAGGGTTTACAAATTAATAGAATAAAGAGTTGGTGAAACAGGGTCCTCGGAATTTGTTTTTGGCACTTTTTGACAAAAAAAACGGCCAGAGTTTCCTTCTCTTTTTTGTTGGACCTGCTAAAAGCCAGCAAGCTAAAATTACAAGATTAGTGGTTAGAACAAATAAAATACATGAAAATTACAAGATCTATACTTGTGAAAAATATTGGAAAGTATTTAGCGTTTTCAAGCATAGAAATGCTAGATCTAGATTTATGAATTTAGCTTTGGAAATATGACTTATCTAGATCTATTTGAGATGCAAGAGATCAAATATTTAAGCCTTTAGATTTATTCTACTTGCTCCAAAATAAACGGAAAGGGAAAGAAAAGTTTGTTTATTTGAAAGAGATAGAAGGAGCCAAAACCAAGCCTTTAGCTTGAACGATTTGGAGAACCAATGGTGTCTGCAAAACAAAAAATGTCAACAAAAATGATGTGACCAGCTACTAAGTTTGGAAGAAGTGTCAAACTAGATCCACTTCCTATGCTAGCACTCTATCCTGCACAATCTCAAGAACACTTACACATAAACGTGATTAAATCCAGTATCAAAAGAGACAAGAAGGGCATTAGTATAACTGATTACATGTGCTGCTTCTAAATCTCTAAATAATTAAATACAAATAAGCAAGTCAAAGTCAATGAATGCTTACTCTATAGGCTCAAAGGCCTTTCTAAGCTAGATCAAATCACAATTTATAATATAAGAGCATAAAGAAACTACACTAGATATACCTCAACCAGAATGCATGCATAAGAATGGGCCAACACCAGACAATCATGTAGACCTCCAAAGCCTTTTGAAATATATTACTCAGTAAACCACAAGCATTACAAGAGCAGAGGTTCTGTGCTATCATTCCTTGTACAAATGAGGAGCCAGAGCCTTGCTTAAGTAGAAAAATGAGATTGCCAGGGGGGGCGCACTTGCCAAGAGAGAGAAATCATCCGTGAGTTGGAAATTGGTTGGAGTGAGGTGTAATGAGTTGAGAAAGGCTGAATATCAGCTTCTTTCTACTTTCCAACTCCACCTCATTGCTTTCTCTTACACTTACCATCTTTTTCTTGAAAATCGCGCCCTCCCCATTTGGAAAAATCCTCTTGCCTTTATTTGTTGAGAAAAACACTCCCATGTGTTTTAGAAACCTTAGGAATATTCCTCTTTTGCTTTGCCAACTCAGAAATTTCACTTTCGGCATGTTTTTTAAGTTTTGGAAATTTCCGGTTTCTTTATTTTCTCCATTTTTTTGGTCTTTTTTATTATTTTCGAGTAATATTCAATTTTGGAAATAAATAATTACTCGAAAACTTAGGAAAGTGGGTTTAGGGGTTAAGTGGGTGCTCTGAGTTAGAAAACAAGCATCCCCATGTCTAATTCTTCCTCCTAACCACACTTTTTTAATATTTTTAATTTTTCCAATTAAACTATTAAAAAATAGCCTAAGTTTACGGAAAAATTATTTTTTGTCGGAACTGACTCAAACTCCTAGGGGACCTAGTACATGTCCATATGACTCATTATTGATGGCTAGCATGTAAAAAATAAATAGACACACAGGTTTTAATAACTTCCTAAGGTTCAACCCCCATGGTAAATTACTAAATACTCTAGCTTTGGAGGTGCGAGTGAAAAAATCAAGAATTATACGTCACTGAAGCGTAGCACATAATTCTTAAGGAAAAAACACTCTAGAGTATTTCTTTGATAGATAAACCTAAGGTAAGCCAAGCCTGTTACAAAGATACCATGCTTAGACCAACTTATTACAATTTCCCCTAGGGGGTTTGGACATGTAAATTTACAAAAGGCCCTGAAAATGGCCCGGCGAACTTCTGAACACATGTGATGAACAATTTAATTGTTCAAGTCTTTGACTGCTCACTGGAAATCCACCTAAGTGCAACTTAGTGGATAACAAATCTTCCAAATTCGTTTTTACTAAGACAACTCTTCACATCACCTTGAGCCTTTATTGTTGCTGTCTTAGTAATCCTATGCATTGGACACACCCCTTGTACTAGATAAGAGCTTTGGCTTGCACTCACTCTTTGGACTCTCGAGCTAAAGTACAAGGTTAATCGCTAAGAGGGCTGTTTGCTTTATTTTTTGAGGGCTGCCCAAGCAAGTGTTGAAGGTTAAGTGTGGCGAGTTAGGCCATCTTGATCTCGTGGTGGAATGACACTTGATGAATGATGTATTGTTGGTTGTTCATTCAATAAAGAAGGTGTGCTACTTTTGTCTACTTCATTTATGTTTTCATGTGTGCTGTTGTTTAATTATTTTGCATGTTATTACTTCGTTGATTTTGTACTTGTGACTCGTGAGGATCATCTTTGGAAGGGTCCTCTTTTAGTTTTCTGCATATTGAAATGGATCCATGTGGTTAAAGCATGTTTAGAATGACCTAACTAGGCCTCCGTTCATATTGTTTGAACCTTCTTGATTGCTGATCCTAATTCCATCCCTCAATTGGATTGGCACTGGTCTTGGCAATCCACCATCCCCTTATTTCTAAAGAATACCATAAACTTCTTTCCTAGGGTTTCCCGTTCGTGCCAGAAAAGAACTGGGCTAAAGTGAGAGGAAGAGTTGTTCTGGTGACAATGGGCAATCTTCCTATGTGCCTCTAAGGTTGCACTTCGGATTCTCGGAAAGCCCTCCTTGGGGACACTTGGATGCTCAGGGACTGCTACAACATTCTGTGCTGCACAGTTAGGTTGTCTGCCACTGGCATTCTGTGGATCTGGAAATATTGGTGTAACGTTACTTTTCATGAGAAACCCCTCTCCTCTTGGTTTAGGGGTATTGAGTTTTTTTAAGCAGGATTTCGCTTTGCTTGTCTAAAGTCAAACGCAGTTCTTTCCATAAAGATGTTGAAACTCGAAGCCCTTCCCACTGGGACACAGGCTCATATGCTAGCATTTCTGGCTTACTTGGGCAGGAATTTCCCTGTAACCTGTTGCTAGATTGATGTAATTCTCATTCTTCCATGAAATAATATATGATGTATTTTTCTCTAAAAAAAGAACACTGTCTCTATGGAACTGGACCTGCATGCTACTGGACAGTTTTGAATTGTCTCCATGTTGACAATGTGAACAATTAAGGACTGCTCTGCGATAAAACTTGAATTGAATATGTTAATAAAATTAATAAACTGACTTTTTCCATGAAGAAGGCTTTGCATAGTGAAGTGATGCACTATTCCAAAGGAATATCAATAGTTCCTGTGGATTTTGGAGGCAACGCTTATATGTTGGAAGGTTTGAGTTTCGTTTTTTCTTTAATTCATGAGTTCATTATTGATGCCAAATACAGATATCTTATTACTTTTTTATATTTTAAAATATTTACTGCTGCATACATAAAGAACTAGGAGCATCTATTTATTGACATTTTGTTTCGTTACTGGGGTGAAACACTGGAGATTCAATCTTTTCAGATCATTCTACATTTAATTTGTATGTAAGCCTGTTTCTGATTTGAACCTGATATATAGTCCTTTGTGGGTTCCTCAATTGTCTTTGATGAATTAAAATATTCTCTCCTCACAAAATACCAGAGTCTTGGGCTTAAAGTTGAATTTCTTAAATCTGCAATCTTCATTTTATCTAAATATCAGACTACCTTCTTAATGCCTTGTAGCTTGTTTAATTTGATAGGTATTTAGTATTTACCCGTACAATGTCTGATTTCACTATATTCGACTAGATAGTTGGAAATGAACTAGAAGTACAAAATTCGTTCCTAAAATCACAGCCAGCTGGTTAGGTGTAAGTCACAACTTATTGAATTTCTTAGCATTCTACTATCTGTGTGATTCATTATCTTTTTCTGGCTGTTATTTGGTTATTTAAGGCTTAATATTTCTCCGAGGCATTTTATATCTTTTCTAACATGCATTGAAGGTTGAAAATATGAGAATGTTCTTAATTCTATGGCGGTTTTATTTATTTTTATTTTAAAAAAAGAATCTGTATGGTTATGTTTAAAATGAGTATAATTGTACAGGAACCATATTTGATAAAGAGACAACCGTGGATGATGAGATTATACGGGCAAGCAAGTATGTCCCTCAGATTTCTGATCCCTCCTATTTGATGATGGCTATTTGACTGGGTAGATGAAGAAAAGCATAAATTTACACATTTCAAAACTCCACAAGTGTTCACGTTATCTTCTTTTTGTTAGCACATATGTAATTTTTTTGACTTATCCATATGCTTATGCATCTCTATTTGGTGTTTTGTGCTTATGACTAAGTGAATTTGTTTTTGGCATCGTGTTTAGGGATCCTCCTATGAAACCCTTTATTGACGCATCTTGTTTAGGAGAGGAGCACAAGTCATCAACATCTGCAGGAGATCCTTCTGCTAATGCAGCAAATAGAAAATTACAGTCCAGAAAGAATGGGTAATGGATTCTGCCACCCCGGCAGTTCCTAATATAATGTCTAGGCAAATTAATAGGCAAAAAGTATAATCTAAACTTTTGGAATTAGGTTTGGAAGTGAAGGTATGATGTTACGATGTCAACATCGTATTTTTGTCATATTTTTCATGTGTGATAGTCTGCTTAACTGAAATGCCAGGGAAACCCATATTCCATTTAGTATGATGTAGCAGTTATAAACTGAGTAGAGCATCCATCGGCTCTGGTCCCCTTCAGATGGAATATGTATTTCTTTACAATTTTAAAGTAGGAACAATGTGTATGATCAACTAAAATCGAATGGGATACTTCTCTTGTTTTGTTTATCCTGTTGAAAATAATTATATTGTCAGCATGTGATTGCCTATTGTTTTTGCTTCTTGATTTGTTATACTGCCTAGAAAGCCTCAGATGTGCAGGTTCTAGAACTATTGATTTATATTGGCTTCTTAATGTTAGTTCTTTCCTTAGCCTTGTGAGAGTAACATTCTATTATAGTTTATCTTGTGGCTACTCGGATGTGTAATGGTGCAAGAGTTAATCTACCTTAAACAGGAGTTGTACTAGTTTTATTGGGATCGGCGAAAGTAAAAAAGTTAGAAGCTGGTGTTAGGTAAAAGTTTTGATTTTCATCTGCGTATATCATTTGGAGTTTATAATTCCATTTGGAACGATTCGTGGTGGTTTTTGGATATTACACGTTAAGGTTGTCTGAAGTTCTACCGATTTCCCAAATTTGAGCACAATAGCCCACTACCTCTTAAATTCATGACAATCCTGTTAACTTACAAACCGACAGATGTACCGTTTACAATAACTTATCCAATTCCTTTATGAATGGTATTCAATATCACTTGCAAGCAAAGGATTGGACCTATGCAACTCACAGAAATGGGGATCCATCCTACGGCTTACCCATGTTGCTAGTCAAATCTTAAGTTGGAAATTGTCAACATCATTTAGTGATAATCTATGAACACGAAATAAGATCTTCAGGGTGTTCTGCAGTATCCATGGCTCGTGTCGACGTTTTGAACCCAAATAAAGGATTAAAATGTCGAACAAGCAATATATACTGCAGAACACCCAGAAGATAGACCACCGCAGAAATGTATGAATAATTGAAGGTGGGTGGTGATATCGAAAAAAATAGTGTAGAAACAAAAATACTTCTATTATCTTCAGAAATTGGTTTCTTTCTTGGGAATGGTCCAATTTGTGATTAATTGAATTATTTGAGGGTCAAGCTTGATTCCTTTTTGTGAAACCATAACATCAAAGAAAGCCATCACAAATTTTTGAGATGAGGTTGGATTTTTTTTTTTCACAAGGATTTGAAAAATAGGAGCATTAGTCGATCCAAAAGGCATGGCTAAGAAAGCATAGTGTCCTTCATGTGTTCGAAAACTTGTTTTGGTAATGAACTTCTATTAATATGGTTTCATGGGATTTTGATTTAAGTCTAACTTTGTGAAGTAAGCCACCCCATGAAGTGTTAAAGTTAGTGTAACTGCGAGACCCATTCTTAGAGAGGATGGTATCCTAGTCAGTTAACTAGGGTTCGAGACCCATTCTTAGAGAGGATGGTATCCTAGTCAGTTAACTAGGGTTCGAGACCCATTCTTAGAGAGGATGGTACCCTAGTCAGTTAACTAGGGTTCCTGGTCAGTGAACCAGGAAAAGTAAGTCACTAGAAGGTACCCTAGGGCCCTTAGCAGTCTCCTGATATTTTAGTCGGGGACCAAGAAGGTTGATGCCATGGTAAAGTCCCTAGCATGTGGCTAGGGCCCCAATTTGTCTCTAGGGTATTATGGTCTGGGCCCTGTTGGACACAATGGCCACACTGAGAGCGGGGTGAATCAGTGTGTGAACAATTTATAAACTTTTTACCTTCTTTTTGTCAACCAGAGTATGTCAATCATTATATAATCAAATGCATTAGTTAAATCAACCAAGAGTCATAAGCACATTCATCACATCAAAGAGACACAATAATATTTGTAATTTGATCTTTATTTATTGTACATGGAAGACAACAATCTTCTCGATTACAATCAACACCAATTGATAAAAAGAACACCAACTCTGTAACGTGACCCAGCCTGATTTTCTTAGCTCCAACCAAGAAGGGTTTGAGTAATCCAATCCTCAGTTGCAAGATTCCACTTACAAGCTTGATGCCAGTTTTTGATTGTCATCAATCTGCTGCTCAACCATCTCTGCTCTGCTCTGCTCATCAATGTTGCTCATCATCTTTGCTGATCAACACTGCTCATAAATCTACTCATCAATACTGCTGCTCATCAATCTGCTCTGCTATTGGTTAACCTATGCTCATCAATCCTGCTGGTCAAGTCTGCTCATCAACGCTTGCTCATCAACCTTTGCTCATTACTCTTCACTACTGCTGCTGCCATCAACTTGTCTGTTTTCTTCACTTGTCATTTTTCTGTCAACTTGTTTACTCAACATTGTCAACATCATCAAAGTGCACAATGTATGTCTTCATCATCAAACAAGGTCTGTTGCATCATTGTATTTGTATTTTCCATTCAATAGATCTCAGTTGTATGTGTGTCAATACTTCAAAACAAGTCTTCAAAAACAAATTTACTATATAAGTGCCACTGTACATCATTGAACATACTCTAATACTTCTTTAGAACTGTTCTTCAAACATCTCACTATATAGGCTTTGTTTATTATTGTGTGCAACTTTGTCAATGCACTAGGGCATCATCCAAGCCTAATCATCATCATACCTTTGTTAGTATTTATACCATCATCACTGCATAAGTCTTGTAGCAGACTTTACACAGAGTTCATCATTGTATCAAGTCATCAAGCATCTTCACAATGTATCCAACACCATAGGTTATGCATGACAAGGCATAGGAGTACATATATCTGTAATGTCCCCATTTAAATAAATGTCAAGTAGGGAAAATTCCACCAATGTACTAATTTCCTAGGTTGGGGTGGAGACATTAAAATTGGAATAAGGAGACTAATAAACCCAAATCGACATTGGTTTGGGCATAAATATATTAATAGGGACAAAATAAATATTTATGGTGAGAAAATAAGATGGCACTTGGTCATGGAGACACATTGGTGGTGTTGGACCCCCAAAAAGCCAGATTCCCTATGCCACATGGCATTCCACTCTCACCCATTCGAATCCATGGTGGAATCCACTATCCTTGGGGGAGTTGGAAGGGAATAATACTTGGCATGACTCAATGACGTTGAGGAAGAGTAACTCCCATGGAAGAAGAAGAGACAATTTGGAGCTAGTGGGACACTTGGGCTAGATTCGATAGCTCTATGACAACAATGATGAAGATGCTAGGACACCTATGACACAAATCAGACCTGAATGCTGACATCTGACATATATGACATGTCAGGGCTAAAAATAGCCTCCAAGAGGGCGCACAAGGGAGTTAGAGAAGCCAAAGAGACACCTACTCGAATTGAGTGGAAGAGGAGGCTAGATTTGGAGGAACAAGTGGCATACTTGGGAATTTCTTCCCAAATTGAGTTGGCATGAGGCTCATGGATGGAATTCGAGTTAGGGAAGCCTTAGGAAGTTTATAAAAGTCAGGAACAAAGAAGAATACCTGCTTTTGATCATTTTACATTTTGCATTTTGCATTTAGAGAGAAGAGCTAGTAGAGAGCTAGTCTACTTGCCTTAGCACCAATTTCGAGGGTGAAAGATTCTCATCCTAATTGGCAATTGGAGAGGCCATTCAGACCTTTCATTTGGAGCTACAATGTAGTCTTTAGTTACAGGTTGAAGCTACAGGGCAGCTCGTGGTTCATTCATCTACTATTCTTGCATCTCTTTCACATTTTCTTGCATATTTGGGCCCCTGGAGGAATTGTGCCTTTGGTGAAATGTTGATCTCTTTGTGAGAGCCCAAGAATCTCCATTTATTTGTATTATGATATATATACTATGTATTTACTACTCAGAAGACTCTCAGGTCGAAATACCAAGTGAAACTATGTAAAAATACCAAACAATGCATAAATGATGCCATTTTCCCTATATCTTGTTGTTGGAGCTTGAAGAGCCATTATTTTGAGTTGTATCAGTCATTATCTATGATTTTGTTGATGTATGGAGTGTCATTAATGTTATGAAGAAGTTTCATTAGCATTGCACAAGTCCTTGGCACATAAATTTCGAATTTCATAACATATGGTGAAAATTACTAGCTTCCCCCCTATGTGAATACTTGCATATAAACATCTGATTTAAGGGAGTTGCAGAAGGCCATAAGAACTAATTGATGATACATTGGGGAGGTCATTAAAGTCATTTATCAGTACCATACCTCTGTTCTGAAATTTGGAAGGGTTTAATACCATTTGGAGAACCATCTTTGACCACTACCCTTGGGGGATTGAAGCCCGATTTGACTAGTACATTTCCCTACTTTGTCCAGATTGTAAATGAATGTTGCAGAAGTGTTTTAAGGGTTGTTAAGCATCCATCAACCTCTATTATATGTCTGGATACCTTCCAAACTCATTCAGATCCTATTAGCAAGAATTTGGAGCCATTCGGAAGCAGTTGGGTTAAGACTAGTCTAAGGGTCGAATTGATTAAAATTTGCAATTTTTCTTAGTTTGTGCAAATTCTTAAAAATGGACATTACAAGTGGTATCAGAGCATGATCCTTGCACCTTATGTGGATGACCATTTATGAAGACAAGAAGCCAAAGAAATCAGCCCCCACCTTTACAATCTGAAACTGAAAGTGTTTTTGTTGAAGAGGAAGAAGAAGGAGAAGAGGTGTATTCTAGTGAAACTATGGCTAAGGATGAGAAGGGAACCTCATAGGATAAAAAGGAATTTACTAAATTCATGAAACCATTCTTTGACGACATGACAAAACAAATGATGAAAGGGTTCGAATTGTTGGCTAGTCAACTTGAAAACAAATGAGTAATAAGAGGCAATAGTAGTTCTTCATTTGAGGAAAAGAAGGCAATGGGTGAAAACATTTTCTCAAGGACAAGACCTCATAATAGACCTAATGAATTTCAGAGTTCAATAAGGCCTACTGCACCTAAATTTCTTGAGGCCAAAGAAGAACCTAACACCCAATTTGACATGCAGGAGATTGTAAAAGAATGGGAAAAGTTGAGTGAAGATTGTAGGACTCTACCCTTTGAGCAATACTTTAATGCTGTAAGCAAACTAAAAACGAGGGAAGGTAATAGGACTCCATTTCAGAATAAAGAATTGAATTGTGCCATTGGTAAAATGCCCCTTCCCACTTTTGATGGCTCACCCCAAAGTTTTGCAAATACTTGGGTACAAAAACTAGATGTTTATTTTCAGCTAAATTTTATGGTGGAAAATGAGGCTTTAAAAATGTCTCTTTTGCATCTAGAAGGAGATGCCAATGATTTGTGGTTACATGGTCTGAAAACTTTGGGACATGATCAGGTTACAACTTATGGAGAATTTGTTGATAGGGTATTAGAAAGATTTGAGCAAAAAGACCCAGAATTGCCTTTCAAAGAATTAGCCCAATTGAAGCAAGTTGGAACCCCTGCTGAATATATGATGGAATTCCAAAAACTATCAGTTAAGGTGGCTGATATATCTATGGTAAGATTAATATTGTTGTTTACTGAAGGTTTGGATGAACCCTTAAAATGTTTAGTTAAGTCCCACAAACCCAATTCATTGAAGGATGCTATGAGCTTGACAATAGATCTACAAAATGTGCTACCTAGGACAAGGTTTCCTCCCAAGCCTAACTTCCCTTCCCAATTCAGATCTGAAAAGAAGCCATGACAAGAGGATGAATGTGGAAAGGATAAGAAAGAGGAACTAAGTAGGGAATAACTCAGAAGGAAGAAACTATGTTACTCATGTTTCCAACCATGGGTACCAGGACATAAATGTGCTAAGGGAAATGCTCAATTCATTGAAGTATTTTGTGATGATGAGTATGTAGGGGGCATGGATGAAGGAGGACATATTTCAGCCCACGAAGAGGGATATGCCACATCAAAAGAAGAAGAGAAAAAAAAAGAAGATCATCCATTACCTGACAAAGGGAGACTAGCAGTGCTTTTAGGAGTGCCTCGTTTCCACACTATTAGATGCCAATGAGCTGTACAAGGACAAAGGGTTTCGATATTGGTAGATGGAGGAGCCACACATAAATTCATTGATGCAACCATGGTGGAGAGGAGAAAGCTACCTGTTGAACCATTCGAGGGCTTCACAGTCATCATTCTAGGTCACTATACTATGGAGTGCAAAACATGGATTCCAAAGCTACAACTCACCATAGGTAATTACACATTTTTTGATAGCTTTTATGTGGTTGATGTTGCTGATACTAATGTGGTCTTGGGAGTGCAAAGGTTGTACTATATAGGAGAACATACAGTGAACTATCAAATCCCTGAAATGAGATTCAAAGATTCGGAGGGAAAACAAAGGGTATTGAGAGGAATGCACACTTATTCGAATAAGGTAGTGTCCTCCCACATTATGAAACACAAGAATGAAAGGTTTTGGGAGATAGTCCTCATGGAAGGCCACATGATAGAGGAGGAACAATTTTGCAGCATACTAAATTGAGATTGCTTGAGGGAAAACAATCTTGGGTGGGGAGGACTGTAATGTTCTCATTCAAATAAATGTCAAGTAGGGAAAATTCCACCAACCTACTAGTTTCCTAGGTTGGGGTGGAGACATTAAAATTGGAATAAGGAGACTAATAAACCCAAATGGACTTTGGTTTGGGCATAAATATATTAATAGGGGCAAAATAAATATTTATGGTGAGAAAATAAGATGGCACTTGGTCATGGAGACACATTGGTGGTGTGGGACCCCCAAAAAGCTAGATTCTCCATGCCACATGGCATTCCACTCTCACCCATTCGAATCCAAGGTGGAGTCCACTATCCTTGGGGGAGTTGGAAGGGAATAATACTTGGCATGACTCAATGAGGTCGAAATGTAGAGGAAGAGTAACTCCCATGGAAGAGGAAGATGCAATTTGGAGCTAGTGGGACACTTGGGCTAGATTCCCTAGCTCTATGACAACAATGATGAAGATGCTATGACACTTATGACACAAATCAGACCTGAGTGCTGACATCTGACATATATGACATGTCAGGGATAAAAATAGCCTCCAAGAGGGCGCACAAGGGAGTTAGAGAATCCAAAGAGACACCTACTCAAATTGAGTGGAGGAGGAGGCACGCACAAGGGAGTTAGAGAATCCAAAGAGACACCTACTCGAATTGAGTGGAGGAGGAGGTTAGATTTGGAGGGACAAGTGGCATACTTGGGAATCTCCTCCCAAATTGAGTTGGCATGAGGCTCATGGATGGAATTCGAGTTAGGGAAGCTTTAGGAAGTTTATAAAAGTTAGGAACAAAGAAGAATACCAGCTTTTGATCATTTTACATTTTGCATCTTGCATTTGGAGAGAAGAGCTAGTAGAGAGCTAATCTACTTGCCTTAGCACCAATTTCGAGGGTGAAAGATTCCCATCCTAATTGGAAATTGGAGAGGCCATTCAAACCTTTCATTTGGAGCTACAATGGAGTATTTAGTTACAGGTTGAAGCTACAGGGAAGCTCGTGGTTCATTCATCTACAACTTGTTCTTGCATCTCTTTCACATTTTATTGCATCCCTGGAGGAATTGCGCCTTTGGTGAATTGCTGATCTCTTTGTGAGAGCCCAAGAATATCCATTTATTTGTATTATGATATATATTCTCTGTATTTACTGCTCAAAAGACTCTCAGGTCGAAATACCAAGTGAAACTATATAAAAATACCAAACAATGCATAACTAGCCATTTCCCCTGTATCTTGTTGTTGGAGCTTGAAGAGCCATTATTTCGAGTTGTATCAGTCATTAACTGTGATTTTGTTGATGTATGGAGTGTCATTAATGTTCTGAAGAAGTTTCATTAGCATTTCACAAGTCCTTGGCACATAAATTTCGAATTTCATAACATATGGTGAAAATTACTAGCTTTCCCCCCTATGTGAAAACTTGCATATAAACATCTGATTTAAGGGAGTTGCGGAAGGCCATAAAAACTAATTGATGATACATTGGGGAGGTCATTAAAGTCATTTATCAGTACCATACCTCCGTTCTGAAATTAGGAAGGGTTTAATACCATTTGGAGAACCATCTTTGACCACTACCCTTGGGGGATTGAAGCTCGATTTGACTAGTACATTTCCCTACTTTGTCCAGATTGTAAATAAATGTTGTAGAAGTGTTTTAAGGGTTGTTAAGCATCCATCAGCCTCTATTATATGTCTGAATACCTTCCAAACTCATTCAGACCCAATTAGCAAGAATTTGGAGCCATTCAGAAGCAGTTGGGTTAAGACTAGTCGAAGGGTTGAATTGGTTAAAATTTGCAATTTTTCTTGGTTTGTGCAAATTCTTAAAAAGGGACACTACAGTATCATTTACCACTTCATCATTTTACTGTATGTGTTCATAGACAGTACATCAATGACTGTTCATATTGCATTCTTCAATACTGTATATCACTTTTAGGTCTTGACAGTGTGTGTACATTATCATCATCAAGTGTATCAAGTCATATCACTTTGTAGCATGCATCAATATACCATTGAGCAGTCAATACTATTCACACAATGCTTGTTACAGTGAGACTGTCCTTAGGCTGAAGCAAAACTTGGGTCTGTAATGAAGTGTAAACTTTACAGGCTATCTCAGTCTTAGTTAGCGAGATACTTTCTCTTCTTCGTTGGATGTTTACATGGTTCTGCTGCTCCCATCGAGAGTTTACCAACCTCAACTAAAATTCGTGTAAGGCAGCCCTAGTCCAAACACTTTGGGCTGTTTGTACTCCTATTTACTACTGCTCCAGAAAGATAAAAAGAAAGGAGACTGCTGCGAAGAGTCACCACCGAAATTTCACTGCTCCTTCACTGAAATTTTCCTCAAACAGTGTAGACTGCTCCTTTGCTGCTTCAAACAGTTATATCGAAAATCTTAGTGCTCTTCCTACTGCGGTTGCCTCAGCGATACACTAAAGTCAGAGCTAAAACTTCACCTTTTGACCAAAAAAAATAATATCATAATTTTTTTTTTTGCTCCTGCGTTACTGCTGCCATCCGAAATTTGTTGCTGCTCCTTTGCTCCTTCTCCGAATTCCTCAGGCAGTCAGCGAGCTTTTTACACATTAGCAAGTTCGTTGATTTCCTTTTTGGAGTGTGCCAATGTGTTTAAATACACATTCAAGTGGACATATCTTATGCTGGTCGACTTCTAGGGTAAGTAATGGTAAGAATTTTTATTTTAAATATTTAATTTAAATTTTATTTTGACTTTTAAATTTGCCATTTTTATTTTTATTTTTGACTTTAATTAAAACTTCTTACCACTTCAAATGGTCAACATTGGTGTCATTAGGGTTTGTTTGTATGCCTTTGCCATGTATTTTCATTATATCATTAAAATTCATGGGAGTGTGTCCTCCACAAGTCATGTCATCATGCCACCATGTAAGTGGGTGCAAGGTCTTTCTTATGCCCTAGGACCATCCCCAAGGGTTCCAAGACCCCAAATGCCCACATCATCTTCATTTCTTCAAGACCATTAAACCATCTAGTGTGTGGGTCAAGAGGCTTCTTCAAGGCCTTCTTTATCAAGCCAAGGACATGTTCATGGGTTCCATATCCTGTCAAGGACCATACAAGGTCACCAACATCATATAAGAGCTCCATGACCCCAACGAGGGTTGCAAGGTCATCAAACCACTAAGTGTGGGTGCAATGACTTCTTCAGGGCTTCTTCATCAAGCGAGGGGCTTCATAGGCTTCTTCAACCACATTAACCACACCAGGAGACCTCCAAGGGTCAAGATCCATCATGACATCACCTGTGGGGTTGCCAAACCTTTTCCTAGGGTACCATGACCCCATCTGAGCATGAATGACCACATAATGGGTCATTAATGCTTCTCCAACCCATTTAGGGCTTCTCCATCATCTACAGGGGCTTCGACACTATCTCTAGGGTCTTTAGCATCACCAGTAGGGCCTTCAGCATCGTCAACAAGGTGGTGGCTCCAAGATCCATCCTTGTGGGTACAAGGACCTTGTCAACTGGGTACAAGGTGCTCCAAAGCACAAGCCATCTCTGTGTGGGCCCCAAGGTACTGGATGTGAGGGTACTGGGATCATCTATACCTGTGCACTGCAAGAGGGACTTGGTGGCATCAATGAAAACCTGTGGGGCCACTGCAAGTCCATGTTGGCATCAATGACAATTCAATCAACAATCTCCCCCTTTTTCATTGATGACAACAAGTCATGCTCCCCTTGTGAGCATGCTCTTCTTTTTCCATAATCTCTCCCCTTTGGCATCAATGGAAAAGGGTGTCCACATATCTGCATCTAAAGTCACTGATCATTGCTCCCCCTGTCAATATGCACGATCCTAGGACCTGTCGGTATGCTTGGAGTAGCTATCTTTTCTCCTTTGAGTTCATCCTCCAGCCTCATGAACTCAAGGTGTGCTAAGGTCTTTGAGAGACCTCAGGCATGGCTTGCCATGTGGCAGCCATCCTCCCTGCTTTGATAAACCTCTCCTATATGTAATTGCTCGGTATTCTTCATCCATACTTGCTTCTTGGCATTTGTCCTTTAAGTATTTGTTCCTTCATCTTTACTGGCTTTCCTTGATGAGCTATATAAGAAACTTCTCATGGGTTGTTTCCATGTACTCCAACAGTCTTGAGCTTTGTGCCCAAAGCCACTGCAACCATAACATCTCATCATACGACAATATGTAGCAATGTGACCAACATGGTTGCATGTCCAACACCGAATTGAGCTGTTGGAGCTTCCAAAACTTCTTTGATCAACTTCATTCCTCCATACCTGAGAGTATCCTTGACTACGAGCCTTTGTCTTTTGAGCTTCAAATATTTTTGCATTGGTCTTCTTCCAAGGTTCATTGGTTCTTCTTGCTGATGTGTATGAAGCACTCGTCCTCGGTTGACTTCTTTGACTTGCACATTCTTGGGCTTTGTGACCAAACCCACTACAGGTGTAGCATCTCAATGTGTGGAAAGTGGCAGCAATATGTCCTCCACAAGTTATGTCATCATCATGGTGTCATCATGCCACCATGTAAGTGGGTGCAAGGTCTTTCTTATTCCCTAGGACCATCCCCAAGGGTTCCAAGACCCCAAATGCTCACATCATCTTCATTTCTTCAAGACCATTAAACCATCTAGTGTGTGGGTCAAGAGGATTCTTCAAGGCCTTCTTTATCAAGCCAAGGACATGTTCATGGGTTCCATATCTTGTCAAGGACCATACAAGGTCACCGACATTATATAAGAGCTCCATGACCCCAACAAGGGTTGCAAGGTCATCAAACCACTAAGTGTGGGTCCAATAACTTCTTCAGGGCTTCTTCATCAAGTGAGGGGCTTCATAGGCTTCTTCAACCACATTAACCACACCGGGAGACCTCCAAGGGTCAAGATCCATCATGACATCACCTGTGGAGTTACCAAAACTTTTCCTAGGTACCATGACCCCATCAGAGCATGAATAACCACATAATGGGTCATTAATGCTTCTCCAACCCATTTAGGGATTCTCCATCATCTACAGGGGGTTCAACACTATCTCTAGGGTCTTCAGCATCACCAGTAGGGCCTTCAACATCGTCAAAAAGGTGGTGGCTCCAAGATCCATCCTTGTGGGTACAAGGACCTTGTCAACTGGGTACAAGGTGCTCCAAAGCACAAACCATCTCTGTGTGGGCTCCAAGGTACTGGATGTGAGGGTACTGGGATCATCCATACTTGTGCACTACAAGAGGGACTTGGTGGCATCAATGACAACCTGTGGGGCCACTGCAAGTCCATGTTGACATCAATGACAAAGTTAGATGTTGGACATGTAACCAAGCTGGACATATTGTTGCCGCTTGCCACACATTGAGATGCTACACCTGTAATGGGTTTGGTCACAAAGCCCAAGAATGTGCAAGTCAAAGAATTCAACCGAGGAGGAGTCCTTCATACACATTAGCAAGAAGAACCAATGAACCTTGGAAGAAGACCAATGCAAAAATATTTGAAGCTCAAAAGACAAAGGCTCGCAGTCAAGGATACTGCTCAGGTATGGAGGAATGAAGTTTATCAAAGAAGTGTTGGAAGCTCCAACAACTTAGTTAGTTGCTGGACATGCAACCATTTTGGTCACATTGCTGCATACTGTCGTATGATGACATGTTATGGTTGTAGTGGCTTTGGGCACAAAGCTCGAGACTGTTGGAGTACATGGAAACAACCCATGAGAAGTTTCTTATACAACTCATCAAGGAAAGCTAGTAAAGATGAAGAAACAAACACTGAAAGGAAAAATGCCAAGAAGTAATTATGGATGAAGAATACCGAGCAGTTACATATAGGAGAGGTTGATCAGAGCAGGGAGGATGGCTGCCACATGGAAAGCCAAGCTTGAGGTCTCTCAAAGACCTTAACACACCTTGAGTTCATGAGGCTGGAGGATGAAATCAAAGGAGAAAGGATAGATACTCCAAGCATACAGACAGGTCCTAGGATTGTGCATATTTACAGGGGGAGAAATGATCAATGATCAGTGACTTCAGATGCAGATATGTGGACACTCTTTGCCATTGATGCCAAAGGGGGAGAGATGATGGAAAAATATGAGCATGTTCACAGGGGGAGCATGAGTTGTTGTCATCAATGACAATTCAATCAACAAGACCAGACAAGTTCGTAGTCATGCTGACCAAGTAGATCCTACAGGTTGAGATAGAGACCTCCTGGTCTGGGACCAGGAAGATTCTTGGTCACGAGGACCAAGTAAGTCTTGCAGGTGGTTGATCAACATTCATTCTGGGACTAAAAGCTCAGCCTGGGGCTGAGGACCATTCTTTGGGAGAATGGAAGACATGGTCAAGAACCAAGGGGTTGATAAGCATGATTAATTTTGTTACTAAAGTCGAGCCTAGGGCTGAGATCCATTCTTTAAGAATGGAGGATCTTGGTTAGTTAACCAAGATGATGATGTGTGATGTCTTCTTCTCCTAGGTCTTCAAGATGGTTGAGCTAGATGGTCTTCTCAAGGGACTGGCCACCCCTTGATGGAGTCACTAACATTTGACCTATGTAGCAGTCTGGAGGACCACATGATCACATAATCCAGTGTGGACCTTTCTTTTACAACGATGATTAACTTTCAGGTAGTGTATGGAACACTTGTACATTTGAGAGAGAGATGATTAGTTGTACCTCTACCTTCGTTGTTCACCCTTGGTCTTTCCACATTGTTGATTCTTGGTCTTGTGGTTAGAAGGGTTATATACGCACCTTGAGTTGTCTTGATTTGTACCACCTTGATGTTTTGGTCCTATGGGTAATATGGTTGTTTTCCCGCCCACCTTAGAGGTACACCCTTTGGTCCTAAGGGTTGTGGGTCATGTGCCCTTCCTTGTATTATGGTTTTGACTAGTACCATTTGTTGGTCCTTGTACCTTTAACTATGACCCTAGTACCCTCACCTAAGAAATTGTGATGAACCTGCAATAATTAATTAATGCAAATACACGAGATATCAGAAATAATAGACTCAGAATCACTTTTATATTGATCATGGGCCACTTTGAGGGGGAAACCTCCTTTGAGCAAGCTCAATACAATTAACTTCACGGTGCCTTCAATGACCTCAACACACACTTATATACTAAGTCTATGCCCAATACTATGAGTCAAAACCATGGGACATATAATACTACGGGATGACTTACAAAGCATATGCGTCCAATACTATGGGTCAATACTATGGGATAATATAAACTACGGATCAACAAATACTACGGGATGACTTACAAAGCATATGCGTCCAACAACAATATACTAACATAGTAAAGAGAAGGGTTGACATAGGTTCCTAACATCCCCTCTCCCTTAGAAAAATCTTTGTCCTCAAAGCTTTGGTTGGAGAAATTGCTGCAGAATCTGAATGAGTGGTTCCCCGGTAGCATCCTCGGGTTGCATTTCAGGCCACTGACGTCTTTGGAGTGTCAAGGAGGATTGCTTGGAAGGCTGTAGATGAAGAAGAACCATGTCAGCTGCGTGGAAAATGCGCTCAGAACGGTGCTGATTGGCTTGTTGTTTCAGGCGAATTCTGGCCATGTGAAGATTGTCCTGCAGAATGAGAAGAATCTGATCGCGGTTGTGAAGAACTGAGTCAATTTCCTGAACTGGGGAGCTGCTAAGGGTGTATGGAAGAAGAACTGGCGGTGTTTTTCCATAGATTTCTTCATATGGTGTCCTTTGAGCTGTGGTATTGTACCACCAGAGCGCTGCTAGGAAAACCATAGAAATAGTTGGCCAAAGCTGTGTAGGGATGGGAAAGGGTTTGAGCAATCCCGAAAGGAGTGTCGTTTCACCCTTGTTGACTTGGAAAGTATCATCGTCAGCCACCATCTGTTGAATTGCCATTTTTAGTCCCTGCCAAAAGAAGTTACGTTGTTCCCGGTCATACATTTTGCAGAACCCAGAGTGCCCTGTTGATGAAGAAGCATGGAGTTCATAGAAGAGAGAGCTCTGTTGAACATATTGCAACCAATTTGGAACAAGCAGAGAAAGAGCTGTAAGAGAAACTGGGTCATCAATTGTGCGAGAAGGAGCATCTTCCACCATATTGTACTTACCCTTCTTGTAAGTGATCACATAGGGATAACCCATGAGTTGGATAACCCATTTCAGGTGTGTTGGGGAGGAGACCCATTGTTCCAGAAAATTTTCCAGACTCTGGAGATCAGTCTTGATACATAAATAATTCCCTAATAGGTATGGCTGCCACTTTTGTACTACATGCAAAATAGCCATCATTTCCTGCTGAGAGGTAGATGTGGCTAAATTCTTACCGGAAAGGTCTCTTGAAGGCAGCAAGCGCATTGGTTCAGCAAAGATACCTGCATATCTATCCAAGGAAGTAGTGGAGATTGTTGATGGGTGCATCTGAATGGAATTGAGCTGAGCGATGACACCATGTGAATTCTTCTTAAGGATTTTTTCCAGGCGATGTGAACTAATGATGTAGAGAGACCTTGGTTGTAAGCTCATAAATTTGTGTTGTGCCCCATTGAATTTAAATTGCATCCAAAGTTCAGCAAAATCCAATAAGATGGGGCCAAGTGTGCGTAACCATTGAACACCCAAAACCACATCACATCCGCCTAAGGACAAGGCAAACATGTCATAGTGTAGGTTATAATCTTCCATAGAGATACGCACATTGTGACACTTCCCCTTGCAAGGTAAGGTGCCCCCATTGGCGACCATGACTTCAAAGTTGGAGCGAGGATGGACAAAACAATCATCCTGTTTGGCAATCCGAGGGTCAATGAAGTTATGAGTGCTACCAGAATCAATGAGTATGGTAAGAGGGAGCTTCTTGAAGTATCCCCTGACCCGCATTGTTTGTGGGGTGGTGACACCGGTTACAGCATGGAGAGAGATCTCGGGTGGGTCGTCCTGAGATGGGGTGTCAACAGGCGGGTGTTGAATGTCAACCTGATCATCTACTGTATCTGTAGCTTCTTCACCAAGTTCTAAGGTAGGCGGAGAATCCACATCCAAGAGATAGAGCTTTTGTTGAACACATCTATGTCCTTGAGTGAATTTCTCATCACAATTATAGCAAAGCCCTTTTTCTCGGCGTGCCTGCATTTCTATTTCAGACAAATGCTTGATAGGAGTTGGTTGAGGAGAAGGCGTGATGGGAGGTCGTTGGGAACCCATATTTTTGAAGGGAACAAAGGTGGGTTTGGAGCGTTGTTGAGCTGCGATCTTGGCTTCGGCCAGCTTAGTCAACCCTAGGACTTCCATCATTGTGTTGGGACAAAACATTTTGACCTCTGAGTGGATTTCATCCTTGAGACCACTGATAAAACAACTCCTGTAGAATTCATCAGACAATCCTTCTATGTGATTGGCCAATTTCTCAAATTCTGTTTGATACTCTCTCACTGTGCCAATTTGGTGAAGTTTAGTGAGTGCTCCTGTGAAATCATCAAAAGCACTAGGACCAAATCGTGGCAAAAATCTGTCCAGTTTGGCTCGGGATGAGCTTTGATGTACCAACGGTACCATTGAAGGGCTTCCTGTTCTAAATGAAAGGATACAAGTGGAACTTTTTGGGCATCAGAAGTATTATGCAGACTGAAATATTGTTCTGCTCGATATATCCATCCAGTCGAATCAGTACCATTGAAGCGAGGAAAATCAAGCTTTGGCCCATGAAAATTGCTGGAAGAAGAGAACCCGGTGGTTGCAAAAGATTCTGGCTATCTGGTATTGTTCATGGCTGAATGCTGAAGATGGAGGCTGAGAAATTTTTCATCCAAATCTTGGAGTTTGGTTTGGATGGCTGCAAGTGCTTCCTCCATGGTGTGTGTTCCTGCACGGGTGACAACCATAACCAGGTTTTTTTTTTTTTTTGGTGGAATGGGTAGAAAAACACAAACATAAGCTGATTTAGTAAAGGGAAATTTGGATTGGGGAAACAATCTTATGGGTAATTGGGGTTTGACTAGATTTTGGACACTATCGAAAGGCCGAGAAAGCAAAAAGGGGGATTTCAGAAGCGGGGTGATAGAATGAGAAAATTTGGCAGAGAGGGACAAAGAAGCAGAATTCAGAAAGGAACTCTGTGGTAAAATTTGAAGGTGATTGGGTGAAATCTGAGGAAGTTATGGCAAACCCTAAAAATAGACAAATGTGGGATTTCGGGCTTTGGGAAGGGGAATTGGGGATAGGGTCCTCAGGAATGAAAGATGCAGAATGGAATGACAGAGGTTCCCCGAAAATTTCAAGGGAAACAGAGTGAAAACAAGGGAGATATGGAGAAAAAACTAAACTTTTTTTTTTTGTTTCTCAGAAATGGATCGGAAACAACAGCACGGAAGGGATCCGCAACAGATGGATCAGCAACGGCGCGGAAGGGATCGAAAACGGCTGGATCTGAAACGGTGACTGGATCTGGAATGACTGTCAGAATAGATCTGAAATGGCTGGATCTGGAGCGGAAGTGATCGGCAACAGTTCAACTGAAAATAGATATGGACCCCAGGTATGTATGTCTTCCTAATAGTTTAGGTGTTTCACTCAGCCACCAATGCTGTCTGACGACTTGCGTATTGGGGCAATACCCCTCACTCCACGGCTCAGGTAAAACTGATAACCGCTTTGCCACAAACGACAGCTCTTGGTTTACCTCACGGGTGGGAACTAGTCAATCAGGTAGGGGTCGTTGCCCTTTTCACTGGCAGGTCCTCTCAATGGGCCAGCTACTTTGGGGTTCCTGTGGTACTCCTCACAATGAGTTTTAGGGCTTATTCCCAAGTACTTCCCACAGTTAAGCGGATAGGGATTATTCCCAAATCCGAAGCTGCAATAGATGCGAAAAAAAAATTTGGCAGAAATTCCACCCAACGAGCCCAAGAAAGTGCTTTGATACTAGATGTGATGAACCTGCAATAATTAATTAATGCAAATACACGAGATATCAGAAATAATAGACTCATAATCACTTTTATATTGATCACGGGCCACTTCGAAGGGGCAACCTCCTTTGAGCAAGCTCAATACAATTAACTTCACGGTGCCTTAAATGACCTCAACACACACTTATATACTAAGTCTATGCCCAATACTATGAGTCAAAACCATGGGACATATAATACTACGGGACGACTTACAAAGCATATGCGTCCAATACTATGGGTCAATACTATGGGCTAATATAAAATACGGATCAACAAATAATACGGGACGACTTACAAAGCATATGCGTCCAACAACAATATACTAACATACTAAAGAGAAGGGTTGACATAGGTTCCTAACAGAAATTTATAATATTGATTTAATTAATTTATATGTGAGGTGACATGACCGTAGTACCCACCTAAAGACACTTTAATATTATTATAAGTTGTTTTATTATTTGGTGTCTTAACCCTTACTTATTGGTACCCTCCTAATTTAATGGAACCTTATCTAAATTAAAGAATTAATTAATGAGCTTACTAAAAGTCTTTAAGATCCTATATATTGAAGTCTTATGTTCCTCATTTGACATGTTCATTACAACACTTCTCAACTCTGTTTTTTGTACTGCTTGGCGTCAAGGGTTTTAAGGGTAATTAATGCTGCTTGCTCACTTGTTTTGAGGCCGCCCACCTACTGGAGTTTACTACATATCAGATCTGATCTGAGTGACTGTTTAGAGGGATTTTATGCTACTAGGGTTTGCTGCTGCTACCTGTGACTGAGCCTTGAAGGTTTGGTTGAGGTCCGAGCTGCCTGTTGAAGCCTTAATTGAGATCCGATCTGTTTGTTAGGATATTGGTGAGGTTCGATCTGCTTGTTAAGGGGTCTGATCTACCAATTGATGTCTTGTAGAGATCCGATCTGCCAATTGATGTCTTGTAGAGATCTGATCTGCCAACATAGGTTTAGTTGGGGTCTGATCTACCCCTTGTGACCTACTCGTGATCCCTAGAGCATTGCTTTTACCTCAACGGTTAATTTGTGGAGCCCAGATCTGCTAACTGTGACTTGATTAGGGTTTACTTAAGCTGGCCACACGTTTGATTGAGTCATGACCCTATTGAGGGTCATCCCTGCATGCCGCGATCTTATCTCCTGAGTTGTGGGTGTGCTGAGGGTTTGTTGAATTCTGATTTTCTATAATGTAAAGGCTATAACCATTGAGTCTATTCTGTGGTCATCTTGTTATGTTTTTGTAAAGACCCTATGTGCTGCATTTAACTTGAGATCTGATCTTTTATGTAAGGAATGATCTTTAGTGTTGAGATATTATATATATATCTGCTGAGCCTTACCCTTGACCAGATCCATATGCTGAGACTTGATTAGGGCCAGATCTATGCACGGAGATTTATTTGTGGTCTATACTTTGTGCTGAGAACTTGGTTGTGGTTAAACTTATGTGTTGAGACTTATTGATCTTTGATCTATCGTCTCGAGTCTTGATTGAGATTGTCACTGTGTTTTGATTGTCACTGGTGTTATCGACAACCTGTCATCTCTCTTTGGTTTGTACTTACCCTCTAGTAAGGGTCAGCTTGTTCCTAATGATTGACTGGCCTCTGAGAGTCATAGTCTGTTCTAAAAGTAAATTCTTCTGAGTATAAAATAGTAAGGGTCCCACACCCTAGGTAAGTGTTTTGACTTATTATGAATTAGACATGTTATTGTTAGTTATTCTACCATCGCTGATTACATGTTACTGAAAATTACTTTAACACGAGGACCTATTTGGTAGTGTTAAAGTTGAAAGAGATGAAAATTATGTTTTTAAATTATCTTTTTTATTACTAATGTACTATTTTGCTTCAGTACTAGTTTGTTAAAATTAATTTTGCATTGAAGTATGTGAAATTTTGATTTCTCTGCATCAAACCCTAACCCAACCCAAAATTTAACATGGAACTCATCTAATAGTTCATCTTATTTGAAATGAGGAACTTATTCTTGATGGTGATTTTGTTCTCTATAATTTGGACACATCCTTCAAGCATTATCCTTTCTTCTCACCAATACTATTGGATGTGAAAATGTACTCCTGCTTGGTCAAACCATACCTACATCGAACAGATCTTGTACCATTTTTTCAATCTCCCGTTTTGTTGATATGGGTATCTATAAGGCCTTTTAATAGTTGTACTTATAGGTATGAGTTCAATCTGATGTTCATGATCTCTAGATGGAGGTAGCTTCTTATAAATTTCTTGGAAGACTGATGCTTTCCCAAGTTACCTTTTAATTTAAGTATAATATTTTAATCTTCTTGCATCACTTCTTTTTTTCTTAGATACATTTTTGGGCATTGAGGTTTCCCTGGGATATATATATTGATCCATTTTTGAGCCCGTAATTGAGAATGAGGTTGCTGATACCTTGCCAACCCCACACAAATATATGCAAATAACAACTTGCTTAAACATGTAGACCCTATGCCCCCTCTAGAATTGAAGATGTGACCTGCAAGGAGATAATTGTTTACTTTTCATACCCTATGTGACCGTGTTGTCCTATGCCTCTATATGAAATAAATCAAATCTTAAATTTACTCAATAAAAAAAATAAAACGAGCATGCGTCAATCTCACTTATGATTGAAAAATACAAACAACCAAAAACAAGTACACAAGAAATACGTCCTTCAAAATCAATTTATCAGAAATGCTTCACTACTTAAAAGGACACCTCAAAACAAATGATTTTTTTTGTTTGTCAACGAGGAAAAATGAAAAACTAGATATGAGAAAACTGTTGATAGATCTATCTGTACAACAGTATGGCCTATCCGTATGGCTGTACGTAAATGATGTGGATCTTCCTTATACTTCGTCCTACTGAAGTTGCGAGTCGATCTTCTCTCTGTTGCCTTGTTTATTTGTCTCTCTCGGCTTCTTTCTCCCTCTTTAGACAAAACCATCTTCGTGAAGAATGAATGTGTCTTTTACTCTCTATTTTGACGTTCCTTTATACTTTAACTAAAGAATTAATCTACCAAAACCCTAATCTCTCAGTGAGATCGACAATTGAGATTAGTCTAGATCGTTAGTGCATTAAATTTCACTTTATCATTGCTTTCAGTAGAAACATGATATCATTGTTGATCCCAAGATGAAGTAACACCCTAAGGTGCTCTTCCTCTCGGATGCATTGCTTACCCAATCTGAGTCTATATACATATGCACCTTCACTTCACCATCTCCAAGATATCCCAGTCCATACTCCAGTGCGCACTTCATGTATCTGAGCACATGTTTTGCTTCTATCCATTGCTCTTACTTTGGCTCCACAATGAACTGGATCAAGTTGTCCACTGCAAAACATATATCTAGCCTTGTGTTGGCCAGATACATCAAGGAACCTATTAGCTGTCTATACGATGTGGGATCCACCATATATGAATATGAAGTAGTGACCTTTTTCAAACTAGTGATCATAGGCGTGGCCATGGGTCTGCAGTGCTCCATCTAGAATCTCTTTAGGATCTCAATCGCATACTTACCCCACCCTAGGAAAATCTCCCTTGGTCTTTTCCAAACCTCTAACGAAAATCTCCCTTGGTCTTTTTCAAAGCTCTAACCCTAAGAAGTAATGCATCAAGCCAACACCCTTCATCTCAAACTCAACAACCATATATGATTTGCACCCTATAATGAGATTCTTTGAACCTGTGAGAAACATGACATCTACATACAACACCAAAATGAGCAGTTCAACGTCAATAAATGTGAAATATAAGTTGGATATGCTTCACTTTTGGTGAAGCCCATGCTTTGTAGTTATCCATTGATCTTGGAATACCATGCTCTCAGCGTTTTGGAATACAATGCCTATTTTAGCTTAAACACACGGGGCTCCTTCCCATTTACCTCAAAGCCTTGAAGTTGCTCAATGTACACTTCTTCCTCAATTATCCCATTGAGGAAAGTTGTCTTCACATCCATCTGATGTATCCTCCATCCCATAATGGAAACTAAAGACATCACTTCTCTAATGGAGGTGTACTTGGTGGCTAGAGAAAATGCCTCCTCGTAATCTACTCCCTCTTCTTGGTAGAATCCTCTCGCAACAAACCTCGCCTTGAACTTCTCTATGCTTCCATCTGTCACATGCTTGAACTTGTAGAGCCATATGGAATTCACCATTGACTTTCCCTTGGTCTAGGAACAATGTCCCAAACATCATTCTTCATGATGGAGGTGTACTCCACCATGGCATCCCTCCAAACCTACTGATCAGTTGCCTCTTGAAAATTGGAGGGCTCGAAATCTATGATGTTGCTCATCAATGCCATGTAGTTCGAAAACTTCTTCAGAGGTCTGCTCTCCCTGAATGAGTTCCTAGGAGACTCAACTTGCTCTTGAGCATCCCTCAATGTTTGAGTGAACCATCGAGTTCTTTTGACATAATTGGTAGGAGCTGATGACTCTTCCTCTATATCTGAAGGTTGTTGCCTTAAAAATAGAAGTCATGGGTGACCCTGGCTCAACCTTCGAAGCTTCCTGCTCCTCATCGCCTGCCAATATTTATGGCTCAAGAGATTTCTTTGATGCAAAGTCTTCCTCAAACAGTACATCCCTACTTATAATTGTTTTTCTCTCTCTTGAAATATAGACGTTGTAAGCCTTTGAATACTCACTATAGCCAACGAACAAACCCTTCTTGATGGAGGGATCCAACTTGGTCCTCTTCTCTATTGGTATATGGATGTAAACTGGAAAAATAAAGAATGCTGAAATGACTCACCTCCGACTTCACACTAGTGAATGCCTCCTCTAATGTCTTGTCCCCCAAAATCCTATGAGGACACCTGTTATGGATGTAAATTGTTGCATTGCATGTTAATTCCCATAGAAACATTGACAAATCCTGGTCATGTATCATGGCCTTAGTAGCCCCTGTGATGGATTGACTCTTCCACTCTAAAATCCCTTTCTGATGTGGGTTGTCTAGAACAATGAACCCCCTCTTGATTTCTCCATCCTTGCAGAAATCCTCGAAATCATTGGATGTATACTCACCTCCATCGTTCGATCTCAAAACCTTGATCTTCTTCCTTGTTTGGTTCTCCACAAGTGCCTTGAACTCTCGAATTTAGTTTTCAGATCCACATCCAGTTAACATCCACTAATAATGCACTGCAATTATTAACTAAAAATAGACTGATATATAACAAATTTATGCAGCGGAAATACTCAAGAAATCACACACATTTGACACTTAGATTTACCTTGGAAAAACCCAAATGGGGAAAAACCAACAAACAATGGTTTTTATTAAGAATAAAAATCCCGGGGTCTCGTCCTGGGATAATGGCCCATTAAGGAATAATACAATCATAGGAATATAGCCTAGCATATCATTTGGCTGCTACCTTCTCTGCTGGACCTTGCTCCTTTTTGTTGACACAGATCTGTCGGGGTTCCACTTCGCACAATTGTCAACAAACCTCGACACAAACTCCCATAGATATCGGCCCAGAAATGTTTTATCCTTTACAGCAACACCCGTAGAGTGAGTGAGGTCTCACCCAATATACCTAAGGGGACTGTAGGAAACACATTTCCGCAGATGTAAGAGGACATGCATCATTCACATTCAACCACAATGTAACGTAGAGATTGACATAATCATCATTCGCATCAAAACATGCTAAACAGATCTACACAATAATATATTATAGAAGCATATCTAACTGAACCATTTGTTGACACGGATCTATTGACAGGGTTCCACTTCGCACAATTGTCAACAAACCTCGACACAAACTCCCATAGATATCGGCCCGAAAAGGTTTTACCTTTTCCAGCAACACCTGCAAAGTGAGTGAGGTCTCACCCGAGATACCTAAGGGGGCTGCAGGAACCATGTTTCCGTAGATGTAAGAGGACATGCGTAATTCACATTCAATCACAATGTAACCCAGAGATCGACATAATCATCATTCACATCAGAACATGCTAATCAGATCTATGCAATAACAGATTATAGAAGCATATCTAACTGATCTAAGAAACATAACACAACCGCGACATTACAGATTCATTCATAAAACACATTTAACCATGCTTCGATAACATACATTCAACGATACTGCAATAACACATATTCAATCACACTGCGACAAGTTACAAAAGAGACAAAGACATAGACTAAACGATCCTTCTCATTACTCATCAGTCTGTCTTACATATCGCAGAATCATGAATACACATCCGCAGAACCAATCCTAGGTCATATATGGAGATCAAACTCAAGACGAAAAAGATTACATATGCCAAAGATCAAATACAATTCGATAAGATCCAATTAGATTCCCTTAGGCTTACAATGCTACTCCTATTTATAGGCTCACTTGGCCGTTACAAAGGTGGTCTACATCGCAAAGTGACCCATTAACTAATTAACTAATTGCTCCACATTATTTGCATCACTTCCACTTTATCTTCTCCGCGACTGGTCCTTTACCCTTGTCGCTATCTCTTTTGTCGCCGATTGTACCAAAACTTCTGCGACTTAGCCCTGTGCCAACACTTTCCTTTTACCTTGGCTCTAGACCAACACACTAGGATGAAAGTCCTCCAACCACTTAGTGAGATCTTATTCACTCTGTGTGACTGATATGTCACCTCCTCTCCTTAGGATTCCTTTTATATCATTACAATGACTAAAATACCATGGGATACAAAATACCATGGGCCCTCTAGATCTCCTAAGTGATTACAAATCACTTAAGATCTATGACTACGACTTAATCTCTTGTTGACACACCTTGAGTCACCTTTTAGCAATTATAACATAAGAGTCACTTTCCTTCTCAGGTAGGCTCTTAGGGAGGTCTTATGGACGAATTTTGCATGCCTAACACTTTGCCTATGCAGAAGTACCTGTCCGAGCTACAAAAACTAACACTCCCTCTTAGTGAGGAAGGTACTTCTAGAATATCCTCCCCCTGGATCTATCTCAAATCCCATAACATCTGCTGTTGCTGTAGCTGCTCCCTCTAAATTGGAAGACTTCCCTACCACCTTCTTTGGAATTTATTCTAAATATTAGTTCCTCCTAACCATGCTCCTAGGAATATCCACCTACCCCTAAGCATCCTTCAATGCCAACTCATACCAACTGGTTCTGACAGTATTGAAAGAAGCCTCACACCCATCTTCTAGATTAGAAGATTGATTCCCTGGTATCAAATCAATCTTCGGAGCCTCCCGCTTACTCTCTATCACTGACATCAATCCTCGATCCGAGATCCCCTTGGACCCACATATAGGTTGACCTAACAACATGTACAACTTACCTTGTCTGACACGAAGCATCACTGTTGCATCCTAGGTAGCTCCCTCTGATTGTGTGAGTACCTGTCCATCTTTGAACACAACTCCACTAGGGATGAGACTAAGAGCACATTTCTCCTCAACTATGGGACATACCTCACTCCTACCACCTCTAGCGATCCTCCTTAGTCTTCCTGGAATAATATTGTTCCAACCTCCTTTACTGCATGTATGGTGTCAACCCCACAAGGCACATGGTAG
This sequence comes from Larix kaempferi, assembly GCA_027924585.1. Classification (NCBI taxonomy): domain Eukaryota; kingdom Viridiplantae; phylum Streptophyta; class Pinopsida; order Pinales; family Pinaceae; genus Larix; species Larix kaempferi. The sequence continues at coordinate 9,496,108 of BSBM01000428.1, forward strand.
TCCGAGTCTATCTTTGAAACTCTAAGGAACACATCCCTCATTCTCGTCATATGGCTAGATGCACCATTGTCCATTGAGAAAAGAAACATTGCCAACTCCTGTAGCTCCTATGGCTCAGATTTACTCCTCAGATCTGCCTAGATATGTCCTTGTTACCAGATTTGTTTGCTATTGTCTTGTTGGATTCTCTTCTCCTTTGGATTGATCTTTTTATGCAAAGAGTCTTCTTGTCATATACTGATCTTTGGATGCAAGTCCTTTTACACTTATCCAAGATCCTTTAGTCATAGTCCTTTGTGGCTCTAACACTTTAGCAAAAGTTCATCTTCTTCTCCAAAGTGGATGACATCAGCACATGAACAAAAGTCCTTCTTTGCTTCTATGTGCTTTCTTTTGGTTCAAATCTCTAAATGAAAGTCCTTCACTTGCGCAAGGTTTGTCTTGGGCTTCCAAAGCTTTTTGTTCACTGGCATACCATATTTTGGGTTTCCCAAGTCCTTCTAGGTGCTGCCCAAATTTTCTTGGGGCTACCTGTGGCTTGCTAGGATTTCCTGATGGTTGATCTGGGCTACTCGTGGTCTACTGGTATTTCTCGATGGCTTGGCGACTGGTCCATTGACGACTGCTGGTCAACTCACCTTCAATGACTATTGGTGTCGGTTCCTCTACCCAGTTGCACAATCTACTCAGCCCATTCCGCGTCCTTTTCTCCACGTGTGGACCTCCAACCACCTTGCTGTCTAGCTAGCTCCGAGCCGTCTCCGCCTTGCTATCTCATCCCGCGACCTTTGCTGTGTCCCTTCGCAGTTCCAGTTGGTGGATGAGCTTCTTCAGATCCTGTGCAAGCTCTTCTCTGCTCAAGTTGTCATCTGTGTGGTCACCTCTGCACATCATGTGCCCTCCGTGGTGCCTTCTCCCAATTCGGTGCTGTGCTAAGTTGTAGCCTCCACGTCCACCACTCGACCACTTCGCTATCAATCCCTTTCTTCACCTTGTCGCACCTCTGTCGTGCATTCAACATGTCGGTGGTAGCTACCTGCCTCTGCCGACCACCGTATGCACTCTCCAATCATCCCTAATGCTGCTGGCAATCAAGCACACTCTCTCCGTCACCAAACCTTCATGTCGACCCACTCCTCTGCTGGTCGCATCTTGTGCTGGCCCGATCAGCTCCCCGTGTGGCTCCCTATTGGCTCCCCTGCGGCCTCAACGGCTTGATCTGTGCTCCTCACGACTCCACCCGACTGAATGTTCCATGCTCACCTCTTCTTTGCTGTTGATAAGCCCGTTCGCCATCTACACAACCCACAGATTCCATGCCCAGTTGCAGGTTCTCAACCTTAGCCTGCATGCCCCATTATATCTTAAATTTACTCAAATAACATAAATAAAATCTGATCATGCATCAATCAAACTAATGAATGAAAACTACAAACAATGGAAAACAAGTCAACAGGAATTTTGTCCTTCAAAATCAATTATCATTAATAATTCAAAACTTACAAGGACACTTCAAAACATAGGATATTCTTCCTATTGATGAGGAAAATGACAAACCGGATAGGAGAAAACTGTTGATAGTTCCATTCGTACAACCATATGACTTGTACGACTGTACGGAGCTATATGATATGCCCATTTGTCTATACGAAATTCCATACCGTTGTATGGAAATGATGTAGATCTATCTTGTACTTCGCCCTGTTGATGCTGTGGGTCAAGCTTCTCTCTGCTACCGTATTTTTTTGTCTCTCTCGTTTTCTTTCTTCCTCTTTGGACAAAATTGTCTTCATGAAGAATGGATGTCTTTTACCCTGACCTGCAATTATACTTTAGCTGAAGATCTAATCTACCAAAACCCTAATTTCTTAGTGAAATCGACGGTTGAGGTCAGTGTAGATCACTAGTGCATTAAAAATGCACTTTATTGGATTTAACAACAAACTATAAGAGTTTTATTTTATTAGTAAGGTGAATTACAAAATAGATTAACTTGGACGACTTCAGGCATGTTTGACACCTAATCTATGCAAAAGTTTCTGTTCGATCTACAAAACATCAACAACAACACATGTTCTTAACCATTAGGCCCACTAAAGTTTGAGAATATGATAAAGTTTGTGAATTTGTATAGCCTTCCACATGTCCAATTGTTTTGATATGCTTTTGAAAATTGCATCGAAAGCACTATGTCTCGTCTTATTTTCAATGGAATCAATGGTGCTCAATTTGGATCTTTCTTGAATCAAATATGCCTGTTTTTCCTATAATACTTGTTTGAGACTAGTTTTAAGACTAACATAAAACCCTCACTTCTATTGACTATAACTTTGAAATAGTAGCAATCTGAAACTTTAAGTGTTTACCACATGTGCTACATTGCATTTCCTTAAGTCCCCTAAAAATTTTGCTATTAGATAATTCCACAATTTTTTTTAATAGCCAAAATGTTAGAATGACTAGTTTTGAAGGAGTCAAACTAAGTATTGTAAGCAATAATACCAAATGTTATGCACCAAATACCCCATATAGCATAAAAATATAAAGAATAAGTCCACGCCTTGAAAATGATGGAGTCAATGAATAAGAAGCATCTTCAAGGGGAAACCTCCTTTTACAATATAAGCATTGCACATGATGAGACGATAGTTCAAATGTATCTCCTTTGTTATAAATAGGATATAAAGTGGGCATGATGTATCTTACACTCTGGGATGACATAACTATAATTATTAGACTAATAATGATTGCGTTTTAGGGCTTTAACCGGTGATTGGTTTGACCAACAAGACTAGTGTTCAAATGTTTGAGTTAGACCTTCGATTAGACAATGGTTTGGGGTTCAAGCCTCACGACCTACTTTTTCAAATATAAGCTGCAAATGGAAAGGCAACATTGGAGTGATGTACTCGTATCAGTAACTAGCAATGCAAGAGGTCAAGCAATGCTTGGCCTTTTCATGCCATTGTTTGGTAATAATAATATTTCAACAACTCATGAAAATGTCATACCCAATATGATAATGGAGGAACTCACTTGGTAATTGAAATTTGTGGATAGATAGAAGCTACCAAAGTTGCACATCTAGTCACTACCATGAAAACACACGCAATGAAATATAAATGAAGGTTATTTCATATAGAGCTTACCTCTTCCCCAATATTTGAGTTTGGTGCCAAATTTGTAGTGGGTTCATTATCCATGAGCAGGTTGAGAACATGGCTGAAATGCATTTAAAAAGGGTTGCATACAACATGTAAGATCTTGGTTATGTAATAGAGCTTGGCCCTCACTCATAGAGATATCAAGCTCATTCAATGAGGAGAAAGGGTCGAGATCAAGCAAACCAATTGAGCCTCCAAGACAAGAGTAGCAATGTAGAGGGAAAATCCACCATTCGACCTTAAACTTCCATTCTACACAAATAGAGCTCAAGAAAATTGCCAAAGAGTGATGTTTAAGTGACCATCCAATCTAGGGTAAATGCCACTAAACCATGAACTTCAACCCCCACCGTTTGATCAAGATTGAAGGTTGTGAAGGCTTTATGCAAAATCATGTGTAAATGGCATTCGAACCAAAGTGGTAATGCAATGTACACTAAGACAGGTGGCACCATTTGGTTTCATACAATCCAAATGAAAACCACGTTTGCAAGTATAGCAATCACATCAATAAGTATTTGTGAAGTCCATATTTGGGATTGCTATAATTATTTTTTGAACATTAAAGTGTTGATTTTTGTAGCATCAAGCATGTACTACATGGGTCAAGTATCTGGCATGTAGGAGTCGTCTAGAAGACTAGGCTTAGACTTAGGAGTTTCACTTTAGTAAAGTGAACTATTAAAGTGAATGTACTTTTGTATTTACCTATGTAAATTGATCTAGAGGGCCTATGGTATTTGGTAGTCCATGGTATTGGTCCTAGGTATTTGCATATTGTAATTATAAAAGTCATCCAAGGTGAGAGTAGGAGACATAACAGTCACACAAAGTGAGTGAGATCTCATTAAGTGGGTGGAGAAGGACTTCCATCCAAATGTGAGGCCAGGGGCCGAGGAACATAGCAAAGGGGTAGCAAAGGAAGTAGCAGCCAGTGGTGATAGGATAGGCTACTTCTTGTTTTTTATATTCCTCAGAAGGGCCATTACCTCATGATGGGAGCCCATGATTTTTATAGTTAATAAAATCATTTGTTGCCAGTTTTCCCCCAATTGGGGATTTCCAGGGTAAATTTGAGTGTCAAATGTGAATATGATTTCTTGTTTCATTTTAGTTGCCTAAATTAGTTAGGATTCAATATATTTTTGTTTAATAATTTTCTAAGGAATTATTCGAAACAATAATCTCATCTGGATCACTAAAATCCATCTTAGTATCTGTTGGGCCTGGCCTAGATGGGTCAAATTTGAACAGGAAGTATTGTGAGAACTGCAGAGCTAAGTGCAGTTAAGTTTGAACAAATTTGGGATAAGTTTTGGTATACTGCAAAGTTGCGCGCAACATAGTGTCAGAGGAGCTGCGAGGAGTACAATGCTACGATGTGCCACGTCAACGAAGATCCAGCTAAGCACAGCATCGACGGATGAAGACAGTTATTTTGATTAGGTCACAGAAGACCTATTTTTGGCAAAGATCGTCGATAACTACCAAGCAGTGGGTAGGTGCAGATCGGAGGTAGGTGACTGATCACAACGGGCAGAAGACTACTACTACTCGAACCAGTCATCTAAGGCCGGAAAAGAAGGAATAGATCGGCGGAAGCAACCTATTGGCGTGCATATAACAGAAGATCCGCTGCCAGATATCAGTAGTCCGGTTTTGGAAAAACCGCGACAGTTTTGTAAACCTAAGGGTTCTGCCTTCGTAAAATGTAAAGACATAACCTATAGGTCTTGATCTATATATAAGGCAATTTTGTAAAGGAAAAGGGTTAAGTCTCATTTTGGTTAATATTATTGAATATTGTAAGATTTGTTGGATAAAAGCATTGTAAAGGCTCTGCAGCTGAGTGCGCAGAGACCTAATTTTGAGAGAAAGAAGGAAGAGTGTTTGCAGCTGAGTGAGCAGACGAAAGGACTATTGTACCCTTTCCTAAATAATAAACAACAGTTCTTGTGGACGTAGCTTCCCATCCGGGGGGGTGAACCACATTAAACCATTGTGTTATGTGATTGCTGTGCATGATTATTATTAATTTGTTATTTAAATTACTTACAGTGCATGCATGAGGTTACTGTTATCTTATATGTGTTTATTTTTATCTATATTCTACGTGGAAGGGATGGAATAAGATGTTAATAGCTCATGTATGGACGAATGATAGCAGGCAAGCCCCTATAAGTTTCAAATGAATGGATCAATGAGATAACCACAGTTAATTGTTAGGAATGAATCACGGTATCGAGCACACAACACTGCGTATCTCACTCATCTGCATAGATCATGATGTTTATCAGTCTAAAATAATGATGAATGCTTAAAGGCTGTCGAATAAGGTTGAGTAGAAGTGATTAAGTCTCATAAACCCCACTGTGTGGCCTCTGGACGCATTGAGGGTGCAAATATCCTTGTTCCTGAAGATATTCGACGCGGAGTAGGAGACTCCGCGCAACCAATAAACGTAGCTGCACAGTCCATCACCGCGCTGCGCATTAATCAGCTGAATCAATCGCACCACCTAGTTGTGGAAACCTACTTCTGCAACCACGCCCTCAACTTCGCCTTGGGTGAGACCTTAGGCTGCTTGCAGTTTGTTTCCGAAAGGGCCGGTGAATAGGATTTTTGTTGGTATTTTGTACCGCGAAGTACCTGGGTCTACATTGGAAAACCTCTAGAACAGTGCTACGACCAACAGTATCAGAGCATGGTTTTAGATTTCGAGCAAGAAATCATCATTTGTTAAGTGATTTACGAAGAAATTAAAAATAATGAAGAGAGACACTGTATGGATTGTCGTATAGCCGTACGATTGCGTGTGTTGAAGACCCTGTGATCGAGATGGGATATAACTGCTGGTGTAGATAGACTGACGACGACCGATTTTTGAGGTTATGGATAGGCCAGGAGATCAGGAGCTGTCACAATAGCACCAACAATAGACATGGAAGTGACTAGCAGTGGTGTTGGAAACTAGGTCATGTGAGCAGGAGTGGTTAGGTGCTGGAGAATCAGACAATGGGATCCAATAGAGAAGGAACCACGTGCTGAAGGAACCGATAGACATGCATACGAGGTGCGGGCCAGTGAGCGTTGGGATCGTGGGTGTTGATAGGGAGTGTTTGAAGCTACAGGCTCAAGCAATTGATGCAGTGGGGATGACAGAGAGTTAGCTGTTGGTAGCTCAGGCTGAGTGATGAGAGGTGGCAGGCCTGGTGCATGGGGGAAGCATGAGCAAACCATTGGAGGAGGCATGGATTCTAAGGTGAAGGATTATTCCACAATACAAGATGAGAGGTGAACATGCGAGCCATGGGATGAGGACGAACTAGGAAACGCCAAGGAGAAGAGAAGGCTTGAGTTGGGAGCTGAGCCAACAGAGGAGCTGTGATCTTGCTGCAGGTGGATGACTACAACAGTGCGGTAGATGGAACGATGACATATAGTCACATAGATACAACTGCCAAGGGGGAGCAGTCTGTGAGGTAACTGGGAGTAGTCGCTGGCTGTTAGACGCTGTCGCTAGTAGGTAACGTTGAGTCGTGGGAGCCAACACGGGAGTGAGGATGATAAATGACCATGGGTTGAGGCTGCCAATAAGTCACGAGAAAGTAATGACTACAACTGCTGGGCAGTTGGTCAGTCGCCAAGCAGGGAAATATCCCAGGGTAGTTGCAAGTAAGGCTGGGCAGGGCCCGAAAAATACAGGTAGAACTAAGGAAATCACCGAGTAGTGCTCAGAAGTGACCTAGAACTGCTACATAAAATTTTGAGCAGGGGAATAAAGACTTTGGGAAGCTACCAGCAGGCCCAGGGAATTCTCTAACAAGTCCGAGCAACTTCCCATAGAAGTCGGGCAGCACAAGAAGACTCCGGGTAGTGCCCATAAATTAACAAAATACCTTCAGACAACACTAGGCTATAGATTCAGGTAGTGGGAAGGGTATGAGAAGCCATCATGGAGATCTCAAATGGGGGAAGAAGGAATTTCATCCATAAATCAGTGGAAGACAAGATGGAGCAAAGAAGGACTCTTTGCATAAAGAGTTCAATCCAAAGGAGAAGAGAAGGTGACATGGTAGAAATAGATAAATATGGTAACTATGACATATATGGGAAAATATGAGGAGTGGATCTGAGCTGCATGAGTTGGAAGTGTTTCTTTTTTCAGTGGACACTGGTGTATCTAGCCATATCACATGGATAAGGGATGTGCTCCTAAGTGTTTCAGATATAGACTCAGACTGGCATGTGACTTGTGGGGTCGACACATACAGTAAAATGGAGCTACGTAGGATGCAACAATGATGCTTGGTGTCAGACAGGGTAGGTTGTACATGTTGCTGGGTTATCCTGTATGTGGGTCCAAAGGGATCTTGGATCATAGATCGATGTCAATGACATAGGTCATGGAGCAGAAGATTACGAAGGGTGAGCAGAGTTCACATATTTCCATTATGGGGAGTAAAAATTCAGAGGGGAAGAGGAAGTTAGCGCCTTCCAGTTCTGCTAGGAGACCTAGTTGGTACGAGATGACATTGATGGATGCTTAGGAGTAAGTGGATATTCCTAGGAGCATGGTTAGGTGGAACATATATTTATATCATATTCCAAAGTGGGTGGTAGGGAAGTCTTACAGTTTAGAGGGAGCAACTACAATAGCCTATGATGTGGTGGGATTATAGATAGATCCAGGCAGAGGTTATTTTAGAAGCACCTTCCTCGCTAAGAGGGAGCGTTGATTTTTGTAGCATTGGACAGGTACTTCTGCATAGGCCAAGTGTGTGGCATGCATGAGTCGTCTAGAAGACCTCTCAGACTTAGAAGTTTCACTTTAGTAAAGTGAACTATTAAAGTGATTGTAATTTTGTATTAATTTATGTATAGTGATCTGGTATTAGAGAAAATTTGAGGCCTAAAATGGGCCTCCTAAGGAAAATAATAAAATAATATTTATGAATTTTGGAGGAAAAGAGAAAAAAACTACATTTTTTCTTCGTATTTTCAACATATTTCCCTGTCGTTTTACTCAAATTTAACACGTTTTTATTATTATTATATATATTTCTTGTTTTTTGTGGGGTGGGGTACCTCAAAAGTATGCAATGCAGGTACTCGTTGGATGCATAAATTAATTATGCATCGAATTAGTGCTCCCGCTCGAAAAATTTGAGTAAAATGATAGGGATATATGTTGAAAATACGAATTAAAAAAGTAGTTTCTTTAATGTCAAATATGCCATGTCAACCATTATGGTTGACTCTTTTTTTGAAATTCTATTGGTTCTTGAATTCAATGGCTCTTTTTCTTACGAGGTGCCTTGTTTTCTTATGAGGCCCATTTTAGAACCCAAATTTGCTCTAGTGAGGGCCCATGGTATTTGGTAGTCCATGGTATTGGTATGCGTATTTGCATATTGTAATGTTATGAAAGTTAGATGAGGAGACATAACAGTCACATAGAGTGAGTGAGATCTCATTGAGTGGGTGGAGAAGGACTTCCATCCAAGTGTGAGGGTAGGGGTGAAGGAATAGAGCAAAGGGGCAACAAAGGAAGTAGCAACTAGGGGTGATAGGCTAGGCTACTTGTTGTTTTGTATATTTCACAATTTGTAGGAGGACCATTATCCTAAGACACGATCTCGTGATTTTTATAGTTAATAAAATTATTTGTTGTTGGTTTTTCTGCAGTTGGGGTTTTCAAGTGCAAATCTGAGTGTCAAATGTGATTGTGATTTCCTGTTTCATATGTTACGTAATTAGTTAATAATACAGTGTATTTTCTTTCATAATTAATGATCAGAATCGAAGATCATATCTGGGTTAAGTAAAATTAACATAAAGTAGGGTCAAGACTTAGCTCTTCGATTTAACCATTTTATTATTTTTACAACCAATAAATGAGAACCCTAAAGTGGGCTACGTTACATAACACATGATCTCAATAACACAAGTGTTAACACCCAAAAAGTGCTCACTAGCTCATTTCCCTATTCACATGACCCATTTATCCACTTTTTCACCATCAGAGCCTCTGAAACCAACAAAAGGTCACCAAAAGACCTTAGTACACCCCTTTTTCCATTAAAAAAGATTATTTTTCCCCAAAAAAGCATAAAAAACCCTCAAAAAGGGTCCAAATTCCCAAAAATATTAAAAAGGGAATTAAAATATTATTTTTATTCAAAAAAGGAAAAAGGAGGGAAAAGTACCTAAACCATGTTGGTCAATACCATTTGGTTTCCATAAAACCATAAATGGTATTCCCCACCACCAAAACCTATAAAAAGGTGGTAGGGGCTCCTCATTTCACATCCATCCATTATCTCATCCTTATGCTGCTGAAATCTCCCCTGAGCATTTTAGCCATTGCAAACCACATTGGAGAAGAGACCATTGGAGATTGGAAGTTGCTCATCCTTGGAGCTATTCAACCTCACCATTAGAGGTATTGATTCCGCAAGCACTTGCTTGCCCCATACTTTCAATACAAATTCTTTATTTTATATGTTCTTGTTCTTGATCTTAAATTATTTTTGTTATTTGCTTAATATCTTTGCTTAGATCCATGAATAGTCTTGTTTAATTAGTTTATGGTTATTTATTTACATTGAAACTGCTGCTACTAGTTAGCAGGTGCCCATAGCACTAAGCCTGGTTGCAAAACCGGGCCAACAGTTTTTGGCGACTCCGCTGGGGTTTGAACTATAGATCTCTAGTTTTGCCTTTAATCTTAGTTTTTTATGAGTTTTTAACCTTTAGATCCATAGATCTGCCATCTTAGACAGCAGATCCATTGCTGTTCTGAGATTTGGCCCCATAAACCCTTTTCCCACACAAGGGGTGGTCAACACTCAGCCGTTAGCCCCCCCACAGGGCAACGTGCAACCACAACAAATCACTTACGCCGCTCCTGATCAACCCATGTTTGATACAGGAACTCACCACTTATTGATGATGTCCACTGCCGACGTCAATATCCAAACCCGACGAAACCAGTATGGTCCTACCTCCGAGGCTACCCCCGCCGATAAGGATGCTAACGCTAATCCCACCGATCAGAAGTTACGGATACCACCTCTTCCACTCGATGGTGCCTCTAAAGCACCTCGTTTCCCTCTCCGTCGTATAAACAATAACCCCAATGCACGGGCTGCGTCAAATTACAACATCGTAGATGACCTAGCTCAATCTCCCGCAGCCATGTCTGCGTTATAAGTCTTGAAAAACTGTCCAACGCAGCGCAAGACTTTACTTTCCGCCATTGGGGCGATCGACCCAAATGATTCGAAATTGATGACCTTTGATTTGGACCAGTCCGAACCACGTCTGCCTTCCACCATAGCAGTCCAAGTTTCCGTCTCTATCCGGAATCTTGTCATCCATCGATGTATCATCGACGAAGGTGCCTCCACATGCGTCATGTCCACATTTGTTTGGCAGAAGTTGGGATCCCCTGCTCTCCAGCAATCCACCACTGCATTGCGGGCCTATGACGGCCGGTCAGCTCAACCTCAAGGTCTACTACCCAAGGTCCCCGTCCAATTGGGTGGGAAAACTGTGCTCATCGACATTGAGGTCATTAACGCCCAGCTCGATTATAACCTTTTACTGGGTCGTAGTTACATGTACGCCATGAAAGCGGTCGCCTCCTCCGTTTTTCGTACCATGATGTTCCCCCATGAGGGACGCGTGGTCAAAATCGACCAACTCACCTACTATGATCCCAATGCCCCTGCAGCCCCCGAAAATGTTCTTCCCATGATTGAACAACCCGCTTCTAGTGCAGTTACCTCCTTTGTGTCTTCTGTGGGACCCGGACTCTACTCAGATACACCAATGACCTCTACATTTCAGGCTATTCCACCACCGTCACCAGAGACCCAGGTCGCAAACCTCTGTACTCTTTCACAGAATACACAAACACCCGGTAGTCAACCACCATTTGTACCAAGTCACATCGGTGTTACACCCATCCACACCATCCCCTTTCTATTTCCTCCTTCGGGTGTAGTAAGCGCCCCGGTTATGGCTACCCTTAGTCTACCCGGGTTAACATTGGGATTACCCGTGTGTTATATTTCACCTCCCGTTCCACCGCCGACACCAAACGTCATCCTCCAACCGGTACAACCTATTGTTACCACAAATCAACCTCCTCCTGGTGTCGCAATCCCTTCGTCGTCAATGAAACCTCCTCCTGGTCTCACGATTGCTTCGATGTCAACGAATCCCCCTCTTCTTGCTAAGCCCACTGGGGGCAGAGGCCCACAACCGTACACTGCGATACCACCTCCTAAGGCAGTTAAACCCCCACCAGTGTTTCGAGCCCCACCCAAGTGCTCATTATGCGATGAGATAGGACATCCAACTCATCAATGCCCACACTTATCGGCACTCCAAGAGCATATGAATATGTTGGACGATGACATCAGCATCCCAGTAGTCAGGTTAGAGCCACCTCTACAGCCTCGCGACAAATCACTGCGCACTAACCATCCTTGTGCTATATGCAGTGTTTACGGCCACTACTCTCACCATTGTCCTGATCTACCTGACTATAGAGCAGCGTTGTACGAGTTGAACAACGTCGACTTAGAGATATCTCCTCCCCTTATCGAAGAGATCCACCCCCCGCCATCATCCTCGTCGGAAGAAGTCAATACAATTTATATGATTTCAACAACTTTCAAACCAGAACCCCTTGACTTATGGTCTGACTACTTCAATACTGATGAGCAAATTTTGGAGACACTCACTGCACCCGACTACCCTTGGGATGATATGCATCATCGCTCGTACTTCCTCCCGGAAGCATCTACATCCACCGCATCCAACCAGCTATCGGTCGAGTCGAAAGACTTCATACCCACTAAGGTCGATTGGTTAAAAGACCCCATCCCAGCACCGGATGCCTTTGAAGAAGGGAACATGTCAAACATTTCCCCCACTATACAGATAGACATTTCCACAACACCAGGAAAACCTGAGCTCATCTCGCTGGGCGCATCTTGCACTCAAGCAGAAACTCAGGCATACAAAAAGCTCTTTCAAGAGTTTCGAGACGTCTTTGCCTGGTCCTATACCGAGATGCCTGGTCTCGACCCCGCCATTATTGAACACCACATTGATACATGGCCTGAAGTACCCCCTGTTCGTCAGAAACAGCGACCTATTCACCCTTCCAAGCTCCCTGCTGTTAAGGCTGAGGTCGAGAAACTTCGAAAAGCAGGGTTCATTTACCCTATTCCGTACACCACCTGGGTGTCGAACCCCGTTCCCGTCAACAAAAAGCAGGGCACCCTTAGAGTATGCACTGACTTCCGCGATTTAAACCACGCTTGTCCAAAAGACAATTTCCCCACGCCATTCATTGACCAACTCATTGATGAGTGTGCGGGCCATGAAGTCCTATCCTTCATGGACGGGTTTTCCGGATATAACCAGATCCACATCCGCAAGGAGGATCAGTACAAGACTGCCTTCACCACCCCATGGGGCACCTTTGCCTATCGCGTCATGCCATTTGGCCTTAAAAATGCTGGTGCCACTTTCCAGCGAGCCATGACCTATTGCTTTCATGACTTGGTCCATATCCTGCGAGTCTACCTTGACGACCTCACAGCTCGTTCCCGAAAACGATCAGACCACCTCAACGACCTCCGGCAAGTTTTCCTGCGTTGTCGCAAATATAAAATCCGCTTGAACCCACACAAGTGTGTCTTTTGCGTCCCAGCGGGACGGTTGTTGGGTTTCATTGTTTCCCAAGACGGAATCACTGTCGATCCCCTGAAAGTCAAAGCCATCTTAGAACTTCCCCCTCCTCGCACGCTTCGGCAGCTTCAGAGCTTGCAAGGACGGTCCAATTTTCTTAGGCGCTTCGTTCCTGATTATGCCACCAAAGTCCATGGCTTCTTACGCTTGCTTCATACCCACATACCCTTTGTTTGGGATGAGCAAGCAGACACGGCCTTCGAAGCCCTCAAGAAAGCTCTCACACAAGCCCCCTTGATATCCCCACCAGATTTCTCTCAAGACTTCACCCTTTATGTCTCGGCATCTGAACATGCTGTGTCCGGAGTTTTGGTCCAAGAAGATGCCTCCCACAAAGAGCATGTGATTTATTACGTCAGCCAAACCTTGTCTGGCCCACCTCTACGTTACCCATACGAGGAAAGATTAGCCCTATCTGTAGTCTTTTCCGTACAAAAATTGCGACACTACATCCTACTCAGTCATACCACGGTCGTGGCCGACTCCAACCCCATGGTCTACCTCCTCACCCGGCGGCTCCTGCAAGGTCGTGTTGCTAAATGGGTCATTATCCTCCAGGAATATGATCTAACTTTCAAAACTCCCAAAAGCACTAAAGCCCTTGCGCTGGCTCACCTCATCACGGACCTCCCATCCTCTTCAACATCACCCGTTATCCAAACGGACCTGATTGACGAGCAGATCTTCATCATCTCGTCTGACGACCCTTGGTACGGAGACATTTTGACTTACCTTCGTACGCAAAAATTTCGACCAAACATCGATCGTGATGGGCGCCGCCGCATACGACACCACGCCCCCTGATATCTCCTGATAGGGGATGTACTTTACCGACGCGGCATTGATACCATCTTACGCCGCTGCCTATCCCATAGTGAGGCAGAACAAGTCCTCAATGATTGTCATAGCGGCGCCTGCGGAGGCCATTTCTCCGGTATGGCAACCGCCCAGAAAATCATTCGGGCCGGTTATTATTGGCCATCATTGTTTACTGATTGCATCACCGCAGTCAAGCATTGCCAGAACTGCCAACTATTTGCCCCAAAAGCAAGAACCCCCCCTGCCCCCCTTCATCCAGTCATCACTGTTGGACCATTCTGCAAATGGGCCATCGACTTCCTCGACTGCAACCCCCCGTCAGCCGGCGGTCACAAACACATCATTGTGGCTGTAGATTATTTCACCAAGTGGGCAGAAGCCATGCCGACCTACAATTGCAAAGCCGACACTGCAGCACGGTTTTTCTTCAACCATGTTATCACTCGTTTCGGAGTGCCTAAGCAACTAGTGTCTGACCACGGCTCTCACTTCGAAGATGCCGTCTGGAAGGAATTATCAACCATGTTGAAATTTGAACACCATTTCTCTTCTGCTTACTATCCCCAAGGAAACGGCCAAGTCGAAGCGATCAATAAAATTTTGAAGACCATTCTCCAACGTACTGTAGACAAGCACAAATCCAATTGGCACCACATGATTTTCCCGGCACTATGGGCCTACCGCACCTCAACCAAAACCGCCACCGGTTTTACCCCTTTCCATTTAGTTCACGGTGTCGAATCTGTCCTCCCCATTGAGTGTCAGATCCCAGCCTTACATATCGCCATTGAGCTCCTACCGGACACTTCCCCGATCGAGCAACGTTTACTGCTCCTAGAGCAGGCCGATGAAGATCGGCGCACAGCCATTCAAAACATGGAAGCTGCTAAACAACGATCGAAACTAAGTTACGACAAACGCGTCCACCCAAGAACCTTTTCGGAGGGAGACCTTGTCCTCGCTTACGATCAAGCTCATGATAAAACCGGGAAGGGAAAGTTCGTGTCCATGTGGTAAGGCCCCTACATCATACACACCTGCCTCGGGCAGGGGGCATACATTCTGACCGATTCAGAAGGCAACACCCTACGCAACCCCCGCAACGGGTTGTACCTTAAACGATTTTACCCATAGATAATCTGATGGACACCATCGTCCATTTTAGTATAGGCATACATTTTTCGTTCACAAAAATTTTCAAAAAACCTAAATATTTGTTTTTCTCTGCATGACCACAGATGGAACCTCTTCCACTCTGCCATGTCGGTTTCGCTGATGGTGCAAGCCGTTGGTCTCCCAATCTCACCTCCGCGGCTTGGGTAATATACTCCCCTTCACATGAGTTAATTCACATTGACGGAGTATGTTTAGGTGCCGCTACCAATAATCAAGCTGAATACGATGTCGTGACCGGTCTCCTGGCCGCTGCTCTCCAGATGAGCATACGTCACCTCAACGTTTTCTTGGACTCACAGCTCTTAGTTTCCCAGCTCAACAATGATTACCAGGTACGCGATCCCTGTCTCTTCAAAAAATTCCTGTGCACTAAACAAATGGTTAGACAGTTTGAATCCATTACATTCACACATGTCCCAAGACACCTCAATAGTGTAGCAGATAATATGGCAAACAGTGTCCTCGACTGGCACACCAATCACATCATGTCATATCCATAAACAAAAAATGCATCCATGTGCAAAACATGTGCCTCCACAGGCATATACAAAAACCAATATTGCATCCACATGCATAACATGTGCCTCCACGGGCATAAAACAAACAAACCAAATAATGCATCCATTTGCATAACAGGTGCCTCCACGGGCATACATAAATCAACAAACACACTGCATCCACGTGCATAACATGTGCCTCCACGGGCATATACAAAAGACAAATGTGCATCCACGTGCATACACGACAATATATCTAAAATATATATCCACATATATATATAAATCAAATGGTGAACATGTCATAAGTGCCCTCAGCACCCGATATACAAAAAATACATCTGTCATACAAAAAAAAAGAAATGCTTCCCCATATGCTCATCAGCATTTGGGGGCAGATACAATATATCTACTCATCAGGATCCCTAGGATCCTCCGGCTCCTCCTCCGGCTCCTCCTTCGGCTCCTCCTTCGGCTCCTCCTCCGCCGGCCCCGCCGGGTCATGACGACCCCGAACTCGCCGCTCTGCCGGCCCCGCTGGATCGTCCCTCAGATGTATCCTCCCCTGAGCCGGCCCTGCCGGAGCATCTCGTCCACCACCCCCATGCCTCGCCACGAACACCGCTGCCCTCAACAGGAGCGACTGCCACTCAGGCGGCGCACCAAGACATCCCTGCAAAATGTCCCGATCAAGGTCCCTCCATCCATCCTCGGGGAGCCCAGCTACGATCCGGGCTAAGGTCCGTCGGACACCATCTATGGCGTCGTCCTGAGGGCCAACCCCTCGCCCACGGGCTGCATATCCTCCACCACGCGGAGGAGGTACAGGTACAGGGGGACAAGCGACCACCAAAGCCCGCCCCTGCCGAGCCACATAGTCAGGTGGTGGCACTGGACCCACATCTGCACAATGCAAGTAAACCATTAGATACTATATAAAAAAATCATCATGATAAATCAAACTACACATGATATAATATCAAATAAAACACAAAAACATACCGTCTAAGCTCCAGGCCTGTCCTGGGGCACGAGGCATCTCTAGGTCACCCCGGTAGTCCATGCCGGCGTAGGGATAGTCCTCGATCACCAGAGGCATCTGCTCCCACTGCTGATAGAAATCCTCTGTGAAGTAGCCGCGGATACCACCGCCAGCACGGGGCATCATCTGCCCCCACCTCATCATACGAGGCTCGCTCGGAAGCCCAGCACGAACGGGTACCCGTGGCCGCAAGGTCGGCACCCGCTCAAAGAAAAAACAGCATAAAAACGAGGCGTAACAAAACTCGCCTCCCTCTGTAATGGCCTTGTCCAGATCTCTCCGGACACCGGCCAGGAACATCTGCGCCCAGGCATAGTAAGTACCCTGTAGAACGGAATCCACCATCATCGTCTGCCCCCCAGACATACGATGTGGTGCAGCAGCACCCAATATCCTCAGAACGCAAGCACCAACAACTCGCATATCCCACTCACGTAGGAATCTAAGAGTAATAGAGCTGTTTACCAAAACAACATCATCCACACAGAAAGTCTGTAAGAGGTCCTCCATATCTATACCCGGAGGCAACCTCGGCGAAATATCACCAACCTCACCCAAGCGAGGCAACCCAGTCAAAAAATATACATCTGTGAGAGTGATCTCTAATCTCTCACCACCAATAATGAAGGCACCCTCTGCCGGCACCCACCACTGCACGAGCTTGTTCAAGAGACGTCTCACTGAACGTATAGGAGGGATCTGAGCGAACTTCAAGAGTCCGCTCATGGCCAGGGTCTGTCTAACCCCTCCATCAGTCTCAATCCTCAACATGAGATCAACATCGATCTCCCTCTCCCGCCACACGGACTGAGGTCTCCGCAACATCCTGCCAGGAAAACAGAAGAAATTTTTAGCCCCAGCATAAAAAATTTAGAAAAATCCCATCGCGGCTTTTACACAAAAACCCGCGATGCCCATCGCGGCTTTCCCACAAAAAGCCGCGATGACCATCGCGGGATCCATGCAAAAACCCGCGATGAACATCGCGGGTTTTGGCCGGACAGTCGCGATGAACATCGCGACTATCCCCCATGAACTCGCGATGAACATCGCGGGTTCCGATTTCACAGTCGCGATGAACATCGCGACTGTGAGCCTAAAACCCGCGCGGTTCATCGCGGGTTCAGCCCTGAAACCCTCGCGGTTCCACGTTGGAGAGTCAACGTGGAGTTTCGCGGCCTTCGGGGGCCCGCCGCCAAACAAAAAAGACATAATTGAAAAGGTTAAGGCGAATAGAGTTACCTGCAACTCGCTAAATCGAAAACCAACGGTGAAATCTCCCGGAAATCGAGAAATAGCTCTGACAGCTCTATCAAACTCACACGTAACAATGAAATGTCATTTTGGGCCCCACGCCCTATTTATAGAAATTCCACAAATTTCAAACCACCATTGCGGTAGCATACGAAGTCCATTTCTCAAACCGTTGGTGCCGTTGGGATCAGCACAGCGAGAATTTCATACAGGTTCTTTCCGTTTTCCGTTTTCACGAAGTCCATTTTTTCACCATTTTTTGGCCTCTCTCGTGGCCTCGGTTTGCGTGCCACATCGACCGTTCTCCGTTTTCGACATGCCTTATATAGACGGATTCAGTTTTCCGCGCTCGTGATGATGCTCGAGATCATTTCTCGTTCTCACCTTTAGACTTTCAGGGCATTTTTTCCCATGCCCCCCTCGTCGCCTCGGTTTGCGTGCCACATCGGCCGTTCTCCGTTTTCGACGTGCCTTATATCGCCGGATTCAGTTTTCCGCGCTCGTGATGATGCATGAGATCATTTCTCGCTCTCACCTTTAGATTTTTCGGGCATTTTTCCACGCCCCCTCGTCACCCTCGGTTTGCGTGCCACATCGGTCGTTCTCCGTTTTCGTCGTGCCTTATATCGCCGGATTCAGTTTTCCGCGCTCGTGACGACGCTCGAGATCATTTATCGCTCTAACCTCTAGATTTTTCGGGCATTTTGCCTTGTGACCCCTTCGTCACCTCGGTTTGTGCGCCACATCGGCCGTTCTCCGTTTTCAACAATCCTTAGGTCACCGGATCCAGTTTTCCGCACTGATGACGATGCTTGGACCTTTTCTCGCCCTCATCAATCCATTTTTGTTCGGTATAATTTTATCCATTTTTCGGGCCGAGCAATCCCTTTTACGAAAAAGGCACTTAGGGAGTTTCTGTTAAGCTCTTTTCTGACTCCTAAAACAATGAAAAGATCGCCGAGCAATCTTGCTTCCTTTCATGCTCGCTAAACGTATCTGAAAGGGCGTCTACCTGGTATAAGTTTACCCCTTTTCCGGACCTTGTAGACTAATTACGAAAAAGGTATACTCTAGTCACATCGGCTAGAAGAGTTCTCCATCCGCATCATTTTATCCTTTTTCGGGCCTTGGAGACTAAACTCACGAAAAAGAAACACCAACAGAGTCCACTTACCGTTTTCAGACTCTCTAAACATGAAAGCAACCACGAGCATGAGCTGTCCTGGGCTCGCAAAATCCACAGGACCGTACCATTTTAGAGCACACTTTTATCCCTTCTTGGAGCTCATTAAAACTACGAAGAAGGAATCAATAGTGCCTCTTGGCGCCACGACAGATCACATCTACTCGTATGGAAGCTTCCCCATTTTGGTCGCCTTTGTTCAGAGTATTCTGCAGTATGTCACCTTGATAATCCCTCGACAGCACCTATCAGCTCATCCTCCCCCCCAGAGTCAATATATACCATTCAGTCAAAGCAATGATCCCCACACCTACAAGTCAGTTCCCTACGCTGCCAGGTCAACCATGTCATCATGCTCTGAACAAAGGAAGTTTGAGTCTACCCATTTTTTGACCCAGTTATTTCCCTTCCCCACAAGTATGTCAGTCCTACCATCAGTACTACATCACTTCAGTTCTACACCTAGTGCTCCTATCAAGGAAACATCATTGCCTTGTTAGTTGCTGGTCTCCCTCTGTCGACGACAACTACATTGATTCCAGAGGATAGACCTAGAGGTCCCTGTGTCTTGGACTCATTACCATTTATGATGAGTGCCTACGAATCATTTCGAGAGGAATCCTCAATGCCTCTCCGAATGGTTGTTTCTCACATGCTCGACTTCAACACCTTGATCGCATCGTTGAGACTCACACAGGGTATTGGTCCGTTCAGTTATTAGTCGAAGACCCCGGATACCACCTGACTCCTCCACATTTGAGAGTCTACCTATGGATAAACCAGTTATATTTTTTCTATAGATATCCGGGTTGCGTATGGCGACAATATCTCAGATGGCTCACAGTCATTGAGTCCATACAGATGTTGGACACCTTCAGTTTCAGCAGTTCAACAGTTATTCCAGTGTATCAGTTATTGAGATCAGCCATGATCATGAGTATATCCCACAATAATGTCCCCTCTGGACCATTATGATGTACCAGTATATTTCTTTACGTATTAGATCCCCCTTCTTGGGACTAATTGTTTTGTATATGTCTTGATACGAGCATGGGAATGCCCGCCTCGTCCTTTATCAGAGATTATACCTCATTCATATTGAGGCCATGTAATATTTTTTGTTTTTGCAGCTTCCAAGGGCCGTGGCTCCAGTCTCCAACCGGTCTCTTCTCTCCCCTAAAAACCCCAGAAAAAGACAAATGAACTATGATGTCTATCGGCCATACGATGAGCTCCTGCCCTCACACATCAGGGGGCAATCTGTTAACACCCAAAAAGTGCTCACTAGCTCATTTCCCTATTCACATGACCCATTTATCCACTTTTTCACCATCAGAGCCTCTGAAACCAACAAAAGGTCACCAAAAGACCTTAGTACACCCCTTTTTCCATTAAAAAAGATTATTTTTTCCCCAAAAAAGCATAAAAAACCCTCAAAAAGGGTCCAAATTCCCAAAAATATTAAAAAGGAAATTAAAATATTATTTTTATTCAAAAAAGGAAAAAGGAGGGAAAAGTACCTAAACCATGTTGGTCAATACCATTTGGTTTCCATAAAACCATAAATGGTATTCCCCACCACCAAAACCTATAAAAAGGTGGTAGGGGCTCCTCATTTCACATCCATCCATTATCTCATCCTTATGCTGCTGAAATCTCCCCTGAGCATTTTAGCCATTGCAAACCACATTGGAGAAGAGACCATTGGAGATTGGAAGTTGCTCATCCTTGGAGCTATTCAACCTCACCATTAGAGGTATTGATTCCGCAAGCACTTGCTTGCCCCATACTTTCAATACAAATTCTTTATTTTATATGTTCTTGTTCTTGATCTTAAATTATTTTTGTTATTTGCTTAATATCTTTGCTTAGATCCATGAATAGTCTTGTTTAATTAGTTTATGGTTATTTATTTACATTGAAACTGCTGCTACTAGTTAGCAGGTGCCCATAGCACTAAGCCTGGTTGCAAAACCGGGCCAACAACAAGAAACAATATTATAACGAGACGGTATGGTAGAACAATACATTGATTGTCCTCGCTCTTATAAAGAGCTTGAGAGACCAAAATCCTAACTTTTAAAAACCCTAATATGTAATCCCTAATATTTAACCTAAATTCACTTAAGTGACTTTATTACATTAATGTAGCCTTATATCTTAAGAACCCCCATAAGGTGTACAATGTTGAAATCAAATATAAAGAGCTTGAGAGACCAAAATCCTAACTTTTAAAAACCCTAATATATGTAAACCCTAATATTTAACCTATAGTCACTTAAGTGACTTTATTACATTAATGTAGACTTATGTATTAAGACCCCCAATAAGGTAAACAATGTTGAAATCAAATGCATATACTGAAAAACACATAACTGAAAATAAAACAAAGATAGACACTCTTCAGAAACTTCTTCTTTAAGGACAGTTCCTGAACCAGGTTGAGATCCATCAAGATGTCGTGTAACCCTAAAAAAGGTGTATCTCTTGAAGAATTCCCAACTTCTCGGATTCACTTCCCTGAACTTATGAATCACAGATCTCACGAACTCAATTATTAGACAATAATCTACATGCATGTTGCCTAACCTCACTAGTAGATTCCAATCCACATCCATGTATCAACCAATGGGGGATTATTCCCTAGATCCGCAACTACTGAACTAATTAGGAAACCATCCATACTAAGCTGATAACTAATCCCATCCTCTCTTCAAATCACTAGCTTCCTAAAATGCATAAAAGGCCTTTTCTTCAACAATTTCTTCACCATTTTCAACATCAGATGGTTCTTTGATAATAGCTGAACTAACTATATGTTATCTATCTTTGACCTTTCCCTTCAGAATATCATTGGCTCGCTATCTACAGTTCCAAACTGTATGACCTAGATTCTTGCAATATGAACATTCTATTTCTTATTTGTCTTTTCCTGATCTATACTGATTGTTTCTTGCATAGAATGCAAGTTCTATTGAAGCATCTCTTTCTGTTTCACTTGAATTAGTTCTCTATTCTTCTGCTAGCAATGCAACAATCATTTCGCTTGGGATTTGTGAATGTAGCTGACTTAGGGTAAAGATAGCACTATTGTACTTAGGCGACAAATTGTTCTGGAGAATAGTCTTGGCATCCTCTGCATCAACTACAGCCTTGAATTCTGCAAGTTGTATGATAATAGATATTAGATTGTTGATGTGGCTTGACATGGTGGCTTCCTTTGACACTTAAAGCTGAACACCTATAATTTTAGGAAATTTTTTGCATTTACCACTTGTGCCCCAAACAATTTATTCAGATTGTTCCATATATCCTTGGGATATTTATCGTTATCTATATGATGTAGCTTTGAATATGAGAGGGAAAGTCCAATAATGACTTTTTCCTTGTCATCTATGCTCTGCCAGTCTATTAATTTGTTAGTATCCTTAGGTGGTAGTTTCGTTCCTTTGACAATACCCTAGATATTCTTATTCATTAACTACATTTGGATCTTCACTTTCCACGTGTACTTTCCACGTGTAGAAGTTGAAACCAAAGTATTCCATGGCTATCAGATATGATCTCTTTGGCTTCGATTATTAAAATTAATTATTGTTGGAAATTACAATTTTAAAAAATAAAACAAAAGACAATTGTTGGAAAATTACCTCTGGAGATGCTCTATCATACGACAGAGTGTGGGTTGTGTACAAGGTCGTACAGATTGTATGGACTATGTAACGATCGAGAGAAAAAAGTTGACAACTAGTGTAATTAAATCATCAACTCTAACTCTTTGGTAGCTGTGCATGCATTCATTCTAACAAATAAATCATGAATTTCTTTGACGGCTGGGCACAATTTGACTAAATTCAAAATGGAAAATTTATTACGATTGTATCTAATTTGAGCAACAAATGACTTAATGGTAGCTTTGGTGACATGTCCTTGGTGGCGACAACAGAACGACAACACATATCATAAGGTCGACGACGGTTGTGGGTAGTAGTGGCGATTGGCTACAACTTCCAATTAAACCGATGGCTCTTAATTTATAATGGTGTATTCCAAAAAGCGATCACTCACTCTAAATGAAAATTGTGTCTCTTTTAATCGATCGGTGGCTTCTAACTTGGTAGCTGGACTATTGATCGATGACTCCTTTAAAATAATCGATAGCTCCAACAACAAATCAACGCAAATGAATCACATGCATTTCATAGTCCACTATCAAATCATTCACTAATAGTGAATCCTTGAACCAGTACCATGAAAATATCTTGCTATTCTGATAACCAATAAACGAGAAACCTTAGAGTGGGCGATGTTAGAAGGAACGTGATCTCAATAACACATAACAATATTATTATGAGATAGTATGGTACAACAATATGTTAAGGGTCATCACCCTTATCACCTTTATAAAGAGCTCGAAAGACCAAAACCCTAACTAATTAAAACCTTGATATATAACCTAAAATCACTTAAGTGACTTTATTACATTAACATAGTCTTATATCTTAATTTTTATAACAAGTTATACAACTTTACGAGAACTCTAGCCATAAAAACTCATATTTTTGTATAAAAAACACAAAAAACAATCCTGAATAAAAAAGTGGTGCTACCGGTAGCATCACTTTTTTTTGTGGTTAAAAATATATGCATGGACCAAAACAATCCTTCTTTTTGTTTACGAAAACATTAAATCAAGACTTGAATTGAAAAATAATGCTACTAGTAGCACACTTTTTTCAAAAAATGACATCATTATATAATTTTATCATGATTTAAAATTGTATTTATTAAATCTCTCAATAACACTATATAAAACTTGCACTGTGTTAAACACAAATTATTAAAAAAATTATTTTACCAATCTTTCCATATAAAATAAAAGAATTTATGATATTCATAATAAAATCATATATTAAACCATAAGATGTAGAAGTGATTCATATCAAAATTCAAACACTCCTTTAGAGTTGCCATACAAACAATGTCATCTTAATAAAAAAACAATGTTTCATATGCATATATTCAAATCAGCATATGGATTCTGACACACCATCAGAAACTAGATTTTCTTCAGATGATCAGATGAAGATGTAGATGACCAGTATTATTCTATACTATCATGTATGCCCAACATTTCATATGCCATATTCCTTCTCGATATGCATTGGTTTAGTAGATTCCCATGTTGCAACTATTTCTTGTGCCAACAATATTTTGATAATCTATGTAATTTTGGAGTGAAGAGTGCTTTTCTTTGTCATCTGGAAGCCATAAACTAGTATGTCAACATCCTTCTAATTTCAAAATGTCAATGCGATGATGATTTACATTTTGACCCT
Organism: Larix kaempferi; assembly: GCA_027924585.1. Taxonomy (NCBI): domain Eukaryota; kingdom Viridiplantae; phylum Streptophyta; class Pinopsida; order Pinales; family Pinaceae; genus Larix; species Larix kaempferi. The sequence goes on from BSBM01000428.1 coordinate 9,520,353, forward strand.
TTATTTTTCTCTTTTTGCAAACCTTTTTTCTCAACCACCATCTCTGGCTTGTACACACCATCAAATGGGTGTGTCTCTGTTGCATACCAATCTACTTCAATGGATATAATTTCTTCATTTTCGTTATTGAACTTCATAACTTTTTCAATCCAGAATGGATAACCACATGGATCTTCTGTAGCCAAAAATACAATCATGCAACCCTCCTTTATTATTTTGTACCGAGTCTCTATAAATGTCTTCCATTGCCTCACACTGTGAAGATGATATTCTATACCTGATATACATTTCCCTTTCCTCTGCTTGAGAAGACTGGACACCTTTAGGCTCAACATTACTTTCCTCATTTTAATTTGACATACTTTGTGGCCAAGAATCAATATCTCTACTGTGTCGGCATGCATTTTGAATCTCGACAACTGATTGCAATAAAAATAATTTTGAAGCATACATTTGACGAATTAGGATGAATTTCAGAAATGCTAAACCTCAGTATGCCGCCATTCTGCACTTGTTGAGTACTTTTTACCCCATATGTTAGAAAAATAGGAACGTAGAACAATAACATAAAATAAGATGCATAAATAAAACACATAAACACAATACAAGAGAGACACCAATATACTTGGTTCACCCAATACGGTCTATGTCCATGGAGAAATTGCCAATCCTTTTATTAATCTATCTTATAAATGAAAGGATATAACCTGGAGCATATCCGTTACAACTTCTTCTTCACTCTCTCACAGTCCCTCTCTCACAATCACAAAGATATTTACAATAATATAATACACAACCATGTTAAAATGATTTCTTTTTAAAGAGAGGTCACCAAGAGAAAATACCATGGTATACCCAATACCATGGGCCTATAAATCTCCCATTATTGACCAAGTCATGACTAGAAAATTACAACATTTTACAAGGCATTTTTTCTGAAATTTTTGCTATAGGGGAACTGCCCCTGAACCCCTACTGGGGTGGGAGGGGGAGGTGACTATAGTGAGGGGAAATCCCTCCCACACCCTCTTGTCATGGGATGGGATCCAAATACGGCTGAAACACAACCTTTGAATCAGAAAGATCAGGCTCAACAACCAACACCAAAGTAGTGTTTTCCCATCAATATTTTTTATACGAAATTGATATTGAAATCTAATGTCATTAAGTTTTTCAATGCACCTTTCTTCACCATGCAATCCCAAAATAAATCTTCGCATGTCAATAGTTTCCTCCAACATTAATACAATAGGCTCTTGACTATATGTTTTTCTAATAATTTCAGTTAATGATGGTAGGCTCCCAACATTCTTCCTCCCTAATGTGACCAAAAAACGACTAAAAATTTGATCAATATGGTCATGTGTACACCCAACAAGAAGGAAACCAACTTTAACCTTCTGAGAAATTCCCAATTCAACAAGCATGTTTAACAATCTAATTTTTGTTTTCTCGATTGGTGTTATCCAATTGTAGATATAGAACTCGAGGAATATTACCAGACCAATGAGTCAGCAGATGGTGAATTACAGTGATGGTTAGATTTGTATCATTATGAATATTTGGAGCTGTAAAGTAAATCCTTGGAGACATCTGACCATTAATATCCATACAACCAACCAAGTGAAACTGAATAAAATTTTCCTCTAAATTATTTGGTACATGAACAAAATGTGACAAAAGTGTTTTTTTTTTCTCTGATCCATGCCATCAGTTATCAAATCCATATACTTATGTGGATCATCATAACACTTCTTGCGATGTTTGTATAACTTTTTCTGTTCAATTGATTGTTGATTGCGATGTGCTTGAAGTTATTTGATAACATAATTTAAAAACAAAATAAAAATAAAACATTGATGATCTTTCAAAATTGATATTTATTCGAGAAAATAAAGTTTTTAAAGATGTACCTATTTATATCCCTTTTGATTTATCCCTTATTTGTTTAAGATAAGCACATATACTTCAAACCCCCATCCTTGACCTCTTAGGAATACAGACGTTGTCGAACTCTCTTTTCCACAGTCTTGTAAAATATGTCAATATCTAATGAAATTGTTATTTCCTTCAACATCCTGAACAAATGCCTTGTACAAGTTGTAGATGTCCCACCTTGAGAAATTATCTAGAATGTGTATGGTTTCTCTATCTATCATACTCTCTTCATGCTTAGAAAAGAAGTCACGCATCCATGACATTGCAATGCTTGTTATCGGCCCACTACCTCGTGCATAATATTTTTTAGAAAAAAATGTAGGATCCCTTTCTAGCCTTGTCTAGAATCTTGATAGTCTAAGATTGCGAATTGAGTGGATTCTTTTGAATGCCCTTCTGCAAAGAAAAATACTTCCAATGCAATAATCATAACCTTCCTTTGTAGAAACCATGCACCCCGCTAAATATGAATTTTGCATATTTATGTTCATTGATAGATATGCAAGGAATAATTGTAGTGTATTTGTTTCAAACAATGTGTTTGGAAACACTCACTTGAAATCAAATCAATAATAGAACTTCGACTTGTGAGCAAATATTTACTAGACCTTGTATAACTAGAATGCGTTGGAATGATATAAAATGGTATAGTCCTACACTTAATCTTGCTCATTGGTGCAATTTTCCTTTGTGTTTCATGTACCATTAAATCATCTCGATTAGAATGAATATCCTCATCACTATGAGGAATATCATCCCTCTCAATGAGATTCTCATAACCAAATTTAGGAGGAGAATGATTATCCTCATAAGTATCAAGTTTATCACTTGAGGTTAAATCAACATCATCAAAACTATTGGTATCTTCATCATTGGCGAGTTCATCATCACCAAAATTATCCTTTGTCCGATTAAAATCCTCTCTTGGAGGAAAATCATCATCGGTGCCATCAAAATCCTCGCTTGAAGGAAAATCATCTTCACCATTATCGGTGCCTTCATCCTCACCAAAATCATCATTGGTAACATCAAAATCCTTGCTTGAGGAAAAACATCATTGGTGCCATAAAAATCCTCACTTGGAGGAAATTCATCTTCACCATTATTGGTGCCTTCATCCTCACCAAAATCATCACCTGTGCCATTAAAATATTCGCTTGGAGGAAAATCATCATTGTTTCCATCAAAATCCTCGCTTGGAGGAAATCATCATCGGTGCCATCAAAATCCTCGCTTGGAGGAAAACCATTTTCACCATTATTGGTGCCTTCATGCTCACCAAAACCATCATTTGTTCCATTAAAATCCTCGCTTGGAGGAAAATCATCATTGGTTCCATTAGAATCCTCGCTTACAGGAAAATCATATTTAACATTATTGGTGCCTTTATCCTCACCAAAATCATCATCTGTCGCACTAAAATCCCCGCTTAGAGGAAAATCATCATCGGTGCCATCCAAATTTTTGCTTGGAGGAGAAACATTATCAGTCCCATTAAAATCCTCGCTTGGAGGAAAATCATCATCGGTGCCATTAAAATCCTCGCTTAGAGGAAAATCATCTACACCATCATTGGTGCCTTCATCCTCACCAAAATCATCATCAGTTCCATCAAAATCATTGCTTGGAGGAAAATCAACTTTGGTGCCTTGAAAATCTTGGCTTGGAGGAAAATCATCGTTGGTGTCTTGAAAATCCTAGCTTGGAGGAAAATCATCATTGGTGCCTTGAAAATCCTAGCTTAGAGGAAAATTGTCGTTGGTGCCTTGAAAATCCTCGCTTGGAGGAAAATCCTAGCTTGGAGGAAAAACATCGCTTAGAGGAAAATCATCATTGATGTCTTGAAAATCATCGCTTGGAGGAAAATCATCATTGGTGCGTTGAAAATCATCATCTTGCTCAGTGTCTTTAAAATCCTCATTTGGAGGAAGGTCTTCATCATCATCATCATCCTCATTATTTCCTTTAAAATCCTCACTTGGAGCAAAATTATCATCGGTGTCTTTGAAATCCTCACTCGAAGGAAAATTTCCACCATCTTCATGTATATCTTCAGAGATTGAGATTAATTCAGATGAGTCCATGACTTCTACATAAAAAGTAGAATGATAACCCAATCTTAACAAAAAAGAGAATGAATTTTTCCCGCACTCCTCACCAAAAAGTACAATGGTGCAACTGTCAACCCCCAACAATCTTATAGCTAAAAGAACAAAATTTTTCCTCTCCAAAATTTCCCTCCAAAATTTCCATGCAAAAATAAATCGTACATTTCTATTGCAATCATAACACTAGAAAAATTAATTTAATCTATTGCATACAAATTTGTAATAATACTAATTAAATCACATGTAGACAATGATATACAAACTTTGTAATAATATATTGGTTATTTACATTAATTCTTTAATCCCATAGTCATAACACTATTAAAATTTCATTTAATGGCATCCTATTTAAATTTAGTAATAACGCATTAGCTAATTATATTTTTTTAATTCCACATTCGTAAAATGAATAACGCTAAACATAATATTAGATATATAAACTATTTTGTTTTTATACTATTCACGTTTGAATTTGGAGCAATTTAATAGTGCTTTGAAGGTTAGTTTTTTATAATAAATGTTCCTATTTTATATTTATTTTGGCAATGCTTTTTTGTGCTTTTATCATTTTTTTTAATCCACATTCATATAGTAGTAAAATTAAACTTAATCTATGCTATATAAACACAGTTTTGTTTTCTATTGTCACCTCTTGCAAACAACGATCAAAGACATTGGAGCAATCTACAAGGTTTTCAAGACCACCGATGAGCTTCAGACATTGCCAAGGTTAGTTAAAATTTCATTTGTTAGTAATGTAAATGTTTTAATTTTTTTTTAATGTAATTTTTAATTTTTTTTCTTTGGGCTTAGGCATGCCCTTTGGATGAACAACAATAAATTTTACTTAAATTTTTTTCCTTTGGACTATGCATTTGACACCCAAAGGGAGGAGCATAATCCTCCCTTGTGCGCCCATAGGGGAATTCCCTAGGGCCACCCCTTGGGTGCACTAGGGAGGAGCTACGCTCCTCCCCTCGGTTCCCCTTTGGGTGCCCAATGCATAGCCCGTGCACTATGCATAATCGCGGCGCCTGTTGATCCAACGCTTTGGGAACCCAAAGGGGGCCTGGGGGAGGAGCAGAGATCCTCCTTGCTGTCCAAAGGGGTAGGTTACCTGCTCATTTGGGAAGAAAGGGAGAGATTGGATCCCCCCTAGGCCCCATTTAACCTTCCCCTTTAAGCAGCAAAGAGGAGCTTCTCTCCTTCCCTGGGCCCCCTTTGGGCACCCAAAGCACTGACCCATTGGGTTGGTGCTTTGGGAACCTAAAGAGGGCTTGAGAGGAGAAATAAAGCTCTTCCCTCATGTGCCCAAAGGGACACCCCTTTGGGTGCATGAGGGAGGAGTGGAGCTTCCCCCCTAGTGACCCCTTTGGTCACCCAATGCATATCCCATGGGATATGCATAGCCTTTGGGCTATGCATTGGGCGCCCAAAGGGGCCTCGAGGGGAGGAGCAGAGCTCTTACCTCCTGTGCCCAAAGGGGTGTGCCCTGGGGGAGCCCCTTTAGGCACACAAGGGAGGAGCTAAGCTCCTCCTCTTGGTCCCCCTTTAGGCACCTAATGCGTGGCCCAACCCAAAGGAAAAAAAAAAAAATTTAAATTTATGTTAATTTTTTTGAAGTGAATGTTTTTTTTTTAAACATATACTAAATTTTTTCGTTTCTAACTATAGGGAGAATGGCATCAAGAAATCTATTTGGAAACATCTATGGAGAAAGATCGGCGATGAAGTCATTGAAAAAAACAGTCGACCCATCTGAGAAGCCCATGACAAAAAAAAATTTAAATTTATGTTAATTTTTTTGAAGTGAATGTTTTTTTTTTTAAACATATACTAAATTTTTTCGTTTCTAACTATAGGGAGAATGGCATCAAGAAATCTATTTGGAAACATCTATGGAGCAAGATTGACGATGAATTCATTGAAAAAAACAGTTGACCCATCTGAGAAGCCCGTGACAAAGTTGTGTCCACTACGAATTTAAAAACCAAGAATGCTAGAGAATGGAAACATGCACCAGAGGAAGAGAAAATGGAGTATTCTTGGTTTCTGAAAGAGAAATATCAATGCAGGCCAGACATTATTCATTTATATTGTGTTATATTTGTATATCTTAAAACATATTATCACTCATTGGGATTGTTGCGAGATATTTGTTTGGTGCTGGGTAAAGACATTGTTTATGCACTAGTGAAACATGCTAAAACCTATGTCAAAATACAATATTGTTTGAAGGTTTAAAACTATAAGGTCGATGAAATTTTCACAGAATGTTTTGCAGGAGTCATGCACGATATTGAGTGTAAGAGTGTAAGTTTCTATATTTTTATATTTTTTTGAATTTGTTATAATTTGGATGACATGACAATGTAATATATATAATACAATAATGTTTTTATTTTGCAAGGTTTTTCTATGCCACTTTCCCATATTTTGAATGGAATTTATTCTACAGGAGAAAATCCAATGGATGTCATTAATGCCACTCTTCAGAAGGGAGAAGCACCAAAGAAGGGAGAAACACCAAAGAAGAAACAAGTGCAAAATGTTCATATTGATGAACTACAAGCACATAAAGGAAAATGTGTCCAACAATCAAATGAAATACCTAGGAAGGTTACATTTAAAAGGATATATTTCCCAACTGAACATGATCAATGAATTGTTGCTGATGAGGATGTTACTTTTGCTAGTAAGAGTAAGAATCACCCTTCCAAAAAAACTATGGATGAGGGTGTTTCCATTCCTGATCAATAGGTTGTTCTTTTAGATATAATTGCCTCAAGACATAAAAGTAGGAGACACGATGTTCAATCCAATGTTATCGCTCAAAATAAGAGTGAAAAATCGGGGGATAGTTTGGAAATCACCACTCCAGGCGGTAATCTAGATGATGGTGTTTTCAAGACAACACAAAATGCCATTCGAGATCGATGTGGAGGGATAATTTGGTTCACATTGGGCATACATTTGATTTAAATGCGAAACAACTTTACAGACCCACATAAATCTTTTGCATGTTCATAACTTGAAAGCATTGATGAGGCACAATCCCTATGCACATGTAGTTGACTACCTAGTTTTGGTTCACCCGAAATATGTTCCTGTTAAAGATGCATTTGATGAATCAAGATGTTTTCATGACAACTACTATGTTTTGGGGGGGAATCATTTTTCAGAGGCCAGAAGAGAATTGATGCAGGAGTTTCCCAAAAATCCTATTTTTCAAACAATCAAATGCATCATGGTTTAACAAATGTGGAAGAAAAACTATTGCATGGGATCATAACACAGATAGAGACTATCAGATGTCCATAGAATTCATTCAAAGGTTTAGATTTATCCATAATGAATTTGAACAAATAGGTGGTGGGGATAAATAAAAAGTTGATGCAGATTTCAGGAAATAATTGTTGTTGTACATGTAACTTCAGAAGATATTCTTTTGTATATTATTATTATTATTATTGTACCTCCATCGGAGATGTTTTTCCTCCTTTCAGGGATGTCATTATTGTATTTGGTAATGTAAGAATATCGAGGTAAAACCTCCATTGTAAGTCGGGGCAATAGTCCCCAAAAGGATAAATGTAAAATGTATTTTTTAGTCTCCCTAGGATAGGTCGGCCCAGTTAATTGAGGAATTCGACCCCATTAGGGATTTAGGTTAGTCACACATAAAGTATAAATAAGGAGGTGCTCTCCCTCATTTGGATAAACACCAACAAGCAATTTCTCTTTAAGGAAGAGATAGACAAGTTCGCTAAAGGAAGAAGAAGGAAGTTGCAGAAGTCATCTTATCTTTGGTTTTTCCATCTTGGTTTGATATTGTACTAAGTGACGAATCTATTATTGAAGAAGTTGCGGGGTTTTATCCTTTATGGTTTCCCCAAAGAAAATTCTTGTGTATTGTTGTGCTTGTCTATCTTTCATTTTAAATATCTAACATAACTGAATTAAAGTGCAAACCCTAACATGGTATCAGAGCCACTCTGAAAGAGGGCACTATGCAGCAACGAAAAGCTAGGGTTTCCAAATCCAAGGTCTTCTCTCCACAGATCATCCAGAAAAGAGGGTTAGTCCAACTCGTCTCAAGAAGGCACATCTTTTGGTGGTAGCATAATTCAGTTTGGAGAATTTTCATTTTTGGCCCTATCACTATTGCTCGGGGGAAACTAGGGTATCAAATTTTTGGAGCTTCTATTCACCAATCCAGGAAAAGGAGTACATTAGACAACTTTCCTTGAGTATGCACATCTTTCTATCAAAGAAGAAGTTCAAGATTCCAATTTTGAAAAATTAGGGTTTCTCTGTCAAACCCTAGGTCAGCCAGCCCCAAAACCAGGTTGGGCATCTCAAATTGGTAAGATCTAATTCCTTTCTATTTACATTTGAGGTTCTCATATCAAAATGTCAAATCACACCAAGCTTGAGGATAAGATTTAAGGAGCTGATAACTTTCGAGCATGGAAGTATAAAATCTCTCTCGTTCTAGAAGAGAATTATTTGGACAAATATGTGAATGAGGAGGTTCCAGAACCAGAGGGAGTTGATGACAAAGTAATACAAAAGAAGAACATGATCAAGGCCAAAAGTATCATTGCTGACTCCATCAAGGACCATCTCATCCCTCATGTATCATCCTTGGTGACCCCTAAGAAGATGTCCGATGCTTTGAAAAAGTTATATGAAGGGAAGAACATCAATCATAAGATGACTTTGAGGAACCAACTCAAGAATGTGAAGAATAAACACTCATAAACTATTCAATCTTACTTCACAAGAGTCTCTCAGATCAAGGAACAACTTGAGGCAATTGAAGATAATGTTGAAGAAAGAGAGATTGTGATGACTACCTTGAATGGTCTCCCAATATCATGGGACTCATTCATTCAAGGAATATGTGGAAGAAATAAACTAATCACGTTCAACAGAATATTGGAAGAATGCACCCAAGAAGAAGTTCGATTAGTAGCAAGAGAAGAAAAGATGGGAGCTAATGATGACCAAGCCCTAACTGCTCATACTAAGAATAATCAAAACAAGAGGGAGGATCACCATCACAAGAAGTAAAACATATACCATAGGAATCATGGATTTAGAAGAGACCTCTCTAGTATTAGGTGCTTCAATGTGATGAGAAAGGACATTATTCAATAAATTGTCACAGAAACCAACGATCCTATAGGAGAATCGAGAAGAGGCATCATGCTCACACCGCTGAAGATGATGAAACAATAAGGAAGAAAACCAGAGAAGAAAGGGATGATTCTTCAAGTGATGAAGAATATGTTTTAATCTCAGCCCTTACATGTACCATCACCCATGGAAGCAATGATTGGCTTGTGGATGGTGGAGCATCCAAGCATATGACAGGGTACAAAGAATCTTTGGTCAACTTATCATAACATGAGTCACCCCACGAGGTGAAACTTGGAGACGACTATTAGTATCCTATAAAAGGAAGTGGAGAAGCCTCTTACAAACTAGATTCAGGAAAATCAAGAAATATGAAGGATGCTATCTATGTACCAGGTTTGAAGAAAAATATTCTCTCCATTTCATCCTTAGATGCTAAAGGACTTCGTGTTGCATTTGTTGATGTCCAAGTGCTAATGTGGCTAAGAGGAAAGACAATAAATGATGCAACAGTAATTGGAGAGCAAGAGGGAGGCCTATACAAGTTAAAATGACAACCAAAACAAGCGTTGGTTCATGACTTCATGGAACCAAGCGAATTATGGAATAGAAGGCTTGCACATGTACACTATAGATCACTACCAATTGCAAGCAAAGCAATATCAGGTCTACCAGAAATTCAAACAAAGTAAGAAGGCATTTGCAAGGGATGTTCACAAGGGAGGATTGTGAAGAAGTAATTTCCTAGCAGTGAAAGCAAGGAAAAATGAATCTTGGAGATAATTCACTCAGATGTGTTTGGACCCAAGTCTTCCAGCTCCTTAAGCGGGTATGCATACTATGTTTATTTCATAGATGATTTTTCTCATAAGACATGGATTTATGTCTTGAAAGGAAAAGATGAAGTGTTTAGCAAATTCAAGGAATTCAAAGCCTTGGTTGAAAATCATATTGAAAGGAATCTCAAGAATTCATGATCAGACAATGGTGGAGAATTTACCTCAGAAGAATTCAAGGATCTTTACAATGAATTAGGGATTAAGAGGGAGTTGAGCACTCCTTACAATCCTCAACAAAATGGCGTTGCAAAATGTCAGAAAAGAACAATATTGGAAGCATCGAAGGAAATGCTCCATGATCAGGCTCTCCCAATTCACCTTTGGGAAGAAGCATCAAGAACAATTGTGTATGTACAAAACCGTACACCTCACCATGTATTGAACAACAAGACTCCAGAAGAATATTTCTCAGGAGAGAAACCAAAAGTCAACCATCTTAGAATATTCGGCTTCCCTGTGTACTTATACATTTCAAAAGAAAAGAGAACAAAACTAGACCCTTCAGGGAATAAGGGTATATTCGTGGAATACAGTGACACATCAAAAGCTTACCGAATATACTTCCCAGGATTGAAGAAGATCGAAATCAACAGAGATGTAACTTTTGATGAAGAATCAGCCTACAAAAAATCAAGACAATAACATACTGAAGAAACTGAAGAACCTGAAGTTACCAGAACCAGAGACATATTTATGGAAGAGAAAATCCAAGAAGATCATGAAGACCATGTCATAACAAAATCACAAGAACCTATAGATCCACCTCGTGAGAAGTACTCCCACAAGAGAAGACCAACATGGGCAGGTGAAGCAATACAAGATGCAAAGAAGTATGGTGCTCCAGATGGGACACTTGGATAAAGCAAGAGACCCAGACCATACTCCAACTATGTGGCCCTACTATGCGACATCATTGATAAAGAACCTTCCAACTATGATGAAGCAGCAAAAAAGAAGGCCCTGGAAGGATGCCATGATTGAAGAGTACCAGTTGATTATGAAGAATGATGTCTGGGAGATAGTTCCGAGACCAGAAGGGAAGTTTGTTGTGACTTCAAAATGGATCTACAAGTTCAAGCATGCTGCAGATGGTAGCATCGAAAAACACAAGGCAATATTTGTGGCACGTGGCTTCTCCCAGAAAGAAGGCATAGACTACAAGGAGACATTTGCACATGTAGAAAGATACACTTCCATCATATCTATACTTTCTTTAGCCGCAGTAATGAAATGTAAGGTACACCAGATGAATGTCAAGACATCATTCTTGAATGTTGTAGTTGAAGAGGAAGTGTATGCGGAGCAACCACTGGGATTCGAGACACATGACATATAGACTTATGTGTGCAAGCTAAATAAAGCCTTGTATGGTTTGAAGCAGGAACCCAGGACATGGTACGACAGGATGGACAACTTTCTAATGCGATTAGATTCACCAAGAGTAAAGAAAATTCCAACCTCTACTTCAAGGTTGAGGCCAGAAGACCAGTAATATTACTGCTATATGTAGATGACCTGTTCTTAACAGGGGAGGATGAGCTCATTGTAGAAACAAAGAGAAGGCTTGCCACAGATTTCAAGATGAAGGACCTGGGAATGATGCACTACTTCTTAGGTATGGAGGTGTGGCAGAGTCTAGATGGGATTTTCCTTAGTCAAGGAAAGTATGTAGTGGAGAATTTGAAGAGGTTCAGAATGATGGACTACAAGGCAATGACCACACCAATGGCATCAAACTTGAAGCTATTGTGTGATGCTTCTTTAGAGACAGTTGATGCCATGATGTACATGAAAATGATTGGTTTGTTAATGTACTTGATGAACACGAGACCAAGCATATGCTTTGCTGTGAACACCCTGAGCCAGTTCTTGACAGATCCGAGACGTGTTCACCTGATTACTGCAAAGTATATATTGAGGTACTTAAAGGGTATAATTGAGTATGGAATCAAATATGCGACGAATAAGAAGATTAACATGCATGGTTATGTTGATTCATATTGGGCATGCATTTCGACAAATAGAAAGAGCACTTTAGGATGTTGCTTCAGTTTGGGATCCGACATGATCTCTTGGTTTAACAGGAAGCAGTCAAATGTGGAACTGAGTACAGCCGAAGTAGAGTATATTGCAGCCTGTTCGACTAGTTGTGAGGCAGTATGGATTCGAAATCTACTGTCATATTTATTTGATCTTGAGTTAGAGGCGAATTGTATCTTTTGTGACAACCAAAGTTTTGTAAAATTATCCAAGAACTCAGTGTTCCATGACAAGTAGAAGCATATTGAGATCAAGTACCACTATATCTAGGATATGATGCAGAGAGGAGCAGTAAAGCTCTAGAATGTGGTGATAGACGATCAGATATACGATGTGTTGACCAAGCCGTTAGCAAGAATGAATTTTGAGTACTTCAGAGAGAAGCTTGGTGTTATCTAGATCGATGTTCCTTCGAAGAGGGAGTGATGTGACATGTCTGGAAGACGCTGGTGCATCAGGGTTGTATTTTACATGGTGGAATATATAGGTAGTATGAAAGGACGTAATACATCTAGGACGATCCTGGCTGTATCCACCTGTGAGAAGACGCTGGTGGTCCATGGGTCATAAAGCATCTGGGATGCGCCTGGGCTGTATCTTACATAGTGGAAGATGCAGGTGGTACGAAAGGATGTAATGAATATGGGATGCTCCTTGGCTGTATCCACATGGTTGAAGACGCAGGTTGACTGAGAGAATCGTAATACATTTGGGATGTATCCAATGGGTGGAATACGCAGATGTTCCTGGGATGTATCCACTGGGTGGAAGGCGCAGGTTGAATGGGAGAGAGACGTAATACATATGGGATGTATCCACTAGGTGGAAGACAAATATGTTCTTGGGAAGTATCCACTAGGTGGAAGACATAGGTTGTCTGGTGGACATGGTATATGCACCTGGGATGCTCTCCACAAGAGATGACGAGATGATCCAGATATAATGAGATGATAGTAGGAGACGCAGGTGATTTATCTAAAAATGTAATATGTGGTCCTGGGATGTACCTACTTGATGGATTTCTCATATAGATGATGAAGTCCTATATGAGAGCTAGGCTTACATCCAACATGAAAAAGGGATAGCTTTGTAGAACTTCTCATGACGAGTAGATTCGAGATATGTCACTAGTCAATGATCAACAAGATGAGAATTGCTACATCAACGATGATGATGATCTAGTTATGATGACGTTTTCCAGAGATTGTGTCAAGCTGTAATGATGACTTTGTAGAGAGAATACCTTCCTAGTTAAGAGGGAGTATTGTTGTAAATGTAAGTTTGGAAGATATTATTTTGTATATTATTATTATTATTGTACTTTTATTGTACCTCGTCCGGAGATGTTTTTCCTCCGTTTGAGGATGTCATTATTGTATTTGGTCAGGTAAGAATATCGAGGTAAAACCTCCATTGTAAGTCGGGGAAATAGTCCCCAAAAGGATAAATATAAAATGTATTTTTTAGTCTCCCTAGGAGAGGTCGACCCAGTTAGTTGAGGAAGTCAGCCCCATTAGGGATTTAGGTCAGTCACACATAAAGTATAAATAGGGAGTCTCTCTCCCTCATTTGGATACACACCAACAAGCAAGTTCGCTCCAAGGAAGAGAAAGATAAGTTCGCTAAAGGAAGAAGAAGGAAGATGCATAAGTCATATTATATTTTGTTTTTATATCTTGGTTTGATATTGTACTAAGTGACAAATCTATTGCTGAAGAAGTTGCAGGGTTTTCTTCTTTATGGTTTCCCTGAAGAAAATTCTTGTGTATTGTTGTGCTTGTCTACCTTTCAGTTTAAAGATCTAACATAACTGAATTAAAGTGCAAAAACTAACAATAATGTTGTATGAAAATAGGTATCTCGATTAAAGAGGACAATCTGAAACATAAACGTTTGAGGGGAAGTGATGCATTTAGAATGGGGCCCATGCGGGATTTGATTGATGAGATATTTAACGTGTGGGAGAATATTGGCATAAAAAATAAAATGGTAAAAAAATAAAGCAGCTGCATGGAGCAGTGGTCAAGGAGTCCCTATTGTCAAGAACTTGCCAGAAGATATGCCTATAACACCTTGGAGATCATTGCAAGGTGTGAAGGATGAAACACTTATATCTACAATACTGTCACGTGTAAATTCAGGTGAATTATCCATGGAGGAAATGTGCAATGAATTTGAAAAGTAAGTTTGTAGATTGTTTTTATGTTGTAAAGTTTATTTTTTGAGTTTAAGATGTTTTATTAATTAAGCATTGTGTTATATTATTAGACGTGATTGTAAATGTCATTTATTTTTACATCATGTAGTCATAAGGTTTACATGAAAATACAAGAGGATATGGTTATAATGTTGGGTGAGAAGAGTTGGGATGATATCAGATGCAACTATCCAAATTCAAGCTCCATAGAAAACTTAAAACATTTTTTTTATTGCATACCAAAGGTATGCTGATTTATGATCTATTCTATTTTATTTATTTATTCAATTCATTTCTATTTTATTACTTATAGATATAATTTTATTTTCAAAGATGCCAAAGAAGAGTATAGTACCAGAGTCTTTCAAAATTCATATTCAAAGAGTCAAAATAGAATGACAAAGAAGACAAAATTTCGCAAACATTGAACTTGATGATACCCTTGATCATCACATTTAGAATGGGAGCAACACTATGCAATATAAAGTGATTTTGGGTGATTTTGCAAACATTGCAAATCTTGTTCCCCAAAATGAGTACTCCCTAGTTATTGCATATATCCCTTATGCATACAATATCAAAAACATTAATTATGATTGTGAGCCTTATACATACCATTAATTCAATAAAGTGGTTTTGGGATTTATGGATGTCACAACATCATCTCTATGGAGATTTCTTGTTTTCCATTTAGACGTACAAGGAGGAGCCATGCTAATAACCTTCAATGATAAAACAAACTTAAGTAAACAACTGCATTGGTAAGATATTTGCAGTGTATTATTAAACATTTGAATTTAGAAATCAAATTTATTTTTCTATAAATTAATTAAATTCTTATCTATTTCTATTATATGCATAAGCCTAATATTTGTAGCTCTAGCAGTGATCCATTTATGAATGATATTGAAAACATACATCTTGCTTCTTGGACAAAAGATGAGACCTGTAAATCTCTTTTAATCAATGCAATGAGTGAAGGCAAATACAATCAAATATTGACTCATGTTGTGGTTAACAAGTTGACATATGAAAAAAGGGGTTTGAAAGGAGAGATTGTAAACATCTACCAGAAGCCACAAACATTGATTAATTATCTCATAGATACTTTTTTCAAAAGAAGGAGATTGGGTTTTAAATTTGTTTTTGGGATCAGGTAATATTTCTGATATTACATATGAAACTAGTGCCATTAATCTATATTTTTTAAATTTATGTTTCATTATGCTATTTAACTTTATTTTTTTTGTATGTGGTGATTATGTACAACAATAGCATGCTCCTTACAGAAAGGAATGAATTGCATATCCCTTGATAATGAGCCACTATGGTGCAAGTATATCAAGCAAATAATTAATGCTATGAAAGTTCTTCAAGATGAAATGTAGAAAGTTGGTTTGAAGAAATGAGAGTTTAGTGAGTCACTTGTGGCAAAGTTCCAAAAGAGCCTCAACCACCATTAAATTGGATGTTCCGAAATGATCACTTTGGGCATTTTGCAGAGGTAGAGGACCTAATGGTAGAACACATTGAGGTTTAGGAAGAGAGCCAAGCAACATAAAATGTCAACTTCGATGAAGATTTCAGCCTGCATGATATTCTTGATTAGTTTCATATCGTCGAGGAAAATGTCAAACTTGACAAATTTTCGATAAGATATTTTTGTAATGTTTTGACTTTAAGATTTTATTTTGAGAATAACTAATATGTTGTTTAGAAATATATGGTATACCTTTTGTCGAGTTTATGTAAATCATTACTTTATGGAAAATAATGTTAAATAGTATCATTTTTATACATAAATAAATGAAATTACGTTAAAAATGGTTTGAAATGTCTTTTTAAAAAAAAAAGAAAGTTGTCAAAAAATGACTTATTTAACAGAAAAGTTTAATAAAAAAAATTCCAAAATATATGTATGTTTTCGTTCTAACTAGCTTCTAAATGTTAAAAAAAATGTATGTATTTTTTTCATTATAACTAGCTACTAAATGTATATATTTTTTGTAAAATTTGAAAAAATCCCATTCGTAAATAAAAGTTATAGTTTCTCCATGACCAAGAAGTTTCAAAATCACAAAAAATTACTCGAAGTGAAAACTGGTGCAACCAATATACACACTTCTTGAAACGGAAGTAGAATCAACTATTAAAATTTACCCCCAAAAAAACAAGAACAATATTGAGTTCTTGTCAAGATGTATAACTTATTTTATATGTATATGCTTGAAATCATATGGTCAACTTACATGGTCTTCACTATAAATATAGCATAGAACATTTGTGCGCACACATCATTCAAGTCAAAATAACCATTTGTTTTGTTGGTATACCATATATAAGTAGAATCCAAGTATGATAAAACCAAGAACCATTGTCAATAAACCATGGAACATTACCACTAATTATGCATTGGTGTTTTACATGTATTTTGAAAGTTCCTTGTACCACATCTAAGCGAGGTTATAGTTGTACATAGTTATCACTATAACCAACATATCATAACCATAACATTATTATTAGCATGGAACCATTACAACCATAATATCATGTCAAAAGCATATATATACTTAAATAAGTATGACCCAAGCCTTATAATGGATACGATTATTGGAACCAAATACATCCTTAATGCTTTAATATTATTATTAGCATGGAACTATTACAACCATAATTATCATGTGAAAAACATAGATAAAGTTAAATAAGTATGTGTTAGGAACCTGTGTCAACTCTTCTCTTTACTTTGTTAGTATATTGTTGTTGGATGCATATGCTTTGTAAGTCTTACTGTAGTATTTGTTGATCCATAGTTTGTATTAGCCCATGGTATTGACCCATAGACATATGCTTTGTAAGTCGTCTCGTAGTATTATATGTTCCATGGTATTGACCCATAGTATTGGGCATAAAATTAGTATATAAGTGTGTGTTGAGGCCAATGAAGGTACCGTGAATTTATTTGTATTGAGCTTGCTCAAAAGAGGTTTCCCCCTCGAAGTGGCCTGCGATCAATACAAATATTCCGTGATCTCATATATTGTGCATTTTATCAATTAATTGTTGCAGGTTTCTCTCATTTGGTATCAGAGTAGTTTCTTGGGCTCGTTGGGTGGAATTTCTGCCAATTTTTTTTTTTCGCATCTGTTGTAGGTTTGGATCTGGGAATAATCCCTATCCGCTTAACTATGGGAAGTACTTGGGAATAAGCCATAAAACGCATTGTGAGGAGTACCACAGGAACCCTGAAGTAGCTGTCCCATTGAGAGGACCTGGGCAACGACCCCTACCTGATTCACTAGTTCCCACCGGTGAGGTAAACCAAGAGCTATCGTTTGTGGCAAAGCAGTTATCAGTTTTACTTGAGCCATGGAGTGAGGTGTACTGCCCCAATACGCAAGTCGTTAGACAACATTGGTGGCCGAGTGAAACCCCTGAACCATTAGGAAGCTGAGCATACCTGGGGTCATATTTATTTTCAGCTGAACTGCTGCCGATCACTTCCGTGTCATCGCAGATCCATGTGTTACCGATCACTTCCGCGTTGTTGCAGATCCATTTGTTGCCCATCACTTCTGTGACGTTGCAGATCCATCTGTTGTCACTCACTTCCGCGCCGTTGCAGATCCAGCCGTTTCAGATCCATTTCGAAAGCCATTTCAATCCAGCTGTTTTATATCCATTTTAGATCCAACCGTTTCGGATCCATTCTGAAAGTCGTTTCAGATCGAACCATTTTCAATCCATTCCGAGCAGTTTCTGATATCGCCATTTCAGATCCATTCCGAAATCTGTTTCAGATCCATTCTGGAAAAAAAAAGAAAAAAAGAGAAAGAAGAAGAAGAAGAAGAAGAAAAAAGTATAAAATTCTATTTTTTCTCCATATCTTCAGATCCAGCCGTTTCAGATCCAACCATTTTCGATCCATTTCGAGCCATTTCAGATCCTGCCGTTCCCTTTGGCGCCCAAGCAAACTCAGTGCTTGCTCACCCTCCCTCCCCCATCCTCCTTCCACCTCCTCCGACCAACCCCTCCCTTCCCCCTCCTCCCCCTCCGCCTCCCGCCGTGTGCCTTGGCCCACGGAGGGAGAAGGGACCGTAGGCCTTGGTCTGCAGAGGGAGAAGGGAGGAGGAGGGGTAGGAGGGGGAAAGGGGCAACGAGAGGATGAGAAGGGCGAGGAGGGGGAAGGGATGGGGTGGTGGGAAGTGGGGGGAGTTGAATTGTTTTTAATTTTTTTTTATATAGTATGTTTTAATTTTTAATTTTTTTTTAAATTGTTTTTTTATATAGTATTTTTTTTTGGTTTAGGTTTTAATTTTTTTTTAAATAGTTTTTGTTTTGGGTTTAGGTTTTTTTTTTTTTACATAGTTTAGGGGGGGTCGGTTTAGGTTTTAATTATTATTTTTATATAGTTTAGGGGGGTGGGTTTAGGTTTTAATTTTTTTATATAGTTTGGGGGGGTGGGTGGAGGGGGAAGGGGCCGGGAGGAGGTTTTATTTTTTGTAAATTTTTTTTTTTTTTTAAAACCAAAATTAAAATTTGTTTGTAGATTCCATAATCAATGCACTGCAAGAACATTGCAATCAACAATCAAATGAATGACAAAATTTGTACAAACATCGCAAGAAGTGTTATGATGCTCCACATAAGTATATGGGTTTGATAATTGATGGCATGGATCAGAAAAAAACACTCTTGCCACATTTTGTCCGTGTGCCAAAGAATTTAAAGGAGGAAAATTTCAAAGAATATGCAAGTTTCAAAAAAGTTGTAATGTATCTCTTGAAGTTGTTTTTTATTTATTTATTTATTTTTTCTTTCAATTTAGGGGTTGATTTTAAAGTTTTTGTAAACAACAGTATGTGATGTTTAGGCCATGGCTCTATTTTTTACCCTGAATAAAAGACGTGTATACTGGTATCAACACTTTTCTATTTGGGAGGTGTTTTTGGTGTTTTTTTGCAAAAATCATCATTTATATGGCTAGACTTCTTGTTCATAGTATAAAATTCTCGTTTCATAGTATAAGTGGTTACATCAATATATACTTATATTCCATTTTCTTTTTAAATATAACAAAATCATCCAACTATTGTTATTAATATTTAATTGCCGTTTTTAGTATGACACCATTATATTTCACCTTTACATTCAAAATCATCCAACTATTGTTATCAATCTTTAATCATTGTTTCTTTTGATATGACCCATTATATTTAACCTTTACATTCTCAAGATGGAGTTCAAATTCTTTATATATTTTCTGTTGACATTGTATCTTCTCATCTTTCTCATTATGAAGTCACTACTACATTAGCGTTTACTGTTTTTACTATTTACTATTTACTGGTATCTTCTCATCATGAAGTTGGTAGTAAATTGGTATTTAATTTTTTGATGTTTTAGATGTTTTTTTAAAACTAAAAATGATGTTAAAATTTATTATAAACAAGTCATTTCATTTAAATAATTTGTTTAGTAATTATAATAATGACTAAATTATATTTTAAAGAAGGTAATAAACATTATTTTCCATAAACATCACGCTAACAAGTTATAGGTCAATTTTTTTAAATGCAGGTATATTGCAATTGTTTTGTCAAAATATTTTGACTTGCCAATATAAAATTCCTTTTCCTAATATTCAACTTTAAAACATAAAAAATATTTATTTTTTATTGTGCTGAGAGTTGCTCTACAGCCAAGTATGAGGAAGATCTTGTGAGTCGAGTGTTTGTTGATATTGTCGCCCATAAATAAAATGTAATAATTAAAAGTAAAAAGTAATAATATGAGGGAGATCTTGTGAGTCGAGTGTTTGTCGATATTGTCAGCCATAAATAAAATGTAATAATAAAAAGTAAAAAGTAATAATATGAGGGAGATCTTGTGAGTCGAGTGTTTGTCGATATTGTTGGCCTTAAATAAAATGTAATAATAAAAAGTAAAAAGTAATAATATGAGGGAGATCTTGTGAGTCTAGTGTTTGTCGATATTGTCGGCCATAAATAAAATGTAATAATAAAAAGTAAAAAGTAATAATATGAGGGAGATCTTGTAAAAGCTCCATGAGTGCAATACCTGAGACGAGGTTTGCACCTTGGGAGATTTGATCCCTCTTGGCCTTGATAGAGCCTAGGATTTGGATCTAGGCTGGTTATAATAAAATTGGTTTATTTGTTATTTATCTGCACAAGAGTCTTGAAATAACAATTTTTATTTGTTTTTTGTCCTATTTTTTAAATTAAAAAATTAAATAGAAATATAAAACTCTAAAAAATTCTTTAAATTGCCAAGTGATGCTTATTTTAAATACAAAAGATATGATTTGAGTAATTTGATTTAGTTCATATTTCAAATTTTTTATATAACAATTTGTTAATATTTGATAAGATATTTGAAACATGACGCAAGCCTCATACGTCATGTTGCCAAGTGATGCTTATTTTAAATACAAAAGATATGATTTGAGTAATTTGATTTAGTTCATATTTCAAATTTTTTATATAACAATTTGTTAATATTTGATAAGATATTTGAAACATGACGCAAGCCTCATACGTCATGTTTGCTAACAGGCGATTGCAAAATCCCTCGCTTAAGCATGGTTTCCTTAAAGGATGGAAACGGTCCTTTGTCTCTTAGTCTTCTCTTGTCCTTATTCCGACTCGGGTATGCTTGGAAAAATAGTAATAGGGGCAGTTCTCCTGGGATAAAGGGTTTTGGGACGTCTTGATCTCTGCTGAATCACAAGTTTTTGGTATATCTGGCTTGCGGGCTGTTAGATATACCCTTGGGAGGTTGCTGTTCCCATGATTAAAAAAAAAACAGTAATAAGGACAGGGACTACTCTAGAACTTCAAAGACCTGATGCAACGACGATTGCTTATTTTCCTTTCTTTATTGTTGAATGGAGATCTCGCATTCTTTGGCTGAAGCAACTTGGAAAATTTTTCATCTTTCATAAATCTACTTAAAAACAATGAAATGACAAATATTCTTTTAATCAGACTTTGAAAATGTGTAAGTTTTAGAAACATATGCTATGGAATGAAATTGGATGGAAAAATAAGTTGCAACATATTTGCTTAATTGTCACAAATCTTCAAAATCACTAATGGTAATCAAATCACCATTTATTAGATTGGCTTAATCGTCACAAATATTCAAAATCACTAATGCTCATCAAATCACCATTTATTGTTTATAAAACTTTCCTAATTTATAATAAATATTTTTATATATTAGATTAATTAAAAATATGTCTCTTGTTAATTTATTTTTTTAAAATAAATTTAAAATATTACAAATTTATAAAAAAATTATATAAATTCAAAAATATTATAAATTATATTTTAAATAGTTTATTTTTTTAACATAAACATGGAATATATTTATATATATAAACACTTGTACAAGGAGAATATTATAAACTATATTTTAAATAGTTTTTTTTTAACAGAAACATGAAATATATTTATATATATAAACACTTGTACAAGGAGAATCAAGTCAACCAGAAAAGAGAGGAAATACAAAAACCTAGGAATGGTCCATCTAGGGAAAATGAGAACTATAATCATGTTTATGACTTCATGTTTCCTTAATTGTCTTACATTTCTTCTTTTAACAATGTAGATTCAAATAAACTGATTACAAATATATTGGCAAAAAAACATAGAGTTTGCTGCAAAATGGAGAAAGCAGGAAAATACACTTCATTCCTGGGGATGAGCCTCTACTACTGCTTGTTGTGGGGATGCGTCACCTTCCATGGTTGCTGGTCCAGCTGGTGGCTTTCAATTCCACTGATTTTCTTCGAGGCTTTCAACCCCCTTTGAACTTCAGTCAAATTCTCTCTGAGATGGCAGAAGCGGTCCTCATTTCTCTCGTTCCTGTGCATGAAAACCTCTTGAATTTTATAGTTCAAACTAGAGAGGGATCACATAATAGTTTCCTACCATTCCATTCCTTGAGGGCTTTTCCTACCTCATTAACATAATTCTTTGCATCTTCCAACCATAGTAGCATAATTCGAGTTTACAAAATAAAAAAATATAATTTCAACAACCTTTCATATGGCAAGTGTGAGTGACGGAAACTAGTTATTAATAATTATTTTGATAAAAGAGTATAAATTGAATGGTATTTATGTTTTATAGTGTTTAAGTTTGTTTATTTTAAATTGGTTTTCAAACTTTAATTTTCCATTACTAAGAATCTGTATTCGTATTACACTTACACCGAATATTCGTCGAATTCGAATTTGTTCGAAATTTTCGTACATGAAATGCCAATACGGCCAAATTATGCTACTATGCTTCCAACTTATTGATATGCACCCGAGCATGGGTGTCCAAATCCTTGACTCTAGTGTCTAGGCAGATGAGGTCTTGGGTTGTATGCCTACCTTCTTCCAGAGCTGCATGGGACACCTCATATGTGTAATGCACCATTTTTGTGGTGTCTGACATAATGTTCTTAATATCCCATACTTCGTGCAGGACATCCTCCATGTCCTTGCTCTTTCATGTCGTACTTCTCTGCATTATTCGCCCGCTTCCCTCACGAATTCTCATCTCCATTCAAGGGAAATTGCTCTTCGAGAAATGAGAAATAACCCAAGTATGCGCCATCCATAGTATGCCTGAGGTGGGTGAGAATTTATGATCCTGTCCTTGCCTTTCTAGTACAGTAAAGGATTAATGCAAGTGAAGAATTCCCTGATTGTCTCGAGGGTGGTGGCATTTAAAGGCTTCATTATGGCCATCAGCCTCAAATGACCAGTTGTGTAATGTCCCCCATTTTGACCCTTATAATATTTGGACTATAATGTAAATATTGTATGCATATTTTGTATGATTCCTAGCGTGGAGCTCAAGGCCAAGGCCCCGCTAGTGAACGCTCGATCTTGAAGAGGAAATTATGTTGGTATTAATTAACCCATGTGCAAGTGAGCCATGGGAATTGTAAATATGCATTTTAATATAAATGCCCACAACTAGCTATGAAATGCAACAAGAGATGAGGGCATGATATTGCACGGAATTGGGAGGGAAATATTCAAACCCTTGAGCCAATCAAGTCAAGCCAAGTGTCAATGAGAGAACCCATGAACCATCAACTACCCATGTTGACTTTGGTGTCCAATCATTCATTTCTCCCAAGAGGTGGGTGAAGAAGTTAATGCCTTGGGGATTGGGGAGGTATGGCTGTCCAAAATTTGAGTATGAGCAAGCCAACCTCATGGAAAAACGTGTTTCCCCTTCTTGGGCAAGAAAACTCCCACGAATTGCCTTCCCAAGCCATTATTCATGACCAGACTTCACTCTCTCACGTTTTTGGAAGCTTGCTGGGCATTTTTGTTGAAGCCTGCTGGGCATTTTTGTTGAATCCTGCTAGGCGTTTTTGGAAGCTTGCTGGGCGTTTTTGGAAGCTTGTTGGGCGTTTTTGTTGAAGCCTGTTGGGCGTTTTTGGAAGCTTGCTGGGCGTTTTTAGCTTGCTGGGCATTTTTGTTGAAGTCTGCTGGGCGTTTTTGGCATTGCTGGGAACTCGTTTTTGTGTTGCAGATCTATTGGGAAGGAGAGAGCACGATTTGGGGGTTTGTAGAGACCATTGCTACTCTTTGAATGCCCATGGACGTTTTCTGAAAACAAAATTTCCTTCTAGGGTTGTTTTCCTATTTTTCACTTCGTTTTTGGGTTGCCCACATTTTCCATCCATACCCAACACTTGGGGTTTTGCTGTTATGTGTACCCATGCCCAGTTTATGAGTTTTTCGTGTGTAGGATATTGTTGGGGTTGAAATGGGTTTCCATTGTTTTGGATTGAACTTGAGTGGAAGCATCCACAATTAAAGAGGGTTTAGATTTAGCCTGATAAACCCAGCAGTGGTCTGGCTTGGCTTAGATCCAAGGCTGTTTGGCTGTGTATGAGCTTAAAATTCCCTTTTCCTTGTAGATATCATGCCCAGCTCAGGGGTGGCCTTCGGACAAACTCAGTATATGCTGTCGAAGAGCCTACGGTTGGGTGGAACGTTGCAGTGACATAGCTAGTTGCTTGGGGCAATTGCGAAAGGAAGATAAGTGTACTATGTCTCTGTATTTTACTTCTGCAATGTCTAATTTGATGTTTATATTGATATGCTGTATGCATATAAAATGTGTGTAGATGATTTGTTTATTTCCGCTGTGCATATTCAATTAAGTTGCATCTGCACACAATGGATTTTAATTCCTAAGAGTTTGAATGGGTTGAGTCTTTTAGGAACAACCCCATAGATTGGTAGCATATTCCCTTCCAGGATTTGGGACCGCGGGAGGGGACATTACAAGTTGTCCCATTTGCGGCAAGGTAAAATGTTCCCTCATCCGAGCTTTGAGGGAGCTTATGCCTTCCACCTTTTATCCTAGCTAAGGGAGAGGAAACAAAAACAAGATTTAGCATGCTAACCATTTGAACAAGGATGGGGTTTTGTTTTCAATTGTATTGGATTCCTTGTTATTCTGACGTTTAATATGGAATAATTGAATCATATCAATTTCCGAGATGAAGGAAACATTATTTTTTGAACCCTGTTCAAGTCATGGTCTTTTTCAGCTTGAATTTGGCACATCTTCTGAATGACAATCTTGGAGTCACCGAAGACTGGGAAGGAGTTGAATCCTGATTTGGTCATATTTTCAATCCCAAGCAATAAGGCTTCCCATTTTTCCTAGTTATTTGTTTTTTTCCCAAGACCCCATGCATAAGAGAAATTTAAATTTCCTTTGGGATAAAAAAATTACCCCTAGCACCTGCCTCCCCAATATTTTAAATAATTTATATATATATAAATATATTAAAAGCATTTTAAATACTCAATTTTTACAATTAAAAATATATTGTGTTGTTGTTAAATCTATATTATTATATTTACTAATTCTTAACTTTCTTTAATATATTAACTTGTTTAATATAATAACTATGATATAGTTTTTCCTTACTTTTAAGCAATACACAATAAAACAATTGTTCATCAAATCACATATTTCACAATCATTTAAACTTATACTAATATAGCTAACTAATAAATTATGGATTAAAAAAATCATAATATCCCCCTTTCTCATAACAACTTGCCATATTTTTCCATGAAATCTTATTTTATATGAATAATGATTAAAAACACAAATATTATCTCTCTTAATACTAGTAAAACCTCATATAATCTAATACGAGGAGTCATTTGTTTTAATATTGATTGCTTAGTATATATAACATAATTAATTAATGATTAAATAGGTTTTCGATCCTCACATTTCAATTAAATAAATGTTTTTTTTTTCTAATTAAATTAGTTTAGGTATGAATTAATGTTGAAACTTACTCGTTTAAACTATATGTATATGAATTAACTTGTATAACTTGTTAGCGATCCAATTTTTTTAATCTAGGTTTGAATTAATATTAAAACTTACTAGTTTAAATGATATATATATGAATTAACTTATTTATCTTGTTCATTTAAAAAAAATCACTTATACAATTATTAATATACTACAAAAGTAAATTATATTCCTAACTAACCACTAAAATTTCAATAGATTATTAACTTTTATTGAGAGGTAGGTATTACTTTGTTGCTGATTTTACTTGTTGCCATGTGCCAACTATCAATACTATATTGTGTGGATATTCTGAAGACACAATAATGTAATAATAATGTAGGTGAACAACAATTTGTGCACTTAGAAAATAATCGATGCTTTGAGTGTCACTTTGAATTTCATTTAAAGCATTGCTTCTTATAAAATTGGTGTTGTTGATGTATCATTATTTTATTTTATAAAATGTAATTAACATTTGTTTATTATTATACTTATTAAATTAATATTTAATAATGGAGATATATTTAAGGATTTATTTTATTTTATTTTAAAATGTATAAAATTTGATAAATCTTATGGCGAACATTATTCAGCGTGGAGGCCATTGTTGGATCTCAAACAGCAATGATCAACATATCTGTTGCAGCTGCATTAAATGGCCTTCAAAAATAGTGTAAATCTTATTACTTCTTAAAATGCTAACTATAAAATATTTAGTGATTTTTTTGTAAAAATGTTTAAATTTATAAAGAATTTATTTAGTTTTTAGAAAAATAAGAGTTATTTTTAAAGTAAAATAATTTTATTCATAAAATTTTAACAAATCTTTTTTAGAAAAAATGGAATTTGGTTAATCACTTTTGGAAAACATAGAAAATTAACTTAATGGTGAAATTTAGCCCCCAAAATTTTCCATTGTAATGTTGATGATAATGCATATGTTATAGGATGTAATGTTGTCATTTTGTATATACAATGGTTTTATGTTATTTGGGAACACAAAGTAACACGCAATGCCAATTTTATAAGAGATGAAATGCTTGACACTATAGTAGGTTACACTTAAGAGTTAGTTAAGATCAACTTGGTTTAATATGTATTTAGGTAAAGTGCGTTTCTTTAGTATGCATTAGTATGTATTTGTACTTGTTAAATTTTATAGCTCGGATAGATACATCTATATGGGAGTATCTAGCACGTAGAAGTGGTCCAAGAAAGATAACTCTTTACAAAGTCTTGTAAAAGTGTCTTTTGTAATACTTTATGGTCAATGGTATTGGAGGGTCCATGGTATTATGTGACTCGTGGTACTGGGTGTCCCATGGTATTTCCCATGGTATTGACATAAAGCAAATGCTATAAAAGAGTTTATGGAGAGTATCTCTTGTGGTGGTCACAGTGACAAGATTGAGTCATATATATGAGTGAGTTATATATATTGTTAGTGATAGGAGTGAGTCACATCTCTTGTTGGGGTTTGTCTTTTCTCCTTAGGTTTTGGGCATAGTGAGAGTCACGAGTTTGAAATCCGGTGAGTCATATCTGAATGCTTGATGTTGTATTTGTTTTTTAACAAATCTGCAATAAGAGACAAAACTGTTGGATGGTTTTCCCATTAGGGTTTCTAGGATACATTTTGTGTTCGGTTTTCTTTGTACTTGTTAATTTATGAAAATTTATGAAAGTAAATAATTGAGTAAAAATATGAAAGTAAATCATTAAATTGAAGCTATTAACCAGATTTGTTTAAGGGTTATAAAATTTCACATAATATCAAAGCGGGATTGAGAGAACCCTACACAAGATCGTGAAATAATAAAAAAGGTGCAAGACCGTACGCCCACGGTACAGGTCGTATGAATGATGTACAGCAGCGTATGGCCACGTGAAGATAAATCTTGGTGTTGAGGTGTGAGCTGGGCATGTGATCACGTGCAAGTGTGGTCGTGGTGGCGGGAGTTGAGGACACCAGGGATCGTGCAGAGAGAGGCTTAGAGTATGAGAAGGCAGTTGTTGGGATGTTGAGGTAAAAACGTGAAAGCTTAAGTGGACTGGCATTTGATTGTAGGAGTGGGTTCGTGGGCCGATATAAAAAGGTGTGAGATGGGGAGTTCAATATTTAGGTGATCATGTGGAGTTTTGGTGATAAGACGGGCCAACATGGTCGATTTTGGAGAGGTGGGGGATAAAATATGATGCGGGATACAACAGGACGTCGATGAGGAAATAACAAGAGGAGCCTGTGTTGTAGACAATCTCCAGGACTAGGCCTACGAATGAGAGATATGGGCTTGGGGATCAATTGTTAGTTGAGAAGTATTGCAGTGGACGACAAGGGAATACATATTCCAGACATAAGTGGTTGTTCTTGCAGTCGGAGGGCTTGAAGGAGCTGCAGACGAAGTCACTAGAATGTAAGGAACCCTACATGCGGAAAGCCCATGCGGAAGGGTTGTACGAGCATGCACGACGGCTGCATGGATGCTGGTCTCGACGAGGTGAAGAGATAACACCTTCCATGTTAGTGTAGTGTGGCCTAGCTTTCTCAGACAACAGAACGAGACAAGATCAGATGACGAGAAGCAGCATGAGATGAGTGTAGACTGTAGAGGTGTGGATATTGGGCCATTGGATTACGGGTTGTAGCCACATGTGAAGGATGTTGTGGATGGGTATTTGTGTCCATGGAAGAATGAAGCTGGTAGATAGGCGATAGAGCTGGGACTCAACGAGCTGAGATCGCTTGCGAAAGAGAGAAACGACAGAGGATTGATGATGTCTAGTGATGGTTCAGACAACTGACGAGGAAATAAGAGCCACTAGCTAAAGGGGCTTGCCGCTAAGTGAGTAGGATCCTATGGGCAGCGGGCAGGGGTTAGAGTGCCTAGAAAAGGCCATGGTCATGGCAGATAATCCGCGCAGCCCAGGGAAACTGTGGGAATCAGGCCCAGGGATGAGAGCAGACCTAGGAGGGTTTGGGAAGCATAGGGTAGTCCTAAAAATCCCTTGGGAAACACCCAAAAGAACATGGGAAATGGGAAGGGACTCTGAAGTGTTTGAGGGAGTCCGGGAAGCTACTTTTGGTAGGAGGAGTATCTTTCAGTTCAATGCGAGCACCTGCATCAAAAGAGGATTTGATAGATCTAGGAGGATGCTTCTTTAGAAGTACCTTTCTCGCTAAGAGGGAGTGTTAAATTTTGTAGCTTGGACAAGTACTTGTATGTGGGAGTGTCTAGCACGCAGAAGTGGTTTGAGAAACATAACCCTCTCGAGAGTCTTGTAAAAATGTCTTTTGTAATACTTATGGTCAATGGTATTGGAAGGTCCATGGCATTATGTGATTCATGGTACCGAGTGTCCCATGGTATTGACATAAAGTGAATGTCATAAAAGAGTCTATGGAGAGTTGTACACGTACCACAATGGCATGAGTGGGTCATATCTCTTGTGGTGGTCCGAGTGGAAAGAGTGAGTCATATCTCTTATGTGTTGGACAAGAGTGACTTATATCTCTTGTGAGTGATAGGAGTGAGTCATATCTCTTGATAGGGTTTATCGTTTCTGCTGAAGGTTTGGGAATAGTAAGAGTTAGGAGTTTGAGATCTTGTGAGTCATATCCAGAGGCCTGGTGTTGTATGTGCTGTTTAACAAATATGCAATAAAAGAAAAAATTGTTGGTTGGTTTTTCCCATTAGGGTTTCCAGGGTACATCTTTTGTTTGGTTTTCTCTATACTATGTTAACTTAGACAACATGTTAAAGTTGTTTAATGTTTCAGATGTTCAATGTTGTAATACCCTGATTTTGACCCCATTGCATTAAACATGTAAATGATGTAATCATGGTGAGGAGATCAAGGCCAAAGCCCCACCATTGATTTATGGTTCTTGTATCGTCAATTAAAATCGATGCATGTGTATCATGTGCTATACTGACACAATGGAAATTATAAATATGATGTAAATATATGTTTTGATAAAAAAATACGTACAACTAGCTATGCAAGGCAACAATAGTATGGGGGCATGATTTTTACAAGGATAGGGGGGAAAATATTCAAACCCATGAAGCCAATAATGTCAAGCCAAGTGTCAATGAGAGAACCCATGAACTGTTACCTACCCATGTTGACTTATGCACCCAACCATTTAATTATTCCAAGATGGAAGGTACGGTTGTCCAAATTTCGTGTATGGGCAAGACACAATTTTGAAAAATCATGCTTTTGATTCATGAGCAAGAAAAGTCCAACGAAATTGCTCCCCATCTATCATTCATCCATTAGTTTTGTTCTCTCACATCCCTCTTGCTTGTTAGGAATTTTCCTCCACGAATTTACCGTGTTTTCCTTCATTTTTTAGCTGAGAAATCCATTTTTGGTGTTGTAGAATGGTGGGGAAGAAGGGAAATCGTAGTGGGGTTCTATGGAATCCATTTTTTCTATATGATTGATAGTGTACCTATTGGATTTTGATTTGTAACTTCCAATTGTTGTTTCCCCTTCTCAAAAATTCATTTTTGGTGTGCCACAATTTGTAAAACCCATGGGAATCGTGTTTGGTGAATCCCATAGCTAAAATGTTTTTCCATGCCCAACAATTGTGCCTCGCTGTGTGTGGGGAGATTGTTTTGGTTTGGGGTTATATGCATCCCGTGTGTTAGCTTGAAATTGTGTGTAAGCATCTAGAAGTAGATGGTGTTTGCGGACAATCCACTAGTGCAGACACTAACCGATCTCTCTAGTCCGAATGGTTCGGATCTGGAACAAAAGTATTACACAATACAAATTACCTTCCTAGAGTGATCAAATAACAAAGGATATCAGAAGATAACTCACCTTATGAATGCAGTACTATCTCCTTGCTTTATGTAGCTCTTGATCTCCAGATCTTCAGTTGCAAAACAATATGTAACAAGTAGAAACAAGCAAGTACTAAACATAGATCAATCTAAACTAGCAATCAAAGAAACCAATTCTAAAGATTTTACAATAACACGATGTTTATGGAAAAAATATGCATTAATGTAATTATATGAAGTACATAGAGAGAGGTTACAACCGAGCTTTGATGTCATAACTCCTTCCAAATAATCCTAGCCTCAAAGATCCAAACTTTTTCCTCCTAATGGATGAAAATGACCCAACTTTAGCAGACTTTCACTAGCATTTATGTGATCTATGATTCTCCCCTTGACCATGGAGAGGGGGTTTGTATTTATAGGCCTAAAGGGATAGGAGAGGTTGAGTATTTTTGGGAGAAGCTCAAGGGATCATCCCACTAGGTAAGGGGATCAAGTGCCACCTTTCCTAGTACATAGGGATAAGCCTCCACGTAACTAAAGGTTCTAGAAGTCGCTCGAAGCTTCTCTTTTTCCTTTTAAACCAACAGTGTCACACTTTGTACATAGGAAACTCGCGTCTTTGAGGGGTGACGCACCTTGTTCAAAGGAAACATGTGTCATTGACGCGCTCTATCAATGTGCAGAGCACATCACCAAAGGTCTGACGCACTTTGTCAATGAGCAGGTGCATCGGGGTGACAAGAAAAGGTAAAAGGAACAACAACAATTCTCCTTTCAATTATTTTGCTTAAGTGCTTTAGGTATTAGGGAAAATAAAGGACACATAACTCATGATGACGAGATTTTGGCGTAACAAAGTCCACCCCAAAGCATGAATCTAGCGAAATAGGATAGGTGAGATGCTTTGAAATATGGAAGTTAGAGGCAAGGAGCATCAGTCAGAGTGACGAACAAAGACTCCTGCATTACAACAGAATCTGAGATATATGTCTCAAATAAATCATAACATGGCTACTGACCAATACATTGCAGATCCATGGTAGTATCGACTGAGTGAACACAATAGTGGCTACTAAACACAAGCGTAGATCCATGATGAGATAATTACACAGCCAAGACCAATACAAAAGTGGATTCGTGTGATACGACTCAAAAAATATCCATCGCATCCTGGGTATGATACATAAGTTAACCCAGGGTCTTCAAACCGAACCCGCAATGATACGAATCTAACCATGTGATTACAATGTTTTGAATTCGAACATGGAAAAAACCACTTGATTACTGGTCATTGATGGATACCGTTAACAAGTGCGAAAGAAATCACCATTAATGTCAATGATCCCCAAGGTACCACAGTACATACCACTAAATGTGAATCGATGGGTTGAGGTCGAACATCCAGTGGAACCTTTCAATCGGAAGTCAATAATGTGAAATTACTGTTGAAAGCAAGGTAACTTGTGATTAAGGCATGCAGGCCCAAGGTACTTGACTGGTTTCTGGGTTCAATCCTTGGATAATGTGCTGAATTTGAGAAGTATAAACCCGCCGAAGGGGGCCATAATGTTTCCCTCATTATCGACACGAAACAAGATCAAAGATGTTTCGCAGTAGATCGGACTGTAGAGCAATGTTTGAGACTAACTCAAGAGTGACCGACAAAATGGAAGGTATACTGTACCGACAAAATGGAAGGTATAATGTCTGCAGATATTGACTCGATCAACATATTTCTCTTGAACATGGAATAACAAGACTTGGCAGCATTGACACGACGAGATTGATACCGATACCTAATGCAACTTGCTAGTACTAATATCGGCGATAAAGTTAGTCGAATACAATAGTGCATGTCACAAGCAAAGCTCTCTTTCTAATCAAGGATCAGATCCATTTTTCTGTGGGAGGATGGAAGGAAAGGTTGGCCGCCCAGATTTGTGATAATTGATCGTTGAGTAATCAACCCGATCTTCAATCAAAAAAGTGACCAAGAGAAAAATCAACGGAAAACATCTCATTTAGGGGCCCGAAGTGCATGAGGTTTATGGAGCCTGGGGTGACCCTGAATGGAAACCATCGCGACCATGTGGCGGCCTCTGGGTCATTCAGGGCATGAAAATTGGTCTCCCCGAATTGCTTTTCACGAGCTTTGAAACCGCTATTAATGTCACCATGGTAATATCGCTGGGACCCATTCAACGCATCATCTATAAGGGAAAAGGGGATCCCATCCCATAAATTTGTTCCTAACAGGGCACAAATCTCAAGCAATGGAAATATCAATGACCGATATTGGATTTAGGGGCCCAAAGTGCATGACCTTTAAAGAGCCCGACATGTGCCTGACTAGAAACCCGCCGCAACCACGTGGCGGCCTCTCATTCATTTAGACCCTGAAAAGAGGTTTCCCCAAACCAACCACCATGAGCCTTGAAACCACTCCTGAGCCTTTCTTGCCCCTCTTCCTTAGTAGTTTCAATAATCCTCTTCTAATGGTCATTTTCGCTGCCATTTTGAAGATAAACGTTCCCCTTACATTTAAGAGCTACCTGCCTCTCTTGTAAAGAACCAATCCTCAAGTTCCACATCTACCTCACATTAAAGCCCACCATTTTCAAATTATTCCTTATAAATATGCCTTTGAATAGTTTTTCGGGCATCTTCCTTCCATCACTCTAAGTTCCTTCGCTATCAGTCTCCATGCCAGCTTTTCTCTACCAAAGTCAAGCATCTACCACCTTTCTCTCCGCCCTACCAACGTCGCTATGGCTTCTACCCCTACCCCTAAAGCGTCTCCCTCAACATCGGTAGCTCTCAATCAAGAGGATCAGCTCGAAGACAAGATTTTTGACGTTCATGATCCAGTGTCTTCTTTCCCCAACCTTCACCAATTATCCATAGATGCCGAAGAGCAGGCCAAGAGCGGAAAATCAAGATTTTCAGATATAGTTCCTTATGTATCTATACGATCATCTATCACAACAAGAATTTATTCAACTGAGAGGACCTTCAAAAGTCTATCACCCCTGCTCTGCCCCATGAAGGTTTCTCTGAGTTTGTAGATATTGTCATAGATAAAGTATATGCATTGTTGTTCGATTGTCCCCCCCTAGAATTTTCCCAGAATGTAAGCATTTGCTTCAGCTGAATCCAACTGACTCATTTGGCGACTGGTTTTGTTTTGAGACCCATACTGAGATCCAAGTGTATGGTGCGGAACTTGCTTCCTGCAAGATACCAGTGTTCCTGACTCCTAGGATTTTCTGTTAGGAACCCATGTCAACCCTTCTCTTTACTTTGTTAGTATATTTTTGTTGGATGCATATGCTTTGTAAGTTGTCCCGTAGTATTTGTTGATCCATAGTTTGTATTAGCCCATGGTATTGACCCATAGTATTGGACGCATATGCTTTGTAAGTCGTCCCGTAGTATTATATGTCCCATGGTATTGACCCATAGTATTGGGCATAGACTTAGTATATAAGTGTGTGCCGAGGCCAATGAATCCACCGTGAAGTTATTTGTATTGAGATTGCTCAAAGGAGGTTTCCCCCTCAAAGTGGCCTGCGATCAATAAAGCAATTCTAAGTTCTATTATTTTTGCTATCTCATGTATTTTCATTAATTAATTATTGCAGGTTCTTCACATCTGGTATCAGAGCACTTTCTTCGGCTTGTTGGGTGAAATTTATGCCAATTTCTTTTTTCCGCATCTGTTGCAGGTTCGGATCTGGGAATAATCCCTATCCGCTTAACTGTGGGAAGTACTTGGGCATAAGCCCTAAAACTCATCGTGAGGATTACCATAAGAACCCTGAAGTATCTAGCCCATTGAGAGGACCTACCAACGAAAAGAGCAATGACCCCTACTTGATTGACTAGTTCCCACCCGTGAGGTAAACCAAGAGCTGCCATTTGTGGCAAAGCGGTTATCAGTTTAACCAGAGCTGTGGAGTGTGGGGTACTGCCCCAATACGCAAGCCGTCAGACAACATTGGTGGCCGAGTGAATCCCCTAAACCGTTAGGAAGCTGAGCATACATGGGGTTCATATCTATTTTTAGCTGATCAATAGCAGATTTCCTCTGTCCAGAACTGTTGCTGATCACTTCCGCACCATTGTAGATCCTTCTATTGCCGATCACTTCCGTGCCATTGCAGATCCATTTGTTTCCGATCACTTCCGCGCTGTTGTAGATCCGTCTGTTTTCGATCACTTCCGCATTGTTACAGATCCATTTGTTTCCGATCTCTTTTGCGCCGTAGCATATCCATTCTAGGGAAAAAAACTATTTTTTTACCATATCTCCCTTGTTTTCACTCCGTTTCCCTTGAAACTTCCTTGACACCCTTGTAATCCCATTCTGCATCTTTCATTCCTGAGGATTCTATCCCAAATTCCACTTCTGTTAGGAACCTATGTCAACCCTTCTCTTTACTATGTTAGTATATTGTTGTTGGACGCATATGCTTTGTAAGTCGTCTCGTAGTATTTGTTGATCCGTAGTTTATATTAGCCCATAGTATTGACCCATAGTATTGGACGCATATGCTTTGTAAGTCGTCCCGTAGTATTATATGTCCCATGGTTTTGACTCATAGTATTGGGCATAGACTTAGTATATAAGTGTGTGTTGAGGTCATTGAAGGCACCATGAAGTTAATTGTATTGAGCTTGCTCAAAGGAGGTTGCCCGCTCGAAGTAGCCCGTGATCAATATAAAAGTAATTTTGTTCTATTATTTCTGATATCTCGTGTATTTGCATTAATTAATTATTGCAGGTTCATCACATCTGGTATCAGAGCACTTTCTTGGGTTCGTTGGGTGGAATTTTTGCCAAATTTTTTTTCACATCTGTTGCAGCTTTGGATTTGGGAATAATCCCTATCCGCTTAACTGTGGGAAGTACTTGGGCATAAGCCTTAAAACTCATTGTGAGGAGTACCACAGGAACCCCAAAGTAGCTGGCCCATTGAGAGGACCTGCTAGCCGAAAGGGCAATGACCCCTATCTGATTGACTAGTTCCCACCCGTGAGGTAAACCAAGAGCTGTCGTTTGTGACAAAGCGGTTATCAGTTTTACCTGAGCCATGGAGTGAGGGGTACTGCCCCAATACGCAAGCCGTCAGACAGCATTGGTGGCTGAGAGAAACACCTGAACTGTTAGGAAGCCGTACACACCTGGGGTCCATATCTATT
Organism: Larix kaempferi; assembly: GCA_027924585.1. Lineage (NCBI taxonomy): Eukaryota > Viridiplantae > Streptophyta > Pinopsida > Pinales > Pinaceae > Larix > Larix kaempferi. The sequence continues at coordinate 9,555,990 of BSBM01000428.1, forward strand.
TTCAGTTGAACTGTTGCCGATCACTTCCGCTCCAGATCCATCCATTTTAGATCTATTCTGAAAGTCGTTCTAGATCCAGTTTCCGTTTCAGATCCAGCCATTTTTGATCCCTTCCGCGCCGTTGCCGATCCATTTCTAAAAAAAAAGAAAAAATCAGTTTTTTCTCCATATCTCCCTTGTTTTCACTCTGTTTCTCTTGAAATTTTTGGGGAACCCTTGTCATCCCATTCTGCAACTTTCATTCCTGAGGACCCTATCCCCAATTCCCCTTCCCAAAGCCTGAAATCCCACATTTGTCTATTTTTAGGGTTTGCCATAACTTCCTCATATTTCACCCAATCACCTTCAAATTTTACCACAGAGTTCCTTTTTGAATTTTGCTTCTTTGTCCCTCTCTGCCAAATTTTCTCATTCTATCACCCTGCTTCTGAAACCCCCCTTTTTGCTTTCTTGTCCTTTCGACAGTGTCCAAAATCTAGTCAAACCCCAATTACCCATTAGATTGTTTCCCCAATCCAAATTTCCCTTTACTAAATCAGCTTCTGTTTGTGTTTTTCTACTCATTCCACCTAAAAAAAAAAAAAAACTGGTTATGGTTGTCACCCGTGCAGGAGCACACACCATGGAGGAAGCACTTGCAGCCTTCCAAACCAAACTCCAACATCTGGATGAAAAATTTCTCAGTCTCCATCTTCAGGATTTAGCCATGAACAATACCAGACAGCCAGAATCTTTTGCAGCCACCGGGTTCTCTTCTTCCTGCAATTTTCGTGGGCCAAAGCTTGATTTTCCTTGCTTCAATGGTACTGATTCGATTGGATGGTTATATCGAGAAGAACAATATTTCAGTCTGCATAATACTTCTGATGCCCAGAAAGTTCCACTTGCATCCTTTCATTTGGAACAGGAAGCCCTTCAATGGTACCGTTGGTACATCAAAGCTCATCCCGAGCCAAATTGGACAGATTTTTGCCAACTCATTTTGCCACGATTTGGTCGTACTGCTCTTGATGATTTCACAGGAGCACTCACTAAACTTCACCAAATTGGCACAGTGAGAGAGTATCAGACAGAATTTGAGAAATTGACCAATCACACAGAAGGATTGTCTGATGAATTCTACATGAGTTGTTTTATCAGTGGTCTCAAGGATGAAATCCGCTCAGAGGTCAAAATGTTTTGTCCCAACACAATGATGGAAGTCCTAGGGTTGGCTAAGCTAGCGGAGGACAAGATCGCAACTCAACAACGCTCCAAACCCACCTTTGTTCCCTTCAGAAATATGGGATCCCAACGACTTCCCATCACGCCTGCTCCTTAACCAACTCCTATCAAGCATTTGTCTGAAATAGAAATGCAGGCACGCCGAGAAAAAGGGCTTTGCTATAATTGTGATGAGAAATTCACTCGGGGACATAGATGTGTTCAACAAAAGCTCTATCTCTTGGATGTGGATTTTTCGCCTGCCTTAGAACTTGGTGAAGAAGCTACATATATAGTAGATGATCAGGTCGACATTCAATAGCCTCCTGTTGACACCCCATCTCAGGATGACCCACTCGAGATCTCTCTCCATGCTGTAACCGGTGTCACCACTTCACAAACAATGCGAGTCAGGGGATACTTCAAGAAGCTCCCTCTTACCATACTCATTGATTCTGGTAGCACTCATAACTTCATTGACCCTCGGATTGCCAAACAGGATGATTGTTTTGTCCATCCTTGCTCCAACTTTGAAGTCATGGTTTCCAATGGGGGCACCTTACCTTGCAATGGGAAGTGTCACAATGTGCGTATCTCTATGGAATATTATAACCTATGCTCTGACATGTTTTGCTTGTCCTTAGGCGGATGTGATGTGGTTTTGGGCATTCAATGGTTACGCACACTTGGCCCCATCTTATGGGATTTTGCTGAACTTTGGATGTAGTTTTCAGTCAATGGGGCACAACACAAATTTATGGGCTTACAACCAGGGTCTCTCTGCATCATCAGTTCACATCGCCTGGAAAAAATCCTTAAGAAGAATTCACATGGTGTCATCGCTCAGCTCAATTCCATTCAGGTGCACCCATCAACAGTCTCCACTAATTCCTTGGATAGATATGCAGGTATCTTTGCTGAACTAATGCGCTTGATGCCTTCAAGAGACCTTTCCGGTAAGAATTTAGCCACATCTACCTCTCAGCAGGAAATGATGGCTATTTTGCATGCAGCAAAGAAGTGGTAGCCATACCTATTAGGGAATTATTTCTGCATCAAGACTGATCTCCCGAGTCTAGAAAATTTTCTGGAACAATGGGTCTCCTCCCCAACACACCTGAAATGGGTTATCCCTATGTGATCACTTACAGGAAGGGTAAGGACAATATGGTGGAAGATGCTCCTTCTCGCACAATTGATGACCCATTTTCTTTTACAGCTCTTTCTCTACTTGTTCCAAATTGGTTGCAATATGTTCAATAGGGCTATCTCTTATATGAACTCCATGCTTCTTCATCAACAGGGCACTCTGCGTTCTGCAAAATGTATGACCGGGAACAATGTAACTTCTTTTTGCAGGGACTAAAAATGACAATTCAACAGATGGTGGCTGACGATGATGCTTTCCAAGTCAACAAGGGGGAAACGACACTCCTTTCGGGATTGCTCAAACCCTTTCCCATCCCTACACAGCTTTGGCCAACTATTTCTATGGATTTCCTAGCAGCGCTCTGGTGGTACAATACCACATCTCAAAGGACACCATATGAAGCAGTCTATGGAAAAACACTGCCAGTTCTTCTTCCATACACCCTTAGCAGCTCCCCAGTTCAGGAAATTGACTCGGTTCTTCAAAACCGCGATCCGATTCTTCTCATTCTGTAGGACAATCTTCATATGGCCAGAATTCGCCTGAAACAACAAGCTGATCAGCACCGTTCTAAGCACATTTTCCACGCAGCTGACAGGGTTCTTCTTCATCTACATCCTTCCAATCAATCCTCCTTGACACTCCAAAGGCGTCAGTGGCCCGAAATGCAACCCGAGGATGCTACCGGGAAACCACTCCTTCAGATTCTGCAGCAATTTCTCCAACCAAATCTTTGAGGACAAAGCTTTTTCTAAGGGAGAGGGGATGTTAGGAACCTATGTCAACCCTTCTCTTTACTATGTTAGTATATTGTTGTTGGACGCATATGCTTTGTAAGTCGTCCCGTAGTATTATATGTCCCATGGTTTTGACTCATAGTATTGGGCATAGACTTAGTATATAAGTGTGTGTTGAGGTCATTGAATGCACCGTGAAGTGAATTGTATTGAGCTTGATCAAATGAGGTTTCCCCTCGAAGTGGCCCATGATCAATATAAAAGTGATTCTGCTCTATTATTTCTGATATCTCATGTATTTGCATTAATTAATTAGTGCAGGTTCATCACAACTTCCCAAAGCCAGAAATCTCACATTTGTCTATTTTTAGGGTTTGCCATAACTTCTTTAATTTTCACCCGATTTCCTTCAAATTTTGCCACCGTTTTGATTCCCTATTTCTGCTTCTTTGTCCCTCTCTGATAAGTTTTCCCATTCTTTCACCTCGCTTCTGAAATCCTCATTTTTTGCATCCCTATCCATTCGAAAGTGTCCAAAACCTAGTCAAACCCCATTAGAGTTTTTCCCAAATACAAATTTCCCTTCTCTAAATAAGCTTCGGTTTGTGTTTTTCTACCCATTCACAAAAAAAAAACTCCTGGTTATGGTTTTCACCGGCGTAGGAGGAAAAACCATGGAGGAAGCACTTGCAGCCATCCAAACCAAACTCCCAGATTTGGATGAAACATTTTTCGGCCTCCATCTTGAGCATTCAGCCATGGACAAAAAACTATAGTCCGAGTCTTCATCAGACAATGGGTTCTTTTCTTCCAGCGATTTCCATGGTATGAAGCTGGATTTTCCTCGCTTCAATGGTACTGATCCGATTGGATGGATCTATTGTGTAGAAAAATATTTCAGTCTGCATAATACTTTTGATGTCAACAAAGTTCCACTTGCATCGTTTCATTTGGAACATGAAGCTCTTCAATGGTACCGTTGGTACATCAAGGCTCATGAAGAGCCAAAATGGCCATATTTTTTCCAGCTCCTTTTGCAACGATTTGGTCCTAGTGATTTTGATGACTTCACAAGAGCCCTCACTAAACATCATCAAATTGGCACTGTGAGAGAGTATCAGACAGGATTTGAGAAACTAACCAATCAAACAGAAGGATTGTCTGATGAATTCTACAGGAGTTGTTTTATTAGTGGTCTTAAGGATGAAATCTGCTCAGAGGTTAAAATGTTCTATCCCAACACAATGATGGAAGCCCTGGGGTTGGCTAAGTTGGTAGAATATAAGATTGCAACCCAACAACACTCCAAACCCACTTTTTTTACCTTCCAAAATATGGGTTCTCAATGACCTCCCATCCTGCCAGCTCCTCAACCAACTCCTATCAAGCATTTGTCTGAAATAAAGATGCAGCCACGCAGAGAAAACATGTTTTTTTATAATTGTGATGATAAATTCACTCAGGGACATAGATGTGTTCAGTAAAAGCTCTATTTCTTGGATGTGGATTCTCTGCTTGCCTCTTAAATTGGTGAAGAATATCCAGATACAATGGATGATCAGGTCGACATTCAGGAGCCGCCTATTAACCCTCCATCTCAGGAAAACCACCCAGAGATATCTCTCCATGCTTTAGCCGGAATCACCATCCCCCAAACAATGTGGGTCAGGTGTTACTTCAAGAAGCTTCCTCTTACAATACTCATTAATTCTTGTAGCACTCATAACTTCAATGACCCTCGGATCGCCAAACATGCTGATTGTTTTGTCCATCCTTGCTCTAACTTTGAAGTCATGGTTGCCAATGGGGGAACCTTACCTTGCAAGGGGAAGTGTCACAATGTGCGTATCTCTCTGGAAGATTATAACCTGCGCTTTGACATTTTTGCCTTGTCCTTAGGTGGATGTGATGTGGTTTTGGGCGTTCAATGGTTACGCACACTTGGCCCCATCTTATGGGATTTTGCTGAACTTTGGATGCAGTTTTCAGTCAATGGGAAACAACACACATTTATTGGCTTACAACCAAGGTCTCTCCGCATCATCAGTTCACATCACTTGGAAAAGATCCTTGAGAAGAATTCACATGGTGTTATCGCTCAAGTCCATTCCATTCAGATGCACCCATCAATGGTCTCCACTACTTCCTTGGCTAGATATGCAGGTGTCTTTGCTGAACCAGTGGGATTGCTGCCTTCAAGAGAGCTTTACGGTAAGAATTTAGCTGCATCTACATTTGAGAAGGAAATGATGGCTATTTTGCATGTAGTATAGAAGTGGACGCCATACCTATTAAGGAATTATTTCTGCATCAAGACTGATCACCAGAGTTTGGAAAATTTCCTGGAACAACGGGTATCCTCCCCAGCACACCTGAAATGGGTTATCCAACTAATGGTTTATGCCTATGCGATCACTTACAAGAAGGGTAAGGACAATCTGGTGGCATATGCCCCTTCTCGCACATTTGATGACCAAGTTTCTCATACATCCATTTCTCTTCTTGTTCCAAATTGATTGCAATCTGTTCAATAGGGATATGTATGCTATGAACTCCATGCTTCTCCATCAGCAGGGCACTATGGGTTCCTCAAAATGTATGACCAGGAACAATGTAACTTCTTTTGGTAGGGACTCAAAATGACAGTTCAACAGATGGTGTTTGACTATGATACTTGCCAGGTCAATAAGGCTGAAACGACACTCCTTTCAGGACTGCTCGAACCCTTGCCCATCCCTACACAGATTTGTGCAGTTATTTATATGGATTTCCTTGAAGCGCTCCGGTGGTACAATACCACATCTAAAATGACACCATATGAATCAATCTATGGACAGGAACCACCATTTCTTCTTCCATACACCCTCAGTAGTTCCCCAGTTCAGGCAATTGACTTGGTTGTTCGAAATCGCGATCAGATTCTTCTCATTTTGCAGGACAATCTTCACATGGCAAGAATTCGAATGAAACAACAAGCCGATCAACATTGTTCTGAGCGCAGTTTTTAAGCAGATCATATGGTTCTTCTTGGTCTACATCCTTCCAAGCAATCCTCCCTGAAATTGACATGGCGTCAGCTTCTCTCTCAATATATCACAGAGATATTAATTTAGTGGCACATAATGCAACCCGAGGATTCTACAAGGGAACCACTCATTCATATTCCGCATTAATTTCCACATCTCAAGATTTGAGGACAAAGATTTTTCTAAGGGAGAGGGGATGTTAGGAACCCATGTCAACCCATCTCTTTACTTTGTTAGTATATTTTTGTTGGACACATATGCTTTGTAAGTTGTCCCGTAGTATTTGTTGATCTATAGTTTGTATTAGCCCATGGTATTGAGCCATAGTATTGGACGGATATGCTTTGTAAGTCGTCCCATAGTATTATATGTACCATGGTATTGACCCATAGTATTGGGCATAGACTTAGTATATAAGTGTGTGTTGAGGCCAATGAAGCCACTGTGAAGTTATTTGTATTGAGCTTGCTCAAAGGAGTTTCCCCCCTCGAAGTGGCCTGCGATCAATAAAGCGATTATGAGTTATGTTATTTCTTCTATCTCGTGTATTTTCATTAATTAATTATTGCAGTTTCTTCACATTTTCGCCTTGGAATACATTCGCCAGAGGTTTAACTGTGATGACATTCATTTAATGAAAGGTAATAGTGACAGGAATTTCAAAGTCCCTAACGAAGCTGGTCCTTTCAAAGTAAGAAGCAAAGTTGCTAAGGAGGTGGTTGAAGAATTGATAGTGATTTTCAGATTCCCGGTGAGTTTTGCATGCAAGTATGACCCCAAGGGGATCATCTCTCAGAAGAGACAGTCCGCCAGAGCAACAACCTACTCCCACAAGCCACATACATTGTTGGATAAAATTTCCAACTTAGATAATTGGGATTAAGGTAAAGCAACTTTGGAGCTCCAGTCATCCCACGCCTCACAAAGTAGACTCCATGAGTCCATTGTGAAAAATAAGCACACCTGAGTCAACCTCTGACATCGACAAAGAGAAATCGGGAAGCGTTGGATCAAATTCAAATAAATCCAAATCTGAAAATATATCTAGTGCCACGTTGCAAATTAATCCAACACCCACCTCTTTGGAACCTGTCATCTTAGAAAAATTTTGTTCTGCCACTTGGTCTTAGAAGCAGGAGATGTCATCATCAGAAGGCACTTTGGTCACGACTTCAACTGTTAAATCGGGATTATTTGGTTTATATTCTCATATCAAAGACGATAACATCGATCTCCAGAAGACCCTATTCCAAAAGAAGGAGCTCGAGACAGGACAATCGTTCAGAATTCTCTCTGCACTGGATTTGAGGCAAGGGACCCTAAAGATGGAAATTATGGAACCATTGGTTCCTGGAGGAAAGAAGGTACCTTCAAACTTCAAAACCACCCAGGATATTGTCAATCTATATTCTTTCCCCTCAAAGGATATCATGAAGTTTCACTCACAAACTGGTGAAGGAGTATATAGAGATGTGATGAAGTATACCGTGAGTACCAACAAGCTACAGGATGCAGTCCAAAGAATGGAGAAACAACTAAAAAATGAGAAATCATCAAATAAAGCAAAGCAATTGAAGATAGCTGACCTGGAGTAGCAGATCGTAAAATTGGTCCAAGATCCCAATGATATGAATCTTGTTCAGGCCATGCTTAAGGAAAAATATAAGGATAATTATGGCCTAAAAAGGAAGCTCAAAATTCCCACAGTTGAGCATTCACAAACAATTGAGGTATTGGAAATACAGTTTGAGCCAGAAAAAACCCTGGTTGATAGTCAGGCGCTCAAAGAGAAAGTTGTCACCTTAGAGAATGAGCTGAGGGAGCTAAAAAAATAGAATCGGGACATCCTCCTTCAAAAGGCCGCTTCTCTACAAGCCTACTCTTCAACGGATCCTACTGAAAAGATCGCACATGCGATCGCAGAATGAGCCTTAAAGATGCCCAACTAAACCATGCGTAGGATCAGCTAAAATCCAAGTGTGATGAGATCAGTAGTATGAGGGAGAAGTTGGCTAAAAGAGACCTAGTCATCTCAGAAATACAACAGTCCAAGGAAGACCTCTAGAAAGACATCCATAAATTATCGAGAATATTGATAGGTAAGCCTCTACTCAAAAGTGCTAAGTTTGCAATTTGGGAATAGGTAGTAGCCATGATAACCGCGTAGTGGAGCCATTTCATCGTGGCTCAAGAGGAATGGGAAATCGCCGAGACCGCCGCTCAAGATGCTCGTATAGTCCTGAAAAAAATGAACAAAAAGACAGATTTGGCCAAGGCTGTAATCAATTTCTTGAACGATAAGACCTTCGATGAGCTCCAAGCATACGCCGCCCGAGACCGAACGAAGGTAATCATTAAAGCGATTAAAATGATTACGAAAGGGTTGATGGCTTAGAATGTTGCTGATATGGCTACCTAGATAAAACAAGATGTCCATTCATTCAAAGAATTATTTAGAGAATTTTTCCCAATCGCAATTCCATCTTTCTGGGATGGACATGGTGATCTATACCACAAGGATCATTACAATGCCATGATACTGGACGCGAGGAATTCTGAGGTTCACCTGGCAGAAACTCATGAAGAATTAAGTGGCTGAGCATTTATAAGTAAGCTGTGCCTTAATTTTGAGATGATTAATCGACTCCACTCCATTTTAAAAGCTCTATCGAATCCCATTGTAAGATACCAGCCAATAATAGGCTAGAATCTCAACTCATAACACAAATTTTAAGCAGAATTTTTACTAGTAAATTTTAACAATTATTATAATATGCAAGGTGATAACTCTGGATACTGACTCCCAACCCAAGGATGATAGGGAATACTTTAGGTTATGTTTTTTATATGGGAAAGTGTGCAGTAGCAAGGTAGAAATAGGGCCAAATTACAAGTCCTATGCACAAAGCACTGTGTTGATGTATATGTAACTTCGGAATGTATTTCACATATATGTATATTGTATTCCTATAGAGATGGTATTATTCCTCTATAAGGAAGTGTCGTCATTTATATTGTAAGTGTCGTAACTTATACTTGATGGGTTATTAGACCACCTTGTTTGGGGTCGGCCCTGTATAAGTCATGTGGGTCAAAGGGTTATTAGACCACCCTATTGGGGGTCGGCCCACTCAGCATTATGTTATGTGGTTAAGTTCGAGCCGACATGAGTTAGGTAAAAAGGCAAGTCAAGTCAAGTATAAATAGAGTGCGGGAGGCACTCTATTTACTCACTCACTTCACACACATGCTCTAAAGGAGGAGAGGCGCACTTATGGAGGAGGAGGATTGCTGCTAGGTTATGGCTATCTCTATTGGTTGGTTGTATCATTTCTCTATCTATCTCTGAGGAAGTTATTGGGGTTTTTCACCTTTATGGTTTTCCCCAAGTAAATCTTTGTGTCTCTTGTGTGTGCTTGCATTATTGTCTCCATGATTGATATGCTGTAGATATGCTGTACATGTTGTTCTCTCAGTTAAGATCCTAGATCAGATTGAAGTAAATTCAGAAAATTCAACACACTGGAGCCATTTACTTTTCAGTAGTTAGCCAGAGCTGGTGTCTACTTCGATGCTTCTTGGGCCTTCCAACATATGAAAAATAGAACCGGCTATTGGGAAGGATTATTAAATGGATATTTGTGTTCATGGAGGTCTTTTGGAATAAAAAATCAGCAATTAAACATTGGATTAAGAGTTGGGGGGGAATTATTGTGACCTGGACTGCTGAGCTAGTTTTAATGGTTGACTTCCCAAACAAGGTATGAACCTCCAAAATTCAGTATTTTAAGGTTGGAATATGTTCTAGGGTCTATTCATGAACAAAATCAACTAACGGAATGTAATTTGGACTCATACAGCTCATTTTATGAAAAAAATGGAAAAACTAGTCAAGAAATTGAGTAAGGAGAGAGAGAGACTACGGGATAGAGCCTTTAAACAACCTAAAAGAGTTTAGATTCTGTATTTTATGGGTGTTTAAGTACTGATAAGAACTCAGAGGACCCTTCATATTTTTCTGGATTATATTAATCTTTCAGAGGACTTTTATTAATGAAAAAACATAGACGTTCAATTAATAGTGCAATTTCTAGCTAGTCTTTAAAGCACTTGAGTAAATCAGCCTCTGGGATTCCCAATACATATATTTACTTAATTACAGAACTGAAATACTAAATTTAATGGCAGAAACAAATTAATATAGTATCTTCACAGTGTTAAATAACATATGATCTCAAATTGATTAGGAGATCATCATAGCGGTGATTTCTTACAAATAATCGGGAACCGAACTCCTCCAGAATGATAAGGTAAGAGGGGAGTGAATTATGGATCTGGAATGGAAGTGAAAGAATAATTATTTTCAGCCTCTTATGGGCAGGAACACAACATGAATTCTCATCAAGGGCGCATCCTCAACAATACCATTGTTTTCTTGGAAAAAACCCTTTTCAATTTCTCCTCAAATTGTACTCTTCTTTGCTTCTGACTGGAGGTTTGAATTATTCTTAGTATTGGAGTGAATGGACCTGCAAATCAACTCTCCATGGATGAAAATTATGAGAGAATATTAGATAAAGAGAATTATAATATAAGGAATGGGGCTCATCTCCCATTGGTTGGATAGGGCACACCACCTTGCCTTGAGAAGCATAGAATGATCACACATAAATTCATTCTGAAAAAAGATGTGAATAGGAGTTGCTTGTATTATTTTATAGAAGTCATGGTGACCTGCTGAGCAAGTTGACATTCTTGGTGACCTGTGAGAGCCCTTCTGTTATAGGTCAAATCAACACTTCTGTGTCCGTGATCACATTGCCCTGTCGGTCACACAAAATGACACTATGGATGGAAGAGCTAGATTAACCTTAGATGACTTAGTGTTGAGAACCCACATCTTCAGATGAAAATATTATTTTTTCTGCATATTTCATAGGAAATTCGCGACTCTAATAATTGACATCTAGCGGGTCATGCGTGGGTCCCAATATTGACAACTCGCGAACATCACTTAAATGTTGCATTCACGAGTTGCCAAGAGAACTAGCTGTGCACCATTATCCTATTTCCTAGTGTCATACTCGCGGGTATCTTAAGATGAAATTGAAAAATATATTAAGAATACGAATTGGGATTAGTTGAGTTTGGTATTGTAACTCCCCCAACTTCCCAATTCAACTGCCTCACGAATGTAACTTCCTGCCTTGGCCATAAATAAAAGGGGAAGCCATGAGGAAGAGGCCAATGGAGAGAAAGCTATTATTATGCTGAAGGAATTCCAAGTCAAGAGAGGAGAAGGAACCTAGAACTTGGTTGCAGAAGTGCTTGGATCAAGATCAGGTATATCAGTTGTATTTTGCTGCATTTCTTTGACAATAAAGATCGATATACTCTTCCCGTCCCAATAGAGTGTTAATTCTATTGAATTTTTATTATAATTAATGTTATATTGTTTGTAAATATCATTATATGTTTATAGTCAAATCGTTTTGAGGAAGGTCTATGTGTTTCGCAGGTATATTGCTGTGGAGACTGGGAGAAAATCTAGGACCAACCACCATAAATAAGGTACTCTTTCCTAAACCCTAATCTCATTTGTTTACAGTAATGAATGTAAGAATCTATGTATCTATCTTTCAGCCCCATGTACATTGGTAGCATCTATCCCCTGCTATAAGATAAAATCCCTAACAACAGAACTGGCGACTCCACTGGAGAGCACCTATTCATTTCTACTCTGGGGATCTTTTTAGGTTTTCTTCAATTTTGACAGCTTTCTATTTCTCTGTGAGGTTTTCAAAGGTTTCTTTGTTGATTTCCTTTGTTTTGATCCAGTCCAGTTTTTAATTTGCAAAGCTTTTCTTTTTTGTATTAGTCCCCATTTGCGTGTTTCCAGTACATCCATGCGCACACCTTCTGACTTGTGCACGAGCTGCTAGCAATACAACCCGCGGCTTTCCAGTTGCATGCGCAGGTTGTTAGTATATACATCCGTGAACATCCCTTGAAGTTTGAACCTTTTGCTGTAGGGTTTGATTTTTGGGTGTTGGGTCTGTCTTTAATCCTTGCTTTGTTTTTCTGTTGTTGTTGAGACACCCCTGTGTCTTTTCCGGGTCTAGTTGTAGCCTCTCAAAGGCCCTTTTTGAGTTCTTCTTTTGATTCAATTACTTGTGTGGTTTCCTTTCTTTCTTTTTAAGTTCTTTTGAAGCCAGTTCGCCACTTTCCAGTAGTTCTAGTCGTGTACTTTGTGCCCTAGACTCGATTTTCCTACTTACAGACCTGCGGGTCAACCATGAGTTGTATCATATAGAAGCCACCCACATTTCCTGAGATTTTTCTTTTTTAATTAGGGTTTGGTCTCAGTAGGGTCTTTTTGTGGTTTTGAAGGCCCTTGATTGTTTGGATACCTCATGGACATTGTTCAGGTCCATCTGAATCAGTTTAGATTCTCTTTAGTAGTTTTTTCGTTGAGTCATTGTGATTGTAGATTTTCCCTGGTTTGCTTGCCTACTTTCTATTTGGTGGATGCTTTTCTTTAGTTTTCTGATGTTTAGGAGAAGTCTAGTTTTCTGTTTTTCCACTTTACACATCAACTTTTCCTTTTTTTTTGCATCTTGTTCCAAATTTCGTGTTATTTCAGTGAAACAATTCTGTAGGTTAAAGTCTTTGACAATATTCTGATCTGTTTGGTATAAGCCTTGGGCCCTTTGTCTTCACTCACATTTTTGATAAATCTCGATTGTTCATTTTCATGTTTATTTTCTTTCATAGTTAGAGAAAAAACTCAAAATTGAAAAATCAAGAACTTTCTTACAAGATTTGTCATTTTTTCGAGGTATGATAGTTTGTATTACTATTAACTTTGAAAATTAAAAAATTGAAAAAGAAAATTTTTATGCTTAAGAATGCCTAGTTTTTTGTTTTGAAAGATATAAAGCGAAAAAGAATTTTGTGAAGTTTTATGCATCATTGTACACACTTTACTTTTGTAATAATCGTACCAAACACATCACTACCTTTTGAGTAAGAAACAACCTCTAAAAAGAACATCTAATAAAATCAATTAGTAATCTTTATTTTTAGGTTTGACACTACAACAACTAGCTTAGGTTAGGATTTCGGAATAGATCACTTTAAACTTTCCAAAATCGTTTCATTGCTCAAAAATCGCAGTGAGACAATCTTTTAGGTAAACCCACTCTTATCAAAATATTATGGAAGATACACTTAAACTGGAGTTAAGCATGAGGTCGTGTGAGATTGGAATTGTTGGGGATACCCCCCACCTTCCTTTCAAGCATACACCAGGGCTGATTCGTGTACGGGGGTCCATTAGTTCCTTGTGCATTTCTGGATTTTGGGCTTAGCTACCCTGCCCATGTGTTTTGGCTGGACCTGCAACTGTCCCCCCAAATATTTTCGTAATTGTGGTATCCTTAGAATCTTGACCTTAGGGCTCTACACATGTATAGTGGAAGGCTATTTCCACTGCACCTAGGAGAAACACGAAAGGTAACCCTCTACAGTAATCGTGGGAGGGAGGTTTAGTGATTCAAACACTTGCACCCAGAGGACCTATATTGGACGCCGTGTAACTGACCTTCGATATTCTACTAGTTTGTTCTGGCCCTCATCATCCCAAACTGAATTTTGAGAGTATTCATCTTTGTGTGCTTGGTCTCGATTACTTTAGGATATCTTTTAGTGGTGTGCTCTTTGTGCCGCTTGTTTTTAGTTGGCCTTATAGATTTCTGGTTCATTGAGTCGGAAATTATGGATAACATTCCGGTGAGAACCAATCAAGGGACCTCCGTTTAGGGGGATCCTTGTGCTTTTCCATTCATTGGGAACATTGGTACTCCCTTAATGGCTACCTTGAATCTTCTAGGATTGACTATAGGGCTACCGGTTTGGTTGTTTACCACTCCGAATGCTTTGCATACTCCTGATGCTTCTCAAGTAAGCACTTCACATCAAGAGCATCATAACCCTATGCCTTCTTTGGTAGTAACATCTCCTCCTCCTATTTCTACCTCATGTGGTGAAAGTAGTAATACTAGTAACCAACATTCTAAAAGGAATAAACGGAGGAAGAATAGGGAGAAGATGCCAAAGTTAGGGGGAAACCACCCAGCTACTGCAATTCATGCTGAGGGAACCTACCAACCTCTGGTGGTCATGTTGGGGGAAAAATTTCAGTCACTATAATTCATATTGAAAGTATGTCTTCAACCACTGTTAGTCATGTTGAGGACACGTCATTGATCACTACTGGTCATATTAATGAAAAGTCACCAGTTACTGGGAGTCATATTGGAGACTCTAAATCAACCACTATAAGTCATGCCGAGAAAGTTGACATTGTTGACAAACCTAATAAACATAAACTTAATCTCCCTTTTAAGTTTTGTGAGGGAGACCACTTGACCTATTTCTGCCCTATACTTCTAGAAGTGCAAAAAGTGTGGTATGTAGGTCAAAATTATTCTACTTCTAAGAAACCAGCCACTGCAATTCATGCTGGGGGAAAGTTGTCAGCCAATGATAGTCATGGTGAGAGTACTAATGTTGTAAAGGAGTCTAAGTGTATAGGACGCAAGCCAAATTTCCCTTGTAAACTTTGTAAGGGAGACCACCTTACTCACCTGTGCCCTACTATTCCATAGGTGCTGAGTGTGTGGTCCATGTCTGAAGGATCCTCTGCTCCTGAATTGTCTATAGATTCCCAAGAGTATGGTCAACCTTTGGTTTATAAAGTGGTTGAACCAAAACAGTATTTGGTCAACCCCACTCTTCCTTTGGAGAGTGAAGTGATCGAATCGATGCAATCTTCGAACAATCCCATCAGTCCTTCGAAGACTGATGCACCTATCCCTGAAGTCTTCTGGATTACTAGTTCAGATGTTTCTGAAATGGGGGACACTTCATCTGTGGTGAGTGAACCCCTACCAAGCTCTGGGATCATTTCCTTTGATTGGAATAGTCTAATTGGGCCTCGCCTTCCTTCTTCTTGTTAGGAACCCATGTCAACCCTTCTCTTTACTTTGTTAGTATATTGTTGTTGGACACATATGTTTTGTAAGTCGTCCTGTAATATTTGTTGATCCATAGTTTGTATTAGCCCATGGTATTGACCCATAGTATTGGACGCATATGATTTGTAAGTCGTCCCGTAGTATTATATGTCCCATTGTATTGACCCATAGTATTGGGCATAGACTTAGTATATAAGTGTGTGTTGAGGCCAATGAAGGTACTGTGAAGTTATTTGTATTGAGCTTGATCGAAGGAGGTTGCCCCCTCGAAGTGGCCTATGATCAATAAAGTTATTCTGAGTTCTATTCTTATGGCTATCTCGTGTATTTTCATTAATTAATTGTTGCAGGTTCCTCACATATGGTATCAGAGCACTTTCTTGGGCTCGCTAGGTGAAATTTCTGCCAAATTTCTTTTTCACATCTATTGCAGGTTCGGATCTAGGAATAATCCCTATTCGCTTAACTGTGGGAAGTACTTGGGAATAAGCCCTAAAAATCATTGTGAGGAGTACCACAGGAACCCCGAAATAGCTGGTCCATTGAGAGGACCTACTAGCGAAAAGGGCAATGACCCCTACCTGATTGACTAGTTCCCACTGGTGAGGTAAACCAAGACATGTTGCTTGTGGCAAAGCGGTTATCAGTTTTACCTAAGCCGTGGAGTGAGGGGTACTACCAAAATACGCAAGCTGTCAGGAAGCATTGGTGGCTGAGTGAATCCCCTGAACTCTTAGGAAGCCGAGCATACCTGGGGTCCATATCTATTTTCAATTGATAAATCGCAGATTTCCTCTGCCCAGAACTATTGCCAATCACTTCTGCATCGTTGCAGATCCAACTGTTGCCGATCACTTCCACGCCATTGTTACACCTAAAATATACTCATCATCTTGATTTAGTGTGTACATCCCTGAAGTCACTTGGACTGATTGATCATTTGGGAGGATTGGTTCTAAGTTTGCACAACCTTTTGAGAGGTCGTCGCAGGTTTCTCTTTAGCAAGGTGTGACGAGGTTTGTTAATGGGAAAAATAGCCATTTCGAGATCCTTCTCGAAACTTGCCTATGTGGGGGCTTATCCCTAATCTCTTGGAGAGTTGGTACTCAACCCCTAACCTGTTGGGAAGATCCCCTATCTCTCTCCTACCATCTCTCATCCTATCCTATCCATAACCTCATCCACTTAGTCCTATATATGTGAGGCTCACTCCCATACCAAAGGGAGGAAAACAATGGTATCTACATGCTGGTGAAATCTCTCTTGGACACTTTCACTCACCTCTTGGAGACTCTCATGCTTCCTTGGAAGGGCTTGGCAATTGGCTTGTGTGGAGAAGGGCTGCTACATTAAGTCATTGGTTGTAGTTCTATATCTCTATCATGTACTCCTCTATTTGCAGTAATACAAATGCTTTCCACCAATATTGTCTCTAATGTATGATGATGTTGTGTTGTTTACCTGCTTAACTGTTTACATAGATCTCTTATTGTATAGATGCTCTTTACTCGTTTCCCTTTTCTGTGTCTTGACAGGTCTTGCAGCTTGGATCTGACGACCGTGGGACGTGGAGCAACATAGCGGGAGAAAGGATAGAAAATCAAAGAGGCAAGACATCTAGCACTTGATCCTTAAGTAGATCTAGGAAACACATTTTTTGTCTGTTTTATTTGTTCTAGACTCGCATTGAGCTAGGGAGATCCGGCTCACCTCCGGTCGAGTGGATTGTCCGTCAACAAATCTGGTGACCATACTGGGGAGTTTCCTTGTCTAGTAGTCATTAATCTGAGTCATTTTCAGTTGATTGCTTGACACAAGCCTTGTTATCATTTTTGTCATTTTTCCTTCTTTGGAGTGATTCCATTGTCAGATCTTCACATTGAAGATCCTGATCTTCTTGCTTTGAGTTTGTATAACCTAGTTTCAAACCTGTTTGTGGTTCATCCTTGAGAGATCTGATTCATTTTTGAATCTAGAACTCGCTTGTTGCACCTGGGCAGTGAAAACAGAGTGACACTATGTTTTCCTGAGCTTTTTCCTGTGACTATAGCTTGCTTGTCGTGACCCTTGCATTAGTGAACTACGACGTTGTCGCACTTTCCGTATAGGTAAACTACGACGTCACACTGTCTGCAAAGATAGACTGTGCCGATCAGTCAATGCTTGGCATATAAGCATCCATTCCCTTGTTTGACAGTCTGAGCCTTGGATTGGTGTATAAACTCTCTTCTGTGCTGCATCATTCAGCTAGAGATCCCATTTGTGCTTTGTTTGGTCTGTTTGGATTGATCTTGGGTTCCGTTTTTGACAAGTCTGAAACCGGTAGTGTTGGGCATCTTTGTCCCCTCCACCCTCATCCTTTTCACTCTTGCATTCCTGTCCTTCCATCCATGATCTGATCAATACATTAGATCAATTTCCAGACCTCATTCACTTTTGTTTTGAGCTTTGCTTGCTTAGTTTGCTTGCTGCTATTTGATTTTGAGTCAAGTGTGTCTTTTTGCTTGGTTTGAGTGCTTGTCTTTTCTTGGATTTTCTGAGTGTATGAGTGCCACAAGTAGCATTTTCTTTTCAGTTGTTTAGATCTGAAAGCAAAAGTTGTTTTAAAGGTCATTACTTTGATACGCTCATTGAAAGATCAAAAGTGCTTCTTTCCCATTGTTTCTCAAGAAAATTGTTGAAGAAAGATTGTTGTGCATTGGAATGTTTTTGGAAAAGTTGAATGGAAATATGATTGGTTGTGTTTTTCCTGAATTATGAATCATTCATTTTCTTGAAAAACTCAAGTACTTTCGATTTTTGCAAAAGGTGTTCCATGTTAAGGAAAGGTAGATGCATTTTTGTTTCTTGTTGCCTTTAGGTCATTGAAAAGAGAAAGTGAAAAGCTTGCATATTCCATTTCAGAATTCTTTCATTTCATTACTTAGCGTTGTTTTGATTTGAAAAGCAAAAGAAAAGAAAAGAGAAAATACTTTGATTTGGATAGTAGTGCTGTGTATTTTTGTGAGTTTCGTTGAAAAAGAAAAGAGTACTTTCATTGTCAAATTTGTATGAATTGAGATTGTGTTGCATTGAGTTTGTTTTGGCAAAATCATTGGGAAAAACTTTCTCCTTACCATAGGTAGAATTCATCGAAAGAAAAGATCATTTCGTGCATGTAGCTAGGGCTTGCATTATGTTTTCGATTATGTACTCACCTCATGCATTCACCTAACCGTCCAAGATGAAATAAATGGTAGAACTAGGTAAAATTTTTAGTAACTTGTGTATAAGTTAGAGACGTGTTCCGGCGTCGTTAAGCGTGGCAGTTGTCGTTACTTTCCAGCACTGTAGTCCAGGGGTATTGTAGTCTTCCATGTACATCGGTATATTGAGATCCTTCACGTACCCACCAAGTACCATAATCCATAATTGGCGTATATCGAAGGGTGTGTCATGTACTCGACATGTATATCGAAATGTCTCGTGCCAACGGCTGTGCATTAGACAGCACCACTATGGATTTGAGCTCCCACGTACCTTGCGTATATCGAGAGACACCATTAGGATTCCTGAAACCAACCGAGTTAACCATTTGGCCATCTTGGAAAAGCAATACATTGAGAACAACACTCGGGGAGATTATCACGCACGTCCTGTCCAGGTAGTCGGGTATGCAGGAAAGGGTACGGTCCCAATCCTCCTTGTCTCGTCATACTGTTGGACCCTGCAGTATATCGCATTTTGCAATTCCTTGATAATCCCGTGAGGTTCCATACTTTTTGAATCCACTCTATCACATAAGTTTGCTTGTTTCCTTAGTTTGAGTAGGTTTTCTTGGACTGATTTTCTTTTAGAATACCTTTAGGAGAGAGAGACGCTGTTTTGGCTGATTTTCTTGATACTCTGGCAGAATTTCCCTGGAGAAGGTCCCGTAGGATCTTGAACTTGCCACCCAAATTTCCCCTTAATCAGGAGTTTATTTCGAGGGTAAGAATGGATCAGCATAACGCAGTCGTAGTTACTGAAGTAGGGAACCCCACTTTGAATATTGGCAGACATTTGTTTCCACCAGATTCACCTGCCTCTCATCCTACGCAGGATGAAGAAGCACATACCCCCACTTCTCAAAACCTTCCTCCCGTCATATTGGGAGAACTTGGATCATTGGAATGGATAAACCGATCCCAGGGCGACCCTACAGCAGCTATTGGTCCATTAGCAGCTTACTGGACATCCTCTACCGAACACCCAGTGGCTCATTTTGCCATCTCATCCCCACCTAACTGGACTACTCCAGAGTTCACTAGGCCTTACTATAGGCTAGACCCTGCCGAAATTTTTGGCCCCATCCATGAACGTTTGGAACAGTTATGTGTTAAAGGAGATGAGCTTCGAAGACAAAGCCTCGAGCGACACTCTGAAGAGTTCCATAATCATCATTTCCAAATCAGACTTGACAATGGAAACATCCCAGTTCGTTCGATATCTTTTGGATCATTGGAACAAACCCACCATGCGACCACTACTGAGACTGGTAAACCCTCGCAAGAGTCCAAACCTGTACCTCAAGTGAACCAAACGGTGGAAGGAGAATGGTCCAACACACCTGTCACTACCACGGTTACTTTACCAGTTCCTCCCCCACCTCAAAATTCAAGGGGAGGGTATTCCATTCCTACAGATTATCTTATTGGTAATGTTATTACCATGGTAGCTAGTCAAAAACCTGCGTTGGTTCAACCTTTGAATAGTGGTCAGCCTATTGTGGCTGGGGGGAAACCCCCCTTTCCTAACCAGAACGTTGGTGGAATCCCCAACAGGCCTTCCATTGGACCTACCCAACCCACTAGACCGTCCACCACGAGATTGTCTCATGTTGGATGGCCGTCAAATGTAACCCAACCCTCATGGAGTCAAGCGTATCTAGGTTCTAATAACCCTGTGCTGGGTCAGCCTAATCTCAGAAACGCATCATATGGGATACCTTATCCTGGGAATTCAAACACTCTATGGGGGCAACAACCTCCTTTACAGCACGGACCCCAACCAATTATCCCTCAAGTACCACTAACCCCGATCGGACCTCCTCCTCCTCCTGTTGGAGGCGACGCGCCCCCACCAAACATTGGTGGAGGGCCACCCCATTTTTCCTACAATCCCCCCCACCCTTCTGGTGGCGGTGGGAATGGTCCCACACCCCCTCCAGGCGGAGGAGGCAGCGGACTACCTTATCATGGCGGAGGAGGAAATTTCCCTTCGGGTGGCGGAGGTGGTCCCCCACCCCCTCCAGGAGGGGGTGGCGGAGGACCTAATCCTTATGGTGGTGGTGGTGGTGGTGGAGATCCCCATCCTTCCGGCAGTGGAGGCGGTGGAGGCCCCCATCCTTTTGGCGGCGGAAGTGGTCCACCCTCTCCTCCCAGCGGAGGCAGCGGTGGGCCACCTTATTACGGATATGGACCCCCACCTCCTCCTGGCGGTGGCAGCGGACCTCCACCCCCTCCCGATGGTGGAGGTGGACCCCCACCGTATTAGAACAGACCACCTTATGGCTGTGGACCTACTTATGGTCTGGGCGGCACAACCCCCTACGGTCAGTTCTATCCGAGCACACCTTATGGTCAGTACAATCCTTACACGCCATATCCGTATTTTCAATACGCGCAACCTAATCCACAGCTGCCCTTTTTGGCTACCTTGGATTTACTTGACATGTCTCGGTTAACAAACAATCCTATTTATCACGGATCTAACTGGCCACCTATTCCGGTGAAACTTCCATCCGATATACCCAAGTTTGACGGCAAGCCGGGTGAAGACCCGAAAAACCACGTAATGACATACCATTTATGTTGTTCATCGAATTCCTTAATGGATGATTCAATTCATCTTAGATTGTTTCAAAGGACTCTCACCGGTTCGGCTTCCAAGTGGTACATTGAGTTGCCACCACACTCTTTTCCTGATTTTGGCTCTCTTGCTATGAACTTTTTGATGCATTTCCAGCTGCCTATACGGTATGAGACTAGTACAGAACTTTTAACCTCGCTCTGTCAGAATACCGCCACTCACATTTCAGATCATATCCACGAGTGGCGAAGGAGACGAAGTCTCATTAAAGCTCCCATTCCAGATCAGCTCCTAGCAGATTGGTTTACGAAATCACTCCTTCCTGTCATTGCAAAAGATGTTGCCATGCGAGGTGCTGTCACCAAAGAACAAGCCATCGCGAGTGCCCATTTGCTCGACTTAGTATACACTCAGTCCGACACTCTGTTCAACATTTTTCCTAATGCACCCTGAGACGTTAATGATCCCACAAAACCACATAAGGGACCCCAAGCTGATGGAATCATTGGTTCCCTTAACACCCAGCCCACTGCTAGCACTGTTGGATCATCCAATCCAACTCCGGCTGGCCACAGCACTGCCAAGTCTACTACTCCTACTATAACTAAAGAGGTGAATTCTGTTCAATCAGCTTCATCTCAAAAGTTTAACGGTAAAAAGAAGAACAAAGGAAAATCCAAGAAATATTCTACCCAGCAAGACCCAAAGAGCACTCCCGAAGATACTAAGCAGAAACAAAAATTGAAATATCCTTGTTTATTTTGTGGAGATGACCATTTCTCCAAGGAGTGTCCCCATAGAGATGAAGTTCAAAAGTTTCTTAGGGGTAAACTGACTTCCGCAGTCCTCAATGATCCATTTCCTGCTCAAAACCAACAGCTAGTTCTCAAACCCCCTCAGCCCAGGGGGAATCATCCAATACCGCGCATGTTCTCATGTTGCGTAATGAGACAATCAATTTGAATACTCGCACGTGATCCTACGAATAGGTCCCTTCGAAGGAACCCGCCGGAAGTAATACTGAAAAAACTTCTGACTCTCTGCCTGATGTCACTGTACCTTCAACTTCTCTTACCATTGAGAAGCCATCTTTGGATTCAATATTGCATCCGCACAAGAGCACAATTCCAAAAGCTGTTTTCAATCCCAATGCTCGCGTGGCACAGAATTACAATATCATCGAAGACTTGGCCCAATCTCCTTGCGCCATGTCTACCTTGGAAGTTTTGCAGAATTGTCCCAATCAATGCAAAATCCTCCTCGCCGCCATTGGTGCAGTTGACTTGGATTCCTCGAACACCATCATGTTCCGACTTGAAAACCTTAAGTTGAGGCTCTCACACCAGCTCGCATTCCAAGTTACTGCAAACATTGCTGGGAAGATGGTCCATCACACCCTTCTAGATGAAGGTGCCTCTACCTCTGTCATGTCGATCACTTGCTAGAGAGCCATCGGTTCTCTCGAATTGAATCGATCTCCTACCACGTTGAAAGCATTCGACGGCTGTGGCTTTCAAACTCATGGGCTCTTACAAGCTCTTGCAGTTGAGTTGGGTGAAAAGACCGTAACCATTAATGTGGAAGTGGTCTTGGCCCCGTTAGATTATAATCTCTTGCTTGGTCACAATTGGTTTTACACCATGCAGGCGGTAGCCTCTTCAGTCTTCCACATAGTGCAATTCCCCCACCAAGGACGAATTGTTACTATCGATCAACTCGATTTTTGTACACCAGACGCCACTACTCATCCTGGTGACCATATTCCTTCCATCGGATAGGTGGAAAAATAGTATGAGAGTGTAGGGGTTGGCCTATTGAAAGATTCATCTCTCATGGGCGTTTATCCATCCATGGACCCCCATAATCATGTTGCGACAGTGAACATGATCTCTAGAGAGATTTTATCTCACTCCAATGATGCTTGGTTTGAACCTGATGAAGCCACAACACATCTGTTTGGAGACATGATGCCCCTTTCGCCCGCTGAACGCATTTATGAGGCAATCCAAACAGCACCGAAGGACCATTCATCCATGGTTTCTCCTTCCTTTTCTCTATGACGGACGTCCTCTCTACCTGATCTCTTGCTTCGGACTTTTCATTCAGACGAGTCCATCATGGAAATAACGAATGTAGACGACGGTCCATGGGATGATCTTCATCACAAGTCATCTTTTCTTCCACCATGGGAGTACATAGAGAATAACATACATACCCTCTTTTCACCGAATATCTACCCATGCACTCATTTACCCATCCTCACATGTTCTACGGACTCGGAGGGCAACTTGGCTAACATTGAGCCAACCACTGTGGTGGACATCTCAGTGAAACCAGGTATAGTGGAACACATTCGCATAGGCCAGAAGTGTTCCCCTGAAGAAATCACTATTGGCACGGCCTTATTCAAGCGATTTCGAGATGTTTTCACTTGGTCCTATTAGGAGATGCCTGGGATAGACCCCACGATTGTCTCTCACTAGATAAAAACCTATCCCGACATCAAGCCTGTGCGCCAAAAGTTGCGACCAGTACACCCCTAGAAAATTACGGCAATAAAGGCAGAAATTGAGAAGCTCTTAAAGGCTGGCTTTATTTATCCTGTCCCATTGACGGATTGGGTCTCGAATGTCGTCCCTGTGAACAAAAAGTAGGGCACCATTCGCGTCTGTTTTGATTATCGAGACCTTAATCGGGCGTGTCCAAAAGACAACTACCTAACCCATTTTATTGACCAGATCATCGACAACTGTGCCGGAAGCGTTATCTTTTCATTCATGGATGGCTTTTCCGGCTACAACCAAATCGAGATCAACCCAACCGATCAGCATAAGACGAATTTCATTTGCCCATGGGGTGCATTCACTTATCGCAAGCTCCCATTCGGCCTTAAAAATGCCGACACCACATTCCAGCAAGCTATGTCGTACGCTTTCCACGATATTAAGGACTTTGTGGAACCTTACTTGGAAGATCTCCCTGCTCATTCAAAACAACGTGAGTTCCACATCGATCATCTGACGGCCATATTCGTCAGATGCAGATGGTACAATATCCGTCTAAATCCTCATAAGTGTATCTTTTGCGTCGAGTCTGGGCGCCTCTTAGGATTCATTGTCTCGAAAGATGGGATCCGCATAGATCCCTTGAAGGTGGAGGCCATCATCAACCTACCACCTCCTACTGATGTTACAGAACTTCAAAGTTTCCATGGGAAGGCGACTTATCTACGACGTTTTGTTTGTAATTTCATGGAGAAGACTCAGGGTTACATGAAACTACTTAAGAAGGACGTCCCGTTCATTTGGGACAACCAAGTTCAAAAATCTTTTGATAGTATCAAACATGCTATCACGCATGCCCCCGTGCTTCAACCGCCTAATTATTATCGCGATTACATTTTGTATCTCGCCGCTTCTGCTACCACTATCGCCATGGTTTTGGTACAGGAAAATCAAAACACTGAGGAACATGTGATATACTATGCGAGTAAGGGTCTCACTGACACCGAAACTAGATACTCTCATGTCGAAAAACTAGCTTTCGCGGCAGTCATTACCGTCCAGAAGTTCCTTCATTGCATCTTGCTCCGCACCACCACCATCATCGCCGATTCGAACCCCATGTACCACATACTGACATGTCAAGTACTTGGGGGCAAGTATTCATGCTGGATTGTGATACTGCAAGAATTTGATCTTCTTTTCGAAAAGGCTAAGTCTAAGAAGTCTTTGGTGTTTGCTGAGCTCATCTGCGACCTCCCCTATTCTGATGTAGAAGTAGAGCACAATGATTCATTTCCCGATGAAACATTGTTTCTCATCAGTATGTCTGACCCATGGTATGGAGATATCCTATTATATCTTCAGACCCAATGCTTCGATCCTCAACTGTCTCGCGACGATCGTTGTAAGATACGCCACCACGCAAAGTATTACTTGATCATAACTGATACTTTGTATCGCCGTGGCATTGATTCCATTCTTCGATGTTGTCTAACGCACGAGGAAGCCGAACGCGTTCTGAATGACTGTCACGCTAGGGCATGTGGCGGTCACCTCTCTGGGATGGCTACTGCCCAGAAAATTTTGCGTGCAGGATACTACTGGCCTACTATCTTCAAAGATTGTATTGAGGCCGTCAAGAAGTGTCATCCTTGCCAACACTTCCATACAAAGAAGGGCACGCATCCTGCCCCGTTACATCCGGTTATTGCCGTTGGCCCATTCTCAAAATGGGGCATAGAGTTTATGCATTGTAAGCCTACCTCAGCTGGGGGGCATAGTTACATCATCGTAGCTGTGGATTACTTTACGAAGTGGGATAAGGCTATGCCTACATACCAAAATTATGGAAAAACCGCCGCACTCTTCGTGTTCAACCACATAATAGCACGGTTTGGAGTTCCTCGAGCTATAGTCACCGATCATGGTTCTCACTTTCAGAACCATATGGTTTCTGAATTGAGCGACAGGTTGGGTTTTCGTCATGAAAAATCAACTCCCTACTACCTGCAATCCAATGGACAAGTCGAGGCCATTCACAAGATCTTGAAAACTATGATCCAAAGGATGGTAGGGACATAAAAGTCCAACTGGCACAATATGCTCTTCTCAACATTATGGGCCTACCGAACTATCGTTAAAACCAGCACAGGCTTCACTCCTTTCCAATTGGTTTATGGATTGGAGGCCGTTTTACCGATAGAGTGCGAAATCCCATCTCTTCAACTCGCTGTAGAACTTCTTCCTGACACTACTGCTGAGGAAGAATGACTCTTGTACTTAGCTAAGCTTGACGAGTCCCGCCGTGATGCTGCTCTTGCTAACGAAGCACATAAGAAACGCATCAAGGACTAGTACGATAAGTCAGTCGAACCTCGTATCTTCAATGAGGGTGATCTAGTCCTCACTTATGACCAGAAGCATGATAAGCTAGGAGCTGGGAAGTTCGAGTCCATGTGGCATGGACCTTACATCATTAAACGTGTGTTGGAAAAAGGATCCTACGAGCTCGAAGATTATGACGACATCTCTTTGGGTGAACCCTGCAATGGGCTTTACCTAAAGAGATACTATGCTTGATTTCTCATGCATAGACCGACTTGTATATACTGTACATGGCGTGTTTTTGTGTGGTGTGACGCATTTTATTTTTCGAGTGTCTTAGATCTTGTTTTCTGCTCCTTACACCATGTTCTGTCTGCGTGTGTAGATGGCAATGTGTTATGGATTCGCGGACGGCGCCAGCCGGCATACCCGTAACCTTTCTTCGGCAGCCTGGGTACTTTATTCCCCTACAGGCGAGCTCATTAGCTCAGGAGGAAATTGTATAGGGTTTGCAATCAATAATACCGCAGAATATCAGGCTGTAATCGGAACCCTGACCGACGCAATTTCCTTGGGTATGGACCACATTGTCATCCATATGGATTCTCAACTAGTGGTTTCTCATCTCAACCGGATTTATGCTATCTGTGATCCTACCCTACTCCATCTCTTTAGACGAGTACGTCTCTTGGAAAGGTCATTTGAATCCATTCAATACCTGCACATTCCATGAGAATTGAACATAGTTGCTGACTCGATGGCCAATTTCATCATGGATTGGTACATTGCACACACATAATAATCATAATATGTAAAAGAATTCATAACATGTAAATATAATGTACAGAAGAAAACATGTAAATAAGATCACATCACTAATCATTTCAAAGACACATAATGTATAAATCACCGATAATATGTATAAATCGCTCAAAAGTAGTGCTGGTACAAAATCTGAAGCACGCTGGGTTTCAGTGAGTCTCTACAAAAATATGAAGCATCATAAGCTTTCAGTAAGTACAAAAATATGAGGCTTCTAAAGATCTCAAGTACAAGTATATAAGTGTCTCAGGCACCACGCCTGATCCGCACACCCTTGACTCGCACAGCTCTCTATCGCTGTGTAAGGAAGCAGTCCACAGTATGAGCCACCTTGTGGAGCAAGGCATTGAAGCGCACAGACGCTCCAACTCCAAATATCTGCATGGGCCTCAGAAGGTCATCGATAGCAAGCTCTGGAATCGCCACAGTTAGTTCTGACAAGTTCCGGTACACCTCCTCCATCTCCTCGATGGTGGCATGTGCACCGGCAGGAATCACTGCTTCCCTGCCTCTGTCTCTCCTTGCCAGAAGGGAGAGACGCACCGGTCGTACAGGGCCAACATCTGCACACACAATGTACTTGTCAGCACTACATCAAAAAAATAATATAATCCACAAAACTTAAAAATACAAGGGTTTTTGTTCTTACCGATATCACTCCATGCTGCACCCTCTAGCAGCGCCAAGTCGGGATCCTCCCGAAAGTCTATGCCAATGTAAGGAAAGTCCTCCACCATGAACATATGGCCCTCTAGCCAGCTGAAAAACTCAGGACCAAAAGTGATGATGGGACCCCCACCATGGTGGGTCATCAGCTCTTCCCACCTGAGCATATGTGGATCTCTCAGATCCCTGTCATCCACTATCACCTGCGGGCACAGGAGAGGAACCCATTCCAAGAGGAACGAAACTATGATAGAGCCATACCCGAACTGCTTGAGATCCCCTCACCGACACTTGGTTAGCTGAGCTCGGATGTTTGCAAGGAGACCCTCGCACTAGTTGAAGACCATGGGGGATATACAACCTTCCACATATAATATCTGGGTCCGAATAGCTGTATGTGGAGCTTGGCTACCCGCCACCCTGGTAATAGTAAGCAGTACAGTCCTCAGTGGATGACTCACCACATCTCGGATGAGTATCTTCCCGCTGGAGGGACGAGCAGTAGCAACATAGTGTTTTGATACCATGTCCTCGACAGTACGGTCTCTGGCTCATGTCCCAGTGAGTTGTACCATGTCCCCTCTTTGAGACAACCGATCAGAAAGTATATGTCCTCAATGACAATGTTGAGGATGTGCTCACCTATGACGAAGTATTGTTGGTTTGCATCCCAACTCTGAAGCATGTGTGTCAAGAACGACACCTGGGCTCTCATCCCCTGTACTTGAAAGAACTTGAGCAACCCATAGTTTCGCAAAGTAGCCACACATTGTGGATCATTTGTGGCTTGCTCATCTTCCACCTCGTGTTCTCTTTCTCTCCACTCTAAAACCATCTCTGCTTGCTGGGAACCTGCCAAAAGGAGCATTTAAAGCATGTTAGGACTTTCTCCAACTGGAAACAACTTATTTTTTGGGATACATTTGATGTTTGGAATTGGAGTTTCCGTCGTCGCAGGTCTTGTTTTTGAGACTTGCGACGACCTAGGCTCGTCGTGAGTCCCAAAAAGGCCACTTGTGACGAGCCGAGGGTGCATTGGCCCCTCCCAAAACCATAAAAAAACTCAAAAAATGCATACAAATGGAAAAACTAAACCACTACAAATTTGCTGGCTGAGATTTATGCCTACCTGGTTTGGACGGCTGGTGAAATGGTGGATCGTAGCTCCTAGAATTGACGATGGAATTTTTGGCTCCAAATTGGTACTTCTCCACCCAAATTGGCAATTTGAATAATGTTTTTATTTTTGGCCTATATTTCTATTTATAGAATGAAATGGAATATTCCTTGATGCGTTTCTTGTGCGCTTCATTAGCAAGAGCGGCATCTCAGCGGGACTCATCAAGTTTTGCTAAGTGCAAGAGACGTTCTTCCTCGGCAGTGGTGTTAGGAAGAAGTTCGATAGCGAGTTGTAGAGACGGAATTTCACACTCTATAGGTAGGACAACCTCCAATCCATATACGAATTGGAAAGGGGTGAAGCCTGTGGCGGTTTTGATGAAAGTTCGGTAGGCCCATAACGCTGAAAAGAGCATGCTATGCCAATTGGACTTATGTGTCCCTACCATCCTTTGGTTCATAGTTTTCAAGACCTTGTTAATGGCCTCGACCTGTCCATTGGACTGCGGGTAGTAGGGTGTTGAATTTTCATGGCAAAAACCCAACTTGTCGCTCAGTTCATCAACCATATGGTTCTGGAAATGGGAACCATGATTGGTAACAATTACCTGAGGAACTCCAAACCGTGCTATTACATGGTTGAACATGAATAGTGTGGCGGTTTTGCCATCGTTCTGGAATGTAGGCATAGCTTCGGCCCACTTTGTAAAGTAATCCACAACTACAATGATGTAACTATGCCCCCCGGCAGAGGTAGGCCTACAATGCATAAAATCAATGCCCCATTTTGTGAAGGGTCCCACGACAATAACCGGGTGTAACGGGGCCTCAATTAAATCTTTGAAGAGAGTAGGCCAAAAATATCCTAGGCAAAAAATATTCTGGGCTGTAGCCATCCCAGATAGGTGACCACCATAGGCCCAAGTGTGACAGTCATTGAGAACGCATCCAACCTCATTATGAGTGAGACAACGTCGAAGAATTGAATCAATGCCATGGCAATACAAAGTATCATTAATGATTAAATAATACTTCGCATGGTGATGTATCTTACGATGGTCGTCGTGAGAGAGTTGAGGGTTGAAGCATTGGGTTTGAAGATACAATGAGATATCTCCATACCATGGATCAGTCGTACTGATGAGAAACAATGATTCATCCAGAAAAGAGTCATTGTGCTCAACTTCTGCATCAGGACGGGGAAGGTCGCAAATGAGCTCGGCAAACACCAAAGACTTCTTAGACTTAGCTTTCTCGAAAAGAAGGTCAAATTCTTGCAGGATCATGATCCAGCGTGAATACTTCCCCAAGGTATTTGACTTGTCAGGACATGGTACATGGGGTTCGATTCGGCAATGATGGTGGTGGTGCGGAGCAAGATATAGTGCCGGAACTTCTGGACGACGATGACTGCCGCGAATGCGAGTTTTTCAAAATGTGAATGTCTAGTTTCAGCGTCAACAAGACCCTTACTTGCATAGTATATTACATGTTCCTGGGCATTTTGATCCTCCTGTACCAAAACCATGGCGATGGTGGTGACAAAAGCGGTGAGATATAAGATATAATATCAATAATAATTAGGTGGTTGGAGCACGGGGGCATGCGTAATGGCATGTTTGATACCGTCGAAGGATTTTTGAGCTTGGTCGTCCCAAATGAAGGGGATGTCCTTCTCACACAGAAGGATTGTTTGATCAATTCTACAGAATTTGTTTTATCAATGGTCTCAAGGATGAAATCCACTCAGAGGTGAAAATGTTCTGTCCCAAATCAATGATGGAAGTCCTAGGGTTGGCTAAGTTGGTATAGGACAAGATCGTAGCCCAACAATGCTCCAAAACCACCTTTGTTCCCTTCAGAAATATGGGTTCCCAACAACCTCCCATCACACCAGCTCCTCGACCAACTCCTATCAAGCATTTGTCTAAACCAGAGATGTGGGCACGCCGAGAAAAAGGGCTTTGTTGTAATTGTGATGAGAAATTCAGTCGGGGACATAGACGTGTTGAGCAAAAGATCTATCTCTTGGATGTGGATTCTCCGCCTGCCTCTGAACTTGGTGAAGAAGATCTAGATACAATAGATGATCAGGTCGACAATCAACACCCGCCTGTTGACACCCCATCTCAGGACGACCCACCAAATATCTCTCCCATGCTGTAATCGTTGTCACCACCCCACAAACAATGCGGGTCAGGGGTTACTTCAAGAAGCTCCCTCTTACCATACTCATTGATTCCGGTAGCACTCATAACTTCATTGACCCTCGGATTGCCAAACAAGATTATTATTTTTTCCATCCTTGGTCCAACTTTGAAGCCATGGTTGCCAATGGGGGAACCTTACCTTGCAAGGGGACGTGTCACAATGTGTGTATCTCTCTGAAATATTATAACCCGTGCTATGACATGTTTTCCTTGTCCTTAGGAGGATGTGATGTGGTTTTGGGCGTTCAATGGTTACGCACTCTTGACCCCATTTTATGGGATTTTGCTGAACTTTGGATGCAGTTTTCAGTCAATGGGAAACAACACCGATTTACGGGCTTACAACCAGGGTCTCTTCGCATCATTAGTTCACATCCTCTGGAAAAGATCCTTAAGAAGAAATCACATGGTGTCATCACTCAGCTCCATTCCATTCAGATGCACCCATCAACAGTCTCCACTACTTCCTTGGATAGATATGCAAGTGTCTTTGCTGAACCAGTGGGATTGTCACCTTCAAGCGACCTTTCTGGTTAGAATTTAGCTGCATCTTCATCTCAGAAGGATCTGATGGCTATTTTGCATGTAGTATAGAAATGGCCTCCATCCCTATTAGGGAATTATTTCTGCATCAAGACTGATCTCCAGATTCTAGAAAATTTCCTGGAACAACAAGTCTCCTCCCCAGCACACCTGAAATGGGTTATCTAACTCATGGGATCTTCCTATGCGATAACTTACAAGAAGGGTAAGAAAAATCTGGTGGTAGATGCTCCTTCTCGCACACTTGATGACCCTTTCTCTGCTTGTTCCACATTGGTTGCAATTTGATCAATAGGGCTATCCCTTCTATGAACTCCATGCTTCTCCATCGGCAGGGCACTCTGGGTTCCTCAAAACGTATGACCGGGAACAATTTAATTTCTTTTGGCAGGGACTAAAAATGACAATTCAACAGAAGGTGGCTAACTGTGAAACTTTCTAGGTCAACAAGGGTGAAACGACACTCCTTTAGGGACTGCTCGAACCCTTGCTCATCTGTACACAGATTTGGACAACTATTTCTATGGATTTCCTTGAAGCGCTCTAGTGGTACAATACCACATCTAAAATGACACCATATGAAGCAGTCTATGGATAGGCACTGCCAGTTCTTCTTCCATACACCCTCAGTAGTTCCCCAGTTCAGGCACTTGACTTGGTTCTTCGAAACTATGATCAGATTCTTCTCATTCTGCAGGAAAATCTTCACATGGAAAGAATTCGACTGAAACAACACGCCGATTAGCAGCATTCTGAGTGCCATTTTCACGGAATTGATATGGTTCTTCTTCGTCTACATCCTTCCAAGCAATCCTCCCTGAAACTCAAAAGGCGTCAACTTCTCTTTGAATCTATCACAACAACATTAATTCAGTGGCACGGAATGCAACCATAGGATGCTATAGGGGAACCACTCCTTGAGGACAAAGCTTTTTCTAAGGGAGAGGGGATGTTAGAAACCCATGTCAACCCTTCTCTTTACTTTGTTAGTATATTGTTTTTGGACACATATGCTTTGTAAGTCGTCCCGTAGTATTTGTTGATCCATAGTTTGTATTAGCCCATGGTATTGACCCATAGTATTGGGCATATAATTATTATATAAGTGTGTGTTGAGGCCAATGAAGGTACCGTGAAGTTATTTGTATTGAGATTTCTCAAAGGAGGTTTCCCCCTTGAAGTGGCCTATGATCATTAAAGTGATTCTGAGTTCTATTGTTACTGCTATCTCATGTATTTTCATTAATTAATTGTTGTAGGTTCTTCACACTTATACACCTTTTGCAGATAAAGGTTGATATCAGCAACCATGCGGTTCACCGATGTATTGTAGATGAAGGAGCCTTTGTTAGTATCTTATCCCCTTATTCTCAGAGATATTTAGGTTTTCCTAACCTTGTTACAGCTGTTAATTGACCGTTTACCTTTGACAGAAGACCTAGTGAACCAGTGGGATTCCTCCCTCAAGTACTTGTTACTTTGGGTGGAAAAACAGTCTTAGTTGATTTTATGGTTTTGAACCCTGTGGATTTTGATATGATCCTAGGGCATGATTACGTATAGTAGGTTGTGGTGTCTACGTTCTTTCCTGTGATCCATTTGCCTCAAAACGAAATCATTGTCACTATCGATCAGCTTACATTTATTGATTCCTCTTATTACCCAACTATAGACCAAGTATGTCCCCCATCAG
Source organism: Larix kaempferi (assembly GCA_027924585.1). Taxonomy (NCBI): domain Eukaryota; kingdom Viridiplantae; phylum Streptophyta; class Pinopsida; order Pinales; family Pinaceae; genus Larix; species Larix kaempferi. Next base: position 9,588,855 of record BSBM01000428.1, read on the forward strand.
TAGGCGCTACCATGTCACAATCAAATTATGTGGCATATTGTTCCTTGAGTCCAATGGCTACTAAGAAGAAGCCTCAGAATTCATGCTTACCTTCTCGGGACTAGGTCCCAGCAGTTGATCAGGTGATGACTCCATCTGAATGTTTAGACATGCGTTCTATTTGGTATGATATACTTCCTTATGATGACGTTTTCCTAGAGTCTATAATGGAGTTTGTCATTCATTTGGACATTGATCCACTTATGAGCATTCTTACACCTTTATTTCGAGCTCGTTAGAAATAGTAAGGAGGTTAAGAGCATTCTTCCACCTTTACTTCGAGCTCGTTAAAAACAGTAAGGTGGTTATGAGCATTCTTCCACCTTTCCTTCGAGCTCGTTAAAACCAGTAAGGAGGCAATGAACATTCTTCCACCTTTCCTTCGAGATCGTTAAAAATAGTAAGAAGGCAACGAGCATTATTCCACCTTTCCTTCGACCTCGTTAAAAACAGTAAGAAGTAAACGAGCATTCTTCCACCTTTCCTTTGATATCATTAAAAACAGTAAGGAGGTCATGAGTTTACTTTTTCGGGCTCGTTAAACCTTTATAGAAAATATTTTAGAGATTTCTTTCACGCTCTTGTTAGACTCTTTAAATATGACAAGATTGTTGAGCATACTTGTTCACTTCAGACTCGTTAAAGGACTTGAAGGTACATCCACTTAGGTATAAGTTTACCCCTTTTTTAGACCTTTGTTGTTATTTTATGAAAAAGGTATACTCTAGTCATATGTGGCTAGAAGAGTTCTTCTCTCATCATTTTACACGTTTTTGGGTGAGGATACTAACTGTGCAAAAAAAAGGACCTTTGGAGTCTTCTTTAGGGTTTTCAGAATCTCGAAACATGAAAAAACCAACGAGCATTCACCTACTCGAGCTCGATGTGAAATCCATGAGAAGGTATATGGAGTTATTGTTTAAGTTTTTCAAACTCCTCAAAAAAGAAAACACCGACGAGCATGAACTGATTGAGGCTCGATATTAAAATCCATGGATAAGTGTTATAGAGTATTCATCTATCTCTTCTTCAAACTCTGTAAAAAATGAAGAAGGTCCTGAGTTTTCCTCCCATGGGCTCATTAAATTTACACATGGTTGGACTTGTATCAAGTAGTATTCTCCCTCTTTCTTCGAGCTTGCTTCAAAAATGAAGAGAGACCATTGAGTTTGCTTTCTTGGACTCATTAAAACCAATAAGAAGGATATTGTTTGATAAAAAGAGAAAAGGGAAGGGAAGGGTATCAAAAATATTTTCAGTTTAAAGGCAGCAAGTCAGTCTTCTCCTTGAACAAAGCACCTTTTGAGTATATCATTCAGTTGGGTTTCAATTTTTGACCTGAGGATGAGCTTGATCTTAGAGTTTATACTCCTCTAATTCGTTTCTCTTCGAATCATATGGAGAATCTTCCAATGTATCCTACATTGCAGGTTTATATCACGTTCCCGTTATGTTGAAGTCTTCCGAAATTACTCTCCTATCGTGCTCACTATTCAAGGATACAACCTGTGCTAGCCATTCTGTAGTCACCTTGAATTCATATGTCGACCATCCTTGGTGTCACTTTTTTTCATCTTGTATCAGTCAAAATCCAAATCAACTCAATCTTTTGAGTGTTCCTCGTGTTGTATGATGGAGGATGCATTAAGGTCTCCCTTCCAGCGGACCTCTTCCCATTGACTTCAACTCATCATGCTCTGGGAATGAAGTTTAGAGTTTCGGATAGTACCTTGGGGATTGTAGTCATCAGTGGAAATTTCCCTCGCTATTGGATAGTGGGAATACATCAATGTCTCCTATTTGATTGATTCTTCAAATGTTCAACTTCAAATCCACTTATTCACACTTGTTAGAATGTACTAGGTACCTTGGGCCCCATTTTCATTATTGGTGGATGCCCTCACGTTTGTTACCGGTATACATCAATGACCGGTAATCAAACGATACCCCCCATGTTCGACTCCAGCACATTTATTCACATGGAAGGGGTTCCTACCTTGGGATGTGTTGTCCGCTGAGATGCACTCCAGCAACAAAAATATTTCGAAAGCTGTTCCCTCACTCCAAGTGGGGAAAGTGTGGCCTTGGGGGCGAGCAATGAGCCAGGTACTGTCACCTGAATCCCAGCTCTTCCGTTTAGGCTAACTCCTAACAAAGCCAAGGGGGGTTAGTCCCTACAAAGAGTTTACTATGGCTCAATGTGTTTTAATGTTTTTAGTGTATGGTGATGTGGATGGGTGTTGTTTAGGGGTTTTAAAGATGAAAGATAACAAATTTACTTTAAATGAAACACAAAGTAAAATGCAATCCACGTTGCGAAACATTATATGAAAGACTTTGCGAAAATAAGAAGCATCCAGAGATAGATAAGTTCCAAATATAAAATCCAATGGACAAATGGCCCAACTTAATTAAAGCATAAATATAAAATGACCAGTGCCAAAATGGAGTCAAACAAGTGTAGTGCTTGGGGATGCTGAAATGCAAGTCTCAATAGTAGTTGTTCATGAGATCGTTGTGCAAATTATCTTGGTAAATTAAAAGTTTTAATGGTCTTGATTATTAGGATAAGAACAAAACGATAAACAATCGACCGGAAAGGTATACCTTCAATGGCTTCCCCTTTGATGGTAAGACAGACTGCCCAGATGTCAAGGAGTAGGTGTCTAAAGAATTAACCACTCTGATGTCTAAGACAACGGTAATTTTTGGCCCCACCAAGATTAGGAACTTTTCCCACTACCTGAGTATGTCTCGAAAAAGAAACGCCGGTTCGTTGGTTGTGGGGGTGAAATTTTTTATTTATGTTTATCGAAAAATTATCAAATCCAACACCTTTCTGAGTACTAGCCCAACCTTTTCAGGTTGGTAGAGCATACGGGTGTTGGATAGAAATCAAGATAAATCATTAAGGGGATGTGAGTTGGACATTTTATTATTATTAGAGCACAATATTCAACTCTCCGATAGAGAGGGCTCTTGACTTTGTCTTATCACAAGGTTCAAGAGACTTAGCTATTCTATATGCCTAATGCAGGGAAACTGCAATATTAATATGCTCTCCGACAGAGAGTACTCTTGACTTGGGTTATTATAAGTTCAAGAGGCTTAGTTCTTTGTTAAGATAGAAACAGATTGTACGCAAAGAAAAAGAACGTTCTCCAAAGTAAACAAGAAATGAAAGGAAAAACAAATGGGAGAGAAAAGACAAGGCCAAATTAAGCAACAAACCAATAAATAAACAAACAAGGTGGGATCAACCTTGGAACAAGGTGACCACTAGAACCACTAGTCCTGAAAACCTTCCAGCTAGCTGGATGTACGCAAGGATCTAATGGGGAAAGACAAGTAGCCACAAAACTATGTGACACTTGGGATCAAATCCCAAACTACTTTCTCAAGGAAAAACTTGGAAGAGAATTATTCTAAGTACAAAATTTGAAAAATATATCTAGAAAATTGACAGAAAACTAAGCTAAAGAATGCACCAAAACACTCTTCCCCAAATGGGGAAGAAGAAACCAAAGTGTGGGAGGCCTTATCCCACCTAGCCTTTTCATTAATAGAGTTACAAGTGCCTTTGGATTTTGACCCTCACAAGGACTTTTAAGAGAAATGAACTTTGGAAAGAATTGATACAAGTTCTTAAGAGCAAATTACAAAGGATAATAAATAATCAATGGCTTTTGTTTTGGATCGTCCTTATGGTTTATTCCCTTCTCATTGGTTTATATCTTCTTGCTTCAAAAAAATTCTGAAGGTTCTCTTCTTTTTCAAGTACCTACAAAAATGACTCACTTCAAGGCACCCATTAGCGTTATTTTAAAAAATTGAATGAAAATGGGACTACTTAGATCTAGGAACTATCAACACAATAAAAACTAAATAGAGATACAAGCTTTTTATCTTTTTTTTTGAATAAGATCCAAAAGACTAAATGCAAGTAAAGAATAAACTAGATGCAAGAATTGATTAAGACTAATAATGCAAAAGTAAACTAAGATTTAACTAATAAGCATAGAATATGATATCTAACCACTAACTTTTGCAAAACTTGAGATGAAATGCCTAAATGCTAACCCTTGATAATGAAAAAGCACTAACTAGTACTAACACTTTACAATATTAATGTTTTTTTGTCTTTTGTGTGATGTTTAGGGCTCTTTTGGAGATGGATGAGAAGGAGGGCTTTGAAAAAAACTTCAAAGGGAAAAACGAAAGGTAATGGAGGGGCCCAAAAAGAGTTCGACGAGAGGGAAGATGGGGGTTTGAAACAAAAGAGAGAAAGAAAAATGAAAGGGGTGAAGATAGGTAGGAAGATGAGAGGAGATGGAGTGGGACTGTTATCGGACAATCCACTTGAGCGGACGCGAGCAGGATCTCCCTAGCTCAAAGTGAGTCTAGAACAAATAGAACAGACTACTAATGCATTTCCTAGATATACTTAAGGATTGAGTACTAGATGTCTTACCTTTCACTATGCAATCTTTTATCCTGAATGTTGCTCCATGCCTCATGTTCGTCAGATCCAAGTTGCAAGACCTGTCAAGACAAGAAACAAGAGAAACCAGTAAAAGACATCTATACAATAAGAGATCTAAGTAAATAGTTAAGCAAGTAAACTACTCAATATCATTGCACACATGAACAATATTGGTGGAAAGCATTTGTATTACTGCAAATAGAGGAGTACATGATAGAGATATAGAACCACAACCAAGGCTTAACGTTGTAGCCCTTCTCCGACGAAGCCAATTTACATATCCTTCCAAGGAAGTATGAGTTCTCCAATAGGTGAGTAGAGGTGTTCTAAAAGTGATTTCACTAGCATGTAGATACCATAGCTTTGCTGCCTTTGGGATGGGAGTGAGCTTCATTTACATAGGACTAAGTGGATAGGGTATGGATAGGATAGGTTGAGAGATGGTAGGAGAGGCTTAAGGGATCTCTCCAAAGGTTTAGGAACCGAATGCCATCTCTTCCAAGAGATCAGGGATAGGGTCCCAATTCAGCAGCTTTGAGATGGACCTCGAAGAAGTTATTTTTTCCACTTAACTGACTTCGTCGCACCCTATAATGGAGAAAGGTGCGACGTCGCATGTTTCTAGTGTGCAGCCTGCGATGACCCTTCAAAACTGAGCACAATTGGGTACAAAACCTCCTAGGATGATTACTTAGTCCAGGTGTCTTCAGGGGTGTATACATTGAATCTTATGATGAGTAGATTTTGGGTGTAACAGAATGCCCCCGAAAGCATGAAGATGTTGAAGATAGACAGGTGAAGTGCTTTGATAGAATTAATGGTAATAGACTTGTAGGACGAAGGACACTGCTGCAGTACAACTGACTCTGAACTAACAATCTCATATGAAGTACAACATGGCTTCCGACCAATACATTGCAGATCCATGGTAGTAATGAACCTGAACACAATCATGGCTACTAGACACAAGCGTATATCCATGATGAGATGATAACACAGCCACGAAAAATACAAAAGTGGATCCGTGTGATATAACTCAATACAAACTCCATCGCAACCTGGGTAAAACATGACTCCCCAGGGTCTTCAAGCAAAACCCACAATGATATGAATCTATCCATGTGATTACAAATGTCTTGATGTCAAACATGGTAGAAAACACTTGATTACTGGCCATTGATGTAAACTGTTAACAAGTGCGAGGGAGATCACCAATGATGTTGATGATTCCCAAGGTATCATAGTACATATCATCAAGCGTGAATAAATGAGTTGAAGTCGAATGCAAGATGAAATATTTCAATCAAGAGTCAATGATGTAAACTCATGATGAAAGTGAGGTAACTTGCCATTGAGGCATGCATGGCCAAGGTACTTGACTGGTTTCTAGATTCAATCCTCAGATGATGTGTTGGAGTCAACAAGGATGAATCCGTCGAAGTACTGCCATGATGAATCCCCCATCAATTGAAACGAAACACGACAAAAATGTGTAGGGTAGATCAGATGGTACAGTAACATGCAAGACTGACTCAGAGTAAATCGACGCAATGATGGTTTTACTGACTGCAAATGATAAATGATAGATATATTCTTGAACATGGGCATGACATGAATTGGCAGTATTGACACGACGAGTGCGACACAAATTCTCAAAGCGACTGATGAAGGAAGATTTTCATTGAATGACTCAAAGGAGTAATGATACTCGGGAAATAAGTGAAACTCGAGGACAAACGGATGACCCAAGTGCTGTATGCAAATGCAAATGAGTGCCATGTTCAAGAACAACTACATATTGCCACTAATAAGGTATGTAACAAAAACACTTTCCTTTTTCCCCATCATGAATGATGAGTGCCTTATGTGTTTTTTATGAGCTTGATGAGGGTAACCAGATGCTCGGTATAGCTCATCCCATAGATGAGTCCAATCCCAAATATTTTCCGAACCTGGGATAGGAGGGGTTCGTCCCATGATGGGCCCTTCAATGTGAAAATTTTAATGAGTCCATATAAGGTAAACTCAGTTGTCATTTCACGTTTAGAGAGTTTGAAAAGAACTAAAGAAGACTACAACGGTCCTTTTTCCTAAAGTTAGCCTCATCGCCCAAAAAAGGGTAAAACAATGCGGGAGAGGACTCATCCAGTCATGATTGGTTGGTGTATATATTTGTCGTAACTAGTGCCTCCTGGTCCGAAAAAGGGGTAAACTATGACCAGGAAGACGACCATTCAAATACTTTAACAAGCATGAACGCGACAAGTTCGCTTGGCAATCTTTTTGTTTTTCGAGAGCCTGAAAAAGATCTTAATGGTAGACTCCGGGGGGTATCCTTTTCCGTGGAAGTTTAACGATCCCGGAAAAGTGATAAATCATAACTTGGTACTTATTCTCGTAGTTCCGTGAGTACGAGAACAAATGAAGAGTAAACTCATCATCACACAATAATTACAGACTAACCATTGCAAAAATAACGACAAAAAGTTCAAGGGAATGTTCATACCAGTGATGACTGTTGTGATACGAGAAATGACACAAAAGACCACTTACAACTCCTACACACTAGAAAATGTGTCAAATAGCCTCAAATATGACAAAAAACAGTAAAAAACTGTGATAAATGGCCCAAGAGCATCAAAATATTTGAAAAGGAATATTCCATTCTATCTATAAATAGAAAAATGGACCGAAATAGATTTCATTATTTCATTTGCCAATTTGGGTGGAGAAGTACCAATTTGGAGCCAAAACTTCCTATGCCGATTTCGGGAGGTACGATCCACCATTTCACCAACCGTCCGGATCAGGTAGGCCTAAACTTCATCCAGCAACTTTCCAGTGGATTAGATTTTGTTTTTAGGTTCATTTTTGGGGTTTTTTGATGAGTTCATGAATGGCTACTGTGTTCTCGGCTCGTCACAGTTGGCCCTTTCAAGACCTGTGAAGAGACCGAGTTGTTGCAAGCCTCGAATGGGTGAAGTGCGATGACATTGCACTATACGCAAACGTATAGTGTGGCGGCGGAGTTGCAAATTCCAAACATAAAAAATAATTAAAAAAAATGGACTTGTGAAGGTTGAAGCAGGACCTAATAGTGTTTAAATGGCCTTCTTGGCAGGTTACTTGCTAGCCAACATGGTTTTAGAGTGGCGAGAACGAGAACATGAGATAGAAGATCAACAAGTTGCCAATGATCCACAATGCATGGATTCCTTGAGGAATTGTGGTTTGCTCAATATCTTTGAGATTTATGGGATGAGATCCCAAATCCCACTGCTATCACACATGCCCCAGAGTTGGTATGCAACCCAATAGTATTTAGTGATTGTTGAGCACATCCTCACAATAGATGTTGAGGACATCTATTTTCTCACAGGTCTGTCCCGGAGAGGGGAACCTGTGCATCTTACTAGAACACGGGCCAGTGACTACACAGTTGATGACATGGTCTCACAGCATTGTATCGCTACTTTTCGACCTTTCAGTGGGAAGATTCTTATCAGGTATGTGGTGAGCCGCCCACTGCATACCATATTGCTTACTATTACTAGAGCGGCGGGTAGCCAAGCCCCCCACAAGGCTACTCAGACCTAGATGCTTTATGCGGAGGACTGCATGTCCGCCATGGTTTTCAACTGGTGCGAGGGTCTCCTCGCAAACCTTTGAGCTCAGCTGACCAAGTGTCGACGGGGAGAGATCAAACAGTTTGGTTATGGGTCGATCGTGGTATCGTTCCTCTTGGAGCGAATCCCTCTCTTACGTCCATAGGTAGTACTAGATGACAGGGAGCCTCGAGATCCCCACATGCTCAGATGGACTGAGGTCATGACTCATCATGGTGGAGGACCCATCATCAGCTTTGGTCCTGAGTTCTTCAGCTGGCTGGAAGGCCAGTTGCTCATGGTTGAGGACTTTTCATACAGCGATATGGATTTCAAAGAGGATCCTGACTTGGTGCTACCTGAGGGTGCAACATAGGGTGACATAGGTGAGAACAAAACCCTTGTACTTTTAGTTTTGTATATTATATCATTTTCTTGATACAGTGCTGACAAGTATATAACATGTGTGTGCAGATGTGGGGCCCATACGGCTAGTAGGACTTTCTCTCCTGGCAAGGAGAGACAGAGGTGGGGAAGTAGTTGTGCCCCCAGGTGCTCATGCTGTCATCGAGGAGATGGAGGAGGTGTATAGGAACTTGTCCCAGCTGACAGTGGAGGTTCCTGAGCCAGCGATAGATGACCTGCCGAGACCTATGCAAAGGTTTGGGGTTGGAGCGTCTGTACGCTTCAATGCCTTACTCTGCAAGGTGGAGAGGACCGTGGATTGCTTCCTCACTTAGCGACAGCGTGCCGTCCATGGTAGGGGTGGTGTATGGGTCTAGCGTCAGGCCTGATGACACTATTATACTTGTACTGAGAGCTTAGAGGCCTCAAATTTTGTACTACTGAAAGCTATGATGCTTCACATTTTGTATAGACTCACTGAAAGCCATCGTGCTTCAGATTTTGTACCGACACTACTTTTTGATGATATATATATACAGACACTCTCGATGATTTATACATTATGTGTTTTTAAAATGATGAGTGATGTGATCTTGTTTACATGTTTTCTTTTATAAATTACATTATTTACATGTTGTGAATGCAGTTTACATATTATGATTATTATGTGTGTGTGATGTACCAATCCAAAATGAAGTTGGCCATCGAGTTAGCAACTGTGTTTAACTCTCATGGAATGTGCAGGTATTGAATGGATTCAAATGACCTTTCTAGGAGACGTACTCGTTTGAAGAGACAGAGTAAGATGGGACCATGGATGGCGTAAACCCGGTTAAGATGGGAAACCACTAATTGAGAATCCATGTGGATGACAATATGGTTGATACCCAAGGAAATGGCGTTAGCTAGGGTTCCGATTACTGCCTGATACTTTGCGGCATTATTGGTCGCAAACCCTAGGAAACTTCCTCCTAAGCTAATGAGCTCACCTGTTAGGGAATATAGTACCCAGGCTGCCGAAGCAAGGTTACGGGTATGCCGACTAGCGCTGTCCGTGAATCCATAGCACATTTCCATCTGCACACGCAGACAGAACATGGTATAAGGAGCGGAAACAAGATCTAAAGACACTAAAAAATAAAAGCGTCACAACACACACAAAAACAAAAAAAACACACCATGTATAGTATATACAAGAAAGTCTAAGCATGGTGAGCTTAGGTGTAATATCTCTTCAGGTAAAGCCTATTGTGGGGTTCACCCAAAGAGATTCCGTCGTAGTATTCAAGCTTGTAAGTACATTTCTCCAAAACACGTTTTATGATGTAAGGTCCGTGTCACATCAACTCGAACTTCCCTGTTCCTAGTTTGTCATGCTTCTGGTCATAAGTGAGGACTAGGTCACCCTCGTTAAAGATATGAGGTTGAAATGACTTATCGTATTGGGCTTTTATGCGTTTCTTGTGCGCTTCATTAGCAAGAGTGGCATCTCGGTGGGACTCATCAAGTTTTGCTAAGTGCAAGAGACGTTCTTCCTCGGCAGTGGTGTTAGGAAGAAGTTCGACAACGAGTTGTAGAGATGGAATTTCGCACTCTATAGGTAGGATAGCCTCCAATCCATATACGAATTGGAAAGGGGTGAAGCCTGTGGTGGTTTTGACGGAAGTTTTCTAGGCCCATAACGCTGAAAAGAGCATGTTATGCCAATTGGACTTATGTGTCCCTACCATCCTTTGGTTCATAGTTTTCAAGACCTTGTTAATGGCCTTGACCTATCCATTGGACTGCGGGTAGTAGGGTGTTGAATTTTCATGGCGAAAACCCAACATGTCGCTCAGTTCATCAACCATATGGTTCTGGAAATGGGAACCATGATTGGTAACAATATCTCGAGGAACTCCAAACCGTGCTATTACATGGTTGAACATGAAGAGTGCGACGGTTTTGTCGTCGTTATGGAATGTAGGCATAGCTTCGGCCCACTTTGTAAAGTAATCCACAGCCACAATGATGTAACTGTGCCCCCGGCCGAGGTAGGCTTACAATGCATAAAATCAATGCCCCATTTTGCGAAGGGGCCCAAGGCATAACCAAGTGTAACGGGGCCTCAATACAATCCTTGAAGATAGTAGGCCAAAAATATCTTGCGCGAAAAATCTTCTAGGCTGTAGCCATCCCAGAGAGGTGACCGCCACATGCCCCAGTGTGACAGTCATTGAGAATGCGTCCAACCTCATTATGAGTGAGACAACATCGAAGAATTGAATCAATGCCACGGCGATACAAAGTATCATTAATGATTAAATAACACTTCGCATGGTGATGTATCTTACGATGGTCGTCGCGAGAGAGTTGAGGGTTGAAGTGTTGGGTTTGAAGATATAATGAGATATCTCCATACCATGGATCAGTCGTACTGATGAGAAACAATGATTCATCTAGAAAAGATTCATTGTGCTCAACTTCTGCATCAGGATGGGGAAGGTCGCAAATGAGCTCGACAAACACTAAAGACTTCTTAGACTTAGCTTTATTGAAAAGAAGGTCAAATTCTTGCAGGATCACGATCCAGCGTGAATACTTTTCCCAGGTACTTGACGTGTCAGGACGTGGTACATGGGGTTCGATTCGGTGATGATGGTGGTGGTGTGGAGCAAGATATAGTGCCGAAACTTCTAGACGACGATGACCACGGCGAATGCGAGTTTTTCAACATGTGAATATCTAGTTTCAGCGTCAGCAAGATCCTTACTTGCATAGTATATTACATGTTCCTGGGCGTTCTGATCCTCCTGTACCAAAACCATGGCGATGGTGGTGACAAAAGCAGTGAGATATAAGATATAATATCGATAATAATTAGGCGGTTGGAGCACGGGGGCATGCGTAATGGCATGTTTGATACTGTCGAAGGATTTTTGAGCTTGGTCGTCCCAAATGAAGGGGACATCCTTCTTGAGAAGTATCATATACCCTTGAGTCTTCTCCGCAAAATTGCAAACAAAACGTCTTAAATAAGTCGCCTTCCCTTGGAGACTTTGATGTTCCGTCACATCAGTCGGGGGTGGCAGGTTGAAGATGGCCTGCACCTTTAAGGGATCAATGTGGATCCCATCCTTTGAAATGATAAATCCTAAGAGGCATCCAGACTCAACGCAAAAGATACACTTATGAGGATTCAGACGGATATTGTACCGTCTGCATCTGAGGAAAATTTCCGTCAGATGATCAATGTGGAATTCACGCTGCTTTGAATGAGCAAGGAGATCATCCAGGTAAGGTTCCACAAAGTCCTTAATGTCATGGAAGGCATATGACATAGCCCACTGAAACATGGCACCAACATTTTTAAGGCCAAATGAGAGTTTATGGCATGCAAACGTTCCCCACGGGCAGGTGAAAGCCATCTTATGTTGGTCGGCTGGGTTGATCTCAATCTGGTTGTAACTAGAAAAGCCATCCATAAATGAGAAGATGACGCTTCCGGCACAATTGTCGATAATATGGTCGATGAAGGTGGTTGGGTAGTTGTCTTTTGGACAAGCCCGGTTAAGGTCCCGATAATCGACACAAACACGAATGGTACCCTGCTTTTTTTTTCATAGGGACGACATTTGAGACCCAATCTGTCAATGGGATAGGATAAATAAAACCATCCTTTAAGAGTTTTTCAATTTCTGCCTTAATTGCCGTAGTCATCCGGGGGTGTACCGGTCGCAACTTTTGGCATATAGGTTTGATGTCGGGATAGGTTTTTATTTCATGAGAAACAATCGTGGGGTCTATCCCAGGCATCTCCTCATAGGACCAAGCAAATACGTCTCCAAATTGCTTGAATAAGGCCGTGCCAGCAGCTATTTCTTCAGGGGAACACTTCTGGCCTATACGAATGTGTTCCACTATACCACGTTTCATCGAGATGTCTACCGGGGTGGTTGGCTCAATGTTGGCCAAGTTTCCCTCCATGTTTGTAAGACATGTAAGGATGGGGGAATGAGGGAACGGGTAGATATTGGGTGAAAAGAGGGTATGGATGTTGTCCTCTATGTACTCCAAAGGAGGAAGAAAAGATGACCTATGGTGGAGATCATCCCACGAACCGTCGTCAACGTTCATAACTTCCATGATGGACTCGTCTGAATGAAAAGTCCGAAGTAAGAGATCACGTAGAGAAGATGTCCATTGTAGAGAACATGATGGAGAGGCCATGGTTAAATGGTCCTCTGGTGCTGATTGGATAGCCTCGTAAATACATTCAGCGGGTGAAAGAGGCATTATGTCTCCAAGAAGGTGTGTTGTGGCTTCATCCAGTACAAGCCAAGCATCGCTAGAGTGAGATGAAATCTCTGTGGAGATCATGTTCACTGTAGCAACATGATTAGGGGGGTCCGCGGCTGGAAAAACGCCCATGAGAGATGAATCTTTCAAAAGGCCAACCCCTATACTCTCATACTGTTTTGACATCTGTCCAATGGAAGGAACATGGTCAACAGGATGAGTAGTAGTCTCTGGGGTACAAACATCTAATTTTTCGATAGTAACAATTCGTCCTTGGTGTGGGAATTTTACTATGCGGAAGACTGAAGAGGCTACCGCCTGCATGGTTTAAAACCAATTGTGACCAAGCAAGAGATTATAATCTAACGGGGCCGAGACCACTTCCACGTTAATGGTTATGGTCTTTCCGTCGAACTCAACTGCAAGAGCTTGTAAGAGCCCATGAGGTTGAAAGCCACGCCCGTCGAATGCTTTCAACATGGTGGGAGAATGATTCAATTCAGGGGAGCCAATGGCTCTCCAACAGGTGATGGACATGATAGAAGTGGAGGCGCCTTCGTCCAAAAGGGTACGATGGACAATTTTCCCAGCAATGTTCGCAGAAACTTGGAATGCGAGTTGGTGTGAGAGCCTTGTCTTAAAGTTGTCAAGTTGGAACATGATGGTATTCGAGGAATTGGGGTGGACTGCACTGATGGATGCAAGGAGATTTTTGCATTGATTAGGACAATTCTGCAAAACTTCCAGGGTAGACATGGCGCAAGGAGCTTGTGCCAAGTCTTCTACGATATTGTAATTTGTGCTGCCTGAGCGTTCGGATTGAAAACAACTTTTCGAATCGTGCTCTTGGGTGGTCGCAATATCGAGTCTAAGGAGGGCTTCTAAATGGTGAGAGAAGTTGATGGTACAGTGACATCAGGTAAAGAGTCGGAAGCTTTTTCAGCATTACTTCCAATGGATTCCTTCGAAGGGACCGGTTCGTAAGATCGCGAGCGAGTGTTCAAATTGATTGTCTTGTTACTCACCATGAGAACATGCACGGTATTGGATGGTTCCCCTTTGACTGGGGGGGTTGAGCAATCATATGATGGTTCTGAGTAGGAAACGGGTCATTGAGGACTGCAGGAGTTGGTTTACCCCTAAGAAACTTTTGTACTTCGTCTCTATGGGGACATTCTTTGGAGAAATGGTCATCTCCACATAGTAAACAAGGATACTTTAGTTTCCGTTTCTGCTTGGTATCGTCAGGAGTGCTCTTTTGTTCCTGCTGGGTGGAAGAATTTTTGGGTTTCCCCTTGTTCTTCTTCTTACCACCATACTTCTGAGATGAAGCTGATTGGACATAATTCACCTCTTCAGTTATAGCAGGCACGATGGACTTGGTGGTGCTGTGGCCAGCCGGAGTCGGGTTGGATGATCCAACAGTGCTAGCAGCAGGTTGGGTGTTAAGGGATCCAATGATTCCATCAGTTTGGAGTCCCTTATGTGGTTTCGTAGGGCCATTAATGTCACGGGGGTGTGTTAGGTAGAATATCAAACAAAGTGTCAGATTGAGTGTAGACGAGGTCTAGTACATGGGCACTCGCGATGGCTTGTTCGTCGGTGACAACACCTCGCATAGCAATGTCTCTTGCTATGGTAGGGATGAGGGATTTTTTGAACCAGTCTGCTAGGAGCTGATCTGGAATAGGAGCTTTTATTAGACGTTGTCTCCTTCACCACTCGTGGATATGATCCGAAATGTGAGTGGTGGTATTCTGACGGAGTGAGGTTAAGAGCTCGGTACCAGTCTCATACCGTATGGGCAGCTGGAAATGCATAAAAAAGTTCATGGCAAGAGAACCAAAATCAGGAAAAGAGTGGGTTGGCAACTCAATGTACCACTTGGTAGCCGAACCGGTGAGAGTCCTTTGAAAAAATCTAAGACGAATTGAATCGTCCATTAAGGAATTAGATGAACACCATAAGTGGTATGTCATCATGTGGTTTTTAGGGTCTTCACCTGGCTTGCCGTCAAATTTGGGGATATCAGACGAAAGTTTCACCGGAATCGGTGGCCAGTTAGATCTGTGGTAAATAGGATCGTTGGTTAAATGGGACAGGTTAGGCAAGTCCAAAGTAGCAAGGAAGGGCAGTTGTGGATTAGGATGCGCGTTTTGATAATACAGATAAGGTGTGTAAGGACCAAACTGACCGTAAGGTGTACCAAGAGGAAACTGGCCATAGGAGGGTGTGCCGCCTAGACCGTAAGGGGGTCCGCCACCATAAGGTGGTCCATTCCAATAAGGTGGGGGCCCACCTCCACCACTGGGAGGGGGTGGAGGTCCACTGCCACCACCAGGGGGAAGTGGGGGTCCATAACCGTAATGAGGTGGCCCACCACCCGCCTCCGCCTAGAGGGGTGGTGGACCACTTTCATCGCCAGAAGGATGGGGGGCCCCCACCACCTCCGCCACCGGGAAGGATAGGGTCTCCACCACCACTGCCACCACCATAGTAATTAGGTCCTCTACTCATCATCTTGATTTAGTGTGTACATCCCTGAAGTCAGTTGGACTAATTGATCATTTGGGAGGATTGGTGCTCAGTTTGCACAACCTTTTGAGAGGTCGTCGCAGGTTGCACACTAGCAACATGCGATGTCACAGGTTTCTCTTTAGCAAGGTGTGACGAGGTTTGTTAATGGGAAAAAATAGCCATTTTGAGTTCCTTCTCGAAACTTGCCTATGTGGGGGCTTATCCTTGATCTCTTCAGAGAGATGGTACTCGACCCCTAACCTATTGGGAAGATCCCCTATCTCTCTCCTACCATCTCTCATCCTATCCTATCCATAACCTCATCCACTTAGTCCTATATATGTGAGGTTCACTCCCATACCAAAGGGAGGAAGACTATGGTATCTACATGCTGGTGAAATCTCTCTTGGGACACTTTCACTCACCTCTTGGAGACTCTCATGCTTCCTTGGAAGGGCTTGGCAATTGACCTTGTGTGGAGAAGGGCTGCTACATTAAGTCATTGGTTGTAGTTCTATATCTCTATCATGTACTCCTCTATTTGCAGTAATACAAATGCTTTCCACCAATACTGTCTCTAATGTATGATGATGTTGTGTTGTTTACCTGCTTAACTGTTTACATAGATCTCTTATTGTATAGATGCTCTTTACTCATTTCTCTTTTCTGTGTCTTGACAGGACTTGCAGCTTGGATCTGACAACCATGGGACGTGGAGCAACATAGCGGGAGAAAGGATAGCGAATCAAAGAGATAAGACATCTAGCACTTGATCCTTAAGTAGATATAGGAAACACATTTGTAGTTTGTTTTATTTGTTCTAGACTCGCATTGAGCTAGGGAGATCCGGCTCGCCTCCGGTCGAGTGGATTGTTCATCAACAGCCATTGCAGATCCATCTGTTTCAGATCACTTCTGCGTTGTTGTAGATCCATCTGTTTCCAATCCCTTTCGCGCCGTTGCAGATCCATTTCTGAAAAAAAAAATTGTTTTTCCACCGTATCTCCCTTGTTTTAACTCTGTTTACCTTGAAACTTTCCTGACACCTGTACAATCCCATTCTGCATATTTCATTCTCGAGTACCCTATCCCAAATTCCACTTCCCAATGCCATAAATTCCAAATTTTGTCTATTTTTAGGGTTTTCCATAACTTCTTCAATTTTCACCCAAACGCCTTCAAATTTTACCACAGTGTTCATTTCATATTTTTGCTTCTTTGTCCCTCTCTGCCAAATTTTCTCATTCTTTCAGCCCGCTTCTGAAATTCTCCTTTTCTGCTTCCCTATCCCTTTGAAAGTGTCCAAAACCTAGTCAAACCCAAATCACCCATGAAATTTTTCCCAAATCCAGATTTTCCTTTACTAAAATAGTTTATGTTTTTTGTTTATCTACCCACTGAAAAAAAAAAATACTCCTGGTTATGGTTGTCACCCATGCAGGAGCAAAAACCATGTAGGAAGCACTTGCAGCCATCCAAACCAAACTCCAGGACCTGGATGAAAAATTTCTTAGCCTCCATCTTCAGCATTCAGCCATGAACAATAAACGACAGTCATAATCTTTTGCAGCCACTGGGCTCTCTTCTTCTAGCAATTTTTGTGGGCCGAAGCTTGAATTTCCTCGCTTCAATGGTATTGATCCGACTGGCTGGATATACCAGGCAGAACAATATTTCAGTCTGCATAATACTTTTGATTTTTAGAAAGTTCCACTTGCATCCTTTCATTTGGAATAGGAAGCCCTTCAATGGTACCATTGGTACATCAAAGCTCATCACGAGCCAAACTGGACAGATTTTTTCCAACTCCTTTTGCAACGATTTGGTCCTACTGCTTTTGATGACTTCACAGGAGCACTCACTAAAATTTGCCAAATTGGCACAGTGAGAGAGTATTAGACAGAATTTGAGAAATTGGCCAATCACATAGAAGGATTGTGTCAATTCTATAGAATTTGTTTTATCAATGGTCTCAAGGATGAAATCCACTCAGAGGTCAAAATTTTCTGTCCCAACACAATGATGGAAATCCTAGGGTTGGCTAAGTTGGTAGAGAACAAGATCGTAGCCCAACAATGCTCCAAAACCACCTTTGTTCCCTTCAGAAATATGGGTTCCCAACAACCTCCCATCATGCCAGCTCCTCGACCAACTCCTATCAAGCATTTGTCTAAACCAGAGATGTGGGCACGCCGAGAAAAAGGGCTTTGTTATAATTGTGATGAGAAATTCAGTCGGGGACATAGACGTGTTGAGCAAAAGATCTATCTCTTGGATGTGGATTCTCCGCCTGCCTCTGAACTTGGTGAAGAAGATCCAGATACAATAGATGATTAGGTCGACATTCAACACCTGCCTGTTGACCCCCCATCTTAGGACGACCCACTAGAGATCTCTCTCCATGCTATAATCGATGTCACCACCCCACAAACAATGTGGGTCAGGGGTTACTTCAAGAAGCTCCCTCTTACCATACTCATTGATTCTGGTAGCACTCATAACTTCATTGACCCTTGGATTTCCAAACAAGATTATTATTTTGTCAATCCTTGCTCCAACTTTGAAGCCATGGTTGCCAATGGGGGAACCTTACCTTGCAAGGGGACATGTCACAATGTGTGTATTTCTCTGAAAGATTATAACCTGCGCTATGACATGTTTTCCTTGTCCTTAGGAGGATGTGATGTGGTTTTGGGCGTTCAATGGTTACGCACTCTTGGCCCCATTTTATGGGATTTTGCTGAACTTTGGATGCAGTTTCCAGTCAATGGGAAACAACACCCATTTATGGGCTTACAACCAGGGTCTCTTCGCATCATTAGTTCACATCGTCTGGAAAAGATCCTTAAGAAGAAATCACATGGTGTCATCGCTCAGCTCCATTCCATTCAGATGCACCCATCAACAGTCTCCACTAATTCCTTGGATAAGATATGCAGGTGTCTTTGCTGAACCAGTGGGATTGCCCGCCTTCAAGCGATCTTTCCGGTTAGAATTTAGCCGCATTCTTAATCTCAGAAGGAACTGATGGCTATTTTGCATGTAGTACAGAAGTGGCCTCCATCCTATTAGGGAATTATTTCTGCATCAAGACTGATCTCCAGATTCTAGAAAATTTCCTGGAACAATGGGTCTCCTCCCCAGCACACCTGAAATGGGTTATCCAACTCATGGGCTCTTCCTATGCGATCACTTACAAGAAGGGTAAGAACAATCTGGTGGTAGATGCTCCTTCTCACACACTTGATGACCCTTTCTCTGCTTGTTCCACATTGGTTGCAATTTGATCAATAGGGCTATCCATTCTATGAACTCCATGCTTCTCCATCGGCAGGGCACTCTGGGTTCCTCAAAACGTATGACCGGGAACAATGTAATTTCTTTTGGCAGGGACTAAAAATGACAATTCAACAGAAGGTGGCTAACTTGCGAAACTTTCTAGGTCAACAAGGGTGAAACGACACTCCTTTAGGGGCTGCTCGAACCCTTGTCTCAACTAGTACACAGATTTGGACAACTATTTCTATGGATTTCCTTGAAGCTCTCTGGTGGTACAATACCCACATCTAAAATGACACCATATGAAGCAGTCTATGGATAGGCACTGCCAGTTCTTCTTCCATACAACCTCAGCAGTTCCCCGGTTCAGGCACTTGACTCGGTTTCTTCGAAACGTGTGATCAGATTCTTCTCATTCTGCAGGACAATCTTCACATGGCAAGAATTCGACTGAAACAACATGTCGATCAGCAGCATTCTGAGTGCCGTTTTCACGAAGCTTATATGGTTCTTCTTCGCTACATCCTTCCAAGCAATCCTCCCTGAAACTCCAAAAGGCGTCAAATTCTCTCTGACTCTATCACAACAACATTAATTCAGTGGCACGGAATGCAACCATAGGATGCTATAGGGAACCACTCCTTGAGGACAAAGCTTTTCTAGGGAGAGTGGGATGTTAGAAACCCATGTCAACCCTTCTCTTACTTTGTTAGTATATTGTTTTTGGACACATATGCTTTGTAAGTCATCCCGTGGTATTTGTTGATCCATAGTTTGTGTATTTGCCCATGGTATTGACCCATAGTATTGGACTCATATGATTTTTAAGTCGTCCCGTAGTATTATATGTCCCATGGTATTGCCCCATAGTATTGGGCAATAGGAATTAGTATATAAGTGTGTGTTAAGGCCAATGAAGGTACCATGAAGTTATTTGTATTTGAGCTTGCTCAAAGGAGGTATCCCCCTCGAAGTGGCCTGTGATCAATAAAGTGATTCTGAGTTCTGTTGTTACTGCTATCTCATGTATTTTCATTAATTAATTGTTGCAGGTTCTTCACACTTATACACCTTTTGCAGATAAAGGTTGATATCAGCAACCATGCGGTTCACTAATGTATTGTAGATGAAGGAGCCTTTGTAAGTATCTTATCCCCTTATTCTCAGAGATATTTAGGTTTTCCTAACCTTGTTACAGCTGTTATTTGACCGTTTACCTTTGACAGAAGACCTAGTGAACCAGTGGGATTCCTCCCTCAAGTACCTGTTACTTTGGGTGGAAAAACAGTCTTAGTTGATTTTATGGTTTTTGGACCCTATGGATTTTGATATGATCCTAGGGCATGATTACGTATAGTAGGGTTGTGGTGTCTACGTTCTTTCCTGTGATGCATTTACCTCAAAACGAAAGCATTGTCACTATCGATCAGCTTACATTTATTGATCCCTCTTATTACCCAACTATAGACCAAGTATGTCCCCCGTCAGTAGGCGCTACCATGTCACAATCAAATTATGTGGCATATTCTTCCATTGAGTCCAATGGCTACTGAGAAGAAGCCTCAGAATTCATGCTTACCTTCTCAAGACTAAGTCTCGGCAGTTGATCAGTTGATGACTCCATCTGAATGTTTAGACATGCGTTCTATTTAGGTATGATATACTTCCTTCTGATGAAGTTTTTCTAGAGTCTATAATGGAGTTTGTCATTCATGTGGACATTGATCCACTTACGAGCATTCTTCCACCTTTACTTCGAGCTCGTTGAAAACAGTAAGGAGGTTACGAGCATTCTTCCACCTTTACTTCGAGCTCGTTAAAAACAGTAAGGTGGTTATGAGCATTCTTCCCCCTTTCCTTCGAGCTCGTTAAAACCAGTAAGGAGGCAATGAACATTCTTCCACCTTTCCTTCGAGCTCGTTAAAAATAGTAAGAAGGCAACGAGCATTATTCCACCTTTCCTTCGAGCTCATTAAAAACGGTAAGAAGTAAATGAGCATTCTTCCACCCTTTACTTTGATATCGTTAAAAACAGTAAGGAGGTCATGAGTTTAATTTTTCCGGATCGTTAAACCTTTACAGAAAATATTTTATAGAGTTCTTTCACGCTCTTGTTAGACTCTTTAAATATGACAAGATTGTTGAGTATACTTGTTCACTTCAGACTCGTTAAAGGACTTGAAGGTACATCCACTTAGGTATAAGTTTACCCCTTTTTCGGACCTTTGTTGTTATTTTACGAAAAAGGTATACTCTAGTCATATGTGGCTAGAAGAGTTCTTCTCTCATCGTTTTACACGTTTTCGGCTGAGGAGACTAACTGTGCGAAAAAAGGACCTTTGGTGTCTTCTTTAGGGTTTTCAGAATCTCGAAACATGAAAACACCAACGAGCATTCACCTACTCGAGCTTGATGTGAAATCCATGAGAAGGTATATGGAGTTATTGTTTAAGTTTTTCAGACTCCTCAAAAAAGAAAACACCGATGAGCATGAACTGATCGAGGCTCGATATTAAAATCCATGGATAAGTGTTATAGAGTATTCGTGTATCTCTTCTTCAAACTCTGTAAAAAATGAAGAATGTCCTGAGTTTTCCTCCATGGCTCATTAAATTTACACATGGTTGGACTTGTATCAAGCAGTCTTCTCCCTCTTTCTTTGAGCTTGCTTCAAAAATGAAGAGAGACCATTGAGTTTGCTTTCTTGGACTCATTAAAACCAATAAGAAGGATATTGTTTGATAAAAAGAGAAAAGGGAAGGGAAGGGTATCAAAAATATTTTCAGTTTAAAGGCAACAAGTCAGTCTTGTCCTTGAACAAAGCACCTTTTGAGTATATCATTCAGTTGGGTTTCAATTTTTGACCTTAGGATGAACCTAATCTCAGAGTTTATACTCCTCTGATTCGTTACTCTTCCAATCATATGGAGAATCTTCCAGTGTATCCTACATTGCAGGTTTATATCACGTTTCCCTGTTATGTTGAAATCTTCCCAAATCACTCTTTTTATTGTGCTCACTGTTCAAGGATACAACCTGTGCCAACCATTCTGCAGTTACCTTGAATTCATATGCCGACCATCCTCGGTGTCACTTTTTTTCATCTTGTATTAGTCCAAATCCAAATCAACTCAATCTTTTGAGTGTTCCTTGTGTTGGATGATGGAGGATGCATTAAGGTCTCCCTTCCAGTGGACCTCTTCCCATCGACTTCAGCTCATCATGCTCTGGGAATGAAGTTTAGAGTTTCGGATAGTACCTTGGGGATTGCAGTCATCAGTGGAAATTTCCCTCGCTATTGGATAGTGGGAATACACCAATGTCTCCTATTTGATGGATTCTTCAAATGTTCGACTTCAAATCCACTTATTCACACTTGTTAGAATGTACTAGGTACCTTGGGCCCCATTTTCATTTTGGTGGATGCCCTCACGTTTGTTACCGGTATACATCAATGATCGGTAATCAAATGGTACCCCCCATGTTCGACTCCAGCACATTTATTCATATGGATAGGGTTCCTACCTTGGGATGTGTTGTCCGCTGAGATGCACACCAGCAACAAAAATACTTCGAAAGCTGTTCCCTCACTACAAGTGGGGAAGGTGTGGCCTTGGGGGCAAGCAATGAGCTAGGTACTGTCACTGAATCCCAGCTCTTCCGTTTAGGCTAACTCCTGATGAAGCCAAGGGGGGTAGTCCCTACAAATAGTTTACTATGGCTCAATGTGTTTTAATGTTTTTAGTGTATGGTGATGTGGATGGTGTTGTTCAGGGGTTTTAAAGATGAAAGATAAAAAATTTACTTTAAATGAAACACAAGGTGAAATGCAGTCCCACGTTGCGAAACAGTATATTGAAGACTTTGCGAAAATAAGAAGCATCCAGAGATAGATAAGTTCCAAATATAAAATCCAATGGAAAAATGACCCAACTTAATTAAAGCATAAATATAAAATGACCAGTGCCAAAATGGAGTCAAACAAGTGTAGTGCTCCGGGATGCTGAAATGCAAGTCTCAATAGTAGCTGTTCATGAGATCGTTGTGCAAATTATCTTGGTAAATTAAAAGTTTTAATGGTCTTAATTATTAGGCTAAGCACAAGGTAAGCAATCAACCGAAAAGGTATACCCTTCAGTGGCTTCCCCTCTGATGGTAAGACAGGACTGCCCAGATGTCAAGGAGTAGGTGTCTAAAGAATTAACCACTTTGATGTCTAAGACAATGGTAATTTTCGGCCCCACCAAGTTTAGGACTTTGCCCACTACCTGAGTATGTCTCGAAAAAGCAACACCGGTTCGTTGGTTGTGGGGGGTGAAATTTTTTATTTATGTTTATCGAAAAATTATCAAATCCAACACCTTTCTGAGTACTAGCCCAACCTTTTCAAGTTGGCAGAGCATACGGGTGTTGGATAGAAACCAAGATAAATCATTAAGGGGATGTGAGTTGGACGTTTTATTATTATTAGAGCACAATATTTAACTCTCCGATAGAGAGGTCTCTTGACTTTGTCTTATGACAAGGTTCAAGAGACTTAGCTATTCTATATGCCTAATGCAGGGAAATTGCAATATTAATATGCTCTTTGACAGTGAGTGCTCTTGACTTGGGTTATTATAAGTTCAAGAGGCTTAGTTCTTTGTTAAGATATAAACAGATTGTATGCAAAGAAAAAGAACATTCTCCAAAGTAAACAAGAAATGAAAGGAAAAACAAATGGGAGAGAAAAGACAAGGCCAAATTAAGCAACAAACCAATAAACAAACAAACAAGGTGGGATCAGCCTTGGAACAAGGGTGACCACTAGAACCACTAGTCCCGAAAACCTTCCCAGCTAGCTGGATGTACACAAGGATCTAATGGGGAAAGGACAAGTAGCCAAAAAACTATGTGGCACTTGGGATCAAATCCCAAGCTACTTTCTCAAGGCAAAACTTGGAAGAGAATTATTCTAAGTACAAAATTTGAAAAATATATCTAGAAAATTGACACAAAACTAAGCTAAAGAATGCACCAAAACACTCTTCCCCAAATGGGGAAGAAGAAACCAAAGTGTGGGAGGCCTTATCCCACCTAGCCTTTTTATTAAGTGAGTTACAAGTACCTTGGATTTTGACCCTCACAAGGACTTTTAAGAGAAATGAACTTTGGAAAGACTTGATACAAGCTCTTAAGAGCAAATTACAAAGGATAATAAATAATCAATGGCTTTTGTTTTGGATCGTCCTTATGGTTTATTCCCTTCTCATTGGTTTAGATCTTCTTGCTTCAAAAAACTTCTCAAGGTTCTCTTCTTTTTCAAGTACATACACAAATGACTCACTTCAAGGCACCCATTAGCATTATTTTAAAAAATCGAATGAAAATGGAACTACTTAGATCTAGGAACTATCAACAAAATAAAAACTAAATAGAGATACAAGCTTTTTATCTTTTTTTTTGAATAAGATCCAAAAGACTAAATGCAAGTAAAGAATAAACTAGATGCAAGAATTGATTAAGGCTAATAATGCACAAGTAAACTAAGATTTAACTAATAAGCATAGAATATGATATCTAACCACTAACTTTTGCAAAACATGAGATGAAATGCCTAAATGCTAATCCCTGATAATGAAAAAGCATTAACTAGTACTAACACTTAACAATATTAATGTTTTTTTTGTCTTTTGTGTTATGTTTAGGGCTCTTTTGGAGATGGACGAGAAGGAGGGCTTTGAAAAAAACTTCAAAGGGAAAAACGAAAGGTAATGGTGGGGCCCAAAAGGAGTTGGAAGAGAGGGAAGATGGGGGTTTGAAACAAAAGAGAGAAAGAAAAACGAAAGGGGTGAATATAGGTAGGAAGATGAGAGGAGATGGAGTGGGACTGTCATCAGACAATCCACTTGAGCGGAAGCGAGCAGGATCTCGCTAGCTCAAAGTGAGTCTAGAACAAATAGAACAGACTACCAATGCATTTCCTAGATATACTTAAGGATTGAGTACTAGATGTATTACCTTTCACTACACAATCCTTTCTCCTGAATGTTGCTCCATGCCTCATGTTCGTCAGATCCAAGCTGCAGGACCTGTCAAGACAAGAAACAAGAGAAACCAGTAAAAGACATCTATACAATAAGAGATCTAAGTAAACAGTTAAGCAAGTAAACTACTCAATATCATTGCACACATGAACAATATTGGTGGAAAGCATTTGTATTACTGCAAATAGAGGAGTACATGATAGAGATATAGAACCACAGCCAAGGCTTAACGCTGTAGCCCTTCTCCGACGAAGCCAATTGCCATATCCTTCCAAGGAAGTATGAGTTCTCCAATAGGTGAGTAGAGGTGTTCTAAAAGTGATTTCACCAGCATGTAGATACCATAGCCTTGCTCCGTTTGGGATGGGAGTGAGCTTCATTTATATAGGACTAAGTGGATAGGGTATGGATAGGATAGGATGAGAGATGGTAGGAGAGGCTTAAGGGATCTCTCCAAAGGTTTAGGAACCGAAGGCCATCTCTTCCAAGAGATAAGGGATAAGGTCCCAAGTCAGCAAGCTTCGAGATGGACCTCGAAGAAGCTATTTTTGCCACTTAACTGACTTTGTCACACCCTGTAATGGAGCAAGGTGCGATGTCACATGTTGCTAGTGTGCAACCTGTGATGACCCTTCAAAACTGAGCACAATTGGGTACAAATCCTCCTAGGATGATTACTTAGTCCAGGTGTCTTCAGGGGTGTATACACTGAATCTTATGATGAGTAGATTTTAGGTGTAACAGAATGGCCCCCAAAGCATGAAGCTGTTGAAGATAGACAGGTGAAGTGCTTTGATAGAAGTAATGGCAATAGACTTGTCGAACGAAGGACACTGCTGCAATACAGCTGACTCTGAATTGACAATATCATATGAAGTACACATGGCTGCCGACCAATACATTGCAGATCCATGGTACTAATGACCGCCTGAGCACAGTCATGGCTACAAGACATAAGCGTAGATCCATGATGAGATGATAACACAGCCACGACCAATACAAAAGTGGATCCATGTGATATAACTCAATACAAACTCCATCGCAACCTGGGTAAAACATGACTCCCCAGGGTCTTCAAGCAAAACCCTCAATGATATGAATCTATCCATGTGATTACAAATGTCTTGACGTCGAACATGGTAGAAACCACTTGATTACTAGCCATTGATGTAAACCGTTAACAAGTACAAGGGAGATCACCATTGATGTCAATGATTCCCAAGGTATCATAGTACATATCATCAAGCGTGAATAAATGAGTTGAAGTGGAACGCAAGATGAAATCTTTCGATCAAGAGTCAATGATGTAAAATCATGATGGAAGCGAGGTAACCTACCATTGAGGCATGTAGGGCCAAGGTACTTGACTGGTTTCTAGATTCAATCCTCAGATGATGTGTTGGAGTTGACAAGGATGAATCCGTCGAAGTAGGGCCATGATGAATCCCCCAATGAATTGACACGAAACACGACAAAAATGTGTAGGGTAGATCGGATGGTACAGTAACATGCAAGACTGACTCAGAGTAGACCAACGTGATTACGGGTGTACTGACTACAAATGATAAATGATAGACATATTCTTGAACATGGGCATGGCATGACTTGGCAGTATTGACACGACGAGTGCGACACAAATTCTCAAAGCGATTGATGAAGGAATATTTTCTTTGAATGAATCAAAGGTGTCATGATACTCCAGAAATAAATGAAACTCGAGGACAAACGGATGACCCAAGTGCTGTATGCAAATGCAGATGAGTGCCATGTTCAAGAACAACTACATACTGCCACTAATAAGGTATGTGACAAAAACACTTTCCTTTTTCCCCATCATGAATGATGAGTGCCTCATGTGTTTTTTACGAGCTTGATGAGGGTAACTAGATGCTCGGTATAGCTCATCTCATAGATGAGTCCAATCCCAAATATTTTTCGAACCTGGGATAGGAGGGGTTCGTCCCATGATGGGTCCTTCAATGTGAAAATTTTAACGAGTCCATAGAAGGTAAACTCGGTCGTCATTTCATGTTTAGAGAGTCTGAAAAGAACTAAAGAAGACTACAACGGTCCTTTTTCATAAAGTTAGCCTCATTGCTCGAAAAAGGGTAAAACAATGCGGGAGAGGACTCATCCAGTCATGATTGGCTGGAGTATACCTTTTTCGTAACTAGTGCCTCCTGGTCCGAAAAAGGGGTAAACTATCACTAGGAAGACAACCATTCAAATACCTTAACAAGCGTGAACATGACAAGTTCGCTTGGCAATCTTTTCGTTTTTCGAGATCCTGAAAAAGAGCTTAATGGAAGACTCCGGGGGCTGTCCTTTTCTGTGGAAGTTTAACGAGCCCGAAAAAGTGATAAATCATAACTCAATACTTGTTCTCATATTTCCGTGAGTACGAGAACAAATGAAGAGTAAACTCATCATCACACAATAATTACAGACTAACTGTTACAAAAATAATGACAAAACGTTCAAGGGAATGTTCGTACCAGTGATGACCATTGTGATACGAGAAATGGCACAAAAGACCACTTACAACTTCTACACACTAGAAAATGTGTCAAATAGCCTCAAATATGACAAAAAACAGTCAAAAACTGTGATAAATGGCCCAAGAGCATCAAAATATTTGAAAAGGAATATTCCATTCTATCTATAAATAGAAAAATGGACCAAAATAGATTTCATTATTTCATTTTCCAATTTGGGTGGAGAAGTACCAATTTGGAGCCAAACTTCCTTTGCCGATTCCGGGAGGTACGCTCCGCCATTTCACCAACCATCCGGATCAGGTAGGCCTAAACTTCATCTAGCAACTTTCTAGTGGATTAGATTTTGTTTTTAGGTTCATTTTTGGGTTTTTTGATGAGTTCATGAAGGGCTACTGTGCTCTTGGCTCGTCACAGTTGGCCCTTTCGAGACCTGCGAAGAGACCGAGTTGTCGCAAGCCTCGAATGGGTGAAGTGCAACGACATCACACTGTACGCAAACGTACAGTGCGACGGCGGAGTTGCAAATTCCAAACATAAAAAAGAATTCAAAAAAATGGACTTGTGAAGGTTGAAGCAGGACCTAACAGTGTTTAAATGCCCTTCTTGGCAGGTTACTTGCTATCCAACATGGTTTTAGAGTGGTGAGAACGAGAACACGAGATAGAAGATGACCAAGCTGCCAATGATCCACAATGCATGGATGCCTTGAGGAACTGTGGTTTTCTCAAGATCTTTGAGATTCAGGGGATGAGATCCCAAATCCCACTGCTATCACACATGCTCCAGAGTTGGGATGCATCCCAACAGTATTTCGTGATTGTTGGGCACATCCTCACAATAGATGTTGAGGACATCTATTTTCTCACAGGTCTGTCCTGGAGAGGGGAACCTGTGCATCTTACTAGAACACAGGCCAGTGACCGCACAGTTGATGAGATGGTGTCACAGCATTGTATCACTACTTCTCAACCTTTCAGTGGGAAGATTCTTATCAGGTATGTGGTGAGCCGCCCACTACATACCATATTGATTACTATTACTAGAGCGGTGGGTAGCCAAGCCCCCCACACGGCTACTCAGTGTTAAATTTTGAGTATTAATTCACAATACTCTAGGATCTTTACTGAGAGAATAACATATAGAGTATATCAATGCATGACAATCACAATAAGTATGACAAGCATCACAATAATCAAAAGCATAAAAGACAAGAGACACAAAGTTTCCATGGGGAAAACCCTAGGGTGAAAAACCCCACAACTTCCTCAGTTGGGGCTCGTGTTGCAACATAGGTTGTTGACCCCATAGAGTGTATGGATTCCCGGGATAAGGTATCCCATATGGTGCATTTCCGAGATTAGATTGGCCCGGCGCAGGGTTGACAAAACCTGGATACGCTTGACTCCATGAGGGTTGAGTTACATTGGATAGCCCTCCACATGAGATAATCCCGTGGTGGATGGTCTAGTGGGTTGGGAAGGTCCAACGGAAGGTCCGTTGGGGATTCCACCGCCTATGTTTTGGTTAGGAAATGAGGGTTTCCCCCCAACCACAACAGGTTGACTACTATTCAAAGGTTGAACCAACGTAGGTTGTTGACTAGCTACCTTAGTAATAACATTACCAATAAGATAATTCATGGGAATGGAACACCCTCCCCTCGAATTTTGCGGTGGGGGAGGAACTGGTAAAGTAACTGCGGGTAGTGACAGGTGTGTTGGACTGTTGTCCTTCCACAGGTTGGTTCACTTGAGGTGCAAGACTGGAGTCTTGCGAGGGTTGACCAGTCCTATTAGCGGTCTCGTGGTGGGGAGGTTGTTATGGTGATCCAAAAGATATCGGATGAACCGGGATGGGCCAGTAGGGGGATAACGATGGGTCTTGAACTTGTCGTTGGAGACTTGACTGCCGAAACTCTTCAGCCATGGAACGAAAGTGAGCTAATTGGTCATGAAAGTAGGATAAAGTGTCGTCCGGAGTAGTCCCACTTGGTGGGGATGAGATGGAAAAATGAGCCACTGGGTGGTCTATAGAAGATGTCCAATAAGCTGCTGAAGAACCAACAACTGCTATAGGGTCATCCTGGGGTCGGTTTATCCATTCCAACGATCCAGGTTCTCCCGGGATGATGGGAAAAAGGTCTTGTGAAGTGGGGGTTTGTGCTCCTTCATCCTACTGGGGATGAGAGGCAAGTGAATCTGGAGGAGTTTGTGGAAACAAAATTCCTCCAACATTCAGAGTGGGGTTTTACACTTCAGTAACTACGACTGCATTACGCTGATCCATTCTTACCCTCGAAATAACCTCCAGATTAAGGGGATATTCAGGTGATAAGTTTAAGATCCTGCAGGATCTTCTCCAGGGAAAATCCACCAGTGTGTCAGGATGATCAGCCAGGATGGATGAAACAACGTTTCTCCTAAGGGTATGCTAAGAGAAAAGCAGTCCATAAAAACCTACTCAAACTAAGGCAAGAAGCAAACTTATGTGACAGAGTGGATTCAAAAGTCTGGAACCTCACGGGATTATCAAGGCATCGCAAACCACGATATACTGTAGGGTCCAACATTATGACGCGACAAGGAGGATTGGGACCGTACCCTTGCCTGCATACCCGATTACCTTGACAGTACGTGCGTGCTAATCTCCCTGAGTGTTGTTCTTGGTGTATTTCTTTTCCAAGACGACCAAATGGTTAACTCAGTTGGTTTCAGGAATCCTAGTGGTGTCTCCCGATATATGCAAGGTACGTGGGAGCTCAAATCCGTAGTGGTGCTGTCTAATGCACAACCGTTCAACAAGAGACCTTCCGATATACTACCGAGTACATGATACACCCTTTGATATACGCCAAGTACGGATTATGGTACTTGGTGGGTAAGCGAAGGAGCTCGATATACCGATAAGTACATGGAAGACTACAATACCCCCGGGATATAGTGCTGGAAAATAACGACAACTGCCACGCTTAATGACACCGGAACACGTCTCTAACTTACACACAAGTTGCTAAAATTTTTACCTAGTTCTACCGTTAATTTTTATCTTGGATGGTTAGGTGAATGCATGAGGTGAGTACATAATCGGAAGCATAATGCAAGCCCTGGCTACATGCATGAAATATTCTTTTCTTTCAATGAATTCTAGCTATGGGAAGGAGAAAGATTTTTCCAATAGTATTGCCAAAACAAACTCAATGCAACACAATCCCAATTCAAACAAATCTTGATAATGAAAGTATTCTTTTCCTTTTTCAACGAAACACAAAAAATCACAACACTACTATCCAAATCAAAGCATTTTTTCTTTTCAAATCAAAATGACACTAGGTAATGAAAAAACAGGATTCTGAAATGGAATATGCAAGTTTTTCAATTTCACTTTCAATGATCTAAAAGTAATAAAAATTAAAAATGCATCTATCTTTTCTTAGCATGGAATCACTTTTTTGCAAAAATCGAAGCGTACTATGAGTTTTTCAAGAAAATGAGCGCTTCATAGTTCGAGAAAAACACAATAAATCATACATTCATTCAACTCTTCCAAAACACAAGTGAGAATTTTCCAATGCACAACAATTTTTTCTTCAATAACATTCAAGAAATGATGGGAAATAAGCATTTTTTAACTTTTCAATGGATGCATCAAAGAATAAACTTGATAACAACTGAGCTTTCAGATCTAAATGACTGAAAAGAAAACACTACTTGCAGCACTAGCACATTTAGAAAACTCAAGAAAAGACAAGTACTCAATCAAGTTGAAAGATACACTTAACTCAAAATCAAGCAGCAGTAATCAAACCAAGCAAGCAAAGCTCAAACAAAATGAAAATGAGGTCTGGGAGTTGATCTAATGTAATAATCAGATCAGGGATGGAAGGAAGGGAATGCAAGGGTGAGCGGATGAAGGTGGAGGATACAAGAGTATCCACCACTACCAGTCTTCAAACTTGTACAAAATGGAACCCAAAATCAATCCAAACAGAACCAAACACTCAAAACACAAATCATAAATGGGATCCCTGGATAGATCTTGTAGAACAGAGAGAGTTTATACAACAAACCAAATCCAAACTATCAAACAGAGAAGAGATGCCTGCTTGCCAAAATTTGACAAATCGGCACACTCTGTCCTTGTACACAGTGCGACGTCACAGTTTGCGTACACGGGGAGTGCGACGATGTAGCATTTTTCCAATGCAAGGGGTGCGATGAGTAACAGGTAGGTAAAGAACAGAGACTCAGAATGACATAGTGTCTCTCTGTTTCCACTGCCCAGGTGTGACAGGCGAAGTCTAGATTAAAAAATGAATCAGATCTCTCAGTAATGAACCATGGAATGGTTTGGGAATGAGTTGTATAAACTTAGAGAAAGTAGATCAGAGTCTTCAATACGAAGATCTGATAGTGAAATCAACTCCAAGAAGTAAATGGCAAAAAATAAAAGGCTTGTGTCAAGCAATCGAATGAAAATGACTCTCAGATTAACAACTACTGACCAAACTCTATATACTCCCAAGTATGGTCGCCAGATTTGTTATCGGACAATCCACTCAAGTGGACACGATCAGGATCTCCCTAGCTCAAAGTGAGTCTAGAATAAATAGAACAGACTACCAATGCATTTCCTAGATCTACTTAAGGATTGAGTACTAGATGTATTACCTTTCACTACACAATCCTTTCTCCTGAATGTTGCTCCACGCCTCACGGTCGTCAGATCCAAGCTGCAAGACCTCTGTCAAGACAAGAAACAAGAGAAACCAGTAAAAGACATCTATACAATAAGAGATCTAAGTAAACAGTTAAGCAAGTAAACTACTCAATATCATTGCACACCTGAACAATATTGGTGGAAAGAATTTGTATTACTGCAAATAGAGGAGTACATGATAGAGATATAGAGCCACAACCAAGGCTTAACGTTGTAGCCCTTCTCCGATGAAGCCAAGTGCCATATCCTTCCAAGGAAGTATGAGTTCTCCAATAGGTGAGTAGAGGTGTTCTAAAAGTGATTTCACCAGCATGTAGATACCATAGCCTTCCTCCCTTTGGGATGGGAGTGAGCTTCATTTATATAGGACTAAGTGGATAGGGTATGGATAGGATAGGTTGAGATATGGTAGGAGAGGCTTAAGGGATCTCTCCAAAGCTTTAGGAACCGAATGCCAACTTTTCCAAGAGATTAGCGATAGGGTCCCAAGTCAGCAAGCTTCGAGATGGACCTCGAAGAAGCTGTTTTTGCCACTTAACTGAATTCGTCGCACCCTGTAATGGAGCAAGGTGTGACGTCGCATGTTGCTAGTGTGCAGCCTACGACGACCCTTCAAAATTGAGCACAATTGGGTACAAATCCTCCCAGGATGATTACTTAGTCCAGGTGTCTTCAGGGGTGTATACAATGAATCTTATGATGAGTAGATTTTGGGTGTAACAGGGACGAGAGGAAGGTGGAAGGAAAAAGAATGAAAGGAAGAAGGAGCTAAGGAAGGGTGATGAGAGAAGAAGTTTAGGGAAAAGAGGAAGCAAAAAACGAAAGCAAGAAAGAAGGGTTTCTAGGGAAAAAACAAAAGGATGAAGAGGTAGGAAAGAAGGAGGGATGAAAGGAAGGATTTGAAGGCAAAACGAAAGGGTGGAGGAGATCTAGGGCTACTAGGAAGAATCTATGGAAGAAAAGGGCTTAGCAAGACAGAGAAACAAGGATTCAAAGAGAAAAGATGGAAAGCTAGAAGAGATAAGCTTAGGGTAACCAAGATGATTATTTGAAACTTTGTTGTTGATGGAGGCAGGACAAGTCTCTTTGATGTCGTTTCTTCTCTTGAGATGAGAAGAGCTTTGGGAACTTGCAAGATAAATTGATTAGGTACTAAAAGCCACTAATGAGCAAAGATTAGCTTGATCTCCAAGCCATTCTCCACCTTGAATGAATCCTGCAAAACCCTCACAATCAAACAAGGAAAACCGAACAATATACTTCTAATATGTTAGAACATAGATTGAATAATGGAATGCTTGAAATAAAGGATGAGGTGAGAGAGATATCACCAAGACAATGTGAAAGACAACCCCAAATACTCTTGCATGGACCTCCAAAGTCACTTATTTATTCAAAAATTCAAACAAATATTACACTGAGAATTTGACAGAGTGTTCATGCTCAAAATCTCCATGATAAGAGAGCCAAAATGGCTTCCTTATATAACAAAATACAAGCACCTAAGCACTAATTCGAATTGGCACCTATGAGAGCCAATGGCACTTAGTCCTCAAATCGAATTCCATGTCAAATCTTCAATCAGGATCCAATCAAAACGACATTGGAGTGAAAATCTATCCCATAAATCGAGCTTCATTGAATGGAGAGTGGGGAGGTGGCCTCCACCTAGGCAAGGCGCCCCTACTCTTTCTTGTTATCTCCACCAACACATAGTAATGTACATCCATCGAATATGAATCCTCCACATGGATATGACGTGAGATAAACAAGATATACGTGAGGCTAGGCATTTAATGCCTGAGGTTAGGCTTTTAATGCATGAGGTTTTAGTGGGATATGACATGGATGCTAACTCGAGCTCCAACAAAGGATATACGTAAGGTTAGGCTCTTAATGCATGAGATAATAAAGGGATGTGGGTAGTTAAGAGGGAAACCGAGCTTTATGATTGCAAACATTAAGGAAAGCGCCCACCAATGCCTTAACTTTATTTCAACCACCCCAAACGAATGCCAAGTGGAGAATTCGTGCTACCAAGGGGATAAAGTGTGAAGGTTAGGGCTGAATGCATGAGATATTCATGGGATAAGGAGGCGTTATGTGGAGATACTCATGTGAGGTGGCCCTATCCTTTAGAGAGGTGCATACCATAAGCTTAAATGCAAATCAACCAACCCACTCATTGCATGCCACATCACTAATTCGAATTTTGCATGAAGGAGGGTGAATTCTTTTGGAGTTAATCACTGATGCTGACTATATGTTTGACTGGATGATGACTGAGATGATTGGAATCTTCCTTGATGCCTTGTGCCATGTCATTTAGACACTGAAATAAATCCAAATCGGATTATTTTGGAGAGAATTAGACTTTTCTCCAATTATTAATTTTTTCAATTTAATTAATTAATAACCCTCTTTTATTGATTTTTGAGGAATTATTAATGAAGAGGCTAAATAACGATCCGAAACTTAGGATAAAGGCGTCCAGTGTCTAAGTATGAAATTTGGCCTAGGAATAAGCCTCCATTCATTGAAAAACATCCTCGGATGACCGACATATTACAAATTGAATTTTTCCATTTAAACTATGGAAAAATTAATTATTAAAAATAATTAAAAACCCGAATCCAACGCGTCCGGTAAAAATTTTTTGGACAGTGTTTTTATTGGACAGGGACCCTATAAAATGACCATCTAATACATACATGGTGTCTAGTAGACTTATACACATCAGTTCGGATCTAATAACCCCCCATGGCTCGATTTTCAAAATCGGGCATTCCAACTTTGGAGGAAGCGGGAGAAAACCTCATCGATTATGGATCGGATATAGGCAAAGTATAATTGACAAGGGAAAAAAATCCTTGGAATACCTTAGTTGCTTAACCAAGTCATGGGGGACCGAACCACTCAAAAATCCTACTAGCACACTTATTACAAACCCTGTGGGGCCATGGTCATTTTGACTGAAAACAAAAAAAATGACTAGCCAAAACTAGCTAGGCACAAAGGATGGATCATCTGATACACTGGAACACAAACATTCATCATGTTTGTCAAATGGCGGCTCGTAAGATAATCCAACTATGGTACAAATAAGTTGGTAACATCTAGCTCCAACTGCGGGACGGGTGCTCGTTTGATTTATGAATCAAAGAGAGTACTCGAGAATCCCAGAATATTAGTTGCCTACATGGAAACAGAAGTGTCTTAGTCCACGCATACATGATAAAAATATGCCAAAATTGAAATACCAATATAACATTTTTTTTTTCTTTCAATAATCAAAACTACATGAAATAAAATCTTTTCTTTTCCAACATATATATGAAAAATGATACAACAACTAACATAAAAAAATCTATGATATATCAATATGGTACAGAAGTAAAATACATAAAAATACAAAAAGGATGGGTTTAGAGAAGCCCTGAGATGACCCCTTGGTCATCTTGGATGTTATTTCGATAGAAAGGCTTTAGATGCTACCCATTTCTGGGCAAGCTCAATTCTACTCCTTCCATGGTATTTAGTAAGAGAGAATTTGTTCTAGCAATGGCATGGATGATAAATGGGCCTTTCCAAAGGCTGTCGACTTTCCCATGCTTCCCAGGCTTCTCCCTTCTTTTGTCCCATAGGAGAACGGTATCTCCCACCTCGAAGGGTCTTGGCTTGGCTGATTTGTCAAAGGTGCCCTTCGTACTTTCTTGATGTCTCAGGGATTGATCAAGGGCAGCTCTTCTTGCTTCATCTAACTCTATGATCTGATTTATCCTCTGCTCCATTTCCAACTTTTCTGTTCCATACTCACTTATTAATCTGAAAATTGGAATCTGCATGCTAACCGGAAGGGTGGATGTAAGACCATATACTAACTCATAAGGGGACTTCCCTGTAGAGTTCTTCTTGGTTATCCTATCAGCCCACACAACATACTTAATCTTGCTGTTCCATGCTCTCTTATTATCACCCACGGTTTTCTTAAGAATACTCATTAGATTTTTATTTGTAGACTCAGCAAGTCCATTTCCCTGTGGGTAATAATCCGAGGAGTGGGATAGGATAATGCCATATTTAAAACAAAAGTAATTGACTTCTCCTGAACTGAAGGCCTTGGCATTATCAGTTGTTATTTTTAAAGGGATTCCGAATCTGGTGATGATTCTTTCTTCAATAAAGTTTATAACAACTCTTTCATCGGCTTTTTTAGTAGGTATGGCCTCTACCCACTTAGTAAAGTAATCGGTTACCGTAAGAATCCAACAAAATCCATTGATAGAGTTATCCTTGAACTTGCCAATAAAGTCAAGCCCCCTGTTTGACCTAGGTCTGTTGCCTTAGTTCCTAAGATAGTTTACGCCGTAAAAACTTCTCAAGTTTTGAATTTCCATATCATTTCTTTGGTTTTGATTTCATATTTTCTATTTTCTAAGTATTTGCAATATTTAGATTTTAACCTATGCTCCTATAGGATATTGTCGATTTCATTCAAAATGATTTTCTTTGAAAATACATTGCATACATTTCATATGAACTGACAAGCATGTAATGATTATTCAAAAAGAATGGTACGCTTCCAGCTTGCCAAATATTAAAAATTGTGCAGGGTACAATCATGTTGATCAGATTTTGGGAGAGGGCCGACTTGGATCCTATTCTTGAAGAGATCCAAGAAATGGGCTTCCTGGATTCAGAAATTCATAGAAATTTTGCAGTGAAATATGAAGAAAGCCTAGCTTATGCTGTGAGGAAGAAGGTTGTTGCCTTTCCTCCATGATTCTGGATATCTCATACAATTACCCTAGATAGAAGCTTGAAAAAACCTGTGAATACATCCATTGTTTTTGCCGACAAGATTCACTCAGTCATAAGCAAAGCTATCCAGAAGGATATCACTACAAAGACTATGCCTTTCATCGCCAGTGGGTCTGCTTGAGCAACCATTTTAATATAACAATCGTGGTGCTCAGCACATAAGATGGACGCATAAATGTTGCGAGTGGAGAAATTAAGGAAATTACAGATTCCTCTATGAATCTTTATTTATCCCATCAACTAAGACTGCCAAGGAATATAGAGCATGAATTGATGAGGCAATTCATAGTTGACTTGCAGCCTCCCAAATGTGACAGTAGAGCAATCCTTAGTCAGAAACCTGCAGTTTCATATTTCAGATATTCAATGAATCTGAATGATGATCAACGCCGTGTTATACTCAAGATACTTTCTGCGAAGGACTATTGCAGAAAAACCTAGTAAGCGCGTTGAGAATGGAGAATATGACTAGAGTTGAAGCCGAAAAGGTAGCTTATGTACCTTAACGACTGGAAGCAATTATATTCATAGCTCATGGAGAACAGAGGAAAAGTATTTATCAAAGCAAATTATTTTGCATGCATATTTTCTTGTTTTAGTCACTGTCTTTCGGCATGTGTTACAAGGAGATGGAAGTGAATATTTGAAAAAAAAAAGAGGTTTTTGGCAAGTACGGGCTAATTCACAAAAACCTCCTTCAGTTATTCAATAGGTATAATGGTTTGGAAGATTCAAAGAGACCTTTACAACTTATTTTTACAGGTTTAAACAGTAAATTATTTCCTGTTTTGGTCATTATCTTTGAGCGCCCTTTCCGAACAGCTGGATAAGGATTTGTAAAAACCACGAGAGGTTTTTGTCAATAATGGACTTATATACAAAATCTTCTCTCATATATTACACAGCTATAACATTTTAGGAAATATAGATGGTTCTTTAAGACCATTGTTCTTAGAATTTCGCCTAATTATTTCATAAATTTTGGTCAAAAAGTCCAAATTCAATTTGGATGGAGTATTTTTAGGGATAGATGATGACTCTTCCTCAAAGAGCTCATCAACACTCATCCATGAGTGTAAGTGGCATTTCATTCAAGTGTTTTAGTCATAGTAGAAATGTAACTCTATTAAATAGGGGACATGGGTCATTTTCTTGTTTTGATTAGCCAAACTTGGCAGAAACAAATTAGACTAGATCCAAAAATTGTTGAAGAGGTTAGCTTTGCTATCTTCTATATATTTCATTGTAAAATTATTGTAAAGAATGGGGGGTATCCACACATATGGGAGTCGATATGCTGGAAGCTTGTATAGCTTTGCAACCATTATCTGTGTAAGAACTTTTTTGTTTTGAATGATGAATTGATATCTATATGGAGCTAGGTTTTGAACTTATATTGTGTGATATTCTTTGGTTATGTTTGATCCCTATTTGCATGGATGTTTATGTAGATGTTTTGTATATAGATGTTATGTCTGCAAGTGAATGTTAATGCTTATTTGATATATGAAATGTTATTTCAGATGTCTGTACCTTTACATATTATACAAATTATGAACTGTTTGTTTATGCTTTGTATATGTGTGTTTTAAAACCTTTCTCTTGAGCTTCATGTCTTAATTTCATCCATTTTGCAAATTCTTTCCATACACTTTTGATGTCTGATGTTATCAGTTTGTTGTAACCTCATATCTTGCTTATACCTTATCATATTTTACATTGTTATCCACAAAAACCCATACAAAAAATCCTATCTACATTATTATCCAGAAAAATCCCACACAAAACCAACTCTTGTTGAGGTGCCTGAACACTACTGCTCCTGTAGTCTAGGTAGCAGACTTTAGGGAAAACACCCCCATTGCTGAAAAGGGGCAAGCACCACAACTGGTGTAAGGGGAAGTGCAGCCAATTTCTGCTTCCCAGTAAAAAGCTGACCCTCTTGGCAACACTTGACATGTTTGTGAACATCTGCGAAGATGGTGGGCCAATAGTATCTAGCTCTCAGGATTTTGTGGGCAGTTGTATTTGCTGCATAGTGGCCTCCACAAAATCTTGAGTGAAACTCAGTTAAGATTCTTTTGGGATCTTGTTCATTTACACACCTAAGTATGATGTCATCTGGGTTCCCCAACCCAAACCTTCTTGGGTAAGGCAATACCTAGCAGTTTTGAGTCTTAAGGCCCTTCGCTTGTGACCTTTGAGGTGATCAGGGAAATTGAAGTGGAGAAGGAAGTAAACGATGTCGGAATACTAGATGTTGTCAAGTTCTTGGA
Organism: Larix kaempferi; assembly: GCA_027924585.1. Taxonomy (NCBI): domain Eukaryota; kingdom Viridiplantae; phylum Streptophyta; class Pinopsida; order Pinales; family Pinaceae; genus Larix; species Larix kaempferi. Next base: position 9,627,798 of record BSBM01000428.1, read on the forward strand.
GTGCAGGAGTCATGGAAGGTCGAGGAATGTTGTTTTCAGCAATCATTTCAATGGCTTCTTCATTCTTTTGAGTGAGCATTTTAGCAAGACATTGCCCTTTGATTAACTTGGTGGGTTTTATCTCAAGGTCATATTCTTGGATCTTGGATACCCATGTGCCTCTTATTCCTAAGAAATCTTGTTGACATAGGATGTCTTTTATTGCAGCATGGGGAACATACCCTATAAATTTGGAGTAACCTATGTATGTTCTAAAGTGATTCAAATATTTGCCCAAGGCATAGGCTTGTTTTTCCATGATTGTGTACTTTAGCTCGGAATTCTGCAAGGCTCTACTCATGAATGTGATTGGTTGCTCGAAACCTTCAGAGTTCTTATGGAGCAACACACCGGCAATGGTGTCTTCTGAGGCAAAAGAAAATATCATGCAATCTTTCGTGTAATCTAGGCTGACTAAGATAGGTGCCCTAGTGATGGAATCTTTTATGGTGTCAAAAGCATCTTTTCCTTCACTTGTCCATATGAACTTAGCATTCTTTTTTAGGAGAGCTTGCATAGGTTTCATGAGTTCAGCAAGGTTAGGGATGAATCTCCTTATGAAATTTATATGACCATTGAATGATTGGAGACTTTTAACATTTCTTGGAAGGGGAATCTTTTGTATAGCCTCAATTATTTCGGGGTCAATCTTGACCCTGTCTTTGTTAATGATATGACCCAAAAGTTTCCCTTCTTCAATTCCTAAAACTGACTTTGCCGAATTTAAAGAAATCCCAGATTCTTTGCATCGTTGAAAAACTTTCCTAAGATGGTCAACATGGCTAGATCTTTCCTTGGAAAAAATAGTCAAATCATCCTGATATATCTCAATAATTTTTCCTATCAACTCATTGAAAGCCTAATCCATGGCCCTTTGAAAAGTGGCCCCAACATTTGTAAGACCAAAAGGCATTCTCAGATACTCAAAAGTTCCCCAAGGGGTGGTGAATGCTATTTTGTGTCTGTCCTCATCCTTAATAACAACCTAGTTGTATCCTAAAAATCCATCAAGCATGGACATCATTGTAGATCCAGTGACTCATTGGAGGAGGGTCTCCATGTTGGGGAGTGGATAATTATCTTTCTGGCAGGCTATGTTAAGATTTCTAAAATCAATGCATATCCCGATACTCCCATTCTTCTTCCTTACCACAACTAAGTTGGAGCACCATGATGTATGTCGAGTGGGTGCTATAATACTTGCTGCCAACATCTTCTCTAATTCTTGCTTGACAATAGGGGCCAAATTAGTATTTATTTACCTAAGTTTTTGGCGGAAAGCTTTTACATTTCTCATTTATGGTTTTAGAGGGATGGTATGTTGGAAAAAATACTCCCTATAAGCTTTTAGCTCGTCATATGTAAATGCAAATATGTCTCTATATTATTTTACCAGACTTATTAAAGCATTCCTTTCCTTTTCACAAGTTCCTTTTCCAATTTTTATGATTTTTGGATTTGTTTCCGATCCAATGTTTACTTCAATGTAATCACTAGGTTTCAACTGGTTGATGTTATTTCTCTTCCCATCCTGCATGTCAAAAATGTTTTCTAGCTTAGTAGAGCCATGTGATACTGGGTTTATGGAATGGTTGTCTTCTCGATATTGCTTGCCTTCCTCCTGCCTATTTATCTTGAAATTTGAGAACTCATCCAATTTATTAATAAATTTTAGAATCTGTTCATCATTTTTGAAAATTTGCCAATGGTTCATGTTGTCTGGGACTGATGGCCTATAATTAATCTCAAGGGTATAGTCTCCATTCAACATTTCTTCTGAAGGTTGGAGGGTTGATGCCACAACTGCCAATCTATCTTCCGTACTGTTCTCTTCTCTATGGATTGCTTTTATGTTTAGTGCATCAAAGTACTCCATGGTGTCCCATATTGAATTTCTATACCTCTTAAGCCTTTTACAGTGGCATGCAAAATTACCTTTAATATGTTGCATTATTAAGTCAAAATATCCTTTTATACTAAGCATCTTTATTTTCATGTCTTTAGCAATCTCTATGCCTAGTAGGAGTGCCTCATACTCTGCTACGTTGTTTGTGGCTTCAAATTCTAATTTGAAAGAAAAATTAAAGACTTTCCCTTTGGGTGATGTTAAGACTATGCCAGCTCCTTTTCCAACTCTAGAGAAAGCACCATCAAACTTAATTTTCCATAATCCATCAACTAATTCATCTTTCATTTCTTAATGAACAGGATCTAAGAAGGTGGAATTGATTTGGTAGGTTCCTATTTCATCAGTATTGCAGATATATTCATTTGATGGTTTCTGAGGATTCTCAACATGGTATCTTCTTTCATTTTCTGTGTGTAGTTTGACGAGAGAATCTTTGGACGCTAGAATAGTTGCATAAGACCAATCTAATTGTATTGACCCACCCAAAGTATCACCCCACTTCCTAGAGAGTAGCATCCCCCACTTATTAGGCATATCTATGACAAGGATATCCATGGTGACATGGATGTCCGGATACTTGGCCAATCTAACAGGTTGGTTTTCAATCATTCCTTCAACTTTAACAAGTCTGGAATCCATGGCACATACATTTTTGTAAGGCCTAGTAGTTTTTAAGTTAAGTTGTTGCATAAATTTTTTAGTCATTAAGCTTGCACTAGATACTGAATCCAACAAACAATTATGTGGAAGAAGGTCACCTATCATCAATGATACATAGAAAGGCGGGTGAGCTTCTTTTCTTGTTTCCCTAGTATGTAGGATTATAGGAGGATCCTCAAAATCATTTCCATAATTTGTTGAAGGTTGCTCTACATTATCTGAGAAAGATACCTTCTTAAAGGTAGAAGGTTTTGCAGGTGGAGGAGGCTTTTCAGATGCTAAGGGCTTTGAGGTATGAGGAGGAACATCATTAGCTTGAGGATCTAACATTTTCAAAAGCTTCTCTTTCTGACTAGGAATTTTACATAGCTCTAGTATGGGAACTGGAAATTTAGTGCTGGCCAACCGACTACCTAAATCAAAACTCAAAGCAACAGATTCCTTTTCATTATTAATTTCTTGAGTAGTGTTAGGAATTGTTACCTTTGGAGCAGTCTGAGTAGAAGGTCCTTCCTTTGGTCTCCTTTGATATGTCATGCCTTTGAAGTTATGACTGTTGTTTACACTAGGTGGCATCTCACCATAAATTCTAGTTATATTATCATCCCTTTGATGACCTTGGTTGGCTTGAGTCCAACTATCCCTAGGATTTTCATAAGTGACCCCCACATGGTTGATGAAATTAGGCTTGCTTGTAGAAGTGTTAGGATCACAACCCTCAGGATAACCATGCTCTTCAACATAGCATGCATAGTAGCAATGAGATTCTTCGTGGAAGTCTTTGCATGGCCTACAAAATGGCCTATATGACTCAACCATGTTAGCAGCCTCTAACTGATTAGGAGGCCTCTGTTCATGATTGGGAATTTTTCTCTACCATGTTGGTTTTTCCAGAAATTTTCTAGGAGGTGGTTGGGGTTGAGTTCTTTCAACATTAATGACCCGATTCTGAATTTCTTTTAACTATGCCAAGTGCTTTTGCTCAGCTTCTTCCATATTTCTTTTCATTTCCTTTTTAATCTCTAGCATCTGCTTTTCATAAGCATCCTTCATAATTGATAAAGGATCTTTGTCTTTGGTTTTAGGAGCTTTTGAAGGGATTGCAGATCTAGAGTAACCTTGGATGTTTGATTCTCCTGAAGACTGCATGTTCTTTTCAATTTTTATAGCCAAACTTTGAGCTTGAAGCAATGTTGTGGGTTCCTTGTCTCTTATTTGATACTGAATCTTGCCACTTAATGCTTCTATGTAAAAATCCAATAAGGAAGCTACAGGAGGAGCATAAGTGACAGGGATGGAGTTAGATAATTATGTGAGCTTAGTGTTGAATTCATCCATGGTCTCAGTATCTGACTTCTTCATGCTGGTCAACGATGCCACTAGATTTATAGGTTCCTTTTTGTTGCCAAATTTGTCGAGGAAAGCAGTCTTGAAAGATGCTATGGTGGCGAAAGAGTTGTTTGGAAAATTGACATACCAGTTTCCAGCTTTACCATCCAAAGATAGAGCAAAAAGGGTCATGTATACATCTTCATGTTTGTCAATGCCCCTAACATAGGAACCACAGTATCTGGAAAAGTTTATGATGTTTTGCTCAATAGATGTAGAGGCATCGGTGCCATTGAAAGTCATGAATTTTTCAATAGCTTTTTCGGGAACGTCATGGGGTTGATCTGCTATCTGAGTGAAGTTGAGTTGAGTAAAAAACTCACCCATTGTGGAAAGGAAATAATTATTATTTTCAAAATTTTCTAAGTTAGTCTTATCTACTTCAAACAAACTATGGATGTCCGAAATAGACTGGGATCCAAGATATTCAAGGATCCTACTAGAAGCTAGCTTGCTAAGTCTCTTCCTAAGAACCTTTTCAGGGTCAGGGATGAAACTAACCAACCTTCAGGGTTTCTTCTAGTTGAATACCTCGGTAAATTACTTGACAGTGGAGTCGTTAGGTGGATTCAAGTCTAATTTCAGAGAGTGATTTGACTAAAAATATACCAAAAAAGGAAAGTAAAAGGCAGTGGAGTCGCTAGACAGATATCAAATCTATCGAAAAAGTAAAACAAACTAGAAAAAACTAAGGTCGTTCAGGAACAAAAAATATTTGTCCCCGACAGCGGTGCCAGATATGTTGTCCGCCAAGATGCACACCAGCAGCATAAATCTTTCAAAAGATGTTCCCTCACTACAAGTGGCGAAAGTGTGGCCTTGGGGGCAAGTAATGAGCCAGGTACTGTCGCTTGAATCCCAACTCCTCCATTTAGGCTAACTCCTAACGAAGCCAAGGGGGGTAGTCCCTACAAAGAGTTTACTATGGCTCAATGTGTTTTAATGTTTTTAGTGTATGGTGATGCGGATGGGTGTTGTTTAGGAGTTTTAAAGATGAAAGATCACAAATTTACTTTAAATGAAACACAAGGTAAAATGCAATCCACGTTGCGAAAAAATATATGAAAGACTTTGCGAAAATAAGAAGCATCCACAGATAGATAAGTTCCAAATATAAAATCCAATGGACAAATGGACCAACTTAATTAAAGCATAAATATAAAATGACCAGTGCCAAAATGGATTCAAACAAGTGTAGTGCTTGGGGATACTGAAATGCAAGTCTCAATAGTAGCTGTTCGTGAGATCGTTGTGCAAATTATCTTGGTAAATTAAAAGTTTTAATGGTCTTGATTATTAGGCTAAGAACAACAAGGTAAGAATCGACCGGAAAGGTATACCTTCAGTGGCTTCCCCTTTGATGGTAAGACGGACCGCCTTGATGTCAAAGAGTAGGTGTCTAAAGAATTAACCACTCTGATGTCTGTTGACACCCAAAAAGTGCTCACCACCTCATCTCCCTCATTACATGACTCATTTGTCCATATTTCCTACCATATTTGCCTCCAAAACCTTAAAAACCCATTAAAAAACCTCCAAAAGGCCAAAACCCCCCCTTTTCCCCCAAAATAATGTAAATTCCTCCAAAAATAGCAAAAACCCTCCAAAAAGGGAATAAAAACTACAAAAAAGAGGAAAAAGATGAAAAAAAGGAAGCAAAAACCCTATACAGCTGACCTAAACCATATGGTGCTCAAAACCATGGGTACTGTTGCAAAATTTCCCAAGCATAGTACCACTTTAGGTAGATCCCATTCCGAGGATACCTTAAGGATATTTCATAATAGTCGACTAATTCATTTCTCCCTTTTCCAAAACACGTTTCATGACATATGGGCCATGCCACATGGACTCAAGTTTTCCTGCCCCTAGTTTATCATGTTTTTGGTCATAAGTAAGGACTTGTTGGAGACTAATCCTTGGTGTTAGGATTGGTGTGCACATTCACGTGCAAAGAAGATGAATAGTTGTTGAGGGTAGACCAAGAGTCACCCGGGAGTCCAAGATACCTCTTGGGAATATGGAACCCAAGGGTCCTTTCTCATTGTATATATATGTTCATTTGATTAATGAGAAACATAGTGTGCATTCACACCTATTCTGATTGCCTTTATGTTTTTGCTTCATTTTGTATTTGGCTGTGTGTAAGCCAATCTACCTATTTTCCTAGTGGGAAATCTAATAGTGGTATCAGAGCCTCTTGTTTCCTAGGCTTGGAGAGAAGCTACGAATGCCTGCCCCATATCATTTGAGAGATGAGTCTGAAATGAAATTTGAAACTATTGTATTCCTACCAAGAAATCTAAGCCGAGACATGCATGTGTGTTGAATTCATATTTCTCTCCCTCTTAGTGATACTGCATGGAGCTCTTTCTGAAGCAATTGGTGAAGAAATGCGTTTATTGAGCAAGTTCATCAACAATAGTCAAATGAACAGATGGATTGAGTATTTTTACCATTAGACCATTTGTTTAATTTTCTTGGTACGATATATATATTCCCAATGGATCTTATGCAAACTAGGCCATGGATGTAGGTAGAAGGCTCAACAATCGCTTTGCCTAACTCTCAGTTGCTATAATTTTCCAAGACATGACCTCCTCTCTTAATTTTAATCAACCCGCTTTATTGATGCAAGGATCAATACGAATATACAACAGAGAGGTTGAATAGAAAATATTTGGAGTTCATAGCCCAAAAGAACAATCAAGCCCATGACCACAAGGCTTGTGCATTATCTATCCAATCTCCTATCATCTTTGTGACTGGTGTATTCTCCTCCCGTGTGGCATTATTATCTGGAAAACCCTGCATTGGAGTGTGATCTCCCTCCATATCTCAAACTGCGTTGGAGATGAATCAAAGTGACTGCATGGTGAACATAAAGGCGTTAGTGGTGAATGCCCTCTCCACTGAATACATGAAGCTACCCTGAACATCTTGAAGATGCTATTTTTTATTTCATGGAGCCAAGACGTCTAGTGTTGAGCTACATTGAGGACTTGTGTTTAAGAAACTACTTGGAGTTGCATGTTGTCGGACTTGACTTGAAGTTCATGCGTTGAATACAGAAAACCTAATTACATGAAGGCGTTGCATTTCATTTGTTGAAGATTGGGTGATCATTTCGTAGAGATAGAAGGCCATTGTTGTGACAAAGGAAGTGAAGGGAAATAATCCTACTAAGTCTATCAAGTCCTCCGCTAAATCCCATTTTCATGCGACTATTGAAGAGAATGCAACATGGGCTAATTTTCCTTGGAAAGGTGGCCATACAAACACTCTAGTAAGTACCGAGAGTCCTCCGATCAATTGCTTAGTTGTTGAAGGAATGTCAAATAGCAACAATAGAGTGTGTTGAACCCTTTGACATTGTTGGAAAAATTAAAATCCAAGCCACAATGTCCATCATTGAAAGTGAGAGCCAGTATATGTGCCTTATGTCTATCAAAGGCCTTGTTTCATTCAACTTAGAACTAGATTGATTATAGTATTATTGTTGTGTAGAGACTGCGTATTGGAGTTCCAAAACTATAGCCTTTGCCTCCATTAAGTGACTATGTCAAAGTTGGAGCTATTGCATCATCGTTGGAGATATTGCTACATTAGATACGTTAACAATTGGAGCTAATATTACTATGTATCATCCCTTTTTAAGACAAGACTATAAAGGTGGACTCGTGGAGTAATCCGGTTGTTGAATGATTGAGCAATTGTTGTAAGCAGTGTGGAGTAGCGTTGAGAACTTTTGTGTGGAAAGAACGTGGAGTTACATGGGGCAATTTACTTGGATCCGAATACTGGTGCTTGTGTTGATGCATTTGAATTGTTGATGTGGTGTATTGTTGTATGTACTCCTCCATAGGTTGTCGGTTTCACATTTTGGAAGACTACAGAAGCTGGCTGCATTCGTGTATCCTTTGTGAAGCAACTTTGAAATGAATAGAAAACCTAATCATGGAGCTGTTGCACATCCCACTCGCATCATAAGGGAAACAAAGCGATCTGGTTGAAGATATGAACGATTTCTTACCGTTGGATTGAACCTTCTTATCAATTGGGTTAACCCGATTGTTGGCTTGGACGATTGGATTGAGCGGGATATCTCTTTGGAAGCCTTATAACGTGTGCCTTTTGGTGTTTCTTCAATGGCCAATGGTATACGCACTCTAATTTTGTAACTCATGATGTGCTTGATCATTGCGCCAAGAGGTGCTCTACAACCCAATATGGGGGAGATCTTGTTAGTCGAGTAACAAAATAATACAATGTAAACAAAAAAAGAATAACACAAAGTAAAAAGTAATAAATATTATGTCGGCCATAACAAAAAAGAATAATACAAAGTAAAAAGTAAATATGAGACTTAAACTAGAGACTTTAGTGCTTAAGATTAGGTGGTAAATATTATGTTGGCCATAAACAAAAAAAAAAATACAAAGTAAAAAGTAAATATGAGAATTAAACTAGAGACTTTACTTTTTACTTTTAATACAAAGTAAAAAGTAAATATGATACTTTAGAGTGTTTGTCGAGTAACAAAATAATACAAAGTAAACAAAAAATAATAATACAAAGTGAAAAGTAATAAATATTATGTCGGCCATAAACAAAAAAGAATAATACAAAGTAAAAAGTGAATATGAGACTTAAACTAGAGACTTTAGAGATTAGGATTAGGTGGCTCAGGTATTGCACTCAAGGAGCTATTCAAGGAGAGGTTTGCACCTCAGGAGATTTGATCCCTCTCGGCGCTTGATAGAGCCTAGGATTTGGATCTTGTAAGGACACTACTACTTGTTGCTTAGGACCATAACAATCCAAAAGACTATGTGTGAGGATTCAATGCAATAGCCAAGAGGACGTGATCAATATTTGAGGAAGTTACAAGGGTTTGCGGGAAGCTGGACGTAGCAAGGGAAATGCAATTGGTGTAGTCAATAATCGCTAGAATTGCAAGCATAACGCGGGCCTTGAGAATGCAAGAGATCATTTTGCACAAGAGACTATATATTACTGCATAAGATTATGAGAAGCGGCTTATAGTATAAATATATTGAGGCCTATTTGTGATCATGAAGATAAAGCGTTCATTTTAAAAGACCAATAATATCTTGCTGCAATCTATTTGAAGACTGGAGAGGAGTTTCCTGTGTGTTGAAGACTTGACTGTTAATATTCTACAACACTATCCCTTCTGTGGATTCTCCAAGGATACATTATGTGAAGAATATGGAGTTGTTGATACCATCATCAATGCCTTGGAGTTCATATCAGTATTGCTGATATATTGTGTGTTGCATTAAACACATTAGTGGATATTGCTTTGGTGATATATTTGATACTAAACTGTGTGCATAGATGCATATTGACCTATGCATGTGTGAGCCATTGTTGGAGTAACTACCTAGGTTCTTTCACGTGGATATTCCAAGTTCCACACGTATCAAATGACATCGATGAGTAAATGGGAGTCCTGTTTGTGTATGCTGGTTTGTAAAGTTTGAATACTATAGCTGCTGGTATCAGATTTGTGTACATAGGCCTATGTGTTTTAGTGGCCTAGACATCACCAAAATGCATCATCAACTCAGTTAAACCAAGGATTTTATTTTTTTAGAATTGTAACCTGCAAACAATCCCTTTTGTACTTAAAATTGTCTTCTATGAGCTAAATTGTACCGGGGTGCATTCTCGACTGAGACCGACACCCTTCATTCTTTTAAGGTTGAGTCTTGTTTGTAAAAGGGTGGAATTGAAAGAAGTCCTTCATTGTTTGAGTGAGTATTCAACTTCATTTTAATCACATGGCTATATTAAATGGCCTTGTAGAGTTACTAAATACTCTACTATATTCTACTGTCGACAACACTGCCATGATCGATAAGAACACACTCATTCACATTCGAGATTGTGTGCAAGATTCAAAAGACACAATTGATTTCCTACAACTTGAGTTGAAACTTCAACAAGAAGAAATACAATCTGAACTTCTTCATGTTTAGAATAATCCTCTTTATGATCCGGTTCCACAGCTTGCACATATTGATGCCACTTCAGAAGCACATGATCAAATCAGTGGCACCCCATCAGAAGTGAAAGAAAATGAAGATGAAGATATGAATGAAAAGGTTCTACGTCTTCCTTTCAAGCCCATCATTAGACCATGGGAAGAGATTAGCCATAACAAGCATAGAACTGGCCTTGGATATGAAAAGGAAGTAGCATTTCACATTCCTAATTTCTCCAAGCCCATCCAATTTCAGAGTGTTGGATTTCTGAACGAGAGTTCATATTCATTCACATTAGTTCAGAATTTGACATCCCAACACTGTGATCGAGTTGGCCACATGAAATATCATTATTTTGATCTTCACCCTTGTAATAATTTTGGAAAACATACACACTCATCAGACAGATGCTTCATTATGAAGAAACCTGCAAGGGAGAAGATTCATTATGGGTGGATCACTTCTTGGCAATGGTCATCAACAACCAAGAAGATTTATAAGTCATACCAGAAAGTTCATTCACGAGTATTGGCACATCTTGCAGTTGAGACATCTTCTTCTCCTCACTTTGTACCTGAAAGGGGGGAACATAATGGCAGGCATCAAGTTTTGAAGCCTTGTCCTTTTGACAACAAACAACTACATCCCTCCTCAAGTAAGGAATATCGAGTGAGCCCGAGACACAGTGAGTTTGGGAAGCCACCATATTTAGAGATGCCTCATTCTGATATGCATGTATTCTAAAGACAAGAGATATATATGACATAGAGTATTCATGTGTTTTCTGTCTAGTTGTGACACCATGAGACTCTCCTCTCCTCACATTTTTCCTGACAGGGAGGAATGAATACCATCAGTAACAAGTGAGTCAGAACAAGCGATACTGTGAAGAGTTATGTTCAACTGAGCACCAGAGTTGGTGGTCATCCTAAAACCACCGGTATCGAGAGCACCTTCATTTAGCAGAAGCATGTGCAAGATTCTAGCTAACTTGGCAAATAGTTGGCAAGATGGAAATGTTCAGCAAGTTGCAGTTGTTCACTTCCCGTTTTCAGCTCTCCAGTTGGTTTGGTGTCATACCATCCCAACCATTCTAGAGAACCTCTAAGCGAGTGTTGTCACCAAGTTTGAGATTTTGTGGTCAACCTTAAGCCACACACATAATAGAATATTTCAACCTTCTGCTAGCCCATTTCGGTTGATGGTTAGCCTAAAAACCATCCCTTCAGAGATCCATTGTATTTAGTAGAAGCATGTGCAAGCTTCTAGATAACCTTCTTAGTAAAGGATTTTCAAGATGGAAATGTTTAGCTGGTGGTAGTTGTCCACTTACACTTATTAATCTCTCTTCTTTTTCTTGGACTCATATACACCCTTTGGATTAAGGGAGAATTTGTTGGAGACTAATCCTTGGTGTTAGGATTGGTGTGCACATTCAGATGCAAAGAAGATCAATAGTTGTTGCTTGGTTTTTCAACCAAGCATGTGCAAGGATGCACCTACTAACTTGTAGTAGCAGTCTTCAAATTGAAAGCAAAAACAACTATAAACTAATCTGAATCTAACATGTGCATATAACAATAAAATTGAAAAGATTAAGAACAAGAACAAGAAACGAAATAAAAAATGACTTTTGTATTGCAATACCTCAAATGGTGAGGATGTTTGGTGTTAAGCAGCTCCAAGGTTGAGATGCTCCAGGCTCCAATGGTCTCTTCTCCAAGATTGCTACAATGGTCAAAGAACTCAAGAGAGATTTTGATAGCATGAGGATAGGATGATGGATGGATGGAAAGTGAGGAGCCCCTATCACATTTTTATAGTTTTTGGTGATGGGGAATACCATTGTGGTTTTGTGGAAACCAATGGTATTGACCAACATGGTTTAGGGCTCTTTTTCCCATTTTTTTTCCTTTTTTGAATATTTTGAATATTTTTATTCCCTTTTAATATTTTTGGGAATTCTGGACCCTTTTTGAGGGTTTTTTGAGGAAAAATATATATTTTGAGGGGAAAAAAGGGTGTATTATGGTCTTTTTGGTGACCTTTGGATGGCTTTAGAGGCTCAAATGGTGGAAAAGTGGACAAATAGGTCATGTGAATAAGGGAATGAGCTAGTGAGCACTTTTTGGGTGTTAACAGATTGCCCCCCTGATGTGTGAGGGAAGGAGCTCATCGTATGGCCGATAGACATCATATTTCTTTTGTGTTTTTCCTGGGGTTTCGAGTAGAGAAGAGACCGGTTGGAGACTGGATCAACGGCCCCTTGGAAGCTGCAAAAAATAAAAAATATTACATGGCCTCAATATGAATGAGGGATAATCTTTGATAATGGACGAGGCAGGCATACCCATGCTCGTATCAAGCCATATACATAACTATTAGTCCCAAGAAGGGGGACCTGAATAATACATAAAAAATATGTTGGTACATCATAATGGTCCAGAGGGGACACAATGCTGGGACATACTCATGGTCATATCATGACTGATCTGAATAACTGATACACTGGAAAAAATGTAACAACCGTTCTGAAAAAGGTATTAGAAGGGTTGATGAACTGCTAAAACTGAAAGTGTCCAACATCTGTAGGGACTCAACAACTGTGAGTCTACTCTGAGGAGTATATGTAACTGTATACTCGAGGGAGTATAAAACTGGGGTACATCTGAATACTGTTGCCATGCACAACCCGGATATCTATAGGAAAATGTAGCTGGTTGTTTCCATAAGTAGACTCTCAAATGTGGAAGAGTCTGGTGGTATCCAGGGTCTTCTAAAAATAACTGAAAGGACCAATAACCTATGTGAGTCTCAACGATGCGATCAAGGTGTTTGAAGTCGAGCATGTGAGAAACAACCATTTGGAGAGGCATTGAGGACTCCTCTCGAAATGATTAGTAGGAACTCATAAAAAATGGTGATGAGTCCAAGGCATAGGGACCTCTAGGTCTATCCTCTGGAATAAATTTGGTTGGCGTCAATAGAGGGAGACCGACAACTACCAAGGCAATGATGTTTCCTTGGTAGGAGCACGAGGTGTAGAACTGGAGTGTGATAGTACTGATGGTAGGACTGACATACCGTGGGGATGGGAAATAACTGGGGTCATAGAGTGGGTGGAATCAAAATTCCTTTGTTCAGAGCATGATGACATGGTTAACCTGGAAGCATAGGGGACTGACTTGTAGGTATGAGGATCATAGCTTTAAGGACTAAAGGGTATGTATTGTAGATTGGATTGACTCTGGGGGGTACAAGCTGATGGATGTTGTAGAGGGACTCTCAGGGTGACATACTACAGAATGCTCTGAACAAAGGCGACCAAAATGGGGAAACTGCCATATGAGTAGACGTGATCTGTTGTGGTGCCGAAAAGCACCATTGGGTCCTTCATCGTAGCTTTAATGAGCTCCAAGAAGGGATAAAAGTGTGCTCTGAATTGGTACTATCCTGTGGATTTTGTGAGACCAGGACTGTTCGTGCTCATGAGTGCTTTCATTTTTAAGGAGTCTGAAAGTGATAAGAAGACTCTGAATTGGTGGAGGAGTACCGTCTTGTGGATTTATGCGAGCCCAAGACGGTGATTACTCATGGTTGCTTTCATTTTTCGAGAGTCTGAAAGCGGTAAGAAGACTCCATTGGTGTTATTTTTCGTAAGTTAGTCTCCAAGGCCCGAAAAAGCATAAAATAATGCAAATGGAGAACTCTTCTAGCCGATGTGACTAGAGTATTCCTTTTTCGTAATTAGTCTACAAGGTCCAGAAAAGGGGTAAACTTATACCAAGTAGACGCCCTTTCAAATACTTTTAGCGAGCATGTAAGGAAACAAGGTTGCTCGGTGATCTTTTCATTGTTTTAGGAGTCAGAAAAGAGCTTAATAGAAACTTCCTAAGTGCCTTTTTCGTAAAAGGAATTGCTTGGCCCAAAAAAGGGATAAAACTATACCGAACAAAAAGGTATTGATGAGAGCGAGAAATGGTCTCAAGCATCGTCATGAGTGCGGAAAACTGAATCCGGTGACATAAAGATTGTAAAAAATGGGCAACGACTGATGTGGCACGCAAATCGAGGCGACGAAGGGTATTTGAAAAAATGACCAAAAAATCCATAGGTGAGAGCGAGAAATGATCTCAAGCATCATCACGAGCATGAAAAACTGAATCCATTGATATAAAATTCGTCAAAAATGGACGATGGCCAATGTGGCACGCAAACCAAGGCAACAAGGGGCATGGGCAAAAAATGCCCGAAAAATTTGGAGGGTGACAGTGAGAAATGACCTCAAGCATCGTCACAAGCGCGAAAAACGAAATCCGGTGATATAAGACTTGTCAAAAATGGACGACGGCTGATGTGGCACGCAAACTGAGGCGACAAGGGGCATGTAAAAAATGCCTGAAAAATATGGGAGTGAGAGTGAGAAATGATCTCAAGCATTGTCACGAGCGTGGAAAATGGAATCCTGCGATATAAGACTCGTAAAAAACAAACGACGGCTGATGTGGCATGCAAATTGAGGTGACAAGGGGCCTGGGAAAAATGCCCGAAAAATGGACCTGGTGGAATCGGGAAAAGGAGAGGGTGATTATGAAGTTCTCACTGTGTTGATTCCAACGGTACCAATGGTTTGAAAAACGGACATCGTATGACACCGAAATCACTGTTGGAAAAATGGTCAAATATTTATAAATAGGGCGTGGGCCCAAAATGACACGTGTCATTGTTACGTGTGAGTTTCACAGAGCAATTGAGTGAGGTCAGATCTCTTTCTTGATTTGTGGGAGATTTGACCATTCGATTTTCGTTCCGCGAGTTTCAGGTAATCCTATTCGCCTTAGCCTTTAAATTTATTTGCTTTTTGGTTGGCGATGGGCCCCCGAAGGCCGTGAATTTCCACTTTGGCATTCCAATGTGGAATATCGCGGGTTTTGTGTCCTTTTCCGTGATTAACATTGCAGGTTTGGGGCTGACAGTCGCGATGTTCATCATGGATATTTGGCTGATAGTCGCGATGTTCATTGCGACTGTGGGGTCAAAACCCGCGATATTCATCGCGGGTGCGTGGCTGATACTTGCGATGATCATCACGGCTAAATGCCTGAAAGCCGCGATGGAATTTTTTGAAAAATTTTTGGTTCTAAAAATTTTTCTTTGTTTTTTGGCAGGATGTTGAGGAGGCCACTAGTATCATGGTGGGAGCGAGAGATGGATGATGATTTGACGTAGCGGATTTGGACCGACCAGGCTGTCCGGGATGCCTTGGCTGCAGGCAGGCTCCTAAAGTTTGCTCAGATTCCACCAATGCATTTAGTGAGAGATCTATTGAACAAATTGGTGGGTTTCTGGGTTCCCACAGAGGCTGCTTTCATGGTGGGGGGTGAGAGGTTAGAGATCACCCTTTTTTATGTTTATTTTCTTACTGGGTTGCCTCGCTTAGGGGAGGTAGGTGATCTCCAGCCAAGGATACCGCCTGGGTTGGATATTGAGGATCTCTTGGAGAGATTCTGTGTGCCGAGGGCTATTGAACAGAACATCACATTGAGTCTGAGATCTTTGAGGGAGTGGGAGATGCGGGCGGTTGGTGCTTGTGTTTTGCATGTGTTGGGTGCTGCGGTGCCTCATCGTTTGTCTGGGGGGAAAGCGATGATGGTGGATTCTGTGTTGGGAGGGACCTACTATGCCTGGGGTCAGATGTTTTTGGCTTGTGTCCGACGAGGTCTGGACAAGGTCAGCCGGGAGGGGGGGGGGGGGAGTTTTGCTATGCCTCCTTTCTTTGTTGTTTTTTCTTTGAGCGGGTATCAACCTTGTGGCCGCGTGTGCCGGTTCGAGATGGGTTGGTTAGTGAGTCGCGGATGGTGCGGTGGGGGCAGCTGATGCCTCGAGGTGGTGGTGGTATCCGACGGTTCTTTTAGGAGGACATGTATGAGCAGTGGGAGCAGATCCTCTTGCTGATTGATGACTATCCATATGCTGGCATGGATTATCGAGGAGATCTGGAGATGCCTCGAGCCCAGGGGCAGGCCTGGGGTTTAGATGGTATGTTTTGTTTTTGGTTCTCTACTATATCATGTGTTTAGATGATTTTGTTATCAGTATAGTTATAGATATTTATATGATATTGACTTGGTTCACTTGTGTGATTGTGCAGTTATTGGTCTGAGGTCACCACCTGATCATGTAGACCATAGGGGACGGGCAATGGTGGTCATTCCTCCACCTGTAGTGGTACCACCTTCACGTGCTTGAGGGGTTGTGCGCCCTTGAGATAATGCAGTTGAGGGTGTACGAGAGACTCTAGACATGATTCTAGTAGGGGCCTCAGAGGAGGGGTGGAGGAACTTGGACTGGGACCTTATCGAGCATTGTTTCGATGCTCCTCGGGAGTGGCATTCTATCCTGCTTAGAGCAGCAGTGGTGATGGCTGAGAGGAGGGCTCAGGATCAGGAGGATCTGGAGGAGCCAGCGGAGGAGGAGCCAGAGGATCCTGGGGATCGTGATGATTAGTTCATTGTATATTTTCCCCCAAATGCTGATGAGCATATAGGGATGTTCTTTTTTGTACGGCTATATGTTTTTGTATATTGGGTGCTGAGGGCACCTGTGACATGCTGACTATATGATTATATATATATATATATATATATATATGTGTTTGGTATTTAGTCGTATGCACGTGGATGCACATATTGTCTATTTGTTTGCCTGTGGAGGCATGTTTTATTTTTGTAGGCCCGTGGAGGCACATGTTATGCATGTGGATGCAATATTTTAATTCTTGTATATGCCCGTGGAGGCACATAGTATGCACATGGATGCAACATTTTAATTTTTTGTATATGCCCGTGGAGGCACATATTTGTTTTGCCTGTGGAGGCATGTCATATATATCTGGTGTATGTTTATGTTTGTATGCCCGTGGAGGCACATGTTATGCACGTGGATGAAAATTTTGTTTTTTCTACATGGTTTGATTGGTGTGCCAATCAAGAATGTTGTTTTCCATATGGTCTGCTACACTGTTGAGATTCCTTGGGACATGTATGAATGAAATGGACTCAAACTGTCGAATCATTTGTTTAGTGCACGGGAATTTCCTGAAGAGACAGGGATCGCGTACCTGGTAATCATTGTTGAGCTGGGAAACAAGGAGTTGGGAGTCCAAGAAAACGCTAAGGTGACTTATGCTCATTTGGAGAGCAGCGGCCAAGAGACCAGTCATGATGTCATATTCAGCTTGGTTGTTGGTGGCGGCACCTATGCACACTCCGTCAATGTGGATCAACTCATGTGAAGGTGAATATATTACCCAAGCTGCGGAGGTGAGATTGGGAGACCAACGGCTTGCACCATCAACAAAGCCAATGTAGCAAAGTGGAACAGTATCCATCTGTGGTCATGTAGGAATTTCTTTTTTAGGTTTTTGTATTTTTTTTTTTGTAAAAAAGGAAATAAAACTGTACAATGGTGGACTGTTGTGTCCATTCGATTTTCTATGGGTAAAATCGCTTGAGGTACAACCCATTATGGGGGTTGAGTAGGGGTTTTCCTTCTGAGTTAGTCAGAATATATGCCCCCTGTCCGAGGCAGGTGTGTACAATATATGGGCCTTGCCACATGGACACAAACTTTCCTTTTCCTATTTTGTCATGAGCTTGATCATAGGCAAGTACGAGGTTGCCTTCACTAAATACTCGTGGGTGAACATGTTTATCATAATGAAGTTTAGACCTGTTCTTTGCAGCTTCGATTGTTTGGAGAGCTGCGCAGCGGTCCTCGTCGGCCTTCTCTAAAAGAAGTAAGCGTTCTTCAATCATTGATGTATCGGGGAGAAGTTCTATGGACATTTGTAATGTTGGTATCTGGCATTCAATGGGGAGGACAGATTCCACGCCATGAACTAAATGGAATGGGGTGAAGTCGGTGGCGGTCTTGGTCGACGTTCGGTAAGCCCATAATGCGGGGAAAATCATGTGATGCCAATTGGATCTATGTTTGTCGACGGTGCGTTGGAGGATGGTTTTCAAAATTTTGTTAACAGATTCAACTTGGCCATTCCTTTGGGGGTAGTAGGCGGAGGAGAAATGGTGTTCAAACTTAAGGAGTGTGGACAATTCTCTCCAAACGGAGCCTTGGAAGTGAGAGTCGTGGTCTGAGACGAGTTGTTTTGGTACTCTGGAACGAGCAATAACATGGTTGATGAAAAAGCGGGCTGCAGTATCGGCTGTGCAATTGTAAGTAGGCATGGCCTCCACCCATTTGGTAAAGTAATCAACAACCACAATAATGTGTTTGTGGCCGCCAGCTGATGTGGGATTGCAATCCATGAAGTCGATGGCCCATTTACAAAATGGTCCAGTGGTGACGACCGGATGAAGGGGGGTTGGGGGGGTTCTTTCCTTTGGGGCAAAGAGCTGGCATTTTTGGCAGTGTTTGACTGCTGTGATACAATCAGTGAATAATGATGGTAAAAAATAACCGGCGTGGATTACCTTTTGGGTGGTGGCCATTCCTAAAAAATGACCGCCGTAGGCACCGCTATGACAGTCATCAAAGACTTGTTCTGCTTCGTCTTGGGAAAGGCATCGTCGTAAGATTGTGTCGATGCCATATCGATAGAGGACATCACCCAAGAGGAGATAATGGGGGGCATGGTGACGGATGCGTTGGCATCTGTCATGATTGATGTTGGGTCGAAATTTCTGTGTGTGGAGGTATACCAAAATGTCGCCATACCAAGGGTCGTCCGACGAGATAATGAACAAATGTTCATCGATTAGATCAGTCTGGATAATTGGTGATGATGACGATGATGGTAAATCCGTAATGAGCTGAGTGAGTGCTAATGCTTTGGTGCTTTTCGGTGTTTTGAAAGTTAGGTCATATTCTTGTAAGATGATCACCCATTTGGCAACACGACCTTATAGAAGGCGACGATTCAAGAGATATACCATTGGGTTGGAATTGGCCACAACCATGGTGTGGCTGAGAAGGATGTAATGTCGCAGCTTTTGTACTGAAAAGACGATGGCGAGGGCCATATTCTCTTCATGTGGGTAGTGGAGTGGTGGGCCTGACAAAGTCTGGCTCACATAATAGATGGCATGCTCTTGGCGAGAGGAGTCTTCTTGGACGAGAACTCCATAGACGACGTGATCTGATGCCGAAATGTAAAGGGTAAAGTCTTTTTTGAAATCTGGTGGAGAAATCGAAGGGGTGCTTGTAAGTGCTTTCTTTAGGTCTGTGAAGGCTCCTTCTGCTTGGTCATCCCATTTGAAACGAGTATGAAGATGCAGCAAATAGAGGAAACCATGTACTGTGGTGGCATAGTCTGGGACAAAATGACGAAGGAAGTTTGATTTTTCATGTAGGATTTGCAGCTGTCGTAATGTGTGTGGTGAGGGGAGGTCCACTATGGCTTGAAATTTTAGATGGTCAATGGTGATCCCTTTCTTTGAAATGACAAACCCCAGCATGCAGCCTGCTGTAGCGCAAAATACACATTTAAGCGGGTTCAAGCAGATTTTGTATTTGCGACAATGCAAGAAAACATGTCGGAGATCTTCTAAATGGTCAGATCATTTCTTAGATCGGGTAGTGAGGTCATTAAGATAAATGTTGATGTATATGTAACTTTGGAATGCATTTCACATATATGTATATTGTATTCCTATAGAGATGTTATTATTCCTCTATACGGAAGTGTCGTCATTTATATTGTAAGTATTGTAACTTATACTTGATGGGTTATTAGACCACCTTGTTGGGGTCGGCCCTTTATAAGTCATGTGGGTCAAAGGGTTATTAGACCACCCTATTGGGGGTCGGCCATGTGGGTCAAAGGGTTATTAGACCACCCTAGTGGGGGTCGGCCCAGTCAGCATTATGTTAAGTGGTTAAATTGAGGCCGACCTAGTTGAGTAAAGGTCAAGTCAAGTTAGTGTATAAATAGAGAGTGTGTCTCTCTCATTTTACATATTCTATTCTCTCACTCACACTTGGGAGAGTGGCACACTTGTGGAGGAGGAGGCTCTGCTGCTAGGAGAAGACTATGTCTTGTATTCTGGTTGTATCATTGCTCTATCTATCTCTGAGGAAGTTATTGGGGTTTTTCACCTTTATGGTTTTCCCCAAGTAAACTCTATGTCTCTTGTGTGCTTGCATTATTGTGTCCATGATTGATATGTTGTAGATTTGCTGTACATGTTGTTCTCTCAGTTAAGATCCTAGATCAGATTGAAGTAAATTCTGAAAATTTAACAATAAAATTTAATGATTTTATGCAGATCATGAAAGCAATAAGTCATGGCTCGTTGGAAAGTGGCTCCCACATTCTTCAGATCGAAAGGCATGACGTGATAGGCAAAGGTGCCCCATGGGGTGGTAAAAGCGGTCTTGTATTGATCTTCTTTACGGATTTTGATTTGGTTATATTTGAAGAAACCGTCCATAAAAGAGAGTACCTCATGCCCAACACACTCATCGATTAGTTGGTCATTAAATGGTGTGGGGAAGTTGTCTTTGGGACAAGCTAGGTTGAGTTCTCGGAAGTCAGTACATATGCGGATGGTGCTGACTTTCTTATTAACAGGTACTAGATTTGAAACCCAGGTGGTATATGCAATCGGGTATATGAAACCTGCTACTTGTAGCTTCTCAATTTCTGCTTTGACGACTGGAAGCATGGATGAGTGAATGGAACGTTGTTTCTGGCGAACCGATGATACATTGGGCCAAGTGTCTATGTGATGTTCCACAATGGTAGGATCAAGACCAGGCATCTCGGTATAAGACTAGGCAAAGACATCTTGAAACTCTTGGAAGAGTTTCTTATAAGCTTGGGTTTCTTTCTCACTGCAAGATGCACCCAAAGAGATAAGATCAGGCTTTCTGGGGGTGGTGGAGATATCAATTTTTATAATGGGTGAAATGTTAGCCATGTTACCTTCCTCAAATGCTTCTGGGGTTGGTATTGGATCTTTGAACCAATTGACCTTAGTTGGTAAGAAGTCTTTAGACTCAACAGATAGTTAGTTCTCCGCGGTGGACGTAGATGCCTCAGGGAGGAAGTATGATCGATGGTGCATATCATCCCAAGGGTAATCCGGTGCGGTGAGTGTTTCTAGAATCTCCTCATCAGTGCGAAAGTAGTCGGTCCATATATTGAGTGGTTCGGGTTTATAAGTAGTTGAAATCATGTAAATGGTATTGCTTTCTTCTGAATGGCACGATTCTGGAGGGAAAATTTTCTCAACAAGTGGGGGGGATATCTCTAGGTCGGCATTATTCATCTCGTATAGGGCTACTTTGTAATCTGGGAGATCCGGGCAATGATGTGAATAATGACCGTAGATTCCGCATATTGCACAAGGGTGGTTTGTGCATAATGATTTATCACGAGGTTGAGATGGTAATTCTAATTTGACAACTGGAATGTTGACGTCATCATCCAACATATTCATGTATTCTTGAAGTGCTGGTAGTTGTGGACATAGATGTGTGGCGTGGCCAATATCGTCTCACAAGGAGCACTTAGGGAGTACACGGGTTGGGGGATTCTTGGCTAATTTAGGAGTCACTGGGGGGGTGCGAGTTGTGGGTGCAGAATTGCAGGTTTGAGGACCTCTGCCCCCAGTGTGGCGGGATTAACGAGGGACATAAGTAGATGTGGATGTAGTGCCCCCTGTTGGAATTGATCGGTTTTGGGGGTTCGAAACACCAGGTGGTGGACGATTTTGGTGGTTTGGTATGCCAGGTGGTGGATGGTTTGACATATTCATGGGTTGTACCGATTGTAAAACAACAGTTGGAGTCAGCGGGGGGTTTGGTGCAAGTAAGTACCATATTGGTAATCCTATTGTTAAACCTGGGAGGTTGAGTGTAGCCATTACTGGCGAGCTGACAACTCCAGAAAAAGGAAACAAGAATGGGATGGTATGGATCAGTGTTGTTCTGATGTGAGTAGGCACTATGGGTGCTAGTGGCGGTGGTTGAGGTTGTTGAGGATGTTGTTGTTCATTGTGCGATAAGGTGCACAAATTGGATACTTTAGTTTCCTGGGGAGGGGGTGGTATAGAAGGGAAAGTGGCGGTCATGGGGGTATCCGAATATATCTTGGGTCTGATTGAAGAGACGAATGATGTGGGCGCACTAAGAATGGGTTGTTCAATCATGGGAAGAACATTTTCTAGCACTGCGGGGGCATTGGGGTCATAGTATGTAATCTGGTCGATCTTGACAATGCATCCTTCACGAGGGAACATCATGATGCGAAAAAGTGAAGAAGTGACAGCTTTCATCTTATACATGTAGCTTCATCCCAGAAGGAGATTGTAATCAAGTTGGGCGTTGATGACCTCTATATCTATAAGAACCAATTTGCCCCCAAGTTGTATGGGTACGTTCACTAGCAATCCTTGAGGTTGAGATGCACGGCCATCGTATGCTCATAATGCGGTAGTGGACGGTTGTAGTGTTGGGGATCCAAGTTTCTGCCATACGAAAGTCGACATGACGCAGGTAGAGGCCCCTTCATCGATTATGCATCGATGGACAACGAGGTTGAGAATAGAGACTGGAACTTGAAAAGCTAGAGATGCAGGCATGCGAGGTTCAGCTTGTTCTAAGTCAAAAGCCATCATGTTAGAGTCGTTAGGATCTATGGCACCGATGGCAGATACCAACAACTTTCTCTGTGCAGGATAATTCTTTAAGATTTCAAGAGCGGACATAGTAGCGGGGAACTAAGCTAAATCCTCTACAATGTTGTGGTTGGAAGCTGCACGAGCATTCGGGTTATTGTTAATCCTTCTCAAAGGGAAACAAGGTGCTTTGGGGCCTCCATCCATGGGCATAGTGGGTATGCAAAGTGGTTGATTAGTTGGGAGAGTACTCGACGATGGGTTGGTAGGGGTAGTCTCTGGGGCGGATCCATATTGATTGCGACGGGTTTGAAGATTGACATCGTTTGATGACATCATGAGCAAATGGTGAGTGTTGGACTCTGCATGCTGGTAGTCAGCTGCTGTGTAAGTGATTTGCTGCTATGTTGCAGCGGATCCTTGAGGGGGATCATTTGGACAAGTATTGACCGTGCCTTGGTTAGGTAAGGGATTTTGCAATATCATGGGTTGTTCCTTAGGGGGGGGTGCTGGTTGTGCAGCATGTCCTTGCCGTTGGGAATCGTTGGTCCAGAGTTGATGCACTCGATCTAAATGGGGGCAATTATGTGTGTAATGTCCGTAGACTCCACATATGGAACATGGATGGTTTGTTCTCAAGTTATTATTTTTAGCCTGTTTTGGTGGGCGGTCGGGATTTTGGTTGGGGGGAGTAGCATTATTGTTGTTTGGGGGATTAGGTGGTGGTCCACCTTGGTTATGTTGCTGGTTATTTCCGCGGTTACATCCTCTTCCACGGTTTTGTTGACCTCCTTGGTGATGTTGATTGTTCTGGTTTGGAGGTTGGTTTTGTTGTGCGTACACATGCCCTTGGGCAGTAGGTGGGTTTTGAGGTCATGCAGGCTCTGGAGCTAGTTGCGGTGGGTAGTAAACAGGAGGGTTCTATGGTGGCCCTGGTGTTTGTTGCAGTTGTGGGTAACCATAAGCTGTCGGAAGTGTTGGAGCAGGAGGTGCTGTCTGTTGGGGATAATAAGCCGCTTGGGATTGTGGTTGGACCGGAGTCTGGTGGGCCGCTTGGTTATAATATGGAGCTGGTGCATAAGCTGGTGGTGCATGCCCATAACATTGTGGTGGACACGAAGGTCCATGGATGTGATGGGTGTGTGTTACTGGAGCATACGAAGTTGTAGCCCCAGAATTGGATGAAGCCTTAGAAAGGTCTGGGTGATGTTTGTACTCATCATAGTAAAAGGTTTGTTTTGAGCCGTAAGCTGGCCGATAATACCGTCGGCAGCATGGGATGCCCCCAGCGCATCATGGTGGGATGGATCGTGTTAAATTTTGAGCATTAATTCACAATACTCTAGGATCTTCACTGAGAGAATAACACATACAGTATATCAATGCATAACAATCACAATAAGCATGACAAGCATCACAAGAATCAAAAGCATGAGAGACAAGAGACACAGAGTTTCCGTGGGGAAAACCCTAAGGTGAACAACCCCACAAATTCCTCAGAGATAGAGAGAGCAATGGCTCAACCAAAGTACAACCAAAATACATTTGAGATAGTCTCCTAGAAGCAGATGATCCTCCTCCTCACTAGTGCGCCACTTTCTGAGTGAGAGAGAGATGACTTTCCGAATGATCTAAATAGAGATCTCCTAATCTCTATTTATACTAACCTGTTTTCCCAGTGACCTTATGGGGCCAACTTGTCTAGCTAGGTACATCCACAATATAATATATATTTCAGGGCCGACCCCACACATGGTGGTCTAATAACCCATCAGCAAGTACACACACTTGCGACACTTGTCAATCCACATGACGACTCTTCCTTATAGAGGATTAACACATCTCTAATAAGGGTATAATAAATATACATGAAATACATAGATGAAATACATTCCGAAGTTACATATACATCAACACTCCCTCTTAACTAGGAAGGTATTTCTCGACATAGATCTGCTAGACAAGTCTTCTTCTCGGGATCATTGTCATCGATGCATCGTCATCATCATTGTCACTGCTGCTGCTATCTCAACCAATCTCTGACTCTACTCATCATAGGAAGTTCTACAGAGCTAGTCCTTTTTCATACTAGATGTAGGCCCACCACCTGCAGGTCTTCATCATCACTGGCCATACTGTGGAAATCTCAAGACTTATTACGTGCGTGACAAAACCTTAAAAGAGTCTCTTGACTAGCAAGAACCCTAAAGAGCATCTGAGGCCTTTTTCATCCTGTCCAAATCTCCAGGTCTTATTACATGTGACCCCACCACAAAAACTTGAAAGAGAATCCCAAGACTAATTATGAGCAAAAGGCTCAACCTATCGGATCTCCCAGGGCACAAATTACATGTGGTCACCACAAAACCTCGAAAGAGAATCCCAGGACTGATTACGAGCACAAGGCTCAACCTATCGGATCTCCCAGGGCACAAATTACATGTGGTCATGGCAAAACCTTGAAAGAGCATCCCAGGACTGATTACGAGCACACGACTCAACCTATCGGATCTCCCAGGGCACAAATTACATGCCATAGGACAAAACCTCGAAAGAGCATCTGCCAGATATCCTAGGGCACAAATTACATGCCATAGGCAAAACCTCGAAAGACTATCTGCAGATCTCCCAGGGCACAAATTATATGTTCTCCCAAGCAAAACCTCGAAAGAGAATTTTCTAGATATCCCAGGGTACAAATTACATGCCATAAGAAAAACCTCAAAAGAATATCTGCAAATCTCCCAGGGAACAAATTACATGCTTATCTGCACAACCTGTTCCACGGCCATAGAGTATCAACCTGATACTCACCATACATCATCCTGATGTACACATGATCATCCTGATCATCATCACTGCAACATCCTATTGCATGTCATCTGGAGCAACATCCTGAATCTCGTCATCCATGATCATCCTGATCATACAATGCATCTACCTGATGCATACCAAGTATCTACCTGATACATATCATCATACATGATCCACCTAATCACACAGTGTATCCACCTGATACAAATATAAATACATGATACATATCAACATACATGATCTACCTGATCATACAATGTATCCACCTGATACATATACAGATACATGGTCCAAGCATCCAACATGATGCTTATACGAAATACATACACATGATCCAACCGATCATATCCAACATTCAACATGATGTGTACATACATATAAATGATCCAACTGATCATATCCAACATCCAACATGATGCGTACATACATATACATATAAATGATCCAACTGATCATATCTAACATCCAACATGACGCATACATACATACATATAAAAATGATCCAACTGATCATATAAAGCAGAAACCAGAACATCATCCTGATGCTCATCATCCAGCGCTTACATCCACAGCCATGTGAAGGATCCTCCTTCCAACATGCTTGGAATGGATTCAGCAAATGTGTCCATCACTTCTTCCTCGAAGTGTCATCAATCCAAAGAACACCAAGCCTCTCTCTGAAGTACTCGAACTTCACCCTGGCTAGTGGCTTTGTCAGCACATCTGCAATCTGCTCATCCGTCGCAACATATAGGAGCTTCACAACTCCTCTCTGCACCATATCCCTGATATAGTGATATTCGATCTCTATGTGTTTCGACCTGTCATGAAACATTGGGTTCTTGGACAGCTTCACACAACTCTGGTTATTACAGAAGATACTAGTAGCATCCAACGGGAGATCAAATAATTCAGACAGTAGCTTTCGTAGCCATACTGCCTCACAACTAGCTGAACAGGCTGCAACATACTCTGCCTCAGTTGTACTCAGTGCTACACAGGACTGCTTCCTGCTAAACCAAGAGATCACACCTGATTTCATACTGAAGCAGCACCCAGATGTGCTCTTCCTATCTGCAGCACTGCTAGCCCAATCTGAATCAACATAACCCTGCAAGTTAAACTTTTGATTTGCCTCATACTTGAGCCCATAATCCACTGTACCCTTCAGGTACCTCAGAACATGCTTTACAGCAACCAGATGAACACTCCTTGGATATGTCAGGAACTGACTCAATGTGTTCACCGCAAAGCAAATATTTGGTCTCGTGTTCATCAGGTACATCAAGGACCCAATCATCTGACGATACATAGAGACATCAACCGGCTCAGATGAAGCATCACGTAGAAGCTTCAGATTCAATTCCATAGGTGTGGCCAAGGACTTGCAATCCATCATCCCGAATCTCTTCAGGATATCTATTATGTACTTCCCTTGACCAAGGAAGATCCCACCTGTACTCTGCCACACCTCCATACCTAGGAAATAATGCATCATTCCCAAATCTTTCTGTCAACACCCATATTTTCCGAAAAATTTAATTTTTTTTTTAAATAGCATGTAATATTATTAAATGCAGTCATTTAACTGTTTGATTAGCTTAAGTCATCATAATTGTGTCTGAATGATCTTTTATTATACTTAAATTTAATATGAGTTTCTTTACAGTTACTGATTATTTTCTGTTTTGCAACCACAAGGAAGAATTTCCATAACAGACTGGGCTTACTTAGCTTCCGAGCTAATGCAACAGATTTTTCTTTCCCTTACAGATATACAGGTAATGTTCGGTTTGCTGCAAACAAATCTTTAAAGTGTTACAAGACAATTTGCTGTACCAAATCATTCAGTAAAAGTATAATCCTGCTTAGCCAGGTTATCAAGTGTTTCAAAGTAGAACTCTTCCTATGATCTCCTTATAATCTTACTGATAGAGAGAGTTGGAAATTACTAGATAATATGATAGCTATTTTCTTTGAAAAATAAAAGAATTAGATAATCCTATGGAGTATTGGCCCATTGATGAGATTACTAAAATGCAATAATTTCTTAACTAGAACTTTAGAATATGACTGAGTTACCATAATCAGATCAATTTTTTTTACTCATCCATTGTTATTGCATCAAGTCATGTTTAGAGTTAGAGTATATTCGATTTGCAACTTCAATTGTAAAGGATCTGAAGATATCAATATATACTTTGCTTGTTCTAGCAATTACAAGGTATTCTGTCAATTACATGTCTCCTCTTAGCATTTCCAGGGTTTGTTTAGATTGAAAAGCTATTCCTATTTCTATGATTGACAATGGATTAAGAACTATAAGCTATCTTGATTAAACTCATTGAGCCTTAAGGATAACAAGAGTCTACTTGTTATCACAAGAAATCTGAAACAATTTAAGTGTTTGTTATTATATTGTAACAACAAGTGAAATGGACTAGAGTAACCCTAATCCAAAATTGCGAGTTATGTAACTTGAATCCTACAGTTGAAGTCACCTAAAGAAGGAATGGCAAGTCCTATACCATCTGTGTAAAGCTATCGCAATTAGCATTATGGTAGCATAATTGTAAACAGCTAAACCCAATATCATTACATTATCTCATAGACTTAAAGAAATGATCTATGTTTTGTCACATGAGATTAGGGTGATTGGCAATGTCGTGATAGGTTTTATGAACAACATATAACTTACTTGATACCTACATCCTTAGGATTTTTATAGTTAAATATCAAATCCTCTATATTTTAAACACTTTAAGACTTGATTCTAAACGCGATTATAATGCATAGTGTAAATGGAATGTAAGGCAAGGTTTCATTAAAATAATGTGCAAGGTTCAAAGTTATGGTTCTAACTCTTTGATTTTGTAAATATGATAGGTGATACCATGGCATTACGACCATAATGGGATATTCATGCTATGATTTTGTTTACCAAAACCATGATTTTGTTGAACCATGCTATGATTTGGTTGGAAACAGTCAATGGGAAAAACTTGTCGTGAACATTAGAACATCGACCCACTGTATGAAATATATTGAAGTGCGACGTGGTCATTCCATAGCCATGCGTTGATGATTTAAAAAGTTTACTTAACCCTAACTTGGCATTTCTCCCTTGCCTTCGGGCTCGGTCGCTCTGTAAACCCTCCTGTCCGAACCTTACTGATACACTATGTGCTAGCAGCTTCTATGCTGCTTCCGGCCTTCGTGCTTGTCCATTGTATCATTTGGGAGTCATTATATTTTGCTATTGGTAGCTGTAAGTTTGTTATAAACCTAGGGTTTATCCTTTTGCTACCCAATATTAACCCTGTCACGGCGTGACTGCATCTCTTGACTTAGTTCTGTCACGGCTTCCATCATGGAAGGTACCCCTTTGCTTCTGCCAGCTCGTGGTATTCGATGACAAGGTAGGGGTTTACACTTACTTGCTCGTGGTTAACAAGCTATTTACTGTGTTTGAGCTCCTTTCAGTTCACTGGTAAGCTATAGGTTGTTCTTTCGATTCTCCAATTTGTTTTTAAATAAAAATTTAGTTTAAACAATAATATGTAAAAAGTTTTAACCAACTGATTCTTTCGTTGCAAACCCTGGCTACTCTTGAAGGTGTACAAGACACAAACCTCGTCGGTTGGATTTACCGAGTAAGCCTGGTCTTCACCATGGCGTTTCCACCTTGCTGGTTGTTTGTGTGGTTAGGGTTTTGGCTTGAACGAAGTGACTCAGTGATTTCCTCACCTCTGTTCAGTCTTTTAACTGCATGTAAAAGAGTTAATACAGGTTTAACCTTGTGTTGTAGTAGGATGATATGGCTTTGGTTGATATTGTAATTTATTCGTCTTTCTTTTGGTACTTAGGGTTTTATGCAGAAGAATTATTGTAAAAACAAATATAAGAAACAAGGCTGTGAGCCTGTATGTAGCTGAAGTTATAGCCTCGATAATTTTGTTTTTGTTGCTAAACTCTTAAATTATGCAGGGTTTTTACCCAGGGTTGTGATAATATGACTTATTGAAAGTTCTCCTGTATATTTGAGCTGGTTTATGGCGTGTATTTTTGATTCTATGCTTCGTATTGGAACAAGAAGAAAATAATTAAGTTTATATACATTTATACTGTGCACTTGAGTTGCAGCCATAGGTGAAATCGTTGTCTTAAATATTAGCATTTATTTTATTGGTAGAACCTAGAATGATAGGGTTGAATCCGAATTTTACAGTTATGATGTTGTTTAGTTGTTCTTTCTGTCATTACAATTTTGACTCTGTTGTTATTTGAGAGTAAAAAATAAAAATGATATTACTATGATGTTTGAGCTCGATAAATGAGCTAATGTTTATTCTGTTATTTCTTTTGTTTTTGAAAATAATAACTGAGTTATTATTCTATTAATAAATTTTCTTGAATATGAAACACTGTTAGGGTTAGGTAACTTGATTTATTTATTAGGTAATGGCTGGATAAATTTTAACTAGGGTTTGTGCATTGATTTAATTAATAGGTTATGACTGGTTAAAGTTTGACTAGGGTTTGTGCACTGATTTAATTAATAGGTTATGACTGGTTAAAGTTTGACTAGGGTTTGTACCTTGATATAGATATTCTAACTGTGGATACAAAACTTCTGCAATGACTGTCAACCATGATATAAATATTGTAATGTTTATGGTTATATTTACTCTTGTCTCCTATGACTGTTTATTTAATTTTGTATACACAGAACATAAATATTTTATACTTAACCCTTACTTATCTATTCAACCATTATAATTAAACTAGGTTTATAATTACAATAATAAACTATTGCTTAAAGTATTACTATTGTATAGAATGCATTAAAGATACCATATCAGTAATGTAATAATGATATTAAGGAATGCTGAAAACACAGTAACTCTTAACAATTCTACTACTGATATTCAGGGATGCTAACTTTACTATACTAATTACTCCTCAAACATATAAAACCATCACATAATACATCCATTCATACTTAGTAAACATAAATAAGCAAGTGCCAGAACCTGCTTAAGTTGTGGACAACAACAACAATGGGAGGCAGTTCCTCCCTACCAACTCCTAGAGAGTGCTCAGACAACAACTTCTCAGGACCCCCAAGCTTGCTCTGGTCTCCCTGGCTGGAACTAGGTGCAGCAAAGTAAATTCTCTCAGCCCAAACAACTATAATGGAACCAAGTTACTGTAACATTCCTCTCAAACAACTTCCTTACTGTATTTCCCTCTTCCTCAATGAATTTCTTGAATAACATTCACCTGAGTGTATTCTCTCTGGAAAAATTCGAGCCCCCAGCTCTGTTCATTGAGTTCTTTTTAAAAGATTGCCTAGGTCTTTGTTGGGTTAACTGTCATTAATGAGCCACCTGCTCTGATTCCACTTTCTTGGGGAATCATGACCCCAAATATAGGGAAGTTGCCACCTACAACTTAGGAAGTGTTTGAGGATGCTGCCACTTGTCTTTTTTCCTTTCCACCTAGTTCCACCCACCAGTTTGACCAGTAACCTCTTTTTAACAGCTCTCCCATGCTGTTGTCTCCACAATTTATTTATTAATAATAAAATATTCTGAATTACACTCCATTTCTGTTGACTCTGCTGAGTCATCAATCCCTACTTAGCATTAAATTTAACATAATGTCTCAGGAATATAATAAAACAATTACATAATTTTTACAAAATTGGGGTATGTGACATACACACCCCCTTAAAATGTAACATCGTCCTCGATGTTACTTATTCCTCATCCTCCGCAACCTTCTGGAACAGATTTGGGTATGCTTCCCGCATCTTACTTTCCAGTTCCCAGGTAGCTTCTTTAGGACTAAGGTGCTTCCATTGCACCTTCAGCTGTCCAATTGTGCAGTTCCGCAGAGTAATTTCCCTCCTCCCGAGGATACAATCCGGTTCCACTAGAACTTCCCCTTCTGGTTCTACCGGTACAACGATCCAATCAATCACATGAGTAGCATCATGAATATACTTTTTCAGAACAGAAATATGGAAAACATTGTGCACTTTTAAATTAGGTGGTAACGCTAGCTGATATGCAACTTGACCAATTCTAGATAAAATTTCAAATGGACCACAGTAACGTGGCGCTAATTTCACACAACTCCCCAATCTTAGGGAGATCTTCTTTGGTCTTACCTTTATGAATACATGCTCACCCACCTGGAACTCTTTAGGAGTTATTTTCAAATATGCTTGGCTCTTTTGCCGATCCTGGGCAATCTTCAAATTCTCCTGCACTTGTTTCACAATCTGTTCCAATTCTTTTAATAATTCAGGTCCTAACACTAATCTATCTACTAGATTATTCCAGGAGATAGGAGTGTTACATTTACGCCCATACAAAATTTCAAAAGGACTGAACTTAGCTGATGATTGATAGTTGTTATTGTATGCAAATTCTGCTAAATGCAAGTAATCCTCCCACTTACCTGGTTGATCCTTAACATACATTCTTAATAGATCTTCCAATACCTGATTAACTCTTTCAGTTTGTCCATCCGTCTGAGGATGGAAAGAAGTGCTGAAATTCAGTGTTGTGTTTAATCCCTTAAACAAGGATTTCCAGAAATTCCCTGTGAATTTAGGATCCCTGTCTGAAATAATAACCTTTGGTACACCATGTAACCGAAAAATCTGCTTTAGAAATATGTCAGTTATGTTTGTAGCTTTGTAAGTGGTTTTAACAAGAATAAAGTGTGCTACTTTACTTAATTTATCTACTACCACCATAATTGAATCATTCTGATTTTGATTTCTGGGCAATCCAGTAATGAAATCTAAGCTGATTATTTCCCACTTCCAATTAGGAACAGGCAAAGGTTGCAGTAACCCAGCTGGATGTTGATGTTCTGTTTTCACTTGTTGACAGTCCAAACATCTAGCTATATACTCAGCTGCTTCAGATTTCATATTAGGCCAAAAATAATCTTTTCTCAACATGGTGACAGTTTTCTGGTAGCCTGGATGCCCTGAGTAAGGGGTTTTATGAACTTCATCCAGAATTAGCAATTTAACCTTAGATACATTAGGCACATACAGTCTTCCTTTAAATAATAAAAATCCATCTTTATTTAGACTATAACCATTTATTAAACTTTTTGTAGGTTCTTCTTTAGCTGTAGCTTGTAAATTTTGATAAGTTTCATCCAATTTTATCCCTTCAGTCAACTGTTCGTTTAAATCAGAGGTATAAGTACTGATAGCTGTTGTAAAATTCAGCTTTGCATTTCTGCTCAAAGCATCAGCCACCTTATTTTCCTTTCCTTTTATGTGCTGAATTTCAAAATTGTATTCACTTAAGAAGGCCAACCATATTGCTTGCCTTGCATTTAAGTTAGGCTGATCTAAAAGGTATTTTAGACCCTTATTATCAGTCATTAAAGTAAACTTTCTGCCTATTAAGTGGCGTCGCCACATTTTTAAGGCATGAATAACAACATCTAGTTCTAAATCATAAGTGGCATAATTCTTTTCATGAATCTTTAGCTTCCTGGACTCATAGGCAATGACATACCCATCCTGAGTCAGCACTCCTCCTAAACCGTCATTACAAGCATCGGTGCAAACCACGAAATCCTTATTAGGATCCGCTATTCTTAGAATAGGTGCAGTCGTTAATAAAGTCTTTAATTTCTTAAAGCTTTCTTCACACCTTAAGTTCCAATCAAATTTCTTGCCCTTCTTTTGCAAGGAAGTGATTGGGTTGGCTATTTTTGAAAAGCCTTCTATGAATATCCGGTAATAACCGGTAATTCCCATGAAGGACCTAACATCTGTTACGTCTTTTGGTACTGGCCATTCTTCGATTGCCCGGATCTTTTCAGGATCAACTGAAATCCCTTCCTTAGTCACTACATGACCTAAGTACTGGATTTCATCCCTGAAGAAATCACACTTACTGAACTTCGCAAAGAGCTGTTGCTCTCGCAGTTCTTGTAAGACTATCCATAAATGTTCTTTATGTTCCTCTTCATTTTTAGAATAAATTAAAATGTCATCGATGAATACGACAACAAATTTATCCAAGTATTTATGCATTATGTTATTCATTAGACACATAAAGACGGCTGGGGCATTAGTAAGCCCAAATGGCATTACGACAAACTTGTAATGTCCATACCTTGTTCTAAAAGCTGTCTTGAATATGTCTTCTTCTTTAATTCTCACCTGATGATAGCGTGATCTCGGGTCTATCTTAGAAAACACCATAGCTCCACGTAGTTGATCAAACAGATCATCTATGCGGGGCAACGGATATCTGTTTTTAATTGTCATCTTATTTAGTTGACGGTAATCTATGCAAAGTCGCATAGTTCTGTCCTTCTTTTTAACAAAGATTACTGGTGCTCCCCAAGGGGACACACTAGGTCGAATGTATTTCTTATCTATTAATTCCTTTAACTGGGATTTTAACTCATTAAGCTCCAGAATATTCATGTGATACGGAGCCTTCGAACTGGGTACAGCACCTGGTACTAGCTCAATTGTGAAATCTAGTTCCCTCTTGGGAGGTAATCCTGGAATTTCCTCCGGAAAAACATCAGTAAATTCATTTACTATAGGAATGTCCTCTATTTTTATCTTATTTATTTCAGGCTTAACTGCCTCATCTGTAATAGTTATAGCATAGGCTTTGCATCCTTTTCGGACTGCTCTTTTAAGTTGTAAGGCAGAAATCTGCTTGATTATAGTTTTCCTAGGAATACCTTTAACCATTACAGGCTGTTCATTATTATTCACACACGTGAAGGTTTTATCAAAATAGTTTAAAACTACCTTATGTTGTTCTAACTAGTCCATACCGATAAGTATGTCATATGAGCCAAGTGGTAAAATATTTAACTTAATAGTAGTTTTAAAATCATTCATATCTAGGGCACATTCCTTAACATAACAGTTCACCTTCCTTTTTGCCCCAGTAGCTAGTTGCACTGACCAAGAGTTATCAAACCTTTCAAAAGTCAGATTACACTTTTCTACTATCTGTGGTGAAATATAACTAAGGCTAGCACCTGGATCTATTAAAATAGTTACAGTGGTTTTGTTAACCATACCTCCTACTTCCACCATGGAAGTTTGATAATCAGCTTGGTGGTTCTCCAACGCTGCATTGATTCGGGGCATAG
Organism: Larix kaempferi; assembly: GCA_027924585.1. Taxonomy (NCBI): domain Eukaryota; kingdom Viridiplantae; phylum Streptophyta; class Pinopsida; order Pinales; family Pinaceae; genus Larix; species Larix kaempferi. The sequence continues at coordinate 9,662,426 of BSBM01000428.1, forward strand.
TCCTTGCAAAGTCTCCAACAGTTATTTCATCTTGTATAGTATGAATATTGTTGTTTGTTTTCTTCCGATTTGGGCAAACTGAAGCATAGTGTGGTCCATTGCACTCCCAGCACTTAACAGGCTCCTTCCGTTCAAAATTTTTAGTGAAATTTCCATGATTGTTAGAAGCCTCCTTGCTACCCTTGAAGTTATTGGAATTATTAGAAGCACCATTTTTGCTTCCTTGGAAGTTCTTACCATTAGAATGGTTTCTGTTCTTGTTATTCTTGAGATTTTTCTGGGGTACAAACTCCTTTTTCCTGAACTCAAGCTGATTATTGTTCTTTTTAGCCTTCCAATTGGCTATTCCTTCTTTCTTTTTATTATGTTCAAAACAGAAATTAGCCTTTCGCATAGCTTCTTCCAGAGTTTTGGGGTTATCATATTCGATTTTGTCTTTTATATGATATGGCAGGCAGCTGAGAAACCGCTGTACTTTAGGTTTCTCTTCAACAAAATACGGCACATATCTTAACAGACTTAAGAACTTACTGTTTAATTCCTTCATAGTCATAGATCCTAGCTTTAACTCATAAAATTCCTTGGCCCTTTCTTCATAGTATTGTTCGGACATAAATTTCTTTTTGAAGTACCTTTTAAAGGTACTCCAATTTACCTCTTTTTCTTTGATCCCCTTGACCCTTTTCAAATCTTGCCACCATATATTCACCTTTCCAGAAAGGTTATAGATGGCCATTCTCGCCTTCAGCTAATTTGAATAGTTGTATATCTGAAAATATTTTCTCATCCCGGATAACCAGGATTCTGCCTCTTCTCCTGTTTCAGTTTCTCCATTGAAAGTTGAGGGTTTTATTTTCTTGAACTCCCCAGAAATCTCTTCATAAGGCCTGTACTTTTTCTTTCTGTTATACAACTCAGCCTCACTACTGTCACTAGTAGTGTGATAGCTTTGTTGTTCCCTTCTTCCTTCAGATGATGAACTGCTGTCCGATTTAGCTAGTTTCATCTTTTTAGACCCTTTTTGATGGCTAGCTTCTTCAGATTCAGATCTTTTGCTTCTCCCTTCAGTCTAAAATTTTTCCATCAAAATTTGATTTAACTGCTCTTGAGTTTTCAGAATCCTTTCATTATCCTTCTTGACTGATTCTATCTCAGTCTTTAAACCCTTTATAGTCTGCATCAACTCTGAGGAGTGAGCAATTACCTCCTCTATCACAGGTTCCCTAGACAGCTATCTTGTCTCAGTATTTGGAGATTCCTCCTCAGCATATTCTCCTAGCTTCTCCATACCTGCCTGTTAGATTCAGAAAGGGAAATTTTCTGCTCTTTTACATGAAACAAAAATACAAGTTAGTACATTATATATATATAAATTTTATTTATTGTTACCGTCTTGCGGAAACTAGTTGGGCCACATCAAGGCCTAGTATTTGAACGATGCTCTGATACCACATGTCAACACCAAGATTTTCCAAAAAATTTAATTTTTTTTTTAAATAGCATGTAATATTATTAAATGCAGTCATTTAACTGTTTGATTAGCTTAAGTGATCATAATTGTGTCTGAATGATCTTTTATTATACTTAAATTTAATATGAGTTTCTTTACAATTACTGATTGTTTTCTGTTTTGCAACCACAAGGGGGAATTGCCATAACAGACTGGGCTTACTTAGCTTCCGAGCTAATGCAACAGATTTTTCTTTCCCTTACAGATATACAGGTAATGTTCGGTTTGCTGCAAACAAATCTTTAAAGTGTTACAAGACAATTTGCTGTACCAAATCATTCAGTAAAAGTATAATCATGCTTAGCCAGGTTATCAAGTGTTTCAAAGTAGAACTCTTCCTATGATCTCCTTATAATCTTACTGATAGAGAGAGTTGGAAATTACTAGATAATATGATAGCTATTTTCTTTGAAAAATAAAAGAATTAGATAATCCTATGGAGTATTGGCCCATTGATGAGATTACTGAAATGCAATAATTTCTTAACTAGAAATTTAGAATGTGACTGAGTTACCATAATCAGATCAATTTTTTTTACTCATCCATTGTTATTGCATCAATTCATGTTTAGAGTTAGAGTATATTTGATTTGCAACTTCAATTGTAAAGGATCTGAAGATATCAATATATACTTTGCTTGTTCTAGCAATTACAAGGTATTCTGTCAATTACATGTCTCCTCTTAGCATTTCCAGGGTTTGTTTAGATTGAAAAGCTATTCCTATTTCTATGATTGACAATGGATTAAGAACTATAAGCTATCTTGATTAAACTCATTGAGCCTTAAGGATAACAAGAGTCTACTTGTTATCACAAGAAATCTGAAACAATTTAAGTGTTTGTTATTATATTGTAACAACAAGTGAAATGGACTAGAGTAACCCTAATACAAAATTGTGAGTTATGTAACTTGAATCCTACAGTTGAAGTCACCTAAAGAAGGAATGGCAAGTCCTATACCATCTGTGTAAAGATATCGCAATTAGCATTATGGTAGCATAATTGTAAACAGCTAAACCCAATATCATTACATTATCTCATAGACTTAAAGAAATGATCTATGTTTTGTCACATGAGATTAGGGTGATTGGCAATGTCGTGATAGGTTTTATGAACAACATATAACTTACTTGATACCTACATCCTTAGGATTTTTATAGTTAAAGATCAAATCCTCTATATTTTAAACACTTTAAGACTTGATTCTAAACGCGATTATAATGCATAGTGTAAATGGAATGTAAGGCAAGGTTTCATTAAAATAATGTGCAAGGTTCAAAGTTATGGTTCTAACTCTTTGATTTTGTAAATATGATAGGTGATACCATGGCATTACGACCATAATGGCATATTCATGCTATGATTTTGTTTACCAAAACCATGATTTTGTTGAACCATGCTATGATTTGGTTGGAAACAGTCAATGGGAAAAACTTGTCGTGAACATTAGAACATCGACCCACTGTATGAAATATATTGAAGTGCGACGTGGTCATTCCATAGCCATGCGTTGATGATTTAAAAAGTTGACTTAACCCTAACTTGGCATTTCTCCCTTGCCTTCGGGCTCGGTCGCTCTGTAAACCCTCCTGTCCGAACTGTGTGCTAGCAGCTTCTATGCTGCGTCCGGCCTTCTGCTTGTCCATCGTATCGTTTGGGAGTCATTATATTTTGCTGTTGGCAGCTGTAAGTTTGTTATAAACCTAGGGTATAAACCTAGGGTTTATCCTTTTGCTACCCAATATTAACCCTGTCATGGCGTGACTGCATCTCTTGACTTAGTTCTGTCACGGCTTCCATTGTGGAAGGTACCCCTTTGCTTCTGCCAGCTCGTGGTATTCGATGACAAGGGAGGGGTTTACACTTACTTGCTCATGGTTAACAAGCTATTTACTGTGTCTGAGCTCCTTTAAGTTTATTGGTAAGCTACAGGTTGTTCTTTCGATTCTCCAATTTGTTTTTAAATAAAAATTTAGTTTAAACAATAATATTTAAAAAGTTTTAACCAACTGATTCTTTCGTTGCAGGCCCTGGCTACTCTTGTAGGTGTACAAGACACAAACCTCATCGGTTGGCTTTACCGGGTAAGCCTGGTCTTCACCATGGCATTTCCTCCTTGCTGGTTGTTTGTGTGGTTAGGGTTTTGGCTTGAACGAAGTGACTCAGTGATTTCCTCAGCTCTGTTCAGTCTTTTAATTTCATGTAAAAGAGTTAATACTGGTTTAACCCTGTGTTGTAGTAGGATGATATGGCTTTGGTCGATATTGTAATTTATTCGTCTTTCTTTTGGTACTTAGGGTTTTCTGCAGAAGAATTATTGTAAAAGCAAATATAAGAAACAAGGCTGTGAGCCTGTCTGTAGCTGAAGTTACAGCCTCGATAATTTTTGTTTTTGTTGCTAAACTCTTAAATTATGCAGGGTTTTTACCCAGGGTTGTGATAATATGACTTATTGAAAGTTCTCCTGTATATTTGAGCTGGTTTATGGCGTGTATTTTTGATTCTATGCTTCGTACTGGAACAAGAGGAAAATAATTAAGTTTATATACATTTATACTGTGCACTTGAGCTGCAGCCGTAGGTGAAATCGTTGTCTTAAATATTAGCATTTATTTTACTGGTAGAACTTGAAATGATAGGGTTCAATCCGAATTTTACAGTTATGATGTTGTTTAGTTGTTCTTTATGTCATTATGATTTTGACTCTGTTGTTATTTGAGAGTAAAAAAAAAAATGATATTACTATGATGTTTGAGCTCGATAAATGAGCTAATGTTTATTCTGTTATTTCTTTTGTTTTTGAAAATAATAACTGAGTTATTATTCTATTAATAAATTTTCTTTAATATGAAACACTGTTAGGGTTAGGTAACTTGATTTAGTTAATAGGTAATGACTGGATAAATTTTAACTAGGGTTTGTGCATTGATTTAATTAATAGGTTATGACTGGTTAAAGTTTGACTAAGGTTTGTGCATTGATTTAATTAATAGGTTATGACTGGTTAAAGTTTGACTAGGGTTTGTACCTTGATATAGATATTCTAACTGTGGCTACAAAACTTCTGCAATGACTGTCAACCATGATATAAATATTGTAATGTTTATGGTTATATTTACTCTTGTCTCTTATGAGTGTTTATTTAATTTTGTATACATAGAACAAATATTTTATATGTAACCCTTACTTATCTATTCAACCGTTATAATTAAACTAGGTTTATAATTACAATAATAAACTATTGCTTAAAGTATTACTATTGTATGGAATGCATTAAAGATACCATATCAGTAATGTAATAATGATATTAAGGAATGCTGAAAACACAGTAACTCTTAACAATTCTACTACTGATATTCAGGGATGCTAACTTTACTAAACTAATTACTCCTCAAACATATAAAACCATCACATAATACATCCATTCATACTTAGTAAACATAAAAAAGCAAGTGCCAGAACCTGCTTAAGTTTTGGACAACAACAACAATGGGAGGCAGTTCTCCCTACCAACTCCTGGAGAGTGCTCAGACAGCAACTTCTCAGGACCCCCGAGCTTGCTCTGGTCTCCCTGGCTAGAACTAGGTGCAGCAAAGTAAATTCTCTAAGCCCAAATAGCTATAATGGAACCAAGTTACTGTAGCATTCCTCTCAAACAACTTCCTTACTGTATTTCCCTCTTCCTCAATGAATTTCCTGAATAACATTCACCTGAGTGTATTCTCTCTGGAAAAATTCAAGCCCCCAGCTCTGTTCATTGAGTTCTTTTTAAAAGATTGCCTAGGTCTTTGTTGGGTTAACTGTCATTAATGAGCCACCTGCTCTGATTCCACTTTCTTGGGGAATCATGACCCCAAATATAGGGAAGTTTCCACCTGCAACTTAAGAAGTGTTTGAGGATGCTGCCACTTGTCTTTTTTCCTTTCCACCTAGTTCCACCCACCAGTTTGACCAGTAACCTCTTTTTAACAGCTCTCCCATGCTGTTGTCTCCACAATTTATTTATTAATAATAAAATATTCTGAATTACACTCCATTTCTGTTGACTCTGCTGAGTCATCAATCCCTACTTAGCATTAAATTTAACATAATGTCTCAGGAATATAATAAAACAATTACATAATTTTTACAAAATTGGGGTATGTGACACTTTCATATCAAACTCAACAGCAAGCTTCCTCTTAGTATCTGCAATCAATCTGTCATCTCGTGTTACAAGTAAGTCATCCACATACAGGAGTAGAATCACAGTATTCCCTTCCTCAACCTTGTAATAAAGGTTGGAATCCACTTTACTCTTGGTAAAGCCCAAACTAGATAGGAAACTATCCATCCTACCATACCAAGTTTGGGAGCTTGTTTCAAGCCATACAAGGATTTCTTCAATCTACACACATATGACTCCCTGTCATGTATTTCGAAACCGAGTGGCTGCTCCACATATACTTCCTCTTCAACTACACCATTCAAGAAGGCAGTCTTGACATCCATCTGGTGTATTTTCCATTTCATCGTTGTAGCCAAGGCAAGTATTGTTCTGATGGAAGTATACCTGGCTACAGGTGCAAAAGTTTCTTCATAATCTATTCCCTATTTCTGAGAGAAGCCACGAGCTACGAATATTGCTTTGTATTTCTCTACATTTCCATCTGCAGCATGCTTGATTTTGTAGATCCATTTAGAAGTCACAACAGAATTCTCTTTAGGTCTTGGTACAACATCCCAAACATAATTTTTCATTATTGATTGGTATTCCTAAACCATGGCATCCTTCCATTCTTTCTTTTCCGCTGCTTCTTCATAACTGGAAGGCTCTTTGTTCATAATGTCATAGAGTAAAGCAACATAGCTGATATTTGATCTGGTTCTCTTCTTTGCTCTGTGTTCTTCTTCTGGAATGCCAAATCTTTCTACATCTTGAATGATGTCTCTAGCCCATGCAGGTTTCCTCTTGTGAGAGTTAACCTCATGGGGTGGATCTACAGGTTCTTGCGGATCTTCAAACTCACGAGCAACTTCTGGAACTGCTTCAGTCATGGTAGTGTCTTGAAATCTAGTTTCCTTAGGTTCTTCATAAACTTCGATAGGTGCCTTCCTTGATTTGATGAATGCTAATTTTTCATCAAATGTTACATCCCTGCTGACATCAATCTTCTTGAACCCTAGAAAGTATATTCTGTAAGCCTTCGAGCTTTGACTGTAACCCACAAAGATACCCTTTTTTCCCGAAGGATCTAGTTTAGTCCTCTTTTCCTTTGGGACATGAGTGTATACTGGACAACCAAATATTCTGAGATGGCCGACTTCAGGTTTCTTACCAGAAAATACCTCTTCTGGTGTCTTGTTATCCAATATCTTGTGGGGTGTTCTGTTCTGCACATATAGAGTTGTTCTAGCTGCTTCTGCCCATAGATGCATAGGTAGATCCTGGTCATGCAGCATTGCCCTTGCTACTTCCATGATTGTTCTGTTCTTCCTTTCTGCAACTCCATTCTATTGAGGATTATAAGGAGCAGTCAACTCCCTCTTAATCCCTGAATCACTACAAAGCTTCCTGAAGTCACCTGAGGTGAATTCTCCACCATTGTCGGATCTGAATGTTTTGATCTTCTTGTCAGTTTGATTCTCCATCAAGGTTTTGAATTCCTTGAATTTATCAAACACCTCATCTTTGCTCTTCAAGAAGTATACCCAAGTCTTCCTGGAGAAGTCATCAATAAATGAGACATAGTAAACATACCCACTCAGAGAACTGGATGACATAGGACCACATACTTCTAGGTGGATGATTTCAAGGATGTCTTTTGCCTTGCTTTCACTGCGTGGGAAAGCCTTCTTAATGTTCTTACCTTTTGCACATCCTTTGCAAACACCTTCATGTTTGGTCTTGATCTCAGGAAGACCCTCTACAGCCTTGCTTGCAATTGGAAGTGCCCTATAGTGCATATGAGCAAGTCTTCTATGCCAAAGTTCACTTGGCTCGATGGATTCATGTACCATGGCATGTTCGGGTTGTCCCTTTAATTTATACAAACCTCCCTCTTGCTCTCCAATCACTACTGCATCATCTATGTTCTTTCCCTTTGGCCACATTAGGACTTGGCCATCCACAAATGCAACCCTCATACCTTTTGCATCCAATGCAGAGATGGAGAGTAAGTTCTTCTTGAGCCCAGGTACATAAAGGACTTCTTTCATCTTCAAAGATTTTCCAGAATCTAGGTTGTAGGAGGCTTCACCACTTCCTTTGATTGGGTATTGATAATCATCCCCAAGTTTCACCTTATGGGGTGATTCATGTTCAGATAGATTCACAAAAGATTCCTTAAACCCAGTCATGTGTTTGGAAGCCCCACTGTCAATCAACCAATCATTACAACCATGGGAGATAGTACTTGTGAGAGCAGAAATTAGAACATACTCTTCTTCACTTGATGAGTCATCATCACTATCACTTTCTGCCCTAGCCTTCTTCTTTGAGGGTTCATTATCTTCGGCAGCATGAGCATGATATCTTCTTTTGTTATTCTTCTTCTTCTTGTTGAAGTTGTTGTTGTCTTTCTTCTTCTTGGGACAATTTGAAGCAAAGTGTTCCTTCTCATTGCAATTGAAGCATCTGAGATCTTTCTTATCTTTATGATAATGGTGGTGTGAGAATTTCCTGTTATGAGATGATTCCTTCTTGGACCTGCCTTTCCTGGCATGTGCTGTGAGAGCTTGATCTTCATTTCCCATCTTTTCTTCTCGGGCCACAAGCCTAGCTTCTTCTTGAGAGCATTCTTCCCGCAATCTGTTGAAGGAGATCAACTTCTTCCTTGCACAAATTCCTTGAATAAAGGAATCCCATGACCTGGGTAGGCCATTTAGAGTGGTCATCACCACTTCACCATTCTCCACCATTTCATCCACTGCTTCTAGTTGTTCCTTGATCTGGGAGACCCTTGAAAAATAAGATTGAATGGTTTCTCCATTCTGAAACTTTACTCCTTTCAATTGGTTCCACAGGGTCATCTTCCGATTTATGTTCTTCCCTTCAAATAGCTTGGTCAAAGAGTCAAACATCTCCTTGGGTGTCTTTAGAGAAGACACATGGGGTATGAGATGGTCTTTGATAGAATCAACAATGATTCTCTTTGCCTTGACCAAGTTCTTCTTATGCAATACCTTAGCCTCTTCATCCTCTGGGATAGGGATGTCTTCTTTTCCATATGAGTCCAACTCATTCTCTTCCAGGATTAACCCAATCCTATACTTCCAAGCTCAGAAGTTATCAGCTCCTTCAAGCTTATCCTCAAGCTTGGTGTGGTGAGACATCCTAAAGAGTACTTCAAATGGAAATAGAAAAGATTTAGGTCTTACCACTTGAAATGCCGAAAATTGGATCTGGTCCTGGATTAGGGTTTGTCGAAAAAACCCTAAAAATTCAAAATGTGAATTTCAACTTTCTGAAAAGATAGAAAGATGCGCCTTGATGAGCTAATCAGCCTGGTGTATTCAGAATTTGAGATTAGCAAATCCTTACCCTTTAGATTTGCCTTTTTGTCCTCCTAGGTTCACTAGGGAGAGCCCTAAATTAGGGTTTGAGTTTCCCGGAGATCTACCAAGCCAAAAATCTCGATCCAAAGCTCTAAACTTTTATTTTTGCAAGGAGCTTCCAGCTATGTCTTCAGATTTTAGAAATTCCTATTTTTGTGGAAACCCTAATTTTTAAGGCCAAATCTGAAAATGCTCAGAATTGAATTCTGATTGGACATATAGATTCTCCTTGATGAGTAGAGTCAATCTACTATACTGCTTTTCCAAAATCTGTGGAGAGAAACCCAATAAACAAGAAACTCAAGTTTCCGTCACTGCAAAATGTCTTCTTCTCAGGTTAGCTCTGATACCATGTTAAATTTTGAGCATTAATTCACAATACTCTAGGATCTTCACTGAGAGAATAACATATACAGTCTATCAATGCATAACAATCACAATAAGCATGACAAGCATCACAAGAATCAAAATCATGAGAGACAAGAGACACAGAGTTTCCATGGGGAAAACCCTAAGCTGAAAAACCCCACAACTTCCTCAGAGATAGAGAGAGCAATGGCTCAACCAAAGTACAACCAAAATACACTTGAGATAGTCTCCTAGAAGCAAATGATCCTCCTCCTCACTAGTGCGCCACTTTCTGAGTGAGAGAGAGATGACTTTTCGAATGATCTAAATAGAGATCTCCTGATCTCTATTTATACTAACCTATTTTCCCAGTGACCTTATGGGGCCGACTTGTCTAGATAGGTACATCCATAATATAATATATATTTCAGGGCTGACCCCACACATGGTGGTCTAATAACCCATCGGCAAGTACACACACTTGTGACACTTGTCAATCCACATGACGACACTTCCTTATAGAGGAATAACATATCTCTAATAAGGGTATAATAAATATATATGAAATACATTCCTAAGTTACATATACATCAACAGATCACCGTGCGGGGCGTCAGGTAAAATAGTGTATAGATATCCTGACTGGGCATATATGAGGTCAAATTGCTGAGCTATTAAGATAGGTTCTTCTTCTGACTGGGGTCGTTTAGAAGCTACATCTTTGGCTATGAGGGGGAGGAGTGATTTGAGAAACTAGTCCAAAAAGATTCGGTTGTCAAGTTTTATCTTGCAGAGGCTACAGCGCTTACGCCACTCATGGATATGATCGGTGATGTGTGTAGCGGTGTTCTATCTACAAGACAAAAGTATTTCAACTCCTGCATCATAGTGTACAAGTAGTTGGAAAAAATGGAGGAAAGTTGAGGCGAGGGACATAAATGTGTTGTGGGTCCCATGTGGTTGCTCAGTGTACCACTTGGCTGCAGAGCCAGTGAAGGTTCTTTGCAAAAGTCTTAGTCTAATGGAATCATCCACTATGGAGTTAGAGGAACACCATAGGTGAAACGAGATGATATGGTTTTGGGGATCCTCCCTAGCTTTTCCTTCAAATTTTGGGATATCTAAGGGAAGCTTGGTGGGCATGGGTGGCCACGTGGGGTTGTGTCTAATAGGATCGTTGGTTAACCTGGCTAGGTCTGGTAAGTTCAGACTAGCCATGTATGGTAGACTGGCAGATGGGTTTGGCGTGGTGACTGGGACATAACTATTAAAGGTAGCATTATGTAATGGTCCAGTGCCCCCTAAGGGTATGATAGGTATGGAAGGGATGTGTCCTCCAACTGATGTGGTGTGGGGAGGGCCTACACTCCCAAGTGCAACATGGGTTGTAGAGGGGGTAGGAATGGTTCCAGGAATCCCTAGGATCTGGGTCGTGGTAATGAGGGGGGGTGTGACCCCTATGTTGGGCATACCCATAATAGGTGGTGGTCCTGTGTTGGGCATGCCTAAAGGGGGAATGGCCCCTATATTAGGCATGCCTAAAGGGGTTGTGGTCACCGTGGGTGGCACAGTAGTAGTAGGGTTTGTTGATGTATTTCCAATAGCACTGGTGAAAAGGGGGTCGTATTATGATCTAGCCATGGGGTTAGTGGGTGGTGTTTCAGTAGGGTGTTCAGATTTAGCCTTAGAATCAGATGTGAAACGAGGCACGTCAGAATCAGATGAATGTGTTCTATGCCAATGACGTGTCGAGTAAAGGGATAACGCTCTTCGTTTATGAGGTGTAGATTCATGTGTACCGAATTGAGGGGGTTCACCCTAAAAATGGCGGGATCGTCTTCAATTCTCAATGGTGAGAAATGTATCGAAAAGTGTCAGTGGATGGTGGTGATGTAAAAAAATCAAAATCTTAGTGCAACAATGTGTGCAAGAGGGGAGTGAAAAAATAATGGCTCTCAGGCCAACAACCAACCTCAAAAAGCACTTATTATAACAGCAGTGTTATAATAAGTGGAGGAATCAAGAAAAGTGGTAAGAATACCAAAAATCAAACAGTTCCTAGAAAAAAATGGTGCTCACTAGACCAAAGGTGGGTATTGTATCATGCAAACACCTAACTAGAAGTATTGTGAGTCAACAAACTATATCCTCTGCAAGGTGATGAAATCCACGTCAGACAATATAGAGTGTAGAATCAACGACTAGATATTCTCCTACCGGGAGGGACACCGGGTAGACAACCCTAAAAAATGGCAACTAGGATACCCCGTTCATGACACGTTCGGCTAGGTGAATCTGTAGTTTGGTTCTATCACTGCTATACCCCCATACGAGTGTACACCGAGAACTTCGAAAGGTATCCTTCGGTTACTGAATGGATTGCGGTATTCCACTCAGGCTTCCAGAACCAGTCTGGCTACTTCAACCCTCCTAAGGGAGAGGCCTTCCTGATAAATTCGTTGATAATCGTGTCAAAATTATAAGGGATTTTTGGGACCCTAAAAGACAACCACTATGTCTCAGATGTAAATAATTGAGGGGTGTTATTGGAACACCTATCCCCTCAATCCTACCTAACTACAAGATTCTTTTAAGTGCTCCCCAAGTGGGGTTAAAATTTTTTGTTGAATTAAGGTAGATTTTAAGGCTCAGTTAATTAAAAATGTGGCAGATTGGGTGCACATGTGATTATTTAACTGAAAATGATTTTCCTCGATTGGGCGATTGATTACAAATGAAAAACAAGACGATTCCAATTTGCAAAAAATAAAGGCGTTTTCTGAAATGTAAATGCTTTAACAAAAGTAATTCAAAAACTATGGATTTTCAAAATAACTTTTTAAAGGAAAGCAAATATTGTAAGAAATAAATGGATTTCTAAGTGCTTGCTTGGGCAAAACAATTGAGCAAATCTGAAAAATGGTTCGAAAATTGCTAAGAAATAAAATATATGATCTAAACATAGTGCTGAAAATCTTTCTTTCACTTACTGAAATTTTTTTAAAAGACTTTTTAATGGAGCATATGTAAATAGAAAATGTTTCACTATGGCTGTAATAATGCAGAAAAAATAATGCTGGAAAATAGGCTAAATGGGCAAAAAAAATACAGCAAATTTTTTTCTAAAAAATTGGCCGAATTCAAAATAACAGCATCGCGGGTTTCTGACCAAAAACTGTGATGGGCATCGCAGGTTTGGGATGCAAAGCCGCGATGTGCAGAGCAGAAACATGCCACAAATCCACGATGGGCAGCGCGGAAAAAATCCGCGAAGCCGTGGCGCGCAGCACAGAAAAGGGGCGTGAAGCCACGATGTGCAGCGCGACAAAAGGCCACAAAGCCACGACGCACAGCACGGAAAAAGGCCGCAAGGTTGCGGTGCGTAGCGCAGAAAAATGTCGCGAGGTCGCAATGAGCCGTGCGACTGTTGGGCAAAAAATCGCGATGCGAAAACGGAAAAACGAGTCGTCGGAAACAAAACCAAAAAGTGAAATTTCGGTCTGTTAAAGGCTACAGAAAGGGCCAATAGCTAGGGCAACAATGAGGATGCTGTCTAGTATGGCAGATTTGCTAATTGGAATGGTAAAAACAAGTAAAAAACTAAGATCTAAAGCAAAAATAAAATTTTTTAAAGCTTGAAATCCAGTGGAGTCTCCAAAACAATAGTTGCTTGGTTTTTCAACCAAGCATGTGCAAGGATGCACCTACCAACTTGTAGTAGCAGTCTTCAAATTGAAAGCAAAAACAACTATAAACTAATTTGAATCTAACATGTGCATATAACAATAAACTTGAAAAGATTAAGAACAAGAACAAGAAACAAAATAAAAAATGACTTTTGTATTTCAATACCTCAAATGGTGAGGATGTTTGGTGTTGAGCAGCTCCAAGGTTGAGATGCTCTAGGCTCCAATGGTCTCTTCTCCAAGATTGCTACAATGGTCAAAGAACTCAAGAGCGATTTTGATAGCATGAGGATAGGATGATGGATGGATGGAAAGTGAGGAGACCCTATCACCTTTTTATAGTTTTTGGTGATGGGGAATACCATTGTGGTTTTGTGGAAACCAATGGTATTGACCAACATGGTTTAGGGCTCTTTTCCCCGCTTTTTTTTTCTTTTTTGAATATTTTGAATATTTTTATTCCCTTTTAATATTTTTGGGAATTTTGGACCCTTTTTGAGGGTTTTTTGAGGAAAAATATATATCTTGAGGGGAAAAATGGTGTATTATGGTCTTTTTGGTGACCTTTTGATAGATTTAGAGGCTCAAATGGTGGAAAAGTGGACAAATGGATCATGTGAATAAGGGAATGAGCTAGTGAGCACTTTTTGGGTGTTAACAATAGTTGTTGAGGGTAGACCAAGAGTCACCCGGGAGTTGAAGAGACCTCTTGGGAATATGGAACCCAAGGGTAATTTCTCATTGTATATATGTGTACATTTGGTTAATGAGAAACATAGTGTGCATTCATGCCTATTCTGATTTCCTTTATGCTTGTGCTTCATTTTGTATTTGGCTGTGTGTAAGCCAATCTACATTTTTCCTAGTGGGAAATCTAACATGACCAAATCACCCTCATTGAAGATATGGGGTTTTATGGATTTGTCATACTAGGCCTTTATTCATTTATTATGTGCTTCATTGGATAGAGATGCATCACGGCAGGTTTCATCGAGTTTTGCTAAGTATAAGAATCGTTCTTCTTCAGCAATTGTGTTTGGTAAAAGTTCAACGGCTAGTATTAAAGATGGAATTTTGCACTCAATAGTTAATATTGCCTCTAGTCCATACACCAATTGGAAAGGTGTGAAACCAGTGGCGGTTTTGAAGGAAGTCCGGTATGCTCAAATGGATGAAAAAAGCATCACATGCCAATTTGACTTGTTAGTACCTACCATGCGTCGAATGATGGTTTTGAAGACCTTGTTAATGGACTCTACTTGTCCATTTGATTGAGGATAGAAGGGGGTTGAGGTTTCATGATGAAATCCCAAATTGGCATTTAGTTCATCCACCATATTGTTTTGGAAGTGTGATCCATGGTCGGTGATGATGGCTTATGGGACTCCAAACCTGGAAATTATGTGATTGAACATAAAGAGTGCAACAATTTCTTCCTCTTCCTTGTATGTAGGCATAGCCTCGACTCATTTGGTAAAAGAGTCTACAGCGAAAATAATGTAACCATGCCCCCCATACGAGGTAGGATTACAGTGCATGAAGTCAATGCCCCATGTAGAGAAGGGGACGATGGTGATAACTGGATGGAGTGGGGCTGGGTCCGAGTGATTTTTATGGTGAAAACGATGATAGGGAGGACATTTCTTGACCACTTCCATGCAATCCTTGAAGATGGATGGCTAGTAGTATCCAATGCATAATTTTTTTTGGGTTGTAGCCATCCCATAAATATGACCGCCACATGCCCTCGAGGGGCAATCATTTAAAACATGCTTGGCTTCCTCGTGAGTTAAAAAACGCCGTAGAATGGAATCAATTCCATGATAGTATAGCGTATCACCAATGATTAGGTAATATTTTGTGTCGTGATGGATACAATGACGTTCATCATGGGATAAGTGAGGATCGAAGTATTGGTTTTGGGATACAATGTGATATATCTGTACCAAGGGTTTATAAGTACTAATAAAAAAATGACTCTTCGGGGAGAGAGTCAATGGGATCAGATTCTTGATCAGTATGGGGAATATCACAGATGAGCTGCGCGAATACTAATGAATTTTTGGATTTAGCCTTTTCAAACAAGAGGTCGAATTCTTGGAGAATTATGATCCAGCGCGAGTATTTTCCCCCTAGTACCTGACATGTGAGGATGTGGTACATAGGGTTAGAATCGAAAATAATGGTAGTAGTCTAGAGTAGGATACAGTGACAAAAATTTTGGAAAGCAATGACTGCTGCCAGAGCTAACTTCTCCACATGCGAATAACGGGTTTCAGAGTCAATGAGACTCTTACTAAGGTAGTATATCACATGTTCCTGTGCATTACTATATTCCTGCACTAAAACCATAGCGATAGTTGAAGTAGAGGAAACAAGATAAAGGATGTAATCCTTGGTGTAATACGGAGGTTGTAAGATAGGTGCATGGGTAATAGCGTGCTTAAGACTGCCAAAGGACTTTTGGGTGTATTCATCCCAAATAAATGAGACGTCCTTCTTTAAATATCACATGTAACCCTGCATTTTTTTTTGCAAAATTACACACAAAATGATGCAGGTAGATTGCCTTCCCTTGCAAACTTTGGAGTTCTATAATATCCATGGGTGGGGGTAGGGAAACATTGGCCTCCACCTTGATGGGATCAATGTGGATCCCATCTTTGGAAATGATGAAGCTGAGGAGACATCTGGACTCCACACAAAATATGCAGTTATGAGGATTGAGATGGATATTGTACAGTCGACATCTCAGAAACAAGGCCGTTAGATGATCTACATGGAAGTCATGATGATTTGAATGGGTAGGAAGATCATCAAGGTAGGGTTGCACAAAATCCTTAATATCATGAAAGGCACACAACATGGCCCACTAGAATGTGGCACCAACATTCTTAAGGCCAAATGGTAGTATTCGATATGCAAACGCACCCCATGGGCAGAAGAAAGCAGTTTTATGCTGATCGGCTGGGTGGATCTCAATTTGATTATACCCGAAGAATTCATCCATAAAGGAAAATATGACACTTCCAGCACAGTTGTTAATAATTTGGTTGATAAATGGGGTAGGGTAATTGTCCTTAGGACAATCCTTGTTAAGATCCTTGTAATCAACACATACTATGATGGTTCCCTATTTCTTCATAACTAGGACAACATTGGAGACCCAATCTATCATGGGAACAAGATAAATAAACCCAACTTTCAACAACTTTTCAATCTCTGCTTTGATAGCCGCAGTATTCCTAGGGTGATCTGGACGGTGTTTTTGCTGGACAGGTTTTGCGTCGAGACAGGTTTGGATTTCATGCATAACAATAGCATGATCAATCCTAAAAATTTCCTTGTAGATCCATGCAAATACGTCACAAAACTATTTAACTAAGGCTAGAAAAGTCTTGATCTCATTAGGAGAACAAGTTTGGCCTATGTGGATGTGTTCCACGATTCATGGTTTTACCGAGATGTCTATTGTGATGGTTGGCGTGATGTTTTCCAAATTCCCATTAGTTACTGTATCTTGGATGAGAATAGGAGATTGAAGATGAGGAAAGACATCTGGTGAAACAATAGTATGGATCGATTTCTATACCGTGTCAAGAGGCGAGAGGAAAGATGATCGATGATGAAGGTCTTCCCATGGAGGCTCATCCGAACTCATAATCTCCATGATCGATTCATCAGAGTGAAAAATATGGAGTAGACGATATGGTGATGGTGGGGATGAGTTCCACCAGGGAAATAGAGAATCTAAAATAGATGTCACTGAAGAGGGGTCACACAGTAAATCAGATGCTGATTGGATGGCCTCATAAGTGGTTTCAGTGGGGCTGAGAGGCATCACATATCCAATCAAATCCAAGAGATTAATATCGAGCACAATCCATTGGTCTGTCTAGTTGGAGGAGGATGGGATCATAGATGAGATCATGTTCACCATGCAAGCATGTGATGGGGGATCTAGTGTTGGAAAGACTCCCATCAGGGATGAGTCTTTTAGGAATCCTACCCCCACACTCATATATTTGCGATGAATGGCCCAAAAGAGGGACATTATCCCCAGTATGAGTAGTGGTGTGTGGTGTACAAAAATCTAACTGGTCAATAGTGACAATTTTCCCATGATATTTGAAACATTAATTGGTGGGAAAGCCTCGGCTTAAAGTACTCTAATCTGAACATAATAGTGTTGGAGGAATCAGGTCTACTGCTCCTATTGTAGATAGAAAAGTCTTACGTTGATTAGGACAATTTTGTAAGACTTCAAGCGTTGACATAGCACAAGGGGTGGGGTTATATTTTCTACAATGTTGTAGTTTTGAGCGGCCCGAGCGTTAGGGTTAAATATAGCTTTGCAAATTTTTCTCTTTGGGGGACACAATAATGCATCTGGTAAAGGTTTCTATATGGTCAAAGTACCTTGAGATGAAGGAACATTGGATGTAGACAGGGAGGATTTTTCAGTATTACCTCCACTGGATTCCTTGTTAGGAATAGAGTCGTATGTACGTGAAATGGTAGATAAGTTGACTGTTTCACTACGCATCATGAGAACATGAGCGGTTGTGTAAGGTTCTCCTTACGAAGGAGGTGTTGGTTGTAAAACCATTTTCTGTTGTTGTGTGGGGAAGGGGTCAGTTAAAACTGTGGGTTTGGGGTTTCCCTTGAGAAAATTTTGAACTTCTTCACAATGTGGACATTCTTTCATGAAGTGATCATCACCACACAGTAAACAAGGATATTTGGTTTTCCATCCCTATTTTGGGTCATTAGGATCAGGATTTTTTTTGCGCTCTTGCTGGTTAGAAGAATTCTTGGATTTTCCTTTGTTATTCTTTTTACCATTGGATTTTTGAGGTGAAGCAGATTGAACTGAATTCACCTCTGTAGTGGAAGCGGGGCTGGGTGATAGATTGGTGTTGTTGCCAGCTTGTGACGAGGATGGAGTTGAACTATGGTGGTTATGTGATCCAATTGATTGGGTAGTAGGATAGGTATGAACAGAACCAATGATGCCATCGACATGTGATACCATAGGAGGTTTTGTTGGGTTGTGTGAGGGGTGCGGGGAATTAGGAATAATCTCATATAATGTGCTATATTGAGCATAGACTAGGCCTAGATACTGAGCACGTGAGATGGCTTGTTCTTCTTTAATGGCCCCTCCCATAGCAAAATCTTTAGCTATGATAGGTAATAATGACTTAGTGAACCAATCGACTAGTAGATGATCTGGAATGGGAGCTGTAATGAGGCGACGTATCCTTCTCCACTCATGAATATGATTAGAAATGTGAGTGGAGGTTGATTGTCAGAGGGATTTCAAAATATCTGTGTTGGTTTCATAGCGGATCGGTAGTTGAAAGTGAGTAAAAAAGGCCATAGATAAATATCAAAAATCTACAAAAGAGTGTGGTGGTAACTCGATGTACTAGTTTGCGGCAGTACCGGTAAGGGTTCGTTGAAAAAGCCTCAGACAAAAATAATCATCATTAAGGAATTGGAGGGGCACCACAAATGGTATGTCATGACATGGTTCTTAGGATCCTCACTGGGTTTGCCATCAAATTTATGTATGTCTGATGGTAACTTCATAGGAATAGGTAGAAAATTCACATCATGTTGGATGGGATCATTAGTCAAATGTGACAGATCCGACATATCTGACGTAGCAATAAATGGTAGCTATCAGTTTGGATGTGGATAATGGTAATACTGATAAGGCATCTGGGTACCAGTAGTACCATGGATCGAATGATCATAAGGTCCTCCCAGAGAGTGTTGTCCATATGGAGGGGTTCCTCCCAAATGATGAGGTGGACCTGAAGGGGGTCCTCCTCCAGAGTACGGGGGTCCTTCGGGTGGTGGGGGGTGGCGGTGGGATAGGTGGTGGAGGACAGGGTGGGACAGGTGTTGGGGGGTGGTGGTGGGAGGGGGTGGGTCCACCGACTGGAGGTCCAATCGGTGGAATATTAGATTCCCCCATGGGGTGTTCATATTTCTGGGGTAGGTTAGTCCAGGAAAAATATTCCCTGGGTAATTTTGACCTATTACTCTATTTTGATTACTTAGGTATGTATGCCCCCATGGGGGTTGGGTCCAAGTAGACAACACCCCCATGTGATGGGACCACGTAGGTCCTCCCATGGATGGGAGTTAGCTTCCAACCATATTGTATTTCATGTATGAAGGATATCCACCGCTTACATTTTATCCCCTAACTAGAGGTTGCTCCCAGTTATATTTTGTGCACTAACTAGGGGTTGCCACCCAGTTGAAGGTTTTCCACCTATTGGAGTATGCCCAGTAAGAATATGTTGACCACTAACTATAGGTTGACCCATGATCATACGTTGACCACTAACTAGAGGGTAGCCTCCGCCTGAATTTGAGGCGGAGGTGGTGTTCCAGTTATGAAGTTGATAGTAGATAAAGGTTTCCCTCCAGTTGTTGGGGTCAAGTGGGGTGTAGAACCGACCAAATGATCTTGAGGCATACTAGATGGGAAAGAAGGTTGGAATGGTTCATAATTAATCATAATGGGTGTATATATTCTTGGTGAAGAGAAAGAAAAATAATGTATAGGGAAATGTTGTTCAGGGATTGGTACCTCCGGATTGGGTCGGAGAGGAAAACTCTGGAGCCTAACCCGCTCACCAAGTGAGTCTAAACGTTTGATGGTCTAGTAAACTAGTTCGGGGAATTCCTTGTTTGGACACCACTAGGAAGGGAACATGCATGGTGGTGTTTCCACCATCGAAAGTGAACCAAAATCAGAAATACCATGACCTAAGGAGGTGCCCCAAAATGATGCAATTGGACCAAAAGCGGTTGTTATTGGGTTGTCCGGGGTTCGAGTGAAAATCCAATCGATGGCTCTAGGGTTACCTTCAAGTGGATGATGAAAAGATGTGTCATGCGGAGGAGGTTGTTCCACCAACAAAGGTCTTATAGGATCAATCATGGGTGGATTTACAGGAGGAGAGTAGTTTACTCCTAATTCAAGGGTAGGAATTCCTTCTTCACGTGATTCAGATGTTGAGGGTTGATCCATGCTTGCTCCTAAGTTCTCGTCCTGGATAAGGGGATATTCAGGTGGCAAATTTAATATTCCGTGGGTTCTTCTTAAGGGTTTTTCAACCAGGGCAGATTGTGTATAGCTTCTCCTAAAATTCTTCTAAGAATAAAAACACACTTCAAGTCCTACTCAAGCTAAATACGCAAGCAAAATTATGTGATAGGTGAGATTCAAAAGTATGGAACCTCACAGGATTATCAAGTTGTCACAACTCGTGATATACTAAAGGGTCCAATAGTAATACTCGAACCAATTTTTTAGAGCACTAACCAGGGATGATTAGGACCGTACCCCTGACTGCATTACCTGACTACCTGGCAGTATGTGCATAGTATCTCCTTGAGTGTTGTTCTCCGTGTATTGCCACTCCAATATGTCCAATGGTTAACTCAGATGGTTTCAGGAATCCTAGTGGGGTCTCCTGATGTACTCAAGATACGTGGGAGCACCGATCCATAGTAGTGCTGTCTAATGCACAACCGTATGACATGAGCCTTCCAATATACTGTTGAGTACATGAAGTACTTTTCTATATACCCGAAAGTACGTGAAAGGCCATTCAATATACCGACTGGTACGTGGAATAACTACAAGCCCCCGGGATGCAGTGCAGGAAGATAACAATAGTTGCTATGTTTTAAGACGCTGGAACATGTCCCTACCCTATCACATGAGTTTCTAAACAATTTTAACCTAGGATACCACTTGACTTTATCTTGTACGGTTAGGTGAATGCATGAAGTGTAGACTTGTAAAGTAAACAAGATGCACAACTAATCTAAATGAAATGCAAGTATTTCATTTTTATTTTCGATGAAAACTAATTGAAGTAAGGAGAAGTCTTTTCTTTTCTGAAAGAAAAATGAACAAAGTACCCCTTATTACTTTTCTTTTTCCAATTTAACCAAAATACTAAAAGCACTCTTTCATGTAATCCAACAAAAATGAAAACACCACACCAAATCAAAAATATTTTTTCTTTTTTCTTTTCAACTAAGAAAAAGCTATGAGAAAAATGAAAATATGAACTTCAGTTATGATTACAATAAGTCTACTTCGAAAACAAATACTAAGAGAAGTGAAAAAAAAAAATGAGAGCATTCACTAGCTTTTTTGATACTTCAAGAAGGCCTAAATTCAATTAATATTTTTCAAGGAGACGAAAATGAACTTTTCAAAACCAAGAGAACATAAGCTTTGTTAATTTTGATCTTTTTCAAAGTTTCTTAAACAAATATTCAAAGCATGAAAACTCTTCACAACAATCTCAAGTAATCTACCTGAAATGAAGATAGCAAAGAAATTTTTGATTTTCAAAACTAATGTACTCAAAAAATATGAGAATTATGCCACTTCTTTATTCTTGATTCAGACTACTAGAGAGTATTGACTACTGAAATCCACAAAAAAATAGAAGTTCTCAAGAAGTTAATCAACCAAAATCGTAATCCAACATGAAATACACACCAAATTTCTCAAAAATTACAACAGCTTAACTTTTGGAGGGCTTGGAAATCATAGTGAACAAATCAAATAAACTGAGAGGGAGTCACAAGACTGGATGTACTCACGAGGGATTGAAATTGCTCACGACTAGAGAAACATCCGCTTGACTAGCTAGTACTCAAATCAAACTCTAAATTCCAAAAATAAGTCAAGGACAAAGCACAATGGGTCTGAGAGATGCTGTGAGTGTAATAGAAAAAAATCAGACCTGAGTAAACCAAGCAAGAACCAACTTTGTGTAATTTTTTGACCTTATGCACTAAGTTTTGTAGGGCGATGCACCTTGCAAGTGTGCACTAGAGAGTTGGAATCCCAGTGACACGTTTTGAAAACACGAGAAGCGCATCAATGATGATGGTTGATCACAAAAAAATTGCGTCAGTTATGTAGTTTTCCTAAAGGAAAGGGACATCAGAGTAATAGTGACATAGGCACAAAACTTCCTAGATGCATCAGGCGAAATCCAAGTTTGAAAAAATGAAAAATACCAAGAACAAAAAGTTAAATGGTTAAGTTCAATGTCCCAATCAGAGTTTGGATCACCCAATGACTCTTTGATGAACAAATCCAATGAAAAAGAGGAAATTAAGAGGCTATTGGAAGAAAAACAAGAAATCAAAAATTACAAACACATCAAAAGACTATGGGCTACAATTTTCCCCAGCGGAGTCTCCAATTTCGTTTGTGGACAATTCATCAGTGCAGACACTAACCGATCTCCCTAGTCCGAATGGTTCGTATATAGAACAAACTTAGTATACAATACAAATTAATTTCCTAGATTGATCAAATAACAAAGAATATCAGAATATAACTCACCTTATGAACACAATACTATCTCCTTGCTTGATGTATCTCTTGATCTCCATATCTTCAGCTGTAAAACAATATGTAACAAGTAGAAACAAACAAGTACTAACATCATATAAATATAGATCAATCTAAACTACCAGTCAAAGAATCCAATTCTAAAGATCTTACAATAATAAGATGTTTATGGAAAGAATCTGCATTAATTTAATTATAATAAGTACACAGAGAGAGGTTACAACTGAGCTTTGATGTCGTAACTCCTTCCGAATAATCCTAGCCTCAAAGATCCAATATTTTTGCCTCCTAATGGATGAAAGGGACCTAACTCTAGCAGAATTTCACCAGCATTTATGTGCTCTATCCTTCTCCTCTTAACCATGGAGAGGGGGTTTTTATTTATAGGCCTAAAGGGATAGGATAGGTCGAGGATTTGTGGGACAATCTCAAGGGATCATCCCACTAGGTAAGGGGATTGAGTGCCTCCTTTCCTAGTACATAGGGATAAGCCTCCATGTAACCAAAGGTTCCAGAAGTCACTCGAAGCTTCTCTTTTTCCCTTTAAACCAACAATTCCACACTTTGTACATAGGAAAATCACGTCTTTGAGGGGTGATGCACCTTGTTCAAAGGAAGCATGTGTCACTGATGCGCTCTGTCAATGTGCAGAGTGCGTCACCAAAGGTCTGATGCACTTTGTCAATGAGCAAGGTGCGTCGGCGTGACAACAAAAGATAAAAGGAACAACAAATAGTAGAAATAGTATATACTAGATAGAGTGCCTATGGTTGGGTGAAACGTTTCTCTTGCATGGCTAGTTGCTCAGAACAACTTCATTTCAAGATAAGTATTCTCTTGTATTTAATTATGCAATGTATTTAATTTATGAAAGTTATAATTATGATAGTAATTGCATGCTAGATGTGTGTAGTAGAGTTTATTTATGCAATGTTTATTTGTATGCATATGTACACATGTTTCATTTGTTATGAATTCATAAAATTTGGAAGCTTGAATTTAGTTCATGTTCCCTCCCTTAAGTCAGATTGATGGAGGGGGACATAACAAATGTGTTTTCCGAGTAAAAATCTGAAATGAATAATTAAACTGAATCCTATAACCATATCTATTTAAGGGTTGAAAATTTCACAGTACTTATGTAATGTGATGATCACGATATGTTCTAGATATACAATGCTATGATGGTTCAACTTCACCTCAATTTGAACAATCTTTAATTCGTGGCTTAGTGTCTGATTGGTCCATGATATATATTTAAAGAGCGTGGAGGGTCATTTGTTTGATGATCGATTTGTGAGAAACTTGCATGTAAATTATTTTTTTCTTTTGCATTAATATATTGCTTCAAGTAGGTATTTGGCTGAGGCCATGGACTGTTTCCCTCTTTGAGAGTTTTGACCATCTAAAAACATTGAT
This sequence comes from Larix kaempferi, assembly GCA_027924585.1. Lineage (NCBI taxonomy): Eukaryota > Viridiplantae > Streptophyta > Pinopsida > Pinales > Pinaceae > Larix > Larix kaempferi. The sequence continues at coordinate 9,686,337 of BSBM01000428.1, forward strand.
ATGTTGATATATGATTTGTTTGCGTGTGTAGTTTCTTAAGGTATTTGACTTGTGTACATATATGCTCTTTTAATTGAACATGGTATTAGAGCACTTATGAAGACCCCATCTTGTTGATTATCGATATCGTGAAGTAGTGTAGCTAGATGCATCAAAGGATTTTTGGATTTTGCTATTTTTGTGCATTTTGGGGAAAAGAGAGGTGTTCCATTACCTTTCGAGCATTGATTTCAGTTGGAAATGATTTTTTCTTCACTCCAAAAGGTTTATGTTTGTCCAAGATACAACCATTTTACTAGATATGGAGATATACTATTTACATTTATGGATTTAAAAAAAAATCTCATATTAATTATTTTTTAGCCCAATTTTATGTTTTAGTTTTTAGCCCAATTTTATGTTTTATTTTTTAGCCCAATTTTATGTTTTCCAAGACATAAGAAGAGCATGAAGGATATCTAATACTATTAATGCAAGTGCTTAGAGAACATTAGTTATATTCCAAGCTAAGAAAGTGTTCTTTCTATCAGGGAAGAATTCATTACTTAGGACATACCATATTTGAGGAAGGGGTTTTAGTTGATCCTGGAAAGATAAGAGCCATTATGGAATGGCCATAAGAATGTATCCGAAGTAAGTTATTTCATGGGATTGGTTGGGTACTACCAAAGGTTCATCGAAGGCTTCTTGAAGTTAGATCATCCTATCATATCTTTGCAAAATTAGGGTGTGAAGTTTGACTGGAATCCTAATGGTGTGAAGATAGTTACTAGTGCAACTGTTCTAAATATTGCAGATCCCGAAAGAAACTTTGTTTTGTGCACAGATGTATGTAAGCAATGCATTGGTGGAGTATTGTTAGCTTACAAAATTATTTAGAGGTTTCTAATGTAGACCCAGGTTCTTCATGGTTTCAATTAACCAACACAACCCCTTCTCACCGGCCCTTTCGGCAACAGGCTGCGAACAGGCTGAGGTCTCACCCGAGGTGTAGATAATGGGAGGACTGCGGAATCAGGTTTCCACAGTGGTGTGATGAGTTATTCGGACATGCTTACTGTGCAACAAAATACCAGACTTATGCTGCGAACTGATGACTGTGTGATGATAGACTACATCATGGTCTGGAGCTCTCTAAACAAACTACTTGTGCGACTAGCGCGTCCGAGGACTGTGTGGTACGATGGGATGCAAACTATAGGACAATGCAACTGAATTATGTGCTTCCTCATTTGAACTTAACCGAGACTAAGGACTTTACTTCAACACTTATCCATTCATCTACTGCCTTAGATTAAGTAGCTTATCACAATTTCAAGCAGACGAAACATAAAATACTGCGCGCAGCTCGTGTTGTGCATCAAAGGGTTTTACGATATGATCCCTTCATACATATGTGATTATTCACTAAACTGATACTTCTTCAAACTTAGAATACTAAGCATTCATCATTCCTCCATTCACACAATACTTAACATATCATTCCCATTTCTCTTCTATGGCAAATACATATAAAATCATTAATATAATAGCTGATAAATGAGAATCTAAACATCCACTGTAAGCAAATAAGCCAATGCAGAAACACAAAAATCACACTACGCAGTATTTAACATGGTTCACCCCCTGGATGGAGGCTACGTCCACAAGAACTGTTGGTATATTAGTCTTTGGGAAGGGTACAACAGTTCTTTGTCCGTGCACTCAGCTGCAGACTCTCTTCTCTCTCAACTAGATCTTTGCGCACTCAGCTTGCAGAGTCTTTACAATAGAACTAAGCTTAAAAAATGCAACAATATTCAAATCTTAACCAAAATGAAGAGTAACCCTTTCCCATACAAAAATTCCTTATTTATAGATCATGCCCGTAGGTCATGTCTTTACAATCTGCAGGAAAAAACCCTTAGGTTTACAAAACTGTCACGGTTTCCCCAAAACCGGACTAATGGCTCCTAGTAGCGAATATTCCATCGTGGCGGTCTTCCACGCATGCTTCATGTCGCTATCATCCTTCCTGTTGCGTGCATGCCAACAGGTCGCTTTCACTTAGCCATTCTTCCTCTAATGGTATCGTGTGATTGGTTCAGGTAGTGGTATCTTTCACGTGTGTGACCAGTCGCTTTCTTCCTTATTTGCTCCTACCCGTCGCTTGGCACTCCTGGAGCATCTTTACCAAAAATAGACCACTGACGGTCTAACCAGAACACGTGCCATATTCCATCCAACACTCTGCCTTGCTAGACCTCCATAGACTGGACACTTCGCAGCATTGTCTCCTCATAGCATTGTACTTCGCAACTCTTCCGACGTTGTGCTGCGCGCAACTTCTTTGCATCCCAAAAACTTATACAAAAATGTTTCAACTGAATTGCACTCTGCTCCGTAGTTCCAAAACTCCTTCTTGCTCAAAATTGCCCCACTTGGGCCAGGCCCAACAAGTATTAATGCAAGATCGACATGTGATCAGTTATGAATCTCGAAAGTTGAAGGAATATGAGAAAAAATATGCCACCTATGACTTAGAGCTTGTAGCTATCATCCATCCTTTGAAGATGTGGAGACATTATCTAATGGGTAAGAAGTGTGAGTTAAGAATTGATCATGATGGGTTAAAGTACTTGTTTGAGTAGCCTAATTTGAATGCAAGACAAAGGAGATGGATGGATTTATTATGTGAATATGACTTTGACATCAAGCATATCAAAGGTGAGTAAAATACAGTAGTTGATGCACTTAGTAGGAAGATACATGTGATATTGCATGTAGCAAATATCAACACTAGTACATCAGATTCAAAGGATAAGATCATTGAATCCAGTATTACAGATGAAATTTATCAACAAGTAAAAGAAGGATAGAATCAACAAAAAATTCCATAGAAATTTGATAAGTATAAGTTGGAACAAAATGGGATCCTTATGCACAATGATAGAGTTTATGTTCCCAATGCTGGAGATATAAGGAACATAGTTCTGAAGAAAATGCATGATGTTCCTTATGCCAGACATTCGGGTTATCATAAAACAGTAGAAGCAATAAGGAAACAATAATATTGGCCAGGTATGAAGAATGATGTTGTAGAATATATAGCTAGGTGCATGGAATGTCAAAAAGTTAAAATTGAGCATTGAATCCAACAAGATTTTTGAATCCCTTTCCAATACCAGAATGGAAATGGGATGTACTAACAATGGATTTCCTCACCAAGTTTCCTAAGACGAGATTGAAAAATGATGCTCTCTTGGTTGTGGTAAATAAGTTGACTATGGAAGCACACTTCATTCTAGTAAAGACAATTCACAAAGAAGCTAACATTGCAGATATTTACATGAAATAAGTAGCTAGATTACATGGTATTCCCAAGGCTATAGTATTAGACAGATATTCAAAATTTACTTCTAACTTTTGGAAAGGGTTGTTTGAGGGTTTTGGAACAAGTCTAAACATGAGTACAACATACCACCCTCAAACAAATGGACAAAAAAAGAGAGTTAACCAAGTGATTGAAGATATTTTAAGGATGTATGTGATGGATCATCCATCTAAGTGGAAAGATGATTTACTCTTGGTATAATTTTATTATAATAATGGATATCATTCCTCTTTGAAGATGAGTCCTTTAGAGGCCATGTATGGAAGGAAGTGAAATACACCCATCAGTTGGGATAACCCAATAGACAGAGTCATTGTTGGACCAAAATTATTAAAGGACATGGAGGATCAAATGGTTAAGATAAAGCAAAATCTAAAGGAAGCTCAAGATAGGTAGGAAATATATGCAGATAAGGAAAGGAATACTAGACAGTTTCAAGTCGGATATCATGTGTTTTTGAAAGTTAAACCCCAGAAGAGTTCGTTAAACTTGCAAAATTGCTCCAAGCTAAATGTTGGATACCGTGGACCTTTTGAAGTCTTATCTAAGAGAGGACCTGTTTCTTATGAGATGGCTCTACCCGCTTGCATTAAAGTACATAATGTGTTTCATGTGTATTTATTGAAAAAGAATATACCTGATGCTAACCATGTAATTGGTTGGAATGTTATCCAGGTGTAATCGGAAGGGGATTTTCTAGTACAACCTGTTCCCATTTTGGGAAGCAAGGTCAAGCTGCTTTAGAATCGAGAAATCATGAAAATAAAGGTCTACATGACCCATTACATCCCTAAGGATGTAACTTGGGAGCTGGAATATGTTATGAGGGAAGCATACCCTCATCTATTTTGAAAGTTTGGTGTTTATGACATGTATGTAATAAATATGATTCAAGGATGATGCATTGTTTAAGGGGGAGGGGGATGTAATACCCTAGTAGTTAAGCCCCATACTAATGGTATTTTATTTTGACTATGTAATTATGTTCTATTTTTTAAAGTGACTATCGACTTATGATCATTTGTTTGATGATGTGATTATGGTCGTTGGCATTATTATTATTACTTTTAATGTTGTTATTGTGATTGATGTTGTTGGGCTTGAAATAGTGATGTGCTCAGACGAATGGTTCCATTGCTGCGCTAAGAATCGGCGATGAGTTTCCACGCTTGAAATAGTGATGTGATTGGAACAAAAGGTTTCGTTGATTGAAAAAAATTGGCACCCAGACAAGAAAGAGATTTGGGCCTGGTGTGACAAGACAGAAAGAAACTTCGCAAGGAAGGAAAATAGGCATCCGCATCTCTCCGATATAGATTGGTTAAATAAGTACCTGTGGAAGGACATTCACGAAATTTTCTGGGCAAGTTTTGGAAACGAATTGCATGAGTGGTTGTCAAGACTCGCAGAACGAAATAAATGTTTCTAGCTAGAAGTACCTACCGAGTGGACCCCAAAGCTCATTGCGAGGCTCAAAGCAATAAATAGTCCACTTTCCTGAGCGGTTGATTTTTGGGTTGATAGTATACTAGAAGGATAGGTGACAGAGTTCATTGTGGACATGCTGAAGTCCTATAGCGCAACAGAAGCAGAGTTTTTCAAGGGTTTCAGAGGTAAGTACTTGAACAATTTGAGTTTATACATTAAAATTCTTTTAGCTGCGAAAGGTGTTTTAAGAATGCAGTAAAAGTTTACAAAATGTTTTGAATCTGTAATGGTCAATAGCATAAATAGTGCTTCTGACGAAGAGACACACAATTTGAGAAGTGGAGAAAGATATAAGTATACTACCAAGAAGACTTCCAGTGAACATGGACTCCGCGTAGATATTGATTTACAAGCCCATCCTGATATCCAGAACGCACCCCTATTAGCCACCTATCAGCCTACTACTTTGCAGAATCCGTCGGTTGCAAGTACCGCACCTCCTATTTCTCAAAATTCGTCAGTTCAGAACCATCCCATTGTTAATATTCCTAATCCTCAGAGCCTTAATACCAGTATCATCGCAGGAGCGAGTGCTCAGACCATTCTATCGCAGACCATTCGGACTAAGAATATCTCGATTCATAACATTCCGCATAGTAACATACCTAACACCACTCAGAACACTGCACAGAACCCCATACCACCTAGGAGAAGGATGACCGATGATATCAAGCTGCTGATATTTGTAATATCCCGATTTTGACCCCATTGCATTAAAATGTAAATTATGTAATATTGTTATAAAATCATGGTGAGGAGCTCAAGGCCAAGGTCCTGCCATTGATTTAGTGATGCATATGGTTTACGTGCTAGCCAGGTACATTGGAATTGCAAATATTATGTAAATATGCATTCTAATAAAATACCCACAACTAGCTATGCAATGCAACAAGAGATGGGGCATGATTTTACAAGGAATTGGAAGGGAAAACATTCAAACCCTTGAGCCAATCAAGTCAAGCCAAGTTTCAATGAGAGAACCCATCCAACCCTCAACTACCCATTTTGACTTTTGTACCCAATCATTCATTCTCCCAAGAGTTGGTTGAGGTAGTTAATGCCTTGGGGAATGGGAAGTATGGCTGTCCAAATTTGAGTATGGGAAATCTATCCTTCATGGAAAAATGTGTTTTTCTTCTTGGGCAAGAAAACAACCATGCATTGCTCCCCAAGCCATAACCCATCAAGAAGTTTTGCTCTCTACGAGTTTGGAGCTACTTGGGCGTTTTTCTCCCTAGATTTCTTGTGTTTTCCATCATCTTTCAAGCTGGGAAGGGTGTTTTTGCTTTGGTTACCAGTGGGGAAGATAACGGATCGATTTGGGGGTTTCCTGGAGGTCATTTTGGCCATTGGAATGCCAATAATCTATGGGATAAATCGTTTTCCTCCATGTGGTCAAATTGCCCATTCTCACAGTCCATTTTTGGTATGCCCATGATTTGGGAAATACCATGGCCATCGTGTTTGTAAATCCCATTGCTGAAAATGTGTATCCATGCCCAGTTCTTGAGTTTGCTGTGTGTAAGAGAATGTTGGGGTTGAGATGGATATCCATTGCTTTGGCTGTGTATGAGATGGAATGTCCCCTTTCCTTGTAAGAATCATGCCCAGCTCGGGGGTGGCAGTTGTGTTGAGAGAATTGATTAACACAACTGGCCTACGGTTGGGTGGAACGTTGCAGCGACATAGCTAGTTGTTTGGGACAATTGCACAATGAAGATAAGTAATCTCTATGTGTATTTACTTCTGCAATGTTTAATTTAATGATTATTTTGATATGCTGGATGAGCATGAATTATGTGTGGATTTTGTTTTGATTCCGCTGTGCATACTTGTTTGTTTTGCATCTGCACACTCTTGCTTTTAATTGCTGTGAATTTAATGAGCAGGCTTCATTTGTGTAAAAGCCCCAGATTGGCATCATATTCCCTTCCAGGAATTGGGTCCACGAGAGGGACTGTGACAATATTTAAGGGAACGGGTCTAGAGGACCTTGAACAACATTGGTTTCTATGTGAAGCCGTATGGAGTGTCAAGCAAGTTCAGGATGATTCTGTGAAGCGAGTGCAGCTCGTCACTACGTTCCAAGATAGAGCCTTGAATTGGTTCATGAAGTATTCTCAGGGACATATGAGAACCTTAGTGGAGATTAAGGTTGCACTGTTGAGCGAGTTCAAGAAACCAAAGTCAGAATCCCAATGTATAACAAAATTAAAGGAAATTAAGAAAAAACTGAATGAGACAGTTTGGGAATTTGACCAGAAGTTTAAGACACTATTGGACCAAGTAAGTTTCGTCATACCACTGCTTAGCACCAAGAATGTTTTATAGCCGTGTTGTTACCCCATATCATATTTCCATTGATGAAGTAGAAGGTGGTTTCGCATGAAGCATCCTTGGAGATCGTGATGAAGTTGGAAGATTCACCTATAGGTGAGACTAGCATTGGAATGTCCTAGATCCAGACCCAACAACTACCTTGACATTACATTTGCAGGACATGAAGAAGGGGAAAGAACAAAGACAAGAATTCTGGTGTACAGGATGCAAAGGAGAAGGGCACACCAGAGAGCACTACTCTTTGTTTCAAGACTACCTTAATAGTGGAGCACCAAATCCACTCAATCAGAACCAAGTGCCATGGTGTGAGATCTGTAGAACTAGAGGACACCGACCAGAAGATTGCTACCTAATTCAGAAGTATGTGCGCACCCCTAAGAATTTATATTGCAACTTCTGCAAATCAGTTGGACATGATGAATCTAACTATAGAGCATATCATCTCATGATGGAGAGGAAGTGATATATAGACCATATGTAGGGTGGTGGAGTATACAGAGTCCAAGAAGAAAATCCGTAGAAACAAGATAATGCGCAGTATGATAAAGGCGCATATAGAGGTCGTGGAGGATTCCACGGAAGAGGAAGAAATACTGGCCCGGGACAAGGAAGAGGAAGAGGCCAGATGATCTGTTATAACTATGGCCAACCAGGTCACTTATATAGATATTGTACCAATCCATGTACTACTTGTAACTATTGTAAATATTTTGATCATGTTATTGAAGACTGCCCAGTGTTAGTAGCATAAATGCAGAAGAGAAAGCAAGATGCACCGAACCCAAACATTCAGTTGATCGCAGCAGAGAGAAGGGTTGTGGATCCAAGTATTAATGTGGTGACGTGAAGTGGCACTACAACAGGAAGGGATAGGCAAGCAGAAGCTTCGACTTCTGGAGAATTTTAAACTAAGCAGACCCCAGTTGAAACAATCTGGATTAGAAAATCTAGTGGGAAAGCACCTGCTTTCAACCTAGAGAAAAACAAAGAAGACTTTGAAGAAGCGCAAGACATCTTCAAAGAGAAAGCACCTAGGTCACCAAGAATCTTGTTGAGAAGTGAAATACTGCATTAGAGGATATGCCAACCACGTATGACAAAATGTGCCATGCAGCAGAGATAGGCACCTCTGTTGCGCAGTTCCTACGGAGTTGTATGAAACTATTAAAGAGCACAGACATTGTAGTGGAATTACAAAAATTGTTAAACTAGTGAGAAGGATACTGCCAAGAGCGCAGTTCATCACATCAAAAGCTATAAAAGGATAGGCAGAGAAATGAGGCTCACTACTCAGATAGGAGAATATGATATGGCGAAGATCATCCTTGATCTAGGTTCAGAGGTAAATGTCTTGACTAAGAAGACATGGCAGTAGATGGGAAGACCAAAGTTGTTGTGGTCACCCATACAGTTGAGGTTAGCAAATCAGATGAAATTTGTACCTTTTGGGAGACTAGCCAATGTTATTGTCGACATCGATGGAGTGCGAAGTCATGCAGACTCCAAGGTTATCGAAATTGTGGATGATAGCCAGCCTTATCCAGTGCTGTTGGGTATAGATTGGGATATGGATAACCTCGCCATCATAAATTTAAAAACAAAGAAGATGATCTTTGAAGGACATGACATAAGGGTCATCTCATTCACAAGGAGAAAGATAAAGTAAGCCGATTTAGGAAGAATCCAGAGCATAGGATCTTGCTCGCATTTACAAGATGACTATGAATTGGGGTGAATACATTAATCTTACTGCGGATGGAGCACTTAGTTGGTGATGTGACAGTTCTTTCATCTCAGACTCTGACGCAAAAATGGAGAATTGGCAAAGCCGTATGCATGAAGTATCTGCAAGAAGATGTGTGCAGATCAAAAAGTCACTACGCTGGATTGGAACCGAGGTAAGTCCAATCCCCACCTATGATGGTTCGACTAATGTTTATACAGTTATTCAAGAATATATTGTATCAGTTGTAGCTGAACACCGCATACCAGCACTAGACATGGCATGCGTAGGACACCTGCCAGAAGGTGGGTTGCGCATAAGCAAACTTTGACCACATGGGATCAGTGTAGGCAATGATGCAAATCAGATTTATGGAAAACACTGTGTTGACCATGGTAAAGTACAATGGATAGACAAGTCCAAGGGATCATGTAGAACTCTGTTCGGAAGCATGGATAAAGAGACCACATACAAAATGGGTTCATATGTTTGTGCACACATTAGACCAGATTCCATAGGATTGGTATACAGACATGGAGCTTCGCAGAGGAACCACATATTGGGCTATGTTGACTGAGAACTTCTAGAGAACTTTTAGCTTCGAAGATGAAAGTCTGAGCATAAGCGAAGCTTTGCAAGTTATCAAAGAAAGAATATTCAGATCTAAATTCCCAAGTATAAACGAGGCATTGGAGGAAATCAAAGAAAGAGTGTTTGAAGATCTCAAAGTACCTGTGAACCTATAGCCAGAATGGGGGAGGCACATAGAACATGCCTTTAAATGCTATAACCTTGCTGAAAATAAAGAACAAGAAGAAAGTGATGAGGAGGATCCACGCAATGTCAATATACCTGAGTCAGAGGGTGCGCATGATGTAGAGGGACCTCCACTTGAAATTCCAGACATGAGTGGACCTGTGAAGACAAGAAAAGTGAACATTGGCACTAGTGAAGAGCCGAAGTTCGCATCAATTGGAGATTACTGGGATGATGCCATGGTTGCGGAGATCGCAGACCTTCTACATGAATATCAAGATTTATTCTCGACAAAGTTTATCAAAATGAAGGGCATTTTGGGTGACCTAGGGGTTATGAAGATACCTCTCAAGCCAGGTGTGAAACCTGTTAAGCAAAGGCCCTATAGACTGAATCCTAGATATAAAGAAAGAGTGAAGGAAAAACTTGATAAGATGCTGGATGCGGGGATCATTGAGCCGGTTGAAGAATCAGAGTGGATAAGCCTGATGGTTATCCAAGACAAGAAGACTAAAGGTGAGATTAGGATCTGCGTAGATCTAAGAAACTGAATGATGCTTCACTGCATGACCCATTTCCTCCTTTTTTTACCGATGAAGTGCTAGACAATGTGGGAGGAAATGAGGCCTATTCCTTTACTAATGGATTCTCTGGATATCATCAGATAAGGATCGATCTAGTCGATAGACACAAGACAAATTTTGCTACTGAATGGGGCTCGTTCCAGTACACTGTCATTCCCTTTGGCTTGAAGAATGCACCTGCCATCTTTTCCAGAGTTGTCGTTGCAGCATTTAAAGACTTTATGCACAAATTTTTAGAAGCATATTTCGATGATTGGACTGTCTTTGGTTTGTTGAAAAACCACTGCGAAAACCTGAGAATGATGTTAGTTAAGTGCAAGCAACATCAAATTTCATTAAATTTAAAGAAGTGTGTTTTCTATGTGCCTTATGGTATTCTCTTAGGACAAATTGTGTGTAGACAAGGACTGATGGTTGATCCTACGAAGATCGAAGTGATTGTGAATTTACCTGCACCAACCTCAATGAAGCAGCTTCGCACCACGTTGGGGAATATAGGTTCTTACAAAAAATTCATCAAGGGTTATGCGCAGATAACCACGTCGATGGAAAAACTGCTTAAGAAAGAAGCGCAATTTATATGGAATGCAGAATGTGAGCAGGGATTGGACATGCTAAAAGAGAAAATGGTAACTGCACCGATCCTAGTTTTTCCAGATTTGGAGAAACCGTTTCATGTCCATGTTGATGCTTCATGTATAGCATTGGGAATTGTGGTTTCTCAACTATGTGAAGGTGGCATTGATCACCCCATTGCATTTTCAAGAAGGAAGCTCTTATCTACTGAAAAGAATTATACGACCAATGAACGAGAAGGCTTAGCGATGGTATATGCACTGCAGAAATTCAGGCACTATTTGCTGGATGCGCACTTCTCCATGTACACTGACCACTCAGCTTTGAAGTACCTGGTCAATAAGCTAGTGTTAGAGGGGAGAATCTACATATGGTTGTTAATATTCCAGGAGTATGACTTTGAAATTATAGTTAAGCTAGGAAGATTGAACTTAGGACCTGACCATCTCTCAAGGATTGAGTCAGGCAAAGAACCTACCAATATTGAAGACAATCTACTTGATGCACAGCTATTTGCTATATAGATTGCAGATGACTACTATAAATACATTGTCGATATCTTGACTACTGGGTTGGAACCGACAGAGTTTACTATGAGGCAGAAGAAGCAACTGGTAGTAAGAGCAGCATACTTCACCATAATCATGGGACAACTATACAAATTGGGACCGGATGAAGTGTTGCACAGATGTGTGTTAGAGCACGAGAAGCCATTCATTTTGACCGATGCACACTCAGGTGTATCAGGAGGCCACTACGCAGGAAGAGCCATTGCGCAGAAGATATTGCAAGCAGGGCTATGGTGGCTTACCATTCACAAAGATGCAAAGGAACATTTCCAGAACTGCGATGCCTGTCGGAGTTAAGGAATGCCATCGAGAAGAGATGAAATTCCATTGAATCCGCAGTTGACACTTCAGGCATTTGAGAAATGGGCTATTGATTTTGTGGGACCAATTAACCCATCAGGAAAAAGGATTGCTGTGAGATACATTATCACTGCAACTGATTAACTCACCATATGGGCAGAAGCGAACCTAGTAAAGGACTGTAGCGCAGTCACTGCCGCGAAGTTCATTTTTGAGAACATCCTTACAAGGTTTGGATGCTCGAATATTTTGATGGATCAAGGCACTCATTTTCTAAACAGAACTATTGAGGCCCTGATTGAAGAGTTCCACATTCATCATCAGAGGAGTACACTGTACCATCCACAAGCAAATGGAACTGTTGAGGCTCTCAACAAAGTATTAGAGCATGCGCATACATAACTACTTGCAAGAAATTGATTGGCCATACACCTTTTAGGTTGGCCTATGGATAGGAAGCAGTGATGCCTATGGAGTACATTGTACCAAACTTACGAATAGTTTCATTTATAGGCATGGAAGATCACTAGACGCTAGAAGAAAGGCTTCTACACTTGGTTGGGTTGGAGGAAGATCGCTTCATCGCAGGCTTCCACCAGCAAGTGTAGAAAGATAGAGAAAAAGTATGGCATGATCGCCATATCAAGAAAAAGTCCTTTAAGGTAGGTGATCTAGTCCTCCAGTACGATAGCAAGTTTATTAAATTTCCTAGAAAGTTTAAGATGCATTGGCTTAGTCCATATACTATTGTACATGTTACTAACGATGGAGCAGTTCAGTTAGCCATGTTAGCTGGAGAAAATATACCTGGATTAGTCAATGGAAGTAGGCTAAAACCCTATCGGAATAGCTCTACTTCGCAGAACCCTTAATAGTGTGAAGCCACAAAGTGAAAAAAAAAGAAAATAAGAACCATGCAGCTCGAAGCTCAAAAGGTAGCTGCGTAGATCTAATAAAACAGAAACGATGCAAAGTTCAGAACCAAGAAGGTCAACATGGCGAAGTAACTGTGTTGGAGTAGTGAGGACCTGCCGCACAGTTCGATGCAACACTCCAAAAACTAGCCATTAGAATGTCGGTCGGAAAACTAGCCGTTATACAGTGATTTTGTTGACGACTGCTTCGGCATTTAACGCAGAAATAGTTGTTCTGAAGGAGTTAATGAAGGAAAGGACCGAAATATTCACCGGATTTGGCCAATGGCCATTACATTTAATGCTTATCTAGCTGTTGATGGGCATGGATGGCCCTAGCTGCGCCTATAAATATTGTTGTATTTGGACTCGCGGGCATTACTGAGACTCTAAAAATTTTCTTGCGAGCCATAGTTTGAATTCGTTTACAGTGACTGATCAGTAATACCATCATTCTGTCAAGAACATCCAGTGAATGTCTACAATCTCCTCAATGGAGAAAGAATTCACAGTTGCGCAGACCGTGAAGTTGTTTAAATACAGAGGGATTGAAGGGTTGATGAGAACCCCCCCTAAGAAGGTTATTAGAGAGCAAGGACAGGGTTCACGATGATCACCAAGACACTCTACATCTATGCAAAACAAAAGCAAAGAACTAGCGGTGGAGAAGATGAAACCGAAGGTCATGAGATCCACAATGCTGGAAGTGTCGTTGGGTGACAAAGAAATACCTTTGAAATTGACCCCTCAGTATATCTTACCGTGTATAGAGGATGTACCATCTATTAAGTTGATAAGGAATGCGAAGTATGAGATTCCGCTTCCACCTATCTCGAAGCATGTCAAAATTGAGGGAAAAATGTTGGGGAAAATTGTAGAGTGTAAGTTCGAAGACTTCGACCTACTTCAGATATAGAAGGACCCGGCCGAACCAAAGTACCCACAATTTCAGCCAGACCAGTATATGTGCTGGAAGAAAGATGTGAAAGGAAATTTTTTGTTGGTCGCGAAGAACTGGTTGACTGGAGTAGTTGAATCGGGATTGCTCAACCTATTGAGGCTCTCGCACTTCAAGCAAACACCAGAACTGAATGCGGTGGTGCGCACTCTTATGTTGCTCACTAACCAAGGATATCTATGGTTGGATCAAAATGTCAACCTGAACATCGACTTGATCCATCGCATCACGGGGTAAAGCAAGCGAGGCGACGAACCCAAGCATTTCTTTCAAGGAAAGAACAGGGACAAGGAGGTCACCAGGAAGATGAAGAAAACACACACCATCGTGAAAGGAAAGAGAGGCTTCATCACAGATGACATAGACGACGAGGCTACGTGGTTCATAACACAACTGCTAGTGGGGAAAATTATGTGAAAAGAAAGACCTACTGAACTACCCACTGGCGCAGTTCTCCTTGGGGAAAAGGCTGCGACAAGAGGAAGATTTAACTAGTGTCAGTACCTGTTAAATGAGTTTCTAGAAGAATTGAGTGATATGCAGACACATGACAACAAATGCCACTATACCTGGTTGATAGTGTTGATTGCATTTGTAGGGTGGAAGGACCCAATACATTATGTTGGCCTAATCACTGACAGCAATGACTGTAGAGGAGCCAGATATGCAAACCTCTAGGTGAACTCGATAGTAGAGAGACAGTGCACATCAGCTGAATTTTTCCACACATACTATGAGCAGCTATGAGATGTCATTATTCGCATGTCGCACATACCCAAGCAGGTAACAGTTAAATATATTCGCACTGTCAATTTTTGCGCTGACATACATTCTATCTACATTTCAGCAAAGACATAGAAGAATAACCTAGAATGGTTCCAAGGGAACTATCACATGGGAAGAGAGGATATAGATGGAATTATGAAGGAATGGATACCTAAATTTAAAGTCGAAGGACTTGTGGAAATCGAGAGTGAATACGAGGAGAGTAATCCAATCCCTACACCTATTGTTGAAGAGTCGTGGTCAGGAAAAAACAAGGAGCCAGGAAGCTCCACAGTAGAGAAAGCACAGAAAAAGAAGCAGAAAGTTGTTAAGACCCAATCAGAAGCAAAGCTCCACGATGATGATTACGAGATGATCGCATCCACGGTCACCACAAAGATGGAAGACCTGATGGTTGTCAAAGACAAAAAGGATAAGGAAATTCAAGAAAGTTTATAGAAGAATTTCACCACGCTGCAAGGCATAACGGAGAAGTTTGAGCAAGTCCAGCGTAGCTTTCCCTTGCCGTGAGATTCAGAATCAAAAGGAAGGTGAGGGGACACTTCGTAGCGGAAGAAAACACCTCTAGCCCCGACCTTGCCACCAAAGTTGCGCATCGTCAAACTTGACCCACTGAGTGTAATATTACCATCGCTTGAACAACTAGCTTCGAGTGAGCAGGATATCTAGCATGTGGAAATCGACATTGCGACGTTGCCAATGGAGGGTCTACACAATCTGCATCTGCAGGTTGTGGAGGAGATCCATGAGAGAAATGTAGTAGCTTTGAACCAACACCATGAGTGAGATTAGACCGACGAATGAGATTAGAGCATATGTTCGCTTCGGTAGTTGTGGATATACCGGAATACGAAGAGTAGCTAGAGCCCACAGATACTGTCCTTAAGATGAGCTTGGTGGTCAGTGATCTTAAGGCTGCGATGAAATACATGGAGATTGATTACCAGGCGAATATCGCTACCTTGGAAGCGAAGAACCAGCCAAAGACACCACCAAACCAGGAAGAGCTCAGAGAAAAGGAAGCACAAGCCGTAGTAGAGGGTATAGCCATTTAAGTGGCTAAGTGCCAAACTTTGCTAGACGAGGAAATAAGAACGTTTATTGCACTGGAGGAGGACCCAGAACTGCTGGCAGTCCAGAACATTATGAAGGAAAAGCAAGCCGCGTTCGAAGCCCTTGACGCATAGGTGAAGGTCCTGAAACCAAGGGACAGACTCCGTAGACATCAGGAAGTCAGAGAACTGAAGAAAGAACTTCACGTATTGAGAGAAAGGGAGACTGAAGTCAGAGATAAATTGCAATCCTTGCAGGAGGAAGACCACAAACTAACACAAACAATAGAAGGAAAGCTAACAGAGCTCCGTGAAGTGCATGATTCAGTCAAAGAGCACACTGAGAATGACATAGAACCAGATGTGTTAGACACCATTAGAAATATTGAACAGGATGCTAAGGATATAGTTGCTAAGCTGAGTGAAACATATCAAGAATTCGCTGCTAAGTTATCTTTGCAGGAGGAAGGGCAACTATGAGAAGCAAAAGTTGAAAGTGGCTTGGGGATGATCCACATGTAAGTGTTAGGGGCCTGTTGGGCCTAGCCCAAGTAAGGCATTTTTGACAAAGTAGTTTTGGAACTGTGAAGTTGAGCACAGTTCAGTTGAAGACTTTTTGGCAAAGACAGTTTTGGGGAGCTGCGAAGTTGAGCGCATCGCAACATCGACAGGGTAAGGAAGCCAACGCTGCGAAGAGCCTAATCCACGGGGATCTGGCAAGGAAGAATGTTGTAAGGAAAATGATACGTATTTTGGTAAGACCATCGGTGGTCTAGTTTTTGTTAAGATACTCCATGATTACCAAGAAAGCAGGTAAGGAGTAAGGAGGAAGGAAAGCAACCGGTCACACGCATAGAGGAGGCACGACGTGGATAGGCCACACAAGGTCGTTAGAGAAGGAACAAAAAGGTGAAAGAGATAGTCGACATGCGGTCAACAGGGCAAGCTGAAAGTGATGTGACCACGCGTAGAGGATGGCCACGATGGAAGAGTGCTATCAAAAGCCAGCAAATTCGGCTAAGGGAAAACTGCGACAGTTTTGGGAAACCTTAGGGTTTTTGCCTATGCATCGTAAAGACATGACCTAAGAGCATGATCTATAAAAGAGCACAATTTTGTAAGGGAAAGGGTTGTTGATCTCTGTTAGATGGGTTAATCTTCATTGTAAAATATTCTGAGTGTTGAATGCCATTGTAAAGGCTCTGCAAGCTGCATGCACAGAGACCTGCAGAGAGAGAAGAGGGTCTGCAGTTGAGTGTGCATACTGGAATTGTTGTACCCTTCCCAAGATAATATAACAACAATTCCTGTGGACGTAGCTCCCATCCTGGGGGTGAACCACGTTAAATACCGAGTTCTGTGATTGTTTATGTGTTTGAATCTGTATATTTGCTTACAATGAATGCTTAAGATATCATTTATCAGTTTATATGTTCTTACTTTTATATGTATTCACCATAAGAGTGAAGATGGGAATAATTTGTTAAGTATCACATATGTGGATGAATGCTAGATGCATAAATCTTTATAAGGCAGAATGAATGCAGAAGTAGATTGGATTAATACTTAACCAAGTGAAGTTCGCGCCGTACGATTCACTTGAAGCGCAGCACCGAAAGTGCACAGTATATTGTGTGTTGTCATATTGCATAAGTTGTAAGATAAATAACCTAAGAAAATTGATGAATGGATAGGAAATTCTAAGTAAAGTCACCGAAGTTGGTTAAGTTCGAATAGGAAGTGTAGTTATCAGTTGCGCTGTCCTGTCATTGGAGAACCTTTCGAACAGTGCAGTCCTTGGATGTGCGAGTTGTGCAAGTGTCCTCGCTTGTAGTAGTAGTAGCCGCGAAGAAGGTGACTTCACGCGGTCTTCAGTCCACAGCACGAGCCCCGCAGTGCGTTGTTCACCAGATCGGTTTACGCATTCATCACTAGGTTCTGGAAACTAGATTCCACAGCCCCCCATAACTCCGCCTCGGGTGAGACCTCAATCTGTTCGCAGATTGTTTCCAAAAGGGCCGGTGAAAAGGGGTTTTGTTGGTTCCTTGAACCGCAAAGAACCTAGGTCTTTATAGAAAACCTCAAGAGAGTTATGTAAGCCAACAGATGCTATCATTGAATGTTGTTGCTATTAATTAAATAAACAACTAGCTTAGCAAGGGAAACTAAAAGAGTATGGAATACCATGGATCTCACAATGTAAGGGGGAATGGGGGAGATCCCTAACACCTTATAACTTGTTGTAGGATGATAGTTTTCCACCCTAGTTCATTTTGTGCCTTGGTGATTTAGTAGTGTTGGTCACCCAAACATTGTACAACAGAACCCATTTTTTTTATTTTTATGGACTATGGTGCTATTATTGCACCTTATACATACCTTAGTGGGCCACTCTTGCATAGTGTGCCCTCCTTGGGAAATATTTACTCCTACTTATGTGTTTTTTCCATTTATGATCCATCTCCCTAGATTCTAGGAGTTGTAAGCTAGAATTTAACTTCTACCTCCTTGATTTGTGCCTCCACCTACATAAGTGCACCCCACTCCTCCATTCCTCCATATTTTTGTGCTTCCATGATTTTGAACTCTCTCCATATATTCTAGGAGATGTAAGCTAGAATTTAGCTTCCACCTCCTTGATTTTAGCCTCTAATAATTTGAGTTAAGTCTCCATGATGAAACCCAACCACACTCAAACCAATTCTAGTTGGCCACCTTGGGTTCAAATATCCCTCCTTAATCTATTTATACATGTGCTCTCTTCTTGTTGAATCTAATCCTGAGCTTTGGATTACTTTCTTTGTGCTATCTCACGATGTTGTGAGTATTGAAAATCTTGGGACTATGTGGGGATTGTATTAAGACTGAGTGTTTGTTGCAGGATCCTTGAGAGGCGTAGTCTGTTTTCCATTCCAGAGAGTTATTCTAGTGTATTTTCACCACCCTTTGCTTCCATATCACTCTAATAGTCCAGGTTCTCACACAGGAAGCCAGGAAATTGGGTTGTAACCCCATAGGCAGTGGAGATAGGCAGGAAAGTAGCAGTGGGAAGCATTGTGGTTCTCGGAAGAGGTAGTTACAAGAGTTGCTAGACTAAGTGTGCCTCTACCTTTGGACCCATGTTCTTCACTCGGGGTGACCTGTTCAAGTGAGGAAGGATTGATTGTGTCTATGACTGGGAGAAAAGTTGTCTAGTTGCAACCAGTTGTCACTAAAGATAAGTATTTGTTCTCATACTTATTTATGTTATTTTATTATTTTTAAGTGCCATGGAGTGTGAAACTAATTATGAATTTTTTATGGATGATGTTCTAGGATTCACATGTGGGTTGGATGGATCTTTATACTTCGTATTGGAACTCCTCTATTTTCTACTCTTTCTCTCCTCCATAGTTTATGAATGTAACTCTCACGGTGATGAGAGGGGCACAACCCTAGGTTTTGGTTCACCCATTTTTGATCATTTATGAGTCATGATACCTATTCCATTTCGTTTGGAATATTTATTCCAGTAATTATCTCCTTCTGTTTCATCAAAAAATCTTTCTGGATGACCAAGATATGTTCGTTTTGGTCTAGTAGTTTTCTTGGTGCTAGTATGAGTGCACCAATTGTTAGATTGGAAATGTTTTGTGCATGGATATGATCCTATTTGCAGATATGAGTTTGAATAATGTAATATGAATGTAATATTTATTGATGGCTATAGGGAGGAGGCCATACAATCTAAAATATATTATTGGGAAGTGGTTGTAGGGGACAACCATCAAGAATTAATTTAGTGGGTTGTGATTGCATTCAATGCCTTTTGATTTGATTTGGTTGTGGTGTGGCCATAGGTTAAATCCTACAGATGTGTATTCATGTGTGATGTTCTTACTATTCATCCTCACCCACAACACACACATAACAACACATAAATTAACTTAGTTGTGGAAAAAAGATAACAATAGTACTCAACTACTTAACAATTGTGGATTTGACATTAATACAATTTATAATGCATGAATGGGTTTTAGGACATTATTCTCACTAAAAATGATGATCCATATTCCTTAATCACATTTTATTGTGATTATGTCCTTTGGTAATTAATTGAATTAATTATTGTAATTAAGTGTCACAATTAATTTAATTAAGTTTCAACATTATCTTAATTTAGTAATTAATTAAATATCCCAACTTCAATAAATAATTTGACTCTAAAATCAAGAATTTTATTATTTGAAGTGTTTCCTAACTATATTTTGTCTCAATATGATGCAATTGATCTTAAATCAGTATTGATATCAGAACCCTTGTCCTTTTTTAAGGGTGGGGGACAATACACTTACCAAAATTATGCATTGTCAATACTATTGTCATAATTTGTATTACTCTTGGGATGTGTGCCATGTGTGCATTATCAGTAGCAATAAAACACATTGGCACTCTACAAAAATGGTGCAGGGACACCTACCAAAGGTATATCATCTCAATTGGGCATATAAGAAACATTTTCCCTTTGTTTACATAGCATTTTCCAGTATTTCTATTGATAACCATAGGGTCATCTTTCTTGAGTACAACATGCCTTCAATACCATAATCCAAATTAGAATCTCCCCCCATGGGTGTGCACGCAATTACAACCCTTTTTATACTTTGGAATCCATGATGTCGAACCCTACACAAGTCCGAGGAATATGATCACTCATTCAGTTGACCCAAACAGAAACCCCATATCATCATCTTGCATTCTTCTCCCAATACCATTCAGGTTCCTTGGCACATGTTATGATCATGATTCATCGATAAGGAGAGTTTTAAGGGGTTAGAGGTAGAGATAGAGTGGGGTGTTAGGATATTGGGGGTAAGTGGAGCATGGAAAAAAGAGAGTGAGAGAAGGGGTTAGTAAACATTAGGGAGAGGGGGGGGGAAGAGAGAGAGAGAGAGGAGGGGGTTACTGGTAGGGGGAGGCATAAGGGGCATGAGAGAGAGAGAGAGAGAGAGATAATAAATTGGGTAGTGGTGTGTTAAGGGGTTGAGGGAGAGAGAGAGGGGTGGGGGTTAGGTGTACGGGGAGGAGTAGGGGAGTGAGAGAGAGTGAGAGAGGGGGTTAGTAAAAGTTAGGGGGAAGAGGAGGGGGGGAGGGGGGTGAGAGAGAGAGAGGGGGGGATAGGGTTTGGGGTTTTGGGAGGAACTTAGGGTGATTAGAGAGAAAGGGGATTATAGGTGAGGAGTGTGGGTGTTTGAGTTAGAGAGATTTTTGTAAGGGAGAGACATTGGGGGGTGGTAAGGGGATAGAGGTAGAGAGAGATGGGGATGTTAAGGGGTTATAGGTAGAGGCAAAGGGGAGTGTTAGTATATTGAGGGTAAGTGGAGCATGGGAGAAAGAGCGTGAGAGAAGGAGGAGGATAGGGGTTAGTTAGAGTTAGGGGGAAGAGAGAGAGAGAGGGGGGGTTAGAGGTAGGGAGAGGAATAGCGAGTTGAGAGAGAGAGAGAGAGAGAGAGAGAGAGGGAATGGGGTTTTTAAGGGAATGGGTGGGGATTTAGAGAGGATTAGGAGTTTTTAGTAGGTGGAGGAGAGGCATGGGTAGGTGTAGGAAGGGGGAGGAGGGTGGGGTTAGAGGTGGAGTAGGACGGGGGTTGTTAGGGGAAGTAGGATTAGGGGTTGTTAGTGGGTGAGGGGGGTTGTTTGATTAATGTGGGGATATTTGGTTTGTAGAGGGGGTGTATTAGGAAGTTTGAGGGTTTGGAGCATAGGTACTAATAAAACGTATCCATTTTTGTTCACCAAAAGGTGTATGCGATATTTAACATTACAACTATATTGTTTCGTTTGGTGATGATAGAATTAAAAAAAATGGGGGGGAGGGTGCTAAGGGATTAGAGGTGGAATGAGAGGGGGGGTATTAAAGGTTTAGAGGTAGATACATAAGAGGGTATTAGGAGATAGGGGTTAAGTGGGGTAGGGGATAAAGAGATTAGAGATGGGGTTACTAAGGGTTAGGGAGAGGAGGGGTGTTAGTGGTACGAGGAGACATATGGATGTGTGTGTGTGTGTGTGTGTGTGTGTGAGAGAGAGAGAGAGAGAGAGAGAGAGAGAGAGAGAGAGAGAGAGGACCAATGGGGTGGTGGTGTTTCAGGGGGTTGGGGGCTAGGTGTAGGTGGATGGGTAGGGGAGTGAGAGAGAGTGAGAGAGGGGGTTAGAGAGAGAGAGAGAGAGAGAGAGAGAGAGAGAGGTAAGGGGTTAGAGGTAGAGACAGGGGTGGTGTTAGGAGATTGGGGATAAGTGGAGTAGGGTAAGTGGATCAGGGGAGAAAGAGAGTGGGAGAAGGGGTTAGTAAGGGTTAGGGAGAGGAGGGGAGAGAGAGGGGGGGGGTCGGGGTTAGGTGTAGGTGGAGGAGTAGGGGAGTGAGAGAGAGTGAGAGAGGTGGTTAATATAAGTTATGAGGGAGAGGGAGAGAGATATATAGATAGAGAGAGAGGGGGGGTCAGGGGTTTGGGGATGAACTTACAATGATTAGAGAGAAAGGGGGTCATAGGTGAGGAGCAAGATTGGTGGGTTAGTGAGAGAGAGAGAGAGAGAGAGAGAGAGAGAGAGAGAGAGAGATTGGGAGTGGTAAGCAATTAGAGGTAGAGAGAGAGAGGTAGTTTTAATTGGTTAGAGGTTAGGGGTTAGTAAGACTTAGGGGGAAGAGGGGAGAGAGAGAGGGGGGGAGAAAGGGGGGTTAGGGGTTTGGGGAGGAACTTAGGGTGATGAGAGATAAAGGGTGGCATAGGTGATGAGTGTGGGTGTTTGGATTACACAGAGAGAGAGATTGATGGACACAATAGATCACTGAGAGGGGGGGTGAATTAGTGAGTGAACATTTATTACCAATTTTAACTTCCACTTCAATACTTAGACTTATATTATTTTCAAATTTACTTTAACACCAATTTCATCAATCTCTAAACTATACTTCAATAATCATCAACTTAAAACATATCATTCGTCAAGTAAAACATAGTATCATCAACATATCATGAGAGACACAAGATATAGGCTTTGTAATCTTTTTATATTTCTTCAATCGGCTATAATCGGGGGGTCTATCATCTTCAACTGAATCAGAAGCACCAACTTCTATTCCAAGACTCAACTTGGTCTTTTTCTCAGATCCAAATAAGAAACATAATTACAAGGCCCAGCTTGTAGTTACAAACACAAATCATTACATCTCATCAATTTTCACTTGTCAACATAGTCATGTCATATAAATAACCTGCTTCTACTTCTGCTATCCAAGCATGTCATCATTTCTTCAATCAATACTGCTGCCCTATCATCAATCTGTCCATGCCATTTTTTCTATCCATCACCATATCCCCATTCTGTCCCCAAACATATCATTGTCTGCCCATAAACATGTCACGTTGTCTCTGTCATCATCTTTTAGCCACCCAAAATCAAAGATAAATAAAAGAAGAACATTTACTTCTGCTCCTCCATCTGTTGCTTCCCTCGAACCTTTCCTCAGACTTGTCTTACCCAAAAATCAGAGCTGCTTTTCACACCCGAAAAAAAACAACGCCCAAATAAAACTTTGTCCTCTTTATTTATACCTTTGTTCTCCACAAATTTTGGAGGCCGACATGTCAAGTTCATTTTGTTTTCTCATTTAATAATTCAATTAAATCAAATGATCTTTTTCATTTCCATGTTATTCTTATCAAATATATATATGTATCTATTTAACCTTTTTTCCACATTATCAGAGTGGGCTTGTCACCACTTAATGTTTTCATGCCATGTCATCTCCTTTTCATATGGCCTTAACCTTCCTTAAAAGATGCTCGCAGGGTATTTTTTTACTTGTCCACACATGCCTCCAAATATGCCCGCAAGATGAATCTAAAATGCATGCAGGGGGGCCTTAATTATGCCCGCAAGAGATCCACAAAATGCCCGCAGGATCTTGAGAAAATGTCCACATAGGGTGTTTCGAAATGTCCGCAGCAACTTATCAAATATGCTTGCAAAGAGCCTTCAATGTCCTCCAATAAATTCCCGAAGATGGTGCTAAAATTCCCGCAAGCATATCTTTAAAATTCTTGCATGCCTTCTTAAAATTCCCGCAGGATGTCTTTTAGAAATGCCCGCAAGGGCCATCAAAGATTCCCATAATGTGATCATAAAATTCCCACATGAGCCCTCTTTTATGCCCGCATGGTTTTCAAAGAAATTCTCGTAGTGGGCCTTTCAAATGCCTGCCAAGGGACCTTCAAATGCCCGCAACTTTTCGCCTTTGTCCTTTCCAAGTCATGAAATTTTTTCAAGTCATTTACCATGCCAACACTTGTCATGTTTTGTCTTCTATCCATTCTTGCCTAGTCACCATCATCTTCACATATGCCTCGTCATTAAGCCATGTCACCAATCCATGATTCTGGTCCATCTTACCAACACTTGTCATACTTGTTTATTGCCATACTTTGCTTGTCATGTCCTCAATGTTGCTTTCCATGTCCTTTTCTTCAATTGCTTGTCCTCCAACTTGCCATTGTCCTTGTCCTTTGTTTTGTGCCATGTATTGTCACCTTTCCATGTCATCATGCTTAACCTTTGTCATTAATATGTTGTCATAAATGACAACTATCGTCGTCAATATCCCCTTTTGTCATTGATGGAAACCTAATTTCTCTCCCCTTTTGACATTAATGACAAAGGGCCAATTAGCCATTAAAGGCTTCACAATACCCCCAAAAAATTGTATCTTTAAAAACTTCAAATTTTCTCATATCTATCTATCTATCTATCTATATATATATACGCCCCCTTTCATGTAGACTTCTTTATTTTCTGAGTTTGATTTGTTTGTGATTGATGTTCTTCTATCTTGTTGGGATGCTGAGTTTTGCTGTTGTTCTTTCTCCCAATATCTGATATGCTGCTGGTACCAATAGATGGCTTACCATTTGATGTTGTACACACATAAAAAAAAAATTCAGTCATCCTGTTGAATGTGTGCTCTACTTGCATAGATAATCTCTTGCTGCTCCAATATTGTAGCTTCCAATACCAGTTGATATTCAAGTAAACTAGCATACTCCCTGAGATCTTACTCATTGTCAAGTCAGATTGTTCTTTGCTGTAGCATTCTTGCTATTCTTAAAATTAGAAACCAATTGATGCTGAAAGTATTTCTAGTTGTTCAATATAACTCATACAATCAGATAACACATATTTATTGAAATCATATCCAAATCAATCATCTAGTAAATTCATAAAAGGTAAGCATTTATTAATTTCCAAGCATAAATATTTTCTATACTCCCCCTATCAATCATGGATATTCCTTTTGCATTCAGCTCCTTGGTCTTCATATGTCTGCTCCTTCTATCAAGTACTGATGTACTTGTCATCCGAACTGTTTTTTTCAGGATCAAATATTTGGGCACATTGACCACTATGCTTTTATTTTCCCAGTGAATGTTTTAGGTTTACATATTTATATTGCAAGTACAACCAACTTGGATCCACTGTTGCTTCTCAATGTCCAACTTAATTCAAACCACTTTTTGACAATTACTTCTTTTTATAAATGAACAATGCCAATCTTTCTCAAGACTTCAAATCTGATCTTGTATGAATTCATTCCTGGGATTTCTTCATAATTACTTTTGATATTCACACTTAATCTTCTTTGTTAAAAAATGATATTGGCTGTCCCTGAGTTTTGATATTCCTTATGATGCACCAAAAACTACTTATGCCTACAACATGATATATCCTTCTTCAAGACCCAAAATTTGAACTTATTAGCCACTATGCTTTTTATATAACTATATTCAACATATTGCTTCATTGTGGCTTCCTCTCACCCAAGGTAACATGATCTTTGGAGATCTTCAAGCAAGCCCGAGCTTGTCCATTATAACCTTACTTCATGTTCTTCAACAAGTAACTCTATCATAATTGTAATCTTCAAATTGTTTTAAGGAAAGTTAGATTTAAACCTCATCATAGGTTAATTAAGTCCCTAAATTTTAGTACACTGAGACATATATATTTCAATACAATATATCAGCTGCTGATGTGCGTGCTTATTCCTCCTTGTATCTTTGTTTTATAAGATCTCAAAATTTTTGAATTCATCAAGCTTAGCTACATTTACCCTTTTGGATTCATCATCACTTTCTTCATACAACCACTCTTCTGCCTGCTGCAGCCATTGAGAATTCCTGCTCAAATTCTGTTGCATAAGACTCCACAACATTCTTTTAGTCTTAGAGAAATTTAACTTCATTTTATTTTCTTTATCTAACCATATTGATCTCCTTATCGAATTTCCAATATAACCATGATTCACAAGTTCTTCTCTTCATTTGTTTTAAACAATTCAAGCTCTCCCTATCACATGCCACGATCCTTGGACCTGTCTCTATGCTTGGAGCAACCAACATTTACCTTTGAGTCCATCCTCCAATAATAAAATCAAGGTGTACTTAAAGTCTTTAAAAGACTTCAAGTTTGGCTTTCCATAAGGCATCCACCTTCATTTGTGCACTGATCATCAATTTCATTTAGATTTAGCAAAATATTATTTTTCACCCATACCTTAGAATGTTCTTGGCTGTGATCATTTGTCCTTTGGCCTTCAAATTTGTCTGTTCCATTCTTCTTCCAAGATTCATTGACTTGCCTTCATGATGAGTATGAGAAACTTCTCATTGTTTGTCTTCTTGGACTTACACATACTTGGGATTTATGGCCAACGCCACCATAGGTGAAACATCTCAAGGTGTGACATTTAGCAGCAACATGTCCAATTTGATCACATTCCCAACATCTCATTTGATCACTTCGACTTCCAACATTTCTTCTTCCATGGAATGTACAATCCACAACCTTGTGACCAAAAGCATTACAAGAATAACAATAACCCTTAAAGCTGCTATCATACCTGAGTGCTTTATTGCATCTTGGAGTTGTCTCTGATCTTCCAAAGAATTTGCTTTGAGGAGTGGGACCAACTTCTTGATGCATTGTTTATCTTCCAAATTTTTTGTTATGTGTAGGTGCTTGTTGAGGAGATTTGCTTTCATCTTTGAAGGATGTGGATCCAACTTCAGGACTCTTGGGGGACCACATGTCTTCTTCAGATTTGTCTTCTACCTTCTTGTACCCAAGACCAGAGGTGTCAAATGGAGACCTTTAACACTTGAGTATTTCATTCAAGATAACTGAACTTTCATTCAACTTCACATGAGTTTTTGACTTTTCAATTTTCTTTATGAGATCAACAATTTCCATCTCAAGCTTTTGATTTTTCTTTTCTTTTTCTTCCAACTAAAGCTTCATGGCTTCTTCTATTATTTTGGCTTCTTCCAGCTGAGTCTTCAATCTAATATTATCTCTTCATGTCTCTTCAAGCTCTTTAGGGTTTTTACACATCTCTTCTTGTTATTTTGCTAATTCAGTCTTCAATCTTCTAACTTCATCATTTTCAACTTCTAGCTTATCTTGTAAATCTTTGTTCTTGAGTTTCACTCTCATGAGCAAGGCTTTTGTCTCATTTTTGTGTTTTTCAAATGACCCCAAAATATTCTTCTTAAGCCTCAGATTAAATTTGAGATCAACATCAGTGGACTACTACATACTTTATGAAAGTGTTAGCGTTTCAGGGCTCATCTGAGTGCTCTGGTTTGTGGTGATCGAGCCATCTCGGCCTCTGAGGTCACTGATGGAGGAGCCTTCACAGGAAGAGATATGATGTCTCTTATGTTAAGTTTAAACCAAATTGACTAGCAAGATCACTGAAAGAAACATAATCACAAGATAGACACAGAATATACCCTAGGAAACCCTCATGGGGTGGAAAACCCAGCAAAGCTTTCCTCAATAAGATGATTAACCAAAATACAAGATGTGCTCCCTCCTTCTTTATCTCCTTAGCAGACCTCCCAGACAAGTGCGCTACTTTTCTCAAGTGAGTGAGTGTATCTAATGAGGAGTTCACTTCCTCTATTTATACTAACTCCTCACTGACTAAAATACCTAATGGGGCCGACCTCTCCTGGAGAAGTCTAATAACCCCTAAAGTATAAGATCAGGGCCGACCCCCACATGGTGGGTCTAATAACCCTAGCTACCACAAACCCTTAGAGGAATAAACATCTCCGGATACATAATAGGGTTGCCTTGGAGGGATGAAACATCTCCGGAATAATAATGTACAAATATAATATTCTTAGAAGTTGCAATATTCAACACTCCCCCTTAACGAGAAGGATATTATAACAACATCTGCAGGAGCGAGGAGTCATCTGCTACATCATACATGATACATCTATAAATCATCAGAAGCTTTCTTCAATTCATCATCATCAGTAACTCAACTAGTTACTGGAACATCATCATTGTCAGAGTCGATATTACTCAATCATCAGCATTGTCATCATACGATCATCAGCATCATCATCACATGATCATCAGCATCGTCATCACACGATCATCAACATCGTCATCACACAATCATCAGCATCGTCATAACACGATCATCAACATCGTCATCACACGATCATCAGCATCGTCATCATATGATCATCAGCATCATCATCACACGATCATCAGCATCGTCATCACATGATCATCAGCATCATCATCACACGATCATCAGCATTGTCATCACACGATCATCAGCATCGTCATCACACGATCATGAGCATCGTCATCACACGATCATCAGCATCGTCATCATACGATCATCAGCATCGTCATCACACGATCATCAGCATCGTCATCACACGATCATCAGCATCGTCATCACACGATCATATTACAGGATGATCAATCCTGCTCTCTTTAGGACATAGGTCCATGGATGATGCAATCCTGTCATGTACCTTTTGAACCGAAGTCCAGGGATGATCCAGTCCTATCATGTACCTTTTGAATCGAGGTCCAGGGACGATCCAGTCCTATCATGTACCTTTTGAACTGAAGTCCAGGGACGATCCAGTCCTATCATGTACCTTTTGAACCGAAGTCCATGGACGATCCAGTCCTATCATGTACCTTTTGAACCAAGGTCCAGGGACGATCCAGTCCTATCATGTACCTTTTGAACCGAAGTCCAGGGACAATCCAGTCCTATCATGTACCTTTTGAACCGAGGTCCAGGGACGATCCAGTCCTATCATGTACCTTTTGAATCGAAGTCCAGGGACGATCCAGTCCTATCATTCAATTATCAGAGACCTCATGTCTATGGCTCAATTCACAGGACCAAAGTCCAGGACGATCCAATCCCCTTACCTGTTCATTCAGGATTTTTATTCTCGGAGACATCATGTCTACGACTCAATTCACAGGACCAAAGTTCAAGGATGATCCAATCCCCTTACATGTTCATTCAGGATTTTATTCTTGGAGACATCATGTCTACGGCTCAATTCACAGGACCAAAGTCCGAGGACTATCCAATCCCCTTACCTGTTCATTCAGGATTTTATTCTCGGAGACATCATGTCTACGGCTCAATTCACAGGACCAAAGTTTGAGGACGATCCAATCCCCTTACCTGTTCATTTAGGATTTTATTCTCGGAGACATCATGTCTACGGCTCAATTCACAGGACCAAAGTCCGAGGATGATCCAATCCCCTTACCTGTTCATTCAGGATTTTAATCTCGGAGACATCATGTCTACGACTCAATTCACAGGACCAAAGTCCGAGGACGATCCAATCCCCTTACCTGTTCATTCAGGATTTTATTCTCGGAGACATCATGTCTACGGCTCAATTTAGGACTACAGTCCACGGATGATACAATCCTCTTACTCTCAGAGACATCTGTCTGCGGATCACTTTAGGACTAAAGTCCACGGATGATAAAATCCTCTTACTCTCGGAGACATCTGTCTGCAGATCACTTTAGGACTAAAGTCCACGGATGATACAATCCTCTCATCAATATGGGTACAAGTATCTTCATCCATACAAGTACAAATATACTCATCAAAACATGTATCAATACATCAAGGCATCAAGTATCCTCATCATCAAAACATGTATGTCAAAACATGTATCCTCATCATCAAAACATGTATATCAAAACATGTATCCTCATCAATACATATATCATCAAAAGCATGTATTCTCACCAATACATCTATCATCAAAAACATGTATATGTCTATCATCAAAAGTATGTATACATCTATCATCAAAAGCATGTATTCTCACTAATACATCTATCATCAAAAGCATGTATACATCTATCATCAAAAGTAAAAATATAAGAGTCCTAAATCTAAATATTTCTAAGTAACGAAGTGCAGTAAACAGGTAACCTCATCTTTGATGAGACAGACTTGTCATCAGATACTATACTACTCCCCCTTCGAGGAGGGTCCTTTTGAACTACACCAAGCTTGTCTTAGAAGTATTCAAACTTCACTCGAGACAGAGGTTTGGTCAAGATATCAGCAATTTGATCCTCAGTGCTCACATACTCGAGCTTGATAGCTCCTCTCTGCACCATATCTCGTATATAAAAGTATCGGATCTCTATGTGTTTTGACTTATCATGGAACACAAGATTTTTTGTCATCTTGATGCAGCTTTGATTATCACACATAATCACAGTGGGATCCATTTCTAAGTCAAACACTTCAGATAATAGTTTTCGAAGCCATACTGCTTCACAACTGGTAGAGCAGGTAGCTATATATTCTACTTCAGCAGTACTGAGAGCCACACTGGTTTGTTTCTTGCTGAACCATGAGATCATGGCAGATCCAAGACCATAACATCCACCTGATGTACTCTTTTTGTCTAAGACACTTCTTGCCCAATCAGAATCTGAGTAACCATGTAATCTGAGTTCATGACCTCTAAGATAATATAGACCAAAATCTAATGTACCTTTTAGGTACCTCATTACATGCTTTGCAGCTATTAAATGAACCTTTCTGGGTTCTACAAGATACTGGCTTAGGGTATTTATAGCAAAGAATATATCTGGCCTAGTATTTGTCAAATACATCAATGACCCAATGATTTGTCTATATAGAGTTAGGTCCACTAGATCCGATGAATCATTAACCAATAACTTTAAGTTGGAGTCCATGGGAGTGGCCATGGATTTACACTCCAACATATCAAACCTTTTTAAAATTTCCACAGCATACTTTCCTTGATTTAAAAAGATTCCTTTTGGTTCTTGCCATACTTCTAGACCTAAGAAGTAGTGCATTAATCCGAGATATTTCATCTCGAATTCTGAAGAAAGCTTCTTCTTGCTTTCAATAATCTGTTTCTCATTTCTGGTTAGAAATAGATCGTCTACATATAACAACAATATAACTGGTTCATCATCCATTACTTTGAGATAAAGATTTGGATCAGCTTTACTCTTGGTAAAACCCATACTGGTTAAGAATTTGTCAATCCTTCAGTACCAAGCCCTGGGAGCTTGCTTCAACCCATATAATGCCTTTTTCAGTTTGCATACATGAGTTCTTTTGTCTTTAACCTCAAACCCTTGTGGTTGTTCTATGTATACTTCTTCTTCAATTACACCATTCAGAAAAGTTGTCTTAACATCCATTTGGTGTAATTTCCACTTCATCATTGATGCAAGTGCCATGATAGTTCTTATTGAAGTATATCTAGCAATTGGTGCAAATGTTTCTTCATAGTCAATTCCCTCCTTCTGAGATAATCCTCTGGCTACAAATCTTGCTTTATATTTTTCAATGCTACCATCTGCAGCATGTTTTATCTTGAAAATCCATTTGGAAGAAACCACACTTTTATCTTTTGGTTTGGGAACTATATCCCAAACATCATTTTTCATTATTGACTGATATTCTTCTGTCATTGCTTCTACCCATTCTTTCTTCTGAGATGCCTCTTCATAGCTAGTAGGTTGTTGATCCATAAGATCACACATCAAGGCCATATAGTTGGACACTAGCTTTGGTTTCTTTCTTTCTTTGGTGGAACCTTCAGGAGCTCCATATCTTTCAGCTCCTTGAATAATATCTCTAGCCCATGCTGGTCTTCTTTTCTTAGATAAGTCTGTAATAGGAGGTTCTTGTGGTTCCAACATGTCATGATCCTCTGGTGAATCATCTTCAGGGATGGGCACAGCCTATGTGATTCTGGGAGATGTATCTTCTTCATAGATTTCTTCAAGTTGGCACTTTCTGGATTTCTTGAGAGTTGCTTCTTCATCGAAAGTTACATCTCTACTTATTTCTATGTGATGAAAACCTGGAATGTAAATTCTGAAGGCTTTGGATGATTCACAATATCCAACAAATATTCCCTTCTTACCAGAAGGATCCAACTTGGTTCTCTTTTCTTTTGGAATGTGGATGTACACAGGACACCCAAATATTTTAAGATGACTTACCTCAGGCTTCTTTCCTGTAAACACTTCTTCTGGAGTTCTGAAGTCAAGAGCACTATGAGATAATCTATTTTGCACATATACTGTTGTCTTGGCTGCTTTAGCCCATAGATACATGGGAAGATCTTGGTCATGTATCATAGTCTTCACAGCTTCCATGATAGTTCTATTTTTCCTTTCAGCCACCCCATTTGTTTGGGGATTATAGGGAGTGGTTAGTTCCCTTTTAATTCCAGCTTCTTTACAAAAGTCTTCAAAGTCCTTTGAGGTATATTCTCCACCATTATCTGTTCTGAGAATCTTGATTCTCTTTTCTGAGAGATTTTCTATTAGATCCTTAAACTCTTTGAATTTTCCAAAGACTTCATTCTTACCTTTTAGGAAGTATATCCAAGTTTTCCTTGAATAGTCATCACTGAATGAAAGATAGTATTCAAACCCACTTAGAGAAGTGGTGGGCATTGGTCCACATACATCTGAGTGTATTAGCTCCAAAATGTTCTTAGTCTTTGTTTCACTCTTTGGAAAGGGGTTCTTGACATTCTTCCCTTTCTTACATCCTTTACATGAGCCATCATGATCAGCTTTCAAATCTAGTAATCCTATGACCACCTTGCTTACATAGGGTAAAGCTTTATAGTTAATGTGAGCTAATCTTCTATGCCATAGCTCACTGGGGCTAGAGATCTCATGAGCAAGGGCAGCTTCTGGATGACCCTTGAGCTTATAGAGACCTCCTTCTTCTTCACCAATGACAACTGCATCTTTAATTGACTTTCCTTTGGACCACATGAGTACTTGTCCATCTATGAAAGCCACTCTAAAACCTTTCTTATCTAGTGCTGAGATAGAGAGAAGGTTCTTCTTTAAACCTGGTACATATAAAATTTCTTTCATCTTCAATGGTGTTCCTGAATCTAGCTTGTAGCTTGCTTCACCAATTCCTCTGATGGGATATTGGTAGTCATCTCCTAGAGATACCTTTTGTGTAGAAGACTTTTCTTCAAGATTTGAGAAATTCTTTCTTTGACCTGTCATGTGCTTAGAAGCACCACTGTCAATGAGCCATGTATCTTCTCCAGGAGATACAGATCCAGAGAGTGCAGAAAATAGGACATATTCTTCTGGATCTTCTTTCTTCACTGTAGACCTTTTCTTTCGAGGTCTTACCTCCACCTCTTCTTCTTCTTCTTCTTCTTCACTTTCATCTTCTGCCATATGTGCATGGTGTCTTTTGTGGATAAAATCCTTCTTTTTTGAAGGACAAAATCTGGAGATATGTCCTAGTTTATGACAACTGTAGCATTGGACTGTGGAAAGATCTCTTACTGGATTGGATCCTTTTCTCTTTTTAGGTCTAGAGAAATGTTGAGATCCTTTGTGGTCAACTTTCTTGAAGTGACCCATTCTTCTTCTTTTGGTGTGGGTGGCCAAAGATTCGTCATCCTCTTTGAGAAGAGATTCTCTGTTGGATACCCTAGCTTCTTCCTAAACACAATCCTCCCATACTATATCAAACTTCATGCTTTCTTTTCTGGCACACATGGTTTGAATGAATGATTCCCAAGGTCTAGTGAGACCATTAAGAGTAGTCATTACAAGTTCATCTTCATCAAGAGTATCACCAATGGCATCTAGTTGCTCCTTGATTAGAGAGACCCTTGAGAAGTAGTCTTGAATGGAATCTCCTTTTTGCATCTTGGTATTCTTTAACTGAGTCCTTAGATTCATCTTCCTATTGATGTTCTTTCCTTCATACATTCTTCCTAGGGCATCATACATTTCCTTTGGAGTCTTCTTGGAGGCCACTTGGGGAATCAAGTGGTCTTTAATAGAATCAACTATGATTCTCTTTGCCCTAATCAAATCCTTCCTATGCTTCTCTTTGGCTTCATCTCCTTCCGGTTCTGCAACTTCATCCTTGATATAATGAGCAAGATCATTCTCTTCAAGAATGAGACCAATTCTGTATTTCCATGCCCGAAAATTCTCTAAACCTTCTAGCTTGTCTTCAAGCTTAGTGTTTGGAGCCATATTCTCTTGGGAGAGTCCAAGAGACAGAGTAGTACTTACCTGGAAATATTACCTTTTTACTTTTCCGGATCCTGGGACAGAATTTCTGGTTTATCGCACTTTTGGTAGAATTAGGGTTTGACTTTCCCAGAGTTCTACCCAACCAAAAAGTTCGATCTAGGGTTCAAAAGAATGGTCTTGAGAAGGGCTATCTAGCCATGTAATCAGATTTCAACAATACCAACTTTTTGCTGAAACCAATTTCTGGTTTATCGCACTTTTGGTAGAATTAGGGTTTGACTTTCCCGGAGTTCTACCCAACCAAAAAGTTTGATCTAGGGTTCAAAAGAATGGTATTGAGAAGGGCTATCCATCCATGTAATCAGAATTCAATAATACCAACTTTTTGCTGAAACCCTAAACTTCACCGGAGAGAGAGAGAGATTCTTACCTTGTGAAAGATGTCTTATTCAGTCTAGCTCTGATACCATGTTAAGTTTAAACCAAATAGACTAGCAAGATCATTGAAAGAAACATAATCACAAGATAGACATAGAATATACCCTGGGAAACCCTCATGGGGTAGAAAACCCAGCAAAGCTTTCCTCAATAAGATGATCAACCAAAATACAAGATGTGCTCCCTCCTTCTTTATCTCCTTAGCAGACCTCCCAGACAAGTGCGCTACTTTTCTCAAGTGAGTGAGTGTATCTAATGAGGAGTTCACTTCCTCTATTTATACTAACTCCTCACTGACTAAAATACCTAATGGGGCCGACCTCTCCTGGAGAAGTCTAATAACCCCTAAAGTATAAGATCAGGGCCGATCCCCACATGGTGGGTCTAATAACCCTAGCTACCACAAACCCTCGGAGGAATAAACATCTCCGAATACATAATAGGGTTGCCTCGGAGGGATGAAACATCTCCGGAATAATAATGTACAAATATAATATTCTTAGAAGTTACAATATTCAACATCTTATATTCAGCTTTTCGATCCCTGGTAGCATCTACCTTGAAACTGATTCAACTGCCCTCCGCTACTAGTGATGATTTTATCAAAAGAACGACGGCTCCCTGTATCCAAATCACGTTGACAACTTCACGACTTAAAGCTCTCACCTTGAGCGAGCGAGGTTTAATAGGGAAATTCACCGGGATATGGCCATCTCCCAAGACAATGGAATTCTGGATCATGAAAAACTGGTCACCTGTGATCACCGGGAAACTGCAACATTGTTTTTGTGGAAAGGGATTTTTCTCTGTTTTGTTCAAAAATAAATCAGATAGAGATTTAATCTTTAGAAGTGGTCCGTATTTCTTGGGCACCCCTGGCCTCTACCTTAATCGATGGAGCTTAAACTTTGATCGGGAACGAGATGTACCTTCTGCTATCCCAGTTTGGGTTCGCCTACCTCATCTTCCATTACACTGCTGGAATGACGAGACGCTTTAGGCAATCAACAACGCTCTAGGAAACTATATAGACAAAGCAGAACCAAAAGGATCCCTGTTTGCATGCACTCGTATCTGCATGGAAGTAGATCTGGAAAAAGGGTTACCTGAGGTAGTAAATATACAAATGGATGGATGGGAACATATTCATAAAATAGAATACGAGCAGCTACCCTTTAAGTGCAAAAAATGCCATGAGTATGGCCATTTTGTAAAAAAATTCCCAAGAAAATCAAGAACAAATTCAAGAAGAAGGTTGGAAGCCAGCAAAGAAAGGGAGGAAAGGCCAGCAAACCACACCCTCAGAAAAAGAGAAAACCACAGAAAAAATCAAAGAAAAGGTGCGGGAAGGGACAGAAGCAACAACTAGTAACCAATTCCAATATTAAGGCATGGAAGAAGGCGAGATCGAGGAATAGGTCAATGAATCAGAGCCTACGATAGAAACTACTCATATCACCATTATTACCCCTAATCCCTCTCCGCAAAAAAAAGTGATAGAAACAATTATGGAAGAAATAGTAACTCTCGGTGGCACCTGGGCGGACAAAGTAAAGCAAAGTGCAGTGCTGCAGCCTTTCTCACCCAATCACTCATCATCCCAAGAATTTCTAGATCCCCATGATAGTGTTTCAGTACCAAATACTAGAGGAAGAAAAACTTTAAAGCATCACCGCGAGCAGGAGGTAGAAAGGGAGCTAGAGTTAGGAAGATAGAAGTGTATAGAAGAAACCAAGCTACTCCAAAATTACAAAAACCCTGGGGGCACAAGGTCAGAAGTAAGATCTCGAGCAGGGTCTCAAGCCAACAAAAAATGATGAAAATCATCTCTTGGGATCGTAGGGGTCTGGAGGGATCCACGAAAGTTGATGCCATGAGAGATATGTTAAGAACTGAAAAACTAGACTTGCTGTTCATTTAGGAGACAAAAATGAAAGATGTGGAAGCTCTAGCGCTTTCATGTCTTTTCTGGAAGGAGTGTCATGGAAAAGCACAAAGTGCCAAGGGTGCATCGGGAGGCATAGAAACATTCCTCTCAAACAACTTTGAGATCAAATCCTTTAAAGAAAGCCATCACTGGCACCTTCTTGAGGTACAGGAAAAAAATAAGCATAACTCAATATTCATCTGCAATGTGTATGGCCCCATTCACTACAGGGACAAAGATGTTTTTTGGGATGATTTAATCAATCTAAAAGATGATCTACATGGAAAAGAGATAGTCATTGTAGGTGACTTCAACATAACAAAAAACCAACAAGAAAAGTGTGGAGGAGTAATAGTAAGGGATCCATATGGTGAATGTCTCGAGGACCTAATTCTTGGCCTAGACTTGCTAGATATTGACATGAAAAAAGGAAATTTCACCTGGAGTAATCGAAGAATTGGAATTGGACACATCGCTGCTAGGCTGGATAGATTTTTGGTGAGCTCCTCCTTTCTTCTTGAAGACCTTCTTCCCTCAGCCTATACCCTTCCTTCAGCTGCTTCAGATCATAAGCCCATTTGTTTGACCCTCTCCCCTCCTGCCAATTTTGGGCCTATTCCTTTCAGGTTCAATCCTCTCTGTCTTCATGAAGGAAATCTTTTGCATTTGATTCAGAATGCGTGGTATTCCATCTTCTCTGGCTCGCCAAGTTATATTTGGGAATGCAAGCTACGCTCTGTTAGAGCAGCTTTAAAATCTTGGAACAAAGAAAAATATACAAACCCTAGAACACTTAAGGGCAAGCTGAAAATAAAACTGGCTGATCTTCATCTTAGTATGGAAAGAAGTGAGATTTCCTCTTC
The DNA here is from genome assembly GCA_027924585.1 of Larix kaempferi. Taxonomy (NCBI): domain Eukaryota; kingdom Viridiplantae; phylum Streptophyta; class Pinopsida; order Pinales; family Pinaceae; genus Larix; species Larix kaempferi. The sequence goes on from BSBM01000428.1 coordinate 9,723,407, forward strand.
CATCATTGAAATGGAGAAGGATCTTAATATCAAGATTCTTAATGCAGCAAGTTTAGAATAAAAAGAATGGAGAATAAAATCAAGACAAACCTGGTTAAAAGCAGGTGACAGCAATACGACATACGTCCATAACCAAACTAAATCTCACCTCAGCCGTAATACCATCACAGAACTGAAGAGTCACAATGGGAACTTGGTATCTGGACAGGGAGACTTGAAGGCTCATGCGCTGGAGCACTTTCGGGACCTTTACATGGATAAAGAGGAATCAGACCCTTTAGCGCAAGCCAACCTGCTTTCAGGTATACCTCAAATCATTTCTGACTCAGACAACTATGAGCTGGACAAACCAATTGTTGAAGGGGAAATTAGAAGGAAATTTAGTCTCTCCATCTAGATAAAGCCCCCGGGCCTGATGGGTTTACCATAAAATTTTATAGAGCAGCATGGGATATCATTAAGGATGATCTGAAAAGAATGTTGAATTGGACTAGAAGAAAAGACAAAATAGGTGGTGCTACTAACTCGTACTTCTTGGCGCTCATCCCAAAAGATAGCAACTCAACCTCCATTGGTATATTCCAATCCATCTTGATTTGTAATACTTCTTATAAGATCCTATCAAAAATCATAGCAACCATAATGAAAAATCTTATGGGGAAAGTCATCTCAGATTCATTCACAGGGTGGTTTTATTGCAAGAGGACAAATACTGGATAATATAATTGTGGTTAAGGAGTGAATTCATTCTAGTTTGGAAAATAAACAACAGGGAATGGCAGTGAAGTTGGATATGGCCAATGCGTTTGACAGGGTCAATCATTTTTTTTTGTTCAAAATAATGGGCAAGTTTGGCTTCTCCAATAGGTTCATTCGATGGGTGAAAGCATTCATAGCCAGGCCTTGGATATCCCCCCTTATTAATGGTAGGCTGACTAAATTCTTCCAAGCTATAAGAGGCTTGCGTCAAGGATGTCTGATGTCTCCCTTTCTCTATCTTCTTGTAGCTGAATCTTTGAGCAGGAAACTCCATTAGATGCAAGGGAGGGGAGAGCTTAGAGGAATCCGGATAACCAGAGGATTTAAAGCAGCCACTCATGCCCAATTTATAGATGATACGATTCTACTTGGAGGTGCCTCCCCTATCATTGTGGAAAGATTCAACAAGGTGTTGTCTATCTTTCTAAGAGCCTCGAATGGTAAAATCAACAAGGAAAAATCCAAAATATACAGCTGGAATTTCCCAATCGGTACATTGAACATAATTGCTAGGATTTTTGGCTTTGAGGTATGTTCAACCTGGAATTCTTTTAGTTATCTTGGCATTCCAATTTTTAAAGAGATGAAAAAAGCAACGGACTGGAAAATCATAATAGATAAGATCAAAATTAAAATATCCTACTGAGGAGCTAGATGGCTCAATATGGATGGCAAATTGATCCTGATAAATTCGATCCCCTCTGCATAACCAATTTATTCATGTTCGATCTGTTTAACACCCAATAAAGTTGTACAGATCATCACTAAATAAATTAGACGGTTCCTCTGGCAAGGAGGAAAAACCAATGGAACGAGAAAGTTTCACCTGCTAAATTGGGACCAAGTCTGCAAGCCAAAAATCTATGGGGGAGCTGGGATTAAAGACCCTTCGATAATGAATCTAGCCTTAGGCGCCAAAATCCTTTGGCAAGTCATCTCAGGAAATAGAGCTTGGTGGAAAGAGATTTTACAGAAGAAGTATATGTCAGGTGACAGAAGAAGGTGTGTAGAAAATATTGACCAGAGAAAAAAAGGTACCCCCATTTGGAACCTGTGCAAGAAAGCGGCTCACATTGTCCAAAAGAATCTCTATTGGATTCCGAGTAATGGGAAGAAGATAAAATTGTGGAGAGACAGCCTTAGAACAAACTCGTGTTAGCCAGCAAGGTTTGCTAGTAATCTTGCAGATATTAAAGCCTGGATGGAGCAAGCTGGACTTGAAACTCTGTTTGACATCTCGGTTTGGTCAAACTTAGGGAGGTGGTCAGGCTAGGCTAAATTAGACATCCTGGAGAACCTTCAAGATGAATACAAGGCCTTTCTGGAGTTACTTCATGGAGCCACACTGGTACATAGGCAATTAAAGGATAGCAGAGGTTGGAGTAAGTCAGGTGAGTACACGGTTAAAGAAGGATATCGAACTCTGGACACCACACAAAGAATTAAAGACAAAAAAATGGATAAAGGTTTGGGGAAAAGACTGCCCTCCAAAAACCAATGCTTTCAATTGGATGCTAGCACATAGGAAAATTCTCACAGCCGAGAATCTCAGAAAAAGAGGTATTGAAGGACTAGCAAGATGCGTCCTATGAAGAGACAATAGAACACTTATTTTTAGACTGCAAATTTGTGAGGGAAGTTTGGCATAGAGCATACATTGACCTGGGTTTCGAGGTAACATTGCTGACAATATGGGATGACTTATTTGCTTGTTGGAAAAATTATTATACCGGATCTCTCAATAATAAGCCTGACTTTAAAAGGGCTTGGGAAGCCTACCCAAAGTTCATCTGCTAGAATCTATGGGTAGAAAGGATTAAGGGAATCTTCGAAGAAAGCTGCACCAACGAAGCCTACCCAAAGTTCATCTGCTGGAATCTATGGGTAGAAAGGAATAAGGGAATCTTCGAAGAAAGCTGCACCAACCCAAGAAGGGTTCTTGCATCTGCGAAAGCACTATGGGAGGAAGCACTAATGGTCAAAGGGTTGCTGAATATAAAAAAGGAGCCTCTAACCGTAGAGGAAAAGATATGGGCTATGGACTTCCTAAACCCTAGACTATCTCTTACCCCTGCTTCATCCTCACGAAGGCCAACTTCTGAGAATTGGCAAATTAGAAAGACTGCAGAAGATTTTCAGAAGTGGAAGAGCAGCATTGGGTGTAATGCTCTTTTCTTTGACGGGGCCTCGAAAGGCAATCCAGGGTTAGCAGGAGTGGGTGGAGTCTTGTTAGACTATGACGGAAATAAGATGAAGGAATATTCTTGGGGGTTAGGAAGGATGACGAATAACAACGCAGAATGGATTTCCTTATTAAAAGGTCTGGAAATTGCTAGAGAAGAAGGCATCTTGATCCTGATAGCCATCGGGGACTCAATGATAGTGATAAGAGACGCTAGAGATTTTCTCACAAATAGAAAAAATCCCATCTCGAAACACCACTACATTCTCAAAAGCTTAACAAATGAATTCAGAAACATTAATTTTCTTCATATTCTAAGAAGCAACAATCAACAGGCAGACAGATTGGCCAACAAGGGAGTCAAAAAAGATCGTGGGGTCTTGAATATTAATCAGATGGGAGATAGCCAGGCTTGGATTCTGTAATAGTTATACACTTGGGTTCTACATAATTCTCAAATATGATTTTTTTAAATTCTTCAGACATAAATTCTTCATCCTATGAGAAGACCATGGAGCATCCTTCATTCCACTACAGAAATCAAATGAAGGGTCCTGCTCTATTTGGCCCATTTTGGAGCACTCCCAAGAGGGTTAGGAGGCCATTATAGGTTGAGCTGCAGAACGCAAAGCAGGAAGGGCTAAATCTGATTTTGATTGAGGATGAGGACTCAGACTTTGAGAAGGAAATATTTGATATACAAGATGTTCGTGAGCAGCTGCAAGAATTGCAACCTCAAATTGGCCTGCTACGAATGAACACAAGAAAATGATGCAACATTGTTTTCCCTGATTTGTGACTCAACCATTGAGGCTCGGGATACCATTAATAAGCTCATGGAGATGATAGATGGCATAGCTGTGGCCATATAAAGCACTCGCTCTTGAACATGGAGATATTGAAAAACAAGATCGGTTTGGGACCAATGCCCTGATGAAGATGTTCGTTCTGGGGAACATTTCCAGGCTTATTTTCTTCCTCAAATTCTGAAAAACAATAAAAAGACTCAGCAACTTCAGTTTGGCTAAGATCAACACCAGAACTTGTAGTTTTGCTTTCCACCATGCACTGTATCAAGGATCTTGATGGCAGTCTGATCTCGTACTATATATACTGTTTTTGGTTTAATCTTTAGTAGAGAAGCTTGTTTTCATCTTAAATTTTACTGTGGCAATAGCAGTTTATGGGCATATTAGCTTCAGATTGAAAAGAATGTAAACAGAGATGGGTCAACTCCTGATAGTAGAATTTTTTGACTTTCTCCATCATTTTGTAATCCCTATTGGTTCTTCTTTTTTAATATAAAACCCCAACCGTTTATGTAAAAAAAAAAAATTGAGATCAACATCCAATAGAGTGCATGTAAATGCATTATTGGTTTTTAACAAATCTTCTTCTTCATATTCTGTAAGTGGAATTTCAATATCATCACATTCAGAATTATCATCAACTGAAGGGTACTTACCTTCACTTGTATCTGAAGCTTGTACCAGCTTTTCTTCTTGCTTCTCATCCTTGAATTATGTTTCATTTTCTTTGTCTTGAATTTTCTTTTGGTATTCTTCTCCCAGCTTGAACCAGATATCCTTGGCAGAGGTGTATTCTTTTACTTTTTCTTTGATAGGGATTGAGAGTCCATCCATCAGAAACTTCAATGCAATCTTGTTGTCTTTCTCAACTGCTGTTTTTTTCTTCTTGCTAGGTTGGACAAGTGGGTTAAGCACTATTTCCCAAACACCGAATTGCTTTAGTTATTCTTTCATTCTGCTTCTCCACCCAAAATAATCTGATGTATCAAAGGCTGGAACTTCATGATTGAATTTTGCTGGTCCTTCCATATTGTGCTCACAAATCCCTTCAAGCTTGCTAGGTTTATGATGAAGGCCTTCTATGATACCAATTGATGTACCCAATAAATCACTAAGAGGGGGGGGTGAATCAGTGAGTGAACACTTATTACCAATTTTAACTTCCTCTTCAATACTTAGACTTATATAATTTTCAAATTTACTTTAACACCACTTTCATCAATCTCTAAACTATACTTCAGTAATAATCAACTTAAAACATATCATTCATCAATTAAAACACATTATAAGAGACACAAGATATAGGCTTTTTAATCTTTTTATATTTCTTCAATAGGCTACAACTGGTGGGTCTATCAGCTTCAACTAAATCAAAAGCACCAACTTCTATTTCAAGACTCAGCTTGGGCTTTTTCTCAGATCCAACTAAGAAAAATAATTACAAGGCCTAGCCTGTAGTTACAAACAAAAATCATTACATCTCATCAGTTTTCACTTGTCAACACAGTCATGTCGTATAAATAACTTGCTTCCAATTTTGCTATCCAAGCATGTCATCATTTATTCAATTAGTACTGTTTCCCTATCATCAATCTGTCCATGTCATTTTTTTCTGTCAATCGCCATATCCTCATTTTGTCCCCAAACATATCATTGTCTTCCCATAAACATGTCATGTTGTCTCTGTCATCGTCTTTTAGCCACCCAAAATCATAGATAAATAAAAGAAGAACATTTACTTCTCCTCCTCCATCTGCTGCTGCCCTCGAACCTTTCCTCAGACTTCTCTTACCCGAAAATTAGAGCTTCTTTTCACACTAAAAAAAACAACGCCCAAATAAAACTTTGTCCTCTCTATTTTTACTTTTGTTCTCCACAAATTTTGGAGGCCGACATGTCAAGTTCATTTTTTTTTGTCATTTAATAATTCAATTAAATCAAATGATATTTTTCATTTCCATGTTATCCTTATCAAATATATATATGTATCTATTTAACCTTTTTACCACATCATCATAGTGGGCTTGTCACCACTTAATTGTTTTCATGCCATGTCATCTCCTTTTCATATGGCCTTCATACCCGCAGGGGCTCTTTTTACTTGTCCACACATGCCTCCAAATATGCCCGCAAGATGCATCTAAAATGCTTGCAGTCTCCTTCTAGAATTGCCCACAAAGGGTCATGTAAATGCCCACATGGGGGCCTTAATTATGCCCGCAAGGGCTCTACAAAATGCCTGCAGGCTCTAGAGAAAATGCCCGCATAGGGTGTTTAGAAATGCTCACAGTGCTACATGAAAAATGCCCGCAGAGGCTTATCAAATATACCCACAAAGGGCCTTCAATGTCCTCCAATAAATTCCCACAGATGGTGCTAAGATTCCCGCAAGCATATCTTTAAAATGCCCGTAGGCCTTCTTAAAATGCCCGTAAGGGCCATCAAAGATGCCCACAATGGGATATAAAATTCCCGCATGAGCCCTCTTTTATGCCCGCATGGTATTCAAAGAAATGCCCACAATGGGCCTTTAAAATGCCCTCCAAGGGACCTTCAAACGCCCGCAGCTTTCCTCCTTTGTCCTTGCCAAGTCATGAAATTTTGTCAACTCATTTACCATGTCAACACTTTGTGAAGAACCTGCAATAATTAATTAATGAAAACACATGAAATAGCATAAATAACAGAACTCAGAATCACTTTTATATTGATCGTAGGCCACTTCAAGGGGGAAACCTCCTCAAAGCTTTATATGTGGAAATTGATGCATAATTTGAAGGAGTGGTTCCCCTGTAGCATCCTCGGGTTGCATTCCGGCCCACTGATGCCTTTTGAGTTTCAGGGAGGATTGCTTGGAAGGCTATAGATGAAGAAGGACCATATCAGTTGCGTGAAAAGTACACTTAGAATGGTGTTGATCGGCTTGTTGTTTCAGTCGAATTCTTTCCATGTGAAGATTGTCCTGCAGAATGAGAAGAATCTGATCGCGGTTTCGAAGAACCGAGTCAATTGCCTGAACTGGGGAGATGTTGAGCGTGTATGGAAGAAGAACTAACGGTGCCTATCCATAAACTGCTTCATACGGTGTCCTTTTAGATGTGATATTGTACCACTGGAGTGCTCCTAGGAAATCCATAGAAATAGATGTCCACATCTGTGTAGGGATGGGCAAGGGTTCTAGCAATCCCGAAAGGAGTGTCGTTTCACCCTTGTTGACCTAACAAGTATCACACTCAACCACCATCTAGTGAATTTTCATTTTCAGTCTCTGCCAAAAGAAGTTACATTGTTTCCGGTCATAGGTTTTGAGGAACCCAGAGTGCCTTGCCGATGAAGAAGCATGGAGTTCATAGAAGAGATAGCCCTGTTGAACAGATTGCAACCAATTTGGAACACGCAGAGAAATAGCTGTAAGAGAAACTGGGTCATCAAATTGGTGAGAAGGAGCATCTGCCACCATATTATCCTTAACCTTCTTATAAGTGATCGCATAGTCATACCCCATGAGTTGGATAACCCATTTCTGGTGTGCTGCTGAGGAGACCCGTTGTTCTAGAAAATGTTCCAGACTCTGGAGATCAGTCTTGATGCAGAAATAATTTCCTAGTAGGGATGGATGCCACTTTTGTACTGCATGCAAAATAGCCATCATGTCCTGCTGAGATGTCGAGGTGGCTAAATTCTTACTAGAAAGGTCTCTTGAAGGTGACGATCCCACTGGTTCAGCAAAGACACCTGCATATCTATCCAAGGAAGTAGGGGAGACCATTGATGGGTGCATCTGAATGGAATGGAGTTGAACGATGACACCATGTGAAGTCTTCTTAAGGATCTTTTCCAGACAACATGAACTAATGATGCTGAGAGACCCTTGTTGTAAGCCCTTAAATTTGTATTGTTTCCCATTGACTGAAAACTGCATCCAAAGTTCAGTAGAATCCCATAAGATGGGGCCAAGCGTGCGTAACCATTGAACACCCAAAACCACATCACATCTGGCTAGTGACAAGGCAAACATGTCAGAGCGCAGGTTATAATATTCCAGAGAGATACGCACATTGTGACACTTCCCCTTGCAAGGTAAGGTGCCCCCATTGGAAACTATGACTTCAAAGTTGGAGCAAGGATGGACAAAACAATCAAGCTGTTTAGCGATCTGAGGGTCAATGAAGTCATGAGTGCTACCAAAATCAATGAGTATTGTAAGAGGAAGCTGCTTGAAGTAACCCTTGACCTGCATTGTTTGGGGGGTGGTGATGCCAGATAAAGCATGGAGAGATATCTCTGGTTGTTCATCCTGAGATGGGGGGGTCAATAGGCGACTCCTGAATGTCGACCTGATCATCCATTGTATCTAGAACTTCTTCACCAATTTTAGAAGCAAGCAGAGAATCCATATCCAAGAGATAGAGCTTTTGTTGAACACATCTATGTCCCCGAGTGAATTTCTCATCACAATTATAACAAAGCCCTTTTTCTCTGCATTCCTGCATCTCTGTTTCAGACAAATGCTAGATAGAAGTTGGTTGAGGAGCTGGCGGGATGGGAGGTCGTTGAGAACCCATATTTCGAAAGGGAACAAAAGTGGGTTTGGAGCGCTGTTGGGCTGCAATCTTGTCTTCTGCCAACTTAACCAACCCTAGGACTTCCATCATTGTGTTGGGATAGAACATTTTAACCTCTGACCGGATTTCATCCTTAAGACCACTAATAAAACAACTCCTATAGAATTCATCATACAATCCTTCTATGTGATTGGCTAGTTTCTCAAATTATGTCTGATACTCTCTTACAGTGCCAATTTGACCAAGTTTAGTGAGTGCTCCGGTGAAGTCATCAAAAGCACTAGGACCAAATCGTTGCAAAAGGAGTTGGCAAAAATCCGTCCATTTTGGCTCATCACGAGCCTTGATGTACCAACAGTACCATTGAAGGGTTTCATGTTCCAAATGAAAGGATGCAAGTGAAACTTTTTGGACATCAAAAGTATTATGCAGACTGAAATACTGTTCTACACGATAGATCCATCTAGTTGGATCAGTACCATTGAAGCGAGGAAATTCAAGCTTCGAACCATGGAAATTGCTAGAAGAAGAGAACCCATTTGTTGCAGATTCTGATTCTTGCTGTCGGTTATTGTTCATGGTTGAATGTTGAAGATGGAGGCTAAGAAATTTTTCATCCAGATCTTGGATTTTGGTTTGGATGGCTACAAGTGCTTCCTCCATGGTTTTTGCTCATGCGTGGGTGACAACCATAACCAGGAGTCTTTTTTTTTTGGTGGGAATGGATATAAAAACACAAACAAAAGCGTATTTAGTAAAGGGAAATTTGGATTTGGGAAAAACTCGGATGGGTAATTGGGGTTTGACTAGGTTTTGGACACTTTCTAATGGACAGGGAAGCAAAAAATGGGGATTTCAGAAGCGGGGTGAAAGAATGAGAAAATTTGTCAAAGAGGGACAAATAAGCAGAAATAGGGAATGAACATGGTGGCAAAATTTGGAGGCGAGTGGGTGAAAATTGAAGAAGTTATGGAAAACCCTAAAAATAGACAAATGTGAGATTTTTGGCTTTGGGAAGTAGAATTTGGGATAGGGTCCTTAGGAATGAAATATGCAGAATGGGATTGCAGGGGTGTCTAGAAATTTTCCAGGGAAACAGACTTAAAATAAGGGAGATATGGCGAAAAAATGGAATTTTATACTTTTTTTTTCTTTCAGAAATGGATCTACAATGACGCAGAAGGAATCAGAACAATTGGATCTGAAATGACGTGGAAGGGATAAAAAATGGCTGGATCTGAAACGGTTGGATCTAGAATGGCTTGGAATGGATCTTAAATAGATCTGAAATGGATGGATCTGGAACGACTTTTAGAATGGATCTGAAACAGCTGGATCTGGAATGACTTTTAGAATGGATCTGAAACAGCTGGATCTGGAACGAATTTCAAAATGGATCTGAAATGGATGGATCTGGAACGACTTTTAGAATGGATTTGAAACGGCTGGATTTGAAACGGCGCGGCAGTGATCGGCAATAGTTCAGCTAAAATAGATATGGACCCCAGGTATGTGCACCTTCCTAACAGTTCAGAGATTTCACTCGGCCACCAATGCTATCTGATGGCTTGCGTATTGGGGTAGTACCCTTCACTCCACGGCTCAGGTAAAACTGATAACCGCTTTGCCACAAACGACAGCTCTTGGTTTACCTCACGGGTGGGAACTAGTCAATCAGGTAGGGGTCATTTCCCGTTTCGCTGGTAGGTCCTCTCAATGGGCCAACTACTTTGGGGTTCCTGTGGTACTCCTCACAATGAGTTTTAGGGATTATGCCCAAGTACTTCCCATAGTTAAGCGGATAGGGATTATTCCTAGATCCGAACTCACAACAGATGCGAATTTATTTTTTTTGGCAGAAATTCCACCTAATGAGCCCAAGAAAGTGCTCTGATACCAGATGTGAAGAACCTGCAATAATTAATTAATGAAAACACACAAAATAGCAGAAATAACAGAACTTAGAATCACTTTTATATTGATCGCAGGCCACTTCAAGGGGGCAACCTCCTTTGAGCAAGCTCAATACAAATAACTTCACAGTACCTTCATTGGTCTCAACACAAACTTATATACTAAGTCTAGGCGCCAATACCATGGGTCAATACCATGTGTCAATACAAACCATGGGCCAATACAAAATATGGATCAACAATTATTACGGGACGACTTACAAAGCATATGCATCCAACAACAATAATACAAACTATGGATCAACAAATACTACGGGACAACTTACAAAGCATATGCGTCCAACAACAATATACTAACAAAGTAAATAGAAGGGTTGACATGGGTTCCTAACACACTTGTCATGCTTTGTCTTATATCCATGCTTGCCTAGTCACCATCATCTTCACATATGCCTCGTCATTAATCCATGTCACCAAGCCATGTTTCTTGTCCCACTTACCAACACTTGTCATACTTGTCATGCTTGTCTATTTTCATACTTTGCTTGTCATGTCCTCAATGTTGCTTGCCATGTCCTCTTCTTCAATTGCTTGTCCTCCAACTTGCCATTGTCCTTTTCCTTTGTCTTATGCCATGTCTTGTCACCTTGTCATGTCATCATGCTTAACCTTTGTCATTAATGTGTTGTCATCAATGACAACTATCCTCATCAGATATTGGGGTTGGTAAGTAGTTAGAGGTAGAGAGAGAGGGGGAGTGTTAAGTGGTTAGAGATTAAGGGTTAGTGAGGGTTAGGGAGAAGAGGAGGAGAGAGATATGGGGGGTGGGGGTTTAGGTGGAGGTGGAGGAGTAGGGGAGTGAGAGAGAGTGATAGAGGGGTTAGTAAAAGTTAGGGGGAAGAGGGGGGGGCTAGAGAGAGAGAGAGAGAGAGAGGGCAGGGGGTTAGGGTTATGGGGAGGAGTAAGGTGATTATAGAGAAAGGGGGGTATAGTTGAGGAGGGTGAGTGTTTGGGTTAGAGAGAGAGAGGGGGGGAGGGAGGGAGGGAGGGAGAGACATTGGGGGGTGGTAAGGGGTTAGAGGTAGAGAGAGAGGGGGGGAGTGTTAAGGGGTTATAGGTATAGATAGATAGGGAGTGTTAAGGGGTTAGAGGTAGAGACATAGGGGGGTGAACTAGGATATTGGGGGTAAGTCGAGAAGGGGAGAAACATAGTGAGATAAGGGGTTATATATATATATATATATATATATATATATATATAGAGAGAGAGAGAGAGAGAGAGAGAGAGAGAGAGAGAGAGCAAATGGTGCGGTGGTGTGTTAGGGGGTCGAGAGAGAGAGAGATAGGGGTGGGGGTTAGGTGTAGGTGGAGGAGTAGGGTTAGGGGAAGAGAGGGAGAGCAAGGTTCTTTTGTATAGGATTATGGGAAAGATAGATTAGTGCGGTATGAATCTAGGGGTGGGAGGATATGGGTTTAGTGAAAATTAAGGTAGTTAGAGAGAGGAGGAAAGGGGTAAGAGAGGGAGATAAGGGAGGGGATATAATAAGGGTTTTGGGGAGAGACATGAATAGGTCGAGTATGGGAGAGAGAGAGTGAGAGGGTGTTAGCAAGAGTTAGGGGGAGGAGGGGAGTGAGAGGGAGAGGAGGCCAGGGTTAGAGGAGGAGTAGGAGATGGGTGTTAGGGGTTGAGGAGGGATATGATACATGGTTGTGGGGCTCTTTGGGAGTAGGGGAGGGGGTCTATTAGGGGGTTTGGGGGGTGTTGGCTAGAAGAACTGTCTTAGGCCAACTAGGGAAAAACAGTCCACACACTCAACTTCGTACAGTTTAGTATGTGTTTGGAATAACTGTCTCTCACAGGATTTAAGGCCCTGCTGCCTGTGTTTTGTGCTCTCAAATATAGAGAGTCTCCTAAGGTGAGCAAATCTTGAAAAAGAAACTAACTGTTAACAACTATAAAAAATCCTAGAACTACTTATGTTCTAATCCTAAAGACTATCTAGAAACAAAAATTAGTGATTGCTAATATTATTCTATGGTAAACTAACTTATGCTAACCTATCTAAAGCCAACATTCCTATCTCGGCCAAGAGCAAAGGCTTGTTATTTGACTGAAAATCTAAAGTAAGAACAATATTCACTAGTTAATATTTAGTGATAAACATCCTAAACAATAAAGGTGAATTTAAATTATTTTATAACAGATAAAACACAACTATTATAAAGTAATCTATATATGAGAACTTCAAACCAAAAGCCAAGATTCACTAATAGAATTATGTTATCCAGAAAACATGAAAGATATAATTAAACTAACTTGCAATTAGAACAAGATCATTCTGCAAACTAGATAATTACAAAATTTGATCAACCACTATTGACATCATAGAAAAAGCTCATCAACATCAATGAGTAAGCAAATCAATTAATGATTCAGACAACATAAGCATTCGAATTTCTCATGAAAACATTTCACATACAATCTAAACACATTTATATATGAAAAGCAAACAAGATAACAAAAGGAGAAATGAATCACACAGTATTGATTATCCAAAACTTAGCTAAGGTTTCGGTATCCTGGCACATTTGACAGTCATCAGAAGAAGTTCATGAGACAATCTGTGTAAACAAAAAAAAAGTATTGTTGTATAATAAAATCTCCCCAATGTCTTAGAAATCGAACCCCTCATCAAAGTTTTGGGATTGTTTATATAGAAAAAGAAACGAGCATCTAACTTCCTATCAGTTCTATTTTCTTGGAACCACGTGGATCCCTACAATAATAACATATCACTTAATGCTACTTCTGATATAACTGGAATGTATGGCAGCTGGTGACACCTGGATTGTAATAACACATAAGATAATCTTCAGAACTTACTAGATCACTCCAGTATCATTATTCCTGGGCATGATATAATTTGCATTAATCACCATCAACTGTCGATGCCAAAAATGGGATATGATGCCAATGAAAGGAACCAACTGCGTGTGTATAGGGTTTTGAACAGGTACACTTCAACAAAATGAACTCCAAATTTGAAGCCACGTGATTGACCTTCATTTCCAAGATTGCATAACACCTGGATTTTTTTATAAAACAAATCAGTTAGGAATTGTAAACAAATACCAATAATTGATTAATACAGATATAATAATGAATAGGATGTCTGCAGAATTTTTAATTCTGTAGACGTCCTCATAAAAAGAAAAACTCTGTATTGAAATAACAAATTGGTTATATTTGCTGACCTGTATAGATCCGATTTCATATCACCTGACCATTCAAACAAAATCATAAAATAAAAAATGAACCTCATTTTAAACAACATTATGATTTTGTAGATGACTGAACTGATACTTGAACTGGGACCACCTTCCTTGCTTCATTCAATTTAGCTTTGAAACTCAGAGCCCTTGTTTTGGCAATCTTGTTTTGCTTGATTAATCGTTTATTTTTCATTAGAAGATTCCTACCATAAGCCTTGTACTGGGTTTTATTCTCCTTCAAAGAATTCAACTTATTAACCAAAGAGGACAAGTCAGCTTTTAAACCCACGATCTCTTCCATGGAAAATGTATTAACCACTTGTGCTTCCTTCAGCTCTATTTCTAAAGATGAACTAACTTGAGCCACGGGTATTTCAACAGGTGGATGCACATGTTCCATGTTTGGCCTTGTTCGCAGCTCTTGGTTCACTTCTTGTTCTGCTGTAGGCATTGGATTGGATTTGTGAACACTTATACCTTCATGCTGAGTGGCTGACACATACATAAGGTTGAGGATTGTGGGTCCAATGGGAGCTGGACGTGGTTGTGACTCAGAGGAATCACTCAATTCAACCAATGGGGCATCTTCTACAACTAGTTCCCTTTTTGCAAAAAGTGCACCAGCCATGTTGCGAGTAGTTCGGCGAATGGCTTGATCACTAAGCATTTTGCTAACTTCTTGTTTTGCTGGTTTGTGACAGGGATTGATCTGTGGATGAAGCTGAGGATCACATGGGGGAGGTGGAATAGTCGCAGGTTGACTCGTTTGGGGCAGAGGACTATCACACGGTACTTCGGGGTTTAACTCAACCTTGGGGTTAGAATGACCGATACTTGGGGTTTGGCTGGGTTCAAGCACTTCATCTTCAAAATCATTTTGAGACCCCTGTTCTTCTAACAACTGCTCAACCCGTTTAGACCTGGTTTTGGACCTCCGACGGGGCCATTCGTCGTTTTCCCCGAAATTATTGCGGGTAAGGAAAGATTCCCATGAATCACCCAACTCCCCTAGCTGGTAAGAAACAAGAATTTTGATAAGCTCATGGTGAAATAGGCTGCGTTCTTTATCCCCTATATTTTACTGATAAGTGACAGCCATCTTCTCCAGACTACTCAAAAAATAATAAGGCATATTTACAGAATTCCCTCTAAAAATCATCAATAGCTTGATATGATAAAACTGGGTTTGAGATAGATGTCCCTCGCAGGTAACATACTTGATAATGAGCCCGAGCATGGAACGCCATTTCTTCTTTAGCAGACGAGACGGGGAACTGCACTTGTATTCAGTTTTTCGGTTAGCTGGAGTCAAGAACTACTTCCATTCATTGTTTTTTAAATGCTTACCCTTGTACCAGCATTCTCCCTCCATGGGCAATCCAATAGCTCGAGACACAAATTCCTCTGATAATTCCAACACAATATCACCAACATGTGCTTTCACACCATCAAACGAAATCGCAAATGCCCTAGAGACCATTAGATTAAATCCAGAGAACCTCTGTAGGAACCCTAACCATCCTGCCCTTGTCACCATTTCACGACATTCAGGAGCGGCATCTAAGTATTCGTCGCCTATAAGCTCAAACCTAGGCACAGGGGCCATGGTAACGATGATACAAAGCTCTGGGATCCTCACAACCCTGGCAGAACAACGAAATGAGCTCATCCTTGGCCCGAAAAGGTTAATGAAAATCCCAACTGACTTCATCTCATCAAGGTACTGTAGACACTCATACGCAGTCATGGAAGGTGGAATCATAATTCCTTAGAACTGGTAAGGGTTATCAAAAATCGCAGAAGGCTCAAGGTGCAATAATAACCGCTCAGAGGAATGATAGTAGGGTGAGAGTTAGACATGACATTTGCCCCATGTGAAACAATAGATGGCAAAATGGTATGGTTACGCAGCAATGAAAACCTTCGATCATATGATATTTCCCATATTAGCTGACACCTTCCCATAAAATCTAATGCATTAGATATAACCAAAGTTCAAAAGTTTAAAACCTAAGTTAATGGTTATCATCGCATGATCCTCTACCACTTGATATCATTAATGTCATAACTCAATAATGCACGATAATGTCGATTCAATCAAAATCAAGATAATCATAGTGATAAATAAATAAACAAATAATTAATGAATGTGGTTAAGATTTCAATTATCTTTTAAGAATCATGTTGATCAGCTATGATCGAATCATTTGACATTACCTTAGGCATCATAAAAAAACATTTTATCATTTTATGGATCTTATCCCATTATAAATACAAAAGTCTACAAATAAGGATAAGTAGATAAATAAAATGAGCTTATAATATTGGTATGAGACCAGCATTAATATTCATGATTGTCACCAGGAGATTAATTTGATGAAAGGTAACTCATTAGACCAAACACATAGATGGGAGAGACAACTTAAAATGTGATGAATTAGTCTATTAAGTCAATAGTTTAAGATCATCAATGAAATGAGTTTGTTTGACTTTGGATTTGTAAAGATGCCCAATATGGTAAAGATTAGGAGCTGCTAATTTCAGGATCATGTAATTCACAAATGATCAACCAGAAAGAAAAAACCAAGTCAAACGGTTTAATTAAAATGAAGGCTGATGTGAATTCCCCTATGCCAATCGACCTATCAACTTTATTGGGATTACCTTCAGAATCAAAGATTCTGAAGGAACTCCTAAAATATAATGGATGAGTGTCGATCAAAGTGGTGACATGCAGTATGGTTCCTGGTCTTCGAAACTTATATCATGACCAATTGGATTTTAGTGCTCAATTGCTCCAGAGGGTGTTGCTTGCCAACAAATGGAGACATGCTGGGAATGTGCAAGTTATATCTGTGCAAAGGGAAAAAAATTTCAATACCTCAGATAATCATAAACAATGTTTCAAAGCACCAAACTCCTGTTTGGATGATTCAAACCTACACTAGTTCCAACATGTTGGCCTCACTTATTCAGCAACAATGAGCCTTTTGCTGTTATCTGAGCATTCCTTACCTACTTCAACTTTTGACAATCAGTGTAAAGAATGACTTACTAGAGGAAATCTTTGAGGCTTGAGACAGTTTAACCAATGTCAGTGAAATATATGGCTAGTCAAGAATGCCAGATAATTCTCTTCTCTTGCAAACAAAGGAAGTAGGTGATATTTATTCATTTTCATTCATTCTCCTTTTTTTTTTTGAATCTATATACAGATGAAATAAATATGAAAATTTCTAATTAGAGATACTACCTTAGCTTGGTGACTAAATGATGGTAGCGTTATTCACCAGTCCTACCAGAAACTGATCAGGCCAGCTCATAATGAGACTTCCTTCCCCCTAGCTTTTAAACCAAGGATCGTTGTCCTGGCTTGATGACCAGATGTGTACAACGTCAATCCAATAGAACTTATGACCATAACTAGACCGGCTCAGGATGAGACCTTCTGTCCTTTGATTAAATTTTCTCATATTCAAAATTAAAAAAAAAAATTAAAACATTTTTTTTTTTAGTTCAAGACTACTATTCAGGCTTGGTGACCAGAAATTAACATCATCATTCACATGAAATACTAAAGATAGATAGGTTGGCTCGTGATGAGACCCCCTGATTCTCATTTTTTTTCAAACAAGAATCATCACCCCGGCTTGGTGACCAGATAATGGTGCTGTCATCTTCGGTAGTGCTGATGATCATGATAGGTCGGCTTTATAAAAAGACCTCCTGTTCTTGAAATAAAATTTTATGATTATGGGTTATTTACAAAGTATTTACAAAAAACTTGAGTTCGAAAAGCACTAGCCTCTTGAGATAGCTTGAAAGTTTCTAAACATTGGTTGACTGATCTACAGGCCTAATAGACACTACTGGAACCAGTAAATAAGTTTCCTGAGTCATTGGTATTTTGGGTAGGCATTCAAATATAACAGTTAAGGATTGCTACGAAAGATAGTAGGTTCACATACCAAAACCAGTTGTGAGAATTAACTTACCTTACAGGCATCAGATACTTTGAAGCAAAATCGATAATTACGATCTGATATGTATTTCATTTATCCCAGTCGACACAGTTTTAACAAGTGGAAAATCTTCCAAGCCGTTCATATGCTTAGGCCAGATCCGAGCAAAAGTGTATGGTATATCTGCTAAAGAAATATATACAACAAGAAGGGGGTTGATTATGTACAAAAGCAACAAATCAGGTCAGGATGACTCTATGACTCAGCTGGATTAATATAATTCTGCACAATGAAATCTACCAAAACACTGAGTCACTTGATTTATTAGCAAGGAAAAATTTGTTGAATCAACAATCATTTAAATCACCCAAATCTGATAAAAGAAAACAGGAATCACTATATTCAATTGAAGGCATGCAGATTTGCTTCATGTACAGCAATTAAGAAATAATAAAAGATGATGAAGTCATAAAAAATTAACTAAGAAGTTGGTCGACCTCATTATGAATAGACAAACATCAAATGAGTAACTAAAATCAAGATGGCCTTGATAATGAAACATTGTCGATGTAATCAATCACCAGATATTGATAAGTAAGTATAATTGATGACTGATATGAAAAGTGATCAGAAAATGTGAGACCATCAGATTAGATAACCCTAAAAAAAAAAACTAAACAAAGCTAACTATGTACAAAAATATTTACAACGAAAATGTACAATGAGAATGGATCGAACAGTGCAAAACTACTAGAAGTATTTCTTAAGGACCTGCCCGTTCACCGGAAAGGTATCAGGTTGTCCTTGCAGAGTTTGCAACCAAAAGGTGCTAGGGCCTAACTTTTCTGCTATGATATATGGGCCTAGCCAAAGTCTCTGAAATTTCGTATGGTCTTTTTTGTCCTCGTGTGCTTTATCCCATTTTAAAACAAGATCACCTATCTGAAACTCTCTGTCTAAGGATGACCCGTGATCAAACCAGGATTTAACAATTTTCTGATGCTTCGAGAAATGTCGTTTTTCATTTTCCCTCTCCTCTTCTAATTTCAACAGCATATTTATTCTTTTTTCAATTGCAGAACATTTTGTGTCTTGTACAGATTGCACAAGTTGTAAGGAAGGCAAGAACAGATTAGGAGGGAGTATAGCCTCAGTACCATATACCAGAAAGAATGGGGAATTACCGATAGAAGACTTTGGGGTCACTCTGTTGGCCCACAATGCTTGATACAGAACAGTGTGCCAATTCCTGTGGCTTTCAACTATTGACCTTTTAAGAATTTTCAGTAAGTTCTTATTTGTTTATTTGACAAGGCCATTGCCTTGGGGATGATAATTAGCTGAAAACCTGATTCTGATTCCCTTTTCTACTGCAAACTCAGTCAATTCTCCAGAAGAAAAATATGATGCATTGTCAAAAACTAAAGAGTCAGGCAATCCAAATCTAGTAATTATATGAGTCTCAACAAAATCGAGTACCTAACTTGTATTGACTACCCGCAGAGGAGCAGCTTCAGAACAATGGGTGAAATAATCAGTAGCAGTTATGATGTATTTATGTTGGAGAGAAGATGGAGGATTGACTGGGCCCACTATGTCAAGCCCCCACTATTGAAAAGGTCTGTCCACAATCACTGATTGTAAAGGGAAAGATGGCCTTTTGATTCTACCAGAGGCCCACTGACAATCCTGGCACTTTCTTACAAAAGAATGAGCATCTTTAAATAAAGTTGGCCAAAAATAACCTGCTCTCAGGACTTTGTGAGCAGTAGTGTCACCTCCGAAGTGACCACCAGCAAGCCCATCATGTAATTGTCTCAAGACTGATTCAGACTCTTCCTTTTCTAAACAACGGAGCAAAACACCATCTGCATTCTTCCTGAAAAGTATGTTATTCACCAACTGATACTGTGCTGATTTCAACCTGACAGCTCGCTTTTTCTTTGGTTCCAAGTGATCTGGAGCACTTCCTATTTCCAGATAAATGCGAATGTTAGTGTACCAAGATTTAGCAGGATCTGGGATAAAATAAATTTCCTTTTGCAGCAATGAAGCATCTAAGGGTAAGTAATCTTGACTTGCAGGTAAATGAGTTGATTCAGCTGCTAATTTACATAATCCCAATCCTTGTACAACCTGAGAGGGTTTAATCTCTAGGTCGTACTCCTGTAAAGAAGCCATCCAATGTGCCCGTTTCTCTCCTAAATCCTTCTGTACTAACAGGTTCCTTACTGCGGAGAAAGGAACAATGAATTTTGTTTTTGACTTTAGGAGATAAGGTCTGAAGTGTTTGACCGCCTTAAACACAGTGAAAGCTTGTGATAATTTAATTCATCTCCCTTCAAATTCGAACTCATGAATGAAATTGGCACTTCATGGTCTTCCTGGTTCTTCTGAGTAAGGACAGCAGCGTAGGATATGTCAGAGGCAAAGGTGTACAGAATGAAATCTTTCTTAAAATCGGGGCCCAAAAGTGCAGGGGCCTCAGCAATGGCTTCTCTTATCCTAACGAATGACTCTTTCTCTTTCTCTTCCCATATAAAGTTACTATCTTTCTTTATCATGTTCTGCAGTGGATGAACTATATTTTAAAAACTAGGGACAAACCTTCTTACAAAATTTATTTTTCCCATGAAGGACTGCATAGCTCTCTTAGTAGTAGGAAAAGGAATTTTAGAGATGGCTTCAGTCCTTTCCGGGTCAATCATAATTCCTTCTTTTGATACCACAAATCATAGAAAAATTCCTTCAGTGACTGCAAAGATCGTCTTTTGGGGGTTTAGAGAAATGTCAAACCTCCTACATCATTCAAGGAATTTACGCAGGTGGAAGATATGATCAGATCTGTTCTTAGAGTATACTGTAACGTCATCCAAGTAAACCACCACAGAGTGATTGATCAAACCTCTAAAAGCAACATCCATTTCCCATTGGAATGTGGCCCCAACGTTTATTAATCCAAAGGGCATCTTCCTATAGGCATAGGTTCCCCAAGGGGTCCTAAAAGTAGTTTTCAGTTGATCCCCAGGTGAGACTAGGACCTGGTTATACCCAGAAAAACCATCTAATAAAGATAGCATCTGAGCACCAGAGACTTTTTGTAAGATCTGTTCCATTGGTGGAATCGGATAGTTGTCCTTTTCCGATGATCAATTTAAGTTTCAAAAATCTACGCACAGCCTAATGTCTTCATTTTTCTTTCTGATAGGAACTAGGTTTGCTACCAATTGAGTATGACGTACTGGAAATATAATTCTAGTAGCAAGCAGTTTGTTCAGTTCTTTCTTTATTGCTGGTTCTAAAGTAGGGTGCATTTTCCTGAGTTTCTGCTGAAATGGCTTGGCTTCTAGTTTCATAGGAATTATATGTCGTATTATCTGTGTGTCAAAAGTTTTCAGGTCATTGTATGTCCATGCAAATAAGTCCTTAAACTCTTTAAACAGTTTGATCAAAGCTGCTTTCTCAGCTGGAGTACAATCTGATCCTAAATTTATGTTTTGGGGATTTGCTTATGTGCCTAAGTTTATGGTTTCATAACTCATGCTAGAACTATTCGTTTTGTAGCTAGGCACTCCCTTGAATTTATCATGTAGATCATAAAATTTTTCAAGTCTAAGAAATGAAGTAGGGATCGAGTTTACCAGCTTAAATGATTCGTCAATAGAATGAGGTGGATGGATTATTGAGAAATTATGCAGATCCTCATCATGCGTAATCTCGTCAATTGTCGTTTCTTTAAAAGCATCCTCTCCTGTCAAAAAGCCAATAATCTGAGAATCATCATTAAAAACACGCCAATTAGTGATATTATTAGGGATTGATGGTCTAAATAATAATTCAATAGAAAATATATTGTGAGAGAAGTTTTCTGATGGGAAAAGCCATGAGGCCACATTCGCCAAAATATCAGCTTCTGTATTCTGAAAGCGGGGAATAGAGTTAATATTAAAGGCATCAAATGCTGAAATTAAGTTCCATACCTCCTTTTGATAGCTTTGCAGATGGTTAGATAAACAATGTATAGAATTGCAAACTTGACGAACAATAATTTCAGAATCACCGAAAGCAACCAATACCTTTACATTTAAATCTGACGCTTTCTTGAATCCCTGAATGAGAGCCTCATATTCAGCTGAATTGTTTGTGCACAAGAATTCTAGTTTGCAAGACAATAAATGTTTATTTCCTAAAGGGTCTAGGAGCATACAACCTGCCCTTGCAACGTCTTTTGATCATGCGCCGTCAAAGTATAAATGCCAAGGCTTATCAGCAAGATTATCTACATTATTTACAGTATTTAACAATTTGGAAGGAGTTTCCTGGAAATCACAATCTAAAATTTCTGATTTAATTACAGAATCAGCAAGTGCTGATTTATGTGCCTGAAAAGTGCCTAAATCAGAATCAAAACCAAAGTTTCCAAGAATCGAATCACTAAACATAACTGGTTCGTTAGGTGAATCGATCTCAGTCACTGTGTGCTTCATATACCTTTCCCTGTCAATTCTGATCTGATTTGGCCGCTTGCTCTTAGGTAGCCACAGATGTGATCAGTCGGTCGAAAAATAACCTTTTAAAGTTTGAGACCAATCATGGCTTAGAAACATCCCATATACATCTGGTATGTCTACCACTACAATGTCAATAACTTGAAAGATTTGCGGATTATTTGCCATTCTAATCATTACTCCTTTCATCTCTCCCATAATTTTCAACTTAGAGCGGTCAAGCTGGCTGATCTGAGTTTCATAAGGGACAATCACAGCATTTAACTTCTTGCATACCGAATATGGCATAACGTTTTATGATGCCCCGGAATCAACCATGCAATTATGAACATTCGGTTTTGAAAATCTCGAATGTCGGTAGGAAAGGGGGAGTTGTAGATTTAGAGTTCTTTCCTATCAGCGTATCCCTATCAGTAGCTATCTTATTTTCATTATTGAAACTTGCCACCGTTTTACTGGTGGTAGGATCAGAATTATTAGCTGCAGATGAGGGAGGCTGATTTCTTCTATTATTGTTGTTAGAAGTAGATGGCAGATTTGTAAAAATTGACCCTCTAGGCATAGGATAAATTTTCAGCAAGTCAAACATGCTTATTTTTGCTCTTTTCTTTTTAAGATCATCTATGATATCATACTGGAGATCTTTGTCTTGAATTGCAGGATGTTGAGGTGTGAGTTGTGGACCGTTCCTAGGAGTGGGTAATGGTTGAGAGTTGACAAGACCTTTACTCCTAGTATTATGAGTATGTTGATTGATGAAAATAGAGTTGTCATGACACTCCTCTTGACTTACCAAGATATCCCAAAAATGACAGTTGAATGGGAGGGGATCTTCAGAAACTTCCTCTTTGGTTTCAGGTTGTTCATGCTCCTGATGTTCTTCTAACTCGTGGTCAGATGAGATTTCAGGTAAATCATAAACAACCCTAATCGTGTTGAATATTTCCTCATTTGTCGAAACGTCAGGGGGAGGATTTTTTCATGCATTGGGTGGTGTATAAGGTCGATATGGAGCCTTAAAATTTCCTCTATTCGAGGTTCCTTCTCCATTATTTCTTTTTAAAAGCACCACTTCATTCGTCAAGGACCTAACTGCTTGTTGTAATTTCTCCATATCGAAAGCAGAGGTATCTTTCTTATCTGTACTAGTTCTCGGTGTGACTTCATTCCTTTTGTGCATTGGGTTGTCAAATTTACCGCTATTTTCTGGTTTGAAAGTCATGGAATTCTTTTCAACCTTGATTGCTTCCTCGAAAGTCTCAACCAAGGTGTTTTTGCCAGCTTTCTTGACAAACATGCCAAGAGATTTTGGTAATGCAGAGGCAAAATTCTCAATTATAATATCCTCTGGTGGTTGAGAAGTTGCTGGTATCCTGTTCAGCAAGGTGAGGAATCCTTGGTTAAAATATTTCACGCGTTCTTTGTTTTCCATCCTAATTCTAGCTAGTTCAAGTGCTAAGACTGCGGGTGTCTTATCTTCTCCAAATTTGTTTATGAAAGCTTGACTAAAATCAACCCAGCTTGTTATGGATCCTTGGGTCAAGGAGAAGTACCAACTTGCATCTTTTCCTTCAAAAGTTAAAGGAAACAAATGGCATACGACATCCTCATGCTGAACATTCATGGTCTGCATAGCGAGGATGAACTTATCAATATGGTTTTCTGTAGGCTCTTTGTTGAAAGGATCAAATTTCGGCAAAAGTTTATCAGGGTGTTTTGGTAAGTTATGTTGGACTCCAGGTATGGCAACAACACCTCGTCGTAACCAGGGTCTGTTGTTGTTATGATCTCCTCCATCACGGTCCCCCATTTCTCGATCAGATTCAGAATCTGATGAAGATTGGTTGTTATGATCAGTTGGACTGTCAGGTGGTGAATCAGGGGGTGAAGGGGGTTCATCGAAACCACCAGAAGTTGGTAGTTGTCTTGAAGTATTCGTGTTTATTTATCCTCTAAGAAAACTGCTAAGATGGTAATCAGGCGATCCCACTAGGGGATGAAGAGGTTCTTCGCCACTTGGTTCGTCACCTGTTTGGTTTTGATTATAGGGTCTTCTAGGTATACCGAAATCGATCAGGGGAATGCCTCTCTGGCGAGAATAGCCTCTAGTCAAGATACGTCTTGATTCTTCCAGGGCTTCTTGTATGTCTTCCGGAGTAACTGGTGGTAAACTGGTACTACGCAGTATGGAATCCCTAACAGTATTTGCAAGAGGTGTAGTTGTAGAGTCTGTTTGTGATGTAGGGGTAGGACTGGATACTGGTTCAAGATTGTTGAGAAGGGAAGTCGTTTGACTAGTTGTGGGAGTAGTATGTGATCATTCAACCATTAAGCTTTTAGTCCACACCCTCCTTCTAGCGCCATTTGTTGGCCAGAAGAACTGTCTTAGGCCAACTAGGGAAAAACATCCCACACACTCAACTTAGTACAGTTTTGTATGTGTTTGGAATAACTGTCTCTCACAGGATTTAAGGCCCTGCTGCCTGTGTTTTGTGCTCTTAAAGATAGAGAGTCTCCTAAGGTGAGCAAATCTCGAAAAAGAAACTAATTGTTAACAACTATAAAAAATCCTAGAACTACTTATGTTCTAATCCTAAAGACTATCTAGAAACCAAAATTAGTGATTGCTAATATTATTCTATGATAAACTAACTTATGCTAACCTATCTAAAGCCAACATTCCTATCTCGGCCAAGAGCAAAGGCTTGTTATTTGACTGAAAATCTGAAGTAAGAACAATATTCACTAGTTACCATTTAGTGATAAACATCCTAAACAATAAAGGTGAATTTAAATTATTTTATAACAGATAAAACACAACTATTATAAAATAATCTATATATGAGAACTTCAAACCAAAAGCCAAGATTCACTAACAGAATTATGTTATTCAAAAAACATGAAAGATATAATTAAACTAACTTGCAATTAGAACAAGATCATTCTGCAAACTAGATAATTACAAAATTTGATCAACCACTATTGACATCATAGAAAAAGTTCATCAACATCAATGAGTAAGCAAATAAATTAATGATTCAGACAACATAAGCATTCGAATTTCTCATGAAAACATTTCACATATAATATAAACACATTTATATATGAAAAGCAAATAAGATAACAAAAGGAGAAATGAATCACACAGTATTGATTATCCAAAACTTAGCTAAGGTTTCGATATTCTGGCACATTTGACAGTCATCATAAGAAGTTCATGAGACAATCTGTGTAAACAAAAAAAAAGTACTATTGTATAATAAAAGCTCCCCAATATCTTAGAAATCGAAACCCTCATCAAATTTTTGGGATTGTTTATATAGAAAAAGAAATGAGCATCTAACTTCCTATCAATTCTATTTTCTTGGAACCACGCGGATCCCTACAATAATAACATATCACTTAATGCTGCTTCTGATATAACTAGAATGTATGGCAGCTAGTGACACCTGGATTGGAATAACACATAAGATAATCTTCAGAACTTACTAGATCACTCCAGTATCGTTATTCCTGGGCATGACATAATTTGCATTAATCACCATCAACTGCCGACGCCAAAAAAGGGATACGATGCCATCAAAAGGAACCAACTGCGTGTGTATAGGGTTTTGAACAGGTACACTTCAACAAAATGAACTCCAAAATTGAAGCCACGTGATTGACCTTCATTTCCAAGATTGCATAACACCTGGATTTTTTTATAAAACAAATTAGTTAGGAATTGTAAACAAATACCAATAATTGATTAATATAGATATAATAATGAATAGGATGTCTGCAGAATTTTTAATTCTGTAGACGTCCTCATAAAAAGAAAAACTTTGTATTGAAATAAAAAATTGGTTATATTTGTTGACCTGTATAGATCTGATTTCATATCACCTGACCATTCAAACAAAATCATAAAATAAAAAATGAACATCATTTTAAACAACATTATGATTTTGGAGATGACTGAACTGATACTTGAACTGGGACCACCCTCCTTGCTTCATTCAATTTAGATTTGAACCTCGCAGCCCTTGTTTTTGCAATCTTGTTTTGCTTGATTAATTGTTTATTTTTCATCAAAAGATTCCTACCATAAGCCTTGTACTGGGTTTTCTTCTCCTTCAAAGAATTCCACTTATAAACCAAAGAGGACAAGTCAGCTTTTAAACCCACGATCTCTTCCATGGAAAACGTATTAACCACTTGTGCGTCCTTCAGCTCTATTTCTAAAGATGAAATAACTTGAGCCATGGGTATTTTAACAGGTGGATGCACCTGTTCCATGTTTGGCCATGTTCGCAGCTCTTGGTTCACTTCTTGTTCTGCTGTAGGCATTGGATTAGATTTTTGAACACTTATACCTTCATGCTAAGAGGTTGACACATACTTAAGGTCAAGGATCGTGGGTCCGATGGGAGCTGGACATGGTCGTGACTCAGAGGAATCGCTCAATTCAACCACCGGGGCATCTTCTACAACTAGTTCCCTTTTTGCAAAAAGTGCAGCAGCCATGCTGCGAGTAGTCCGACGAATGGCTTGATCACTAAGCATTTTGCTAACTTCTTGTTCTACTGGTTTGTGACAGGGATTCATATGTGGCTGAAGCTGAGGATCACATGGGGGAGGTGGAATAGTCACAAGTTGACTCGTTTGGGGCAGAGGACTATCACAGGGTACTTTGGGATTTAACTCAGCCTTGGGGTTAGAATGATCGATACTTGGGGTTTGGCTGGGTTCAGGCACTTCATCTTCAAAATCATTTTGAGACCCCTATTCTTCTAACAACGGCTCAACCCGTTTAGAACTGGTTTTGGACCTCTGACGGGGCCATTCGTCGTTTTCCTCGAAATTATTGCGGGTAAGGAAAGATTCCCATGAATCACCCAACTCCCCCAGCTGGTAAGAAACAAGAATTTTGATAAGCCCATGGTGAAACAGGCTGCATTTGTTATCCCCTATATTTTCCTGATAAGTGACGGCCATCTTCTCCAGACTACTCAAAAAATAATAAGGCATATTTACATAATGCCCTCTAAAAATCATCAATAGCCTGATATGATAAAAATGGGTTTGAGATAGACGTCCCTCGCAGGTAACATACCTAATAATCAACCCGAGCATGGCACGCCATTTCTTCTTTAGTAGACGAGACGGGAAACTGGACTTGTATTCAATTTGTTGGTTAGTTGGAGTCAAGAACTCCTTCCATTCATCGTTTTTTAAATGCTTACCCTTGTACCAGTGTTCTCCCTCCATGGGAAAGCCAATAGCTCAAGACACAAATTCCTCCGATAATTCCAACACGATATTGCCAACATGTGCTTTCACACCATCAAACGAAATCGTGAATGCCCTGGAGACCATTAGATTAAAGCCAGAGAACCTCTGCAGGAACCCTAAACATCCTGCCCTTGTCACCATTTCATGACATTCAGGAGTGGCATCTATGTATCCGTCGCCTATAAGTTCAAACCTAGGCATAGGGGCCATGGTAACGATGATAAAAAGATCTGGGATCCTCACAACCCTGGTAGAACAACGAAACGAGCTCATCCTTGGCCCACGTAGGTTAATGAAAATCCCAACCTACTTCATCTCATCAAGGTACTGTAGACACTCATACGCAGTCATAGAAGGTGGAATCATAATGCCTTAGAACTGGTAAGGGTTATCGAAAATCGCAGAAGGCTCAAGGTGCAATAATACCGCTCAGAGGAATGACAGTAGGGTGAGAGTTAGACATGACATTTTCCCCATGTGAAACAACAGATGACAAAATGATATGGTTACACAACAATGAAAACCTTCGATCATATGATATTTCCCATATTAGCCGACACCTTCCCATAAAATCTAATGCATTAGATATAACCAAAGTTCAAACGTTTAAAACATAAGTTAATGGTTATCATCGCATGATCCTCTACCACTTGATATCATTAATGTCATAACTCAATAATGCACGATAATGTCGATTCAATCAAAATCAAGATAATCATAGTGATAAATAAATAAACAAATAATTAATGAATGTGGTTAAGATTTCGATTATCTTTTAAGAATCATGTTGATCAGCTATGATCGAATCATTTGACATTACCTTAGGCATCATAAAAAAACATTTTATCATTTTATGGATCTTATCCCATTATAAATACAAAAGTCTACAAATAAGGATAAGTAGATAAATAAAATGAGCTTATAATATTGGTATGAGACTAGCATTAATATTCATGATTGTCACCAGGAGATTAATTTGATGAAAGGTAACTCATTAGACCAAACACATAGATGGGAGAGACAACTTAAAATGTGATGTATTAGTCTATTAATTCAATCGTTTAAGATCATCAATGAAATGAGTTTGTTTGACTTTGGATTTGTAAAGATGCCCAATATGGTAAAGATTAGGAGCTGCTGATTTTAGGATCATGTAATTCACAAATGATCGACCAGAAAGACAAAACCAAGTCAATCGCTTTAATTAAAATGAAGGCTGATGTGAATTCCCCTATGCCAATCGACCTATCAACTTTATTGGGAGTACCTTCAGAATCAAAGATTCTGAAGGCACTCCTAAAATATAATGGATGAGTGTCGATCAAAGTGGTGACATGTAGTATGGTTCTTGGTCTTTGAAACTTATATCATGACCAATTGGATTTTAGTGCTCAATTGCTTCGAAGGGTGTTGCTTGCCAACAAGGGGGTAGTAGCATTTTGTGTTCCAAAATATGTGTACCCGTTTCTTTAATCGTAAACACATACACATTTTGTAACACCAAATCACGTATGAGTTTCAGTTTGGCGGGAAAAAATTTGAATTTAAACAATATGCGTATGCGTTTTGTAGCACTAAACCTAAACCTCCACATGTGTTGGCGTGGCCCCTTTATGCATGTGTCTAATTCGGATTTTGATCCGTATTTATAAATATTGTGCCATGGAATGTGGTAAACCATGACTAATTGAGCATTACATCGAATTTTTCATTATGCACGTGTTTAGCAGTTGGTTACAGTATGCTATACACATTCATTTTTTAAGAAATTTTAGACACAAATATCATTTTTTATGTAGATTCCAAATATGTAATTTAAAAATATATATATATATATATATATTTTTCTATTTTTTCTTATTTTTATTGTGTCATGACTCCTTAATTCAAAAAAAATAATGTCAGTGTTTCATCTATAATAAATCTTATGTCTCTCAACCATTTTGAAAAAAAATTGTATGGTGCACTAAAGGACACCGACCTCTACATGCTATACAAAAATAGTTTCATGATCATTGCATTAAGACCTTCAAAGGATGCATCGACACATGCTGCATTGTTTACGAGGTTTGATCACTTAAATAATTAAAAAATAAAATAAAAATATTAATTTCTTTTTGGAAAAATAGCGGTACACTAGTACTAGTTGTCTCTATATGTCTACCAATTTTCATAGGTTGACTCCATCATTTATGCCTTCAAAGGATGCACCCACAAAAACATATACCTTATAATTTGTGCCCCCCCCCTCCCCGAAAAAAATGTGTCTATTAAAAAATATCAAACTTTAGATAGTTAAGAACATTTTCAATAGAAAAAAATTATATGTTCGGAAACACAATTCAATTTCCTACATTTCATCCGTTTTACTCATTGCAAGATTCATTGTGTATGTGTCAAAATATCCATGTAAGTTGAGGGATGCCTACATTTTTTAGTTTTCTAATGCATCTAAATTGTCAAAAGAGATACACATTAGCTTGCACACACCCATAACTAAGATCCAATCCCACTCTAATATTAAAACATGTTCCATAAGTGCAAACTTGTATAACTCAGCTGGAAACTAAATTGCAAAA
This sequence comes from Larix kaempferi, assembly GCA_027924585.1. NCBI lineage: Eukaryota > Viridiplantae > Streptophyta > Pinopsida > Pinales > Pinaceae > Larix > Larix kaempferi. Next base: position 9,753,231 of record BSBM01000428.1, read on the forward strand.
ACATCATAGCATGGATTTACAGATATGGTATGAAAACACTCTCTCATAATGATTACAATGGAGCAAATAATCCAACATCATGGCATTCTTTGCTTCTCCCTCACCTATCTAAATTCTCTAACACTAAAATGAGAAGAAGAAGAAGAAACTCTTCCCATGATACTGTACATATCCAATTGATCCCCCATACTCATATTCGCTCAACAAATTTTCCAAATTAGGAAAAAATGACCTGATTAAATTATGGGAATAACAGTCCATTTGGGAAAATTTGTGTTAAAGAACCGCCTAGATCTCCTATATCATTACAAATTTTGAGAAATGACCCACAACATTCCGACTGGGTAAAAGGGTAAAAATTTGTTGTCTCTCATAGGCGGAAGTTGGCAGTTTAGGAATTTTTGTCAATTAATTGCAAATCTTTGACCATAAATTGAAGACCCACATGTGTGAGTTGGGTAAGGTATGATGAACACCTCACCGTCTAGAAGCATCGAGATGACTCATCCAAGTTGCAGAATTTGATTTGGAAGTGTGAGTGTGCCATTCATGAATTTATGCCAAACTGGTACATAAAGTAGTACATAATTGCAGAAATAGAACTCATGGAACCATAACTAGTAAAAATTTAGCATAATCCACTTTAATTACTACAACGTTAGAAAACTAGATATATTAATCACAAGGACATATTAAGGCTTAGATGGAGGCTTGATGATGAAAAATGGAGGCTTGGTGACTGAATGCAAGAAAATGGCTTATGAATAGGGGAATTATTATGCATGAAATGTGGCAGAAATGGAGCCCAACACCTAGCAATGTTAGAGAGAGAGTTGCTAGAGCATTTGGTTTCTTGTAGTATCACCATTATTAGTTTTTCCTAATTTACCTTATTTCAAATAGTCCATTGTTTACTCTTCCCATTCAAGCCTCTTATATTCCATGATATCATCTTCATGATTAATTAGGAAGGGGTATGGAAAAAATATTATTTGTGACCAAGAAATACTTACCTAATCCAATCAATGATTCCCCTAGAACCTAATTCAGAAGTTGCTTATTGCTTTTTCTTTCCCGCTTTTGTTCATCACATTGGATTGTGAGTCGATCCTTTGGTGGAATGGTTTTGATTCCCATTAATCTCTATGGTTATGTAGTTGCCCCGCCCCGTTGTCCGAATCAACTTGAATTTGTTGTATATCTCCCTAAATAAGTTATAGTTGTTGGTCTGGTATGGATTGAGTATCCTCTAGCATGCCTCCATAATTCCCTCTAAATCCAGATCCACCAAGTGCATGTCCTCCACTACTTCCAATTCCATTGATTTAACCCCATCTCCTAGGATTTATTTTGTGGCTTTTGGGTTGTGTTGTTGGGGAATCCCTTCAATTCTTTTCCTTTTGGGTTGTTTAGGTTTTTCCATCTCCCAATCTAGGGATGTTGAGATCGATTCCCCTATCTCATAGATTGTTTCACATCATTTTTGAACATGTATGGTTTCCTAATTTATCACTTCTAATCTATTCAATGGAGGGTTTTGGGGAGTTAATTTGGGTTGATTTAGTTTTTTCCCTGTTGTCCTTCAACCTATCACCATCATAAAACCATTTGCATCCGGTGGTTCTTTTGAAGTGGTGATCTTGGGGGGGGGTGAGTTTAGCTTACAATCTCAAAAGGGATGTTCATGTTCATGGAAGCACCTACAAAAGAAAGGAATATGCTCCTATTCTATTGTTTGTATCCATTCCATGTCTTAGTAGCTAAAATAGATCAACTCAGGTAGAGCCATATATTCATATAAACACATATTCGAGAAAAATAAGTTATTTTCCCTTTTAAGTTTCCTAAATACATTTTCACAAAGGTTCTAATTGTAATGCCTATTCCACCTAACATTTCTTCATCTCGATATTCCTATTGGAGAGAGTATAACCTAATCCAAATCGGTGCCTTTATAAAATATTCTTTATCTAGAATAAAATTATCAATCTAGAAGCAAAGGTAAAATCTCACCGAGTTGAAGAAGTATGGACCATTGTCTATAACCCTCGGCCAATCTTCCAAATTCAAGAAAATAGCTATGAAGAAACTTTCAGAACCCAATTTCAGATTGATCTATCCTTTTGGCCACCATTTGGTGGCCATTTGTGGGCTATCCGCCATGTTAGGTATTTTTCCGTAAGCCATATTCCAATGAATTTCCCCATGTCTATGTGGTCTTGCATATACTACCAATATTCCATGTTTCAAGTTGATGTTACCTCATACCATGGTTATGAATCCAATTTTGGTATGCAACTACAAGTGGTTTGGGTTTCCTATTTCAAGTTTTCATCTTTATGCTTATCCTACCCTGTCTCTTTCGATTGGAGGTATTCCCTACACTTCCAATTCCCTTTTTAATCCACCTCTCCACTATTCTCTCCTTATCCCTTATTTAGTTCTAAGTTTCTTCTGCTTTGTGTTAAATGTAGGATTTTTGAGTAGAAGAGATCCACCATCCCTCCTGTCCCTCCCCCCAAAAGCTCCATTAAAGCCACCAACATGAACCAATCTAAAAACCATAGCTAGAGAGCATTAAACCATGGAGATCCACCTTAAGGGATATGTGTTACCACATAAACCACTTAATATATAGCATGACCTCTGATCATACATGTGTAGAATGATATAAAATTAAAAATTTCTTCTTCATAATTCAATTAGTTTTTTTAAGGAAATAAGAAGAATCAATTTTCTTTTTTTTTTCAAAAGATGAATTAATTTTCAAGATAACTATAATCCAAAATCCAAAAACACATATATAATGAAAATCTCAATTTTTTTTCAAACTATAATTCCAAACTATTGTATACATATATTTTCTCAATATTAACTTTTCTTAATAAAATAATTAAATTCCCAAAATATTTTTTTAATATTTGATTAAAATTCAAAAACAAAATTACATACATTTTCAAACAAAATCATAATCTAAAATTACATTTCCTAAAATTATATATTATGTTTTATGAAACTATAAATTCAAACAACTATAATAAAAAATTATTTTCTTATAAATCTTTCTTATCTTTATAGCAATTATAATTCAAAATCACATTCTCTCATAAAACTTTCTTAACTACTCTATAAAGAAATGTTTTTTATTCAAATAGTGGACCATCTACCTTATGCTTTTTATAAATTAAACAAAGCATACATGCAATGTTTATAATAATATTTATAAGTATTGAATTTATCCATCTATAAAAACAATGTTAAAATAATAAGTAATAAAATTTTAAATACGGATACGAAATTCTATAAATACTTTTAAAATAAATTATGCATTCACATTTTCGCCCTCTACTCCAAAGAAGAAAAGAAGTCGATTCATCAACTACCAAATACTATAAATACCTTTTAAATAAATTTTGCATTCACATTTTCGCCCTCTACACCAATGAAAAAAATTATGCATTCACATTTTCGCCCTCTACTCCAAAGAAGAAAAGAAGTCAATTCGTAGAAAAGAGATCGATTCATCAACCTTATATTGGATACCAAATACTATAAATACTTTTTAAATAAGTTATGCATTCACATTTTCGCCCTCTACACCAAAGAAGAAAAGAAGTCGATTCATCAACCTAAGTGATTACTATGGTTTCTTCATACATAGATTTGTAATGAGTTGAAATGATGAAGAGCTCTAAACTTTTGATTTCATTCAATTATATACAAGGCTAGAAAATCTGAAGCAAATTATCCACAAACAAACAAGGCAGTATTTGACCAACCGGCTTTTCTATTAAATTCTAAGATGGTTTACCTATTTCTCTGCATCCATGTCACAATTAATCCGCTTATATCAATGTGAACACTACAAAGAAATCTATCATGAAGGATTTGCATTCTGTGCAATTTCTACTGAAAAATGGTATTGAAGTGATGCTGCACACAAACACAAACTCTAGAAATAGAATGTTAGAAATTAAACACAATAACAACAGAGAAAGTCAAGAAATAGAATGTTGCAAATCAAAACACATTAACAACGGGAGTCAGAACATCAGAGAACAAAAACACAATAATTACATCATAATAAGTCAGCCAGACGCTTAATTTTAGAAACTTTCATAGATATACTTAGAAGATGTCAGTCTTTTGAATTACTAAAACTCTAGAAAAGGAAAATTGCATCCACCAGTCTACTCTCAACAGTTTATCACTGTGGCAGAGAATAACTCACTGTCGCAGGAATTAAACGAAAATAACACAGAAAATCTGTAGGAAGTCAATAAAATCACTACCACCTTATATAGAGAACCTGGTGATTTGGAGAAATGCCTTCATAATCTCAAAAGGAGTCTAGGAAAATCGATTCAACTCAGCTCACTTATACTGAGCATAGGGATCATAATTAATATGAGAACTTGCGACTGAATCCTTGTAATAGCCCATTCCTGGGGTGCCATAAACAGCTGGATGACTCATCTGAAAACCAGCAGATAAATTAGCCAGGGCATTCATATCTTTCTTTGGAAGAGGTTCACCTCTGATTGAACCTCTGTGATCACCTTCGATTTCTCTGTACTTTTGGAGGTAATTAGTTAAGGGCTGCACATAGTCATCAAAACCCAACTTGTTCATAGCCCAGAGAACATCCTCAGCAGTAATAGTTTTTCTCTGCTCTTTCTGGCAACGCTCATTCGCTTCACTGGTAATGAAGCTTATGTACTCAGACACACATTCCTGAATTGTCTCCTTTGCATCATCAGAAATCTTTGCATGGGTGGGTAGAACTTTCCTCATTATCCTAATGACATTAGCAATAGGCATGAACCTATCTTGCTCTCTCACAGCACAGTTCTCCCTCTCCCCATCCTCAGAGTTGCGGCTATCCTGGCTTGTAGGGCTTCCAAGTTCGGACATCATACCTACAAACAGAAACCCTTAATCAATATAAATATCAAATAGTTACATAAAGCTTAATGCCTCTCAAATATATTGTATTACAATACTGGATCTTTATGCAGATGGAAAAAAATAGTAGACTAATCTATTCATAACAACATTGAAGTTTCTCTGATATAGACCTAATGTAACATGTATCATTTTTCATTCTAAAATATTTCTTGAGTATTAGTTACAGTTATACCGATAGGTGTTTATATTTTAGAATTTGGGGTAGACTATTATCTATACTTTTCGTAAAAAATATCTATATTAAAAAAAAATAGATAACTAGCAGTCCATGCATGGATAGCTCGTAGCTTATGCATGGATAACATATAGAGTAGCTCATACATAGATAACAATGCATAGATAACAGAACACATTTAACTAAAAAAGATAATAGGTAGTTGAGGCAAAGACAACAGGTAACTTGTGACCCAAGTTAAGTGGCTGTGCATTTTAGAATTTGGGGTAGACTACTATATATACTTTTCCTAAAAAATATCTATATTATAAGAAAATAGATAACTAGTAGTCGATGCATGGATAACTCGTATTCTCATGCATGGATAACATATAGTAGCTCATACATAGATAACAATGCATAGATAACAGAACACATTTAACTAAAAAAGTTAATAAATAGTTGAGGCAAAGACAATAGGTAACTTGTGGCACAAGTTAAGTGGATGTAGTTGTTCCATAAATATAGCATAATCACTTGGGGCACTTTCCCAGTAAGGTGGGGAACCCTTAGACTAAAATAGATGTGTGTGCAACAGAAATTACTTTTTTTCCACATCCAGTATCAATCACGCCGAATCTTCCATGCATTGCAACAGAAATGTGTATCCAACAGAAATTACTTTGTTTGCAATTAACTGCCCAATTAGGGTTAGAATGCATAGATAGCTGTAAACTATTGGCAGTTCTATATTTCTTTTGTTTTAACCTGATTAACCTAGGATACTGTTGAACGCAGAATATTAATAATACTGGAAAGTAATTACTTTAAATTAAATGGCATTTTCGTTATCCGCAAAGATTACAGCCAGGGCATTCTTCCAATGTCACATTGTAGGCGAACAGAAACCAGAAATGAGACTTTCTAACTATCCGAAAACACAAACAGTATCAAGACAGAATAGAAAAAGACAAGCGCTGCTAAAAGTTCAAGAAACACAAGTACAAAAATAAAACGCTACAGATCAGATTGAAGAATCTAAAATAAATGTAAATGGTGCATTTCCAATACCCAAACATGAGTTACCATTTTTTATTTCACTTAAGCAACTTGTACCCAGATGAAAACAAAAAAGTAAATGCAAAAAAGGACTGGCAACCATTCGTTGCATCAATAGTGGAATCCAATGCAATGCTGCAAAGATGGGAGGCCTAAATCTGGACAAATCGTAAACCGAAACCGCCGAATGCAACATTGGATACATTTATTGATTGATGCATGCACAAAATATAGCTTATAACCGTGTTTGAATAAAAAACAAGAATTCTAAACATGAATGCCATTGATCTTTTTTTTTTTGTTATTGAGCAGGTGAAAGGAGATTTATCTCAACAGTAGATGGCATACCCTAGAATGCCCTAACGCATTTACCATGGAAAAACTTAAAGAAAATCACCTCCAGTAGGTGACACTCAAACAGCAATCTGTGTCTGTGTGTGATAATTTTAGGAAAAATGCATGTAAACTGCATTGATGCTCCTGTACTGGAAAACCCAAAAGAATGTGACTGAGAAATAACTGACCTCGTACTTTTTTCGCGATAGAGATGGTGCGATAGATTAGAATATCGATGAAGACTGAAGATTGAGCTCCGGAAAATAGAAAACAGCCAGCCAATCAAACATACAAAGATAGTATAAAGAAGCCAAGCCAACGGATGTTTATAACAGCAGGTGTGGACTTGTGGTGAAGGTTTAGAGCTCACCCATTGGAATGTAGGAGGGATGTTAGGGTTTCCATTACCTTTTTGGATTTTTAATAATTAATAAAAAACCCTAATTAGAAAAAACTTAAAAATAAATAATAGAAATGAAATGAAAGTGGGTGACATGTGCTGAGCGTGGCAGAGAATTAATGATAAATGGACGCCAGCAATGCCATTGAATCTTCTGCAACAATGCCAGTGAAAAAAATTCTTACCACATTGTTTCTATTCAATACAATACACCATGATCAATGATGAATAACAGCTCAAGTCTTTACCAGCTTTCATTCAACGTTTATTTCGCTGATCGGGTCGTCAAGGGTAAGTTGACGTGCCGTGTGAATTCAATTTTGTGTCGTGAGGATCACCAAGACCCGGCGGGCGGTTCTTGGGATCACCGAACCGGGGAACCGCGTTACAAGTTTCCAGCCGAAATTACCGAGAAACACCATGTAGAGATTTATATACAAATATACACTCATAGTTCATCACCTGAAAACGGTGGGAAAATATATTTCGTATTTCAAAGTTTATTAGTTGTTTTAACTACTCGAATGGTGAAAATTTTCGTTTAGTTCGAGGTGTCATATTTAACGAGTGGCTTCAAACATTTGGGTTTCAACATTTTGCGAATCTATCCCAACATAAGTATCTAGAACATTAAGAGAGCAAGGCACTAAGTACTTATTAAGAATCATTTAATTTGTAGTTGGGTTTTGGGATGTCTCGGTCTGTTGAGTCACAAGTCACTGGTATATCTGGTCTGTTGAGTCACAAGTCACTGGTATACCTGGCTTGCGGGCTGTTGGATATATCCTTGGGAGGTTGCTATTCCCATGGTTAAAAAAAAAAGAACCATTTAACTTGTAGCCTATGAATATCGATATGTAACAAGTTATTGATTGTTTATGTTTCAACTAAATACATCTGTACAATTATGTGTATATATGTTTCATCTTTATAATTTTTGTAAGGGTTCACAAAGAAAAAAATATGCTCTTTGAAATCATGTATTAAGTATGTGTCCTCTACATTGATATAGTTTATAAAATTAAAAATAGTTGCTGCTAATGTTGTAAGAAAGTATCTACAACCTTAAGAGTATTTAGTTATTATATATACACAATGCTATATATATAGAGAGAGAGAGAGCGCTCGGCATAAATAAATAAATAACTTAGACATATAAGTGTCTCAGACAAACATAAATAAATAAATAAATAACTCTGATTTCTTAGACATAAATAATATACATTCGATGCTCAACATGGTTGGCATGGAATTAAACAAAAAATAACTTGGACATAATTATTTAAAACTTCCTTGGAATGATTATGTCAACCTGGCATTTAACTCTTAGGAACCCATAATCCTTTTAAGCTTAATACTCAGTAAGAACCATGTAGTAAGAATTGTTTTAAGAAGTGTGAAGTGGGGTTTCCAAAAATAAAATAGGAAAATATTTACCATTCATTCAACAAGATTTGCATATGGAATATGGTCTCCAAGAATCCACAATATTTATGTTTTGTAATCGACGTTTCGAATCCATAACATGATCCATCCTCGGGACTAATTCTCACTTCGCAAAGAGCATAAGATCTAAGATATTAATAATAATGAGATTTAAAAATAAGATTTCAAAAGATCGACAAAGGGAATTAGGGTTTTGGTGAATGAGGCTTTAATAGTCTTAAATCCAATCCTAAAGTGGTGAATTTCTAGCCACTCTTTTTACTGTGGTCATCATATTAATACTATCATAAGTTTTAAATAAGATTAAGAATTTAATAATATGATAGTAGTGTTAGTTTCAAGTTTTATGTTTATCAATAAACTAATGTTAACATAGTACTAAATTAGGGTTAGAAAATTAGGGCTAGAAATTCATGATTTGATTGGCATTAAGACTATTAAAGCCTCGTTCACCAAAACCCTACCTTAATTCTTTTTTCCCACCCGTGCTTATCTTATCTTTACATCTCATTACTATTAATATCTTAGATCTTATGCTCTTCACTAATTGACAATTAGTCCTTAGGATGGATCCTGGATTCGAAACGTCGATTACAAAACATAATTACTGTGGATTCTCCTGAAATCAACAACCACATAAATCTTGCTACAATGTTTATATTTATTTAGTAAACAAAAATTGTCTTCAACATGGTTAGCATATGAAGTACATTTATATTTATTTATTAAACATAAGTTAACTTAGACATATTCATTTAAAATTTCTTTGGAATATTTATGTTGAACCTTGCATTTAACACTTAGGAACCCATACTCATTTTAAGCTTAATGCCCAGTAAGAACACTTAAGAATTTTCTTAAGTGGGAAGTGGAGCTTCCAAGAATAAAATAGGAAAATATTTACCATTCATTCCAATGCATAGAATAAAAAATATTTACCATTCATTCCAATGCATAGAATGAACTGCGGAGTTTGCACCACAACAATGGAATAAAGACAACTAAGATTATTATACATATTCAATCCTCAAGTATTGTATTACTCGTTTTAAATAAGGAAATAAAAACATGTATTCCCAACATGTTACTTTACACCTACTTTGCAGTAAGAACTACACATTAAGAACTTGGCACTAACTACTAAGTGGGGTTTCCATAAATTAACTATAATTTTTTTAAAAATATTTCTCAAACATAAAAGGTAAGTGACATATTATAATACATATTATTTACTATTTCAATCCATTGAATTTTGTTTATAAACCCTACAATTCTGAATTCAATTCCCAATACTTATAAATTTAAAACTAATATCTCTGGTATTTGGCCCATGATTTTAAATTCAACTTATATTCATTTCAAGACATAATATACATGTTTTGGAACATGAAATAAGGAAAAAAAAATGGTTTGTGGTTTTTAAATAAACAAAACTATTCCACAAAATTGTGATTTTTAAAATAAACAAAATTACCACTTAATGCAAAACACTATAAACAAATTTAACACATAGTTTTGTATTTAACTTACTTATTAAAATAAAATAGGACATGTACATGAATAAGAACGTATTTAAGTAATGAGACATATAATTCGATGCTTTAAGCATATTTTTTTCTAACTACATGAAAAGTAAGAGTTTAAACCTTCTTTTTAAAATAATTTATTAACATTTCATTTAACTCTTTAATAATGGTTACTAAAAAAATTCATTTAAATTAGGAGATGCGAACTACACAAAGTTAGCAAGTTAACGCAAGCTTTTCTTTGCAATAAAATGAACTATTTGCAAATAATGGGCCAAGTAAGAATTTGACATTCTTAGAACTTCCAAACATTATTGCATAAGTGAAATGAAAATTTAAACATGGATTTAAATCCAGAAATTTAAAACATAACATTCTTACAAGATGTCAAACTCCTGTTTGGTCTCTACTTACAAAATCTTCTTTCATACTTTCAATATTAAAAAATTATATTTCTATCTAAAAACAAATACAGAAATGTGAACTTAAACTTCAGGTTTTGCTTGAAGTTCTCAGATTATTCAAACATCTTGAGTTACCAAGATTAACAAGATGGAAACTAAGTTAATCCATCATTTAACATGAAAGATAACCATACAGGGTTTGCCTTTACTTTGAAACTCAATGAGATGAGAGTTGTAGCTTCAACTACTCTTTGATCTACATGAACTATTAATTAGCTCATTTGATAAGACAATAGATACATTTATGTATACACTTTCTTTTGGAAAGCAAGCAAATCACCCTCAATTTCGAGAGCTATAGCCTCACTTGATATATGAAATCCTATAACAAATGCATTTGAATGCATAAAATATATACAAGTAAATTGCTGAAGCTTCATCTTAATCCATAAGACCCATAATTTCTTTTAACAATACAAAGTAAGACCTGCAGAGTAAAAACTACCTACACAGTAAAACTTCCTCATAAGAACCATGACATAAGAACTGTGGTTCTTTTAAATAATTTATGATAACAATTACTAATGTTTTTAGTCTAGGAAATTCAATATCCCATACATTACCAATACAACCAAAAGGAAATTCAATATCCCATACATTACCATTAAAACCCATGGTATTTGCTTGATTCAGCCTATTCGAACATTAATACCATTCGTGCAATGAATATTAACAAAGCTAAATCTAAACTTTCACATTAAACATTATTTCTACTTGGCATAAACTAATTCATCCCGTGGTTTTTGAAAACCACCAAACCATCCAATACTATGCACAAACGAGCTTTAGCAAATGGAATTTGTTTATATTAAGTTTATTAAACAAAAATTATCTTCGACATAGATAAATACCTTCGACATAAATATTATACCTTCTACATAAACATACCTTCCACAAGGTTGGCATATGGAATATGTTTATATCTATTTATTAAACAAAAATTAACTTGGGCATAAATAAATAAATTTGACTTATAAGTATCTCCGACATAAATAATATACCTTCAACATAAACATATATTCTATAAGATTGGCATATGGAATATGTTTATATTAATTTATTAAACAAAAAATAAATTCAACATAAAAAAAATATCTTCGATGAGATTGCCATATGGAATATGTTTATATTTATTTATTAAACAAAAATTAACTTTGACATAAACAAATATCTTCCCCATGATTGGCATATGGACTATGTTTATATTTATTTATTAAACAAAAATTACCTTCCAAAATAAAATAGGAAAACATTTACCATTCATTCCAATGCATAGAATGAACTGGGCAACTAAGGTAATATACATATTCAATCCTCAAGTATTGTATTACATATTTAAAACAAGGAAATAAAAACATTTATTCCCAACACGTTCCATTAAACTTACTGTGAAATGGGGCTTCCATAAATTAATTAGAAAGACATTTTTCAATCTTTCTCAAACATAAAAGGTAAGTGACATATTATAATACATACTATTTACTATTTCAACTCATTGAATTTTGTTTATAAACCCTACAATTCCCAATAATTGTAAATTTAAAACTAATACCTCTCATATTTGGCCCATTGTTTTTAAATTCAACTTATATTTGTTGTAAGACATAATATACATATTTAGCACATGGAGGATGCAAATAAGGAAAACAAAACGGCATGTGGTTTTAAAATAAACAAAATTGCCACACAAAATTGCATGGGAGTAAGAACTTATTTGGGTACTCATTTGAGACATAACATTGGATCCTTTAAGGATTATTTTATTCTAACTATATGAAAAGTAAGAGTTTAATTTTTTTTTTGAAATAATTTATTAACATTTCAACTCTTTTGTAATGGACATTAAAACATTTCATTTTTGTGCATTGAAAATATAACTACACAATAAAGCTAGCAAGTTAATGCCTAGTTAAGGCAAGTCTTTGCAATAAAAATTAACTATTTGCAAATAATGAGACAATTTAAGAAAAATAATCAAAATGAATGGAATTCCTACTTATTTATCCTTTCAAATAATTTTCCAAACATTGTACTCTTCGATATACTTTGAATAAATGCCTTTGCAATAAAAATTAACTATTTCCAAATAATGAGACAATTTAAGAAAAATAATCAAAATGAATGGAATTCCTACTTATTTATCCATTCAAATAATTTTAAAACGCTGTACTCTTTGGCATACTTCGAATAAACGCCTTTGCAATAAAAAATAACTATTTGCAAATAATGAGACAATTTAAGAAAAATAATTGCCTTTGCAATAAAAAATAACTATTTGCAAATAATGAGACATTTTAAGAAAAATAATCAAAATGAATGGAATTCCTACTTATTTATCCATTCAAATAATTTTCCAAACATTGTACTCTTCTACATACTTTGAATAAATATTTGGATTATGAACCCTAAAATTAACTATTATTAGAGGAAATCGGAATTCTTAGAATTTCCAAACATTATCGCGAAGTGAAATGAAAATTTAAACATGGATTTAAACCCATAAATTTAAAACAGAATACAATTGCAAATTTTATCACAAGTTAATATTGAAAATTATAAAAACACCATTCCCATAAATTAAACTTATATGTTAAACACTTGAATTGGGAAATTCGTTCTGTGGATTCCACGCTCCACCCAACCATAGGTAATTATGCTCCTTAATTTCTCAGCAAAACACCACCCCTGATATGAGACTTGCGCTTTCACCAGACAAACTTCTCACCAATTCCCATACTTTTTTATAACTTACACTTGGCAATTGGGAAAATTGGATTGAATACCAATTCCATGCCAAACAGTGCACTTAACCTCCTTGTTTTCCTTTTGACTGCACAATAGTGAAACACATCACTACCATCTGTGTTTAGAAATCTGCCAAGTCAGTTTCATACACCATTTTCCACTTCACTGGAATGACCAGAGACAAAATGGACCTAATTGCAGCAAAAATTCATCAGCAATTTGACTCAAAGGTTCAGGAATTCGTGTCAGTTTTTGTTCTTGGATAATAATTATCCCTCTGTTCTCTCTGGCACACCCATGCATGGAAAAATTTCTCAAAATTCAATCTTCTCGTACCCCCCTTTGCACAAAACCCCCCCCATTACTTTTCCCCTGGCATGCATAAGTTCATGCATGTCACCTGGAACCACGCGGGCTCTCCCAACCATTTTTAATTTATTTTTGTGTAAAAAAAAAGAAAAAACCAAGTTCCCACATAATCATATTTAATTAATAATAATGATTTTAAAAATATAACTAAGGTCGTTTAAATGGGTTAAAGAATTAGGATAAACTTAGGGACTTAAATATTTAACAGGGTTGTACCATGGTGTCCCACCTAAGACACCTAACCCCCTTATTGTCTCTAGTGAATACAAAAGTCCCCGATCTTTTTAGTGTACTGCCTCCACACAACCAGTTGTGGATTTTTAGTATTAATATTTACAAAATACAATATGTTCAACCTTACAGGCATTCATAAACTATAGTTGCATATTGGCATAGCTAGACTAGGGGTTCCAAACCAAGGGTGTTACACAGGGTGATGAGAAGGTGGCCATGCAGAGTAGAAAGAGTTGAAAAACCTTGAATAGCAAGGAGGGTGGGGTCTCTTTGGTAGTAGGTAAAGATATTATGCTTGAAAATACTGTCAACCTGGATGTCTCAAGATACACCCTGGTTGGGAAATTTGTGGGTCAAAAGAATGTATTCAAACTCTTTCGGTTCCTGCGTTCAGGGTAATTGGCTCACGGTGCTTGGGTATACTTCTATTTTCCACTCCTTAGCCCACGATTGGTTTGGGTTTGTATTGAAGGACAACATAGTTGCTGAGAAGATTCTAAAGGAGCCATGGTTATAGGATTCTGCTTTTATATCTCTTAAATTGTGGTTCCCTCTCTTTGATGCAAAGGAGAATTATAAGGACTACTCGACCATCTGGATTAATATCCCCAGCTTACCCCTAGAATGGTGACCAGTCCCAGGGCTCAATGTAATTGGTGACTGTATTGGTTGCACCCTAGCAGTTGATGGCAACTTTCTCCACTCCAACCATCAGTTTGTGTCCCATGTTCTATTGGAACTTAATATTCAGGAAGCTCTTTTCAAATCTATCGAGTTAGTTTGTGGTGGGCACTCTTTTACATAGAGTTTTGGACTATCTCAATTCCCCATTCAGGTGTGTTTGTTACCACAAGTTGGGTCATGTTTTAGCAGATTGTGATTTTACCTTTGTTAACAGGATTTGGGTGCCAAAATCCACCAAACCCATGGTCGAGGGTTTCGAGTCCTCACAGAAGAAAGAACTATTGAAGCCAACAATATTAGAAGCTATTTCGAATGAGGATTCTTCTTGAGGATTTTTGGTGTTGGTGAGCATAATCGAATGCTTCATCAGCCTAGAAGACCCATAAATTGGTCTTATTGAAGGGTGGAGGATGATGGAACATGTCTCTCCAAGTGTACTAGATAATAGTTCAATGGATGACCCCTCTGAAGTTCCTCCTAGGCCCTCATTTCCTATATTAGGGAAAACGAACTCCTCATCTCTAGCACTATAGATCATCTATTGGAACTATTGTTGCTTTCCATGGATCAAGGGTCCCATGTTAAGTTGGATCCCCAATGAAATTGATATTATATTACTTGTTGAAACTTGAGTGCGTGAATAATCTAAGGTTGCTAATATAGAAGGATTTTCTTATGGTTGATATGGAAAAAGAGATCCTACCATAGAGGGATCAAAGGCATAGCTTACTACATAAATAATAACATTTTTCTCATATAGGCTTCATAAGAAAGATCTTTTCAATCAGTATGCATGAATGGAGATTTCAACTATGAATTATAAGAATATTTCTATAACAATATGCTATTTTGCACTTCTTAACTCTACCTTTTAAAAGAAGCACGAACAATATAGTAAAATTGTCCTTACACTGGCTTGGAACATGATATTTCTAGTTTCATAAACAAAGGCAATGCCATCTTTCTAGGAGACTTTAATCCTAGAATATAAACTAGCCAAGCTATTATCTTAAGCAATGATTTTAACCCCAATCCTCTATGGCTAGATGAGGACATTCTTTTAGCTAGAAAATACAAATGAAACTCTGAAGACATGGTTGAGAATTTGTTTGGTACCGAGCTAGTCAATATTTGTAGTTCTCAAGATCTAATCATTTGCAATGGTGTTAGCAAGTGGGTGAAATTCAACCAAATGAATTGTATCCATGGTTTTGGTAGTAGTGTTGTAGATTAGTGATATATGATATCCCTACATACAATCAAATAGTAAAATTTAACATCTTAAATGACAATGAGCCTGACTCAAACCATAGACATTTTACCCTAAATCTAAATTTTGACATGCACACAAGCCCCACATTAGAGAATTATAATAACCAAAAGCACTTGATCTTCGATAAAAATAAAATTGATACATATTTTAAGGGATTTAAATAATGAATTAAATATACTATTAATTAAGGACAATATTGAATATCTTTATCATAATTTTACCACAACCCTCTCTAATTCAATTAATAGGTTCTCTATCATGGTATCATGTATAAAAAATAATAGAATCACCAACCCTTGGTATGATAAAGAGTACAAGCTAAGTCACAAGATTTGGCGAATTTTATTAACAAGGTTCAAAATTCATTGAATCTAAAAAATAAAACTGTTGGAGTTCGTTGAATTTCAAAAGCGAATTTTAAAGGTGAATTTCAAGGAAAATATTAAGTCGAATTTCAAGTATAATCTCAAAGCGAATTAGAATCTCAAGATGAATTTCAAGGCAAATTTAAAAATAAAAACAACATTTTTAGTCATTAACTATGTGTGTTTTAATGGAAAACATTAAAAAAACATATCAATTTTTTAAATATTTGTTTATAAATCATAAGTCTTGAAATGAGCATATTTATGAATCTAATGTTGAATCTTATTCAAATCTCATTAGTAGATTCAAATTCAAACAAAATTTCATCATCACCAAACTTGAATTCAAATCTGAACTATGTGAATTAGAGTACAAGCATGCTAGAAAAGCCATTAGGGATAGTTTTAACCACTCCTTAAAAATAGACAAAATCTATAGGTACAAATCCTTAATTAAAAGGACATAAATGTGTTATATAAATAGAAATCAAGAAAATCTTTTGCACCTCTCTAAGGTAGATCGTAAGAAATTTTGAAGGCAAATTCTGAGTGGTAGAATAAAATAAAATAATTGGATTCCCTTGAGGGACTAGAATTCATACCTTAAAAATATTTATAGATATCGTGATGTCATAGACAATATTAAAACATTTCCAACCTAAGAAGAAGTTTTCTCTTTAGAAAACATCAAGGTTGGGGTTAAGAAACTTACGAAAGGGAAAGCTAAGGAAATCAATGGATACCAAGCATAAATCTTAAAAAATAGTGGTCCTATCCTCATCTCTCACATCCGCAGGCTCTTGAATTTAGCATCCAAGTAGTGTTTCCCTAAACCCTTAATAGAGAGACTCATTGTTCCTACAATAGAGATAAAAAAAATTCATCTAATTATAGTATCATTATGATTATCCCTATTTTAACCAAATTATATGGAATCATTTTGAAAAAGAAGTTCAACATATGGATAGAAAGTATTAGAAAAAGACCTAAAGGGAAGGAATCATTTTGGGGCTATCATTCAACTGTGGACCACCTTATTACTCTTAGTATCATTATTGTGGAGTGTCACAATAGTAAAACCAATCTTCTATGTTTCTTTGTTGACTTTATAAAATCATTTGACATAGTGCCTATAACAAACCTCTAGAATAGAAGAGAAGAGAAAAAAGTCCCCTTCGAGTTGAGAGCTCTTTCAATAAGGTTATATAAGAATGTTATTTCCAATATTAGGAACTCTGAGGGATGGTGAAAATAAATTAATTTTAATATAGGAGACAAGCAAGGTTGTCCCCTATCCCATGCTAGAATATTGAGAATATGTATAAACATACACCAATACTTTATTAACATGCAAAGCAATAATCTACTAGTCTATCCTTATATCCATATAAGAAACAAATAATCATGTAAGAAGAAGAGGAAAGAGACAAGAGAACAATACACCAAATATACATGGTAACAATACAAATGGGGAAACATCCACGAGAAGGATTGGTTTTCTTTATTCTTAAAAAAATCCAATCTTATAAGAGAGCTCCACCCCACATATGCTCCACGGATTTACAATAGCATTACAACAAAAGATAACAATATAATGAGATGTGGAAAAGGCTCCCGTTCACCTCTATTATATACCAAGAGGCATGAAGAATAACATCTGAAAATACACATGAGATAAATGATTTTCCACTTCTTTATATAATGAATGGTAATAGGAGAATATTTCTCCATGATGTATGTGGGATAACTCATTTTTACATAAGATTAGAGTTGTTTATGCCTTCCAATTCTAGATAAGACATCTTATGAAATCATACTAGACATCATTACACATGTAATATTAAAATTACGCATTCCAACATCCCCTACCATTTTAGGTATTTGCATCGACAAGATAGAGGGTTGTTTGGAAGAAGGTTTTGTTGGCAAGACTTTGGCTAGTATAGTCACCATCCTTCATGTCTATGTTGATGATCTTGTTATTATGGAAAGGAGTCCCTTTGATCTTCATAACTTTATCTATTAGGGTTAGGTGAAGACGAAGAGTTACTTGGATTCCAAGAGATGGTTTGGAAGATGAAACCAAGCATATTTTCATGTTGTATGTATATGTTTATTATGTTAATGATAATTAATGAGATTTCATGTCCATTCTTTGATATTATTTGATTGTCTTTGGTTATTTTCCCAATTGGGCATTCCAACAGTAGTATCAAAGGATAGGTTTTTCTATCCAATTTAGCCCGCTCCAGTATGATTTTCAGTTCTGATATGCTTTTTCCATTATGAGAGTATATCTCTACAACCCGTGAGAACCATTCGTGAAGTGATTCACAGGGGAGCCAACATGGAATTCCATGTACATGAGTCTTTTCCACTTCCATTCCCATTTCATATTTATAGAAAATTCTCCCCTTTCCAAATCATTTCGACATTTGGTCTATATTTATCAACCCTGGGCTTTATGTATTCCCTTATCGATTTCTCATTCTCACCCTTGTATTACAGTGTATTAATTCATAACAAGTTATCATTGTTCAGAGATTGGGCACTTCAGACATTAGAGACACATATTCCTTTAACTTCGTGCTACTACTCTCACTAGCCATTAATTCATTAATATATCACTAACTTCTTAGTGGGATTATAATATTTTGAAAAGACCTTATGCCATCATCATGCTTGTTTCCTTCTCACTACACTTGTCATAGGGCTAGATATTTCCTTAGATCACTAAGCTGCAAAAGAATAGGATTCTAGTTTGAAGTTAAATAGCGAGGTGATTTATTCTTAAACAAGCCCATATTTGGACAGAAGTTGAATCTCGAGTTTGCAAGTTTCACCACCTATTCAATATACTCCATCATCTCATTATAGAAAACAAATTAGTCATGTTATTCATTCACATTCATTCTACATACTCCGTCTCCTTGGCCATCAAACATCACCACCACTACATATAAATGGTATGTGTATTGATAGCCTCTTTCACAGAGTGTGAAGCATGTGAATCAGAGCCCTATTGCATGAGCATGGTATATTGGGGAACTAGAACCCCTCAGAACCAATCCTAGCTCAGGGAGGATAAGTAGAAGAAAACATACCAACAAGTGGAGAAAGGAATTGGCAATTGATACTATAATTTGTGGTAGTGGAAGGTTTCCATTGAGATAAAAATTGTGGCTTGGTAGATTCTAGAGAATCAAATCAGGAGTAGAGATACAGATTGCATAAGATGAATAAGATGTTGTGTAAAAGGACAACAAAAGGTTGTGCATGAAGGTACTTATCCACGTGTACTTCCTAACTCTTCCAATGAATAAAGGAATGCGAGAGATACTAACAATGAAATATTGACTCAAAGAAAATGCAAATGAGGTATAATTTCCTATCATTTTGTACAATCCTGATGCATTTTTTGTTCAATTTTGTGTAATCAAGCTGGGATTTGGATATGGTGGCGATATATAGAGGATTTGGAATTTCTCAAGACATATATTTGTAATTTTTCCATTCCTTTCTACTTAGAGGTGAACAGTTAATACATCTAGAGGAGTTATTTGGTTTTTTGGGCGAATTCCTTCATTGTTAATCCCTTCTAACAATTAGTTTCTCTCCTATTTTGGATGCCAATTCATTGTCAAATATCGATGGATATGGGCTACTAGAGTTGTTTCACTTCTTTAGGGGTTTATAAATTGAAGAAAAATTGTTTTTGACATTGCCAAAGGTTACTCCATTGCTAGGAAATCATTTCATGAAGTAAATTTGTTTTCTCTCTTTACTGGGTATCTTAATTAGTTGGTGGAACATTTTCTCTCTTGTATGGGCATTTAGTAATTTCCAAGTCCAACCCCATTGTCATGGATTAAATTTGAAGAGATTGTTGTATTGCAAGAAGCTTGCATTTTTCATTCTCAGAAAGAGTCTATGCACCTGCATCTATTCAAGGTAATTTTATTATTGTAAAGTCTAATTTAGAAAAAAATCAATTCTTTATATGTTAAGTGGATCTTGGTTACCCCAAGATGAAAAATAACATTACATCGAACACAAGGAGATTATGTGATCATGTTCATCCCTCATCCTTAGAAACACAACAATGTTGAGATCAATGGAGCATCATCACTCACCCAAAGAATCAAAGATAAAGCATTCATTTTGGAGACCAAATGTAATTTGCAAATAGTTCTTTCTTGTAAATTCAATTGTACTTGCAATAGTTATTAAGTTGGATTACGTTGTAATCGGGTGCACTTTTGATAAAAGTTGATACCCTTTCATTTTCTGAGTTGGAGTCTTAGTACCAAGTCTTGTTGTGAAAGGGTGGAGTTGCAACAAACCACTTACGTATTTCATGGCATCTAGCATAATTCCCAATAAACAAAGTATCTTTTTTCCTGTAGATGACACAGTTCTAGAAATTTCCACTGGATTTTTCTAGAGAGCATTTGTTTCGATAAATCTAATCACTTATCAAGTGATTAGTATTGGTATCATATTTTATTTATTTAGTAGTAGAAGCAAGCCTTTTATTTGTTCTATAGTCACATAACATTCTTGGTTCTAAAAACAAAAAAAACTTCTTCTTTCCTTTAATAAAGACTTGTAAATCCTGTAGTAAGGAATGATTTTTTTTTGTAATCAAAGATAAATTACAGCATCAAAGATTTGTTCTAGACGTGAATACCATTTCAAAAATATTCAATCATTCAAGACTAGATCTCTCAATGACCATGCTACTAGTTCAACATTACTCTTACTCAAAGATCATGAATTTTCAAGGTCTTATCTTTAGAATCAAACAATCCATTTAAAAAAAATAAGGTTTGGTATATAAAAGGTATTTCATCTTTGATATAAAAGTCTAGTTGTCAAAATCATTGGAAATATTGAAAAGATAACTTGTGTATGCTTATTATCATTGCTACTTATTATCTTCACATTATATTTGTCATTGCTATGAATGACTCATATTCTATATCATATACCTTCATGTTTCATGATTTATTTACCATCATTTTCATGCTTGGATTAACCTAGTAATTACATTTTTTTTCCCGCGAAAAAAAGCATACTATTGACATTCATATTTGAATCAAATAGTACATGATATCAGTAAGAGACTGTTCAAATGTCATCCTCTCTGAAGAGAGTTATCAGAATATTCAAAAAATATACAACATAAGCCAAAAAACAGACATATGGATGTCCTTGGTGAAACTTAGCAATATTAACCCAGAAAATAACAGCTACCAGAATCTATCATTTGATGCTCACAAAATTCCTCCCAAAATAGAAGATCATCATCACCTGCCAAAGCCTATTTTGAAAGTATATCAGCCAGAGAATTATGTTCTCGAAATATATGTTTCAATGTGATCCTCCTCAGCTTATGTAATTCTTCCAAAGTCCTATCACACCAGCCAGTTAAGTTAAGAACATTCAACTCATATTCACCCCTAGCCCACTTGATGGTAACACGGGAGTCACCGAAAATATTCACATTTGTCAAGCCAAACATGTTGGCCACTCTAGCAACAGTCCATAAGGCTACGAGTTCAGCCTTCATATTCATGCCTCTGCCACACTTCATTTTTAAAGTGTAATAGTGATCAGGATTAAGAAAAATGACCCCTCCTACACCACAAACACCCAAATTAGTAGCACCATCAAAAAACAATACCGGGTCAGTAACCTCAATATCAAATTTCCCAATGTCTCTATGAGCCCAAGGCTTTTCTTCTTTCTGCCAACTCAAATAGTGACTAATAACAGTATTAAAAGTCTTTTCCAGATATGGTAAAGTGTCTTCAAAAATAGCTTTATTCCTCATTCCCCAGATTGCCCAACAAATGAATATAGGCAACATCTTATGTGATTTACAGTTCAGTGTCCATTACTGCATAGTAGAAACAATATTCAAGCCTCCCCATCAACGTAGCTAGTAATTACATGTTACATACTACGACTATATATTTGATAACATAAAACCATAACTTGTGTATGCTTATTATCATTGCTACTTATTATCTTCACATTATATTTGGCGTTGCTATGAATGAATCATATTCTATATCATTTACCTTCGTGTTTGATGATTTATTTACCATCATTTTCATGCTTGGATTAACCTAGTAATTACATGTTACATACTACGACTATATATTTCATAACATAAAACCATTACATCTAATGATTAAACCATGTCTAGCATTTTCACGTGAATTTTACCCATAATCATTTCAGTAAGTCTTTAAATAAAATGAATCATTAACTAATACTTCATGATTATGGTTCGGCCACCCATTCTTATTAACCCAACTTCGTCATAACTTAATTCATTTAAACACGTAGCCAATTTCTCCAATTCCGATTGAACCCTTGTAGAAGTGTCATGACTAATACTTCATGATTATGGTTCGGTCACCCATTCTTATTAACCGAACTTCGTCATAACTTAATTCATTTAAACGCGTAGCCAATTTCTCCAATTCCGATTGAACCCTTGTAGAAGTGTCGAATTGTTGCTTATTGTCTTACCTAGGTGGAAGAAAATATGGTTGTCCCAAGCATTGTTAGGTATGAGCATGAAGGGATCATGTTATTAGAAAATTAACCAAAATGCAAGATAATTTTTTATCACGCGGGTTTACTATAGTTGTTTGAAAATTTCCAAGGCCATAACAGTAAATTAACTAGGAAAATTGCTAAGACATTTAATGAGGGAACTACTCAAATAAGGAATTTTACAATTTATATTTCAGAAGAACCATTGGTATTGGTTACTAGATTGGAAATAACATGCAAACAATGTTTTAAAAATCAAGGGTTAAAAGAAAAAAATATGGACTCCGTTCCTGAATAGATCTAGAAATAACCATGATTGGAGCAGGGGGGGCTATGAACTTGGTTAGTTGATCCATGGAGGGATATCACATTCTTCTTGTAGAAATTCCTAACCTGTGAAGGGAGGTATAATATAATTTTCCCCTATCATATTCATCTATTCAAACATCTTAAAGAAGAGAGCAAAAAGATGAATGTACCTTTCTATCCTCTGAAAAACCCTCACAAGGATGGAAACAACTGTACAAAAAAAATTCCAAATATAGATAAGTATCTCTACTGTCATGCCCTAATCAAACTAATTGTTGTAGAGGAGTTCAAAAAATTAAATTTGGGTTGGGATAATTTTGTGGAAAGAAATGATTTTCAAGAGGGAGTAGCAGTAAAGGAAAATCCTCAAATTACAGGAAACCCTAAAACAACTGTTATTGAAAATGAAGAGGGTTTGTATAGCAAAGGAAACACGCTACAACGATAAGAAGATTTGCATAACCAAGGAAATACACCACAAGATGAAGGTTTGAATAGCAAAGGAAATACGCCACAAGATGAAGGTTTGAATAGAAAAGGAAATACGCCACAAGATGAAGGTTTGAATAGTAAAGGAGAAATCCCCCATGGTGAATATTTAAATAACACAAGGAACATATGATATGATGAGGGTTCTAATGCATCTATATAAATTAAATTTGCCAAACAATCGAGAAAAGTTATAAAATCAACCTCTAGAAACATTTCTTCCGTTCCAAGCATATTTACTAGGTGTATAACCAATAAATACCAAGAAATTAAGGAATAAATGCCACCAGAACAAGCATAATAGACAGATAAAGCTTCATTTTTTCACAGGTTACATAAGAATTCTAGAGTAAAAAGTTCAAATCCACCTTCTACATTCAGAAAAAAAGGCATTCACACAATCAGATTTTGTAGACCAAACAACTACAGAAGATCAACAACTTTTGGATAAACAACTTCCTTTTGAAGATCAACCACTTTTGGAAAAATAGCCATCTTTTGAAGATCAACCAAATTTGGAAGAGAAGACAACTTTTGAAGGCCAATGAATTTTTGAATAAAATAAGGTCAATGAAATATAGGCACGACCCCTATAGAACTTATCATTTCTATTTTAACTTCCAAGTTAAAAAAGAAAAAGAAGAAAATCAGTAAGCTCAAGAGAACCATTAAGGAACTGTAATTTCTAGATCGAAGCACTAAGGTAGATAATGAGAAGTTCAAAACACAGAGTGCCAAAATTAGAGAAGAACATGAGGACTTAAAGAAAAAGTATAAGTTGTTAAGAAAACATGTCAAGAAGTGGTATGATGAGAATCATGAGACCAGGAATCAAAATAGAAGGTTAATGATCAAGATCAAGATGTAGAAACCAGAGAGAAAAAATCCTTCATTTTCCAATTTCAATCTCCTTGTTGATGCAACAAAGAATTTTTAAAGAGATAGTCTGAACAAGTTTTGAACAATTTTGAAATGGAGTAAATATGGTTATCTCAAGTTTAACTGCATGAGGACATGTTAAACCATCTCTATAGGGGAGATGTTCAGCTCTAAATATTGATACTTTTATCTTTGTCAACTAATCCCATTACCTTCCATTTTTTATCCTAAATTCTTCTTTTTGTCTACTTTTTTGAAGATTAATGGTATAAAAATCACACTTAAGGTAATAGGATTAGTTGACAAGGAGATGACATCTGCAGCCTCATGCACTATCTGTGTATTCTGCATGAAAGGATGGAGGGGATGGTGGAGGCCATGAGGAAAATATCTTGTCGTACTCTGCATATGGGACCTCAAGCACAATCTATAATCTCCGCATCTATGACCTCAAGCACAATCTAAGTACTTTTTATCTGTGACCTTAAGCACAATCTTTGTATTATGCATCTATGCTATGCAAGGTTCATAGTGATATCTACAACCTCAAGCACAATCTACATACTCTACATGAAAGGATGGAAGGTATGGTGGAGGTCATGATGCAAATCTCTTCTCATAAATTTCTTAGATAGACACATGCACGGACGATATGGAAAGTATCCTCAGAGAACAAAGCAACTAGGTGGATAGATTGGTGGAGGCTATGGATAAATTGATGAATATGAACTAGGAAAGCCATGCCCAAATGAACTTAGTTGCAACGTTGACTCCCCTGGAAGAAGACTTTGCTCACCAACCAACCATTGAGATCATAGATCCCGACTCTACCAAGAAATTCAACTAAATATGCGCCTCTATAGCTTTACATGTATTTTCCTCTCCGTTTTGTGCTATATTATTTTTTTGTCTTTTTGCTAAGATAGTATATTTGGATTTATAGCTTAAGAAGCCATGTATTTGTTGGGAAATTTTGGATAAAACGTACTTGGGATGGGGAATTTTAGTTTTCAAAATCAAGTGTTATTCTCCCCTCAACAATAGGGTGAATTGTTTGTATCTTTTTAGCTAATTCTCAGCATTCTAATATAGAAAATCTACTCGTTCTTATTAAAAAAAAACAACATATTTATTTGTAAATGTCCTGAGTAATGGTATCAAGAAATAAAAAACACTTTCAACATAAATACAAATAAAATGTTTATATATATATATAAAATAAGCCCGGTGGGTTAGATCAAGTGGTTGAGTGTTGTAAGTTGTGAGCAGAAGGTCTTGGTGTCAAATCCACGGTTGGATATACATTGCTATATAAGGGCCTCACTTGATGTCCCCATTGGGTTAGCTTCGTAATCGGAGCAAACGAGGTGCGGCTCCTTCGAGTAGCCCCCTTGTGATTTCTTACCGTGGACATAGCAGCCCCACTGGGGGTTTGTGAACCACATGTGAATATATATATATATTAATAACTATTATTAAAATTGTACTATAAATTCTATACTACATATAACAAAATAAAATTATCCAAATAAAATAAAATGAGTTGAAATTGCATTGTTTTCATTTAAAATCAAAATTCATATATATCCAACCAATAATATATATAAAATGAATAAGGAACTCATATAAATTACTTGAAATCATTTTTTTCTATATAAATCTTGCATTTGAGTTTCAGATCTCCAATATTTCTTGCCTAAATTCTCTCTCTCTCTCTCTCTCTCTCTCTCTCGCTATATATATATATATATATATATATATATAATTTTTCATTATTTTAAGGATTTGTCCTCATAAGCTGATTCTTATTGATAACATAGGATACAAGAAAATTCATAAGATTGCTTCATACTCTAGTCAAAACAACATGTAGCGTAATTGAGGTTGGCATAAAGATGATATGTCTTAGCTAAATTATCCAAGAGTTGAGAAAGAGGTCACTCGAGATAATAGTGATATTATTAAAAGTATTATTACATCTAAATTTAAGGGGTGGTGCAATAAATAATTACTAGAGAAGATAAAATTAGGGTATTATAAGGAGGTGATCCATGATAATGTATAAGATAAAAAAAAAATCTCTACCTTAACTAGCATAAAGAAGAAAATCAACTAAAATAAGAACAAACTCTCAGAGCACTGAACAATTCCTAAAACACGATGAGACGAAATAAATTGCTTTGGCTGGGAATCCGCAGGTTAAGTTGCTGGCGTCTACTATAGAAACTAGGGTGGAATCCATGTTTATGTCAACATTTAAAGCCATGTTTAGGCTCATCTTCAGGACACTAACGATGTCGAGGATTTTCTCATCTCCCTTTCATGTATAAATATAAACAACATCTTCCTTGTTTTGGGTGATTCCTTCAATAATCGCTGACCTGGTTTAATGAAATAATCCAAATCTATCTCTCCAATTTATAATCTAGAATCTAGAATTTTGATTTTTGTTTAATCATAGTTATAAATTAATTATAATTATGATTATAATCTTAATTTTTGGCTTTTGGATATAGGAGGTCATCCAACTCAATTACTTATACCTTTTGATATTTAAATAGAATTCATTAAAGGAGAGCAGGTATCCAGGTCCTACTTATAGTTAAGCCATCATCATGATATACACAATTTGGTTTTTTAACAATCTCAATTGCCTCTCTTACCCTCCTTCTTGACCAATTGTCAACTCTACCTAAAATTGTCATATCCTCCATTTTTATGGCATGCTTTATTTTGTGTGATTGTTTTGCTAAAGCTGTCTTATGAATTCTATTTAGATGGATGTGGGCACTATGTTCTTTAGCCCTTGTTAGGATAGACGTCTCTGTTTCTTTGATGTAATATTTTTCACAAGTGCACGAAATTTTATAAACCCGTTTTGTAGAAGTGGATCCACTAGATCCTTCAGTAATCCTAGAAGTTTCTTGATGCTGCATAGTGGAAAGAAAATTGTGTCTATTTTTTTCTTCCTCAAGTGTTTAGCAATTCTATCAGTCACTCCTTAAACATATGGTAGGAAGGCTTTTTGATCTCCTCAATTATTTCCCTTGGTTGATTCTTGGGTCTTCATTTGTTTCCTTTCTGCCTTGGAGAAATCTTTGTTGATTTGTGCAGGAGTATATCCATTGTTTAAGAAGACTTTTCTTTGATGCTCTTTTTCTTGCTCAATCTGCTCTGGGTCGAAGATTCTTTTGGCCCTTGTGATTAAGGTATTGAGAACCCCTAGTTTTTTTATTAGGGTGGTGGTGAGAATTCACATGTAGGTATTGGTCTGTATGGGTTTTCTTTCTATACACTTTATGTGTTATTCCCCCATCATGCTTTTTTATAAGCATAACATCAAGGAATGGTAGGGATCCATTTTCTTCAAGTTCCATTGTGAATTTGATTGAGATACACTGGTTGTTTCGATATTCCACAAATTTGTCCAGTTCACTCCTTCCATGGCCCTAGATAACAAATGTGTAATCAAGATATATTGACCACCGATCTTGCTTCAGATGTGATGAATCAAGGGGTTTTTGTTCAATTTTTTCCATAAACAAGTTTGCTACTATCGGTGACAATGGGGATCCCACAACCACACCAGAAGTTTGCTAATACAACTCTCCTTGGAAGCTGAAAAAAGTTGATCTTAGACGCAATCCTACCAGCCTTGTTGTTTCTTGATCGGTTAGATTTTCTATAACTTTGATAACATCATCTATGGGGATCATTGTGAATAAAGAAACCACATCCAGGATTAAAAGCATCTCTTGTTCCCCCATCTTCCTACCCTTAATCTTTTCAATGAAGAGGGATGAATCTTTTATGTATGATTTTGTGTTAGCTACCAAGGGTTTCAACCTATTGACTAAAAAATTTGCTAGTTTGTATGTAGGTGATCTGATTGTGTCTACAAAGGGTCTTAGGGGAACACCTTCTTTGTGTATCTTTGGCAGGCCATAAAATCATGGAACTAGAGGATTAGAGGTCACCCGTTTCTTTTTAATCTCATTTTTTTATGAAGAGTCTTTGATAGCTTTGGAAACATCTTTGATGAAAGAAATTGTCATATTTGTGATACTAAGAGATATAATGTCATGCATCAAACCACATTAGAGCACATTTTCAATATATTTGATACAATAGTGACCTTAACATTTTAACTCATCATAACTATGATGAACTAGGATAGTTTCTCTTAAGCTTTTTAAGCATTAAAAAAAAACTAAGTGATTCCTTAGTTTTTGAAGGTCCTATATACTAAAATTGGTCTTACTTTTTTATTTTTCCTTTTTGTACTAGGGGAATGGACAACTCGGATGGGGCTGGTACTTGTGTGACATGAGGTCTAGGGGTCCAATCCTGTCTGCTACCACTATACCCCTAGGTGCAATCACCGCGCCCGCCACAATGACACATGAGTTATTTGAGGTTTGAATCAACGACCTCTTACAAGACTTGCATAAGCTTTGCCGACAGGCCTTACTTTTTTACTTTTCAAAGAAATATGAATCTAATTAAAAAAAATTAAATTTGTATTTATTATTAAGTTAATCTTATTCATTGTTAAAGGTTAATTATATATATATATATTATTTATTGTTAGTTGGTGGGAGAAAACGGTTCCCAAGATTACATTGCTTAGAAAATCGGGTGGAGTTAGTGGGAGAAAACGTTCTCCAATATTGCTTTAATGAAGTCGTTCAGAGAATCTGGTGAAAACGATCCCAATATCGCGTTAATGGATTAGTTTTAGCCGTTTCCTTCTTAATTCCGCCGCTGTAACAACCCATGAAACGAGGTTGGTCGGTGAATCGTAAATAAAAATGGAGGGAATACAACGCTGCATTAGCTATCTTCGAAAATCGCGACAGCCACTCTCCGTCCAGGTTGTTGAAACTCCGAATCATAAAGGCCGTGAAAAAAATAAACATACGCATTTTCCGGCAATACAACGCTGCATTAGCTATCTTCGAAAATCGCCACGGCCACTCTCCGTCCAGGTTGTTGAAACTCCGAATCATAAAGGTCGTAAAAAAAAAAACATACGCATTTTCCGGCAAATGGAAATATTTGATATTTAAATCATTGTTAGTCAATTGACTGTAGATTAAGTGATTGAGAGAAATGTTGTTATCGTTTAAATCTAGCTTAGTCGATTATGTAAAGATAGGTAATTAAGTTTTCAATAAATAATTTACAAATGATATTAAAAAAATAACAAAAACAAGTATTTCAATGTTGGAGCATTAAAGTTTTCATTGTGTTTTAGAGTTTAGAAATATTCAAAATTTTAATTGAACACTCCACTTACTATAAAAAATAAGAGTTGGAGATTAAACAGAAGAAACTAAGCATTGGAGGGAAACGTCAAAAATAGAATTTATGAATTATAAATGAAATAATTGAAAATAAAGATTTAAGTGCTCATATATAGAATGACAAAAATAGTGAAAGTTTTTAATATAAATAAGAGTAGAATGAGGATTAAAAGGATAATTAGGAGAAATATAATATGTAAACGGGCATAGACACTTAATTTGTGAACAGTGAACACCAATAGACCACAAGTTAAGTGTTACTAACAAAATATATGTTAGTTGTTCTCCATGTGTAGTTGTAATCACCGTAACTGCTACAAGTTATTAATGCATTAACTACTATTTTTTTTATTTCTTTTTTCTTTAGAGAAAGTGAGGGAGAAACTAATTACAAGTATAGGTGTTTATATCTTAGAATTTGGGGTGGACTACCATCTATGCTTTTCCTAGATGAAAGGAGGATGGGACAAACTTGTACTCTCAAGATTGATTTTATGTTAGGGTTCAAAATTCCAAATAAAAAATTATAAAAAAAAGAAATATAAAAAATAAGTGGTAGCTAATGCATGAATAACATGTAGTGATAGATTTAACTAAAGAAGGTAAGAAGTAGCTGAGGCATAGAGAATATGTATGGAGAACAAGTAATATATAACTTGTTCATGGAACTTAACATGTGACCTACCTGTGTTCACCCACCACAAGTTAAGTGATTGTGCTAGTAAATATGTGCATATAAAAATTGATGATGTCATCTCATCTTCCATTATAAAATCAACTATGATGACCTTGGAATACTTCTTTCTAAGCTTTTTGAGCATAGTAATAAAACCTTACAACAATCAAGTAGTTCCTTTCTTTTTTCTTAAGGTCCCACCATCATCATCACAATCATAAAATATAATAATAATATAATAATAATTTTATAGTTAAAATTCACTTTATGATGATGATGATGATCATGGTTAACGTCCACTAAGATCAATTTGGTCTTTCAAATATTAAGAGAAAATAAAGGAATTTTATGGATTTCTCTAAAATTTTATTCCTATGCTCAAAGAGGTTAGAAAGAAGTGTTCCTAGGTTGTCATAGTTTTTACAAGTTACAAGGCTAGGGAGGTTTGTATTGTAGCAAAGATTATGAAACTAAGATCTAATGTGGGTGTATGGACGACATTCATAAAAAAAGTGACCTTCATCCTCAACCTTCCTAGTCTCACAAAGCTGGCAAATACTTTCCACCCATGGTATTTTAGGAGTTTTCCAACATCATGTTTCATTGTGAAAATTATGAGAGTTTATTTTTATCTTAGTAATATTAATTTTGTTTTTCGAACTAGTTAAAACAAAAAGATAATTTTGATCTTCTAAATTAAGGTTAACCTTCTTATAATATCTCAATTTTCTTTTAACTTCATCATTCAAAAGATATATAAAAAATTCTTATATAAATAAAAATGAGTCATTACAAATTAATTTATTACTAAAAATTATGTAAAGCATTGAGAAGAGGTGATACTATCTATAACATAATAAGTTGTTAGCCATCATGACTAAAAGGTAAGTCATTGGTTAAGAGTCGCATATGCTCACTATAACATGTCATATCGTGGATTGAAAATGCTCACCCTAACCCTATAAATGAAATGGAAAAAGAAATGCACGACTAAGGAGTCTAGTTGGTATGTAAACTTCTTAGGGCTGCAACCATTTTAAAAAATGTATCTTGGATTCTATGTGTTTGGTCTACCTAACGATGGAAAATAGTAAGGTGTAGAATTGTTCTCTAAAATGGATTTCTATGTCATATTTTATGAATCAATAAAAAATTTTAAAAATTCAAAAAACAAGCATGTGTTATGAAGCATCGATTCATTTTTCTTGATAGTTTGTTTGTATTTTAGTAACATTGTTTTTTTTAAGTTAGTTAAAATAAATGAATATTTTTTATCATGTAGATTAAGGTTTATTACTTCCTTATAATATATTAATTTTCTTTTATCCTCTAATTATTTATCACACTATAAGTTATCTTTCAAATTGATGTAATAATACTTTTAATATTATCGCTATTTTGCAAGTATTTTTATGCTAACCTAGGCTTAAACTGCAAGTGGTTTTGACTAGAGTATGAAGCAATCTTAGGAAATATCTTGTTTTACATATTGTTTATCTTGTTCTTGTGCATTAGGTACGTGGTCATATCCATGCTCTCAATGGGGGAGAGACTTACTTCTATGAGGAGGACATGGCAAGGTGTATTGCCTTTAATTTTTAGATTATATTTTATACAACACTTTTAGATTTTATTTATCCTTCTCTACTATTATCTAGAGATAGTGCAATCCAAAACTTCACATATAAGATAACAAGAGTGACAGGAGTCTAAAAGATGAGTTTCTTCTTATCCCAAAGCTAGTGATGTGCTAATTTACAACCATTTTCAAGATCATAATAAGCTTTCCACCCTCCATTAATCATTTTCTCAATGATATAGTTGTAGTTAAGATTGTAAGATCAATTCTAAGATATTTGTATGAAGTCACTTCCTCCAAGTTATTGTTTTCATACATGAAAATAACAGAAGTGATCTTTTGGGATTTTATTATCAATGGGTTCAAACTTTTAAATTTATAATATTAATTTGATATAACTAATTTTTTTTGTGTGTATAAGAGGGAATCATTCTATTACTGAAATAAGGTAGAAATGTACATAATATTACAAAAAGAGTCTATCTTGAGCAATGACCAGGTCTTCCCACTATCCCCCAGAATCATTGACGAGGTAGAAACATCACCGCGCTACCTTATTGTTCTTCCACACATTTTTTGCTCCCTAGCCCAGGCTTCTATCCATTACATATTTTACTACCCCAATTGTCCCTAACAGAACATAACCACTATCTGAATTTCTATTCATTCTTCCCATCAATCTAAATAGGCTGACAATAAGAACCAACTCAAGCCCATTACAGTTACCATTCAAAACAAAAGAGAGGAATTCAGGGCTACTAGCGCATAACAAGAACTAGGTCGAGGCCTTGACAAAACTCATACTAAATGACTGAGAAGAAAATTCACAAAATTATAGAAAGAAAATTCAGAAAACAACATCACCACGAGAAACGTCTACTATTCTGGGTCGACCGCTACTCGAGGCTGCTCCGGTTGAGTTCTTTCCGGTTTTTCTGAAAGAGGAGTCTTTCCTTCTTCCCGAGGGGGCGAGTTGCTAGCCGGCAAGGCTGTGAAGGAGGATTTTTCTAGCTCAATTACTCCTTCCATGTCCACTAGACTGCGCATCAGGTCTTCCTTCGAATTCCCGACAATTTGCAACACCATGTCACCAAAACTAACTCGTTCCATCATAATTTTGGCCAAGATCCTCTACAGAATCTAGCAGGGATCCAACGATGATGCCGATCCCCGTTCATCAATCCACCTCTACATCTCATCTTCCTCCATTATCGAAATGGACTCATCTATACCAGTCAGGACTTCCTCTGTATAATCCTTCCCAACATATTCCTCTACCACCCTACACTCCACATGTGTTCTTCTCCACCATCGAATACGCATTCATTGTCATGGGGCCATCGAGGAACAACAAACTATCATAGAGCACATACACTTCTTTCTCACCTCACCAACGGACCAATCTAATTCCTCAGCTCGTGGGTGCATGTCTCATTTCCATCCTCTATATATAGTTCTTCCCATACCCTTTCCTTTGAACAACCATTAATTACCCTCATCAAGGTGACCACACATGCATTAATGTGTCCAGCATCGAACATGTCATCGAACTATATATTCCTCATCTTTCTTCCATTAACGTTCTACATTCTCATGTACCAGACATTCATTCTCTTCTTGAG
Organism: Larix kaempferi; assembly: GCA_027924585.1. NCBI lineage: Eukaryota > Viridiplantae > Streptophyta > Pinopsida > Pinales > Pinaceae > Larix > Larix kaempferi. Next base: position 9,786,684 of record BSBM01000428.1, read on the forward strand.
GTTAACCACATCTGACAACGAACTAGTCTGGTTCACCTCCAACTTCACCACCTTCCTTAATGTCCTTGTACTCTGCCACATCCTCACTTGGATATGCATTTAAATATTCCCTCCTCTATCGACTGGAGGCCATGCTTCCAACACCGGATCACCTTCCTCTGGATCCATGTTGTTGGATGTATGTGCCACCTGCACACCTGCATCTGGGAAGTATAATATAACTAATTATTATTAATCAATAATATATATTATATACTAACTAACTAATATATATTAAATATAATATCTTCATTAATTAAACCTATGTATACATAAGGAAATAGTCTAAATATTATATGTTTTGGATCATTTTTCTATGTTCTATTTACCATTTGTTGGAATTGTAAATCTAAATTGTTGAGATTTCATAATAAAGGGGTATTTAAATAATGAAAAATCCATATTTGATTAGACATTAAATCATGAGATTTAGGTCAGGTAACTAAAAATTTGACATTAAATAATCTTTAAGGTCAAGCCCATTAAGAAGATGTTAGAATTAGACCACGAGTGTAACAAAAGAGCCTTGAACCTCATAATTTCCAATTTAAAAGAAGAGGCAGAAGAAAATACGTTACAAAGGGAGGAGGAGAACTGTGCTAGTGAGATTATTATATTGACGTTTCAAGCCACTTAATGGGCTCATAATCAGGAGAAAGAGCATCTCAAGACATAACTACATAATAGGCTACAAATTGAAACAACCTACCCCACAAAAGCAAAGATATTGGGAAAATTGATTGAGTATCAAGAAAGGATAATCTAGGTCAAAGTTAGCTCTACTGACCATAATTATGGCATAATCAACAAAAATTTAAATCTAAAAGGATCGAGAATATTTATAAATGAAGATCTCATTCCATAAGACCAAATCAAATTGAGAAAGGAATTTCAAAAGGCAAAAGAAGCTAGGAAGGAAGCGAAATGGGCATTAATTAGAAATAGAAAATATGTTATTCTAGGTAGGAATAAAAAAGATAAAAATAATTAGCAACTAGAAACGCTCGATATCCTCTCTTGGAAATACCAAGGATTCCCATGGAATAAATTCCCCAAGTTAAGTTGGATCCCAAGTGAAATTGATATTATTTTGCTTGTTGAAACCTAGAAGCACGAAGAATCTAAGGTTCTTAACATATAAGGTTTTTTCCTATGGTTAGTCTAGAACAAGCAACCTTTTTGTAGAGGCATTGGAGGTATAGCTTGTTACATTAGGGAAATAATATCCCCCCATGCTAGGATCCATAAGAAAGACCCTCACATAACTAGCATATTTGGATACAGATTTCTAACATTAATGTTAAAAAACCTATATGGATATATTTTATTTTTCCCCTATTAATTCTAACTTTAATAATAAAAGCAACATATATAAAAACTACGCATAAATGACTTAGAAAATGATATTTCTAGTCTAAGGAATGAAGGAAATCTCCTCTTAATGGGTGACTTCAATGCTCAAACCTTGAGTAACCAAGCTATTTTTATAAGTAACTATTAAAACCCTAATCCTCTTTAGTTATTAAGACCCTATGTTAGACAACCAGTACAAAATAAGTTATGCAGATCTAGGTTAAAATATGTTCGGCTCCGACCGGCTTTGAGCTAGTCAATCTCTATACTACTCAAGATATTACAATTTGTAATGGTCTAATGAAGTGGCCAAATTCTAGCCAGATGACTTGCATTCATGGGCTTGGAAGTAGTGCGGTAGATTATGTCATATCTAATATCTATTTATATAATACAATGATAAATCTACATATTAAATGACCATGACCCTAACTCAGATTATAGACCACTAACTGTAACTCTCAATTTTTTCATGCATAGTGATCCCCCCCAAAAAAATTATCACAATCAAAAGTATATGATCTTCAATAGAATTAAGGATGATCTCTTCATAAACGATTTAAAAAATATTGTGTTTCCTCTTTCAAGTAAGGACAATATAGAAGACCTCTAGATCATAAATTTACTACAGTCTTCTCATTTTCTATTAACAAGTTCTCCATTGAAGTTTCGATAAAAGGGAAAATAGAAGAACTAACCCCTTGTATGATAAAGAATGTAAAAATGGAAGAAGATTCATCAAGGAAGCTATTGAAGAGCCTCTGAAAATTTTCAAGCTAAATAGATACAAAGCCCTAATTAAAAGAAGCAAGGGCACTACATAAAAAAATGTAGGACAATATTTTATACCTTGCTAAGGTTGTTCCTAAGAAATTATGGAGGCAAATTCTAACTATTAAAAGAAAGATAATAATATGATTGTTTTGAAGGATTATAATTTCTATCTTAAAAAGATTTATGAATCCCAAAATGCCATAGATAAAATTCCAACCCTCCTTACAATGGAAGAAATTTTCTCGTTAAAAGACATTGATTTTTGGGTTAAGCACCTAGCAAATTGGAAAGTTAAAGACACTATAGGATACAAAGAAAAAATATTAAAAATTGGAGGGCTTGTCCTCATTCCTCACATCCACAAACTCTTCAATCTAGTGGTCAAGCAAGGTATACCCAAACCTTGGACTCAGAGCCTCATTATTCCAATCTATAAAAACGATGATAAAAATAGCCCTTTTAATTATCAGACCATTATTAGTCGCCCTCTCTTATTGATGTTTTATGGTATCATCTTAGAAAATAAAATTCGTATATGGATAGAAAGTGAAGGTAAGTAGGTTAAATATCAAGAAGGATTTCAAAGACATCACTCTACCACGGATCACCTTGTTACACTTTTGATAATTGTGGAATAATTTCGTAATAATAAATCCAATAATGTTGCTTTGTGGACTTTACGAAAGCTTTTGATATGGTTCCAAGAAATAAAATGTGGAACATATTGGAAAAGTTAAATATTCCTTTCGATTTGAGAGTTGTTGCGATACGATTATATGAAAATTTCATTGTTAAATTCAAGATCACTGAGTGGTGGTTGAAGGATATTAATTTTAATATTGGAGTTAAACATGGTATCCCCCTCTCCCATACCCTTTCTGGCATATACACATATAAGCTAGAAGGTTGTTTAGAAAAAACAGGTTGTGTTGGCGTGACCTTAGATAGAATAGTCATCATCCTCCTTCTCTATGTGGATGATATAGTTCTTATGATAAGGCGTCCCTTTGATCTTGATAAGAAATTAAGAATTCTCAAAGATTTATACTCTAATATGGGTATGATTGTTAACACCGACAATTTTTTTTTACGATTATTACATCCAAGAAGGTCACCTACGCTAATTTTGTTTATGACAACATCAACTTGGAGGAAGTGCCTTCTCACAAATGTCTTGGAATTGATTTCCATCAAAAGCTCAATTGGAACTATAGCATTGAGAAAAGGATTAATGAGGGGTGGAAAGCTTATTTCGGTCTTTAAAACCATTGTAAGTCAACAAACCTTGTGATGTGGGATAAAAATAAGTTCCTTTCTGAAACTCTCATCACTTATTTTATCCTGTACGACTATGAATTTTAGAGTTGCAACATCTCTAGAGAGTCATGGAGAAGGATTAAGAAAATCTAGAAGCACTTTATAACATATAACCTCAAAATTAAAAGAAATACACCATACCCTATTCTCCTAATAGAAGTAGGTATTCCCCCCATCAAGAGCATTGTTGTGACTAGATTCCATGTACAAGTATAGGATAAATAGCGTGGGAGACTAGATACTTCCTAGGATTTCTTTAAAATCCAGTGAAGATCAACTACGAATCAAGACAGGATAGTATAAAGACTTTAGGGCTTGGTTAAACCATTGGGGTATTGATAAAAATACCACTTTACAAAATATCAATAACATTAAAAGTATTACCACAACTAAGTTTAAAGAGAAAATGTGGGACGAGAAAGATATAAAGGCTAAAAGAAAATTAAGATACTATAAGGAGGTCATTAACCCTAATCTAGAAGATCAAAATTAGATATTTGTTTTAACTACTTCGAAGAAGAAAATTAATATAGCCAATATAAGAACAAACTCTCATGATCTTCATAGTGAAACATGATGCCATACAACTCCTAAAATACCATGGGTGGAAACTATTTGCAAGCTTTTGGAGACTAAGAACGTTGAGGATGAAGGTCACTTTCTTTTAGAATGCCTTGCATAAACCCACATTAGATCGTAGTTTCATAATATTTTATACAATAATTTGACCTCCCTAACCTTCTAACTTGTAAAAACTATGACGACCTAGGAACACTTCTTTCTAAGGTCTTTGAGCATAGGAATAAAATTTTACAAAATCCAAAAAAGTCCTTTCGTTTCTCTTATGGTTTGATAGACCAAAAGGGTCTTAATGGACGTTAACCATCATCATCATCATGATCATAATGTGATTTTTAACTATTAAATTTATAATATTAATTTAATATAACTAACTACTATTAATATAGCATAATAACATTAATTTAGTGTTAATATAATATAACAAATTAATAATAATATATTTTATCAATGGATTATTATTTTTGAAATTTATTAATTTAGAAAATTAGACTATTTGTATATATATATTATATTTTATGGTTGTGATGATGGTTGTGGTGGTAGTGGTTAACGTCAAGAGAGACCAACTTTGGTCTATCAGACCTTAAGAAAAAACAAAGGAATTACTTGGATTGTTGTAAAGTTTTGTTCCTATGCTCAAAAAGCTTAGAAATAAGTGTTCCTAGGTCACCATAGTTTTGACATGTTATAAGGTTAGCGAGGTTTGTATTGTAACAAAGATTATGTAACTACAATTTGATGTGGGTATACACAGGGTATTCTAAGAGAAAGTGACTTTCATCCTTTCCACCCACAATGTTTTACGAATTGTCTAGTGTCGTGTTTCACTATGAAGCTCATGAGAGTTCGTTCTTATCTTGACTATATCAATTTTACTCTTTGAACTAGTTCAAACAAAGAGATACTTTTGATCTTCCAAATTAGGGTTAATTTAAATATTTTAACCTCTAATTCTTTCTCTATTGATGTATATGTAACTTCAGAATGTATTTCACATATATGTATATTGTATTCCTATAGAGATGTTATTATTCCTCTATACGGAAGTGTCGTCATTTATATTGTAAGTGTCGTAACTTATACTTGATGGGTTATTAGACCACCTTGTTGGGGTTGGCCTTGTATAAGTCATGTGGGTCAAAGGGTTATTAGACCATCCTATTGGGGGTTGGCCATGTGGGTCAAAGGGTTATTAGACCACCCTAGTGGGGGTCGGCCCAGTCAGCATTATGTTAAGTGGTTAAGTTGAGGCTGACCTAGTTGAGTAAAGGTCAAGTCAAGTTAGTGTATAAATAGAGAGTGTGTCTCTCTCATTTTACACATTCTATTCTCTCACTCACACTTTGGAGAGTGGTACACTTGTGGAGGAGGAGGCTCTACTGCTAGGAGAAGACTATCTCTTGTATTCTGGTTGTATCATTGCTCTATCTATTTCTGAGGAAGTTATTGGGGTTTTTCACCTTTATGGTTTTCCCCAAGTAAACTCTGTGTCTCTTGTGTGCTTGCATTATTGTGTCCATGATTGATATGCTGTAGATTTGCTGTACATGTTGTTCTCTAAGTTAATATCCTAGATCAGATTGAAGTAAATTCTGAAAATTTAACATTGTATCAGAGCTATCCTGAAAGAAGGCATGATATGGCATGTATGACACTTGTTGCACTTACGATGTTAGGGCTTGATATAGCAAAAACCCGTCATCGTAGCACTTTCACTATAAATCCATTTTGGAGAATTTTTCGGATCTAAAACTTTTACAGGTCGAAGAAAAGATCCCCATGTAGCTTGTGTCCAAAGGAAAACCTCTAATTTGTTTTACTTTGTGATTTATGATCTGTACAATATAGGATTTCTGCCTCTTCCAGATCTGAGTCATAAACAGGTGACCTTGGAAAAAGGTCATAACTTGGGCTAGGAAGCTCCAAATGAAATCTCGTAAAAAGTGACAGGTAGTACACAAATGGTACTATCTCAGGAAATGTTTTTAGAGGCCGAAGTTGAACCAGTGACACGTGGAACTCCGTACAAGTTCACTCTCCTATTTTATCCCATAAACAGGTCACGTTGTGACGCTTGGAATAACTCTCTCTTAGAGAATCCAATTGAGGTAAGACCTATCGGGATGGAAAGATGACAGGTCAGGCTATCTTAGGAAATGTTTTCTGACCCTCTGGATCAAAAAGTTCGAAGTTACACTAGAAACAATCAGGTACATATTTCTGTCATAACATAATTATTTTTGAGCACCTTCATTCATGGCTTTCGACATTTAGGGTTTCGGATAAAGTTGGAATTTTTGCAATCGGAGACCACGGCTGAATGCTAATCATCAAAATTGAAATTCAAATACCAAGATCAGAAGTTTTGGTTGGGAAGAAGGTCGGGCTTGATCAGACCCTAGTTCGGGACTTTGATCAGAAAAGTGGAAAATTAGGGCTTCTGCAAAAATGGGAATTTTTTAAATCTGTGAGCACAGTTAGAAGATCCTCATAAAAATAGAAGCTTAGAGATTTGGATAAAACGTTTTTATTGGGAATAAGAGTGGGCTTCATCAAACCCCAGTTCGGGATCACGTCCAATGAATACGGAAGTTTCAAAGGCAAAATTAAGGAGTGAAACTTTGCAGTTTTTCAAATTCTGAATATACCAGCTTGATTAGCTCATCAAGGCGCATATTTCTATCCTTTCGGAAGTTTGAAATTCAAAGTTTGAATTTTTGGGGTTTCTTTGACAAACCCTATTACAGCTCCAGATCCAGTTCCCGCAAATCAAGTGGATTGGGTTAATCCTAGAAGAGGATGGATTGGTCACTTGCATAAGTGAAGAAGTTCCTGTTTTAGAGGGAGATGAGGCTAAGGCCTTCCATAAGAAGATTACAAGCAATCTTGACAGGTATGGCTTACAGGTATGTTTCGAATTCTATTCATGGTTAAGTTTATGATATGTTTGTCTTCATATCATTACAGTACAATCTTGATTAATTACTAGACTTGTCATATTACCTTAATAGAAGATATTCATTGATTAAGGTTTTGACACTTATGATTGTACTAATGCATTGTGATAGGTTTATGTTGTTCGCTAACATAAAAGGTACACCAAGAAAGACAAATCATGTTCTACTTCAAGAACATATGATCATGGTGACAGGAAGACAAAGATTCATCCATTGTCATGGATCACATAGAAGATCTACTTACGAGGTATGTATAACTTGGTTCTACAATGGTTAACTTATGAGACATGTAGGTTACTAGCACAAGTCACTGAAGAGAACCAGAAGACATTATGTGGGTATGTTAGACATAACTAGCTATTCCTATATCAAGATAGAATCCTACCTTGTGTTAGGATCTTATACTATTGTGTTGTTGATAGTGATTATTCATGAAGTCATGGGTTTGAATAGTCATGGTTGTATGCATATTATGTTTCTTACCATAATTGATGATATGACTAACCAGAAGAATCATGAAGGTATAGGTTTGAGTAATCACGGGTTTATGCATTGATGATTTAACTAATCAGAAGAGACCTATGATCAAATAAGAATATGCATGAGTAAAAGAAGACTTCCCTGAAACCTTGAATACTAATGTTTATTATCTGTGAATGATCATGACTATACATGTTTAAGATTATTGTGTTTTTATAGTATTAAGATTATACTAATAAATGTGTGATTACGTATGAGTCCTCAAGGATAACACAATGATGATACTAATAAGCATGCATAGTGATTAAGGATGGATATAAGTTCAAGGACAGGTAATCCAGGAAGCAAAGATCAAGAGGGAGCACACTCCAGTTGTTCCTGCAAGAAAGCAAAGGAGAAGACTTCAGTAGTTTCTGCAAGGATGCAGATATTCAGAGGGAGTTGACCACTTCTCACAATCCACATCAGAGTGGAATTGCAAAGATTCAGAGGGAGTCCACCCAGCAACCAAACAAAGATAAGTATTTGAATTGTCATTTCTTACATAATGTTATTCAATGATGTATATGCTTATGTTCCTAGAATTAGGTTGTGTATTATGCATATTAGAATAGTTGCATTGATGAACAGTATACTACTAATATACATGGGTAAGTGGCCTATGGCACTGTAGAACATTCCATTGCTACTTATCTAGAATGAAACCTCTTTGCTGACATGTTAGGAGTTGAGCACACTCTTAACAATGTTCTGGTAGAGATTGGAAGGCATCTAGAAAGTTACGGAATATGGATAAATGTTGTATTGAAGCATTGGCTAAGATAATTGCATGACTCTATGACATATTTCTTGATGTGTAAGAATTTGTTCTGAAAACTTTGAGATGTTTTCTAATCATGCAATTTAACTTGTTGTGTAGGAAATATTGTATACCATCACCTACAAAAGAAGGACTACAACATTTGTTCAGCAACAAAGTTATCTATTGAAAATATTGAAGATATTGAAGGTCCCAGGATCAGGGAAGAATGCCATGATCGAGGAGTACCAGTCGATCATGAAGATGTTTGGGATGCAGTCCCAAGACCTGAAGGGGAGTCTGTAGTGACTTCCAAGAGGATCTACAAGATCAAGCATGGTGCAGGTGGTAGCACATAGACTTTTTCTCTTGTAGCCAGATACACTTCCATTAGATCCATACTTGCTCTCGCTGCAGTGATGAAGTGGAAGATACACCAGATGGATTTCAATACAACTTTCTTGAATGGTGTAGTTGAAGAAGAAGTGTATGTGGAGCAACTACTTGGTTCTGAGACACATGACAGAGAATCATATATGTGCAGAACTTGGTATCCAGTTTGGGATTTACCAAGAGTAAAGCAGATTCCAACCTTTACTACAAGGTTGAAGAAGGCAATCCAGTGATACTACTTTTGTATATGGATGACCTGTTTATTACAGGTGAAGATAGATTGATTGCTGACAAGCAGCGAAAGCTTACTGTCGAGTTCAAGATAAAGAACTTGTGGATGATGCACTATTTTCTAGGTATGGAGGTGTGGCAGAGTGCAGATGGAATCTTCCTTGGACAACGAAAGTATGCAGTAGAGATCCTGAAGAGGTTTGGGATGATGGACTGCAAGGCCATGACCACACCTATGGCATCGAACCTGAAGCTTCTGTGTGATGCTTCATCTGAGTTGGTTGATGTCACTATGTATCGTTAGATGATTGGGTCCTTGATGTACCTAATGAACACGAGACTAGATATTTGCTCTGCGGTGAAAACATTGAGCTAGTTCCTGACAGATCCGAGGAGTGTTCACCTGGTTGCTATAAAGCATATTCTAAGGTACTTGAAGGGTACGGTTGATTATGGGCTCAAGTATGATGCGAATCAAAATTTTAGCCTGCAGGGTTATGTTGATTCAGATTGAGCAGGCAGTGCTATAGATAGGAAGAGCACTTTTGGGTGCTGCTTCAGTATGGGATCAGGTGTGATCTCTTTGTTTAGCAGGAAGCAGCCTTGTGTAGCATTGAGTACAGCCAAAGCAGAGTATGTTGCAGCTTGTTCGACTAGTTGTGAGGTAGTATGGCTTCAGAAGCTACTGTCTGAGTTATTTGATCTACCGCTGGAGGCTACTGGTATCTTTTTGTGACAACCAGAGTTGTGTGAAGCTGTCTGAGAACCCAGTGTTTCACGCATAGAGATCAAATATCACTATATCAGGGATATGGTGCAGAGAGGAGCAATGAAGCTCCTATATTTTGTGACATATGAGCAGATTGCAGATGTGTTGACGAAGCCACTAGCCAGAGTGAAGTTCGAGTACTTCAGAGAGAGGCTTGGTGTCCTTTAGATCGATGACACTTTGAGGGAGAAGTGATGGAGACATTTGCTAAAGCCATTCGAAGCATGTTGGAAGGAGGATCCTTCACATGGATATGGATGTAAGCGCTGGATGATGAGCATCAGGACGATGCTCTAGTCACTGCTCTGTATATGCATCAGGAAGTTGCTAGATATGATCAGTTGGATCATTTATATGTATATGTATGTACACATCATGTTGGATGCTGGATATGATCAGTAGGATCATTTTGTATATGCATCATGTTGGATGCTTGGACCATGTATCTGTATATGTATCAGGTGGATACTGTGTATGATAAGGTAGATCATGTATGTTGATATGTATCAGGTATGATTAGGTGGATCATGTTTTTGTATTTGTATCAAGTGGATACATTGTATGATCAGGTGGATTGTGTATGATGATATGTATCAGGTAGATACTTGGTATGCATCAGGTAGATGCATTATATGATCAGGATGATCATGGATGATGAGCTTCAGGATGTTGCTCTAGATGACATGCAGCAGGATGTTGCAGTGATGATGATCAGGATGATCATGTATACATCAGGATGATGTATGGTGAGTGTCAGGTTGATAATCTGTGGCCATGGAAAAGTTGTGCAGATAAGCATATAATAGCGCCTTGGGAGGTTTGCAGATTCTCTTGCTAGGTTTTTCCGCTGGCATATAATAGCTCCCTGGGAGATTTGGCAAACGCTCTTTCGAGGTTTTGCTTTGGGAGGACATATAATAGTGCCCTGGGAGATTTGTAAATAGTCTTGCAAGGTTTTTCCTATGGCATATAATTTCACCCTGGGATATCTGGCAGATGCTCTTTCGAGGTTTTGTCTTATGGCATATAATAGCGCCCTAGGAGATTCGATAGGTTGAGCTGTGTGCTCGTAATAAGTCCTGGGATGCTCTTGCAAGGTTTTTCCATGACCACATGTAATATCACCCTGGGAGATCCTATAGGTTGGGATGTGTTCATGTAATAAGTCCTGGGATGCTCTTGCAAGGTTTTGTGGTGACCACATATAATAGCACCCTAGGAGATTTGATAGGTTGAGCTGTGTGCTCATAATCAATCCCGGGATTCTCTTTCGAGGTTTTGTGGTAGGGTCACATGTAATAGCTCCCTGGGAGATCTGATAGGTTGGGCTGTGTGCCCGTAATAAGTCCTGGGATGCTCTTGCAAGGTTTTGTGATGCTCGTAATAAGTCCTGAGATTTCCATAGTATGGCCAGTGATGATGAAGACCTGCAGGTGGTGGGCCTACATCCAGTATGAAAAAGGACTGGCTCTGTAGAACTTCCTATGACGAGTAGATTCATAGATTGATTGAGATAGCAGCAGCAGTGACGATGATGATGACTTGATGACGATTATCCAGTGACGATGATCCAGAGAAGAAGACTTGTGCTAGAAGACCTGTGTCGATAAATACCTTCCTAGTTAAGAGGGAGTGTTGATGTATATGTAACTTCGGAATGTATTTCACATATATGTATATTGTATTCCTATAGAGATATTATTATTCCTCTATATGGAAGTGGTTGTATTCCTATAGAGATGTTATTATTCCTCTATACGGAAGTGTCATCATTTATATTGTAAGTGTCGTAACTTATACTTGATGGGTTATTAGACCACCTTGTTGGGGTCGGCCCTGTATAAGTCATGTGGGTCAAAGGGTTATTAGACCACCCTATTGGGGGTTAGCCATGTGGGTCAAAGGGTTATTAGACCACCCTAGTGGGGGTCGACCTAGTCAGCATTATGTTAAGTGGTTAAGTTGAGGCCGACCTAGTTGAGTAAAGGTCAAGTCAAGTTAGTGTATAAATAGAGAGTGTGTCTCTCTCATTTTACACATTCTATTCTCTCACTCACACTTTGGAGAGTGGCACACTTGTGGAGGAGGAGGCTTTGCTGCTAGGAGAAGACTATCTCTTGTATTCTGGTTGTATCATTGTTCTATCTATCTTTGAGGAAGTTATTGGGGTATTTCACCTTTATGGTTTTCCCCAAGTAAACTCTGTGTCTCTTGTGTGCTTGCATTATTGTGTCCATGATTGATATGCTATAGATTTGATGTACATGTTGTTCTCTCAGTTAAGATACTAGATCAGATTGAAGTAAATTCTGAAAATTTAACATTCTCACCCCACATTTTCTCTTTAAACTTGGATGTGATGATTTTTTAATGTTGTTGATATTTTGCAACGTGACATTTTTTTCAATCCCCTGATGGTTTAACCAAGCCTAGCATCTTTAAACCATCCTCACTTGGGTCGAAGATGGTATTGACTGGATTTTAAAGCAATTTTAGGAAGTCTCTAGTCTTCCATGGTATATATCATGTACTTGTACATTATATACATAGTCATTGCAATGCTCTCAATGAGGGGAAGACCCAATTCTATTAGGAGAATATGATAGGGTGTATTAATTTTAATTTTGAGGTTATACATTATAGAACACTTATGTGTTTTCTAAATCTTTCTCCAGGATTCTTTGTAGATTATGCAGCTCCAAACTTCACAATCGTACAAGATAATGGGAGTGATGAGAGTTTCAAAAATTAACTCTTTTTATCCCACATCACAAGGTGTGTTGATTTACAATTGTTTTCAAGACCAAAATAAGCTTTCCACCCTCAATTAATCCTTTTCCCAATGTTATAGTTCCAATTGATCTTGTGATGAATATCGATTCCTGGATATTTGCAAGAAGACACTTCCTCCAAGTTACTATTTTCATATACAAAATTAGCGTAAGTGACCTTCTTAGACTTGATAATCATAAATTTTTATTTGTTGATGTTAATAGTCATACCCGTATTAGAGAAGAAATCCTTGAGATATATTAATTGATTATCAAGATCATAGGGACATTTTTCCATAAGAACAATATCATGAGCATAGAGAAGGAGGATGATGACTATTCCAGCTGAGGTACTAACAATAGTACTAATTACATGATATTTACTACTCACTTATTTTAAGCATAGGAAAAAATGTTTTTTACCTAGTAATATTTACCATTCACCTATTTTAAATATCATACAAAATATCTTTGAACTAGTAGTATGATTATTAAATTTTGGAAATTAATATTTATAAAAATATGAAAAAATGAAGTCCTTATACATTATTATACATTATGTATTATCTTGTTTTAAAAAAATCATTGAACTTTTGAATATAGTTTTTTTATTTTCATGTGGTTCACGACATCGAATATCGGTGCTTGCTACATCCACAAAGACACCGCCCCCCGCACCGAAATCTAGAGAACATGTGGAAGCCAATCCTTTCTATGGGGTAAACCATTAGCTTTGATTATGGAGCCTAACCCAATGTGTACATCGAGTGTGGGACCTATTTCCATCTATGAATAGCCACCCAAGGATTTGGCCCTGAGACCTCCTGCTTACGAGAACAAATCTCAACCACTCGAGCTAACCCACCGGGCTATTTTGAATATAGGTATATATAGTTGAAATATAAAAATTATATATATATATCTATATATATCTATCTATATGTATATATATTACTAAAATTAAATTAATTAGGAAAATTAAACATATCTTAAATTTCTTTTCAGTAAGAAACATACATTTTTTTAGTAAGATCAAACACTTTTAATCACATCCACAAGTACAAACACTAACAACCTTTCAACAAAACAATTATACTTAAAATTTTATAAATAAACTTGCTCATATCATAAGAACTACCAATAACCATTTTCATTTTTATCAGCTATAATAATAATAATAATAGCTTATTAAATGGCTTCAAAGAACATATTTCTTTACTGTAAAACTCTTACTAATTCAAAATTTGTAAAATCAATCTTACACATTATGTATATTTATTTCTAGGAAAGAAAAAACATGCTTTCTTATTCAAGACGAGAAGTAAAAGTACAATCTTCAAGTGCTTCCACACTGCAACATGAGGTCTTATACAATTAGCCTAATAATACTTCGAATCTAAGATGCCAATCTCGAGAAACAAGCAACTTAATTCGATCTAGTAGTTTATACAAAATAGTGTTTTTGTAATACATAAAGATGAAAGGAGAAACGTAAAAAACAAGTGAACCAAAATAAGTGAATTGTAAAACATGCAATAGGTCTCACAGGAGACCTTGCATATTAGAAGCAATTGTGCCTGAGTGACTGGATAGATTATAGTGCTCTTCAGATATTTCCAAACTAACCTTTGATAAAGACACTGCAGCCTTATTATGTTCTCGATAGACATGTAAGTAAACAATATTGCCAAAAGATGAACTCAGTTCCTTAATTTTTTGTGCTAGGGCCTAGAGATTGATGTTTTGTATGATGGATATTCCTAGCATAATAACCATAGATGAGTCACCCATAGCATTTAATCTGTTAATATTTTTGGAAAAGTCCAGTTTGAATAAGTGGAATAAATCCAAGAGTTCACCTTTGTTGTCTTTTCCAGGTCCCGCAATAGTTTTCAAGGAGAAATATTGTTGATCCAACATGTAAACCACAAACCCAAGACCACATAATTTTCAATCACATTAATAGGAATCATAAAATAAATCCCAGGGTGATTGTTTCTCAATAATAAGCTCACCAACTTGTAGAAGGTGTGTACTAGGAGTGTTTGTACCATAAGCTCGAAATAACGCTAACGCACGTGTTGTAACCACCCAAGTAGGACCGAATTTTCCTTCGAATATGGTTGTGTTGTTGGTTGTCCACAAAATCTAGTTGACAATCAAGGGAAGAGACCTCAAAACCGTTAGTTCCCTGCACCTAAACTAATATTTGAAATAGTTTCTTACCAATGTTTTGAACCAAGGTTCCTAAATATTGATAAGTCTACATGTTTCTAGCCATACTTTCTTTGTAAAATCACACTGCCTAAAGATATTTTGTATATCCTCACCACTTTTCAAGCATAAAGAGTAGATACTGAGTCCTTGAATTTGTCATTTTTGAAGAACAACGCAGATCAAGATTTTCCCAATGAGGATTAACCACATAAGGATGGTTCTCCTAGGTGGAGCATGAATCTTCCATAAATTGCACCACCGCTAATATTTTCTTGGAAACTTATAAGAGAGAACCAAATAACCTCTTGTGCATTGTAATATCTACCTGAAGTATTGTATACCCATACAATCTTGTCAATATCCTCCATTGTACACGAATATGTGTGTTTTAAAGTTCCAAAATGAGTTAGTCCTAGAAAGGCCTCTAATCCCATATGATACCTAGCGAGTCAATAGTCCACCACCCTTGCTTCCATATAGTGGCATTCACAAGGTCACCAATTCTATAAAGTGTGGTCCTTCCCTGAGCTGAAGAGTTTGGAGAATATCATTAGGGATAAATATATAAACAAAACAAACCATGATGGAATCCAACCCAATAATTAATTTAGTGTTAGAGCCTACCCTCCATGCCAGAAAACAACCCAAAATTGGAAAGGAGAGGGTTAGGGCCTTCCACTAGTTGGAGACATTGTGGATGTTTTCTTTTTCCCATCTAATCTATTTTAACAAAGAGTTAGGTGCAATGTACTTATTGATGAGAATGTTCTTCCCTATACTAGATTTAGTAAATAAATTTCATAAATATCAAGTAGTAATGGATTTACCAAACCTGTGAATGTATTTTAGATCCCACCCTCCCCAATCCTTAGGAAAGTTAATACACTACCAACTGGCGAGATGTAACTCCTCGTATTCTCCACTTCCTTTCCACATGAAATTACAACATATTTTTTGTACCCATACTAGGATTCCATCAGGGATGTAAACTAAGAGGTGCCAATAGGATGGGATCTCCTCCAAAACTACTTTGACTAGCATTATCCTACTCCCTCTAGACAGCCACCTATTGCACTAGAAATCTACTTTTTTTCATTTTTACCTATGGAAAAAATCCATTCCAATTTCATGTAATTATTGGGAGTTATAACAAAGCCTAGCTATTTAACACATTCATCCAATGGCTGCAAACTAAAGGGGACCAAATTGTCCAAGTGGAGCATAGCTGCTCATCTAGAGCATGTGCAAAGGATACCATTTTTTTCTTATTTAGCTCCATCCCAATACAAACACAATAGATACTTAGGACATATTAAAACAACCTAATGTCCATTTCTAAATTGAATAAAAAAACATAACATCATCAAATTATGAATAGTGGGTGGCCCTTATGGCTATGTTCCTTTCCACCCTTACACCTCTTATTTGTCTCATGTTCTTGGCATGTAAAATAAGTTAACTCAAATCCTATGGAACCAAAATGAATAAATATGGATACAATGGATGGCATTAGCACAAACCCCTAGCTGGTTTGAAAAAGTGGGAGGTCAATACATTGATCAAAACAACTAGTTGTGAGGAGGTAATACAACCCATGATCCATTTGACCACCTTTAGAGAGAAACTAATGTGGAGAAGAAGTAGATGAAAGAAATTCTAGGATACCCAATCAATTTCCTTCGTTAGGTCCAATTGCATAATTATATTAGAAAGAGAATGAGTTTTAATACTATGGAGAGCTACCTATGCAGAGCCAACAACTTCGTGCATACATCTGTCATTTAAAAAGACATTTTTTTCGAAAAAGATCTCTTGAGAAATAATTGTCTTAATTCATAGAGAGATAACCTTTGAAATGATTTTGTACACTAAATTGCACAAGGATATCAGCCTAAATCATCAACATTATTTGGGTGATTGACCTTTGGGATGTGGGCAAGAAAGGTGGACTTAATGTTTCCCAAAACCTCCCCTTCAGGATGAACCTCATACATAGACTATCCTAGATAAATCATTGCCCAAGAGATCAAATAATGCCAAGGAAAACTCTATAATTTAGTCTAGAGACCCAAGACTGTGATCCTTTTGAAAGGTATGCATCACCTAGAGATCTTCCTTCATCACTTCTTTAAATAATTTTTGGTCTTCCCCTTCCTCGACCATTTGTGGAATTTGCTAGGGATGTTCATGATATCTATAGATGGCCTCGTTTAGGATCCTTGAAAATAGTCCCAAAATTCCTAACACCCAAATTGGACAAATCCTAGAAACTTCACACCTCCATACCTTCTTCATCCTTCAATTCCAAAATAGTGTTTTTGAGTCTCCTATGGGTGGCAAAGTTGTGAAAATATAGGGTATTTTGATGTTTTGAAGTGACCAAAGTTTCCCTACTTTTCAATATCCAATCTTTCTCTTCACCAAGTCGTACCTTTGCTTTCTTGGATTTCAAATCTTTAAGAAGTGCCAGGGAATATTCGTTTAATAAACAACCCTCTTCCTAAAGGAGAAGATAAACTATATTTTCTTCCAACTATTTTAAATTTCCTTGTGTTTCCTATATATTTCCATCAACCAAGCCAAGAATGCAATTTTAACCTCTTTTAGAGCATTAGTGAACTAACTACAAGTTTATTTCCCCTTGTTCTGGATCATAAGGATTCCAAAGCGATGAAACCAAGGCCCTTATTTCTTCCTCTAGAAGCAAGGTTGGGTTAAACATGAATGGATACTTTGGCTTAACTTTGGCCGCATCAAATTTTAACATGATCTGAAAATGATGCGAACAAAATGTCCTCCCAACCTAGGCTTTGAAACATCAAATCTGACCACACAGATCTGAGTTCCAAATGAATATGTCCAATATTTTAATGACCATAGTTCATTCCACCCTGTTTTTAACCCAAGTAGGTTTGATTTCCATTGGAGCCAAAACTAAGAGACTTGTGTGTTCAAGGGAAGAAATGAAAAAATCAGACAAAGAATTAAGAAGAGAAGTACTACCCCAGACATCCTCCCTATGCTTAGTGAAATTGAGATCACCATCCATGATCAAATTGGGTCTCATTAAAAGAGAAAAATTGAATATCTTCTCCCAAAATTGTAACTTACCTTCTTATGGATTGTACAAATTGAAAACCCGAAAAAACTTCCTAGGAATTTGAAACTCCACTTCCATGAATAGATCTGGGCAATGAAAAAACTATTGATTCCCTAATAGAGTCCCTCCAACCATAAAGAGACCTCAATTTCACTCACAATCATTCCAAAGAGACCTCAATTTCATTCACAATCATTCCAATAAATTTCACATCACATCCAATCACAAATCATACCCATTCAAACACCACTCTAACTCTAAACATAATTGGATTCACACCACCTTCACATAGATCATAGGTATTCAAGCACTAATCTGACTTCACACACAATCAAACTTACAAAAAATTTAAACATAGAGTACCTATTAAAAACCCCCAATACCCTATTAAACCCCCTAGATACATAATTATAACTCCCCTAATATATATATCTTCCAAAAGGAAAATATCTATCACTCTAAATAAAGAGTGATCATGAACTGTCCATGTAGGACTTACATTATCATAATCAGATTCTAGAATGTTTTACATCACAAAAAAAGGATTTACATTCTCGGCCTTAGTGACTTACATGATTCACATTGATTTTTACATCAAAATCATAACCATTCTCTACCTTAACGGCTTACAGGATTCACATTAATTTTTACATACAAGGTCACTCGGATTTCGACAGCCATTTCGTCCCATGGCTTTACATCCATTTCATCCTCGGCTCATATTACATACTTGATCCTCAACAATTTCAAAACTTCATAAATGCATACCTGGGACTTACTCAATTCTGTATGCTCAATTTGCTGATAAAATATGTTCCAAAAAAGAACTGTAGCTCTTTTTTTTTGCCCTATCTTGACCAAAAGTGACTCACACCATGGTGAAATGTTCCAACAACTTGACATTTCTGAACTCCTCTACTTCTATAACTCTGGGTTGTACTACCAATGCCATCTAGATAATAAATATGCTTCTACATTGATTTCTCTGTATATATGAGTGAAGGAGACTGATTCAAAAAAGGTCAAAACATATTGGATTTCTTTTATTATATATTGCAGCTGGGGAGCGTTTATTTGGGATTTTCCATTTTCCCAATCTATCAGCAGTTTGGAATCCCCAAACAATTGAATACTTTGAACATTTTTTCTTTGAGCAATTTTGAGTACCTCCCACAGAGTTGTTAACTCGGCCTTGCTATTGGTTTCCCTCCCAGGTGCAAATTTAATACAAAGATTGATGTCTTCTGACATGTATAAAACTCCTCCTGCGCCTCCTAGAGGAGGTGATCCCTGGCTTGCACCATCAAAGTAATCCCATGGTTCACTCTTGTTGTTACTTGGGACTGTAATTTTTCTAATCTTTCTAGTTTTGTCAACAGTCTTATGATCTTGGACTTTCTGCAACAAGATATCAGAAACAATGTCTGTTGGAGTCCTTCTATTCTTGAATATTGTTTGATTGCACGCTTCCTAGATAGTATATACAAAGAGAGTGGGGAGAGCGTCATAATTACATACCCCATTTGCTCGCCACTAAGCCATGGATCGGAGTTGCAGTGATGCATCTCTTTGCATTATCCTGAAATTGGCTAGTTTCATGGATACATTGTCCCTGACTTCTCCTACATAAGGACACAAACTGAAAAAGTGAGAAGATGTCTCCTCATTTGCATGAAATAGGACACAAATGCTTGGACCTTGAAACTCTTTTTTCTTTAATTTTTCCCAAGTTAACAACTTGTCATTTAGAGCCAACCAAAGGGTCAAAATTGTTTTCAATGGACTGTGAATTTCCCACAATGGTTTCCACCACCAACTTTTCTCTCCTTGGAAGGTTTCTTGACTGACTGCTTCATAACCAAGTTTTGCCAAGAAGTCTCCATTTACTCTATTATTTGTCCAAATTAATATGTATTCTTCCCCATCATCCAGATGGATAAAATTGGACACCATTTTTTTCACATATCTGTTCCATTCCCCTGCTAAATCTCCTATCAACAACAAGTCTTGAGAGGATTTCCAGCCACATCTACCTCTCAGCTATGGTTTTTTTGCTTGAGCATCAACTAGTAAAATAACCTTCCGTAGTCGTAATTTTTCTTTCAAATCAGTTGATAATTTGAATCCTACCCATGGATCCGCACCTAGTCTTATCTTTCTCCCATCACTGATCTTCCAAGCTATCCAATTTCCTATCAGGAGAAAAACCAGAACAATTGCTTTCCAACCTAAAGACCCGTTTTTGAAGGTTTTGGAAGGGTTCCGAAACCATTCATCAATTATGGAGTTATTTCAATATTTGGATCTCATAACTCTTCCCCACAATGAACTAGGTCTCTGCATTAGCCTCCAGAGAGATTTGGCTACCAGTGCTCTACAAAATAATTCTCGGTTTTTAATGCCCCACCCTCCTAGATTCTTGGTGAGGGTTAAATATTTCCATCTTACTAATGGAATTCCTTTTGAATGGTTGCTAGTTGTCCATAAGAATGAAAAGAATTTCTTCCTTATTTTTTCTAGGATCCCTTTTGGTATGTAAGCTATGGATGCCCAGTATACTGGTATGCTCTGTATTACTGCTTTCAGTAGGACCAATCTACCTCCTCTTGAAAGAAATCTATTTGTCCATAAAGAGATGCGTTTCTCTACTTTTTTATAGAGCCATATCCAGTCTTGCAAGGAATAACAGTTTGGATTTAGAACAAAACCCATATATTTCACACCTTCTGCTAAAATGGCCATGGGAATAGATAGTGCCTCCTTTGCTGTAGTTATTAGATCCTCAGGGAAATCGTTTGTGCCAAAACAGATTTTTCTGTGTTTATCAACATTCCTGTTGCCTTTTGGTACATAACTAACAGCGTATCAAAGGATTTCATGTTTGCTATATTACCATTTCCAAATATGAGTACACCATCGATGAATAGAGTGTGAGTTACTTCCATCGAACTTGATCCTTTCACTCCTTCAATATTTTTACAGCTCTTTGAATTAAGGATCAACCTACTCAATGCATCTACAACTAGGATGAAAAGGAAATGGGATAGAGGACATCCATGTTGAATTCCCCTTGTAGGTCTGAAAAAAGCGGAAGGGGATCCATTTATCAATACTGCAAAGGAGTTGGATTGCACACATCCCATTATCCAATCAATTACTTCAAGTGTCATTCCAATTTGTACCAGAAGTAATCTTAAAAAAGTCCAGCTTACTCTATCATAAGCTTTAGAAAGATCTAATTTTAGTGCAAAGGCCTTCTGCTTCTCCTTTTTTATCGAATGGAAAGATTCTTGAGCCAGAGAAACTACATCGTGAATTTGTCTGTTAAACAAGAATCCAAATTTCTCTTTCGTGATGATTTCACTTAAAACAGGTTTAAACCTTTGAGCAATTATTTTTTCAATTAGCTTGTATATCATATTACAATAAGCAATTGGTCTGTAATCATCAAATGAATCATTTTTTGTCTTCTTAGGGATCATAGTTATGAAAGTTGAGTTGATGGATCCTAGGAATTTTCCCGACTTCTGAGATTCCTATACTACTTTTAGGAGGTCTCCCTTGATGTGATCATAAAAACCCAAGTAGAATTCTACATTGAAACCATTAGGCCATGGTCTTTTCCCTTTCTGAAAAGAACGTAAAACTTGAGTCATCTCTTCTTCAATAATTTCTTCCTTTAAAGACTTATTCATCTCTTCATTGAAAGCCTTAGGAAAAATCCTTAACACCTCTAGAATTTCTGTTATTGGGCAACCGGAAGGCTCAGTGAAAAGGGTGATAAAATGTTTAACAGCTACATCCACTTTGTCTTGAAAGGTACTTACCTATGTATCTGATTCATTTTTTATCTCTATGATAGAATTAATATTCCTCCTGTGGCTGGCATATTTATGAAAGAACTTTGTATTGTTGTCCCCTTCCGCTAACCAAATGGCTTGACTTTTTAATCTCCACAATTGTTCTTCTTTTTCCACCAGGGAAGCTCGTTTTCCCTCTAGCTGCTATAAGGTCTCCAATTCATCAACGAAGAAAATGCCTTCTTTTAGAGAAGAAAACAAAACCTCTATTTTATTTTCTATCTCTCTTAGATCTTCTTGAGTAGACAACTTGTGCTTTTTCTCCACTCCTTGGATATCTTCTTTGAATGAGAAAGATTGTCAACGAATTGTTGCATAAAAGTGGTATTCACTGAAGAGATTAGCGGTTGCCATGATCCCAATATAAAAAATTTATACTCTTCTTCTTTGAGCCATAAGGGGTTAAATTTGAAAGGAGAAGGAGGTTTTTTGTTCGAAAGTCGAAATGATAAAAGAATTGGTCTATGATCTGATAACCCTCCAACTTCAATCGATGACTGAATGATTAACTGACCATTTATTAAACCTTCAGCGATAAAAACCGGTCTAATATTTTGGAAATCACTTGGTCACCACCTCTTTTGTTTCACCAAGTGGGATCTAGTTTCAAAGGTTGGATATCTATTAGCCCTTTATTTTCGAATTTTTTTATTAAAAAAGGGCTTAAGGAATCAGGTTTGGCATTTTTACCCCACACCTCTTTGGTAGAGAGTGTAAAATTTAAATCCCCTCCAACTATTACATTTGGGTTGTAATACCCCCATTTTGACCCTTAGGAAATATTGGCTTTTAATGTAAATATTGTATACATACGATGTATATTTTCCTAGCATGGATCTCAAGGCCAAGGCCCCTTTAGTGGATGCTCGGATTTTATTTAAAAATGCAAGTATTTGATATTATGGTATCCATGTGCTATTAAGCCATGGAACATTGTAAAATGATGTAAATATTAATATTTCAATAAAATACCAAAAACTGGCTATAGAAGCAACTAATAAGAGGGGGCCATGTGTATCCACTAGGGAGTGGTGAGGGGGATTGTGAGTTTGAACCTTATGTTTCCAAATTTCATCTTGAGAACCCATTTGAATTTCCTTGCTGACATTTAATTCAGTTGTGAGGAAGTAGTTGAGAAAATCAGTCCATGGCTTCAATGGAGCATGGACAACCCAGAAATTCGTATGGAAGGTATGGGATCTATTTTTCTTGACCCACGACTCACTCTACCTCATGTGAATTTGTTCTTTCTCATTCCCATTCCATGGTGGAACATCTAAGATTCAATTTTTATCAATTACACAGTGCCAACAGTGAGAAAAACTTGAAATCGCAACTCTGCATTTACCCACATTTTGAAGTACCATAAATGCCCATAATTTCATGTGGACAATGAAATCCAATTGGGGATCCATAGACATGAACCTTGGGGTGAATTTGAGAGTGTTAGATCCCCATAAATTCATGGGAAAACCCAGTTTTGATAGCCCAAAAATCCAATTACGGGATTGAGTCATTTGGTCAACGAATTGTGAGAATCCAAGTGTGAATGACAGAACTAAGGATAGAACAGAGGTTTGGATTGCTTGATAAACCCAATGAAGGATAGAATATCAATGAATTAGCAACTGGACCTTTCTATGCCAACCATGAATATCATTGGAGGGAAGGGGCGCCTGAGGGATTGTGCAGCAGAGAAGGGGACCTTCCTTGTGATGGGTGTGGTAGGTATTGTGGGTGCCATGACTGTTTGAGTTTAATTGAGATTCCTGTAGCTCTGTGGTTGAGCTCACTAGCTTAACATCCTCCTCCTTTGTCTCTTGCATGCTTGATAAACCCAACTGTGTGTTGGATTAGCATGACTGTTGGTGTGAAACCATGGCTGTGAGTGAGCATGTTTAGTTCCTCCTTAGTGGATACACATCCCAGCTCGGGGGTGGTCTCTCATCTGAAAGAATATAGGATGGACAGGGACCTATGGTTGGGTGGAACATTGCTCTCACATAGCCAGTTGTTTGGATAGTTTCATCTTAAAGATAAGTATTCTCTGTGGTTTAAATTATGTTCATTCTGTGTTCTACAATTTTTAATTTGATGCCTGTTATTGGTATGCTGAATGCATGATGGATTGTGTGTATATGATGTTATATCTGCTATGTATAATTTAATTATACATTTTATTAAATCGTGAATTTAGTCATATGGCTTGGGGAAGAATTAGACACACCCCCATGTTGCGGTCATGTTCCCTCTGCGGGTTTGGATGACGGGAGGGGACATGACATGGGTTCTCCAGTGCTCCTGAGTTTCCCAAATCCTCCCAAAAGGACTTCCTATCATAATAGAGTCCATAGACATTCAAAATCGAGAAAGTGTGCCCTGTTTCATCATCTGTCATAATAGTCTCTATTGCTGAATTTAATAAAGTTGTTGATACCAATTCTATGCCTGGTCTCCATGCTGTAACTAAACTACCTAAATGACCATCTACATCAAGGCAATTCAATTTCCAGTCCCTCAAGCAGCCATTTATGGCTTCCTCTGCTTTTAAACCTTCCAACATTGTTTCTTGAATCAATAAGACCGATGGTTTTTCCAGACACACCAACCTTTTAAGGGCGTTTGTTTTGGAGGTCCCCTCTCAACCCCTTGCATTGAAAGAGAGAATGATCATTTTAAAACCCCTATAGGGGATTTTTCCACTCTAAGTGCCCGGTTTATAGTCTTATGTTTTCCTTGCTTAATGTCTAAAGCTGCTTGTTTCTGTGCCTTGGATAAAAGGGATTTTCTTCCATCCTGCAATTTTGTTTTAATATTGAGCGCTAAACCGCTAGTAGAGAAAAATTCTTCTTCCTTTTGCGTGTTTTTAGACCTTAGGTCATACTCTCTCCTCCGAGTTACATTATTATTAGAGAAAGAATATTCAAACTCTTGATGAGAGGGCAGAATGTCCTTCCTAACAACATCTAATGCTTCAACCTCGACTTTTCTGAGTTTTGGATTAAATATTGTGTAATTAAGCAAGAAGACTCTAAAAAACGAGAGTTATGACCTCTAGGTACAACACGTTCTCCATTGCCAACTAGCGCACCAATTCCTTCCGAGTCACTCAGTTGACCTTTCGCCAAAACTGTAGTATCTTTCTGTGTTGTGTGGGTCACTTCCTTAACCGGTTCCTTTTCCTTAACTACTGAACTACCGATCTCAGATCATGCCTTATCATTAAAAAGGTTCTCACCAACCTCCTCCTGTATTTCCTTTTCTAATATGCCACCCTCGATAAGGGAACGCTCTTTTCTTACCCACATTTTTCTTGGTCTTGTGACCTCTTTTTGCATTGTGCATTGTCTCTGCAAGTGTCCCACTCTTTGATAGTTGAAGCACCGTAACAGAAGTTTCCAATAATCTAGCTTTTGAACCCAAGTGCTCCCATGCATTTCAATTTTTAAATCTTCATACAAACCTTCTCTTAGGTTCATTTCTACCAGAATTTGAACGCATCTTCTATCGATCCTTGTTTCCCAGTCTTGTTCCAAGGAAACAAATCTCCCCAACTTGTTTCTAATTTCCTTCAACAACGTTTCCTACCAAAAGACCATCGGAAGACTTGGTAGAATTACCCAAACTTGGTGCAGGTTGTGTGGTTCCCTCTTAGCGTTAAAATCCACTCTCCACTTTTGCAAGATTAAGCCTGAGGGCCCCCAATTCCAATCATGAGCTAGCATTTTTGGTCCGTCCTGTTCCTTACGAATTTTTATCGTGAACCAGACTCTCGGTATTAGGTAGAACGTGGAAATCTGGTGAGTATCCCAGGAAATCTCTCTAGTTTGTGTCTATCCAATGCTGTAGTGCTTCTCTAACCACCACCTTTCCACAAAATCTTCTTATCAATCCTTTTGTCATGTAGCTCGAGATTTCTTCGATCTGTATATCGTTCCCCACTATCAGCTCCATGCCACCTTTCTTTGGTTTGATGCATCTGTACTGTTTCTGCGAATTCCTTGATGGTATGATGTCACCGTGCATTAACTCCGCATGAGTGTTTTGAATTATGGTCTTGGGTGGCTCACTGCTCCGTACATCCTCCACCTCTGCACATAATGTCATCCTTGCTCCCGAGATGACCTCATCGTCTGAGCAAAAGATAGAATGAAGCTGGGAGTCACCTTCAGGTTCGTAGTCCATTTCATCCAATTGCATGATTGTAGAATGTGCACCTTCGCCTTGTCAAGAAATAGTTTCATCCTAAAAAATGTACCTTTTACCATTATAGGAAAGGGTACGTATCGCCTAACTGTTCTCATGATGTCTTTAAAAAATTAAAATGTACTGCACTCCTTCAGACCTTCGCACTGTCCCTCGCATGCTCCTTTGCTTTCCCTACCGCCGAGCTCCATCACGCCCTGTATATATCTATCTATCTATCTATCTATCTATCTATCTATATATATTTGAATGAAGTATCAATCAAAAGTAAGTTCACCCGAATATATATATATATATATATATATATATATCCATTGACCCTTACATACCAAGCAATATATTGCTTCCTTATTTTAGAGTACTAAATCTCACAATATGAACTCACGTGCTATAGTATTGCTTACTTAGTGAACCCCTCGTGCTACACACACACACACACACCCCTTGACCCTTCCATACTAGGCAATATGCTTCCATATTTTAGAGTACTAAATTTTGCAATATGAACTCACATGCTATAGTATTGCTTACTTAGTGAACACCCCTGTGGTCCTAAGTTGATATTTATTATTATCCTTTTGGTCTCTATCCCTAATATTATATTTTCTAATCTTGATTATTGCAAAATTTTCTTCCTCTCTGGATTATTTTACCTTTTGAACTTCCTTTCTTAATTCAACTTGATTTTCTATAATGAGATCTTCCTTTATAAATATTTATATCCCTTTTAGACTTGGGGTTTTATTGAGTATTCCATATTTATGTTTATTATAGATTATCTTAACATGTAATAACCTATCTTTGTACTTGATTATTTTCCCTAGCATATGTTCTTCTATGAGAAAAGTTGTTTCAATTTGTAATTTTTCTTGTTGTTTTTCCTTGACTAGTGCTAGCATGTCTTCTTCTTTGTCTTCTTTCAAACCAAATTATGAGGCTCAAGGATCCTTGTTTGATGGGTTTGATATATAATTTACCCTCCAAACTATTTAGGGCCAAACTGCTATTTAGTTTTTTTTAGCTCTTTAATTTTGTTCTTCATATTATGATTTTCTTGATTATCAACCTCTTCTTATTGGGTTGATTTATTCTTTTCTTGTCTTTTCTTTTCCATTTGTTGTAATATCATCTCTATATTCTCCAACTTATTCTCCAACCCAATTATTTTAGTTTCCATGTATCTTCAAATGATGCGAACTTATTATCAAGCATTTCCTTTAACTTTGTTTGAAGTTTAGATTCTCTTTCTTTCCTATTTTTATATAAAGATTTTATATATTCATGAATACTATCTAGGTTTTCTTGTCCAAGTATCCCTTTTTGATATATTTTTGAAAAAATAAAGAAATAAAGAGGAAATAATTGTGCCGAGTGGCGCTCTACAACCCAGGATGGGGGAGATCTTGTAACGTGATATAACGGTAGGAACGTTATAATGCGTAAAAAAAATAGTCATAGTGATAGTGAATATTATGAGAGATCGTGTAACGTAATATAACGATATGAATGGGTAAAAAAATAATAGTCATAATGATAGTGAATATTATGAGAGATCGTCTAACGTGATCTAACGGTAGGAATGTTATAACGTGTTAAAAAAATAGTCATAGTGATAGTGAATATTATGAGAGATCTTGTCCGCAAAAAATAATAGTGATAGTGAATATTATGGGAGAGATCTTGTAACATGATATAAGGTTAGTAACGTTATAACATTGGTAACACGTGGGCAAAAAATAATAGTGATAGTAGTGAATATTATGGGAGAGATCTTGTAAAGTGATGTAACGTTAGTAAAGTTATAATGTTAGTAACATGTCGGCAAAAAATAATCATGATAGTAACATGTAAGTTTGCCTGACATTAATAAAATTTAACATAAAGTAAAAAATTATAATATGAGGGAGATCTTGTAACTTTAAGTTTGTGATATTATTGTCGACCGTAAACAAAAAAGAATAATACAAAGTAAAAAGTAATAAATATTATGTCGGCCATAAACAAAAAAGAATAATACAAAGTAAAAGTAATTAACATACTCAAGTAATTAAAAGTAAAACAAAAATAATTGTAAATTTTGTTTAATATACTCACTTTTTAAAATAATAGTTGTAAGTGTAGTGCTTTAAATTTGAATTTAGTTTTTCTAAAAATAGAATTCTAAATTTTGGTTAATATACTCACTTTTTAAAAATAATAGTTTTAATGAGGATGTGTAAAAACATAAAGAAGTAAAAAAAAATATTATAGCTAACATAAAAACGAAAAACATAAAAAGTAAAGAAATAAAGAAGTAAAAAAAAATATTATAGTGGACATAAGAAGTAGAAACCAAAAAAGTAAAAAGAATATTATAGCCTACATAAGAATAGAAAAGAAAAGTAGTCATAATAATAGTTAGATTTGTTAACTAATAATTAGAATTGATAACTAAATATAACTCCAAACATAAAGAGATTTGAATCTTGGTCTCTACGTTGATTGATTGCATTTATTTCAACAATGCATTGTTTCTTACATATATGCATTGAATTTATCAATTTAATAAAAAAACATGCTTGCATTGATTTAAAAAATGCATTGGTTTTTGTTATTTACATCTAAACATTGAATTTATCAATCGAATAAAAGGATGTAAAATAATATATTGTAACCAACATAAAAAATAGAAATATAAGAAGTAAAAAAATATTATAGTCGACATAAGAAGTAAAAAAAAACACAAGATGCATGTTGATTTGATTTGTTGCATTGATTTCAACAATGCATTGTTTTTTTGTTTTTTACGTGTATGCATTGAATTTATCAATTTAATAAAAAAACATTGTTGCATTAATTTCAACAATGCAATGTTTAATAGACCACAAACGAATGTTCTTAAAAAACACACACAAAAAAACTTAACTCCAAGAAAAAAGGGTTTTGAACCTTGAACTCTAGGTTAACACAAGCCCAATCACCTTAATTCCTACCAATACACCACACACAAATGTTGTTAAACAATAAAAGATGCATATTTATTTAATTAGTTGCATTGATTTCAGCAATGCATTTCCTTTTTGTTTTTTACTTGTATGCTTTGAATTTATCAATTTAATAAATAAAAAAATCTTTCATTAATTTCAGCAATACATTGATTTTTGTTATTTACATCTATACATTGAATTTATCAATTTAACAGAAAAACTACTCTGCAATGATTTCAACAAATTAAATTTTGGTGTTCCCTATTTCAGGGTATATCGGGGATCCTCACTACATTTGTATTGCACTCAAGGAGAGGTTTGCACCTCGGGAGATTTGATCCCTCTCGTCTCTTGATAGAGCCTAGGATTTGGATCTAGGCTGATATATAACCAATATTGGGAGAAAATGTCTAATGATAATACCTTAGTGAGAAATCCTTAATGATAATGTCGAGTGAAAATTATTTAGTGAGGCTAGGTGAAAACAAATTTAAAATAAAATAAAATATAATAAAATGATAACTAAAGTAGAGAGGAAATGAATTAGAACAAAG
Organism: Larix kaempferi; assembly: GCA_027924585.1. NCBI lineage: Eukaryota > Viridiplantae > Streptophyta > Pinopsida > Pinales > Pinaceae > Larix > Larix kaempferi. The sequence goes on from BSBM01000428.1 coordinate 9,816,052, forward strand.
GTTGGGAGAAGGAACTTGTGCACATGATTAGGTCAATCTCATGGATTAGGTTTTTAGACGCATGTAGTGAAAATTCCCAAATCCTTGAAAGTGAGAATACCTCATGACTAGAAGTGTGTAAGTGAAGATGCCCCATAAAAATTTAGGGAGTTATCTAAATATTATACGGTTTTCACTTTTTGGGCTCACAATATCCAATATGCCGAGAATGATGAAATTTATTGAGGTGTAAAAAGTTTAAGATAAAAAAAATTTACACCTCAAGAAATTGGATCCGTCTTGATAATTTTGTGTTTAATATTAATCTATGTCAATTTAATCATTAGAAAACAAATCACAATGAGCTTACTTTTATTCCCCCTTAACCTCAAAGATTCATACTATGTAGAATAAGATATTAGGGCACTTGCACAAAGTTGAGGGACCTTTTAGATGCACGTGTCGTTTTGCAAAACACGACTTCCACTTTGGAAAAAAAAATCATATGCATTCTTTGACTCTAGCACTAGAGGATCCCGATCCTAATAGGTCAGTTGACATGCAGGGTAGGCATTAAAAAAAAACACATGCATTTTGTAGTTACAAAATGGGCATATGTTTTCTAGTTGCAAAATGTACACACGTTTTGTAGTTTCAAAATGGATACGCATTTTATAGGACATGTTATATAACCCTAAATTTCCATCCTTCCCTCCCTAAATCCCCATCCTTATCTCTCTCTTTCTCTCTCGCTCACCCCCTGTCATTCTCTCCATTCCTCCCTCTCTCCCTCTCTCTATCCCTCAATAAATATCTTTCCCTATTTATCCTTCCCTATCCCTCCCTCCCTAACCATCACTATCCCCATATCACTCTTTCTCTCCCCTACTCCTCAACCTAAACCTAACCCTTATCCCTATCCTTCCCCCCCAACCCCCTAACACCCTCCACCTATCTATCTCACACTCTCACTACCCCTAACCCCCCCTATCTCTGTAAACCCCTGATACTCTCCCTACCCATAACCACCCCATACACCTCTCTCTCTCTCTCTCTCTCTCTCTCTCTCTCTAACATAATACCCCTCCTCGCATCACTTACCAATCCCCCATATCTCTCTCCCTCTCTTTCTCTCTTCCCATGACCTATACCCCCCCTCTCTCTAATTTTCCTAATAATCCCTAAACCCCTACCTTCCCCACCCTGATCTCTATTGCTTTAACTCCCCCAACCCCCTCCTCCCCCTTTCCCCTCTCTCTATCTCTTTCTCCCCCCTCAAACCACATAACACCCCCATCTTCCTCTCACTCTCTCACTACCCCTGACCCCCAACTCTCTCTCCCCAACCCCCCTCCTACTCTCCCTACCCATAACAACCCCCTTTCAACCCCTCCTATGTCTCTCTCCCTACCACTTACCACCCCCAATCTCTCTCTCTCTCTCTCTCTCTCTCTCTCTCTCTCTCTCTCTCTCACCAAACCCTATACCCCCTCTCTCTACCTTCCCTAATCCTCCCTAAACTCCCCCCCCCCCCACTGTTATCTCTATCTCTTTCTCTCCCTCAATCCCCCTCCTCCTCCCTACTCCTAATAATGCACACCCTCTCCCATCCACCCCCCCTCTCTCTTTCTCTCACACACACCCCTCTACTCATCCACATACCGCTAACTCACATACCTCTCTATTTCTCTCCCAACCCCCTAACATCCCATGCTATCTCTCTCTCTCTCTCTCTCTCTCACACACACACACACACACACACACACACACACACACACACACCACTCCTCCCCTTACCACTAGCCCTCTCTCTCTCTCTCTAGCCGTTACTAACCCCTCTCTCACACAATAGTCCTCCCCCTACATCTAACGCCCCCTCCTCCTCTTTATCTCTCTCCTTTTCCCTGCTTCTAACTAACCCTTACTAACCCATTCTCTTTCTCTTTCTCAACACTCTTCCTCCACCTAAACCTAACCCTCAAGACCCCAACACCCCCTGTCTCTCACAAAAAGTCTCACAACCCCTAACCCCCCCTCTCCCTAACTGCACTCATACTTTCCCTACCCATAAACAACCCTAATCCCCCTTCTCTCTCTCTCCTACTCCCTCCCGCCTAATCGTATTTCTCTCTCTATCTCTCCTAATACACCTCCCCCTACCACTTACATACCCCCCATCTCTCTCTCCCCCAACTACCTAACACCCCTGTTCTCTCTCGCTCTCTCTCTCTCTCTCACACACACACACACACACACACTCCTTCGCTATAAATAATCCTCCCCCTCTTTCTCTAACCCTTACTAAACCCCTCTATCATTCTATCACCTCCTACTACTCCCATACCTTTAACACCTCCCCATCCTCTCTCTTTCTCTCTCTCATCTCTTCCCATAACCCTTACTAAACCCCTCTCTCACTCTCTCTCTCTCCCCTAATCTTTCACATATAGCTAACCCCCACCCTGCTTTCTACCCCAACCCCCTAACACCCCCCTATCCCTCTCATACTCTCACTACCCATAATGCTCTCTCTCCCTAACCCCCCTCCAACTTTAACCACACCCCCTCTATCTCTCTCTCACTCATACACACCCTACTCCTCCCAATACCATGAACCCTCCTTCTCCTCCTCCTCTCTCTCTCTCTCTAAACCTCTCTCTTTGTCTCTCCTAATCCCCCTCCTCCTACAAATTACCACCCCTTGTCTCTCTCTCTCTCTGCCCCCAATATATACCCCTCCTCTCTCTAAATTCCCTAATCCTCCCTAAAACCCTAGCCTGTCCACCCACCCCAATCTATATCTCTTTCTCTCCCCCAACCTCGCTCCTCCCTCTATCCATAATCACCAACACCCTCCCCTCCCCCTCACCCCCGAGCTCTCTCTCTCTCTCTCTCTCTCTCTACTCCTCGAACTACCCCTAACCCCCACCCCTCTCTATCTCACCCAACCCCATAGCACACCCCCTCTCTCTCTCTTACACACACAACCATACTCCTCTATAACTAATCCCCTCCTCTCTCTCTCTCTCTTTAACCCTTACTAATACCCTCTCTCACCTCCATACTCCCTCCCTACCTTTAACCTCCCTCCTCATCTCTATCTCTCTCTCCCCACTCTTCCCCCTAACCCTTTCTAAGCCCATATCTCACTCTTCATCTCCACTACTCCTCCACCTGCACCTTACTGCCACCCCTCTCTCTCTCCCCCACCCCCTAACACCCATGCCTATTTCTCTCTCTCACTCACTCTTATAACCCCTAACCAACCCTCTCTCTCCCTAACCACCTCGTACTCTCCATACCCATAACCACCCCCTCCACCCCCCCTCTCTCTCCTGCTCCCCCTACCCTTCCCCCCCTCTCTCTCTGTTTCTCCTACTGCACCTACTACTACCCCTCTCTCTTTGTCTCTCCTAATCTGCCTCCCCTACTGAATTTTCCACCTCATTTATCTCTCTTTCTTCCCCTACCCTATACCATGTATTCATTCTAACTACCCTAATCCTCTCTAAAACCCTACCCCCCAACCGTAATCTCTATCTGTTTCACTCCCGCAACCCCCCTCTTCCCCCTTACCCCTAAGGTAAATTTGATGTCTTTAACATCGCATATGCATTTTACCTCTATAAAACATGTGTGCATTCTAGCTCTACAAAATGCACACATGGTTCATAGAGCTAAAATGCGCACACATTTCGGTTTTCAATGCGCCTAGATTGGCAGAAAAGTGGAATTTGAATTTAAATGAAACGTGCTTGCATTACTTACCACCTAAATCAAGCCTTGTCACGTGTTCGAGTGTCATCCCTTGTCATATTTGTTTGCTTCAGAGTTAGCTTTGGGTTAACCAAACCTATGCTATGGAAAATGGTAAACCATAGCTAATTGGGAATTTCATCGATTTTCTTAATATGCATATGCTTGATCACTCATTACAATATATACACACAATAATTTTTTATAAAAAATTATATCCAGATAGCATTTTTCCATAGATTCAAACTATGTAATTTTATTTCTTTTTTCTATTTTTCTTGTGTCATTTCTCCTTAACTCAAAAAACATGTTGTTATGTTGCTTCCATAATTTTTTCATTTCTCAAGCATTTAAAAAAATGTATGCTGCACTACTAGACACCTACGTCCACATGCTATAAAAACCATTTCATGGTCATTGCATTAAGACATTCAAAAGATGCACCCTTGAGATAGCTATGAACATTTTCAATGGATAAAATTTATATATTCGTGAAAAGTGATTCAATTTCTTACATTTCATCTCTTTTACCAAACCAAGATTCATTGTGTATGTATATCAAAATATCCATGTAAGTTGAGTGATGCTTGTTTTTTCAGTTTTCTATTGCATCTAACACATCAAAAGATACCCACATTAACTTGCACCAACCCATCATTTTTTTTAATTTTAAAGTTATCTCAGCATACCAAAATAAAATTTATCTACTTTTACACTTTTTCTTAATAATAATACACTTGTTTTCTTAATAATAATGTGATTATTTTTTATTTACAATAATCAAACAATTTTTAATTAATTTTTTTATATACAATAACTCACCCTACAACATAAACACCCCTTAAAACTCTACTCAACAATGAAACTACACTACACAAAACAATAAATTTTTATTGCAAAACACTCTCTCCTAAACTATCCTATGCACATACTTGGATCAACTCTTACACAATCTCATATCATTTCGAGATTGCTTACATTGAATTATATTATTTTTTTAATGTCACTTCTCATTCAACTATTCATTGCTTTCATATTTTCTAATTAATATTTTGTCATTATGAGCTTTTTTTTATTAAATTCAAAATTCAATTCTACTTTTAGTAAGTCTAGTTTTTAGTTTAAGGGAATCGGAAATGAATGAGAATATCATATTCATGGTATTGTTAAAAACAAAATGAAATATTCTAATGAAAATTAAACCTTTATCCCTTGTGGAAAACTCTTTATTCTCTATTATGAATCCAATTAGTAGACCTATTTTAAAAAGAAATTAGGAAATTGATACCTTTATAAAAAGTATTCACTTGGTAATATAACCTTTACCTTAATATTAACTGCCCACTCTACGATTTTAAATAACTTATAAAGCTCTATTTTCCTTGTGGAAGAGTCGTTGGATTCGCTAGATATTTTTATTTACGATTCACGTACCAACCTGTTTCGTAGATTGTTTAGAACGACGAAATTAATAAGCAAATAGTTTAAAAATATCCATTAAGCGGGGTTACATTTAGGGAAGAAATAGCTATATGTTATTTAACAAAATTCAACAAAATTCAATGTATCCTCAAAGTTATAATAAGCTAGATTTGAATTTGGCCGCAATCAATATTTCTAACGAGAGTTGAAATTTGATGGGTAAATAGACGTCGTTTCCATTTTATATGTCAAAACATTGCCACTTTATAATATTAAACATTATTAGCTAAGTGTGAATTTTAATATGACCCATCTTTTTGAAATGCATTGGTCATGTTTTTTGGGCCCATGGTATTTGGTGAATCATGGTAATGGCCCCTTGTATTGCTTGTGAAGAATCCTATTTAAAATGGACATATGTTTTCTGGTTGCAAAATGTGCACACGTTTTGTAGTTTCAAAATGGATACGCGTTTTATAGGACATGTTATATACCCCTAAATTTCCATCCTTCCCTCCCTAAATCCCCATCCTTCTCTCTCTCTTTCTCTCTCGCTCACCCCCTGTCATTCTCTCCATTCCTCCCTCTCTCCCTCTCTCTATCCCTCAATAAATATCTTTCCCTATTTATCCTTCCCTATCCCTCCCTCCCTAACCATCACTATTCCCATATCACTCTTTCTCTCCCCTACTCCTCAACCTAAACTAACCCTTATCCCTATCCTTCTCCCCCAACCCCCTAACACCCTCCACCTATCTATCTCACACTCTCACTACCCCTAACCCCCCTATCTCCCTAAACCCCCTGATACTCTCCCTACCCATAACCATCCCATACACTTCTCTCTTTCTCTCTCTCACTGTCTGTCTCTCTTACCTAATACCCCTCCCCGTAGCACTTACCAATCCCCCATATCTCTCTCCCTCTCTTTCTCTCTTCCCATGCCCTATACCCCCGTTCTCTCTAATTTCCCTAATAATACCTAAACCCCTACTCTACCCACCCTAATCTCTGTTGCTTTAACTCCCCCAACCCCCTCCTCCTCCTTGCCCCTCTCTTTATCTTTTTCTCCCCCCTCCAACCACATAACACCCCCATCTTCCTCTCACTCTCTCACTACCCCTGAACCCTAACTCTCTCTCCCCAACCCCCCTCCTACTCTCCCTACCCATAACAACCCCCTTTCCAACCCTCCTCTGTCTCTCTCCCTACCACTTACCACCCCCAATATCTCTCTCTCTCTCTCTCACCAAACCCCATACCCCCTCTCTCTACCTTCCCTAATCCTCCCTAAAATCTCCCCCCCCACTGTTATCTCTATCTCTTTCTCTCCCCCAATCCCCCTCCTCCTCCCTACTCCTAATAATGCACATCCTCTCCCATCCCCTCCCCTCTCTCTCTGTCACACACACACCCCTCTACTCATCCACCTACCCCTAACCCACATACCTCTCTATTTCTCTCCCAACCCCCTAACATCCCATGCTATCTCTCTCTCTCTCTTACACACACACACACACACACACACACACCACTCCTCCCCTTACCACTAACACTCTCTCACTCTCTAGCCCTTACTAACCCCTCTCTCACCCCATAGTCCTCCCCCTACCTCTAATGCCCCCTCCTCCTCTTTAACTCTCTCCTTCTCCCCTCTTCTAACTAACCCTTACTAACCCATTCTCTTTCTCTCTCTCACACCTATTCCTCGACCTACACCTAACCCTCAAGCCCCCAACACCCCCCCTCTCTCACACACAGTCTCACAACCCCTAACCCCCCTCTCCCTCACCGCACTCATACTTTCCCTACCCATAAACAACCCTAATCCCCCTTCTCTCTCTCTCCTACTCCCTCACTCCCTAATCGTATTTCTCTCTCTATATCTCCTAATCCACCTCCCACTACCACTTACCAACCCCCCATCTCTCTCTCTCACTCTCACCCATCCCTCTCTCTCTCCCCCAACTCCCTAACACCACTGTTCTCTTGTCACCTACCCAAATTATGAAAATATTATTTTATTGACAAAATACTTTATGTTAGATCCCCATAAATCCATGGGAAAACCCAGTTTTGATAGCCAAAAAATCCAATTACAGGATTGAGTCATTTGGTCAACGAACTGTGAGAATCCAAGTGTGAATGACAAAACTGAGGATAGAATAGAGGTTTAGATTACTTGATAAACCCAGTGAAGGCTAGAATATCAAGGAAGTAGCAGCTGGAGGGAAAGGGAACCTAAGGGATTGTGCAGCAGAGAAGGGGACCTTCCTTGTGTTGGGTGTGGTATGTATTGTGGGTGCCGTGACTGTTTGAGTTTAATTGAGATTCCTGCAGCTCTGTGGTTGAGCTCACTAGCTTAGCATTCTCCTCCTTTGTCTCTTGCATGCTTGATAAACCCAACTGTGTGTTGGCTTAGCATGACTGTTGGTGTGAAACCATGGCTGTGAGTAAGCCTGTTTAGTTTCTCCTTAGTGGATACACATCCCAGCTCAGGGGTGGTCTCTCAGCTGAAAGAATATAGGATGGATAGGGACCTATGGTTGGGTGGAATATTGCTCTCACATAGCCAGTTCTTTGGATAGTTTCATCTTAAAGATAAGTATTCTCTGTGGTTTAAATTATGTTCATTCTATGTTCTACAATGTTTAATTTGATGCCTATTATTGGTATGCTAAATGCATGATGGATTGTGTGTATATGATGTTATATCTTCTATGTATAATTTAATTATGCATTTTATTAAAACGTGAATTTAGTCATATGGCTTGGGGACGAATTAGACATACCCCCATGTTGCGGTCATGTTCCCTCTGTGGGTTTGGATGACGGGAGGGGACATGACATGGGTGCTCCAGTGCTCCTGAGTTTCCCAAATCCTCCCAAAAGGACTTCCTATCATAATAGGGTCCATAGACATTCAAAATCAAGAAAGTATGCCCTATTTCATTATCTGTCCTAATAGTCTCTATTGCTGAATTTAATAAAGTTGCTGATACCAATTCTATGCCTGGTCTCCATGCTGTAACTAAACCACCTAAATGACCATCTGCATCAAGGGAATTCAATTTCCAGTCCCTTAAGTAGCCACTTATGGCTTCCTCTACTTTTAAACCTTCCAACATTGTTTCTTGAATCAATAAGACCGATGGTTTTGCCAAACACACCAACCTTTTAAGGGAGTTTGTTTTGGAGGTCCCCCCTAGACCCCTTGCATTGAAAGAGAGAATGATCATTTTAAAACCCCTATAGGGGATTTTTCCACTCTAAGTGACTGGTTTATAGTCTTATGTTTTCCTTGCTTAATGTCCAAAGCTGTTTGTTTCTGTGCCTTGGATAAATGGGATTTTCTTCCATCCTGCAATTTTGTTTTAATATTGAGGGCTAAACTACCAGTAGAGAAAAAATCTTCTTCCTTTTGCATGTTTTTAGACCTTAGGTCATACTCTCTCCTCCGAGTTACATTATTATTAGAGAAAGAATATTCAAACTCTTGATGAGAGGGAAGAATGTCCTTCCTAACAACATCTAATGCTTCAACCTTGACTTTTTTTGAGTTTTTGGATTAAATATTGTTTAATTAAGCAAGAAGACTCTAAAAAAGGAGAGTTATTACCTCTAGGTACAACACATTCTCCATTGCCAACTAGTGCACCAATTCCTTCCGAGTCACTTAGTTGACCTTTTGCCAAAACTGTAGTATCTTTTTGTGTCGTGTGGGTCACTTCCTTAACCGGTTCCTTTTCCTTAACTACCGAAATTTCGATCTCAGACCGTGCCTTATCCTTAAAAAGGCTCTCACCAACCTCCTCCTGTCTTTCCTTTTCTAATATGCCACCCTTGATAAGGGAACTCTCTTTTCTTACCCACATTTTTCTTAGTCTTGCGACCTCTTTTTGCATTGTACATTCTCTTTGCAAGTGTCCCACTCTTTGACAGTTGAAGCACCGGAACAGAAGTTTCCAATAATCCAGCTTCTGAACCCAAGTGCTCCTATGCATTTCAATTTTTAAATCTTCATACAAACCTTCTCTTAGGTTCATTTATACCAAAATTCGATGTTCGGGTACACAGGGTACTACCAAAGGACCGAACACCAAGAGCAACCACTTCACACAAACATATCACAGATCAACACACCGATGTTTTGACGTGGTTTAAACCCTCTTGAGGGAAACACTCCACGGCCCCGACCAAATAGCTTCTACGGGACAATTTATTATGCAAAGAAAGAAAGTTACAAATGATCTTCTCATAATCGATGAACTAAACAATGACCCTTCATGCTCTTTAAATACAGATCATGGACCAATCAGGTGTTAAGCCACGGATCAAGGTTAGGTTTTATCTAAGAGAAGTTGAGCCGTCGGATCACTCTATGTCGGGAACATATCGTGACCGTCGGATTAAGTATTTACAAATGCATACTAATGCATACTAAAGAAACACACTATCCCTAACGGATATATTACACAAGTTGATCTTAACTAACTCCTAAGTGTCTAAATATCCTAACATCCCCCCTTAAGAACAACTTGGGATAGGATTGAAGGATTTACAAAAGTTACACTATTAGGAGAAGGAAGGAGGCATTAGAGCCTATCCCCCCTTAATGACAAGTTTCTGAACTCCTAACATAGATCGAAGTTTAGAAAACTTCGCTTCTGTAAGAGACTTGGTGAAGATGTCTGCAACTTGATCATTTGTAGGGAAAAAGAGCACTTCAAGAACACGATCATGAACAAGATTTTTGATGAAGTGCATATGTAGCTCAATGTGTTTGTTGTGTTGATGTAGAACTGGATCTTTGGCAAGCTTGATGGCACTTTGATTGTCGCACCAAAGTGGAGTAGGCTGCTGCTGCTCGAATCCAAACTCTGAAAGGATCTGTCGAAGCCATAAAGCTTCCTGACTGGCATTAACTGCTGCTCGATATTCTGCCTCTGCTGAAGAAAGAGCAAGAGCTTGTTGTTTCTTACAAGCCCAAGTAATAGGTCCAGATCCCATACTGAAAACATAACCAGCAATAGAATTTCGATCATCAGGATTGTCGGCCCAATCTGAATCAGTGAAACCAACCAACAAAGGTTTCCCCCTTGTACTATAATGAATCCCAAACTGAACTGTACCTCGAATATATCGAAGTATTCTTTTAGCTTCTTTCCAATGACTTTCATGAGGTGTCTGCATATAACAGGCAACACAACCAACGGAAAAGGAAAGGTCAGGACGGGAATGAGTCAAGTATAAGAGACTACCAACAAGCTGATGATACAAGGTGGCATCGACTTCAGGTGAAGTACAAGTGGCAAAAAGTTTGACTCCAGACTGGAAGGGAGAAGGGGCTGGTGTACAATCTTCCATGTGAAAGCGACGAAGAAGGTCACAAGCATACTTAGACTGAGAAAGAAATATTCCTTCTTTGGTTTACAAGACTTGGAGACCAAGAAAATAATGCAAATGTCCTAAGTCTGACATTTCAAAATTTTGTTTAAGACTGGATTTCACATGGGTTATAAGCTTAGGGTCACTACAAGTAAGACTAAGGTCATCAACATATAGAACAAGTATGATGAGATGGTTTCCTACTTTCTTGGTATAGACATTGGGGTCAGAATGGCATCTAGAAAAAACAGTGTCAAGGAGAAAGTTATCCATTTTGGCATACCAAGCTCTAGGAGCTTGCTTAAGGCCATATAAAGATTTCTTAAGGTGACAGACAAGGCTAGAGTTATTCTGAACATAGCCAGTAGGTTGTTCCATGTAAATTTCCTCCTGCAAATCACCATGTAAGAAGGCTGACTTGACATCCATTTGATGGACTTCCCAGTTGTGTAAGGCTGCAAGGGAAAGAACAAGCTTGATGGAGTTCATTTTTGTGACAGGAGAAAAGGTTTCATTGTAGTCAATCCCTTCAACTTGGGAAAAACCTTTGGCATCTAACCTTGCCTGAAGTCTTTCAACACTTCCATCTGATGCATACTTAGTTCTGTAGACCCATTTACATCTGACAAGTTTTCTTCCTTTTGGAAGAGGTACAAGATCCCAAGTATCGTTCGCCATTAAGGAACGATATTCTTCATCCATGGCTGCATCCCAATCTGGATTCCCTGAAGCTTCTGCAAAAGTTTCTGGATCATGATTCTCGGAAACTTGAGCCAAAAGAGAAGAGGCTCGCTAAAACTGAGAACGTGTTCGACGTTGATCTCTATAATCACCGGCAAGATCACCAGCTGCTTCACATGTTGAACGAACCCATCGAGGAAGCACTTGTGCTGGTGCAACTGGAGGAACATGAGCAGGCTGAGGTGGATTTTCATCCTCACTATCATCATCAGAAACTGGAGTTGGAAACCTGTCAAGGAAGTTGGAAGAAGAAGAAGAAGGCACAAATGCCGAATCAGGATCACATGCCAAAGATGGCACAATCACCAAGTTAGGCTCGCAGGCCAAGAGATTTTCATCAAATTTAACATCTCTTCTAATGATTACATCATGAGAATGTGGTTGAAGAAGTCTATAACCTTTTACATCTTCAGAATATCCAACAAATATGCACTTTTCACTTTTAGGCTGCAATGCTTTCCGTTTTTCATCCGGAATGTGAGCCCATGCTTCACTACCAAACACATGAAAGTGACTTACATCAGGTTTAGTTTTACTCCATGCTTCTTCCAGTGTTATACCTTGTAATGCTTTTGTGGGGGTATGATTAACTATGTAATTTGCACAATTTATGGCTTCAGCCCAAAATTGAAGACTTAGTCCCTTAGATTGGATCATACAATTAGCCATTTCTTTTAAAGTGCGATTCTTTCGCTCAGCTACACCATTTTATTGTGGTGTATATGGAACAGTGTGCTGTTGTTGGATGCCTTGTTCAGTGCAGAAAGTAGTGAACTGTTTGTTAACATATTCTCCTCCATTGTTAGATCTTAACTTAATAATTTGATGACCAGATTGCTTTCCAACAAGGGCCTTGTAGGCCAAGAACATGTTAAATACTTCGCTCTTAAGTTTTAGGAAATAAACCCAAGTGCGTTTGGTGTAATCATCAATGAAAGTTAATAAATATTTGAAACCAGAATAGGAAGCAGATGGAAGAGGACCACACAAGTCACTATGCACAATCTCCAAGGGAACCGAGGCATGCCAAGAGGCACATTTGTCAAAACTGTCCCGATGATGTTTTCCGAGTACACAACCGGAGCAAACACCATCCCTGCAAGATACCATAGGAAGACCTATCACCATATTTTCTTTACATAGTTGTTGCAATGAGCGATAATTTAAGTGACCAAATCGCTCATGCCAAAGTTTGCTCAAGTTATCACTATGAGCAACAAAAAACTGAAGGGAAAGGTGATGACCCAAAGTTGTTAAACTTGTACAACCTGGTAATATCATCAACAATTTCAGTAGCTAGGACCTGTTGAGGATCTTTAAAATCCTTGATTACAACTTGGTGAGGTGTAAAGGTCACAGTTTTACCTTCACCGGAATGAGTGATCTGATAGACTGATAACAAATTGCAAGAAATTCTTGGAACACATAGTACATCACTAAAATGACCATTATCTACTGGAACTGTTCCAGCTCCTACAACACTTAGAGATCTATCATCACCAACAAATATTTGTTTGGTGTTACATTCATGCATAGTAGAAAAGATGGCTTGATCCTTAGCCATATGATAAGATGCTCCAGAATCAATGAGCCATTCATTTGAAGTAGAAGAAGAAGATGCATTATAAGAATAACCAGAAGCACAAAGTGCATGTCCATGAGAGGCAGATTCTGAAGACGAATCTAGGCTAATGTGGTGCTTCTTCATTGCTGCTTCCAAGGCTGCCATCTTCTTGAAACACTTAGATTCATCATGATTATCTTTCCCGCAATAGTTGCAATGACGCTCAGTCTTCTTGCCTTTTGGCTTGGATCCTTTGTCATTTTTTAAAGAAGGAGCTGACTGAGAGGGTTTGGGACCCTTGTTTGACTTATTATTGCGAAAATTTTGTTTCTTGGGAGGCTTGGACTTTTCTTTCTGTTGGGACAATAAGGCTTTCCCAGATGTATCTGCATTGTTGATTATTCCAAGATGAATGAGTTTATCTTGTTCTTTAATGAAGGAATCACAAAAGGATTCAAGACTAGGCTCTTGATAACTAGCTGCATTTAAGGATGCTTTCATGGAGTAAAATGTAGATACAAAAATAGAATATGCAGGTCCAAGTTTGGAAAGAATATGATAAATGCATTGTTTGTCTTCCCTCTCAATCTTACATTCTGCACATAAGAGTTTAAGAGTTTTGTACTTAGATAAATAATTTTGAATGCATGAAAAGTCACTTGGATTTAAAGAAATCAACTCATTTTTGAGTTGGTGACCTCGAATTTCATTGTGTTTACCAAACATAGATTCCAACTTGTCCCAAGCAGCATTAGGTTCATCAATTCCAGATATGTGGAATCGCAAATCAGTAGAGATTGACATCCCAATCAATCCACGAACTTCATCACATCTATTTGCCCATTTTATTTTCTTATCATCATCAGTGGGTTCTTTTTCTTTCCCTGAGGTAATTCTGAAAAGTCCCCTACTTCGTAGAACATCCTCCATACGAGATTTCCATGAGAAATAGTTGGAACTGTTAAGTAGAATATCACAAGGGGCGGCCATATTTGTAAATTAATGGCTGTAAAAGTAGAAACCAATAGTCTGGATGTGGAGAGCTCAAAAAAATAGGCGGTTTCAAAAAAAATGGCACTGAAAACCGACTCTATATGATGAAGTTATGCTTGAACAAAGAAACTGTTGAAGATGTCCCCAATAGTGACGTGGCAGCTAGAGAATGTCCAGCAAAAAAAAAGAACCTCCCTCTTCCCAAAATGAACCTTTTGAAAATCACTTTACAAGAAAGTTACTTTAAGTGAACAACTTTTGTAAAATAAGTGATTTCACTTTTACAATGATATTACTTTTAAAAAGTGCAACAATAAAAAAAACTTAAGTGACTCACTTGTATTTTTATTTTTTATTATTTAAGTGAGATGCACTTTTACAATAAAGTAACTTGAAATTAGAAATTGCATGCACTTTTTCTTTTAAAAGTAACTTCCTAAGACTTGAACTCAAGACCTATTAAGGAATAAAGCAACTTTGAACCAAGTGAGCTAGATTAAAAGGTATGTAAAATATGGGAATGAGGAAGGGGGCTTTTTTTTTTCTTTTTACTCTTCTTGCTCGGTTTGCGTGCTTGCCCTTTTCCTTGCAAAACAAACCAAAAATCGAAACAAAAATTTTTTTCCACACTTGTGGAGTTAGATCTTGTTAGCTTGCCCGGAAAGTCTACGTTTTCTCTCTGTTTCTGATTTGCCGAGATTGCGCAAGGTGTACGGCAAAGAGCATACGCAGCCGAGAAAAACCCTTTCCCTTTCTGTTTCTGATTTTCCGAGATCGCTCAAGGTGCACGGCAAAGAGCATACGCAGACGGGAAGGCAACAATCCGAACCCAAAAAAATATAACAGTAAAAAATGATAAAATATGAGTCTTTTTTCTTTTAAAACAGAAAATAAAAAAAATGCATCACTGTAACATTATACCTTCAGATCTGATGAAATATGCGTTTCTGGAGCAATCAAGAACCGTTTTCGATCAAATGAAAACTATTTCCCAATGGAAACGATGCTCCAAACACAATGGAACACCTCCCACAGCCCAGAAATGCACAGAAATACCAGAACTAGAAACCCTTTCGAGTTTCGGCAACTGCAGTTCAAGATCTAGATCACAACCGGAAGCGACACTTCATAAAAGCTCTGATACCATGTTCGGGTACACAGGGTACTACCAAAGGACCGAACACCAAGAGCAACCACTTCACACAAACAGATCACAGATCAACACACCGATGTTTTGACGTGGTTTAAACCCTCTTGAGGGAAACACTCCACGGCCCCGGGCAAATAGCTTCTACGGGACAATTTATTA
Source organism: Larix kaempferi (assembly GCA_027924585.1). Taxonomy (NCBI): domain Eukaryota; kingdom Viridiplantae; phylum Streptophyta; class Pinopsida; order Pinales; family Pinaceae; genus Larix; species Larix kaempferi. The sequence goes on from BSBM01000428.1 coordinate 9,831,204, forward strand.
TGCAAAGAAAGAAAGTTACAAATGAGCTTCTCATAATCGATCAACTAAACAATGACCCTCCATGCTCTTTAAATAGAGATCATGGACCAATCGGGTGTTAAGCCACGGATCAAGGTTAGGTTTGATCTAAGAGAAGTTGAGCCGTCGGATCACTCTATGTCAAGAACATATCGTGAACATCGGATTAAGTATTTACAGATGCATACTAATGCATACTAAAGAAACACACTATCCGTAACGGATATATTACACAAGTTGATCTTAACTAACTCCTAAGTGTCTAAATATCCTAACAAAAGGCTCTCACCAACCTCCTCCTATCTTTCCTTTTCTAATATGCCACCCTTGATAAGGGAACTCTCTTTTCTTACCCACATTTTTCTTAGTCTTGCGACCTCTTTTTGCATTGTGCATTCTCTCTGCAAGTGTCCCACTCTTCGACAGTTGAAACACTAGAACATAAGTTTCCAATAATCTAGCTTCTGAACCCAAGTGCTCCCATGCATTTCAATTTTTAAATCTTCATACAAACCTTCTCTTAGGTTCATTTATACAAAAATTCGAACGCATCTTCTATCGATCCTTGTTTCCCAGTCTTGTTCCAAGGCAACAAATCTCCCCAGCTTGTTTTTGATTTCCTGCCAAAAGACCATTGGAAGACTTGGTAGAATTACCCAAACTTGGTGCAGGTTGTGTGGTTCCCTCTTAGCGTTAAAATCCACTCTCCACTTTTGCAAGATTAAGCCTGAGGGCCCCCAATTCCAATCATGAGCTAGCATTTTCGGTCCGTCCTCTTCCTTACGAATTTTTATCATGAACCAGACTCTTGTTATAGGTAGAACGTGGAAATTTGGATAGTATCCCAGGAAATCTATCCAGTTTGTGTCTATCCAATGCTGTAGTGCTTCTCTACCCACCACCTTTCCACAAAATCTTCTTATCAATGCTTTTGTCATGTAGCTCAAGATTTCTTCGATCTGTATATCATTCCCCACTATTAGCTCCGTGCCACCTTTCTTTGGTTTGATGCATCTGTAATGTTTCTGCGAATTCCTTGATGGTCTGATGTCACCATGCATTAACTCCGCATGAGTGTTTTGAATTATGGTCTTGGGTGGCTCACTGCTCCGTACATCCTCCACCTCTGCACACAACATCATCCTTGCTCCCAAGATGACCTCATCATCCGAGCAAAAGATAGAATGAAGCTGGGAGTCACCTTCAGGTTCGTAGTCCACTTCGTCCAATTGCATGATTGCAGAATGTGCACCTTCGCATTGTCCAGAAACAATTTCGACCTAAAAACTGTACCTTTTAACATTACAGGAAGGTGTACATGTCGCCTAACTGTTCTCATGATGTCTGTAAAAAATTAAAATGTACTGCACTCCTCGTTCAGACCTTTGCACTTTCCCTCGCACGCTCCTTACCTTTCCCCGCCGCCGAGCTCCATCACGCCCCGTATATATATATATATATTTGAATGAAGTATCAATCAAAAGTAAGTTCACCCTAATATATATATATATATATATATATATATATATATATATATATATATATATATATATCCATTGACCCTTACATACTTACATACTAGGCAATATTTTGCTTCCTTATTTTAGAGTACCAAATCTCACAATATGAACTCACGTGCTATAGTATTGCTTACTTAGTGAACCCCTCATGCTACACACACACACACACCCCTTGACCCTTACATACTAGGCAATATATTGCTTCGATATTTTAGAGTACTAAATTTCGCAATATGAACTCACATGCTATAGTATTGCTTACTTAGCGAACCCCCCTGTGGTCCTAAGTTGATATTTATTATTATCCTTTTTGTCTCTATCCCTAATATTATATTTTCTAATCTTGATTATTGCAAAATTTTCTTCCTTTCTAGCTTATTTTACCTTTTGAACTTCCTTTCTTAATTCAACTTGATTTTCTATAATGAGATCTTCCTTTATAAATATTTATATCCCTTTTAGACTTGGGGTTTTATTGAGTATTCCATATTTATGTTTATTATAGATTATCTTAACATGTAATAACCTATCTTTGTATTTGATTATTTTCCCTAGCATATGTTCTTCTATGAGAAAAGTTGTTTCAATTTGTAATTTTTCTTGTTGTTTTTCCTTGACTAGTGCTAGCATGTCTTCTTCTTTGTCTTCTTTCAAACCAAATTATGAGGTTCAAGGATCCTTGTTTGATGGGTTTGATATATAATTTACCCTCCAAACTATTTAGGGCCAAACGGCTATTTAGTTTTTTTTTAGCTCTTTAATTTTTTTCTTCATATTATGATTTTCTTGATTATCAACCTCTCCTTATTGGGTTGATTTATTCTTTTCTTGTCTTTTCTTTTCCATTTGTTGTAATATCATCTCTACATTCTCCAACTTATTCTCCAACCCAATTATTTTAGTGTCCATGTATCTTCAAATGATGCGAACTTATTATCAAGCATTTCCTTTAACTTTGTTTGAAGTTTAGATTCTCTTTCTTTCCTATTTTTATATAAAGATTTTATATATTCATGAATACTATCTAGTTTTACCTGTCCAAGTATCCCCTTTTGATATATTTTTGAAAAATGTGGTGACTTTCATACTGTAATAAAGAAATAAAGTGGAAATAATTGCACCGAGAGGCGCTCTACAGCCTAGGATGGGGGAGATCCTGTAAGGTGATATAATGGTAGGAATGTTATAACGCGTAAAAAAAATAGTCATAGTGATAGTGAATATTATGAGAGATCGTGTAACATGATATAACTGTAGGAACGAGTAAAAAAATAATAGTCATAATGATAGTGAATATTATGAGAGATTGTGTAACGTGATATAACGGTAGGAATGTTATAATGGGTAAAAAAATAATAGTCATAGTGATAGTGAATATTATGAGAGATCTTGTCGGCAAAAAGTAATAGTGATAGTGAATATTATGGGAGAGATCTTGTAATTTGATATAAGGTTAGTAACATTATAACATTGGTAACATGTGGGCAAAAAATAATAGAGATAGTAGTGTTAGTAACATGTTGGAAAAAAATAATAGTGATAGTAACATGTAACTTTGTCCGACATTAATAAAATTTAACATAAAGTAAAAAATTATAATATGAGGGAGATCTTGTAACTTTAAGTTGGTGATATTATTGTCGGCCATAAACAAAAAAGAATAATACAAAGTAAAAAGTAATAAATATTATGTCAGCCATAAACAAAAAGAATAATACAAAGTAAAAGTAATTAACATACTCAAGTAATTAAAAGTAATAAAAAATAATTGTAAATTTTGTTTAATACTCACTTTTTAAAATAATAGTTTTAAGTGTAATATAACTCCAAACAAAAAGAGATTTGAATCTTGGTCTCTACGTTAAGACAAGCCCAATCACTTCACTACTTACTAATAGATCACACACAAATGATGTTAAAAAAAATAATATGCATATTGATTTGATTGATTGCATTTATTTCAACAATGCATTGTTTTTTACATATATGCATTGAATTTATCAATTTAATAAAAAAACATGCTTGCATTGATTTACAAAATGCATTGGTTTTTGTTATTTACATATATACATTGAATTTATCAATCTAATAAAAAGATGTAAAATAATATATTGTAGCCAACATAAAAAATAGAAATATAAGAAGTAAAAAAATATTATAGTGGACATAAGAAGTAAAAAAAACACAAGATGCATGTTGATTTGATTCGTTGCATTGATTTCAACAATGCATTGTTTTTTTGTTTTTTACATGTATGCATTGAATTTATCAATTTAATAAAAAACAATTGTTGCATTAATTTCAACAATGCAATGTTTAATAGACCACAAACAAATGTTCTTAAAAAACACAACAAAAAAAAACATAACTCCGAGCAAAAAGGGTTTTGAACCTTGGACTCTAGGTTAACACAAGCACAATCACCTTAATTCCTACCAATACACCACACACAAATGTTGTTAAACAATAGAAGATGCATATTTATTTCATTTGTTGCATTCATTTCAGTAATGAATTTTTTTTTGTTTTTTACTTGTATGCTTTGAATTTATCAATTTAATAAATAAAAAAATCTTTCATTAATTTCAGCAATGCATTGATTTTTGTTATTTACATCTATACATTGAATTTATCAATTTAACAGAAAAACTACTCTGCAATGATTTCAACAAATTAAATTTTGGTGTTCCCTATTTCAGGGTATATCGTGGATCCTCACAACATTTGTATTGCACTCAAGGAGAGGTTTGCACCTCGGGAGATTTGATCCCTCCCGACACTTGATAACGCCTAGGATTTGGATCTAGGATGGTATATAGCCAATATTGGGAGAAAATGTCTAATGATAATACCTTAGTGAGAAATCCTTAATTATAATGTCGAGTGAAAATTATTTAGTGAGGTTAGGTGAAAAAAAATTTAAAATAAAATAAAATATAATAAAATGATAAATAAGTAGAGAGGAAATGAATTAGAACAAAGGTTGGGAGAAGGAACTTGTGCACATGATTAGGTCAATCTCATGGATTAGGTTTTTAGACGCATGTAGTGAAAATTCCCAAATCCTTGAAAGTGAGAATACCTCATGACTAGAAGTGTGTAAGTGAAGATGCCCCATAAAAATTTAGGGAGTTATCTAAATATTATACGGTTTTCACTTTTTGGGCTCGCAATATCCAATATGCCGAGAATGATGAAATTTATTGAGGTGTAAAAAATTTAAGACAAAAAGATTTACACCTCAAGAAATTGGATCCGTCTTGATAATTTTGTGTTTAAGATTAATCTATGTCAATTTAATCATTAGAAAACAAATCTCAGTGAGCTTACTTTTATTCCCCCTTAACCTCAAAGATTCATACTATGTAGAATAAGATATTTGGGCACTTGCACAAAGTTGAGGGACCTTTTAGATGCATTTGTAGTTTTGCAAAACACGACTTCCACTTTGCAAAAAAAAATCATATGCATTCTTTGACTCTAGCACTAGAGGATCTCGATCCTAATAGGTCAGTTGACATGCAGGCGAGGCATTAAAAAAAAAAATGCATTTTGTAGTTACAAAATGGACATATGTTTTCTAGTTGCAAAATGTGCACACGTTTTGTAGTTTCAAAATGCATACGCATTTTATAGGACATGTTATATACCCCTACATTTCCATCCCTCCCTCCCTAAATCCCCATCCTTCTCTGTCTCTTTCTCTCTCACTAATCCCCTCTCCCTCTCTCCATTCCTCCCTCTCTCCCTCTCTCTATCCCTATTTATCCTTCCCTATCCCTCCCTCCCTAACCATCACTATCCCCATATCACTCTTTCTCTCCCCTACTCCTCAACCTAAACCTAACCCTTATCCCTCTCCTTCTGCCCCAACCCCCTAACACCCTCCACCTATCTATCTCACACTCTCACTACCCCTAACCCCCCTATCTCCCTAAACCCCCTGATACTCTCCCTACCCATAACCACCCCATACACCTCACTCTCTCTCTTACCTAATACCCCTCCCCGTACCACTTACCAATCCCCCATATCTCTCTCCCTCTCTTTCTCTCTTCCCACGCCCTATACCCCCCCTCTCTCTAATTTCCCTAATAATACCTAAAACCCTACCCTCCCCACCCTGATCTCTATTGCTTTAACTCCCCCAACCCCCTCCTCCCCCTTGCCCCTCTCTCTATCTCTTTCTCCCCCCTCCAATCACATAACACCCCCATCTTCGTCTCACTCTCTCACTACCCCTGACCCCCAACTCTCTCTCCCCAACTCCCCTCCTACTCTCCCTACCCATAACAACTCCCTTTCAACCCCTCCTCTATCTCTCTCCCTACAACTTACCACCCCCAATCTCTCTCTCTCTCTCTCTCTCTCTCACCAAACTCTATACCCCCCTCTCTCTACCTTCCGTAATCCTCCCTAAACTCCCCCCCGCTGTTATCTCTATCTCTTTCTCTCCCTCAATCCCCGTCCTCCTCCCTACTCCTAAGAATGCACACCCTCTCCCATACACCCCCCTCTCTCTCTCTCACACACACACACCTCTACTCATCCACCTACCCGTAACCCACATACCTCTCTATTTCTCTCCCAACCCCCTAACATCCCATGCTATCTCTCTCTCTCTCTCTCACACACACACACACCACTCCTCCCCTTACCACTAACCCTCTCTCTCTCTCTATCCCTTACTAACTCCTCTCTCACCCCATAGTCCTCCCCCTACCTCTAACACCCCCTCCTCCTCTTTATCTCTCTCCTTTTCGCCGCTTCTAACTAACCATTACAAATCCATTCTCTTTCTCTCTCTCAATACTATTCCTCCACCTACACCTAACCCTCAAGCCCCCAACACCCCCCCTCTCTCACACACAGTCTCACAACCCCTAACCCCCCTCTCCCTAACCGCACTCATACTTTCCCTACCCATAAACAACCCTAATCCGCCTTCTCTCTCTCTCCAACTCCCTCCCCCCTAGTCATATTTCTCTCTCTATTTCTCCTAATCCACCTCCCCCTACCACTTACCAACCCCCCATCTCTCTCTCCCCCAACTACCTAACACCCATGTTCTCTCTCTCTCTCACACACACATGCACACACACACACTCCTCCCCTATAAATAATCCTCCCCCTCTTTTTCTAACTCTTACTAAACCCCTATATCATTCTCTCACCTCCTACTACTTCCATACCTTTAACACCTCCCCATCCTCTCTCTTTCTCTCTCTCATCTCTTCCCATAATCCTTACTAAACCCCTCTCTCACTCTCTCTCTCTCCCCTGCTCTTTCACATATAGCTAACCCCCACCCTGCTTTCTAACCCAACCCCCTAACACCCCCCTATCCCTCTCATACTCTCACTACCCATTACGCTCTCTCTCCCTTAACCCCCTCCCACTTTAACCATGTCCCCTCTATCTCTCTCTCTTACATACACAACCTACTCCTCCCACTACCATGAACCCTCCTACTCCTCCTCCTCTCTCTATCTCTCTCTCTAAGCCTCTCTCTTTGTCTCTCCTAATCCCCCTCGTCCTACCACTTACCACCCCTCGTCTCTCTCTCTCTACCCCCAATATATACCCCTCCTCTCTCTAAATTCCCTAATCCTCCCTAAAACCCTACCCTGTCTGCCCACCCTAATCTATATCTCTTTCTCTCCCCCAACCTCGCTCCTCCCCCTACCCAAAATCACCAACACCCTGCCCTCCCCCTCACCCCCAAGCTCTCTCTCTCTCTCTCTCTCTCTCTCTCTCTCTACTCCTCGAACTACCCCTAACCCCCACCCCTCTCTATCTCACCCAACCCCCTAGCACACCCCCTCTCTCTCTCTCACACACACAACCATAATCCTCCTCTATAACTAATCCCCTCATCTCTCTCTCTCTTTAACCCTTACTAATCCCCTCTCTCACCTCCATACTCCCCCCCTACCTTTAGTATCCCTCCTCATCTCTCTCTCTCTCTCCCCCCTCTTCCCCCTAACCCTTGCTAAACCCATATATAACTCTTCATCTCCACTACTCCAACACCTACACCTTACTGCCACCCCTCTCTCTCTCCCCCACCCCCCTAACACCCCTTCCTCTTTCTCTCTCTCACTCACTCTCATAACCCCTAACCAACCCTCTCTCTCCCTAACCCCCTCCTAATCTCCGTACCCATAACTTCCCCCTCCACCCCCCCTCTCTCTCCCACTCCCCCTACCCCTACCCCTCTCTCTCTCTCTATTTCTCCTACTGCACCTACTACTACCCCTCTCTGTTTGTCTCTCCTAATTTGCCTCCTCTACAAATTTCCACCTCATTTATCTCTCTTTCTTCCCCCACCCTATACAATGTATTCATTCTAACTACCCTAATCCTCTCTAAAACCCTACCCCCCAACCGTAATCTCTATTTGTTTCATTCCCCCAACCCCCCTCTTCCCCCTTACCCCTAAGGTAAATTTGATGTCTTTAACATCACATATGCATTTTACCTCTACAAAACATGTGTGCATTCTAGCTCTAAAAAATGTGCACATGGTTCGTAGAGTTGAAATGCGCACACATTCCGGTTTTCATTGCACCTAGATTGGTAGAAAAGTGGAATTTGAATTTAAATGAAACGTGCTTGCATTTTACCACCTAAATCGAGCCTTGGCACGTGTTCAAGTGTCATCCCTCGTCATATTTGTTTGCTTTAGAGTTAGCTTTGGGTTAACCAAACCTTTGCTATGGAATATGGTAAATCATAGCTAACTGGCAATTTCATCAATTTTATTAATATGCATATGTTTGACCACTCATTACAATATATACACACAATCATTTTTTATAAAAAATTATATCTAGATATCATTTTTCCGTAGATTCTAAATATGTAATTTTAATTTTTTTTTCTATTTTTCTTCTGTCATTTCTCCTTAACTCAAAAAACATGTTATTATGTTTCTTCGATAATTTTTTCATTTCTCAAGCATTTAAAAAAATGTATGCTGCACTACTAGACACCTACCTCTACATTCTCAAAAACCATTTCATGGTCATTGCATTAAGACCTTCAAAAGATGCACCCTTGAGATAGCTATGAACATTTTCAATAGATAAAATTTATATATTCGTGAAAAGTGATTCAATTTCCTACATTTTATCTCTTTTACCAAACCAAGATTCATTGTGTATGTATATCAAAATATCCATGTAAGTTGAGTGATGCTTGTTTTTTAAATTTTCTATTGCATCTAACACATCAAAAGATACCCTCATTAGCTTGCACCAACCCATCATTTTTTTTAATTTTAGGGTTATCTCAAAATACCAAAATAAAATTTGTCTACTTTTACACTTTTTCTTAATAATAATACACGTTTTTTTTTAATAATAATGTGATTATTCTTTATTTACAATAATAAAAAAAATAAATTATTTTTTTATATACAATAACTCACCCTACAACATAAACACTCCTTAAAACTCTACTCAACAATGAAACTACACTTCACAAAACAATAAATTTTCATTGCAAAACACTCTCTCCTAAACTATCCTATGCACATACTTGGATCGACTCTTACACAAGCTCATATCATTTCTAGATTGCTTCCATTGAATTATATTATTTTTTTAATGTCACTTCTCATTCAACTATTCATTGCTTTCATATTTTCTAATTAATATTTTGTCATTATGAGCTTTTTTTATTAAATCCAGAATTCAATTCTGGTTTTAGTAAGTCTAGTTTTTAGTTTAAGGGAATCGGAAATGAGTGAGAATATTCTAATGAAAATTAAACCTTAAAAACAAAATGAGATATTCTAATGAAAATTAAAAACAAAATTCAACAAAATTCAAGGTATCCTCAAAGTTATAATAAGCTAGAATTTAATTTGGCTGCAACCAATATTCCTAACCAGAGTTGAAATTTGAGGGGTAAATAGATGTTGTTTCCATTTTATATGTCAAAATACTGCCACTTCATAATATTAAACATTATTAACAAAGTGTGAATCTTAATTTGACCTGTCATTTTGAAATGCATAGGTCATGTTTTCTGGGCCCATGGTATTTGGTGAGCCATGGTAATGGCCGCTTGTATTGCTTGTGAAGAATCCTATTTAAAATTGGCATATGTTTTCTAGTTGCAAAATGTGCACACGTTTTGTAGTTTCAAAATGCATACGCGTTTTATAGGACATGTTATATACCCCTACATTTCCATCCCTCCCTCCCTAAATCCCCATCCTTCTCTCTCTCTTTCTCTCTCTCTCAACCCCTTTCCCTCTCTCCATTCCCCCCTCTCCCCCTCTCTCTATCCCTCAATAAATCTCTTTCCCTATTTATCCTTCCCTATCCCTCCCTCCCTAACCATCACTATTCCCATATTACTCTTTCTCTCCCCTACTCCTCAACCTAAACCTAACCCTTATCCCTCTCCTTCTCCCCCAACCCCCTAACACCCTCCACCTATCTATCTCACACTCTCACTACCCCTAAACCCCCTATCTCCCTAAACCCCCCCGATACTCTCCCTACCCATAACCACCCCATACACCTCTCTCTCTCTCTCTCTCTCTCTCTCTCTCTCTCTCTCTCTCTCTCTCTCTCATCTAATACCCCTCCCCGTACCACTTACCAATCCCCCATATCTCTCTCCCTCTCTTTCTTTCTTCTCACGCCCTATACCCCCCTCTCTCTAATTTCCCTAATAATCCCTAAACCCCTACCCTCCCCACCCTGATCTCTATTGCTTTAAATTCCCCAACCCCCTCCTCCCCCTTGCCCCTCTCTCTATCTCTTTCTCCCCCCTCCAACCACATAACACCCCCATCTTCCTCTCACTCTCTCACTACCCCTGACCCCCAACTCTCTCTCCCCAACCCCCCTCCTACTATCCCTACCAATAACAACCCCCTTTCCACCCCTCCTCTGTCTCTCTCCCTACCACTTACCACCCCCAATATATCTCTCTATCTCTCACCAAACCCTATACCCACTCTCTCTACCTTCCCTAATCCTCCCTAAACTCTCCTCCCCCACTGTTATCTCTATCTCTTTCTCTCCCCCAATCCCCCTCCTCCTCCCTACCCCTAATAATGCACATCCTCTCCCATCCACCCCCCCTCTCTCTCTCTCTCTCACACACCCCTCTACTCATCCACCTACCCCTAACCCACATACCTCTCTATTTCTCTCCCAACCCCCTAACATCCCATGCTATCTCTCTCTCTCTCTCTCTCACACACACACACACACACACACACACACACCACTCCTTCCCTTACCACTAACCCTCTCTCTCTCTCTAGCCCTTACTAACCCCTCTCTCACCCCACAGTCCTCCCCCTACCACTAACTCCCCCTCCTCCTCTTTATCTCTCTCCTTCTCCCCTCTTCTAACTAACCCTTACTAACCCATTCTCTTTCTCTCTCTCAACCCTATTCCTCCACTTACACCTAACCCTTAATCCCCCAACACCCCTCCTCTCTGACACACAGTCTCACAACCCCTAACCGCACTCATACTTTCCCTATCCATAAACAACCCTAATCCCCCTTCTCTCTCTCTCTCCTACTCCCTCGCCCCCTAATCCTATTTCTCTCTCTATCTCTCCTAATCCACCTCCCCCTACCACTTACCAACCCCCCATCTCTCTCTCTCACTTTCACCCATCCCTCTCTCTCTCCCCCAAATCCCTAACACCACTGTTCTCTTGTCACCTACCCAAATTTCGAAAATATTGTTTTATTGACAAAATACTTTATGTTAAATTTTAATTACAAAGTTTTGTAATTATGACAAAGTTTGGTCAAGGATGAATGTAATTACTGATTATTATTATTTAATAAATTAAAGTAGGAGACAAACACCTAAGGGAACTGTTAAATGAGTGTTCATTGACCCACTAGGAGGAATGGAAGCTGTTAGAAGGCATGGGACAGACGGCAGCAATTGCACTTCACCACTAGCTGTTGGTTATGGGACAACTACCCCTAAAAATGTGGCATTATCCCCTAGGTGGTGGGAGTGAGTAGGAAGCTCATTAAATGACCAGTTAACCACAAAAAGGCCTACGCAGCCTACATAAAGCAATTCGAATTGAGCAGGCAGCTCTCTTACAATATTTTTTGTAGAAATATTCCTCAAGTGCATCAGGTGATCACTGAGAGATTCGAATAGGGAGGCTATGTGAGAGTGCAACTGTAAGTCTACAAATTATTCTGAGAAGGAAAACCAGAGGTGCTGGTGCAGGTCCATTTGACTGTTAAGTCTTTAAGACTGGGTAACTATTGCTACTGCAAGTTGAGGTCCCAAGCTTGTAAGTTTCTTCCTCCTGGTGGTTAAGTGAACATGCTCAGGGGTCCTAAGGAAAGTAACTTGGCTGTCTTCAGGAATTGGTTGGGTGGAACAGGTTCCTTGGGCTATATGTTTCCATACAGTTAACCAGGTTTTACTATTCCTACTTTTGTTTATAGTTCAATGCTTATGCTTAGTAGAATTATTAAACTGTCATGTAAAAGAAGTTATTTTATTTTCTGATCTATGTTTGATTCTGAATGATAAAGCTTTGTGAAATATTTGATTAGATAACCATCTGTATATTTTTCCCCATGTTGTTCTTTGCATAGTACTCTAGTATAGAGAAGCAAATTAAGGATAGATGAGAGATAGGTAGAATGCCATTGATTGAACAAGTGATTTCGGTAGTGTTCTGGTTAAAATTATGTCCTATGTTTAAACACAGTAAAACATTACAGTATAGCATCAATTGTAGCATAGAATTCATGCAAATAATACTTGAAAGAAAAACACAGTATGCTTCTGACAGTTCCATATATTTATCTTGTCTCTATTCATTTAAGATAGTAAGCAAATGTAATCAATATTAAACATTTCATGTTTTCAAAGTAATTGTATTTTCAAGAATTATAGCAGCTGCAAGACCTAATCACTGTATAGATTTCTTGTCATTATACATATTTTATTTCTTCACTAATTTCCTTCTTTGATTTCAATTATCGAAGATCTACACAGTAGTATCAAACCCTAAGATACTACAAACCCTAATTTTGTTTACACATCTCATAATTTCTATCTCAAGTCTTTTGTGACAAACTTTAAACATTTCCTTTTTAAACCTAATAGCTATAGATTTTCCAAACCCTAACTAGCATTTCGAAACTTCTTCAAGATAGTGTTCCCACCTAGTAGAAAGCACAATTTTATACTAATGTTATCAATAGCTCATAACCCTAGTAAGGTCACATCTCAACATTGAAAACATTCACACTATCGAGATCTTTTATACACAGGTTAAGCTTCTGGTACAACAACTTATTACAAGTCAGATAGAAATCAAAAGCTACATGTAGGATTTATTTACAAATTAAAATAGACATTGTGGACTATCTTTAGCAAAAACAATTGACTATCGAACTTATCTCATAACCTTTACAAAAATTAAATATCGACATCAATGACGAAGTACAGGAAGCAACCATTTACATTCAATCTGAGATAGTTTCGTATTCAAACTCGAATCAACAGTTTTCCAAACAGTTATTTGTTAACATCTATTTAAACAAGACTGTATCATTACAGTACAAGAGAACCAACAGCATAGAAGCAAGTGAAACATGACTCCATTAAGGAATGCCCAATAACATAGATAAAGCATGTCAGAGATTTTGTTATTTCCATTCAAACTTTCCAAAAACACATTGGGTCTTTTCCCTTAAAGAGCCAACGATGTAACAACCAACTCAAAGTCGGTTCCAATGCTATAGAAAAAACATTACTGAGTCGAGCATCAAATACAAGATCGAGGATCAACCTCTTACAGTGTGATATCAAAACAATATTTAAAACTTCACACTCGGCCATCACCGAAACAAGTCGAAAGGTTCCAATTCTCAGCACTCAGAAATCACCATCAAAATCGTGTCAAAGAGAACCTATGAGGTTTTTAAGAACCATCGGAGCTTACTAGGAGAAGTAGAAGCATATTCCATTCTCTAGTATGGCACAGGAACCATCCTTCGAACTAGTACCCGCAAAACCATATTCGGAGAGGTTAAAAGCCAGAAGATACAAGTTTACAAATATGCTACACTGTATAATTACATTTTTGTGAACATTTACCTTCTAATCGAAGCTCAGATCAATGGCACACCACACTAGAAAAAGAACAACAAAGCCTGTTAGCAACATCAGTAACCACAATTTTCAAAACCTTGAAGACAATTTCAGATAGAGAACCCGAATCCCAATTTCAAAACACTCTCAGGAACTGACAAAAGAACACATATATCTTTTAAGAACTGTATCATGGCTCTTAAGAACCAATGCATAAGTCCGAAACCTATAACTTCATCACTTAGGTCCCGGGTTCAAGACTAAGGAAGGGGTCCTCTTCTCAGAGAAACCATCAACCCTACCTTTCTGCATTCTGTCGGCCCTGCTAACCTCCCACTAAGCATAACAATCAAGACGAGAAAGCCAAAGGTCATGACTTACCAATGCAGGTTTAGGGTTTCATCCACCACCCTAGATCTTACAAGAGATCAACGATAGGTAGCTTCCATTCCTAGCACGTTGATTTTCAAACCAACATTGTATTTAATACCAATTAATGGTTACATCTACCAACTTCCATGAAAGCGGACTGAGGACTCATGCATGGCACAGCTCAGCCTTACGATGGCACTCATTGAAATCACAAGCACGTGAAGATCTTACAGCAGAGCTTCCATATCACCATCAAGTGGATTGACATTAATAGCTAAGACCTGTCATCACCATCTCAAGCATGTTAAGAACCGAGCTTTATCACCTATCAAATATCGAAATGATTGCATTGTTATAACCGTTGATAAAATTTCATATCAATCTCTATAGTCCTTCGTTATGCACCATAATATGTTATTATATGCTAAGGTTAGGTTTCTATCTATGCACAAATAGTATTAAATACTAAAAGCATTATAGATTTCATACATTAACTATAACTTTCCAATGCATAAAATTAGTGTGATGCTCTAGGTATAGTTAAGTAATACACATTTAATATGCTAAGCCATGTATAGTAAAGTTTAATTATTAGACATGATACCAAGGGCATAGTTAAATGATGACATTATACATTAATGCAGAGTTCATAACACTAGTCACTAGACCGTTCTTATACATTAACTGTGTAATGATAATCAAATAATGAATTCAGGACTTAGAATAGTCTGAGTACTGTAGACGCAGAACATAATGATAGTTCAAAGGTATAAACACTTCTTTTGCAAGTTTCCTAATAACAGTTTCAATAGATATCAGTATCGTTGTATTCATGATAATGACAGTAGTCATATGATGATCTATATGTAGCATTATAACAAAACACTTGGACAATGTGAAAATATAACACTGAAGAGTTTAAAATGTCAGTACATAAACTAGGATTAGAACCATGTGTCCATACCTCAAGTAACTTGTGTCGCAAGGAAGTACTTAGCATTCTATTTTTACATTGACGATGAATTGAAAGACACAAGTACTCTTAAAACATGTTGCCATAGAATTTCTTACCTGCAGTCTGCACATATAAACAAGATTCAAATGACTTAGCTAAATGTAGCTAAATAAAATCCATGGTACCATCGTAGGACCCCTTCATCATCATACAAACAAACTGTCAGCAATTCATCAAAAACATCACAATACTACAGTATGTAATCACATTCAAGAACTTAAGCAAATATGTAATTTGTACTCGTATGTATAATCATAAAAGATCTTTCGTTAAGGAGATTAACATCCGCTTAAGCATGAAGTAGCAAATACAATTATATCTTATTTATTTGAGATATATGACATGTCATCGTCATTAATTATCTTAGTTAAGAATTCGAAATAATTTATATGTTCCGCATTAAATGACTTTGATAATTATTCCTATTATAATTTTTTTTTAAATTTTGGTATTTTCAGGATGTTACATCTCTCTCTCTCTCTCTCTCTCACACACACACACACACACTCCTCCCCTATAAATAATCCTCCCCCTCTTTCTCTAACCCTTACTAAACGCCTCTATCATTCTCTCACCTTCTACTACTCCCATACCTTTAACACCTCCCCATCCTCTGTCTTTCTCTCTCTCATCTCTTCCCATAACCCTTACTACCCCCCCCCCCTCTCTCTCTCTCTCTCTCTCCCCCGCTCTTTCACATATAGCTAACCCCCACCCTTCTTTCTACCCCAACCCCCTAACACCCCCCTATCCCTCTCATACTCTCACTACCCATAACGCTCTCTCTCCCTAACCCCCCTCCCACTCTTCCTACCCATAACCACCCCCACTCTATCTCTCTCTCACACATACACACCCTACTCCTCCCACTACCATTAACCATCCTCCTCCTCCTCCTCCTCCTCTCTCTCTCTCTCTAAACCTCTCTCTTTGTCTCTCCTAATCCCCCTCCTCCTACCACTGACCACCCCTCGTCTCTCTCTCTCTGCCCCCAATATATACCCCTCCTCTCTCTAAATTCCCTAATCCTCCTTAAAACCCTACCATGTCTTCCCACCCCAATATATATCTCTTTCTCTCCCCCAACCTCGCTCCTCCCCCTACCCATAATCACCAACACCCTCCCCTCCCCCTCACCCTCTCTCTCTCTCTCTCTCTCTCTCCCCTCCTTGAACTACCCCTAACCCCCACCCTTCTCTATCTCACCCAACCCCCTAACACACCCCCTCTCTCTCTCTCACACACACAACCATACTCCTCCTCTATAACTAATCCCCTCCTCTCTCTCTCTCTCTCTCTCTCTCTTTAACCCTTACTAATCCCCTCTCTCACCTCCATACTCCCCCCCCTACCTTTAACCTCCCTCCTCATCTCTCTCTCTCTCTCCCCCCTCTTCCCCCTAACCCTTTCTAAACCCATATCTCACTCTTCATCTCCACTACTCCTCCACCTGCAACTTACTTCCACCCCTCTCTCTCTCCCCTACCACCCTAACACCCCTGCCTCTCTCTCTCTCTCTCTCTCACTCACTGTCATAACCCCTAACCAACCCTCTCTCTCCCTAACCCCCTCCTACTCTCCGTACCCATAACCACCCCCTCCACCCCCCCTCTCTCTCCTACTCCCCCTACCCCTACCCCTCTCTCTCTCTGTTTCTCCTACTGCACCTACTACTACCCCTCTCTCTTTGTCTCTCCTAATCCGCCTCCCCTACGAATATCCACCTCATTTATCTCTCTTCCTTCCCCCACCCTATACCATGTATTCATTCTAACTGCCCTAATCCTCTCTAAACCCCTACCCCACAACCCTAATCTCTATCTGTTTCACTCCCCCAACCCCCCTCTTCCCCCTTACCCCTAAGGTAAATTTGATGTCTTTAACATCACATATGCATTTTACCTCTACAAAACATGTGTGCATTCTAGCTCTACAAAATGCGCACACGGTTCGTAGAGCTAAAATGGGCACACATTTTGGTTTTCATTGCACCTAGATTGGTAGAAAAGTGGAATTTGAATTTAAATAAAACGTGCTTGCATTGCTTACCACCTAAATCGAGCCTTGTCACGTGTTCGAGTGTCATCCCTCGTCATATTTGTTTGCTTTAGAGTTAGCTTTGGGTTAACCAAACCTGTGCTATGGAATATGGTAAACCATAGCTAATTGGGAATTTCATCAATTTTCTTAATATGCATATGTTTGACCACTCATTACAATATATACACACAATCATTTTTTATAAAAAATTATTTCCAGATAGCATTTTTCCGTAGATTCAAAATATGTAATTTTAATTTTTATTTCTATTTTTCTTGTGTCATTTCTCCTTAACTCAAAAAACATGTTGTTATGTTTCTTCCATAATTTTTTCATTTCTCAAGCATTTAAAAAAATGTATGCCGCACTACTAGACACCTACCTCTACATGCTATAAAAACCATTTCATGCTCATTGCATTAAGACCTTCAAAAGATGCACCCTTGAGATAGCTATGAACATTTTCAATAGATAAAATTTATATATTCGTGAAAAGTGATTCAATTTCCTACTTGTCATCTCTTTTACCAAACCAAGATTCATTGTGTATGTATATCAAAATATCCATGTAAGTTGAGTGATGCTTTTTTTTTTAGTTTTCTATTGCATCTAACACATAAAAAAATACCCACATTAGCTTATACCAACCCATCATTTTTTTTAATTTTAGGGTTATCTCAAAATACCAAAATAAAATTTATCTACTTATTACACTTTTTCTTAATAATAATACACTTTTTTTCTTAATAATAATGTGATTATTTTTTATTTACTATAATCAAACAATTTTTAATTTATTTTTTTATATACAATAACTCACCCTACAACATAAACACTCCATAAAACTCTACTCAACAATGAAACTACACTTAACAAAACAATAAATTTTGATTGCAAAACACTCTCTCCTAAACTATCCTATGCACATACTTGGATCAACTCTTACACAATCTCATATCATTTCTAGATTGCTTACATTGAATTATATTATTTTTTTAATGTCACTTCTCATTCAACTATTCATTGCTTTCATATTTTCTAATTAATATTTTGTCACTATGAGCTTTTTTTATTAAATTCAAAATTCAATTCTGGTTTTAGTAAGTCTAGTTTTTAGTTTAAGGGAATCGGAAATGAGTGAGAATATCATACTCATGGTATCGTTAAAAACAAAATGAAATATTCTAATCAAAATTAAATCTTTATCCCTTGTGGAAAACTCTTTATTCTCTATTATGAATCCAACTAGCATAGATCCGTTTTAAATCGGTATCTATCAAGCATTGAGAGGGATCCAATTTCTTGAGGTGTATTTCTTTTTTTAAAATTTAAACTCAAGAAATTTGATCTCTCTTGATTGATAGATCCTGTTTAAGTTTTAAGTTTTTATTTTATAAATGAACATCTATTTTTTAATTACTTTTCATAATATTTTATTTTTGGACCAAAGTGATTTTTTTAAAATACTTTCCATAATTTTTTCATGAGTGGACATGAATTTTTTCATGAGTGGACATGAATTTTTTCAATTATTTTGTTAGTAACAAACATTACATCACAAACGTTACAACATCTCCCCATACTTACTTTACTTTACGTTTCTTTTTTTTACTTTACTTTACTTTACTTGCTTCTTTTTACCTTACTTTACTTTACTTACTTCTTTTTACTTATTTTTACGCGCAATCACCTTTTACATTTTATTAGATGTAACGCTACATTTTTACGTTTTATTAGATGTAAGGGTACATGACATTAGAAGATCTCCCCCATAATGGGTTATAGAGCACCTCGTTCCACTTGGTGCAATTAGTAAACCTATTTAAAAAAGAAATTAAGAAATTGATACCTTTATAAAAAAGTATTCACTTGGTAATATAACCTTTACCTTAATATTAAGTGCCCGCTCTATGATTTTAAATAACTTATATAGCTCTATTTTCCTTGTGGAAGAGTCGTTGGATTCGCTAGATATTTTTATTTACGATTCACGTACCAACCTGTTTCGTAGATTGTTTAGAATGACGGAATTCATAAGCAAACAGTTTAAAAATATCCATTAAGCGGGGTTACATTTAGGGAAGAAACAGCTATATGTTATTTAACAAAATTCAAGGTATCCTCAAAGTTATAATAAACTAGAATTGAATTTGGCTGCAACCAATATTCTTAACCAGAATTGAAATTTGATGGGTAAATAGACGTCGTTTCCATTTTATATGTCAAAATACTGCCACTTCATAAAATTAAACATTATTAACGAAGTGTGAATTTTAATTTGACCCGTTATTTTGAAATGCATTGGTCATGTTTTTTGGGCCCATGGTATTTGGTGAGCCATGGTAATGGCCCCTCATATTGCTTGTGAAGAATCCTATTTAAAGGTTTCTAAGATAGACCTTATTTGTCATTGTGGGTGATTGGTTTAATCATTATGTTTATTATGTTTTTTAAACATTTTATTTTTGGGTTATATGATGCAAGATATGTGAATTCAATGTTGCTTATAGTTATTATAAATGTTATTTAAAAAAAAACAACTATTATTCAGAAGGAATGAAATTGAAAGATTATTGCCTTATAAGAGCTGCCCTTTAGATGATGGTTTTAAAAATTTAGGTTTTTTTTTTTTAAACCTAACAATTACCAGATTAAAGACTGGTGGTGGCTCATTCGGAAGGTGGAGGTCCGAATTTCACATTGGGATTACTGGCTCCTTTCTATTGGCGGGAAGCTAACTCTGGTGAAAGCAGTCCTAACGAGCATGCCGGTCTATTGGATGTCCCTGCTTGAAGTTCTAGTTTTTATTATTAATGCATTAAGGAGGTTATTATTTAATTTCCTTTGGACTAGTAGTGTTGGACGTGCAAATATGGTGATGATAGGTTGGGAGGCACTGTCAAGGCCTGAAAAATATGGGGGATGGGGTATAAAAGACTTTAGCACTTTCAGTATGGCTCTAAGAATTAAAAGCTTATGGTGTGCCCTATTTAGTAGTTCACTCTGGTCTCGGGTATTACAAGTCAAATGCCTAAAGACGGATGTGAAAATCTGGTTGAGGAAACCGATGAACTTTGTAGGATGTATCTCTCCTATGTGGTGAGGTTTATTAAAAGTATTTGGATGGATAGCTGGAGATATTAAGTGGCAGGTTGGCACTGGCGAAGATATTTGGGTTGGAAAGGATCCAATCCTGGGATTGGAGGACACTTATCATCTTTCTGAGAGATTGCAGGCTTATTTAAAGTTTTATGGGATGTCTACACTGAACAGAATTAGGAATCAAGGATCTGGAAATTATTGGCTTAGTTCAAGAGATCTGGGGTTGTTTGGGCCTGATACGCAGGATTGGGATAGATATGTGAGAGCATTATCGTCGGCAGGATGTCTATTGTCTGCTGAAGCTGATAAATTGGTGTGGTGTGGGAATGATAAAATTGGGGTAGTTACTGCAAAAGCTGCATATTCAAGAATTCTCCAAGATCGATACATTTTCCCGCAGCATTGGTGGTACAAGACGCTATGGAAATGGGAAATTCCATTAAAAATTAAATGTTTTTTATGGCAAGCACTTCAAGGTACTCTTAAAACATGGGATAATTTGGTAAGGCGTGGTTGGTGTGGGCCTAACTGGTGTATTTTATGTAAGCAAAGTTTAGAAACAATTTGTCATTTGTTTGTGAATTGTCCCTTTGGGAAGGATGTTTGGAATTTATGCTATGCAGAATTGAATATTTGTAATACATGGGATGTTGGTGAATTTGGCCAGTTCCTTCTCAACTGGTATAGAAACTCAAAGACATATTTTCTGCTGCCCATTTTTGTTTCTTGGGCTCTCTGGTATGTAAGAAATTGTGTTATTTTCCAAGGGAAAGGTCCGGAGGTTAAGGCATGTGGGATTATTGTTTTAAAAAATTTTCAGCTTTATCATAATGAGACAAATAAGCATGGAGCAGAAAGGATTAGTCAGTTCACTTTAAAAGTCAATCAACCTGTTCTCTTTTTTGATGGGGCTGCACAGCATGGTATTTGTGCGGCAGGTGGAGTGATTTATTTAAATGAGGATCATTACTTTACTCTCCGTCTTAATTGTGGTTTGGAACCAATACGAAAGCAGAGTTATTATCTTTGTGGTGTGTTTTGAAGACTGCAAACATCTTTGGATTAGTAGACTTGAAGGTATTTGGTGACTCTTGTGTGACAATCAAATGAGCAACTGGAGAGTTCAAGCTTAATGTATTGGTTCTTCGTCATTGGTGCATGCGCATAAGGTCTGAGATTGATAAACATGATTTTATTTCCTTTGGACACATTTATAGAGAACACAAAGACTTGGCGGATAAACTGTCAAAGCAAGCGTTGTATGGTACTGAAGGGCACCTGGTTTGGGAAGAATGGTTGAACTCCAATATTCTGGATATGGGAGTCTTTTATTTTTATGGATAAGTTTATGACGATCTTTCTTATTTTCTGCAAGTTGGAATTATGTTACTAGCTGTTTTTTGGAAAGTTGGTCTCTTTTTGTATAGAATGTAATGGTGTTTTGCCTCGAATATGGTGATAAAACCTAAACCTATGGGTTTTGAACTATCTTTGTACTCTTCGATTCAATGAATAGCAATAATACGTTTTTTTTTTTTGCTGAAAAAAAAATGGATAAAATTAAAATTTAAACGTCAAATGAATAGTAATGTTAAAATTAAAATGTCATATAAAAATTTCTTAACATACAAAATAAGACGTCAAATTTCAACCCTACTCCCAACCATCCAATCTAAACTTTATTAAAATAATCTAAACAATGTAATCTGATGAAAGACAATTTTCTCGTACCAATACCACCTAATTTCTAAACAATGCAATCTTGAAGACCGTTTTCTCCCACCACCTGATTTTCTAAACAACGCAATCTTGGAGACCGTTTTCTCCCACAAACACCACATGATTTTCTAAGCAACTCATCTCCATATTGATCTCCACTAACAAACCTTACATGGTGTGGGTTCTGTAAGCGATTCTCTAATAGTTTAAACTTGTTTTTCACACCGCCTATAGCTGTTTCCAGCATTTTCTTTTCACACTAAAAACTTATGATGCTCGAATAAAATCGATACTCTCAGACGCTAGCAAACTCGAAACACCGAACCTCCCCACCACGGGCAATAGCCAGTGAAAATGATTGGGATCTCGAATGAGACTGGGCGAACAAAAAAGCGGATCAAAGAAGGGATCCACCGAGACAGCGTATTACATATGTTCTCAATACGCATTTTCCAATTTCGTGATCTTCAAGGATCACCAACTATGTTGTAAATAAAGATATACCGTGGTTATTCAGGGCCTTGGGATCAATACTTACCTGGTCCTTCTTGCATGCAGAGTCGGGATTGTACCCAAGAAGAGGATAAAGTACTATTGATTTTAAAAGCTATAAGTTAAACGTTTTAAGTTTTGGTTCGTTTAAATTTGGTTGGAATTGTTAAAATTGTATATTTAGGTGAAAGGGAAAGGCAATATTGAAATTTGATGTATTATGATTTTTACAGACATTTTTATTATTATATGAGAAAGTGTATAGTTCAGATTGATTTTATCGCAGTCCTTCCAAATTGGAAATGATTAAGTCACATGTTAAGTGTTATAAGAAATTCCTATTATCCATGCATAGCTAGCTGTCAGTTATTCATGCATCAACTATCAATTATCCATGCATAGCTACTAGTTATTTTTTTAATATATTTTTAAATTACTTGGATAAGTGTTTATATCTTAGAATTTGGGGTGGATTAGCTTCTATGTTTTTCCTAAAGTGCACGAAGATGAGACAAGTTTATATGTATTTTTCAATTACAATCATGGGTGTTTATATCTTAGAATTTGGGATGGACTAGCACTACAAGTGTATTGTTCAAATTGATTTTATGGCAATCTAGGAAAAGCATAAGGGCTAGTCCAACCCAACTTCTAAGCTATAAACACCTATCCGTGTAATAAGAAAAAAAAATTATTTATAAAATCACTTTTAGTTGAAGCATGGAGAACAAGTAACGTTCCAATTAAGTGGTTGTGCTAATTTGTTAAATTTACATACTATAATGAGTTGATTAACACTTGATCAAAGGTATCTCCTTGTTTTAAGTAGTTTAGAGAAGAAAATCAACATTGTTAAAATAAGAACAAACTCTTATGAGCTCTATATTATATGTTCCTAGAAAACCATGAGACTAGAGGGTAGAAACTAGCACAACCATTTAATTTGTGATTGCTGAACACTTATAGGTCACAAGTTAAGTACCATGAACAAGTTATTTGTTACTTGTTCTCCATGTTACCTTCTCTATTTAAATGGGTTATCTGTCACTTATTATCCATGCATGAGTTACGAGTTATTCATGCATCAACTACAAGTTATTTTTTATATTTCTTTCTTTTTATAAGTGTTTATTTAGAATTTTCAAGCATGACCATAAAATCAATCTAGACTGTACATTTGTCCCATCCTCCTTCAATCTATAAAAAGCATGAATGGTAATCCACCCCAAATTCTAAGATATATACAACAATGGTTGTAACTACCGTTGTAATAAAATTGTAAAAAAAACAAATAATTCCTTACCTTTTTAAAATTAACTTAATAATAAACACAAGTTAAAATATCCTTTAAAAAGTTAAATTCACATTATATATTATTTAAGCCTCATTTATTTAAAAATTAATCATTTCACATTTACATTTTCAAAGAAATTTATTTATAAAGTATTTAAAATATCTTTTGATTTTTCCACTTCATTAAGTTAAAATGTAGTACCAATTTTTTATAATGAGATTATTTTGCATTAGTTGTAGTCATTTTTGCTAGTTTGTATTTCTTTGCATTTTGTTGGGTTTTTCTCTATTTCATTTATTAATAAAGTTTGGATTATATACCTATTATTATAATGTTTGTTTTACTTTCAACAAGATTCGAATTAATTAACTAATGGAGAAAAATATCAACTCAACAACTTTTAAACAAGTTGAACAACTACTTCAATAAAACAATTTCAAAAAAATAAATTATCATTATTAAAAATTATAATAAAAACACTTTAAAAAATTAGTATTTCTTTATCTTGTAACCTAAACATTCTAGGATTTTGCTCATCACCAATAACATTTTTCCCAAAATTCGGTTGAAAATTTTAAGATCTCAAAGAATAATGTTTAAACATGCTTAATTTGGATGCCGTCCTGAATGGAAAAAATCCTCAAATATTTAGACTCGTTCTTTGTTCTTTATTTATAAATAAAATTATAAAGAAAACTAAGTAATTCTTTTTAGATTAATAAACCAAATTGATCTTAATGAACAATGAGTATTAATAACTATTATCATCAACTTACATATATAATTATTAAATACACAAACTACTAGACTATCCTAAGATAAAAAAAAATCTAAAAATTCTCCACCCTCAAAATCCAAAATAAATAATACTAATATGATATTCATTAATGCGCATAACACTAATACTATGGATAGGGATTAATGAGGGTTTTAGATATCTGGGTTTCCTGTTGAAGCCAAATGGCTATCTCTTATCGGATTGGAATTGGCTCATTAAAAAGGTCTAGCATTGTATCAACTCTTGGTCTTCGAGGTGGCTCTCACTAGGGGGGTCGCCTCACCCTTCTTAAATCGGTTCTGCAAGGGATTCTTGTCTATTGGTTTTCTCTATTTTCCATCCCTGGAAACATTTTGTCTACCTTGAGGCATTTATTCTTCAATTTCCTTTGGGCAGGCAAGCTGGGTCATTCCAAATTTCATTTGGCAGCACATAGCTCTTTATCTCTACCTCTGGCTTTGGGTGGGTGGGGCATAAACGATTTGGGACTTTTTAATAGGGCATTATGTGCTAAAATTTTATGGCGGTCACTCTTCAGGGGTGGTTTATGGGGGTCTATTATTCAGAAGAAATACTTAAAACACCTTCCTGTGTCTTATTTCTTTCGGGGTACTGTTTCCGTATGTAGATTTGGATCTACTATCTGGTGCAGTCTCCTTAAAGCTCTACCTCTCATTCACTCTGCACTTTCCTGGGATGCTGGACGTGGTACTCAAATCTATTTAGGCATTGAACCTATTGCGGGGTGTCCTGCTAGCCTTGGTTTGTCTCATGGGTTGATTCAGGTTCTTCATCGGAAAAGTATCTATGTTTTAAAGCAAGCCTCTATTCAACTCCCGGGTTTGGGAGTGCACTGGATTTCAATTAATGAGCTTTAGTTGGTTAGTAGGTTGGCAGTTGAATGGTCCACATTTGTTCAGTCTCTCATTCAGGTGGGGATTATACTTACTGAGCGGGAGGATAAATTGGTCTGGACTCCTAATTCAGCCACTGGTTTGGTCATGGCTGCATCTGCTTATCACCATCTGATTATAAGTATTGGCCCTTATTCTGTTCCCTGGTGGATTCCATGGATGTGGAAGTTGGTTTGTTCCCTGAAGGTAAAGCTGTTCTATTGGTTGGTTATGTTGGATAAAGTACTGACTTGGTCTAATTTGCAAAAGCGAGGCTATTATGGACTAGGTTGTTGTGTTTTGTGTCATGCAGAGTCTGAGACATCGGTGCATCTGTTCGGTAAGTGTTCTTTCATCAAGGACACTGTGGGTAAACTTTATTCACTATTAAAGCTCCAGCTTCTTTCGTCAGATTCCTCGTTGGAGGACCTTTTGATGCTCTAGCATAGAGCCCACCGTAAGATCGCTGCCCTGTTGCCATTAGTTTTCTGGGGAGTGTGGCTGGCTCGGAATGGGGCGATTTTCAAAGGCCTTGTTCCCTCTCCACTTAGGGTGGTTACTGGTACTTTTGCTATTTTCTCGGCTTATCTGTCTCCTATTCCAGCTCGATAGCCGCGGTTTATTAATCAGGTGTTGGTGGACTACCCATTTCCTCGGGGTTTTTTCGATGGTGCTGCTATGAACAAGAGGTGTGGTGCGGGTGTACATCTTATTATCATCTCTTCTCTCTCATTCCATCTTCATCTTGCGGCCAGATCTAGAACCAACACCTGGGAAGAATTAATTGCTCTTTGGGCGCTTCTATATTTTTCCCAATCAAGGGGTATTGATGCCCTTTGGATTTTCGGGGATTCCAAGTGTGTCTTGGATTGGGCTGGTGCCGGATGTAGTCTTCACTCTTTGCAGCTGATTCATTGGATGCAGCATACACAGGTGTTGATGAAATCGTTCAAGGATCTCCATTTTAAGCACATTTATAGGGAGCTTAATGGAGTAGCATACCAGCAATCCAGAAGGCCGATGGGGGATATGACTAGATCGCTGATTTGTGAAGAGTTTCATGATGGAGTGTTTCTTAAGTCTTTTGTGATGAATTTTGGTTAAGTTAACTCCGGTGATTTATCCTAGTTAGTTTTGTTCAAAGTTCTGGTATTGACCTTTTGTTTACACCAGATCTTGTGGGGATGGAGACAATATTGGGTATAGTCAAGACTTGTTTTGAACATATCTGTTGAACAATGTTTGCTTCATTAGACATATTTGGGGGCTCTGGATTTCCTGTTGATTGAGCCTATCAGAAAACTATGTACGATCACGCCTTGTGGTCATCTTTTATCTTTTTAATATAGAAGCTGTTTTTTTCGTGTGAAAAAAAAAACATAAATGTCTTTTCATCTATTAACATTTAAGAAAAGTTTTATATATATATATATATATATATATATATATGGCGTTGTTGCACTCGATAAGGTTTTGAATGTACTGGAAATCAAAGACATGGAATGGAATGATGATGGTAACTTTTTTCTCAAATCCATATTTCTCCTTGACTTCTTTGAGAATTTTTTGGAGCAAAGTATGGTTTATATACACCATTAGTATAAAAAACATTGTTGTTTTTCTCCTTTGCAAATCCACGAAATCCACAATATAAGTTATAGCACACGAAAGACTCGTTCATGAAACCATCCCACTTTTCTTAAGCCTTGTTGCAAGAACAATAGTTGGGCATCATTTTAATAAGATTTATCCTTTTTACCATTTTGAAATGTTGAAAACTCTTGAATCTCTTTTATCATTTTGAAATTTCACAAACTTACCTAGTTTCAAAAAGTTGTTTCATAAATAGGTATAAGTTGTGAAGTTGCCTACCTCTTTATAAAGGTGTAATTGATGAAGTCATTTTTATGGAAATGTTAAATTTTGTAAATCTATATTTTTTTACTTTAAAAATTGCCAAAATTATCTTAAAACTATATAAAGTCCTTAGAAAAGTGATTTTTTTAAAATCACCAAACATTTTACTGTTGCAAATTTAAAAAATAGTAAGATTCAACAAGGTTTCCACACTTTGAGAAAATTATGAATCCTTAAAAATTTCCCTATTCATATTCCCTATTTTCAGATCTCCTTATTCATTTGACAACAAACCATATTGAGCTAAACCTCTAATTCCACTTTTGATCTCAAAGATTCATCCTCTCTAAAATAACAAATCACTTTATTTGTTTTATTGCCATCTTCTTCATTATATGTTTCGTATACTATATGTTCATTGGTTGTAGCTTGGGTGGTTGGGAGGAATGATTGTTACCCTCTCCATCCAGGGTCAATTCTTGCAAGTGGTATGCTGCTCTTGTTGAGCCCCTATTGTAATGATTGTATTCTGACCATACCTTGATTCTTTACTTGGAATAGCAGGTGTTGGCATTATCTCGGTGGACTCGTGCAACATTTTCCCTTAGTAGTAATGTGTTTTGTTTTTATTTTCTGCAATAGTAAAAAATATTTTATATGGTGTTTCTTTTCAACTATGTATTCTCTTCAACAATATATTTTTCAAGACACATTCAATGACAAGTTGACCATTTGTAAACCATCTCGGAATGCCAACATTCAACCAAAGTATGACCACTAGTGCCTAGTTACAACTAGTGAGCTATTGAACCCACGATGTGATAAGTTATAGTGAACCTAAGTGGCTCTTAATTGATGGCTCACCTTTTGGTAATGGTGGCTCACAATTTACTATGTTATAGATAGTCACTCACCTCTTCACAATGCTCTACATAATCCTTGGGAAATAGATTTATTTGCAATGATTCAACCTAATTTACACAACCTAAGCACTTTTTATAGCTTTACTCAACAATGAAACAACACTTTACAATACAATGAAATTCTATTGCAAACCACACTCTCCTAAACTATTTTCTATGTTATCATATACTTATGATATTATATACACCTGGTTGGATCAAATTTTATAGAATCTCATCTTCCCAAGGATTTCCTTAACATAGTTAATCTAGTAGTCCCCCTATAACACCATGTTGTAATTTGCAAAATGAAAAATTGCAAAAACAAAGTTCTACAGAAGATGTGTCAAAGTTGACAGCTTTTTATGTTTCCCTTTAGCCTAAACCCAAGCTTCCCTAGCCCATTTCTCCAACACATGAGCATTAATCTCTCTTCCATATATCCATGACATTATTGATCACATCTCGAGACTCTTAATTTTAAACAATATTAAAACTATCTTCAAACCCTACAAAAAGCTTAAACAATTATTTAGAAGTGTCAAAAACAAATCCAATAGGTTTCTCTTTTAATAAGTCTACTAAATTCCATGTTCCTATGGAAAAACCTATACTAGACAAATTGGTAGATCTATTCATGCTTGTCTCAAAGAACAAATAGGTCATACTAATCATAATTGCTTTAATAAATAGGCCATAACTAAAAACTCCTTTAATTTTGAACACATCGTTTGCTTTTATCAAACCAAAATTATGACATTTACCTGCCCCTTATAAGGAAAGTTTTAGAAATAGGAAAGAACCGAAACAACTTTGACGATCATAAACTTAGTCACTCTTGGAAATCATTAATCCATCATCCAAACCATTAACTTGTTTTATCTCTCCCCTCTTCCTATTAGACCTTCTTCCTTCTCCTATTCTCTCTTGCCCTCTTTTGTTCCACCATCTTCCCCAACTACACCCTCCCCTGCCATGCCATGCCATCCCATCCCCTCTTCCTATTACATTCATCAATTCTTCCCCTATCATATTGAAGGCAATTTGGTGCTCGAGTATCTCTCTCCCTTTATTGCAATTTCAAAGAAAAATTACATTTATGAGCATTAAACTTGAAAATCTTTTCAGTTTTCCCTGATGAATCCAATCCCTCCCCTTGATACTTGAATAAATTTATTTTCTATTGCAATTTCAAAGAAGAATTACATTTATGAGAATTGAACTTGAAAATCTTTTCAGTTTTCCCTGATGAATCCAATCCCTTCCCTTGATACTTGAATAAATTTATTTTAATAAAACAGTTGGTTTTTTTAAGACCTTTGACCTTAAAACAATTATTCAGTGGTCAATGACGTTTACCCTAATATAACTATTCACTCTACATTTAAATAACTTCTAGAGGGGTCCTTCTGGATGGAGAGCGGCTCTTGCGATTTTCAAAGGTGGCATAATATCAACGTTGGATTCCCTCCATTTTTATTTACGATTCACCCACCAGCCTTGTTTCTTGGGCTGTTAGAGCGGCGCAATTAATGATGAAACGGCCAGAACTAATCCATTAACGTGAACATCCCCACCCGATTATCGGAACAGCTCCATTAATGCGTTCTCGGGGACCGTTTTCTCCTACCAACACCACCCGATTTTCTGAACAATTCATCTCCATATTTATCACCACTAACAAACTTTAAGTGGTAGGTTTGTCTAAGCGATTCTAAAGGTTTTAGAGTAAACTTTTTCCCACACCGCTTTTAGCTGTTTTCAACATTTTGTAATTTGGACTTCTTTGAATTGTCATGTCGATTTTTTTTCTTTATATAGGATTGAAATTTGATGTATTTTGGTTTAAAAGAATTCATGGCTTCAACACTTTTATTAATATAATATAAATTATCAATGAGATAATTCGTGTGTATGGAAAAATATATATTATAATTTAACCATAAATAAGATTAACTTAATAATGATCATAATTTAATTAATAATTGTTTTTAAGTTAGATTCATGAGTGTTGAAATTTTAAGTTGAATTTGAACATGCTTTTAAGTTAATAGTAGATATAGATAGCTTTTCTCTCTTCATTTTCTCACAATCTTATTGGAATTTTTGGAATCACATATAAGGTGTTGGGAATGTACAATCAAGGTGGAACGATGGTTATGGTTTTTTTTAGAGTGTTGAATCTATTTTTTGCAACTAAACAATGAAAAGTTATGATCTGGTCAAAGATGAGATGTTCCTTGACATTAATGTGCAATATAATTTTCTCCTAATAGACTTTTATTTAAGATATATCAAATAAAATTTGGTTTATGAGGAGAAAATATTAAAATAAGGAGAAATAATTTATATGATGATGATGATTAATTTTTACTAAGACCACCTTTATTGTAACATACTTTAAAAAGGTAAGGAATCACTTGTTTTTTTTAGAATTTTATTTATGTGCTCGAAAAGCTTTCATAGAACCAATCCTAGATCACCATAGTTATGATGAGTTAAAAGATTAGGAAGGTCAATATTGTAGAAAATATTTAGAAATTGTGTTCTAGTGTGGGTGTATGTAGAACATTCTATGAGAAATTATTTTTATCTTCAACCCATGCTTTAGGAATTGTTGAGTGCCTTGTTATGGAGCTAGTGAGAGTTTGTTCTTACTTTATCAATGTTGATTTTCTTCTCTATGCTAGCTAAGACAAAGAGACACTTTTGATCTTCTAGATTGAGATTGATCATCTCCTTATACTATCTTAATTTTATTTTATCTATGAATTCTTTATCGCACTACAACTTCTTAAATTTAGATGTAATAATGATTTTAATATTACCACTATTGTGTAGAGTGACCTCTTATTTGAGTACCAAATGATTTAGTCAGCACATGACATCCTTATGCCAACCTTGCTTAAGTTACATGTTGTTTTGATTAGAGTATGAAGCAATATTAGGAAGCCTCTTGTCTCCCATATTTTTAATATTGTTCTTGTACATTAGGTACCTAGTCATAACATGTGTTCAAGAGACACATTTCTATGAGAATGATAGGATATGGCGTATTTCTTTTGATTTTGATATTTTTTCTTTCCAAACTAGGAACCCACACCAAAGGGATGGTAAACCTAGGTTGGGGCCAAGTTTAATGTTGGATGGAAGAACAACCTTCCCAATGGGGAAGCTTATATTAGGGTTGCAGAAGGTATCGATGTTCGAACCCGGGCTTCCCTAAGGACATCAACCAAGCCCCACCATTGGTTCCCACCCTCAACCCCTTATAAATATTCATTTGCATTGTTTAGAACCTAACCCAATGGGGACATTGAGTGAGGCCCCTGATATTCACATAAATAGACATCTCGGGGACTTGACCTCATGACCTCCTACTTGCAACTCAAAACACTCAACCACTCGAGTTAATATGCTTTCCTTATTTTATAGATTTTTCTCATGGATTCTTATTTAATATATATCAAATACGAATTGAATTATGAAGAAAAATCCTTAAAATGAATGCTCAACAACATACACTTTGTGAAATGTGACCTCATATGATTGCTTTCTATAGAGAAAATCTAGCAAATACAATGTTTTAGAGGAATATGGTTGTCTTTCTCGATACAAAGATGGAGCGAGAAAACTCTTAGATGAGTAAGAGGAAACCTAAGATATATTAAGATTAGATTTTGATGTATCTTGGGGATTCGATGATCCTTTCACTAATATGGAGATATACTTTTGTATAGTGCTAAGGATTTGATGGCTGTGATACTCTAGACTCAGACCATGTAGATAATGTAAAAGGGTCTTCCTTGTTGTATAAAGGCCCCTAAGTGGTTGACCCTCTTTAATAGAGAGAGAACAAGTAGTCAAGACTTCAGCTATTGAAACACTATTACAAAGTAGTAAGACATGTAATGTTTAGTCAAGAATCGTCCTTGTATTTGGAGATTTTCTCTTGGAGCTTTGCCCCTTAAAGAGGAAAGTGAACATGGATATCTATTTTATCTTGTATTTTTCGATCTTTTCTATGAATTTTTTTATTTAGGTATATTACAAGTGGTATTAGAGCTATTTCTTGGGCAAAAGAGGAAGAATTTTCTAGGGTTTCACTCTTTCAAAGAGTCATCTTGGATTTTTCACTCCAAATTTTTTTCTGTCATTTTAGGATTCATAAGGTGAAACCAAGACATATGGAGGTGTCGTGGTTCCAACTTTTAGCTTCCAAGTTGCTACACTTTTGGAGATATACTCTGTAAAAACCAAGGGAATTTTTCCTAGGGTTTGGATCTTTTAAGCGAGTCATTTTGACATTTTCTTTCAATTTTTTTTTTGTGCGATTTCAGGATTTGAAATTTGCAGGGTACATAAACAACATATGGAGGTAACTTGTTTCCAACTTCAAGCTTCTAGGTCTCTTTACTTGTCGGGATATACTCTGTTAAAGTTAATGAAAAGCTTCCTAGGGTTTGGGTATTTCAAATGAGTCACCTTGGCATTTTCGCTCCACATTTTTTCTTTGAAATTTCAAACCTTCACAATCATAGTGTAGAGAAAATACATAGGGAATTAACTTGTTTCCAAGTTATAGATTCTAGGTCACTACCCTTTTGGTGATACACTTAGTGTAAGTTAGGAAATTTGAATGGCCCAAAAACTAATTTTAATCAAATGTTTTGGGAAAAGCTATTATATTTGAAGTTTTAAAACTACAAATTTAGTTCTACTAGTTGTAATGGAGAGAAGATATACCATAGTAATTTTGGTAACAACGTCATATTTGTATCTTAAAAATTGGATGTATGGTTACCCTTCTAAGAAGTCCAAAATCAACAAGTCTTACGAAACTTACCCTTATTTTTGCTTGGAACATCAAAATTCAGTAAAACCTATGGAATTGTAGAGTAGACAAATCATACTGTTGCAAAGAAAATTTTTAGACTCAAAGGTCCAGAAATTTCAAAGTTACAGAAGCCTCCAAATTGTCTCCAAATTAGGGTTTATAAGGTGTTGTGTTTATTTCTAAATTTTGGCCTTAAACCCTACCTTGACAAGTAGGTTGTTTTCCAATAATTATAAAGCACTTTTGGGGTTAAAGAGATAAAATTTTAAATATTTTTTAGATACATGTTCTGGCATCTTTAAATAATATAGAGATATTTCGTTCAACATGTAAAACTGTGGGTAGGGAAGCATACATGTAGAAAATACAAATGGTACTTAAGCCACATTATTTTGCACTCTTGTAACCTCTATTAGTACCCATTGTTGTGGAAAAATTGCACAAGTGTACTCTTCCACTTGGTAAGGGGCTAATCCTTGTAGGTTGCATCAAGTCCTCAGTCCTTTGAGCCCCTGTGGTTGGTTGTGGTATTCCTCCAAGTGATCCTGCAATATATTGTTAGTTTAATTCACATTCAAACAAAGAAATATGGATAAAAAAAATAAAAGAGGTGGGGGGAGAATGAAAAATCCAATAACAATCACATATATGCTAAACCACTCTTGTATTTCCCAATGATATAGTTGTACAACACCTAGGAGACGTGGGATTCCAGGGAATCCAACTATCTCCCTTAGGGAGGCCCTTCTTGTCCAAACTAAATTCTATGTAGATGGTAGAACAATGTAGAGAAACACTTGCCCCTTGAAGGAAGGTGGCAAGGGATCTTGGGAATGCTCACAATGATGGGAAATGGTGGGCTATGAGGAAGCTCCAACTCAAATCCAACAACATAAAATTGCTCTTTATTTCTCTCTACCAAATGCATGCTAATGGATTCCTTTTATAGGCTAAGAGGTGGCCAACAAAAAACTAGATCCAAATGTGAACTTATCTTCTCCATGAACTAGTTACAAGGTACACAAGTGGGGCTAATTAATGCCACCAAGTCTGTGAGGAGATGAATTCAGATCCTTGGAGAGGATTGAGCCTTCAATGCGGTACAGGGAATTAGTGTTCTCGTTGTTTTGACAGTAGCATGACTATCGAAGGAAAAGTCACGCGGGTGTAGCACAATCATTGTTCAGGTAACCTGTGATATAACATGGGTTAAAAGTGTATTATCCACGCTACCCTTTCTTTTGACTGCTTTTTGGCACTTATGGACTCATGTTGTATTTTTGATCTGTTAGAGATTCCTATGGTGAGATGCATTCTTTATCTTGATAATGCCTTACTGGAATAATCACCGAAATGTCACCTGTATGTGACTTTTAGGCATTAACACCCATTCAAGTAGTAAATAATAAGATAGCACTTATATACACAACTCCACTTACACATACCCTAAGGTATATTGGAACTCTCGTAGGTGTACCTAGAACTAGCCTTATAAAAACCGATCAACCATATTGGTGTGAGAGTACACCGAGAAAAACATTTGAGGAGATCACACTCTAGTACTTGGGTATTCTTGTAGTATGGATAAGGGCATGGTAGAGCCTCCTTGGTTAGTTCCCTAAGATATTGGGCTGAGTACTATTGTAACAACTCCCAATATATATATATTTTTAAAAGCAACTATAATTTATATGGCACAATTGTGTAGTTGATATCTCTTTTCGTGAATGGAAATGTTATACATTTTAATGACCCATCCTTCCTGCATGAACTAAATATAAGATTGAATTGGATTTTAATTGTAGGTTACATGAATTTGAATTTACACACTCTTATTGTGTATATAAAGTTTAGTCCTTCATATCTAGATACAATTATGATAATCAATTCTACAAATCTTGCTATTTTAATTCTTGATCTTTCCTGGATTGTATCACTACTATGTAGGTATGTATACCCCATGCTTCTTTGGGAATTGTTGTTGGAATTTTGTATTATGGCAAGGGAATTAATTCTTGCAGATATTTAAATACCATTGGTGACACACACACACACACATTCATGTTTTGGTTATATGTTGTTTAAGCAAAAACTCTAGCCTAAGCATAACCCATGATTCTCATTAAGCACAAGCTAATGCTACTCTTTTATTAAGCTGAATTTCTAAGATTATAACTAAGCATCACCATTATGCATGAACCCTCCAAGCATACCTTTGTATAATGAATTTGGTACTAATATCCAAAAGGACTAAGTCTAAGCATTGGGACTCCTATCCAAATACTCCACACACTGGAGGGGGGATGACCTTGCATTAGGCTTCGAGCAAAAGTTAAGCCAACAAGTCTAAGGTTGACACCTGCACGGTCACATGCGCATAACTAACAATGGTAAAACCATGGGCATTTATTAGCCACATTTGGTGCATAGTAAAAAGGAAATAGTTGGTTTACATCGAAATGAATGTTGTGGTTAATCACATTTATTGTGCACAACACGCCTGCATGGGAAACATGCCACGATGGTAGAGTCGAGGTGTAATGTACAGGTGCACTTGAAGCCTATTATGTTAAATTTTCTGAATTTACTTCAATATGATCTAGGATCTTAACTGAGAGAACAACATGTACAACATATCTACAGCATATCAATCATGGAGACAATAATGCAAGCACACAAGAGACACAAAGATTTACTTGGGGAAAACCATAAAGGTGAAAAACCCCAATAACTTCCTCAGAGATAGATAGAGCAATGATACAACCAACCAATAGAGATAGCCATAACCTAGCAGCAATCCTCCTCCTCCATAAGTGCGCCTCTCCTCCTTGAGAGCATGTGTGAGAAGTGAGTGAGCAAATAGAGTGCCTCCCGCACTCTATTTATACTTGACTTGACTTGCCTTTTTTTACCTAACTCATGTAGGCTCGAACTTTACCACATAACATAATGATGAGTGGGCCGACCCCCAATAGGGTGGTCTAATAACCCTTTGACCCACATGGCCGACCCCCAATAGGGTGGTCTAATAACCCTTTGACCCACATGACTTATACAGGGCCGACCCCAAATAAGGTGGTCTAATAACCCATCAAGTATAAGTTACGACACTTACAATATAAATGACGACACTTCCTTATAGAGGAATAATACCATCTCTATAGGAATACAATATACATATATGTGAAATACATTCCGAAGTTACATATACATCAACACTCCCTCTTAACTAGGAAGGTATTTCTCAGCACAGTTCTTCTAGCACAAGTCATCTTCTCTGGATCATCGTCACTGGATAATCGTCATCGAGTCATCATCATCGTCACTGCTGCTGCTATCTCAATCAATCTCTGAATCTACTCGTCATAGGAAGTTCTACAGAGCCAGTCCTTTTTCATACTGGATGTAGGCCCACCACCTGTAGGTCTTCATCATCACTGGCCATACTGTGGAATCCTCGGGACTTATTACGTGCGTCACAAAACCTGGCTGCAACATCCCAGGCTATTACGAGCACACAGCTCTACCTGTAGGATCTCCCAGGAGCACATTACATGTGACCCATCACAAAACCTGGCTGAAGCATCCCAGGCTGTTACGAGCACGCGACTCTACCTGTCGGATCTCCTAGGATCACATTACATGTGATCTCACCACAAAACCTGGCTGAAGCATCCCAGGCTGTTACAAGCACACAGCTCTACCTGTCGGATCTCCCAGGAGCACATTACATGTGGTCCACCACAAAACCTGGTTGAAGCATCTGAGGCCTTTTTCATCCTGTCCAGATCTCCCAGGAGCAAATTACATGTGGTCATGGCAAAACCTGGCTGAAGCATCTGAGGCCTTTTTCATCCTGTCCAGATCTCCCAGGAGCAAATTACATGCCATAGGACAAAACCTCGCAAGAGCATCTGCCAGATATCCCAGGGCACCGAATTACATGCCATAGGCAAAACCTCGAAAGAC
Organism: Larix kaempferi; assembly: GCA_027924585.1. Lineage (NCBI taxonomy): Eukaryota > Viridiplantae > Streptophyta > Pinopsida > Pinales > Pinaceae > Larix > Larix kaempferi. Next base: position 9,868,129 of record BSBM01000428.1, read on the forward strand.
TATCTGCAGATCTCCCAGGGCACAAATTACATGTCCTCCCAAGCAAAACCTCGCAAGAGCATTTGCCAGATGTCCCAGGGCACCGAATTACATGCCATAGGAAAAACCTCGAAAGACCATCTGCAAATCTCCCAGGGCACAAATTACATGCTTTCCTGCACAACCTGATCCACGGCCACAAAGTATCATCTGATACTCATCAAACATCATCCTGATGTACACATGATCAACCTGATCATCATCACTGCAACATCTTGCTGCATGTCATCTGGAGAAGCTCGTCATCCACGATCATCCAAGTATCCACCTGATACATACATAGATACATGATCCACACAATGTATCTATCAGCGTACATGATCCACCTGATCATACAAAGATACATGATCCACACAATGTATCCATCTGCATACATGATCTACCTGATCATACAAAGATACATGATCCACACAATGTATCCATCAGCATACATGATCTACCTGATCATACAAAGATACATGATCCACACAATGTATCCATCAGCATACATGATCTACCTGATCATACAAAGATACATGATCCACACAATGTATCCATCAGCATACATGATCTACCTAATCATACAAAGATACATGATCCACACAATGTATCCAACAGCATCCATGATCTACCTGATCATAAAAAGATACATGATCCACACAATGTATCCAATAGCATCCAACATGATGCGTTCATACAAAATACATACACATGATCCAACCGATCATATCCAGCATCCAACATGATGCGTACATACATAAATTATCCAACTGATCATATCCAGCATCCAACATGATGCGTACATACATAAATGATCCAACTGATCATATCCAGCATCCAACATGATGCGTACATACATAAATGATCCAACTGATCATATCCAAGCAGAAACCAAAACATCATCCTGATGCCCATTATCTAGCGCTTACATCCACAGCCATGTGAAGGATCCTCCTTCCAACATGCTTGGAATGGCTTCAGCAAATGTGTCCATCACTTCTTCCTCGAAGTGTCCTCGATCTGAAGAACACCAAGCCTCTCTCTGAAGTACTCGAACTTCACTCTGGCTAGCGGCTTCGTCAGCACATCTGTAATCTGGTCGTCTGTCGTAACATATAGGAGCTTCACAGCTCCTCTCTGCACCATATCCCTGATATAGTGATATTTGATCTCTATGTGTTTTGACCTGTCATGAAACACTGGGTTCTCGGACAACTTCACACAACTCTGGTTATCACAGAAGATACCAGTAGCCTCCAATGGGAGATCAAATAACCCAGACAGTAGCTTCCGTAGCCATACTGTCTCACAACTAGATGAACAGGCTGCAACATACTCTGCCTCAGCTGTACTCAGTGCTACGCAGGACTGCTTCCTGCTAAACCAAGAGATCACACCTGATCCCATACTGAAGCAACACCCAGATGTGCTCTTCCTGTCTGCAGCACTGCCAGCCCAATCTGAATCAACATAACCCTGCAGGTTAAACTTTTGATTCTCCTCATACCTGAGCCCATAATCCACTGTACCCTTCAGGTACCTCAGAACATGCTTTACAGTAACCAGGTGAACACTCCTCGGATCTGTCAGGAACTGGCTCAATGTGTTCACAACAAAGCAAATGTCTGGTCTCGTGTTCGTCAGGTACATCAATGACCCAATCATCTGACGATACATAGAGACATCAATCAGCTCAGATGAAGCATCACATAGAAGCTTCAGATTCGATGCCATAGGTGTGGCCATGGCCTTGCAATCCATCATCCCGAACCTATTCAGGATCTCTACTACATACTTCCCTTATCCAAGGAAGATTCCATATGCACTCTACCACACCTCCATGCCGAAAAAAAATAGTGCATCATCCCCAAGTTCTTCATCTCGAACTCGACAGTAAGCTTCCACTGCATGTCGGCAATCAATCTATCTTCACCAAGTTCTGCACACATATATGACTACACCATGCTGTCTTGAAATCCATCTGGTGCATCTTCTATTTCATCACTTTTATATTTCTTAATGCTGCCATCTGCAACATGCTTGATCTGATAGTTTCATTTGGAAGTCATAACAAACTTCCCTTCAAGTCTTGGGACTACATCCCAAACATCGTTCTTCATGATCGACGGATCATGGCATTCCATTTCTTTATCCCAAATCCTGGGAACTTCAATATCTTCAATAGATAATTTTGTTGTTGAACAAATGTTGTAGTTCTTCTTTTGTAGGAGATGGCATACGATCTTTCCTACACAACAAGTTAAATTGCATGATTAGAAAACTTCTCATAGTTTTCAGAACAAATTCTTACACATAAATAAATATGTCATACAGTCATGCAATTATCTTAGCCAATGCTTCAATACAACATTTATCCATATTCCGTAACTTTCTAGATGCCTTCCAATCTCTACCAGAACATTGTTAAGAGTGTGCACAACTCCCAACATGTCAGCAAAGAGGTTTCATTCTAGATAAGTAGCAATGGAATGTTGTACAGTGCCATAGGCCACTTACCCATGTATATTAGTAGTATACTGTTCATTAATGCAACTATTCTAATATGCACAATACATATCCTAAGTCTAGGAACATGAGCATATACATCATTTGAACAATTTTATTTAAGCAAACAAATATTCATGAAATGATAATTAAAATACTTATCTTTGTTTGTTCGTTGGGTGGACTCCCTCTGAGTCTTTGCTTCTTTGCGGGAGATACTGGAGTCATAATATGAGGTAGCTTCTTCTACACCTTTCTGTTGTGGAATGTAGGAAGATGTTCAACTCCCTCTGAATATCTGCATCCTTGCAGAAGCTACTGAAGTGTGCTCCTTTGCTTTCTTTGCAGGAACAACTGGAGTGTGCTCCCTCTTGATCTTTGCTTCCTGGATTACCTGTCCTTGAACTTACATATTCATCCTTAGTCCCTATGCATGCTTATTAGTATCATGAATGTGTTATCCTTGTGATCTCATATAAAATCATACATTCATTAGTATACTATTAAAACACAATAATCTCAAGCATGTATAGTCATGATCATTTCAAACAGAAATAATAAGCATTAGCATTCAAGGTTTATGTAGGATCTTATGGTTAGTCAAATCATAACATGTCTAAACCTGTAATTACTCAAACCTATGACTCTTCAGGTTAGTTGAATCATCAATCAAGATAAGAGATATAAAATGCATAAAACCTGTGATTATTCAAACCTATACCATCATGATTCTTCTGGTTAGTCATATCATCAATTATGGTAAGAACAAAAAATACATCCAACCATGATTATTCAAACCTATGACTTCATGAATAATCATTATCAACAACAGTATAAGATCCTAACACAAGGTAGGATTCTAGCTTGATATAGGAAAAACATACCTGGATTAGCATGCTAGCTATTTATGTCTAACATACCCGCATAATGTCTTCTAGTTCTCTTTAGTGACTTGTGCTAGTAACCTGCATGTCTCATAAGTTAACCATTATAAAACCAAGTTATACATACCTCGAGAATGGATCTTCTATGAGATCCATGGCAATGGGTGAATCTTTGTCCTCATGTTATCATGATCATATGTTCTTGGACCAGAACATGATTTGTCTTTCTTGGTGTACCTTTCATGTTAGTAGACAACATAAAACTCATACAACATCACAATGTGTTAGTACAAACATAAGTTTCATACTCCTAATGAATGACTTCTATCATGCATTCATAATTTTATTAAGGTGATATGATAAGTCTAAAATCAAGATTGTACTAACCGTGATAACATGAAGACAAACATACCGTAAACTTAATCATGGACAAATATCGAAACATACCTCGATGAGTCATACCTGTCGAGATCGCTTGTAATCTTCTTATGTAAGGCCTTATCCTCATCTCCCTCTGAGACATGAACTTCTTCACTTATGCAGGTGATCAATCCATCTTCTTCTAGTATTAACCCAATCCACTTGATTTGCAAGAACTGGACCTTGAGCTGGATATGGGTTTGTCAGAGAAACCCCAAAAATTCAAACTTTGAATTTCAACCTTCCGATAGGATAGGAATATGCGCCTTGATGAACTGATTAAACTGGTATATTCAGAATTTGAAAACTGCAAAGTTTCACTCCTCAATTTTGCCTTTGAAACTTCCGGATTCACTGGACATGACCCTGAACTGGGGTTTGATGAAGCCCACTCTTCTACCCAATCAAAATGTTTGATCCAAAGCTCTAGGCTTCTATTTTTCTGAGGAGCTTCCAGCCGTGGTCACAGATTTCAAAAATTCCCATTTTTACAGAAGCCCTAATTTTCCATTTTCTGATCAAAGTCCCGAACTAGGGTCTGATCAAACCCGGCCTTCTACCCAGCCAAAAATTCTGATCTTGGTCTCTAAATTTCTATTTTGATGAGTAGCATCCAGCCGTGGTCTCCGATTACAAAAATTCCAACTTTCTTCAAAGCCCTAAATTCCGGAAGCCATGAATGAAGGTACCAAAAAATAATTCTGTTTTGACAGAATATGTACCTGATTGTTTCTGGTGTAACTCTGAAATTTTTGATCCACAGGGTCTGAAAAAGTTTTCTGAGATAGCCTGACCTGTTAGCTTTCCATCCTGACAGGTCTGACCTCAATTGGATGTTCTGAGAGAGAGTTATGCCAAATGTCGCAACGTGACCTGTTTTGGGAAAATACAGGAGAGCGAACTTGTACGGCGTGCCACGTGTCACTGTTTGACCTTCGGCCTCTGGAAAAGTTTTCTGGGATAGCTCGACCTGTTATCTTTCCATCCTGACAGGTCTGACCTCAATTGGATTCTCTGAGAGAGCGATATGCCAAGTGTCGCAACATGACCTGTTTATGGGATAATACAGGAGAGCAAACTTGTACGGAGTGCCACATGTCACTGTTTGACCTTCGGCCTCTGAAAACGTTTTTTGAGACAGCTCGGCCTGTGTACTACCTGTCACGTTTCACGAAATTTCATTTGGAGCTTCCTATCCCAAGTTATGACTTTTTTCCCAAGGTCACCTGATTTTGACTCAGATCTGGAAGAGGCAGAAACCCTATATTGTACAGATCATAAATCACAAAGTACAACGAATTAGAGGTTGTCCTTTGGACACAAGATACCTGGAGATCTTAGCTTCTTCCTGTAACAATTTCAGATCCGAAAAATTCTCCAAAACGGATTTATAGCGAAAGTGCTACGATGACTGGTTTTTGCTATATCAAGCCCTAGCATCGTAAGTGCAACAAGTGTCATACATGCCATATCATGCCTTCTTTCAGGCTAGCTCTGATTCCATGTTAAATTTTCTGAATTTACTTCAATATGATCTAGGATATTAACTGAGATAACAACATGTACAGCATATCTACAGCATATCAATCATGGAGACAATAATGCAAGCACAAAAGAGACACAAAGATTTACTTGGGGAAAACCATAAAGGTGAAAAACCCCAATAACTTCCTCAGAGATAGATAGAGCAATGATACAACCAACCAATAGAGATAGCCATAACCTAGCATCAATCCTCCTCCTCCATAAGTGCGCCTCTCCTCCTTGAGAGCATGTGTGAGAAGTGAGTGAGCAAATAGAGTGCCTCCCGCACTCTATTTATACTTGACTTGACTTGCCTTTTTTTACCTAACTCATGTAGGCTCGAACTTTACCACATAACATAATGATGAGTGGGCCGACCCCCAATAGGGTGGTCTAATAACCCTTTGACCCACATGGCCGACCCCCAATAGGGTGGTCTAATAACCCTTTGACCCACATGACTTATACAGGGCCGACCCCAAATAAGGTGGTCTAATAACCCATCAAGTATAAGTTACGACACTTACAATATAAATGACGACACTTCCTTATAGAGGAATAATACCATCTCTATAGGAATACAATATACATATATGTGAAATACATTCCGAAGTTACATATACATCAACATATTAAACAGTACATTGTACCCTCATAATCAATTCATGAATGAAATTAAATTTTATTTCAAACATACCTGACCCTTGGGTTGGTAATTTCCTCCCTCATCAAGATGTTTCCACTATCAACTCATCGATTTAGAGAGCATCAAGGTTTACCCTAAGCTATGTCTGCTTAAACTTTAAACCTTGTTCCTACTTCCCTTGCTCTCTCTTGGTTTTATGCACCCTGCTTGTGCTGCCTCAAGTGTTGCATGATGGATTTTAGGTCCCTTCATGGAACATTGTTCCATATAAACAGAGGTAGCCTTTCCCTATTGAAGTTGATTCATGCACACTATGTTTTTTTTTGGCTAATATTCTTGTGCTTTTCATTACTCATCCCGATTCACTCATTCTACACAAGTATTTCTTTGAATGAGAAGGAATTACCAACATAAATGGAAGCCATACAACAATGGTTATGATCTAGGTAAATGCTAGAATAAAGTCCTTGTGTTGATTCTTATTTCTAAGTTTGACATATTATTTACACATAATGTATTGAACCTTGATTTATTTGATTGAAAAGGGGGGGAGCATGATCCTAGTGACCTCATCTCCTATAAGTGAAACTTCGCTCCTTTACTCTTCCATCATTTTGTTGATGTACCTTTTTATACAAATACTCATTCTATGTGGTTGGTACCTGTCTAGGTTTTCCATATGCATAGGTCAGGCCACAAACTTCGAGCTCCTTCCTATGATCCAATCACTAATATAAGTAAGTTAATTACTTATTCTTCAATTGAAGGTCTAGTTTTTGTAGCTTGTAGTATGGGTAGAAAATAGATAAATGGTTTTGAAACCCTAACGACCTATAGTGGCCATTAGAGATTTTATATATAATTTATTTTATAATTGTATTCACATATTGTTTTAAAGTCCTTCAATATGATTTGTATAATGGGTTGTCATTGGAAACTGCTTGAATTTACTGTTTAATAGATTAACATTGAACTTTGCTTCTCGTGGTCATCTCGTCCCAGGTAACTGCCATGTTTTTTGAGCTTGTTTAATAATCTTAAAAAAATCAAATTGTGTACATGGTTGATTCCTTTAGGTGAAGAGAAACACTATAGCCTAGTATCCCCTTAAGTTGTAATACTTGATCTATCTCTCTAGCTTGATTATGGAATCAATTTTATCTACATACATAACAATACTTTGTAGATCGCATTATGGCATAAAATTTTCTTTTTAACCTTTGATTGGTCTTCCAACCCTAGGAAGGGTGCTCATATTACTCTTCAATCAATTTTTCAAATTACAATTGATGTACACATATGCATAATTTCGATGGCTATTTGGATTCCATGTAGTGACATGTTCCTTGCAAATGTATGCTTGTTTATTTTGATACTAATGAGATTTTAATGGTGTACTAGTCTTAGGTAGGAGGAAGGGTATCATCCTGACCTTGAATTAGCTGTATAATTATTTTGGCATAGATAAACATATATCTTTGTATAGAATCATTGCATGATTATCTTTAGTTTTCTCTACCAAACCCCGAAACAAGACTACCGTTGTTCAATTTTTAATAATAGATGTTGATGTGTAATTTGACAGTTTAGAATGGCTATGGTGACTTCCCATAGTTGTAGATCCCAATTTATTCCTACATGACTCATTTGTTTAAATTATGATTGGTTATAATTAATCCTCGTTAAGACCCTATGGGGATTGATTTGAGCTTTGTTAAAGACCATATGATTATAAAATCAGATTCCCTTCTTATTATTTCAACCAGTATGAAAAGTTGCTCAGGCCCATGCGTACTCTGATTGCATGGCACATTCGTGCTTGAGTTATTCGTTTCTCCAAAATATTTTTAATTGTGTTAATATAAATTTTCTTTAGAGGGTTTGAATGCCTATGCATGCAATAGTGGGTGCATTTATAAAATGTATAAACTTGTTTATAGATCGTTCAAGCTCATCTTGCCACTTAGCTAAGCTATATTATTTTGATAATAGTCCTTGTAAACTTTATCTGCTCACAGGTTGGAATGCATAATTAATTACTAAAGGGATTTGATCCTTACTATTGGTATTTTATGCAGGGATATAGTTTCACAATTGTATTTATTTATTTTACCTGACATAAGGTTTTCATGACTTGATTGATAAAGTCATGGCATGTTTATAATAATTACTGATGAATATAGGCATAGGGTTCCCTAATGCAAGTTTCATACATATGAGTTCAATATTGATATAATAGTTGAAGATAACTGTAGTTATGTACTAATATACTTTTTATTCTATTACTATATTACAAGTGTTGGTTGTGGAGCCTGATCTCCAGATTCAAAGATATTATTATTCAGTCGTGTCCATACCCTAGGTTTGGTTATGATCCCAACACGATGCTTAGGGGGTCCGGGGGGTGTGGGGGCCAGCACCCCCGAGGAAAAGTTTTGGGGCTATTTTTACCACCTGTTTTCGGGCCCATGGTTTTCGGTAGCCCCTGGTATTTTTCCATTGTATTTCCCTTATAAAAGAAAGACATTATAACACGGCTAGGGTTGATGTATTAGGTATTATGCATTGTAAAGATCTCTGAGATCAAGAAGAGATACCGTGAGACAGTCAAGAGGAAGTGCAGCGGTTGTGCTGCAGGTTCTATCCCTTCACTTTGTTGGACTGAATAATAATAAGGACTGGAAACTTCAGTGTGGACGTAGCCCAAGTTGGGGTGAACCACGATATATCTGTGTCTCTCTTGTAATGTGTGTGTGATTATATTTTCATTTATGTTTATTGTTATTGCTCAGCGATCCTGTTTTTCTAACAATTGGTATTAGAGCCAAAGGTCTATTTGGCAGATAAACCCGTAGGAAGCTAGGGTTTCTGGTTCGAGTGGGAGCAATGGAAGAAGAAGGAAAGTTTAAGGTCGAGAAGTTTAATGGCCAAAACTTCCAGTTATGGAAGATGCAAATGGAGGACTATCTGTACTAGAAGGATCTATTCCTACCATTGGGAGGAAGAGAAAAGCAGTCGGCGACCATGAAGGATGAAGAATGGGAGGTTCTTGAAAGAAAGGCTCTGGGAACAATACAGTGGATCCTAGATTCGTCAATGGCTTTCAATATATCAAAAGAAATGGCAACGGAGGGTTTGATGAATGCACTGGGTAAGCTGTATGAAAAACCCTTGGCCTCCAACAAGGTATTTCTAATGAAGCGGTTATTTAATATGAAGATGTATGAAGGTGGATCTGTTACTGATCATTTAAATGAGTTTAATATGGTTACAAATCAACTAAGTTCTGTAAGTGTGAACTTTGATGATGAGGTTAGGGATCTTCTAATCTTGTGTTCATTACCAGAAAGCTGGAATAGCTTGGTCATGGCTGTAAGTAACTCTATCTCTGGTTCAAACACTTTGAAATTTAATGATGTTATTGGTGTTATTCTTAGCAAGGAAATGCAAAGAAAAAGAACAGGTGAGACATCAGGTAATGCATTGACCATGGAGACCAGGAGAAGACAAAAGGAGAGAGGAAAGAGCCAAGGTAATCATGGGAAGTCTAAAACGGGCAGATCCAAGTCCAGACTGGGAAAGATAGAGTGTTGGAACTTTGGAAAGAAAGGACATTTGAAGAAAGATTGTAGATCTCTAAAGAAGAAAAGAGATGCACAGAAGGAAACTACCCAGGAAGAAAATGTAGCAGGTGATGTGTTACAAGATGCTTTGATTCTTTCATTAGATAATACTAGTGGTTATTGGGTAGTAGATTCAGGGGCTTCATGTCATGCTACACCCCATAGGAAATATTTTCATGATTATGATTCAGGCGATTTTGGACATGTTTTGTTGGGTGATGATGAGCCATGTAAAATTCTTGGAATGGGTAAGGTATGGATAAAAGTTAAGAATGGAACTGATTGGCTATTGAAAGATGTTAGGCATATTCTTGCTATGAATAGAAATCTGATCTCAACAGGGCAGTTTGGAGATGGCGACTGTCTATCTACATTTGGAGAAAAGCGGTGGAAGATCACTAAAGGATCAATGGTGATAGAAAAAGGAGATAGGGTAGGTACGTTGTACTTATGTCCTCATAATACTGACCATTCTATCTCTTTAGCTTCCATAGGAACAGATACAGCATTGTGACATCATAGGCTTGGACACATGAGTGAGAAGGGGATGCAGATTCTCCACTCAAGGAAGTTGCAGCCAAATTTGAAGTAGGTAAGTTTGGAATTATGTGAGAACTGTGTTTATGGAAAATAGAAGAGAGTCAGATTTCTCAGGGTTGGGAAACAGAAGAAGAATGAAAAGTCAGAGCTTGTGCATACATATGTATGGGGACCAGCTCAGGTACAATATCTTGGTGGCTCTCATTATTATGTTACATTTATTGATGATGCAACTAGGAAAACTTGGGTTTATTTCATTAGACAAAAATCCGATGTGTTTGCTACTTTTAAGAAGTGGAAATCTTTGGTTGAGAATGAGACAGGAAAAAGGTTGAAGTGTCTCAGATCTGATAATGGAGGAGAGTACTGCGGCAAGGAGTTTGATAGTTACTGTTCATACCATGGGATTCGTAGAGAGAAGATAGTCCCAGGAACACCACAAGAAAATGGTGTGTCTGAAAGTATGAACAGAACGATCATGGAGCATGCAAGGTGTATGAGATTGCATGTAGGGTTCCCCTTACAGTTTTGGGCAGATGCTGTAAATACTGTTGTTTATTTAATAAATAGAGGACCTTCAAGTGCTTTGGATGGTGGTATTCCAAAGGAGGCATGGATAGATAAAAAGGTAAACTACTCATTTATGAGAACATTTGGTTGTGAAGCATTTGTCCATATTAATAAAGAAAATAGAACAAAGCTTGAAGCTAAATCCAAGAAATGTACCTTTATTGGATATGGGGTTGATGATTTTGGTTATCGTTTATGGGATTATGAAAATCACAAAATCATTAGAAGTAGAGATGTCATATTCAATGAAAAGGACATGTATAAAGATCAGTTGCATGGAAAGAAACATAAAAAGGAAAACACAGAGTACACAGTACTTGATGAAATTCAAGAAAATGAAGTTCCAAAGGTGCCAAAAAATCAAGAACAATAGCAAGTACTTGAAACTCTTGCAACTACAAGAAGATCTACCAGGTTAAGTAGACTCCTTGAATGACACTCTCCTTCAATGTATTATTTGTTGATGACTGATGCTGGTGAACCAGAATGTTATGAAGAATTAATGCAGGTGGAAATTAGAAAGAAGTGGGAGCAAGGCATGAATGAGGAGATGGACTCATTAGTAGGAAACCAAACTTGGGATCTGGTTCAGTTTCCTGCTGGTAAAAGAGCATTGCAGAACAAATGGATTTACATGTTGAAGGAAGAAGAAGGAGGTAAGAAGTGGTACAAGGCGAGACTTGTCGTAAAGGGGTTTGTACAGAAGAAAGGTATAGATTTTGATGAAATATTTTCTCCTATTGTTAAGATGACTTCAATTAGGACCATCTTAAGTCTAGTGCGATAGAAGATTTGCATCTTGAATAGTTAGATGTAAAAACAACCTTTCTCCATGGGGATTTGGAGGAAGAGATATATATGCAGCAGCCACAAGGGTATCAGGTCAAAGGTAAAGAGAACTTGGTATGCAGGTTGAAAAAGAGTTTGTATGGATTGAAGCAAGCTCCAAGGCAGTGGTATCTAAAATTTGACAGGTTTATGACAGAACAAGGTTATAGTAGATGTCATTCTGACCACTGTGTTTATTTCAAGAAGCTAGATAAAGAAAGATATATTATCTTGTTATTGTATGTGGATGACATGCTTGTTGCAAGGTCTAACATGCAGGATATAAATGAACTCAAAATGAATCTAGCTAATTCATTTGCGATGAAGGATTTAGGTGCTGCAAAGCAAATCCTTGGTATGAAAATAACAAGAGACAGGAAAAATCGCAAATTGACATTGTCTCAGAGTGAGTACATACAAAAGGTGTTGGAGAGGTTTAGAATGCAGAATGCAAAACTAGTAAGTGCACTTTTGCCCATCCATTTCAGTCTAAGTAAGGAAATGTGTCCCAAGACATAGGAAGAGACAGATTGCATGTCCAAGATTCCCTATCAATCAACAGTTGGTAGCTTGATGTATGCCATGGTGTGGATAAGACTAGATATTGCACAATCAGTGGGAGTTGCGAGCAGATATATGAACAATCCAGGTAAAGAACATTGGAAGGAAGTATAGTGGGTTCTCAGGTATTTGAGAGGTACTACCACTCAGGCATTATGTTTTGGAGGTTCAGACACTGTTCTACAAGGATATGTTGATGCAGATATGGAAGGTGACAAGGATAGTAGGAGGAGCACCATAGGGTATGTGTTTACTGTAGGTGGAACAGCAGTAAGTTGGATTTCAAAACTGTAGAAGGTTGTTTCACTTTCAACAATGGAAGCAGAGTATGTTGCTGTTACAGAGGCTAGTAAAGAGATGATTTGGTTGCAGAGGTTTATGGAGGAATTGGGTAAGAAGAAGAAGGATAGAAGGTTGTATAGTGACAGTCAGAGTGCCATTCATCTTGCAAAGAACTCAGCATTCCATTCAAGGACTAAATATATACAGCTCAAGTACCATTTCATATGCTCTGTTCTGGAAGATGAACTATTGAAGCTGGAAAAGATACATACTAGCCAGAATCCTGCAGACATGTTCACAAAGGTAGTAACCAGAGAGAAACTGAGTTCCTGCTTGGTTTCAGTTGGCCTTCTAGCATGAAGGTGAAGAGGATAAAGTTTCCAAGTCCAAGTCCAGCAAGTGCAGCAACGGTGGAGTTGTTGTGATCAGTCTCCAAGTGGGAGATTGTTGGTTGTGGAGCCTGATCTCTAGATTCAGAGATATTATTATTCGGCCGTGTCCGTACCCCAGGTTTGGTTACGATCTTGGCACGATGCTCAAGGAGTTCGGTGGCAGTGCCCCTGAGAAAGTGGGTTTGGGGGCAACGCCCCCGAGGAAAATTTTTTGGGTTGTTTTTGCCACCAGTTTTCGGGCCCAAGGTTTTAGGTAACCCGTGGTATTTTCCCATTGTATTTCCCTTATAAAAGAAAGACATTGTAACACAGCTAGGGTTGATGTATTAGGTATTATGCATTGTAAAGATCTCTGAGATCAAGAAGAGAGACAATGAGACAATGAAGAGGAAGTGCAGTGGTTGTGCTGCAGGTTCTATCCCTTCACTTTGTTGGACTGAATAATAATAAGGACTGACAACTTTAGTGTGGACGTAGCCCAAGTTGGGGTGAATCATGATATATCTGTGTCTCTCTTGTAATGTCTGTGTGATTATATTTGCATTTATGTTTATTGTTATTGCTCTACGATCCTTTTTTTCTAACAACAAGCATGCATGTTCTATCAGTCAATCTTACCATCTAACAATATATAAACTTTTAGGAAATCTATCACTACCTTTTGTATTGATTAAATGAAAGTATTTTGCTTCTCTTCTAAGATAATTTATATCTAAACTATGTTGTTAACAATACCATGTTCTTGTATATAAAGGAAACATTCTTCATATAAATAATAACAATAATTCTCAATTCTTATTTAAACCATCACAACAACCAAAATTCTCAGATTCAGTAAAGCATACTTTCAATGTATAACATAGAACTAGGAATTGTACTTATCTATATTTTCATCTTCAAATTTCCTTTCTGCAACAAACTATTGGGAAAACCAAGACCACCCAACCATAGACTGTAGAAAATACATGAGTGCTTTGTTTTAACACAGTCACCCTTGAACTAGGTCTTGGCCTCCCTAGGAGCTAAACTATATAGTTATTCTTTTAATAGTTAAATATCTACTATTAATATCCCCAATCTAAAAATCAAAGATATTAACTCCAATTCCAAACAAGAATTGAAATTTTAAAAACTAGGTGCAATTTCTAGCTTTTAGGAGGCTAAAAATTGTCTGTTTCCAACTCTTTCCAAATGGAACCGAACCCCAAATATTTTATTAAAGGAGGCATGTTATGGGTCCTAATACATCCTAAGCGAAATCAGTGATCCTGATTTTATGAGCAGAACGAAATGAATACAGATTATGATCAGATGCTTAACACAAAATAACAGAGATACAGTAAAACTGGTTTTCTATTCAATAAGGAAATAAGCTAGAACTGTAAAATGCAGCGAAAAACAAGCTTGCTGGAATGGTGGCGGCTTATCTCTGAGAATAGATGTGACCGCTGTGCTCATTTCGCAAGAAGATGGTTACAATGAGGCTCTCAAGGCCTTTTACAATAAACAGGAATGTCAAAAACCCTAGACATCCAAAAACCTAACCCTAGGAGATGAAGCGCCAAAAGTCATGTGGGCCCCGTTTGGGTAAGTTAGTACATCAACTTCTCGGGGTCGTAACTTTTGCATACAATCTCCATTTGGGGCACTCGATAGCCCATTGGAAAGGTCTATCTGAGATTTACAACTTTTGACTAGGGCCAAATGCATGCCAAAGGCAACCATTTGGTCCCCCAAATCGCCAAAAAAGGTCGTTTAGGGCCTCAAAATGGCCCCGGAAGTTCAGGACCTGAAAAATGCTAAAAATAGTACAATACCAAAATTGCCATAAAACTGTTTTGAGCTAGTTGGAAAGGTGGGTGGCCACCAATATCCACCTGGATCAATCAGGGAGCCTCATATAGACTTCCAAGACCTTTAATGGCTATTAGATAGTTAGAAACTCTTGGCAGTGTATTCTACCTACTAGTTCTCAGACATTGTTGGATAGTTGAATTCCAAAACACTACCAGAGGCTCACAAATTTAAAAATAAAGTTTTTTATGATCATATAAATACTAAATACATACCATAATACAATAATTTTTACTCATCGTATTTCTTTGAAAATATGCACATTTCAAGGTACGTCACACATAGGCAAGCCAAAATGACTTGAGGCAATTTCCCCATGAATTATGTGGAAACCTCTCTGCTTTTGGTGCAATAATAGAAAAACATTGACCATATAAAATGTACATAAGTCCATAGAGGAAACTCACACACTTTAGAACCCTTTAGGAATGTTGTTACACTTGATTTGTTCATTTACAAGATCATAGTGCAAAAACTAGTAAATATCGACAACACAATTTTTCCATGAAACTTGGGTCAAGAGACTAAGTAGTTTTATTATTAATGGAAGGCCAATGAAAGTACATAGGAAGCCTCTATAGAAGCTTCAATATTCAATATGCAAGTGCTTCTAATCTAACTAATTCATTTAACCTATAATTGATAGGTAGAAGCCTCACAAGTGATGCGTAGGTTCTTACCTCCCATCTTATAACTTATACCTTATTAATTAGCTAACTCTATTCTAAAATAACTAACCTATCCTTGCAATGAGAGAGTTTAAAGAAGAGTAATAATCTAAGAATGATTATACAAATCGAACATATAGCTATTAAGATAAAGTATGCACACTCACAACAGAAAATTACAAAGATAGATTTGATTATGATTAAACCAATTTATTACTTTGTTATCACACAAACATTTACATAGATAAGCAAAATAATTCATCACCATTGAAATAGTTCAAAAAAATTAGAAATATATAACAACATGAACATTAATAGAAGAAGAAATAGTTATGATATGTTAGTCACACATTCCACGAAAAAATATGTGCAATATTTTCCCAGCGAACAGGTCCTTCCTCATTAGCATAAAAATAGTTCTCTTAAAAAATGTATCCAGTCTCTATTTCACTAGAAAAATTCCTTTGTCTAGTACCCTTTCCCCATATTTATATTACAAGATAATTTGTCTTGAATGACTGATCATTTCGGCTCCCTCTGCGTCCTTTGGCTTTCCAAATTTGGCTCTTGTGTCTACCATTTCTTCTATGCCCAGTCTTTCGATTCCATCCGCATTATGAATGATCACTTTGGCTTCCTCTACATCCTTTGGATTTCCCAATTTGTCTTTTGTGCCAGCCTCTCCTTCTTCTCACAGCCTTTCAGTTTCCTCTACGTCCTGGGGAAACAATAAGTTCAATGCATAAGAATAATTCACAATCAATGCATAAGAAAAATTCACTGTTAAACAAAGTGATAATGAACATAATACAAATTTTAGAAGTCTGATTTATCAATATTATTTACAAAACAAAAGATTCATCCTTCCACGATCTTGTTTTAGCGTGAAAATGATAACTAACGCAGAGGAAGAAGGTCGGAAAAGGCCTTCGAAAATGACCAAAATCATCGTTCTGCATTCCGCAATCCTCAATCCCCAATGTGGGCATGCGGAATTGCGGATTACAATTCCAGCAAGTCAAAAAATCCATCCGCAATCCACAATCAGAACTGCGGGATTGCGAAACTGCGGAATGCGGAAAAGTGGGATGCAGAAATGCGGAATGCGAGAGACCAATTAATAGCCATAAAATCAATCGAAAATGCGGGAATACGGGAATGCGGATATGAGGGATGAGGAAAAGCAAGAAGGTGGGATTCGGAATTGTGGGATTACGGAATTAGTTGTAGAAAGTTGTAAATTCAATTTGCAATCGGAAAACCGCATTTGGTAACACAAGAAGGCGGAAATTCGGGCTTGAGGGAGCAATTTTTAGAAAGTCAGAAATGTAACCCGCAATCCGCAATCCGCAATTGGGAATGCGGGAGTTCAACAATACAGGATGCAGAAATGCAGAATGTGGAAGTGTTAGATGCAGTATTGCGGGATTGCGGGATTGCAGACATGCAGAATGCAGGAAGGAGAGAGACAATTTCAAAATTCCAAAATGTAGTCCGCAATCCGCAATCCTCACTTGGACATGCAGGCATGCGGAAATGCAGGAAGGAGAGAGACAATTTAAAAATTCCAAAATGTAGTCCGCAATCCGCACTTGGACATGCAGGGATGCGAAAATGCGAGATTGCGGAAACAATTTCAAACAGTCAGAAAGGAAATCCGCACTTCCGCAACCCACAATTTAACATGCGAGAATGCTTTTCTTTGGTTTTTTCAATAAAAATCTAAGTGTCAAGGGTAAGTATATCCAGGATGAAAATAAAATTTGAGTGAAATCCAAAAATAAAAGGAGGGGCCCTACAATTTTATAAAAAAATTGGGGATCAGGTTGTAGCTGCAACAATTGGCGACAAGCTAGTGAACACAGATCTCTGAACAAACCTGTTTTAGGATCACAATTGCTTGTCTGTGATTAATTCTGATTGTAAAAATGTGCCCTTATCATTTTACTAGGATTTTAAAAGGCCAAATTTTTATGCAGGGAGAGGAGATTTCTTGAATCATATTTGTTATAGGTCAAATCTGCACTTCTCCATCCATGATCACCTTTAGCTGTCGATCACACAAAAGGACAACTCGGATTGAAGAGCATGATTGCCTTAGATGATGTATGGACTAGACTTACCCCTCTACAACTGACAAAACTCTCATTTTACCTACTTTTTGGGAAAAACACTACCCTATAAGCATGATAGTAGCATTTTCCTGCTGAAATACTCTACTCTACTTCAATAAAGTAGCGTTTGCCTTCTGAAATACTCTACTTTGCTTCAATAGAGTAGCGTACAGCTCAAAAACTCTTACAAACGCTGGTTGTAAAGCAGGAAAGTTTCATATTGAACGCTACTCCACTTAAGAAAACTAGCGTACACCTTAAAAAGTAATCAAAAATATATTAATTTGACGAATTGGGATTAGTTGAAGTTAGTTTTGCAACTTCCCAACTTCCCAATCAAACTACCTCTTGATCCAAGCTGCCTACCTTGTCCCATAAATACAAGGGGGATAGAAGAGAGAGACTAGATTGAGAATGGTCATAATGACCTAAGAGGAGAAACTATGCATAAAGGGTTGTTATGCTGGAGGAATTCTAAGGTTAGTGTGAAGAGTAGGAGGGGCCAAGATCTGGTTGCACAAGCACTTTGAATGATTAGGTATAGTTGTATTGATTATTTGCTTTTGACAATAAAGGTTGAAATACCCTTCCTATCCTAATCAAATGTCTAATGGATCACATATTTGTTTGGATTAAATGCTTTATTTTATTTGATGTTTAAATTGCATTTCAATTTCATCATTGTTATATCAGTCAAGTTACAATGAGGAAGGTATCTTTGTATTGCAAGTTCGTCGAACGGAAGATCAAGTGGAGGATCGATCGAAGGAGCAAGCGAAAGCTAGGATCGAATGTCATTAATAAGGTATGCCTTCATAAACCTTGATCTCTTTCCTTTTTTAGAAGCCTATGTGATATGATGTATGTATTTACCTGTCACCCCAGAAGTTGGTAGTGTCCCTCTCCTCGCTATAGGGTAGATTTCCCGAACAACAGACTGGCGACTCCGCGGGGGACCGGTTGTTTTCTGCTCTAGGAGACCCATTTAGCTTTCCTTCCAGTACTTTTTGATCTTTTTGATCCTCTAAGAGGCTTTGTAGGTTACTGTAGCTTGTTTCCATTCCTTGACTCATCTCAGTTTGAAGTTTTAAAGCTTGTTTCAAGCCTTCTCTGGCATGAACGCTGGTATCCCTTACACACAGTAGCGTACACCTGCTGAAAAATGATGCTTTACCTATTGTACAATAGAGTACACATGATGAAAAACACTTCTTTCCCTACTGCACAGTAGGGTACACCTCCCAGTGTACGCAAGTTTGTACTCCACACAATAGATTTTTTTCCTGTAAGTCTCTGTTTGCTTTTGGGATTTGATTTCCACTTGTTTGGTTTTATTTCCAGCCTCTTGCCTTGTCTTCTTAATTGATCCTTGAGGTCCTTGTGCCTTTTTTGAGTCTTGTTTGCCTTTCCTACGTCCCTTAGGTCATCTTTTGCTTGCTTGAGTACTTTTGAGGTGTCTTGTTTGTTTGTGGCTCTTTTTGAAGACCGTGCTTTGTTCCTTGTTGAACATAGCTGCATGTTCGTACCCTAGTTGCTTATTGCAGGTATACAAACCTTTGATTACAACATTTGTTGTTTGTGGAAACACTAGCACACTTTGACAGTGTCTTGGCATTTGATTTAGGGTTTGACCCCAAGTTGGAGTCCTTAGGGTGTTTTCAAAATCTTTTTGAGTCTAGACACTTTTTGATTGCTTTGTCAGTTTCGGTCCAAGTAAGTTGAAGTCCTTTAGTTTGCTTTCTTTCGAGTATTTGTGATTGTAAGGTATTCTTTGGTTCACTTGCCTACCTTTTGCTTGGCTTAGTGTTTTCTTAGGGTTTTTTGTGCTTTGGAGCAACCTATGAGGTTTGCCTTTCCGTTACAAGCGTCTTTTATCCCTGTTTTCTTTTCGCTTTGATTCCAAGCCCGAAGTCTTTTCCTTTCAAAAACTTTGTAGGACAAGTCTTTATCAAGTCATCGATTTGATTGTTGTGAACTTTAGAATTGTTTTCCTTGCTCGAATTTCTCTTTTAGGTCTTACTTACTTCCATTTTCAAGTCCTTTTTATTTGACATATATTGAAAAAGCAAAAAATGAGTTTGGTAGTTTAAAATAGTAAGGCTTATGATCATTTCGAAGTAGCGCAGTTTAGTTTGTTTTGAATTCAAAAATAAAATAAAAAAAGGAACTTGTTTTAGGTTTGCTTAGTTTTCATTTTGGAAAGAGCATAAACGGAAAAGAAAAAGAGTCTTTTGTTGTTTTGAAAGTTGTTTCATTCATGCAGTTTACTTTCTGTCACAACCACACCACACAATGCACTACCCCGTTGAGTAAAAAGTAACCTTAAAAAGAATAATTAATAAAATTTATCAGCAACTTTTCTTTCTAGGGATGTCACTACACAAACTAGCTTAGGCTAGGGTTTCGGATTAGAACACACTTTAACTATCCGAAACCATTTTCATTACTCAATAATTATAGTGAGACTATTTTTAGGTAAACCCATTGACATCAAAGTTGTTTTGGAATCTCCACTGAAACTAGAGTTAAGCACGAGGTCTTGCGAAGGTGAAATAGTGAGGATACCCTTCGCTTTTCATTCGGAGGATACACCAAGGCTGGTTCACGTACGGGGATACTTTTGGATTTCGGGATTAGATACCCTACCCATGCATTCTAGTTAGACCTACGACTGTCCCCCAGAGCTTCTTTTGAGTTAATGGTAGCCTTAGTATCGTGACTTTAGGGCTTCTTACATATGTGGCAGTGAAATGCTATTTTCATTGTACCTAGGACAAATACAGAAGTAACCCTTTTCAGTAATACCAGGAGGGCGGTTTGGTGATTCAAAGGTTTGCACCCAGAGGACCTGAACTGGATGTTGTATAACTGTTCTTCGATGCTCTACTAGCTTGTTCCGGGCCTTGATCATCCTAGACTTTCTATTGAGAGTATTCACCATCCTTGTTTGTGTAGTTTTGGATACGTAGGATTTGGTAGTGGTGTGCTCTTTGTGCCTCTTGCCCTTAGTTGGCCTTAGATATTTCTGTCCCATTGAGTCAGAACTATGGATAGCATCCCGGTGAGCACCAATCAAGGTACCCCTGTTCAAGGGGATCCTTGTGCTTTTCCATTCATTTGTAACATTGGTATTCCCTTAATGGATACCTTGAATCTTCCGGGATTCACTATAGGGCTATCGGTTTGGTTGTTTTCCACTCTGAATGCCTTGCATGCTCCTGATGCTTCTCAAGTAAGCACCTCACATCAAGAGCATCAGAAACCTATGCCCACTTCGCCAGTAACATCTTCTCCTCCTCCTTCTACCTCATGTGGTGAAATTAGTAATACTAGTAACCAGCAGTCTAAAAGGAATAGACGGAGGAAGAATAGAAAGAAGATGCCAAAGCAAGGGGGCAGCCACCCAGCCTCTGGAAGTCATGCTGTGGGAACCTACCCAGCCTCTAGGGGTCATGCTAAGAAAAAACACTCAATCACTGTGAATCATACTGAACCTTGCCACCCTGCCTTTGGAAGTCATGTTGGGGGCACCTACCCAGCCTTTGGAGGTCATGCCGCAAGCAAACTTTCAGTCAATGCAAATTATATTGAAAGCATGTCTTCAACCACTGTTTCTCATGTTGAGGACATGCCATTGATCACTACTGGTCATATTAATGACAAGTCATTAGTTCTTGTGAGTCATACTAGAGACACTGAATCGGTCGCTGTAAGTCATGCTGAGAACGTTGACATTGTCGACAAATCTAATAAACAAAAGCTTAAGTTCCCTTGTAAGTTTTGCAAGGGAGACCATCTTACTCACCGATGCCCTGCTATTCTAGAGGGGCAAAGAGTGTGGTCCATAGTGTAAAAGTATTCTTCTTTTGAGAAACCAACCAATGCAAGTCATGCTGGGGGAAAGCTGTCAGCCAATGCTAGTCATGCTGAGAGTACTGTTGTTGTTACAGAGTCTAAGATTATAGGATGCAAGCCAAATTTCCCTTGTAAACTTTGCAAGGGAGATCAACTTACTCACTGGTGCCCTGCTATTCCAGAGGTACGGAGAGTTTGGTTCATGTCTGAAGGATCCTCTACTCCTGAACTATCTATAGATTCCCAACAGACTGATCAACCTTTGGTTGATAAAATGGTTGAACCAATGTAATCTTTGGTCAACCCCACTCTCCCTTTAGAGAGTGAAGTGGTTGAACCAATGCAATCTTTGGTCAACCCCACTCTTCCTTTGGAGAGTGAAGTGATCGAATCGATGCAATCTTCGATCGATCCCATCAGTCCTTTAGAGACTGATGCACCTATCCCTGAAGTCTTCTGCATTACCAGTTCAGATATCTCTGAAAATGGGGGCACTTCAACTGTGTCGAGTGAACCCCTACCAAGCTCTGGGATCATTTCCTTTGATTGGAATAGTTTAACTGGGCCTCGCCTTCCTTCTGCTACACCTTTCCAGATAAAGATTTATATCGGCAACCATGTGGTTCATCGATGCGTTGTAGATGAAGGAGCCTCTATTAGTATCTTATCCCCTTTTTCTTGGAGAGATTTAGGTTTCCCTAACCTTGTTGCAGTTGTTAATTGGCCGTTGACCTTCAACAAAAGACCTGGTGAACCGTTGGGATTCCTCCCTCAAGTACCTGTTACTTTGGGTGGAAAAATAGTCTTAGTTGATTTTATGGTTTTAAAGGACCCTATGTATTTTGATATGATCCTTGGGTGTGATTATGCATATAATATGCAAGTTGTGGTGTCTACGCTCTTTCGTGTGATGCATTTTCCTCACAATGAAAGCATTGTCACTATCGATCAAATTACATTTGTTGATCCCATTTATTACCCAACTATAGACCAAGTGTATCCCTTGCCAGTAGGAGCTACCATGTCACAATCAGATACTGTGGCATATTGTTCCTTGAGTCCAATTCCTACTAAGAAGAAGCCTCTGAATTCATGCTTATCTTCTTGGGACTGGGTCCCGGCAATTGACCAGGTGATCACTCCATTTGAATGTTTAGACATGCGTTCTATTTGGGATGATATACTTCCATCTGATGAAGTTTTCCTAGAGTCTATAATGCATTCTACCATTCATTTGGACATTGATCCACTGTCGAGTAGTCTTCCATCTTTCCCAAACTCATTAAAAACAGTAAGGAATCTACGAGCACTCTTCCACCTTTCCTTCGAGCTTGTTAAAAACAATAAGGAAGCTCTGAGCATTCTTACACCTTCACTTCGAGCTCGTTAAAAATAGTAAGGAGGCTACGATCATTCTTCCATCTCTCCTTTGAGCTTGTTAAAAACAGTAAGGAGGTCATGAGTTTACTTTTTCAAGCTCGTTAAAACTTTACGAAAAAGATCTTTATAGATTTATTTCACTCTCTTTTTAGACTCTTTCAATATGACAAGATTGTCGAGTATAGTTGTCCTTTCAGACTCGTTAAAGGATTTGAAGTGACATCCACTTAAGTACAATTTTAACCCTTTTCCGGACTTTTGCAGATTACTTACGAAAAAGGAATACTCTAGTCATCCATGGCTAGAAGAGTTCTTCTTCCATTGTTTTACACTTTTTCGGGGGAGGAGACTAACTTTATGAAAAAGGACCTTTTGGAGCCTTCTTTAGGGTTTTTAGGCTCTCGAAATATGAAAACACCAAGCGAGCACTCACCTACTTAGGCTCGATGTGAAATCCACGAGAGGGTGTATAGAGGATTGTTTAAGTTTTTTAGACTCTATAAACAGGAAAACACCAGCAAGCATTAACCTACTTGGGATCGATATTAAAATCCACGAGTAGGTGAATGGAGTTATTGTTTAAGTTTTTCAGACTCCTTAAAATTGAAAACACTGGCGAGCAAGAATAGATCTCGGCTCGATATTAAAAGCCAGATATCAGTACTATAAAGTATTCTTCTATCTCTTCTTCGAACTCTGTAAACAATGAAGAAGGTCCTGAGTCTTCCTCTCATGGGCTCATTAAACTCTTTACATGGTTGGATCTATTGAGTTTTTCATTCTTTCTTGGACTCATTAAAACAACAAGAAAGGTATTATTTTATCTAAAAAGAATAAGGGATAAGAAGGGTATATCACATATTACAGTTTCAAAGGTAGTACAGTCAGTCCTATCCTTGAACACAACACCTATTTGAGTCTATCATTTCAGTTGGGTTTAGTCTTTGACGTTAGGGTGAACCTGATCTCCAAGTTGTTTACTCCCCTGGTTGGTTATTCTTCCAACCATATGGAGGGTCTGCTAATGTATCCTACATTGCAGGCTTATATCACTCCCCCATCATGTTGAAAACTACCTAAGTCACTTTGTGTCGTGCTCACTGTTCAAGGATACAGCCCGTGTCGGTCATTCTGCAGTTTACCTTGACCTCATGTGTCGGCCATCCTAGTGTCAGTCTTGTTACTTGTACTACTCCACATTAGCTCATACCATTTGAGCGTTCCTCATGTTGGATGATGGAGGATTCCTTAAGGCCTCCCTTACAATGGACTTCTTCCCATCGACATCAACTCATTTTGCTCTAGGAATGAAGTTTAGAGTTTCGGTTAGTACCTTGGGGATTGCAGTCAGTAGTGGTAATTTCCCTCGCTATTGAATTATGAGAATACATCAGTGTCTCTTATTTGATAGGTTCCTCAAGTGTTCGACGTCAAGTCCACTTATTCACACTTTTTGTATCGTACTAGGTACCTTGGGCACCATTATTGGGCACCATTATCATTATCGGTGGAATCCCTCGCGTTTGTTAACGATATACATCAATGAACAGTAATCAAACGATACCCCCCCATGTTCGACTTTCAGCTCATTTATTCACATGGTTAGGGTTTGTACCTTGGGTTGCTTGGTTGAAGACCTTGGGATTTTGATAGCATTACCTCATTATGTTATCACCCAAGCTACGCAAGATTGAGCCTCACTCATTTTTGGCTCTCCATGAGACATAGATCTAGTTTGTTTTTATGGCTATGATCTCTCATTCTGATATGGATCCATGCTTGTATTTCAGTGGCCATGCTATATATACATCTCCTATTTATGTATCGAAGATCATGTTGTATCATGCTACATATCTATATGATGTCAAGATTGTAATTGCTCGCTGACCTTGATCGTTATTTCATGTACTTTTGTGACTTGGTTCTACAGTTTGCTGCTCCTCTGCTGACTTGGAATTATAATGTATTTCGGCCATCGCTTCCCTTTGACCTCACACATTAGGGGGCATCTGTTATAGGTCAAATCTGCACTTCTCTGTTCGTGATCACCTTTAGTTGTCGATCACACAAAAGGACAACTGGTATTGAAGAGCATGATTGCCTTAGATGATGTATGGACTAGACTTACCCCTCTGCAGCTGAAAAAACTCTCATTTTACCTACTTTTTGGGAAAAATGCTACCTTATAAGCATGATAGTAGCATTTTCCTACTGAAATACTCTACTCTACTTCAATAAAGTAGCATTTGCCTTCTGAAATACTCTACTTTGCTTCAATAGAGTAGCATACAACTAAAAAACTCTTACAAATGCTGGTTGTAAAGTAGGAAAGTTGCATATTGAACGCTACTCCACTTAAGAAATGTAGCGTACACCTTAAAAAGTAATAAAAAATATATTAATTTGATGAATTGGGATCAGTTGAAGTTGGTTTTGCAACTTCCCCAACTTCCTAATCAAACTACCTCTCGATCCAAATTGCCTACCTTGTCCCATAAATACAAGGGGGATAGAAGAGAGAGACTAGACTGATAATGGTCATAATGACCTAAGAGGAGAAGCTATGCATTAAGGGTTGTTATGCTGGAGGAATTCCAAAGTTGTGAAGAGTAGGAGCCCAGGATCCGGTTTCACAAGCACTCTGAATGATCAAGTATAATTGTACTGATTATTTTCTTTTGACAATAAAGGTTGAAATACCCTTCCTGTCCCAATCAAATGTCTAATGGATTGCATATTTGTTTGGATTAAATGCTTGATTGTATTTGATGTTTAAATTGCATTTCAATTTCATGATTGTTATATCAGTCAAGATATGCTGAGAAAGGTATCTTTGTATTGCAGGTTCGTCGAACGAAAGATCAAGTAGAGGATCGATTGAAGGAGCAAGTGAAAGCTAGGATCGAACGTCATTAATAAGGTATGCCTTCATAAACCTTGATCTCTTTCCTTTTGTAGAATCCTATGTGATATGATCTATGTATTTACCTGTCACTCCAAAAGTTGGTAGTGTCTGTCTCCTCGCTATAGGGTAGATTTCCCGAACAACAATATTGGTCATTCATTTTGGGAAATAGGGAAACCTGGACTAGATTTCCTGACGAAACTCTTGATGCCATAATATGGATTTCATTATTAGTCCCATCTTTTGCTTACCTCTAAATATGAATCCACAATATCGTAACAAAATCATACAGATGTATTCCTTTGTTCTTCATTCCCACGCTATGAAAATTTCTTTAGATGCTCTCTTTTGACGAGTTTTATCGTCTGATTCTTTCACAATTAGCTTCCTTCAATCTTCAACATTTGACGTGGGGTCTTCCATCCATAATGTCCTTTTGTGTGGGTGATGATTTTTCTTTGTTTGTCATACTCACAGAAGGAGAAGAACCTTTTGGAATTCTCATCTAGGCAATCTTCTTGATTAGATGTATTTATTTTCAAAACCATTTCTTTGATGGAGATGAAACTTTTCAGAAATTTTGACTCTTCATTATAAGCCTTTTGGCTGTAATTTTCGTAGGATGGGATCATTTGAATTGCCATACATCTACAAGACTTGCTTCCTTTTCATAGGTCAGTTATAGTAGGCTACCTGAGATGGTTATTTATGTGTAAGTGAGTGGAGCCCCAATATAGTAATTTATAATTCATAGATCCTAGTTATTTCACTGGGTTTACATTGACACAACATAAAACATGAAGCAAATTTCCCCTTTTAAAACAAAGCAGCAATTAAAATAACTAATGACATTGTTTTACAAAAAGAACTCCTTTTGTTATGAAGCCAGTTCCAATCCTTTTGGTGATTATCAACATTTCACATGAGATTGTTCATATTTCTAGATTTCTGCATATCACTTTGAAAGTTTAGATGAGTTTTATTAAACACAATCAAGCAAGTAAAGAAAAATCAACACAACATGAGATAAGGCTGAAGCTAACTATCCTAAGATGAAAACAAATGAAATCAAACAAAAGGCTAAAATCAACAAATTTATTTATGTACAAAAGGTTTCCCTAAATATAAGAAAAGTAGAGTTTGAGTGCTAGGCCATTGACAGGGAGGTTTTCTTTCTCCCCTTGTAAATCTTGTAACTTATAAGTTGATGGGCCAAGCTTCTCCACAATTTGATAAGGACCAAGCCACAATTGTTGAAATTTTGTATGTTTTCCCTTTTCTTCATGAGGATGATCCCACTTTAGAATTAGGTTGTTGGAATATTCTCACCATCACATGTTGGATTTGCATGCATGCATCCAGTCAGCAACAGTGGAGTATCCTAGCACCTAGTCCTTGTTTTAGGCCCCCTGGAGCCTTTTTTTAGTCAACAATATCCCTCCTACCCACCTAGTGCACATTGTTGTCATCATTTCAGTTACTAATGTGCCCTACTACACTATTCTACGACCTCCATCAAGCAGTTCATGCATTGATTGACCAGTTAATTGATTGTAGCTCCCAGTTGACTGTTTCAGAGTGTAGAAGGACTCCACTTGACTACAGATAGCCAGTTATGCACCCCTTGGATTCTCCTCCCCTATTTCAATGCTCACATGGTTCAGCTAGGCTTAGTTCTACCTCAATTGAATTTTTATTCACCATCGA
Organism: Larix kaempferi; assembly: GCA_027924585.1. Taxonomy (NCBI): domain Eukaryota; kingdom Viridiplantae; phylum Streptophyta; class Pinopsida; order Pinales; family Pinaceae; genus Larix; species Larix kaempferi. The sequence continues at coordinate 9,895,405 of BSBM01000428.1, forward strand.
TGGTCATTGAGTCTTATCAGGAGATGGTTCCAATGCTGACTAAGCCATGACTTGAGGAGAATTTGAATCCTTCCATGGGTATCGAATTCATTCTATTGTATTGACATATTTTTTCCATCTTACAGCTAATGAATGTATCAACAACAATTTCTCACATCCTTTGCGTTCAATGTGTGAATTTTGATCATCTTCTTGCTAATTCTTCTCTGCAATTAAATGAGTGAAATTGTGATGTTTGTTCAAGCTTAATAATCTACCCCTGTGTAATTTCACATAGGTATCCTACCTCAAAAATTTTCTTTCCAGATTTCCATTTATCAAACCATTTTTTAACAATGTCTTGGTGACATTTGAACCTATCTTTGGCCTTTTGTCGTGCTTCCTCAAGTTTTAGCAAAGTATTAATTCGTGACTGAATGGTTTCACTATTTGATCCTCTATATGCATGAGATAATTATAGGGAAGGGAGTAGTATGTTTGGGGGAAGAATAACCTCTTTCCCATAAACTAAGGTTTAAGGAGAAACCCCTAAAGAGTCATTTGGAGTGACCCTATCTTCCCATAAAGCGTTCGGAAGGGATGCATACCAATTTATTTGGTTTTCAATAACTGTTTTCTTCAATATTCGTATGATATTTTTGTTGGTGGATTCTTCCAACCCATTCCATTAAGGATAATAGTTAGATGAATAATCCAATTTAATTCCATTTTCCATAGAAAATGTACTTAACTTAACAGAAGAAAAATAATATGCATTATAAAAAACTAACGAAATTGGAACCCAAAACTTAGTTATGATGTTTTCTTGCAAAAATATGATGACCACATCTTCATTTACTTTGTGTAAAGGAGTTTCTTCAGTCCACCTCGTGAAATAATCATTGGAGGTGAGAATATACCTGCGTTGTAATAAAGAGTTGGGATTGATTTCCTCGATGATATCTAAACCCAATTGCTCGAATGGTTCTGAAATGATAACTGGTTGTAGTGGTTCTGCTGATTTTGGTAGTCTGCCAACACTTCTATGACATACAACACATATCCTTGCATAAGCATGAGCATATTTAAAAAAAATTGGCCAATAATATCCAGCTCTGAATATTTTATGAGCAGTAGTGTCCCCGGAATAATTCCCCCCTATAGGGCCATCATGTAACTCCTTTACCACTTTCTCTGCATCATCCTTTTCAATACATTTGAGAAAAAAATCATCATAATTCTTTCTAAATAGTACTCCATTTATTATTTGGTATGATGATGACTTTAATCAGAGTGCCCTTCTTTGCTTTGAGTTCCAATGTTCCGGCAAATATCCATTATGAAGATAATGAATTAAATCTCTATACCAAGACTCTGGAGTGGTGAAAGTGGAACATACTTCAATTAGATTCATTTATGATTTATTTTCCCATCCATGATCTTCATCAATTGGATTTTCAGTAAGCAAATTACATAACCCTTGACCTTTGATGATATTAGATGGCTTAAATTCTAGGTCATATTCTTGTAGTGCAGTCACCCAATTTCCTCGTCTTTCTCCCAACTCCTTCTGAATAAATAGAGATCCGACAACTAGGTGAGGTATTGTAACCTTTGTTCTATTTTTCAGAATGTAAGGTCTGAACTGCTTCACTGCCTTGAAAACTAAATATGCTTGTTTTTCTACAGCTGGGTAGTTTAGTTCAGCTCCTTGTAACCCATTGCTCATAAAAGGATATTGGGTATTGATCTCTTTTCTCTCCTTTCTGTTTGAGCACTACTGCAAGAGAATAATCTGAAGCAAATGTATATATAATAAAATATTTTTCAAAATCTGGACTACTCAATGAAGGTTCATGAGCAATGAGATTTTTTATATCCTTAAATGCATTCTTCTCAATATTAGTCCATTTGAACTGCACACTTTGCTTCACCATCTGCTGCAAAGGTTTTATAATTTGTGCAAAATATGGTACAAAAATTCACACAAAGTTTATTGTGCCCATAAATGATTGCATAGTTTCTTATTATGGGGCATGGGAATCTGAGTTATATCTTGAATTATTTTTGGGTCTATAGAGATTCCCTTTTTAGAGATGATGTTCCCTAACAGTTTTCCTTCGAGAACAACAAAAATGTTTTTCTTAGGATTCAAAGATATACCATACTTCCTACAACGTTCAAAAATTTGTTTTAAATAGAAAGCATGATCTTCTCTTTTCTTAGAAAAAACTATCACATCATCTAAATAAATATCAACACAATGGCTGACCAAACCTTAGAATGCGATATCCATGGCCCTTTGAAATGTGGCTCCAACATTCATAAGGACAAAATGAACTCTTCTATAAGCGAACATTCCCCATTTTGTCAGAAAGGTATTCTTGAGTCGATCCTTCTTGGACACTAATACTTGATTGTAACCTGAAAATCCATCCAATAGGGAGAACATTTCTGATCCTGATACCATCTGTAATATTTGTTCCATGGGTGGGACCGGATAGTTGTCTTTATTTGATGCCCTGTCAAATTTCGAAAATCAACACACAGTCTAATTTCTCCCAATTTTTTTCTTACAGTCACCAAATTGGCCACCCATTTAGAGTGTCGAACTTTAAAGATAATTTTAGCATCAAGCAGCTTCTTTAATTCCTTTTGTATTAAGTGTTCAAGTGTAGGATGCATCTTCCGGAGTTGCCGCTAAAATGGTTTTGCTCCTTTTTTGATGGGTATCGCATGTTGTATGATGCATGCATCATAAGTTTTTAACTCATCATATGTCCATGCAAAAATGTCCTTGTATTGCTGAAACAATTTAATAAATTTGCATCTCTTACCAGGTGAGCAACATTTTCCCAAATTAACAAATTTAGGTTCCTTTTCTGTCCCTAAGTTCACCAACTCATATTGCATCAAGAAGCTATTTGTCTTGACATTTACATGCTTCCTGAACTTGTGTTGCAAGTCAAATAATCCTTCAACAGTTTGTACTCCTTTTGGCATAAAATTTGCTTTGCTGGTATCCTTATTTTGCAATTCTGACTGGTGCTCGTCTTCAATAATGGATTCTTTGAAGTTATCTTAATTTGTCAAAAAAATGATAATTTGTTAATCATTATCGAACACTCTCAAATTTGTAATGTTATCAGGTACAAATGTCCTACAAAGCAATTTGATAGAACATTTGTTATTAGTTGGTACTAACTGTGAAGCATAAACAACTAGTAAATCAGCAACAACATTTTGCAATCTAGGAATGGCATTTATGTTAAAAGCATTAAAATTTGATATTAAATTCCATACTTTGGACTGATACCCTTTCAAGCATGGATATACACAATGAATGGTGTTTCTTATTTTCCTAACAACTATTTCTGAGTCACCAAAAACTTTTAAATTCTTAACATTCAAATCAATGGCTTTTTTAAGACCTTGAACTAGAGCTTCATATTCAACAGTATTATTCGTGCATTCAAATTCTAATCTACAAGAGATAAATTGTCTGCTTCCTTGAGAATCATAAAGAACACAACCAGCTCCTGCTGCCTCTTGTGTTTTGGAGCCATCAAAGTATAAAATCCAAAATCTATCATCTAACTCAACTATGCTAGTATGATTATCTAATTCAATAACTAATTCTACTATGTTACAGTCAATATCATCAGCCCGTGCAAATTGAAGGAGATTAGACTGGTTGTCTGAATCATGGCCAACATTTTCTTCCTGATAATTCTCTGCCTCAATTTCTAACAAATAATTTCCCAAAATCGAAGATAAAAAATTCACTAGCTCATTTTTTCCTTCTGACCGAGTCACATTATTTTTCATATGAGGTTCCCTAAATACCTTATTTTCGTTCTTCTTATTCTGATAAGGAAACCATAAATGAGACAAATCTATTGCGAAATAACCATTCATATTATTTAACCAATCTCTACTCAGTATTAACCCATAAGCTTATGGTATATCCACTACCATAATATCAATAAATTGACACACTCTTGGGTCTGCAACCAATCTGATCAAGACATTTTTCATTTCCCCAATAAATTTAACATCAGACCTGTCTAGTTGTATAATCCAAGAAGGGGATGCTATAGGCTGTCCATTAATATTTTTGAAAACAGATAGTGGCATGGTGTTAGATGAAGCCCCATAATCTACCAAGCAGTTATGCACATTATAATTGAATATTTCAAAATTCAAAAGGAAAGGAAGAGTTTGAGATTTTGATTTTCCACCGATACTTGCTTTATTAATCTCGGCATCAGACTCAACCCTGGTCCCTTTATGATTGTTTATCTACTATACTACTTGATTTTACGCCAAAGTATTCTAATAATTTTATCCTTTGTTGTGGTAGGTTACACAGTTCAAACAAAGATATATTTGTCTTATTTTTCTTGATATCTTTTAAAATGTCACACCCCATATTATGATTTCCTCCAACCTTTTTACCACTATCAGATTTGTTGACTACATGGTTTACTTGTTTATTTCTTAATGGGTTTGTTTCCTTAATGATCCCATAATTTGCTTTTGGTTGGGACTGATTTATACTATTGTTCTTTTTTATGTTTTCTTTGGCTGTCCTCATTTTGGGAAATACCATACTTTTCTCTTCTACTGGTCCCTTACTTCTGGTAGCATAATCCACATATGATATTTGTATTTCTTTCACTTTTTCTTCTTCATCTAAACCCAAAGTTGGTGCCCAATCCCATAATATCAATGTGGTTTCTTCATTTTGACCTTCTAGTTCATTAGATTGGTCTTCTTCCTGATCTTCGTGATTTGTTAGTTGTGTATCCAATAATTGATTCATAACCAGAGTCATTGAATTAATCCACTATGGGAATTTTTTTTTTCCGAATGGTGCTCTTGATGAAATGTGCAAAAGTGATCCATGCCAACTTCATTCAAATTAAAAACAACATAATTATTTGATGGTGGTTTTGGTTGTGCACTTTCTTCATTTTTTTTATATAAATTTTTAAATGGTTTTCTTACTGAAGAACTAACACCTTTATCCTTTTCCAGATCTACTATTTTATTGGACAAATTTTGAACCATTTTGACCACATTCTCTAATTCATTTGAAGAATATTCTTTAGGTCTGGTTAATATCAAAGGCTTCTTATTTATTGTAGGTTTTACTTCCAAATCCATAGAATGTTTGATGATACTGTCTATGTATGCCTCTACTTTCCTCGCCTCTTAAAATTTTTCTGCTAAAGTAGTTTTAATAGATATCTTAACAAACATGGATATGGATGGGAGAAGCGTTGTAGTATAATATTCTACCAATGATTGTTTAACAGGGTTCATTGCGGCGCTGAAACTATTCAAAATCATTATAAATCTCTAATTAAACTCTTGAAGTTTCTCTTTCTTTTCCATCTGCATAAACAATAATTCTTTCATAAGTGAAGCCACAGTCTTTTGGGTACCAAAATTATTTTGAAAAATATTTTCAAAACTATCCCAATCTGCTATAGAATCATCCTGTAAGCTAAAATACTAGGATGATGCTCTTGGTTCAAAAGTATAAGGAAATAATATGCACACCACATCTTCATGTTCCACATTGAGCAGATTTAATGCTAAGTAAAATATTTTTAGGTGATCATCAACAGAGATTCCCCTTCTAGGATCAAACCTAGGTAGCACTCGCTCTAGATTCTTAGGTAAATCATGCAAAGGAGCAGCTAGGTTGAGTGGTCCTCTAGCTCTCCATGCATGTGGTTGAATGACATTGTGAGCCATGTTAGAAACTAGTTAGGAGAATGCGGAGGCGTATGAGGTGGTGTAAGAGTCTGTGTGTGTGGAGAAGTGTCTGTTTCCATAGAATTAGGCCTCAATTGATTAATGTGATCTATTATATCTTGTAATGATAAATCAACTAATTCTTCCAAATATTCCACAAGCATAGAATCCCTAGTTTGCACAACTTGTCTTCTAGGAGCTTTCCTTCTAAGTAGTAAAGGTACCACCGATAATCGTCCAAGTTTCCTTAAGTAATATCTAGTATGTCTCCTGAAGTTATCTACTTCTATGTGAGGAACAACATATAAATTTTTGTTATGATCAGTTTTAGAATCCAACTTTTCTTGATAATCAATTTCATAAATTAATTCTTCTAGTTAGTTTGTTTCCAATGGAGACCCAAAGAAATTTCCTCTTGAAAACATATTTCCTCTGCCATCCATGCACTGGTGGCCCTCCTTCTAGCGTCAAAACTGTTGATGCCAAGAAAATCCTATCATCGACAGTAGGGATTCTCCCCAATGAATAATCCCAATTAGGTCAGCCACTGTTTGGTATGGGGAATCCATTCAGTTAACAGTCCAACTACCGTAGGTATGTTTTTTAACTTATTTACCAGTTGTGGCCCGACCCACCGTTTATATTTTATGTTTAAGGGTATTAATATGCAAGTACTTCTAATCTAACTAATGCATTTAACCTATAATTGGCAGGTAGAAGCCTCACAAGTTATGCATAGGTTCTTTCCTCTCGTTTGATCACTTATAACTTATTAATTAGCTAAATCTATTCTAAACTAACTAACCTATACTTGCAAGGAGCAAGTTTAAAGATGAGTAATAATATGAGAATGCTTATACAAATACAACAGATAACTATTAAGATAAAGTATACACACTCACAACAGAAAATTGCAAAGATAGCTTTGGTTACGATTAAACCAATTTATTACTCTGTTATCACACAGACATTTACATAGATAAGTAAAATCATTCAAAACCATTGAAATAGTTCAACAAAATTAGAAATATCTCACAGCATGAACATGAACATAATAAGAAATAGTTTTGATCTATTAGTCACACATTCCACGCAAAAATCTATGCAAGCATTTCCCAGCGAACATGTCCTTGCTCATTAGCAGAAAAATAGTTCTCTTACAAAATGTTTCCAGTCTCTATTTCACTATAAAAATTCATTTGTCTATTACCCTTTCCACATATTTATATTACAAGAGAATTTGTCTTCGATGATTGATCATTTCGTCTCCCTCTGTGTCCTTTGGATTTCCAAATTTGGCTCTTGTGTCTACTGTTTCTTTTGTGTGCAGTCTTTAGGATCCCTCTGCATTATGAATGATCACTTCAGCTTCCTCTACATCCTTTGGATTTCCCAATTTTTCTTTTGTGCCTACCATTCCTTCTGCTTGCGGCCTTTCAGCTTCCTCTACGTCCCAGGGAAACAACAAGATCAATGGATATGAATAATTCACAATCAATGCATAAGAAAAATTCACTGTTAAAAAAAGTGATAATGAACATAATACAAATTTCAGAGCTACGATTTATCAATATTATTTACAAAACAGAAGATTCATCCTTCAACGATCTTGTTTCAGTGTGAAAATGATAACTAACGCAGAGGCGGAAGGTTAGAAAAGGACTTCGAAAATGACCAAAATCATCCTTCTGCATTAAAAAATATGCAATCCACAATACAGGCATGCGGGAATGAGGGAGTGCGGAATTGCGGATTACAATTCCAGCAAGTCAAAAAATCCATCCACAATCCGCAATCGGAACTGTAGGATTCAAAAAATACATCCACAATTTGCAATCCGCAATCGAAACTGCAAGATTACGAAACTGTGGAATGCTGGAAAGAGGGATGCAGACAAGTGGGATGCGAACATGCAAAATGCGGGAGACCAATTCAAAAAACCATAAAATCAATATGCAATCAGAAATGCGGGAACGTGGAGATGCGGGATGCGAAATTGAGGGATTGCGAAATCAATTTTAGAAAGTTGTAAATGCAATACGCAATACGCAATCTTCATTTGGTAACGCGGGAAGGAGGAAAGTTGGGCTTCCGATATTGTGGGATTGTGGGAGCAATTTTTTAGAAATTTAGAAATGTAACCTGCAATCCGCAACCTGCAATTGGAAATGCGGGATGTGAAATGTGGAAGTGTTAGATGTGGGACTGTGGGATTGTGAACATGCGAAATATGAGAAGGAGAGAGATAATTTCAAAAGTCGGAAATGCAGTCTACAATCCACAATACGCACTTGGACATGCGGGCATACAAAAATGCAGGATTGTGGAATTGCAGGATTGCAGAAGCAATTTCAAATAGTCAAAAAGGAAATCCACACTTCCGCAACCTACGATTTAACATGCGAGAATGATTTTCTTTGGTTTTTTCAATAAAAATCTAAGTGTTAGGAGTAAGTATATCCAGGATGAAAATAAACTCTGAGTGAAATCCAAAAATAAAAGGAGGGGCCCTACAATTTTATAAAAAATTTGGGGATTAGGTTGCAGCTGCAACAAAAAGATAGCAACTTAACTCTTCAAGCTTCGTTTCGTCTTCCTACTCTTCTTCTTCACCCAATTAAATTCCTAGATACTAATAGGAAAAGGTTCACCAGAGGGATAGGAAGATTAAGTGACATAGGCACATAAAATGAAGGTTCAAGTCCTAAATATGGTGGGAGACTCGACTCAATTTGAGAGGAAACTGTTTAATTTTTTAACGAGCTTGAAACAAAAAGGGAACTATACTCATGATAGGTTTCATTTTTACACAATATTGAAACTAAAAGTAAACTATGCTTGTAGGGGCCTGTTTCATTTTTTAACAAGCTTAAAACATAATAGAACGATGCTCAAAGTTGGTTCCTACACAACATGATGTCCAGAGGTTGGTATTTTTCCCTCATCATAAGAAGCTAATGGTCTTAACTCCAACATGATGTCCATAGGATGGAAACATTCCCCTCTAAAATTCTTCCATGATGGGAATAACTTATCGATTCGCTAACGACTCAACTTTGGTGTGATGTCCAGAGTCAGGAGACACGGCTGACGATGGGGGAGGAATCACTAAGACATGTGGAACATTCAGGAAAGTTTGGAGGCTGGAAGCCATACAATGATTAGGTGTAACAAAGGAAATATTATCAATGGTTACTATGTTTCCATGATGAGGAAAATACATCACTCGAAAGAGTGTGGACACTACAAATTTCATGGCATAGACATAATCTCTCCCAAGAAGCAGATTAAAATATAAGGGACCTTGGGATACCATAACATTAATGCAGAAAGGTTTCCCTCATAATGCAATAGGTAACTGAGGAAGGATTCCTAAAGGTCTAGTCCTTCTATTAAAATCCAATATCTGATCAATGGCTGGAACAAGTTGAGGAGATCCTATAGCTTTACAAGAAGTTGAGGACAAAATACTAACATAAGCTCCTTCATCAACAATAGTGCAAAGTACATTCCTACCAGTATCTTCTACAGATATATGGAAAGGAACACCTGAAGGAAGACAATATTCTATTAGATTATTCCAATAAAAGGAAATGAACTCAGTACTTAGAGGGGATCCCATTGAAATGGGCAAGATTTCCCCTTGTCCAGAACAATCTGAAGTGATAAAGAAAACATTAATGGTTTATGATTCACTCTCAACTGGAAGAGAATGATGAGATGAAGATTGTGTCATGGTGACTACTTCAATATCAACATTTTCCAATGAAAGAGTGGGATCGAGTGGAGATGACGTCGTCTCGACTACTTCAACTTCACTTTTAAAAGGAAAAGCGGGATGAACTACTTGTTCTCCACTCTTTGAGGAAAGATTGGGATCGACCGAGGATGGAGCAGTATCGACTAATGTCTTCCAATAATTGTGAAGCTTCATCCATGCGAGGACAAAGGTAAGTAAGGTGCATGTCCTTGCATAAAAAACAAGGATTCTTGACTTTACCTTTCCGACCCTTAACCATAGAGTCACTAGTCGATGTGGTATCATCACTATGATGTCCAAAGACTGATGATATAGGTTTTTTGGAGGCTTTAGACCACTCTTCTAATACTTTGGAAAGACCAAGAAAATCCTTACGAAGGTGATCCCCCCTACAAATCCTGCAAGGGAACTTTTGTTTTTGAGGTGTTTGACTAGAAAGAGAATTATTAGGGGTAGCTAGTTGGTGCTTGGTATCTTTCTTATTCTTCTTCTTCTTAACCTTCCTTTTCTTCTTCTTCTTATCCTCTTGATTACTAGCATCACTGCTTTTATCAGGCAAGGAAGAATAAACGGAAGAAGATACATCCGACGAAGAAGACAAAGGATCAATTTTGGATTGATGATATCGTGATGGAGAGTTCACATTTGAAGCATTAGGTGCATTCAGGATCAACGGATTGGAGAATAACCATACTGGTAACCCTATAGACAATCCGAGAAGATTCAAAGTAGCAATAAAGGGAGGACCAATGTTGACACTTTTTTGTCAACAGGGGTTCACTTTGTACTCCTATCAACAAACATCAACACAGAATCCATTAAACATTGGCCCATAAAGGTTTTACCCCTTCCAGAAACACCCACCGAGTGAGTGAAGTCTCACACGAGATGTCTAAGGGGGCTGTAGGAACCAAGTTTCCGCAGTTGTGATAAGACATGCATTATCTCACACTGATTCACAACATAAGCCAGATATCTGCACTCACATCAAAACATCACATTATCAACCTATTAACTATTATCCTCATTCGCATCAACACATTATCATCTCATAGTTAACGAATTAAACAAATCAACAAAACATGCTTAAGGAATCTACGGTACATAACATAACTGTGAAAACATCAACTATGATCCAAATGAAACATCAAACACTGCGATACTTAAACAAGAAAAAAAGACAGAGATATAACATTATTGATCCTTCTCGGTATCCATCAAAGGGTTCAGTACATCGCATAATTCTCCATATTGCACACCAAACTCAGAGCAGAACACTACTCTGCAAAAGATGGAAGTGCCGAAAATAGATAAATCAAAAGATAGATGATAAGTTCAAAAGACACTATGGTCGATGATTTCCTTAGGCTTAGAATCACTCCTACTTATAGGCTCACTTGGCCGTTACAAAATGGTCCAAATGACCCATTACTAACTAACTTAACCAATTATTCCGCATTTTTCAGATCTTTTATACTTTGCGACTGGTCCTTTGTTCATGTTGCTAACCCTTTTGCTATTGACTATACCGAACATGTTTGTTTTGGACCCGTGCCAACAGGACCCCAACACAAACTTGTGGCTCTCTCTTGAGCCACCTCAATGGGATACTACTGGTGAGTTTACCTACCTCTTGAAGTCATCATATGTTGTCGTAACTTGGTCGATAGCTTCTTTTGCTGCAACTTTAATTGTCATGAGTGATGTTGCTTCATACTCCTCTTCATCTTGCAAAACAATATTTATAGCACCCATAGTGGACGAGGTATGCAGAGTCCAAATGCTCCAGTTCTGGCACATCCATTTCATGAATTTGATCATCCTTCACTGGAGTCGGAGTTCCCTTGGCATTGGTTTTGTGGAAGTCAAAAGGCCCGCGTCTCCTCCAGCAACTACAGCCCGAGCCGAGTTGCGAGTAGCCCGCTTCGTCCTTCGATCAGTATCCACTTGTTGGATGGCACTTCTCTTATTCTTAATCATTCGCTCTGATGCAATTGCTGGTTGCTCGTGAACACTTGTTGTCCTCTCCCTTCGTGCACCTTGTGTGCTCATGCTGGAAATGTAATGCGCCATCATAACTCTCTAAGCTCACTCTTCACTCTAACTCTTCTTCTGCAAATTATTCACTAACTCACGCAAGGAACAACGAGTCGAACTATCCCTCTACGCATGTATTTATAGCTTCAATTTACCGCCTCCCATCCGTCTTGTCGATCTTGGACAATGATTGCCAAATCGTCCGTCGAATCCTTCACCGATTTACTAAATCCTATGCACTCATTGGTCATTAATTTCATCAGCATCCACTTGCGCTGTCCTCTACCACGGCTTAACTGCTGCAATTATTACCTGATTTGACCCGTTCGTGCCTTGGAAAACGTTTGACAGGCCCCAAACCTCGTCGCTATTCCTTACTTCATCATTGTAGCATCGACATACATAGTGTCGTCAACAGACTCCCAGGCTTCGCAATGTACTTAGATTTTTTTTTTTTTTTCACTTGTTGACTCAATTGATTTTTCAATCTCTATGCTCCTAGCTATCACAATAGGGTTTTAGCTGGCTCCCATTCACTAAGTTTGTCAACAGTATCCCATATAGTTTTTGCAGCTACACTGCACCTCCGTCAGAAATAAAATTGATTATGTATGGACCCAACCAATGCATCTGTAGCTTACTTGGGTGCTTAGAAAACTTACTGTCGTAGAGGAGAACCATGTCTCCATGCTGGAAATCCTTTGCCTTTACATGGAAATCATGCCAGGCCTTATGTCGATATTTTTCTACCTATCGATGAAATCCCGCGATAAAGCAATCCTCTTCAAGATGTAATAGCTGCGCCAACCTATCTTCAATGGATCCATCATCACTCATTCCTATCGTTGCTGCGATATGCAGACTTGGGACAATATACTCCATTAGTATCACTGCTTCTTGTCCGTATGCCAATATAAAAGGAGTATGGCCTGTTAACCTTTTGCATGTCATTTTGTAGGCCCACAATACCACTAGAATCTTCAAATCCTAGTCGTCACGATTTGTGTTGCACACTTTGGTGAGCGCATGCTCCAATATCTTATTCAACAATTCCATTGTGCCATTGGCCTGCAGATGATATGGGGTACTTCTTTGATGTTGGATTTGCAATTCCTCCATCATGGCTCTGATAGTTTGATTGACAAAGTGTGTTCCTTGATCGCTCATCAATATCTTTAGGCACCTGAATCTTGTGACCATGTTGTCGAATAGAAACCGTGATGTTGTTGTAGCTGTGCAATCCTTTACTAGTACGGCTTCATCCCATCTGGTCAAGTAGTCATTGGTAGTAATTATGTATCGTGAACTTGTTCTTCTTCCTGGTGGGTTAATGGGTACCACGAAATCTAGTACCCATTTGTCGAAGGCTTGTAACATCAACTGAGGTACTAGAGGCATTTCATCTCTCCGTGATGGTTCCTTATTCTTTGACATACGTCGCAACTCTTATCATAGTCCGCAACATCCCCATGAATTGTTGGCCACCATATTCCAGCCCTAAGTATCTTCTTGGAAGTTGCATGTCCTCCATAATGATCTCCTGCAATCCATCGTGAGTGTTAGAGATGAAATTGTACCCCAATTTTAATCTCTATTTTCTTGTTTTTCATTTTTTTTATTTACTTTAGTTATATCATTTAAGTCTTTTTTATTTTATTTTTGGATTATAAACATTTTATCTTCCTTTTAGTCTTCAATACATGATTAATACTCTCCTAACCCTTGTATAAATATTTTGTAAACATTTCATAATTGAAATGTGACTTGGTACATTCTGGCAGCGTAATCATTAGACTTCACACATATGGGCACTGCCGAAATTCTGAAATCATTGAAGATCATGGTCAGCGGTTTCATGCACTTGCTTTTATGAAGGATTTCCTTGAGATTTTCGTCAGGAAGGCTATAACATCTGTCAAGCTTGATTACTCCACCACAAATGCTTTGAGAATAGAGACCATGCGCTAACCCTAGCTCCACTTGATTCATTGCTATAGAGGACCGGGACATCTGTTTGCTGGTGGAAAGAAGCTCGTTTCAGGTACAACATGAATCAAGGAATAGTGGATATGAAGAAGAGTGGAAAATTATGTAGGATGGAACCAGTTAACACCGAATGGGTGAAGGACTTCCCCGAATGCGCATAATTGTTCAGAAGGGGTTGGCTGGTTCATTTTTTTTTAGAAAATTACAGGTTACAACTTAGAGGTCACTCGATCCTTCACTCAGAATTGTTCAAACTCCTGTGTTGAATTCCAAAACCTAAATATTGAATTGATTGAAGAATTGATAGTTGTGGCGACTGGTATAACTATCAAGGGAGAGTGTTGGTTCAAAAAGATTCTATTTGAGTTTGACCCAAGTTCATTTATGCTTCCCAACTTTAAATCTGTGGATTGGAACAAAGGAATTCACCTCAGCGTCGTTAAACCTGAATGGAGGGAAGTCATTGGAATTGTGCAACATTACATAACCTGTGAAGAAAGGTTTTCTATAGTGTACAAATACCACTTCAGGTTCCTGTTGCATTTAAATTATCAATTAAAGATGAATTTACCCTTATACTTCTTCAAAAGCCTCACTGAAATGTCTAATAGGCTAAAAGGCAGTATAGATCATACAAATCAGTCTTTGATCCATCACGGTCTGGTCAAATTGATAGTGTAAACAAAGCTTAGGAAGAGGAACCGTGGTTGGTAGCACTTCTTAGTTTGGTCTGGATTTGAACCTGAGAAAAGCACAATGAGGAAGAAGCTGAAAAATCAGTTAGCAAATAGAAGAATTTGCAAGGAAGACATCGAGTTCAAAGACAACGCAGAATCACAAAAAGGTTAAAAAAGAACATGGTTGAGGAGGTGAATTTAGTAGGAGTAGATGACATAGTAGAAGAATCAGAAAAACCAAAGGAACTAGAACATGAAAATTTATGAGGAGGAAAGTCCTTAGCTTCGTGCAACGAAGATATCACATCAACCCCTGATACTCCTTGTATCACTAGGGAGAAATTAATGGAAGAAGGTAGGGTTCTTTCTACAAATATTGAAGTTGTTATTTGTTAGGAACCCATGTCTTTACTTTGTTAGTATGTTGTTGTTGGACGCATATGCTTTGTAAGTCGTACCGTAGTATTTGTTGATTAATAGTTTATGTTATTGCTGTTGGTGCATATGCTTTGTAAGTCGCCCGTAGTATTGTTGATCCATAGTTTGTAATGGCCCATGGTTTTGACCCATAGTATTGGCGCCTAGAATTAGTATATAAGTGTGTGTTGAGACCTATGAAGGCACCGTGAAGTTAGTTGTATTGAGCTTGCTCAAAGGAGGTTTCCCCCTCGAAGTGGCCTGTGATCAATATAAAAGTGATTCTGAGTTCTGTCATTTCTGCTATTTCGCATATTCTTGTTAATTAATTGTTGCAGGTGCATCACATCTGGTACCAGAGCACTTTCTTGGGCTCGCTGGGTGAAATTTCTGCCAAATTTTTTTTCGCATCTGTTGCAGGTTCGGATTTGGGAATAATCCCTATCCGCTTAACTGTGGGAAGTACTTGGGCATAAGCCCTAAAACTCATTGTGAGGAGTACCACAGGAACCCTGAAGTAGCTGGCCCATTGAGAGGACCTACCAGCGAAAAGGGCAACGACCCCTACCTGATTGACTAGTTCCCACCCGTGAGGTAAACCAAGAGCTGTCATTTGTGGCAAAGCGGTTATCAGTTTTACCTGAGCTGTGGAGTGAGGGGCACTGCCCCAATATGCAAGCCGTCAGACAGCATTGGTGGCCGAGTGAAACCCCTGAACTGTTAGGAAGCCGCACATAACTGGGGTCCATATCTACTTTCAGTTGAACTATTGTCGACCACTGCTGCGCCATTTCAGATCCATTTTGCAAGCCGTTCAAGATTCAACCATTTTCAATCCATTCGGCGCTGTTCCAGATCCCTTTCGAGCCGTAGCCGCTCTAGTCTGGAAGATATATATATATCTATATATATATATATATATATATATATATATATAATTCAGTTTTTTCTCCATATCTCCCTTATTTTCACTTTGTTTCCTTTGAAATTTTCGGGGAACCCCTATCATCCCATTCTGCATATTTCAGTCCTAAGGACCCTATCCCCAATTCCCCTTCCCAAAGCCCGAAATCCCACATTTGTCTATTTTTAGGGTTTGCCATAACTTCCTCAGATTTCACCCAATCACCTTGAAATTTTACGACAGAGTTCCTTTCTGAATTCTGCTTCTTTGTTCCCCTCTGCCAAATTTTCCCATTCTTTCACCCTGCTTCTGAAATCCTCATTTTTGCTTCCCTGTCCATCCAACAGTGTCCAAAACCTAGTCAAACCCCAATTACCCTTCTGATTTTTTCCCAAGTCTAGATTTTCCTTTACTAAAGTAGTTTCTGTTTTTGTTTTCCTACCCATTCAACCGAAAAAAAAAAAGAGACTTGGTTATGGTTGTCACCTGTGAAGAGAAAAAACCATGGAGGACGCACTTGCAGCCATCCAAGCCAAACTCCAGGATCTGGATGAAAAATTTCTCGGTCTCCATCTTGAACATTCAGCTATGAACAACAAACGGTAGTCCGAGTCTTCAGCAGACAATGGGTTCTCTTCTTCCAGCAATTTTCGTGGTCCGAAGCTTGATTTTCCTCGCTTCAATGGTACCGATCCAACTGGATGGATCTATCGTGCAGAACAGTATTTCAGTCTGCATAATACTTTTGATGTCAACAAAGTTTCGTTGGCATCCTTTCATTTGGAACAGGAAGCTCTTCAATGGTACCGTTGGTACATCAAGGCTCATCCAGAGCCCAAATGGCAAGACTTTTGCCAGCTCCTTTTGCAACGATTTGGTCCTAGTACTTTTGATGACTTCACAGGAGCCCTCACTAAACTTCACCAAACTGGCACTGTAAGAGAGTATCAAACCGAATTTGAGAATCTAGCCAACCACACCGAAGGATTTTCTGATGACTTTTACCAGAGTTGTTTTATCAGTGGTCTAAAGGATGCCATCCGCTCTAAGGTCAAAATGTTCTGTCCCAACACAATGATGGAAGCACTCGGGTTGGCTAAGTTGGCAGAAGACAAGATTGCAGCCCAACAACGCTCCAAGCCCACTTTTGTTCCCTTCCAAAATATGGGTTCTCAGCGACCACCTATACCGCAGGCTCCTCGACCGACTCCTATCAAGCGTTTATCTGAAACAGAGATGCAAGCACGCAGAGAAAAGGGGCTTTGCTATAATTGTGATGAGAAATTCATGCGGGGACATAGATGTGTTCAACAAAAGCTCTATCTCTTGGATGTGGAGTCTCCACCTGCCTCTGAAATTGGTGACGAAGATCCAGAAACACTGGATGCTCCGGTCGACATTCAGGAACCGCCTATTGACCCTCCGTCTCAGGATGACCAGCCAGAGATATCTCTCCATGCTTTAGCTGGAATCACCACCCCCCAAACAATGCGAGTCAGGGGTTACTTCAAGAAGCTTCCTCTTACAATACTCATTGATTCTGGTAGCACTCATAATTTCATTGACCCTTGGATCGCCAAACAAGCTAATTGTTTTATCCATCCTTGCTCCAACTTTGAAGTCATGGTTGCCAATGGGGGCACCTTACCTTGCAAAGGGAAGTGTCAAAATGTGCGTATCTCTATGGGAGATTATACCTTGCGCTCTGACATGTTTGCCTTGCCCTTAGGCGGATGTGATGTGGTTTTGGGCGCTCAATGGCTACTTGCACTTGGCCCTATCTTATGGGATTTTGCTGAACTTTGGATGCAGTTTTCCCTCAATGGACACAAACACACATTGACAAGATTACAACCAGGTTCTCTCAGCATCATCAGTTCACATCGCATGGAAAAAATCCTCAAGAAGAATTCACATGGTGTCATCGCTCAGATCCATTCCATCCAGATGCAACCATCAGCGGTCTCCACTACTCCTTTAGATCTACAACAAATTCTGGATCGATATACAGGGGTCTTTGTTGAACCAGTGGGATTACCACCTTCCAGGCTAGAATACCATCATATTCAGCTCCTTCCTGGCAGAGTTCTTCCCAACATCAGGCCCTATCGCTACCCATTTCACCAAAAAACGGAGATTGAAATCCTCGTTCGGGACTTATTGAAGCAAGGTATTATTCGCCCAAGCACTAGTTCCTTTTCTTCTCCAGTTATTCTTGTCCGCAAAAAAGATGGGTCATGGCGCCTCTGTATTGACTTCTGAGCACTTAATCACCTCACCATCAAGGATAAGTTTCCAATTCCTGTTGTTGATGAGCTTCTTGATGAGCTTCATGGGGCTCACTTTTTCTCCAAGTTAGATCTTCGTTCTGGGTATCATCAAATTCGGGTTCATGAGGATGATATCCCTAAAACAGCTTTCCGCACACATGATGGCCATTATGAGTTTTTGGTCATGCCCTTTGGCCTCACTAATGCTCCTTCCACATTCCAGGCCTTAATGAATAAAATATTTCGACCCTACTTGCGGAAATTCATTCTGGTATTCTTTGATGATATCCTCATCTACAGTAAAACATGGGATGAACATCTCCAACATTTGGATCTTGTCATGCAACTTTTCTCTGACAATCATCTCCATGCCAAGCAGTGTAAATGTGTTTTTGGACAGAAGGAAGTGGAGTATCTCGGACACATTATCTCAGCACAAGGGGTTCGCGTGGATCCTGCCAAAATCGATGCCATGAACAATTGGCCGCATCCTCAGACACTCAAGAGCCTTCGTGGTTTTTTGGGGTTGACTGGATACTACCGCAAGTTTGTCAAGGATTATGGGAAGATTGCAGCTCCATTAACTGCTCTATTGAAAAAGGATGCCTTCACATAGACACCTACTGCTCAGTGTGCATTTGACAAACTAAAACAAGCTATGTGTACTACACCTGTGCTAGCTATGCCCGATTTTTCCAAGCCCTTCACTATTGAGAGTGATGCTTGCGGCAATGGACTTGGTGCTGTTCTCCTTCAAGATGACCACCCCATTGCATTCACTAGCAAAGCCCTTTCAGGTAAGAATCTAGCTGCCTCTACCTCTGAGAAGGAAATGATGGCTATTTTGCATGCAGTACAGAAGTGGCGCCCATACCTATTAGGGAATCATTTCTGCATCAAGACTGATCACCAGAGTCTGAAATATTTCTTGGACCAGCGTGTCTCCTCCCCGGCACAACAAAAATGGGTTAGCAAACTCATGGGTTATGACTATGAGATCACTTACAAGAAGGGTAAAGACAATATTGTGGCAGATGCTCTTTCTCGCACATTTGAGGCCCAAGGTTCTCTTTCAGCTATTTCTATGCCTGTTCCAAATTGGTTGCAATCTGTTCAACAGGGTTATGTCAATGACTCCTCCTTATCTCAAATCATCCAATGCTTGACCAACAACCCTTCTGCTGTACCACATTACTCTTGGGATGGTGCTTCTCTGTGATACAAGGGTCGTCTGGTGCTTCCCCAGAGCACAGATCTTCAACAGGCTGTCTTCTATGAACTCCATGCTTCTCCATCGGCAGGGCACTTTGGGTTCCTCAAAACGTATGAATGAGCACGACATAACTTCTTTTGGCAGGGCATGAAAAGGACAATTCAACAGATGGTGGCCGAATGTGATACCTGCCAGCGCAATAAGGGTGAAACAACACTCCTTCTAGGATTTCTTGAACCCTTTCCCATACCTACACGGATTTGGACAGATATTTCTATGGATTTCATTGAAGGGATCCCTAAATATGGCGGGAAGACAGTGATTCTCGTTGTGGTTGATCGCCTCTCCAAATATAGTCATTTTTGTGCTCTGAGCCAGCCCTATACAGCCTCCTCCGTCGCTCAAATTTTTCTGGACCAGGTCTTTCGTCTTCATGGCATCCCTTCTTCCACTGTCTCGGATCGTGATGCGACTTTCACCAATCATTTTTGGACAGAACTATTTCGCCACACTGGCACCAAACTGAAGATGAGTTTAGGGTATCACCCACAAACAGATGGTCAGACTGAAATTGTCAATAAATGCTTGGAAACTTATCTTCGTTGCTTCACCTCGGAACAACAACATCAGTGGGAAAAATGGCTCCCTCTCGCTGAATGGTGGTACAATACCTCTTACCACACTGCCTCTAAAATGACCCCATATGAAGCAGTCTATGGTCAGGCACCTCCAGCTCTTCTTCCATACACCCCCACCAGTTCACCAATTCAGGAAGTTGACACGGTCCTTCGAAACCGCGATCAGATTCTTCGCATTTTGCGGGACAATCTTCACATGGCAAGAAATCGCATGAAGCAACAAGCTGATCAGCATCGTTCTGAGCGCACTTTTCAAGTCGGCGATATGGTTTTTCTTCGTCTCTAGCCGTACAAACAGTCATCCTCGAAACTCAAAGGGCGTCATAAGCTCGCTCCAAAGTTCTATGGGCCATATCGGATTCTTCAGAAGATTGGATCCATTGCTTATAAATTGGAACTTCCTTCTTCTTCCCGCATTCATCCAGTCTTTCATGTCTCTTGTCTGAAGAATGTTCTTGGCACCAACATCAGTGGACAAATGATTTTACCCAAACTGGATAATGAAGGATCCATCCTTTTGGAGCCAGAGGCCATCCTCAATAGGCGCACGCCTCAGCTTCGCTCTCGCTCTATCACAGAGGTCTTAATTCAGTGGCACGACATGCAACCAGAGGATGCTACATGGGAACCACTCCTTCAGATTCAACAATTTCCACATCTAAAGCTTTGAGGACAAAGCTTTTTTTAAGGGGGAGGGGATGTTAAGAACCCATGTCTTTACTTTGTTAGTATGTTGTTGTTGGACGCATATGCTTTGTAATTCGTCCCGTAGTATTTGTTGATTAACAGTTTATGTTATTGTTGTTGGCACATATGCTTTGTAAGTCGCCCGTAGTATTGTTGATCCATAGTTTGTAATGGCCCATGGTTTTGACCCATAGTATTGGAGCCTAGAATTAGTATATAAGTGTGTGTTGAGACCTATGAAGGCACCATGAAGTTAATTGTATTGAGCTTGCTCAAAGGAGGTTTCCCCCTCGAAGTGGCCTGTGATCAATATAAAAGTGATTATGAGTTTTGTCATTTCTGCTATTTCGCATATTCTTGTTAATTAATTGTTGCAGGTGCATCACATTATTAAGCCTAAATTAGAGCCTGAAATGCCAAAGTGGAGGCCCAAAACAAGGGCGACCAACAGGTTAAGGTTGAATATGAGAAGAGATTTAAATCCAAAATTGGAAAGGGAAGAAGTTACAAAATTTGAGGACTCTTCAACTGAAGAAGAGCTCGAGGACAATACAAAGAATAATGATCACAATATGATAGAATTGATGGAGGAAAATTGTCAAGTTCATGAAGAAGAAAGGATTCCAAAATTTGAATTTGGATCAAGCTCAGGGATTGATCACTCAAACATTCCAATAGAGAATATGGATGTAAAAGAGACAAAGTAGTTGTATGAAACACATGAGGATATACTCATTAAAAATCTTGAAATCCCTTTAAATTTAGATAATGAAGAAAACTCAGTGCATTAAAAAACAATCCAAATAGGTTCATAAGTTGAGATTCTTAAGAAATCATTACAAGAGTATATGTAACGTCCCCATTATTGACCCCATTACATTCAAATGTAATTGATGTAATATTGTTATGAAATCATGGCGAGGAGCTCAAGGCCAAGGCCCCACCATTGATTTATTGATGCATATGGTTTGCGTGCTAGCCAGGCACATTGGAACTTCAATATCATGTAATATGCATTTTAATAAAAATACCCACAACTAGCTATGCAATGCAACAAAGAGATGGGGGCATGATTTTACAAGGAATTGGGAGGGAAAACATTCAAACCCTTGGAGCTAGTCAAGTCAAGCCAAGTGTCAATGAGAGAACCCATCAAACCCTCAACTACCCATATCGACTTTTGTACCCAACCATTGATTTCTCCCAAGAGTTGGTTGAGGTAGTTAATGCCTCGGGAATGGAGAGGTATGGCTGTCCAAATTCGGGTATGGGCAAGCCACCCTTCATGGAAAATCGTGTTTGTCTCCTTGGGCAAGAAAAGAGCCACAAAATTGCTCTCTAAGCCATTTTTATTCACCATTGCCTTGCTCTCTCACGCAGCTCTAGCTGCCTGGGCATTTTCCTCCCTGGGTTTTCTGTGTTCCCGTTCATCTTTTAGCTGGGGAGGGGCGTTTTTGTGTTGATTACCAGTTGGGAAGAGAACAAAATGTTTTTGGGTCTTCCTGGAGGTCATTTAGGCCATTGGAAAGGATCATAGCTAGTGGGAGAAATCGGTTTTCCTCCCTGGGGGTTGAATTCGAAATTCCACAGTTCGTTTGGGTGAACCACGAGTTGGGAGAGCCAATGTGGTCCCTATGTTGTGAGTACCTCTGTTGTAATGTGTTAGGGTATGGGTAATGGGTAATCCATTGTTTTGGCTTGAGCTTGAGAGTAAGCATCCAGGGTTCAAGTGTAGCCTGATAAACCCAGTTGGACTGGCTTGGCTGAGATGAAATGGTTAATGGGATGTGTGTGAGCTTGAATGCCCCCTTTCCTTGTGAGAAGCATGCCCAGCTCGGGGGTGGCTTTCCGACGGACTCAGTATAAGCTGTCGAAGAGCCTATGGTTGGGTGGAACGTTGCAGCGACATAGCTAGTTGCTTGGGGTAGTTGCAAAAACGGAGATAAGTGTTTTTATGCCTATATATTTACTTCTGCACTATATTAATTCATTGACTATTGATATGTTATATGCATGAGTAATGTGTGTGGATGTTTTAATTCTGTTGTGCATCATTTTCTTGTTTTCCATCTGCACACATCTCTTTTAATGATATGAATCTAATGAGTGGGCTGAGTTTTATGGGAAATCCCTAGAGATTGCCATCATGTACCCTTCCTTTCCTTGGATGGATGGGTGGGTACGTTACAGTATAATGTCCAGAATGAGTATTTAAATGATGCAAATGATAAGCTCATGAAGGAAAATAGAAGACTAAGGGAATATTTGGAGGAAGTGAATGGTCATTATCAAGAGCTAATCACAACTGCAAAGGAGGTTTTAAAGAGGAAGAAAAATGCACAGATTCAGATTGAAGATCTAACCAAGGAGAATGGAGAATTATCAAACAAGGTCCAAGTGTTGGAAGCAGAGCAGGTTCGCCTTCTCAAAAGATCTCAAGCGTTGGATGGACTCGCAATTCTAGCCGAAGCAGCTCGCCAAATCTAAGATTAAGGATGATCATGCAGATGTCAAGCAAAGTGTAATGACACATCTAGCAGATATACATAAAGGTCATAGATTCTAGGAGTTAGTTTTTCTATGTTTAGAAACTCCTTCTTTTTGTAAACTTCTTGAACCTAATCGACTCCTAAAATTAGAGGAAATTTGAGGTCTAAAATGGGCCTTATAAAAAAACGTGCCATGGATGAGTTGGATTTCTCAAACCAATAGAATTTCAATAACTTTGGTCAACCATTATGGTTGAGTTGGACATAAGAAGTTAAAGATGCTTATGTGTCATAATTTTATTTGACAATAGCTAACTTCATATAACCCTCACCTTGGTTAAGATTTTGAAAAGTTCATCTCGAAATATGATAAATATATTTTAAATAATAAATTCAGAGTATTTTATATTATCACTACTTCTAATTTCATTAAAATATAAATCTCACATTAATTAAGATGATAGTGGAGTAATTTTAAAATAATAAATATAGAGTAATTTATATTATCACTACTTCTAAATTCTTTAAAATATAAAGCTCACATTAACTAAGATGATAGTGGGGTAATTTTGAAAAAATCAAAATATTTATATAATTAATCTCTTAAAAATAAAACTAAATAATATTTAAAAAATATCATAAATAAAAAAATAGGAGAGAGATTAAATAATCTTTTGTTGTTTTAGCAATAACTTTCTCGTCCTAACTTGGAAATTGACGCTTTTGGTACCATTGGAAATCTCATGACGAGACCTTTCCAATGGTACCAAAAGTGTTAAATTATGAGTTCGGAGAAGAAAGTTATTGTAAAAATAGCAAAATCTTATTTGATCTTTCTCCTAGTTTTTTAATTTATGATACTTTTTTTAATTAATTTATTTTTTATTTATAAGAGATTAATTTTCTAAATGCTTATATTATTTCAAAATTACTCCACTAGAATCTTAGTTAATGTTAGATTTGTATTTTAAAAGACTTCAAAGTAGTGATAATATAAAATAAAATAAAAATAGTGATTGTTTACTTTTAGTATTATTGTAATTATAATTTTTCATTACAATTTTAGTTTTTTGTAAGTTTTAGATTTTATTAAATATATAAAAATAAGTAGTGGTACAATTACTAAAAAATTAAATAAATTTTAATATAAATTTCAAAAATTTACCACTATATCATTTGTTGTGTATGCACAATAATCTAAAGCTTTCATTATTATTTTCAACCATCATCTCTTAACTCTACACCAACCCAACATACTTGTCAACTACCATTAATGAGGTATTATAGGTTGACCTTCACTAAATAACACCTTTAACTTAGTGTGACATGGCATATTTGTAGTGTGACATGGCTTTTTTTATTATTTTCCTTAGGAGGCCTGTTTAGACCCCAAATTTCCTCTAATTTGAGTGTGGATCTGTTAAACCTCTTTAGAGGACTTTTTGTAATTATAAAAGGGAGAATGGTAGTAAGAATCAGGGTTGTATTTTTTATTTGGAAGGGTTAGAAGCATTCTAGTTGATGTATCACAGACACATATGACAAACTCTTAGTAAGTTTTGAAGACTGTATATTCTGGAATGAAGCATATAATATAAGCCATGTTCTTATCTATATTTTTTGGTTATATTTTATGATCAGTTTGATCACCCGGTTTGAGATTTCATTTTTTGATAAAGGTTTTTTTATCCTAAGATGATTTTAAACTTGTGGACTTAACTAAATTCTTTATGGACTATTTTTAATTTATGATCTTGAAATTATTGTGGCTTATGCTATTGTTTCAATCTTGGATGTTCAGATCTTCAAAGTTGTTTATTGATTAGTAATTATATGTTTTTTACATTTATTTACCATATCCATACTGTGAAAATCCTCATAGCAGATCTAAGAGATGATGTGTACCTCAAAAGAAGATTAAGCAGGAAAATAGAAAAAGAGTGAGCAATGCAGTGTAAAAGAGCAGTAGAATTATTATACAGTAGAACTCGGATAGAAGCGGAATAACATCACACACTAATTCATTAATCACAATATGGACAAATAAATAATACAATGGTGAGGATTCGAATGCCAAGGTGGCAATTAGAATTAGAATTCATGGAGTAGATCCAAAGATCACTGGTGTGTCATCAAAGCACAACTAGAAGTCCTGATCATCATCAGTGGAGTCATCAATGCACAAGTAATTGTCAACCAAATATCAAACTGAGTCTAACTGAGTGTGGTAGGTGTAACTGGCACATGGAGGCACTAACTGAATGAAGGAGGCTCAGTGGAGGGCGCATGAGGAGCTAACTGGAGTCAGAATAGGCAGTCTAGTCTCGCTAGAGGTCCATCGGAGTGATACAGTCAGCTGAGAGACAATCTAGCCTTAAATCAAGGAAATATCTAAAGATAACTCAACTAAATGAAGTGCAACTGAGTGGTAGGTGAGGGAGGGCGCCTGGGATGCATGCAATTCCATGCAGGGTGCACTAAGCACTAGGAGGGCTAAAATTTAACAGAAAGAAGCTCCCGGGGCTAGATAACTGAGGGCTAGGTGCTATGACTGATGACTAGGATGCATGCAAAATCATGACTGCATGCATGACTAAAAATGGAAAAATGGAGAATGCTATTAGGACTAGGATGGAGTATAGGACATGGTATAAGAGCATGTTGAGAGTATTGTCTATCTCCATTCCTAAGAGTTTTTTGCAGGTTATTATCAAGATTTTGAGTGCAGCAGTTGCAACAGTTTCTCCATTTTTGCAGCAGTAGCAGTTGCAGACATTTTCTATTGTTTTTGCAAGTCTTCTGAAACAACTTCCATGAATTTGGAAGAAATTACTCATCTTTCCCATTCACCTATGATCAATGGAAACCACAGATGACAGCACATTTGAAGAGACATGGTCTCTTTGATTATTGTTTTGAAAGAGAGTTCGAATCTTCTGAAGAAGAGAATGATTGGTTAAATGAAGGTGACATAGCCTCTGCAGCCATGATGTTTGCTATGTCTCAATGCATGGTACACAATTTCTTTTCTGCTGAATCTCCAAAAGAGATATGGGCCTATCTGGATGAAAGATTTGGCAAACAGAACGAAGGGATCGATCAAACCCATTTCGAGAGAAATCCCACTGATGCATTCGCCCTCCTTGATGATCTCTCTGATCATGAATCAGTATAAAACATATCTCATATTAAAGTTGTCCACAAAGAAGAAGAACTTGCAGATTCTACACTCATGCTCCAAATTTCTTCTATTTTGAATTTTGTGCTAGCTCACACTCTAGAAACTACAGAGGTTCTTAAATCCTCTCTTTCACAAGAGTCTATTGGTTTGCATCATGATCTATTCAATGTTTCGGAGGCCAAATCAACCATTGGAGGTAATACATTCGCTCTCCTTGATCAATCACCTCTTATATATTATTGTAAGATCATTTTTTCATGATCTCATAATTTTATTGAAGATGAAGGCCATTTCCATTCACTTGGGATAATTTCTCATGCATTTCATGGTTTAGATCTCACGTCTAATGGTTCAAAGGAGATCTTAAGAAACCATCTTTCAAGTCTTGTATCTGATTTGGATTCCAAGAAATCACTGACATTTGATGGTTCTTTTGGGCATAATCTCACCCATGATGGTTTGAAGGAGAAAACAAAAGACTATCTACACATTCATGGTTTTGATCATACCTCAGTTGATTCGAATCACAAGTTCCAGGATCATCCTCATACTTTTGGATTTGTTCTCATCACATTTGATCTGAAGATCAAGTACAAGCACCTGATTTTTGAGCATGATCCACTTCTTCCCAAGAAGAAGATACCTCTAGACATATGACCAAGCATCACACGTGCTTGAGTTTGGAGCATTTATTTTGTGTGTGTGCCTTACAGTCTATTTTGAGGGGGGGTATTTTTCCCATGATGTTTTTTACATTTCCTCAGTTTATTGACTGTTATTATTATTCATTGTATTGGGTGACCTTTGGTCTCAGTTACCAGGGCCCAGGATGGATTAAGGGGGGGTGTTGGGATATTCCTATACTCCATCCTAGTCCTACAAGCATTATCCATTTTTGCATTTTCAGTCATGCATGCATTTTGCATGCCGTCATGATTTTGCAAGCATGCATGCAATTGCATGCATCCCAGTCATTAGTCCTAGCACCTAGCCCTTAGTTAGTACACCCTGCATGAAATTGCATGCATCCTAGGCGCCCTCTCTCACCTACCACTCAGTTTCACTTCAATTAGTTGAGTTATCTTTATATTTTTCCTTGATTTAAGGCTATAATGACTTTCAATTGACTGTATGACTTCTATGGACCTCCAGTGAGACTAGACTGCCCATTTTGACTCAAGTTAGCTCCTCATGCGCCCTCCACTGAGCCTCCTTCATTCAGTTCATGCCTCCATGTGCCAGTTACACCTACCACACTCAATTAGACTCAGTTTGACATCTAGTTGACAATTACTTGTGCATTGATGACTCCACTGATGATGAGTAGGACTCCTAGTTGTGCTTTGATGACACTCTATTGATTTGATGATCCCTCCATGAAGGCTAATTCAAATTGCCACCTTGGAATTCAAATCCTCTCACCATTGTATTATTTATTGTTCATATTATGATTAATGAATCAGTTTGTGATGTTATTCTACTTCTATCTGACTTCTACTGTATCGTAATTCTGTTGTTCCTTTACACTACATTGACCACTCTTCTGTTTATTTTCGTGCTTAATCTTAATCTTTGTTGTGAGGTATACATCAGCTGTTAGATCTACTGTGAGGATTTTCACAGCAGATCTAAGAGATGATATATACCTCAAAAGAAGATTAAGCAGTAAAATAGAAGAATAGTGAACAATGCAGTGTAAAAGAAATGTAGAATTATTATACAGTAGAACTCGGATCGAAGCAGAATAACATCACACACTAATTCATTAACCACAATATAGACAAATAAATAATACAATAGTGAGGATTTGAATTCCAAGGTGGCAATTCGAATTAGCCTTCATGGAGTAGATCAAAACATCACTAGAGTGTCATCAAAGCACAAATAGAACTCCTGATCATCATCAGTGGAGTCATCAATGCACAAGTAACTGTGAACCAGTTGTCAAACTGAGTGTGGTAGGTGTAACTGGCACATGGAGGCACGAACTGAATGAAGGAGGCTTATTGGAGAGTGCATTAGGAGCTAACTGGAGTCAGAATAGGCAGTTTGCTCTCACTGGAGGTCCATCGGAGTGATATAGTTAGTTGAGAGTCAATCTAGCCTTAAATCAAGGAAAGATATAAAGATAACTCAACTAACTAAAGTGCAACTGAGTGGTAGGTGAGCGAGGGCACCTAGGATGCATGCAATTGCATGTAGGGCGTACTAAGCACTAGGAGGGATAAAACTAAATAGAAAGAAGCTCCCTGGGCTAGCTAACTGAGGGCTAGGTGTTGGGACTCATGAGTGGGATGCATGCACAATCATGAGTGCATGCAAAATGCATATATGACTGAAGATGCAAAAATGGAGAATGTTGTTAGGACTAGGATGGAGTATAGGAACATCCC
Source organism: Larix kaempferi (assembly GCA_027924585.1). NCBI lineage: Eukaryota > Viridiplantae > Streptophyta > Pinopsida > Pinales > Pinaceae > Larix > Larix kaempferi. The sequence continues at coordinate 9,923,802 of BSBM01000428.1, forward strand.
AACACCCCCCCTTAATCCATCTTGGGCCCTGGTAACTGAGACCAAAGGTCACCCAATACAATGAATAATAACAACAGTCAATAAATCGAGGAAATAGGGAAAACCTCATGGGAAAAATACCCCCCCTCAAAATAGACTGTAGGGCACATCAAAAATAAATGCTCCAAACTCAAGCAGGTGTGATGCTTGGTCATATGTCTGGAGGTATCTTCTTCTTTGGAAGAAGTGGTTCATGCTCAAAAAGCATGTGCTTGTACTTGCTCTTCAGATCGAATGTGATGAGAACAAATCCAAAAGCATGAGGATGATCCTGGAACCTGTGATTTGAATCAGTTCAGGTAGGATCAAATCCATAAATGTGTAGATAGTCTTTTGTTTTCTCCTTCAAACCATCATGGGTGAGATTATGCCCAAAAGAACCATCAAATGTCAGTCATTGCTTGGAATCCAAATCAGATCCAAGACTTAAAAAATGGCTTCTTAAGATCTCCTTTGAACCATTAGAGGTGAGATCTAAACCATGAAATGCATGAGAAATTATCCCAAGTGAATGGCAATGGCCTTCATCTTCCATAAACTTCTGAGAGCATGAAAAAATGATCTTACAGTAGTAAATAAGAGGTGAGTGATCAAGGAGAGAAAATGCATTAGCTCCAATTGCTGATTTGAGCTCTAAAACATTCAATAGATCATGATGCAAACCAATAGACTCTAGTGCAAGAGAGGATTTAAGAACCTCTATAGTTTCTAGAGTGTGAGCTGGCACAAAATTCGAAATAGAAGAAAATTGGAGCATGAGTGTAGAATCTGCAAGTTCTTCTTCTTTGTAGACAACTTCAATATGAGATATGTTTGATACTCATTCATGATCAGAGAGACCATCAAGGAGGGCGAATGCATCACTTTGCTTGCTCTTGAAATGGTTTGGACCAATCCCTTCATTCTGTTTGCCAAATATTTCATCTAGATGGGCCCATAGCTCTTTTTGAGATTCAATAGAAAAGAAGTGGTGTACCATGCATCGAGACATAGCAAACAACATGGCTGCAGATGCTCTTTCACCTTCATTTAACTAGTCATTCTCTTCTTCAGAGGATTCAAACTCTCTTTCAATAGAATAATCAAAGAGACCATTTCTTTTCAAATGTGCTATCATTTGTGGTTTCCATTCATCATAGTTGAATGGAGAAAGAGGAGTAATTCCTTCCAAATTCATGGAAGTTTTTTCAGAAGACCTGCAAAAACAATAGAAAATGTTTGCAACTTCTACTACTGCAAAAGTGCAGAAACTGTTGCAACTGTTGTACTCGAAATCTTGATAATAACCTGCAAAAAAATCTCAGGAATGGAGATAGACAATATTCTCAACATGCTCTGATACCATGTGAAAATACTCATAGCATATCTAAGAGATGATGTATACCTCACAGGAAGATTAAGAAGGAAAATATAAGAAAAGTGAACAATGCAATGTAAAAGATAAGTAGAATTATTATACAATAGAACTCGGATAGAAGCAAAATAACAATATGGACAAATAAATAATACAATGGTGAGGATTCGAATGCCAAGGTGGAAATTCGAATTAGCCTTCATGGAGTAGATCAAAATATCACTGGAGTGTCATCAAAGCACAACTAGAAGTCCCGATCATCATCAGTGGAGTCATCAATGCACAAGTAACTATCAACCAGATGTCAAACTGAGTCTAATTGAGTGTGGTAGGTGTAACTAGCACATGTAGGCACTAATTGAATGAAGTAGGCCCATTGGAGGGCACATGAGGAGCTAACTAGAGTCAGAATAGGTAGTCTCATCTCACTGGAGGTCCATCAGAGTGATACAGTCAGTTGAGAGTCAATCTAGCCTTAAATCAAAGAAAGATATAAAGATAACTCAACTAAATGAAGTGCAACTGACTGGTAGGTGAGAGAGGGTGCCTAGGATGCATGCAATTGCATGCAGGGCGAACTAAGCACTAGGAGGGATAAAACTGAATAGAAAGAAGCTCCCGGGGCTAGCTAACTGAGGGATAGGTGTTGGGATTGATGACTAGGATGCATGCAAAATGCATGCATGACTGAAAATGCAAAAATGGAGAAAGTTGTTAGGAGAAGGATGTAGTATAAGAAATGGTATCAGAGCATGTTGAGAGTATTTTCTATCTCCATTCCTGAGAGTTTTTTGTAGGTTAGTATCAATATTTAGAGTGCAGCAGTTGCAACAATTTCCCCTCTTTTGCAGCAGTAGCAGTTGCAGACATTTTCTATTGTTTTTGTAGGTCTTCTGAAACAACCTCCATGAATTTGGAAGAAATTGCTCCTCTTTCTCCATTCAACTATGATGAATGGAAACCACAGATGTTAGCACATTTGAAGAGACATGGTCTCTTTAATTATTGTTTTGAAAGAGAGTTTGAATCCTCTGAAGAAGAGAATCACTGGTTAAATGAAGGTGACAGAGCCTCTAAAGCCATGATGTTTACTATGTCTAGATGCATGGTCCACCACTTCTTTTCTGTTGAATCTCCAAAAGAGCTATGGGCCCATCTGGATGAAATATTTGGAAAATAGAATGAAGGGATTGGTCCAAACCATTTCGAGAGCAAGGCCACTGATGCATTCTCCCTCCTTGATGATCTCTCTAATCATGAATCAGTATTAAACATATCTCATATTGAAGTTGTTCACAAAGAAGAAGAACTTGCAGATTCTACATTCATGTTAAAAATTTCCTCTATTTCGAATTTTGTGCCAGCTCACACTCTAGAAATTGAAGAGGTTCTTAAATCCTCTCTTGCACAAGAGTATGTTGGTTTGCATCATGATCTATTGAATGTTTTGGAGGTCAAATCAGCCATTGGAGGTAAGACATTCGCTCTCCTTGATCAATCACCTCTTATTTACTACTGTAAGATCATTTTTTCATGCTCTCAGAATTTTACTGAAGATGAAGTCCATTTCAATTCCCTTGGGATAATTTCTCAAGCATTTCATGGTTTAGATCTCACCTCTAATGGTTCAAAGGAGATCTTAAGAAACCATCTGTCAAGTCTTGGATCTGATTTGGATTCCAAGCAATCACTGACATTTGATGGTTCTTTTGGGCACAAACTCACCCACGATGGTTCGAAGGAGAAAAAAAAAGACTATCTACACATTCATGGTTTTGATCCTACCTCAACTTATTTGAATCATAGGTTCCAAGATCATCCTCATACTTTTGGATTTGTTCTCATCACATTCGATCTGAAGAGCAAGTACAAGCACATGCTTTTTGAGCATGATCCACTTCTTCCCAAGAAAAAGATATCTCCAAATATATGACCAAGCATCACACCTGCTTGAGTTTGGAGCATTTATTTTGTGTGTGTGCCTTACAGTCTATTTTGAGGGGGAGTATTTTTCTGATGAGGTTTTCCCCATTTCCTCGGTTTATTGACTGTTATTATTATTCATTGTATTGGGTGACCTTTGGTCTTAGTTACCAGGGCCCACGATGGATTAAGGGGGGGTGTTGAGATATTCCTATACTCCATCCTAGTACTACTAGCATTATCCATTTTTGCATTTTCAGCCATGCATGCATTTTGCATGCAGTCATGATTTTGCATGCATGCATCCCAGTCATCATTCCCAGCACCTATCCCTCAGTTACCTAGCCCTGGGAGCTTCTTTCTTGTCAGTTTTATCCCTCCTAGTGATTAGTATGCCTTGCATGCAATTGCATACATCCTAGGCACCCTCTCCCACCTACCACTCAGTTGCACTTCAGTTAGTTGAGTTATATTTATATCTTTCCTAGATTTAAGGCTAGATTGACTCTTAACTGACTGTATCACTCCGATGGACCTCCAGTGACACTAGAATTCCTATTATGACTCCAGTTAGCTCCTCATGCGCCCTCCATTGAGCCTTCTTCATTCAATTAGTGCCTCCATGTGCCAGTTACACCAACCACACTCAGTTAGACTCAGTTTGACATATGGTTGATAGTTACTTGTGCATTGATGACTCCACTGATGATGAGGAGGACACCTAGTTGTGCTTTGATGAAACTCTATTGATCTGATGATCACTCCATGAAGGCTAATTCGAATTGCCACCTTGGAATTCGAATCCTCTCACCATTGTATTATTTATGGTTCATATTATGATTAATGAATTAGTGTGTGATATTATTCTGATTCTATCTGTGTTCTACAATATCATAATTATGTTGCTCCTTTACACTGCATTGACCACTCTTCTTTTATTTTCCTGCTTAATATTAATCTTTCTTGTGAGGTATACATCATCTCTTAGATCTGCTATGGGGATTTTCATAGCAGATCTAAGAGATTATTTATACCTCACAAGAAGATTAAGTAGGAAAATAGAACAAGAGTGAGCAATGAAGTGTAAAAGAGCAGTAGAATTCTTATACAGTAGAACTTGGATAGAAGAAGAATAACATCACACACTAATTCATTAATCACAATATGGACAAATAAATAATACAATGGTGGGGATTCGAATGCCAAGGTGGCAATTCGAATTAGCCTTCATGGAGTATATCAAAAGATCACTGGAGTGTCATCAAAGCACAACTAGAAATCCCGATCATTATCAGTGGAGTCATCAAAGCACAAGTAACTGTCAACCAGATGTCAAACTGAGTCTAACTGAGTGTGGTAGGTGTAACTGGCACATGGAGGCACTAACTGAATGAAGGAGGCTCAGTGGAGGGTGCATGAAAAGCTAACTAGAGTTAGAATAGGCAGTCTAGTCTCACTGGAGGTCCATCGGAGTGATACAATCAGTTGAGAGTCAATCTAGCCTTAAATCAAGGAAAGATCTAAAGATAACTCAACTAACTGAAGTGAAACTGAGTGGTAGGTGAGAGAGGGCACCTAGGATGCATGCATTTGCATGCAGGGCACACTAAGCACTAGGAGGGATAAAACTGAACAGAAAGAAGCTCCCGGGGCTAGCTAACTGAGGGCTAGGTGCTCGGACTGATGACTAGGATGCATGCGTAATCATGATTGCATGAAAAATGCATACATGACTGAAAATGAAAAAATGAAGAATGTTGTTAGGACTAGGATGGAGTATAGGAATATCCCAACACCCCCCCTTAATCCATCATGGGCCCTAGTAACTGGGACTAAAGGTCACCCTATACAATGAATAAAAATAACAATCAATAAACCGAGGAAATGGGGAAAACCTCATGGGAAAAATACCCCCCCTCAAAATAGACTATAGGGCACACCAAAAATAAATGCTCCAAATTCAAGTAGGTGTGATGCTTGGTCATATGTATGGAGGTATCTTCTTATTGGGAAGAAGTGGTTCATGCTCAAAAAGCATGTGCTTGTACTTGCTCTTCAGATCGAATGTGATGAGAACAAATCCAAAAGTATGAGGATGATCCTGAAACTTGTGATTTGAATCAGCTGAGGTAGGATCAAATCCATGAATGTGTAGATAGTATTTTTTTTTCTCCTTCGAACCATCATGGGTGAGATTATGCCCAAAATAACCATCAAATGTCAGTGATTGCTTGGAATCCAAATCAAATCCAAGACTTGAAAAATGGTTTCTTAAGATCTCCTTTGAACCATTAGAGGTGAGATCTAAACCATGAAATGCATGAGAAATTATCCCAAGTGAATGCAAATGGCCTTCATCTTCAATAAGCTTCTGAGAGCATGAAAAAATGATCTTATAGTAGTAAATAAGAGGTGAGCGATCAAGGAGAGCGAATGTATTACCTCCAATAGCTTATTTGACCTCCGAAAAATTAAATCGATCATGATGCAAACCAACAGACTCTGGTGCAAGAGAGGATTTAAGAACCTCTACAGTTTCTAGAGTGTGAACTAGCACAAAATTCGAAATAGAAGAAATTTGGAGCATGAGTTTAGAATCTGCAAGTTGTTCTTATTTGTAGACAAATTCAATATGAGATTTGTTTGATACTGATTCATGATCAGAGAGACCCTCAAGGAGGGAGAATGCATCACTTTTCTTGCTCTAGAAATGGTTTGGACCAATCCCTTCATTCTGTTTGCAAAATATTTCATCCAGATGGGCCCATAGCTCTTTTGTAGATTCAACAGAAAAGAAGTGGTGTACCATGCATCGAGACATAGCAAACAACATGGCTACAAATGCTCTTTCACCTTCATTTAATCAGTCATTCTCTTCTTCAGAGGATTCGAACTCTCTTTCAAAACGATAATCAAAGAGACCATTTCTCTTCAAATGTTCTATCATATGTGGTTTCCATTCATCATAATTGAATGGATAAAGAGGAGTAATTCCTTCCAAATTCATGGAAGTTGTTTCAGAAGACCTGCAAAAACAATAGAAAATGTCTGCAATTGCTACTGCTGCAAAAGTGCAGAAACAGTTCTACTTGAAATCTTGATAATAACCTGCAAAAAACTCTCAGGAATGGAGATAGACCATACTCTCAACATGCTCTGATACCATGTGAAAATCCTCACAGCAGATCTAAGAGATGATGTATACCTCACAAGAAGATTAAGCAGGAAAATAGAAGATGAGTGAACAATGCAGTGTAAAAGAGAAGTAGAATTATTATACAGTAGAACTCGGATAGAAGCAGAATAACATCACATAGTAATTCATTAATCAAAGTATGGACAAATAAATAATACAATGGTGAGGATTCGAATGCCAAGGTGGCAATTCGAATTAGCCTTCAATGAGTAGATCAAAATATCACTGGAGTGTCATCAAAGCACAACTAGAAGTCCTGATCATCATCAGTGGAGTCATTAATGCACAAGTAACTGCCAACCAGATGTCAAACTAAGTCTAACTGAGTGTGGTAGGTGTAACTGGCACATGGAGGCATTAACTAAATGAAGGAGGCTCAGTGGATGGAGTATGAGGAGCTAACTGGAGTCAGAATAGGAAGTCTAGTCTCACTGGAGGTCCATCAAAGTGATACAGTCAGTTGAGAGTCAATCTAGCCTTAAATCAAGGAAAGATCTAAAGATAACTCAACTAACTGAAGTGCAATTGAGTGGTAGGTGAGAGAGGGTGCCTGAGATGCATGAAATTGCATGCAGGGAGCACTAAGCACTAGGAGGGATAAAAATGAATAAAAAGAAGCTCCCGGGGCTAGGTGGTGGGACCAACGACTGTGATACATGCTTAGTCAAGACTGCATGAAAATAGCATACATGACTGGAAATGAAAAAATGGAGAATGCTGTTAGGACTAGGATGGAGTATAGGAATATCCCAACACCCCCCCTTAATCCATCCTGGGCCCTGGTAACTAAGACCAAAGGTCACCTAATACAATGAATAATAATAATAGTCAATAAATCGAGGAAACGGGGAAAAACACATGGGAAAAATACCCCCCCTCAAAATAGACTGTAGGGCACACCAAAAATAAATGCTCCAAACTCAAGCAGGTGCGATGCTTGGTCATATGTCTGGAGGTATCTTCTTCTTGGGAAGAAGTGGTTCATGCTCAAAAAGCATGTGCTTATACTTGCTCTTCAAATTGAATGTGTTGAGAACAAATCCAAAAGTATGAGGATGATCCTGGAACCCGCGATTCAAATAAGCTGAGGTAGTATCAAAACCATGAATGTGTAGATAGTCTTTTGTTTTCTCCTTCGAACCATCATGGGTGAGATTATGCCCAAAATAACCATCAAATGTCAGTGATTGCTTGGAATCCAAATCAGATCCAAGAATTGAAAAATGGTTTCTTAAGATCTCCTTTGAACCATTAGAGGTGAGATCTAAACCACGAAATGCATGAGAAATTATCCCAAGTGAATGGAAATGGCCTTCATCTTCAATAAAATTCTGAGAGCATGAAAAAATGATCTTACGGTAGTAAATAAGAGGTGAGTGATCAAGGAGAGTGAATGCATTACCTCCAATTTCTGATTTGACCTTCAAAACATTCAATAGATCATGATGCAAACCAACAGACTCTGGTGCAAGAGAGGATTTAAGAACCTCTGCAGTTTCTAGAGTGTGAGCTGGCACAGAATTCGAAATAGAAGAAATTTCGAGCATGAGGGTAGAATCTGCAAGTTATCTTCTTTGCAGACAACTTCAATATGAGATATGTTTGATACTAATTCGTGATCAGAGAGACCATCAAGGAGGGCGAATGCATCACTTTGCTTACTCTCGAAATGGTTTGGACCAATCCCTTCATTCTGTTTGTCAAATATTTCATCCAGATGGGCCCATAGCTATTTTGTAGATTCAGTAGAAAAGAAGTGGTGTACCATGCATCGAGACATAGCAAACAACATGACTGCAGATGCTCTTTCACCTTCATTTAACCAGTCATTCTCTTCTTTAGAGGATTTGAACTCTCTTTCAAAATAATAATCAAAGAGACCATTTCTCTTCAAATGTGCTATCATATGTGGTTTCCATTCATCATAGTTGAATGGAGAAAGAGGATTAATTCCTTCCAAATTCATGGAAGTTGCTTTAGAAGACCTGCAAAAACAATAGAAAATCTCTGCAACTGCTACTGCTGCAAAAGTGCACAAACTGCTGCAACTACTATACTCGAAATCTTGATAATAACCTGTAAAAAATTCTTAGGAATGGAGATAGACAATACTCTCAACATGCTCTGATACCATGTGAAAATCCTCACAGCAGATCTAAGAGATGATGTATACCTCACAAGAATATTAAGCAGGAAAATACAAGAAGAGTGAACAATGCAGTGTTAAAGAGCAGTAGAATTATTATACAGTAGAACTCGTATAGAAGCAGAATAACATCACACACTAATTCATTAATCACAATATGGACAAATAAATAATACAATGGTGAGGATTCGAATGCCAAGGTGGCAATTCGAATTAGGCTTCATGGAGTAGATCAAACGATCAATGGAGTGTCATCAAAGCACAACTAGAAGTCCTGATCATCATCAATGGAGTCATCAATGCACAAGTAACTATCAACCAAATGTCAAACTGAGTCTAACTAAGTGTGGTAGGTGTAACTGGCACATGGAGGCACTAACTGAATGAAGGAGACTCAATGGAGGGTGCATGAGGAGCTAACTGGAGTCATAATAGGCAGTCTAGTCTCACTGGAGGTCCATCGGAGTGATATAGTCTGTTGAGTGTCAATCTAGCCTTAAATCAAGGAAAGATATAAAGATAACTCAACTAACTGAAGTGCAATTGAGTGGTAGGTGAGAGAGGGTGCCTGGGATGCATGCAATTGCATGTAGGGTGCACTAAGCACTAGGAGGGCTAAAACTGAATAGAAAGAAGCTCCCGGGGCTAGCTAACTGAGGGTTAGGTGCTGGGACTGATGAATGGGATGCATGCAAAATCATGACTGCATGCAAAATGCATGCATGACTGAAAATGCAAAAATGGAGAATGTTGTTAGGACTAGGATGGAGTATAGGAATATCCCAACACATACTTGATTCCTTCAACTATTTACAAGAATCAAACCATTTTTTCCAGTTTTTCAGATTGGATGTTCTAACTTGTGCCTTTGTTGTCTAGGTACAATTTCTAGTACAAACATATTTTGGCGCCGTTGCTGGGGACATAGGTGAAGAAGATCTTCCCTGGGTTTGACATTAATAGATCTGGTTTTGAAGATGAACACAATTATTATATTAATTTCATAGACTACATTTTTCACCTATTTGTTTAAGGAACGGAATTGTGGCTTCTAAAAATTTTGGGACTAGATAAAATACTACATCTCCCTTGCATCCAGGAATTTCAGATCCAGAGTAGATTTTGAAGGATGCTAGGAAAAAATTAAGCTCTACCTTGCCTACAAGATTTCACTATCCTTCATATTTAGTAATACCTAGTCAGTCACAACAAACTTCTCCTTCTGTAAATTTACAACCCGAGAAAGAAGAAAAGGAACAAGATTTGTCTCTTTGTATCCCTACCATTCAAGTTGACAATTTTTTAGGTTTACACTAATTCTTTATCATCTAAAAAGGTCAAAGCTGAACTCTTAGATTCAGGGGGGTTTTCATTGAAATCTAAAATTCCACCTTATACTCCATGAGTAGGATCCCATTTAATCAGCTTAAAATTAATAATCCTACTTCCCCATCAAGTTAGATTAAATCCAATAGTCCTTCTCCACCAAGCTATTTTAACCCAAACATGGCTAGTCATCCTCTTGATATGATGGATCGTATAGTGGTTGCAAGATATGCCCCATTGGTCTTGCCTCATCCCCTTAATGCCCTTCCTCGAGGTGATTACCAGAAATATCTTCCTCGGTTCAATGGTCAAGGTGAGGTTACTACAGAAGTACACTGGAATGCCTTCTTCCGTTATGTTGATAATCAAAACATTGAGATTAAAGATGTTTGGATGCAGATGTTTGTACAAAGTCTAGATGGAGAGGTGAGAAAATGGTTCAGAGAATTACTAGCAAAATCCATAGATGGGAAAGAAGCCTTAGAGGAGGTGTTTATGAGACAATGGGGGGACATTAAATATTATCTTTATTACATCACTGAATTTGGAGCATTGAAAAGAAAACAAAATGAGACAGTTATAGATTTTTCAAAGCGATTCAATAAGATGTACAATAAGATACCCGCTGAAATACAGCCTTTTGAGACATCAGGAAAGCTCACTTATGCTAATTCTTTTGATTTTGACTTTTCTTTTTTATTAAGAGAGAGAAGGTATGTATCTTTGTTAAACATGTAGGAGGCTGCATTGGAAGTTGAGTCCAATATGTTGGCTTCAAGCAAACTTAAGGATAAATCAGAATATCAAGTGCATGATAAAAAGGGTAAAAATGAAATGATGCCATCAACTTCTACAACAAAAATATCAGAAAATAAAATGGATGAAATGACCAAGTTGATTAAAAATTTGTATGCAAAAATCAATAGATTGGAAATGGAAAATAAGAATAAAAAAAGACCTATGCAAGAAGGAGATCAAAATCCAAATCAATTCAGAGGTCCTTTTGTTCCTATATTCTTAACCAGAGAAAGAAGGAATAATGCAATTCAAAGAGAAAGGAGAGATAATGAGGATAAGAGAATTCAACCCCCATTTAAAAATAATTTGCTATAAGTAGAGGAGGTTGAGGATTTAGAATTTGAAGACTTAGATTAGAATATTAGTCATCTTGGAGAACAGTCATCTGAAGGATTTCTCACCAAAACTCATTATCAAAATTCTGAATATTTTGATCCAGATGCTCATCAACAACAAAATGATCTCAGTTATACATCTTCAGCTGATATTTATCAAGTAGATCCAACGAAATCCTATAATCTAAGATTTGGTGCTAAGCAAGTTTCTCAAATTCCTAAGAAGAATGTAGATGCTCCAATTAAACAGTTTCCTGATCCATCATTGGAGAAGAAGCATAATCATTAGGTTAACAAATCTAAGCTTGCATAAATTGAAGAAATTAATAAGAATGTCCAAACTTTCAATTTTGAATATCAGCTCAGTAAGTCAAGATTCTGGTTCCATTAACAAAGTTGATGAAAACACCTTCATATAGAGATATTGCATATAGAATGTTGAGTTCACAAACTAATCAAGTTCCTTCTAATACTGAAAACCTACAAGATGAGCATCCCACCATTACCTTTGGTCCTTCTTCACCTGACAAAGCTGGAAATAAGTCAAACTTTCCTCCTCCTTTTCACATCACCTTAACAGTTCATGAGTAAATGTTACATAATTGTCTGTTAGATTCTGGAGCTTCTCATACTCTTATGCCCAAAGCAGTCAGGGAAGCCTTAGTTTTGATCGTTAAAACTCCCTATCATGACTTGTTTTCTTTTGATTCAAGAGAAGTTAAGTGTTTAGGAGTGATCAAAGATATTGTTGTTAGCCTTGCACAATTACCAATGAAGAGTGTCATCATGGATGTGGTCATTGTTGATATTTCACCTAAGTTTGGCATGTTACTATCAAGATCCTGGGAAAAAAGAGTAGGAGGCACCTTGCATATGGATTTGTCCTATGCTACTATTCCAGTTTTTGGAGGAGAGCATAGAAGGTTATACAGAGATGTACAACTAGCATATTTGGTAAGTGATAATAATAATCCAACAAATCACCCAATTTATGCTGTGGAAGAAGATATAGGATCTTGTATGTTACATTTGAGTAATGAAGATAAAACTGGTATTTTGCGAGTACAAAAGGAAGCACCAACCCGACACAGTACTGAAAATCAGGATGATTTATGGCAAATGTATTTCTATGGTTCATTCTCAAAGAAGGAGCAGGAGCGAGTATTGTTCTCATTTCTCTAGGACGTGATATTATATGTTTAATTTATAAATTAGAATTTCAAACTACTAACAATACAACTGAGTATGAAGCATTAATACTTGGGCTAAGAGATGCAAAATATTTGGGAATTCAACAACTCACTGTTTTTGGTGACTCTGAATTAGTGGTTCAATAGGTGAAGGACATTTATCAATTAAAACAAGAATTGTTGAAAGTATACATGAATGAGGTATGGGATATGGTGGATAATTTCTTCCAAGCATTAAATATATATTTTATTCCTAGGGATCATAACCAAACAACAGACTCACTAGATTTGGTAGCCACTTATTTCAGAATTCCAAAACAAACTCAATTGAAATATCCTATTGAATTTAGGTATAGACCTTCAGTGCCAGATAACAACAGATAATGGAGAGTATTTCAACATGATCTGGAAATTAATTTTTTTTTGGAATTGAATGGTGAATTATCTACTTCATTGATTGATCAAGATCAGGATAATGAATTTGATGATAATGCTACATACTCTGAAAATTCAATTGCTGACCATAAAAAAATTGAATTGAAAGGAAATTTTATTCCAAAGGGTCTTGTTCCCCTTGAAAGATTTTTTTTATAAAGATGATACTTTGTTGAAGCCCATTATGTAGTCCTCAGAAGAAAATGTCCTAAGATGTAATATTGGTAGTGTGGATCAACCTAAGATGGTCAAAGTCTCTAAAGCACTCTCAGATGGAGAAAGAAACATGTATGTTAAGTTACTGAAAGAATTTGTTGATATCTTTGCATGGTCTTGTGAGGATTTGAAGACTTATTACCCAAGTATAATCCAACACAAAGTTCCATTGAAGACAAACACAAATCCTTTTAGACAAAAATTAAGAAGAATTAATCCAGCATTGCTTCCAGTTATAGAAAAATAAGTTAAAAAACTGTTAGATGTAAATATTATAGTACCTCTTAGATATTCTTCTTGGTTAGCCAATTTGGTTCCAGTACGTAAGAAAAATGATGAAATCAAGTTGTGTGTGGATTTTCGTAATTTTAATAGGTCTTCCCTTAAATATTATTATCCACTGCCTAAGATTGAGCAGATTTTAGAAAAGGTGGTGGGTGCCCAAAGAATGTCAATGATTGATGGGTTCTCAAGGTATAATCAGATTGTAGTGCATCCCGAAGATAGGGAAAAAACAACATTTACTACTCCATGGGGGACATTCATGTATGATAAAATTCCTTTTGGTCTCATGAATGCAGGTGGGACTTTCCAAAGAGCTATAGATATATAGCCTTTGTAGATGAAAAAGAAAAATTTGTGGTAATTTATCTGGATGATATTACTGTCTTTTCCAGTTCTAATCAAGAACATATTAAGCATCTTAGACAAACATTCTTGAAGTGTAGAAAATATGGATTGTCCCTAAATCCCAAGAAATCTCATTTTTCTGTTAAGGAGGGTAAACTTCTAGGTCATATTGTTTTAGCAGATGGAATCAAGATAGATCCTGAACGTGTCAAAGCTATTCTTAAAATAATTATTCCAAGAAGTAAGAAGGATGTTCAGTCATTTGTTGGAAAGATAAATTTTTTAAGATGGTTTATCCCTAACTTTGCAGAGACTATAAAGCAGATAACATCAATGTTAAAAAAGGATCAGGAAGTAAGGTGGACAGCTGAAGCAAGATCTTCATTTGAAAGAATTAAACAAGCTTTCATGGAAGCTCCAGTGCTGGTAAGCCTAGATTTTTCAAAAGATTTTATGACCTTCTCTTTTGCATCTCAAGATACTATAGTAGCTGTTGCTATAGGTCAAATATGCACTTCTTTGTCCGTGATCACATTTAGCTATTGATCACACAAAAGGACAACTTGGATTGAAGAGCATGATGACCCTAGATGATGAATGGCCTAGAATTACCCCTCTGCAGCTGACAAAACTCTCTTTTTACCTACTTTTAGGGAAAAACACTACCCTACAAGCATGATAGTAGCGTTTTCCTCCTGAAATACTCTACTCCACTTCATTAAAGTAGCGTTTTCCCTTAGAAATACTCTACTTTGCTTCAATAGAGTAGCGTACAGCTTCAAAAATCTTGCAAACGCTGGTTGTAAAGAAGGGAAGTTGCATGTTGAATGCTACTCCACTTAAGAAAAGTAGAGTACACCTTAAAAAGTAATCAAAAATATATTAATTTGACGAATTGGGATTAGTTGAAGTTGGTTTTGCAACTTCCCAATCAAACTACCTCTCAATCCAAACTGCCTACCTTGTCCCATAAATACAAGGGGGATAGATGAGAGAGAGGAGGAGAAACTATGCATTAAGGGTTGTTTGTTAAATTTTCAGAATTTACTTCAATTTGATCTAGGATCTTAACTGAGAGAACAACATGTACATCAAATCTATAGCATATAAATCATGGACACAATAATGCAAGAACACAAGAGACACAGAGTTTACTTGGGGAAAACCATAAAGGTGAAAAACCCCAATAACTTCCTCAGAGATAGATAGAGCAATGATACAACCAGAATACAAGAGATAGTCTTCTCATAGCAGCAGAGTCTCCTCCTCCACAAGTGCGCCACTCTACCAAGTGTGAGTGAGAGAATAGAATGTGTAAAATGAGAGAGACACACTCTCTATTTATACACTAACTTGACTTTACCTTTACTCAACTAGGTCGGCCTCAACTTAACCACTTAACATAATGCTGACTCGGCCGACCCCCACTAGGGTGGTCTAATATCCCATCAAGTATAAGTTACAACACTTACAATATAAATGAAGACACTTCTGTATAGAGGAATAATAACATCTCTATAGGAATACAATATACATATATGTGAAATACATTCCGAAGTTACATATACATCAACACTCCCTCTTAAATAGGAAGGTATTTCTCGACACAGGTCTTCTAGCACAAGTCTTCTTCTCTGGATCATCGTCACTGGATAATTGTCATCGAGTCATCATCATCGTCACTACTGCTGCTATCTCAATCAATCTCTGAATCTACTCGTAATAGGAAGTTCTACAGAGCCAGTCCTTTTTCATATTGGATGTAGGCCCACCACCTGTAGGTCTTCGTCATCATTGGCCATACTGTAGAATCCTCAAGACTTATTACGTGCATCACAAAACCTCGAAAGAGCATCCTAGGCTGTTACGAGCACACGACTCTACCTATAAGATATCCCAGGGCCATATTATATGTGACCTCACCACAAAACCTCGCAAGAGCATCCCAAGCTGCTATGAGCACACAACTCTACCTATAGGATCTCCCAGGGACAGATTATATGTAGTCACCACAAAACCTCGCAAGAGCATCCCAGGATGTTACAAGCATGTAGCTCTACCTATAGGATCTCCTAGGGACAGATTATATGTGGTCATGGCAAAACCTCACAAGAGCATCCGAAGACTTATTACGGGCACACAGCCCAACCTATCGGATCTCCCAGGGACATATTATATGCCATAGGACAAAACCTCGAAAGAGCATCTGTCAAATATCCCAAGGATAGATTATATGCCATAGGAAAAACCTCAAAAGATTATCTGTATATCTCCCAGGGCCAAATTATATGTCCCCCCAGAGCAAAACCTTGTAAGAGCATTTGCCAGATATCCCAGGGCCAAATTATATGCCATAGGCAAAACCTCGAAAGACTATCTGCAAATCTCCCAGGGCCAAATTATATGCTCATCTGCACAACCTGATCCACAGCCATAGAGTATCAACCTGATACTCACCATACATCATCCTGATCATCATCACTGCAACATCCTGCTGCAAGTCATCTAGAGCAACATCCTGAAGCTCGTCATCCATGATCATCCTGATCATATCATGCATCTAACTGATGCATACTAAGTATCTACCTGATACATATCATCATACATGATCCACCTGATCATACTATGTATCTGTTGAGCTATTTATATATCACTATAGATAGCCTTCATAAAATGTCAACCCGGGAAGGTAGACTTAGAGGCACAAGCACAGGAAATGCAAGATTGGAATCTAAACTAGTCTAACCTAATGTCTGAAAACACACACTATTTGAAATCAAATCTAAAGCTAAGAAAACTTGAAATTGAAAGGAAACTAATCTAGTGCTAAAATATAAAGCAAGAAATTGAATTTGAAATTCATTATGCTAAAAAGAAAATTTGAATCTAATCAATCTATAATGTCTCTATTCCTAAACAAAACACTTATAAATCAACCTCTAAGAATAACGAGAGCTGAAATGCATTGCTTTAAAAATGAAATATAAATTTGATCTAGTTCTAAGGCTTTTGCTTATGAAAATCAAAACAGTGCTGAACTGAAGCAAAAAGGTGCAAAACAGAACAGGAAGTGCAGAATGAAACAGGTGCAGAATGGAACAGTAACACTTCTTGCTTTGTTTCAAACTCAAATTAATTTCTAGTTTCTCGTTTCCATTTTAATTTAGTTTCTAGTTTTCCCTGTTTTCTATATTCTATTTTACTATTCTATTCTTCAATCTACAAAAGCCATAATTAAAATTTCCACTTTCCATAAATAACATGAAACCTATTTATCCAAAATGCTAACTCTATTCTTAATTATTTCTATCAAATTATTCATCTAAAATCAAACCTACATTAATCCCATGCTACTTTCATATATAAAACAACAATCCATCAACATTCAACCTATTTCTATGAATCTAATTCTACAAATCTGTAATATAAGTTAATCTAGAATTTAACTATTAACAAGTAATCTAACTACATTAACAGAATGCATTCAATTGAATCTACAGTGCTATGATCGGAATCCTAATATGTTCATTATTTTAATAGAAATCTACAATCTAATATATACACAATCTAAGCTTGGCAAACAGATTCAAAACTTGAACAATGTTATCCTCTACAGCGTGCTTCTATCTCCTGCAATCACACTATCTCTTCATGCCTAAAAATTTAATGAAACATTTTCACTTTCAATCTTAATCAAATACCCTACGCTCCGTGCATTGAGCAAACTGTAATAGAATGAAATATGAACTATATATCTTTCTAATCTATCATTTATAAAACAGATTCAATAACACAGTAATATAGAAAGCAATGATCTCTTAAAAAAACACAACTCTAACATCTACTATAATGAAATGAGGAGATCCACTACCTCTGTTGGTGGGCCCTCCCACAGAGATAGAGATCTCTGCTATGCCTCAGGAAATATCAACTATCATTCTATATCCTTTCAAATAGAGATAATTCGTTCAAAGGCACGCCTTGCTAAACATAGTAAACCAGCTTCATATATTCCAAATGCTTTCAGCAATACTCATTTCAAGAGTTGTATACATCCATATCTCTCTTCTATTTCCATCTCAAGCTTTATTTATACATGAACAGATGGAAAAAATCCATCCCAAAATTCAGAAATTCGAGCAACTACCTAGAAAACGGCCAACACCAAATCTGGCAAAACCACGTCTGTTCCGGAAGGGATTTCTCCACATTCGTTCAGAAAATCTGAAAAATGCCCGCGTTTAGGGGTAAATGGGGCCATTTGTGAAGTGGGTTTCGAACCGTTTTGAACAATTCCCAACCATTTGCTCAGAAATTGAGCCCGAAATCAGGGTCCTGATCAAGGATGGAAATGCCATTTTGAGCAAATGACATCCCCAGAACAACACTGGATAACTGCACCTGCGTCCTGGAAGCGATTGGAAATCAAACAAGATGTTATCCTGAGCAACAAAATCCCCCAAATCTGTGGTTCAGCCAACATAGATCTTCTTTGGAGTGCCGGGACAAGCGTTGGGCCAAATAACCAAAAGAGTCCTGCATAAAAGAAATAAAGACTCATTAATTGACCCATTATTAAATGAAAACTAAAGGTTCCATTATATACATAAAACAAAGCAAAATAATAAATAAACAATTAAAAAGTCACTTACCAAAGCTCCTAGCAATGTTGCTCTTCAAAAGGCATAACCATGCACAAAACAACACTAAATAAAGCTGATGATTACTTGGTTTCATGAGACTTAAACTAGAAAATATTGTGCTGAACAGTCAAAATAGGAGGCCAACATCTCCCCTAGACTGAAGATCTTGCATGACCCTATGCAACAAAGTTTCAGACAAACAAAATTTGAAACTCATAATAGATGATCAAGCCTTGGATCAAACTCTAGAAACTGAGGCTGAAGTGCCTAACATACTCCTGTAATTTCTTTGTCAACTTAAAATTTCTCTGCCTGAAGTAATCAATTCCCTATGCTGAAGTATCAGATTTATGAGAGTAGGTGAAACAAAGATATTTTCATGACCCTTTTTTTCCCCCAGACCGAGAGCTTGCATGCTACAAACTCGGGTCTGGCTAACAACTGTTCATATTCTGAGGGTTCATGCCAGTCCAGCATTGTGGAGACAGGAAAAGAGAATACAGCAAGTTAACAGCAATCAGATAGTCAATTCAAAGACAAGGGAGAATTTCATCAATCTTTCTCTTTGCTGGGGATGGTAAAAACAAAAACAACCCGAAAGAATGATGGCAAAGGGTGGTAATGATAGGAAGTGAAGGTAATGATAACAGTGGACGTGGTGGAAAAATCATTGTGAGCTGTGGCACACCTGCCCATGTTGTAGTGAATTATACCCATATTAGGACATGTTTAATTCACCGTAGCTTCTTGGCATTTACGAATTAGATCAATTGTTATAAATTTTATTAAAGATTGCAAATCAATAATAAAGAATGAAATATTGCCAAAGGTTAACACCATAAAAAATGATTTATAAATAAACGTTGGTGAATTAATTAAATAAATGCCAAGGTTATTATGGTAATCCATAGCTCATCGAACTTTGTATTAAAGGCAAAAGCATTTGATTATAATCATAATCCTTAACAATTAAGACTTGGCCAATCATACAACGTTCATTACGTTCATTACCCTTACCATTGAACATGCCAATTTTTCAATTTTTATTTCGACACCCCATCCGGCACTCAATCTGGCACTTCAGCAATTTAAAATACAGAGATACTTCCAGGCTGATACGGACAAACAATAATTACCAGCATATGTTGAAGGAGTGATAATCACCAGCATAGCAGTAATATTATCAGTAAGGACAAATAACTGTCTTTCCAACTTTCGTGAGTTGAAAAGACAATTAAAACTGCCTAAAAAAAATCAAATAACTGCTTGGAAAATTGAATAACAGCCTGAAAATTTTGTTTTATCAGCAGGCTCCTTGCACAGTTACCATTATTTAGTGGTTGTGTCCTTAGCTTTAATGTGTTTGAATCGTGAGCCAAACAACAGAGCCTATCACCTTCTTCAAAAGTTTTCTTCTTCAACAATTTGTCATGGCATTTAGTCCTCTAATTCTATATTAAATCAGTTCATGGACAGCATCTTGTTTAATTTCATCAAGCCCATGAATTGCATCAACCTCTGCTCCTAAGCTTCATCTAAATTCAGGCTCAATTGTGCAGCAATATGAAAGGTCTTCAACTGAAATTCTATAGGGAGCAATAGTGATATTAAAGCAAATAAATGTCTTTGAAAATATACCACTTGTGTGAGTTGCAAAATGAAGTAAAAATGGTTGAAAATTTATTTTACCCCAACAAGCTTGTGGCACAATTACCTCAGTTCAAGGTTGCTGCTTCACCTGATCACACAGGAAACTGAGCTGAGTTATGAAACCAATTTTTATCAATAATAAAAAAAACAAACAATCAGGAATGCAAACTTCAATCAATCACCCTTACTTCTATGTAACTATAATTCTCAACAATCATAAATGCAGACTTCATTCTTGTCATTCATACAGAACTTTTTCCACCAAGACATGTGCCACAAGGCAAGGGGAATACTAACAGAAGCTAATGGGGTACTGGTCCACTTTGACTCAGCTTCACACAGGACAGTTTGAGTAGTGCAACAAATAGTACTGAAATTCTCAGCTATGTTCAGGACTCAGAAAATAGCAGGCATAAACCCCTTTTTTACAAGAATCAGGTAACCAAAATTCAGAGCAGCTGGAGATGATTATCAACTGGCTGAATTTCTTAAACAGTTTCTTTAAATTTTATTGAACCACCCTTACGACTTCTCTTTTACCTTTACATAGGTACATTGTTCATACAAACAAGTATAGATGAGGCTTTTAAAGGAGATATTAGAGTTAGAACCCACTGCCAGCGAGCCCGTTCAGTACTCCGGTGGGGTAACTGTAACATCTAAGAAGATTCTTCCCCAGGCAGATGCCCCATTTCCAATAGGCCTGTTCAGCACCCTGATGGGTTTGCCTGTTTATACCACAGGTCGGTACCCGCTGCCAGCGGACCTGTTCAGTATCCTGGCGGGTTAACCTCTTGCACCCGTTTTCTATCAGAGGCCCTTGTCCCAATTTCATCTTAAAGATAAAGTTTATGATTTGCTCAAGCATAGATGAGTGGGGGAGCTACTTTGAAAACCATCTAGGAGTGGGATGGTACCAGAATTGGAAGAGTATTCTTTGTATATGCCTGTAAAGATTTGCCCAAATGAACAACTAACCTTTGCAACTGTATAAAGTGAAATTCATAAAGTGGCTGCAAAAAAATGTATATATATGTATTTGATATTATAGAAGCCAATAGATAATAACCACCAGACTACCCAGTCCTGGATACCTTTTTCCAAAATGGTGCCTGACGTAAAAATAATTTAATGCCCATAGCTGTCACTAAAAACAATTCCCTCGCTCCATCTAGTGTGAAACCAAGTCAAATGGTCCTAGTAACCCATAAGTTCATAAGCAAAAACCCCTTAAATCACTGATGGAGACAATGCCAGGTGGATAAGTACTCATATGAATAACGAGGACAGGTTTGAAAACCCTAGCAGCACACATCTTATTTACTTGATACAGGCATTCCAATCAGCCAATGAAACTCAGAAATTAATCCAAATTAACACAGTCTTAAAAATGCTTTGCAAAAATAATCAAAGGCTGAAATAGGGGTAGTAACGGAAAGACTTCCCTTATGCTTTCAAAACATCTTGAGCCTTACTGACAAGAATATCTGCATCCTTCCCCCATGCCAAGTCTTTTGCATGTCCTCATGCAAACGAATTCACCTCTGTAACACTAACATGGTAATAGAATGTTAACAGTCCCGAAAACTATCCATCTTGATTAATAGGAACTGCTGAGAAGAGCCCCTGTACTCTGAGTATAGTCTAGCAACTCATCCATTCATCACTTAGATAGAAAATCTTCAATCATTTCTTATTCGAGTTGATGCTCTTTTTATTTGCAGAAAACATAAACTATCTAAAGGTGTTATCTTTTATTCACTACCCTACCTACCTACTTAAAGAAATGAAACATTTCTTTAAGTATAGGCAAATAACCAATGTAGCCACCGTCTTAGCAGAATCATCAATAAATTCATGCCCTTTGATAGAATATATAGATGCATAATTACCAAGGCATGCTGAGCAAGCAACATCGGTTGCTTGATGTCCAAGAATTGCTGAAGAAGAAGATTATCTGAAGGCTGCAAAATAGATTGAAACCAATGGTCAATATGATTATGCATACCATGTTCTTTCTCAGCTGGATTGTCTAACTGTTCATTGTTCTTTGTAGGTTGGCAAAGGTGTTCCATCAGAACCACTGAATCAAGTGCTTCCTCCTCCATCTCTTGAGCTGCAGAGATCTCTTCAAGTTCCTGCAAGATGCACGAAAGTTCCTGCAACAATCTCTTCTTTCGTTCATTCAATGTTGGATCCATTAGTCAAAAAAAAAATTGTGATTTTTTTTCTTTTCTTGTAGGGGGTTTTCTAAAAACTTTGAAAGTCACACCAACTGATAATAATTCTGAAACCCACACTAGCTTGAAATAAAATGAAATGCACTCTTGCTGAAAGGAAAACTGCTTCTACTGAATCAAATACACACCCTCGCATACTGATGAAATCAACTGCTGAATCAAATCTAACACTGCTGAAAGGAAGACTCTGCTGCTGTTAAATAAAACCTACTGAAATAGAAATTTCTTTGCTGCTGAATGTAATCTAATACTGCTGAAATAAACCACTTGCACACTAATAAAATCAAATTTGATCTGGCTAAGAATGAAAGCACACCTACATCCACTCTACAATCCTTTTTAGTACCTCCCCGGCAACGGCGCCAAAATGTTGAGCTATTTATATATCACTATAGATAGCCTTCATAAAATGTCAACCCAGGAAGGTAGACTTAGAGGCACAAGCACAGGAAATGCAGGATTGGAATCTAAACTAGTCTAACCTAATGTCTGAAAACACACACTATTTGAAATCAAATCTAAAGCTAAGAAAACTTGAAATTGAAAGGAAACTAATCTAGTGCTAAAATATAAAACAAGAAATTGAATTTGAAATTCATTATGCTAAAAAGAAAATTTGAATCTAATCAATCTATAATGTCTCTATTCCTAAACAAAACACTTCTAAATCAACCTCTAAGAATAACAAGAACTGAAATGCATTGCTTTAAAAATGAAATATAAATCTGATCTAGTTCTAAGGCTTTTGCTTATGAAAATCAAAACAGTGCTGAACTGAAGCAAAAAGGTGCAAAACAGAACAAGAAGTGCAGAATGAAACAGGTGCAGAATGGAACAGTAACACTTCTTGCTTTGTTTCAAACTCAAATTAATTTCTAGTTTCTCGTTTCCATTTTAATTTAGTTTCTAGTTTTCCCTGTTTTCTATATTCTATTTTACTATTCTATTCTTCAATCTACAAAAGCCATAATTAAAATTTCCACTTTCCATAAATAACATGAAACCTGTTTATCCAAAATGCTAACTCTATTCTTAATTATTTCTATCAAATTATTCATCTAAAATCAAACCTACATTAATCCCATGCTACTTTCATATATAAAACAACAATCCATCAACATTCAACCTATTTCTATGAATCTAATTCTACAAATCTATAATATAAGTTAATCTAGAATTTAACTATTAACAAGTAATCTAACTACATTAACAGAATGCATTCAATTGAATCTACAGTGCTCTGATCGGAATCCTAATATGTTCGTTATTTTAATAGAAATCTACAATCTAATATATACACAATCTAAGCTTGGCAAACAGATTCAAAACTTGAACAATGTTATCCTCTACAGCGTGCTTCTATCTCCTACAATCACACTATCTCTTCATGCCTAAAAATTTAATGAAACATTTTCACTTTCAATCTTAATCAAATACCCTACGCTCCATGCACTGAGAAAACTGTAATAGAATGAAATCTGAACTATATATCTTTCTAATCTATCATTTATAAAACAGATTCAATAACACAGTAATATAGAAAGCAATGATCTCTTAAAAAAACACAACTCTAACATCTACTATAATGAAATGAGGAGATCCACTACCTCTGTTGGTGGGCCCTCCCACAGAGATAGAGATCTCTGCTATGCCTCAGGAAAGATCAACTATCATTCTATATCCTTTCAAATAGAGCTACTTCATTCAAAGGCACGCCTTGCTAAACACAGTAAACCAGCTTCATATATTCCAAATGCTTTCAACAATACTCATTTCAAGAGTTGTATACATCCATAGCTCTCTTCTATTTCCATCTCAAGCTTTATTTATACATGAACAGATGGAAAAAATCCATCCCAAAATTCAGAAATTCGAGCAACTACCTAGAAAACGGCCAACACCAAATCTAGCAAAACCACGTTTGTTCCGGAAGGGATTTCTCCACATTTGTTCAAAAAATATGAAAACTGCCCACGCTTAGGGGTAAATGGGGCCATTTGTGAAGTGGGTTTCGAACCGTTTTGAACAATTCCCAACCGTTTGCTCAGAAATTGAGCCCGAAATCAGGGTCCTGATCAAGGACGGAAATGCCATTTTGAGCAAATGACATCCCCAGAACAGCACTGGATAACTGCACCTGCGTCCTGGAAGCGATTGGAAATCAAACAAGATGTTATCCTGAGCAACAAAATCCCCCAAATCTCTGGTTCAGCCAACATAGATCTTCTTTGGAGTGCCGGGACAAGCGTTGGGCCAAATAACCAAAAGACTCCTGCATAAAAGAAATAAAGACTCATTAATTGACCCATTATTAAATGAAAACTAAAGGTTCCATTATATACATAAAACAAAGCAAAATAATAAATAAACAATTAAAAAGTCACTTACCAAAGCTCCTAGCAATGTTGCTCTTCAAAAGGCATAACCATGCACAAAACAACACTAAATAAAGCTGATGATTACTTGGTTTCATGAGACTTAAACTAGAAAATATTGTGTTGAACAATCAAAATAGGAGGCCAATAGTATCCACCTAATACAAATACAAATACATGATCCACCTGATCATACATGATACATATCAACATACATGATCTACCTGATCATACAATGTATCCACCTGATACATATACAGATACATGATCCACCTGATCATACATGATACATATCAACATACATGATCTACCTGATCATACAATGTATCCACCTGATACATATACAAATACATGGTCCAAGCATCCAACATGATGCGTACATACATAAATGATCCAACTGATCATATCCAGCATCCAACATGATGCATACATACATATACATATAAATGATCCAACTGATCATATCCAGCATCATCCTGATGCATATACAGAGCAGTAACTAGAGCATTGTCCTAATGCTCATCATCCAACGCTTACATCCACAGCCATGTGAAGGATCCTCCTTCTAACATGCTTGGAATGGCCTCTGCAAATGTGTCCATCACTTCTTCCTCGAAGTGTCATCAATCCGAATAACACCAAGTCTCTCTCTGAAGTACTCGAACTTCACTCTGGCTAGTGGTTTCGTCAGCACATCTGCAATCTGCTCGTCCGTCGCAATGTACAGGAGCTTCACAGCTCCTCTCTGCACCATGTCCCTGATATAGTGATATTTGATCTCTATGTGTTTCGACCTGTCATGAAACACTGGGTTCTCGGACAGCTTCACACAACTCTGGTTATCACAAAAGATACTAGTAGCATCCAATGGGATATCAAATAACTCAGACAGTAGCTTCCGTAGCCATACTGCCTCAAAAATAGCTAAACATGATGAAACATACTCTGCCTTAGCTGTACTCAGTGCTACGTAGGACTGCTTCCTGCTAAACCAAGAGATCACACCTGATCCCATATTGAAGCAGCATCCATATGTGCTCTTCCTATCTGCAGCACTGTCAGCCGAATCTGAATCAACATAACCCTGCAGGTTAAACTTTTGATTTGCTTCATACTTAAGCCCATAATCCACTGTACCCTTCAGGTACCTCAGAACATGCTTTACAACAACCAGGTGAACACTCCTCGGATCTGTCAGGAACTGGCTCAATGTGTTCACTGCAAAGCAAATATCTGGTCTCGTGTTCGTCAGGTACATCAAGGACCCAATCATCTGACGATACATAGAGACATCAACCGGCTTAGATGAAGCATCACAAAGAAGCTTCAGATTCGATGCCATAGGTGTGGCCATGGCCTTACAATCCATCATCCCAAACCTCTTCATGATCTCTACTGCATACTTCCCTTGTCCAAGGAAGATTCCATCTGCACTCTGCCACACCTCCATGCCAAAAAAAATAGTGCATCATCCCCAAGTTCTTCATCTCGAACTCGGCAACAAGCTTCCGCTGTGTGTCGGCAATCAATCTATCTTCACCTATAAGAAACAGGTTATCCTCATACAAAAGTAGTATCACTGGATTGCCTTAACCTTGTAGTAAAGGTTGGAATCCGCTTTACTCTTGGTAAAGCCCAAACTGGATAGAAAGCTGTCTATCCTACCAAGTTCTACACACATATATGACTACACCATTCAAGAAGGCTGTCTTGAAATCCATCTGGTGTATCTTCTATTTCATCACTTTTATATTTCTCTATGCTACCATCTGCAGCATGCTTGATCTGATAGTTCCATTTGGAAATCACAACAGACTTCCCTTTAGATCTTGGGACCGCATCCCAAACATCGTTCTTCATGATCGATGGATCATGGCATTCTTCCCGTATCCTAGGAACTTCAATATATTCAATAGATAATTTTGTTGCTTGAACAAATGTTGTAGTCCTTCTTTTGTAGGTGAAGGTATACAGTCTCTTCTACAAAACAAGTTAAATTGCATGATTAGAAACATCTCATAATTTTCAGACAAATTCTTACACATAAATAAATATGTCATACAGTCATGCAATTATCTTAGCCAATGCTTCAATACAACATTTATCCATGTTCCACAACTTTCTAGATGCCTTCCAGTCTCTACTAGAACATTGTTAAGAGTTTGCACTACTCCCAACATGTCAGCAAAGAGGTTTCATTCTAGATAATTAGCACTGGAATGTTGTACAGTGCCATAGGCCACTTACCCATCACATGCATATTAGTAGTATACTGTTCATTAATGCAATCATTCTAATATGCACAATACATATCCTAAGTCTAGGAACATGAGCATATACATCATTGAACAATTTTATTTAAACAAACAAATATGCAAGAAATGATAATTAAAAATACTTTGTTTGGTTGTTGGGTGGACTCCCTCTGAGTCTCTGCTTCCTTGCAGGAGCTGCTGAAGTAGCTTCTTCTACACCTTTCTGTTGTGGAATGTAGAAAGATGGTCAACTCCCTCTAAATATCTGCATCCTTTCAGAAACTACTGAAGTGTGCTCCTTTGCTTTCTTGTAGGAACAACTGGAGTGTGCTCCCTCTGATTACCTATCCTTGAACTTACATCCATCCTTAATCACTATGCATGCTTATTAGTATCATCATTGTGTTATCCTTGAGGTCTCATACATAATCACACATTTATTATTATAATCTTAATACTATCAAAACACAATAATCTTAAACATGTATAGTCATGATCATTCATAGATAATAAACATTAGTATTCAAGGTTTCAGGGAAGTCTTCTTTTACTCATGCATATTCTTATTTGATCATAGGACTCTTCTGATTAGTTAAATCATCAATGCATAAACCCGTGATTACTCAAACCTATACCTTCATGATTCTTCTGGTTAGTCATATCATCAATTATGGTAAGAAACATAATATGCATACAGCCATGACTATTCAAACCTATGACTTCATGAGTACTCATTATCAACAACACAACAGTATAAGATCCTAACACAAGGTAGGATTCTAGCTTGATATAGGAAAAACATACCTGGATTAGCATGCTAGCTAGTTATGTATAACATACCCCCATAATGTCTTCTGGTTCTCTTCAGTGACTTGTGCTAGTAACCTGCATGTCTCGTAGGTTAACCATTGTAGGACCAAGTTATACATACCTCGAAAGTAGATCTTCTATGTGATCCATGACAATGGATGAATCTTTGTCTTCATGTCACCATGATCATATGTTCTTGAAGTAGAACTGTTAAATTTTCAGAATTTACTTCAATCTGATCTAGGATCTTAACTGAGAGAACAACATGTACAGCATATCTACAGCATATCAATCATGGAGACAATAATGCAAGCACACAAGAGACACAAAGATTTACTTGGAGAAAACCATAAAGGTGAAAAACCCCAATAACTTCCTCAGAGATAGATAGAGCAATGATACAACCAACCATAAAAGATAGACACAACCTAGCAGCAGATCCTCCTCCTCCATAAGTGCACCACTCCTTCTTGAGTGCATGTGTGAGAAGTGAGTGAGTAAATAGAGTGCCTCCCGCACTCTATTTATACTTGACTTGACTTGCCTTTTTTCCTAACTCATGTAGGCTCGAACTTAACCACATAACATAATGCTGAGTGGGACGACCCCCAATAGGGTGGTCTAATAACCCTTCGACCCACATGGCCGACCCCCAATAGGGTGGTCTAATAACCCTTTGACCCACATGACTTATACAGGGCCGACCCCAACAAGGTGGTCTAAGAACCCATCAAGTATAAGTTACGACATTTACAATATAAATGACGACACTTCCTTATAGAGGAATAATACCATCTCTATAGGAATAATATACATATATGTGAAATACATTCCGAAGTTACATATACATCAACACTCCCTCTTAACTAGGAAAGTATTTCTCAGCACAGTTCTTCTAGCACAATTCTTCTAGCACAAGTATTCTTCTCTGGATCATCATCACTACTGCTGCTATCTCAATCAATCTCTGAATCTACTCGTCATAGGAAGTTCTACAGAGCCAGTCCTTTTTCATACTGGATGTAGGCCCACCACCTGCAGGTCTTCATCATCACTGGCCATACTGTGGAATCCTCAAGACTTATTACGTGCATCACAAAACCTCGAAAGAGCATCCCAGGTTGTTACGAGCACACACAGCTCTATCTATAGGATCTCCCAGGGCATCGATTTACATGTGACCTCACCACAAAACCTCGCAAGAGCATCCTATGCTGTTACGAGCACAAATCTCTACCTATAGGATCTCCCAGGGCAACGAATTACATGTGGTTATGGCAAAACCTCTCAAGAGCATCCCAGGACTTATTACGGGCACACAGCCCAATCTATCGGATCTCCCAGGGAAACGAATTACATGCCATAGGACAAAACCTCGAAAGAGCATCTGCCAGATATCCCAGGACACCGAATTACATGCCATAGGAAAAACCTCGAAAGACTATCTGCAGATCTCCCAGGGCACCGAATTACATGTCCTCCCAGAGCAAAACCTCGAAAGAGCATTTGCCAGATGTCCCAGGGCACCGAATTACATGCCATAGGAAAAACCTTGAAAGACCATCTGCAAATCTCCCAGGGCACCGAATTACATGCTCATCTGCACAACCTGATCCACGGCCACAGAGTATCAACCTGATACTCACCATACATCATCCTAATGTATCCATGATCATCCTGATCATCATCACTGCAACGTCCTGCTGCATGTCATCTGGAGCAACATCCTGAAGCTTGTCATCTATGATCATCCTGATCATCACTGCAACATCCTGCTGCATGTCATTTGGAGCAACATCCTGAAGCTCGTCATCTATGATCATCCTGATCATCACTGCAACATCCTGCTGCATGTCATCTGGAGCAACATCCTGAAGCTCGTCATCTATGATCATCCTGATCATCACTGCAACATCCTGCTGCATGATCCACCTGATCATCAATGCATCTACCTGATGCATACCAAGTATCTATCTGATACATATCATCATACATGATCCTCCTGATCATCAATGTATCCACCTGATACAAATACATGATACATATCACCATACATGATCCTCCTGATCATCAATGCATCCACCTGATGCATACCAAGTATCTACCTAATACATATCATCATACATGATCCTCCTGATCATCAATGTATCCACCTGATACAAATACAAATACATGATACATATCACCATACATGATCCACCTGATCATACAATGTATCCACCTGATACATATACAGATACATGGTCCAAGCATCCAACATGATGCATATACAAAATACATACACATGATCCAACTGATCATATCCAGCATCTAACATGATGCATACATACATAAATGATCCAACTGATCATATCCAGCATCCAACATGATGCGTACATACATACATAAAAAATGATCCAACTGATCATATCAAGCAGAAACCAGAACGTCATCCTGATGCTCATCATCCAGCGCTTACATCCACAGCCATGTGAAGGATCCTCCTTCCAACATGCTTGGAATGGCTTCAGCAAATGTGTCCATCACTTCTTCCTCGAAGTGTCCTCGATCTGAAGAATGCCAAGCCTCTCTCTGAAGTACTCGAACTTCACCCTGGCTAGTGGCTTTGTCAGCACATCTACAATCTGCTCGTCCGTTGCAACATATAGGAGCTTCACAGCTCCTCTCTGCACCATATCCCTGATATAGTGATATTTGATCTCTATGTGTTTCGACCTGTCATGAAACACTGGGTTCTCGGATAGCTTCACACAACTCTGGTTATCATAGAAGATACCAGTAGCCTCCAGCGGGAGATCAAATAACTCAGACAGTAGCTTCCGTAGCCATACTGCCTCACAAATAGCTGAACAGGTTGCAACATACTCTGCGTCAGCTGTACTCAGTGCTACGCAGGACTGCTTCCTGCTAAACGAAGAGATCACACCTGATCCCATACTGAAGCAACACCCAGATGTGCTCTTCCTATCTGCAGCACTTCCAGCCCAATCTGAATCAACATAACCCTGTAGGTTAAACTTTTGATCCACCTCATACTTGAGTCCATAATCCACTATACCCTTCAGGTACCTCAGAACATGCTTTACAGCAACCAGGTGAACACTCCTCGGATCCGTCAGGAACTGGCTCAAATTGTTCACAGCAAAGCAAATGTTTGGTCCTGAGTTCGTCAGGTACATCAAGGACCCAATCATCTGACGATACAAAGAGACATCAACCGGCTCAGATGAAGCATCACATAGAAGCTTCAGATTCAATGCCATAGGTGTGGCCATATCCTTGCAGTCCATCATCCCCAACCTCTTCAGGATCTCTACTACATACTTCCCTTGTCCAAGGAAGATTCCATATGCACTCTGCCACACCTCCATGCCAAAAACAAATAGTGCATCATCCCCAAGTTCTTCATCTCGAACTTGGCAGAAAGCTTCCGCTGCGTGTCGGCAATCAATCTATCTTTACCTGTAACAAACAGGTTATCTGCATACAAAAGTAGTATCACTGGATTGCCTTCTTCAACCTTATAGAAAAGGTTGGAATCTGCTTTACTCTTGGTAATGCCCAAACTGGATAGAAAGCTGTCTATCCTACCATACCAAGTTCTGCACACATATATGACTACACCATGTTGTCTTGAGATCCATCTGGTGCATCTTCTATTTCATCACTTTTATATTTCTCAATGCTGCCATCTGCAACATGCTTGATCTGATAGTTCCATTTGGAAGTCATAACAAACTTCCCTTCACGTCTTGGGACTACATCCCAAACATCATTCTTCATGATTGACGGATCATGGCATTCCATTTCTTCATCCCAGATCCTGGGAACTTCAATATCTTCAATAAATAAATTTGTTGCTGAACAAATGTTGTAGTTCTTCTTTTGTAGGAGATGGCATACGATTTTTCCTACACAACAAGTTAAATTGCATGATTAGAAAACATCTCATAGTTTTCAGAACAAATTCTTACACATAAATAAATATGTCATACAGTCATGCAATTATCTTAGCCAATGCTTCAATACAACATTTATCCATATCCCGTAACTTTCTAGATGCCTTCCAATATCTACCAGAACATTGTTAAGAGTGTGCACAACTCCCAACATGTCAGCAAAGAGGTTTCATTCTAGATAAGTAGCAATGGAATGTTGTACAGTGCCATAGGCTACTTACCCATGCATATTAGTAGTATACTGTTCATTAATGTAATTATTCTAATATGCACAATACATATCCTAAGTCTAAGACCATGACCATATACATCATTGAACAATTTTATTTAAACAAACAAATATGTAAGAAATGATAATTAAAATACTTATCTTTGTTTGTTCATTGGGTGGACTCCCTCTGAGTCTTCGCTTCCTTGCAGGAGCTGCTGGAGTCCTAATCTGAAGTAGCTTCTTCTACACCTTTCTGTTGTGGAATGTAGAGAGATGGACAACTCCCTCTGAATATCTGCATCCTTGCATAAACCACTAGAGTGTACTCCCTCTTGATCTTTGCTTCCTGGATTACCTGTTCTTGAACTCATATTCATCCTTGGTCCCTATGCATGCTTATTAGTATCATGAATGTGTTATCCTTGTGATCTCATATAAAATCATACATTCATTAGTATACTATTAAAACACAATAATCTCAAGCATGTATAGTCATGATCATTTCAAACAGAAATAATAAGCATTAGCATTCAAGGTTTATGTAGGATTCTTATGGTTAGTCAAATCATAAGAAACATAACATGTCTAAACCTGTAATTACTCAAACCTATGACTCTTCAGGTTAGTTGAATCATCAATCAAGATAAGAGATATAATATGCATAAAACCTGTGATTATTCAAACCTATACCTTCATGGTTCTTCTGGTTAGTCATATCATCAATTATGGTAAAAAACATAATATGCATACAACCATGATTATTCAAACCTATGACTTCATGAATAATCATTATCAACAATAGTATAAGATCCTAACACAAGGTAGGATTCTAGCTTGATATAGGAAAAACATACCTGGATTAGCATGCTAGCTAGTTATGTCTAACATACTCACATGATGTCTTCTTGTTCTTCTTCAATGACTTGTGCTAGTAACCTGTATATCTCATAGGTTAGTCATTATAAAACCAAGTTATACATACCTCGTAAATGGATCTTCTATGAGATCCATGACAATGGATGAGTCTTTATCCTCATGTCATCATGATCATATGTTCTTGAGCTGGAACATGATTTGTCTTTCTTGGTGTACCTTTCATGTTAGTAGACAACATAAACCTCATACAACACCATAATGCATTAGTACAATTATAAGTGTCAACACCCTAACCAATGAATATCTTCTATCATGCATTCATAATTTTGTTAAGGTGATACGACAAATATAAAATCAAGATTGTACTAACCGTAATAACATGAAGATAAACACACCATAAACTTAATCAAGAACAAATCTCAAAACATACCTCGATGAAGCATAACTGTCGAGATCGCTTGTAATTTCCTTATGTAAAGCCTTAGCCTCATCTCCCTCTGAAACGGGAATTTCTTCACTTATGCAGGGGACCAGTCCATCTTCTTCTAGGATTAAACCACCACTTGATTTGCAAGAACTGGACCTGGAGCTGGATATGGGTTTGTCAGAGAAACCCCAAAAATTCAAACTTTGAATTTCAAACTTCCAAAAGGATAGAAATATGCGCCTTGATGAGCTGATCAAACTGGTATATTCAGAATTTGAAAACTGCAAAGTTTTACTCCTCAATTTTGCCTTTGAAACTTCCGGATTCACTGGACGTGACCCTGAACTGGGGTTTGATGAAGCCCACTCTTCTTCCCAATCAAAAGGTTTGATCCAAAGCTCTAAGCTTCTATTTTTCTGAGGAGCTTCCAGCCGTGGTCACAGATTTCAAAAATTCCCATTTTTACAGAAGCCCTATTTTTCCACTTTCCTGATCAAAGTCCCGAACTAGGGTCTGATCAAGCCTGGCCTTCTGCCCAACCAAAAATTCTGATCTTGGTCTCTAAATTTTTATTTTGATGAGTAGCATTCAGCCTTGGTCTCTGATTACAAAAATTCCAACTTTCTCCAAAGCCCTAAATTCCGGAAGCCATGAATGAAGTTACCAAAAAATAATTCTGTTTTGACATAAATATGTACCTGATTGTTTCTGGTGTAACTCCAAAATTTTTGATCCACAGGGTCTGAAAAAGTTTCTTGAGATAGCCTGACCTGTTAGCTTTCCATCCTGACAGGTCTGACCTCAATTGGATTTTCTGAGAGAGAGTTATGCCAAATGTCGCAACGTGACCTGTTTTGGGATAATACAGGAGAGCGAACTTGTATGGCGTGCCATGTGTCACTGTTTCAACTTCGGCCTCTGAAAATATTTCCTGAGATAGCTCAGCCTATTATCTTTCCATCCTGATAGGTCTGACCTCAATTGGATTCTCTAAGAGAGAGTTATGCCAAGTGTCGCAACGTGACCTGTTTATGGGATAATACAGGAGAGTGAACTTGTACGGCGTGCCACGTGTCATTGGTTCACCTTCGGCCTCTGAAAATATTTCTTGAGATAGCTTGGCCTGTTATATTGCCATCCTGATAGGTCTGACCTCAATTGGATTCTCTGAGAGAGAGTTATGCCAAGTGTCGCAATGTGACCTGTTTATGGGATAATACAGGAGAGTGAACTTGTACGGCGTGCCACGTGTCACTGGTTCACCTTCGGCCTCTGAAAACGTTTTCTGAGATAGTACAATCTGTGTAATACCCGTCAATTTTTACGAAATTTAATTTGGAGCTTCCTAGCCCAAGTTATGACCTTTTTCCCAAGGTCACCTGATTTTAACTCAGATCTGGAAGAGGCAGAAACCCTATATTGCACAGATCATAAATCACAAAGTACAACGAATTAGAGGTTGTCCTTTGGACACAAGGTACCTAGAGATTTAATCTTCGTCCTGTAACAATTTCAGATCTGAAAACTTCTCCAAAATGTATTTATAGCGAAAGTGCTACGATGACGGGTTTTTGCTATATCAAGCCCTAACATCGTAAGTGCAACAAGTGTCATACATGCCATATCATGCCTTCTTTCAGGCTAGCTCTGATACCATGTTAAATTTTCAGAATTTATTTCAATCTGATCTAGGATCTTAACTGAGAGAACAACATGTACAGCATATCAATCATGGAGACAATAATGCAAGCACACAAGAGACACAAAGATTTACTTGGGGAAAACCATAAAGGTGAAAAACTCCAATAACTTTCTCAGAGATAGATAGAGCAATGATACAACCAACCATAAGAGATAGACACAACCTAGTAGCAGATCCTCCTCCTCCATAAGTGCGCCACTCCTTCTTGAGTGCATGTGTGAGAAGTGAGTGAGTAAATAGAGTGCCTCCCGCACTCTATTTATACTTGACTTGACTTGCCTTTTTACCTAACTCATGTAGGATCGAACTTAACCACATAACATAATGCTGAGTGGGACGACCCCCAATAGGGTGGTCTAATAACCCTTCGACCCACATGGCCGACCCCCAATAGGGTGGTCTAATAACCCTTTGACCCACATGACTTATACAGGGCCGACCCCAACAAGGTGGTCTAAGAACCCATCAAGTATAAGTTACGACATTTACAATATAAATGACGACACTTCCTTATAGAGGAATAATACCATCTCTATAGGAATAATATACATATATGTGAAATACATTTCGAAGTTACATATACATCAACAAGAACATGATTTGTCTTTCTTGGTGTACCTTTTATGTTAGCGAACAACATAAACCTCATACAACATCACAATGCATTAATACATTCATAAGTGTCAAAACCTTAATCAATGAATATCTTCTATTAAGGTGATACGACAAGTCTAATAATTAATCAAGATTGCACTGTAATGATATGAAGACAAACATATGATAAAATTAACCATGAAACATACATGTACGCCATACCTGTCAAGATTGCTTGTAATATTCTTATGGAAGGCCTTAGCCTCATCTCCCTCTGAGACAGGAACTTCTTCACTTATGCAGGTGACCAATCCATCTTCTTCTAGGATTAATCCAATCCACTTGATTTGCAAGAACTGGACTTGGAGCTGGATTAGGGTTTTTCAAGGAAACCCCAAAAATTCAAACTTTGAATTTCAAACTTCCAAAAGGATAGAAATATGCGCCTTGATGAGCTGATCAAGTTGGTATATTCAGAATTTGAAAACTGCAATGTTTCACCCCTCGAAATTGCCTTTTAGATTTCTGGATTCACTAGGGAGAAACCTGAATTAGGGTTTGAGTTTCTTGGAGCTTCACCCAACCAAAATATTTGATTCAAATCTCTAAGCTTCGATTTTTCTAAGGAGCTTCCAGCCGTGGTCATAGATTTCCAAAATTCCATGTTTTGCAGAAGCCCTAATTTTCCATCTTTCCGATCAAAGTCCCGAACTGGGGTTTAATCAAACCCGGCCTTCTGCCCAACCAAAAAATTTGATCTTGGTCTCTAAATTTTTATTTTGATGAGTAGCATCCAGGCGTGGTCTTTGATTAGAGAAATTCCAACTTTCTCCGAATCCCTAAATTCCGGAAGCCATGAATGAAGGTGCTAAAAAATAATTCTATTTTGACAGAAATATGTACCTGATTGTTTCTGGTGTAACTCTGAAATTTGTGATCCAAAGGGTCTGAAATTTTTTCTTGAGATAGCCTAACATGTTATATTTCCATCCCGATAGGTATGACCTCAATTGGATTCTTTGAGAGAGAGTTATGCCAAGTGTCGCAACATGACCTGTTTATGGGATAATACAGGAGAGCGAACTTGTACGGCGTGCCACGTGTCACTGGTTCAACTTATGCCTCTGAAAACGTTTCTTAAGCTAGCCCAACCTATTATATTTCCATCTCGATAGGTATGACCTCAATTGGATTCTCTGAGAGAGAGTTATGCCAAGTGTCGCAACGTGACCTGTTTATGGGATAATACAGGAGAGCGAACTTGTACGGCGTGCCACATGTCACTGGTTCAACTTCAGCCTCTGAAATGTTTTATGAGATAGTAAATTCTGTGTACTAGCTTTCACTTTTTATGAAATTTCATTTGGAGCTTGCTAGCCCACGTTATGACCTTTTTCCCAACGTCACTGGATTTTGACTCAGATCTGGAAGAGGCTGAAACCCTGTATTGTACAGATCATAAATCACAAAGTACAATGAATTAGAGGTTGTCCTTTGGACAAAAGGTACATGGGGATCTGATATTCGACCTAGAAACATTTTAGATCCGAAAACTTTGCCAAAATAGATTTATAGCGAAAGTGCTACGATGACTAGTTTTTGCTATATCAAGCCCTAGCATCGTAAGTGCAACAAGTGTCATACATGCCATATCATGCCTTCTTTCAGGATAGCTCTGATACCATGTTAAATTTTCAGAATTTACTTCAATCTGATCTAGGATCTTAACTAAGAGAACAACATGTACAACAAATCTATAGCATATCAATCATGGACACAATAATGCAAGCACACAAGAGACATAGAGTTTACTTGGGGAAAACCATAAAGGTGAAAAACCCCAATAACTTACTCAGAGATAGATAGAGCAATGATACAACCAGAATACAAGAGATAGTATTCTCCTAGCAGCAGAGCCTCCTCCTCCACAAGTGCGCCACTCTCCCAAGTGTGAGTGAGAGAATAGAATGTGTAAAATGAGAGAGACACACTCTCTATTTATACACTAACTTGACTTGACCTTTACTCAACTAGGTCGACCTTGTTAGAACATTTTTCCACCTATGTACATTAATCATTTATTAATGATGATTAATTAGCCCAAGTGATTAATGATTACATCCCTAAGTTGATTAGTTGGTAAATTGGTCAAATTATCATGAACTGGTTAGCAATGTGAACAAGTGCTGAGTCAAACCAGCTAATTGGAGCACTCCCCAGGGCAATTAATGCATTCAGCATGCCTAGAGCGCCCTCCTCAGGTCATTTAATGCATTCAGCATGCTTCTCTTCTACCTAGGGCACATTTGCTCAGTTTGTGGACAATCTTGCCAACTTTGTCATCATTTTGGCCAATTTTAGCTTCCAAACCACTAACCAACCAGTTTCTTCACATGTGTGAGGTCACATGGGCCTGTCCAGTCATTCCTAGCATTCACACAGCTGATTCGAACCAGTTTGGGATGGTTTGGGATATTTTGGTCAACCTAGGGGGGTTTGAGCTTTTTCTAAGCTAGATCAGTGTGAACACTCCAGATGGATTCGAATTCTTCCAGATTTGTATATATGAGTGTTCTTAACCTATGTTAAGGTTGGACAGTTAATAATATTGACATTATTCACCATTTCATGTGTATTGTTCTTCATTCATTTAAATTTTTATGCTAATTCTTGCAAATGTTGTGCAATCTTTCACCAGTGAGGAATCCACAGTAGCTAGGTTCAGCTGTGATTGAGATTTTACATGGTATCAGATCTCTTGGAGCTAGAATTCGAACCAGCAAGACTGTTGTAGTGGATTTCCAGAAGCAGTGGAGAAACCACATAATTCCTGAGGCCATTGCCTTGAGCTTACTGGAGAAATCTAGTGGCTCCTCTCAGGTGTGAAGCTCTCCCGAATGCACCCACTATCCATACAGGGTTCGAATCTGTTAGTGTAGATCCCTCCAGAGTGATTTGAGAGTTGTTTGCAGGTATTGAAGATCAGCATTGTCAGCAAGTGCGAATTGCAGCAGAGAAGAATGGAGCCATCTCACCCAATTGTGCTCACACCCTTCAACTATTTCGATTGGAAGGCAGAAATGGTGATTTTGCTGAGATCTAAGGGTCTCTACAGAATCACGATGGGCACTGAGGTGGAGCCAAACTCAGCTGTGGAGAAATCCAAGTTTTTTAACAGAATGGATGAGGCATTTGGCCTCCTTTGTCTCAGCATTTCGAGAGACCTCCTGTTTCATGTAGAAAGTCTAGCAACTCCAAATGAAGTGTGGCTCAAGCTTGAGACACTGTTTGGAAAGACTGATGAGATGAGAGGCCACCAGCTCGAAAATGAGCTTGTCTCACTGAGCCCAGGGAATTTCGATTCCATCCAGGACTTCTTCACCAAGTTCAAGAACTTGGTCTTGCAGATCAGACAATGTGGCATAGAGAAGAAAGAAGAACACTTGGTGTTGTCCATTCTCTCCAAATTGGGTTCTGAATACTCAGTTTTTGTGTCTTCCTTCAACTCCACAAGGCTCACAGTTAGAGGTTGGAAGATGCCATCCTTGGCTGACTTCATGGAGATGCTAACTCAAGAGAAAGACAAGCTAGTCTTGATGGGATCCATCAAGCAAAAAGATCAAGTGCTTGCAGCTGGAGATTCGAAATGTGAAAGAGGCAAGCAAAAACCCAAGGGTTCGAAACCTCAAGAGAAGAAGAGAAAGGATGAGAGGCCCAAATCCTCTGAGGGGGTTTCGAATCCTGTCAAGAACAAGGGAAAGAAGGCTGAGAAGAAAAAATGTAGCTACTGTCAAAGAGGTTTTCATCCAGAGAGCTCATGCATGAAGAAAACCATAGACACCATGACCCATCTCCTACAGAAAAATAACATTCCTCTTCCTGAAAGTTCCAAGAAGAAGGAGTGCGTTTTTGAAGACAAGGAGAGCTGCCATGCTTTGGTGGCTAGCTCATCTCATTCACCTTTGTTCATCATTGATTCAGGTGCCTCAAGGCACATGGCTTCCTCAAGAGACTCGTTTTCTGAACTTGCTCCCTACAGTGGCCTCTCAATTCGAATGGGAGATGACTCAGAAATCCCTGCTCATGGCATTGGGAAAATCTCTATGGAGAATGGCTTCTTCTCCAATGTGCTGTATGTGCCAAATCTTGCAGAAAACTTGCTCTCTGTATATCAAATGACACATACTGGAGCAGCAAAGAAGGTGGTCTTCACTCAGGATGAAGTGGAGATATCAGAGGTTTCCACCGGGAAAATTGTTGCAAAGGGTGTTGCAGACCATGACATGAAGATGTACAAGTTCTCCCACTTCCTCGAATTCTCTTCACCAAGTGTGCTTCTGTCACATGGGAATGAGACCAGCAAGCTATGGAATCAAAGGTATGGTCACCTAAACTACAGATATCTTCAAGTTTTAAGCAAAGAAAATATGGTAGAAGGGCTGCCCCAAATCAATTTTTCGAGTGGAACATGCAAGGGTTGCATGATTGGGAAGCATCCTGAAAAGAAGTATGACAAAGGGAAGGCAAGGAGGGATGATCAAACTCTTGGGATAGTACATTCTGATCTCATAGGGCCACTCCCCACACCCTCCTATGGCTGCAGCAAATATGTGCTCACCTTCATCGATGACTACTCAAGGTACTGCTGGTTATTTTTCCTTAAGCAAAAATCTGAAGTCTTTGAATGTTTCAAAATTTTTAAGAGCATGGTTGAGAACTTCAGTGGGAAGGCCATGAAGGTTTTGAGGACTGATAATGGCAGAGAGTATGTCAATAACAATTTTAAGCAGCTCTGTCAAGAGCATGGCATTCAGATGCAACACTCAGTGCCCTACACACCTCAGCAAAATGGTGTTGCAGAGCGCAAAAATAGAGCACTGAAAGAGATGGCAACTTGCATGTTGCAAGCAAGGGATTTGTCTCCCAAATTGTGGGCTGAAGCTATGAATTGTGCAGCATATGTTCAGAACAGAGCACCACACAAAGCATTGCAAGGAATCACTCCATTTGAAGCTTGGATGGGTCACAAGCCCAATGTCTCACATTTCAGAATTTTTGGCTCAAGGGCTTGGGCCAGAATTCCACCGGAGAAGAGAAAGGCCTTGCAGCCCCAAAGCAAGGAGTCAATCATGGTTGGGTATGCAGAGGATTCAAAGGGCTACAAGCTCTTTGATCCATCCACTCACAAAACTTTCATTGAAAGAAGTGTCAAATTCGAAGAGGAAGAATTTTTGCAAGCTAGTGAACAAGGTGATGGGGAATGCTCATTTCCTCGACTTGATGATGAAGTAAGTAGTGATTCATTCTCTGATATTTCTGATTCTGATATTGCTGAAGATGATGTTGATATGGATTCTGAACATATCCCTCCCTCAAGGCCCAAGTGGGCAGAGAAAACAATTCAAAGTGCCGGAGAGCTAGTGGGAGATCCCCAAGATGCTAGGAAAACTAGATCTCAATTTCACAATTCCTTTGCATGTTATAATTATGATCCGAGTGAGGCATGTTATTTGATGGTTGGATCTAATCCAATGTCATATTCAGAAGCATGTACAGACCCAAGGTGGCAATCAGCCATGCAAGAGGAGATGAACTCACTCCATGAGAACAAAACTTGGGATTTGGTCCCTCTTCCTCCCAAGAGGAAACTAGTGCAATGCAAGTGGATTTATAGAACCAAAATTGGATCTGATTTCTCTGATCTGAAGTATAAGGCCAGTTTGGTGGCTAAGGGTTACTCTCAGGTCCAAGGAGTGGACTATACAGAAACATTTGCACCGGTGGCAAAGATGGACTCCATAAGACTAGTTTTGGCCATTGGGGCTTCCAAGCGCTGGGAGATTCATCACATGGATGTAAAAAGTGCCTTTCTTCATGGGGATCTGAATGAGGAGATATATATGCAGCAGCCTGAAGGTTTTATTTCTGATCATACACTTGTTTGCAGGTTGAACAAGTCACTCTATGGGCTCAAGCAAGCTCCTAGAGCATGGTATGCAAAAATGGACAATTTTCTGCTATCTTTGGGGTTTGAGAGGTGTAAGTCTGATCCAAATGTGTATATGCAGCATGTTAGTGATCTGATATTGATTATTGTAC
The DNA here is from genome assembly GCA_027924585.1 of Larix kaempferi. NCBI lineage: Eukaryota > Viridiplantae > Streptophyta > Pinopsida > Pinales > Pinaceae > Larix > Larix kaempferi. The sequence continues at coordinate 9,965,231 of BSBM01000428.1, forward strand.
TGTATGTTGATGATCTTTTGATCACTGGTAGCTGCACCAAAGAACTTGACTCAGTTAAGAGAGCATTGCACAGTGCATTCTCCATGACCGATCTAGGATTGCTAAAACAATTTCTGGGTTTGGAGATAGATCATACTGTGAATGGAATTTCTGTATGTCAGTCAAGGTATGCTTCAGATTTGCTGCAGAAATTTAAGATGGCTGAATGTAAGTCTGCAAAATTTCCATTTCTTTAAGGAGTTAAGCTTACAGAATGGGGTTCTTCACCACTAGTTGACAGTTCATTGTATAGACAACTAGTTGGGAGTTTGTTGTATCTTACACACTCTCGACCAGATTTGTCTTATGCTATTGGGGCTGTTGCAAGGCACATGCAAGATCCTCATGAGATCCATTGGAAGGCAGCCAAGAGGATCCTTCATTATGTTCAGGGTACTAAGTCCTTTGGTATCCATTATGTTGTTGGTTCATCCCTTGAACTAGTAGGATTTACAGATTCTGATTGGGCCGGTGATTGTATTGATCGGAAGTCAACTTCCGGTTATGTCTTTATGCTTGCACATGGACCTATATGCTGGTCAATCAAGAAACAAAGCACTATTTCCTTATCTTCAGCTGAGGCCGAGTACAGGGGAGCAGTCAATGCAGCCACACAATGTGTTTGGTTGCAAGGTATTCTTGCAGAGTTCGGGATTGTCTTTGATTCACCCACTATTCTTTGGTGTGATAAGCAAAGTACAATCAAGATTTCTACCGATCCAGTACAGAGACAGAGGACCAAGCACATAGAGATACACATGCATTACATTCGGGGTTTGGTGCATGACCGGACCATAGCATTGCAGTATTGCCCATCCAGTGAGCAAACTGCTGATATCTTCACCAAGTGTTTTACCGAGAAGACCTTCACTCACCTTAGATCTTTGCTTGGGGTGAGTGATGCATGGTGATGATTGGTGTATTTTGATATATGCCACATGTCCATTTTACAGGGGAGGTTTTATTTCCCATGTGGTTTTCCTCCTTACCTTGGTTACATGGACAAATAAATTTTATGATGTAAAAGGTGACTTGAGCCTAGTTGCCAAGGCCTTAATTTTTGATATTTCACTAAGTCTAGCTTAAGGGGGGGTGTTAGAACATTTTTCCACCTATGTACATTAATCATTTATTAATGATGATTAATTAGCCCAAGTGATTAATGATTACATCCCTAAGTTGATTAGTTGGTAAATTGGTCAAATTATCATGAACTGGTTAGCAATGTGAACAAGTGCTGAGTCAAACCAGCTAATTGGAGCGCTCCCCAGGGCAATTAATGCATTCAGCATGCCTAGAGCGCCCTCCTCAGGTCATTTAATGCATTCAGCATGCTTCTCTTCTACCTAGGGCACATTTGCTCAGTTTGTGGACAATCTTGCCAACTTTGTCATCATTTTGGCCAATTTTAGCTTCCAAACCTCTAACCAACCAGTTTCTTCACATGTGTGAGGTCACATGGGCCTGTCCAGTCATTCCTAGCATTCACACAGCTGATTCGAACCAGTTTGGGATGGTTTGGGATATTTTGGTCAACCTAGGGGGGTTTGAGCTTTTTCTAAGCTAGATCAGTGTGAACACTCCAGATGGATTCGAATTCTTCCAGATTTGTATATATGAGTGTTCTTAACCTATGTTAAGGTTGGACAGTTAATAATATTGACATTATTCACCATTTCATGTGTATTGTTCTTCATTCATTTAAATTTTTATGCTAGTTCTTGCAAATGTTGTGCAATCTTTCACCAGTGAGGAATCCACAGTAGCTAGGTTCAGCTGTGATTGAGATTTTACAGACCTCAACTTAACCACTTAACATAATGTTGACTGGGCCAACCCCCACTAGGGTGGTCTAATAACCCTTTGACCCACATGACTTATACAGGGCCAACCCCAACAAGGTGGTCTAATAACCCATCAAGTATAAGTTACGACACTCACAATATAAATGACGACACTTCCGTATAGAGGAATAATAACATCTATATAGGAATGCAATATACATATATGTGAAATACATTCCGAATTTACATATACATCAACATCGTTATGCTGGAGGAATTCCAAAGTTAGTGTGAAGAGCAGGAGCCCAGGATCCGGTTACATAAGCACTCTGAATGATCAGGTATAATTGTACTGATTATTTGCTTTTGACAATAAAGGTTGAAATTCCCTTCTCGTCCCAATCAAATGTCTAATGGATTGCATATTTGTTTGGACTAAATTCTTGATTGTATTTGATGTCTAAATTTCATCATTTTTATATCAGTCAATATATGCTAAGGAAGGTATCTTTGTATTGCAGGTTCGTCAAACGGAAGATCAAGTGGAGGATCGATCGAAGGAGCAAGCGAAAGCTAGGATCGAAATTCGTTAATAAGGTATGCCTTCAAGAACCTTGATCTCTTTCATTTTGTAGAAGCCTACGTGATATGATCTATGTATTTACCTGTCACCCCAGAAGTTGGTAGTGTCCCTCTCCTCTCTATAGGGTAGATTTCCTGAACAACAGACTGGCGATTCCACTGGGGATCGAACCCAGAATCTCTGGTTTTGTAGACCAGAGAATATCTGGTTAACAACAAAAGAATGCAGAAGGTTTAGAAAAACCCATTGGTTTCTTTAGTAAGACCTTGAGAGATTCAGAATTAAAATATACTATATTGGAGAAACAAGCCTATGCATTGGTCAAGGCTTTGAAGTTTTTTAGAATTTACATTTTGCATTATAATATCATAGCTTATGTACCAAATGTTGTAGTCAAAGATATTTTGATATAGCCTGACAGTGAAGGAAAAAGGGGACGATGGATAGCTAAAATCATGGAATATGATGTATATATAAAACCTACTAAGTTGGTAAAGGGACATGGTTTGGAAATAGTTCTAGCTGATTCCAACTATGAAGCTTTGGGACTTCATTCGGTGGCAAATCAGCCAACACATGATGAGTTACAAGCAAAGAAAAATGAAGAATATTATGGATAAGTATGCAGAATATTCATGGTATGCTGATGTAGTTTACTTTATGTTACATTTGCAATGTCCTTCTCATCTAAGTAAAAAAGAGAGCATATCATTAAAGCTGAAAGCTACTAAACATTGTTTGGTAAATCAACAGTTGCATTGGAAGGACCTAGGAGGGATGTTACTCAGATGTTTGGAAAAGTCAGAAACATACTTGGTTATTTCAGAGTCACATGAAGGTGCTTGTGGGGGTCATAAATATTGGAAAGCTACAGCTTTTAATATTTTAAGATCAAGATATTACTGGCCTTCTTTATTTTCAGATGTTTATAAGCAAGTCAGAGCTTGCATACAATGTCAGAAATTCACAAGTAAACATAAGCTTCAATATTTACCATTAAAACCTATTGCAGTGGATTCTCCTTTTCAATAGTGGGGATTGGATTTCATAGGTGAAATCAATCCTGCTTCAAGAGGACATCACAAATGGATATTAATAGCCATATATTTCTTCACCAAATGGGTAGAAGCGATTCCTACGAGGAATGAAATTGATAAATTTATCAACAATTTTATACAAGAAAATATTTTGAGTAGGTTTGGTTGTCACAAAAAACTATTTACTAATAATGCTCAGGCTTTCAAATCTAAAGCTATTATTGATTTTTGTGAGAAAAATGGTATTATACTAAAACTTTCTACACCCTATTACCCTCAAGGGAATGGGCTGGAAGATTAAAAAAATAAGAATATCATCAATAGTATCAAAAATATGTTATCTCAAAAAAAAAGGTCTTGGGACACAATGTTGAAATATGCTCTTTGGGAAGATCGAATAACCACTAAAAAAGAAATAAGATTGTCTCCTTTTCAACTTGTTTATGGAACTGATACTGTTTTTCCTATTCAATTGGGCATTCCAGTGATGAAGTTACTCCAGGACAGTGATGAGGGTCCAAATGACATCCAAAGAAGAATCCTCTTACTGATTGAATTGCAGCAAGAAAGGGAAGCATTGGCAGAAAGAGCACAGGCTTACAGGATTAAGATTAAAGAAAAGTTTGACAGGAGAATTAAAGAAGATACTTTTCTCCTTGGAGACATGGTACTCAGATGGGATGCTTGAAGAGATTAGAAAGGTCAACATGGTAATTTTGACAACTTATGGTTGGGACCTTTCAAAATTTCCAAAATTCTAGGAAACAATACCTTTGTATTGTAAAACTTGGAAGGTGAGGAACTTTCAACCCAGTGAATGGGAGGTCCTTAAGCATTTCTACATTTACTGAAAAGAAAATCCATTTCATTCATTGTACATATCAATGTGAAGTGAATTCAATAAGACTGCAGCCCAATGGAAGTGTGTATAAAGTCAGAAGAATAACGAGATATTTTCAGCTCAGACTTCAGAAGGCACTGGTCTCTTGATCTTGGAACCTCATAGGGAGGATTCCATCCCCCAGCTGGATCCAGATGTTAAAGCTGAAATTGTACCCCAATTTTAATCTCTATTTTCTTGTTTTTCATTTTAATTTTTTAATTTTTATTATTTACTTTAGTTATATCATTTATGTCTTTTTCATTTTATTTTTGGATTAAACATTGGCTTATAAACATTTTATATTCCTTTTAGTCTTCAATACATGATTAATACTTTACTAAACCTTGTATAAAGATTTTGTGAACATTTCATAATTGAAATGTGACTTGGTACATTTCGACAACGTAATCATTAGACTTCACACATATGGGCACTGCTGGAATCCCGAAATCATTGAAGATCATGGTCGGCGGTTTCATGCACTAGCTTTTATGAAGGATCTCCCTGAGATTTTCGTCAAGAAGGTTGTAACATCTGTCAATATTGATTACTCCACCGCAGATTCTTTCAGAACAGAGACCACACGTTAACCCTAGCTCCACTTGTTTTATTGCTACAGAGGATCGGTACATCTGTTCGTCGATGGAAAGAAGCTCGTTTCAGGTACAGTAGGTATCAAGGCACAATATATATGAAGAAGAGTGGAAAAATATGTAGGCAGGAACCAATTAGCATGGAATGGGAGAAGGACTTCACCGAATGCGCAAAATTGTTCAGAAGGGCCGGCTGGTTTGTTTTTTTAAAGAAAATTACAGGTTACAACTTGGAGGTCACTCGATCCTTTGCTCAGAATTCTTCAAACTGCTATGTTGAATTCCAAACCCTAAATATTGAATTGAATGAAGAATTAATAGGTGAGGCGACTGGTATAACTATCAAGGGGGAGCACTGGTTAAAAAATATTCCATTCTAGTTTGACCCAAGTTCATTTATGCTGCCCAACTTTGAATCTTTGGATTGAAACAAAGGCATTCACCTTAGCACTATTAAAACTGAATGGAGAGAAGTCATTGGAACTGTCCAGGGTTACATAACCTGTGAAGTAATATTTTCTATAGTGTACAAATACCACTTTAGGTTCCTGATTCATTTAAATGATCAATTAAAGATGAATTTACCCTTCTACTTCTTGAAAAGCCTCACTAAAATGGCTAATAGGGTAAAGGGCCATATAGATCATGCAAATCAGTCTTTCTTCCATCACTGTCTTGTCAAATTGATAGTGTCAACGAAGCTTAGGAAGAGGAACCATGGTTGGAAGCACTTCTTATTTTGGTCTGGATTTGAAACTGAGAAAAGCACAAATGAGGAAGAACCTGAAAAATCAGTTAGCAAACAAAAGAATTTGCAAGGAAGACATCAAGTTCAAAGACAACCCAACATCAAAAAAAGGTTAAAAAAGAACATGGTTGAGGAGGTGAATTCAGTAGGAGCAGATGACATAGTAGAAGAATCAGAAAAACCAAAGGACCCAGAGTAGGAACATTTATCAGATGGAAAGTTCTTGGCTTCATGCAACGCAGAGATCACATCCCTGATACTACTTGTATCACCAGGGAGAAATTAATGGAAGAAGGTAGGGTTCTTTATACAAATACTGGAGGTATTATTAAGCCTAAATTAGAACCCGAAATGCCAAAGTGGAGGCCCAAAACCAGGGTGACCAACCGTGGTTAAGGTTGAATATGAGAAGGGATTTAAATCCAAAATTGGAGAGGGAATAATTTACAACATTTGAGGATTCTTCATCTGAATAAGAGCTCGAGGACGATACAAAGAAGAATGATCACAATATGATAGAATTGATGGAGGAAAATTGTAAAGTTCATGAAGAAGAAAGGATTCCAAAATTTGAATTTGAATCGAGCTCAAGGATTGATCACTTAGAAATTGCAACAGATAATATGGATGTAAAAGAGCCAAAGCAGTTGTATGAAACACAAGAGGATATATTGATTACAAAGATTTAAATCCCTTTAAATTCAGATAATGAAGAAAATCTAGTGCATCAGGAAACAATCCAAATAGGTTCAGAAGTTGAGATTCTTAAGAAATCATTAGAGCAGTATAAAGTCCATAATGAGTATTTAAATGATGCAAATGATAAGCTCATGCAAGCCAATAGAAGACTAAGGGAAGATTTGGAGGAAGTGAATGGTCATTATCAAGAGCTAATCACAGCTGCAAAAGAGGTGTTAAAGAGGAAGAAAAATGCATAGATTCAGATTGAAGATCTAACCAAGAAGAATGGAGAATTATCAAACAAGGTCCAAGTATTGGAAGCATAGTAGGTTCATCTTCTCAAAATATATGAAGCATTGGATGGACTCACAATTCTAGTAGAAGCAGCTCACTAAATCTAAGATTAAGGATAATCATGCAAATGTCAAGCAACGTGTAATGACACATCTAGTAGATAGACATAAAGGTCATATATTTTAGGAGTTAGTTTTTCTATGTTTTGAAACTCATTCTTTTTGTAAACTTCTTGAACCAAGTTGAGTCCTAAAAGTGTGGATCTGTTAAACCTCTTTTGAGGACTTTTTGTAATTATAAAAGGGATAAGGGTTGTAAGAATCAGGGTTGGATTTTTTTTTTGAAAGGGTTAGAAGCATTTAAGTTGATGTATCAGAGACACATATGACAAACTCTTAGTAAGTTTCGAAGACTGTATATTTTGGAATGAAATATATAATATAAGCCATGTTCTTATCTATATTTTTTGGCTATAATTTATGATCAGTTTGATCACCCTATTTGAGATTTCATTTTTTGATAAAGGTTTTTTATCCTAAGATGCTTTCAAACTTGTGGACTTAACTAAATTCTTTATGGACTATTTTCAATTTATGATCTTGAAATTATTATGGTTTATAATATTGTTTCAGTCTTGGAAGTTCATATATTCAAAGTTGTTTGTTGACTAGTTATTATATGTTGTTTACATTTATTTACCTTATCCATACTTGATTCCTTCAACTATTTACAAGAAACAAACCATTTTTTCCAGTTTTTCATGTTGGATGTTCTAGCTTGTGACTTTGTTGTCTAGGTACAATTTCTAGTACAAACAATGAGATTCAACCAATACTCTTTCCTGTTCATGTGGAAGGATGCATTGGTGAAGCAATTTGTCTGGTCTGGCCATATTGTAGAGTTGTCCTGCGATTAGTTGAAAATCAACAACCCTAACAACTAGCTGATTCTTCTTACTAGTAGTGAACTCCTCCGGTGCGCTTCCTATAGACAAGAACTGAATAATATGTTTGTAATGGTCATCAAACATTCCAATCCTGAATAGTTGCGCATTGGGTAAGCCTTCATCAATACTCCTTGGTTATTATCCTGACTCAATCCTTGAAAGGTGATTAGGTCTTGCATTCAATCGCCCTGGTTTCACAATGATTTTGAAATCAAATTCCTAGAATAGCTGAAACCATTGGCATATCTTCCCCTCAACACATGATTATTGACTAAGCATTTTAATGTGGAGTGGTCAGTAAACATTTTAAAATTCCCTCCAAGCAAGTAGTGTCAAAATTTATACAGCGCATATACCATCACTAGTCCTTCTCTCTCCATCGTCGTATAATTCTTCTTCGCAGTGGACAACTTCCTGCTCACAAATGCGATCGGGCAGTCAATTGACCCTTCTTCTAGATGGGCCAATATCATTCCCGGTTCTACTAATGATGCATCCACATGGACATGGAATTATTTCTTCCAATTGGGAAAGACTAATATCTGTGCTGCAACCATCTTCTCCTTTAGTATGTTGAGGCTCTTCTGGAACTAGTCATTCCACTCAAACTTTGCATCCTTCTTTAGCTGCTTCTCCATAGGTGCAGTAATCGTTGCATATCCACTGACGAAATTCCTATAAATCCAGTGTGTCCCAACATCACCCTTAGTTTCTTCACCATCGTTGGCAATGGTAAGTTGACGATAATTGCAATCTTCGTTGGATCAACCAACATCCCCTTCTTGCATACAATCTGTCCCAGTAGGATTCAAAATTGTGTGCAGTAAATACACTTTTTTAAGTTCAACGAAATATGGTGTTGTCGACAACTTTTCAGCATCAGGCTTAGATCCGCAACATGGTCCTTCACTATCCCATATATAGTCCAGTCGTCCATATACACTTCCAGAAATTTGGGAATGAAGTCTTTAAATGCAGCGACAACCAGCCTTGAAAATATTGTAGGAGCGTTTGAAAACAACCCCATTTTTTCATGAAGGTAGTTTTATGTCGATCTTCCTTCACGATATTTATCTGGTGGTATCGTGAAAATCCATCTATAAATGAATATATCTCCTAGCCTCCAACACCTTCCAGTACTTCATCAGTGAATGGTGTAGGGAATGGATCATGAAGACATGCATCATTCAGTTTCCTTAGATCGACAGAAATCCGGATTTCACTGGTGTTATCACTCATATTTCACCCTGTGGTTGTAGAAGGATAAACCCCAAGGAAACTATTTCAAACCAATCTTTAGGAGGGAAATTATCCTTTTCCCTACCAGAGAGGGCTCTCTTGAAAATATAATAAATGACTAAAGATAAATGAAAAATGACTAACTTTTTAAAATTAATGCTTGGTTGAAATGTAAACAAGAATTGTTGGGCATGGAGTCAAACTTAGGAGTTCTTGGACCAGCAGATAAACAACAATAATGATTTTCATAGAGGCAAGGTAGCTGTGATATTATGGTCAAAGATTTTTGCAGGTGATTTAGAAAGAAAGAAAGACAGTCCATCAATAATGGACACCAGATTTTAGATGAATCCACTATCAACTTTATATAAAGAAATGGATACATAGATGTGATAAATCAAGGCATAAACATATGAATCTCAATTTATTTCAACTTTCATCTGAGTATAGAATACATAACATAATGGAAGTATAGCGATGAAATTAAACATACACATATAAGAAAAGAAGATACAGACTGTAATAATGATCAACACATCAATATCTGATTCTGAAACAGATGTTATTTCCTATGTGGCTTCTTTATATCAAAATATCAACTCAATACAAAAGTTCTTGTCTCTCAAAAAGCTTCCAACCCTTTCAAAAATGACTTTCATTGTATTTTATACAAAATTTTCTTGAAGCAGAAACCTAACCGCTTCTTTTAACTAAAAATTGAAATGAATTAACTAAACTTGTCAAATGTCTTTTGGGACAAAGTCATAAAATTTTTACAAATTTCTTTCAAATAAAATATTTCTTAAGTCTCCATTTTGAAGTAGGATTCAACAACTACTTTCAAGTACGAAGTGTGTACTTCATTCTCCCGTATCTTTCCATGCTTGTCGACTATTCAGCTATTGGAATATCGTAGCTTGCCATTTCTTTCACCATGACTCTCATCTCAACATGATTTGTCAAGGAAATTTGGGGAAGTCTTTCGCCAATTGAAACCAACTTGTTTAATATTTCAAAATCTTCAGCAATCTTCTCTATTAGAATTTTCCCTGTAAGTAGATGATTTAGATGTTGAAACTTCTGATGATCCATTCTTATGTTGAATAATAATTTTTTATATTCATCTTGGGAAATCAACTCCTGATTTTTGTCCCAAAATGCAGGTAATCCTTTCTCGATCAATTTTTTGAATCCTGTTACTTGCCTTCTCATTGCTTCAGCTTTGGCTTCTACATTCTCGACGCCCGCATACTTTCCTAGAATTCTTCTTGCTGTTGTAATTACCGTAATCGTGTTCTTAATACCTGAGGCATTTAGATCTTCTTTTGTTAAATTGTTTAGAAAGCTAATTGCATTCTAAGTTGTTTCCTTGGGCTTCCTGTTCAGATTCTCTCTTATTGCAATACAACTTGTAAAAGCATCTTTAATTACCTTTTCCTTTATTCTTATAAAATCCAAGTTGTTAGGATATTTAGACACTTAGGATTTAGTTAAGATCAACTTGTGTAATATATCCGTTAGGGATAGTGTGTTTCTTTAGTATGCATTAGTATGCATTTGTAAATACTTAATCCAATGGTCACGATATGTTCCCGACATAGAGTGATCCGACGACTCAACTTCTCTTAGATCATACCTAACCTTGATCCGTGGCTTAACACTTGATTGGTCCATGATCTCTTTTTAAAGAGCATGGAGGGTCATTATTTAGTTGATCGATTATAAGAAGCTCATTTGTAACTTTCTTTCTTTGCATAATAAATTGTCCTGTAGAAGCTATTTGGCCATGGCCATGGAGTGTTTCCCTCAAGAGGGTTTAAACCATGTCAAAACATCGGTGTGTTAATTTGTGATCTATTTGTGTGAAGTGGTTTCTCTTGATGTTCGGTCCTTTGGTAGTACCCTGTGTACCCGAACATGCTATCAGAGCTTTTATGAAGAGCCGCTTCCGGTTATGATCTAGATCTTGAACTGTTGTTGCCGAAACTCGAAAGGGTTCCTGGTTCTAGTATTTCTATGCATGTCTGGGATGTGGGAGGTGTTTCATTGCGTCCGGAGCATCGTTTCCATTGAGAAATAGTTTTCATTTGATCGAAAACGGTTCCCGGTTGCTCCAGAAACGTGTATTTCATCAGATCTGAAGGTATAATGTTACAGTGGCGCATTTTTTTATTTTCTGTTTTTAAAAGAAAAAAATCCCATATTTTATCATTTTTTTGGTTCGGATTGTTGCTTTCCTGTCTGCGTATTCTCTTTGCCATGTACCTTGAGCGATCTCGGCAAATCAGAAATAGAAAGGGAAAGGGTTTTTCTCGGCTGCATATGCTCTTTGCCATGCACCTTGCGTGATCTCAGCAAATCAGAAACAGAGAGAAAACGTAGACTTTCCGGGCAAGCTAAGGAGATCTAACTCCAGAAGTGTGGAAAAGTTTTTTTTTGTTTCGATTTGTGGTGTGTTTTGTAGGAAAAAGGGCAAGCATGCAAACCGAGAGAGAAGAGTAAAAAAAAAAAAAAAACCCTTCCTCATTCCCATATTTTACATACCTTTTAATCTAGCTCACGTGGTTCAAAGTTGTTTTATCCTTATTAGGTCTTGAGTTCAAGTCTTAGGAAGCTACTTTTAAAAGAAAGAGTGCATGCAATTTCTATTTTCAAGTTACTTTATTGTAAAAGTGCATCTCACTTAAATAATAAAAAATAAAAATACGAGTCACTTAAGTTTTTTTTTATTGTTGCACTATTTAAAAGTAATATCATTGTAAAAGTGGAATCACCTATTTTACAAAAGTGGTTCACTTAAAGAAACTTTCTTGTAAAGTGATTGTCAAAAGGTTCATCTTGGGAAGAGGGGGGTTCTTTTTTTTTTGTTGGACATTCTCTAGGTGCCATGTCACTATTGGGGACATCTTCAACGGTTTCTTTGTTCAAGAATAACTTCATCATACAGAGTCAGTTTTCAGTGCCGGGTTTTAATAAACCGCCTATTTTTTCGAACTCTTCACATCCAGACTATTGGTTTTTGCTTTTATAGCCATTAATTTACAAATATGGCCGCCCCTTGTGATATTCTACTTAATAGTTCCAACTATTTCTCATTGAAATATCGTATGGAGGATGTTCTACAAAGTAGGGGACTTTTCAGAATTACCTTAAGGAAAGAAACAAAACCCACTGATGATGATAAGAAAATAAAATGGGCAAATAGATGTGACGAAGTTCGTGGATTGATTGGGATGTCAATCTCTACTGATTTGCGATTCCACATATCTGGAGTTGATGAACCTGATTCTACTTGGGACAAGTTGGAATCTGTGTTTGGTAAACACAATGAAATTCGAGGTCACCAACTCAAAAATGAGTTGATTTCTTTAAATCCAAGTGACTTTTCATGCATTCAAGATTATTTATCTAAGTACAAAACTCTTAAACTCTTATGTGCAGAATGTAAGATTAAGAGGGAAGACAAACAATGCATTTATCATATTCTTTCCAAACTTGGACCTGCATATTTTGTTTTTGTATCTACATTTTACTCCATGAAAGAATCCTTGAATGCAGCTAGCTATCAACAGCCTAGTCTTGAATCCTTTTGTGATTCCTTGATTAGAGAGTAAGATAAACTCATTCATCTTGGAATAATCAACAATGCAGATACATCTGGGAAAGCCTTATTGTCCCAACAGAAAGAAAAGTCCAATCCTCCCAAGAAACAAAATTTTCACAATAATAAGTCAAACAAGGGTCCAAAACCCTCTCAATCAACTCCTTCTTTAAAAAATGACAAAGGATCCAAGCCAAAAGGCAAGAAGACTAAGCGTCATTGCAACTATTGCGGGAAAGATAATCATGATGAATCTAAGTGTTTCAAGAAGATGGCAGCCTTGGAAGCAGCAATGAAGAAGCACCACATCAGCCTAGATTCGCCTTCAGAATCTGTCTCTCATGGACATGCACTTTGTGCTTCTGGTTATTCTTATAATGCATCTTCTTCTTCTACTTCAAATGAATGGCTCATTGATTCTGGAGCATCTTATCATATGGCTAAGGATCAAGCCATCTTTTCTACTATGCATGATTGTAACACCAAACAAATATTTGTTGGTGATGATAGATCTCTAAGTGTTGTAGGAGCTGGAATAGTTCCAGTAGATAATGGTCATTTTAGTGATGTACTATGTGTTCCAAGAATTTCCTGCAATTTGTTATCAGTCTATTAGATCACTCATTCTGGTGAAGGTAAAACTGTGACCTTTACACCTCACCAAGTTGTAATCAAGGATTTTAAAGATCCTCAACAGGTCCTAGCTACCAGAATTGTTGATGATATTACCAGGGTGTACAAGTTTAACAACTTTGGGTCATCACATTTTCCTTCAGTTTTTGTTGCTCATAGTGATAACTTGAGCAAACTTTGGCATGAGTGATTTGGTCACTAAAATTATCGCTCATTGCAACAACTATGTAAAGACAATATGGTGACAGGTGTTCCGATGGCATCTTGTAGGGATGGTGTTTGTTCCAGTTGTGTACTCGAAAAACATCATCAGGACAGTTTTGACAAATGTGCCTCTTGGCACGCCTCGGTTCCCTTGGAGCTTGTGCATAGTGACTTGTGTGGTCCTCTTCCATCTGCTTCCTTTTCTGGTTTCAAATATTTCTTAACTTTCATTGATGATTACACCAGACGCACTTGGGTTTATTTCCTAAAACTTAAGAGCGAAGTATTTAACATGTTCTTGGCCTACAAGGCCCTTGCTAAAAAACAATGTGGTCATCAAATTATTAAGTTAAGATCTGACAATGGAGGAGAATATGTTAACAAAACATTCACTACTTTCTGCACTGAATAAGGAATCCAACAATAGCACACTATTCCATATACACCACAACAAAATGGTGTAGCTGAGTGGAAGAACCACACTTTAAAATAAATGGCTAATTGTATGATCCAATCTAAGGGACTAGGTCTTCAATTTTGGGCTGAAGCCATTAATTGTGCAAATTACAGAGTTAATCGCACCCCCACTAAATCATTACAAGGTATAACACCGGAAGAAGCATGGATTAAAACTAAACCTAATGTAAGTCACTTCTGTGTGTTTGGTAGTGAAGCGTGGGCTCACATTCCAGATGAAAAACGGAAAGCATTGTAGCCTAAAAGTGAAAAGTGCATATTTGTTGGATATTCTGAAGATGTAAAAGGTTATAGACTTCTTCAACAACATTCTCATGATATAATCATTAGAAGAGATGTTAAATTTGATGAAAATCTCTTGGCCTGCGAGCCTAACTCGGCGATTGTGCCATCTTTGGCCTACGACTCTGATTCGGTGTTTGTGCCTTCTTCTTCTTCTTCCAACTTGCTTGACAGGTTTCCAACTCTAGTTTCTGATTATGACAGTGAGGATGAAAATCCACCTCCACCTGCTCATGTTCCTCTAGTTGCACCAGCACAAGTGCTTCCTCGATGGGTCTGTTCAACATGTGAAACAGCTGGTGATCTTGCCGGTGATCCTAGAGATCAATGTCGAACACATTCTCAGTTTCAGCGAGCCTCTTCTCTTTTGGCTCAATTTTCCAAGAATCATGATCCAGAAACTTTTGCAGAAGCTTCAGGGAATCTAGATTGGGATGTAGCCATGGATGAAGAATATCGTTCCTTAATGGCGAACGACGCTTGGGATCTTATACCTCTTCCAAAAGGAAGAAAACTTGTCAGATGTAAATAGGTCTACAGAACTAAGTATGCATCAGATGGAAGTGTTGAAAGACTTAAGGCAAGGTTAGTTTCCAAAGGTTTTTCCCAAGCTAAAGGAATTGACTACAATGAAACCTTTGCTCCCATCGCAAAAATGAACTCCATTCGCCTTGTTCTTTCCCTTGCAGCCTTACATAACTAGGAATTCCATCAAATGGATGTCAAGTCTGCCTTCTTACATGGTGATTTACATGAGGAAATTTACATTGAGAAACCTCTTGGATATGTTCAGAATAACTCTAGCCTTGTCTGCCACGTTAAGAAATCCTTATATGGCCTTAAGCAAGCTCCTAGAGCTTGCTATGCCAAAATGGATAACTTTCTCCTTGACACTGATTTTTCTAGATGCCATTCTGACCCCAATGTCTATACCAAGAAAGTAGGAAACCATCTCATCATACTTGTTCTATATGTTGATGACCTTATTCTTACTGGTAGTGACCCTAAGCTTATAACCCATGTGAAATCCAGTCTTAAACAAAATTTTGAAATGTCAGACTTAGGAAATTTGCATTATTTTCTTGGTCTCCAAGTCCTGCAAACCAAAGAAGGAATCTTTCCTTCTCAGTCTAAGTATGCTTGTGACCTTCTTCGTCGCTTTCACATGGAAGATTGTACACCAGCCCCTTCTCCTTTCCAGTCTGGAGTCAAACTTTCTACCACTTGTACTTCACCTGAAGTCGATGCCACCTTGTATCGTCAGCTTGTTGGTAGTCTGTTATACTTGACTCATTCCCGTCCTGACCTTTACTTCGCAGTTGGTCGTGTTGCCCGTTATATGTAGACACCTCATGAAAGTCACTCGAAACTAGCTAAAAGAATACTTCGATATATTCGAGGTACAGTTCAGTTTGGGATTCATTACAGTACAGGGGGGAAACCTTTGTTGGTTGGTTTCACTGATTCAGATTGGGTCGGCGATCCTGATGATCTAAAGTCTACTGCAGGTTATGTTTTCAGTCTGGGGTCTGGACCTATCACTTGGGATTGTAAGAAACAACAAGCTCTTTCTCTTTCTTCAGCAGAAGCAGAATATCGAGTCACAGTTAATGCCAGTCAGGAAGCTTTATGGCTTCGACAGATCCTTTTAGAGTTTGGATTCGAGTAGCAGAAGCCTACTCCACTTTGGTGCGTAAATCAAAGTGCCATCAAGCTTGCCAAAGATCCAGTTCTACATCAACGCAACAAAAACATTGAGCTACATATGCACTTCATTAGAACTCTTGTTCATGATCGTGTTCTTGAAGTGCTCTTTTGCCCTACAGATGATCAAGTTGCAGACATCTTCACCAAATATCTTACAGAAGCGAAGTTTTCTAAAATTCGATCTATGTTAGGAGTTCAGGAACTTGTCATCAAGGGGGGATAGGCTCTATTTCCTCCTTCCTTCTCCTAATAGTGTCACTTTTGTAAATCCTTCAATCCTATCCCAAGTTGTTCTTAAGGGGGGATGTTAGGATATTTAGACACTTAGGAGTTAGTTAAGATCAACTTGTGTAATATATCCGTTAGGGATAGTGTGTTTCTTTAGTATGCATTAGTATGCATTTGTAAATACTTAATCCGACGGTCACGACATGTTCTCGACATAAAGTGATCCGACGGCTCAACTTCTCTTAGATCATACCTAACCTTGATCCATGGCTTAACACCCGATTGGTCCATGATCTCTATTTAAAGAGCAAGGAGGTTCATTGTCTAGTTGATCGATTATGAGAATCTCATTTGTAACATTCTTTCTTTGCATAATAAATTGTCTCGTAGAAGCTATTTGGTCGGGGCCGTGGAGTGTTTTCCTCAAGAGGGTTTAAACCACGTCAAAACATCGGTGTGTTGATCTGTGCTCTATTTGTGTGAAGTGGTTGCTCTTGGTGTTCGGTCCTTTGGTAGTACCCTGTGTACCCGAACACAAGTATGGCCTAAAAGTTTTTGCCTCTTTAATGATTAGGTCCCATACCATGTGCTTGCATCCTTGCATAGCCGCTTGCCCTGTCACTTGGTGTGTCAATTTTTTGTTGGTTTCAATCAATTCTTTATATTTGTCTTGTAAATATTTTGTTTCTTCTTCTTTTTTCTCATTTTCTTCTTTCAATCTTTAAGTTTCTTCTCTTAACTCCTTAATATCGACATCCTTTAAACTAATCTGACACATAGCCTGTAAGAGACTATCCGCATCATTTCCATGTCCATTTGGACTTATACCTGTTTGTTGCTGGCTTAAATTTGAAAATTTATTTTTCAGATCATTAATTTGATTTCTCAGGTTTACTTTTTCTTTTTCCCAGCTAGCTTCCCTTTCAACAAATTTCAATAATTCTACTTTGCTATCATTCACTTCTTTTGACAAAGCTTCTTTTTCTAGGTCTAGCTTTGTTTCTTCAGGAGCTTGAATCAGCTGAGTATTTGGAATCTTCATCTTTTCCGTAACGCTTTAATCAAATTATCTTTTTCTATCAACAATTGTTTGGTTGCTTTACCTCCACCATCACTTGCAATTAAGTCAAATTGTAATTTTTGACTTGTTGTTGGTGAGCTTTATTCTCCAGTCTCCCCTGCTTCAATTGACCTTCCATTTTACTTATAACACCTTCCAGTTTAGCAACTTTCAATGTTGCCTCTACAAAATCTTCATATATCACCTTTCCAATTTGCTTATGCAATTGGATCTTGTCAGGTACTGGTATTTTCTTCAAATTGACCTCTATCTGGGTCATTTCATCTTCTGTCGACACCACCAAGTTTAAAGTGTTCTCTTTTATATCCCTGCTTGTTATTAAAGAAGTCTCTGAATTTGATAAATTACTGACTGTTGGCAGTAAATTAAAAAGATTTTTGGCAGAGGCTTGCTTATTTAGTCCATACTGTTTATACATGTCAAGCCTTGATTGAAATTTATTTAGATCACCACTCTCTTTAACTTCTTGAAATTTATATTCTTGTATCTGGACTTCTGGAACTGAAAAATTTTCTTCCTCAAATTTCTCGATGTCTGCTGAAATAACCAGTTCGTATTGTTTTTCAACTTTAAGCATTTTGTCTTCATCTCCTCCTTCACTATCTGCATCTATAATCTCTTGCAAATATCCTTTTCTTCCAATTTATTGAGCATCTGGTAGTTGATCTACTTCCATGGTCAATTCTGTCAAAATACGATCTCCCACTTGTGAATTTATAACTTCCTCGTCATCAGGTTCATAACGAAATAAATTTCGTCCTTTTAGAAATCCTTCTGTTTCTTTATGCTCAAAAGCCTTCATACTATTTTTCTTCTTCCTCTCAGATATGATATATAAAGGGTCATATTCAATTGATACATCTTTCTTAAACTCCATATTCTCCAATAAATTTTCCACATCTGAAAGAGCATATTTTCTTTTTATAATGAACGGGCCTACTTTCAATGGATATTTTAAATCAAAACACCTTTTAAACTTTAAGAATTGCTCGTCTTCTGAAGTCGATTTCTGTCTGACGAATTCGAGAGAAAAAATTCTCAGAGTTAAAAATGCAGGTAATATATAAGGTTCATGTACAAAACCATACAATCTAATCACTATAAAATCCTTCAATAAAAACCAATCACCCACTGCTACTTCATCTTTCAATTGCATCAAAGACTCCATTTCAGGTAAAACCCTTGGTAATTCTTCTCCAAACATCACTTTATATACAACAGACAAAATATAATTCATGTAATTAAACACATTATCTTCTAAGGTATCTATATAGAGTAATTGCGAGAACTGTAAATCTCCTATACTGTTAAACATAACCATCTTCATTAACTACGTCTGAAACCTAAAATTTCTTGTATTGGAGAAACTGCTCAACTAACTGTGAATGGATTCTTTCTGCTAAAAAATATTTGAACTTGAGGGATGGCACCGAATCATTCTTAGTTCCTGGTGAACTAATGCTAATTCTGAATAATAGAATCAACTGTAATTTTGTCACCCACATATCTATATCCAGGCCTAGAAACTGAGCTATCAAAGAAAGAACCAATTGGGTATTGTCATTAAAGAAGTTTATATCCAAAGGGTATGGGGTATCTTTGACTTCCAAATCAGTTTTAAGACAGGTGGTTAAAAAGGTTTGTCGGTTCCCAGGGGAAGACTATCTATATGCAGCAATAACAGAATCTTCGGAAAAAATCTCGGACTCAGGTACTTTGGATGCAGGAATTTCAAAAGAACTGTTAACGACTGAGGAATTTATGGTGCAAACAATTTTAGACTTCTGGGAATACATAATAACTCATTGTGATTCAGAATAATTTGATGCACACCATGAAACAAACTCGGGGAAAGGTATAATTTGGTCAATGAAGAAAAGGATGAAGGAAAACTGAAACACTCTATGCACATCTTAACCTTCCTTAAGCAAATCTTTCAATATTCTCTTAATTTTGAGTACAGGTAGCCAAACCTCTGTATCAAATATATCAAAATCCCTATCTTCCAGAGTAACTTTAACCCTAACATTGCTAGAAATTGGTTATTCATTCATTTTCTTGCTATAAAGAGACTTAGATTACTGATAGCAGCTGTTATAAGGTAATACCTGTCACCAAGAAGCTCTGAGAATGACCTTTCTTATCGTCTCCTTCATCTTCCACACGTCTAGAAACTTCTGACTCCGACAGCTCCAAGAAACAAATGCCAACTTCACATGTCGACTACTATATATATAACGCTTTTCCTCTTATCTTTTGGTCTTCTTTGCTAGCTGTCAACCTTTTTTATTTGTTGATCTCTCATGCAATGTTCTCAACCGTTAGATCTGATCCCTTTTTATTGACTTGACATCCTTTCTCTATCCTCTGTTGGATCATCCTCTATGCTTTGATCTGCGCCATCTATTTATTAGTACCGTATTTCTACAAAGTGGTTCCGGGATCCACTAAAGTGGTTTTCATTCCCAGTCATCTCTCTTGCGAAAGAACCCAAAGTTGACACTTGTCAGGTGGTTTTATTTCTCGCAACCACCCTTTCCCTTTAACCTCCTCACTTTTTCCCAATGCGTCAATCACTTGTTACTGTTGATCTTCCATGCAATGATCTGGACCATCACTTATCCTGCTGCACTTGCGCCTTTTTGAGACTTTAAATTTTTAACCACAGGATCTTCCTTGGTTCATCTTAGCGGTCCACATGGTTAGCACTTGTCAGCAACACATCTTTTTACTTTGGCGGTATCACATCCCATCCAACTGGTTTTGTATACCATCTTTCCCATTTGCGACACTCTTTGCATATGACACATAGCAACTGGTTTTCCTTTTCGCAACCATATGTATCCTCTTTCTCCCACGCATCTTGGCCATGCGACATCAAATGAGAACCATGGATCTTCTATCCGCATCCAATCAACGACGAAACTTACTCCAGACTTAACATTTGCAATTTTATTTTCGGACTATAGTCTTTTGACTTCCTTTTGCTCATTTTGGGTTGAAATTTTTCATATTTCCTTAGTTTTTCCACCCTAGCACATTCATTTACAAGCTTCATTTCATACCTTAGCATCCTGTCATGAAAATAAATACATTTTAAGATTTCTCTAGGGAATTTGTAAGACCTCCATCTATTACATCTTAGTACTTATGCTTGTAAAAATTAGGTGCTAACAACTAGCTCCAAATGGGGATGCTATCCTCCTTGTGAAGTAGCAAAGAACCTCTTAGACCAGGTGTCTGATCCATTGGGATGCTTTCAAATTATCCTAAATTCATATAACATCTTATGATCTGTGACCTATTCCTCATTCTTCTACTGTAAAACTGTAAGTAAACTCATGAATCACTTAAAGCAAGCAATTTATTTTTGGAACTTAATTGTATATTGGAAGCAAATTTTTTTTATTTATGTACAAGACTTTTGAAAATAAATATATATACACTATGCAAAAGTTTTTCTTTTTGTAACTTCAAGAAAGATAATTCTTGAGATGTCGCCCATTCACTGGTCCTCCTGGAAGAAACTCTCCATACTGGTCTTGAAGAATAAATGCATTTTCTCCTTGAAATCCTGCTATTATATATGGACCCTTCCATAGATGTTCAAACTTACCGTGTTTTTCTTCTATCCTAGCATCCCATTTCAAAACCAGGTCATCTATTTGAAAATCCCTCTCTTTAATTTTTCTGTCAAATGTTTTCTTCATCTTTTCCTGATGCACTTGAGTTATGTTATAGGATTTTTCTCTCATCTCATGTACTTCTATCATCTGGTTAATCATCCTTTGGATGTGATTAGGCTCTTCTGCAACTTCCTGCAAAAATTTCATAACTGGTACCCCCAAGGAGACTGGAAATATCACTTTCGCGCCATAGACCAACTGAAAAGGAGAAGTACTAATAGCCCTCTTTGTACTAATTCTGTCTTCCCACAAATCATATTTGAGCTTGGTGTGCCATGCTCTTTTATTCTCCTCCAACAGCTTCTTGATAATCCGTACCAGACTATTATTTGAGGACTTTGCCAGTCCATTTCCCTAAGGATAGTATGCAGTGGAATGATTTAAATGTATATGGTACTTATGACAGAAATGTATCATCTTTTTCGACTTAAAGGCTGGGGCATTGTTTGTCACTATTATTTTGGGACAACCAAATCTTGATAAAATATTTTCTTCCAGAAAATTCATAATAACTGTCTCATTGGCATTTCTGGTCAGAATGGTTTTGATCCACTTTGTGAAATAATCTGTTGCAGTGAGGATCCATCTATGCTGCCCTGAAGAATTTGGACTTATTTCACCAATGAAATCCAATCCCCATTGTTGGAATGGCGCTTCTATTGAGATTGGATTTAAAGGTAAGGGTAAAACCTTTCTTTTTCCATCGAATATTTGACATTCATGACACTTGGATATCTCTTTGTACACATCTGAAAAAATTGTCGGCCAGTTAAATCCTGCTCTCAGGATTTTATTAACAGTAGCTTTCCAAGAATGATGTACACCACACATCCCCTTATGAAATTCCCCCATAATATGCTGTGCTTCATTTTCCAATAGACAATTCAACAAAACTCCACTTGGATCTTTCCAATACAAATAATCATTTAATATACAAAACTTTGATGCTTTCATTTTCACTGATCTTGATCGAGTTTATCCATCCCGGGAGGTGCTTGTAAATTTTGCAGAACATACACAATATCCATGTACCATGGAGACAGAGAAAAGTCTTCAACCACTTGACATTCAGAAATAGGTTCTGTTGAAAGTTCTGAAATGAAATCCACATCCAAGGAGTCATAATTCGTTTCGGGCATCATCTTTGTCAAGCCTTGACCTTTTGTCAACTTCGTGGGTTTTATATCCAAATCATACTCTAATAAATCTACGATCCACTTCGCTCTCTTTTCTTCTGTATCTGGCTGGGTAAGGATATCCTTCATTGCTGTGGATGGAACATATGCTACAGTATGAGAATGTAGAATGTAAACTCTAAAATCCTTCAACGCCTTCACCAATGCATAAGCTTGTTTTCCATAATATTGTATTTCAGCTCCCCATCTCTCAAAATCTTACTGAAAAAGGAAATTGGTTGTTCCATACCTTCTTGATTCTTCTGCAGCAAAACTCTAGCCAAGGTATGTTCCGATGCATAGGAAAATACAATAAAATCTTTTGAAAAATCAGGGCTTATGAGAACTAGTGCCTCCGTTAGAGCTTTCTTAATATCATTAAAAGATTGCTTGGCTTCATTCATCCATTTGATTTCATTATTTTTTCTCAACATTTCATATGTCTCAAAATTTCAGCAAAGCTGGGAACAAACCTCCTCAAAAAATTAACTCTACCAATGAAAGACTGTACCTATTTTTTGCTCCTAGGTATTCTGATCTTCTGAATTGCCGATACTCTCTTGGGATCAATCTTGATGCCATCTTTTGATATGATGTGACCCAACAACTTTCCTTCTTCCATAGCAAAGTGAGACTTTTTTGGATTCAATGAAATACCAAACTTTCTGCATTTCAAGAAAACTCTTTCCAAATGCTTCACGTGATCTGCAACACATTTTGAGTATACGGTTATATCATCCCTATAGACTACCACAAACTTATATTTTTCGTCTGCAAATATCCATGGCCCTCTAAAAAGTAGCCCCTGCATTCATCAACCCAAACGACATTTTGGCATACATGAACATTCCCCATGGAGTAGTAAAGGATGTTTTCTCCCTGTCTTCTGGATGCACCTTGATCTGGTTATACCCTGAAAATCCATCCAACATGGAAATTATTTCTACTCCCACAACTTTCTGTAAAATGTGATCCATTTTAGGAAGTGGATAATTATCCTTCAAGGATACTTTATTTAAGTTTTGGAAATCTATACATAATCTTATTTCTCCATTTTTCTTCTATACAAGAACCAAATTTGCCACCCACCTGGAAAATCTCAAAGAAACAATGATCTTCGCATCGAATAACTTCTTAACCTCTTTTTCAATTACCGGAAGCAGTTTTGGATTTATTCTTCTTAGCTTTTGTTTGAAAGGTTTCTCATTAGCCTTAATGGGAATAGTATGCTGAATTATAGAAGTATCATATTCTTTTAGGTCTTCATAACTCCATGCAAAAACATCTGCAAATTGTTTCATTTTTTCAACACTTCTCCTTTCTTCCTCCTTTGGAAGCTTATTTGAAATCTATACCATCTTAGGATTTTATTTAGTGCCAATGTTTCAATCTTTGACGTCTTCAACTTTGGGTTCTACCTTCAGATTCTTTGCTACATCATTTATGTAAAACAATTTCTCTAATGGAACAAGCCCTCTTGGGATGACATTATTTTTCAACTGAATTATATCCTTACCTCCAATTGTTCCTTTCAACTTTTCCGATTCTTCAGAAAACTCATTTATATTAGGAAAATCATCTGCATCTTCAGTATCAATAGTTCTGTAGTTCAATTCCTTTGTCATCTACAAAAATCTCTTAATCTGTTGATCATCTTCAAAGACTTGCCAATGTCTTATGTTATCAGGAATAGAGGGTCTATTCACAAATTCAATGTCATACTTCTTCTTAGAAAACCTGGGAACTTTGAAAGTTGCAGGAGTAGTAGCCAAAGAATTTGCTATTGAATTATCCACCTTGGGTATTAAAACCACATCATGTTCATCGAAAAAGTTTTCTAATAGGTCCCAAACCTCATTTTTGTAAGATCTAAACCTCGGATGTCTTGCTTGATATATAGCTTTAACTTGATTTATCACTAACTCAGAATCCCCAAACACTTTAATCCTTTTTGCTTTCATATCCTTTAACAAATTCAGCCCCAAAATTAAAGCTTCGTATTCCACAACATTATTTGTACACGAATGTCAGTTTGAAAGAAAACATCAAGAGTTCTAGATTCAGAGAAGTTATCCATATGCCTACGCCAACACCCTCTTTACTCATAGCTCCATCAAAATGCATAATCTAGGTTCCTTCTCTTCTTGCGTTTTCTTTCAACATGTTTTCTTCTTCATTTGGCGAATTGCTTTCTTCTGTTTTGGTCAAATATGTTTCCTCTTCAGATTGAATGTCATTATAGAATATAGAAGATCCAAAATTCATATCTACTGCATATATTTCATGACTATCAGGTTCACCCTTATCACTCACCATATATTGAAGTATTTTTTCAGAATACAACGTCCTATGATTCCCAAGAACTGGAATGGTAGCAAATGACATATCCATATGCAAAGTTCCTTTCAGCTTTGTCGCCCAAGATATAGATAACAGCATGCCAAACTTTGGTGGAATGTCAGCAACAACCAAATCCATGACAACACCCTTGACTGGAATTTGGGTAAGATTCATCACCAGATCCTTGATCAATCCCAACCATTTTACTTTCTTTGAATCAAAAGAAAATAAATCTTTGTATGGTCTAGTTATTTCTAAACCCGAACTTTCTACTATGACTTTTGGCATCAGATTATGCGAAGCACCTAAATCAAGCATACAATTGTGCGCAATTTTATCATGAATATTGAGATTTATATAGAAGGGTGGTACAACATCCACACTATTGTCTTCCATTCTGGAACCCAAACGAATATATGGGGTATCATCATTTAATTCCAATGTATCTCATTCCATTTGCTTTTCACTACCAATCATCTTAGAGATCTGCTCTTTGTACTCAATGCTTTTCAGAATCTCATTAAATGGTAGAGAAATTTTGATTTTTGATATCTCACTTTGTAAATTGAATCGAACAAAATTTCTATCACCTTCTTTAATTACTTCTCTTGTGTTTTCTGGAACCTTTTTCATTGCATCTTTTGTTTCTTTATTTTTCTTACTCTGGCTAGTTGATGGATTATCTATTTGACCTTTACCCTTATCCACTTTCACCTCCCTCTTTCTGAGACTAATATTCCTTGAAAATCATTCACAACATTTTGATACCCAATCTGATACTGTTTAGTTTCTGATTCCAAAGCATTACATTCTCCTTCTATAGAAAACATATCATGCTCCATTTTTGTTAAGTAAACTTCTGAATCTAAATCTCCAAATAAATGGATTTCACTTTCTACTAATTCTGTTTCATCAGCTTCCTCAACATAATTCTCTGGAAAAGGAGGTCTCATTGTATTATCCTATGGATTTCTTGGGTTCCTTTGATCTCTTTGATCTCTTTGGTCTCTCTGATCTATTTGATCTCTCTACCTAATTTGTGGGGGTATTGGTCTTCTGAAATTAGGGTTTCTAATAGGAGGTTCATCCTGTTCTTTGTTTGGAGGTCTATTGTCCAATGCTAATCTGTCTATTAATCTTTCCATAGTTATCATCATAGTATCAAATTTCACATCATTAGAAGAAGAAGAAGAAGAAGAAGTTGAAGGATGATTATCTTCTTTAATTTTTCTTCTATCTATATCAATTATTTGTTTCAGCTTTCTAGAAGCCATCAAATTTGCTTCTGCCTCCACTGCATCTCTCATCATGTCTGACAAGGTGGCTGGTCTTCTTTCTCTCAATGTACATGAAAAATCACCTTCAAATGCATCTACATAATGCAACTTGGCAGGTCCTGCCAAGGGCTTAAAATTAGCCGGAATCGAATTGTAAACCCTCATGAACCTCGCAGAGAATTCTTAGACCATCTCAAAACCCCCTTTTTTCATATTCTTGTACCGTGTCAATATTAATGAAGGATTTTGTTTGTCTTCTCACCGCTCAGTAAAAGGGGTTACAAAATCATTATATGTGGCAATAGACCCTGCAGCTAAAGCTCTAAACCATTTTTTGACCTCTCTTGTAAGACTCTGAGCTAATAACCACATTTTTGCATCATCATGGTCTACTTCTTCAAGATCAAGAAAATCATTAAACCTATCAACAAGTTGTTGTGCTATAAAATTCCCTTCCCCGTCAAACAATGGAATTCTCTGTGAATATTTCTCAGGAAGGTCATGCAAAGCAGCCAGTAAGACAAGAGGAGCAAACCTAGCGGCCATTCGTCTTGGAGGTGGTATTAATGGAGGATTTTGAGTATTTGAAATATTTTGACCAGAGTTCCAATTCTTTAAGGGTACTCTTTAATCCTTAGGTTTTTTAGATTCTTTTCTTTCAGACCTTTGTAAACCCTCCCAAACTTACTTTAAAGAATACTTCCAAAAACTATCTTGATCAACCTCAGTTTCTTTTAAATATGATTCTAGTTTAGTTCTAAACAAAGGTATTTCACTTATATCAACATTCTCATCATCTAAAAATCTTTCTTGAAAATTAGGAAAAGAATCTATTGTTTGAGAAGTACCTGCTTTATCTTTTCCTTTGTTTTTCTTGAGAATTATTTCTGGAATTTTTACACCGGAGAGCAACTATGAACCTGGATTTCCCCTTGTAGGGGTTCTTCTGGAAGCCACAATGTCTTTCGTGGATTCTCCTGTTTATAACTAAAAATTCTGCATGTGAAGTCGCTAGGGAAAAAATACAACCAACTGTAAATTTCAAACTTCTTTGCCCATAGAAATTTGATCTTCAATGTCGTTCCTCCAAGGGAAAATTTCACCTTCGATCCCCGACAACGGCACAAAAATGTTATCACTTAGAGTTTACCCTTTGGTTGTAGAAGGATAAACCCCAAGGAAACTGTTTCAAACCAATCTTTAGGAGGGAAATTAGCCTTTTCCCTACCAGAGAGGGCTCTCTCAAAAATATAATAAATGGCTAAAGATATATGAAAAATGACTAACTTTTTAAAATTAATGCTTGGTTGAAATGTAAACAAGAATTGTTGGGCATGGAGTCAAACTTAGGAGTTCTTGTACCAGCAGATAAACAACAATAATGATTTTCACAGAGGCAAGGTAGTTGTCATATTACGGTCAAAGCTTTTTGCAGGTGATTTATAAAGAAAGAAAGACAGTCCATAAATAATGGGCACCATATTTTATATGAATCCACTATCAACTTTAGCGAAATAAATGGATACACAGATGCCATAAATCAAGGAATAAACATATGAATCTCAATTTATTTCAACTTTCATCTAAGTATAGAAGACATAACATAATGGAAGTATAACGAGGAAAGTAAACATACACATATAAGAAAAGAAGATATAGACTGTAATAATGATCAACACATGAATCTCTAATTCTGAAATAAATGTTATTTCCCGTGTGGCTTCTTTATATCAAAATATAAACTCAATACAAAAGTTCTTGTCTCTCAAAAAGTTTCCAACCCTTTCAAAAATGACTTTCATTGTCTTTTATACAAAATTTTCTTGAAGCAGAAACCTAACTACTTCTTTTAACTAAAAACTGAAATGACTTAACTAAACTTGTCAAATGTCTTTTGGGACAAATTCATAAAAATATTACAAATTTCTTTCAAATAAAATATTTCTTAAGTCTTCAGTTTGAAGTAGGATTCAACAACTACTTTCAAGAACGAAGTGTGTACTTCATTCTCCCGTATCTTTCCACGCTTGTCCACTGTTCGGCCATTGGAATATCGTAGCTCGCCATTTCTTTCACCATGACTCTCATCTCAACATGATCTGTAAAGGAAATTTGGGGAAGTCTTTCGCCAATTGAAACCAACTTGTTTAAGATTTCAAAATTTTCTGCAATCTTCTCTATTAGAATTTTCCCTGTAAGTAGATGATTTAGATGTTGAAACTTCCGATGATCCATTCTTATGTTGAATATTAATTTTTTATATTCATCTTGGGAAATCAACTCCTGATTTTCATCCCAAAATGCAGGTAATCCTTTCTCAATCAATTTTTCGAACTGTTTTTTGAATCCTGTTACTTGCCTCCTCATTGATTCAGCTTTGGCTTCTACATTGTCGACGTGTGCATACTTTCCTAGAATTCTTATTGATGTTGTAATTGTTGTAATCATGTTCTTACTACCCTAGGCCTTTAGATATTCTTCTATTAAACTGTTTAGAAAGTTGATTGCATTATGCGCTGTTTCCTTGGGCTTCCTGTTCAGATTCTCTCTTATTGTTGTACAACTTGTAAAAGCATCTTTAATTACTTTTTCCTTTATTCTTATAAAATCCAAGTATGGTCTGAAATTTTCAGCCTCTTTAATGATTAGGTCCCATACCATGTACTTGCATCCTTGCATAGCCTCTTTCCCTGTCACTTGGTGTGTCAATTTTTTGTTGGTTTCAATAAATTCTTTATATTTGTCTTTTGTTGGTTTCAATCAATTCTTTATATTTGTCTTGTAAATATTTTGTTTCTTCTTATTTTTTCTCATTTTCTTCTTTCAATCTCTGAGCTTCTTCTCTTAACTCCTTAATCTCGACATCCTTTAAACTAATCTGAGACATAGCTTGTAAAAGACTATCAACATCATTTCCATCTCCATTTGGACTTATACCTCTTTGTTGCTGGCTTAAATTTGACAAATTATTTTTCAGATCATTAATTTGATTTCTGAGGCTTACTTTTTCTTTTTCCCAACTAGCTTCCCTTTCACCAAATTTCAATAATTCTTCTTTTATATCATTGAATTCCTTCGGCAAAGCTTCTTTTTCTAGTTCTAGCTTTGTTTCTTCAGGAGCTTGAATCAGCTAAGTATTTGGAATATTCATCTTTTTCCGTAACGCTTGAATCAAATTATCTTTTTCTATCAACAATTGTTTGGTTGCTTTACCTCCACCATCACTTGCAATCAAGTCAAATCGTAATTTTTTGAATTTTTGTTGGTGAGCTTTATTCTCTAGTCTCTCTTACTTCAATTGACCTTCCATTTTACTTATAGCACCTTCTAGTTTAGCAACTTTCAATGTTGCTTCTACAAAATATTCATATATCACCTCTCCAATTTTCTTATGCAATTGGATCTTGTCGGGTACTGGTATTTTCTTCAAATTGACCTTTATCTCGGTCATTTTATCTTCTGTTGACTCTACCAAGTTTAAAGTGTTCTCTTTTATATCCTTTCTTGTTATTAAAGAAATATATGAATTTGATAAATCCCTGACTGTTGGCAGTAAATTAAAAATCTTTTTGGGAGAGGCTTGCTTATTTATTCCATACTGTTTATACATGTCAAGCCTTGATTGAAATTTATCTACATCACCACTCTCTTTAACTTCTTTAAATTTCTATTCTTGTATCTGGACTTCTGGAATTGAAAACTTTTCTTCCTCACATTTCTCGTTGTCTGCTGAAATAACCAGTTTGTATTGTGTTTCAACTTTAAGCCTTTTGTCTTCATCTCCTCCTTCACTATCTGCATCTATAATCTCCTGCAAATCTCTTTTTCTTCCAATTTCTTGAGAATTTGGTAGTTGATCTGCTTCCATAGCCAATTCTATCAAAATACGATCTCCCATTTGTGAATTTATAACTTCCTCATCGTCAGGTTCATAACGAAATAAATTTCATCCTTTTAGAAATCCTTTTGTTTCTTTATGCTCAAAAGCCTTCATTTTATTTTTCTTCTTCCTCTCAAATATTATATGTAAAGGGTCATATTCAATTGATACATCTTTCTTAAACTCCATATTCTCCAATAACATTTCCACATCTGAAATAGCATATTTTCTTTTTATAAGGAATGACCCTACTTTCAATGGATATTTTAAATTAGAATCCCTTTTAAACTTTAAGAATTGCTTGTCTTCTAAACTCAATTTCTGTCTAAGGAATTCGAGAGCGAAAATTCTCAGAGTTAAAAAGGCAGGTAATATATAAGGTTCATGTACAAAACCATACAATCTAATCACTATAAAATACTTCAATAAAAACCAAGCATCTACTGCTACTTCATCTTTCAATTGCATCAAAGACTCCATTTCAGGTAAAACCCTTAGTAATTCTTCTCCAAAAATCACTTTATATACCGCAGACAAAATATAATTCATGTAATTAAACACATTATCTTCTAAGGTATCTGTATAGAGTAATTGTGAGAACTATAAATCTCCTATACTGCTAAACATAACCATCTTCATTAACTACGTCTGAAACCTAAAATTTCTTGTATTGGAGAAACTGCTCAACTGTGAATGGATTCTTTCTGCTAAAAAATATTTGAACTTTAGGGATGACACCGAATAATTCTCAGTTCCTGGTGAACTAATGATAATTATGAATAATAGACTCAACTGTAATTCTATCACCCATATATCTGTATCCAGGCCTAGAAACTGAGCTATCAAAGAAAGAACCAATTGGGTATTGTCATTAAAGAAGATTATATCCAAAGGGTATGGGGTATCTTTGATTTTCAAATAAGGTTTAAGACAGGTGGTTAAAAAGGTTTGTCGGTTCCCAGGGGAAGACTATCTATATGCAGCAATAATAGAATCTTCAGAAAAACTCTCGGACTCAAGTACTTGGGATGCAGGAATTTAAAAAGAATTGCTAACAATTGAGGAATTTATGGCACAAACAATTTTAGACTTTGGGGAATTCATAATAACTCGTTGTGGTTCAAAATATTTTGATGCACACCATGAAACAAACTCGAGGAAAGGAATAAGTTGGTCAATGCAGAAAAGGATGAAGGACGACTAAAACACTCTATGCACATGTTGACCTTCCTTAAGAAAATCTTTCAATCTTCTCTTAATTTCGGGTACAAGCAACCGAACCTCTGTATCAAATATATCAAAATCCCTATCTTCCAGAGCAACTTTAACCCTAACATTGCTAGAAACTGGTTCTTCGTTCATTTTCTTGCTATAAAGATAGTTAGATTATTGATAGCAGCGGTTATGAGGTCCTATAGCTGTCATCGAGAAGCTCTGAGAATGAGCTTTCTGTTGGTTGTAGAGCCTGATCTCCAAATTCAGAGATGTTATTATTCAGCTGTGTCCATACCCCAGGTTTGGTTATGATCCCGACACGGGCCCATGGTTTTGGGTAACCCATGGTATTTTACCATTGTATTTCCCCTTTATAAGAAAGACATTGTAATACGACTACGGTTGATGTATTAGGTTTTATGCATTGTAAAGATCTATGAGATCAGAAGAGAGAGTGTGTAACAGTGAAGAGGAAGTGTAGCAGTTTGGCTGCAGGTTGTATCCCTTCACTTCGCTGGATGGAATAATAATAAGGACTGGCAACTTTAGTGTGGACATAGCCCAAGTTGGGGTGAACCACGATATATCTGTGTCTCTCTTGTAATGTGTATGTGTGATTATATTTGCATTTCTATTTATTGTTATTGCTCTGCGATCCTGGTTTTCTAACACTTTCCTGTCGTCTCCTTTGTCTTCCACACATCCAGAAACTTTTGACTCCGATAGCTCCAAGAAACAAATGTCAACTTCACATGTTGACTGCTATATGTATAACCCTTTTCCTCTTGTCTTTCGGTCTTCTTTGCCAGCTGTCAACCTTTTTTATTCATTGATCTCTCATGCAATGTTCTCAACCATTAGATTTGATCCCTTTTTATTGACTTGACATCCTTTCTCTATCTGCCGTTGGATCATCCTCTATGCTCTGATCTCCACCATCTATTTATTAGTATCGTATGTCTACAAAGTGGTGTCAGGATTCACTAAAGTGGTTTTCATTACCACTCATCTCTCTTGCAACAGAACCCAAAGTTAACACCTGTCGGGTGGTTTTATTTCTCGCAACCACCCTTTCCCTTTAACCTCCGTGCTTTTTCCCTATGCATCAGTCACTTGTTACCATTGATTTGCCATGCAATGATCTGGACCATCACTTATCCTTCTGCACTTGCACCTTTTGGAGACTTTAACTTTTTAACCACAGGATATTCCTTGGTTCATCTTAGCGGTCCACGTGGTCAGCAACACATATTTTTACTTTGGTGGTATCGCATGCCATCCAACTTGTTTTGTATACCATATTTCCCATTTACGACACTCTCTACATATGACACATAGCAGCTGGTTTTCCTTTTCGCAACCATCTGTAGCCTCTTTCTCCTGTGCATCTTGGACATGCAGCATCAAATGAGAACCGTGGATCTTCTATCTGCAGCCAATCAACGACGGAACTTACTCCAGACTTAACATTTGCAATTTTATTTTCGGACAATAGTCTTTTGACTTCCTTTTGCTCATTTTGGGTCGAAATGTTTCATATTTCCTTAGTTTTTCCACCCTAGCACTTTCATTTACAAGCTTCATTTCATACCTTAGCATCATGTCATGAAAATAAATACATTTTAAGCTTTCTCTAGGGAATTTTCAAGACCTACATCTATTACATCTTAGTACTTATGCTTTTAAAAATCAGGTGCTAACAACTAGTATTCTTATCTTGGACAACCATTGGGATGATCCATTTTGATTATTCGATAGGTTATATGATTCCTGCATCCATCATTCTCTCTATCTCATCATTTACTCGCTCCTTATACTTGGGATTCAGTTTATATGGTCGCTGCTTTACTGGCTTCGCATAAGGTTTCAGAGGGATCTTCATTTCACCCAAGTCCCTGGAAATGCCCTTCATTTCTGAAAATTTCATGGAAAAAAAGTCTTGGAACTCATGCAGTAGATTCGTAACTTTTCCAATTGTCGAATCATCCCAGTAATATCCAATACTAGCGAACTTGGGATTTTCCTTCGACCCAATATTAACCTTCTTAATTTTTAGTGGCTATTGGATTTTTTCGAATGGTATCTCTGGTGCTTCGACATCGTGGCTTCCATCTAACTCTGGGACATAAATATCTCTAGGATCATCCTCTTCGTTAGGTCCTCCCGACACATTATAGCACTCCATCATCATTTCTAGTGTCACAGTCCATTGTAATCCCATTGGTCTTTCTGTCAGAACTGTTTCGAGTACCTTTTCACGAATCTCCTGCAGTGCACTATGGATGAAAGGGTTCTCATCAATGAAGCTGAAAGTATGACTTAAGCTAATGGTCAATTCCTGCCATGTTGTTGTTTCATGTCGCAGTTCTGCTGCGATGTCCAAACTCTGCGGTACTTCATCTAGCATATGGATAAACACGTGAACCCATTCCTTCTTTGGTCTTAGTTCCCATGTGCTTTGACACTCTCCCCGATGATCCCTTGGATCACCCCTTCCATTGTACTTCCTCCCGTAGTATAATTCAGTCTCCCCAAACCTGACTTCCATTAGTTGTCGACATGTTTTCCAACTCGTTATCAACAACTTGTGCACTTCCCACCATCTCGTTGGAGTAGCCTTCAATGCTTCTTCAAGCGCCAATAGTCGCTGAGGTTCTGATACCTTCTCTTCGAATTCAACGATGAACATAGCCAAATTAGGTAATCCTTCCTATGTTGGCAGATCATATACCTCTGTCACTACACATCTCAACAACTAAGTGATTTGTGCGCACCTTCTGAATGACACCTCGTGTAACCAATTCTTCAAATTTTCCAGCGCCTTGTCGGAGTTTGATGATGCAAAACTAACACTTCGCCACCCCAATTCCCCATTAGTGGTGGGATTGATGTAATCCTTCGAATCGTTGCAAACATTGTCCCATCCTTCTATGAACTCATCCCTCATTGGTTTGACATACCTTTTCCCTTCCAATGGATAAGCGAGGAAACTACTCTCATGTCGTGATTCTCAAAAGACATCCTTCTCTTCTTAAAATTTATGATAGATTGATTCTCCATTTCCCAATATATTCCCAATAATACCGAATATGGGCTTGTGTTGTCAACTATCTCTATGACATTGAAGTCTGTGTAAGTCTCTAGTCCTTCTACTTTGAAAGGGAGATGAGATAATCGACCAATTGGTGTGACCTTGCTCTAATTTTCAAACCAAAGTTGAACAGGGGACCATACCAACTGTGTTTTCCCCATCGTCTCCTATGTTTTCTTATTCAGGATGTTTACGTCCGATCCTAGGTCCAAAATGATAGAATCTACATCATATGCACCAATCTGGGCGTTCAGCCTCATTTCTATTATTGTATTCCTCTTGTGCAATCGGTTCACTATATGATCATGTCACCCTTCCTCCCGTCGATACAATAAACTATCTATCTCTGCTAGTGCATCGTGATCCTTTGCCAATGTCAAACAACTTTCCAAGAAATTCCTCAGGGTGCTGACCTTTCTTGGTGACTTCTGTGAATTTGTTGTATCAATATCGATGACATCTCATAGACAGGTTCCTTCTGGCTTATAGGTGGAAACTTAGTCTTTCGCATTGCATCTCGCACTTCCAAAAGATTTCCTTCTCTGATTTTGCATCAAATTGAACCTATTTCTGGGTTGTAGGAAGGGAGCTAGGCAGTGGTCTATCTTCTACTGTCGCAGCTCCTCCTCTAGTTACCACTGCGACATGCACATGTCAACTTCTTATCTCTACTGATATCTTCTACACATTTGGATTCGGTTATGGCTGTGGCTGTGGTGGATTCTTAGTTTTCCACTTCGCAATCAACTACAGGAAATCCTCGATATTGTGGTCCGTTGCACTGCAATAGGTACATTGTGGAGTCAAATTCATACAATACCTCTGATAATGCCCAATCTGGCCACAATTATAGCACATAACCGGACCTAGAACTTGACCAAAAGTTCCTCCACGACCAAATCCTCCACCACAACCTCCGTGGAATCCTCCTTGTGGTTGATTGTACTGCTGCTGATTATATTGTGGTGGTTGATACTGTGGTTGGTTGTACTCTGGCGATGGTTGGTTATATTGCATTTTTGGTTGATTATAATGCAGAAGCGGCTAGTTATACTGTGGCTACGATTTATTATATTTTTGTTGCAGTTGTATAGGAGGTTGCTCCTACCCCTTCATAAAATATGTATCCACATTTCTCTCGTGGAGCAAATCATATGCTCTAGAATCCTTCTCCTCATGACTGATCGATCGATAGAAATTACAAAAAAGGTTAGATGGATTCAACACAATCTTCTGTAAGTACACACATTATTGTGAACGATGTCCCTTCATTTGAAAAAATTCAACACCAAGGCAAACCTCCTTGACTGAGTGGGTTTGGTGTACCAGACTGTAAGTATTCGCCAAATTCTGGGCACTGATCCTTATGGTGTCCTTCAGACTTGCATCGACTGCACCAAATTTATTCACGAAATTACTTCCCTTCTTGATATCCTGTAGTTGGATTGTCAAGTTCTCTAGCTTTGCTTGGATTTGGTGCATGCTTATCCCTATTTCGCCAACCAGCAAAGCCTCAAGTTTCATCGCAATTTCCAGTTCCTCCACGTGGGATACAATCTCCTTCGACATTAGTGGCATCCAAATATGTGGTACCAATCCTACAATTAACCACTCTTTATGTTGCATGTCGCTCATTCTAAAACATAGTTTGGCCATCATATTTTTGTACTTGTGATCGAATTCCCATACTGATTCATTAGGAAATTGCTTTATTTCCTTCAACTTTGTGATATACTGCGACTCTAATTTTGGTTTCCTAAATTCAATGATCAATCCTACTTTGATTTGTGCCAAGGTTTTCGGTGGATTCCCTGTAGGATCTTGTAAAAACTTCATAAACCAGTCCAGCGCATGGCCCCTAAAGGTCATCGCCAATTGTCCCTTCTTAATATCATCATCCTGGACTTGTTTCACCATCCACATCGCTTCGCATAAAAACCAGTATTATTTAGGATCCTCGATCCCGTTACCCTTAAAAAGAGGCATATTTACATCGTCGTCTGCCATCTTTGGTTTCCTACTAGTGTTCGTAGATCCGCTACTCTGACTGCTATTATGACACAAAGGACAACCCTATGAAGAGCTTATAGTTTTTCTTGCGAAGTTTGGTGCAAAGCGCAGGGTTGTGGGTACGTTGTAGATTTGGGTCTGTCCTCCCTCAGGTTCAGGGATATCGTGGTCATTCTCTTCGTCACAGTAAGGTCTCTTAGTCCCTTATGGTCCCATTTCACAGTCCTCTGTTCTGCTCGCACTAGGAGACTCTCTCTCTATATCATTCCTCCTCTTCTTCTTCGACCGAAACCCCAACCCACTTCACAAGGTACCACAATCTTCCACACCTTCCCTCAATATTTTGTCGTAACTCATATCCATCTACCCCACATCATTCTACCAGACCCACATCCACGTGATACCCACAACCTCCGCACACCGGAGATTTACTCATCGATATTCATCTTTAATATGCCCTTTTAACAAATGAGCATTTTAATTCATGGTTTTAGGGACAATAGATACCTTCCTCTGGGTCCCTTGAAAAAATTCCTTTCTACGTCGCTATATAACTTAATCTTGTCGACAACAAATTAAGTGATGTATCCTTCCAAAATACTGTCTACCAAAACCTTGACAGCCCTTGACACTTTGTTGTTCACCCATTTCAACTGTTGGATCAGTTCTTGGGTCCAGTGTTCAAGCTCACCTCCTAGGAAATTCTTCTTCTGAAAATTCAATTGTGCCAACCATTCATGTATCAATATAGGAAATTTGCAGAAGAATACTTCATCGATATCAGAGTAGATATAATTTTGTAACCAATCGGTCATCGACCATCCACGGTTCCGATATTATTTCTCATCAAATTCTAGCATCTTCTTATGGAACCACTCCTCGATCTCTGACTTTGTCCGATGCCACAGCATGTCCTCTCTCCTTTCTCTCTAGGGTCCCTGTTGACACTTTTCTGTCTACAAGGGTTCACTTCGCATTGCTGTAAACAAAAATCGACATAGACTCCCTTAAACATCGTCCCAAATTTTTTTTACCCCTTCTAGAGACACCCATAGAGCAAGTGAAGTCTCACCCGATATGTCTAAGGGGGTTGTAGGAACCAAGTTTTCGCAGTTGTGAGAAGACATGCATTATATCACACTCATTTGCAACATAAGCCATAGATTTGCACTCACATCAGAACATCACATTATCAAGCTATTAACTATTATCCTCATTCGCATCAACACATTATCATCTCATAGTTAACGAATTAAACAAATCAACAAAACATGCTTAAGGAATCTGTAGTACATAACATAACTGTGAAAACATCAACTACAGTCCCATGAAACATCGTGATACTTAAACAAGACAAAAAGACATAGCTATAACATTATTGATCCTTCTCATTATCCATCAAAGGGTTCAGTACATCGCAAAATTCTCCATATCGCACAACAAACTCAGAGCGAAACACTACTCCACAAAATATCGAAGTGTCGAAAATAGATAGATCAAAATATAGATGATAATATCAAAATACACTATGGTCGATGATTCCCTTAGGATTACAATCACTCCCACTTATAATCTCACTTGGCTATTACAAAATGGTCCAAATGAGCCATGACTAACTAACTGAACCAATTATTTTGCATTTTTCAGATCTTTTATACTTCGCGAATGGTCCTTTGTTCATGTCGCTGACCCTTTCGCTGCTGACTGTACTGAACATGTGCGCTTTGGACCCATGCCAAAAACCAATATCTCCAAATGGAGGGAAAGAGAAAGATACCCCTTGAAAAGGGGTCTCTTGATTGGTAGTCCCAGAAGGATCTTGGGTGCATGGAGATGGATCCTTCATGGAACAAGACTAAGTGACGTGTGCGAAGTATCACAAAAAATAACTCAAAAAACCCTAAGGAAACCGAGCGTGCAAAAGGGGAGCTAACAGAAAAAGAGGCACACAAGCCAAAAAATCAAGCTCAAAAAACTTTACTGTAACTAATTCCATAGAAAGCGAGCTATAACAAAGAGGCCAAAAATCCAACAAGCAACACTAAAACAAAAATACCCTCTACAAGGTTATAGAGTAAGCAACCTCCTATCTAAGATCTGAATACCTCAACAGATCGTATCCTCTGCAAGGTGATGAAATCCAAGTCAGATAATACGAAACAAGAGACCAATATAGATGAAGGGATATCCCTCTACCGAAATGGATCCCAGGTAAAAGAGCCCTAGAAGAATGGTCACTAGGATACCTCGTTCATGACACGTTTGGGAAGGTTTACTGGAGCTTCTTTCTTTTGGCCTTTTTACAACCAGTATGGAAGCCAAAAAATACAAGGAAGATAATGGATTGATGTCCTTAGGCATTAAGTGGAGTGTGGTATTCCACAAATTCCTTCTGGAACCAGTCCTCACTGCATACCCCCATGGAATGGGAGGCCCCTCTAAAAATTGGTGTATAACTGTGTCAACAAATACAAGAGGAGTTTAACACCCTAAGAGAAAACAATTGTCTCAGATGTAAAATGACAAGGGGGAATTATTTGGATTCCTATCCCCGATTTCCTACCTAACTACACAATTTTTTTTATCTCCTCAAATGAGGTTAATGTGTGTTTAGTTAGGGAGTTAATTTTAAGGGCTTTTTTTTTCACTCAAGGGGAGTGGAAGTGAAACTCGGTGGTGTGTAGACTTGACTCAAGCCATGCAAATTTGGATGAACTATGCAAGTCTTTTCCTTCAATGAACTTATAGCTAAGTAAGGAAGAGTTCTTTTTGTTCCCAAATGTACAACCCAATGCAAATGCAATTTTATCTTTTTAATGAATGATAAACAATCATGTAAAACCATACCCAAACTATCCTAAAGTGACAAAAAGAGATATTTCTATCAGTAACAAATGCAAAAATTCTAATTTGTTTCCTATCTTTTTACACTTAAAAATGACACATCTAAGCTATGGGAAAGAAAGATTCCGTACACGTTTCCAATCAAATGCAATGCAAAGAAAAACATCATGCACAAGAAATTGAAACAATCTTTTCTTCCTCTTATGAATTTAAGATCAAGAATGTCAAATGATCAAACTAATGCAAGAAGGAAATTTATTGTTTTCAAGCTTGTAAATATAGCAAAGAGAGACAAAAATAAGCTTTTCTTTGAACAAAAATGGAAACAACGAATCGATCTGCTCCAATAACCAATAAATAGATAAATATGCAAAGGAAACAAAGTGCAAAACCCAAGAAAATGACTTCAAAAGACAAGGATGTCTCAATGCTTTCAAAGCTTAATAACCAAATCAAACCACGCCAAACCAAGAAAACCTTTGGAATAGCACACTAAAGAGATCTAAAAATTGAATCCAATCACAATCCGATGGCAAGAAGAAGTTTAAAAACAAATGCAAGCTATTAGAATGACAATTCTACCCAACAAGCAAACAAAGCACTAGTTTAACTCAAGAGACCAAACGAAGGCTTTGAACTTCCAAGCCATTCCAAGAGTTTCCAAACAAAGACACATATGATTTGGATGATTCCAAATCAGTCATATAAT
This sequence comes from Larix kaempferi, assembly GCA_027924585.1. NCBI lineage: Eukaryota > Viridiplantae > Streptophyta > Pinopsida > Pinales > Pinaceae > Larix > Larix kaempferi. Next base: position 10,004,498 of record BSBM01000428.1, read on the forward strand.
GGTCACAAAATCACTGATCAAGGGATTCTAACTCTGAAAAATCGAAAAATGTACACAAGGGATCAAGTTAACCCAAGGGGATTTCAATTTTCCAAGCACAAAATCCAACTTCCAAACAAGGAAGACAAATCCAAAATATAAAAAAATGGGGTATGGAAGAAACTAAATCAGTTTTAAGAAGATAATAATACCATTGTACAAAATAATGAAACTTAGAAAACTGAAACAACAAAGGAAGGGATCAAAGTTAACCCTAGGGGGTATCGAGTTTACAAGGTACAACCTAGTCTTCCAGACAAAGAAACAAGGTCCCAAATTATCCCAAATGAGGTTTAGAATGGTTCAAACTTATTTTATAGAGATCCTAAAGTCACTGTGAAGGTACACTTGACTCCCAGAACTGAAAAATAGCTTAGAGGACTCAAAATTGACCAAATTGCCTCAAAGATGCCAACGAAGGACTAGAGACAAAATGTGGATGAAAAGGACTCAAATTTATTCAAAAAAGTGTGAAAAATAATCTAATGGACCATATGGAAGAATACCATAAGTTTGGAAGAAGAAAACCCAAGGGAACCCCTCCAAACAAGCTCAAAAATGACCAAAACAAGGAATTTTCGCCCCTGAACAGACAAATATAGACCAATAATTTGATAATTTCGCTCCCTAGAACACTATGGGGGAGTGAAAATTTGAAAATTTTCTCACCCTAGCACCCTATCAAGGAGCAAAAATTTGGAAATTTCGCTTTGTAACCTATTTTGAGGGAGCGAAAATTCTCCTGTAGGATTAAAAAATGAAATTTTTTTCCTAGATCTGAGAAAGGATAAGGTCCTGAGTTTAAAATGGTCCTCAATGATGATCAAAGAGGATCTAAGGTGATGAGAAACAACACTTAGAATAGTATTTGATGATCCAAGCAAGCAAGCAAAGGTGAAACTAGGGAAAAAGTCCCCAGTACGGTCGCCAATTTCTGTGTTAAAGAATTTGTCCTACGGATAGTTAAACCCTCTCATGGACATAACTAAGCCCCTAGATACTTAATACATGGTAGAAAAAAAATATTGATCTATTCTCCTATATATATCAAAATATATAATTATTGAACATGGAAGAAAAAAGGAAGAAGTAAAACTTACCTCCAACCTGTAGGTGTTCCTAGCTCTAGCTCCAAGCTTGATCTTCGAGGCTTGAAACTGTTAAATAAGACAAAGGGACAAAATTTCCAAGAAAGTAGATGTATTAATATATATCTAATCTACAACATATCATGCATAAATATAACAAGAAACAAGAAATGGGAGAATAGGCCAAGTTATCATTAAGAAATCTAAAGAAGTTGATTACAAATACCTTGATTTCTTCGAAGGGGTACCTCATCCCAATAAAATATCCATGAGATCCAAGATCCAAAATAAAATGGATGATCCTAAAACAAATTTTTTGCTCCCCTATAACTGAGCAAAGCGCGAAAAAGATGAATTTTTGCTCCCCCATAGGTATGGAAGGCGCGAAAAAGATGAAATTGTCACTCCTAGGAACACTAGTAGGGAGAAAAAATTCCAGTAAGAGGTAATTTTGGGAGATGGTTAAGGTGGGTTTCAACCCCTTGCTTGTTGGATTTGCTTGCAAGTGTGACTAGGGAAGGGACCAACATTAGAATGAAGGGTCCTAGCACCCTTGGGAGGATCAGTTACATGTATGAAACATGTAGATCCTCACTTACACATGGTGTGGCAATTTGAGGTATAACAGTTTCCCTACTTGATATGTGAAGGTGACCACTTTACCAAAGATTGTCCTCATTGTGAGGAAGTTAACAAGTTTTTAAAAGGACCCTCCCATCTTGTAGTATTAACTGACCCTTTCCCACCACAAAATCAGCAAATGATTATACACAATGTCAAGAACCCAAAAAGGGGCAATGGAAGTCAGTCCCATCATATAGAATCCTCCTCTATTTCCCAAGTCATCATATTCAATGAGATGGTCATCATATTCAATGAGATGGTTGACCTTACCACTAGGTCAAATACATATGATTCTATTCCAAATCAAAACTCTAATGGAATTTCTCAGGATAAATATTCAATTTAATATACCTATGCCACCTCTCCTCCTAACGACCCTCTTCAAATTGAGAGGCCTATTCCTGACATAGTATTGCACCCTCCAAAAAGCACAATTTGAAAGGAGACATATAATCCAAGTGCTCATGCTGCTTAAAACTATAATATAGTTGATGATTTATCTCAAGCACTTTGTGCCATGTTTACTCTCTAATTTCTACAACACTATCCTAATCAATGTAGAAATCTGTTGTCTTCCCTTGGACCATGGATATGGAAAATTTCAACAATATCATGTTTAATGTGGAATATTTTAAGCTGAGGCTCTCCCACCAACTCATGTTTCAAATCCATATGACGATCTATGGGAAAAACATCCATGAGACTATTTTGGACAAAGGAGCCTCTACTTTGATCATGTCTTTGTCTTGCTGTAGAGCTATTGGCTCTCCTGAAGTTAACCAGTCTCCTACAACACTCAATTCGTTCAATGGTCATGGTTTTCAACCCTATGAGCTATTGCCATCTTTAGAAGTGGAATTGCAAGGAAAGTATTTTTCTACTCATGTTGAAATAGTTGATTCTCCTTTGGATTATAACATTTTTCTAGGTTGAAACTATTTTTATTCAATGACTATAGTTGCATCTTTAGTTTTTCGTTTAGTAAAATTTTCTCATCAAGTTGAAATTGTTAGTATAGACCAACTAGAATTTTTCAATCCCGATATCCATTCCAATAATACCAACAATGTTCCATTGTTGGGATATTCTAAATCTCAATATGAGGATGTTAGTGTTGGACTCCTCAAATATTCCCCCATCATAGGAGTTTTCCCTCAAATTCCATGCCCAGTTGCCACGATTAATATGACCTCATCATCGGTACAATGATCACCTGAATCAAATGATCCTTGGGTACCTAGTCCATCCAAGTGCGAAATCATTGGTGATGAAATGCCTTTTAATTTAAATGAGGAAACATACCACTCTATCCAATAGGTTTCAGATGATTTAGACTCTGATGAACACCATCTTGTAGTATCAAACCCTTATACTTTGTTGTCTTGGATAGAATCTTCTTTTCCATCTTTAAAATACCTCTTATAGACTTTTCCATCAGATGAGTCTATTATGGAATTTATGAGCTTAGATAAACCACCATGGGAATATGGCCATCATCGATCATATTTCCTTTGTAACATCGAGATGATCATAACGACCATCGAGATGATCATAATGACCATCTTAAATCCATCTTCCTTCAATGTTGCCACTATAATATTCGTTTGAATCCTCGTAAGTGGATCTTTTGTGTCAAAGAAGTATGCATACTCAGATTCATAATCTCCAAATATGGGATCTATATTGATCCTTTAAAGGTTGAAGCAATTATAGCTTTACCTCCCCCCATGTACATTCCCCAACTTCAAATTTTGCAAGGGAAGGAAATTTTTTTGTGCCATTTTGTTTGTAATTCTACAGAAATCACACAAGGATACATGCGATTGTTGAAGAAATATGCCTCTTTTATATGGGATGAAAAATCTCAACGTTTGTTTGACAATCTCAAACATGCATTAACACATGCACCAGTGTTGTACTCCCCTAATTATGCTAGAGATTATATCCTCTACCTTGCCGCATCTACTTCCACCATTGGCATGGTGTTAGTTCAAGAATCTGATGATGGCCAAGAACATGTGTTCTATTACTTGAGTAAGAGCCTCATGGGCCCTGAAATCCATTATTCCCATGTAGAGAAGTTAAAATTTGCAGCAGTCTTATCTATCCAAAGGTTCTGCCACTACATTTTACTTCATAAGACAAACATCATTGTCGATGCTAACCCCATGTACCATATCCTTACTCGTCAAGTACTAGGGGGAAAGTACTCTCATTGGATTGTTATCCTTCAAGGATTTTATTTGGAATTTTCTAAATCTAAGTCTAAGAAATATTTGGTTCTTGTAGATATTATATGCACTCTTCCCCGTAACAATGAAGAATCTGAGACCATTGACTCCCTTCCTGATGAGTCAATATTCCTCATTAGTACATATGATATTTGGTATGGAGATATCATTTTATATCTCCAAACCCAATTATTTTGGCCTGATTGATCTCGTGATGATTGTCATCACATTTTCCATCATGAAAAATACTACCTCAGCATTGGTGACACCCTTTATCGTCATGGTATTGATTCTATCCTATGACGTTTTTTGACCCACAAAGAGGTTGAACACGTTTTGAACGACTGCCATTTTGGAGTATGTGGTGGTCATCTTTCAGGCATGGCTATCGCCCAAAAGATATTATACAATGGATACGTCTATCCTTCCATTTTCAAAGATTGTCTGGAAGTCGTTAAGAAGTGTCTTCCTTGTCAATCCTTTTATCCCCAAAAGCGAGGCTCATCCTATTCTGTTACATCCTGTCATTGTTGTTTTCCCTTTTGCAAAATTGGGCATCGATTTAATGCATTTTAAGCCTACCTCAGTCGAGGAATGGGTACATCATCGTTGTTGTTGACTATTTTACTAAGTGGGAAGAGGCTATGCCTACATATGTTGAAAACAGTGATATTGTTTCACTTTTTGTTTTTAACCACATTGTCGCTAGGTTTGGAGTTCCTCAAGCCATTGTTATTGATCATGGTTACCATTTTAGGAATCAAATGATGGCTTAATTAAGTTCCAAATTAGGTTTTCACCATGAAAAATTCTCCCCTTATTATCTGTGAGGTTTTGTGAAATTCGCACAGAGATATAGAGACAAAGAGAAAAATTCACACTAGGTCTAACAGAGATCAAAAGAATTGAGCAAGAAAAATATAGAAGGAAAAACAGTGTTACAACACAAGAGAATGAAGAACAATTGGAAAAACTTCCCTTACCTCTATTATTCAGTAAAATGTGTACATAAATAATACATATCCAAAGAACAAATTCTTGATCCCAAAGAGGTAGTTAGAATCCACACATGTGGCAAGATTTGCATTGAAACCATCTCCCGATAAGGTCTAGTGTCCATCGATGATGAATGACTAGTCAGCTGGGGTGGACTGACACATAACTGAGTCATTGGGGCTAGATATTAGGGGATGAGACTCCTAGGAGTAAAAATACTGACTTGTAGTGGTCAAACTAGGCACTCCTACAATCAATAATATGAAACTAGGTGTAACATTCAGCTAACTGAGAAATCAAGGGGACAAGGCACCCTAAATCATAGAACTGACTGTACTGACTCCTAAAATCATGCATGAGGGTTCCTTTGGACTTTAGTGATGTAACCAAGGTGATCTGAGTGGATAAAAGGGATAATAATGACCAAAGTTAAGCTCTAGGGGGCCTAAATTAAGGACTAGGTGCTAGGAGACTCAACTACCAATGCATGGATGCATGGAGTGCTGCATGGAATGCATTCATGCATGAAAAACCAAGATGATATGATTAGAATATTCCAACATTATCCCCAAGAAAATGGACAAGTAGAGACCATTAATAAGGTATTTAAAACTATGATTCAACGCATGGTGGGGACACATAAATCCAATTGGAATTTGATTATTTTTTCAGCTCTTTGGTATTATAGAAATTCAATAAAAATCGCAATCGGATTCACACCATTCCAATTCATGTACGGTCTGGAATTTTTTTTACCTATCGAGTGTGAGATCCCATCACTCAGACTAGTTGTTGAACTCTTTCCAACCACCAGCTTGGAACAGGAACATTTTTTGTATTTGACCAAACTAGACAAGACCCATCGAGATGCCTCTCTTTCTAATGAATCACACAAGAAATGCATCAAGGATTAATAAGATAAATCTATTCATCCTCGCATTTTTAATGAAGGTGACCTAGTTTTGACTTATGACCAAAAGAGTGATAAACTAGGTGCAAGAAATTCTGAGTCAATGTGGTATGACCCCTACATAATTAAACGAGTCTTAGAAGAGGGGGACTATGAGCTGGATGATTTTGATAGAGAACCTTTGGGAGAGCCTCAAAATGGTCTCTACCTTAAGAAGTATTATGCTTAGGGTCATCCTGCACGTATACTTTGTATATGTGTACCATAAGTTTTATTGTGGTGTTATTTTTTATCTTGCATGTTAGGATCTTATTTCACTCATGACTACTTATCCTGACTTGGGCTTTGATGTGCATATGTCGATGTATTCTGGATTTGTTGATGGCGATATTCGACACACCTAGAAATTAGCTTCTACAGATTGGGTGGTTTATTCTCCCTCCGATGAGTTAGTGAGTTCAAGCATAATTTGCTTAGGTCCAATGACTAAGAACATTGTTGAATACCATGTCATGATAGCACTATGAACCAAACCTTCTTTCTTCAACATATTCCATATCATAATTTACCTTGACTGCCAACTCGTGGTGTCATAACTTAACCATGTTTATTCCATTCGCAATCCCGCTTCTCTTCACCTTTATCAAATATTACGCCTCTTGGAAAGATCATTTGATATTATTCAATATCAACATGTTCTAAGACATTTTAACACAATTGTTGATTCCTTATATAATTACATGTTAAATTGGCATCTAACACATACACGAAACATTTCACCATGAAGTATATATAAAATCAAAAACACATGATAAACACATATAGGGATTAAAATAAACAAAATAGGATACATGTATATATCATAGAAAAAGTGTCACGTCATAGTTCCAAAAAGTACATAAGCTACTAGGAATCACTTTATATTAAGTGTGGAAAAAACGTTTTCACAACAAGTGTTGAGACAAAATCGTAGCCCACATATTTCATATGCCATTACCCCTAGATGGTACAAAAAAGAAGATAAACATGATGCTCATGATAGCATATAATAGCTCGAGCCACCCGTTGAAGAAGACGACCAATCGGTCCAAAGACTCCAACCGTGTGACGCTGAAAGCATCGTGGTAACTCATCCACTACTATGTTAGGAATGTCTAAAGTGAGTCCCTTAAGGTTAGGTTCAATATCCTCAAGTTCCTCTGCTCCTCTGCTACTTCGTGATCTTGAGAAACTATTTCTCCATGCTCTCCTCTCCTATGGATAGGTGAGGTATCGCTAGCCTCGTTTTCCCAACATTTGCATAAAAATAGTTTCGATTAGTGTCTCCACACAAAACAATTGAAACAATTCAAAAAGACATAAAAAAACATGAAAATTCCTTTTTACCTAGAACTAACGGGATCACGAATGGTTTTTTAATTTGTCCGCAATCACCACTTGAAGTCTCAACCAATTTGGGGGGTTTTCTCCACTTTTGGAAAAGGTAAAAACAAGAAGGTATAAATAAACTACTTTTACACTCTTTTAAAACTAAAAATATAGTATTTTATATTTTGTTTTTCCTTTTTTTGAAATTCCCAATGGATATTTTTGAACAAATATAATTTCTGACACAAGTTGTGCAGCTTACAGGTCAACAACAAAACCGAGGCTATGAACAAGCATACTTTTATTCTTTTACGAACACATAAATATTATGAAAAATAAAAATTTTGGAGTTTTCTTTAAGCACTTTTCAAACTCCTTAAAATGTGAAAATGTTTCCAAGTGAACTTGTCTCTTTCACGCTCCCAAAATAACTTGAAAGGACATCTGTTTGGTGATAGTTTACCCCTTTTTTGGAGCATTTGGACTAATTACAAAAAAATAATACTCTAGTCTTTCATTGGCTAGAAGAGTTATCTCTCACATTTTTTATCCCTTTTCGGTTGAGGAGACTAAATTTTACAAAAAAGAACCATTTGGAGTCTTCTTTTGATCCCTTTCAGACTCTCTAAATGTGAAAATATCACTGACTTTACATTCTTTGGACTTGTAAAATCATACATCGAAGGACCCTTATGGGACCAAACCCCTGCTTTCTCAGGTTCGTAAAACATGTGAGATTGGACTCGTCCGAAGGATGAACTATAACGAGCATTTGTTATCCTCCTCAAGCTCGTTAAAAAACAAAGAGGTACTCATCAAGCATGATGGAGAAAATGTGGGAAGGGACATGTATTTCAACCTGTATTAATGGCAGTGAATCACTCTTGAATATGAAATCCTTTCCCCCTTTCGGTCAAGGTTGGGAAATCCACTTGTCTCTCATTGGTCATACTCCTCCATAAGTCTACCCCTTGGTTTGTGATCCATGTTGATTCAGTTCTACCAAGACAATTGTCATGTCAATATGTTCAAAAGAAGTCCTCTATTGTGTCAAACCTTATTGTGTCATAAGAGAATCAACCTATAATCCTTCTTTTGCATTGACCTATTTTTCATTCATTAAGATTTATTTCATGTCGGCCATCCCTGAGTCGGTCCCAAAGTCTCTCCATACTCAAAATCACTTCAAAACTCTTTATTCCGGTTTTGTGTCGATGATGAGGGAAAAATCGTGACCCTCCTTTAACTAGTCTATTCTTGTCGAATTGAACATGTTATCCAAGAATTAGACTTAGAAACTAGTTAGTAACTTGGACTTGCATGCCTCAATGGCAGTTTTCCTTGCTTTCAACAATAGGCTTACATAATTGGCATCTGATTATTATATTCCATAGAGTGTTCAGTTTCAAATCATCAATTCACATTTGAGGGAATGTACTAGGGTACCTTGGGAATCATTGGAATCAATGGTGATTTCCCTTGCACTTGTTAATGGTATACCTTAAAGACTGGTAATTAAGTGGTTTCTACCATGTTCAACATCAAAACATCTATTCACATGGATAGAATTGTACCATTCAGGATCGAGATGAAGACTCTAGGTGTTCCTTTAGGCATTCACTTGTATTTTATTCCTTCCCCAAGTTGTGATGGAGTATTTTTTGTATGTACCATTGCATAGATCCACAATGTATGTTTGGTGGATATGCTTAGATTTGAGTCATTATGACATAGATCTACAATGTATATTTGGTTTCTATGTCCATATTTGAGTCTTATGGCATGGATCTATGATGTATTTTGGTAGCCATGAATTGTATTGCTTGTCATGGATCTACAATGTATTGATCGGTATCCATGATATGATTCATTGTGATGCTCATCTCAAATATGATAAACTATTGTATTGTAATTCCTTGTTTGTTGTTGTTAGGTTTCTGACCAATGGGTTCCTTTCCTTAACATCACTTGACAAAGTATTTTAGTTATCACTCCTCTCTATCCTGATACTTTGGGGGGAAATCTGTTACATGTAATTTCCGTCATCATCACGATGGTGGATAATGTACCTTTTAATTTTCCATTGTCCCTGAAGAATATGCAAAATCCTGCTAGGAAGATGAGACTCATGAGGAAATACCCTTGAAAACCTTAGTTAGAGAGAATGTCACAACTTGTTGTCTGATAGACTGTGACAATATTTGATGTCATAGGTTGCATCACTACAATATGCAATAGTGTCTTAGGTTTCCTTTTTCCAAGGTGTGACACTGCATGTACGAAGGGAAAAAGAGAAATTCCAAGAAGCTTCTATAACGAAACCGTCGTGGATGATTATCCCTTCCTATCTGGGTGGATCTCGACCGAACTCCGAAGTCTTTGGGATCCTTTCCTATCTTTCCCCCTTTATCCTCCCATCTCCCTATTATCCATTTAAGCTTATAAATAACATCCCAATCCCATGGAGACGGGGAGGAAGCTCTTTTGATAGCCAAATGCTGGAGAAATTTTCTTGGTTCTATAGTGTTATGTCAAACCTTTAGTAGTCATATTCTAGAAAAATGCAAATTTTTGAGGAAAAGGACCATTGGGAAGAAGCCTATAATTCCAAGGAAATCGGTTGTATCTCTTTCCTTTTTATTATTTAATAATACAACAAATCCATTTCTTCCCCACAATAACTTGTTGACAGTTTTGTTGCACTCTTCCTTGGATGTCTACATAACTCATTTTGATTCCATTTATCTCTTCTACTACTTCTTGATTTTTGTAGGTGTTCTAAAAATGCCACATGTAGAACAACGGAGTGGATAGTGAACCAAGGAAAACCTTCAAATCAATCAGGTTAGCCTTCTTTTAATTTCATTCCTAGTGTAAGGACTTAGAGAAAGAAGTGTTTTTCTATCTATTTTGTTCTAGTTTTGGGTGTTCATACTAGGGAGGTCAGTTCCTGTCTACACTTACAAACTTATCCATTAACAGGAAGAGACACACATCACATAATGGCGGGACCAACCCCCAACACAAATATTCCTTTTATGGAAAGCTTGAAACTCCATGAGTTGGATAAAATTATTAATGATCCCATACTTCTTGAGCCAGCTTGTCAATATATTCCCCCTAAGGTTCCTTCATATATTCCAAATTTTAAACGGAATCAGGGAGATGATCTAGAAAAACACATAATGTCATTTCACCTCCAGTGCTCATCCAATATGATGGTAGACAACATAGTTGTCCTTCCCCTATTCAAGAGATACCTTACATGAACAATGACCAAATGGTATGTCAACTTACCATCTACGGCTTACAAAACATTTGATTCAATCGCCACTATGTTCCTAACCTATTTTAGTTACCCATACGTCACAACCTAGGGTGTGATATCCTCACATAATTTCGGCAATCAACTTCCACCCATATCATGAATCATATCCATGAATGGTGTGAGTGTCGGACCTTGTGTAAAATATATATCCAACCCCAATTCCTGTTGGATTGGTTTCTAAAATCATTGGAGCCCATGATTGCGAAAGATGTGGAAACCTCCTTGCCTAAAATGGAAGAAGAGGAAATAAAGAAGGCCCAACATTTCAACCTTATCTATACATAGTCTGGGTATCTATATATTATAATCCTGAATTCCCCACAACATCACTCTTTGATCACCACTCCCTCAAGTACATCACATTCAGTTGATGGGGTTATTAAGACTATTTCCCTCAAGGGAAATGCTTCTCAACCATCAACCTCTATCCTACACAACATGACACAACAATACCCACCAACACCATCCACATTAGTGGTGCCTCCCATTGCACCAAACCATCTGTTTGGTCAGTTACCATATGGACCATATATCCCTACATACCTGAATGGTAGCTAAACACCATAGGTAATGCCACCACAAATGGTTCCTCCCGCTCCTACCTCCATATTATTGTATTTTTATGATAAATTTTCATCCCAAACTCGGATTGGGGTGCTCTTGGTACTATTTGAAATATCTCATTGAGGGATACAAATTTTGTGTTTTGATGTTTGCGATATTCCTCATGATTTGTCTGAGGCGTGCATTTTAGTAAATCTAGGCATAGAGAATCTTAAAAATCATCTTTCAAAAGATGCTTTTCTAAAATCATATTTTGAAATATGCCTTTTAAGACTCTTTCTGCCCAAATTTACTAAAATTCTTGCCCCAGCCAAACAATTAGGAATCTCACGAAGCTCAAAACATGAAAGTTGTATCCCTTGATGAGAAATTTCCAATGGTACCAAGAGCGCCCCAATCTGAGTTCAGGATCAAAATAGGTTTCAATGGCCTCACATCATAACCGAGCTCGAGATAAAAATACCCACACATGTAGTACTCACTCCTGTAATAGTACAGCCTGAGGTCCCTACACCTATGATATACCCTCCAGAGAAACCTATATCACCAGCATCCCTACCGGTAGAACATACTCCCAGGAATTCATCATTGGGGGATCATTCCCATATGATCCCAAGCAGAACATGCACCATCATACCCGATCATTCCACCCGACCCCTAAGTCCAGCGCATGAGCTAAATGCACACAAGCTAACCATCCATGTAGATCATGTTGACAATTAATACATTATTCCTCCTAGTTCGCCATCCTGTGCTCCGAGTAGGCTGTCCATCTCTAACAGATGAGGATTGAATATCATCATCCTCCCCTAAAGGAGTATCCACCAAGGGTACCCATTGTGGAGGTTATCCTCTGAGTTCCTGATACTGGTAATCAAGGTGATGTTATCAAAATGTCATCAATAGCTAGTTTACTCACAAGTGACGATTTCTCATCATCTGCATCGGAGAATACCAACCTCCACCATTAAAATCACCCTCAATAGTGGAATAAAACCACGATCCAATAGACAATCCTTAAACACCAAGAGATCCTTCTATCATGTGTTGGGTATCCTTAGGAGATGTAGCATGCGACCTTGCCACTAATTTTCTTCCCATAACATACTTCCCCAAAATTCGATTGACTTGGGATGATGCATGGACACCCAAACAGTCATGGCTTCCACCAAACCGGGACCCACATTTTTTTGGCCATCCAACAGGTGTACTAAAAATTATCGTCAATTATTATGCATTGGCAATACTCTTATTATAATCAATATTATGCTAAGGTATGTGTTCCATGTGTGTAGGATTAATAGAAAGAAACAACTGCATCACCATACTACAATGGTGCAGGGAAACCTATGACATGTATATCACCTCATCCTAGAATATATGCAACATTCCTCCTCTGTTTACATTACATTTATACAGTATTCCCATTGATAACCATAGGGTCCCCTTTATCTATTACAACATGCTATCAAGGTCGTCATCATGAATAGCATGTTCCCCCATGGGTGTGCACTCCATTATAACCCTTCTCATATTTTGGCACCCATGATGTTGACCCCCCCACAAGTCTAAGGAAATTGATCACCTAATCCAATTGGTCAAGAAGAACCTACATATCATCACCTTTCATTATGTTCTAAATACCCATCAATTTACTTAACACATGTTACGATCATGATTCATAGATAACCTCTCATCCCCTTCATGGGAAATTTACCATTTGTGTTTCCCTTTGTATCATCAACCCTTGAGAAGAAACCAACGGGGCCACCACCCTATGAAGACACCAATCCCACTCAGTTATTCCTGTAGGAACATTTTGCATGGCATTGATTCATGGGGAACCCATATTCTCATCAACAAAACATACCACATCATCATCAAATTGATTCCCTAATCCAATCAAAACCATGGGAATCCCACCAATACAAATTGGTTCCTTAATCAACTAAAAACTATGGGAACGCCATCACTCATTATTTATAGACAAAGGGTCCCCCAATGCCCCAAAAAATGTGGGGACTCTCTTGCATCATTCTTTTGGAAAAATTCCTTGGTCACCCTTGATTGATGTATTTTGATTCCACCTAACCTCAACGATATCATTTTTTTCATTCACCTTACCCCACCAGTATTGTGTCTCCAATAAATCCCTTCATCTGTAGTTTGTTTCCCTCCATCACAACCTACATCGCCATTTGAAGAAATGTGTTGTCAGTTACTCACCCTTATTTACATGGATCAATGGAATTTATGAGCCTTGTGCTCATTAACCAGTCTTGTGTCAGGTTTTTCAATCTCCCAGTTGGTTATAACAAGAGTCTTGGTCCGTGAGATAAGGACCCTACTCTATCATATGCTTCATCTCTCATCGACTCCAAAAAATCATATTCTCAGAGTGGAATTTGTTTCAATTGTACCTTTTTCCCCTTCCCATTACTATATGGTATCACCTTGAACTAAGTAACGAGATTCATTAGTGCTCCTTAACTTAGTGGTCTCCCCTATGCTCAATGTGAACACATCTATTGCATCAGGTGGAGTCGTACGTTCCGATGGTAGTAGTGTTGACATTTATGGTTCATGGTATCAACACATCCAATATAGTGAAGTTATTTCAACAAATTCCCCAGTATTAAATATCCCCTCCCCCATGGGATACTCATGAGAATCAACATTTCTTCTTCTTTGGAACCAATCACAACACTTCCAAGATCTATTTACTCATACAAGGATTGAAGACACCTTCATCCATACAACAATGGTATCAAAAGTTGACCCCTTAGTCCCCTCTTTTTTGTAATATATTTTGATATATTTTCACGAGCATAGGTATGCTTGTCGCATTTGTATAGAACACCAATATTATTTTTAGCTTCAATGGTCATCACCAACAACCTTCCCTCATGGGAAGATTCATTCACCCAAAAATGCTTGAGAGTTTATGAGAAAATGGAGAGAAAAAAGAACCAATGATGCATTATCGGACCGACAATACCCTCCAAACCTCATACATCAGGGGGCATCTATTAATGCTTAAATATCACATACATGTGACATTTACGCTAATATTGCATAAATGAATCATTAACATACAAAATGCAGCTCACTAAATGTATTGTCATCAGATCCAAAAAAAATATAAGCGTTAGAATGCCAAAAACAATCTAAAGGGATAGTAGTGCGATTATGATCACTAGAAACCTGTGTTATGTAGCATGATTTATCTGTACAGTCACACACGTGACCCCATGTAGATTTCCCTTTGATATCCATGTGACTGGTAAAACAATGGGACCACAAAATTCTGTGGTGCATTAAATTATTAGAATGACTCTCTTGTCTCCGAAATTCAAATTGAGACCTTGCACATGTTTGGGAGCATCGCATATCCCCTCTCATGTACTTGGGAACTATTTCAAAGGAGAGGAGAGTTCACACTTGGATCTTGTTATTTATTGGCCACCCTTTGGCCTATAAAAGGAATCCATGGGCATGCAATCTAGAGGAATAAATGAGAGAAATTCTTTGATCTTAGAATCACATTGAGAGATCCTCTTTCAATCTAATTCCTCTCTCATCTTGGCATACAAAAACCTCCCTTTCCCTCTTCCCCTAAGAGGAAATATTTTTTCCATTGTTCTCTACTATCTATCTTTTGAGTGTGTGGACAAAAGAACCTCCCTAAGGGATAGTGTTGGATTTCCCTGAAGCTTGCACCTCATATGTGTTACTTTTGTATTTAACTAGACCAATGGGAAATACAAATTTCGTTTAGCACACTCTTGTTCGAGCTTGTTTGGTCTATCTCTTATCCATATCTTTATTTCAATTTTGTTTTTGTTTTTCCTTTTAATTTGGTTGCTAATCAAGAGTTTTCCTGGCCATTTCGGGTTTGTTTCTTTTACTTCTCTATTACAACACCAGGTCCTTGTTGCAACCTCAAGGATTCTCTTATTGTCAGAAGGATGTCTACCCTTGTGGCTATTTTTCCCACAACAGATATAGTGTATTACCTTTTTAACTTGGCTCCTACAATGATGTATTTACTCTTTCATTATATAAATTGTTTCTTAGAAGAGATCATTGATGTCTTCTCCTCCACTTACAAATCTAGCTAGTCTCTTTTGACTACTATGTTGAAAGGTAATCCTAATTTTAGAGGACCATTGATGCCATTTCCTAACCTTAAAATATATGAACATGTTCCTATACACACATCTTTATAGGTTATTTCTCTAGTTATTCGTAGCGTTGTACCAACTCCCAAGAATGGTATTTTTTAAGGGAAAAATTTCACCAATTGGCTATTTTTTGGCCATTTTAAAAAAAATATAATCACCAACTAGCTTTAAAATTTTCCTATTTTTACATATGATATGATTATATTGTTAAAATTCGTCAAAAATTTATAATTTTTAATAGTATATTATTATTTTTTATTGAATATTTTCTTATATATCTATACGTATAATTTTCTATCCAAATAGTCGCCAAGAATACTACACATAGGTATAATATTTGAATCCTTAAAAAATACCTTGTTTCAAACATAAAAGTTACTCAAGAGTTAAATAAGTTGGACTAGAGATGTTGTATCTTCATTAAATTATTCCAGAATAGTGGTGGAGGACACACTCAAATATGAGTATTAACGAATGATTATAACAAAGCCTAAAATTAAATTGTAAAGAATAAGAAGAAATTTTGTTTGGTAGCTAAGATATAAGAAAATTTCATTGCCCGATAAAATTTTTAAATACATCCATAGTCATAACAAAAAATATATATATATATATATATTGGCCCTCTTGAGTGGAAGACATGCCATCGAGCTGTGCAAAGATGATTAAAAAGTTACCCAAATGTATCTTCCCTAAGGATGTGCATGCAAAAAAACCAAGTAGTAGAGTTTTTGATAAGGAACATAAACAAAATAGTTATATATATCCAATTGATGCAACAAGATCACCCTAGATAAGGTTGTTTAACTAAAAAACAAGTTAAACCAAAAGAGGAAAACGTGTTACTGTGGGATGTCATTAGGACCCTCTAAGTGAATAGTAGTTAGGGATTTGAGTGAAAGACCGAAGTGTGGACACAAACTTGTATCAATTCCCAAACCAACAATAATTAACTTCATAACTCTCTCCATATCTTTCATTTTTCTGTCAAAGATTCCAATTGGGTTGGCATTGCATCTTGATATAGCCTAGAGAGTTCATTATAATATTCACCCCTCTCAACGAGTGTTGGGCGCATCCCAAGTACAAGAAGTTTTTATGGAAAAGGTACAGTTAGGAGAGGCCTAGCATTGACCAGTTTAGGGAGAAGCAACTCCGTAATTCTCTGGAGGAGAGTATGGAGCAAAGCAAAGTTGATAGGAAAGGACATATACCCTTAGTAAAGATGAAGTACTAAGGACGACTAGAGGTAGTTGAAGAAGTTAAGGACGAAGTGGAGAACTCACAGCTACAGGAACATAGAGTAAAGAAGCAGAATGGTGCAAAGGATGCGTCTCTGTAGATTCAAAGTCACGCAGTAAGAACTTCACTGTCAGAAGAAGCATCACAGTCAGAAGAAGAAGTGCAAAAGGACAGTAGAGCTGCAACAAAGTTAAGACAAAGCGTGGTCAACATGAGAACCATGTTGTTTTGGGTTTAAGGGTACTATTGGGGTTGGCCCATAGTTATTGTAATATGTGACCTTCGGGAACATCTATATAAGGGGAAATTTTATATAAGGAAGGGTTAGATTTTGTGAGAGAGATTTGGTTAGATACTACTAGATCTAGATTGAGAGAGATCCAAGAGAGGAAAAGACTCTGCAGTTGAGTGCGTGGATATCTATTGTAGAGAAGAGTTTGCAGCTGAGTGCGCATACTAGAACTGTTACCCCTTCCAAGTAATATAAGAATAGTTACCGTGGATGTAGCTCCCATCCGGGGGTGAACCACGTAAATCCTTGTGTTATGTGTATGAATCTATGATGTGATTTATGTTCATGTTATGGTATGTTTATGTATTTTCTTTCATATGTATGAGAATGGAAATCATATGTTAAGTAAGAGAAAAACATGTGTATGAATATAGAGAAGTAACATTAAGTATGTTAAATATGTAGTTATAAGAGTAATGATAACCGTGATTCAGCTAAGTCTATAGGTTGTTGATAATTGCGAAGTGCGTAGTCACAAGTTGACAGCGTTATGTTAAGTGTATGTTGAGAGGAATGCATTGCAAGCTCGCATAACACATATCTGCATTACCACGGTTACAGAAACTTGATTCTATAACCACCCATCTTTGCTTCGGGTGAGACTTCAGCCTTTTCTTAGGTTGATGCCGAAAGGGCCTATGAAGGGGATTTTGTTGGGTCTACACAAAGAACTTCGCAATATTTGGGTCAGCCCAAAAAAGTAACCAACAAATGGTTATGTTTCTAAATTTGGACTAGTTGTGCTGGTGATGTGCGATGCTGATGTGTCATCCTAGAAGAGAAGATAGCACAACAAATGGTCTCGTTTCCATGCTATTTGTATGCAGTTAATCTTACCAATAGATGGTTCCATGTTGTGCTTGAACTGATATTTTGGTGATGTATCAGATTGATGTGGAATCCAAAGAAAACAAAAATACAAAATTGGGTAAGCTAGACAGAACTTGAGTTTGTGAAGAAAGAAAACAATCATCCACGGCTTACCATGGAACAATGTTGAAGAGGTATATATTCACTGAATTGCATGAGATTTTCTTCGCATATTTTGCTAATGAGATATCTGAGTGGATATTGAGGATAGAATAACATAAAAAAAATTTCAGGGTGTAGAACCTATGGTTTGGAATCCAGAGTTGATTCAGAGGCTTAAAGGGATTGACGGCCAGATTTCAAGAGCAATAGACTTTTGGTTGGATAGATTACTGAAAGGATATATTACAGATTTGTTTTGGACACTTTGAAGTCTTATAGCACAACATAAGTATATTTTTTCCAAGGATTTAGAGGTAAGTACCTGAAAAACCTAATTTTGTGCATTAAAATGCTATTAGTTGAAAAAGGTGTCTTAAAAATGCAATCAGATTCCTAGGGTTTGAGTCTGTAATGTTCAGAAATACATATAGTGACACAAACGAAGATATTGGTATTTTGTGTAGTGGAAAAAGATATAAAGTTAGCACTAGAAAGAGGTCTCGTGAAGCTAAACCTCGCACATTCCTAGAAACTGAGTTAGGAAGTGATAGAAATCCATATCAAGCTAAGTTTGATAGTAAAACAGAACCTAGACGCATTGGCTATCACCCTATTACTCCACAAAAACCTATAGTTGAGGAAAGAAATATTCCTACTTCACAGAACACTAGTAGTAGTAATATTGCAGGAGCAGGTACTCAGAATCAACCAAGTAGTGGTATGCCTTCATCGTTTCAGAATACTACACCTCCTAGAAGAGGAATGGAAGACGACATAAAGCTACCTATTTTTAAAGGAACTGGTCTAGAAGATACATAGCAACATTGGTTTCTCTGTGAAGTTGTCTAGAATGTTAAGAAAGTACAAGATGATGCTATAAAATGAGCTCAGCTAGTCACCACATTCAGAGATAGATATTTAACATGGTTCATGAAATATTATGTTGGACAAAACAAAACACTAGTTGATATCAGACCTGAGCTAATTAGAGAATTTAAGAAAACTAAGCCAGAATCTCAATGCATTACAGAGCTAAAAGAAATAAAACAGAAACCTAATGAGACTGTGTGGGAGTTTTATCAGAAATTCAAAGCCTAGTTAGATTAAGTTAGCTTTGAAATAGCACCGCAATAGCATCGATAATGGTTCATAGTTGCGTTGTTGCCCCACATTAGATTACCATTGATGCAACAGAAGGTAACATCGCAAACACAAGCATTGGAAATTGTGATGAAGCTAGAAGATTCTCCCATAGGAGAGACCGAAACATGAATGGTACAGATTCAGACACAGCTAGCAAACTTGACATTACAGTTACAATCTATGAAGAAGGGAAAAGAAATAAGAGAAGAGGTTTGGTGCACTAAATGTAAAGGAGAAAGACATTCCAAAGAACACTGTCCTGTATTTAGATATTACCTTGCTAGTGGGGCACCGAATCCATTAAATCAACCTCAAGGATCATGATGCGATATTTTTCGATGTAGAGGACATCGCCCAGGGGACTGTTACCTACTTCAGAAGTATGTACAAACACTAAAGAACCTATACCTCACATTTTGTAAGTCGATTGGCCATGATGATACCAATTGTAGAGCAAATGATGTCATGATAGAAAGAAAACATGATGTCTACAAAGTCCAAGGAGAAATAGAGAATAATAATTAAAATGCATAGTATGATTAAGGAACATATATAGGACGTGGTGGATTCAGAGGAAGAGGACGTAACACGGGCCAAGGAAGAGGAAGAGGTCAGATTGTTTGCTATAACTATGCTCAACCTAGACATTTAGCAAGAGACTATCAGAACCCATGCACGAAGAATCCACAATATGAGATCCCTCTGCCACCCAAATTATTCCAGAATAGTGGTGGAGGACACACTCAAATATGAGTATTAACGAATGATTATAACAAAGCCTAAAATTAAATTGTAAAGAATAAGAAGAAATTTTGTTTGGTAGCTAAGATATAAGAAAATTTCATTGCCCGATAAAATTTTTAAATACATCCATAGTCATAACAAATATATATATATATATATATATTGGCCCTCTTGAGTGGAAGACATGCCATCGAGCTGTGCAAAGATGATTAAAAAGTTACCCAAATGTATCTTCCCTAAGGATGTGCATGCAAAAAAACCAAGTAGCAGAGTTTTTGATAAGGAACATAAACAAAATAGTTATATATATCCAATTGATGCAACAAGATCACCCTAGATAAGGTTGTTTAACTAAAAAACAAGTTAAACCAAAAGAGGAAAACGTGTTACTGTGGGATGTCATTAGGAACCTCTAAGTGAATAGTAGTTAGGGATTTGAGTGAAAGACCGAAGTGTGGACACAAACTTGTATCAATTCCCAAACCAACAATAATTAAATTCATAACTCTCTCCATATCTTTCATTTTTCTGTCAAAGATTCCAATTGGGTTGGCATTGCATCTTGATATAGCATAGAGAGTTCATTATAATATTCACCCCTCTCAACGAGTGTTGGGCGCATCCCAAGTACAAGAAGTTTTTATGGAAAAGGTACAGTTAGGAGAGGCCTAGCATTGACCAGTTTAGGGAGAAGCAACTCCGTAATTCTCTGGAGGAGAGTATGGAGCAAAGCAAAGTTGATAGGAAAGGACATATACCCTTAGTAAAGATGAAGTACTAAGGACGACTAGAGGTAGTTGAAGAAGTTAAGGATGAAGTGGAGAACTCACAGCTACAGGAACATAGAGTAAAGAAGCAGAATGGTGCAAAGGATGCGTCTCTGTAGATTCAAAGTCACGCAGTAAGAACTTCACTGTCAGAAGAAGCATCACAGTCAGAAGAAGAAGTGCAAAAGGATAGTAGAGCTGCAACAAAGTTAAGACAAAGCGTGGTCAACATGAGAACCATGTTGTTTTGGGTTTAAGGGTACTATTGGGGTTGGCCCATAGTTATTGTAATAGTTATTGTAATAGTTATTGTAATATGTGACCTTCGAGAACATCTATATAAGGGGAAATTTTATATAAGGAAGGGTTAGATTTTGTGAGAGAGATTTGGTTAGATACTACTAGATCTAGATTGAGAGAGATCCAAGAGAGGAAAAGACTCTGCAGTTGAGTGCGTGGATATCTATTGTAGAGAAGAGTTTGCAGCTGAGTGCGCATACTAGAACTGTTACCCCTTCCAAGTAATATAAGAATAGTTACCGTGGATGTAGCTCCCATCCGGGGGTGAACCACGTAAATCCCTGTGTTATGTGTATGAATCTATGATGTGATTTATGTTCATGTTATGGTATGTTTATGTATTTTCTTTCATATGTATGAGAATGGAAATCATATGTTAAGTAAGAGAAAAACATGTGTATGAATATAGAGAAGTAACATTAAGTATGTTAAATATGTAGTTATAAGAGTAATGATAACCGTGATTCAGCTAAGTCTATAGGTTGTTGATAATTGCGAAGTGCGTAGTCACAAGTTGACAGCGTTATGTTAAGTGTATGTTGAGAGGAATGCATTGCAAGCTCGCATAACACATATCTGCATTACCACGGTTACATAAACCTGATTCTATAACCACCCATCTTTGCTTCGGGTGAGACTTCAGCCTTTTCTTAGGTTGATGCCGAAAGGGCCTATGAAGGGGATTTTGTTGGGTCTACACAAAGAACTTCGCAATATTTGGGTCAGCCCAAAAAAGTAACCAACAAATGGTTATGTTTCTAAATTTGGACTAGTTGTACTGGTGATGTGCGATGCTGATGTGTCATCCTAGAAGAGAAGATAGGACAACAAATGGTCTCGTTTCCATGCTATTTGTATGCAGTTAATCTTACCAATAGATGGTTCCATGTTGTGCTTGAACTGATATTTTGGTGATGTATCAGATTGATGTGGAATCCAAAGAAGACAAAAATACAAAATTGGGTAAGCTAGACAGAACTTGAGTTTGTGAAGAAAGAAAACAATCATCCACGGCTTACCATGGAACAATGTTGAAGAGGTATATATTCACTGAATTGCATGAGATTTTCTTCGCATATTTTGCTAATGAGATATCTGAGTGGATATTGAGGATAGAATAACATAAAAAAAATTTCAGGGTGTAGAACCTATGGTTTGGAATCCAGAGTTGATTCAGAGGCTTAAAGGGATTGACGGCCAGATTTCAAGAGCAATAGACTTTTGGTTGGATAGATTACTGAAAGGATATATTATAGATTTGTTTTGGACACTTTGAAGTCTTATAGCACAACATAAGGATATTTTTTCCAAGGATTTAGAGGTAAGTACCTGAAAAACCTAATTTTGTGCATTAAAATGCTATTAGTTGAAAAAGGTGTCTTAAAAATGCAATCAGATTCCTAGGGTTTGAGTCTGTAATGTTCAGAAATACATATAGTGACACAAACGAAGATATTGGTATTTTGTGTAGTGGAAAAAGATATAAAGTTAGCACTAGAAAGAGGTCTCGTGAAGCTAAACCTTGCACATTCCTAGAAACTGAGTTAGGAAGTGATAGAAATCCATATCAAGCTAAGTTTGATAGTAAAACAGAACCTAGACGCATTGGCTATCACCCTATTACTCCACAAAAACCTATAGTTGAGGAAAGAAATATTCCTATTTCACAGAACACTAGTAGTAGTAATATTGCAGGAGCGGGTACTCAGAATCAACCAAGTAGTGGTATGCCTTCATCATTTCAGAATACTACACCTCCTAGAAGAGGAATGGAAGATGACATAAAGCTACCTATTTTTAAAGGAACTGGTCTAGAAGATACATAGCAACATTGGTTTCTCTGTGAAGTTGTCTAGAATGTTAAGAAAGTACAAGATGATGCTATAAAATGAGCTCAGCTAGTCACCACATTCAGAGATAGATATTTAACATGGTTCATGAAATATTATGTTGGACAAAACAAAACACTAGTTGATATCAGACCTGAGCTAATTAGAGAATTTAAGAAAACTAAGCCAGAATCTCAATGCATTACAGAGCTAAAAGAAATAAAACAGAAACCTAATGAGACTGTGTGGGAGTTTTATCAGAAATTCAAAGCCTAGTTAGATTAAGTTAGCTTTGAAATAGCACCGCAATAGCATCGATAATGGTTCATAGTTGCGTTGTTGCCCCACATTAGATTACCATTGATGCAACAGAAGGTAACATCGCAAACACAAGCATTGGAAATTGTGATGAAGCTAGAAGATTCTCCCATAGGAGAGACTGAAACATGAATGGTACAGATTCAGACACAGCTAGCAAACCTGACATTACAGTTACAATCTATGAAGAAGGGAAAAGAAATAAGAGAAGAGGTTTGGTGCACTAAATGTAAAGGAGAAAGACATTCCAAAGAACACTGTCCTGTATTTAGATATTACCTTGCTAGTGGGGCACCGAATCCATTAAATCAACCTCAAGGATCATGGTGCGATATTTTTCGATGTAGAGGACATCGCCCAGGGGACTGTTACCTACTTCAGAAGTATGTACAAACACTAAAGAACCTATACTACACATTTTGTAAGTCGATTGGCCATGATGATACCAATTGTAGAGCATATGATGTCATGATAGAAAGAAAACATGATGTCTACAAAGTCCAAGGAGAAATACAGAATAATAATTAAAATGCATAGTATGATTAAGGAACATATATAGGACGTGGTGGATTCAGAGGAAGAGGACGTAACA
Organism: Larix kaempferi; assembly: GCA_027924585.1. Classification (NCBI taxonomy): domain Eukaryota; kingdom Viridiplantae; phylum Streptophyta; class Pinopsida; order Pinales; family Pinaceae; genus Larix; species Larix kaempferi. The sequence goes on from BSBM01000428.1 coordinate 10,028,029, forward strand.
CGGGCCAAGGAAGAGGAAGAGGTCAGATTGTTTGCTATAACTATGCTCAACCTAGACATTTAGCAAGAGACTATTAGAACCCATGCACTACTTGTAAGTAATGTAAATCATTTGACCATATCATTGAAGCTGTCCCATTTTGCCAGGAAAAATGCAAGAAAAAAGACTAGAAGGACAACCAGAATATATAAATGATCATAGTAGAGAAAAGAAACGAAGATCACAACATCCATGTTGTGATGCGAAGTGGAGCTCTGACAGGAAATAACAGGACAAATGAAGCTTCGAATTCTGAAGATCACATAAACAGACCAAATCCTACAGATGGGCCTTAGGTAAGAAAATAAGTTGGAAAAATGCATGCATTCAACCCTAACCAAGAAAAAAAGATATTCTTGAAAGAAAGAAAAGGATTTCAAGACTCATAACCTTCGACCACAAGGCTCTGATTGCGAAGTGACCGGACACCTGTATTAGATATGCCGACCTCGTATGATGGATCGTGAACTTCGCTAGAATAGACAAGTCCTATCACACAGTTTTTACAGAGCTGAATAAAGCTGCTAAGGCATGGAAACACCTTAGGAGAATTACAGGACCTATTGGGACATTACGAACAACATAATATGGTAAATGATGCACATAGAGTAGTTCATCATATCAAGAACCACAAAAGGACAAGAAGAGAAATGAGGCTAAATGTGTAGATCATATATTTTGAAATGAACCAGGTCATTCTTTACCTAGGATCAGAGGTGAACATGCTAACAAAACAAACATGAAAACAGATGGGGAAGCCAAATTTATCTTGGTCTCCTATACAGTTGAGATTTGCTAATCAGGATAAGGTTATACCTTTCGGGATGCTATCAAATGTTCTTGTTGACATTGATGGAGTGCGAAGTAAAGTGGAATTTGAGGTTATTGAGATCATAGATGATAGTAAACCTTATCTTGCATTATTGGGGATTGATTGGGTAATTGATAACCTCACAATTATCAACTTGAAGAAAAAACAAATGATATTTGAAGAACCACATATCAGGGTTATCACGCCCCTAGATCCTTCACAAGGAACAAGGTATGTTGAATCAGTGCAAGAAGAATGAAGAGCTCAAGAACTTGATAATATCTACAAGATGAAAATGAATCAAGCAGATTACATTAACCCTATAGATGATGGAACGTTGAGCTGTAAATGTGACAGTTCTTGCGTATCAGAATCAGACGTAGGACTAGAGAACTGGCATAGCCAAGTGCATGAAGTATTAGCAAGACGATCTGCAAAGATAACAAAGTCACTGTGTTGGATTGGAACAGAGGTAAGTCCAATTCCTATTTATGATGTTTTGAGTAATATCCATGCATTCCTTCATGAATATTTAGCATCAGTTTCAGATGAAGATAAACTAGTAGCTTTAGATATAGCATTGTGAGCTACACCTGCTAGGTGGTGGGATGCACACAAATAAAACCTCAACACATGGGAAGAATGTAAGTACCTAATGGAAATCTGATTGCAGAAAAAACTGAGGTGGTACAAGCAAAACGCAATGGACAGACTGATCCTAGAGAGCATATAGAGTTTTGCTTGAAAGCATGGATGCATATACCAAAGATATAATGGGTTCATATGTTTGTGCACACATTGGATCAAATACCAAAGAATTGGTATACAGAAGCAGAACTTCGCAAAGGTACAACCGATTGGAACATAATGATAAAGAACTTTCAATCGACTTTCAGTTTTGAGGATGACTTTCTGAGCATCAATGAGGCTTTGCAGATCATTAAAAAGAAGATATTTAGTGATGTCTCGTTTCCTGTGTATAAGCAACCAGATTGGCAAATGCAGTTGGAACATTCCCTTTAATGTTATAACTTCACGCTAGAAGAAGATGAAGATGAAGACCCTCGTGATTTGAACATACCTGAGTCTGAAGGAAAACATGATGTACAAGGACCTGATTTAGAACTCCCAGATTTGAGTAACCCTATGAAGACCAGAAATATAAATATTAGTACCAATGATGAACCAAAGTTTTCTTCTATTGGGGATTAATGGGATGAAGAAACAGTAGGACAGATCACAAACCTATTGCACGAATATCAAGATTTGTTCCCTACCAAGTTTTTTGAAATGAAAGGCATTTTAGGTGACTTGGGAGTAATGAAAATACCTCTCAAGCCTAATGCAAAGCCTATTAATCAAATACCTTATAGATTGAACCCCAGATATAAAGAAAGAGTGAAAGCAAAAATTGATAAAATGCTTGAGGCAAGAATCATTGAACCAATAGAAGAATCAGAATGGATAAGTCCCATGGTAATTCAAGACAATAAATCCAAAGGAGAAATCATAATTTGTGTTGATCTCAGGAAATTGAATGATGCATCTCTACATGACCCGTTTCCCACTACATTCACAGACGAAGTGCTAGATAACATCGATGGACAAGTGATCCATGAGGATCATCTCATCGTATATCAGGTTTAAAGTCTTCAAACATCAGTTCAAAGGTTACCATGGTAAAGAGCTTGTCGAAATATTTCCATCAACGCTCGTTTCATGTGAAACGGCCTCCAGATGAAGAAGTTGTCAGCATTTGAATTTTCAACAAGGTTGAAAATGGTTCAAAGGTTGAAAACTATGGTTTGTTGAAGCTTTGGGAATCGAACCCAAGACCTTGGTTAGGCCATCATAAGCTTCATTTGGTTGTAACATTGTAAAAAAGGGGGTGGGGCAAGGGCATATCCCTTGAACCCATGCCAACACCGAGGCATATTGTAAACCATATGGTATAACCATATGCCAAACCTTAACCATACTCCATATTCCATATAATATTTTCCACCATATCATAATATATATTACATAGTCCAAATCGTAACCATATATCATATCCATCGTATAACATGCCAACAAATAAAACAACACTGAACCATATAATAAATATTGCAACAAACACCATTATATGGGGAGACATCTGCTGGTTTGAACCAGTGACATCCTCCCCCATTTCCAAGCGCTCTAACCAATGCGTCAAAGCAATAAAATGTTAAGGGATGTAGTGAAATATACTTATAGGTTGAAGGCGGAATTGGGGCTCGGAAAAGGGAGCGTGGCTCTCCATTTTGCACCCAAAAAAAACCACCTTCAAACCACTATAAAACCGTGGTTTTGGCAGAGAGTTTGAGACAGAGGAGAAACCACAGTTTTGGAACAGAACCCAAGGTGGTTTTACACAGAAACCAAGGCAGTTTCTGCACACATCCCAAGGGGGTTTTGCACAATTTTGACACACTTCTTGAGGTTTTTTTGCACAGTATTGACACACATCCCGAGGCGGCTTTTGCACAGTATTGCCATGCATCCCAAGGCAGTTTCTGCATAGTATTAGCACACTTCCCAAGGTGGTTTTCTGTATAGCTCCTGAGGAAGTTTTGGCATGGTTCCTGAGGTCCGTAAAGCCATTAATGGGCATGGATCCTGAGGTGGAACCCATACTATTTTTTCTTTAATGCAAATAGATTTTCTCGATTTGCATGCTAGAGGAGGCCTCAAGCAAACATAGTTGAGTTTATACTCATTTTCTCAATTTTTCGTGAGGATCGCAGTGGTGTTGTTTGTTTTTGCTGATAACTGACATAAAATAGAAGTGTTCCTAGAACTCTCATTTTGTAACCTTTGAAGACTTAATAAGATCATCCTTCCTATTGTAAGCGGCCCATAGACGTAGCCCAAGAAGGGTGAACTCCGTTATCATCTCTTGTCTTTATTTTCTAGTTTGCATATCTCTTTTATTTGCTTATGTTCTTCAGTTATGCTCTTTAAATTTGTCATTTAAGCCTCTTTAATGGATTTTAGCATTTAAACATTCACATGCAAATATTGGTTATAAAGATCCTGGATAATTTTCAGATCAAGTTTGGTATCATAGCAGCTTAACCATTGCATTGTGAGTTTGTTTATGTTAACAAGAGAAAGGATTCAAAGAGGTGAAGGAGAGATTGAAGATTTTGATCCTGAGATTGGATCAAGAAGAAGGAAAATGGCTTCAGAAAAAGGAGATGATGGAACTTCTTCAATTCTTTCTTAAGGGGATTTTCTTAAAGCTTTCACGAGGATGCAAAGTATGGTGGAAGAAATTTACCAAGATCATAAGAATGGCGAACAAGGTGGTTCTTATCATGCAAAAGGTAAAGAAGATGAAGGTGGTGAGGAACCTCCTAAATCTCTTCCACCATCACCATATTTTCTTGATGGTTCTTTAAATGCCTCACCTAAATATAAAATTGATCTCAATATGCCTCAATTAAAGCTTGATATAAAGTTTGAGTTACCTATTTATAATGGAGAAATTAATGCTGAAACATTAGATAATTGGATCCATCAGATTGAAGTTTATTGTAGGATTAAAATTTTTAATGAAGATAGCTTGAAAATTCATTTAGCTTCTCTCAGACTTGGAGGGACCTCTCTCATATGGTGGGAGAGCAGAAATCAAAAGGATTTGGCCTCAAAAGAAAATATTATATCCTCTTGGCATGAATTCAATTCAATATTAAAGAATCAGTTCTATCCATTGGGTTACATACAACAAGCAATCATGGATTCACAGAATTTGAGGAAAGGTAAAGGTCAAAATGTGCAAGATTACACACAAGAATTTTGGAAGAGAGCTTTAATACTTGGTATACCTCTCTACACTCAAGAAATTATTCTCAAGTACATAGGTGGATTACATCATTATTTGTGTCATAGAATAATTATGTTTAATCCTACTAATCTTAATGAGGTATGTGTGCAAGCTACACACATTGAATCCAAAGGGAAGAGTGTTCATGATGTTTCTTCAGATGAATCCATTCAGCCAAAAGAAGGCAAGGAAAAAGGAAAGAGAAAACATATTTATACCATGAAGAAAGGGGACACAAAGATTTCTTGTTCTCCTTGTCAGAGAGATGGAAATGATGTAGAACATTGCTGGAAGCTACATCTAGAAATGAAACCAAAGTGGTTTAAGGATCAGAAAGGGAAGCAAAAAGCTACGGTTATCATTGAGGACCTCAGATCAGATTCCAGGGATGAAACTAAGATATCAATCGTAGGTGTGAAAGGTAAAACTATTGTTGGTAATGATTCTAACATTGGTTCTTCATGTGCTTCTACTTCTAAAGATCATGACAATTCTAAGGATAGAAAGAGGAATGCACTATTTCATATAAGGGTAATCACTAAACAAACTAAGATTGACACACTCATAGATAGTGGATCTCAAGCTAATCTTATTTCAGAAGAAGTAGTTAAGCAGTTGGTATTAATAACTAACACACACAAGGAACCTTATCCATTAGGCTGGGCATGCAAAGATAAAGATTACAAGTAACAAGAAAATGTGTTTCAAGTTTGCAATTACATCCAAGTTTGTATATGAAGTTGAATTTGATGTGGTTCTACTAGATAGTTGTGGAATTGTGTTGCGTAGCCCATATTTATATGATCGAAAAGCAATCTTCTATTGAGAACATAATCAGTATGATTTTTTAAGCAAGGAATTGAGTACATAGTACACTCACATTCATTTAAAAATGAAAAATCATTGGGAACTACACAACAATTAAAAAGGGTTGTTAATGCAAGTCGGAATTTGGCACTTACGTCTATGCAAATAAAGGAAGAAAAGAATTCTAAGCATGAAAAGGAAGTGTTGTTGCATCACAATACACCTATTTCGGTTTATAATGTTCCTATGATAAAGCATAAGCATGACATAAGTACAATCTCTTTCACATATTCAATGTTGATATTCATCTTTCTAGTGATCAACAGTATATGGTTGGCCCCTACAATATTGAATGAATATTTTGTTGAAAAATGGGTTAATGTACTTAACAATGTCTGCGCGGTGTTGATTATTGTCATGTTGATTTAGATGTACAGGTTCCAAGAATGGACAAGTGATACAGGACAAGTGAGACAAACATGTCTTCACTTGATTGCAGAATGATTCCATGCTTTTGGTGGTCCAAAAGCTTCTCAGTGGGGAGGTTTGATCCAGAAAGATCATCTCAGTGTCGATAAGGTTTAAAGTCTTCAAAAAATAGTTCAAAGGTTATTGTGGTAAATACCTCATTGACAACTTTCTGTCAACTCTCGTTTCGTGCGAAATGACCTCCAAATGAAGAAGTTGTCAACATTTGAACTTTCGACAAGCAAGGTTAAAAATGGTTCAAAGGTTGAAAAATATGGTTTGTTGAAGCTTTGGGAATCGAACCCAAGACCTTGGTTAGGCCACCATAAGCTTCATTTGGTTGCAACATTGTAAAAAGGGGAGGGGGGCAAGGGCATAGCCCTTGACCCCATGCCAACACCGAGGCATATTGTAAACCATATGGTATAACCATATGCCAAACCTTAACCATATTCCATATGCTATATGATATTTGCAACCATATCATAATATATATTACATATTCCAAATCCTAACCATATATCATATCCACCGTATAATGTGCCAACAAATAAACCAACGTCGAACCATATAATAAATTTTGAAACAAAATCCATTATATGGGGAGAGGTCCACAGGTTTGAACCCATGACCTCGTCCTACATCGCCAAGCACTCTAACCAATGCGCCAAAGCAGCTACATGTTAAGGGATGTGGCGAAATATACTTATAGGTTGAAGGCGGAATTGGGGCTCGGAAATGGGTGCATGGACCTCCATTTCGTACCCAAAAAAACCCACCTTCAAACCACTATACAACCATGGTTTTGGCACATAGTTCGAGACAAAGGAGAAACCACAGTTTTGGCACAGAACCCAAGGTGGTTTTACATGGAAACCGAGGAAGTTTCTGCATGCATCCTAAGGTGGTTTTGCACAGTGTTGACATGCTTCACAAGGTGGTTTTTTCACAGTATTAGCATGCATCCCAAGGTAATTTTGCACACTATTGGCACGCATCTCGAGGAGGGTTCTGTATAGTATTGGCACACTTCTCGGGGTGGTTTTTGCATAGTTCCCGAGGTAGTTTTGGAACGGTTCCCAAGGTCTGTATATCCATTAATAGGCACGTATCCCGAGGTGGAATCCGTGTTGTTTTGTCTTTTATGCAAATAGATTTTCTTGATTTGGGTGCCAAAGGAGGCCTCAGGCAAATATAGTCGAGTTTATACTCATTTTTATCGAATTTTCAAGAGGATCGTAGTGGTGTTGTTTGTTTTTGCTGATAACTGATAGAAAACATAAGTTTTCCAAAAAATCTCATTTTGTAAACTTTGAAGAGTTAATAAGATCAACCTTCCCATTGGAAGCGACCCTGAGACGTTGCCCAAGAAAGGTGAACTTCGTTATCATCCCTTGTCTTCATTTTTTGGTTTGCATATCTCTTTTATTTGCTTATGTGATTCAATTATGCTCTTTAAATTTGTCATTTAAGCCTCATTAATGGATTTTAGCATTTAAACATTCACATGCAAATATTGGTTATAAAGATCCTGGATAATTTTCAAATCAACAAGAGGCATACTCTTTCACTGATGGATTTTCTGGCTATCATCATATTAGAATTGCTACAGAAGATAGACACATGACTATATTTGCTACTGAATGGGGATCATTTCAGTACACCATTATGCCTTTTGGATTAAAGAACACACCTGCTATCTTTTCAAGATTGGTTGTAGCTGCATTTAAGGATTATATTCATAAATTATTAGAATTTTACTTTGATTATTGGACAATATTTGTCCTTTTAAAGAACCATCATGCGAACTTAAGAATGATGCTCGCAAAGTGTAGACAACATCAGATTTCCTTGAACCTCAAGAAGTGCATCTTCTATGTTCCTTATGGTATTTTATTGGGACACATAGTATGTAAGCAAGGATTGATGGTTGATCCAGTGAATATAGTGATCATAGTAAATCTTCCAGTGCCTAATTTAGTTAAGAAGCTATGCACTACATTGGGGCACATAGGATATTATAGAAAATTCATTAAATGATATGTGCAGATCATTGCGCCTATGGAGAAACTATTGAAGAAAGAAGTGAAGTGCAATTGGACTAAATATTGTCAAAAATGATTGGATACACTGAAAGAGAAAATGGTTACATCGCATATTCTCGTCTTTCCTAACTGGAATAAGCCATTTCATGTACATGTAGATGCTTCATCTATAACACTCGGCATTGTATTAGCGCAACCAGGTGAGGGAGGAATCGATCATCCCATCGCATTTTCAAGCAGAAATCTATCTTCAACAGAAAATAATTATACCACAACAGAAAGGGAAGGCTTAGCTATGGTTACGCATTGCAGAAGTTTCGACACTATTTTCTAGGTTCGCATTTTTGTATGTTCACTGACCATTCAACTTTGAAGTACTTGGTCAATAAACTAGTGTTAGGGGTAAGAATATGCAGATGGATGTTACTATTTCAGGAATATGATTTTGAAATCATTGTGAATCTAGGAATATTGAATGCAGGACCTGACCATCTATCAAGAATCGAGTCAGGAGAAGAACCTAGTAATTTGGAGGACAATCTACTAGATGTGCAGTTGTTTGCTATCCATATAGAAGATGAATATTTTAGAGATATTGTAGAATTTATCACCACAGTATTAACACCTACATAACTTACTATGCAACAGAGGAAGCAATTAGTGGTAAGATCAACTGACTTTACTCTAATTGCAGGACAATTACACAAATTGGGAGCAAATGAAGTATTGCGTAGATGCATACTAGAACTTGAAATACCTATCATACTCGTTGAATGAAATTCAGGTGTATCTGGAGGACACTACGCAGGAAGAGCTATTGCATAGAAAATCTTAAGAGCAGGACTATGGTGGCCTACCATACATAAAGATTTAAAAGAACATGTCCAGAATTGCGATGTATGCCAAAGAACAAGGAAGCTATCTCGTAAATATGAGATGCCATTAATTCCAAAATTAACATTACAAGCCTTTGATAAATGAGATATTGAATTTATGGGACCTATTAACCCACCAGGAAAGAGATTTGGTTAAAGATATATCAACATAGCTACAGATTATCTAACCAGATGGGAAGAGGCAAAACCAGTAAAGGACTGTAGCGCAGTTAGTTCCGCGCAGTTCATTTTTGAGAACATCTTGACAAGGTTTGGATGTCCAAATATTCTAATGAGTGACCAGGGAACCCATTTCCTGAACAAAACTATTGAAGCCCTGACAGAAGAATTTCAAATCTACCATCATAAGAGTACACCATATCATCCACAAGCTAATGGCACTATAGAATCCTTTAATAAATTATTGGAGAATGCATTGTACTCCTATATGATAGAAAATTTATGAAATTTCTTGGAAAATTCAAAATGCACTCGTTAGGGCCATACATTGTCAAAATGTAACTAATGGTGGTGCAGTTTAGTTAGCCACATTACTTGGATAAAAATTGCAAGGAATTGTTAATGGGAGTAGACTAAAGCCTTATAGGGATGGACCTACTCCTATAGGTATCCGTTAAGCAATGCAAGAGGGTTTTAAGTTTCAAGTGCAGTTGAAATTGGACACTAAAACAGAGGTCAAAGTCTGAACACAACAATTTTGTTAAAATGCCCAGTTTCAAAATATGGGAAGATGTGTTGCAAAGCACACATAGAAAGCTGTGATGCAAAGTAAAATAAGGGAGTGGAATTGTGAAGTAAAAATTACAACAAGGGAAATACGAAGTGAACCTCGTTGTTCGCCCAGCCGTCAGTGAATTTAGAAAAAACTAGCTGTTAAGTTTTGGTTAGAAAGTAGTTGTTATACAGTATTTTTGGGAACCATATTTTTTCGCTTTTAAGGCATATTCGTCCATTGTAGACACATTAAAGGAATGCAAAGGACCAATATCTAAGAAATATTTGGCCAACGAACATGGAATTTAATGCTAAGTTATCCATTTTTGGGCATGCCTTAGTGTCACTATGCCTATAAATAGTAAAGACCACATAGTTATCGGTTTTACCTTGAATTTTAATTTTTACTACATGTAGTTTCTGATCTTTTTACCAGTCAAGAGAAAGAGTAATCCGACAGTGTATGTCTGAAAAATCAAGCCTAGAAGAGATATTAAGAGAATTCTGACATTCTGGTTTGGAAGGAGTCATGAGGACTCCATTGAAGAAAGCAGTCCCAGAGAGAGGTGGAACATCTAGAATTTTACCGCGAAAAATACCAGAGCCGAAGCAAAAATATAAGCAAAAGGCGACTGAGCAAGAGAATCCAAAGGCCACAAATATCCCAAATCCATTTCCGCTAGAACAACCTCACGACAGGATGATTTTTCTTATACCAAAATACATCCCTCCGAAATGAGATGGTGTGCTAGTTGTGATACTCACGAAGAATACGCAATATGAGATCCCTCTGCCACCCATGTCGAGTCATGTGCGTGAAAAGGATAATTTTGTTAAATTTTGAGCATTAATTCAACATACTCTAGGATATTTACTAAGAGAATAACATGTACAACATATTAATCATATCAAGCACAATAAGCAATCACATAAGACAATAGACACACAGAGTTTCACTGGGGAAAATCATAAAGGTGAAAAACCCCACAACTTCCTCAGAGATAGAATGAGAAATGATACAACCCAAGTACAAGAGATAGTCCTCCTAGCAGCTACCCCTCCTTTCTCACTTGTGTGCCACTTTCTGGAGAGTGTAGAAGTGAATAATGAAGTGATCAAATAGAGTGCCTCCCGCACTCTATTTATAAATGACCTGACCTGCCTAATAAACTAGCAAGGTCGACTTGTCTAACTCAGTATAATAACCCATGGTAATACTAATCAGGGCCAACCCCACACTTGGTGGTCTAATAACCCATCACAAGCAAGTTGCGACACTTGTCAATACAAATGACGACACTTCCATATAGAGGAATAATAACATCTCTATAGGAGTACAATATACATAGGTGAAATACATTTCGAAGTTACATATACATCAACACTCCCTCTTAACTAGGAAGGTATTTGTCGACACAGATCTACTAGCACAAGTCTTCTTCTCTAGATCATCGTCATCAAATCATCGTCATCGAATCATCATCATCGTCACTACTGCTGCTATCTCAATCAATCTCCGATCTACTCGTCATAGGAAGTTCTACAGAGCAAGTCCTTTTTCATACTAGATGTAGGCCTGCCACCTGCAGGTCTTCATTATCTACAGAGCCAACCCTTTTTCATGCTGGATGTATCACAGAGCCAGCCCTTTTTCATACTGGATGTGACCTAGAAAAAATATAGGATTTCCACCACAGAGCTAGTCCTTTTTCATTCTGGATGGGACCTAGAACAAATCTAGTATTTCCGTAATAGAGCCAGTCCTTTTTCATACTGGATGGGACCAAGAAAAAATATAGGATTTATCACCACAGAGCCAGTCCTTTTTCATACTGGATGTGAGCCATACTGTGGAATCCTCAGGACTCATTATGTGCATCACAAAACCTGGCCATAGCATCCTAGGACTTATTATGGGCACACAACCCAACCTATCGAATATTCCAGGGAGCTATTATATGTGATCACCACAAAACCTCGCAAGAGCATCCTAGGACTTATTACAGGCACATAGCCCCAACCTGTTGGATCTCCCAAGGCTACATTACATGTGGTCATGGAAAAACCTTGAAAGAGCATCCCAGGACTTATTGTGGGAACACAACCCAACCTATCAGATCTCCTAGGGCTACATTACATGCCATAGGAAAAAACCTCAAAAGAGCATCCTAGGACTTAGTACGGGCACACATCCCAACCTATTGGATCTCCCAGGGCAATATTACATGTCCTCCCAGAGCAATGCCTCGAAAGAGCATCCTAGGACTTATTACGGGCACACAGCCCAACTTGTCGGATCTCCCAGGTCAACTTACATGCTCATCTGCACAACCTATCCACGGCCACAAAGCATCAACCTGATACTCATCATACATCATCCTGATGTACATCATCACATGATCATCCTGATCATCATCATAGCATCATCCTGATACATATCATCTGGAGAAACCTCCTAAAGCTCATCATCCATGATCATCCTGATCATACAATGCATCCACCTAATGCATTCCAAGTATCTACCTAATACATATCATCATACATGATCTACCTGATCATACAATGTATCCACCTGATACATATCATCATACATGATCTACCTGATCATACAATGTATCCACCTGATACATACACAAATACATGATCCAACTGATCATATCAAGCATCCAACATGATGCATATACAAATACATGATCCAACTGATCATATCAAGCATCCAACATGATGCGTATACAAATACATGATCCACCTGATCATAACAAGAATCCAACATGATGCATATACAAATACATGATCCACCTGATCATAACAAGCATCCAACATGATGCATATACATATACATGATCCAACTGATCATAACAAGCATCCAACATGATGCATATACATATACATGATCCAACTGATCAATCAAGCATCCAACATGATGCCTGCAGAGCAGTAACTGGAGCATCATCCTAATGCTCATCATCCAACGCTTACTTCCATAGCCATGGGAAGCATCCTCCTCTCACCATGCTAGGAATGGCTTCTACAAATGTGTCCATCACTTCTTCCTCGAAGTGTCGTCAATATGAAGAACACCAAGCCTCTCTTTGAAGTACTCAAACTTCATTCTAGATAGTGGTTTCGTCGACACGTCTACCACTTGCTCATCCGTCGCAACATACAGGAGCTTCACTGCTCCTCTCTGCACCATATCCTTGATATAGTGATATTTGATCTCAATGTGCTTCGACCTGCCATGGAACACCGAGTTCTCAGATAGCTTCACACAACTCTGGTTGTCAGAAAAAGATACCAGTAGCATCGAACGAGAGATCAAATAACTCAGACAGTAGCTTGCTCAGCCATACTGCCTCATAACTAGCCAAACAAGCTACAACATACTCTGCTTTGGTTGTACTCAGTGCTACGCAGGACTGCTTTTTGCTAAACCAAGAGATCACACCTGATCCCATACTGAAGCAGCACCCAGAAGTCCTCTTCCTATCTGCAGCACTTCCTTCCTAATCTGAATCAACATAACCTTGCAGGTTAAACTTTTGATTTGCATCATACTTGAGCCCAGAATCAATTGTACCCTTCAGGCACCTCAGAACATGCTTTACAGCAACCAGGTGAACACCTCTGGGATTCATCAGGAATTGGCTCAATGTGTTCACTGCAAAGCAAATTTCTAGTCTCATGTTCATCAAGTACATCAAGGACCCAATCATCTGACGATACATAGTGACATCAACCGGATCAGATGAAGCATCACACAGAAGCTTCAGGTTTGATGCCATAGGTGTGGCCATGGCCTTGCAGTCCATCATCCCGAACCTCTTCAAGATTTCTACTACATACTTCCCTTGTCCAAGGAAAATTCAATCTACACTCTGCCACACCTCCATACCTAGAAAGTAGTGCATCATCCCCAAGTCCTTCATCTCGAACTCAGCAGCAAGCTTCCTCTTCATGTCGGCAATTAGTCCATCCTCACTCGTAACAAACAAGTCAACCACATACAAGAGTAGAATCACATGATTGCCTTCCTCAACCTTGTAGTAAAGGTTGGAATATACTTTACTCTTGGTAAAGCCTAAACTGGATAGAAAGCTATCTATCCTACCATACCAAGTCTTAGGAGCTTGCTTCAAGGAATACAATGCTTTCTTCAGTTTGCACACATATGATTCTCTGTCATGTGTCTCAAAACCAAGTGGCTGCTCCACATACACTTCCTCCTCGATTACACCATTCAAGAAGGTTGTCTTGACATCCATCTGGTGTATCTTCCATTTCATCACTGCAGCCAGGGAAAGTACTGATCTGATGAGTGTACCTGGCTATAGGAGCAAAAGTTTCTTCATAGTCTACCCTCTTTCTAGGAGAAACCACAATCTACAAATCTCACTTTGTATTTCTCTATGCTGCCATCTGCAGCATGCTTGATCTTGTAGATCCACTTGGAAGTCACAACAAACTTCCCTTCAAGTCTTAGGACCACATCCCAAACATCATTCTTCATTATCGATTGGTATTCCTCAACCATGGCATTATTCCATTCTTTCTTTTCCACTGTTTCTTCATAATTGGAAGGTTCTTTGTTCATAATATCACAGAGTAAGGCAACATAGCTGGTATGAGATCTAGTTCTCTTCCTTTCTTTGTGTTCTTCTTCTGCAATGCCATATCTTTCTACATCTTGAATGAGCTCTCTAGCCCATGCAGGTTTCCTCTTGTGAGCGTTCTTCTCACGGGGTGGATCTACAAGTTCTTGTGGATCTTCAGCTTCACGATCTGCTTCTGGAATTGCTTCAGTCATGGTGGTGTCTTGGAATCTGATTTCCTTTGGTTCTTCATGATCTTCAAGAGGTGTCTTCCTTGATTTGATATAATCTGAGTCTTCATAAAATGTTACATCCCTGCTGAAATCAATCTTTTTGAACCCTGGAAAGTATATTCTATAAGCCTTCGATCTTTCACTGTAACCCACAAAGATTCCCTTCTTTCCTGAAGGATCTAGCTTAGTTCTCTTTTCCTTTGGAACATGAGTATATACTGGACAACCAAATATTCTGAGATGGCTGACTTCAGGATTCTTACCAGAAAATACCTCTTCTGGTGTCTTGTTGTCCAATATCTTGTGAGGTGTTCTATTCTGCACATATACAGTTGTCCTAGCCGTTTCTGCCCATAGATGCATAGGCAAATCTTGGTCATGCAACATTGCCCGTGTTGCTTCCATGATTGTTCTATTCTTTCTTTCTGCAACTCCATTTTTTTGTGGATTATAGGGAGCAGTCAACCTCTTAATACCTGAATCACTGCATAGCTTCTTGAAATCACCTGAAGTGAATTCTCCGCCATTGTCAGATCTGAAGGTCTTGATCTTCTTATCAGTTTGATTTTCCATCAATGCTTTGAATTCCTTGAATTTATCAAATACTTCATCTTTGTTCTTTAAGAAGTAAACCCAAGTCTTCCTAGAGAAATCATCAATGAAAGAGACATAGTATACATACCCACTCAGAGAACTTGATGACATCGGACCGCATACATTAGAGTGGATAATTTTCAAGATTCATTTTGCTTTACTTTCACTACTTGGAAATGCCTTCTTAATGTTCTTTCCTTTTTCACATCCTTTGCAAACACCTTCATGCTTTGTCTTGATTTCAAGAAGACCCTCTACTGATTTACTTGCAACTGGTAGTTCTCTGTAGTGCACATGTACAAGCCTTCTATGCCAAAGTTCACTTGGCTCCATGGATTCATGTACCATGGCATGTTCAGGTTGTCCCTTCAACTTGTACAATCCTCCCTCTTGCTCTCCAATCACCACTGCATCATCTATAGTTTTACCCTTTGGCCACATTAGGACTTGTCCATCTACAAATGCAACCCTCATGCCTTTTGCATCCAATGCAAATTGTGAAAATCCTCACAGCAGATCTAAGAGATGATGTATACCTCACAAGAGTAATTATGATTAAGCAGGAAAATAGAAGAAGAGTTAACAGTACAGTATAATGAGCAACAGAATAATATGGTACAGTAGAACTCAGATAGAAGCAATAATACTTCACACACACTAATTAATTAATCACAGTATGGACAAATAAATAGTACAATGGTAGAGAGGATTCGAATGCCTAAGGTGGCAATTCGAATTAGCCTCTCAGAGTGATCATAAGATCAATAGAGTGTCATCGGAGCACAACTAGGTGTCCTCATGATCATCAGAGCACAACTGGAAGTCTTCATCATCATCAGTGGAGTCATCAATGCTCTAGTAACTGTCAACCATCAGTCAAACTAACTCTGGTAGGTGTAACTGAGTGTAACTCAATGTAACTGAGTGTAACTCAATGTAACTAAGTGTAACCGAGTGTAACTGAGTGTAATTGACTGTAACTGACTGTAACTGAGTGTAACTAAGTGTAACTGAGTGACAACTGGACTGGTAGGTGAAGAAGGGCAAGTTGCTCCCTAAAATCAAGGAAGAAGGGCACATTAAGCAACTGGAGGGCTAAAACTGAATAGTGAGAAGCTCCTGGGGCCTGGCTAACTGAGGGCTAGGTGCTGGACTGATGACTGGGATGCATGCAAAATACATGCAAACCCTAGAATGCATGCAAACCCTAAAGGTGCATGCATGACTGAAAATGTGAAGGATCAAAATACTGGTGGGACTAGGATGGAGTATAGGAATATCCTAACACCCCCCCTTAATCCATCCTGGGCCTTGGTAACTAAGACCAAAGGTCACCCAATACAATGAATAATAACAATCAATAAACCAAGGAAGTGGGAAAATTTCATGGGAAACATACTCCCTCCTCAAAAAATAGACTGTAAGGCACACATAAAAATAAATGCTCCAAACTCAAGCATGTGTGATGCTTGGTCATATGTATGGAGGTATCTTCTTCTTGGGAAGAAGTGGATCATGCTCAAAAAGCATGTGCTTGTACTTGCTCTTCAGATCGAATGTGATGAGAACAAATCCAACTGTATGAGAATGATCCTTGAACCTGTGATTCGAATCAGCTGAGGTAGGATCAAATCTGTGAAAGTGCATATAGTCTTTTGTCTTCTCCTTCGAACCACCATGGGTGAGATTATGCCAAAAATAACTATTACATGTTTGCTTGAAATCAAAATCAGATTTAAGACTTAAAAAACAGTTTCTTGAGATCTCCTTTGAACCAGCAGGGGTGAGATCAAAACTATCATATGCATGAGAAATTATCCCAAGTAGTAATTGCTTAGAATGCAAATTAGATCCAATACTTGAATCATGGTTTCTTGAGATCTCCTTTGAACCATGAGAGGTGAGATCAAAACCAGTAGATGCATGAGAAATTATCCCAAGCGAATGGCAATGGCCATATTCTTCAATGACCTTCTGAAAGCATGGAATTATGATCATATATTAGTAGAAAAGAGGAGATAGCTGGAGAGGAGCGAATGCATTACCTTCAAAAGCTATTTTGACCTCTGAAATAATCATGTGATCATGATGCAAACCAACAGACTCTAGTGCAAGAGAGGATTTAGGACCTTCTACAATATCTAGAGTGTGAGCTGGCACAGAAAGAGAAGAAAGTTTGAGCATGAGTAGAGAATCTACAAGTTCTTTGTTAACAACTTCAATATGAGATGATACTAGTTCATGATCTGAGAGACTATCAAGAGGAGCGAATGCATCACTTTGCTTGCTTTTGAAGGGGTTTGGACCAAATCCTTCATTCTTTCTGCCAAATGTTTCATCCAGGTGATCCCATAGCTCTTTTGGAGTTTCAATATCAATAATGATTGGGAGCAATATGTAATCCGGCATAGTAAGCTTCATTCTTCCAATGTGCATGTCACCTTTATTCAACCATTTAATCTTCTTTGTAGAGGATTCGAACTCTCTTTCAAAATAGAAATCAAAGAGATCATGGCTCTTTAAATATGCTATCATTTTTGGTGTCCATTCAACATAGTTGAGTTGAGAAAGAGAAGGGATTTCTTCTAAATTCATTGAAGATGTAGAGGACCTGCAAAAACAACATAGAATCACTGCAACTGCTACTGCTGCAAAAATGCAGATTCTGCTGCAACTGCTGCACTCAAAATCTTGGTAATAACCTGCAAAAAAATCTCAAGAATGGAGATAAACAATACTCTCAACATGCTGTGATACCATGTGAAAATCCTCACAGCAGATCTAAGAGATGATGTATACCTCACAAGAGTAATTATGATTAAGTAGGAAAATAGAAGAAGAGTGAACAATACAGTATAATGAGCAACAGAATAATATGGTATAGTAGAACTCAGATAGAAGCAATAATACTTCACGCACACTAATTAATTAATCACAGTATGGACAAATAAATAGTACAATGGTAGAGAGGATTCGAATGCCTAAGGTGGCAATTCGAATTAGCCTCTCACAGTGATCATAAGATCAATAGAGTGTCATCGGAGCACAACTAGGTGTCCTCATGATCATCAGAGCGCAACTGGAAGTCTTCATCATCATCAGTGGAGTCATCAATGCTCTAGTAACTATCAACCATCAGTCAAACTAACTCTGGTAGGTGTAACTGAGTGTAACTCAATGTAACTAAGTGTAACTGAGTGTAACTCAATGTAACTAAGTGTAACTGAGTGTAATTGACTATAACTGGTTGTAACTGAGTGTAACTAAGTGTGACTGAGTGACAACTGGACTGGTAGGTGAAGAAGGGCGAGTTGCTCCCTAAAATCAAGGACGAAGCTCGCATTAAGCAACTGGAGGGCTAAAACTGAATAGTGAGAAGCTCCTAGGGGTTGGCTAACTGAGGGCTAGGTTCTGGACTGATGACTGGGATGCATGCAAAATGCATGCAAACCCTAGAATGCATGCAAACCCTAAAGGTGCATGCATGACTGAAAATGTAAAGGATCAAAATACTGGTGGGACTAGGATGGAGTATAGGAATATCCTAACACAAATATGGAGAGTAGGTTCTTCTTGAGCCTAGGTACATACAGTACATCTTTCATCTTCGAAGAATTTCCAGAGTCTAGGTTGTAGGAGGCTTCACCACTTCCCTTGATGGGATATTGATAGTCATCCCCGAGTTTTACTTTATGGGGTGACTCATGTTCAGATAGATTTACAAAAGATTCTTTAAACCCAGTCATGTGTTTGGAAGCCCCACTATCAATAAGCCAATCATTACATCCATCAGAGATAGTACCTGTGAGAACAGAGATCATAACATATTCATCTTCACTTGATGAAGCATCACTTTCTGCCCTAGCCTTCTTCTTGGGAGGTTCATCATCCTCAACAACATGAGCATGATACCTCTTTTTGCTGCCCTTCTTCTTCTTGTTGAAGTTGTTGTTGTCCTTTTTGTTCTTGGGACAATTTACAAAAATATGTCCCTTCTCATTACATGTAAAACATCTTCTCTTCTCTTTATGCTGATGGTGGTGAGAAGATTTCTTGAAATGAGATGGCTCTCTCTTGGGCTTTCCTTTCTCGGTGTGTGCTATGAGAGATTGATATTAATTCCCCATCTTTTCTTCTCGGGCCACCAGCCTTGCTTCTTCTTGTGAGCATTCCTCCCACAGTTTACTGAAGGAGATCAATTTTCTTCTTGCACAGATTCCTTGGATAAATGAATCCCATGACCTAGGTAGGCCATTCAAAATGGTCATAACAATTTCACCATTCTCCACCACTTCATCCATAGCTTCAAGTTGTTCCTTGACCTGAGAGACCTTAGAGAAATAGGATTGAATGGTCTCTCCATTATGAAGCTTTACGCCTTTCAATTGATTCCACAGAGTCATCTTCCGATTTATGTTCTTCCCTTCAAATAGCTTGGTCAGGGAATCAAACATCTCCTTGGGTGTCTATAGGGATGACACATGTGGTATGAGATGGTCTTTGATAGAATCAACAATGATCCTCTTTTCCTTGACCAAGTTCTTATTATGCAAAGCCTTAGCCTCTTCTTCCTCTGGGACAGGGACCTCAGAACTTATGTAAGTATCAAATGCATTTTCTTCCAGGATTAACCCAATCCTATACTTCTATGCTCAGAAGTTATCATCCCCTTCAAGCTTATCCTCAAGCTTGGTGTGGTGAGACATCTTAAATAGTACTTCAAATGGAAATAGAAAAGATTTAGGTCTTACCACTTGATTTGCAGATATCTGGATCTGGTGCTAGATTAGGTTTTGTTAGAGAAACCCTAAAAATTCAAAATGTGAATTTAAAACTTTTGAAGAGATATAAAGATGCGCCTTGATGAGCTGATCACCCTAGTATATTTAGAAATTGAAAACTACAAAGTTTCACCCTTCACAAATGCCTTTTAGTCTTCCTGGATTCACTAGGGAGGACCCTGAATTAGGGTTTGAGTTTCCCAGAGTTTCACTCAACCAAAAAGTTTGATCCAAAGCTCTAAACTTCGATTTTTTCAAGGATCTTCCAGCTATGTCCTCAAATTTCAGAAATTCCTAATTTTGTGGAAACCTTAATTTTTAGGGCCAAAATGAAAGTGCCCATAATTGAATTCTGATTGGACAGAAAGATGTGCCTGGCCAAGGAGAGTCAAAATGCCCTACTTCCTTTCAATATCTGTGGAGAGAAATCCAATAAACAAGAAACCCTAGTTTCTGCATCTCCACAATGTCTTCTTCTCAGGTTAGCTCTGATACCATGTTAATTTTTTAGCATTAATTCAACATACTCTAGGATCTTTAATGAGAGAATAACATGTACAATATATCAATAATATCAAGCACAACAAGCAATCACATAAGGAAATAGACACATAGAGTTTCACTGGGGAAAACCATAAAGGTGAAAAACCCCACAACTTCCTCATAGATAGAAAGAGCAATGATACAACCCAAGTACAAGAGATAGTGCTCCTAGCAGCTACTCCTCCTTCCTCACTTGTGCGCCACTTTCTTGAGAGTGTAGAAATGAATAATGAAGTGATCAAATAGAGTGCCTCCCGCACTCTATTTATACATGACCTAACCTACCTAATAAACTAGTAGGGCCGACTTGTCTAACTTAGTCTAATAGCCCATGGTAATACTAATCAGGGCCGACCCCACACTTGGTGGTCTAATAACCCATCACAAGCAAGTTGCAACACTTGCGACACTTGTCAATACAAATGACAACACTTCTGTATAGAAGAATAATAACATCTCTATAGGAGTACAATACACATAGGTGAAATGCATTCTGAAGTTACATATACATCAGAAAATTTGCTCGACAAGATTCCAGAATACAAGTTCTCGGATCATAACTTGCTGCATGAAACGAAGTTCCCACGGTTTAAGACGGACCATTATATGTGTAGGTGACATGATGAAGCCAACAAACAAACAACAATTCAAGTGCAAGAATGGATTGCACCATTACAAAACATCAAGATTGTTGAACTTACTGCGAATTCCACATTTTGACAGGAGCCCAAATGTAACATACCCATAATTCACATTTATCAATTCCGTAAAAATTAGAAATCTTTTCCATCCATTAAGGATCTACACAATAAAATTGCAATTCATATTTAAGAATATCTATTCGACTTATTTTCATTTCCCTTGGAACAATATATGTGAGGTAACATCACAATCATACACCATGTTTACAATTAGGGATTTTCCTCAATAACATTTGAACTATGTAATTAAATAATTCATCTAACACATTAATTTATAGTCATATTTCACCCTTTTTCCTTAAAAACATCTTCATGATTTTCATACACATTTGAACCAACCAATCATATAGTGCCCTTGTATGGTCCTCCCTTTAATAACATCAATAACCATGAAGTATTTGTTTAAAAATCACTTAACCAAAATCATAAAACGTCATAAGCACACAAACTTTTACATAACGACACAATTAAAGCACACAACACATAAATGCCATATGTACGTGGTTCACCCATAACCATGGGCTACATCAACCAAAGAGTCTCAATATCATTGTATTAAATCCATAGAAAGATTACATCTTGCAACTTCCAGTTTTTCTCCATGCCTCTTTTATCGAGCGCATTTTGAAGACTTTGACCTTAATGTCAACATAAACAATTAGATCTATGATCTATGTCAGCATTCTTACAAATGTCACATAACTTATAGAGATATTAAAGAATCTATATAACTATAATTATAACTCACATATCCAAGGTATTTCAATTCCAGTGATAACAATTGCGACAACCCACGGAATACTTACTCCAGTAAATACCATTTTAAAGTAGTTACAACTACCGCCTAGCATATTAAAATGGATAACCCCATCCATTACCATTTCAATGAAATTACAGTCTCATCTAGGCTAGTATCAATCATATGGAATACAATTTTGGTAAGTACCATGTTACAAATACCGCCTGGCGATTAACATATTAGAAGTAATAAGTTTTCCAGTAATTACCATATCAAGCGTAGTAAACATGCAGATGTCAAACACAAATTTAAGACCACGATTCTATGGCATTGTAGAGATCAGAAATACTTTATCATATGCAGAGGTTCCACTAAAATAAGGAAATAACAATGCCTTTACTATCAATTGTAGTGATTGTAAGCAACCAGATCGAGCACCAAATAAAGAGCTCACTTATCAAACCCGGAGTAATACCAGAATTTCCTACAAATAGCCAAAAGGTGAAGGATTATTTAACCAAATCAGGGTTCACTATTCCCTTGGGACTCAAATCGTAGATCAAAGACCAAATCTAAACATCAACCACTCCTAACCTGGTAGGGTCTTACCGAGATGTCTAGTGACTAAAAAAAAGAGTAAGTCAACCTAAAAGTATATAGATCGTGATTTACTATAGTTATATACTGTATAATCCATACAACGCAATTGGAAATGAGGAGGTACGAGTCATCACTTTTAGAGTATAAATACCTTATCATCAAATTGGGCGTAGGGATAGATATGCAGAGTATTCCAACTCTGTCACTAATGGGAGCAGATCGAAAACCTACAGAGTGTTTTAAACTCTGTCATAAATGGTGGACTTGAAATGTATCAAGGGTTAAACTTCTTGATACAAGCGAATGCAGAATGACACAGACAGAGATCGACTCTCATGATACCAGCAATGCAAGGTAGCAAACACACCTGCGACAAGGCTAAGGAACATATTCGACACGAACCAAGGTTGGCTTTATTGTTACCATCTAACGCAACAATGAAACCATGCAGAGAACGACCCTCACGTTATCAGTAAACACAACAAATTAGAGTTTGACTCTCAAGCTACCTGCATTGCAAGGTGACAAACACATCTTCGTCAACACTAGAGGTAGATTCAAATGGACCAGGGATTGGATCTACTATTACCTGCAAACGAAGCAATGACACAGGGCAGAGAACGACGCTCACGTTATCGGTAAACACATCAATGAAAAAGGAAAAGAGATTGACTGTCAACATAGAAGATAAAAATTACAGAGATTAACTTTCTCACTACATCAACGTAGAGCATCAAGCGTTTTTTTGTCAACTTCTAAGGCCAGATCGAAAAATAAAAGTGCATAGATCGACCTTCAGAGTACAGCAACGCATGAATAAAAAGTCTAGGCCCATAATTTACTTACCTCCACATAAGATGTATAAAATCCAGGGCAATGGATTCATTTTCCGGTATGCAGCGATGTCCGACGCATCATGATAATCTTCTTAGATATCTCATTCCCGCTCCAAGGAGGTACGGGTGCCAAGAGAAAATCCTCCCTCTTCATACCGCCGAGATCTACTCTATATAATGAATACTAGAGTCTTCTCACTCTCTCGAGGAGGTCGCCCAGAAAGACAACTGGTGCAAAAAAATCCACAAAAGGGCAAGTGGAAGCTTAAGAGTCTTGGAGTGCCTAACCTACTTCAGATCTCTTTCTTCAGCGATAGTTCACCTATCCTTGATACTTATTTATATTTAATAAAGCTTAACGAAGGAGTGTTACTTTATTCTACTAGGTACCTAAAAGATAGACATGATTGCGTGTGTATCTATTTATATATATATATATATATAAAGTATATACATACTAAGTAACACTATACTTAAGATCTCTTAGGATATCTTTGGTTTGTCAAATCATTACTATCATTATGATAAATATATATCTATGTATATAAAGTAAATGTGTAACACCGTATTAAATATCCTTCAAGGTATATTTTGTTTGTCCTTACTTTACTATCATTTAAGATATCTTGAATACACACACACACATATATATATAACAATCCAATGTATTTATAGTGATAAACACCTGATCTAATATCCCTTAAGGTATATTTTGTTTGTCATCACTTATTTAGATGCTTTGTTCTGAAATAGTAGTTCTTCGGTGTTTTTACTAGGTCAAGTCATTAATTCAGGATTAACATGTTTTAAGATCAACTCATGGTTTCCTAGTCGGTTCACCCATCCCCCTGAGTGGTTTCAAACGTACATCGTTTAGCTGCATCAATCATTTTTTTTTTCAAAACACATATGTTACCAAGTTTCACTGGTGGGGCCTTGGCCTTGAGCTCCTCACCAGAAACCAGTACAATAATTAAATTATGTTTTACAAATTAATAAGGTGTGAAGGAGGGATATCACACCAAATCTCATAGCGGTTGTGCGAACATTACTCTCATGTACGCACCAGGGTTACTTGTGGTTAGACTGCAATATCAACATCAACATAGACCTGATTTACGTAATTACACACTTGAGCAAAAGAGATGCTGACCTCATAGTGGAGTTCGTAGGAAAGAACAAAGACAAAGAACTTGCCAAGAGAATGAAGAATGAATTTGGTTTTCTCAAAGGAACCTATGGATATCAGAAAATTGGAATAAGGATCAAGCTACGAGGTTTATAGTTCAAATAATCGCATGGAAATTCCTAAGGAAATGCAGATCGACTGAAGTGTCGGCCACTGCGATCTCCTTAGCTACGAAGGCCAAGGATGGAATCCAGTATAATTGGGCAAGTTATATACTGAATGAGTTCCTATATAATGTTGTAGATACACAAGATAATGGAAATCAATTCCATTATAGCTGGTTGTTAGTGTTGATCGCATTCGTAGGCTTGAAAGAGCCTAAGTATCAAAGCATGTCACACATCTGAACATTAACATGGGAATGTTTCCCATCGAAGGACTGCATAATCTACATTTGCAGGTTGTGGAAGAAATCAGAGACAGAGATATGATCTCATATAACTAGGATCTGCAGCTGGAAGATAGTTATAAGGATCTAAAGGATGAATGTGAGATGAAGAAAAAGGAGCTAGCATATGCTCAGGAAAAGCAGAAAAAGATGAAGAAAACCCTAGCCGAAGTCTGTGCAAAGATCCCAGACTGTGAAGAAGAGCCTGAAGTGGAAGAGACAATCCTTAAGATTGGTGCTTCCGTGGAAAAAAGAAAGAAAAGATGGAGGATATGGATATTGGATACAAGGAGAAGATTGCTGACCTAGAGTCTTAGCAACAACCTGGAAACCCACCAGATGTGAAAGAAGAAAGGGCTGAAGAATTGAAAACTTCAACAAAAAACACCTCTGCAGAAGTTGTGAGGTGTCAAGACTTGCTAGAAGAAGTCACTAAGGTTTGATATATACTGCAAGAGGATCCTGAATTACAGAAAATTCAGGATGAATTTCAGAACAAGCAAAAGGACCTTGAATCTCTTAACACAGCCATGAAGGATTTTCCACCAAGGAAAAGGATCCACAAGTTCACAAAAATGAAAGAGCTTCAGAAGGAGCTCAAGAAAATAAGGATGAGGGAAGCTGAAACTTCATTGAAGTTACGGCCGATGCAAGAGGAAGCATTGGCACTCTCCAAAGAAATCGAGGAGAAACTGCAAAAACTCTGCATGACAGAGAGTACGTTGAAAGACCAAATGCAAGAACCCATAACAGTGATGATGCTTGAAACGATCAAAGAATTTGAGCATGAGACTAAGGAAGCAGTTGCGAAGTTGAGCACAACTTTTTAGGAATTCGCTGCAAAGACGAACATCCCAGGTGATGCGCAGTCAAAGAAGCCTCCTTTAAGTGGCTTGGAGACACGCCACAAGTAAGTGTTAGGGGCCTGTTGGGTGCAGCCCAAGCACATGAAGTTTTCATGGAAAAGGTACAGTTAGGCAAGGCCTAGCATTGACCAGTTTTGGGATAAGCCACTCCGCAATTCCCAGGAGGAGGGTATGGAGAGAAGCGAAGTTAACAGGAAAGGAAATGTCCCCTTAGTAAAGACGAAGTACTAACGATGAACAAAGGTAGTTGAAGTAGTTAAGGATGAACCGACGAATTGACATCTACGGGAACAGAGAGTAAAGAAGTAGAATGGTGCAAAGGATGTTCCATTGTAGAGTCAGAGCCGCACGGTCAGAACTGCACTGTTAGAAGAAGCATCAGAGTTAGAAGTAGCGCAAAAGGACATTAGATTTGCAGTGAAGTTAAGAAAAAGCATGGTCAACAGGAGAACCATGATGTTTTAGGTTTAAGGGTATTATGGGGGTTGTCCCATAGTTATTGTAATATGTGACCTTTGGCAACATCTATATAAGGGGAAATTTTGTATAAGAAAGGGTTATATTTTATGAGAGATATTTGGTTAGATACTACTAGATATAGAATGAGAAAGATTACGAGAGGAAAAGACTCTGCAGTTGAGTGTGCAGAGATCTATTGGAGAGAAGAGTCTGTAGCTAAGTGCGTAAACTGGAACTGTTACCCCTCCAAGTAATATAAGAACAGTTCCCGTGGACGTAGGTCCCATCCAGAGGGTGAACCATGTAAATCCCTATGTTATGTGTATGAATCTATGGTTTGTTTTATGTTCATGTTATGGTATGTTTATGTATTTGTTTTCGTATGTATGTGAATGGAAATCATATGTTAAGTAAGAGGAACACATGTGTATGAATATAGAGAAGTAACATTAAGTATGTTAAATGCGTATTTATAAGAGTAACGATAACCATGATTCAATGAAGTCTGTAGGTTGTTGATAACTACGAAGTGCATGGTCACAAGTTGAAAACATTATGTTAAGTGTATGTTGACACAGAACACATTGCGAGGTCGCATAACACATCTCTGTATCATCATGGTTACATAAACCTGATTCTGTAACCATCCATCTTCGCTTCGGGTGAGACTTCATCCTGTTCGTAGGTTGATGCAAAAAGGGCCAGTGAAGGGGGTTTTGTTGGGTATACAATAGAACTTTGTGTTATGATATTTAGACACTTAGAAGTTAGTTAAGATCAACTTGTGTAATAGATCCGTTAGGTAAAGTGTATTTCTTTAGTATGCATTTGTAAATACTGAATCCTACAGTCATGATATGTTTCCGACATAGAGTGATCCGATGACTCAACTTCTCTTAGATCATACCTACCCTTGATCCGTGGCTTAGCACCCGATTGGTCCATGATATCTATTTAAAGAGCATGGAGGGTCATTGGAAAGTTGATTGATTATGAGAAGATCATTTGTAACTTTCTTTCTTTGCATAATAAATTGTCCCATAGAAGCTATTTGGCCAAGGATGTGGAGTGTTTCCCTCATGAGGGTTTAAACCACGTCAAAACATCGATGTATTGATCTGTGATCTGTTTGTGTGAAGTGGTTGCTCTAGGTTTTCGGTCTTTTTGGGAGTACCCTGTGTTCCCAAACATTGTATCAGAGCTTTTATGAAGAGCCGCTTCCGGTTATGATATAGATCTTGAACTGTTGTTTCCAAAACTCGAAAGGGTTTCTGGTTCTAGTATTTTTGTGCATTTCTGGGCTGTGGGAGGTGTTCCATTGCGTCCGGAGCACTGTTTCCATTGGGAAATAGTTTTTGTTTGATAAAAAATGGTTCTCGGTTGCTTCAAAAATGTGTATTTCATCAGATTTGAAGGTATAATGTTACAGTGACGTATATTTTTTATTTTCTGTTTTAAAAAAAAAATCTCATATTTGATCAGTTTTTTACTATTAGATATTTTTTTTTTTCGGATTGTTGCTTTCCTTTTCTACGTATGCTCTTTGCTGTGCACCTTACGCGATCTCGGCAAATCAGAAACAGAAAGGGAAATGGTTTTTCTCGGCTGCGTATGCTGTTCTCCGTGCACCTTGTGTGATCTCGGCAAATCAGAAACAGAGAGAAAACGTAGACTTTCTGAGCAAGCTAACGAGATCTAACCCCACAAGTATGGAAAAGTTTTTTTGTTTCGGTTTTTGGTGTGATTTGCAGGAAAAAAGGCAAGCACAGAAACCGAGCAAAAAGAGTTTAAAAAAAAAAAACCCCCCTTCCTCATTCTCATATTTTACATACCTTTTAATCTGGCTCACTTGGTTCAAAGTTGCTTTATTCCTTAATAGGTCTTGAGTTCAAGTCTTAGGAAGTTACTTTTAAAAGAAAAAGTGCATGCAATTTCTATTTTCAAGTTATTTTATTGTAAAAGTGCATCTCACTTAAATAATAAAAAATTAAATAAAAAGTGAGTCACTTAAGTTCTTTTTTATTGTTGCACTATTTAAAAATAACATCATTGTAAAAGTGAAATCACTTATTTTATAAAAGTGATTCACTTCAAGTGACTTTCTTATAAAGTGATTGTCAAAGGTTCATTTTGGGAAGAGGGGGGTCATTTTTTTTAGCTGGTCATTCTCTATGTGCCATGTCACTATTGGGGACATCTTCAACAGTTTCTTTGTTCAAGCATAACTTCATCATACAAAGTTAGTTTTCAGTGTCATTTTTTTTAAAACCATCTATTGTTTTGAGTTCTTCGCATTTAGACTATTAGTTTCTTCTTTTACAGCCATTAATTTACAAATATGGCTGCCCCTTGTGATATTCTACTTACCAGTTCCAACTATTTCTCATGGAAATCTCCTATGGAGGATGTTCTATGAAGTAGAGGACTTTTCAGAATTACCTCAGGGAAAGAAATAGAACCTATTGATGATGATAAGAAAATAAAATGAGCAAATAGATGTGACGAAGCTCGTGGATTGATTGGGATGTCAATCTCTACTGATTTGCGATTCCACATATTTGGAATTGATGAACCTGATGCTGCTTGGGACAAGTTGGAATCTATGTTTGGTAAACACAATGAAATTCGAGGTCATCAACTCGAAAATGAGTTGATTTCCTTGCATCCAAGTGATTTTTCATGCATTCAAGATTATTTATCTAAGTACAAAACTCTTAAACTCTTATGTGCAGAATGTAAGATTAAGAAGGAAGATAAACAATGCATTTATCATATTCTTTCAAAACTTGGACCTGCATATTCTATTTTTGTGTCTACATTTTACTCCAGGAAAGAATCCTTGAATGCAACTAGCTATCAAGAGTCTAGTCTTGAATCATTTTGTAATTCCTTGATTAGAGAGCAAGATAAACTCATCCATCTTGGAATAATCAACAATCCAGATACATCTGGGAAAGCCTTATTGTCCCAACAGAAAGAAAAGTCCAAGCCACCCAAGAAATAAAACTTTCATAATAATAAGTCAAACAAGGGTCCCAAACCCTCTCATTCA
Source organism: Larix kaempferi (assembly GCA_027924585.1). NCBI lineage: Eukaryota > Viridiplantae > Streptophyta > Pinopsida > Pinales > Pinaceae > Larix > Larix kaempferi. The sequence goes on from BSBM01000428.1 coordinate 10,057,232, forward strand.
GCTCCTTCTTTAAAAAGTGATAAAGGATCCAATCCAAAAGACAAGAAGACTGAGTGTCATTGCAACTATTGCGGGAAAGATAATCATGATGAATCTAAGTGTTTCAAGAAGATGGAAGCATTGGAAGCAGCAATGAAGAAGCACCACATCAGCCTAGATTTGCCTTCAGAACCTACCTCTCATGGACATGCACTTTGTGCTTCTTGTTATTCTTATAATGCATCTTCTTCTTCTACTTCAAATGAATGGCTCATTGATTCTGGAGCATCTTATCATATGGCTAAGGATCAATCCATCTTTTCTACTATGCATGAATGTAACACCAAACAAATATTTGTTGGTGATGATAGATCTCTAAGTGTTGTAGGAGTTGGAATAGTTCCAGTAGATAATGGTCATTTCAGTGATGTACTATGTGTTCCAAGAATTTCCTGCAATTTGTTATCAGTCTATCAAATCAGTCATTCTGGTGAAGGTAAAACTGTGACGTTTACACCTCACCAAGTTGTAATCAAGGATTTTAAAGATCCTCAATAGGTCCTAGCTACCAAAATTGTTGATGATATTACCAGGTTGTACAAGTTTAACAATTTTGGGTCATCACCTTTTCCTTCAGTTTTTGTTGCTCATAGTGATAACTTGAGAAACTTTGGCATGAGGGATTTGGTCACTTAAATTATCGCTCATTGAAACAACTATGTAAAGACAATATGGTGATAGGTCTTCCGATGGTATATTGCAGAGATGGTTTTTGTTCCGGTTGTGTACTCGAAAAACATCATCGAGACAATTTTGACAAAAGTGCCTCTTGGCACGCCTCGGTTCCCTTGGAGCTTGTGCATAGTGACTTGTGTGGTCCTCTTCCATCTGCTTCCTTTTCTAGTTTCAAATATTTGTTAACTTTCATTGATGATTACACCAGACGCACTTGGGTTTATTTCCTAAAACTTAAGAGTGAAGTATTTAACATGCTCTTGGCCTACAATGCCCTTGTTGAAAAACAATGTGGTCATCAAATTATTAAGTTAAGATCTGACAATGGAAGAGAATATGTTAACAAAAATTTCACTACTTTTTGCACTGAACAAGGAATCCAACAACAACACATTGTTCCATATACACCACAACAAAATGGTGTAGCTAAACGAAAGAACTGCACTTTAAAAGAAATGGCTAATTGTATGATCCAATCTAAGGGACTAAGTCTTCAATTTTGGGCTGAAGCCATTAATTGTGCAAATTACATAGTTAATCGCACCCCCACTAAAGCATTACAAGGTATGACACCGGAAGAAGCATGGAGTAAAATTAAACCAGATGTAAGTCACTTCCGTGTGTTTGGTAGTGAAGCATGGGCTCACATTGCGGATGAAAAATGGAAAGCATTGCAGCCTAAAAGTGAAAAGTGCATATTTGTTGTATATTCTGAAGATGTAAAAGGTTATAGACTTCTTCAATCACATTCTCATGATGTAATCATTAGAAGAGATGTTAAATTTGATGAAAATCTCTTGGCCTGCGAGCCTAACTCGACGATTGTGCCATCTTTGGCCTGCGAGCCTGATTCGACGACTATGCCTTCTTCTTCTTCTTCCATCTTCCTTGAAAGGTTTCCAATTCCAGTTTCTAATGATGACATTGAGGATGAAAATCCACCTCCGCCTGCTCATGTTTCTCTAGTTGCACCAGCACAAGTGCTTCCTCGATGGGTCCGTTCAACATGTGAAGCAGCTGGTGATCTTATCGGTGATCCTAGAGATCAACATCGAACACGTTCTCAGTTTCAGCGAGCCTCTTCTCTTTTGGCTCAAGTTTCCGAGAATCACGATCCAGAAACCTTTGCAGAAGCTTCAGGAAATCCAGATTGGGATGCAGCTATGGATGAAGAATATCCTTCCTTAACGGTGAACGATACTTGGGATCTTGTACCTCTTCCAAAAGGAAGAAAACTTGTCAGATGTAAATGGGTCTACATAACTAAGTATGCATCAGATGGAAGTGTTGAAAGACTTAAGGCAAGGTTAGTTGCCAAAGGTTTTTCCCAAGTTGAAGGGATTGACTACAATGAAACCTTTGCTCCTGTCGCAAAAATGAACTCCATCCGCCTTGTTCTTTCCCTTGTATCCTTACATAACTAGGAAGTCCATCAAATGGATGTCAAGTCTGTCTTCTTACATGGTGATCTACAGGAGGAAATTTACATGGACCAACCTCCTGGATATGTTCAGAATAACTCTAGCCTTGTCTATCGCCTTAATAAATCCTTATATGGCCTTAAGCAAGCTCCTAGAGCTTGGTATGCAAAAATGGATAGCTTTCTCCTTGACACTGGTTTTTCTAGATGCCATTTTGACCCCAATGTCTATACCAAGAAAGTAGGAAACCATCTCATCATACTTGTTCTATATGTTGATGACCTTATTCTTACTGGTAGTGACCCTAAGCTTATAACCCATGTGAAATCCAGTCTTAAGCAAAATTTTGAAATGTCAGACTTAGGACATTTGCATTATTTTCTTGGTCTCCAAGTCCTGCAAACCAAAGAAGGAATATTTATTTCTCAGTCTAAGTATGCTTGTGACCTTCTTCGTCGCTTTCACATGGACGATTGTACACCAGCCCCTTCTCCCTTCCAGTCTGGAGTCAAACTTTTTGCCACTTGTACTTCACCTGAAGTCGATGCCACCTTGTATCGTCAGCTTGTTGGTAGTCTCTTATACTTGACTCCTTCCCATCTTGACCTTTCCTTTTCCTTTGGTCGTGTTTCCCGTTATATGCAGACACCTCATGAAAGTCACTGGAAAGCAGCTAAAAGAATACTTCAATATATTCAAGGTACAATTCAGTTTGGGATTCATTACAATACAGGGGGGGAAATTTTGTTGGTTGGTTTCAATGATTCAGATTGGGCAGGCAATCTTGATGATCGAAAGTCTACTGCAGGTTATGTTTTTAGTTGGGATCTGGACCTATCACTTGGGCTTGTAAGAAACAACAAGCTCTTGCTCTTTCTTCAGCAGAAGCAGAATATCGAGCCGTAGTTAATGCCAGTCAGGAATCTTTATGGCTTCAACAGATCCTTTCAAAGTTAGTATTCGAGCAGCAGTAGCCTACTCCACTTTGGTGCGACAATCAAAGTGCCATCAAGCTTGCCAAAGATCCAGTTCTACATCAACATAGCAAATACATTGAGCTACATATGCACTTCATCAGAAATCTTGTTCATGATCGTGTTCTTGAAGTGCTCTTTTTCCCTTAAGATGACCAAGTTGCAGACATCTTCACCAAGTCTCTTACAGAAGCAAAGTTTTCTAAACTTTGATCTATGTTAGTAGTTCAGGAACCTATCATTAAGGGGGGATAGGCTCTAATGCCTCCTTCCTTCTCCTAATAGTGTCACTTTTGTAAATCCTTCAATCCTATCCCATGTTGTTCTTAAGGGCGGATGTTAGGATATTTAGACACTTAGGTGTTAGTTAAGATCAACTTGTGTAATAGATCCGTTAGGTAAAGTGTATTTCTTTAGTATGCATTAGTATGCATTTGTAAATACTTAATCCGACGGTCACAATATGTTCCCGACATAGAATGATCCAACGGCTCAACTTATTTTAGATCTACCTATCCTTGATCCGTGGCTTGACACCCAATTGGTCCATGATATCTATTTAAAGAGCATTGAGGGTCATTGGAAAGTTAATCGATTATGAGAAGCTCATTTGTAACTTTCTTTCTTTGCATAATAAGTTGTCCTGTAGAAGTTATTTGGCCAGGTCCGTGGAGTGTTTCCCTCACAACGGTTTAAACCACGTCAAAACATCGGTGTATCGATCTATGATCTGTTTGTGTGAAGTGGTTTCTATAGGTGTTCGGTCTTTTGGGAGTACCATGTGTTCCCGAACACTTTGTAGTACCTGGGTCAGCCTAGAAAGTAACCAACAACGAGCATATTTCATATTAGATATTTATGATTCCACAACTCTTCCACAATACATTGAAAGAGAAAAGTTTGGTCTAGTCTGGTGTTGCCCAGGTCTTCTTGAATTTCTTCACCAAATATTCTACTCAAATTTATTCATTAGATATAAACTACCTCTCAAACATTTGATCTGGATTTATGTGAGAACGAAATGAAAGAGAATATATATATTCACATACACAGATATATGGCAAGAAACAAAGCGATACAGTAAACTCATATTCTATTAAATGAATGAAATAGAACAAACTGTAAAATAAAAGCAACTAGAATGGTGGTAGCTATATCTCTGACAAGAGATGTGGCGGCTACGCTCATTCGTGACAAGCTAAATACAAAAAGAGGTAGAAAGAGCCTATTTATCATAATAATGAGAGAAAGAACCTAAACATCCAAAAACCTAACATTAAAAGATGAACTGTCATAAAGTTTGTGGCCCCAAGGTGGTTAGTTGAACAATCAACTTCCTGGGGTCATAAAATTTGCATACGATCTTCATTTGGGGTGCTTGATAGCCTATTGGAAAGGTCTATCTGGGATATAAAACTTTCAACTAGGGCCCAATGTATGTTATTGGAAACCATTCCCCCCCCCTGAATCTCCAAAAAACATCATTTAGGGTCTCAAAACGGCCCCGAAAGTTCGGGACTCGAAAAACTGTAGAAAAATTACAAGAAAAATGCCAAAATGGAAAACTGTTTTGAGCTAGTGGAATAGGTGGAGGCCACCAATATCCATCTAGATCATTCCTCCCCTCTAGGAAGAAATGGTTTCCATTGCATTGAGTTCCCCCATAAAGTGGGGAAATCTCTACTAAACTCGACTTTTGGTGAGCCACTTGCCTTGGTGAATTAGTTTCCCTGCTTTGACAACCCGATATAGCTAGATCTTCTGCTGGCGGGTTCGCTTAACTTGTGTGTCCATGATATGATAAATTGTTTCCTGTTCCATGCAGTCTGGATTAAGCTCTATAGGATTTTACACCTTCGAGGTGTCCAACAATGGTGGAAAATATGAGAGAAGGAGCTCCACATTGAATATTGGGTGCAAGCCAAGGAATGGAGGAATGCTTAGCTCGATGGAATTGTCACCAACTGCCTTGGTGATGGTGTACGACCCATATTGAAGTGTAAGAAGCTTACGATGGGGTCCTATGAGCCTCTCTTTCTACAAATGAAACCAAACCTTATCACCCACCTGGAACGTTTGTGGAACCCGATGCTGGTCATGTCATTGCTTGTACTTAGTGTTGGAATTTTCCAAAATTTCATGGACCTATTGGCAGATGTGTTGGATTAGTTCAACAAATCTGGTGGCCTTATTGACCTCAGTCTTAGCATGGGAAGATTCCTCATGTGTGGATGGAATGGGACTAGATACATCAATTGGTGCCAATGGTTGGAACCCCAAACACACTTGAAAAGGGATGTGGCCAGTAGAGCTATGAAGGGATATGTTGTAGATATGTTGAAAATAAGGAAGGATTTCATCCCATGTGCGGGGATGTTTAGAATTGTACATTCTTAGAATATGCACAATCATCCTGTTGAATACCTCTGTTTTTCCATCGGTCTAGGGGTGGAAGGTGTTGGGCCTGGCCCAACTGGTCCAATTTTGGTGACATTTTTGAAGGCAGAAGAACCTGAGTTGAGTGCAGATCTGAAACAGATTGAATTTTGGCTATGTACTGGGGATGCTATGAAGAGGCGTGCAGTAGCCATGTTTTGAGCGATGCTGCGAAGATCAGTACTGCGCAGAAGCAGTGTTGCGGAGATAGGATCCCATGTGCAGCTAGCAATGCAGAATGCTGGATGAAGGACAGGTACAGGTATCAGTCAGATCGGTAGAAGCCTACTATTGGGAAAGATGCTCCAGGAGTGTCAAGCGATGGGAAGGAGTAAATCAGGAAGGCGGCCGACGTATGAGTTTGTTAAGGAAAGCGAAGTCTTAGCATGCCTGGTGGGAGAGACCATTAGTGATGAACGGTTCGATGGAAGCAGCCTGTTTGCACGCGTGCGACAGGGAGACTGATAGAGATAGAAGGAAGATGTGGAGAACCGCCACGATGAAGAAAATGCTACAAGGAGCCAGCAATCCGGTTTAGGAAAACCGGCGCAGTTTTGTAAACCCTAAGGTTTTTGGGTTTAGGTCTTCAGCATTGTAAAGACATGATCTTCGGGCATGATCTACTTAAGAAGACAATTTTGTATGGGATGGGGTTACATTTTGGGGTTACTCTTTTACTTTGGTTGTTACAATTTTGGATTGTTGTATTGTAAAATCCCTTTGAGCTTAGAAGATTGTAAAGGCTCTGTAGCTATGTGCGCAGAGACCTATCTGAGAGGAAGGAGAGTCTACAGCTGAGTGCGCAGACTAAGAACGGTTGTCCCCATCCCTTTTTAAATAAATATATTACCAACCGTTCTTGTGGACGTAGCTTCCCACCCAGGGAAGTGAACCACATTAAATCCCGCGTTGTGCGATCGTGTTTGTGAATGAATGATTACTTATGTTTTCTGTCAATGAATGTCTAGATGTTTCCTTGCACACTGTTATGAGAGATATTTTATATGCATTTGCCATTAGAGAAGTATGGAAATGATATGTTAAGTTCTGTATGAATAGTTGAATGGTGAACATTTAGTCTTGTGTATGAAGGCAGTGAATCAGTCATTTGGTTAAGTACTTTCTTATACGCAGTAAAGGAACATATAACAGTTGGATTAGATCAGTCATCTATGTTCAAATCATAACATCCTGAGTTAATGAATGAATGTTGGAAGAATAGTCAGTTAAGCACCTATATTGATGGATGAGTGATATTCGTTTCCGTTCCTTAAGTGTTTCAGAATAATCCAAGTATAGAATAAATCTGCATTGTTCGCAGCTTCAGCAGAAGTCCCGCGATAGAAGAACATAGTGGTGAGGACCGCAACATTGCCCATCGCTGAACAGTCTCACCTCGCAGCACATATCCTCTGTTGCGCTGCGTAGTACGTCCGTCCAAGCAACTTATCACTTACTGTGGAAACCTGATTCTGAAGTACCCCATAGATACACCTCGGGTGAGACCTCAACCTACTCACAGGTTGTTGCCAAAAGGGCCGGTGCGAAGGGGTTTTGTTGGTCAAAGGGAAACAGTGAAGAACCTGGGTCTTATAGAAAACCTTTAGGTCAGTTATAGCCAACAAATGGTTCCGTTTCCACACTGGAATCCATGATGAGTTGCAATCATGATGTGTGACGAAGAATACCAGTTCCCGGAGGGCTCTGACAACTGGAATCCTAAAAAGACAGAAATCTAAGCTTGGTTGGATAAGACCATAAGAGACTTTAAAAAGCAAGAGAATAGACATCCGCATCTAAGGGACACACAGTGGTCGGATAGATATCTGTTGAATGACATTCACGAGATTTTCTGGGCATCATTTCCAAACAAGCTGCACACGCGGATCTCACAGCTCGCAGAAAAGAAAACCTGTTTTCAAGGAGGAGTTGCTACAGAGTGGACTCCTGAGCTCACAGCGCAGCTCAAAGCAATAGACATCCCATTGACACGCGCAGTTGATTTTTGGGTCGATCATATGCTAGAAGGATTCGTAATAGAATTTGCTGTAGACACACTCAAATCCTATAGCCAAGCAGAAGCATACTTTTTCCAAGGATTCCATGGTAAGTTGTTGAACAATCTCAGTCTATACATTAAGATGTTGTTAGCAGAGAAAGGTGTTTTAAGAATGCAGTAATATTCTTAAGTCTATCATGGTAAACAGTATATATAGTGATTCTGACGAAGATACCCATAATCTTAGAAGTGGAAAGAGGTATAAATTTAATAAGAATCGTGGAGGCCCTGGACTCCATATTAATACTGAGATCCCGTGTAACCTTGACAATGAAGTTGCACCACCATTTACACCTGAGAACCCATAGGTTGTAGAGACCGCACCACCTTTATCTCAAAACCCACCCGCTACGCAGCCCGCCCTGCATAATACTCAGCCCAGTACGTCTATCCCGGTAAGCCAATTTGTATTCACTGCACAGAGCCCTTCACAGCAGCCACGCACTAATTCAGGCGCCCCACCACCTAGTAGCACAATGGAAAACATAGATATGAAGCTACCAATATTCAAAGGAACTGGCCTAGAAGACCCTGATTAGCATTGGTTTCTTTGTGAAGCTGTATGGAGTGTAAGACAAATCCAGGATGATGCAGTGAAGAGAGCACAGCTCATCACCACTTTCAGGGATAGAGCTTTACATTGGTTCATGAAGTACTCTACCACACAGCCGCGAACCCTCGCAGAAATTAAAGCTGCGCTCGTGGCTGAGTTTAAGAAACCCAAATCTGAATCTCAGTGTATAAACGAGTTGAAAGAAATAAAACAGAAACTGACTGAAACGGTTTGGGATTTTGATCAGAAGTTCAAGGCCCTATTGGACCAAGTGAGCTTTGTTATAGCCCCGGAACAACACAAGGAATGGTTCATTACTGCGTTGTTTCCCCATATTAGATTACCATTGATGCAACAGAAGGTTATGTCGTAGGCAGAGGCCTTGGAGATCACAATGAAGCTAGAGGCTTCGCCGATTGGTGAGACTAGTTCTGGGATGTCTTAGATCCATAACCAACTAACCACCCTGACACTAGAGCTGCAAAGCATGAAGAATGGCAAAGAACAAAGGTATGAACCTAGACATGAGGTCTGGTGTACAGGTTGTAAAGGAGAAGGTCACGACCGGGAGCATTTCCCTTTATTCCGCGACTATCTTAATAGTGGTGCGCCCAACCCACTAAATCAAAATCAGGCCCCATGGTGTGAAATTTGTAGAACTACAAGACACAGACCTGAAGACTACTATCTTATACAGAAATCTGTGAAAACACCTAAAAGTTCATACTACAATTTCCTGTAAATCAATTGGACATGATGAATCCAACTGCCGCACATATGAGCTAATGAATGAGAGAAAACAGGATATGGACTCAATTAGAGGCACTGGCTTGTACCGTGTACAAGAATATAACCAGCCGAAACAAGAGAATGCACAATATGACCAAGGAGGATACAGAGGTCATGGTGCCGGATACCACGGTAGAGGAAGAAATGCTAGCCCGGTGCAGGGAAGAGGCCGCGGCCACGTCATTTGTTGCAATTGTGGCCAGCCAGGTCACGTAAATCATTTGAGCATGTTATTGAAGATTTCCTAGTGCTAGAGGTGGAAATGTAGAAAAGAAGATGGACGGATGCACCAAACAAGAACGTCCAGTGGATCGCAGTAGAGAAAAGACCAGTAGACATGAGCATCAATGTGGTCACGCATAGTGGCACTCAGACAGGCCGTGATAGGAGAGAAGAAGCTTCCACGTCAGGGGAGGCTCACACAAAGCAGTCTCCTCTTGAGACAATATGGATAAGGAAAGCTCCGGGAAAAATACCTTCCCTCGACCTACAAAAGATCAAGGAAGTCTTTATCGACGCACGGGATACCTTCAGAGAGCCAGCAACAGAAACACAGAGGATCCCGTTGCGAAGTGAAGCATCGCATGTTGAAGACATGCCAGCGGCCTATGACAAAACAAGCACTGCGATGGATGTTAGCACTTCCGTTGCGCAGTTCCTGCGAAGCTGCATGAAGTTACTAAAAAGTGAAAATGCCATAGTAGAGCTGCAGAAGCTCATAAACCAGTACGAGCTGTAGATCGGAATAGAGGCTTCTGACAGTGCAGTACATCACATAAGGAAGCATAAAAGAACAGGTCGAGAAATGAGGCTTACCGCACAGATTGGAGATTTTGAAATGGATGAAGTCATCCTTGATCTGGGATCTAAAGTAAATGTCTTAACTAAGCAGACATGGCAGCAGATGGGTCGACCAAAGTTGTCATGGTCACCTATCCAGTTGAGAATGGATAACCAAGAGAGAGTCATACCTTTTGGCCAGTTAGCTGACATGATAGTCCACATCGATGGAGTCCAAAGTCATACAGACTTTGAAGTTATTAAGATTGTGGATGATAGTCAGCCTTTTCCTGCACTGCTAGGAATTGACTGGGCTATGGATAACTTGGATATCATCAACTTAAAAACAAAGAAGATGATATTTGAAGGAAAGCATCTGAGGGTCATCGCACCGTTGGATCCTACAGATGGTAACAGATACAGCGAGCCGATTCAGAGGAATCCAAGGGTCAAGACTTGGATAGACTATACCAACTCACAGCAAACCAGGAAGATTACATTAATCCTATCGTAGATGGCACACTCAACTAGAGATATGACAGCTCCTGCATCTCTGATTCGGAGGAAGGACTGGAAAATTGGCAAAGCCGGATGCATGAAGTATCAGCAAGAAGATGCGCGCAGGTTATGAAATCACTGCGCTGGATCGAGAAGGAGGTAAGTCCTATTCCCACATATGATGGTTCTCCTAATTTTTATACTTTCATCCAATAATATACTGTAGCTATTGCAGATGAGCACAAATTACTAGCATTGGATATGGCATTGCACGACACACCCGCCAGATGGTGGAATGCGCACAAGCAGACATTGACCACTTGGGATCAATGCAGAATTAAGATGCAGATCCAGTTTGCTGACCAGGTTACCTTACCCTTTGAAAAGTTTAATGGACAGACAGATCCTAGCCAACACATTGAAATATGTTCACAAGCATGGGAAGAAAGGCCACACACAGAATGGGTGCATCTATTTGTACATACGTTGGATGATGAGATTCCAAAGAAATGGTACCTAGACCTGGAGTTGTGCAGAGAAACCACTGATTGGGAAACGTGATTGCCAACTTCCAGAAGGACTTCAGCTTTGAGGATGAGAATCCGCTGATCCATGAGGCATTGCAGATAATTAAGGAACGCATATTCAGGGAAGACTGTCCTCATAGAAATATGACATTGGAGGAATTCTTCGGGGTAGATCACGTTCCTGCGCACCTATAGTCGGAATGGAATGAACATGAAGAACACTTTATCGAGTGTTACAACCTAGTTGAAGACATCGATGATAGAAATGAAGATGATGATGACGATCCACGCAACATAAACATACCAGAATCGGAGGGTGCGCACGATGTATAAGGACCTCATTAGAAATCCCAGACATGAGCGAACCAGTAAAAACACAGAAGGTGAATATTGGCACAAAAGAAGAATCGAAGTTCGCAGCAATCGGAGACTATTGGGACAATCAGATTGTTGCAGAGATCACAGACACCTTGCATGAATATCAAGAGCTATTTCCGACAAAATTTACAGAAATGAAAGGCATTCTAGGAGACCTAGGGGTCATAAAAATACCTTTGAAGCTAGGCGCAAAGCCTGTAAAGCAGAGACCGTACAGACTAAACCCGTGCTACAAGGAAAGAGTATGCGCAGAGCTGGATAAGATGCTTGAAGCAAGAATCATTGAACATGTTCAGGAATCAAAATGGATTAGTCCCATGGTCGTTCAAGACAAGAAAGAGAAGGGTGAGATCAGGATTTGTGTTGATCTCAGAAAATTGAATGATGCTTCCATGCACGACCCATTCCCCACCCCTTTCACAGATGAAGTGCTTGATAATGTTGGAGGGAATGAGGGCTATTCTTTGACTAATGGTTTTTCGATGTATCATCAGATCAGTATTGATCCTGCAGACAGGCATAAGATGACTTTTGCTACAGAATGGGGGTTGTTCCAGTACACAGTAATTCTTTTTGGCCTGAAGAACGCACCTTCCATATTCTCCAGAGTGGTCGTCGCAACATTCAAAGAGTTTATGCATAAGTTTCTTGAAGTCTATTTTGATGATTGGACTGTGTTTGGTCTATTGAAGAACCATTGTGCGAACCTCAGAATGATGCTTGAGAAGTGTTGACAGCATCAGATCTCGTTAAATATAAAAAAGTGTATTTTTTGTGTTCCTTATGGAATTCTACTTGGGCACATTGTTTGTAAGCAAGGATTGATGGTGGGTCCTGCGAAGATCGCAATAATTGTGAACTTGCCAACACCAAATTCAGTCAAGATGTTGCGCTCTACCTTAGGCCATATTGGATACTATGGGAAATTTATAAAGGGTTACGCGCAGATAACCACAGCAATGGAAAAGCTACTGAAGAAAGACACACCATTCATTTGGAACGCAGAATGCGAACAAGGTTTTGATACATTAAAGGAAAAGATGGTTACTGCGCTGATCCTAGTCTTTCCAGATTGGACGAAGCCGTTTCATGTCCACGTTGATGCATCATGCATTGCCTTGGGAATCATATTAGCTCAGCCGAGAGAAGGAGGAATTGATCACCCCATTGCATTCTCAAGCAGAAAATTCTCAACAGCAGAGAAGAACTATACTACTACTGAGAAGGAAGGCCTTGCTATGGTATATGCCCTAGAAATTCAGATACTACTTGCTTGGTGCGCACTTCCTTATGTTCACTGACCGTTCTGCGTTAAAATACTTGGTCAATAAGCCAGTGTTGGGGGGTGCATATGCAGATGGTTGTTGCTGTTCCAGGAGTACGATTTTGAGATTGTTGTTAAGCTAGGTAGACTAAGCTTGGGACCTGATCATCTGTCAAGGATTGAGTCAGGAGAAGAGCCGATGAACATTGAATACAGTCTGCGTGATGCGCAATTATTTGCTATATAGGTTTCCGATGACTATTATAAGGATATCATCAATTTTCTAACAATAGAGTTGGCATCACAGGACTTATCTGTCCAACAGAAGAAAAATCTAGTGGTGCGCGCCGCAGACTTCACTATAATTGCAGGACATTTATACAAACTCGGACCAGATGAAGTCCTGCGCAGATGCGTACTAGACAATGAGAAACCATTTATTCTAGCAGACACACATTCAGGGGTCGCAGGAGGTCACTATGCAGGAAGGGCCACTATGCAGAAGATATTGCGTGCAGGGCTATGGTGGCCCACGATCCACAAAGATTCCAAAGAACACTACAGGAACTGTGATGTCTGTCAAAGGACAGGGAAACCTTCACGGAGAGATGAGATGCCACTAAACCCACAGTTGACCTTGAAGGCATTTGAGAAATGGGCAATTGATTTTGTGGGTCCTATAAACCCACCAGGGAAAAGAACTAGTGTGAGGTATATTATTACTACTACTGATTCCCTCACTAGATGGGCAGAAGCAAAGCCAGTAAAGGAATGCAGTGCCAGTACTGCTACACAGTTCATTTTTGAAGAAATATTGTCAATATTTGGCTGTCTGAATATTTTGATTAGCAACCAAGGTACTCACTTTTTGAACAAGACCATTGAGGCACTTATAGAGGAATTCCACATTCATCATCAACGCAGTACTCCATATCATCCACAGGAAAATGGCACTGTTGAGGCTTTCAATAAAATTCTGGAGAACGCACTGACTAAGGTATGCAATGTAAATAGAGATGATTGGGATCTACACGTCTCCTCTGTGTTATGGGCATACAGGACTACATGCAAGAAATTAACAGGACATACACCGTTTCAGTTGGCTTATGGGAAGGAAGCAATAATGCCAATGGAATATATTGTCTCTAGTTTAAGGATCGTTGCGTTCACAGGGTTGGAAGACCGCGCAGCATTAGAAGAAATTTTACTACACCTTGTTGGGTTGGAAGAAGATCGCTTCATTATTGGCTTCCACCAGCAAGCTCAGAAAGACCGCGAGAAAGCCTGGCATGATCGCCATATCAAGAACAAGTGTTTTCAGGCAGGTGACCTAGTCCTCCTGTATGATAGCAAATTCATGAAGTTTCCTGGCAAATTTAAGATGCATTGGCTTGGCCCATATACTGTGATACATGTTACTAACACTGGTGCAATCCAATTAGCCAATTTAGCTGGTGATACCTTGCCAACTTTGATAAATGGAAGTAGGCTAAAGCTATACCATGATAGCACTGCATCGCAGAACCTTGGATAACAAGTGGAGGAAGAAATTTCTAAGTGCCGAGTACAGTTGAAATTGGGCACTAGAAGTGTAAAGGAGTCTGTACATGTATGATAAGAAAGATGATGTATGTACCGCACAGCAGTGTTGAAGCTGCACGAGAGAAAAACAAAAATAAATTTGCATTGCAAATCAACTGCACAGGAGTGAAAGTAGCTTGCCGCGTAGTTCAGTGTAGCACCCAGAGAAAAATAGCCGTTATACCACTTTTGAGAAAATAGCCGTTGGATGACCATTGTAGAAACCGCTTCAGCATTTAAAGGGAAGATATCCATTATGGATGGACTGACGAAGGAAAGGACTGGAAAATCCGATGGATTCGACTGCCAGAGGGCACATTTATTGCATATTTAGCCATTGAAGGGAACGGGAGAAGGTCATATGCCCCTATAAATAACACCGCTGGAGGACTCACGGGCGTTACTGAGCACTTAGAATTTTCTTGCGACCACCCCCTTGCACTAATATCCATCTGTCGTCTGACTACCATACCCCCCCATCTAATCAGTGAATGTCTGAACCTTTATATCGAGAAGAAGAGCTTACTATTGAAGAAACAGTTAGAGTCTTTCGGTACAGAGGAATTCAAGAGTTAAAGAGAACCCCTGCCAAGAACGTTGTAATAGAACAAGGCCAAGGATCCCATAGATCACCGAGAACCAAACCAGCCATGCAAGACAAGGGCAAGGAGACAATCACTGGACCTCGAACCAATAAGCCAAAATCGGGTTCGACAGTGCTAAGGAAACTCATTTTTATGAAAGAAATCCCCCTGAATATGAATCCTGAGTACATCTCACCCTAGGCACTGAATGCCCCTGTCTATAAGCTAGCCAAGAGTGCAAAATACGACATCCCCTTGTCCCCAATTTTGAAGCATGTCAAAATTACAACCAACCTATTGTGCAAGATACCGGACTGTAAATGGGAGGAATACGACCTCTTGGGAGTGCAGAAAGACAAGCCACATGCTCCCAAGTACCCATACTTTCATCCAGACCAGTACATGTGCTGGAAGAAAGATGCCAAAGGAACCCTCAATCTCGTTGCTAAAAGATGGTTGACACCGATAGTGTAGTCAGGACTGCTGAACCTGTTGTGACTACCCCACTTTGACCGGTCGGCTGAGCTGAATGTAGTGGTTCATACCTTGATGGCACAAATCCACCAAGGATATCTATGGATGGATTGGCCAGTTGAAATAGGCATTGAATTAATCCATCGCATTACGGGATTAAGGAAGCGGGGAAAAGACCCAAGGTTGTTCTTCCAGGGGAAAAGCACAAAAAAGGATGCAGTAGCCAAAATGAAGAAACTCATGCACTGGTAAAAGGAAAACGGGGTTTTCCTACTGACGAAATTGAAGACAGAACAACTAGGTTTGTCACCCAGTTGCTCGCAGCAAAGGTATTACAAATGGAAATAGCCCTGGAGGTTCCTGCGGGCACAGTGTTGCTCAGTGCCGCAGTAGCTGAAGGCGTCGAGTTCAACTGGTGCCAATATCTATTGAAACAGTTCATGGCAGAGCTCAATGACATTCAGTTGAATGGAGGAAAATTCCATTTCACATGGTTTATTGTCCTCATCACATTTATTGGATGGAAGGAGCTGGAGGACTATGTCGGTGTCAGCTTTGATAAATCAGAACCCAGAGGAGTCAGGTACATGAACCTCTAGGCAAATCTTGATTTGCAGTGCTAGCATGCAACTCAAGAAGTGTTCTACAAGTATTACATGCAGCTGTGTGCCGTGATCGCCTCTACGCCAAGGATAACAAAGAAGGTAACAAGAAAATACATACGCATTGTAAATTTTACTACCGACATGCGTTGTGTGTTTATTTCACCGAAGGCGAAGATGAAGAAGCCACAGTTTTACCCTGGGAGCTACCACATGACAGAAGAGGACATCGAGATCATTATGAAAGATTGTCCCGTGGAGTACTGTGTGGAAGAAATTTTCGATGTCCCTACAGATTCAGAGGATGTTGAAATAATTCCACCACCATGTCCAATTCTGGAAGAAACAGGAAAGAGAAAGGAACCAGAGAACCCAACACGGCCAAAGGCGAGGAAGAAAATGAAAGCAACGAAAGCAACATCTGACACAGTACTGAAGGAGGAGAACTTTGATATGATAGCAGATAGAGTCAACGAGTAGCTAGAGGAGTTCATGGCCAATAAAGATAAGAAAGATAAGGCCATCCAGTATGACCTGCAGAGGAACTGGCTCGCGATGCAAGGGCTAATGAAAAAAGTGAAAGATGTGCACAATAGCTTGGCCTTGCCACGCGACTCAACAGCAGAAGGAAAGTCTGGAGGAACCTCGCAGACGGGGCCAACACAAATTCTTGTTTCACTACCAATAAAAACAAGACTTGTCTATCTTGATCCAATGGCGATCACATTGCCCATGTTGGAGGACGTGGCCCTGGATACAACAAATGTTGAGTGGGTAGAGCTCAATTTGGAAAAAATGCCGATATTAGGTCTGCATTTTTTGAATATGCAGATTGGGGATGAGCTGCGTGACAGAGCTATGGACTCAAGAAAAATGGAAGCGGAACTACAATTGGCAAATAGACAGCTCGAGGAGTCGAGATCGCACAGCAAAATGTTGCTTGAAGATGAACAAGCGTGAAGGTAGAGATTGGAGGCTACCATTAACTCTGTTGCAGAAGATATTGGAGAAGTACAAATCCAAGATGATCCTATGGATACTGTCTTGAAAATAAGGGACACGATGCGCACCCTTAAGTCAGAGATGGAGGATAAGATAATCCTCTACGAAGCCGAAATCAACCTGTTAAAAGCAAAGATCAAACCATAGGTTGTAGTCACTGATCAGCAGTTGAGAGGTCAAGCGGTAAAGATCGCAGCAGTAAGCATTGAAGCAGAGGTTGCGAGGTGCCAGAATTTGCTTGACGAATCCTTGAAGGCATTCATATCCCTTGAAGAAAATCCAGGGCTACAACAGATCAAGACCGTGGTAAAGGATAAACAGACCGCGTTGGAAGCACTAGATGCAGAGGTAAAGACTCTACCATCAAGAGATAGGCTATTGAAATTCAGGGAGATATCCAGCCTAAAGAAAGAAGTCCAAGTATTAAGGGAAAAGGAGACTGTGTTAGACAATCAGTCACAGCCACTCCTAGAAGATGCCATCATGGTGTCACAGCAGATAGAGATAAACTGAAAGAGCTACACGAAAACCAGGAATAGGTAGAATCCCAAATCGGAGAAGAGATAACACCACAACTACTTGATACAGTCAAGCAGGTCAAGCAGGAAACTAAAGAAACAATGGAGAAACTGACGAACACTTACAGTGAGTTCGTAGCAAAGTTGACTACATAGATCGAAGAGCAAATTCCGACGGTGGACATTGAAAGTGGCTCAGGGATGAGCCACATGTAAGTGTTAGGGGTATGTTGGGCCTGGCCCAACTGGTCCAATTTTGGTGAAATTTTTGAAGGCAGAAGAACCTGAGCTAAGCGCAGCTCTGAAAAGGATTGAATTTTGGCTAAGTACTGGGGATGCTGCGAAGAGGCACGTAGTAGCCATGTTTTGAGCGATGCTGCGAAGATTAGTATTGCACAGAAGCAGGGCTGCAGAGATAGGAGGCCACATGGAGCCAGAAAAGCAGAATGCTGGATGAAGGATAGGTACAGGTACCGGTCAGACCGGTTGCAGCCTACTTTTGGGAAATATGCTCCAGGAGTTCCGAGCGGCGGGTAGGAGTAAATCAGGAAGGCAACCGACATGCGAGTTTGTTAAGGAAAGCGACATCTTGGCATGCCTGCTGGGTGAGGCCATTAGAGATGAATGGTTCGAAGGAAGCAGCCTGTTGGCACATGTGCGACAGGGAGGTCGATAGCGACAGAAGGAAGATGTGGAGAACCGCCATGATGAAGCAAATTCTACCAGGAGCCAGCAAGCCGATTTAGGGAAACCGATGTAGTTTTGTAAACCCTAAGGTTTTTGGGTTTAGGTCTTCAGCATTGTAAAGACATGACCTTCGGGCATGATATATTTAAGAAGACAATTTTGTATGGGATGGGGTTACATTTTGGGGTTACTCTTTTACTTTGGTTGTTACAATTTTGGATTGTTGTATTGTAAAATCCCTTTGAGCTTAGAAGATTGTAAAGGCTTTGCAGCTGTGTGTGCAGACACATATCTGAGAGGAAGGAGAGTCTACAGCTAAGTGCGCAGACTAAGAACGGTTGTCCCCATCCCTTTTTAAAGAAATATATTACCAACCGTTCTTGTGGACGTAGCTTCCCACCCAGGGAAGTGAACCACATTAAATCCCACGTTGTGCGATCATGTTTGTGAATGAATGATTACTTATGTTTTCTGTCAATGAATGTCTAGATGTTTCCTTGCACACTGTTATGAGAGAGATTTTATATGCATTTTTCATTAGAGAAGTATGGAAATGATATGTTAAGTTCCGTATGAATAGTTGAATGGTGAACATTTAGTCTTGTGTATGAAGGCAGTGAATCAGTCATTTGGTTAAGTAATTTCTTATACGCAGTAAAGGAACATATAACAATTGGATTAGATCAGTCGTCTATGTTCAAATCATAGCATCCTAAGTTAACGAATGAATGTTGGAAGAATAGTCAATTAAGTGCCTGAATGAATGGATGAGTGATATTCGTTTCAGCGCCTTAAGTGTTTCAGAATAATCCAAGTATAGAATAAAGCTGCATTGTTCGCAGCTGCAGCAGAAGTCCCATGATAGAAGAACATAGTTGTGCGGACTCCAGCGTTTCCCATCGTTGCGCAGTCTCACCTCGCAGCACATATCCTCTGTTGCGCTGCGTAGTACGTCCATCCAAGCAACTTATCACTTACTGTGGAAACTTGATTCCGCAGTACCCCATAGATACACCTTGGGTGAGACCTCAACCTGCTCACAGGTTGTTGTCAAAAGGGCCGATGCGAAGGGTTTTTGTTGGTCAAAGGGAAACCGCAAAGAACCTGGGTCTTATAGAAAACCTCTTGGTCATTTATAGCCAACAGAAGGAAGTTGAATTGGTGAGCCTGGTATCCATCAATGACCATAGGCTGGATCCGGAAGTGCTTAGGAACCTGCTACCTCGATATGAAATGATAGTCTGTGGCAGCCCGAAATGAACACAAACATGCTCGAAGAGTATATTAGCAATGTATTCAGAAGAGATGATCTTCTTGCAAGCTATTACAATGGCCATCTTAGAGAAATGATCCATGACCACAAACACACATTCATTTCCATGCTTGGTTGAAGGTTGTGCAGACATGTAATCCATGGAGATGGATTCCCATGGCCCATTAGGAGTGGGAAGATGGGTGTACAACCCTTGTTTTTTTATGGAAGGTTTCATGATGGCACAGACAGTGCAGGATCTTATGTATCGGTTGACGTCTTTTTGGAGCTTAGGACAATGAAAATAATTCTGCAATATGGCCACTGTCTTTTTGGTGCCGAAGTTCCCTTCCACCCGACTATAATGAGCTTCCCAAATCATCTTCACACGCTCGCTTGACGGAATGCAGACATGGCCCTAGTGGAATAACAAGCATTCCTGAAGATGAAATCTTGCTATGGATGTTCCTATGCAGAGGGCTTGATAGATGGGAGAAAACTTAGGATCACTGATATATAGTTGAGGCCACTCAGAGGTCTCATGGCCACAAAAGTGGAGCACTGTGGTAAGTGCTGCTACTGGAGGCTAACTAAGCAAATCGATGACTCGGTTGGTGCTGCCCTTCTTATATTTAATATTTAGGTGGAATTGCTACAAGTAAGTGGACCACTTTTGGTGGTGGTCATTCTGTAACTTCCCTTGGGTTTGCATGAATTGTAGGGACTTGTGATCAATGTGGATTACTGTCTCTTTTCCAAGGATGTAATGCTTCCATTGGCAGCAGGATTGGACAATGGAATACATTTCCTTGTCATAAGTGGGGTACTTGTGGACTGTATCTGAAAGTGTCTCGCTGTGATATGTCACTAGATGTCCATGATGAGTGAGGACTACACCAACAACATAGTTTGAAGCATATGTTTCAATCTCAAAGGGTTTTTGCAGATCCGGTAAGGCAAGCACAGGTGATGAACATAAGCATTAATTCAGCTCCTCAAATGCTTGTGGTTGTGGCTTGGACAAGTTGAACTTGGACTTATATCCCCCTTTGGTCACCTGGCTACATGACCAAGCAATATTTGATAATCCCAACACAATTCTGCGATAGAAGTTGGCAAGGCCTAGGAAGTTACGAAGCTCTGTGAGAGTTGTTGAGGTTGGCCAATCATGGATGGACTTGATCTTAGATGGATCCACATGAACACCATGTTCGTCCATGATGTTTCCCATATATTGAAACCTCTTCGTTCCAAATGAGCACTTTTCTATATTAGGATATAACTTGTGTTGGCGCAAGCTGCTGAGGAATAGGTGGATATGCTGCAAATGCTTTGCTCATGTTCTGTTGTAGATGAGAATATCATCTAGATATATGACCAAAAAAGAGTTATTGAATGGTCGTAGGATATCATCCATCATCCTCATGAAAGTTGCTAGAGAATTAGTCAAGCCGAAAGGCATGACCAACCACTCAAAAAGGCCTTCCTGAGATTTGAAGGCAGTATTCCAAACATCGGTCTGCTTAACTGGCACTTGATGATAGCGAGACTTCAAATCAATCTTGCTCAAATATTTGGCACCCTTGAGTGGGTCAAGAAGGTCATCGATACGGGGAATGGGATACCAATTCCAGAATGCGATCTTGTTTGGAGCTTGGTAATCAATACAGAGTCTCCATATCCCGTATTTCTTCTGTACCAACACAATTGGACTGCCACAAGGTGAGGAGCTAGGTCGAATGTACCCCTTTTCGATCAATTCTTGAATCTAGAATTTGATTTCTTCATTTTCCATGAGGGAATGCATGTATACTAGCTCGTTAGGTAAAGGCACACTAGGTATCAAATCAATGAAATGCTTGACTAGGCAATGTACTGGCACCCCAGTGGGTGTGATGAAGATGTATTTTTATGCTTCCATGATATTTTCCACCTGTTTTTGCTTCATAGAGGGGTTTTGAATGGAGGTGGTGGATGTTGCTACAATATTTCGTTCACCTTTAGAACGAACCATGAAGAGAATGGATTTTGTTACAACGTAATTTTCCACCTTGTGAGCATCAACATTCTTTGGCCTATAGGATCTGTTTTCACCGACTCAGATCCACTTTATATCTTTCAGACATACTATTTCCTCATTTTTCCTCTTACCCGTTTGTTGCATCACTATAGCAAGCGTATCCACGAGTTGCATCACTATAGCCCGTGGGTAGCATGTAAAATGGTAAAAATCACTAGTTAATTACTTTTTACTCCCCAAAAGTGGTTATTGGGTGACCTTTGACCCTCCATTTGCCCAAGTAATGCCTCGATGTGTCCTTTCACCTACCTTTGGGAGGACTATATATTGAGCACATATGGCTTATGGATGGGAGGAGAAAGAAGAGCAAGAGAACTCTAGTGGATTTTTTCCCTATCTTGAGTCTACACTCATTGATCCTTGTAGTTGTGAACCCCTATATGTTCACCTTCCAAACTCCTACCATAGTTTGAGTTTGCCATTCATGGAGGATTGAAGTGGTGGAGGCACAAGAGGATTGATCCGGATCTTGGTTCAGATTGGTTGCTGGCAAGAGGTCGTATCATTTTGTACTTCTTCTTGTTTATTAATATAAATACTCATATTCTCGTCCATTAATGTTGTAAATGTTGTTTATCTTACAATGGGTTGCATTTACTTGTTATATCATGAGCCATTGTTATTGATGATATTAATGTCATTTATATATATTATGTACTTGTTGTATATTGGTTGTCAAGACTAATTTGCAGATTCAAGTGCACGGATTGGAAAAGCTCCAACGAGGATCTACATCAAACGTTTGGATCGAGGTTGGTTACATTCTCCATTATCTTAGCATTGTCATTTATAATAACATAGTTCTGAGAATTGAGTTAATTTCTGGTGGTCAGCTGTCTATAGTGGTCTCCAAAGCTATAGTGAGTTTTCTCCAACACAGAAATGGCGACTCCACTGGGGAAAACATCCACGTTTGGGAATTTTTTGAGCATTAGTCCATAATTAGAGTTGTTGTTTGTCAAAGCTCTGTGTCACTGATTGTCCGTTAAGATACACTATAGAAAACTTGCTTTTTATGAGCCATTGGACTCTTTGTTTTCCCATTTTCCTTTCCTCACCCATGGGCTAGATTAGCTCTACCCGCGTATACCCGCCTCTGTTTACACTGCTACTCACGGGTACCCGCAGGTATTCCTTCGATAGTAGTGTACAACTCCAGATTTTGTTGGTTTATGACTATTGGTTGTTGTTGGGTTGTCTTTGGATGATCCTGAGTCTTTGTTGGCCTATTTCTTGACTGTTCCATGCCTTGGTTGTGACCAGAACTCTTTGTTTCTCTTGGTTGAGCCTTGTTGGTTTTTTACCCATCTTCGGATTTAGCCTTGTTGGTTTTTTCCTTTTGAGCTCATTCCTTTGGCTGAGTCTTACTGTTTGGAATCTACTGGGTTGTCTTAGTGATATTCTCGGCACTTCAGTGAATAAATAGTAGAATTTTGCTTGCTTTTTTCATTTCTTTATATTGAAAAATACAAAAAAAATATACATACAGTTTTGCATTTTCCTTTTTTTATAAGAGAAAATACAAAAAAAAATTAATTTCATGTACTACATCCTGCATTGAGTGCTTGCTTCTTTCATTTAGGTTCTGATTGTGCATAAAAAATATAAAAGGATTGCATTTTTATTTCGAAATTGTTGGGTTGATTGTGCATGTTAGTGACATTGTTTTATTGGATAGATGAGTCTAGGATTGGACGATTTTGCATACTATTGAGTCATACACATCACTAGTTTCATGACCATATCCTGTGAGTAACCACAGCCATTAAAATTAACGCTTAATCTTAAAATTGATTAGACCGATTTTATTTATAGGGTACACCAACTAGCATAGGTTTAGAGTATTGGAATAGATCATTGTGAGTTAACAATCCAAGACTACTAGACGAAACAATAGGTGTCTGACCAGGGAGTGGAGGAATCCATGTTATATATCGGTGTTCTCAGGAAGCTCTACTCAAACCAAAGTTAAGCACGAGGTCACGGGAGGTTGGTTGAAGGGATATCCCTCTGATACTGGTTGAACGTGGGAGATATTTCCAGGGTTTGTTTGTATTTGGGGGTATTAGAGGTTCATCCTCTTATGCTTCGGGCTTAGCTACTCTTCCCATACGATGGATCCCACATGCGAGTGTCCCCCTGAGCATTGGTTATATTGCGGTGACCATAGTTTCCTTACCTAGGTATCGCATAGGGTACTTGTAGTAGTTATGCTGTTTGTGTCCTGAGTGAGATAGGGATTGGACAGCACAGTTGTGTTTGTATAGTGGACTTGACCCTGTGCACGCAGTGAAGCCTGGGTGTCTCTATAGCTGATTCTGTTACCTCCGACTATAGTTTGGGAGTCTCAAGCCTCTCCTAGGAGAGACATACCGGCTCTAGTGTTGGGAGCTCATTTAGCCACTCTGTTTGTTTGCTCTTGGCTATAGTTTCTCTAGGTGTGTGCTTTTGATTTACTATTTTTGATTGATAGTTGGCCGTAGGAGACATGATTTTATATTCTCTTTGGAGATATCGTGACGTGGAGTCCTGCTCTCCTCCGTTCCCATCGGTTAGCTGGTTTAAAACCGGCTGAGTTTTCACACCGTGCTGCTCGGGGACGCCGGCGGGCTCCCTCTGAGTCTTCAGATTCTTACGAGACATACATAGCAGACATTATGACGATTGGACATTTCGACATGGAGGACATCCCCACGATTCCATCAGGAGGAGTCGAACATACTTCAGACACCCCCACACCTCGCGAGGCCTAGGGGGGTGATCCACCTGAGACTCAACCGGGTTCTATTTGGCCGAATCCACTTGAGAACGATCCGTTCGATCCTTCGAATCTGGATAATTATCTTTATGGGATTCCTACCTTACTTGAAAACGAAGACAAAGATCCTGCGATTAACGTTAACCCGTTCTCATATAGTATGCCCGGTTTTAGCACAGGTGATCCTCCCACTGATTTTGGTAGTCATGCTGGCACTAGTCATGGTGTTACCAACACTGCACCCACTAGGGGTAATACCCTCACCGGGGCCACCACGTTTTCCACTTGCGCACATAATATGAGGACTAGTCATAATCCTCCTAACAATGCTAATGTTGGAAGAAGACCACCTCCTAGGATTGCCCAACCCAATAGGAACACTGTTCGAAAAACGACTCACCATCCACCACCTAACACACATATCGCTACCCATCAACCCAGGACCACTTTCGCAAATGTTAATGCTCCTCCTAACTATGGGGGTGGACAAGTACCACACACTTTTGCATCCACCACCGCTACTATTAATTCTAATGTAGGAGGTGGGAATATATCTTATCCTCATGATTATAACGCCACCATTCCTACTACTAGTAACACCAACGTTGGGGTTGGGAATACTTCTCATGCTTTGGGTCACCACACCACTGCTCATGCTAATCCTAATGCTGGGGGTGGGAACATACCTCACCATTATGGTCATTACAACTTGGTTCCCGCTATGAATAATACATATATGCCCCATACTTATGGTGGAAACCCTTACTACAACACAGTTGGTGCTGGCCACCAGGTCAACCCTGCTCAATACAGTGCCCAAAACACACATATACCTGCTTACTCTCATACAGGTCAGGTCTGCCAGGTCCTCATTATCAACAGTTTAATGCTCATGGTCAAGATTTTGGTCCACCTTATAATACGGTTCCGTTCACCCAACCTTTTATGGGAGATTATAATCAAGCTTTCCAGCCGCAACTCCCATTCCTCGCACGTTTCAATCTTCTGGATCTTTCGAAGCTCACGAATGATCTAGTGTGTTACGAACCTAGTTGTCCCCTAGTCCCTACCAAGCTCCCTTCGGAAATTCCCAAGTTTGAGGGGAAAGGTGGCAAGGATTCGGGTGATCATGTCGCAACGTTTCACATTTGGTGCTCCTACAACACATTGAATCATGATTCCGTTAGATTACGAATATTTCAATGCATCCTCATGGGGGCAGCTGCGAAGTGGTATGTGGAGTTTCCTGTTAACACTTATAGGGGATTCAACGAGATTGCTTTAGTTTTCTTGGACCATTTCCAGTTGCCAGTTCGTTATGATACTGGTACTGAACTGTTGTCTACCTTCCGTCAGAATAAGTCTAGACATATTTCTGACCACATTCAAGAGTGGCGTCAGCAGAAGAGATTAATGTGTGTGGTACTTGTGGGGGTGGGGGTGGAGATTGATGCACCCATCGACTACAACCTTTTACTGGGTCGGAATTGGATGTACGCTATGAAGGTTGTCACGTCCACTATATTTAGATTTATCTACTTTCCCCATGAAGCCAAGATTATGACCATCGATCAGCTGGATTTCGTTAACACTCCTTCCACAGCATCCACAGGATCCATAGTCCCGCAAGTTACTGATTCTTAGCCAACAACTAGGAACATATGTGTCGGTATGTACCCTTCATTGATGGTGACTTATACTCTTTCTACACCTGTGAACTTTATCGGAACCATTTCCGACGATGCGTCTCCTTCTTTGCATAATATGCCATTCCAAACTTCCTATTGTACTTATCCATGGACTTTATCATCCACGAGTCCTACGTCTGGAGACATTATGCACGTCGGGATGTTTGTGCCCTTGTCTGTAGCTGAGCTTGCTTACGAGCATATTCAACAAGCCACTGCAGAATCGGATCTCTCTTCTTCCTAGATAGTCGAAGAAGATCCTGTTACGCTGCCAGTTTGGGCAGCCAACTCATCTTGTTCACACGACTACCTTGATGATACTTTGCCATTTGATGAAGCTATTATGGAGGCCATGTGTGGTAGTGAGAGGCCTTGGGAGGATATGCATCATCTCTCTTTTTTCCTTCCCAACCTCGAGCTCGCTGAGCAAGAAGAGTTTAGGATGACTCTAGCAGAGATGGTTGGTAACCCTGTGGCTCTTTTGGAGTCACATGATGTTTTTCTGGAGGGGAATATAGCCAATATTTCCCCAACCATGTCGATCAACATATCTCGTACTCCTGGAAAAGTGGAGAATGTCTACATCGGTGCCGATTGCACTCCTGAGGAGATTGCTATTTACATTGAATTGTTTACAGAACTCTAGGAAGCTTTTTCCTGGTCATATGAGGAGATGCCATGAATAGACCCCCGCATTGTTGAACATGATATTAGAATGTATCCTAATGCTAAACCGGTTTGACAACGCTTACGTGCTATGAACGCTAGGAAGGCAGCTGCTATCAAGGCAGAGGTGGAGAAACTGCTCAAAGCTGGTTTTATCTACCCCGTTCCCTTTACCAAATGGGTGTCAAAACCCGTTCCTGAGGATAAGAAGCAGGGAACGATCCGTGTATGCACTGATTTTAGAGATTTGAACTATGCATGTCCGAAAGACAACTTCCCCATGCCATTCATTGATCAGATCTTGGATGCTTGTGCGGGAAGTGAGATTTTTTCGTTCATGGATGGATTCTCAGGCTATAATCAGATTCATATCAAACCCTTGGACCAACATAAGATGGCATTCATTTGTCCATGGGGAATGTTTGCATATCGGAAAATTCCCTTCGGCCTTAAAAACGCCGGAGCTACGTTTCAACGAGTCATGACCTATGCCTTTCACGATCTTAAGAAGATTATGGAGGTTTTCTTGGATGATCTTGCTGGCCATTCTCACAAGAGAGCAGACCACCTTGAGCACCTCCGTATGATTCTCGAACAATGCATACACTACAAAATTCGATTGAATCCCAATAAATGCATCTTCCGTGTAAGGACTGGTCTCCTTCTAGGATTCATAGTTTCCAAAGAGGGTATTAGAGATGATCCTCTAAAAGTTGAGGCAATACTTCAGTTGCCTCCTCCACGTAATTTGTTTCAACTTCAGAGCCTCCAAGGGAGAGCTACTTTTCTGCATCGATTTGTAGTTAATTATGCTAATCTTACCAAAGGTTTCACGTGCTTATTGAAGAAAGACACACCTTTTATTTGGGATGAGCGAGCCCAACAGTCTTTCGATGCCCTTAAGAAAGCTTTGGTATCAGCCCCGGTGCTTAGTCCACTAGACTTTGCACGAGATTTTATCCTTAATGTGGTCACGTATCAAGAGATGATTGGCATGGTCTTGTTTCAGGTGGATGATGCACTCATCGAGCATGTTATCCATTACCTCAGTCGAAATCTAGTAGACGCTGAGCTAAGATATACTCACGTAGAAAAGTTGGCGCTTGCGACTGTCCATGCAATCTAGTGGTTACGACATTACATTTTGCTTAGAACAACCACAGTAGTAGCTCACATCAATCCATTTTAGTTCGTACTATCAGGACGCCTTATAGGGGGGAAGTATAATAAATGGATTGTGATCCTTCAGGAGTTCGATCTCGATTTTTCTTCGAAAAAATCGGTGAAAGCATTGGTGTTTGCTGAGCTTATGTCGGACCTTCTAAGACTTGATGAGGATGTCATTCATGAAGATTCCTTTGTGGACGAGCACTTATTTCTTATCTTGTTTGAGGACCCTTGGTATGGGGATGTCATTGTATATCTCCAAACTTTGAAGTTTCCTCCTCATTATTCGCGAGACAAGCAACAACGTGTGAAAAATCACGCTAAGTATTATACTATCGTCGGAGACACTTTGTATCACCGAGGAAAGGATTCGATTCTCTGTCATTGCTTAACTCACGAAGAAGTGGAGTGGGTGCTTAATGATTGCCATGCTGGGGTGTATGGTGGTCACTTATCCGGGCTTGCTACAGCCCAACGTATTATGCGAGTTGGTTACTTTTGGCCTTCCATATTTAAGCATTGTGTTAATGCTGTGAAGAGATGTCACCCTTGCTAGGTGTTTTCTCGGAACATATGCTTGCATCCAACGCCCCTTCATCCAGTCATCACTGTCGGTCCCTTCACTAAGTGGGGGGTGGATTTCATGGATTGCAAACCAACTTTGGCTGGGGGGCATCACCATATCATAGTGGTCGTGGATTATTTTTCCAAATGGGCTGAGGCCATGCCTACTGTAAAATCCGATGGTGCTATTGCAGCCCATTTCATGTTCAATCAGATTATCACTCAATTCGGTATCCCGAAAGAGATTGTCACTGACCATGGAAGTCACTTTCAAAATAAGATGATGGAGGATTTGTCCCTCAAGCTTGGGTTTCATCAAGAACACTCGTCATCCTACTATCGCCAAGCGAATGGTTAAGTTGAAGCAGTCAATAAGTCTTTGAAGACCATTCTCCAGCGTACCATCCAACAAAGCAAGAACAATTGGCACATCATGTTATATCCTGCTTTGTGGGCATATCAAACCGCAGTCAAGAATGCCATCGGATTCTCACCATTCCAGCTAGTTCATGGTGTGGAGTCACTTTTATCGATTGAATGTGAAATCCCTTCGCTTAAACTGGCCATGGAGATCCTCCTTGATACGACAGATATTGAGCAACGTTTAATCCACCTTGAGCAACTTGACGAGCAACATTGAGATGCCGCTGTGGCCATAGATGCTAACAAACGTTGTGTCAAGGTTCAGTATGATAGGTCTGTTCGTCCTCGGTAGTATGCTGAAGGTGACTTGGTCCTCTTATATGACCAAGCTAAAGAACCCCTGGGGAAAGACAAGTTCAACCCCATGTGGCATGGTCCTTACATCGTGAGGCGCATCCTGGAAAAAGGAGCCTATGAATTAGAAGACTATGAGGGGATTGTCTTGAAGGAGCCTAGAAATGGGCTCTACCTCAAGTGGTATTATGCTTGAACCTTTGGTTCACGATGATACTTTTGTATACTATTGTATAGTTTCTTCTGTACATAGTTTAGCTTTCTTTTGGTTTTTTGGGTCTGCTAATTCGCTTCTGTTTGATTGAAATATGTCAGTGGAATCTCCTACGTTCTTAGGGTTTGCGGATGGTGCTAGCCAGCATACGCAGCAGCTTGCTTCTGTTGCCTGGGTTATTTTCTCACCTGACCACCTAGTTGTGTCCTTAGGAGGTGCTTATCTCGGTCCTACATCTAACAATGTGGTCGAGTATAGTGTTGTGATCGAGCTACTTCGGGATGCTATTTCACATGGCATCCAGTCTTTAGAAGTCCACCTGGATTCACAACTATTTGTGTCTCAGTTGAAGGGGCAGTACCGTGTGCCAGATCCTACGTTACTTTGGAAATTCCTAAGGGTGAGACTCTTGGAACGACAGTTTGTTTCAATTACATACATACATGTTTCGAGAAGTGTTAATCATATATCTGATGCATATGCTAACTATGTATTAGATTGGCATTTGTCACATTCACCATAAAGCACACAAATGAAAGAGACATTCATACACTTGTACATACGCACATATAGTAGAATCGGAGAACCAATGTTTTTTATATAAATAAGTCCAAAAATGGTAGTGTCATACAAAACTGGAGCTCGTAGCCCTCAAAAATATACATATTGCTACAAAAATGAGATCCTGGGATATCTACTCCCTCCGAGGAGGCCTAGCTACTGCCCTGATAGGATGTGTCTCATAGAAATAGTGAACTGCATTGGCTACCCTGTAGTAACCACACCCAGTCACTAGGAACCCCCACTACTTAGCGCTGCATGGCCTCAGGTAGTCACGCCACCTCTATTTATGGAACCCTAGCAACCATTTGTGATAGGTTGCACCACAAGGTCTGTAGAGTGCGCCCTATTGTAGTATCACCTGCCTCATCACCCCTACACCAATGACCATGTCTCAGGAACCCATCGGGTCTCACTGGGCCTTTGTCTCCGAGAAAATAGTCAACCATTAGCATATGATACTACCACCAAAAATATTTTTCCATTTCATCTATAATAAAAAATCCATAAAAATTTAATAACACAAAACCTAAAAAGAGTACTCACCAATGTCTCCGAACGCTGCATCTGGTGGGAGTGGCATGTCCCGATCTTGGCAAAAATCTATCTCTGCATAGGGGTAGTCCTCTATGGAAATGACCTGTCAGTCCCACTAGCAAAAGAACTCCTCAATATATGGTGATTCCAGACAGCCACCACCATGTCGTGTCAAGATCTCAGCCCATCGGGTCAGGGATGGATTGTGGAGACTATGAGGAGGGACATCCACCCTCGGACTAAGCCCCGGGACTCTCTCAAAGAATAAGCTGCATAGGATGCTACCATACCCGAAGTTTTTTTCCTTCCCTTCTTTGCATTCCATCAGTTGTGTCTTCATAGACACCAGTAGTGTGGTACACCAATCGAATACTATAGGATGCATGCATTGTGATGCATAGAACATCACCGGCCTGGATGCCTGGTGCAGAGCTTTGGATCCAGTGATCCACACTAAGGTAGCCACAATGATCTTCATGCTCGAATCTACTATGGCATTGATGGGCACTTGACTTCCCACTGCTCGTGTGTTTGCGGGACAATACTGCGCTATGTAATCATGGATAGTGATCCCACCACCCACGGTACGAGACCGAAGACTGGCCGCCTCACCTCGACGGGACAAACTGGTAATAAAGTAGATTTCTTCCACTTCCAATGTGAGGATTTTTCCGTTGAGACTGAAGTTTTGTGCATCAACATCCCAATAATCGATCAAGCGGCGGAGTAGTAGGTTTTGGGCTCTCAAACCCCCTATACTCCAGAATTTGTATAACCCACATGCCTACAATGCCTGATGTGCTTGCACATCGTTGCGCACGGCCTCATCTACTTGGTCATGCTCCCTCTCCCTCCACTCTAGAACCATCCTCGAGTGAGAAACAACAAAGATTTTGGTCAAATTCTTTTGCAAAATCATCTTCATGGCCATACCCACGGGCTACTTTGTATACAGGGGTGGGTAACCGTGGTCAAACTTTGCGTTGACTATGAGTATCGTGCCCTACCCGTGACCCACATAGTGATAGCCCACGGGTAGCGCCGAAGCCATTTAGGGCTTGGCCAAACTAAAAATCCCACCACTGAAAACTAAAATGAAAGCATTGAAATGAAAGGTATGGATGAGACTACCAAACTGCTCCAGACGGTTCAATGAACAGTTGCTTGTAGCTCCCAGAATCGACCGCTGAACTTTCAGGTGAAAACTAACCACAAAGCTCCAAATGGGTGAACAGTAAAAATGAATTGTAAATTGTAATTTTTTATTACTATTTATAATTTTCTGGACCCACTTATCTATAGTTTTTACCGTTTGATGCCGTTATGGATTAATATAATGTCTTGGAGTAGTATTTTTTAATCATATTTCTTTAGTGAAAGTTGTTTTGGACCATTTCACACCTACAGCAGGTACGTTTCACACCCGACATATAGGTTAGATGCCATTTCCATGTGCATTATGCATTTGACCTTTTGACCACTTTCACAAACCCTAGGTGCGACCCCGCTTCATAACCGACATGGAACCTTCAATAGAAGTGTCGTTATGTGGCGGTAGGGATTTTCCGAACATGGGTACGCTAGTTAGAACCCTTTTGTGCATTCTGGTGCCCATGCCATAGTTTTTCCTTAGGATTGGGAGTCCTTTGTAGTCACGCCATGACGTTGCGATGAAGACTCATACTCTACTTTTTCTTATGCTGGCCATCTCCCTTAAGGACTCCCCTCAGTTATATCATGTCATGATTGCATTGCATCTTCCTGCTTGCTGCTTGAGCCTTATGCCGGCTCCCGCTTACTCAGTTGTTAGCCTGGTGCCTGAGCACTTTTCCCTGTCAAGCCTTGCAGAGCTTCCATTTTCCCTTCACAATTTGATCACCATTTATGACCCTGAGGGGACACACCCCCGAGTTTCCACATCCTGCATGCACTTCCTTGCATTGATCATAGGTATGTTTCATTGCTTGGGACTAATCTGCTCGCTATTTGACACTCGTTCCCTCACTTGTTGTACTATAAGCAATTTTATTATTTTTCAAGCTTTCCCCAAATATGAAAAAGACCAAAAAAATCAAATATTCCAAAAAGCCAGACGGGATTATGGTTAATACTTCTTGTTGGCAGTTGTTGTGTCGCCTCTAAATAGAGCATTCATTCAACTCCATACACTATGAGTCGAGACTATAGTTGAACCTTAGGAGTTGTACTTGTATCTCAGTTTCTCCACCGATTGGTTAAGCTTCCAGTGATTATAGATCCCTTTGTGATGCCTCCTGCATTGCACAGTTTATATTGAGTCTATGCTGCCTGAGTCTATCCATTTTCTCATGCTCTTGTTCAAAAGAAGTCCTGAAACCAGTGTCGGCCACTCCTCAGATCTCTTGACTATTGCATGTCGGCCATCCTTATTGAGTCAGTCCATTTCACCTGAGTTCTTCCAAATCTTTCAGCGTAGCTGGTACCTCGTGCTGGTTGATGGGGGATGCCTTAATGCCCTCCTTCCAGCGAGTCTCATTCCATCGACTTCAACCCATTTATTATGGGACTTGAGGCTTAGAGTTCGGTTGAGTACCTTGAGGCTTCTAGTCATTAGTGGTAGGTTCTCTCACCATCGACAGTTTTGGGAATACAACAATGTCCCTTGATCGATGGATTCATCCTAGTGTTCGACTTCAACTCATTTATTCACACTCCGATGATTGTGCTCTGTGCCTTGATGACCATTTTCATTATTGGTGGGTCATCTCGCGTCTGTTAATGGTATACATCATGGACCGGTAATCAGACGATGTCACTTCAGGTTCGACCCCAACTCCTTTATTCACTTGATGGGACTTCCACCGTCAAAGACTTGTGTAGAAGACCCCAGGCAATGGTGGCATTCAGTATGCTACCTATGACTTTGACTTTACATCTGAGATATCACCTCTGATATATCAGCAAATTGTGCCTCCAGTTTGCACCAGTTGTTTCCTTTTCAGCAGGAGACCATATCTTATTGTAGAGGGATCATGGCTATGATCACCTATGACATATATCCATTATGTACTGCTTATTCATGGCCATTGTATCAGATTGTTGTACTATACCGACATGTATTCAGATATATTATTGTACTATGACAAGTGAGTTTCTCTTTCCACTTGTGTTTCCATCACTCCGCTTCTAAGTTTTATAATGTATTTCGGCCATCGTAGCATCAGTCTCTAACCTCACACATTAGGGGGCATCTGTTACAATGTAATTTTCCACCTTGTGAGCATCAGCATTCTTTGGCCCGTAGGATCCATTTCCACTGACTTAGATCCACTTTATATCCTTCAAACATACTATTTCCTCATTTTTCCTCTTACCCGCTTGTTGCATCACTATAGCCCGCAGGTAGCATGTAAAATGGTAAAAATCACTAGTTAATTACTTTTTACTCCCAAAAAGTGGTTATTGGGTGACATTCGACCCTCCATCTGCCCAAGTAACACCTCGATGTGTCCTTTCACCTACCTTTGGGAGGACTATATATTGAGCACATATGGCTTATGGATGGGAGGAGAAAGAAGATCAAGAGAACTCTAGTGGATTTTTGCCCTATCTTGAGTCTACATTCATTGATCCTTGTAGTTGTGAACCCCTATATGTTCACCTTCCAAACTCCTACCATAGTTTGATTTTTCCATTCATGGAGGATTGAAGTGGTGGAGGCACAAGTGGATTGATCCAGATCTTGGTTTAGATTGGTTGCCGGTAAGAGGTCGTATCACATTGTAGTTCTTCTTGTTTATTAATAGAAATAGTCATATTCTTGTTAGGATATTTAGACACTTAGGAGTTAGTTAAGATCAACTTGTGTAATATATCCGTTAGGGATAGTGTGTTTCTTTAGTATGCATTAGTATGCATTTGTATATACTTAATCCGACGGTCACGATATGTTTCCGACATAGAGTGATCCGACGGCTCAACTTCTCTTAGATCAAACCTAACCTTGATCCGTGGCTTAACACCCGATTGGTCCATGATCTCTATTTAAAGAGCATGGAGGGTCATTGTTTAGTTGATCGATTATGAGAAGCTCATTTGTAACTTTCTTTCTTTGCATAATAAGTTGTCCCGTAGAAGCTATTTGGCCGGGGCCGTGGAGTGTTTCCCTCAAGAGGGTTTAAACCACGTCAAAACATCGGTGTGTTGATCTGTGATATATTTGTGTGAAGTGGTTGCTCTTGGTGTTCGGTCCTTTGGTAGTACCCTGTGTACCCGAACATGGTATCAGAGCTTTTATGAAGTGCCGCTTCCGGTTATGATCTAGATCTTGAACTGCTGTTGCTGAAACTCGAAAGGGTTTCTAGTTCTGGTATTTCTGTGCATTTCTGGGCTGTGGGAGGTGTTCCATTGCGTCCGGAGCGTCGTTTCCATTGGGAAATAGTTTTCGTTTGATCGAAAACGGTTCCCGGTTGCTCCAGAAACGCGTTTTTCATCAGATCTGAAGGTATAATGTTACAGTGACGCATTTTTTTATTTCGTTTTTGAAAAAAAAAAATCTCATATTTCATTTTTTTACTGTTAGATTTTTTTGGTTCGGATTGTTGCTTTCCCGTCTGCGTATGCTCTTTGTCGTGCACCTTGAGCGATCTCGGCAAATCAGAAACAGAAAGGGAAAGGGTTAAGCCCCCTTCCTCATTTCCATATTTTACATACCTTTTAAACTAGCTCACTTGGTCCAAAGTTGCTTTATTCCTTAATAGGTCTTGAGTTCAAGTCTTAGGAATTTTCTTTTAAAAAGAAAAGTACATGCAATTTCTATTTTCAAGTTACTTTATTGTAAAAGTACATCTCACTTAAATAATAAAAAATAAAAATACAAGTGATTCACTTAAGTTTTTTATTTATTGTTGCACTATTTAAAAGTAATATCATTGTAAAAGTGAAATCACTTATTTTACAAAAGTGATTCACTTAAAAGCAACTTTTTTGTAAAGTGATTGTCAAAAGGTTCATCTTGGGAAGAGGGGGGTTCTTTTTTTTTGCTGGACATTCTCTAGCTGCCACGTCACTATTGGGGACATCTTCAACAATTTCTTTGTTCAAGCATAACTTCATCATACAGAGTCCGTTTTCAGTGCCGTTTTTTTTGAAACCGCCTATTTTTTCGAGCTCTTCACATCCAGACTATTGGTTTCTGTTTTTACAGCCATTAATTTATAAATATGGCCGCCCTTTGTGATATTCTACTTAACAGTTCCAACTATTTCTCATGGAAATCTCGTATGGAGGATGTTCTACGAAGTAGGGGACTTTTCAGAATTACAACAGGGAAAGAAAAAGAACCCCCTGATGATGATAAGAAAATAAAATGGGCAAATAGATGTGATGAAGCTCGTGGATTGATTGGGATGTCAATCTCTACTGATTTGCGATTCCACATATCTGGAATTGATGAACCTAATGCTGCTTGGGACAAGTTGGAATCTGTGTTTGGTAAACACAATGAAATTCGGGGTCACCAACTCGAAAATGAGTTGATTTCTTTAAATCCAAGTGACTTTTCATGCATTCAATATTATTTATCTAAGTACAAAACTCTCAAGCTCTTATGTGCAGAATGTAAGATTGAGAGGGAAGACAAACAATGCATTTATCATATTCTTTCCAAACTTGGACCTGCATATTCTGTTTTTGTATCTACATTTTACTCCATGAAAGCGTCATTGAATGCAGCTAGCTATCAAGAGCCTAGTCTTGAATCCTTTTGTGATTCCTTGATTAGAGAACAAGATAAACTCATTCATCTTGGAATAATCAACAATGCAGATACATCTGGGAAAGCCTTATTGTCCCAACAGAAAGAAAAGTCCAAGCCTCCCAAGAAACAAAATTTTCGCAATAATAAGTCAAACAAGGGTCCAAAACCCTCTTAGTCAGCTCCTTCTTTAAAAAATGACAAAGGATCCAAGCCAAAAGGCAAGAAGACTGAGCGTCATTGCAACTATTGCGGGAAAGATAATCATGATGAATCTAAGTGTTTCAAGAAGATGGAAGCCTTGGAAGCAGCAATGAAGAAGCATCACATCAGCCTAGATTCGCCTTCAGAATCTGCCTCTCATGGACATGCACTTTGTGCTTCTGGTTATTCTTATAATGCATCTTCTTCTTCTACTTCAAATGAATGGCTCATTGATTCTGGAGCATCTTATCATATGGCTAAGGATCAAGCCATCTTTTCTACTATGCATGAATGTAACACCAAACAAATATTTGTTGGTGATGATAGATCTCTAAGTGTTGTAGGAACTGGAACAGTTCCAGTAGATAATGGTCATTTTAGTGATGTACTATGTGTTCCAAGAATTTCCTGCAATTTGTTATCAGTCTATCAGATCACTCATTCTGGTGAAGGTAAAACTGTGACCTTTACACCTCACCAAGTTGTAATCAAGGATTTTAAAGATCCTCAACAGGTTCTAGCTACCAGAATTGTTGATGATATTACCAAGTTGTACAAGTTTAACAACTTTGGGTCATCACCTTTCCCTTCAGTTTTTGTTGCTCATAGTGATAACTTGAGCAAACTTTGGCATGAGCGATTTGGTCACTTAAATTATCGCTCATTGCAACAACTATGTAAATAAAATATGGTGACAGGTCTTCCGATGGTATCTTGCAGAGATGGTGTTTGTTCCGGTTGTGTACTCGGAAAACATCATCGGGACAGTTTTGACAAACGTGCCTCTTGGCACGCCTCGGTTCCCTTGGAGCTTGTGCATAGTGACTTGTGTGGTCCTCTTCCATCTGCTTCCTTTTCTGGTTTCAAGTATTTCTTAACTTTCATTGATGATTACACCAGACGCACTTGGGTTTATTTCCTAAAACTTAAGAGCGAAGTATTTAACATGTTCTTGGCCTACAAGGCCCTTGTTGAAAAACAATATGGTCATTAAATTATCAAGTTAAGATCTGACAATGGAGGAGAATATGTTAACAAACAGTTCACTACTTTCTGCACTGAACAAGGCATCCAACAACAACACACTGTTCCATATACACCACAACAAAATGGTGTAGCTGAGCGGAAGAACCGCACTTTAAAAGAAATGGCAAATTGTATGATCCAATCTAAGGGACTAAGTCTTCAATTTTGGGCTGAAGCCATAAATTGTGCAAATTACATAGTTAATCGCACCCCCACAAAAGCATTACAAGGTATAACACCGGAAGAAGCATGGAGTAAAGTTAAACCTGATGTAAGTCACTTTCGTGTGTTTGGTAGTGAAGCATGGGCTCACATTCCGGATGAAAAACGGAAAGCATTGCAGCCTAAAAGTGAAAAGTGCATATTTGTTGGATATTCTGAAGATGTAAAAGGTTATAGACTTCTTCAACCACATTCTCATGCTATAATAATTAGAAGAGATGTTAAATTTGATGAAAATATCTTGGCCTGCGAGCCTAACTCGGCGAGTGTGCCATCTTTGGCCTGCGAGCCTGATTCGGCGTTTGTGCCTTCTTCTTCTTCTTCCAACTTTCTTGACAGGTTTCCAACTCCAGTTTCTGATGATGACAGTGAGTATGAAAATCCACTTCCGCCTGCTCATGCTCCTCCAGTTGCACCAGCACAAGTGCTTCCTCGATGGGTCCGTTCAACATGTGAAGCAGCTGGTGATCTTGCCGGTGATCCTAGAGATCAACGTCGAACACGTTCTCAGTTTCAGCGAGCCTCTTCTCTTTTGGCTCAAGTTTCCGAGAATCATGATCCAGAAACTTTTGCAGAAGCTTCAGGGAATCCAGATTGGGATGAAGCCATGGATGAAGAATATCGTTCCTTAATGGCGAACGATACTTGGGATCTTGTACCTCTTCCAAAAGGAAGAAAACTTGTCAGATGTAAATGGGTCTACAGAACTAAGTATGCATCAGATGGAAGTGTTGAAAGACTTAAGGCAAGGTTAGTTGCCAAAGGTTTTTCTCAAGTTGAAGGGATTGACTACAATGAAACCTTTGCTCCCGTCGCCAAAATGAACTCCATCCGCCTTGTTCTTTCCCTTGCCGCCTTACACAACTGGGAAGTCCATCAAATGGATGTCAAGTCTGCCTTCTTACATGGTGATTTACAGGAGGAAATTTACATGGAACAACCTCCTGGCTATGTTTAGAATAACTCTAGCCTTGTCTGTCGCCTTAAGAAATCCTTATATGGCCTTAAGCAAGCTCCTAGAGCTTGGTATGCCAAAATGGATAACTTTCTCCTTGACACTGGTTTTTCTAGATGCCATTCTAACCCCAATGTCTATACCAAGAAAGTAGGAAACCATCTCATCATACTTGTTCTATATGTTGATGACCTTATTCTTACTGGTAGTGACCCTATGCTTATAACCCATGTGAAATCCAGTCTTAAACAAACTTTTGAAATGTCAGACTTAGGACATTTGCATTATTTTCTTGGTCTCCAAGTTCTGCAAACCAAAGAAGGAATCTTTCTTTCTCAGTCTAAGTATGCTTGTGACCTTCTTCGTCGCTTTCACATGGAAGATTGTAAACCAGCCCCTTCTCCCTTCCAGTCTGGAGTCAAACTTTCTGCCACTTGTACTTCACCTGAAGTAGATGCCACATTGTATCGTCAGCTTGTTGGTAGTCTTTTATACTTGACTCATTCCCGTCCTGACCTTTCCTTTGCCGTTGGTCGAGTTTCCCGTTATATGCAGACACCTCATGAAAGTCACTGGAAAGCAGCTAAAAGAATACTTCGATATATTCGAGGTACAGTTCAGTTTGGGATTCATTACAGTACAGGGGGGAAACCTTTGTTGGTTGGTTTCACTGATTCAGATTGGGCCGGCGATCCTGATGATCGAAAGTCTACTGCAGGTTATGTTTTCAGTCTGGGATCTAGGCCTATTACTTGGGCTTGTAAGAAACAACAAGCTCTTGCTCTTTCTTCAGCAGAGGCAGAATATCAAGCAGCCGTCAATGCCAGTCAGGAAGCTTTATGGCTTCGACAGATCCTTTCAGAGTTTGGATTCGAGCAGCAGCAGCCTACTCCACTTTGGTGCGACAATCAAAGTGCCATCAAGCTTGCCAAAGATCCAGTTATACATCAAAGCAGCAAACACATTGAGCTACATATGCACTTCATCAGAAATCTTGTTCATGATCGTGTTCTCGAAGTGCTCTTTTGCCCTACAGATGATCAAGTTGCAGACATATTCACCAAGTCTCTTAAAGAAGCGAAGTTTTCTAAACTTCGATCTATGTTAGGAGTTCAGGAACTTGTCATTAAGGGGGGATAGGCTTTAATGCCTCCTTCCTTCTCCTAATAGTGTCACTTTTGTAAATCCTTCAATCCTATCCCAAGTTGTTCTTAAGGGGGGATGTTAGGATATTTAGACACTTAGGAGTTAGTTAAGATCAACTTGTGTAATATATCCGTTAGGGATAGTGTGTTTCTTTAGTATGCATTAGTATGCATTTGTATATACTTAATCCGACGGTCACGATATGTTTCCGACATAAATTGATCCAACGGCTCAACTTCTCTTAGATCAAACCTAACCTTGATCCGTGGCTTAACACCCGATTGGTCCATGATCTCTATTTAAAGAGCATGGAGGGTCATTGTTTAGTTGATCGATTATGAGAAGCTCATTTGTAACTTTCTTTCTTTGCATAATAAATTGT
Organism: Larix kaempferi; assembly: GCA_027924585.1. Taxonomy (NCBI): domain Eukaryota; kingdom Viridiplantae; phylum Streptophyta; class Pinopsida; order Pinales; family Pinaceae; genus Larix; species Larix kaempferi. Next base: position 10,096,946 of record BSBM01000428.1, read on the forward strand.
CCCGTAGAAGCTATTTGGCCGGGGCCGTGGAGTGTTTCCCTCAAGAGGGTTTAAACCACGTCAAAACATCGGTGTGTTGATCTGTGATCTATTTGTGTGAAGTGGTTGCTCTTGGTGTTCGGTCCTTTGGTAGTACCCTGTGTACCCGAACAATTCTCGTCCATTAATGTTGTAAATGTTGTTTATCTTACATTGGGTTGCATTTACTTGTTATATCATGGGCCAATGATATTGATGATGTTAATGTCGTTTATATATATTATGTACTTGTTGTATATTGGCTGTGAAGACTAATTTGCAGATTCAAGTGCACGGATTGGAAAAGATCCAACGGGGATCTACATCAAACGTTTGGATCGAGGTTGGTTACATTCTCCATTATCTTAGCATTGTCATTTATAATAGCATAGTTCTGAGAATTGAGTTAATTTATGGTAGTCAGCTGTCTGTAGTGGTCTCCCAAGCCATAGTGAGTTTTCTCCAACATAGATTTCCCTATCTGGGAGATTACCTTCCTACACTGCTTAGTTGTGATGAGGGACACTACAGTGGTGGGAAGTGTCTCTAGTATCCTATAGAGCTTCTTTCCCAAATTAATAATGACCCTACTATAACGTCCCCACCCTTGGACCCAATGCAAGGAAGGGAACTTGATGCCATTCTATGGGGCTTTTATATAAACTCAGCCATATTCATTAGACTCACAACCATAAAAGAGATGTGTGTAGATGGAAATGAAACAAACATGCACAATGGAAATGAAATCATCCACACACATATTACATGATTGTTATTCAATTTAACACAGCCAACAAATTAATACATTTGCAGAAGTAATTACATAAGAAAATACTCATCTTGATGTAATGTTGTCCCAACAACTAGCTATGTCGCTGCAACGTTCCTCCCAACCATAGGTCTCTTCCCAGCCTATATTATCTTAGCACTCAGAGACCACCCTCGAGCTGGGCATGATATCTACAAGGAACTTGGGACTCTCAAACCCTGCATGGTCAAAGCAATGGATACCCATCTCAATCCCAACATTCTTTTACACACAGCAGCTCAAAACTGGCATGGATACACAATTCAACCATGGATCCATAGAATAGGGTCTATGGGTTTTCCCCAAAACGTGGGCACACCAAAAACGGATTGTGGGAAGAGGGAATCAACCCCAGGGAAGAAAACTGATTTCTCCCACAGATGTATGAGCATTCGGTGGGCCAAAATGGCCTCAATTGAATGCCAAATCATTTCCCCTCTCTTCCCCACTGTTAACCACAAAAAAAATGCCCTTCCCAGCTAGAAAAATGAAGGTAAACACAGGAAATTCATGGAGGGAAATGCCCAGGAAGCTTTGAACTCGTGAGAGAGAAAGACTGATGGTTGAATAATGGCCTGGGGAGCAATTTAGTGGCCCTTTTCTTTCCCAAGAATACAAACATGAAAAGCTAGGAAGGGCGGCTTTCCCATACTCGAATTTGGACAGCCATACCTCCCCTTCCCCAAGGCATTAACTACCTCAACCAACTCTTGGGAGAAATCAACGATTGGGTACAAAAGTCAACATGGGTAGTTGAGGGTTCATGGGTTCTCTCATTGCCACTTGGATTGACTTGATTAGCTCAAGGGTTTGAATATTTCCCCTCCCAATTCCTTGTAACATCATGGCCCCATCTCTTGTTGCATTACATAGCTAGTTGTGGGCATTTATATTAAAATGCATATTTACAATTCCCATGGTTCACTAGCACATGGGTAGCATAATATCAAATACTTTCCTCTTCTAGATTGAGTGTTCACTAGCGGGGCCTTGGCCTTGAGCTCCACGCTATAGCCCAAAATATTACAAGGGTCAAAATGGGGGACATTACATTCCCTCCCCTTGGAATAACACCGTCCTCGGTGTTCCAATACCTAGGAATACATACATGCTATATACATGTCCAAAATTCACAAAATATGGCAGGTCTGTCCCACATTTCACCCTTTTCTTGGGTTTTCGGGATCAAGTCCTTTGGCCTTCACAAACTGTTCCTGCTGGTCGGGACTTTCTAGCTCTACATGAGGGCATTGTTCCAAAACAATCCCTTCCCTTTCCCTTACTGATTTCTCCTAGAATTCTTTTTACCTCTTTTTGCAGATGAATAGAGTCCTGCAAAACTTTGTGGTTCATCTCATTCTGTTGCCTCTGTAGCTTGAGCATCTCTCCAAGATTTTCTTGGGTCCTAGCAATTGTTTGAAGAATACTTTTAGCCAACTCTAATAGCCCTCGGTCTACTTCCATGGTCAATGGAAACAACTGACCACACTCTACTTACTAGCAAAACTTTCTTGTGCCCATTGCAACCAGTGGTTTCAATTTCTTACCTGTGAAATTCATCATGGAAATTCTTTGTTAGGACAAGCATAACATGAACATTAAAATTAGTCAATTATTTTCCCAACTGACATGGAATGTCCACGCTTTATTCATGGTACTTCCACACTTTCATGCTTTCCAACATACACATGAACTCATTCATGTTCATTCTTTCACAGGAAATTTACTATTTCAGCATTCACAATTCATTTCAAGCAATTAAACACAATCTATTTTCATCCATGACATGCACTCAACAATCTTTTGTTTTATAAATGCATCAATCGAAAGGAAAGAGAAGAGTAGGATTTTCTCCCTCTTAGTCTTGTTCCATTATGGAGCTACACCGTCGCTATGGTTTCATGCTCCTTAGTCTCTTTCACTTCGATGTGAATTCTTTGACTTTCCTTTCTTGGCTATGACACTTAGTGTCTAAGGTCTGTCTAAGGATTTTCAACTAGGAACCCTCCTCCATAGTTGCCCACAGAATGTTTGGCTGCTATGACCCACTCATGTCCACTAGCACCATCTTTCATTACTGCTCATACTGAGCTCTTTAGGATGGTCACATGCCCATCTGCATCCCTATGATGACTTCATAGTCCTTGCTTCCAACAATACCGACACTCAAACATTGAATCAATTCACATGTTTAGTTTATTTCCATAGGGCTTATCTCTAAACAAGAGTTTAGGAAATCATAACCAAATCATATACACACGTATATTCATAAGTAGGAAGATGCAAGGTAAACAAATACTTATCTGTATTGGATGTCTTCACTTTATTCCACGAGATCCTTCTTTGCTTTTCAAGCCTTGGATTTCCCATGGACACAATTATGAATGTTGGGCCAACATGTAGGCTACTCCACAATCATTCAAATAGGCAATGCTAGGCCAGTACGCTGACTGGGTTTATCAATCATTTCCTTTAGCAATATGCTAGGCCAGTGCTCCGACTAGTTTTATCAATTGTTTAAGGGGTGTTAGGCCAGCGTACACGCTGCTTTACCATATCAAGTAGTTAATGCCCAACTAGTCACTCTCTGGACTTATCAAGAACTTTATAGCATTCAACCAGCTACTCCCTGGATTTCTCAATAATTTATATCGCCCACTCATTTACTCTCTGTATTTTACCAGTAATTTATAGTTCTTTCGGGGTCTTGATTTCCTACAATGACCAAGGTTTCCATAAAGAAACAATAGCATATCAGCTTAGCTATTAGAAGACTTATACCTGAAATCTTCATTATTCCAAACAAGACATAAATGAAAATGAATACTTATCTATGTTGTGAGTTTCCCCTCTGGTCCACAGGGTCCTGCTTCACTTTGCAAGACTTGGAATCACCAATGGACTTTGATGTAGTTAATTCTTAACCAGTACACCTCCCCATCGGCTAGATTTACCAAGAATTTGGTGGTGCCCAACCAGTCCCATACCTTGTTGGCCCTCTCCAGTGCCGAGCCAGCACATTCATCTCAGTCCTCGACCAATGGAAGGAAACTGTGCCACCTAACCATTATAGGTCAAGGCTCTACTATGGAGCCATTGGCATCTCAAAGTTTTTAGTCAGTCTTGGTGCTTGCCCTCCTACTGCTGACCCAATAGGCATCTCAGGATTTTTAGTCAGTCTTGGCGCCCGCCCTCCTACTGCTGACCCAATAGAGATTTTATGCCTTCACCAATGTCACCACACATTCTTTCACCATAACCCTTCATACCCACATCAACTCTTCATTCATACAAGAACGCCACTCCTTCTATTGTGCAAATCGGTGGTTCCTTTTAGGAACTTTATAGGTGACTTTCTTGACTGTAGGTTAACATGGCCCCACTCACATAAGGATGATACCCCTTTTCACTACACAGCTCCCTGGGTTTGTCCATCCCTTCTAGTATTATTTAGTGTGAGCATAGAAAGGTTACCAATTCCTATACAGTCCTTCTGCGTACCCTTCTTCACTTTGCCTCTTATTGTGCAATACCAATTGGCATTTGTGTAGGCTAACAACACAAGAAGAATAAGCAGGCTTATCAGTATTGCTTCTCAAAATTGTATCCACATTCCATAACATTCACTATCAAGTATTGAAACACCAGGAATGCGTCCATTCCCTTAAGGTGTAGTCAATATTGACAACCCTATCAGGACTCAGCAACAGAAAAGGTGTGCACCCCCTGTCCGATGTGAGCCATGTAGGCCCTAATCATACTCAAGTAGGCTGAAATGAGATATATAAATAAATTAGAGCATGCTCTGCATATTAACCCTAATAATTTAGACATGCATGTTCTTATCTAGGGTCACAGAATACTCATTCATTTTTGCAGGTGTATCTTTTCTCCATTTGCGAAGAATGGGGGATCTCTTCTCTGAGTCAACAGTTCTTTGGTTTGCCACCCCAATCTTTCCACGTTCCATAGTCCACACATGCCTTCTTGGCATAGATTTACCATCTCACTCATGGTTTTCAATCATACAGCTCAGTTGAGATGTCATTCTTAAAATATGAAATGGTGTTTCACCTGAAACCCATTTCCAAAGCATGGGGTCCTTCCCATGGAGTTTGGCTTCTGCAGGTCATCACACATGGTCTTTCTGCAATGTGTCTTCCTGGCACATTTATCAAATAGCCAAACAGTCAGCAGCATTTAACAATAATCATTCAATGGCATTAATAATTAAATTCAAGTATGAATTTGCAATTCTGTCCTCTATAGAAATTGATTTTCTTAGCCATGAGTCTTCTCTCATATCGTTTGGCTCTTTCTCATGGTAGATTCCAATCTTCATCATGGACTTACCCACATTTTCCATGCCCAAAACAATCTACCTGAAATCTGAAACTTCAATTAGGAAAACGTTTTGTAAGTCTCTTGTGCATATAATATTTCATTGTTGCAACAGTCACTGAAGTGATCTTAGAATTAATATAACACTCAATAACTCAAACACCCTCAGCTATTAACATTTGGAATGCAACAAAATATATATATATATGCATCATCATCATAATAAAATTGCAAGACACAGTCACATCATTTATTCAATTTAATGAAGGTTTATATACTCATCAATTCATAGCTGTATCATTTTATGCAACTCATGTCTACCTTCTATATTCAATCATTCTCCTACATTCACAGTAGCTCATGAAATGGTCTCAAGATTAACAATAGTTCACCATTTCTTCTACCATCTAAGTGTAATGAAACATACACCACAACCCTGCATTCACATAATGCATCTCGACATGTGCACCCATACCCATGCATGCACATTACAATACTCACATAATCTTTTAATGTGGACCCACTCAATGCATAACCGCGAGATTGTACAAAATATTTTTAATGCACATCCCCTCAATGCAACTTTGCATTAATTTATGGATACTATGCATTCAAACATATTATGGCCTAACCATGCCTATTTCATATGGAATACACTACAACAGGACCATAAGTCATCACTTGCTTTGGTTGTTAAACTCACAACCAACATACACAAATGGCATGATATAATTTCATATGAATGCATTGAGGTTTCTAAGAAACTATATGGTGTGAGGCTCCTTGCCTTCATTTACCCACACCTGACCATACTCGGTAGGTTAACATTCACATTCAGGCACTTAGTCTCACATGCAAACAATTTGACATAGTTTAAACATAGTTGAAGGGATCTCACCAAATCCTCTTTCAACATTCATGCAATTAAGCATAATTAACCATTACCTACATGGTTGTTATTAACATCGCTTGATGTTACCTGATCAGTTAGCCTCTTACCAATGCTACACAGTCCTTTTTCCAACCTCATGATCATAGATTTGTTGCACCCTCCTTTCTTCATAAGGTTGTTGGTCATATGCAACAATCATTATCCACATCTTTAGCCATGCTTCGGTTGTCTTTGGTCCTATAACCATTGCAAACACGACTAGTTATTTAACAACCACCATAATCATCGTTAAGTGGCTCATTGCATATGAAAAACCTCACTATTCTACCAATATGCAATGTCATATATAGACACAAGTATTTTTACATGCACTGTGCAATGTTTATCAATATGCCATCTAGTGCATATTCATTTCAGCTATCTAATCTCTTACATTTTCAATCATGCTTCTATGGTCTGATTCATACAACCATTATCAACAACATTACTGGTGATCAACCATAAGCAATACCATTAATGGGCTATTGCATGTGTACTTTCACTACCTTTACCCATATACAACATCATGCTCATGCATAAGCAATCCACATGCACCATGCAATCATTCTTTAATCATGCCCACTAATTCATATGCATTACTCTCTTGCATTTCCAGCATCCCTATGCCATAATTTTCAATATATAAAACTCGGGAAATATAAATACAGTAACAAGAGAGGAGTTAAGGAATTCTCCTTTTTCAATTTCCCCTCATGACATGGAGTTCCTCCTCCACATCATAGCTGATCCTTTTCTTGGCTTCCCTACCAAGCATACAAGCAATCATTAGCTATGATCTCCTCATGAATTAGCAATTCAATATATATATACATAAGTATATAACATTTATTCTTGCTATTTTTCAAACATGCAATTCTTATACTATAAACAGAAATAGTTTAAGGTGAGGAACTTCCCTCTTATTAACAATGCCTTGCTACTCCCATTGCTCTTCCGCAATGCATATCATAGCCAATTACTTTTAATAAGGATTCCACAAACCTTCCATGCAATTCATGCTTCTCATCCCAATAATGCATTTCACACTTTCAACGACTACCTCCGGGGATCAAGGCGGCTTGCCCCCTTGTGGCTTCCAATCTGGCACATAAGTTCTATGGCATTTTTCAACTTTCGGCACCTGAAAAATTTCATTGGAAAACGGCTGAAATTCCCTGTTTCGGCGGACTTGGAAATTCTATTCTAACCCGTTGCTGACAAACTCGCCCATCTCTTCTGCCTTTGCGGAGCAACTCGCCCATCTCTTCCGCCATTGCGGAGAAACTCGCCCATCTCTTTCGACACTGCGGCGGAAACTCACCAACTTTTTCCACCGTTAACACTTAGAAAAATTTTGAAATTTTTCGGACCAACTCATCGAGTCCTTCCACCATTGTGGACCAACTCATTGAGTTTTTCCACCATTGCGGACCAACTTGTCGAGTTCTTCCGGTCGAAAACTCAGCTTTTCCTTCCGTCACTGCAGCGGAAACTCGCCAATTCCTTCCGATGCTGCAGCGGAAACTCACCAAACTTTTCCGCCATTACGGCGCAAACTTGCCAGCTTCCTTCGACATTGCAGCACAAACTCGCCAACTTCCTCCGACATTGCGGCGTAAACTCACCAACTTTTTCCGCCATTGCAGACGAACTTGTTGAGTTTTGCCGCTGTTGCGGATGAACTCTCCGAGTTCTTCCGGTTTGGCGAACTTAAAAAAATTTCCAGTCGACCATTTCAGCAAAAACACGTCAGTTCCTTCCGCCGTTGCAGACGAACTCACTGAGTTTCGCTGCCGTTGCGGATGAAAACTCGTAAGTTATTTTCGATACAGACTTACAAAAATTTGAAAGTTTGAAATTTTTCTTAATGGTCTGTGCTGGGCAGGAAGCATACTTACCTTTACAACTGTGATAGGTAGCCCATGAAGGCCCAATGCTACAACCATCATCTCTCATACCAAATGTAACGTCCCCACCCTTAGACCCAATGCAAGGAAGGGAACTTGATGCCATTCTATGGGGCTTTTATATAAACTCAGCCATATTCATTAGATTCACAGCCATAAAAGAAATGTGTGCAGATGGAAATGAAACAAACATGCACAGTGGAAATGGACTCATCCACATACATATTACATGACTGTTATTCAATTTAACACAGCCAACAAATTATTACATTTGCAGAAGTAATTACATAAGAAAATACTCATCTTGATGTAATGCTGTCCCAACAACTAGCTATGTCACTGCAACGTTCCTCCCAACCGTAGGTCTCTGCCCAGCCTATATTATTTCAGCACTCAGAGACCACCCCCGAGCTGGGCATGATATCTACAAGGAACTTGGGACTCTCAAACCCTGCATGGCCCAAGCAATGGATACCCATCTCAACCCCAATATTCTTTTAGACACAGCAACTCAAAACTGGCATGGATACACAATTCAACCACGGATTCATAGAATAGGGTCTATGGGTTTCCCCCAAAACGTGGGCACACCAAAAATGGATTGTGGGAAGAGGGAATCAACCCCAGGGAAGAAAACCAATTTCTCCCACAGATGTATGAGCATTTGGTGGGCCAAAACGGCCTCAATTGAACCCCAAATCATTTCCCCTCTCTTCCCCACTGTTAGCCACAACAAAAATGCCCTTCCCAGCTAGGAAAACGAAGGTAAACATAGGAAATTCATGGAGGGAAATGCCCAGGAAGCTCTTAACTCGTGAGAGAGCAAGATTGATGGTTGAATAATGGCTTGGGGAGCAATTTTGTGGCCCTTTTCTTGCCCAAGAAGCCAAACACGAAAATCTAGGAAGGGTGGCTTTCCCATACTCGAATTTGGATAGCCATACCTCCCCTTCCCCAAGGCATTAACTACCTCAACCAACTCTTGGGAGAAATCAACGATTGGGTACAAATGTCAACATGGGTAGTTGAGGGTTCATGGGTTCTCTCATTGACACTTGGCTTGACTTGATTGGCCCAAGGGTTTGAATATTTCCCCTCCCAATTCCTTGTAACATCATGCCCCCATCTCTTGTTGCATTGCATAGCTAGTTGTGGGCATTTATATTAAAATTCATATTTACAATTCCCATTAATCACTAGCACATGGGTAGCATAATATCAAATACTTGCCTCTTCTCGATCGAGTGTTCACTAGCGGGGCCTTGGCCTTGAGCTCCACGCTAGGAATTATACATAATATGCATACATTATTTATATTATAGCCCAAAATATTACAAGGGTCAAAATAGGGGACATTACAACTACGAGGTCTAGAATCACACACAAACTTCAAGCGAGGAAACATAACCTCATATTTGAAGGGATTGATCCTGTAGGAAAGGTGACACTGTTGACTAACGCAACTGTCTTGTCCCTGTATCAACCAATCGATGTTTTATGGTTGGCGATGTGGAACCGTTAGAAGCTTCAATATTTTGATGACCTCGACCGAGATGAGGTTTTTATGGCTACCACTATCAACAATGAAGTGTAGCATAGTTCCTTTCACCCACAATTGTGAATGGAAGAGGTGCTCCCCTTCCTCAGTCTCCTCTGACTCTTCTGGTTGAATATTTGCACTTGCGATGGTGGAACTAGGTTCTAGGTCAATGATCTACTTTCCCTTTTCTTTCTCTCCATCAGGTTTTGAGTCAGAATCTGGATCTACGGATTTTGTCTCGGACAACAAGGAGTTTTTTGAGTGGCACTCATCAGTGTTGTTCCAAGGGATCTTGTTGAATTCACACCACTTTCCAGTGTCCTTCTTTGATTTCCCATTAACCTTCTTTTCCTATGGCTTGGGATGGTTTTCAGGGCTTTGGCCTTCCTTTCTCTGTCCTTTGCTTTTTGAATTAGGGCCACCTTTTCCAGGCTTATGCTGCTGATTTGCAGACCCGAAATCCTACTTATTGTTTTGCTTAAAATTCTTCTCGATCTTGACAGCGTATATATAAGCTTCTCCTAGTGAGGATATGTCCAGGAAATCCATCACTATCTGAATGTACCTGTGCAGGCCACAACAGTACTTTAGGACCAAGTGTCATTCAAAGTATCAAATACACAGCTTGTAGCGCTGGGTATGGAACATGTTGGTAAACTCTAGCACTATTTGGTCTCTCTCCTAACGCAAAGTTGTCCATCTCATGTACTGGTCATCATAGTTTCCAATAGGGTAGAATTATTCCTTGACGACATCGACAAAATCCTCCCAAGTGGGATCTGTCTTGAATAGTTTAGACCCATTGTAGCTAGGGTTTTACCCCTAGCTTGTGCAAATGAGCACCTACTAAGGAGAATGGACTCCTTAGTAGCAGTTCAATAAATGTAAATTATTAAGCTAAAACAGAAATAGAAACTACTCTAAAACATGTGCATGAAAAATAAACAACAATTTGTAAACAAGGGTTTTGTATTAATATTACCTTCAATGTGAAGGTTGATGAAGCTCCTTGCAATGTCCAAGAGGGTTGCTCCAAGCTCCAATGTGCTCCTTCTCTTTCTCCAATGGTGGGGATGGGCCAAAAGAGGCTCTCAAGGTGAAAGTAGTTCAATGGTGAACTAGGGTTTCGAGAGAGATTTTGGCAGAGTAAGAGTATATTTGATTGTGGATGTGAAATAAGGGATCTCCATCACCTATTTATAGTTTTTTGGTGGTGGAGTGCTGACCCATGGTTTTGGGAACCACATGATTTAGGACAGCTGTATAGGGTTTTTTCCTCCTTTTCCTCATTATTTTATATTTTTTATTCCCTTTTTAGGGGATTTTTACTATTTTTGGAGGAAAAAGGGGTTTTTTAGCCTTTTTGAGGCTATTTTGAGGGTTTTGTGGCCTTTTGGAGGCATTTTAGGCCTTTTGGGGGCTTTTTAGTGAGATTTTTTGGGTTTTCAAGGGAAATATGGTAGGAAAATGGACAAATGAGCCATGTAATGTGGTAGATGAGGTAGTGAACACTTTTTGGGTGTTAACAAATTGCCCCCTGATGTGCGAGGGCAGGAGCTCATCGTATGGCCGATGGACATCATAAGTCATGAATGGTTTTCCTGGGGTGTGGAGAGAAGAGGAGAAACAAACTGAAGCCCGGAACAACGATCCCGAACAACTGCAAGGACTAAAAGTACATAATCTCAATAATGGATGAGGAATCATCTGATGATATGGACGAGGCAGGCATTCCCATGCTCGTATCAGGATATAACATAACAATAACAATGGGGTCCAAAAAATGGAGACCTGAAATATACATGACCTCAAATACTGACTGAGGAATAATCTCAATATATGGACGAGGCGGGCATACCCATGCTCGTATCAAAATACATAAATAGAACTGTAAGGCCCGAAAAGGGGGACCTGTAAATACATAGATAACCAATGTGTACATCATAAGTGTCCAGAGGGGACACAAATCTGGGACATACTACTGGGCTGATCATGTGTGAACTGAAGAACAGGTGCACTGGAACAATCAACAGTGCTGCTGACTGGGGTACCAGAGGAAATGATGAGCTGCTGGATCATAATGACTAGGAGCAATAACCTCGATGGTACACTGAACTGGAATGGAACTGGGTACTCAAGGAAGCATATAGCTAGATGGCTTCCGAATACAAACGCCAACGCAGCCCGGACATCCACGGGAACATATAACTGGTCGTTCCGAAGTGACTCACCAATGTGCTAAAGTCAGGGGAAATCCATGGTCTTTGACAAATAATGTAAAGGATGTAACCCTACGCAATTCTCGACGATGCGATCAAGGTGCTGAAGTCGAGCATGTGAGAAACAACCACTCAGAGAGGCAATGATGACTCCTCTCAGAATGATCCATAGGCACTTACCACAGATGGTGATAAGTCCAAGGCGTAGGGACCTCTGGGCCTATCCTCTGTAATAGAGGGGCTGTCATCGATAGAGGGAGACCTGCAACTATCAAGGCAATGATGTTTCCTTAACAGGAGCGCGAGGTGTAGAACCGAAATGTGATAGTATTGATGGCCGGACTAACCAAACTGGGGGGGAACAACTCGGCAAGTAGAGTGGGTGGACTCACACTTCCTTTGTTCAGAGTATGATAATGGGAATGATCTGGCAGCATATGAAATTGACTGAGGGGAAAGGGATCATAGCTGTATTGGATCGGGGAGGGTGACTGGTCTGAGGGAGACTCAAGCGGCTATAAAATGGCGGTAGACTGCAGAATACTCTGAACAAAGGCGACCTGATTGGGGGTGCTTCCGAGATGATCGATCATAGTTCCAGGAGGCACGGGAGGAGACTTCTTCATGGGTTAAGGGACTAGAAGAAGTTTGTGTAAAATGATACTGTCGTGTGGATTTTACGAGCCCAGGACAGTTCATGCTCGTGGTTGCTTTCAATTTTAAGGAGTCTGAAAGTGATAAGAAGACTCTGAAATGATGGAATGGTACTGTCGTGTGGATTTTACGAGCCCAGGACAGTGCATGCTCGTGGTTGCTTTCAATTTTAGAGAGTCTGAAAGCAAATAAGAAGACTCCAGGGGGTTGCTTTTTCGTAGATTTAGTCTCCAAGGCCCAAAGAAGCATAAAAGGATGCAATGAAGAACTCTTCTAGCCGGTGTGACTAGAGTATTCCTTTTTTGTAATTAGTCTACCAGGTCCGGAAAAGGGTTAAACTTATACCAGATAGATGCCCTTTCAGGTATTTTAACGAGCATCAAAGGAAGCAAGATTGCTTGGCGATCTTTTCATTCTTTTAGGAGTCAGAAAAGAGCTTAACGGAAACTCCCAAAGTGCCTTTTTCGTAAAGGACTTGTCCGGCCCGAAAAAGGGATAAAATTATACCGAACAAAAGGAATGGCCAGGCAAGGAGGAAGTGTTCAATCAAGGATCAGTAATGATGACCAAAAATGAGGGTAGGGGGGGAACACTGGTGGGCCTCCTTGCGGGGTGAGTGAAATGGTGGCAAAATAACGAAATATTTGCAGTATGACAGGAGTGAATGGCTCATGTAAAAGTGTGGCACAATCCGATGGCGGTCGATGTGGCACACAAACCGAGGCAGCAAGGTGTCGGGACACAATGTTGAAATTGTACCAGGTGAGAGCGAGAAATGATCTCAAGCATCATCACGAGCTCGAAAAAATGAATCCGGCGATATAAAGGGTGTCAAAAATGGGTAACAGCCGATGTGGCACGTACACCGAGGTGACAAGGGCATTTTGGAAAAATACCCAAAAAATTGGGGGGTGAGAGCGAGAAATGATCTCAAGCATCATCACCAGCTCGGAAAAATGAATCCGATGATATAAAATATGTGAAAAACGGAAAGCCTGGGAGACAAGTAGCTGGGAGTCGAGGAACACATGAAGGTGACATATGCCCATCTGGAGGGAAGCAGTTAGGAGACCGGTCATAGCATCATACTCCGCCTGGTTATTGGTAGCAGTGCCTATACATATTCCGTCAAGGTGAATCATCTCATTGGAAGGGGAGTGCAAGACCCATGCTGCAGAAGCCAGGTTGGGAGACCAGCGGCTTGCGCCATCAGTGAAGCCAGTGTAAGAAGGTGGAAGATGGTCCATCTGTGATCATGCAGAAATGATGAATGTCAGATGATGGTAAAAAAGGTGAAAAACAAAAAGAGAGCAAACTGTACAATGCAGACCAATGAGGCCGCGGTTTCATTTATGGGTAAAAACGCTTAAGATACAACCCATTATGGGGGTTGCGCAAAGGATGGCCTTCGAAGTCGGCTAAGATGTATGCCCCCTTGCTGAGGCAGGTCTGCACGATGTAAGGGCCTTGCCACATGGATTCAAACTTCCCTTTGCCAGTTTTGTCATGGGCTTGGTCATAGGCGAGGACGAGGTCCCCTTCATGGAAAGTTCCAGGGTGAACATGTTTGTCATAACCAGCTTTGGAGCGGTTTTTGGTAGCTTCGATGTTCTGGAGAGTGGCACGACGGTCTTCATCAGCTTGTTCGAGTGTCAGCAAACACTGCTCGAGGGGGGAAGTGAAGATATCATGGAACTCTTGGAAGAGTTGTTTGTAGTCCTCAATCTCCTGCTCGCTGCAGGAGGCTCCTAAAGTGATGAGTTCAAGGGTCTCAATCGTAGCTTTAACAGCTGGGAGCTTTGAGGGATGAATGGGACATTGTTTCTGAAGAACGGGGGGTACATCAGGCCATGTGTCAATTTGGTGCTCTATAATGGCGGGTTCAAGACTGGGCATTTCGGTATAGGACCAAGCAAAGACATCACGGAATTCTCGGAAGAGTTTTCGGTACTCCTCAATCTCTTGTTCACTGCAGAAGGCTCCTAAGGTGATGAGTTCAGGGGCACATCCTGGGGCAGCGATATCAATTTGGAGGATAGGTGAGATGTTGGCCATGTTACCCTCCTCGAAGGCGTCAGGAGTAGGAATAGGGTCCTTGAACCAGTCGACCTTGGTGGGAAGGAAGTCTTTGGATTCAACCGTGAATTGGGTAGCTGTGCTAGAGGAAGGTTCTTCTGGAATGAAGTAGGAACGATGATGCATATCATCCTAGGGATAATCCGGGGCGGTGAGGGCCTCGAGAATCTCCTCATCAGTACGGAAAGTTTGTGTCATCAAATCGGTTGACGAGGGGGTAGTGGTTGAAGAGATCATATAAATGGTATTAACCTCTCCTGAATGGGAAGAGACAGGGGGGTAGATCTCCTCAATAGTGGGTGGTGCCGTCTCAAGATCCAGATTGTTCATCTCATAGAGAGCCTCTCTGTAATCTGGGAGATCGGGACAATGATGGGAGTAATGCCCGTAAACACCGCATATAGCACAGGGCTGGTTGGTACGCAGGGATTTGTCTTTAGGCTTAGGAGTGGGGTTTAGTTCGACAGTTGGGATGTTGGGGTCATCGTCGAGCATCTGCATGTGTTTCTGTAGGGCTGGTAACTATGGACACTGGTGAGTCGCATGGCCCAACTCATCGCACAGCGAGAATTTAGGAGGAGCGCGAAACACTGGAGGGTTTTTTACTGTCTTGGGAGGTGGTATAGCAGTGTAAGGTTGTGGCCCTCTGCCCCCAGTGGGTTTGGGAGTAGGAGGGGGAGTCGTGGACGACGAAGGGGTAGAGACACCGGGAGGTGGCTGAGTGGTAGTAGCCATGGGTTGCACCGGTTGGAGGATGACGTCTGGTGTCGGCGGGCGAACGGGAGGTGAAAGATACCATACGGGTAATCCCAAAGTTAACCCAGGGAGGCTAAGGGTAGCCATGACCGAGGCGCTTACTACGCCCGATGGAGGGACTAAGAAGGGGATCGTATGGATAGGTGTAACACCAATGTGGCTAGGTAGCAATGGTGGTTTAGGCAACAAGGGTGGTTGATTATTAGGTGGTTGGTTATCGTGGGACAAGGTACATAAGTCAGACACTTTGGGCGTAGATGACGGGGGGGAATGGATTGAAAGGTGGAGGTCATCGGCGTGTCTGAGTAGACTCCAGGCCCCGTAGAGGAAACACACGAGGTGGTGGCACGAGAAACAGGTTGTTCAACCATGGGGAGAACATTTTCAGGTCCCGCGGGAGCACTGGGATCATAGTAGGTGAGCTGGTCAACCTTAACCACGCGTCCCTCATGGGGGAACATCATGGTGCGAAAAACAGAAGAGGCAACCGCTCGCATGGCATACATGTAGTTGCGTCCAAGTAAAAGGTTATAATCCAATTGGGCATTGATTACCTTGATGTCGATAAGGACGGTTTTACCACCTAACTGGACGGGGACATTGGGTAGGATGCCTTGGGGCTGGGCCGACCAGCCGTCGTAGGCACGTAATGCAGTGGTGGACTGCTGGAGAGTAGGGGATCCCAACTTCTGCCATACGAATGTAGAGATAACGCATGTGGAGGCACCTTCATCGATGATGCATCGATGGATGACAAGATTCCGAACGGAAACAGAAACTTGGAATGCTAAGGAGGAAGGCAGGCGTGGCTCGGATTGGTCCAAATAAAATGCCATTAAATTCGAATCATGTGGGTCAATCGCCCCAATGGCGGATAGTAGAGTCTTGCGCTGAGAAGGGCAGTTCTTCAAGACTTCTAATGCAGAAATGGCTGCGGGAGATTGGGCTAAGTCATCGACGATGTTGTAGTTTGACGCAGCCCGCGCATTGGGGTTATTATTGATACGGTGAAGCGAGAAACGAGGTGCTTTGGGAGCACCCTCTAGTGGAGGCGGGGCTATGCGTAATGCCTGATCGGTGGGATGGGCATTAGGGGTTTTCTCAGCAGGAGGGGCTTCAGTGGTGGAGCCATATTGGTTCCGATGAGTCTAGAGGTTAACGTCAGCTGATGACATCATCAACAAGTGGTGGGTTCCCGAGTCAAACATGGGTTGATCGGGAGCAGCGTACGTGATCTGTTGTTGGGGTTGCACATTGGCTTGAGGGGGAGCCAACGGCTGAGCGTTCACTACACCTTGGGTTGGTAAGGGGTTTTGCAGAACCAAAGGAGGCTGCTGAGGCTGGGGGGGGTTAGGTGGTGCCTGAGGAGCTGCATGCCCTTGGAGATGGGCATCATCAACCCAAAGTTGGAGAGCTCACTCCAAATGTGGGCAAGCATGTGTATAGTGGCCATATACCCCACAAATAGAACAAGGGTGGTTTGTTCGCAAATTGGGGTTTTTAGCCTGCTTGGGTAGGCGATCAGGGTTTTGGTTAGCAGGGACCGCATTATTATTGTCAGGAGGATTCACCGGTTGACCAGCTTGATCTGCAGGTTGGTTGTTCCCATGATTACGGCCCTTGCTACAGTTTTGTTGGCCCTGGTTGCGTTGGTTGTTCTGGTTCTGCTGTGGATTTTGTTGGGCGTAGACTTGCCCTTGGGCAGCAGGTGGGTTCTGAGGTTGCGCAGGTGCAGGAGCAGGCTGTGGGGGATGATATGCAGGTGGAGGCTGAGCAGGTGCAGCAACTTGAGGAGGTTGCTGATATGGCTGCGGAGCAGGTTGTGGGTTTGCCGCGGGGGCTGCCTGTGGCAAATAATAAGCGGGTTGGGCTTGTGAAGGCGCAGGAGCTGGGGCAGCCTGCTGATGGTAGTAAGGCTGAGGTGCGACTGGGGGGGCATAAGCGGGAGTCACAGGACCGAAGCACTGAGGAGGACATGAGGGTCCATGGTGATGGTGATGTGTCATGGGAGCATACGAGTTGGTTGCTCTAGACTGTGAGGTAGCCCGTGAAAGGTCGGGGCCAGGGGTAGGGCGTGCAATGGAAAATGGTTGAGGATGCGAAGAAACACGGCCAATGATACCGTCTGCAGCGTGGGATGCCCCCGATGCATCGTGCTGGGAGGACTCGCCGCGAGGGGCATCAGGTATAATGGTATAAAGGTAACCCGACTGGGCGTAAATGAGGTCGAACTGTTGGGCCTTAAGGATGGCCTCTTCTTCAGACTGGGGTCTTTCTGATGCCACATCCTTAGCAATAACAGGGAGAAGGGATTTGAGGAACCAATCTAGGAAGATACGGTCGTCTAGTTTGATCTTGCATAAGCTACGGCGTCGACGCCACTCATGGATGTGGTCCGTGATATGGGTAGCCATGTTTTGTCTACAAGATAGGAGGATCTCAACGCCCACGTCATAGCGGACAGGAAACTGGAAGAACTGCAGGAAGGTCGAGGCAAGGGAAGCAAAGGTGGCATGGGTCCCATGGGGTTGTTCGATATACCACTTGGCTGCAGAGCCAGTGAAGGTGCGCTGTAAGAGACGAAGGCGAACAGAGTCGTCCAATATGGAGTTGGAGGAACACCATAGGTGGAAAGACATGATATGGTTTTGTGGGTCCTCATCGGCCTTGCCCTCGAACTTAGGGATGTCAGAGGGGATCTTGGTAGGCATATAAGGCCATGCAGGGTCATGTCGGATAGGGTCGTTGGTCAATCTGGCCAAGTCAGGTAGGTTGAGGCTAGCCATGAATGGCAAACGGGAAGAAGGGTGTGACACAGTAGTGGGTTGGACCAGGTTAGGGCCCATGCCCCCAAGTGGAGGGACAGGATTTGGGATGGTGCCCCCAAGTGGGGGAACTGAGGTAGTATAGGATGGGCCTACACCACCATGGGTAGTGTGAGCCACTAATGTAGTGGGGATAGGTATTCCCGCTGCGGGAATAGGTACCGTGAGGGGAACGGTAGATGGGGGCCCCATGGAGGGCATACCCAAAATAGGTGTAGTAACTGGTGTAGTGGTGGATGTGCCACCAATGGTCCCTATAACAAAAGGAGTGGAAGTCGTGCCAGCCATGGGGCTAGTGGGGACAGTGTAAATAGGGTTCTCAGACTCTTCGTCAGAATCGGAGGTAAAGTAAGGAGCGTCAATATCTGGTGACGGAGTCCTATGTCGCTAACGAGTGGATTCAAGTGACAAGGCTCTAGATCTGTGATGAGTGGTATCAATGGATGATGATCGGAATCTATGACAGGCGGTGTCAAGAGAACTGTGCTGTGGGGGCTTGCCCCTGAGGCGCCGAGAATGTCTCGGGGACTCAATGGTGACAGATGGTGTCAAATCTATGTGGGTTGAGGTGAGTATAAAAACAGCTCAAAAAATCCTAATGCAACCGAGTGTGCAGAAGGAGAGCTCAAAAACAAGGCACTCAGGCCAACAACCAACTCAAAACACCCAATGCAACAGCTGTGCTACAATAGGTGGAGTATCAACAAAGATGGTCAGAATACCAACAAGCAGCAGGTTTCCTAAAAATAAAAAATGGTGGACTCACTAGACCAAAGGGAGGCAAAGGAGCATGCAAACACCTAACTAAAAGTATTCTGACTCAACTAAACATATCCTCTGCAAGGTGATGAAATCCAAGTCAGACAATATGAGTAGGAAAGCCAAGTGGCTATGATATCCCCCTACCGGGAGGGACACCGGGTAGTCAATCCTAGAAGAATGGCAACTAAGATACCCCGTTCATGACACATCTAGAAAGGTGAATCTGTTGTTTAGTTCGTTTACCGCAATAACCCTATACAGGGATATCCCACAAACCGTGAAAGGTAGCCCTTCGATTACTGAATGGAGTGCGGTATTCCACTCAAGCCTCCGGAACCAGTCTCCCGACTTCAACCCTCCTAAGGGAGAGGCCCTCTGATAAACTGGTCGTGACCATGCCAAAAAGTACTAGGGGATTTTGGTTCCCTATTTGGACAACAACTATGTCTCAAGTGAAAGTAACCGAGGGGTGTTATTGGAAGCCTATCCCCCCGATCCTACCTAACTACAATGATTCTTTTGTGTTCCCCAAGTGGGGTTAGAATGTTGGTTCAGTTAGGTACTTTTTAAGGCTCACTTGAATTATGTGACAGAGTGTGTGCTCGTGAGGTGATGAACCCAAAATAGAAGTGCCACAAGGGGGACAACTTCTAACTATCAATAATACTGGAATTGAAACTTTAACTTGCAAAATTTTCTGAATTAAAAATACTGAAATTTTAAGAGAATTCTGTAAAGGGAACAAAAATTATGTTGCACAAAGGCTGTAAGGAAGTGGGACTGCAGGTAGGACAGGGGGCTATTTAGATGTAGAAAATATTGCAGCAAAAGGGGCTGGGCTCAAAACAAGAAAAATGTAGAAATCAGACCGTGGGTCTGTGGCGAATTAGAACAGGCGAACCGCAGGTTTTAGGGAAGCAGACGCGGTCAGGTCGCGGCTTATCGGCCAACAGAAGCAGTCGGGACGCAGGAAACAGGGAAAAAGACGCAGTCGGGTCGCGGCAAAAAGGCTAACAGACGTAGTCGGGACGTCGGAAAGGGGTTGAAAGCCGCAGTCTGGACGGAGGAAAATGGCCGACAGTCGCAGTCAGATCGCAGCAAACAGGCTGATTAGCCGCGGTCGGATCACAGGTAACAGACTTGAATCCGTCGGCAGGGCGTCAGAAACAGTCTGAGAGCCGCGGTCGGGTCACAGGTAAAGGCCTGAAAGACGCGGTCGGGACGCGACTGCAGAGGGAAAAAACGCGGTGTGCGGCGGTCGAAAGGGACAGCCGAAAGGAAATTTTTTTTTTAAACGGAAACCAGAAATTCAAAATCTAGGGGAGTCGCCAAAACTGTAGCTAGGGTTTTACCCCTAGCTTGTGCAAATGAGCACCTACTAAGGAGAATGGACTCCTTAGTAGCAGTTCAGTAAATGTAAATTATTAAGCTAAAACAGAAATAGAAACTACTCTAAAACATGTGCATGAAAAATAAACAACAATTTGTAAACAAGGGTTTTGTATTAATATTACCTTCAATGTGAAGGTTGATGAAGCTCCTTGCAATGTCCAAGAGGGTTGCTCCAAGCTCCAATGTGCTCCTTCTCTTTCTCCAATGGTGGGAATGGGCAAAAAGAGGCTCTCAAGGTGAAAGTAGTTCAATGGTGAACTAGGGTTTCGAGAGAGATTTTGGCAGAGTAAGGGTATATTTGATTGTGGATGTGAAATAAGGGATCTCCATCACCTATTTATAGTTTTTTGGTGGTGGAGTGCTGACCCATGGTTTTGGGAACCACATGGTTTAGGACAGCTGTATAGGGTTTTTTCCTCCTTTTCCTCATTATTTTATATTTTATATTCTCTTTTTAGGGGATTTTTGCTATTTTTGGAGGAAAAAGGGGTTTTTTAGCCTTTTTGAGACCATTTTGAGGGTTTTGTGGCCTTTTGGAGGCATTTTAGGCCTTTTGGGGGCTTTTTAGTGGGCTTTTTTGGGTTTTCAAGGGAAATATGGTAGAAAAATGGACAAATGAACCATGTAATGTGGTAGATGAGGTAGTGAACACTTTTTGGGTGTTAACACCCATCTCTTGCATGCCTCCCGTAGTACCCATCCCACCAGTATTTAATATCAGGAAGGGACTTAAGGAGCACAAATGTGATCTTTTCGTTGTCAAAATTTTTTTGAACAAAGAAGTCACCCTCTAGTAGATTCAACCATTTCTCTTAAGCGTATGCATCTCTATTTCCTTCAAATACGATAATTTCAAAGTTAACTTGTACCTTGAATGGATTCTCACCCCCAAAACAGTTGCTCGTTGAAGGTGCATCTGCCGCTGTCGACATCCTTTGAAGGATTTATGTGAAATTATCCATCCTCTCATTCCTATATCACGCAAGGGATTCCTCGAGCAATAGAATAATAGGATCTCCTTCCCCATCATCTCTCTTCTCTTCTCCCTCCATGGGATCCTGCTTGGGTCTACAAGGATGGCTTTCCCCAAGCTCAACTAGTTCCAGACCCAACTCTCAATATTCAGATATTGTCGGGGACATGCACTAAGAAATCACAAGAGTAGAAGGCTCTGATACCACTAATCTGGATTTATATGAGAACGAAATGAAAGATAATATATATTCACATACACAGATATATGGCAAGAAACACCATGATATAGTAAACTCATATTCTATTAAATGAATGAAATAGAACAAACTGTAAAATAAAAGCATCTAGAATGGTGGTAGCTATATCTTTGAGAAGAGATGTGGTTGCTACGCTCATTCATGACAAGATGAATACAAGAAGAGGCCTAAAGAGACTATTTATCATAAGCATGAGATAAAGAACCCTAAACATCCGAAAACCTATCCCTAGGAGATGAACCATCATAAAGTTTGTGGCCCCAAGGTGGTTAGTTGATCAGTCAACTTCCCGGGGTCATAACTTTTGCATACCATCTCAGTTTGGGGTGCTCGATAGCCCATTGGAAAGGTATATCCGAGTTATAAAATTTTTGACTAGGGGCCAATGTATGTCGTAGGAAACCATTGGCCCCTCTGTATCTCCAAAAAACATCATTTAGGGCCTAAAAACGGCCCTAAAAGTTTGGGACCCGAAAAACTGTAGAAAAATTACAAGAAAACTGCAAGAATGGAAAATTGTTTTGAGCCAGTGGAATAGTTGGGTTCCCACCTATATGTTAAATTTTGAGCATTAATTCACAATACTCTAGGATCTTCACTTAGAGAATAACATATACAGTATATCAATGCATAAAAATCACAATAAGCATGACAAGCATCACAAGAATCAAAAGCATGAGAGACAAGAGACACAGAGTTTCCTTGGGGAAAACCCTAAGGTGAAAAACCCCACAACTTCCTTAGAGATAGAGAGAGCAATGGCCCAACCAAAGTACAACCAAAATACACTGAGATAGTCTCCTAGTAGCAGATGATCCTCCTCCTCACTAGTTCACCACTTTCTGAGTGAGAGAGATATACTTTTCCAAATGATCTAAATAGAGATCACCTAATCTCTATTTATACTAACCTATTTGCCCAGTGACCTTATGGGGCCGACTTGTCTAGCTAGGTACATCCACATTATAATATATATATATTTCAGGGTCGACCCCACACATGGTGGTCTAATAACCCATCGGCAAGTACACACACTTGCGACACTTGTCAATACATATGATGACACTTCCTTATAGAGGAATAACACATCTCTAATAACGGTACAATAAATATATATGAAATACATAGATGAAATACATTCCAAAGTTACATATACATCAGCACTCCCTCTTAACTAGGAAGGTATTTCTCGACACAGATCTGCTAGACAAGTCTTCTTCTTGGGATCATCGTCATTGATGCATCGTCATCGTCATCATCACTGCTACTGCTATCTCAACCAATCTCTGACTCTACTCGTCATAGGAAGTTCTATAGAGCCAGTCCTTTTTCATACTGGATGTAGGCCCACCACCTGCAGGTCTTCGTCATCACTGGCCATACTGTGGAATCCTCAGGACTTATTACGTGCGTCACAAAACCTCGAAAGAGCATCCCAGGCTGTTACGAGCACATGGCTCTACCTATAGGATCTCCCAGGGCCATATTATATGTGACCTCACCACAAAACCTCGCAAGAGCATCCCAGGCTATTACAAGCACACAGATCTACCTATAGGATCTCCCAGGGACAGATTATATGTGGTCACCAAAAAACCTCGCAAGAACATTCTAAGCTGTTACGAGCACACAGCTCTACCTATAGGATCTCTCAGGGACAGATTATATGTGGTCATGGAAAAACATCGCAAGAGCATCCCAGGACTTATTACGGGCACACAGCCCAACCTATCGGATCTCCCAGGGACATATTATATGCCATAGGACAAAACCTCAAAATAGCATCTGCCAGATATCCCAGGGTCAGATTATATGCCATAGGAAAAACCTCAAAAGACTATCTGCAGATCTCCCAGGGCCAAATTATATGTCCTCCCAGAGCAAAACCTCGAAAGAGCATTTTCCAGATATCCCAGGGCCAAATTATATGCCATAGGCAAAACCTTGAAAGACTATCTGCAAATCTCCCAGGGCCAAATTATATTCTCATCTGCACAACTTGATCCACGGCCATAGAGTATCAACCTGATACTCACCATACATCATCCTGATGTACACATGATCATCATGATCATCATCACTGCAACATCCTGTTGCATGTCATTTGGAGCAACATCCTGAAGCTCATCATCCATGATCATCCTGATCATACAATGCATCTACCTGATGCATACCAAGTATCTACCTGATACATATCATCATATATGATCCACCTGATCATACAGTGTATCCCCCTGATACAAATACAAATACATGATACATATCACCATACATGATCCACCTAATCATACAATGTATCCACCTGATACATATACAGATACATGGTCCAAGCATCCAACATGATGCGTACATACATATAAATGATCCAACTGATCATATCCAACATCCAACATGATGCATACATACATATAAATGATCCAACTGATCATATCCAGCATCCAACATGATGCATACATACATATAAATTATCCAACTGATCATATCCAACATCCAACATGATGCATACATACATATATAAATGATCCAACTGATCATACAAAGCAGAAACTAGAACATCATCCTGATGCTCATCATCTAGCGCTTACATCCACAGCCATGTGAAGGATCCTCCTTCCAACATGCTTGGAATTGCTTCAGCAAATGTGTCCATCACTTCTTCCTTGAAGTGTCATCAATCTGAAGAACGCCAAGCCTCTCCATGAAGCACTCTAACTTCACCTTGGCTAATGGCTTCGTCAACACATCTGCAATCTGCTTGTCCATCGCAATGTACAGGAGCTTCACAGCTCCTCTCTGCACCATATCCCTGATATAGTGATATTTGATCTCTATGTGTTTCGACCTATCATGAAACACTTGGTTCTCAGAAAACTTCACACAACTCTGGTTATCACAAAAGAAACCAGTATCATCCAACGGGAGATCAAATAACTCAGACAGTAGCTTCCGTAGCCATACTACCTCACAACTAGCTGAACAAGATGTAACATACTCTGCCTCAGCCATACTGAGTGCTATGCAGGACTGCTTCCTACTAAACCAAGAGATCACACCTGATCCCATACTGAAGCATCACCCAGATGTGCTCTTCCTATCTGCAGCACTGCCAGCCCAATCTGAATCAACATAACCCTGCAGGTTAAACTTTTGATTCACTTCATACTTGAGCCCATAATCCATTGTACCCTTCAGGTACCTCAGAACATGCTTTACAACAACCAGATGAACACTCCTCGGATCTATAAGGAACTGACTCAATGTGTTCACCGCAAAGCAAATATCCGGTCTCGTGTTCGTCAGGTACATCAAGGACCCAATCATCTGACGATACATAGAGACATCAACCGGATTAGATGAAGCATCACATAGAAGCTTCAGATTCGATGCCATAGGTGTGACCATGGCCTTGCAATCCATCATCCCAAATCTCTTCAGGATATCTACTGTGTACTTCCCTTGACCAAGGAAGATCCCACCTGCACTCTGCCACACCTCCATACCTAGGAAATAATGCATCATTCCCAAATATTTCATATCGAACTCGGCAGCAAGCTTCCTCTTAGTATCTGCAATCATTCTGTCATCTCCTGTTACAAATAAGTCATCCACATACAGAAGTAGAATCATAGGATTCCCTTCCTCAACCTTGTAGTAAAGGTTGGAATCCACTTTACTCTTGGTAAAGCCCAAACTAGATAGGAAACTGTCCATCCTACCATACCAGGTTTTGGGAGCTTGTTTCAAGCCATACAAGGCTTTCTTCAATCTACACACATATGACTCCCTGCCATGTATTTCAAAACTGAGTGGCTGCTCCACATATACTTCGTCTTCAACTACACCATTCAAAAAAGCAGTCTTGACATCCATCTGGTGTATTTTCCATTTCATTGTTGTAGCCAGGGCAAGTACTGTTCTGATCGAAGTATACCTGGCTACAGGTGCAAAATTTTCTTCATAATCTATTCCCTTTTTATGAGAGAAGCCACGAGATATGAATCTTGCCTTGTATTTCTCTACACTGCCATCTGCAGCATGCTTGATTTTGTAGATCCATTTGGAAGTCACAACAAACTTCTCTTTAGGGCTTGGGACAACATCCCAAACATCATTCTTCATTATTGATTGGTATTCCTCAACCATGGCATCCTTCCATTCTTTCTTTTCCACTACTTCTTCATAACTGGAAGGCTCTTTGTTCATAATGTCTCAGAGTAAAGCAACATAGTTGGTATGTGATCTGG
The DNA here is from genome assembly GCA_027924585.1 of Larix kaempferi. Classification (NCBI taxonomy): domain Eukaryota; kingdom Viridiplantae; phylum Streptophyta; class Pinopsida; order Pinales; family Pinaceae; genus Larix; species Larix kaempferi. Next base: position 10,122,651 of record BSBM01000428.1, read on the forward strand.
TTCTCTTCTTTGCTCTGTGTTCTTCTTCTGGAATGCCAAATCTTTCTGCATCTTGAATGAGCTCTCTAGCCCATGTAGGTTTCCTCTTGTGAGAGTTATCCTCACTGGGTGGATCTATAGGTTCTTGTGGATATTCAAACTCACGAACAACTTCTGGAACTGCTTTAGTCATGGTAGTGTCTTGAAATCTAGTTTCCTTAGGTTCTTCATAAACTTTGATAGGTGCCTTCCTTGATTTGATGAATGCTGAGTTTTCATCGAATGTTACATCCATGCTGACATCAATCTTCTTGAACCCTGGAAAGTATATTCTGTAATCCTTTGAGATTTCACTGTAACCCACAAAGATACCCTTCTTTCCTGAAGGATCTAGTTTAGTCCTCTTTTCCTTTGGGACATGAGTGTATACTGGACAACCAAATATTCTGAGATGGCTGACTTCAGGTTTCTTACCAGAAAATACCTCTTCTGGTGTCTTGTTGTCCAATATCTTATGGGTGTTCTATTTTAAGCTGTTCTAGCTGCTTCTTCCCATAGATGCATAGGTAGATCCTGGTCATGCAGCATTTCCCTTGCTGCTTCCATGATAGTTCTGTTCTTCCTTTCTGCAACTCCATTTTGTTGAGGATTATAAGGAGCAGTCAACTCCCTCTTAATCCCTGAATCACTAAAAAGCTTCTTGAAGTCACCTGAGGTGAATTCTCCACCATTGTCGGATCTGAAAGTTTTGATCTTCTTGCCAGTTTGATTCTCCATCAAAGTTTTGAATTCCTTGAACTTATCAAACACCTCATATTTGTTCTTCAAGAAGTATACCCGATTCTTCCTGGAGAAGTCATCAATAAATGAGACATAGTAAACATACCCACTAAGAGAACTGGATGACATAGGCCCACATACATCTGAGTGGATGATTTCTAGGATATCTTTGGCCTTGCTTTCACTGCTTGGGAAAGCCTTCTTAATGTTCTTACCTTTTGCACATCCTTTGCAAACACCTTCATGTTTGGTCTTGATTTCAGGAAGACCTTCTACAACCTTGCTTGCAATTGGAAGTGCCCTATAGTGCATATGAGCAAGTCTTCTATGCCAAAGTTCACTTGGATCCATGGATTCATGCACCATGGCATGTTCAGGTTGTCCCTTCAATTTATACAATCCTCCCTCTTGCTCTCCAATCACTACTGCATCATCTATGGTCTTTCCCTTTGGCCACATTAGGACTTGGCCATCCACAAATGCAACCCTCATACCTTTTGCATCCAATGCAAAGATGGAGAGTAAGTTCTTCTTGAGCCCAGGTACATAAAGGACTTCTTTCATCTTCAAAGATTTTCCAGAATCTAGGTTGTAGGAGGCTTCACCACTTCCTTTGATTGGGTATTGATAATCATCCCCAAATTTCACCTTATGGGGTGATTCATGTTCAGATAGATTCACAAAAGATTCCTTAAACCCAGTCATGTGTTTGGAAGCCCCACTATCAATCAACCAATCATTACAACCATGGGAGATAGTACCTGTGAGAGTAGAGATTAGAACATACTCTTCTTCACTTAATGAGTCATCATCACTTTCTGCCCTAGCCTTCTTCTTTGGAGGTTCATCATCCTCGACAGCATGAGCATGGAACTTTCTTTTGCTGCCCTTCTTCTTCTTGCTGAAGTTGTTGTTAATATCTCTTTTGTTCTTGGGACAATCTGAAGCAAAGTGACCCTTCTCATTGCATGTGAAGCATCTTAGATCCTTCTTATTCTTTTGATAGGATCTTTTGTAGCGAGAATGCTCCTTCTTGGGATTGCTTCTTTTGGTGTGAGTTGCAAGAGCTTGATCTTCAGCTCCCATCTTTTCCTCACGAGCTACAAGTCTAGCTTCTTCTTGAGAGCATTCCTCCCATAGTTTACTGAAAGAGATCAATTTCTTTCTTGTACAGATTCCTTGAATAAAGGAGTCCCATGACCTAGGTAGGCCATTCAGAGTGGGCATAACAACTTCACCATTGTCCACTTCTTCATCCACAGCTTCAAGTTTCTCTTTGATCTGAGAGACCTTGGAGAAGTAAGATTGAATGGTTTCTCCATTCAACATCTTGACCCCTTTCAATTGATTCCGCAGAGTCATCTTCCGATTTATGTTCTTCCCTTCAAATAGCTTGGCCAAAGAGTCAAACATCTCCTTGGGTGTCTTTAGAGAAGACACATGGGCTATGAGATGGTCTTTGATAGAATCAAAAATGATTCTCTTTGCCTTGACCAAGTTCTTCTTATGCAATACCTTGGCTTCTTCATCCTCTAGGATAGGGATGTCTTCTTTTATATATGAGTCCAACTCATTCTCTTCCAGGATTAACCCAATCCTATACTTCCAAGCTCGGAAGTTATCAGCGCCTTCAAGCTTATCCTCAATCTTGGTGTGGTGAGACATCTTAAAGAGTACTTCAAATGGACATTAGAGAGATTTTGAGGTCAAAAAAGGGCCTCCTAAGAGATGTACTACAAAAATATGAGATATATTAAAATATTATAAATTGGGGGTTTTATGGGGTAGGTATATATGACAAGTCACCTCCCACACTATTTTCTATGCACAATATAAATAACCATGGTTGAGTTACTTTTCAAAATTCACTAGAAATAAAATTAATAAAATAAGTCTACATTGATGTGACTAAGATTCATTTTAAATTCCCAAAAATGTATTGTCCTTTAACATTTATTTGTCTTGAACTTGCAAATGAAATTAAATAATAAAAAACATTTTTAAGAGCTTTTTTTTAAATTTTATGTTGACTTTTTATATTTAGTACTTTTCTCATGAATTTAATAATGTAATTTAATTGAGAATTTATTTACATGTAAAATGTCAATAATATTATTATAATCCACATTGCATTATTATTATTATTATTTATTAAATCTATTATTATTATTTATTAGTTTGACATTATGTTATTAAATAGAATGGAGTGAATATATAATTTAAAATTAAAAACATAAAAATGATAATATATTATTTTATAAAAAAATGTGAAAGGACTTTCTTTATGAATTAAGAGTACTTCACTTGAAAATGACAATAATATTATTTTATGTGAAAGTGTGAAAAGACATTCATTATGAGTACTTTACTTGAAAATGACAATAATATTATTTTATGAAAAGACTATCATTATGAGTACTTTACTTTATGACTTAAAAGTACTTACACCACTACCTTGGTTAACTATGTGTTTTCATCCACCATAGAAAATTTGACAAATAAGCATTCTTAACTCATGCAATGCCACCTCACCAAGGGGGATGATGTCATCTACTAGAATGTGATTGGTTGTATTTTATAGTACATTTTCTTTCTTTTGAGGCCCTTTTTTGACCTCAAAATTTCTCTAATGAATAGAAAAGATTTAGGTCTTACCACTTGAAATGCTGAAAACTGGATCTGGTCTCGGATTAGGGTTTGTCGGAAAAACCCTAAAAATTCAAAATGTGAATTTCAAATTTATGAAAGGATAGAAAGATGCGCCTTGATGAGCTGATCAGTCTGGTGCATTCACAATTTGAGATCAGAAAAGTTTTACCCTTCAGATTTGTCTTTTTGTCCTCCTGGGTTCACTAGGGAGAGCCCTGAATTAGGGTTTGAGTTTCCTGGATATCTACCTAGCAAAAAATCTCGATCCAAAGCTCTAAACTTCAATTTTTGCAAGGAGCTTCCAGCTGTGTCTTCAAATTCCAGCAATTCCTATTTTTGTGGAAGCCCTAATTTTTAGGGCCAAATCTAAAAGATGCTTAGAATTGAATTCTGATTGGACAAATAGATTCTCCTTGATGAGTAGAGTCAATCTACTATACTGTGTTTCCAAAAATTGTGGAGAGAAACCCAATAAACAAGAAACTCAAGTTTCTGTCACTGCAAAATGTCTTCTTCTCAGGTTAGCTCTGATACGATGTTAAATTTTGAGCATTAATTCACAATACTCTAGGATCTTCACTGAGAGAATAACATATACAGTATATCAATGCATAACAATCACAATAAGCATGACAAGCATCACAAGAATCAAAAGCATGAGAGACAAGAGACACAGAGTTTCCATGGGGAAAACCCTAAGGTGAAAAACCCCACAACTTCCTCAGAGATAGAGAGAGTAATGGCTCAACCAAAGTACAACCAAAATACACTGAGATAGTCTCCTAGTAGCAGATGATCCTCCTCCTCACTAGTGCGCCACTTTCTGAGTGAGAGAGATATACTTTTCCGAATGATCTAAATAGAGATCACCTGATCTCTATTTATACTAACCTGTTTGCCCAGTGACCTTATGGGGACGACTTGTCTAGCTAGGTACATCCACATTATAATATATATATATTTCAGGGCCAAACCCACACATGGTGGTCTAATAACCCATCGGCAAGTACACACACTTGCGACGCTTGTCAATCCACATGACGACACTTCCTTATAGAGGAATAACACATCTCTAATAAGGGTACAATAAATATATATGAAATACATAAATGAAATACATTCCGAAGTTACATATACATCAACACTATATCCATCTACATAAAGCTTGCTTCATCCTGTGCATCATTTTTGGTGGACTACACATTCTCAGGAATCTAATTCTTGTAGGCCCGTGCCACATACACCGCTCTTCTCATATAGGAGGTGACCGAGGTTGGGGCTTTGGTAGTCCCTCCTTTATTTATCTTTCCTTGTTATTCCATGAGAAACACTACACATGGGTTGCACCAAGTAAAATATTGCAGCTCTTCATTTATAGACAACAACTATGTTATGGGTAGGATTGTTGCATATTTAAGATTCCACGTCATTCTTTTTCCCACTTCCATACTTATCCTGAGTGCCATAATAGCACATTATGATCATTATCATGGAAATAGTTGTTGATATGATGATGTATGATACATTCACATGAGAGAACTGCTATTTCGAATGATGAATTAATCCTTCAGACTAACAATTTAGTTGGGACAATAAGATGATGCATGTGAGAGTCCTACATCCCATCTTAACATTTGTGCGAGATATTAAACATAGTACGATATCCATATGTTATTTACATGGAGGAGGTTGAGGCATTCAGAATGGTGAGCGACCTCATGTCACATGCTACATCATGTTCATCGCATGGATTAGCCTGGCTTAGCCCCCTACGTGGGGTGTAAAAAATAAGAAAAAATTGAAATACTACAAAGTAATTATCATTAACCCCAAGAAAGAAACTAAACAAAAACAATATTCCATGAGTGTTATAGTAAAGGAGGGCACTCAAAAAAACCTAAAAACGTTTTTGGCATAGCCTCAATAACTCAGAGTCACTAGTCAAATCCATACCCTCATCGAGGTACTCCTCTATAAAAATATGAAAATAATCCTAATGAGCAAAGGAACCCAGAGTAAACACATTACTCATTATTCCACCTCCCCTACAGCTCATAAGCTCCCCCAACATCACATCCTAGGATTCCACTTTGATCCAGATCAAAATAGAAAATGTGGTCTAAGGGTGGAAACCGTCTGAAATAAGAATGAGTAGATGAGGGTTACAAAGGGAAGTTACCCACACCATGTTGTTGGCAAGTCATCAACTACCTACGCATAACTATAAACAACAATTTGGCCAATATAAAGTGTGTTCCCATCATAATTATATCTACCACATGCATCTAAATTCTCGAGATTTGTTGTTGGCCATGAGACCCCAGAATTTGCACGACCATAGAAACCACAATTCATGTCTCTAGGAACTAGATTAATCTAATGTTATTTCCCCATTGATCTTCTCTACCAAGTATCTTTAAAATGTGTTATACAAACTTTATCTTGGATTGAATTGCATGAAATGACATTGAATCGCATTTCCAAAACATTTATAATAAACTTATTTAGTCATAAAAAACAAAGATAACTCAAGAATTTCATTTTCAAATCATATAGTTATCGAAACAACTTAATAATTTAATGAATTAATTAATGTTTATATTTCATATAATCAAGATAACAATAATCAGCATTAACAAATAAATAAAAATATAACAGATGATAAATAAAACTATCCAAACCTATAATAATAGAAATGTTTATTCATAATTAATGTTTTTTATTGAACAATACTTCTTATATTTACATTAAATATTTTAAAAACAAAAAATATAATACCATGAGGGTATGCACAAAGGAAACCAAATCTTCATCATCAAAGAAACAAAAAAATACAAAGATATTTACATCCTCTTTCGCAAAGAGACTAAAAAAGTAATAAAATCAAAATATGCATGTGGCTCCAATCCATTGCCTTTCTTTATTAATAGGAAACCTTTAGTTAACAGTTGCATTCACACCTCATATTTCCATATCTGAAAAAATGCATAAAAATAACTAATCTCATTTTCAAAAACACACTTTCATCGAGTCTTCCGAAGAACAAACAATTTTGAAACCCTCACGCAGTGTCAAACAACATATAGTGAAGATCCTACCAAAGCTCTGGTTTTGGTAGTGCTTTCGCACTCCAACAGGAAAGAATGGGGGTGCTACCGTCTTAAGGAAGCCGAGGTAGAGAGCATGCATGATAATGGTTCTCGGAGCGCTGCGTGTGAGATATGTGAGGTAAAACAAGTAAAAGCTAGTAAACTAGGACTAAACTATTCGAATGAAAATATAAACTAAGGTAGAAGGCTCATGGGTCGTCAACATCTAAAAAACTTGAAATGTAAAAATATACTAGTGAATTCACACAGTAAGAATAAACTAGTAAATGTAAATGGTAAAAAACACAGAGTAAATACTTCACACAACTCTATGCATGTTTCATGGAATGATGAATGGAATTTTCTTTTATTAATATAAAGAATATGGGCTTTACATTCGGTTTTGAGTTACCTCGAAGAGTAATGGGCCCTTGTAGCTATGCGATGGAAGGTGCTCCTGGTCTCCGGATGTCACTGGTTCTCCACTTGAAAACTCACTAGGTTCCACTCTCAACAAGGTTTTCAATCTAAAGATGGTAGCTTAGGGCTTCTGGAGTAAAATGGGCAAACTTTTGGTAAGTAGAATATGATTCTTGTGAAATGGGCGGGCATCCACCCTTTTTTAATAATATTTTTGACCGGCAGTAACTTTGCCCTTGTTTTTGGGAATACCATGGTATTGACATTAGGTTTTATGACTTTCCCGCTCTTTTTTGGTTTTTGAATTTTTTCCCATTTTCTTTTCTTTTCTTTTTGCATTTTGGGAATTATTTTTGGGGGAAAAATACATAATTAGCCAATATGGTCATGTAGATAATACTTTTGGGTTGGTGGATGCCTAACTTCGGAGAAATGGATGTATGAATGATGTAGCTAAATGGTAGTGAGCTAGATGGTCATGTTTTTTGTGTTAATAGAGTTCCCCCTGATGTGTGAGGGAGGGAACTCATGATATGGCCAATAGACATTATAGGATATTGATTGTTTCATGGTGGTGAGTAGAAAGGTGGTGGAGAACCAAAGCTGTGTCAGAGGTTGGAGCATGCATTTCGCACAATTTACAAGGGTCGTAATTGGAAGTACATCTCCTCAATGATGGTTGAGGTATATATAATGCCAAATAGAAAACACGAGGTGGGAATTCCCATGCTTGTATCAATGTCTCAATATATACAAATAGAGGGGTCTATAGGGGGGCCTCAACAATACATACATAACTGCTATGTACATCATAATGGTCCAGAGGGGACACAAATATGGGACATATTCATGGTCCAACCATGATTGATATGAAGAGATAGAGAAGAACGAGAAACGATGGAATCCATATTGAATGTGGTACCATAACAATTGATGAGCTGCTGGATTAGAAGGGTCCAATAATTGTATGGAATCAATGACTAAGAGTCAGAATCTCAAAGGTACATGGATTGCATATCGACTGGATACTCTAGGAAGCATATAAATGGATGGATTCCAAACACTATCGCCAACGCAACCCAGATATCCATGGGAACATGTAATTGTGGGGTTCCGAATAGACTCACCAATCTGCTAGAGTCGGGGGACATCCAGGGTCTTCGACCAATAACTAAAGGTACCAATACCCTATATGAATCTCAATGGTACGATGAGAGAGTTGGAGTCGAGCACATGAGAAGCAATCAACCAAAGAGGCAATAAGGAATACTCTCGGATGATCCGTAGGAACTCAACACTAGTGAGGGTGAGGCAAATATAGAGGGACCTCTGGGTCTATGATCTGGAATATATGTGTTGGCATCAACAGAAGGAGACCTGCAACTACTAAGGTAATGAGGTTTCCTTGATATGAGCGTGAGGTATATGACTAATATGTGATAGTACTGGGCCTGAGACTATGACACTGTAGAGGGAATATGAGGTTCGCAGAGTGACGGGACTCAAACTTCATTTGTTGAGATTATGACGACAGGGCTGACTTGGAAGCATATGAAGCCAATATTGGGTGGAGAGGGCCATAACTTAGGGGATCAAGAGCTGTGAATGCAATGGGGGAGACTCAGGTGGGGGGAAATATGGAACTGATTAGTGACATTAGAAAACTCTAGGGATGACTCATCAAAGAATACTTTGAACAAAGGTGACTCTACTTAGAAATGCTTCCATAACATGGGGCTATATGTGATCTATAGGGGTGTAGAAAGGCACCGTTTGGGATCTCTTCATGGTTTAAGGATCTCGAAGAAGGGATAGAAGTGTGCTCGATATGGTACCATTGTGTGGATTTTTACGATCATAAGATAGTGAGTGCTCATGGTCGCTTTCAATTTTAGAGAGTCTGAAAGAAATAAGAAGATTCAAGTTGGTTCTTTTTTGTTTGTTAGTCCCCAAATCCCGGAAAAACATAAAAGTATGCAATGGAGAACTCTTCTAGCCGGAGAGACTAGAGTACTCATTTTCTCATAATTAGTCTATCCAGTCTAGAAAAGGGGTAAACTTATACCGAATAAATTCCCTTTCGGATACTTTAACGAGCATCAAAGGAAGCAAGATTGCTCGGTGATATTTTCATTCTTTAAGGAGTCATAAAACGGCTTAACATAAACTCCATGATGGGAGCCCCAAGTAATGGCCAATGAGAGACGGTATGAGGAATTGCATGCAGCTTCAACTCAATATGTCAAAATACAGGGGCTCCCAATCCTAAGATGGGATTGAACGACATGGGTACCAAATGCAAGGGGTTCTAAGAATAGTCACCCATGTGGAGGGAGGCTCTACTACCAAACAGGGGAAAATTTAAGCGTGGATGGGTGGGGCCACCTACTTGGGTAGGGAGGGGTCCTATAGGTGCAAGGGAGAAAATTGAGGCAATGCATCAACATTTTGGAGGGAAATGATGTCCTATATGCTAGACAAGGGGTCATACTTGTGGAGATTAGTTGTCGACTGAAACAAGTGGAGCTCAACGCGACTTGGACCTGTGCACATGGAAATGATGCCAAAGCATGAAATGTGTGTCTGGAAATAAAAAAAATATACAAGTGACGCATGGCCTTAGAAATGGTCGATATCACACATGTGCAAAAGTGAGTAGGGTTAATGACTTGCCCCATGATATGGGCATGGTGTTTGTGATTATTGATCACATATGTGTTGGGTTGAGGGATGGGCTCTCTAAAATACTGATATAGATCTGATGGGGCAAGGTAAAAATGATTGATGATGCACCCTATCCCATGGTCTAGGTAATTGATTATGCCCCCTATTCTAGAGGTGTCAATGTGGCGCGGATGTTGTATCAAAAAGGGATCAACATGGCGTTGAAAAACTACTGGTGGGGGGTGTACCATGAGCCTATGGGCCATGGTGGCATATTGAAGTGATGATATGACGGTGGGTGATTCCATTTGGGGGGTGGATGCCCCTAATATCTTCGATGAGAATGATGATGAGGATGAGTAGGAAATGTTTTGGGCCTTCCCCCATGCTGTGGACATGTGATATCCTCGTCAATTCAAACAGATAGGTCAGAGGGATCAGTTGAAGTCGACAAGGTGGCAGTGGTGTCGATGATTGAAATAGTATAAATAGAGTTTACCTTAGGCAATGAGGATTTCAGGGGTTGGATCTCCTCAATAACAATAATTGAGGACTCTAAGGATGGTTCTTACAACTCATGGAGCACCAACCAATACTCTGGTAAGTTGGGGCAGTAGTGGGAATAATGGACATAGATTCCAGAAACTGTGCAAGATTTATTGGTGCACAATGATTTCTTACGTGCCTGTGGGGGGGTTGACATATGAACAACCAGAATATTCCCATTATCATCCATGGGCCTGAAGGTCGGGAAAGTACAGATAGTTATGGGTGGCGTGAACCAAGGTATCCCATAAAGCACATTTTGTATGTGCGCATGCTTGAGGAGAGGGGTTCACATCTTTGTTCGCAGTTTCCAGGGTGTTGGTTTGAGTCAATTTGACCCCAGCTCTTTTTGAAGAATGGGGAGTGGGGTTGGGAGAAGTTGTTTCTGACACACCAGGGGATGGGTGATTGGCTGTGTTGGTTGTTTGAACCAATTGAAGAATGACCTGGGGGGTTGGTGCTGGATTAGGTGCAGGTAGGTACCAAATAGGGATCCCTATTGTCAATCCCAGAAGGTTCAGCATTGGCATGACTAGAATAATTATGAATCCTGATGGGGGAAACAAGAAGGGGATTGTGTGGATTGGGGTGGTTCCCATGGGACTAGGTACTGATGAAGGTTGAATTTGAGGTGGCCATTGGGGTTGCGACGAAGGTACTGTTTGAGCTATAGGTTGTGTTGTAGGAACTGGTTGGCCTGATGAAATAGTGCAAAAATATGATATCCTAACGTCTAGTGGGGGTAGGGGCGAGGTGACAAAGGTGGAAGTCATCGGGGCCTTGGAGTAGAGACCCGACCCTATGGTGGAAATCAAATAAGTAGGTGCACCAAGTATAGATTTGTCGACCATGGGGAGGACATTTTTTGGTTTCGTGGGAGCGTTCGGGTCATAGTAAGTGAGTTGGTCAAGTTTGATAACCCATCTCTCATGGGGGGGATCATAATATAGAACACGGATGAGGAGACAGCCTTCATCGTGTACATGTAGCTGCATCCTCAAAGAAGGTTGTAGTCGAGCTGGGCGTTTACGACTTCTATATCAATAAGGACTGTTTTACCGGCTAGTTGGACAGGGACGTTGGCAAGCAGGACTTGTAGTTGGGTTGCATGGTCATTGTAAGCTTGAAGGGTCATCGTTGATGCTTGCAAAGGAGGGGATCCTAGTTTATTCCATACGAAAATGGATATGACGCATGCAGAGGTGCCCTCATCAATTATGCATCAATGTATAACAAGGTTTCAGATCGAAATTGAGATCTAAAATGCAATAGACATAGGCATGTGGGGTTTTGACTGTTCTAAGTCGAATTCCATCAGTCATGAGTCTGAAGGGTCAATCGCACCTAATGCGGATAACAATGTTTTTTATAGTCCCGGGATATTTTTTAGAACTTCCAAGGCTGACATGTCAGCAGGGGAATGGGCCAAGTCATTCATAATGTTATAAATAGGAGCAGTGTTAGTGTTAGGGTTATTAGTAATCCAACGTAGAGGGAATTTGGGGTCTTTCAGGGCTCCTTCGTTCGAAGGTGGTGGTAGGCGTAATGATTGGTCAACGATAGTGGGCGTAGTCTTCTTATCTGCAGTTATTTATTTCATATCCGAGCCATATTGGTTACAACAAGTATAGAGATTAACATCAGAAGATGACACCATTAGAAGGTGGTGGATTGCTAACTTAGAGACCTGACTTTTGGATGTGCAATAGGTGGCGAGTGGTTATGTGGTGAAGAAACCTTGCATGGGTAGGGGGTTTTTCAATGTCATAGGTTGTGCTGTGACAACCCCTTGTGTGGGTAAGGGGTTTTGCAACACCATAGGAGGTTGGGTCATTTGGGGTTGTGCCTGAGGGGCGGTGGTAGTGTTGCAGTGGTTAGCCTCGTCCCATAGTTGGCGAGCTTCCGCTAAGTGGGGGAAATGTTGAGTGTAGTGTCCATAAAAATTAATGAAGGAACATGGATGATTGGTTCACAATTGTGGGTTCTTACCTTATCAAGGAAGTTGATTGGGGTATTAATTTGCAGGATTGGGCCCATTATTAACTGGAGGGTTAGGAAGAGGTCCACCCCTCCTTTGGCGTTGATTGTTTCCATGATTCAGTTTGTGTCTTTTTTCTTGTTGGACTTGTTGGTTGTTGGGGGGAGGTTGATTTTGTTTTTGGTTATGTTGAAAATAAACCTATCATTGAGGTGCGGGGGATGCCTCAGGTTGGGCGAGTGCAGGTGGTTCCTGCATTGGATAATAGGTAGGGGGAGCTTGAGGTTGGGGTAAGCGGGAGCAGGCGGCAGATGGTAATAAGACGATGGGGCCGCAGGAGGAGGGTATGCTTGCTGGTTATGACCATAGCTCGGTGTCGTGTATGTGGTCCCATCTGTTTGAGTATTGTGGGCCGGTGGCACATATGAAGGTGTTGCCATAGAATGAGTTGATGTACGTGAAAAGTCGAGACCGCAACTCATAGAGGGTTGTGCAGGTGCTAGAGGCATGTGCACGGGTGGCTGGTTAGTGGATGTGATGTGGCCAATGATGCCATCTGCAGCATGGGATTCCCCTAGCACGTCCTTCCAAGAAGTATTACCATGCAGGGCATTGGGTAATATGGTGTATATGTATCCTGATTGGGTGTATATGAGGTCGAACGATTGGGCTTTAAGGATAGTATCTTATTTAGTTTGGGGTTACTCAGATGCCACATCCTTAACGATGGCTGGTAAGAGGGACTTCAAGACCCAATCTAAAAAGATGTGGTCATCTAATTTAATTTTACACAAAATGCGATGTTTATACCATTCATGGATGTGGTTCATGATATGGGTGGTCGTATTTTGTCTAGAAGATAGGAGGATCTCAACATCAACATTGTAACGAACAGGTAGTTGGAAGAACTGCAGGAAATTCAAATCCAGTGATGTAAAGGTGGAATGAATCCCATGGGGATGGTCAATGTACCACTTGGCTACAGTGCCAGTGAAGGTTCGTTGTAATAGGTGTAGTCAAATAGAGTCATCCACTATGGATTTAGAGGACACCATAAGTGGAAGGACATGATATGGTTATGGGGTTCTTCCCCACCCTTCCCCTTGAACTTAAGTATGTCTTAAGGGAGCTTGGTGGGGATGGGAGGCCACATGGGATCATGTCATATTGGTTCATTGGTCAATCTATCTAGGTTAAGGAGGTTGAGACTGGCCATGAATGGAAAACTTGCAGGAGGATGTGACATGGATGGACCGATATGCATGTTGGCCATGGTGGCTATCATGGGTCTACCTCCATAGAATGTGAGTATATGTGGGTTAGTTGCAATGGGAATCGAGGAGCTACCTATGTGGGGGGAGTGATCTGAAAGGAAGAGGTAGTGCCCCCAATGGTAATACCAGTGATCAGAGGGGATATGGTTGTCGGGATAGGACCCCTACCTATGGGTATGGATGTCATGGTTGGGTGCATAATGGTGCTAGGGGTAGGTTCTGTGGTAGCATGGATAGATGTAGTGGTACTAGGGTCTCTAGTGTGTCCACCACCAATGAATCCTTCATATGTAAAGTGGCAAAGGAGGGTTATTTGGATGCCTACCCCTAGTTCCCTACCTAGATACAAGATTATTTTTGGTCCCCAAGTGGGGTTAGGTGTTTGTTCAATTAAAAAAATTTAGTCTCACTTGATATTTAGGGTGTGAGTGGGTGCACGAGTGGCGTGTATGACTATGCTATATGGACAAGAAATAAATAATGCTGATAACTTGAACGAAACTGAACTAAAATTCTGTTTTTGAAACTGGAATAAACTTCTAGGAATGAATAATAGAGACTGTTCATGCTAAAATTAACAAGCAGAGGTAGAAAATAGTATGTTGCAATCAATCAAACCTACAATTTAAACAGTCAATCAAAGCATGCAAGGGAACAAATAGAGGATTAGGGTGGTTAAAATTCAGTCTTAGGCAGGGTAAATTTTAAGGGCGAAATTTCGCCAATTGGCTATTTTTCGGGCATTTTTTCAAAAAATAAATTCGCTATTTGATCATTTTTAGTCTCTAATATCGCCTATATTTACATAAAATATGTTTTTTTATCATAATATTCGCCAAAATTTACACATTTCAGTAGTAAATTGTATGTTTCATATTTAATATTCACCTACCTATCTATATACATGTTTTTTTCAATCCAAAATAATTGCCTAGGATACTATACTTAAGTATAATATTAGAATCCTTAAAAAATACCCTGGTCTTAGGGCGCTTGTGTTTGAGGGATAGAGGCGTTCTGGGGCACACACTCTGTAGAATCAGGAGCCAACTAAAACACATAGTTCCAGGTCTGGAGTGCTTCTTTCGGGGTAAAAGGGTTGCTCTAGTGTGCTCTTAACTTGGAAAAAGGGGCACCCTAGGATGCATTTAACTGGTAGACAACTGCCACTCCAAAACTGGGTTTGCAAAAATTGAAAAGAAGCTCAGAAAATGGATGAGTAAGGGTTCTGAGGGTTGATTTAGGCCAGTTTTGAATGCCAGAGGTCAACTAGGGGACTAGCAACACTCAAAAACAACTAAACTAAGATATCTAACAAACTAAACATTTAAAGTAAAACACACTCAAAGAAACTTAAAAAATCAACCAGGGATCTGTAGGGATCTCCCTAGTGGAGTTTCCAGTTCTGTTGGTAGTGCTTTCGTACTCCAACAGGTAAGAATGGGGGTGCTACTGGCTTAAGGAATCTGAGGTAGAGAGCATGCATGAGAATGGTTCTCGTGGATTTGTGTGTAACATATGTAAGGTAAAAACAAGAGCTAGTAAACTAGGACTAAGCTATTTGAATGAAAAGATAAACTTAGGTATAAGCATCATGGGCTGTGAAAATCTAAAAGACTTGAAACATAAAAATCTATTAGTGAATCCATGCAGTAACAATAAACCAGTAAATGTAAATGGTAAAAAACACACAGTAAATACTTCACACAACTCTATGCATGCTTCATGGAATGATGAATGAAATTTTCTTTTATTAATATAAAGAATATGGGCTTTACATTCGGTTTTGAGTTACCTCGAAGAGTAATGGGCCCTTGCAGCTGCGCGATGGAAGGTGCTCCTAATATCCGGTTGTCACTAGTTCTCCACTTCAAAACTCACTAGGTGCCACTCTCAATGAGGGTTTCAAGCCAAAGATGGTAGCTTAGGAATTTTGGATTAAAATGGGCAAAGTTTCGGTACAGAGAATATGATTCTTGTGAAATGTGGGGGCCTCCACCCTCTTTTTATAGGATTTTTGACCGATGGTAACTTTTCCCTTGGTTTTGGGAATACCATGGTATTGATGTTAGGTTTTATGAATTTCCTACTCTTCTTTGGTTTTTGAATTTTTTCCCATTTTCTTTTATTTTCTTTTTTCATTTTGGGAATTATTTGTACAAGAAAAATGCGTAATTAACCAATATGGTCATGTAGATAATACTTTTGGGTTGGTGGAGGCCTAACATTGGGGAAATGTATGTATGAATGATGTAGGTAAAGGGTAGTGAGCTAGGTGGTCATGTTTTTTTTTTAAACATCCGGTATCACCCAGTAGAACTGCTCTCCAATATAACCACACATGCAAAAAGGTTGCATGCTCATATTGAACAAAATCCCAACAAGACCTAACAAAAGAGAATTCCTAGAAGAGATGCTTGACTATTTCCAACTTGATCTAGGAAGGGAAAAGTCCATCTAAGAGACCACATTTTGCAAGTAGTGCCTCAGTAGGAAGGACTTGGTAAATCACTAGCCATGCAAACACCAAAATCTTGTATCTCACACAAATCAACCACACATTAATAATTATGCAATCTCTTGATCCACCTTTTCTTTGAATTATTAGACAACCATCATGAATTAAGAATAGGGATAAGCTCATGTTGCTGATGAAAAAGAAGGTACAACCTTTGAGAATCATATTCCAATAAGGGGCACCCAAAAATCTATTCTCAATCACACCAAAAGGGGCCAGACATATATATATTCATTTTGAAAAAGTTCTTAATGTGGAATAAGACTAATAATCTACATAATAACATGTGCATCCATAGAGGAGGTAATATATGTAATGGAATAAGACACACCAACTGAGAAAACAAATGACATAGATAGCAAGATCAAGGAATTAGAAGCTGAGGTGAGCCAGAAAGATGAAAGAATTGTGGAATTGGAAAATGAGGTGAGCGAAAAAGAAGATAAAATTGAGTTAGAAGTTGCAATGAAGGAGTGGCTTCTTTCAAGAATATGTTCAGTGATGTTATCAAGTTAGGCTTGTCATACCCATGGGATGGAAATGGGGAAATGTATAAGAAGGAAGAATATGAAGAGAAGTAAAACCAAAATTAAAATGAATAAACACTGAATGGGAGTTAGTGGCCAATTATTAAAAAATAATATTTCCACCCCAAGGGAAAACCATAGGGAAAACATTAGAACAATTACCGGGACTGTTTGCAGGTCATCCAACTCCTCAAGATTTTGTGCCACCAGGAGTACAGGCTAATGTTCATATGATGCATCATATGACAGGGAAATCAAATATTATACCAATGACTCATCCAGGTGGACAACTAGGTGTACAATCAAATGTTTACATGAGAGGGCATGCATCTCAAACTAAAGGCACTAAGAAAGGATTGAGTTAGAAAAGCTCAACAAGACAAAATTTGTTAAGATATTTGTAAGAGAAAAGCTAAAGTGAAAGACTTAAAAGTTTGTTGAGAAATAGTTACAACTAAACATAAAGCACTTACATCTTTGGAAAGACTATAAAGGGTCATTCGAGCTCATAAATCGAGGCTGGTAATTTTTAGAGGTCCTCTAGGATTGTCGAGTCAATGAACTCTTTTGCATGTAGTCAAATTTTATGAGATAAATATTGTAGAGTGTTGAAAAGATGTTACTTCCTCTATCAATTGTTCTTCTTCATCTTTTTCATTCCTAGTCCCTTCCATGTACATCTTTGATAATATATTAATAAAGCATTGTGCAATAGATTCCACCCTATGATATCAATATAGTCTTGAATGTTGAGATTGTTAATAGAGATTTCATTATTTTGACCTCTATTTCAGTTTTAGGTGGTTCATAAGTTACAACATTATTTGAAGTTTTCATTTGTTATTATTTCTTTGTATGTCATGCTGCAAATAAATTCACCCAAATTCATTGAGATATGTACATTTTGTTACAAACTACTGAATTATTTGAATAAAATATTAGTACGTTTATGCTACCATTAAATACCAGATATTTTTCCTACATGTAACCCTGATATTTTTTTTTTTCATCTGCTAAATTCACATTCAAATCATTTTCATACTTTACAAAATTTCTCTAAAGTAATGTTCCATGTTCAAATCCAATTCATAAATTCTTTAGTCAAAAGAAATTCAAGAAGCAATAAATTTACATCTCAATTTATGCACTCCATAATCTATAAAAGTTGAGCCTCATCATTCCATGGCATGCATTACCTTCATCCCAATTCATATTAGGGACTAACATCCACCATAGTTAACCATAGTAAAAAATGGTCAACTACATAATTAACCATGGTCATGCATTGATACACATGGTCAATTATTGATATTCTATGTTTAAATTATATTTAATTATTAAAATAATATATTTGTTATTATTTATATATTTATAAATATTTTTCTATAATAGATTCCTT
Source organism: Larix kaempferi (assembly GCA_027924585.1). NCBI lineage: Eukaryota > Viridiplantae > Streptophyta > Pinopsida > Pinales > Pinaceae > Larix > Larix kaempferi. The sequence continues at coordinate 10,140,474 of BSBM01000428.1, forward strand.
CTTAATCTTTGAACTCATCATAACTATGATGATCTCGTAATTCTTGTCTTAAAGTCTTTTGAGCATTTAAATAAAGTTAGTCTCAAATTAATAACCACCACCATCATCATTTATATTCATCTTCTTATTATCTTCTTGACATAAATCTGGGTAGTGAACTAGAAAAACCATATTAATTAAATATGGCTCATATTAATTTCAATTTGAAGGACATATATTAGTTAACCCTTCAACTATGAATGGATTATATAAATAAGTGTACTTCTATTGACAAGTGTGCATTAAGTAAACCCTTTATTAAAAAAATGTGAAAATAAAATATTGTACTTCCAAATCTTTGGAATATTAAAAAATGAAATACTAACTATATAGAAAAATCAATAAATATTTGCAAAATTTCTTTCAAAATAAAAAAACAAACATATTTTTTATTCCATTCATTTGATATTCTTCAAAATTATTTGAGTTTACATCATTGAAAACATGAATCTATTTTTTCCATGGGAAGAGACTTTGTAGTTTTCATTTGTTTCCATACACAATAAATAGCTTTATAATATACCTCATTTAGATCATGAGGCACATTGATCAAACTTGCATAATAGAAAAGCGTGAAAGGCATGAGAAAAAAGGCACCAAAAAATTTCTAGGAGGAAATGGTGGAGAGTTTGAGCTTTAAATAGACATTTTTTTTTTTCAGATGAAAAAATCCATAACTTGTTATTTCATTTCGAAAATCAAAGTTACATAAGGTGTACATAGGAGAAATATCATCATAGATCATAAGCACATGGATACAAAAATACTGCAATCTCAAATATTTCATGAACTACTTTTACAAAAGCCAAAACTCATCCTAGATACTTTCATCAAAATGCTATGCAGTACTATCTCTCATAATAGCTTACAAAAAGTGCAAAATTAGGAAATATACATAGTACCATTTTCAACAATGGTATCATCAACAAATTCTTCAAAATAAAAATATCCATCCATTGGTCCCAATGCCTCCTTCGACAACCTGTCAGCTTCCAAGTTTTCCTCCCGATATATATGTAGAAAATATATGTCCTCAAAATACTTGATCAAATGATCAGTTTTGTGCATCCACTAGGTGCCAATAGAAGAGTGTGAAGATCAAACTTACCCACTTCCCAGTCAATGATAGCTTGAGAATAACCAAATATTTTGATAAAATATATCCCTCTTTTTAATGCAAACCATAATAACCCCCAAAGGGCCAAAAGTTATGTCTTTGCATTGCTTCCTCTCCCCACTCCCATCTTGAGTAGTATCTTATGATCCCTTTTAATAAATAAGACCATACCAGCCCCACATATACCATTCTTCATCGTACCATAAAAAAACCATAAGAGAATTCACTGCCCACTACATGTCTCACAATAATTCTGCTTTGATATTTCCTTTCATGAATAGAATATTCATTCAATGAATATAAAACTCTTATGCATGTGACATAAATAGAGGAATCAATATTCTCAAAGATAAATATGTTTCTGCATTTCCAGATCTCCCATATCGTAAATATAGGAATGGTTTTATATTTCACTTTTTTCTAGAACCATATGAGCATACATTCATTAAAAGAAAAACCATACCACTCATCAGATATCATCAATAGTCTTTGAAGTTCACACCATACACTTCTGAAGAATTGACAGTGGATAAAGAGGTAGAGATATCCTATGAATCCAACTTACATAGAAAACACATACTTGGGCCATTAAAAACCCTCTTCAGTAAATTAGACCAAGTAAGTATTTTGTCTTTGAAACATAGCCAGGAGAAGCATTTCGGCTTCATTGGAATTTTCCAATTTCAAATATTTCTATGCCACCATTTTACTTCAGGCAGATTATGTTTGTTGAGAATGGCAGCATAATCCTTTTTTACAGAAAGAAATCCATTTGCATCATGCCAATCCCATACCATTTGATCATGTTGATCAGATAGAACAACACCTAAGAAAGTGATATTTCCAACATAAGAGTCCCATTCCAATGCAATGTCTTTAGATAGACCCAATTCATTCTCATTTAACCAATCAAGATTCGAATTGTCATCACCGTCATGGAATACTTGTGAAAGAACAAGTATGTTCATAGAATGAAGCTACGACAATACCTATGTGGACAGTTTATAATTATGCCCTGCGCCAACCAAAGGGTTTATAATAATATAAACTTGGGAACCCCTGGCAATTATCTAGCTTAAGAACTACCCAATGTATGGGAAAGTGTTGGTAATTTCCCTCTAGATTGAAGACACATTCCTATAATGAATAAAAAGTTGTCTAATCCATTGTATTGCAGAGAAATTTTTAAGATATTTTTTCCTTATAACAGTGCCGCACAAGCTACTACCATATAATTCCCTCCACAAAAATTTTATCCGAAGAACTTGGTTAAACTAGTCCAAATTCAAAAGTCCCCATCCCCCCAATTTCTTAGTCCAAGATAGACTTTCCCAGTTTGAAAGGTGAAGTTTGGATAAATGTGGCTTACCTTCCTAGATAAAATAAAAGATCTTCTTACGGACTGAGTTTATAATAGACACATGTAGTACCTTCATTAATCCAAACCAGTACACAGGGATACTCTGCAAAACATATTGTTCCAATAGAAGTATGTCGCTTATTGATAACCAACGAAACACACAATTATTGATCCTCCTGCGAACTTTCTGAAGCATCCAATGCCAATCTTCAGTCCGATATATATTTGGATTTATAAAGTACCCAAGGTAGTTAAACCCCAATTCCAATTTTTCCATTTTGAAAGGAAGTAATGACTTAATATGATCGCAATAGCCGGAGTTTGAACAATTGAAAAAAAGCTAGATTTTGGTGAACTAATGGCCATACCCATCGCCTTACAAAAGACCTCAAAAATATATTTATAGACCTTCCATTCATTAATTGACGCTTCTCCAAAGATCAAAACATCATCAACAAAAAGCAAGTGTGTTAAGGATAAAGTTCTGGAAATTCTGATACTATTGTTTTTTAAGGAGTTTTTCACTTCACCAATGAGTCTGATTAAACCTTCAATAACAAGTATGAACAACAATGGAGATAATGGGAACCCTTGACAAATACTTATGCTACTAGAGAATAATTTAGTGGGAGTACCATTAACCAAAATAACAAAAGTAGAGGAAGAAATGCATTCCATTATCCGATTTAATACCTCAATCAGAAGACCAATGTGGATTAAGACAAATCTCAGGAAGGACCAATCAACTCAATTGTAAGCCTTAATTAAATACATATTCAAGATAAAATCTTATAAGTCCTTGATTTTTATAGAGTGCATACACTCTTTATCCACCCCGACTGTTAACACCCAAAAAGTGCTCACTAGCTCATTCCCTTATTCACATGACCCATTTGTCCACTTTTCCACCATTTGAGCCTCTAAAACCATCAAAAAGTCACCAAAAAGACCATAATACACCTTTTTTCTCCTCAAAATATGTATTTTTCCTCAAAAAACACAAAAAACCCTAAAAAAGGTCCAAACTTCCAAAAAAATATTAATAGGGAATAAAAATATAAAAAATATTCAAAAAAGAAAAAAGAGGGAAAAAGAGACCTAAACCATGTTCGTTAATACCATTGGTTTCCTTAAAACCATAATGGTATTCCCCATCACCAAAAACTATAAAAAGGTGACAGGGCTCCTCATTATTCATCCATATTTTCATCCTATCCTCATGTTGCCAAAATCCATCTTGAGCTTTGCCCAACCATTGAAGCATTGAAGAAGAAGAGATCATTGGACATTGGAGCTTCTCAACCTTGGAACTACTCAAAACTCACCATCCTCACCATTTGAGGTAATACAAAAGTTTTTATTTTTATTTACATGTTTACGAATCAATTTTGCTTATTGTTATTAATATAGATTCCTTTATTTTATTGTTTACTCCCATCAATCTATAGTTTATATTTGATTATTTACATTGCTTTATTTCAGACTACTACTACTCGTTAGCAGGTGCATCCTTACACATGCTTGGTGGAAAAACCAAGCAACAGTTTTTGGCAACTCCCCTATTTTTCGAATTTTAAACTTTTGCTTTAAATCTTTATTTAGTTGTTTTTCCCATTTAAAACTGTAAATCTGCCATACTAGTCAGCTTCTTGATAGCTGCGCTAGCCATTGACCCTTTCTGCAGCCCGAAATAACCCAAAATTTCAATTTTTGGGTTCGTTTTTCGTCGTCCGAATTCCGTCCGTACATCGTGACTTTCGGCACCCACAGTCGCACAGTCCATCGCAACTGTGTGCTTTTTTTCCGCGTGGTCCATCGTGACTTTTCGGCATTTTTCCACGTTGTCCATCGCGGCTGGGCGACCTTTTCCCATACGGTCCATCGCGAATTTTTGGCATTTTTCCGCATGGCCCATCACTGTTGGGCGACCTTTTCCCGCGTGGTCCATCGAGACTTTGTGATGAACCTGCAATAATTAATTAATGCAAATAAACAAGATATCAGAAATAATAGAACTCAGAATCACTTTTATATTGATCACGGGCCACTTCGAGGGGGAAACCTCCTTTGAGCAAGCTCAATACAATTAACTTCACGGTGCCTTCATAGACCTCAACACACACTTATATACTAAGTCTAGGCGCCAATACCATGGGTCAATACTATGTGTCAATACAAACCATGGGCTAAGTCTAGGCGCCAATACTATGAGTCAAAACCATGCGATGACTTATAAAGCATATGCGTCCAATACTATGGGTCAATACTATGGGCTAATATAAACTATGGATCAACAAATACTACGGGATGACTTACAAAGCATATGCGTCCAACAACAATATATTAACAAAGTAAAGACATGGGTTCCTAACAGACTTTTCGGCATTTTTATGTGCAGCTCATCGCGACTTTTAGCCCGAAACCCGTGATGTAATTTTCTGGCAGCGTGACTAAACTTTCAAACGGCCATCTCTCCCTCTCCCAAACTCCATTTGAGATGATTTGTTTTTTCAAATTGGGTGTTTTCGAACAAGGAATCCAAATATCCTATTATATTTAAGAAATTTTTCATAGAATTTTCTCTAATTTTTTTATTTTTATGTTATTTATCATTTCAGTTCATCCTCTACCCATTGTAGTCGGCCCTCTCATACTATATTTTATGCTCATAGCACTTTTGCTTACTTTTGGCTTATTGTAGCACTTGATAGACTCTTGTTTGCATGCATTGCTATCTCTTTCATCATATTTTTGTTAGGATATTTAGACACTTAGGAGTTAGTTAAGATCAACCTGTGTAATATATCCGTTAGGGATAGTGTGTTTCTTTAGTATGCATTAGTATGCATTTGTAAATACTTAATCCGACGGTCATGATATGTTCCCGACATAGAGTGATCTGACGGCTCAAATTCTCTTAGATCAAACCTAACCTTGATCCATGGCTTAACACCCGATTGGTCCATGATCTCTATTTAAAGAGCATGGAGGGTCATTGTTTAGTTGATCGATTATGAGAATATCATTTGTAACTTTCTTTCTTTGCATAATAAATTGTCCCGTAGAAGCTATTTGGCCGAGGCCATGGAGTGTTTCCCTCAAGAGGGTTTAAACCACGTCAAAACATTGGTGTGTTGGTCTATGATCTGTTTGTGTGAAGTGGTTGCTCTTGGTGTTCAGTCCTTTGGTAGTACCCTGTGTACCCGAACATGGTATCAGAGCTTTTATGAAGTGTCGCTTCCGGTTATGATCTAGATCTTAAACTGTTATTTCTGAAACTCAAAATGGTTTCTAGTTCTAGTATTTCTGTGCATTTTTGGGCTGTGGGAGGTGTTCCATTGCGTCCAGAGCATCGTTTCCATTGGGAAATAGTTTTCGTTTGATCGAAAACGGTTCCCGGTTGCTCCAGAAACGCGTATTTCATTAGATCTGAAGGTATAATGTTACAGTGATGCATTTTTTTATTTTCTTTTTTTAAAAGGAAAAAATCTCATATTTCATCATTTTTTACTGTTAGATTTTTTTGGGTTCAGATTGTTGCTTTTTCGTCTGCGTACGCTCTTTGCCGTGCACCTTGAGCGATCTCGGCAAATCAGAAACAGAAAGGGAAAGGGTTTTTCTCGGCTGCGTATACTCTTTGCCATGCACCTTGCGCGATCTCGGCAAATCAGAAACAGAGAGAAAACGTAGACTTTTTGGGAAAGCTAACAAGATCTAACTCAACAAGTGTGGAATTTTTTTCTTTGTTTCAATTTGTGGTGTGTTTTGTAGGAAAAAGGGCAAGCACACAAACCGAGCAAGAAGAGTAAAAAAAAAAACCACCCTTCCTCATTCCCATATTTTACATACCTTTTAATCTAGCTCACTTGGTTCAAAGTTGCTTTATTCCTTAATAGGTCTTGAGTTCAAGTCTTAGGAAGTTACTTTTAAAAGAAAAAGTTCATGCAATTTCTATTTTCAAGTTAATTTATTGTAAAAGTGCATCTCACTTAAATAATAAAAAATAAAAATACAAATGAGTCACTTAAGTTTTTATTATTATTGTTGCACTATTTAAAAGTGAAATCACTTATTTTACAAAAGTGGTTCACTTAAAGCAACTTTCTTGTAAAGTAATTGTCAAAAGATTCATCTTGGGAAGAGGGGGGTTCTTTTTTTGCTAGACATTCTCTAGCTGCCACGTCACTATTGGGGACATCTTCAATAGTTTCTTTGTTCAAGCATAACTTCATCATACAGAGTCAATTTTCAGTGCCGATTTTTTTGAAACCACCTATTTTTTCGAGCTCTTCACATCTAGAGTATTGGTTTCTGCTTTTACAGCCATTAATTTACAAATATGGCCACCCCTTGTGATATTCTACTTAACAGTTCCAACTATTTCTCATGGAAATCTCGTATGGAGGATGTTCTACGAAGTAGGGGACTTTTCAGAATTACCTCGGGAAAAGAAACAGAACCCACTGATGATGATAAGAAAATAAAATGGGCAAATAGATGTGATGAAGCTCGTGGATTGATTGGGATTTCAATCTCTACTGATTTGCGATTCCACATATCTGGAATTGATAAACCTAATGCTGCTTGGGACAAGTTGGAATCTGTGTTTGGTAAACACAATGAAATTCGAGGTCACCAACTTGAAAATGAGTTGATTTATTTAAATCCAAGTGACTTTTCATGCATTCAAGATTATTTATCTAAGTACAAAACTCTTAAACTCTTATGTGTAGAATGTAAGATTGAGAGGGAAGACAAACAATGCATTTATCATATTCTTTCCAAACTTGGACCTGCATATTATATTTTTGTATCTACATCTTACTCCATGAAAGCATCATTGAATGCAGCTAGCTATCAAGAGCCTAGTCTTGAATCCTTTTGTGATACCTTGATCAAAGAACAAGATAAACTCATTCATCTTGGAATAATCAACAATGCAGATACATCTGGGAAAGCCTTATTGTCCCAACAGAAGAAAAAAAAAGTCCAAGCCTCCCAAGAAACAAAATTTTTGCAATAATAAGTCAAACAAGGGTCCCAAACCCTCTCAGTCAGCTCCTTCTTTAAAAAATGACAAAGGATCCAAGCCAAAAGGCAAGAAGACTGAGCGTCATTGCAACTATTGCAGAAAAGATAATCATGATGAATCAAAATGTTTCAAGAAGATGGCAGCCTTGGAAGCAGCAATGAAGAAGCAGCACATCAGCCTAGATTCATCTTCAGAATATGCCTCTCATGGACATGCACTTTGTTCTTCTGGTTATTCTTATAATGCATCTTCTTCTTCTACTTCAAATGAATGGCTCATTGATTCTGGAGCATCTTATCATATGGCTAAGGATCAAGCCTTCTTTTCTACTATGCATGAATGTAACACCAAACAAATATTTGTTGGTGATGATAGATCTCTAAGTGTTGTAGGAGCTGGAACAGCTCCAGTAGATAATGGTCATTTTAGTGATGTACTATGTCTTCCAAGAATTTCCTGCAATTTGTTATCAGTCTATCAGATCACTCATTCGGGTGAAGGTAAAACTATGACCTTTACACCTCACCATGTTGTAATCAAGGATTTTAAAGATCCTCAACAAGTCCTAGCTACCGGAATTGTTGATGATATTGCCAGGTTGTACAAATTTAACAACTTTGAGTCATCACCTTTCCCTTCAGTTTTTGTTGCTCATAATGATAACTTGAGCAAACTTTGGCATGAGATATTTGGTCACTTAAATTATTGCTCATTGCAACAACTATGTAAAGAAAATATGGTGACAGGTCTTCCGATGGTATCTTGCAGGGATGGTGTTTACTCCCGTTGTGTACTCGGAAAACATCATCGGGATAGTTTTGACAAACGTGCCTCTTGGCACGCCTCGGTTCCCTTGGAGCTTGTGCATAGTGACTTGTGTGGTCCTCTTCCATCTGCTTCCTTTTCTGGTTTCAAATATTTCTTAAATTTCATTGATGATTACACCAGATGCACTTGGGTTTATTTTCTAAAACTTAAGAGCGAAGTATTTAACATGTTCTTGGCCTACAAGGCCCTTGTGGAAAAACAATCTGGTCATCAAATTATTAAGTTAAGATCTGAGAATGGAGGAGAATATGTTGACAATAAGTTCACTACTTTATGCACTGAACAAGGCATCCAACAACATCACACTGTTCCATATACACCACAACAAAATGGTGTAGCTGAGCGGAAGAACCGCACTTTAAAAGAAATGGCTAATTGTATGATCCAATCTAAGGGACTAAGTCTTCAATTTTGGGCTGAAGCCATTAATTGTGCAAATTACATAGTTAATCGCACCTCCACTAAAGCATTACAAGGTATAACACCAGAAGAAGCATGGAGTAAAACTAAACCTGATGTAAGTCACTTCCGTGTGTTTGGTAGTGAAGCATGGGCTCACATTCCAGAAGAAAAACAGAAAGCATTGCAGCCTAAAAGTGAAAAGTGGATATTTGTTGGATATTCTGAAGATGTAAAAAGTTATAGACTTGTTCAACCACATTCTCATGATATAATCATTAGAAGAGATGTTAAATTTGATGAAAATCTCTTGGCCTGCGAGCCTAACTCGATGATTGTGCCATCTTTGGCCTGTGAGCCTGATTCGACGTTTGTGCCTTCTTCTTCTTCTTCCAACTTCCTTGACAGGTTTCCAACACCAGTTTCTGATGATGACAGTGAGGATGAAAATCCATCTCTGCCTACTCATGTTCCTCCAGTTGCACCAGCACAAGTGCTTCCTCGATGGGTTCGTTCAACATGTGAAGCAGCTGGTGATCTTGCTGGTGATCCTAGAGATCAACGTCGAACACGTTCTCAGTTTCAGCAAGTCTCTTCTCTTTTGGCTCAAATTTTCGAGAATCATGATCCAGAAACTTTTGCAGAAGCTTTAGGGAATCCAGATTGAGATGTAGCCATGGATGAAGAATATCGTTCCTTAATGGAAAATGATACTTGGGATCTTGTACCTCTTCCAAAAGGAAGAAAACTTGTCAGATGTAAATGGGTCTACAGAACTAAGTATGCATCAGGTGGAAGTGTTGAAAGACTTAAGGCAAGGTTAGTTGCCAAAGTTTTTTCCCAAGTTGAAGGGATTGACTACAATGAAACCTTTGCTCCCGTCACAAAAATGAACTCCATCCACCTTATTCTTTCCCTTGCAGCCTTACACAACTGGGAAGTCCATCAAATGGATGTCAAGTCTGCCTTCTTACATGGTGATTTACAGGAGGAAATTTACATGGAACAACCTCTTGGCTATGTTCAGAATAACTCTAGCCTTGCCTGCCGCCTTAAGAAATCCTTATATGGCCTTAAGCAAGCTCCTATAGCTTGGTATGCCAAAATGGATAACTTTCTCCTTGACACTGATTTTTCTAGATGCCATTCTGACCCCAATGTCTATACCAAGAAAGTAGGAAACCATCTCATCATACTTGTTCTATATGTTGATGACCTTATTCTTACTGGTAGTGACCCTAAGCTTATAAACCATGTAAAATCCAGTCTTAAACAAAATTTTGAAATGTCAGACTTAGGACATTTGCATTATTTTCTTGGTCTCCAAGTCCTGCAAACCAAAGAAGGAATCTTTCTTTCTCAGTCTAAGTATGCTTGTGACCTTCTTCGTCGCTTTCACATGGAAGATTGTACACCAGCCCCTTCTCCCTTCCAGTCTAGAGTCAAACTTTCTGCCACTTGTACTTCACTTGAAGTCGATGCCACCTTGTATCGTCAGCTTGTTGGTAGTCTCTTATACTTGACTCATTCTCATACTGACCTTTCCTTTTTCATTGGTCGTCTTTCCCGTTATATGCAGACACCTCATGAAAGTCACTGGAAAGCAGCTAAAAGAATACTTCGATATATTCGAGGTACAGTTCAGTTTAGGATTCATTACAGTACAGGGGGGAAACCTTTGTTGGTTGGTTTCACTGATTCAGATTTGGCCGATGATCCTGATGATCGAAAGTCTACTGCATGTTATGTTTTCAGTCTGGGATCTGGACCTATTACTTGGGCTTGTAAGAAACAACAAGCTCTTGCTCTTTCTTCAACAAAGGCAGAATATCGAGCAGCAGTTAATGCTAGTCAGGAAGCTTTATGGCTTTGACAAATCCTTTCAGAGTTTGGATTCAAGCAGCAGCATCCTACTCCACTTTGGTGCGACAATCAAAGTGCCATCAAGCTTGCCAAAGATCCAGTTCTACATCAACGCAGCAAACACATTGAGCTACATATGCACTTCATCAGAAATCTTGTTCATGATCGTGTTCTTGAAGTGCTCTTTTGCCCTACAGATGATCAAGTTGCAGACATATTCACCAAGTCTCTTACAGAAGCGAATTTTTCTAAACTTCGATCTATGTTAGGAGTTCAGGAACTTGTCATTAAGGGGGGATAGTCTGTAATGCCTCATTCCTTCTCCTAATAGTGTCACTTTTGTAAATCCTTCAATCCTATCCCAAGTTGTTCTTAAGGGGGGATGTTAGGATATTTAGACACTTAGGAGTTAGTTAAGATCAACTTGTGTAATATATCCATTAGGGATAGTGTGTTTCTTTAGTATGCATTAGTATGCATTTGTAAATACTTAATCCGACGGTCACGATATGTTCCCAACATAGAGTGATCCAACGGCTCAACTTCTCTTAGATCAAACCTAACCTTGATCCGTGGCTTAACACCCGATTGGTCCATGATCTCTATTTAAAGAGCATGGAGGGTCATTGTTTAGTTAATCGATTATGAGAAGCTTATTTGTAACTTTCTTTCTTTGCATAATAAATTGTCTCGTAGAAGCTATTTGGCTAGGGTCATGGAGTGTTTCTCTCAAGAGGGTTTAAACCACGTCAAAACATCGATTCGTTGATCTGTGATCTGTTTGTGTGAAGTGGTTGTTCTTGGTGTTCGGTCCTTTGGTAGTACCCTGTGTACTCGAACAATTTTTAGTAGGCTTATTTACTTGCACCCATTTTGCTAGCTACACTTTTCTGATATTTGCTTTACTACATCTTTTTGGGAATTTTCAGTTAAGTTAAAGAAAGATTTGTTAAGCCTTTTTCAGATTAGAAATTTCATATTTTGTAAAGTTAGAATCATAATTCTGAATTGCTTGATATTTCGCCCAAGAAAAACTTTAGAAATCCATTTATTTTTACATATGTTATTTGCTTTACCTTACAAAACTTTTTAAAGAATCCATATTTTTTGAAAAGATTATTAAAGCATTTAAATTTGAAACGTCTTTCATTTTTCGCAAATTGAAATCATTATTTTAGTTTGTGATTAAGTCTCCCATGCGAGGCAAATTGATTTGGTATACAACCACATCATCACACAATCTGTCACAATAATTTCAAGTAAGCCTTAAAAAAGTACCTTAACTCAACCAACATTCTAACCCCATTTGGGGAACACAAAAAGAACACTGTAGTTAGGTAGGACTGAGGGGATAAGTATCCAAATAACACCCCTCACTCATTTTTCATGTTGAGACATAGTGGTTGACATTTAGGGTACCAAAATCCCTTATTATTTGTTGACACGGTTTAACACCAATTCATCGGGAAGGCCTCTCCCTTAGGAGGGTTGAAGTAGCCAGACTGGTTCCAGAAGCCTGAGTGGAATACCGCAATCCATTCAGTAATCGAAGGATACCTTTCGTAGTTCTCATTGTACTACCCTCATGGGAGTACAACGGTGATAGAACAAAACTGCAGATTCACCCAACCGAACGTGTCATGAACGGGGTATCTTAGTGGCCAAACTTATAGGATTGTCTACTCGGTGTCCCTCCCATTAGGGGGATATCTATCCTTTGATTCTACAATTTATATTGTCTGACTTGGATTTCATCACCTTGCAGAGGATATACTGTGTTGAGTCATAATACTTTTGGTTAGGTGTTTGCATGTTCCATTACCTCCCTTTGGTCAGTGAGTACACCATTTTCTATTTTTAGGATCCCTTTGTATGTTGGTTTTCTGACCACATTTTTTGATTACTCCACTTACTATAGCACAGCTGTTATAGTAAGTGTTTTGAGTTTGGTTGTTGGCCTAAGTGTCATTATTTTTTACGCTCCCCTCCTGCAGACAAGGTTGCATTAGGGCTTTCGAGCTTTCCACTCATCACCACCTATTAAATTTAATTCACAAATGTCACCATTGTGTCCCCTAGACGTTCTCAACGTTTCCAGAGTGAACCCCCGCAATACGGTTCCCTTGACTCCACACGTCATTGGCACAGAACCCTGTCATCTGACTCTGATGCACCTCATTTCAAATCTGACTTTGAGGAAGAATCCGAACATCCTACATACACAACACCCACAAGCCCCCTGGCCAGGTCACATTTTGACTCCTTCTTCACAGGAACTGTTGGTGGAACATCCACCACACCCTCCACCAAAATGGCCACCACGTTTGCCACTAATACAACAACTCCTTTAGGTATGCCTAACAAGGGACCCCTGCCCAATACAGGACCCACACCTAACCTAGGCATGCCCACTATGGGAACTATACCTACTATCCCCCTACCACTCAGATTCCAACACTTATTGGACATCTTCCAAACCCATCTGTAACCCAAGTTGCACTTGGTGGCGTAGGCCCCTCCCACACTCCTATGGGTGGAGGGAACATACCTCCCATGACTAATATCCCCCTAGGGGGCAGTGGCCCAATAAATAATGCTACCACTAGCACTTATACCCCCATGACTACATCATACCCCTTTGCCAGTCTGCCATTTATGGCTAGTCTTAACCTACCCGACTTGGTAAGACTAACAAACGACCCCATTAGACATGACCCTAATTGGCCCCCCATGCCCACAAAACTCCCGTCGGACATCCCAAATTTTAAAGGGAAGGCTAGGGAAGATCCCTAAAACCATGTCATGTCATTTCATTTATGGTGTTCCTCAAACTCCATAGTAGATGACTCTATCTACTTGCGCCTGTTGCAATGCACTTTTACTGGCTCTGCCGCTAAATGGTATATCGAGCAACCACTTGGGACACACCCCACCTTTACATCCCTCACCTCGAATTTTTTACAATTCTTTCAACTACCCATCCGCTATGACGCAGGCATCGAAATCCTTTTGTCTTGTAGGCAGAACACAACAACCCATATCACGGATCACATCCATGAGTGGCGAAAACACCGTAGTCTATGCAAGATTAAGCTAGGCAACTGTATCTTCTTGGATTGGTTTCTCAAGTCCCTTCTGCCCCTCATTGCCAAAGATGTAGCTTCTGAATGATCCCAGTCAGAAGAAGAAGCCATCCTCAAAGCTCGGCAATTTGATCTAATCTATGCCCAGTGTGGCTACCTGTATACTATTTTACCCGATGCTCCCCGCAGCTATTCCTCCTGGACTGATGTGCCAGGGGCATCCCACGCCGTCGACGGCATCATTGGACAAGTTTCGTCCCACAACCAAACGTTTTCCATTATGTGCAATAATACCGATCTTGATCTTTCGTGGGCCACATCTCACTTCGGAGCTACAACTTCGTATGCTCCCATGTCCCACCCCCACCACACTCATCGACCCTCATGTCCACCACAGTGTTATGGTCACGCACCTTTAGCCTATCCACCTCCGATTGCACCCCCTACGTATTACCATCAGTAGGCCACACATGCTCCTTTTCACTCACAAGCCCCAGCGACTTATTACCCACCACAGGAAGCACTTGTTGCACCACAACCTCCAGTCACTCAAACTTATCCTCCAAACAAAAAAAATGCTGACCCCACCAACCAAAACACTGATCGACCAACGAAACAGGGTAAGAACCCCAATTTACGAACAAACCACCCATGTTCCATATGCAGGGTATACGACCATTACACACACACATGCCCCCATTTGGAGCGAGCGCGCCTACTGTGGACTAATGACACCCAATGCCAAGGGCACGCTGCACAACCAGTGCCACCTCCTCAACCAGAACCCATGGTGTTGCAAAATTCTTTGCCCACACAAGGAGTGGTGAACACTCATCCATTGGATCCTCCTCAAGGAACCACAACACCACAACAACAAATCACATACGCTGCATACACAAACCAACTAATGGATTCAGGTACTCATCCACTCCTTATGATGTCATCGACTGACATGAATCTCCAAATGCGTCGAAACCAATACGCCCCCACTGCACCTAAAAATGTTCTCCCTATGATTGAACAACCTGTTTAGAGTGCACCCACATCGTTCGTCTCCTCAGTCGGACCCGGGATATATTCAGATACTCCAATAACCTCCACGTTCCAGTCTATCCCACTCCCTTTGCGGATAACTGAAATATATTATTTATGCACCCTTTTGCACAACACACAACCACCAACTCAACAGCCCCCATTACTGCCGCAACCACCCACAGCGCCTAGTCACGTCGGGGCAACACCGATCCACACTATCCCATTCTTATTTCCTCCATCAGGAGTCATCAGCTCACCAGTAATGGCCACACTCAATCTCCCAAGATTAACTTTAGGACTACCTGTATGGTACCTACCTGCCCCAACCCCTCCCCCGACACCGAATGTCATTTTACAACTGGTGCAACCCATCAATACTTCTAACCATCCACCCCCTGGTGTAGCAAACATCCAGAATCGACCACCTCCAATAGCGGCCACCGCATCAACATCGAATTATACTCCCCCACCACTTCGAAACATTGGGGGCAGAGGTCCACAAACTTACACCATTGGACCCACAACTCGCACCCCCCCAGCAACCCCCAAATTAGCAAAGAATCCCCCAACAATCCGCACACCCCCCAAGTGCTCTTTGTACGAAAACATAGGCCATGCCACCCATCAATGTCCACAGTTACCAGCACTTCAAGAACACATGAATATGTTGGAAGACGACGCTGGTATCCAAGTGGAAAAACTTGAACTGCCTCCTCAGCCATGTGATAAATCGCTGCGTACCAATAACCCCTGTGCGATATGTGCCATTTACGGCCATTACTCACATCACTGCCTTGATCTACCAGATTATAGAGCAGCTCTATACGAATTGAATAATTCCAACCTAGAGATATCCCCCATTCTCATTGAGGAAATATATCCCCCAAAATATTCATCCTCAGAAGAAATTAACACCATTTACACGGTTTCCACTGGAGACCCCTCTGTCCGGTCGGCCCCTTCCACTGATCTCTCCGACCCACATTTTCAACCTTTTCAAATCAACGAGGAAACCACATGTCCACAGCATGGGGGTAGGCCCAAAACCTTGCCTACTCATCATCATCGTCATTATCGTCGGCGATATTGGGGGCATGCACCCCGCAAGGAGAATCCCCCATCATCATATCATCACTTCAGTATGCCACCATGGCCCACAGCCTCATGGCACACACCCCCGCTAGCAGTTGGTCAATGCCTTGTTGATCCCTCTCTAAGAAAACATTTGCACTGCATTGACACCTCTGATTTAGGGGACATAATAGATTACCTCGACCCTGGGATAGGGGGCATGATCAATCATTTTGAACCTTCCCCATCACACCTATCTCAGTATTTCAATGATCTCATTGTCCAAACCAACACATATGTGATCCACAATCATTGTAATCTCCCCATTTTGACCCCCTTTGCATTAAATCGTAAAGCATGTAAATATTGTAATTTAATCATGGTGAGGAGCTCAAGGCCAAGGCCCCACCATTGATTTAGCGTTTTATGTATCGGCAATTAAAATAGATGCCTATGGTTTTTGTGCTAGATAGGCTGCACCGAAAACAAGATCTTTGCTACTCTATGACGTTAACATGAATTGCATAAAGAGCATGAATGAAGCTCACAAATCCATAAGAAGAGAACCAAACATCATAGACAATACACACATAAAGACAACAAGTTGATAATGGAGTTCGTCCAGGATGGACTACGTCTCTGGGTCTGCTTCTCAATAGGAGGGCCGATCTATAATCTCAGCATAAAGGCAAAATACATGGCAATGATACAATGATACCTTGGCGACAATGGCTAGGAAGAGAACCGCTGCCCAAAACACAACAAGACTCCTTCCAGCAACTTCGAAGCCTGAAGACGATGTAAAACGAGTATAAACACTCGTACCTTCCTCCTGCAGAGCTACGCAATCTCCCTTCTCTCCTTTAGCTACAAAGTCTCTACTCCAAAAGCATGACTAACAATGACAAATGAGAGGGTTTATATAGGCTTGTATGAACTACTCTCACATGATCCTCATGGTTTCTCAAGTTACAACAATTTTGCCTAAATAAGCATGTGGTTACAAACCTCCAAGTGGTTAGCATGTGGTTGGGCTCTTTATTAACTAATAACCAAAGATACTTAACTTTTAAAAAGGCATTCCCTTTTGGTTGGTTTTTAATATGGTTACAACCATATAAGAACCATACAAACCCACTTCTAACTTAACCCAAAGTTCGTTAAGCAAGGGTGGCGCTCCACAAACCAACTTTTAGTCTTATCCCAAAGTTTGTTAAGCAAGGGTGGCATGTAACGTGGATGGGGTGGCGCTCCAATCCATTTGAAAGTTTGTTTTGAAAACATGTGACCATGTCATAAAACGTATAACCATATCACGTGGGTTGTGGGTTGGAGTTGTAACCAACTCCCGTGCATTGAAAACCAAGCCCCGACCCCTTTTGGCTCCATTACCAACGTTTCCACGCTTAAATAAACAAACCTTAACAAACATACCAATAAAGATATGTAGCCCAAGTGGTGAAGGCGGAGCGCTTATATGAGAGAGGTCACAGGGTCAAACCTCATGGAGGCCATAATTTTTTGCCTTAGATATATTGGCCAATCCCATGCTGCCACGTGGCGGCTTAGGATTGGTCCACGTCACGCCCAGTCAACGCCCAGTCAACCACCAAGTCACTGTCCGTATTGCCACATCACCATCCGTACGTCTAGTCACCATATGCCAGCTTGGATCATACTGCCATGTGTCACCTTGTGACAGGTCTGTGCTGCCACGTGTCACCCTGTCAGTGGTGCCACCTGGCACCCCATTTTGCCAAATTTCCTGTTTCCCTTATAGAACAGAACGCGATAACTTTCTCATACGGAGTCCGTTTGAGGTGAAACGAATGCCGTTGGGATTGTCTCGACGAGCCCTTCGATCTGGTGTTGGTTTCGCTGACATTGGAGGACTTCAAAATTTTGCCTTCTTGGATCCTCCTAGATCATTCCTCCCCACTGAGAAGCTTTTGGCCTCCAAAAGCCTTTACTAATCAACAGATAGGTGACGGAATTGCTCCCTCACTTTCTCCTTCTCGATCCACTTGGCCTTGCTTGGATGAGTGCCTCTGATGCCCACTCGAAGATACTCAACATCACCTATGCGAGAAGTCCTTGTCCTTCTGTCCAAGATGACATCTTCCTTTAGCTCATCCATGTACTCAGGAGCAAATTCATCAACTGATGGCAATGAGGCATTCTCCCTTTCATCCATGATCATGGGAGGTTCATAGAGTTTCAAGTTCTCCACATTCACCACTGAGTAGATCTGCATGTATGGCGGTAGCTCTAAGCGAAAAGAATTCGTCCCAATCTTCTCCAAGATGGTGAAGGGACCATATCTAATGGGCTTGAGCTTCTTGCCTTCTCCTTTCATCCTCTCCCTGCTGATGTGAAGCCACACTTGATCTCCCACCCGAAACTGATGATCAACTCTATGCTTGTCATGGCGAGCCTTGTACTGGGCTTGACTCTTCTCCAACTGCTCTTGCACTACCTGATGTACCTGTTGAACTCTCTGAATGAACCTGCGGGCTTTGTCTTCATCCTTGGAAGTGCTTGAATCAACCTCTCTCCCATAAGTCAAGTCCAATGGAGTCTTTGGCAAGTACCCAAAGCATGTCTCAAATGGCGATCTCTGAGTGGAAGAATGCATAGCCCTGTTGTAGGCATGCTGCACATACTGGATCTGTTCATCCCATGACTTAGGATGCTTGTTGCAATAGCCTCGAAGCAAATGGACAACTATCCTGTTGACTACCTCTGTCTGTCCGTTGGTCTGTGGATGGAAAGAGGTGCTCCTCTTTAGCTTGGTGTCCATCATACACCATAATTTTGTCCAAAACTCTCCAAGGAATCGGGAGTCCCGATCCGAGATAATGGACGTAGGGAGTCCAAAGTGAACCCATACATGCTGAAAGAAAAGAGAAGCAGCCTGCTCTGCAGTGACCTGCTTTTTACATGGCATAAGAATACACATCTTGCTAAACCTATCCATGACCACATACAAGTAGTCATGACCCCTCCTAGACATAGGAAAACCCCCCACAAAATCCATGGAAATGCTTTCCCAAGGATGGGAAGGAACATGAAGTGGTGAGTACAGCCCCAATTTTCTATTAGTGGGCTTACAAGTAGAGCACATCACACACCCCTTTACATATTTTGTTACAATGTCTTTCATGCGAGGCCAATACACAAGTCTTTGCAAATGAGCCAAAGTCTTACCTACCCCAAAATGCCCTGATACAAGAGAAGTATGAGCTTCTCGTATTACATGGACTCTTTCACTGATAGGAACACATAGCTTGCCCAAATGATAGAGCAACTTTCCCTGCAAATAGTAGTCTTCCACCTGTGTGCCATTGGTTAGCTTCTCATAAATCTCCTTGAAATCATCATCAGTAGCATACTGCTCAATATAACTTTCATGGGACAAAGAAGCATTTTTCAAAACAATAGATGCAACAATAGGAGGTCTAGAGAGCATATCTGCCACTTTGTTACTAGTACCCTTCTTGTACTTGATCACTAGATGGAATTGTTGAAGGAATCCCATCCACCTGAAATGACGAGCTTGTTGGAGCTTAGTCTGGGATTGGAGATACTGCAAGGGCTGATGATCGGTATGGATGATCGTCTCCTTACCCATCAAGTAGTGCTTCCACTTCTTGACACTCTGAACCAAAGCATACAACTCTTTGTCATAGGTGGGGTAGTTGATCACTGCTTGAGTAAAAGTCTCTGAATGGTAGCAAATCGGCTTGCGGTGCTACATCAATACTGCCCCCATGGCATATCCACTGGCATCTGTCTCTATCTCAAATAGCTGCTGCAAATCAGGCAAGGCTAGGACTGGGGCGGTGCTGATCTTTCCCTTCAATGTGTCGAAGGCTTTCTACTGCTTTCCTCCCCACTGGAAGGCTTTCTTCACACTTGTTAAGGCATGCAAAGGAGATGCTATGTATGAGAAGTTCTGAATGAACCTCCTCCAATATTGAACAGCTCCTAAAAAGCTTCTCACTTCAGTAGCGTTAGTAGGCTTAGGCCAATTGACAATTACATCAACTTTTGAAGGATCAATTTTTAAATTTCGACCTCCTACAATATGACCCAAGTAAACTAATGAAGTTTTTCCAAATTCACACTTTGACAATTTTACATACAATTTCTTCTTTTTCAAAGTATCTAATACTTGCTTTACATGCCCCACATGTGCTTCCCAAGTTTTGCTAAAGACCAAGATATCATCTAAGTATACAATGACAAAATCATCTAAGAATGGCCGGAAAACATCATTCATTACCCGCATAAAGGTTGCAGGTGCATTGCAAAGCCCAAAGGGCATCACCAACCACTCAAATAGACCTTGCTTGGTCTTGAAGGCCGTCTTCCACACATCACTTTCTGCAATTCTGATTTGGTGGTAGCCACTGCGCAAATCCAACTTGGTAAAGAACACAGCATCTTTCAACTGGTCGAGCAAGTCATCTATGCGAGGAAGCGGGTATCGATTCTTGATCGTGATCTTGTTGAGAGCCCGATAGTCAACGCACATCCTCCATGTGCCATCTTTCTTCATCACCAACACAATCGGCGAACCACATGGAGAGGAGCTGGGTCTGATCACTCCTTGGTCCAACAAGTCTTGAACCTGCTTCTTAATCTCTACCATTTCAACTGCGGACAACCTGTACATGCCCACATTAGGAAGAAGGGCATCCTGCTGGAGATGGATCTCATGCTGAATCTCCCTTTTGGGAGGCAAACCTGTAGGCTCCTGAAATATTTCATCATATTTAGCCACAATATCAATCATAGCCTTTTTATGAGAAGGATCACAACCTTTGAAAGCATCGGATGCCTCAGCATCTTTTGCTCTCACAACCATGAGCATGTATCTCTTATTAGTGTTGATGAGCCGCTTCATCTATCCTGCACTAACCAGAGTGGTGTTAGCCTTCATACTGTGAGCTCTCACAATGTACTCCACCCCTTTTTTGGTGAGATGGTACTTGTTCTCATGACGGAAGAACACTGCTTTTCAATCATACAAGTATGGGCTTCCCAATATGATACCGCAGATGTCAAGAGGAACAACATCTAAGTCCACTTCATCAATCAACTTTGAAGCAATAGCAAACCTTAACCTGCATTGCTTAGTCACCTGCAACTTAGCATTATCACATACCCATCCAAGAGGATAAGGCTTGGGGTGAGATTTAGTCTGTATGCCCAACTTCTTAACAACTGATTCTGAGATCAAATTTACTTGAGAACCCGGATCAAATAATGTTTCAATCTTTGTATGCTTAGACACAACCCTGATGTGAAACAACTCACTTCTTCTTTTATCATTTTCTTTAGAAACATGAGTAGAACTTGAACCAGTATGAGGAGTTTTGTTACCTTTCATTCCCACGGCTGTAATCATGGTTTCGTCACCTGAGTCAGAACCCAAATCTCGTTGCGCTATTGCAACGGTGTTTTTCTTCTTTTTGCCTCCATAATGCTTTGGCCTTTGTTCAGGATGCAACTTCCAACAACTCTCTTCATCATGCCCATCAGTATCGCAATGGTTGCAATGGGGCTTTCCTCCTTCCTTCTTGGCAGTAGCTGTCTTCTTGCTCTTGTCTTTTTTCTTGAACTTGTGGTGGTTGTTGGGCTTGAAAGGCTTCTTCTGATGGTCTTCTTGCAAATGCTTCCCCCTGTTCTCAAGATGAGTAGCCTGAACACTTGCTTCATCCACACTAGTAGGATTCAACAACAACAAATTATGGCGTAGATAATGATGAAGAGCACCAATGTACTTCAAAAGAGTGTCAGGAGAATCTAAAGCAATATTCAATTCTAAAGCTTTCTTTCTAAATGCTTTAGTAAAACTCTGAACACTCTGACCCTTGGCTTGTCTAAAACTTTGACAATCCATCATTGCCTTCTGAACATAACCCAATGGATAAAATTTCTTACGTAAAGCAGAAATAAAAGCAGACCACGATGAGAGAAGATTACCCATTTGTTTGCTGCCTTGCTGAAGCTTGCTTTCCCACCATACAAGTGCGGTGCCTGTCAGCCAAAGTGAAGCCAACTGAATCTTCACATCTTCTTCTTCGATCTGCTGGACTCGGAAATAGACCTCAATTTGCCTTATCCAATTGTTTAACTTCTCTGCATTCACTTCCCCATTGAACATGGGCAAATCAAACTTCACATCGAGCTTCAATAAGGGCTTCTTTTGAGGCTCTTTGTGAGGAACCTTGGAATGTTGAGAATGAGATGAGGAAGAAGCACTTGAACTTGTGCTTGAAGCTGAAGGTGAAGAGGGAGGCTCAGGAGGCTCTTTGCCACCTTCCCCTTGGTTAACTGAAGTGTTTCCTTCGTCCTTCACTTCTTTGTCTTCCTTCTTTACTTCACTGCCTTTTCTTTCTTTTGCCATGCGTTCTTCATAGTCTGCAAACAACTTGTCTACCTTGTCGGCCATCATATAGAAGACCTTGTGAAAGTTTGCCTCCATCTCGATGCGGGAATCATTAGCATCCATCTTCCTCCTTCGGTGTGCATGTCCGATCTTGGAATTGTAAGGCTCTAATGTACCCTCACTAGCTTGCAGTTTAGCCCTCGTGAGCATCCACACTCACAATCCAACGTCAAATAGACATGCTCTGATACCACATGCACCGAAAACAAGATCTTTGCTACTCTATGACGTTAACATGAATTGCATAAAGAGCATGAATTAAGCTCACAAATCCATAAGAAGAGAACCAAACAGCATAGACAATACACACATAAAGACAACAAGTTGATAACGGAGCTCGTCCAGGATGGACTATGTCTCTGGGCCTGCTTCTCAATAGGAGGGCCGATCTATAATCTCAGCATAAAGGCAAAATACATGGCAATGATACAATGATACCTTGGCGACAATGGCCAGGAAGAGAAACTCTGCCCAAAACACAACAAGACTGCTTCCAGCAACTCCGAAGCCTGAAGACGGTGTAAAACGAGTATAAACACACGTACCTTCCTCCTGCAGAGCTACGCAATCTCCCTTCTCTCCTTTAGCTACAAAGTCTCTACTCCAAAAGCATGACTGACAATGGCAAATGAGAGGGTTTATATAGGCTTGTATGAACTACTCTCACATGATCCTCATGGTTTCTCAAGTTACAACAATTTTTCCTAAATAGGCATGTGGTTACAAACCTCCAAGTGGTTAGCATGTGGTTGGGCTCTTTATTAACTAATAACCAAAGATACTTAACAAAATACCCTTTTAAAAAGGCATTCCCTTTTGGTTGGTTTTTAATATGGTTACAACCATATAAGAACCATACAAACCCACTTTTAACTTAACCCAAAGTTCGTTAAGCAAGGGCGGCGCTCCACAAACCCACTTTTAGTCTTATCCCAAAGTTTTTTAAGCAAGGGTG
Organism: Larix kaempferi; assembly: GCA_027924585.1. Classification (NCBI taxonomy): domain Eukaryota; kingdom Viridiplantae; phylum Streptophyta; class Pinopsida; order Pinales; family Pinaceae; genus Larix; species Larix kaempferi. The sequence continues at coordinate 10,163,713 of BSBM01000428.1, forward strand.
GCATGTAACGTGGATGGGGTGGCGCTCCAATCCATTTGAAAGTTTGTTTTAAAAACATGTGACCATGTCATAAAACGTATAACCATATCACGTGGGTTGTGGGTTGGAGTTGTAACCAACTCCCGTGCATTGAAAACCAAGCCCCGACCCCTTTTGGCTCCATTACCAACATTTCCACGCTTAAATAAACAAACCTTAACAAACATACCAATAAAGATATGTATCCCAAGTGGTGAAGGCGGAGCGCTTATATGAGAGAGGTCACAGGGTCAAACCTCATGGAGGCCATAATTTTTTGCCTTAGATATATTGGCCAATCCCATGCTGCCACGTGGCGGCCTAGGATTGGTCCACGTCACGCCCAGTCAATGTCCAGTCAACCACCAAGTCACTGTCCGTATTGCCACGTCACCATCCGTACGTCCAGTCACCATATGCCAGCTTGGATCATACTGCCATGTGTCACCTTGTGACAGGTCTGTGCTGCCACGTGTCACCCTGTCAGTGGTGCCACCTGGCACCCCATTTTGCCAAATTTCCTGTTTCCCTTATAGAACAGAACACAATAACTTTCTCATACGGAGTCCGTTTGAGGTGAAACGAATGTCGTTGGGATTGTCTCGACGAGCCTTTCGATCTGGTGTTGGTTTCGCTGAGATTGGAGGACTTCAAAATTTTGCCTTCTTGGATCTTCCTGGATCATAGGCACAATGTAAATAAGACATCATGTACATACGAATTTTAATGAAAATACCCACAACTAGCTATGCAATGCAACAAAGAGATGGGGGCATGATTCTACAAGGAATAGGGAGGGAAATTATTCAAACCCTTGAGCCAATGGTGTAATCCATGTGTCAATGAGAAAACCCATAAACTACCAACTACCCATTTTGGGTTATGGACCCAATCATTTAATTCTTCCAGAAGTTGGTTGAGGTAGTTAATGCCTTGGGAATGAAGAGGTATGGCATCCAATTTCATGTATGGGCAAGCCATCAACCTGGAAAATCATATTTTGTCTCCTTGGGCAAGAAAACACCCACGAAATCATGCCCAAAGCCATTATGAACCCACAGTCTTCCCTCTCTCACGCAGTCTGAACTACTGGGTCTTTCCTCATCACGTTTTTACCATTTTTCCCTGCATTCTCCATGGCTGGGAGCTCGCTTTTGTGTTATACAGTGGCTGGGAGAGGAGGACCATGATTTGGGACTATTATGGAGGTCGTTTTTGCCCCAGAATGTCCATGGATATTTTTCTAAAAATGGATTTGGCTTCCTAGGGTTGTTCCCCATCTTCCAGTTTCATTTTTGGGTTGCCCACGTTTTTCTGAAGCTAATGAAAACCCCATCTTTGGGCATCTCACTGTAGAACGTTTTTATCATGCCCAATAATTGTGGTTCTGCTGTTATGTGCATCCTTGCTTTGGTTTGAACCTGTGAGCAAAAGAAACTTGGAGTGGTAGTGGACAGAGAGGGATTGATAAACCTAGTGGGGAGACAACCTCTCAAGAAGATCAAGAGGGCTTTGGCTACTCTTTTATGCACACCCTGAGAGCACTAGATGGGGAAGGTACGGCTTGAGGGACTGTACAGCAGTGAAAAGAATACTTCCTTGTGCTGGGTGTGTAGGTATTGTGGGTGCCAAGCTAGATAGATCTTATAAGGTTACCCCTGGCTCTGTGCTTGAGCTCACTAGGTTAGCCACTCTTCCTTTCCATTTCTTAGTAGCCTGATAAACCCAATTGTAGATTGGCTTGGCCCATCTAGGTGTATGCTTGGCTATGTGTGAGTCTATTGTTCCCTGGTTCCTTGTAGTAATCATGCCCAGCTCAGGGGTGGCAGTTTTATCGAGAGGTTGATAAGCACAACTGGCCTATGGTTGGGAGGAACGTTGCAGTTGCATAGCCAGTTGCTTGGGACTACTTTGTTAAGATAAGTATTCTCTTGTGTTAACTTTGCAATTATTATTTGATGAATATCTTGAATGTATGATGGATGTGTTATTGATATTACTTCCGTTGTGTTTTTTTTATAATCATACATTCCATATGTCTTTTATATTATGTGAATGCTTAGTTTAAGATTTCATGGGGCTAGATGCCCGGATTTAGTATCACGATCCTCTCTATCATGCTGGTATGATAGGAGGGGACGTTACAATCACAAACCCCATACACATAGCATGGGGGCAGTTCATTAACCCTGCTTACTTTTTCACATTGTGATCTCAACCATTTTTTAGGTCACGTGTCCCTGGTATATTTGATTTGATTTGATACGCCTAGTATTTCGCCCCCGTGGGTCATCATTTCTCCCCACCACTGCATCCTTCGCTTGGTGGGCTCACCTTTATTTACAACCATTGTTTAACCTTGTTTTTCCTTTGACCATTCCAGACTCATTTGACCTCCATTTTTCACACCCTTTGCACCGCCGGATTCATATATCTGTGACCGTGATGACGCTTGAGATCACTTCTCGCTCTCACCACCATATTTTTTGCACATTTTTTCACATGCCCCTCATCGCTCCGATTTGCGTGCCACATCGGTCGTTGTCCATTTTTGATGAATTTTATATCGCCGGATTCGATTTTCCGCGCTTGTGATGATGCTCAAGATCACTCCTCGCTCTAACCCATACCTTTTTGTTCGGTATAATTTTATCCCTTTTTCGGGTCGAACAATTCTTTTATGAAAAAGGCACTTAGGGAGTTTCTGTTAAGCTCTTTTCTGACTCCTAGACGAATGAAAAGATCGCCAAGCAATCTTGCTTCCTTTCATGCTCGTTAAACGTATTTGAAAGGGCATCTACCTGGTATAAGTTTACCCCTTTTTCGGACCTTGTAGAATATTTATGAAAAAGGAATACTCTAGTCACATTGGCTAGAAGAGTTCTCCATTCGCATTATTTTATGCTTTTTCGAGCCTTTGAGACTAACACACAAAAAATAACACCATTGGAGTCCACATATTGCTTTCAGACTCTCTAAAAACTGAAAGCAACCACGAGCATGAACAATCCTGGGCTCACATAAATCCACATAACAGTACCATTTTAGAGCACACTTTTATCCCATCTTGGATCTCATTAAAACCACGAACCAACGGTGCTTTCCGGTGCTATAACAGATCATGTCTACTCATATGGCAGCTTCCCTATTATGGTTGCCTTTGTTCAGAGTATTCTGCAGTATGTCACCCTGAGAGTCTCCCAATAGCATCCATTAGCTTCTCCCCCCATAGTCACTCCAGTCAGCAATACATACCCTTGATAAACTATGATCCTCACACCTAAAAGTCAGTTTCCTATGCTGTCAGGTTAACCACCATGTTATCATGCTTTGAACAAAGGAAGTTTGAGTCCACCCATTCTATGACCCCAGTTATTCCCCATCCCCACAGTATGTCAATCCTACCATCAGTACTATCACACTTCAGTTGTACACCTTGCACTCCTGTCAAGGAAGCATCATCGCCTTGGTAGTTGCTGGTCTCCCTCTGTCGACGCCAACCAAATCTATTCCAGAGGATAAACCTAGAGGTCCCTGGGCCTTGGACTCATCACCATTAGTGATGAGTACCTACGAATCATTTTGAAAGGAGTCCTCAATGCCTCTCCAAATGATTGTTTCTCACATGCTCGACTTCAATGCCTTGATTGCATCGTCGAGACTCATACAGATGTAGCTAGGGTTTTCACCCCAGCTTGTGCAAATGAGCACCTACTAAGGAGAAGCGACTCCTTAGTAGTAGTTCAGAAAACATTAAATGAAAGACAATATAGTAAAATGGTAATTATTCTAAACATGTGCATAAAACAGAAAAGACAAGATAATAAAAAGGGTTTTTATATTGATTATACCTCCAATGTGAAGGTTTGGTGGAGCTCTTGCAGCAGTCCAGGAGGGTTGCTTCCAAGCTTCCAGCTTTGCTCCTTTCTCTTTCTCCAGAAGGTGGAAATGGGCCAAAGGGGCACTCAAGGGTGAAAGTAGCTCAAGGGTGAGCTAGGGTTTCAAGAGTGATTTTGGCAGAGTAAGGGTGTATTTGACTGTGAATATGAAATGAGGGGCCTCCATCACCTATTTATAGGTTTTTAGTGGTGGAGTGCTGGCCCATGGTTTTGGGAACCATATGGTTTAGGTTAGCTATATAGGGTTTTTGTCTCCTTTTTCCCTCTTTTTCCTCTTTTTTTATATTTTGTATCCCCTTTTTAGAGGGTTTTTTCTATTTTGGAGGAATTTTGGATTATTTTGGGGGAAAAGGGGGTTTTTTGGCCTTTTGGAGGCTTTTTTAATGGTTTTGTGGCCTTGTGGAGGCTTTTTTGGCCTTTTGGAGGCTTTTTAATGGGATTTTAAGGTTCTGGAGGTAAATATGGTAGGAAATATGGACAAATGAATCATGTAATGGGGTAGATGAGGTAGTGAGCACTTTTTGGGTGTTAACAACAGGGTATCGGTCCTTTCAGTTATTTCTTGAAGACCCCGGATATCACCTGACTCTACCAGATTTATGAGTCTTTTTTAGATGACAACCAGTTACACATTCCTATGGATATCCGAGTTGTGCTCAGTGATAGTTTTCAAGATGTTCCCCATTTTTATACTCCCTTGAGTATATAGTTACATAAATTCCTCAGAGATTGGCTCATAGTCTTTGAGTCCTTACAGATGTTGGACACCTTCAACTCCAACAGTTCATCAACCTTTCTGAAACCTTATTCAGAATGGTTGTTTCTCTTTTCCAGTGTATCAATTATTGAGATCAGTCATGGTATGGCCATGAGTACATCCTAGCATTACGTCCCCTCTGGACCATTATGATGTAACAACAGTTTTTTATGTATTATTCAGGTCCCCCTTCTTGGGCCTAATGGTTATGTATATATCTTGATACAAGCATGGGTATGCTCGCCTCATCCATAATCATAGATTATTCCTCATTCATTTTTAGGACATGTATTTTTTCAGTTTTTGCAGCTTCCAAGGCGTCATTGTTCCAATCTCCAATCGGTCTCTTCTCTTCTCCAAACCCCAGGAAAAATACAAAAGAACTATGACGTCTATCGGCCATACTATGATCTCCTGCCCTCACACATCAGGGAGAAATCTGTTAACACCCAAAAAGTGCTCACTAGCTCATTCCCTTATTCACATGACCCATTTGTCCACTTTTCCACCATTTGAGCCTCTAAAGCCATCAAAAAGTCACCAAAAAGACCATAAGACACCTTTTTTCTCCTCAAAATATGTATTTTTCCTCAAAAAACCCTCAAAAAGGGCCCAAAATTCCCAAAAAATATTAAAAGGGAATAAAAATATAAAAAATATTCAAAAAAGGAAAAAGAGGGAAAAAGAGACCTAAACCATGTTGGTTAATATCATTGGTTTCCTTAAAACCATAATGGTATTCCCCATCACCAAAAACTATAAAAGGGTGATAAGGGCTCCTCATTATTCATCCATATTTTCATCCTATCCTCATGTTGCCAAAATCCATCTTGAGCTTTGCCCAACCATTGAAGCATTGGAGAAGAAGAGACCATTGGACATTAGAGCTTCTCAACCTTGGAGCTACTCAAAACTCACCATGCTCACGATTTGAGGTAATACAAGAGTTTTAATTTTTATTTACATGTTTATGAATCAATTTTGCTTATTGTTATTAATCTAGATTCCTTTATTTTACTATTTACTGCCATCAATCTATAGTTTATATTTGCTTATTTACATTGCTTTATTTGAGACTGCTGCTACTAGTTAGCAGGTGCATCCTTGCACATGCTTGGTTGAAAAACCAAGCAACACCGACATCATCAAGGATTTGCCTATTATAAAGAAACCCAAATTGTTCCATGGAAATAGACTTTTCCAGTACCAGCTTGATTCTATTGGAGATGATTTTTGTAATGAATTTATATAAAATATTACACAATGATATAGGGATAAATTCATTGAATTCCTATGGATTATCCTTCTTTGGAATCAAATTAATATAGGTAGAATTTAACTTTTTAGGAATATATGCCCTCATCCTGGATTATTCAACCGCCTTTGAAAGATCCTTTCCAATAAGATAAAAAAAAATGAAGGAAAAAATCCATGGTCCAGCCATCTAAATCGGGGCTTTTCTCCTTAACAAATTTTTTCAAGGCATCTTTGATTTCCTCCAAGGAGGCCTCACCTCCAACCTTTGCACCTTCATTAGCAGTGAAAAAAAATTGATATAGTTTAATGATTTCCATTTGCTCTGCCATATTAGCTAGATCCTATTTATAGATGTGTTTAAAATGTGTAACAACAACACTCATAATAGAGGACTTGTTAGATGGAAACTTACCATCAAGTCTTTTGATTTCCAAAATTGAAATGATTTTTCTCCTCTGAGTAGCATATCTATCAAATAATTTTGCATTTTGGTCACCTTGTGCAACCGAAGTCCCCCTACTCTTAAGATGCCAAGTGTTTTCCATCTATTTCAGAATTAATGCTTTCTACTTCTCTAGCTACATCAATTTCTCTTTCCTACTCAATGAGAAATAGTCATCACCATTAGGGATTTGACACATATAGAGTTGATCTTCAATAATACACAGATCCTCAGATAGGGATTTCTTCTTTTATTTATCCCACTTAATAACATCATCATGAAGAGAGTTGATATTTTTCATAAGTTCAATGGAGAATGATGAGCTTCATATGACAATCCATACCAACACTCTTTGACAAAATCACAAAAAAAATTATCTTCCAACCATGTACTATTGAATTTAAATGGATAGAAGTTTAAACTCTCCTCAAAATCCAACTGAAGTGCAATAGCCTTATGATCATATATACTTGTAGGAATACTATGGGGATGATATTTCCCCTCTTCTGAAACCAATCTCTCATTCATTAGAAACCAATCTAATCATTTTGCAACACCAACACTTCCCACTTGACCATTATTCCATGTAGGAACTAAGGAAGCAGGCATAATATCTATAATCCCAACAACATCAAAACTTTCCTTGAGGTAGGGATCCAAAGGATCAAATACTTTACTAGAGCCCCAAACTTCTTTAGCCGACATGGTCAAGTTAAGATCTCCACCAAGAATAAGGTTAGGGTCTTGTAGAATACCGCAAGAGCAAACCCTATCCCAAAAAGTATTTATGTTACAATAAGGTGCATAGATATTCAGGAAACTCAAATGGCGGTCCACATCTCTGATTCTTCCCTATAGTTTTATGCCTGCACACATTTCAAAAGGAGTAAAATTAGTAACCATGGGTTTCCAGGCTACAAGTAAACCCCTAAAGAGTCCATTGGCATCAATCCCACAACATTTCCAACTCAATTTTAGCTTGAGGAAGAAATCACAGGCATTAACCCCACAATTCATGGTTTCCTCTAGGATTACAATGTCATGTCGAGTTGAGTCAATTAAACTCCTAAAATCAGTTCTTTTGGGATGACTGCCAATCCCATAGATGTTAAAATACAAAAGGATAATTTAGAACCATTTTCATGTCCCGCAATTGCTCTAAGAGACCCCATAGGAGAATCAAAACCCAGTGCTAAAGCAATAGAGGTAATACTAGAAACCTTAGGATTAACCCATTTATCATTATCTCCAGTTCTATCCTTATCCATTTTCTTGGGTCGACCAAGTTTCTTTGTGGTGGTAATATTGGAATGTCTGATTGACCCAATAGAAAGAACATTCTCTAATCCCCTAGATTTTAAACCATAGATAGGAAGTGGGGTTTTTACAATAATAGGAGGGTATGTAACAGGAATATATCGAGCAAAATACAATACATCAGAGACCCTTATATAACCCACATTAAATGAGGTGGAAGCACAATTAGTTTTATCAGAGGTCGAAATCAGGACATCCAAACCCCCAACAGAACCATCAATAATTGGTGAGGGCGAGATCATAATGTTCAATTCATATGCTAACCCTACTGGACTACTACCACCACCACCAATCACCCCAGGGGGACTGTTTCCATTAGGGTTAGAAAGGGAGATATCCACCCTTTTAGATCCCACCAAATAAGGTTCATAAACATCCATAGACATAGAAAAGAGACATCTTTGAGCTAAGAAAACATGAGAATTAGGTAATCCTAGAGAGAGCAATTCTGATAATTTCATAGACTCTAGTATTTCATCAGCTAAAAGAGATTTAAGAAGAAGAGGAAAGAAGATACGAAGTTAGCAATAAATTCGTTGGTCGAGCAAGCATCCAAGGGAATGGTAAAGGATAATTTTTTTTCCATATATTCATGTTCATCACTATAGGAAGGTTCATCAATGAAAACAGAGACTCTTTCATTTAATTCAAGGTCACAATATTGTCACAAATGTATGGTCTTATGGCATAAGAAGCACCTACAAGGAACTTTTCAGTAATCAAGTTGATGAATACAAACCCCATTCTCCCACCTGACTTCAACTTCCTCTGGAAGACCTTCAGAGGAGTCAATCTCAACCAAAACCCTAGGACACCAGCGATTCATGACCAACAAAGTAGATTCCTTAATTAAAATTAAAAAACCAATAGAGTTAGAAAGGTTCATGAAATCATGAAAGCTCTAGCAGTATAAAGGGAAACTTGACAACACTACCCATAAATGCATATTCTTTAGTTTCTCCTTCCATAGATCGAAGGCTGAGTAAAATCTACATAGTACCAAAGAACCCATTCCTATAACCTAGAACCTGGACATAATCAATTGCAAAGATTCCTCCAAGAGAAAATGAAAATACACCCATCCATTAACAAGCATGATAACTCCTAACACATAATTTATCAGTGGCTTCCATCCTTATAAATCTAGTCTAGGATTTCGATCATATTCAGTTTAATGTATTCAAAATTCCTAAGAAGAGCCCGTGATGATAAAACATGAATCATATCCATTGTTAAATCCTTCCCTAATACACACAAGACTCTTTCTTTTCTAGCCTTCTCTGTCTTATCCCACCTTCGTACCCTTGCATCTTTGCCACTAAGTTTATTACGAAACCACACTAAACCTTGTTGCTCAGAGATATTTTTATGGGATTCACATATTTTATCAGAACGAAAGGACTCTTTAGAAACAAAAGAAGGCACTTACTTGAGAGGGAACCTTTCATTCTTTAATGGAGAAGCAAACACAATGTTGGAGTTAGGGTTAGCTCTAACGTGAACAAGAGAAAAGAGAGGAGAGGTAGGTTTGGACTCCATATGTGCCACCACCTCACCCTTTTTAGCATATGAAGGGAGGAACACATGTTTGAATACCAATGCATTTTGTAGTATTGAAAAAGCCCCACCAAAAAACAAATCCATCCTGTAAACCACATTATATAAAAACAAGCCATCACATCAATCTACCTATCACCATACAAAGTTATGAAAAAACCTAAATCAAAGATTACTAAAAATATATATTGTGTAAAAACAAAACATTGTTCCCACTGTTTTACTTGGTTGGTACTAGGCCATCCTTGATGGATGACGGGCTCCATGTCTGTAGCATATAGTTTTCAAAATCCCTATCTAGGTTTTCAGAAAACCAAACTCTAATAGAGCCATCTCCCCCGAATTTCTCATCAAAGAAATCACTTCAATCCAAAGCCCACATTTCACATTTTCTAACTCTAGTGTCAATATATAAATCCGTTAAGTATTACGTATTAGATAGATCCAAGTTTAAAATTAAATAGACATTGTTGGCTAATGTAGAAATTCGCAGAATTAATTAATTCATTATGAAGTGTTCAATGTTGTATTGATTGTAATACCTATCCAGAGATTTTAAAATGGTGTAAACCGTCTTATATTGTTCATTATTATATATTTGGTCATACTATAGTAATTTTATTTGTATAAAGCCATTATAGAGAATAGTTTCCCTTTGTTAATATGTAATACGTCCAAATTTTTATTATTATTTTTAATCTACCTCATTTAGATCATGAGGTGCATTTATCAAACTTGCATAACAGAACAATGTGAAATGCATGAGAAAAGGAACCAACAAATTTCTAGGAGGAAACGATGGAGAGTTTGAGCTTTAAATAGACATTGTTGGCTCACGTAGAAATTGGAAATAATTCATGAAGTATATGTTGGAATATTCTCTCCATCATTTTTCATATTTGCATGCATGCATGCATCCAGTTAGCATGCATGCAACTGCATGCATCTAGTCATCATTTTGGTGGTCTCTCCAGCACCTAGAGCCTAATTTTAGCTCCCTAGAGCCCGTCTTCAGCTCCCAATAGCCCTCCTACCTACCTGATGCGCCCTGTTTGACTCACTTGCATGACATGTGCACCTTTTCTCACCTCCCATGAGTTATCATTCAGTTAGAGCACCTTACCTCACCTACCAGGAGTTTGATAGTTAGTTAGAGCATTGATTGAGCAGTTATTCCACTGATTGCTCATCCTAATTTCATGTAGCTCCCAGTTAGCTAGTTCTGGAGTGCCACTTGACCTTTTGACAGCCTCATGTGCCCTCCTCGGAGTCTCCATCCCTTGATTTATGCCTAGATGGTTCTGTTAGACTCATTTAGACTCATTTGACTGACTATTGACCATTTATGATTGATACTGTTGATTGGATGATGTCTCCAATGTTATCCAAGCTAGACACTAAGGATGAATTTGAATGAACTCTAGCTTATTCGAATTCTATTGACAGTTATTGTATTGTATTCAGTTTTTACTGTGCTAGCTCATAGATGATGTATGATTATACTACTATTCTCCATTTTCTGTGTTCATGAGTGATTATTGACTACACTCTTCTTTTCTTCTCTACAATTCATGAGTGAGTTTGATTGTGAGGTTTGTTATAGTTGCTAGATCCTACTGCAGATTATCACATGGTATCAGAGCTTGCAACATCTATTCGAATTGTAGCCATTGCAGCATTTCATTGAGCAGTTGTCTTTCATTGAGCACCAGAAGCCTATGAGTTTCCACAACAAATCCTGGTGCTATTACCTTGAATTCACTGGAGCAATCCAGTGAGGTCTAGCTAGGTGTGAAGGACTTAGTCATATGTGCTCAGTGTCTTAAGGAAGTGTTCATTCGAATTGTAGCAAATCTCCATCAACAAAATTCTCGTTTTGCAGGTTTAGTCATCCATTCGAATTCCTCTTCAATTCGACATCCACTGCTTCAAACGGATCTAAAACTCAATTCTTCCAACTATGTCGAATCGAAGGCCAAGATGGACATCTTCATGAGGTCCAAGAGCTTCTCCAAGATATTGAATGGAACTATGGTCGAACCCCTTAGTGCAGTAGAGAAATCCAAGTACTTGGATAGGCTTGATGAAGCAGTAGGCTTACTTCTTCTCTTAATTTCTGAAGATATTCACTTCCATGTCATTGATCTAACATCTCCAAAAGAGGTTTGGGACAAGTTCAAATCCCTCTTAGGACAGAAATATGATTTGAAAGGTCATAAATTGGAGAATGAGCTCATCTCATTGAGTCCTGAAAGCTTTGAATCCATCAATGCTTTCCTAACCAAGTTAAAAAGATTAATTTCACAGTTGAAGAGATATGAGATAGTGAAAGAAGAAAAGCAACTCATACTTGCCATTCTCTCAAAATTGGGGCCAAATTTCTCAGTTTTTGTCTCCACATTTCAGTTAGCTTAGATGTCCAATCCAGAATGGAAGTTTCCTACACTTGATGACTTCATCCAATCTCTCACAGAAGAGGAGGAGAAGTTCATCTCCATGGAAATGATAAAATTAAGTTGGATTCGGCCCTTACAGCTACTGAGGCCAAAAGAGCGAATGCAAGAGGCAAGAAAAGTTTTTTGAAAAGAGAGCGAATGATACAAAGACAAAGGAGGTTCCATATCATACTGATGGGGCATCAAATTCAAAGAAGAACAAGCAGTATCAGAAGGAGAGATCCAAGTGCACCTATTGTCATCGATGATTCCATCCTGAGAGTTCTTGTATGAATAAGACTATAGATTTCATGGCTCGGTTACTTGAGAAGAACAATCTCCCTGTACCTGCATGTGCAAGGAAGAAAGATACTGATATTGAACCTTCTAGATCTGAGGACAAAGAAAGATGCCATGCTCTCATGGAAAGTGCATCAAAAGAATCACCTTTCATCATAGATTCAAGAGCATCAAAACATATGTCTTCCTCCAAAGATCTCTTCTCCAACTTGGAATGCTCAGTTGGCCCTTCCGATCATGTTGGGCAATGATTTTGAAGTCTCCTCCGGGGGGATTAGAAGGATCAATCTTGATCATGGCTACTTCTCCGATGTGATTTATGTTCCTTCTCTCACAAAAAAATTACTTTCACTGTACCAAATGACTCATATTGGAGATCCCAAGAGAGTGATCTTCTCTCCAAATGAAGTCGAGATACAACACATGGTTTCAGGGAAAATAATTGCAAAGGGAGTGGCAAATCACACTTCAAAACTCTATGAGTTTTCACACTTCTTACCTCTTGTTAGCGCTAATTTTGAGTCAATTAGTTGGAAGGAGTTTGATCCCTGCAAATAACCAGTAAGGCCTTAGATTTCTAAATTAAATGACCCAGGATTCTGAAAATGAAGTCTCTGAGCATTTATTCCTAAGTCTGGAATGAAAATGATCAATAATCCTAAGTTTTAACATTGCAATGAGAATAGAATGTGAAAACCCGCTCAAGGTTATATGGGGGCATAAATGGACAGATTTGATCTGTAGCGATGGATATTGACAACCACAAGCGCTCTTCGCAAAATAAGATGGGCTAGTTTAAGCGTGGGCGGAGTGTTGTTATCCCGCGAGCAAGTTGGAAATCAGATCAATGGGCAGAAGGATAGATCTACGGACGACAGGTACTTCGGTGATTATACATGCGCGGGGTAATGAAATTTTTAGATTTGTGAAGTGGAGGTAGGCCCCGCAGGTTGCGACTCCACCTCCATGGTACCAAAATCCACCTCACCACTGCCTAGATCCTCCAGCCCGATCCAAATAGTTGGAGAAGTTATACCCCTTTCCAGTGGATCTAGAGGATCCAACAAATTGGAAATCATTGATGTCATGGACATAGATAAAGACACAGAAATAAATTCAAAAAGGAAGAAACTAGAAGAACCTGGGCAGCAAATGGTACCAATGACAACTGGTCAAGGTAATAAGAAACAAGTGAAGGCTAAGGTTCCTGCTTTTGAGGTCAAGGAATATGTATTCAACAAAAGAGCTACTGATCTTTCCACACAAGACAAAAGCAGAGCAGAGTTGCTGGATGAGTATAAAGACAATACAAAATTAGCCTCAGAAGAGTCTAATATGTATGCAGAGGTGAGGCATATTTCCAATAAAGATGTGTCTTTGGTAGCTAGCAGAATCCATGCCCATAACACCTTGAACTTGGCCTTAGCTACCACAAACAAAGCCACTGAACTGAAAATGGAATTGGAAGATATTCATGTTCTTGATATGATCCACTTGCACAAAGAGACTGGGGATGTTATCTATGCGAAGTTGTTGAAGGATACCTTGGAGCTATCCAAATTACAAGCCAGTAAGAATGAGGTTCAAAATTAGCTTAGACTAGAAAAGGTGGAAAATAAGGACCACAAGGCACAAATCAAAAAGCTACAGACTACATTATTGGCTACTAAAAGCCAGGAAGACAAGAGGGCTAGTTTACAAAAGCTGTTGGATGATAAATACAATGATATTCAGACATTGAAGAAGAAATTAAAGATCCCTTCCACCCAGCTGATAGAGGCATCTGAGTTGACAGAGCTTGAGGAGAAAATATAATAGCTGAAGAAGGAACTAACAGACTGTAATGCCAAGTTAGTAAAGTTTGAAGAGAAAAAAAATCAGTGGAAGAAGGATATGGCTCTTATGGTAGAGAGTGAGAAAAATCTGAAGGCTAGATCTGAAGATTTGGAAAGGAAAGTGCAAGAGAAAGGCAAAGAGATGGAGAATATGATCACCCCCTCCTCCATTGAATCCGGTGAATTCTCCATTGTGCAAGCCATGGCACAGGAAAGTCTAAAGGACCTAGAAGTAGTAAAGTTACAGAAGCATAATGCAAACCTGGAAAGCAGGGTTATAGAGGAAGAGTAGGAGAGGAAGACTTGGGAATCCAAGTACCTAGAATTACAAGTTAAGTATGATGAGTTAGTAAAATAAGCTAGAGGGAAAATATCAATGCAGGAGGCCAAGCAATTTATTTAGGATGACATCATTGCTGAGGTAGACAAATTAAGGCCTTACCTTGACTTTTTCCTGGACAAAGAAGCTATAATAAAATTGGCTAAGAAAAGTACGACAACAGTGAAGGAGAAATTAAATAAGAAGCATGTGGAGTGTGCTACAAATTCCATAGAGTTTATGAATAGGTTGACTAAGGAAGATTCAAAAATAGCTAACATAAAAGATATATTGTCTACTATTATTTGGGCAAGGAAGGTGGTGAATAAGTATCACCAGGTGGATACAATTCAAGCCAGGGTAGACATCTTGGCACACCAAGTGAAGTTCTTCAAGGATATGTTTGATCCCTTGTTCAAGAAAGAACTCCCACTTTTTTGGGAAGAAGATGGCACCATGCTAACACAAGAAGAATATCAAAACAGGTTGATGGGATGCAAGTTAGATTATACAGACTTTGCTGGCATGAACCAGTCACTGTCTGGCAAAGCAGTGGTAGATAAGTTGACAAAAGAGTTTGAGTTGGTCCTGAATTTCAAAGAGGCTTGTACACACCTTCAAAACTATTCATACAGGGATAATACAAAGATGCGAGTATTTTTGAAGGAGGTGGCCACGTCAGACTTGCCAGCTTCAGACCAGTGGAAGACTGTTGAGAAGTATGGAAGGGCCAAGTTGACATTGCATGCATGAAGATTCAAGGATCACGAATATTTTCAACCTAAGAAAGTAGTTACCAAGGATTTTTGTTTATTTACTAGAGTTTGTTACTAGCTAGTAAATGCTCGAGGACACTTGTAAAGGTTGTTAAGCCTACTTGTCAACATTTGTTGTTTCTGTTGTAACTAATTCTCAGAGAGGATGGACCTGTTTATATAGGTGTCATCAATTTTTGTAACAACTTTTTGTTTTGGAAGCTAGGTTAGAATATTTCGAGTTGGAGAAATGAGGTTATCACCCCCTATATATATTCATATGTAATGGAGAGTAAAGGGTTGTTGGTTGGAACCTGTGAGACCTTGTGCTATGTAAATTTGGGATACTTCTTTAATAAAAATGGGCAGAGCTGAGAAAATGATTTGAACCAGATATTCTTGTGTTATTTGTTTTACATTCTGTACCTCCTTTTCTTCATGTGAATGTTTCCTTGTTACCTATGCCATATTGTTTTCTTTTCATGTTTGGATAAGTGTTTCTTGAGGAAGAATTCATATGTTTATACTCTATTTCTTTTATTCCAAGCATCCACAAACCTTTTTCTACTAAATAATGCATAATTCATCTTATAATGCTCTGTGTTAATGGACTGTTCTTATTTTCTTCTGTATCACCAGACAAACAACTTTTTTACTGTAAATGAGTAACTACCCTACCTCTGTTAAGAATTATTATGCAAAACATTGCCACTTTACCACCTTAAGTATTTGAATCCTTTTCCCAATGAATGTTCACCTTGCTTCAACCAAACAACAAAATGATCTTAATTTTAATTCATATATCTGGCCTTGTTAACAAATCATCGAGAGATCCCTCTCTAGAAAGATAGAAGCTAGCTCTCTTTCCTAAAGCTTGGTTTTTTGGTTACCTCGGAGTGTCCTCTCCCACAACCTTAAGGGTCATTCTGAGTGCTAACATATTGGCGATGTTTCCGGGGAGCAAAATTTATATGGTCCCTAGGAGAAACGACAAAGAGTTCCAGATTTCAAGGAGAGAAGGATTTATGTGGGCAAACAAATATTCTTACACCAGAGAAGGTTGTACATTTGCACTGGAGACTCCACGTTGATTTCCAAAGAAGGTTTCAGAAGATATCCTAGCTTCTAGAAGGGTACATACAAGAGGTAATGCTAATTATGAAATTCTGCTAAGTGTGGAAAACCCAGAAAGTTTGCTTAGATGTAGAAGTGGAAAAGAGAACGCTAGCACTTCTAATATTGAAAGCTCTTTATCTCAAGAAAGGTTTTATGGTTTTCAAGATTTGGATTCAGAAGTAAGTATTAGAAATTATTTATTAATATCAAAATAAGAGTCAGACCTAAAGAAAACATAAATCGGTCCAGATAGTTTTGAGCCATACTTGCTAGATCCCTTGTGGTATAACTTGCAAAACATTGTTAAAGTTGAAGGAATTAAACCTCATTTTCAAGCCTCTCAGCCTCATATTACTAACCTTGTTAAAAATCCTCCTCAAAAACCTCCTCGGAACCCTCCTATAGCACAAAATCCACCTAGACCAATGGCATCTAGGTTTGCACCCTTAGCTTTGCCAGTTGTCTTGCATGACCTCGCATAACTATTCGCAGAGAATTTATTTATATGATGGAGATGGAAATTTTACAGCAAGACAACACATGGATAGATTTGAAGATTTTATTGATTTAGAGGAGGTGGATCATGATGTTGCAAATATGAGATTGTTTTCTCAGAGTTTGTCAGGAGAGGCAAAGAGATGGTTTAAATATTTACTAGCAGCATCTATCCATACCTTTGAAGCTTTTCAAACATTGTTTTTAGATAGGTGAGAGGCAAAGAAGAGTCGTTTACAAACACTGTCTCAATATGACCATTTAAAAGGGAACTTTGAGTCTGTACATGAATTTTCCAGCAGATTTATGAGGGTATACGTATCCATTCCACCTAATATTAAATCCTTGTTAGGTGTTGCTAAGCTTCATTATGCAGATTCCTTTGATGGATACTTCTCAGGTATGTTGAGAGAGAGGAAGTCAACCCCTTTGTCAGCTATGTTAAAGGATGCTCTAGAAGTAGAAGCGAATTTAATGGCCTTGGGAAAATTAAAAAATAGAGTAGAGACAGATAAGAGAAGACCAAAAAACCAACCATCCACTTCTGCTTCTTCCTCTGCAAGTGATGTTAAATTTGAAATGATGATGAAGAATATGGAGAAATTGATGGACATGTTGGCCCTATATAACAGACCACCTAATAGAGAGTAACCTGAAAATAAAATAAGGAATCCAAATTTTAAAAGGCCATTTCCCCCAAGAAACCAAATAAATGTTGAAGACCAACAAATAAGACCCCCATTCCTAGAAAATTTGGTTGATGAGGAAGGAAAAGAAGATCCAATGGATAACCAGATTGATCACTTTGATGGCAGGGACTCTGAAATATATTTAACTGAAAAAGAACATGATTTCTTCACCCAGGAAAATGATAGTCCTATTCCAGAGCTAGATTTAGAACAATACCAGATAGGCTATTAGAATGCCATTGATGATTTTCAGAGAAAACTAAAACTGAGAAATCGTGATGCAGTAACAAATAAAGGAAAGCCCAATCCAAACCAGCTTTCCAACACCTAGCAGAGTTCAGAAAAAAACAAAAGGAAAAGCAGCAGGATGCTACTGTATAAAAGAACCCAGGAAATAAGGAACAACAACCAAAAGAAAATCAACAGTCAGAGCCCATTGATATAGGAAAACCAATTCAATCCTTCAGTTTGAAGTCAAAGTTATCAAAGGTCAAAATTTATATCCCTTTAATGAGTTGTTGACGAACAATGAGTACAGAGAAGAAATTACTAAAATGGTCAAGAATCAAGGTGATTATCAGCTAGACATTTTGGAAGTAACAGATGATGGTATCAATATTGATCCAGAAAGGGTTAGTTCAATTTAAAGGTGGAAGAGCCTAGGAGCAAGAAGGAGGTACAGTCCTTTATTGGACAAGTTAGTTTCCTGAGGAGATTCATCCCTAACTTTGCTAAGATATTGAGAAATATTACTAACATGTTGAAGAAAGAGAATCAGATAAAATGGACAGAAGATGCTAGAGAATCATCCAGGGGTATTAAAAGGGCCATAACTGAAGATCCAGTCCTGGCAAGGCAGGATTTTACTAGAGATTTCCTACTTTTTTCTTATGCATCTGAGCATACTGTAGCTGGAGTCCTATTACAAAAAAAAAACCAAAATGTTGAGCAGCCTATAACATTTTTTAGCAGGGTATTGAGAGAGGGGGAGTTGAAATATGATATCATGGAAAAGCAGGCCTATACTTTGGTGAAATATTTGAAAGATTTCAGGGTTTACATTCTTCATTCACACATTGTTGCACATGTTCCCAATAATGCAGTAAAGAGCATTCTTACCCGACCAGATCCAGAAGGGAAGAGGGAAAAATGGATTGTTGTATTGTTGGAGTATGATCTTGAGATCAAGCCTACCAAGTTGATTAAGGGACAAGGGCTGGCCAAAATGATGACAAAGGCTAATTGTGAATCTTTACAGCTCAAATTCTTGCCCAGTCATTCGAACCAACTAGACGCAGGGTTGTAGTTAATGCCATAGTTTCTATGTCTCCATGGTACACTGATATTGTGTATGTACTGCAAAATCTACAAGCTCCTATAGGATTAAGTAAAACAAGAGCTAGATCTATAAAGATAAAGGCTCCAAAGTTCTGCATCATGAATCAATACTTGTATTGGAAGGATCCTGGTGGCGTATTTTTGAGTTTCCTATTGGAAAATGAAGCTCAACAGACAATGAAGGATTTCCATAAAGGATATTGTGGAGTGCACCACTCATCGAAGGTAACAACAAATAAAATTTTGAGAGCTGGTTTTTATTGGCCCACCCTGTTTTCTTATGTTTATAAAGAGACTACCACATGTCATCAGTGTCAGATCTTTGATGGAAAGAGGAAACTGGTTTCACTTCCTCTTAACCCAATTTCAGTAGAGGCACCCTTCTAGCAGTGGGGGTTAGACTTCATTGGGGAAATCAACCCGAATTCCTCAGGCCAACATAGATGGATTCTGATAGAAACATATTATTTCACAAAATGGATTGAAGCCATACCCACAAGGAGAGCCACTGATGTTGTGATCGTGGACTTTATAAAGAATAACATTTTGGCTAGGTTTGGATGCCCTAGAAGAATTGTGAGAAATAATGCAGCTGCCTTCAAATCCAAGAAGATGATAAGTTTCTGCCATAAGTACCACATAAACGTGAACCATTCTACTACCTATTATCCACACAGGAATGGATTAGCTGAGTCTTCTAACAAAATCCTGGTAAGAATAATTAAGAAGCTGCTAGAGGCAAAAAAAAGATCTTGACATACAAAGCTGAAATATGCTCTGTGGGCTGACAGGATTAGCACAAAAAGGGCAATTGGAATGTCACCATTCCAGTTAGTATATGGAGCTGAAGTTGTTTTTCCAACATCTTTAGGGTTTCCAGTTATGCAGGGGAATGAGGATGAACCAAATCATATGCAGAGAAGGATAAATCAGATTATAGAGTTGAATGATATCAAAGACAATGCCTATGACAAGGTACAAGTGCATCAGGAGAAAATGAAAAATATTGTTAATAGGAAGGTGAAGGAAGAACAATTCCAGATTGATGATTTGGTCTTAAAGTGGGATGGTCCTAGAGAAGATAAGCATGGGATGTTTGATCATATGTGGATAGGTACATACATCATTGTAGCATACAGAGGTGTAAATTCTTTCATTTTGGAGTATCAAGATGGGTCTCAACTGATAGGAGGCCCCGTAAACGGTAGATTTCTGAAGCACTACTTGTCCTGAGGATGACAAGTAGCCTTTGTATCATAGTTTGTATATATTGCTTTACATTTTCATTTATACAGATGGTGAACCAAGATATTTGAGGCCCGAAGACAAGGCCCTGAGATATGGAGGGATAACCATTTCTTTTGTTTTGTTTTTATATTCAGAAAAAACAATAATAGTGGTTTGAATTTTTCAAGAGCAGCCCAATGGATCAGGAACTAGGTCTGTGGGGCTCTTTGCTACCTCACAGGGAGGATAGCGTCCCCAATTGGAGCCAATTGTTAGTGCTAATTTTGGGTCAAGCAGTTGGAAGGGGTTTGATTGCTGCAAATGTTAGGAACCCATGTCTTTACTTTGTTAGTATATTGTTGTTGGACACATATGCTTTGTAAGTCATCCCGTAGTATTTGTTGATCCATAGTTGTGTTATTGTTGTTTGGCACATATGCTTTGTAAGTCGCCCATAGTATTGTTGATCCATAGTTTGTATTGGCCCATGGTTTTGACCCATAGTATTGGCGCCTAGACTTACTATATAAGTGTATGTTGAGGCCTATGAAGGCATCGTGAAGTTATTTGTATTGAGCTTGCTCAAAGGAGGTTTCCCCCTCGAAGGGGCCTGCGATCAATATAAAAGTGATTCTGAGTTTTGTTATTTCTATTGTCCCATGTATTCTCATTAATTATTGTTGCAGGTTCTTCACATCTAGTATCATAGCACTTTCTTGGGCTCGCTGGGTGAAATTTCTGTCAATTTTTTTTTCACATTTGTCACAGCTTCGGATATGGGAATAATCCCTATCCTCTTAAATGTGGGAAGTACTTGGGAATAAACCCTAAAACTCATTATGATGAGTACCACAGGAACCCCAAAGTAGCTGACCCATTGAGAGGACCTACCAGCAAATAGGGCAACGAACCCTACCTGATTGACTAGTTCCCACTTGTGAGGTAAACCAAGAGCTGTCGTTTGTGGCAAAGCGGTTATTAGTTTTATCTAAGCCATGGAGTGAGGGGTACTACCCCAATACACAAGCCATTAGATAGCATTGGTGGTCGAGTGAAACACCTGAACTGTTAGGAAGTCGAACATACCTGGGGTCCATATCTATTTTCAACCGAACTATTGTCAATCACTTCCATGCTGTTTCAGATCCATTCCGAGCCGTTTCATATCTAGCCATTTCAGATCCATTCTGAAAGCTGTTCCAGATCTATTTTGACAGTCGTTCCAGATCCAACCGTTTTTGGTCCATTCGGTTCCATTTCAGATCCATCTGTTTCCGATCCCTTCCGCATCGTTGCAGATCCATTTCTAAAAAAAACCCTGGTTATGGTTGTCACCTGTGCAGGAGCACACACCATGGGGGAAGAACTTACAACCATCCAAACCAAACTTCAAGATATGGATGAAAAATTTCTCAGCCTCCATCTTCAGCATTCAACCATGAACAATAACCGACAGCCATAATCTTTTGCAACCATTGGGTTCTCTTCTTCCAGCAATTTTTGTGGGCTGAAGCTTGATTTTCCTCGCTTCAATGGTACTGATCCGACTGGATGGATATACCGAGCAAACCAGTATTTCAGTCTACATAATACTTTTGATGTCCAGAAATTTCCACTTGCATCCTTTCATTTGGAATAGGAATACCTTCAATGGTACCGTTGGTACATCAAAGCTCATCCCGAGCCAAACTGGACAGATTTTTGCCAACTCCTTTTGGCACAATTTGGTCCTAGTGATTTTGATGAATTCACGGGATCACTCACTAAACTTCACCAAATTTGCACCGTGAGAGAGTATCAGACAAAATTTGAGAAACTTCCCAATCACACAGAAGGATTGTTTGATGAATTCTATAGGAGTTGTTTTATCAGTGGTCTCAAGGATGAAATCCGCTCAGAGGTCAAAATGTTCTATCCCAACAAAATGATGGAAGTCCTAGGGTTGGCTAAGTTGGCAGAGGACAAGATCGCAGCTCAACAACGCTCCATACCCACCTTTGTTCCCTTCATAAATATGGGTTCCCAACAACCTCCCATCACGCCTACTCCTCGACCAACTCCTATCAAGCATTTGTCTAAAACAGAGAGGCAGCCACGCCGAGAAAAAGGGCTTTGTTATAATTGTGATGAGAAATTCACTCAGGTACATAGATGTGTTCAACAAAAGCTCTATCTCTTGGATGTGGATTCTCCTTCTACCTCTGAACTTGGTGAAGAAGCCCCAGATATAGTCGATGATCAGGTCGACATTCAACACCCACCTTTTGACACCCCATCTCAGGACAACCCACCCGAGATCTCTCTCCATGCTGTAATAGGCATCACCAGCCCACAAACAATGCAGGTCAGGGGATACTTCAAGTAGCTCCCTCTTACCATACTCATTGATTCTGGTAGCACTCATTACTTCATTGACCCTCGGATTGCCAAATAAGATGATTGTTTTGTCCATCCTTTCTCCAACTTTGAAGTCATGGTTGTCAATGGGGGCACCTTGGCTTGCAAGGAGGAGTGTCACAATGTGCACATCTCTATGGAAGATTATAACCTATGCTATGACATGTTTTCCTTGTCCTTAGGCAGATGTGATGTGGTTTTGGGCGTTCAATGGTTACGCACACTTGGCCCCATCTTATGAGATTTTGCTAAACTTTGGAAGCAGTTTTCAGTCAATGGGACACAAAACAAATTTATGGGCTTACAACCAGGGTCTCTCCGCATCATCAGTTCACATCTCCTAGAAAAGATCGCTAAGAAAAATTCACATGGTGTCATTGCTCAGCTCCATTCCCTTCAAATGCACCCACCAATGGTCTCCACTACTTCCTTGGATAGATATGCAGGTGTATTTGTTGCACCATGGGCTTGCCGCCTTCACGAGACCTTTCCGGTAAGCATTTATCCACATCTACATCTCAGCCGGACATGATGGCTATTTTGCATGCAGTACAGAAGTGGCAGCCATCCCTATTGGGGAATTATTTATGCATCAAGACTGATCTCCAGAGTCTGGAAAATTTCCTGGAACAATGGGTCTCCTCCCTAGCACACCTGAAATGGGTTATCCAGCTCATGGGTTATGACTATGTGACCACTTACCAGAAGGGTAAGGACAATCTGGTGACAGATGCTCCTTCTCTCACATTTGATGACCCCATTTCTCTTATAGCTATTTCTCTGTTTGTTCCCAATTGGTTGTAATCTATTCAACGAGGCTATCTCTTCTATGAACTCCATGCTTCTTCATCAGCAAGGCACTCTAGGTTCCTCAGAATGTATGACCAGGAACAATGTAACTTCTTTTGGCAGGGACTGAAAATGACAATTCAATGGATGGTGGTTGACTGTGATACTTTCCAGGTCAACAAGGGTGAAACGACACTCCTTTCGGGATTGCTCGAACCCTTTCCCATCCCTACATAGATTTGGAAAACTATTTCTATGGGTTTCCTAGAAGCGCTCTAGTGGTATAGTACCACATCTAAAAGGACACCATATGAAGCAGTCTCTGGACAGGCACCACCAGTTCTTCTTCCATACACCATCAGTAGCTCCCCAGTTCAGGCAATTGACTCAATTCTTTGAAACTACAATCAGCTTCTTCTCATTCTGCAAGACAATCTTCACATGGCAATAATTCGACTGAAACAACAAGTCGATCAGCACCGTTCTGCATGCACTTTTCATGTCGCCAATATGGTTCTTCTTCGTCTACATCCTTCCACGCAATCCTCCCTGAAACTCAAAAGGTGCCAGTGGCCCGGAATGCAACCCGAGGATGCTACAGGGGATCCACTCCTTCAGATTCTGCATCAATTTCCACATCTAAAGCTTTAAGGACAAAGCTTTTTCTAGGGGAAAGGGGATGCACCAAACAACAATAACCCTTGCCCATCCCTACATAGATTTGGACAACTATTTCTATGGATTTCTTAGAAGCGCTCCAGTGGTACAATACCACATCTAAAAGGACACCATATGAAGCAGTCTATGGATAGGAACCGCCAGTTCTTCTTCCATACACCCTCCGTAGCTCCCCAATTCAGGCAATTGACTCAGTTCTTCGAAACCGCAATCAAATTCTTCTCATTCTGCAGGACAATCTTCACATGGCAAGAATTCGACTGAAACAACAAGCTGATCAGCACCGTTCTGAGCCCACTTTTCATGCAGTTGATATGGTCCTTCTTCTTCTACAACCTTCCAAGCAATCCTCCCTGAAACTCAAAAGGCGTTAGTGGGACGGGATGCAACGTGAGGATGCTACAAGGGAACCACTCCTTCAGATTCTGCATCAATTTCCACATCTAAAGCTTTGAGGACAAAGCGTTTTCTAAGGGAGAGGGGATGTTAGGAACCCATGTCAATCCTTCTGTTTACTTTGTTAGTATATTGTTGTTGGACGCATATGCTTTGTAAGTCGTCCCGTAGTATTTGTTGATCCATAGTTTGTATTATTGTTGTTGGACGCATATGCTTTGTAAGTCGTCCCATAGTAATTGTTGACCCATATTTTGTATTGGCCCATGGTTTGTATTGACACATGGTTTTGACCGATTGTATTGGCACCTAGACTTAGTATATAAGTTTGTGTTGAGACTAATGAAGGTACGGTGAAGTTATTTGTATTGAGCTTGCTCAAAGGAGGTTTCCCCCTCGAAGTGGCCTGCGATCAATATAAAAGTGATTCTAAGTTCTATTATTTCTACTATCTTGTGTGTTTTCATTAATTAAATATTGTTGGTTCTTCACATGGTCACATCTCTTTCAGCTTTCTTCTACAACCATTCTTCTATTTCTTGGCATATTCATGATCCTTGAAGAATTGCGCACTTGGTGAGCTATTGTTATCTTTGGGGGAGCTTACAGTGCTTCATTATTTTATCATATGATGTAAATGATTTGTTCTTAATTTTCAAAATGTATTCAAGTAGAGATTCCAAGTGGAACCATGTAAATATGATTATTAATAAGCAAATGGTGCCAAATTACCCACTATGTTGATGTATGCCAATGATATGTTGATGTATTCGAATGGACCAGTGAACTATTCATGATTTAATGATGTATGGACTTTTATTTATCTATTATACAAGTTTCATGTTCAGTGCATAAGCTTTTGGACTCATATTGTCCACTTTTATATCATTTGGAGAAGATTGCCTATCATTTTTCCCAAGGTCGAAACTAGTCTTTTTGCATCCGATTGGAGAGGGTTGTAGCATACTTAATAAACTGAATGGTGATGCATATGAGACTATATTGATGTCCCCTAGATATCCGCTACCTCTTTTAAGAAATTTGATCGGGTCCAATAGAATTTGGAGAGCCATTTCCAGCATCTACCCCATGGGGATTTGAACCCCAAATTGCTAGTCAAACTCCCTACTTTGGCCAGAACTTAAAGGAGAGTTGCAGAAGCCTCACTCATTTTGGCTCTCCCTCCTACCCCACTGCCACACTCTCCCCACGTCTGACGTTGCTCCACTCCCCACTTGCGTCCACCTTCCTCCCACATCCCGCTCGCTCTCCCTTCCTCCTCACATGCCCACCAACTCTCCCCTTCATGCCTTGGCTCCGCCAGCTCCAACACTCCACCATTTCTATCACTCTGCGCACCATCCGCTGCTCCTATTTCACTTTCCCTCTCCACCATTCCCTATGCCTCTCACCTTCGCGCCCATTTCCAGCTCTAAGAGCTACATCCTCGTCATCTCCCTCAACCTACCACTCCCTTCCCGCCACCACTGCTCCCCCAACGACCTCTCCCTTCCACTCACCATAGCTGTTGCGCCCTCCTTCCTCTGGTCCTCTCCACCACCGTTCCATCTCCCTCGGCCGTCACCATCCCCAACACCCTTCCATCCTCGGCTCTCGGCTTTCCCTCCACTGCCTCCTCACCGATCACCTCTCATGCCTCCACCCTAATCCACCAACTCCCGCCACCATCCGACCACCCCTTTCACTCCACGAAACCTTAATTTAAATTTTTTAATATTAAACATTATTATATTTGTTTAATATTTTTAATATTTGAAAAAAAAAGAACTATATATATATAGTTTATAAAAATATTATTAATAATAATATTATGAAATAATAATAATAATTATTAAAAATAGTAATTATTTTTGGAAAAAAAAAAGTTATTTAACCTAATAAGAGAAGAACAAAATCAAAGGAAGACTCGTTGGTCAAAAGAAGTCAAATACCAAATCGAAAAATTCAAAGAAAACTCCCTCTATCATCGAAAAAGTTGAAGACTATCTATCGCTGAAGAAATCAAAGAAAGACCTTCTATCACCGAAGAAGTCAAGGCCATGGAAGCTGGGTTGCAACTACAAATAGAGAAATTAGAAGCCAAGTTAAAGCGCTATCAAAAAGACAATGAAGAATTACGAGACATTAATACACAATCAGAAGTAAAGATTGAACTACATAAGATACAAGAACAGTTCAATGAACAAACAATGTCCAACCAGAAAAATCACATAGAAAAATTATGTGCGCAAATCAAGGAATTAAAAGATGAAAGTGATTTCAATTAGAGATTGAAAAATCAAGATATAAAGAAGGAAATAAATAATTACGAAGCAGAAATAATATGCTTGAAAAAAATCATTAGCGACAAAGATGAAGAACTAATGCAGTTACAACATAAATTAGAAAGTCAAGAATCAGAGGTCGGCCAGTGTCGACAACAGATAAAAGTTCTTCAACAACAAAATGACGACTCTAAAAAGACACATAAGTCAGAGATCGCGAAAACTAATAAAGCATTATCTAACAATGCTAAAGAAATTTTTAGACTAAGAAATCATAACAAGATACTAGTCACAAAAATTAAGAAGTTGAAAAATAGCCGGAAGATAGAACAATCTATGGACGACATTGAAGGGAAACTTCTAGACAAACAGGAAGAAAATAGTTGTATCAGAAGTCATAATGAAGATCTTAAGGAACAACTTAAGACATCTGAAGATGACAGAAAATCGCAAGTCGAATTGATTAAGAAGTTTCAAAATGATAATAGGCAGTTAGAAAACAAGTTGGAAAAGATACAGAACAAAAACTTAAATCCTCAAGAGACGAAAATACAACTTCCAACTCAGATCAATGCTCTAAAGGCAACATTCGTAAATGAAAGTGACATCGTGAAAGTTCCCTATCGACACCCCAACCATAAAAACCGATATTTGAAAAAATGGGAAATGTCAAAAGATAATGGTACTAATGTGATCAAATCTCCTGACGACACATCAGTAGGGAATCCCATCAGTCCACAACAAATCAATTTGGGATGGATTGATCTGTCAACGTATCGGAAGTTATGCTCTACACTTAGCAGTTCGTATCGATATGTTTCATCAGCCATGATATCGCAAAGAACAATGCGAAAAAATTATAAGGCTTTGAGGACAAAGCCTTTCTAAGAGAGTGGCAATGCTATGAATATTATATGTATGTTAATTAAAGTCATTAATTATTAAGTGAAAGGGTGTAACCCTTCACTATACATGCTCAAGCCTATAAAAGCGAGCCTCATTGTAAATTATTAATCATCAATTATATATTATTATTTTATCAAATGGATTTATTTTCCATTGGAGGATTATTCTCTTGAATAATCACTGAGTATATCCGGACACGGATATAACAATCATGGGCACAGAAATATGAATCCGGCGGTGCAAATGGTGCGAAACACGGAGGTCATAAGGACTCCGGAATGGTTAAAGGAAATAACTAGATTAAAAAATGGTTGTAAATAAAGGTGAGCCCACCAAGCCAAGGATGCAGTGGTGGGGAGAGATGATAACCCGCGGGGGAAAAATACTAGGTGTATTGAATCAAATCATATAGACAAGTGACCTAAAAAATGGTTGAGATCACGCATGTGAAAAAGTGAGCAAGGTTAATGACTTGCCCCCATGCTATGTGCATGGGGTTTATGATTGTGGATCACATATGTGTTGGTTTGAATAAGGGGGTCATGGACGTGCTGAGATAGATGTGATGGGGAAGGTTCAAAATGGTTGATCATGCCCCCTATCCCAGGGTCGAGGTAATCTATTATGCCCCCTAAATCATAGGTGTCAATGTGGTGCTCGATGATAGTGGGGTTAAGACCAGGCATTTCGGTGTAGGACCAGGAAAAGACATCACGGAACTCTTGGAAAAAAATTTTGTACTCTATGATCTCATACTCACTGCAGGAGGCTCCTAAAGTAATGAGTTCAGGGGAACCTTCTAGGGCAGAGATATCAATTTGGATTGTGGGTGAGATATTGGCCATGTTACCTTCCTCAAAGGCGTCGGGGGCAGGAATGGGATCTTTAAACCAATCGACTTTGGTGGGAAGGAAATATTTGGACTCAACCACAAATTGGGGGGCTGTGGTGGAGGAGGACTCTTCTGGGAGGAAATGGGAACGATAGTGCATGTCTTCCCAGGGATAATCCGGGGCAGTGAGAGCCTCTAGAATCTCCTCATCATTGTGGAAAATTTGAGTAGTCAAATCGGTTGACGAGGGAGTGGTAGTCAAAGAGATAATATAAATGGTGTTAATCTCTCCGGATGAGGGTGATACTGGGGGGTGGATCTCCTCAATTGTGGGGGGTGCCGTCTCAAGGTCCAAATTATGCATCTTGTAGACAGCTACTCTGTAATCTGGGATATCAGGATAGTGATGTGAGTAATGGCTGAAATACCGCATATTGCACAAGGGTGGTTGGTACGCAGTGATTTATCACGAGGCTTAGGAGTTGGATCGAGTTCGACAACCGGGATGTTGGGGTCGTCGTCAAGCATTTGCATGTGTTCCTGTAATGCAGGTAATTGTGGACATTGATGAGTCGGATGGCCTAACTCATCACACAACGAGCATTTGGGAGGAGCACGAAACACGAGGGGGGTTTTAACTATTTTGGGCGGGGGTACAGTAGTGTATGATTGTGGGCCTCTACCCCCAGTGTGCTTGATAAGAGGGCGGGGATTCGTAGATTATGAGGGGGCAGTGACACCGGGAGGTGGTTGAATAGTAGTGGCAATGGGTTGCACCAGTTGTAGGACGATATTTGGTGTCGACAGGGGAACGGGAGGCGAAATATACCACACGGGTAATCCTCAGGTTAACCCGGGGAGGCTGAGAGTAGCCATAACTGGGGCGCTTACTACGCCCGACGGAGGGAATAGGAAGGGGATTGTGTGGATGGGTGTAACACCAATGTGACTAGGTACCAATGGTGGTTTGGGTAACAAGGGAGGTTGATTGTTGGGTGTTTGTGTATTGTGGGAAAGGGTACATAGGTCAGATACTTCAGTCGTGGGTGACGGGGGTGGAATGGATTGGAATATTGAGGTCATCAGCGTATCTGAGTAAACTCTGGGTCCCACGGAGGAAACAAATGAGGTAGTTGCACCACAAATAGGTTTTTCAACCATGGGGAGAACATTCTCAGGTGCAGTGGGGGCATGGGGATCGTAATAGGTGAGTTGGTCGACCTTGACCACGCGTCTGTCATGGGGGAACATCATGGTACGAAAAATGGATGAGGCAACCGCCTGCATGGCATACATGTAGCTGCAGCCAAGTAAGAGGTTATAATCAAGTTGGGCATTGATGACCTCTATGTCAATGAGCACGATTTTACCAACCAACTGGATGGGGACATTAGCTAAGAGACCTTGGGGTTGAGCCGAACGGTCGTCGTCGGCTCACAACGCAATGGTGGACTACTGGAGGGTAGGGGATCCCAACTTCTGCCAAACGAATGTGGACATAACGCATGTAGAGGCACCTTCATCGATAATGCACCGATGGATGACAAGATTCCGAATGGAAACAGAAACTTGGAACACTAAAGTGGAAGGTAGGCGTGGTTCGGACTGGTCCAAATCGAAGGCCATCACTCGTGAATCATTTAGGTCAATAGCACCAATGGCAGAGAGAAATGTCTTGAGCTGTGAAGGATAGTTTTTTAGGACTTCTAATGCGGACATGGCTGCAGGAGACTGGGCTAAGTCATCTACAATGTTGTAATTAGACGCAGTGCGAGCATTGGGATTATTGTTGATGTGACAAAGTGGGAAGCAAGGTGCTTTGGAGGTGCCATCTAGTGGAGCCGTAGGTATACGTAACGTCTGATCAGTGGGATGAGCCATATTGGTTTCGACGAGTTTGGAGGTTGACATCGGTGGATGACATCATTAACAAGTGATGGGTACCTGAGTCTAACATGGGTTGATCAGGAGCGGCATAAGTAATCTGTTGTTGTGGTGGTGCATTTCCTTGAGGGGGATCCAACGGCTGAGTGTTCACTGCACCTTGGGTTGGTAAGGGGTTTTGCAGCACCAAAGGTTGGTGTTGAGGTGGTGGGGGGTTGGGTGGCGCCTAAGGAGCCGCGTGCCCTTGGCAATGGGCATCATCAGTCCAGAGTTGCCGAGCTCGCTCCAAATGTGGGAAAGCGTGTGTGTAGTGGCCATAGACCCCGCAAATAGAACACGGATGGTTTGTTCGCAAATTAGGATTTTTGGCCTGCTTGGGCGGTTGATCAGGGTTCTGGTTGGTAGGTGCTGCGTTATTGTTGTTTGGGGGATTGGGAGGTTGACCGCCTTGGTCTGGAGGGGGGTTGTTCCCACGGTTACGGCCTTTTCCATGGTTTTGCTGGTCTTGTTGTCACTGGTTATTTTGGTTCTGCTACGGATTCTGTTGGGCATACACTTGCCCTTGGGAAACAGGCACGTTCTGGGGTTGTACAGGTGCGGGAGCAGGCTGCGGTGGATAATAAGTAGGTGCATGATACACATGTGCTGAACCTTATGGGGGTTGTTGATACGTCTGTGGAATGGGTTGTGGCTTTGTCGCAGGGGCTACCTGTGGCAGGTAACAAGCAGGTTGGGCTTGAGAGGACACGGGAGCTGGTGCAGCCTGCGGGTGGTAATATGGCTGAGGGGAGACCAGGGAGGCGTAAGCGGGGGATGCATGACCAAAGAACTGAGTTTTATATGAGGGTCCATGGGAATGGTGGTGATGTGCCATGGGAGCATACGAATGGGTTGCTCCAGATTGAGATGTAGCCCGCGAAAGGTCGGGGCCATGGTTAGGATGTGCTATGGAAAATGGTTGGGGATGCGAGGCAACATGGCCAATGATGCCATCTGCGGCATGGGATGCCCCTGGCGAATCATGTCGGGAGGAATCACCATGAGGGGCATCAGGTATGATGGAATATAGATAACCCGACTAGGCGTAAATGAGGTCAAATTGCTGGGCTTTGAGGATGGCCTCTTCTTCGGACTGGGGTCGTTCAGATGCCACATCCTTGGCAATGACAGGAAGGATGGATTTTAGAAACCAATCTAAGAAGATACGGTCGTCTAACTTGATTTTGTAGAGGCTGCGGTGTCGAAGCCACTCATGAATGTGGTCAGTGATGTGGGTAGCCTTGGTCTGTCTGCAAGATAGTAGGATCTCAAATCCCACGTCATAGCGGACAGGTAACTGAAATAACTACAGGAAAGTTGAGGCAAGGGAAGTAAAGGTGGCATGGGTCCCATGGGTCTGCTCGATTTACCACTTGGCTGTAGAGCCAGTGAGGGTGCGCTTTAACAGACGGAGACAAACAGAGTTGTCCACTATGGAGTTGGAAGAACACCATAGATGGAAGGACATAATATGGTTCTGGGGGTCTTCACCTGCCTTGCCCTCAAACGTAGGGATGTCGGAGGGGAGCTTGGTAGGCATGTGAGGCCACGTAGGGTCGTGTATGATGGGATCGTTAGTCAGCCTAGATAGGTTAGGAAGGTTGAGACTAGCCATGAATGGAAAACTAGTAGAAGGATGTGACATTTTAGCGGGTGAGACCATGTTGGGGCCAATGCCCCCAAGTGGAGGGGCTGGGTTTGGGATGTTGCCCCCAAGTGGAGGGACAAAAGTGGTATGGGACAGTCCTGCACCGCCAAGGGTATTGTGAGTCACTGATGGAGTGGGGATAGGTATGCCAGCTACTGGAATGGGTACAGTGATCGGAATGGTAGATGTGGGCCCCATCGAGGGCATACCCAAAGCAGGTGTGGTAGTTGGTGTGGTTGTGGATGCTCCACCAATGGTCCCTACAAAGAAAGGGGTGGAAGTCACGCCAGCCATGGGGCTGGTTGGTGCAGTGTAAGTGGGGTTCTTGGACTCTGCCTCATAATCAGAGGTAAAATAAGGGGCGTCGAGATCGGGTGACGGAGTTCTATGTCATTGATGAGTGGAGTCAAGTGACAAGGCTCGATATCTATGATGAGTGGTATCAAGTGATGAAGATCTATGTCTATGACGGGTGATGTCAAGTGAACCGTGCTGTGGGGGCTCACCCCAGAGGCACCGAGAATGTCTCGGGGACTCAATGGTGATAGATGGTGTCAAATATCTAGGGGTTGTGTTGAGTGAAAAATAGCTTAAAAACCCTAATGTAACCGAGTGTGTAGAAGGAGAGCTCAAAAAATATGGCACTCAGGCCAACAACCAACTCAAAACACTTACTGTAATAGCTGTGCTACAATAAGTGGAGTATCAACAGAAATGGTTAAAATACCAACAAGCAACAGGTTTCCTAAAAAATGAAAATAGTGTACTCGCTAGACCAAAAGGAGGTAAGGGAGCATGCAAACACCTAGCTAAATAGTATTTTGACTCAACTAGACATATCCTTTGCAAGGTGATGAAATCCAAGTCAGACAATATGGAGAGTAGAGCCAAGTGGCTAAAGATATCCCCCTATCGGGAGGGACACCGGGTAGTCAATCCTAGAAGAAAAGCAACTAAGATACCCGTTCATGACACATTCGATTGGGTGAATCTGCCATTTGGTTCTATCGCCGCTGTATCCCCATACGGGTGATACACCGAGAACTGTGAAAGGTATCCTTCGGTTACTGAATGGATTGCGGTATTCCAGTCAGGCTTCCGGAACCAGTCTGGCGACTTCAATCCTCCTAGGGGAGAGGCCTTCCCAATAAATTGGTGTTAAACCATGTCAAAAAATACTAGGGGATTTTGGTTCCCTAATGGACAACAACTATGTCTCAAGTGTAAGCAACCGAGGGGTGTTATTTGGATGCATATCCCCCCGATCCTACCTAACTACAAAAATTCTTATGTGTTCCCCAAGTGGGGTTAGAATGTTGGTTGTGTTAAGTAGTATTTTAGGGCTCACTTGAATTAGGTGACAGAGTGTGTGCGTGTGAGATGATGAACCCAAGTAAAAGTGCCACAGGGTGGGCAACTTTCTAACTAAAAATATCAATGCAGAAATTAAACTTTGAAATGCAAAATTTTCTCTTTTCAATTAAAATGCTGAAATTTAAAAAATAATTTGTAAATGGAATAGAAATAATACTGTAGAAAAAAGGCTATAGGGAAGTATGGTTGCAGATAGGACAGATGGCTGTGTAAGTGCAGAAAATATTGCAGCAAAGTGCTGGGTTCAAAACAAGGAAAAAAGTGCAGAAAACAGACCACGGGTCTGTGGTAAATCTGGGCGGTCGGACCACGGGAAACAGCTCAACAGTCGCAGATGGGTTGCGGGATTTTGGCTAAAAGATGCAGTCGGACCACAGGAAAAAGGTCGAAAGTCACAGGCGGGTTGCAAGAAAATGGCTGAAAGCCGCAAGCGGGACTCAGGAAAAAGGCTGAAAGATGTAGGCAGGTTGCAGAAAAATGGCTGAAAGGCACAAGTGGGACGTGACAAAAAGGATGAAAGATGCTGGCGGGTTGCAGGAAAAAGGTTGAAATCCGCAAGCGGCGCGTAGAAAAATGGGTTAACAGCCGCTGTCAGATCGCAGGAAACAAGCTAATAGCCGCGGTCAGATCGCAGGTAACAGACTAGAAACCGCCGGTAGGTCGCCGGAAACAGTCTGAGAGCCACGATCACATCGCAGGTAAGTGCCTGAAAGACGCGGTCAAAACGCAACTGCGGGGGGTAAAAGACGCGGTTTACGCCAGCTGAAAGGGACAGCCGAAAGGAAAAAACAGAAAAATATTGTAGAAAATTGAAAATGTTTAAAACTTTAAAACTATAACCATAAATTCAAAGGAACACAAGGGGAGTCGCCAAAACTGTAGCTAGGTTTTTCACCCTAGCTTATGCAAATGAGCACCTACTAAGGAGAAGCGACTCCTTAGTAGCAGTTCAGAAAAACAGTAAATGAAAGACAGTACAGTAAAATAGTAACTACTCTAAACATGTGCATAAAACAGAAAAGACAAGATAATAAAAATGGTTTTTGTATTGATTATACCTCCAATGTGAAGGTTGGTGAAGCCTTTGCAGTAGTTTAAGAGGGTTGCTTCTAAGCTCTAGTTTTGTTCCTTTCTCTTTCTCCAAAGGGTTTTGGAAATGGGCCAAAGGGGCACTCAAATGTGAAAGTAGCTCAAGGGTGAGCTAGGGTTTCATGAGTGATTTTGGCAGAGTAAGGGTGTGGTTGACTGTGGATGTGAAATGAGGGGCCTCCATCACCTATTTATAGGTTTTTAGTGGTGGAGTGTTGGCCCATGGTTTTGGGCACCATATGGTTTAGGTCAGCTGTATAGGGTTTTTGCTTCCTTTTTCCCTCTTTTTCCTCTTTTTTGTATTTTTTATTCCCTTTTTAGAGGGTTTTTGCTATTTTGGAGGAATTTTGG
The DNA here is from genome assembly GCA_027924585.1 of Larix kaempferi. Classification (NCBI taxonomy): domain Eukaryota; kingdom Viridiplantae; phylum Streptophyta; class Pinopsida; order Pinales; family Pinaceae; genus Larix; species Larix kaempferi. Next base: position 10,198,137 of record BSBM01000428.1, read on the forward strand.
ATTATTTTGGGGGAAAAGGGTTTTTTTTGGCCTTTTGGAGGCTTTTTTAATGGTTTTGTGGCCTTTTGGAGGCTTTTTAATGGGATTTTAAGGTTTTGGAGGCAAATATGGTAGGAGATATAGACAAATGAGTCATGTAACGGGGTAGATGAGGTAGTGAGCACTTTTTGGGTGTTAACAAACATCTCTTCAACTTGTGTGAGATCTTCAAGGACATGTGGTTGATTTCCTAGATCCATGTGGTTCTTAGCTGAGAATTTGTTATTAGATCTCTCTCTTAGACATCGCACGCACATTGGAGCTGTAATTGTATTACGTACTTGTATTCCAACATATGACTCCTGGAAGACACGACCCACTTGCACTTCTACTAATTGATCAATTCGTTCACAAAATTTGCGATGTCTAGTATACATTTCTTCATATGATACTGAGATATTATCGTCAATTTCAATCTCCTTATCTCGGACCATATTAATAATTGGAACTGCTTGAAATTGGACCATGTCATCAACACATCGATCTCTGACCATTACTCGTTGAGCATCTCCCATAGTTGGTTCTACTAGTAAATTGGTTGAATATTGTCTTTGTTCTTCCAATTGCTTCAACTTTCTCTCTTGATATGCTCTTTGTTGATCAACGTTTCGTTTTCTTTGTTCTTCTCGTTCTTGTGGTATCAATTCGTCTAACGTTCTTTTTCGATATTCTGTTTGTCGATCTGCGTTTTGTTTTTTTCGTTCTTCTCGTTCTTTTGTTGTCATTTCGTCCAACATTTTGTTAAGACATTGTTTTTGTTGTTCTGCTTTTCGTTTCGAGTATTCTTCTTGTTCTTTTGATTTCATTTCTATAGATGGTACCGCTATATTATCGTCAATTTCAATCACCTTATCTCATTCTACATTTTGAGTTTTATGTTGTTCTGCAAATTAATTTCTTTATTCTTCCAATTGCATCAACTTTCTCTCTCGATAAGCTCTTTGTCGATCAACATTTCATTTTCTTTTTTCTTCTCGTTCTTGTGCTGTCAATTCGTCTAACTTTCTTTTTCGATATTCTTTTTATCGATCTGCATTTCATTCTTCTACGAGGAGGAGAGGAGGGGATGGATGCGAAGGAGGAGGCGAGGAGGGGAGGTCGTGGAGCTGGAGGAGGGGAGGCGAGGAGGGGTGCGTAGGAGGAGGGGATGTTTGCACAGGAGGAGGAGGGGAGGAGCGTTGCGTAGGAGGAGGGGAGGAGGGGAGTGATGCGCAATAGGGGAGGGTTGTGCAAGAGGAAGGGCTGAGGTCGCAGAGTTGGAGCTGGATTTGCACCTCAAGAGGTCTGCGGAGGAGATAAATTTTAAAAAATTAGATTACTTGTTTGCTGATCAGCTTCTGTATGCGTTGGTTCCCACAAACGTTACAAGATATCCCTCATACTGGGCTGTAGAGCGCCTCTCGGCACAATTAGTTAAGTAATGGTACATTAATTGGATACACATTAAGGATTCTATTATTATAAAATTGATTAGTTTATTTCATATTATTCTTAATGAAAACTTTTAGAGTTGTTTTAAAAAATTTATTGGTGTGAAACTTTGGTTGGTGAAAAATTTAAGTTTTGTTTGATTTGATGCAGTTTAAATATTTAGTTGCTATGTGATTTTTTAAAGAAGAATTATGACTTGTTGTTGATGTATATGTAACTTCGGAATGTATTTCACATATATGTATATTGTATTCCTATAGAGATGGTATTATTCCTCTATAAGTAAGTGTCGTCATTTATATTGTAAGTGTCGTAACTTATACTTGATGGGTTATTAGACCACCTTGTTTGGGGTCGGCCCTGTATAAGTCATGTGGGTCAAAGGGTTATTAGACCACCCTATTGGGGGTCGGCCATGTGGGTCAAAGGGTTATTAGACCACCCTATTGGGGGTCGGCCCACTCAGCATTATGTTATGTGGTTAAGTTCGAGCCGACATGAGTTAGGTAAAAAGGCAAGTCAAGTCAAGTATAAATAGAGTGCGAGAGGCACTCTATTTACTCACTCACTTCACACACATGCTCTCAAGGAGGAGAGGCGCACTTATGGAGGAGGAGGATTGCTGCTAGGTTATGTCTATCTCTATTGGTTGGTTGTATCATTTCTCTATCTATCTCTGAGGAAGTTATTGGGGTTTTTCACCTTTATGGTTTTCCCCAAGTAAATCTTTGTGTCTCTTGTGTGTGCTTGCATTATTGTCTCCATGATTGATATGCTGTAGATATGCTGTACATGTTGTTCTCTCAGTTAAGATCCTAGATCAGATTGAAGTAAATTCAGAAAATTCAACATGGTATCAGAGCTAGCCTGAAAGAAGGCATGATATGGCATGTATGACACTTGTTGCACTTACGATGCTAGGGCTTGATATAGCAAAAACCAGTCATCGTAGCACTTTCGCTATAAATCCGTTTTGGCGAAGTTTTCGGATCTGAAATTGTTACAGGCCAAAGCTAAGATCTCCAGGTATCTTGTGTCCAAAGGACAACCTCTAATTCGTTGTACTTTGTGATTTATGATCTGTACAATATAGGGTTTCTGCCTCTTCCAGATCAAAGTCAAAATCAGGTGACCTTGGGAAAAATGTCATATCTTGGGCTAGGAAGCTCCAAATGAAATTTCGTAAAAAGTGACAGGTAGTACACAGTCTGCACTATCTCAGAAAACTTTTTCAGAGGCCGAAGTCGAACCAGTGACACGTGGCACGCCGTACAAGTTCGCTCTCCTGTATTATCCCATAAACAGGTCACGTTGCAACATTTGGAATAACTCTCTCTCAGAGAGTCCAATTGAGGTCAGACCTGTCAGGATGGAAAGGTAACAGGCCGAGATATCTCAGAAAACTTTTTCAGAGGTTGAAGTTAAAACAGTGACACGTGGCACGCCGTACAAGTTCGCTCTCCTGTTTTATCCCAAAACAGGTCACGTTGCGACATTTGGCATATCTCTCTCTCAGAGAATCCAATTGAGGTCAGACCTATCAGGATGGAAAGATAACAGGTCAGGCTATCTCAGGAAACGTTTTCAGACCCTGTGGATCAAAAATTTCGGAGTTACACCAGAAACAATCAGGTACATATTTCTGTCAAAGCAGAATTATTTTTTGGTACCTTCATTCATGGCTTCCGGAATTTAGGGCTTTGGAGAAAGTTGGAATTTTTGTAATCGGAGACCACGGCTGGATGCTACTCATCAAAATAGAAATTTAGAGACCAAGATCAGAATTTTTGGTTGGGCAGAAGGCCGGGCTTGATTAGACCCTAGTTCGGGACTTTGATCAGAAAAGTGGAAAATTAGGGCTTCTGTAAAAATGGGAATTTTTGAAATCTGTGACCACGGCTGGAAGCTCCTCAGAAAAATAGAAGCTTAGAGCTTTGGATCAAACATTTTGATGGGGCAAAAGAGTGGGCTTCATCAAACCCCAGTTCAGGGTCACGTCCAGTGAATCTAGAAGTTTCAAAGGCAAAATTGAGGAGTGAAACTTTGCAGTTTTCAAATTCTGAATATACCAACTTGATCAGCTCATCAAGGCACATATTTCTATCCTATCAGAAGTTTGAAATTCAAAGTTTGAATTTTTGGGGTTTCTCTGACAAACCCATATCCAGCTCAAGGTCCAGTTCTTGCAAATCAAGTGGATTGGGTTAATCACTTGCATAAGTGAAGAAGTTCCTGTTTCAGAGGGAGATGAGGCTAAGGCCTTACATAAGAAGATTACAAGTGATCTCGACAGGTATGACTCATCGAGGTATGTTTTGAGATTTGTTCATAATTAAGTTTATGGTATGCTTGTCTTAATATTATCACGGTTAGTACAATCTTGATTTTAGACTTGTCATATCACCTTAATAAAATTATGAATGCATGATAGAAGTCATTCATTTATTAGGAGTATGAAACTTATGTTTGTACTAACACATTGTGATGTTGTATGAGTTTTATGTTGTCTACTAACATGAAAGGTACACCAAGAAGACAAATCATGTTCTAGTTCAAGAACATATGATCATGAGGACAAAGATTCATCCATTGCCATGGATCTCATAGAAGATCCATTCTCGAGGTATGTATAACTTAGTTTTATAATGGTTAACTTATGAGACATGCAGGTTACTAGCACAAGTCACTAAAGAGAACCAGAAGACATTATGCGGGTATGTTAGACATAAATAGCTAGCATGCTAATCCAGGTATGTTTTTCCTATATCAAGCTAAAATCCTACCTTGTGTTAGGATCTTATACTATTGTTGATAATAATTATTCATGAAGTCATAGGTTTGAATAATCATGGTTGGATGTATATTATTATAATTGATGATATGACTAACCAGAAGAATCATGAAAGTATAGGCTTGAATAATCACAGGTTTTATGCATTTTATATCTTATCTTGATTGATGATTCAACTAACCTGAAGAGTCATAGGCTTGAGTAATTACAGGTTTAGACATGTTATGTTTCTTATGATTTGACTAACCATAAGAATCCTTGAATGCTCATGCTTATTATTTCTGTTTGAAATGATCATGACTATACATGCTTGAGATTATTGTGTTTTAATAGTATACTAATGAATGTATGATTTTATATGAGATCACAAGGATAACACATTCATGATACTAATAAGCATGCATAGGGACCAAGGATGAATATGAGTTCAAGAACAGGTAATTCAGGAAGCAAAGATCAAGAGGGAGCACACTCCAGTTGCTCCTACCAGAAAGCAAAGGAGCACACTCTAGTTGTTCCTGCAAGAAAGCAAAGGAGCACACTTCAGTAGTTTCTGCAAGGATGCAGATATTCAGAGGGAGTTGATCATCTCTCTACATTTCACAACAGAAAGGTGTAGAAGAAGCTACCTCAGATTAGGACTCCAGCAGCTCCTGCAAGGAAGCAAAGACTCAGAGGGAGTCCACCCAACGAACAAACAAAGATAAGTATTTGAATTGTCATTTCTTAAATAATACTGTTCAATAATGTATATACTGATGTTCCTAGAATTAGGTTGTGTATTATGCATATTAGAATAATTGCATTGATGAACAGTATACTACTAATATGCATGGGTAAGTAGCCTATGGCACTGTACAACATTCCATTGCTACTTATCTAGAATGAAACCTCTTTGCTGACATGTTGGGAGTTGTGCACACTCTTAACAATGTTCTGGTAGAGATTGGAAGGCATCTAGAAAGATACGGGATATGGATAAATGTTGTATTGAAGCATTGGCTAAGATAATTGCATGACTGTATGGCATATTTCTTTATGTGTAAGAATTTGTTCTGAAAACTATAAGATGTTTTCTAATCATGCAATTTAACTTGTTGTGTAGGAAAGATCATATGCCATCTCCTACAAAAGGACTACAACATTTGTTCCAGCAAGAAAGATATCTATTGAAGATATTGAAGTTCCCAGGATCTGGGATGAAGAAATGGAATGCCATGATCCGTAGATCATGAAGAAGATGTTTGGGATGCAGTCCCAAGACCTGACAGGGAGTCATATGTATGCAGATTGAAGAAAGCCTTGTATGGCTTGAAGCAAGCTCCCAGAACTTGGTATGGTGAAGATAGATTGATTGCCGACACACAGCGGAAGCTTACTACCGAGTTCGAGATGAAGAACTTGGGGATGATGCACTATTTGTTTTTGGCATGGAGGTGTGGCAAAGTGCAGATAGAATCTTCCTTGGACAAGGGAAGTATGCAGTAGACATCCCAAAGAGGTTCGGGATGATGGATTGCAAGGCCATGGCCACACCTATGGCATCGAATCTGAAGCTTCTATGTGATGCTTCATCTGAGTCAGTTGATGTCTCTATGTATCGTCAGATGATTGGGTCCTTGATGTACCTGACGAACACGAGACCAGACATTTGCTTTGCTGTGAACACATTGAGCCAGTTCCTGACGGATCTGAGAAGTGTTCACCTGGTTACTGTAAAGCATGTTCTGAGGTACCTGAAGGGTACAGTGGATTATGGGCTCAGGTATGAGGCGAATCAAAAGTTTAACCTAGAAGGTTATGTTGATTCAGATTGGGCTGGCAGTGCTGCAGACAGGAAGAGCACATCTGGGTGCTGCTTCAGTATGGGATCAGGTGTGATCTCTTGGTTTAGCAGGAAGCAGTCCTGCGTAGCACTGAGTACAGCTGAGGCAGAGTATGTTGCAGCCTGTTCAGCTAGTTGTGAGGCAGTATGGCTACGGAAGCTACTGTCTGAGTTATTTGATCTCCCGTTGGAGGCTACTGGTATCTTCTGTGATAACCAGAGTTGTGTGAAGCGGTCCGAGAACCCAGTGTTTCATGACAGGTCGAAACACATAGAGATCAAATATCACTATATCAGGGATATGGTGCAGAGAGGAGCTGTGAAGCTCCTGTATGTTGCGACGGACGAGCAGATTGCAGATGTGCTGATGAAGCCACTAGCCAGGGTGAAGTTCGAGTACTTCAGAGAGAGGCTTGGCGTGCTTCAGATCAAGGATACTTCGAGGAAGAAGTGATGGACACATTTGCTGAAGCCATTCCAAGCATGTTGGAAGGAGGATCCTTCACATGGCTGTGGATGTAAGCGCTGGATGATGAGCATCAGGATGATGTTCTGGTTTCTGCTTGGATATGATCAGTTGGATCATTTTATGTATGTATGTATGCATCATGTTGGATGCTTGGACCATGTATCTGTATATGTATCAGGTGGATACATTGTATGATCAGGTGGATCATGTATGGTGATATGTATCATGTATTTGTATTTGTATCAGGTGGATACATTGATGATCAGGAGGATCATGTATGATGATATGTATCAGGTAGATACTTGGTATGCATCAGGTAGATGCATTGATGATCAGGAGGATCATGTATGATGATATGTATCATGTATTTGTATCAGGTGGATACATTGATGATCAGGAGGATCATGTATGATACTTGGTATGCATCAGGTAGATGCATTGATGATCAGGAGGATCATGTATGATGATATGTATCATGTATTTGTATCAGGTGGATACATTGATGATCAGGAGGATCATGTATGATACTTGGTATGCATCAGGTAGATGCATTGATGATCAGGTGGATCATGCAGCAGGATGTTGCAGTGATGATCAGGATGATCATAGATGACGAGCTTCAGGATGTTGCTCCAGATGACATGCAGCAGGACGTTGCAGTGATGATGATCAGGATGATCATGGATACATCAGGATGATGTATGGTGAGTATCAGGTTGATACTCTATGGCCGTGGATCAGGTTGTGCAGATGAGCATGTAATTCGTTGCCCTGGGAGATTTGCAGATGGTCTTTCGAGGTTTTGCCTATGGCATGTAATTCGGTGCCCTGGGACATCTGGCAAATGCTCTTTCGAGGTTTTGCTCTGGGAGGACATGTAATTCGTTGCCCTGGGAGATCTGCAGATAGTCTTTCGAGGTTTTGCCTATGGCATATAATAGCGCCCTGGGATATCTGGCAGATGCTCTTGCGAGGTTTTGTCCTATGGCATGTAATTCGTTTCCCTGGGAGATTCGATAGGTTGGGCTGTGTGCCCGTAATCAGTCCTGGGATGCTCTTGCGAGGTTTTGCCATGACCACATGTAATTCGTTGCCCTGGGAGATTTCAGGTCGGAGTTGTGTACCCGTAACATCCTGAGATGCTCTTGCGAGGTTTTGTGGTGGACCACATGTAATTTGTGCCCTGGGAGATTTCAGGTCGGAGTTGTGTACCCGTAACATCCTGAGATGCTCTTGCGAGGTTTTGTGGTGGGGTCACATGTAATAGCGCCCTGGGAGATCCTACAGGTCGGAGTTGTGTACCCGTAACATCCTGGGATGCTCTTTCAAGGTTTTGTGACGCACGTAATAAGTCCTGAGGATTCCACAGTATGGCCAGTGATGACGAAGACCTGCAGGTGGTGGGCCTACATCCAGTATGAAAAAGGACTGGCTCTGTAGAACTTCCTATGACGAGTAGATTCAGAGATTGATTGAGATAGCAGCAGCAGTGACGATGATGATGACTCGATGATGATTATCCAGTGACGATGATCCAGAGAAGATGACTTGTGCTAGAAGAACTGTGCTGAGAAATACCTTCCTAGTTAAGAGGGAGTGTTGATGTATATGTAACTTCGGAATGTATTTCACATATATGTATATTGTATTCCTATAGAGATGGTATTATTCCTCTATAAGGAAGTGTCGTCATTTATATTGTAAGTGTCGTAACTTATACTTGATGGGTTATTAGACCACCTTGTTTGGGGTCGTCCCTGTATAAGTCATGTGGGTCAAAGGGTTATTAGACCACCCTATTGGGGGTCGGCCATGTGGGTCAAAGGGTTATTAGACCACCCTATTGGGGGTCGGCCCACTCAGCATTATGTTATGTGGTTAAGTTCGAGCCGACATGAGTTAGGTAAAAAGGCAAGTCAAGTCAAGTATAAATAGAGTGCGGGAGGCACTCTATTTACTCACTCACTTCACACACATGCTCTCAAGGAGGAGAGGCGCACTTATGGAGGAGGAGGATTGCTGCTAGGTTATGGCTATCTCTATTGGTTGGTTGTATCATTTCTCTATCTATCTCTGAGGAAGTTATTGGGGTTTTTCACCTTTATGTTTTCCCCAAGTAAATCTTTGTGTCTCTTGTGTGTGCTTGCATTATTGTCTCCATGATTGATATGCTGTAGATATGCTGTACATGTTGTTCTCTCAGTTAAGATCCTAGATCAGATTGAAGTAAATTCAGAAAATTCAACACTTGTACGTAGATGCAACAATTTTTTTTATCAAAATACCTAATAATGAACAATATCACATGGTTTACACATTGTTTTAAAACCCATGGGGAGGTCTTACAATAAGACAACATTTTACTTTATTATACTGTGATAATCTGTAGTAGGATCTAGCAACTGTAACAAGCCTCACAAACAAACTCACTCATGAATGGCAAAGAATAAGAGAAGAATGTAGTCAATAATCACTCATGAACAAAGAAAATGGATAATAGCAGTATAATCATACATCAGTTGTGAGCTGGCACTATGAAAACTGAATACAATACAATAATTGTCAATATAATTCAAATAAGCTAGAGGTCATCGAATTCATCCTCGGTGTCTAGCTTGTATAACATTGGATACATGTCATGTCCCAAATTTTTGATTGGGCCACAATGTCCTAAGCACATTGGACATATTCATTAGAGTTTGTCAAATTGATGCTAAGGGTCAAATAATTGCCAAGGAGGAAAAATTACTAGTTTCCTAGGTTTGGGGTGGAAGCTTTGGGATTTGGAATAAGGGGAATAATAAATGATTTTTGAACATTAGAATGGCATAAATATTTAATAAAGGAGCTAAATAAATATATACAGGTGAGAATCAAAGTGGCATTTGATGATGAAGACACATGGAGGAAGGGGGACACACATATGGCTAGATTTCCCCACTACACTTGGCATCATTCTCTCACGAATTCGAATTCAAGGTGAATGGTAACATACTTGGGGGAACTCAAAAGGTATTATTCATTACATGACTCATTCAAGGTCGAAATGTAGAGGAAGAGGAAGAGGCGATTTGGAGCTAGTGAGACACTTGGGCTAGATTCCTTAGCTCTATGACAATAATGATGAAGATGCTATGACACTTATGACACAAATCGGACCTGTGTTGTGGGGAAAATGCACCTATAGTTCAGGGGAGAAACTACCAACTTACGGTAATAAAGATAGACTTACAAGCATTCTGCAAGTACAACAAATAAATGAAGAGATTAGGGTTTAGAGATGTAGGCACCTCATTCAGAAGGTTGATCCTAGCTTTGCCTCCCTCGCTCTTCAATGCTTATCTAGTGTCACAATGCCCAGACCTGCAAAACAACTTGATACCTTTCTCAAGCACATTTGACTACATATATAAGACTGATATTCATAAAAGAAGAAGATATCAGATTATAAACAAACTGTAATCAAATCTGAGACACATTAATAGGTCATATTTGGAAAGAGAAGAACGTTTGATCTTTATTGATGAATGAAAGCAAGTACATAAAGTTATACCTTACTTCAAGCTTGGCACTTCACGAAACCTAGATTCAAGGTCTCCTACTTCTGTTCTCCAAGGATTCCAGCCTCTAATCAACTGTGCTAGCGTTTACTAAAACTGAAGCACAAGAGAGGGGGATGAGGGTCTCCATTCCTCCAGCATAACTTTGTAATTGGGCTTAGTCCCTTCACATTGCCCTTCTACCCTCCTTATATAATCAGTGAAGGAGAGGAAAAGAAGTTATAACCGAGTAGGAGGTTCCCCAACCAACTTAACTTCCCAAAATTTCGAGATTTTGACCAAAACAGGGGTGTACTCTACTCTACAGTAGACAAAGTAGCGTACATATGGAGTTGAGCACTACTATTTCAATAGTGGAGTTGTGCTCAGAAGGTTTGAGCGCTACTATTGTACACTAGCGTAGGGTACACACGCTACTGTCATGCCTGTGTACTAGCGCTCATGTTAAAAAATGGCCAAAAATAGGCTTTTCTGCTCATTTTCAAGAGATGGTTTGGTCTGGAAAAATGTTCCTACGGGTCATATACATCAAATGGATCAAGAATGAGGTAATTTCAACCATTTTTAGTGTCACAAATGACTCCTCCACCCACAAATGTCCTTCTGTGTGACTAAACTTGATCTCAAGAAGTGTCGTCATGCGACCAAGGGAAGCAAGTGTCGTCACGGATGGAGAGGTGTCATTTCAAGCTATAACAACCTGAAGGCTGAAATATAACATATATGACATGTCAGAGATAAAAATAGCCTCCAAGAGGGTGCTCAAGGGAGTTAGGGCAGCTAAGATGCTTCCACGTGTGATTTGGTGGAAGTGGGAGACTAGGAATTGTTGTACAAGTGGTGTTCTTTGGAATCTCTTCGCAACTTGAGTTGGCATGAGTCTCTTGGAAGGAATTCGACCCATGGAGGAAATTAGAAGTTTATAAATGTCAATAACAAAGAACTAAACAATATTTTGATCTTTTGATCATTTGAGAAATTTGCAATTGCATTTGTGAAGAGGGAGAGCTAATGGATGACTAGTTTCTTGCCTTAGCCAATTTCGAGGGTGAAAGATTCCCATCCAAGTTGGTAATTGTAAAGGCCATTAAGACCTTTAATTTGGAGCTTTAATGGAGTCATTTTTTGTAGGTGTAAGATACATGGAATATCATGGATTCTTCGAATGCATCACATTCTCTCAACCATTTCCAATTTTGAAGGCATATTCTTCCTCCTTGAGGGAGGGAATTTTTGGTGAGCTATTGTACAATTTGCAGGAGCTTATAATGCCCCATTTATTTTTTAATATGAATTAAATACTCTTTTATTCATCTCCAAAAATTTTCAGGTCGAAATTCCAAGTAGAAATGTATAAATATTATTATTAATGAAAGAACAGTGCCATTTCCCCACTACCTTGTTGTGAACCAATGTGATGTTGATGGATTCGAATGGATAAGTAAAATACTTATGGTTTATTAATGAATGGAATTTTATTGATGTATTATACAATTTTCATGTTCAGTACTCAAGCATTTGAAGTCATTTTACTCAGTTTATTTACATTGGGAGAAGATTTGGTGCCATTTCCCCAAGGGTCGAATTAGTGGTTTTTCTTGTTGTTTGGGAGAAGGTTAGAACAGAATTAATAACTGATTAATGGTGCATATGAGACCTTAATAAAATCCTTGAGACATCCTAAGTGGGTTTGGAACTCTTTTCAGAAATTCGAGTGGGTTTGGAGACATTTGGGAATCCATTTTCAGTACTTACCCCAAGGGGATTTGAACCCCAATTTACTAGTAAAATTGCATACTTGGTCTAGAATATTAAGAGAGTTTTCAGAGGTATTTTGGTGGCCATATATCATCCCTAAAAATAATATTCAAGTACTAATATCATTAAAACACCTTCCCTGAATATTTGAAGGCATTTGGAGCCAATTTGAAACCTAGAGACCAATACTAGTCAAAGGGAAATTACTAGTAAAGTTCCCTACATTGGCCATAATTGAAAGAGTCCTTGTAGAAGTATTTTAAAGGTCCAAAAGAATCCATGAAACAAATATTTATGTTCTAAAATCATCCATATACATTCTCAAAATATTTGGGAGCATTTAAGGCAAATTGGAGACCTAGGCATCAAAACTAGTCAAAGGTCGAACTAGGGAAAAAAAGTGAAAAATTGCCATTTTAATAAAATTCCTAACAAGGAACATTACAGTGGTATCAGAGCATGTTTTTGGCACCTGATAGTATTAACAATAAGTCAAAAAAATAAACCACCAACCTTTGAACCAGTAGTTGAATATTTTTTTGTTGAGGAAGAAGTAGTAGAAGAAAAAGAGTATTTTTTTAAAACCATATGTAGAGAGGAGGTTGAAAACTTAAGACATAAGTCAGAACTTGTTGAAGCCTTAAAACCATGTTTTGATGAGATTTCCATGGGTATGCAGGGGATTACCATGGGTATGCAAGATATGAGTATACAATTGATGAAAGGATTGGAATTGTTGGGTAGCCAACTGGGGATCAAATTGGAAATAGGAGGGAGCAGTGGTTCTCCTTTCGAGGAAAAAAAGGCAATGGATGATAGAATTTGTGTCACAAAGGAGGAACCTCATGTGGAAAATGAGGTACATGTTGATATGAAGGTTCTTGAAGATGCTACACTCAAACAAGAAGAAGGACAAGCACTTTTCTTTGTTCAGAGGGATTATGAGTTGCCTCATGGAGAGAATTGCAATGCCTTGGAGGAGGCACATGATCTCACAGTAGTTGGACCACCCAATTATGAAGAATATGAATTAAAGATTTCGATGGATAATGGTTATAAATATTTAAGGTTGGTTCATAATTCCTCACCCCCTACTTCTTTTTCAGCCACATCAATTGGGGATGAAAATTGGGTGAAAGGTTTTTTTCTAATGGTGCCTGTTAACACCCAAAAAGTGCTCACTAGCTCATTTCCCTATTCACATGACCCATTTATCCACTTTTTCACCATCAGAGCCTCTGAAACCAACAAAAGGTCACCAAAAGACCTTAGTACACCCCTTTTTCCATTAAAAAAGATTATTTTTCCCAAAAAAGCATAAAAAACCCTCAAAAAGGGTCCAAATTACCAAAAATATTAAAAAGGGAATTAAAATATTATTTTTATTCAAAAAAAGGAAAAAGGAGGGAAAAGTATCTAAACCATGTTGGTCAATACCATTTGGTTTCCACAAAACCACAAATGGTATTTCCCACCACCAAAACCTATAAAAAGGTGGTAGGGGCTCCTCATTTCACATCCATCCATTATCTCATCCTTATGCTGCTGAAATCTCCCCTGAGCATTTTAGCCATTGCAAACCACATTGGAGAAGAGACCATTGGAGATTGGAAGTTGCTCATCCTTGGAGCTATTCAACCTCACCATTAGAGGTATTGATTCCGCAAGCACTTTCTTGCCCCATACTTTCAATACAAATTCTTTATTTTATACGTTCTTGTTCTTGATCTTAAATTATTTTTGTTATTTGCTTAATATCTTTGCTTAGATCCATGAATAGTCTTGTTTAATTAGTTTATTGTTATTTATTTACATTGAAACTGCTGCTACTAGTTAGCAGGTGCCCATAGCACTAAGCCTGGTTGCAAAACCGGGCCAACAGGTTTTTGGCGACTCCGCTTTGGTTTGAACTATAGATCTCTAGTTTTGCCTTTAATCTTAGTTTTTTATGAGTTTTTAACCTTTAGATCCATAGATCTGCCATCTTAGACAATAGATCCATTGCTGCTCCGAGTTTTGGCCCCATAAACAGCCCGAAATTTTCAATTTTCGGGTTCGTTTCTCGGTTTCCGTGCACGGCTTCCGCCTCGCGGTTTTTTACCAGACAGTCGCACGGTCCATCGCGACTTTTCTGCATTTTTCCGCGCGGTCCATCGCGGCCTTTTTCCAGACAGTCGCGCAGTCCATCGCGACTTTTCTGCGTTTTTCCGCGCTGCACACCACGGCTTCGCGGCCGATTTCCGTGCTGCCCATCGCGACTGTGCGGCTTAAACCCACGCGGTCCATCGCGACTGTGCGCCCAAAACCCGCGCGGTCCATCGCGACTATGAGCCCAAAACCCGCGCGGTCCATCGCGACTGTGTGTCCAAAACCCGCGCGGCCCATCGCGGCTGTGCGTCCAAAACCCGCGCGGTTGAATTTTTCATTCGGCCATCCCGATTTTGAAAAAAAAATTTACTGTACTTTCTGCCCATAGCACATTTTTTACAGTATTAAATTCTGCATATTTTACAGCTTTGAAAATTTTTTTTTACTATTTAAAAGTGCATATCAAGAAATCTTTTTAAAAATTTTCAAGAAAGTGAAAGAAAGACTCATTTTGCATTTTCATCTAGATTCAAATTTTTTTTTGTTTACTTCTTTAAAATCTTGCCCTTAGCAATTTTCCTGAACGAAGAAATCCATTTATTTCTTTTAAAAAGAAGTCTATTATTTGCTTTCATAAATCCAAAAAATCCATTATTTTTTGAGTTATTTTTTGAAAAGCATTTAAATTCCTTTTAGTGAAAAAATCGTAAATATTTGCTTTTTATTTCCGAAAAATCCTTTATTTTTTGAAAGTTTCCTATAAAGCATTTTATTTTTTCAAGTTCAGTTTACAACACCTCACGTGCACTCACACGATCACTTAATTGAACTAAGCCTTAAAACGAACCCTAATTTGAACACAATTTTAACCCCACTTGGGGAACACTAAAAGAATTCTTGTAGCTAGGTAGTATTGGGGGGATAGGTGTTCCAATAACACCCCTCAGTTCATACATCTGAGACATAGAAGTTGTCCAATTAGGGAGCTAAAATCTCTTAGTACTTTTTGGCGCGGTCACAACCGGTTTGTGGGAAGGCCTCTCCCTTAGGAGGGTTGAAGTCGCGAGGATGGTTCCGGAAGCCTGAGTGGAATACCGAAATCCATTTAGTAACCGAAGGGCTACCATTCGCAGTTCTCGGGATATCCCTGTATTGGGATATTGCGATCAAAGGACCAAATGGCAGATTTACCTTTTCTCGACGCGTCATGAACGGAGTATCCTAGTAGCCTGTCTTTAGGATTGATTACCCGGTGTCCCTCCCGGTAGGGGGATATCTAGCCGTTGTCTCAACATTCATATTGTCTGACTTGGATTTCATCACCTTGCAGAGGATATCGTCTGTTTGAGTCACAATACTTTTAGATTAGGTGTTTGCATGATTTCAACCTACCTGTGGTCTAGTTACACCTATTTTTTCTAGGAGCCGTTTGCATGTTGGTATTCTGACCAGTTGTTGCATTCCTCCACTTATTGTAGCACAGCTGCTAGGATAAGTGCCTTTTTGAGGATTGATTTTTTTGGCCTAAGAGCCTTCTTTTTTCACTCCCCTTCTTGCACCCCCTTGGTTGCATTAGGGTTTTGAGTCTTTTACATATATATCACCACGTGATACTTAAACAAATTTTTTACCCAAACATATTTTCTCACCATTGAGAATTCTAGACGTTCTCGTCGTCTACAGGGCGAACTCCCAGAGTTTAGTCCACTTGGCTCTCCACGTCACAGACGCAGATCCCTATCCCTTGATTCGACACATCGTCAATCAACTAGGCCGTCATCCGATTCTGACACACCTCACTTCACTTTTGATTTGGAGGTAGAATCCGAACAACCCACAGAGTTACCACCAACCACCATTATGGCTGGAACACCATTTGATCCATTGTTTACAAGCACCATAGGTGAGACATCCGCAGACCCTTCTGCTGTAGTACCATCCACGGCAACAACCACCCCCCTGGGTATGCCCAATATGGGTAACACTCCACATTTAGGAATGCCCAACACAGGGCCAACACCTGTCATAGGTATACCCAACATGGGGGTCATACCCCCTTTGGTTTCCACAAACCCCATCCCAGGAATCCCTAGTACGATTCCCAACCCAAGTGCAACCCATGTTGCACTTGGGAGTGCTATCCCAGGAATCCCTAGTACGATTCCCAACCCAAGTGCAACCCATGTTGCACTTGGGAGTGCTATCCCAGGAATCCCTAGTGCAATTCCTAACCCAAGTGTAACCCATGTTGCACTTGGAAGCGCTAACCCATACCAGCCCACACCCATGGGAGGCCACATACCTTCCATACCTGGCGTACCTTTAGGCGCTTCTGGACCCCTACACCATACCACAATGGCTAGGCATGTCCCCGCCCCAGTTACCACACCGGCTAGCCTACCATACATGGCAAGTCTGAACCTGCCAGACCTAGCTAGGCTAACAAATGACCCCATTAGACATGATCCTGCGTGGCCCCATATGCCCACCAAACTTCCCTCTGACATCCCTAAGTTTGAGGGTAAGGCAGGGGAAGACCCCCAGAACCATGTCATGTCCTTCCATCTATGGTGTTCCTCCAACTCCATAGTGGACGACTCTGTCCGCCTCCGTTTATTACAACGCACCTTCACTGGCTCCGCAGCCAAATGGTATATCGAGCAACCCCATGGGACGCATTCCACATTTACCTCCCTTGCCTCGACCTTCCTGCAGTTCTTTCAGCTACCTGTCCGCTATGATGCGGGCGTCGAAATCCTACTGTCTTGCAGACAGAACACGGCCACGCATATCACTGACCATATTCATGATTGGCGCCGGCGCCGAAGCCTATGCAAAATCAAATTAGACGACCGAATCTTTTTAGACTGGTTCCTTAAATCCATCCTTCCTCTCATTGCGAAGGATGTAGCATCTGAAAGACCCCAGTCCGAGGAAGAGGCCATCCTCAAGGCCCAACAGTCTGATCTCATCTATGCCCAGTCGGGTTACTTATACACGATCATACCGGACGCCCCATGAGGCGACTCTGCATGCGGTGACACACCGGGGGCATCACATGCCGCTGATGGCATTATTGGCCAAATTACACCGCAAGCAAAACCTTTCAGTATGGTGAGCACCATGCCCGCCCCAGACCTTTCTAGGGCTACATCGAGTTCCGGAGCGACAACTTCTTATGCTCCAACAAACCAGACCCATCATGTTCATGGACCCTCTTGTCCACAACATTGTTATGGCCAAGCGCCATCAGCATATGTACCTCCTACATACTATGCTCAACCTACGGTACAGACCCCCATGCAGTTCCCACAACAGCCCATGCATTACCCACAACCGGTTGCACCAGCTAACCTCACACCTCCACCAGCTCAGGGGTACCAACAACCCCAACAGGCAACTGGACCACCTCCAGCTCCACCTGCATACTACCCACCGCAACCTACTCCCGCACCTGCGGCTCCCCAGAATCCCCCCAATGCTCAAGGGCACATGTACGCACAACAACATCAGCCCCAATACCAGAATAACCAATGCAACCAGGGTGGGCAACCAAACCGCGGAAGAGGACGCAACCGTGGAAACAATCAAAACCGTAACCAAGCTCCACAACCTACCCATCCTCCGCAAAACAATAACGCGGCGCCTGCTCATCAGAATCCTGATCGACCACCTAAGCAAGCCAAAAATGCTAATTTACGAACAAACCATCCTTGTTCCATTTGCGGTGTTTATGGCCACTATACCCACGCTTTCCCACATCTGGAGCGAGCTCGACAACTATGGACAAATGATGCCCATCGTCAAGGGCAGGCGGCTCCTCAGCCGCCACCCAACCCTCCACCACCTCAACAACAGCCTTTGGTGCTACAAAACCCTTTTCCCACACAAGGGGTGGTCAACACTCAGCCGTTAGCCCCCCCACAGGGCAACGTGCAACCACAACAAGTCACTTACACCGCTCCTGATCAACCCATGTTTGATACAGGAACTCACCACTTATTGATGATGTCCACTGCCGACGTCAATATCCAAACCCGACGGAACCAGTATGGTCCTACCTCCGAGGCTACCCCCGCCGATAAGGATGCTAACGCTAATCCCACCGATCAGACGTTACGGATACCACCTCTTCCACTCGATGGTACCTC
Source organism: Larix kaempferi (assembly GCA_027924585.1). Taxonomy (NCBI): domain Eukaryota; kingdom Viridiplantae; phylum Streptophyta; class Pinopsida; order Pinales; family Pinaceae; genus Larix; species Larix kaempferi. Next base: position 10,216,249 of record BSBM01000428.1, read on the forward strand.
TAAAGCACCTCGTTTCCCTCTCCATCGTATAAACAACAACCCCAATGCACGGGCTGCGTCAAATTACAACATCGTAGATGACCTAGCTCAATCTCCCGCAGCCATGTCCGCGTTAGAAGTCATAAAAAATTGTCCTACGCAGCGCAAGACTTTACTGTCTGCCATTGGGGCAATTGACCCAAATGATTCGAAATTGATGACCTTTGATTTGGACCAGTCCAAACCACGTCTGCCTTCCACCATAGCAGTCCAAGTTTCCGTTTCTATCCGGAATCTTGTCATCCATCGATGCATCATCGACGAAGGTGCCTCCACATGCGTCATGTCCACGTTTGTTTGGCAAAAGTTGGGATCCCCTGCTCTCCAGCAATCTATCACTGCATTGCGGGCCTATGACGGCCGGTCAGCTCAACCTCAAGGTCTACTACCCAAGGTCCCCGTCCAATTGGGTGGGAAAACTGTGCTCATCGACATTGAGGTCATTAATGCCCAACTCGATTATAACCTTTTACTTGGCCGCAGTTACATGTACGCCATGAAAGCAGTTGCCTCATCCTTTTTTCGTACCATGATGTTCCCCCATGAGGGACACGTGGTCAAAATCGACCAACTCACCTACTATGATCCCAATGCCCCTGCAGCCCCCGAAAATGTTCTTCCCATGATTGAACAACCCGCTTCTAGTGCAATTACCTCCTTTGTGTCTTCTGTGGGACCCGGACTCTACTCAGATACACCAATGACCTCTACATTCCAGGCCATTCCACCACCGTCACCAGAGACCCAGGTCGCAAACCTCTGTACTCTTTCACAGAATACACAAACACCCGGTAGTCAACCACCATTGGTACCGAGTCACATCGGTGTTACACCCATCCACACCATCCCCTTTCTATTTCCTCCTTCGGGTGTAGTTAGCGCCCCGGTTATGGCTACCCTTAGTCTACCCGGATTAACATTGGGATTACCCGTGTGGTATATTTCACCTCCCGTTCCACCGCCGACACCAAACGTCATCCTCCAACCGGTACAACCTATTGTTACCTCAAATCAACCTCCTCCTGGTGTCGCAATCCCTTCGTCGTCAATGAAACCTCCTCCTGGTCTCACGATTGCTTCGACGTCAACGAATCCCCCTCTCCTTGCTAAGCCCACTAGGGGCAGAGGCCCACAACCGTACACTGCGATACCACCTCCTAAGGCAGTTAAACCCCCACCAGTGTTTCGAGATCCCCCCAAATGCTCATTATGCGATGAGATAGGACATCCAACTCATCAATTCCCACACTTACCGGCACACCAAGAGCATATGAATATGTTGGACAATGACATCAGCATCCCAGTAGTCAGGTTAGAACCACCTCTACAGCCTCGCGACAAATCACTGCGCACTAACCATCCTTGTGCTATATGCAGTGTTTACGGCCACTACTCTCACCATTGTCCTGATCTACCTGACTATAGAGCAGCGTTGTACGAGTTAAACAACGTCGACTTAGAGATATCTCCTCCCCTTATCGAGGAGATCCACCCCCTGCCATCATCCTCGTCGGAAGAAGTCAATACAATTTATATGATTTCAACAACTTTCAAACCAGAACCCCTTGATCTATGGTCTGACTACTTCAATACTGATGAGCAAATTTTGGAGACACTCACTGCACCCGACTACCCTTGGGATGATATGCATCATCGCTCGTACTTCCTCCCGGAAGCATCTACATCCACCGCATCCAACCAGCTATCGGTCGAGTCGAAAGACTTCATACCCCCTAAGGTCGATTGGTTAAAAGACCCCATCCCAGCACCGGATGCCTTTGAAGAAGGGAACATGTCAAACATTTCCCCCACTATACAGATAGACATTTCCACAACACCAGGGAAACCTGAGCTCATCTCGCTGGGCGCATCTTGCACTCAAGCAGAAACTCAGGCATACAAAAATCTCTTTCAAGAGTTCCGAGACGTCTTTGCCTGGTCCTATACCGAGATGCCTGGTCTCGACCCCGCCATTATTGAACACCACATTGATACATGGCCTGAAGTACCCCCTGTTCGTCAGAAACAGTGACCCATTCACCCTTCCAAGCTCCCTGTTGTTAAGGCTGAGGTCGAGAAACTTCGAAAAGCAGGGTTCATTTACCCTATTCCATACACCACCTGGGTGTCGAACCCCGTTCCCGTCAACAAAAAGCAGGGCACCCTTAGAGTATGCACTGACTTCTGCGATTTAAACCACGCTTGTCCAAAAGACAATTTCCCCACACCATTCATTGACCAACTCATTGATGAGTGTGCGGGCCATGAAGTCCTATCCTTCATGGACGGGTTTTCCGGATATAACCAGATTCACATCCGCAAGGAAGATCAGTACAAGACTACCTTCACCACCCCATGGGGCACCTTTGCCTATCGCGTCATGCCATTTGGCCTTAAAAATGCTGGTGCCACTTTCCAGCGAGCCATGACCTATTGCTTTCACGACTTGGTCCATATCCTGCGAGTCTATCTTGACGACCTCACAGCTCGTTCTCGAAAACGATCAGACCACCTTAACGACCTCCGGCAAGTTTTCCTGCGTTGTCGCAAATATAAAATCCGCTTGAACCCACACAAGTGTGTCTTTTGCGTCCCAGCGGGGCCGATTGTTGGGTTTCATTGTTTCCCAAGACGGAATCACTGTCGATCCCCTGAAAGTCAAAGCTATCTTAGAACTTCCCCCTCCTCGTACGCTTCGGCAGCTTCAGAGCTTGCAAGGACGGTCCAATTTTCTTAGGCGCTTCGTTCCTGATTATGCCACCAAAGTCCATGGCTTCTTACGCTTGCTTCGCACCCACATACCCTTTGTTTGGGATGAGCAAGCAAACATGGCCTTCGAAGCCCTCAAGAAAGCTCTCACACAAGCCCCCTTGATATCCCCACCGGATTTCTCTCAAGACTTCACCCTTTATGTCTCGGCATCTGAACATGCTGTGTCCGGAGTTTTGGTCCAAGAAGATGCCTCCCACAAAGAGCATGTGATTTATTACGTCAGCCAAACCTTGTCTGGCCCACCTCTACGTTACCCATACGAGGAAAGATTAGCCCTAGCTGTAGTCTTTTCCGTACAAAAATTGTGACACTACATCCTACTCAGTCATACCACGGTCGTGGCCGACTCCAACCCCATGGTCTACCTCCTCACCCGGCGGCTCCTACAAGGTCGTGTTGCTAAATGGGTCATTATCCTCCAGGAATATGACCTAACTTTCAAAACTCCCAAAAGCACTAAAGCCCTTGCGCTTGCTCACCTCATCACGGACCTCCCATCCTCTTCAACATCACCCATTATCCAAACGGACCTGATTGACGAGCAGATCTTCATCATCTCGTCTGACGACCCTTGGTACGGAGACATTTTGACTTACCTTCGTACGCAAAAATTTCGACCACACATCGATCGTGATGGACGCCGTCGCATACGACACCACGCCCCCCGATATCTCCTGATAGGGGATGTACTTTACCGACGCGGCGTTGATACCATCTTACGCCGCTGCCTATCCCATAGTGAGGCAGAACAAGTCCTCAATGATTGTCATAGCGGCGCCTGCGGAGGCCATTTCTCCGGCATGGCAACCGCCCAGAAAATCATTCGGGCAGGTTATTTTTGGCCATCATTATTTACTGATTGTATCACCGCAGTCAAGCATTGCCAGAACTGCCAACTATTTGCCCCAAAAGCAAGAACCCCCCCTGCCCCCCTTCATCCAGTCATCACTGTTGGACCATTCTGCAAATGGGCCATCGACTTCCTCGACTGCAACCCCCCGTCAGCCGGCGGTCACAAACACATCATTGTGGCTGTAGATTATTTCACTAAGTGGGCAGAAGCCATGCCGACCTACAATTGCAAAGCCGACACTGCAGCACGGTTTTTCTTCAACCATGTTATCACTCGTTTCGGAGTGCCTAAGAAACTAGTCTCTGACCACGGCTCTCACTTCGAAGATGCCGTCTGGAAGGAATTATCAACCATGTTGAAATTTGAACACCATTTCTCTTCCGCTTACTATCCCCAAGGAAACGGCCAAGTCGAAGCGATTAATAAAATTTTGAAGACCATTCTCCAACGTACTGTAGACAAGCACAAATCCAATTGGCACCACATGCTTTTCCCGGCGCTATGGGCCTACTGCACCTCAACCAAAACCGCCACCGGTTTTACCCCTTTCCATTTAGTTCATGGTGTCGAATCCGTCCTCCTATTGAGTGTCAGATCCCAGCCTTGCATATCGCCGTTGAACTCCTACCGGACACTTCGCCGATCGAGCAACGTTTACTACTCCTAGAGCAGGCCGATGAAGATCGGCGCACAGCCATTCAAAACATGGAAGCAGCTAAACAACGATCCAAACTAAGTTACGACAAACGCGTCCACCCAAGAACCTTTTCTGAGGGAGACCTTGTCCTCGCTTATGATCAAGCTCATGATAAAACCGGAAAGGGAAAGTTCGTGTCTATGTGGCAAGGCCCCTACATCATACACACCTGCCTCGGGCAGGGGGCATACATTCTGACCGACTCAGAAGGCAACACCCTACGCAACCCACGCAACGGGTTGTACCTTAAACGATTTTACCCATAGAAAATCTGATGGACACCATTGTCCATTTTAGTATAGGCATACTTTATTTGTTCACAAAAAATTCAACAAAACCTAAATATTTGTTTTTCTCTGCATGACCACAGATGGAGCCTCTTCCACTCTGCCATATCGGTTTCGCTGATGGTGCAAGCCGTTGGTCTCCCAATCTCGCCTCCGCAGCTTGGGTAATATACTCCCCCTCAAATGAGTTAATTCACATTAACGGAGTCTGTTTAGGTGCCGCTACCAATAATCAAGCTGAATACGATGCCGTGACCGGTCTCCTGGCCGCTGCTCTCCAGATGAGCATACGTCACCTCAATGTTTTCTTGGACTCACAGCTCCTAGTTTACCAGCTCAACAATGATTACCAGGTACGCGATCCCTGTCTTTTCAGAAAATTCCTGTGCACTAAACAAATGGTTAGACAGTTTGAATCCATTACATTCACACATGTCCCAAGACACCTCAATAGTGTAGCAGATAATATGGCCAACAGTGTCCTCGACTGGTACACCAATCACATCATGTCATATCCATAAACAAAAATTGCATCCATGTGCAAAACAGGTGCCTCCACGGGCATATACAAAAACCAATATTGCATCCACGTGCATAACATGTGCCTCCACGGGCATAAAACAAACAAACCAAATAATGCATCCATGTGCATAACAGGTGCCTCCACGGGCATACATAAATCAACAAATATACTGCATCCACGTGCATAACATGTGCCTCCACGGGCATATACAAAAGACAAATGTGCATCCACGTGCATACACGACAAAATATCTAAAATATATATCCACATATATATATAAATCAAATAGTCAACATGTCATAAGTGCCCTCAGCACCCGATATACAAAAAATACATTTGTCGTACAAAAATGCTTCCCCATATGCTCATCAGCATTTGGGGGCAGATACAATATATCTACTCATCTGGATCCCTGGGATCCTCTGGCTCCTCCTCCGGCTCCTCCTCCGACTCCTCCGTGGCCGGCCCCGCCGGGTCATGACGACCCCGAACTCGCCGCTCTGCTGGCCCCGCTGGATCGTCCCTCAAACGTATCCTCCCCTGAGCCGGCCCTGCCGGAGCATCTCGTCTACCATCCCCGTGCCTCGCCACGAACACCGCTGCCCTCAACAGGAGTGACTGCCACTCAGGCGGCGCACCGAGACATCCCTGCAAAATGTCCCGATCAAGGTCCCTCCAACCATCCTCGGGGAGCCCAGCTACGATCCGGGCTAAGGTCCGTCGGACACCATCTATGGCGTCATCATGAGGGCCAACCCCTCGCCCACGGGCTGCATATCCTCCACCACGTGGAGGAGGTACAGGTACAGGTGGATGGGCGACCACCATCGCCCGCCCCTGCCGAGCCACATAGTCAGGTGGTGGCACTGGACCCACATCTGCACAAAGCAAGTAAGCCATTAGATACTATACAAAAAATCATCAATGATAAATCAAACAACATATGATATAATATCAAATTAAACACATAACATACCGTCCAAACTCCAGGCCTGTCCTGGGGCACGAGGCATCTCTGGGTCACCTCGGTAGTCCATGCCGGTGTAAGGATAGTCCTCAATAACCACAGGCATCTGCTCCCACTGCTGATAGAAATCCTCCGTGAAGAAGCCGCGGACACCACCGCCGGCACGGGGCATCATCTGCCCCCACCTCATCATACGAGGCTCACTCGGAAGACCAGCACGAACGGGTACCCGTGGCCACAAGGTCGGCACCCGCTCGAAGAAAAAACAGCATAAAAACGAGGCATAACAAAACTCGCCTCCCTCTCTAATGGCCTTGTCCAGATCTCTCCGGGCACTGGCCAGGAACATCTGCGCCCATGCATAGTAAGTACCCTGTAGAACGGAATCCACCATCATCGTCTGCCCCCCAGACATACGATGTGGTGCAGCAGCACCCAATATCCTCAGAACACAGGCACCAACAGCTCGCATATCCCACTCACGTAGGAATTTCAGACCAATAGAGCTGTTTACCAAAACAGCATCATCTACACAGAAAGTCTGTAAGAGGTCCTCCATATCTACACCTGGAGGAAACCTCGGAGAAATATCACCCACCTCACCCAAGCGAGGCAACCCAGTCAAAAAATATACATCTGTGAGAGTGATCTCTAACCTCTCACCACCAATAATGAAGGCACCCTCTGCCGGCACCCACCACTGCACGAGCTTGTTCAGGAGGCGTCTCACTGAACGTATAGGAGGGATCTGAGCGAACTTCAAGAGTCCGCTCATAGCTAGGGTCTGTCTCACCCCTCCATCAGTCTCAATCCTCAGCATGAGATCAGCATCGATCTCCCTCTCCCGCCACACAGACTGAGGTCTCCACAACATTCTGCCCAAAAACAGAAGAAATCTTTAGCCCCAGCATAATTTTTTTTTTTAAATCCCATCACGGCTTTTACACGAAAAGCCGCGATGCCCATCGCGGCTTTTCCACCAAAAGCCGCGATGACCATCGCGGGATCCATGCAAAAACCCGCGATGAACATCGCGGGTTTTGACCAGACAGTCGCGATGAACATCGCGACTATCCCCCATGAACTCGCGATGAACATCGCGGGTTCCGATCTCACAGTCGCGATGAACATCACGACTGTGAGCCTAAAACCCGCGCGGTTCATCGCGGGTTCAGCCCCGAAACCCGCGCGGTTCCACGTTGGAGAGTCAACGTGGAGTTTCGCGGCCTTCAGGGGCTCGCCGCCAAACAAAAAAGACATAATTGACAAGGTTAAGGCGAATAGAGTTACCTGCAACTCGCTAAATCGAAAACCAACGGTGAAATCTCCCGGAAATCGAGAAATAGCTCTGACAGCTCTATCAAACTCACACGTAACAATGAAATGTCATTTTGGGCCCCACGCCCTATTTATAGAAATTCCACCAAATTTCAAACAACCATTGCGGTAGCATACGAAGTCCATTTCTCAAACCGTTGGTACCGTTGGGATCAGCACAGCGAGAACTTCATACAGGTTCTTTCTGTTCCCTGTTTTCACGAAGTCCATTTTTTCACCATTTTTTGGCCTCTCTCATGGCCTCGGTTTGCGTGCCACATCGGTCGTTCTCCGTTTTCAACATGCCTTATATAGCCGGATTCAGTTTTCCGCGCTCGTGATGATGCTTGAGATCATTTCTCGCTCTCACCTTTAGATTTTTCGGGCATTTTTTTTCCCATGCCCCCCTCGTCGCCTCGGTTTGCGTGCCACATCGGCCGTTCTCCGTTTTCGACATGCCTTATATATCCGGATTCAATTTTCCGCGCTCGTGATGATGCTTGAGAACATTTCTCGCTCTCACCTTTAGATTTTCCGGGCATTTTTTTCCCATGCCCCCCTCGTCGCCTCGGTTTGCGTGCCACATCGGCCGTTCTCCGTTTTCGACGTGCCTTATATCACCGGATTCAGTTTTCCACGCTCGTGACGATGCTTGAGATCATTTCTCGCTCTCACCTTTAGATTTTTCGGGCATTTTTTCCACGCCCCCTCGTCACCTCGGTTTGCGTGCCACATCGGCCGTTCTCCGTTTTCGACGTGCCTTATATCGCCGGATTCAGTTTTCCACGCTCGTGACGACGCTCGAGATCATTTCTCGCTCTCACCTCTAGATTTTTTGGGCATTATTGCCTTGTGACCCCTTCGTCACCTCGGTTTGCGCGCCACATCGGCCGTTCTCCGTTTTCAACAATCCTTAGGTCACCGGATCCAGTTTTCCGCACTGATGACGATGCTTGAGACCTTTTCTCGCCCTCATCAATCATTTTTTGTTCGGTATAATTTTACCCCTTTTTCGGGCCGAGCAATCCCTTTTACGAAAAAGGCACTTAGGGAGTTTCTGTTAAGCTCTTTTCTGACTCCTAAAACAATGAAAAGATCGTCGAGCAATCTTGCTTCCTTTCATGCTCGCTAAACGTATCTGAAAGGGCGTCTACCTGGTATAAGTTTACCCCTTTTCCGGACCTTGTAGACTAATTACGAAAAAGGTATACTCTAGTCACATCGGCTAGAAGAGTTCTCCATCCGCATCATTTTATCCTTTTTCGGGCCTTGGAGACTAAACTTACGAAAAAGAAACACCAACAGAGTCCACTTACCGTTTTCAGACTCTCTAAACATGAAAGCAACCATGAGCATGAGCCGTCCTGGGCTCGCAAAATCCACAGGACCGTACCATTTTAGAGCACACTTTTATCCCTTCTTGGAGCTCATTAAAACTACGAAGAAGGAATTAATGGTGCCTCTTGGCGCCACGACAGATCACATCTACTCATATGGCAGCCTCCCCATTTTGGTCGCCTTTGTTCAGAGTATTCTGCAGTATGTCACCCTGATAATCCCTCGACAGCACCTATCAGCTCGTCCTCCCCCCCAGAGTCAATATATACCATTCAGTCAAAGCAATGATCCCCACACCTACAAGTCAGTTCTCTACGCTACCAGGTCAACCATGTCATCATGCTCTGAACAAAGGAAGTTTGAGTCTACCCATTTTTTGACCCAGTTATTTTCCTTCCCCACAAGTATGTCAGTCCTACCATCAGTACTACATCACTTCAGTTATACACCTCGCGCTCCTATCAAGGAAACACCATTTCCTTGTTAGTTGCTGGTCTCCCTCTGTCGACGACAACCACATTGATTCCAGAGGATAGACCTAGAGGTCCCTGTGTCTTGGACTCATTACCATTTATGATGAGTGCCTACGAATCATTTCGAGAGAAATCCTCAGTGCCTCTCCGAATGGTTGTTTCTCACATGCTCGACTTCAACATCTTGATCGCATCGTTGAGACTCGCACAGGGTATTGGTCCGTTCAGTTATTAGTCGAAGACCCCGGATACCACTTGACTCCTCCACATTTGAGAGTCTACCTATGGATACAACCAGTTACATTTTTTCTATAGATATCCGGGTTGCGTATGGCGACAATATCTCAGATGGCTCACAGTCATTGAGTCCATACAGATGTTGGACACCTTTAGTTTCAACAGTTCAACAGTTATTCCAGTGTATCAGTTATTGAGATCAGCAATGATCATGAGTATATCCCCAGCGGAGTCGCCAAAAACATGTTGGCCCGGTTTTGCAACCAGGCTTAGTGCTATGGGCACCTGCTAACTAGTAGCAGCAGTTTCAATGTAAATAAATAACAATAAACTAATTAAACAAGACTATTCATGGATCTAAGCAAAGATATTAAGCAAATAACAAAAATAATTTAAGATCAAGAACAAGAACGTATAAAATAAAGAATTTGTATTGAAAGTATGGGGCAAGCAAGTGCTTGCGGAATCAATACCTCTAATGGTGAGGTTGAATAGCTCCAAGGATGAGCAACTTCCAATCTCCAATGGTCTCTTCTCCAATGTGGTTTGTAATGGCTAAAATGCTCAGGGGAGATTTCAGCAGCATAAGGATGAGATAATGGATGGATGTGAAATGAGGAGCCCCTACCACCTTTTTATAGGTTTTGGTGGTGGGAAATACCATTTGTGGTTTTGTGGAAACCAAATGGTATTGACCAACATGGTTTAGATACTTTTCCCTCCTTTTTCCTTTTTTTGAATAAAAATAATATTTTAATTCCCTTTTTAATATTTTGGGAATTTGGACCCTTTTTGAGGGTTTTTTATGCTTTTTTGGGAAAAATAATCTTTTTTAATGGAAAAAGGGGTGTACTAAGGTCTTTTGGTGACCTTTTGTTGGTTTCAGAGGCTCTGATGGTGAAAAAGTGGATAAATGGGTCATGTGAATAGGGAAATGAGCTAGTGAGCACTTTTTGGGTGTTAACAGTGCCACATGAGGGGTATGAAACTCCTACCTCTCCTTTTGATAATGACATGAATAGAGCACCTCATTATTTACATTTGTAGAAGCATCCATTTTTACCTTATGATGATACATATCTTCATGGATTCCCTTATGATGTTCACTTGAGTCACTTGAAGACATGATTTTCCTTGCTCCTTGCTTAGTTCAATTGATGTTGGAGAAACTTCATTAACTACTTGGATGAAAGAATACAAGGCTGATTGTTTTGATGCATCTTACATATTTTTGTAGAAGCATTATAGGACATGGGATACTCACCTATGTCATTAGATCAGATTTGATTGTTCACTTGATGCTTGTATGCACATGGAAAATGGTGGTCTACTTACTTGGAGGTATAAGCACTTTCATGATTCTTTGATGAAGCATCTACTTGATGTACATTTTCATTACGTTGTTATGTACTTTGATGATATATATTTTGTACTCATGATGTTTGGAATAATGCATACAAGAAAATGTGATCTAGGAACTATGAATTGGAGAGCACTTCTAATTGTTGGAGTGCAATACAAGCAATGGGACCCTGGGAAAATTCTTAGTCTCATTGGTTTCAATTTTTGGGGGAAACAAGTAGTATGGGGGATGGATTACCCACTCGATAAAGTGATTTTAATCAGAGTAGTGCAGCAGCAAGCATGGTGGTTCCTCTATAAAATCTTCATGGAAGCTCGAAGACTCAAAGTTGGGAAATTCAGTGGCAACTTCAAAGAATTATACAAGAAACAGGCTCTTCAACACCCATGTTCGAAATTGCTTGAGGACAAGCAATATTGGGAAGGGAGGATTTATCATGTCCCAAATTTTGCATTGGGTCACAATGTACTAAGCACATTGGACATATTCATTAGAGTTTGTCAAATTGATGCTAAGGGTCAAATAATTGCCCAGGAGGAAAATTACTAGTTTCCTAGGTTTGGGGTGGAAGCTTTGGGATTTGGAATAAGGGGAATAATAAATGATGTTTGAAAATTAGAATAACATAAATATTTAATAAAGGATCTAAATAAATATATACAAGTGAAAATCAAAGTGACATTTGATCATGAAGACACATGGAGGAAGGGGGACCCACATATGACTAGATTTCCCCACTACACTTGGCATCATTCTCTCACCAATTTGAATTCAAGGTGAATGGTAACATACTTGGGGGATTTCAAAAGGTATTATTCATTGCATGACTCATCCAAGGTCAAAATGTAGAGGACGAGTAACTCCCATGGAAGAGGAAAAGGCAATTTGGATCTAGTGAGACACTTGGGCTAGAGATTCCCTAGCTCTATGACAACAATGATGAAGATGCTATGACACCTATGACACAAATCAGACCTGAAGGATTATGTATGACATATATGACATATCCAGGATAAAAATATCCTCCAAGAGGGTGCTCAAGTGATTTAGGGAAGCTAAGATGCTTCCACATGTGATTTGGTGGAAGTGGGAGACTAGGAATTGTTGTACAAGTGGCGTTCTTTGGAATCTCTTCCCAACTTGAGTTGGCATGAGTCTCTTGGAAGGAATTCAACCCATGGAGGACATTAGAAATTTATAAATGTCAATAAAAAAGAATGAAACCATATTTTTATCATTTGAGAAATTTGCAATTGCATTTGTGAAGAGGGAGAGCTAGTGGATGACTAGTTTCTTGCCTTAACCAATTTCGAGGGTGAAAGATTCCCATCCAAGTTGGTAATTGGAAATTCCATTCAAACATTTCATTTGGAGATTTAATGGATTCATTTGTTGCAAGTGTAATCTGCAGGGAAGATCATGCATTCTTCTAATGCATCACATTCTCATAACCATTTCCAGTTTTGAAGGCATATTCTTGCTCCTTGAGGGAGGGTGTTTTTGGTGAGCTATTGTAATATTTGGGGGAGATTCTAATGCCCAATTTATTTCTTAATATGAATTAAATACTCTTTTATTCATCTCTAGAAAGGTTCATGTTGAAATTCCAAGTAGAAATGTATAAATCTAATTATTAATGAAAGAACAGTGCCATTTCCCCACTACCTTGCTGTGAACCAATGTGATGTTGATGGATTCGACTGGATAAGTAAAATAATGATGGTTTATTGATGAATGGAATTTTATTTATGTATTATACAATTTTCATGTTCAGTACTCAAGCATTTGAAGTCATTTTACTCAATTTATTTACATTGGGAGAATATTTGGTGCCATTTCCCCAAGGGTCGAATTAGTGGTTTTTGTTTTTGTTTGGGATAAGGTTATAACAGAATTAATAAATGATTAATGGTGCATATGAGACCTTAATAAAATCCTTTATACATACCCTACCTCTGTTCATAAATTCGAGTGGGTTTGGAGACATTTGGGAAGTCATTTTCAGTACTTACTGCAGGGGGATTTGAACCCCAATTTACTAGTAAAATTCCATACTTCGTCCATAATATTAAGAGAGTTTTAAAAGGTATTTTGGTGGCCATATATAATCCTTAAACATAATATTCAAGTCCTAATATCATTCATACACCTTCCTTGAATATTTGAAGGCATTTGGAGCCAATTTAAGACCTAGAGACCAATACTAGTCAAAGGGAAATTACTACTAAAGTTCCGTACATTGGCCATAAATGAAAGAGAATTTGTAAAAGTATTTTAAAGGTCCAAAAGAATCCATGAAAAACATATTTATGTTCTAAAATCATCCATATAACTTCTTAGAATATTTGGGAGCATTTGGGGCAAATTGGAGACCTATGCATCAAAACTAGTCAAAGGTTGAACTAGGGAAAAAAGTGAAAAAATGCCATTTTAATAAAATTCCTAACAAGGGACATTACAAGAAATAATCCAATCAGAAGTATCAGTCATAAATTGTCAATAGTCAATCAAATGAGTCTAACTAATTCTAACAGAACCATCTAGGCATAAATCAGGGGATGGAGACTCCAAGGAGGGTGCATGAGGCTGTCAGGAGGTCAAGTGGCACTCCAAAACTAGCTAATTAGGAGCTATAGGAAGTTAGGATGAGAAATCAGTGGAAGAAATGCTCAATCAATGCTCTAACTGAATGATAACTCCTGGTAGGTGAGAAAAGGCGCACATGTCATGTAGGTGAGTCAAATAGGTCGAATTAGGTAGGTAGGAGGGCTACTAGGAGCTGAAATTATGCTCTAGGTGTTGGGGAGACAACCAAAATGATGACTGGATGCATGAAAATGCATGCATGATGATTGGATGCATGCAAATATGGAAAATGATGGAGAGAATATTCCAACACCCCCCTGCAAGCTATACTATGAGGTAATAACTGAAAACTGAAAAATAAGGCTCTGGTGACTGAGACCAAAGGTCACCCCGTACAACAATCTAAATAATAAATGAGGAAAGAGGGAAAACCCAGTGGGAAGAAATCCCTCCCTCAAAATAGATTGAAGGATGATAATGTAGCATGCCATCACTCACTCTGAGAAGGGACCGGAGGTAAGTGAATCTCTTCACTGTAAATGAATTAGTGAAGATGTCTACAATCTGCTCTTCTGTAGGATAGCAGAGCAGTGTAATGGTACTGTCATGCACCAATCCTCGAATGTAGTGCATGTGAATCTCTATGTGTTTGGTTCTCTGTCTTAGAACCGTATTTGTGGAGATCCTTATGGCACTCTGACTGTCACAATAGATGACAGATGGAGTACTGAATCCAATCCCAAACTTTGATAAGATGCCCCGTAGCCAAATGCATTGTGTGGCTACATTTACTGCACCTCTGTACTCAGACTCTGTTGAAGAAAGAGCTAAAGTAGTCTACTTTTTGCTCGACCAACATATAGGTCCAAATCCAATCATGAATACAAAACCAGATGTAGATTTCCAATCTGAGCTATCTCCATCCCAATTAGAGTCAGTATATCCAACTAGGTTTAAAGGACACCCAGTTGAATAGTGAATACCATGAGTCTTGGTACCTTGCAAAGAGTGTAAGATCCTCTTTGCTGACTTCCAGTGAAGCTCATGAGGCTCTTGCATGTATCTGGAGATAACACTAAGTGCATAGGATAGATCAGGCCGAGTGTGTGTAAGAAACAATAGGCTACCAATCAACTGCCGATACAAAGTATTGTCTACCAAGGGTGTAGAAGATCCATCCTCAAGCCTGATCCCTGAAACAAACGGGAATGCAACTGGTTTGCATCCGCTCATATGGAATCTGTCAAGCAAATTTGAAGCATACTTGGATTGAGCAACTTTCATTCCTGAATCACTCTGAGTGACTTCAAGACCAATAAATTCCTTGAGAAATCACAGATCTGACATGGAGAAGGAGTTGTGAAAAGCAATTTTTATAGATCTAATACATGAAGAATTTCTTCCAGTAATCAATGAGTCATCAACATAAAGTACAACTAGAAGTAAGGAGTTACCATCATGTCTCATGTAGACATTTGAATCTGATTTGCACCTCTAAAAGTCTTGTGAGAGCAATAAGGAATCCATATTGGCATACCAAGCTCGGGGAGCTTGCTTAAGCCCATGCAAGGACTTCCTCGATCTGCAAACAAGTGAAGGATCATCAATATACCCCTCAGGTTGCTTCATGTAGATCTCCTCCTCTATATCTCCATGAAGGAAATCACTCTTGACATCCAAATGATGCACTTCCCAATGCTTGGATGCAGCAAGAACAAGAACAAGACGGATGGAATCCATCTTAGCAACAAGAGCGAATGTCTCAGAATAGTCAATCACATGAACTTGTGAAAACCTCTTGTAACCAATCTAGCCTTGTACTTGTTGGAGACTCCATCTGAATCCATCTTAGTTCTATAGATCCACTTGAATTGAGCAATTTTCCTTCTAAGTGGGAGAGAAACAAGCTCCCAAGTCTCATTTCTTTGAAGAGATTTATACTCTTCTTCCATAGCAGCTTCCCACTTGGATCTTGGGAGGCTTCAAAGTATGTCTTTGGATCAGATCCAATCATAAGAAAGCATCTCTCAGCTAGAAATGGATCTAAGGGAGAGAGTGCAGCTCTTGTATCATGAAAATCAGATCTATCTTTGACAAGATCAATGGTGGAGACAAGAGTAGTGGTGGCCCATGTAGCAATAGGAGTTGAACCTTTAGGTGCTAGAACTTCAGGTTCTTGTGGATATGGATCTAGCATTCGCACTTCTTCAAGAGTCCTCTTTTTCTCAATATTCTTAGGTGGATCTTTTCCTTTCAAGTAACCTTTGTAGGTGCCATGAGCAAACTTGTCATTTGGAAGACCTTCAACCACATTTTGAGCTTGCATGTCTTGTAAATGCTTGTAGTTGAGATGTCCAAATATCTCATGTCACAATCTGCTTTCTTCATTGGCATGAGTATGGAGAGCAGATTGCTTTGAGAGAGGTGTTAGCACTCATAATGACCCTTAAGGTTGTGGGAAAGGAAAATCCGAGGTAACCACAAAACAAAGCTTCAGGAAAGAGAGATGGATTCTATCTTTCCAGAGAGGGATATCTTGATGATTTGTTTACCAGGGCTAGATATATGAATTAAAATAAATATTAGATTGTTGTTTGGTTGAATCAAGGTGAAAATTAATTGGGAAAAGGAGTCAAAATAATTGTGGTAAAGTGGCAATGCTTTGCATAATAATTCTTAATAGAGGTGGTGTAGTTACTCATTTACAGTCAAAAAGTTGTTTGTCTTGTGATAGGGAAGAAAATAAGAATAGTCTATTAACACAGAGCATTATAAGATGAATTATGCATTAAATTTAGTAGAAAAAGGTTTGTGGATGCTTGGAATAAAAGAAACAGAGGATAAACATATGAATTCTGCCTCAATATACACTTATCCAAACATGAAAAGAAAACAATATGGCACAGATAAAAAGGAAACATTCACATGAAGAAAAGGAGGTACAGACTATAAAAAAAATAACACAAGAATCTATGCTTCAAATCCTTGCTCAGCTCTGCCCATTTTTATTAAAGAAGTATCTCAAATTTACATAGCACAAGGTCTCACAAGTTCCAACCAACAAACCTTTACTCTCCATTACATATGAAGAAATATAGGGGGTGATAACCTCACTTCTCCAGCTCCAAATATTCTAACCTAGCTTCCAAAATAGAAATTTGTTACAAAAATTGATGACACCTATACAAATAGGTCCATCCTCTCTGAGAATTAGTTACAACAGAAACAACAACTGATGACAAGTAGGATTAACAACTTTTACAAGTGTCCTCGAGCATTTACTAGCTAGTAACAAACTCTAGTAAATAAACAAAAATCCTTGGTAACTACTTTCTTAGGCTACAAATATTCATCATCCTCGAATCTTCATGCATGCAATGTCAACTTGGCCTTTCCATTCTTCTCAATTGTCTTCCAATGGTATGGAGCTCGCAATTATAACGTGGCCACCTCCTTCAACAATACTCACCTCTCTGTATGATCCCTGTATGAATAGTTTTGAAGGTGTGCACAAGACTCTTTGAAAGTCAGGACCAACTCGAACTCTTTTATCAACTTATCTACCACTGAATTTCCAGACAGTGACTGGTTCATGCCAGCAAAGTCTGTATAATATAACTTGCATCCCATCCACCTGTTTTTATATTCTTCTTGTAATGTCCCTTTTTTGAAGTTTATTAAAATGGTGAAATTTTCAACTTTTTCCTCTAATTCGACCTTTGAATAGTATTGGTCTCTTGGTCTCCAAATGAATCCAAATGATCCCAAATTGTTATAGAATGTGTATGGATGATATTGGGACATAATTATGAGGTTTAGGGATTCTTTAGAGTCTTCAAGAGGCTTCGCAACTCTCCTTTAAGTTCTGGCCAAAGTAGGGAGTTTGACTAGCAATTTCTCTTTGACTAGTATTGGTCTCTTGGTCTCCAAATGACTCCAAATGCTCCCAAATTGTTACAGAAGGTGTATGGATGATATTAGGACATGTTGGTTGTAAAATTGTCCTTGAGGTTTTCTAGAAAGACCTAGGTTCTATCCAGTTTGAGGAACCAACAAAACCCCCTTTTCACCGGCCCTTTCGGCAACATCCTGCGAATAGACCGAGGTCTCACCCAAGGCGAAGATAATGGGGAGGCTGTGGAATCAAGTTTCTACAACCAGGTGATGAGCACTTAATAGACTGGAGAGCAGTGCGCTACAGGACTCACATTATGTACTAGGGACTGCGTGAATTTCACCTTCTTTGCGGTTAATATGTATACATCAGTGCATCCAATGGACTGCGTGGCTCGGAAGTGGCCCTTTGGCAATGGGACAACGCAACTAGGATTGTGCTTCCTCTTCGGGACTTAACCAACTTCAAAAATATTTACTTAGTGTTTCCTATTCATTCAACAAGTGCCTTAGGTTACCTATCTGGTGAAATTATGCAATATGATGAAATACAAGACACTGCTCACTTTCAGTGTTATGCTTCGAGGGATCACACCCTACAGACTTCGCAGACTTAAGTGTTTAACCAACCAACTTATGCATTCTTCTGACTTAGAATTACTTATGCATTTAACATTCATTCATATACATCGACACTTAACATATTATTCCCATCATTATCCTTATGGCAAATACATAGAAAAGCAAGAACACATGAACTCGTAAACAAGAACTTAACCATTCATCATAAGCAAATACAAAGATGCAACAGATACTCAATCATATAACACATAATTTAACGTGGTTCACCCCCAGGATGGGATCTACGTCCATAGGAACTGTTGTTATATTATCAAAGGGAAGGGTACAACAGTTCTAGTCTGCGCACTCAGTTGTAGACACTCTTCTCTCTTCAGTAGGTCTCTGCGCACGCAGCTTGTAGAGCCTTTTATAATAACATTCAACATTTAAAAACAAGTATTACTCAAAGATTTTACAATACAGATTAACCCTTTTGCTTACAAAATGTGCCCTTTAATAGATCATTCCCGTAGTTCATTTCTATTACAATGCATAGGAAAAAACCCTAAGGTTTCCCAAAACTGTCATGGTTACCCACCGAATCGGCCTGTCATAGTCGACAATTGCTCCACACGCTTCTGGCCATTCTACTGGACCAATCTCAACTCCCACGCCCTTCTGACAGTCGTATCCTTCATGAAACGGTTATAATGCATTGTGGCATGTTGCTTTTTGTCCCTCTGGCCTACCCATCGTTGTCGACCTTGTGGCTTAGCTTCTACCCGTTTTCAAATGACACCTCCGCTGGGGACAGCCTAACTGCTTAGGGGTATCCAAGGTCATTTCTTCAGTCTTGTTTGATGGTCTTTGTTCATTTTCTTGATTAGGATCAGTTAGCAGGCTCTGTTTGACCCTCCTTAGCTTTTATAGACCCTTCCTAGCCCTTGCAAACCCTTGTGGACCCAAGTGTGGGGGTTTTAAGCCCATTTTTCAAACTTTTTCTACCTGTACGCTACTGTTTGTACAACACAGTAGCGCCCATACGCTACTTTTCTTCTACACAGTAGCGCCCATCCTGCTATGGGCGCTAGTTTCCTTCATACACAGTAGTGCTCAAAATCTGGGTTTGATTTTTTTGAGTTTTTGGGTTGTGGACCCAAGTCTGGGGGCTGTGGCTGCATTTTTTGGGGTCCCTGATGACCCTAGGTTTGAGTTAAAACCCTGTAAGTGGTCTCCCATCCTTGTACTGATCCTACATTCATGATTTGAACCTATTTTGATCAATTTGGGCTTGTTTGGAAAGTTTTGGGGTTTGTTGACCCAAGTTGGGGGGTTGTGGACCTGTTTGGTGTTTTGTACCCTAATTTGAGTCTGATTGAATTTGCTTGCCCCATTTCCACTGGATTTGAAACCTCTTGAGTCTTCTTGACCCCGTTTGTATCTATTTGAGTGAAATTTCTCTTTTAGGTTGGTTTCTTATCCTCCCTTATGCTTTTAGTTTTTCTTTTGTAGTGAAAGCTCAAGTGTTTTGGCTGTTGTTCAAGATCTTGTTTGCATTGTTTATGTGTAGACCTGACTTTACCAAACCATACTTCTTCATAGGTCATTTGCTTCATTTGGGTCTAAAAGTAGTTTTTGTACTCTTTTCCCAATGGTTGGCATGCTTACATCAATAAGAATTTGAAAGTCATATTTGGTAGCTTTTACTGTTTCATAAAGAGAACCTGAAAGTTTCTTTGCTTTGCTTTGATAATAGGTTAGTTTCAGTTTTGTTTCTTACCTTTGAAAGCATAAAGAATTTTGATTCATTTTCTGAATAGAGTACCTTGCAAGTGGCTTAAAAGATTTTAGAGTGCTTTGCATAAAAAAGAACAAGTTTTCTTTTGCATACCTAGTTGCTTGAGTAGCTGCATTCTTAGGTTTTGAGTTTATTTTTGTACATTTAGACTTTATTTTTACCTTTTTTGCATTCGAAAGATTAAAAAATTGCATTT
The DNA here is from genome assembly GCA_027924585.1 of Larix kaempferi. NCBI lineage: Eukaryota > Viridiplantae > Streptophyta > Pinopsida > Pinales > Pinaceae > Larix > Larix kaempferi. Next base: position 10,236,150 of record BSBM01000428.1, read on the forward strand.
GCATATGCATTCTAGATCAGAATTTTAAGACTTGCATTGAAAAGAAAAAGATTTGCTTGGTGGTAAACATTTCATTTTCAGTACTCTATCTCTATTATAACCACTCTCACACACCCACTACCTTTTTGAGTAAGAAAGTAACCTTTAAAATGAACCCTAATCAAATGAACTAGCAACATTTTCTTTTCTAGGTTACACTACACCAACTAGTCTTGGTTAGGATCTTGGGTTTAAAACACCTTAAACCACCCAAGATCACACATTACGCAAAAATCATAGTGAGACTATCACAGGTAAATCCATTTCACTCAAAACTTGCCTGGGATCTATGCAGTAGGTCATTGCGAGATCATATTGTTGGGAATACTCCTCCTACTTTCTGTTCGAGCATACGCCAGGATTGGATTGTGTATTGGGGACTCTTTCGAGTTTCGGGCTTAGTTACCCTGCCCACGCTTTCTGATTCGACCGGTGACTGTTCCCCCAGGAGTTTTCGGTGTTGTGGTATCCTTAGTATCTGACTCTAGGTTCATACACAGGTGACAGCAGAGGGTATATCTGTTGTACCTAGGACAGACGTGGGAGGAAATCCCTTGCAGGTCTTTGGGAGGGCGGTTGGGTGATTCCAGCGCTTGCACCCTTAGTCATTGTATTGTGGACCCCGGGTAACTGTTCTTCATCCTTCGTTGATCTGTTCTAGGCCCTCATCATCCCAGACTCTTCTCCGGAAGGCATCTATTTTTCTGGTTTGATTTACTTAGGACCTTTTTTAGTGGTGTGCTCTTTGTGATACTTGTTTTAGTTTGCCTTAGAAAACTTCTTGTTCATTTGAGAAGGAAACTATGTCTAGCATTCCGGCGAGTATCAATCAAGGTACCCCTGTTCCGAGGGATCCTTGTGCTATTCCATTCATTGGAAACATTGGTACTCCCTTAATGGCTACTCTGAATCTTCCTGGATTCACTATTGGGCTGCCGGTTTGGTTGTTTTCCACTCCGAATGCCTTGCATGCTCCTGACACTTCTTTTGTGAGCACCTCAAATCAAGAGCATCAGAACCATGTGCCTCCCTTGCCAGTAACATATCCTCCTCCTTCTACCTCATGTGGTGAAAGTAGCAATACTAGTAACCAGCAATCTAAAAGGAATAGACGGAGGAAGAATAGGAAGAAGATGCCAAAACAAGGGGGTAGCGACCCAGCCTCTATAAGTCATGCTGGGGGCAAGCACCCTTCCTCTGCAAGTCATGTAGGGGGCACCTATCCAGCCTCTGGAGGTCATGTTGGAAGAAAAATTTTCATCACTGAAAATCATACTGAAAGTTTGTCTTCAACCACTCTCAGTCATGTTGAGGACACGTCATTGATCACTGCTAGTCATATTAATGACAAGTCACCAGTTCTTGTGAGTCATACTGGAGACACCAGATCAGCCACTGCAAGTCATGCTGAGGGAGTTGACATTGTCGACAAACCCAACAAACAGAAGCTTAAGTTCCCTTGTAAGTTTTGTGTGGGAGATCACCTTACTTACTTGTGCCCTGTACTTCCAGAAGTGCAAAAAGTGTGGTCCTTAGTTCAAAAGTATGATGCTTCTGAGCAACCAGCCTCTGTGAGTCATGCTGGGGGCAAGCTGTCAGCCAATGCTAGTCATGTTGAGAGTACTGACGTTGTAAAGGAGTATAAACCTATAGGATGGAAACCAAAGTTCCCTTGTAAACTTTGTAAGGGAGATCACCTTACTCACCGATGCCCTGCCATTCCAGAGGCACGAAGAGTGTGGTCCATGTCTGAAGGAACTTTTGTTCCTGAGTTGTCTATAGATTCCTTGTAGTCAGATCAACCTTTGGTTGATAAAGTGGTTGAAACAATGCAATCTTTGGTCGACCCCACTCTTCCTTCGGAGAGTGAAGTGATCGAATCGATGCAATCTTCAACCGATCCCATCAGTCCTTCAGAGATTGATGCACCTACTGCGGAAGTCTTCTGCATTACCATTTTGGATGTTCCTGAAAAAGGGGGCACTTCATCTATGCCGTGTGAACCCCTACCAAGCCCTAGGATTGTTTCCTTTGATTGGAATATTCTAGCCGAGCCTCGTCTTCCTTCTTCGACACCTTTCCAAATAAAGGTTGATATCGGGAACCATACGGTTGATCGATGCATTGTTGATGAAGGTGATTCTGTTAGTATTTTATCCACTTATGCTTGGAGAGATTTGGGTTTCCCTAATGTTATTCCAACTGTTAATTGGTCGTTGACCTTCGATAAAAGACCTAGTGAACCATTTGGATTCCTCCATCAGGCACCTGATACTTTGGGTGGAAAAACAGTCTTAGTTGATTTTATGGTTTTAAAGGACCCTGTGGACTTTGATATGATCCTCGGGCGTGATTACGTTTATGCTATGCATGCTATGGTGTCTACGCTTTTTCGTGTGATGCATTTCCCTCATAACGAAAACATTGTCACCATCGACCAGCTTGCATTCGTTGATCCTCCTTATTACCCAACTGTAGACCAGTCTGATCCCTCGTCATTAGGCACTACTATGTCACATGGGAATGTTGTGGCATATTGTTCCTTGAGTTCAAATGCTACTGAGAAGAAGTCTCTGAATTCATGCTTACCTTCTTGGGACTTGGTCCCAGCTTTTGACCAAGTGGCACCTCCATCTGAATGTTTAGATATGTATTCTATCTGGGATGATATACTTCCTTCCGATGAAGTTTTCCTAGAGTCTATAGTACAGTCTGCTATTCACTTGGATGTTGATCCAATTACAATCATGTCCGGCCCCCGGTTTGACCTTAAAGTCTGATCTTCCTACTGTTGAGTCTTTGGACTCTCCTATAGATACGCAAATCGGTGTTCCTGCTGAGTTTGATTATGCTTCTAGAATTTTCAACTCCCATGATGATGAATTTGTTTTTGCAGATTCCATCGTGTCCTTCAACTTTGATCTTCATCCTGAAGTTGATCTTGTTGATTGTAAGTCCTCGGGCTTGGGTACCATAGAGTCTTGATTTGAAAACTCTACCTTGTTTATGCCTGTTGTTGATGATAGTGAAGTTGAAAGTATTTCTACCACAGTGACTTGTATCGGGTCTTTCTTTACATATGTTTTAGATATGATCTTGGTACTGATGTTTCTTGGAGACATGATTCTTAGCTGGATGTATACTTTCTTACTAGTCCTTTTCGACACCTTGTGCGACCATGTCAGGTATATTCGGAACCTTGCATATAGGTTTAAGCTTCCCCGCTGTTATGTTGCATTTGAACCTTTTGCCATCCGAATTCGCCATAGGGTCGAACCTGTTGGATATTGGTGTGTTAGCCATCTCTTTATGCATTTTGCACCAGTCCGACAGTAGAGCCTACCTAACATGGGTCATCCTAGTCAGCACCCTTATGCCATTTTGGTGCCCATGCTGAGTTTTTCTCATAGGCTTTGGAGCCTTTTTAGATTTACCATGACTTTGAGAAGAAGCCTCATATCTTTCTTCCTCATATATTTCTGGCCATCCCTGATAAGGCTCCCATATTTGTGTTCAAATTGCATATGCATCTGTTATGATATCGCTTGCGCTAATGAGCCTGAAGCTAGCTTCCACGCTTTTAGCTCGTTATATAAGCCTCCATCTTTGATCTCATTTCCGCTAAGCCCTGTATCATTTTTTCCTCACAATTTGACACCTTTTACCTAGAGGAGACACACCCTGAGTGTCCTTATATTGCTCATGTTCCTTGCATTAGGCATAGCTTTGTTCCATGCGCTTGGAGCTAGTTTTGCATGTCCCTGACACTCATCTCCTCCCATTTCGAGCATTCTTCTTTTACTTCGAGCTCGTTAAAAACAGTAAGTAGATTTCAAGCATTCTTCTTTTACTTCAAGCTCGTTGAAAACAGTAAGTAGATTTTGAGCATTCTTCGTTTACTTCGAGCTCGTTAAAAACAGTAAGTAGGTTATGAGCATTTCTTCCACCTTTCCTTCGAGCTCGTTAAAAACAGTAAGGAGGCTATGAGCATTTCTTTCATCTTCACTTCGAGCTCATTAAAAATAGTAAGGAAGTTGTGAGCATTTTCTGTATCTCCTGTATCTCCTTTGAGCTCGTTAAAAACAGTAAGGAGGTCATGAGTTTACTTTTCCAGACTCGTTAAACCTTTACAGAAAATATACCTATGGAGTTCTTTTAAGCCCTTTTCAGACTCCTTAAATAGGAAAAGTTTGTTGAGCATAGTTGTCTTTTCGGGCTCATTAAAATAACTGAACCGACATCCACTTAGGTATAGAATTACCCCTTTTCTGGGCCTTGGTGGATAATTTACGGAAAAGGTATACTCTAGGTATACTCTTGTATGCGCTATAAGAGTTCTTCTTCCATCATTTTACACTTTTTCGGGGAAGGAGACTAACTTTACGAAAAAGGACCTTTGGATTCGTCTTTAGGGTTTTCAGACTCTCGAAATGTGAAAACACCAAGCAAGAATTCACCTACTCGGGATCGATGTGAAATCCACGAGATGGTTGATAGAGGACTATTTAAGTTTTTCAACTCTATAAACAAGAAAACACCGCCGAGCACATATCAATCCGGGCTCGATATAAAATCCACGGATAGGTGTATAGAGGACTGTTTAAGTTTTTCAACTCTATAAGCAAGAAAACACCGTCGAGCACAGACCAATCCGGGCTCGATATAAAATCCGCGGATAGGTGTATGGAGTTTTCTTCTAGGTTTTTCAGACTCCTTAAATATGAAAATACCATCGAGCATGCTTTAGTTCTTTGTCAAGCTCGTTAAAAAATGAAAAAGGAAAGGGAAGGGAAGAATGTCAAAATATCTTTCAATATGATGGCAGCAAGTCAACTATTTCCTTGAACAAAGCACCTATTTTGAGTCGATCAAACAAGTTGGGTTCTAGCGTTGGCCTTAGGATAAACCTGATCTCAGAGTTCCTACTCCTCCGTTTGGTTAGTCTTCCAATCATTTGGAGAATCTGTTAATGTCTCCTACATTGCAGACTTGCGTCATGGTCCCTTTGTGTTCAAAGCTTCCTAAGTCACTCTTGTGTCGTGCTCACTGTTCAAGGATATAACCTATGTCGGCCATTCTATAGTTGCCTTGACTTCATGTGTTGGCCATTCCTTGGTGTCAGTATGTTTCATCATGTGTTTAGTCCTACTCCAAATCAGCTCATACCTTTTGAGTGTCCCTTGTGTTGGATGATGGAGGATGCATTAAGGCCTCCCTTCCAACGGACTTCTTCCCATCGACTTCAACTCATTGTGCTCTGGGAATGAAGTTTAGAGTTTCGGTTAGTACCTTGGGGAGTATAGTCATTAGTGGCAGTTTCCCTCGCTATTGGATAGATGGGAATACATCAATGTCTCCTATCCGATGGATTCTTCAAGTGTTCGACGGAAAGACCATCTATTCGCACTTGCTTCAATGTACTAGGTACCTTGGGTTCCATTTTCATTATTGGTGGACACCCTCGCGTTTGTTAACGGTATACATCAATGACCGGTAATCAAATGATACCTCCCATGTTTAACATCAACTCATTTATTCACATGGATAGGTTTGTACCTTGGGTTGTTTTTTTGGTGTCCCCAGTGGAGTCGCCATTCTGTATAGCTTGAAATGACACCTCTCCGTCCGTGACGACACTTGCTTCCCTTGGTCGCATGATGACACTTCTTGAGATCAAGTTCAGTCACACAACAGGAAATTTGTGGATGGAGGAGTCATTTGGGACACTAAAAATGGTTGAAATTACCTCATTCTTGACCAATTTGATGTATATGACCCTTAGGAACATTTTTCCAGACCAAACCATCTCCTGAAAATGAGCAGAAATGCCTGTTTTTGGCCATTTTTCAATATGAGCGCTGGTACACAGGCATGATAGTAGCGTGTATACCCTATTGAGCACGACTCCACTGTTATAATAGTAGCACCCATTTCCATGTGTACACAACTTTGTCTACTATAGAGTAGCGTACACCCCTGTTTTGGGCAAAATCTCAAAATTCGAGTAAGTTAAGCTGGTGGGGAAACCTCTTGAGCGGTTATAACTTCTTTTCCTCTTCCTCATTGACTATATAAGGAGGCTAGAAGGGTCATGTGAGGGGACTAAGCCCAATTACAAAGTTATGCTGGAGGAATGGAGACTCTCAAACCCCTCTCTTGTGCTTCAGTTTTGGTAAACCCTAGTACAGTTGCTTAGAGGCTGGGATCCTTGGAGAATGGAAGCAGGAGACCTTGAATCTAGGTTTTGTGAAGTGCCAAGCTTGAAAGAAGGTATAATTGTATGTACTTGATTTCATTTATTAATAAAGATCAGACGTTCTTCTCTTTCCAAATATGACCTATTAATGTGTCTTAGATTTGATTACGGTTTGATTATAGTTTGATGTCTCTTTATATTATGGATATCAGTCTTATATATGTAGTCAAATGTGTTTGAGAAGGGTATCAAGTTGTTTTGTGCAAGGTACGAGACAGTTTGGCATACATTATGCTACAGATTCTGAGCTTGATTTCATTGGTTTTACTGATTCAGATTGGGCAAGTGATAGCATTGATCGGAAGTCCACTTCTGGTTATGTTTTCATGATTGGTCATGGTGCTATTTGCTGGTCCAGCAAAAGGCAAGCAGCCATTGCACTTTCTTCAGCAGAGGCAGAGTATCGAGGGGCAGTCAATGCCTGCATTCAGGTAGTTTGGTTGCAGGGTAATCTTTCCGAGTTTGGTTTTGGTGGCACTGCTTCGACTGTCCTATTTTGTGACAATCAAAGTGCTATCAAGATCTCCACAGATCCAGTTCAGCGGTAGAGGACCAAACACATTGAGATTCATATGCATTACATTCGACAGTTGGTGCATGACCACACCATCATTCTGCAATATTGCCCTACTGATGAGCAAATTGCAGACATCTTCACCAAGAGCTTCACTGAGAAGAAGTTCTCTTACCTCCGTTCACTGTTGGGGGTGAGTTCCATCATGGTGGAGATAGATTGATCCATTATTATGCTTTAGCTTGAGGGGGGGATTTCTTCCCACTGGGTTTTCCCTCTTTCCTCACTTAGTTTATTTTCAACATTTTTGGATTATTGTATTGGGGTGACCTTTGGTCTTAGTTACCAGGGCCCCACATTATTTTTTGCACATCATAGTCTAGCTTGAGGGAGGGTGTTCGGATATCCACATCATCTTTTTCAGGATCTTGCATGCAATTAGGGTTTGCATGCAAATTCTAGGGTTTGCATGCATCCCAGTCACCAGGTTGATGCCTCCAGCACCTTAGCCACCTTATTCTAGCACTTGGGAGCCACTTACTTTAGAGTTTTAGCCCTCCTAGTCTAGAAGGCGCCCACTTCTCACCTACTTCCAAAGAAGGGTGCACTTCTTCACCTACCACTGCAGTTCCACTTCAGTTACACTCAGTTAGCTCCGATTCTCCCTGATTTGAGGCTAGTTTCACTCCCGACTGACTGTTTCACTTCCGTTGGACCTCCAGATTGACTAGATGACTTGTTCTGACTTCAGTTAGCCTCCCATGTGCCCCCCACTGATCCTCCTTCCCTTAATCAGTGCTACACACTTCAGTTACACTTGTTACACTCAGTTAGACTCAGATTGACACCTGGATGACTGGTTCTTGTGCATTGATGAGCACCACCAATTGATGATGAGGACTCCTAGTTGGATTCAAGCTACTCCATTCAGTGATTCGAATGGCCTACTTAGTCAATTCGAATTGCTCACTCACATTGTTAGATTGTATTGTAATTATTCACCCTTATTGGGATATTGAGCACTGCTTCATGTTTTGCACAGTTTTACACCATATTTTCTATGTTCATCTGTTATGATTGATTTACTTGTTCATTAGATCTACTGTGACTAATTTTACACATACCTAAGAAATAGTGCATCATCCCTAAGTCCTTCATATCGAATTCGGCAGCAAGCTTCCTCTTTGTATCTGCAATCAATTTGTCATCTCCTGTTACAAATAAGTCATCCACATATAGGAGTAAAACCACAGGATTCCCTTCCTCAGCCTTATAGTAAAGGTTGGAATCCGCTTTACTCTTGGTAAAGCCCAAACTGGATAGAAAGTTGTCTATCCTACCTACCAAGTTCTGCACATATATGACTCCCTGTCATGTGTCTCAGAACCAAGTGGCTGCTCCACATACACTTCTTCTTCAACTACACCAATCAAGAAAGCTGTCTTGAAATCCATCTGGTGTATCTTCCACTTCATCACTGCAGCCAGAGCAAGTACTGATCTAATGGAAGTGTATCTGGCTATAGGAGAAAAAGTCTCTATGCTACCACTTGAAACATGCTTGATCTTGTAGATCCTCTTGGAAGTCACTACAGACTCCCCTTCAGGTCTTGGGACTGCATCCCAAACATCTTCATGGTCGACTGGTACTCCTCGATCATGGCATTCTTCCCATATCTTGGGAACTTCAATATCTTCAATATTTTCAATAAATAACTTTGTTGCTGAAAAAATGTTGTAGTCCTTCTTTTGTAGGTGATGGTATACGATCTTTCCTACACAACAAGATAAATTGCATGATTAGAAAACATCTCGTATTTTTCAGAACAAATTCTTACACATAAAGAAATATGTCATATAGTCATGCAATTATCTTAGCCAATGCTTCTATACAGCATTTATCCATATCCCGTAACTTTCTAGATGCCTTCCAATCTCTACCAGAACATTGTTAAGAGTGTGCACAACTCCCAACATGTCAGCAAAGAGGTTTCATTCTAGATAAGTAGCAATGGAATGTTGTACAGTTCCATAGGCCACTTACCCATGTATATTAGTAGTATACTGTTCATCAATGTAACTATTCTAATATGCATAATACACAACCCAATTCTAGAAACATTAGTATATACATTATTGAACAATATTATTTAAACAATAAAAATATGCAAGTAATGACAATTCAAATACTTATCTTTGTTTGATTGTCAGGTTGACTCCCTCTCAGTCTTTGCTTCTTTTCTGCAACTCCATTCTGATGTGGATTGTGAGAAGTGGTCCATTCCCTCTGAATATCTGCATCCTTGTAGAAACTACTGAAGTGTGCTCCTTCTTGATCTTTGCTTCCTTGCATGAACAACTAGAGTGTCCTCCCTCTTGATCTTTGCCTCCTGTATTTCCTGTCCTTGAACTTATATCCATCCTTAATCACTATGCATGCTTATTAGTATCATCATTGTGTTATCATTGAGGTCTCATACATAATCATACATTCATTAGTATATTCTTAATACTATCAAAACACAATAATCTTAAGCATGTATAGTCATGATCATTTCAAACAAAAATAATAAGCATTTCAAGGTTTATATAGGACTCTTATGGTTAGTCATATCATAAATTAAAGTAAGAAACATAATATGCCTAAACCCGTGATTACTCAAACCTATACCTTCATGATACTTCTGGTTAGTCATATCATCCATTATGGTAAGAAGCATAATATGCACACAACCATGACTATTCAAACCTATGACTTCATGAATAATCATTATCAATAACACAACAGTATAAGATCCTAACACAAGGTAGGATTCTAGCTTGATATAGAAAAAAAAAATACCTTGATATAGAAAAAAAAACATACCTGGATTAGCATGCTAGCTAGTTATGTCTAACATACCCACATAATGTCTTCTCGTTCTCTTCAATGACTTGTGATAGTAACCTGCATGTCTCATAAGTTTATCCATTGTAGAACCGAGTTATTCATACCTCGTAAGTAGATCTTCTAAGTGATCCATGACAATGGATGATTCTTTGTCTTCATGTCATCATGATCATATGTTCTTGAAATAGAACATGATTTGACTTTCTTGGTGTACCTTTCATGTTAGCGGACAACATAAAACTCATACAACACCATAATGCATTAGTACAATCATAAGTGTCAACACCCTAATGAATGCATTCATAATTTTGTTAAGGTGATATGACAAGTCTAAAATCAAGATTGTTCTAACCGTAATAACATGAAGACAAACATATCATAAACTTAATCATGAACAAATCTCGAGACATACCTAGATGAGTCATACCTGTCGAGATTGCTTGTAATCTTCTTATGTAAGGCCTTAGCCTCATCTCCCCCTAAAACATGAACTTCTTCACTTATGCAGGTGACCAATCCATCCTCTTCTAGGATTAAACCAATCCACTTGATTTGCAGGAACTGGATCTAGAGCTATATTAGGGTTTGTCAGAGAAACCCCAAAAATTCAAACTTTGAATTTCAAACTTCCGAAAGGATAGAAATACATGCCTTGATGAGCTGATCAAGCTGGTATATTCAAAATTTGAAAACTGCAAAGTTTCACTCCTCAATTTTTTCCTTTGAAACTTCCGGATTCACTGGACGTGACCCTGAACTGGTGTTTGATAAAGCCCGCCCTTTTTCCCAATCAAAAGGTTCGACCCAAAGCTCTAAGCTTCTATTTTTTTTGAGGAGCTTCCAGCCGTGGTCATAGATTTCAAAAATTCCCATTTTTGCAGAAGCCCTAATTTTCCACTTTTCCGATCAAAGTCCCAAACTAGGGTCTGATCAAGCTCGGCCTTCTACCCAACCAAAAATTGTAATATTGATCTCTAAATTTATATTTTGATGGGTAGCATTCAGCCATAGTGTCCAATTACGAAAATTCCAACTTTCTCCGAAACCCTAAATTCCAGAAGCCATGAATGAAGGTGCTAAAAAATAATTCTGTTATGACATAAATATGTACCTGATTGTTTCTGGTGTAACTCTGAACTTTTTGATCCACAGGGTCTGAAACATTTTCCTGAGATAGCTCGACCTGTCATCTTTCCATCCCGATAGGTCTGACCTCAATTGGATTCTCTGAGAGATATTTATGCCAAGTGTCGCAACGTGATCTGTTTATGGGATAGAACAGGAGAGTGAACTTGTACGGAGTTCCACATGTCACTCGTTCAACTTCGGCCTCTAAAAACGTTTCTTGAGATAGTAAATTCTGTGTACTACCTGTCATTTTTTACGAAATTTCATTTGGAGCTTCCTAGCCACAGTTATGAACCACTTATACTATGAAACGAGAACTATATACTATGAACGAGAACTCTACTCATAAAAACGATGATTTTGCAAAAAAAACACCAAAAACACCCCCCAAATAGAAAAGTGTTGATGCCAGTATACACGTATTTTTTTTTAGGGTAAAAAATAGAGCCATGGCCTAAACATCCCATATTGTTGTTTAACAAAACTTTAAAATCAACCTTAAATTGGAATTTTTTTTTTTCTTGAAGAGATAAATTACAACTTTCAGGAAAATTGCATATTAAACAAAAAAACAAATTTCTCTAATAATTTCACCATTATAACCATATAAAAACAAAGGAATTATGATGCGATTCATAATGAGATAATATATTACACCATACAAGAACAAATGGTTCATATAAATATTCAAAAACTCCTCTAGAGTTTCAATTACAAAAATCATACTAGTAAAAAGCATCTAAACTGCTTCTTCAAATTCATCCATGGATTCTGACACCCCATCATCAAAAACTCCTCTAGAGTTTCAATTACAAAAATCATACTAATAAAAAGAATCTACACTGTTTCTTCAAATTCATCCATGGATTCTGACACCCCATCAGAATCTACATTTTCTGCAGATGAAGGACTTGATGAAGATGTAGATGACCCATACTCTTCTCTATTATCAATGGGCGCACAATCTGAGTCTACATATATACCCATCATTCCAGATGTCATATTCCTTCGGGATCTACGACTTGGTTTAATACACTCCCATCTTGCATGAATGCTCCCTATTCCACGAATATTAGCTTTGAGTTTTAAAAAAAAAATTAAAAACAAATTAAACTAACATTTAAACTAATGTTATAATTAAAAATTAAAAAAAAAATAAAAACAAACTAAACTAAAATAACATTATAATTAAAATTTTAAAAATACATTAAAAAAAAATACTATATATCTATACTAAACTAAAATAACATTATAATTAAAAATTTAAAAATACATTAAGAAAAAATACTATGTATCTATATATTAACCAAACTAACATTATAAAAAATTTAAAAAAAAACTATACAAAAACTTAAAAGCAATTAAAACAAAAATTTAAAAACAATAAAAAATCAAACTATGCAAAATTTTAAAATAAATTAAAAAACAAAATAATTAAAAAAAAAATAAACTATACAAAATTAAACAAACTTTAAACAAAATTTATAAAAAATTAAACAAAATAAAATTTATAAAAAATTAAATAAACTTTAAATAAAATTTATAAAAAACATAAACTAGACAAAAATTAAAAAAAATAATAAAAAATTAAACAAAATTTAAAAAAAAAAACCAAAATTTAAGAAAAAAAAACCAAAATTAAAGCCCGCTCGGGCGCCAACGGGCGGCCCTCGAGGCCGGCCCTCGATGCCGGGCATCGACGGCCGGCCTCGAGGGCCGCCCGTTGGCGCCCGAGCGGGCGGACGAGGGCCGGCCCTCGATGCCGGGCATCGACGGCCGGCCTCGAGGGCCGCCCGTTGGCGCCCGAGCGGGCGGAGGTCCGCCCGCTCGGGCGCCAACGGGCGGCCCTCGAGGCCGGCCGTCGATGCCCGGCATCGAGGGCCGGCCTCGAGGGCCGCCCGTTGGCGCCCGAGCGGGAGCGGCGGACGTCCGCCCGCTCGGGCGCCAACGGGCGGCCCTCGAGGCCGGCCCTCGATGGCATCGACGGCCGGCCTCGAGGGCCGCCCGTTGGCGCCCGAGCGGCGGACGTCCGCCCGCTCGGGCGCCAACGGGCGGCCCTCGAGGCCGGCCGTCGATGCCCGGAATCGAGGGCCGCCCGTTGCATTGTTTTGAGTTTTTTTAAATTTTGTTTATTTTTTTTTAAATTCTGTTTAATTTTTGTATAGTTTTTTTTAATTTTTTAAATTTTGTTTTTTTTTTTTAAATTTTGTTTAATTTTTGAATAGTTTTTTTTTATTTTGTTTTATTTTTTAAATTTTGTTTTATTTTTTTTAATTTTGTTGAATTTTTGTATAGTTTATGTTTTTTTAAATTTTGTTTAATTTTTTTTTTAAAGTTTGTTTAATTTTTTATAAATTTTGTTTAATTTTTTATAGTTTAATTTTTTTTTTTAATTATTTTGTTTTTTAATTTATTTTAAAATTTTGTATAGTTTGATTTTTTTATTGTTTTTAAATTTTTGTTTTTAATTGTTTTTTATGTTTTTGTATAGTTTTTTAAAAAAAATTTATAATGTAAATTTGGTTAGTATATAGATACTTATTATTTTTTTTTAATGTATTTTTAAATTTTGTTTAAAGGTCGCTCACTTGGGCACCAAAGGGCGGCCCTCAGGGCCCCTGTCGATGCCCATCATCGAGGGGGCCGTGAGGGCCACCCTTTGGCGCCCAAGCAAGGGAGGTCACTCGCTTGGGCGCCAAAGGGTGGCCCTCACGGCCCCCTCGATGTCGGGCATCGACGGGGTTAGTTTGATTTGTTTTTAATTTTTCTTTAAATTTTTTATTATAATGTTGTTAGGAATTTTTTATTATAATGTTGTTAGGGGTTAGTTTAATTTGTTTTTTAATTTATTTTATTATAATGTTAGAGGGGGGAAACATGCAGCAGAAGAGGACATGAATTTGGCCTCCATGATATTGTTGATTAGTTTCATGTTTTGAAAAAAATGCTAAGTTTGATAATATTTTGATAAGATATATTAGTAATGTTTTGACTTTCAGACTTAATTTTAGAAATAAAATTTCTATATATAATGTTTGAAATATGTTTTTTACAAATAATTTGTATAGTTTTTCTTGAATTTATGTGAATCAACACTTTTCAGAAAATAATATGAAATAGTATCATTTTTACACAAAACATATCTGAAAATTGATTGAAAATGGTTTTAAATGTCTATATTGTCTGGAATTTTTTACAATGTTGTCAATAAAAGTGTCTTATTTTGTCCATAAAAATGTCTTATTTTATAGAAAAAATTGCAAAATGTATATGTTTTTCATTATAAATTGCTTAAAAATGTATGCTATTTTGCTAAATTTCTAAAAATGTACCTGAAAATGGAAACTAATTTTTTTTTACGATAAAGATAATTCAAAGGTCCCAAAAAATGCCTCGAAATGAAAATGTGTGATACTGGCATCACCCCTTTTTGAAACGGAGCTAAAAATACCTACTAAAATTAGGAGAGAGAAAAACGAGAACTGTGTCGAGTTCTCGTTTCATAGTATAAGTGGTTTATGACCTTTTTTCCACGGTCACCTGTTTATGACTGAGATTTGGAAGAGGCAGAAACTCTATATTGTATAGATCATAAATGACAAAGTACAACGAATTAGAAGTTGTCCTTTAGAAACAAGGTACATGGGGATCTGATCTTCGACCTGTAAAAGTTTTCGATCCAAAAACTTTGCCAAAATGGATTTATAGCGAAAGTGCTACGATGACTGGTTTTTGCTATATCAAGCCCTAGCATTGTAAGTGCAACAAGTGTCATACATGCCATATCATGTCTTCTTTCAAGCTAGCTCTAATACCATGTTAAATTTTCAGAATTTACTTCAATCTGATTTAGGATCTTAACTGAGAGAACAACATGTACAGCAAATCTACAACATATCAATCATGGACACAATAATGCAAGCACATAAGAGACATAGATTTTACTTGGGGAAAACCATAAAGGTGAAAAACCCCAATAACTTCCTCAGAGATAGATAGAGCAAAGATACAACCAAAATACAAGAGATAGTCTTCTCCTAGTAGCAGAGCCTCCTCCTCCACAAGTGCGCCACTCTCCCAAGTTTGAGTGAGAAAATAGAATGATCAAATAGAGATCTCCCGATCTCTATTTATACTAGACTTGACTTGCCTAATAACCTTTACTAGGTCGGCCTTAACTTAACCCCATAACACAATGCTAACTGGGCCGACACCCAATAGGGTGATCTAATAACCCTTTGACCCACATGGCCGACCCCCACTAGGGTGGTTTAACAACCCTTTGACCCACATGACTTATACAGGGCCGACCCCAACTAGGTGGTCTAATAACCCATCAAGTATAAGTTACAACACTTACAATATAAATGACGACACTTCCATATAGAGGAATAATAACATCTATATAGGAATACAAACACTTCCGTATAGAGGAATAATAATGTCTCTATAGGAATACAATATGCATATATGTGAAATACATTCCAAAGTTACATATACATCAACAACTTAATGGTCATTGTGCGAAAAAAAGGATGACAAGGATCCAGTTATGATTTTATTGTTAGAAAACAAAGAGTTATGGATGCATTATTATATAAGATTCAGAATGATCCATATTATCGAGATGTTCGTGTTAGGAACCCATGTCAACCCTTCTATTTATTTTGTTAGTATATTGTTGTTGGACGCATATGCTTTGTAAGTCATCCCGTAGTATTTGTTGATCCATAGTTTGTCTTATTGTTGTTGGATGCATATGCTTTGTAAGTCGTCCTGTAGTAATTGTTGATCCATAGTTTGCATTAGCCCATGGTTTGTATTGACACATGGTATTGACCAATGGTATTGGCGCCTAAACTTAGTATATAAGTTTGTGTTGAGACCAATGAAAGCACCATGAATTTATTTGTATTGAGCTTGCTTAAAGGAGGTTGCCCCCTCGAAGTGGCCTGTGATCAATAAAAGTGATTCCGAGTTCTGTTATTTCTGCTATCTCATGTATTTCATTAATTAATTGTTGCAGGTTCTTCACATCTGGTATTAGAGCACTTTCTTGGGCTCGTTGGGTGAAATTTCTGCCAAATTTTTTTTTTCGCATCTGTTGCAGCTTCGGATCTGGGAATAATCCCTATCCACTTAACTGTGGGAATTGCTTGGGCATAAGCCCTAAAACTCATTGTGAGGAGTACCATAGGAACCCCAAAATAGTTGTCCCATTGAAAGGACCTGCTAGCGAAAAGGGAAACGACCCCTACCTGATTGACTAGTTCCCACCCGTGAGGTAAACCAAGAGCTGTCGTTTGTGGCAAAGCGGTTATCAGTTTTACCTGAGCCGTGGAGTGAGTGGTACTAGCCCCAATACGCAAGCCGTTAGACAACATTGGTGGCTAAGTGAATCCCCTGAACCAATAGAAATCTGAACATACCTGGGGCCATATCTATTTTTAGCTGAATTGTTGCCAATCACTTCCGTGCCATTGCAGATCCATCTGTTGTCGATCACTTCCACATCATTGCAGATCCATTCTGAAAGCCAGTTCAGATCCATTCTAAAATTCATTCAGATCCAGCCGTTTTCGATCCATTCTAAGCTATTCCAGATCTCGCCGTTTCCGCTCCATTACGAAATTAGTTTCAGATCCATTCTAAAAAAAATATCTATTTTTTCGCAATATCTTGCTTGTTTTAACTCTATTTTCCCTGAAACTTCACTGACACCCCTGCAATCGCATTTTACATATTTCATTCATGAGGACCCTATCCCAAATTCCACTTCCCAAAGCAAGAAATCCCACATTTGTCTATTTTAAAGGTTTGCCATAACTTTTCAATTTTCACCCACTTGCCTCCAAATTTTGCCACTGTGTTCATTCCCTATTTCTGCTTCTTTGTCCCTCTTTGACAAATTTTCTCATTCTTTCACCCTGTTCTGAAATCCCCATTTTTTGCTTCCCTATCCATCAGAAAGTTTCCAAAACATATTCAAACCCCAATTACCCCTCTGAGTTTTTCCCAAATGCAAATTTCCCTTTAGTAAATAAGCTTTTGTTTGTGTTTTTCTATCCATTTCCCCCCCAAAAAAAAAAAACAAAAAAACTCCTGGTTATGGTTGTCACCCATGCAGGAGCAAAAACCATGGAGGAAGCACTTGCAGCCATCCAAACCAAACTCCAAGATCTAGATGAAACATTTTTCAGCCTCCATCTTCAGCATTATACCATGAACAATAACCGATAGCAAGAATCTTCTGCAGCTAATGGGTTCTCTTCTTCCAAAAATTTTCGTGGTCCGAAGCTTGAATTTCCTTGCTCCAATGGTACTGATCTGACTGGATGGATCTATCATGCAGAATAGTATTTTAGTCTGCATAATACTTTTGATGTCCAAAAATTTCCACTTGCATCCTTTCATTTGGAATAGGAAGCCATTGAATGGTACCATTGGTACATCAAGGCTCATGATGAGCCAAAATGGACATATTTTTGCCAACTCCTTTTGCGACGATTTGGTCCTGGTGCTTTTGATGACTTCGGGGGAGCACTCACTAAACTTCATCAAAGTGGCACTGTGAGAGAGTATCAAATAGAATTTGAGAAACTAGATAAACACACAGAAGGATTGTGTGATGAATTCTATAGGAGTTGTTTTATTAGTGGTCTTAAGGCTGAAATCCGGTCAGAGGTTAAAATGTTTTGTCCTGACACAATGATGGAAGTCCTAGGGTTGGATAAGTTGACAGAAGATGAGATCGCATCCCAACAGTGCTCCAAACCCACTTTTGTTCCCTTTCGAAATATAGGTTCTTAACAACCTCCCATCCCACCAGCTCCTCGACCAACTTCTATCAAGCATTTGTCTGAAACAGAGATGCAGACATGCAGAGAAAAAGGGCTTTGTTATAATTGTGATGAGAAATTTACTCGGGGACATAGATGTGTTCAACAAAAGCTCCATCTCTTGGATATGGATTCTCCGCCTACCTCTAGAATTGGTGAAGAAACTCGAAATACACTCGATGATCACGTCGACATTCTGGAGCCGCCTATTGACCCCCCCATCTCAGGATGAACAACCAGAGATATCTCTTTATGATTTATCCAGCGTCACCACCCCCCAAACAATGCAGGTTAGGGGTTACTTTAAGAAGCTTCCTCTTACAATACTCATTTATTCTAGTAGCACTCATAACTTCGTTGACCCTCGGATTGCCAAACATGTTGATTGTTTTGGTCCATCGTTACTCCAACTTTGAAGTCATGGTTTCCAATAGGGGCACCTTACCTTGCAAGGGGAAGTGTCACAATGTGTGTATCTCTCTGGAAGATTATAACTTGTGCTCTGACATGTTTTCCTTGTCCCTAGGAAGATGTGGTGTGGTTTTGGGCGTTCAATGGTTATGCACACTTGGCCCCATATTATGGGATTTTGATGAACATTGGATGCAGTTTTTAGTCAATGGGAAACAACAAAAATCTAAGGGATTACAACACAGGTCTCTCCGCATCATCAGTTCACATCACCTAGAAAAGATCCTTAGGAAGAATTCACATGGTGTCATCGCTCAACTCAATTCCATTTAGATGCACCCATCAACGGTCTCCCATACTTCCTTCGATAGATATGCAGGTGTCCTTGTTGAACCAGTGGGCTTGTCGCCTTCAAGAGACGTTTTCGGTAAGAATTTAGCCACATCTACATCTCAGTAGGAAATGATGGCTATTTTGCATGCAGTACAAAAGTGGTAGCCACACCTATTAGGGAATTATTTCTGCACCAAGATTGATCTCCAAAGTCTATAAAATTTCCTGGAACAATGGGTCTCCTCACCAGCAAACCTTAAATGGGTTATCCAACTCATGGGTTATTCCTATGCGATCACTTACAAGAAGGGTAAGGACAATATGGTGGCAGATGCTCCTTCTCGCACATTTGATGACCGAATTTTCTCTTACAGCTATTTCTCTGCTTGTTCCAAATTGGTTGCAATCTGTTCAATAGGGCTATCTCTCCTCTGAATTCCATGCTTCTTCCTCAGCAGGGCACTCTGGGTTCCTCAAAATGTATGACCAGGAACAATGTAACTTCTTCTGGCAGGGACTGAAAATGACATTTCAACAGATGGTGGCTGACTGTGATACTTTCCAGGTCAACAAGGGTGACACGACACTCCTTTCGGGACTGCTCGAACCCTTTCCCATCCCTACATGGATTTGGACAACTGTTTCTATGGATTTCAGTGGACAACTGTTTCTATGGACAAGTGCTCCAGTGGTACAAT
This sequence comes from Larix kaempferi, assembly GCA_027924585.1. NCBI lineage: Eukaryota > Viridiplantae > Streptophyta > Pinopsida > Pinales > Pinaceae > Larix > Larix kaempferi. The sequence continues at coordinate 10,255,257 of BSBM01000428.1, forward strand.
ACCACATCTAAAAGGACACCATATGAAGCAATCTATGGATAGGAACTGCCAACTCTTCTTCCATACACCCTAAGCAGCTCCCCAGTTCAGGAAATTGACTCTGTTCTTTGAAACCACGATTAGATTCTTCTCATTCTACAGGAAAATCTTCACATGGCAAGAAATCGACTGAAACATGTTACCGGACAATCCACTCGAGCGGGAGCGAGACGGATCTCCCTATCTCAATGCGATTCTAGAACAAATAGAACAGACTACAAAGACATTTCCTAGATCTACTTAAGGACCAAGTACTAGATGTCTTACCTATTTGATTCGCTATACTTTCTCCCGGATGTTTCTCCATGTCCCACAGTCGTCAGATCTAAGCTACAAGACCTGTCAAGACACAGAAAAGAGAAACGAGTAAAGAGCATCTATACAATAAGCGATCTATGTAAACAGTTAAGAAGGTAAACAACACAACATCATTACGCATAAGAATGATATTGGTGGAAAGCATTTGTATTACTGTAAATAGAGGAGTACATGATAGAGATATAGGACTACAACCAGAGACTTAACGTAGTAGCCCTTCTCCGACCAAGCGAATTGCCATGTTCTTCCAAAGAAGTATGTTCTCCAAGAGGTGAGTGAAGATGTCTTAAGAGAGATTTCCCTAGCATGTAAGCACTTTAGGCTTCCTCCTAAGATAGATTTCACCAGCATGTAGATACCATAGCCTTCCTCCTAAGATAAATTTCACAAGCATGTAGATACCATAGCCTTCCTCCCTTTGGTTGTTGATGTATATGTAACTTCGGAATGTATTTCACATATATGTATATTGTATTCCTATAGAGATGGTATTATTCCTCTATAAGGAAGTGTCGTCATTTATATTGTAAATGTCGTAACTTATACTTGATGGGTTATTAGACCACCTTGTTGGGGTCGGCCCTATATAAGTCATGTGGGTCGAAGGGTTATTAGACCACCCTATTGGGGGTCGGCCATGTGGGTCAAAGGGTTATTAGACCACCCTATTGGGGGTCGGCCATGTGGGTCAAAGGGTTATTAGACCACCCTATTGGGGGTCGTCCCACTCAGCATTATGTTATGTGGTTAAGTTCGAGCCTACATGAGTTAGGTAAAAAGGCAAGTCAAGTCAAGTATAAATAGAGTGCGGGAGGCACTCTATTTACACACTCACTTCTTACACATGCTCTCAAGGAGGAGAGGCGCACTTATGGAGGAGGAGGATTGCTGCTAGGTTATGGCTATCTCTATTGGTTGGTTGTATCATTGCTCTATCTATCTCTGAGGAAGTTATTGGGGTTTTTCACCTTTATGGTTTTCCCCAAGTAAATCTTTGTGTCTCTTGTGTGCTTGCATTATTGTCTCCATGATTGATATGCTGTAGATATGCTGTACATGTTGTTCTCTCAGCTAAGATCCTAGATCAGATTGAAGTAAATTCTGAAAATTTAACATGGTATCAGAGCTAGCCTGAAAGAAGGCATGATATGGCATGTATGACACTTGTTGCACTTACGATGCTAGGGCTTGATATAGCAAAAACCAGTCATCGTAGAACTTTCGCTATAAATCCGTTTTGGAGACGTTTTCAGATCTGAAATTGTTACAGGACGAAGCTAAGATCTCCAGGTATCTTGTGTCCAAAGGAAAACCTCTAATTCGTTGTACTTTGTGATTTATGATCTGTACAATATAGGGTTTCTGCCTCTTCCAGATCCGAGTCAAAATCAGGTGACCTTGGGAAAAAGGTCATATCTTGGGATAGGAAGCTCCAAATGAAATTTCGTAAAAGGTGACAGGTAGTGCACAGTCTGCACTATCTCAGAAAACTTTTTCAGAGGCAGAAGTTGAACCAGTGACACGTGGCACGCCGTACAAGTTCGCTCTACTGTTTTATCCCATAAACAGGTCACGTTGCGACACTTGGCATAACTCTCTCTCAGAAAATCCAATTGAGGTCAGACTTGTCAGGATGGAAAGATAACAGGCCGAGCTATCGCAGAAAACTTTTTCAGAGGCCGAAGTTGAACCAGTGACACGTGGCACGCCGTACAAGTTCGCTCTACTGTTTTATCCCATAAACAGGTCACGTTGCGACACTTGGCATAACTCTCTCTCAGAAAATCCAATTGAGGTCAGACTTGTCAGGATGGAAAGATAACAGGCCGAGCTATCGCAGAAAACTTTTTCAGAGGCCGAAGTTGAACCAGTGACACGTGGCACGCCGTACAAGTTCGCTCTACTGTTTTATCCCATAAACAGGTCACGTTGCGACACTTGGCATAACTCTCTCTCAGAAAATCCAATTGAGGTCAGACTTGTCAGGATGGAAAGATAACAGGCCGAGCTATCGCAGAAAACGTTTTCAGAGGCCGAAGTTCAAACAGTGACACGTGGCACGCCGTACAAGTTCGCTCTTCTGTTTTATCCCAAAACATGTCACGTTGCGACATTTGGCATAACTCTCTCTCAGAGAATCCAATTGAGGTCAGACCTGTCAGGATGGAAAGGTAACAGGTCAGGCTATCTCAGGAAACTTTTTTCAGACCCTGTGGATCAAAAATTTCGGAGTTACACCAGAAACAATCAGGTACATATTTCTGTCAAAACAGAATTATTTTTTGGTACCTTCATTCATGGCTTCCGGAATTTAGGGCTTTGAAGAAAGTTGGAATTTTTGTAATCGGAGACCACGGCTGAATGCTACTCATCAAAATAAAAATTTAGAGACCAAAATCAGAATTTTTGGTTGGGCAGAAGGCCGGGCTTGATCAGACCCTAGTTCGGGACTTTGATCAGGAAAGTGGAAAATTAGGGCTTCTGTAAAAATGAGAATTTTTGAAATCTGCGACCACGGCTGGAAGCTCCTCAGAAAAATAGAAGCTTAGAGCTTTGGGTCAAACCTTTTGATTGGGAAAAAGAGTGGGATTCATCAAACCCCAGTTCAGGGTCACGTCCAGTGAATCCGGAAGTTTCAAAGGAAAAATTGAGGAGTGAAACTTTGCAGTTTTCAAATTATGAATATACCAATTTGATCAGCTCATCAAGGCGCATATTTCTATCCTTTCGGAAGTTTGAAATTCAAAGTTTGAATTTTTGGGTTTCTCTGACAAACCCATATCCAGCTCCAGGTCCAGTTCTTGCAAATCAAGTGGATTGGGTTAATCCTAGAAGAAGATGGATTGGTCACCTACATAGGTGAAGAAGTTCCTGTTTCAGAGGGAGATAAGGCTAAGGCCTTACATAAGAAGATTACTAGCGATCTCGACAGGTATGACTCATCAAGGTATGTCTCGATATTTGTTCATGATTAAGTTTATAGTATGCTTGTATTCATGTTATTACAGTTAGTACACTCTTGATTTTAGACTTGTCATATCACCTTAATAAAACTATGAATGCACGATAGAAAATATTCATTGATTAAGGTGTTGACACTTATGATTGTACTAATGCATTATGGTGTTGTATGAGGTTTATGTTGTCTACTAACATGAAAGGTACACCAAGAAAGACAAATCATGTTCTGGTCCAAGAACATATGATCATGATAACATGAGGACAAAGATTCATCCATTGTCATGGATCTCATAGAAGATCCATTTACGAGGTATGTATAACTTGGTTTTGTAATGGTTAACTTATGAGACATGCAGGTTACTAGCACAAGTCATTGACGAAGAACAAGAAGACATTATGCGGGTATGTTAGACATAAATAGCTAGCATGCTAATCCAGGTATGTTTTTCCTATATCAAGCTAGAATCCTACCTTGGGTTAGGATCTTATACTGTTGTGTTGTTGATAATGAAGAATCATGAAGGCATAAGTTAGAATAATCATGGGTATAAGCATATTATGTGTCTTACCTTAATTAATGATATGACTAACCCGAAGAGTCATAGGTTTGAGTAATTATAAGTTTAGACATGTTATGTTTCTTATGATTTGACTAACCATAAGAATCCTACATAAACCTTGAAAGCTAATGCTTATTATTTCTGTTTGAAATGATCATGACTATACATGCTTTAGATTATTGTGTTTTTGATAATATTAAGATTATTCTAATGAATTTTTGATTATGTATGAGACCTCGGGGATAACACAATGATGATACTAACAAGCATGCATAGGGATCAAGAATGAGTATAAGTTCAAAGGCAGGTAATCCAAGAAGCAAAGATCAAGAGGGAGCACACTCCAGTTGTTCCTGCAATAAAGCAAAGGAGCACACTTCAGTAGTTTCTGCAAGGATACAGATATTCAGAGGGAGTTGACCATCTCTCTACATTCCACAATAGAAAGATGTAGAAGAAGCTACTTCAAATTAGGACTCCAGCAGCTCTTGCAAGGAAGCAAAGACTCAGAGGGAGTCCACCCAATGAACAAAGAAAGATAAGTATTTTAATCATCATTTCTTGCATATTTGTTTGTTTAAATAAAATTGTTCAATGATGTATATGTTCATGTTCCTAGACTTAGGTTGTGTATTATGCATATTAGAATAGTTGCATTGATGAACAGTATACTACTAATATACATGGGTAAGTGGCCTATGGCACTGTACAACATTCCATTGCTACTTATCTAGAATGAAACCTCTTTGCTGACATGTTGGGAGTTGTGCACACTCTTAACAATGTTCTGGTAGAGATAGGAAGGCATCTAGAAAGTTACGGGATATGGATAAATGTTGTATTGAAGCATTGGCTAAGATAATTGCATGACTGTATGACATATTTATTTATGTGTAAGAATTTGTTCTGAAAACTATGAGATGTTTTCTAATCATGCAATTTAACTTGTTGTGTAGGAAAGATCGTATGCCATCTCCTACAAAAGAAGAACTACAACATTTGTTCAGCAACAAATTTATTTATTGAAAATATTGAAGTTCCCAGGATCTGGGATGAAGAAATGGAATGCCATGATCCATCGATCATGAAGAATGATGTTTGGGATGTAGTCCCAAGATGTGAAGGGAAGTTTGTTATGACTTCCAAATGGAACTATCAGATCAAGCATGTTGCAGATGGCAGCATTGAGAAATATAAAATTGATGAAATAGAAGATGCACCAGATGGATCTCAAGACAGCATGGTGTAGTCATATATGTGTGCAGAACTTGGTATGATGAAGATAGATTGATTGCCGACACGCAGCGGAAGCTTACTACCGAGTTCAAGATGAAGAACTTGGGGATGATGCACTATTTATTTTTGGCATGGAGGTGTGACAGAGTGCAGATGGAATCTTCCTTGGACAAGGGAAGTATGTAGTAGAGATCCTGAAGAGGTTCGGGATGATGGACTACAAGGATATGGCCACACCTATGGCATCAAATCTGAAGCTTCTATGTGATGCTTCATCTGAGCCGGTTGATGTCTCTTTGTATCATCAGATGATTGGGTCCTTGATGTACCTGACGAACACGAGACCAGACATTTGCTTTGCTGTGAACACATTGAGCCAGTTCCTGACGAATCCGAGGAGTGTTCACCTGGTTGCTGTAAAGCATGTTCTGAGGTACCTGAAGGGTACAGTGGATTATGGGCTCAGGTATGAGGCGAATCAAAAGTTTAACCTGCAGGGTTATGTTGATTCAGATTGGGCTGGCAGTGCTGTAGATAGCAAGAGCACATCTGGGTGTTGCTTCAGTATGTGATCAGGTGTGATCTCATGGTTTAGCAGGAAGCAGTCCTGCGTAGCACTGAGTACAGCTGAGGCAGAGTATGTTGCAGCCTGTTCAGCTAGTTGTGAGGCAGTATGGCTACGGAAGCTACTGTCTGAGTTATTTGATCTCCCGCTAGATGCTACTGGTATCTTCTGTGATAACCAGAGTTGTGTGAAGCTATCCGAGAACCCAGTGTTTCATGACAGGTCGAAACACATAGAGATCAAATATCACTATATCAGGGATATGGTGCAGAGAGGAGCTGTGAAGCTTCTGTATGTTGCGACGGACGAGCAGATTGTAGATGTGCTGACGAAGCCACTAGCCAGGGTGAAGTTCGAGTACTTCAGAGAGAGGCTTGGCGTGCTTCAGATCAAGGACACTTCGAGGAAGAAGTGATGAACACATTTGCTGAAGCCATTCCAAGCATGTTGGAAGGGGGATCCTTCACATGGCTGTGGATGTAAGCGCTGAATGATGAACATCAGGAGGATGTTCTGGTTTCTGCTTGGATATGATCAGTTGGATCATTATATGTATTTTGTGTATGCATCATGTTGGATGCTGGACATGATCAGTCGGATCATTATATGTATGTATGAATGCATCATGTTGGATGCTAGATATGATCGGTTGGATCATGTGTATGTATTTTGTATGAACGCGTCATGTTGGATGCTGATGGATACATTGCGTGGATCATGTATCTTTGTATGATCAGGTAGATCATGTATACTGATGGATACATTGTGTGGATCATGTATCTTTGTATGATCAGGTAGATCATGCATACTGATGGATACATTGTGTGGATCATGTATCTTTGTATGATCAGGTAGATCATGTATGCTGATGGATACATTGTGTGGATCATGTATCTTTGTATGATCAGGTAGATCATGTATGCTGATGGATACATTGTGTGGATCATGTATCTTTGTATGATCAGGTGGATCATGTATGATGGATACATTGTGTGGATCATGTATCTATGTATATATCAGGTGGATACTTGGATGATCGTGGATGACGAGCTTCTCCAGATGACATGCAGCAGGATGTTGCAGTAAGGATGATCAGGATGATCATGTGTACATCAGGATGATGTTTGATGAGTATCAGATGATACTTTGTGGCCGTGGATCAGGTTGTGCAGGAAAGCATGTAATTTGTGCCCTGGGAGATTTGCATATGGTCTTTCGAGGTTTTGCCTATGGCATGTAATTTGGTGCCCTGGGACATCTGGCAAATGCTCTTGCGAGGTTTTGCTTGGGAGGACATGTAATTTGTGCCCTGGGAGATTTCAGGTCGGAGTTGTGTACCCGTAACATCCTGAGATGCTCTTGCGAGGTTTTGTCCTATGGCATGTAATTTGCTCCTGGGAGATCTGGACAGGATGAAAAAGGCCTCAGATGCTTCAGCCAGGTTTTGCCATGACCACATGTAATTTGCTCCTGGGAGATCTAGACAGGATGAAAAAGGCCTCAGATGCTTCAGCCAGGTTTTGTGGTGGACCACATGTAATTTGCTCCTGGGAGATCTGGACAGGATGAAAAAGGCCTCAGATGCTTCAGCCAGGTTTTGTGGTGAGATCACATGTAATGTGCTCCTGGGAGATCCGACAGGTAGAGCCGCGTGCTCGTAACAGCCTGGGATGCTTCAACCAGGTTTTGTGATGGGTCACATGTAATGTGCTCCTGGGAGATCCTACAGGTAGAGCTGTGTGCTCGTAATAGCCTGGGATGCTGCAGCCAGGTTTTGTGACGCACGTAATAAGTCCTGAGGATTCCACAGTATGGCCAGTGATGATGAAGACCTGCAGGTGGTGGGCCTACATCCAGTATGAAAAAGGACTGGCTCTGTAGAACTTCCTATGACGAGTAGATTCAGAGATTGATTGAGATAGCAGCAGCAGTGACGATGATGATGACTCGATGATGATTATCCAGTGACGATGATCCAGAGAAGATGACTTGTGCTAGAAGAACTGTGCTGAGAAATACCTTCCTAGTTAAGAGGGAGTGTTGATGTATATGTAACTTCGGAATGTATTTCACATATATGTATATTGTATTCCTATAGAGATGGTATTATTCCTCTATAAGGAAGTGTCGTCATTTATATTGTAAATGTCGTAACTTATACTTGATGGGTTATTAGACCACCTTGTTGGGGTCGGCCCTATATAAGTCATGTGGGTCGAAGGGTTATTAGACCACCCTATTGGGGGTCGGCCATGTGGGTCAAAGGGTTATTAGACCACCCTATTGGGGGTCGGCCATGTGGGTCAAAGGGTTATTAGACCACCCTATTGGGGGTCGTCCCACTCAGCATTATGTTATGTGGTTAAGTTCGAGCCTACATGAGTTAGGTAAAAAGGCAAGTCAAGTCAAGTATAAATAGAGTGCGGGAGGCACTCTATTTACACACTCACTTCTTACACATGCTCTCAAGGAGGAGAGGCGCACTTATGGAGGAGGAGGATTGCTGCTAGGTTATGGCTATCTCTATTGGTTGGTTGTATCATTGCTCTATCTATCTCTGAGGAAGTTATTGGGGTTTTTCACCTTTATGGTTTTCCCCAAGTAAATCTTTGTGTCTCTTGTGTGCTTGCATTATTGTCTCCATGATTGATATGCTGTAGATATGCTGTACATGTTGTTCTCTCAGCTAAGATCCTAGATCAGATTGAAGTAAATTCTGAAAATTTAACATTGGTATGGGAGTGAGCCTCACTTATATAGGACTAAATGGATAGGGTATGGATAGGATAGGTTGAGGAAGGATAGGAGAGAGATAGGGGATCTTCCCAAAGAGTTAGGGGTCGAGTACCAGCTCTCCTAGAGGTCAGGGATAAGCCCCCAAATGAGCAAGTTTTGAGAAGGATCTCGACTAAGCTATTTTTTCCCATTAATAGACCTCGTCGCACCCTGTAGTGGATCAGACTGCAACGCCGCATGTTGCTAGTGTGCAACCTGCGATGACCCTTCAGAACCTAGCACTGTTCGGGTACACAGGGTACTACCAAAGGACCGAACACCAAGAGCAACCACCTCACACAAACAGATCATAGATCAACACACTGATGTTTTGAAAAAAAAATGAAATATGAGATTTTTTCTTATTACAAAATGAAATAAAAAAAATGCGTCACTGTAACATTATACCTTCAGATTTGATGAAATACGAGTTTCTGGAGCAACCGGGAACCGTTTTCGATCAAACGAAAATTATTTCTCAATGAAAACGATGCTCTGAACGCAATGGAACACCTCTCACATCCCATAAATGCATAGAAATATCAGAACTAGAAACCCTTTCGAGTTTCAGCAACAGCAGTTCAAGATCTAGATCATAACCGGAAGCGGCACTTCATAAAAGCTCTGATACCATGTTCGGGTACACAGGGTACTACCAAAGGACCGAACACCAAGAGCAACCACCTCACACAAACAGATCACAGATCAACACACCGATGTTTTGACGCGGTTTAAACCCTCTTGAGGGAAACACTCCACGGCCCCGACCAAATAGCTTCTACGGGACAATTTATTATGCAAAGAAAGAAAGTTACAAATGAGCTTCTCATAATCGATCAACTAAACAATGACCTTCCATGCTCTTTAAATAGAGATCATGGACCAATCGGGTGTTAAGCCACGGATCAAGGTTAGGTTTGATCTAAGAGAAGTTGAGCCGTCGGATCACTCTATGTCGGAAACATATCGTGACTGTCGGATTAAGTATTTACAAATGCATACTAATGCATACTAAAGAAACACACTATCCCTAACGGATATATTACACAAGTTGATCTTAACTAACTCCTAAGTGTCTAAATATCCTAACAAGCACAAATGAGTACAAACCCTCCCAGGATGATTATTAGTCGAAGTATCTTCAGGGGTGTATACACTAAATTTGATGATGAGTAGATTTTGAGTGTAACAGAATGCCCCCCAAAGCATGAAGCTCTTAAGGATGTACAGGTGAAATGCTTTGATAGAAATAATGGAAAAAGACTTGTCGGATGAAGGACGCTGCTGTAGTACAACTGACTCTGAACTGACAATCTCATATGAAGTACAACATGGCTGCCAACCAATACATTGCAGATCCATGGTAGTAATGACCGATTGAACACAATCATGGCTACTAGACACAAGCGTAGATCCATGATGAGATGATAACACAACCACGACCAATACAAAAGTGGATCCGTGTAATATGACTCAATACAAACTCCATTGCAACCTAGGTAAAAATGACTCCCCAGGGTCTTCAAGCTGAACCCGCAATGATACGAATCTATCCATGCGATTACAAATGTCTTGACATCGAACATGGTAGAAACCACTTGATTACCGGTCATTGATGTAAACTGTTAACAAGTGCAAGGGAGATCACCATTAATGTCAATGATTCCCAAGGTATCACAGTACATATCATCAAGTGTGAATAAATGGGTTGAAGTCGAACGCAAGATGAAATCTTTCATTCAAGAGTCAATGATGTAAACTCATGATGAACGTAAGGTAACTTGCCATTCAGGCATGCAGGGCCAAGATCCTTGACTGGTTTCTAGATTCAATCCTTGGATGATGAGTTGAATTCGACAAGGATGAACGCGTCGAAGGAGGGCCATGATGAATCCCCCATCAATCGACATGAAACATGACAAAATATGTGTAGAGTGGATCAAATGGTATAGTAACATGTGAGACTGACTCAAAGTAACAACGGCATGACGACGTGTGTAGTGACTGCAACTGATAGATGGTGAATGTGTTCTTGAACATGGGCATGGCATGACTTGGCAGTATTGACATAATGAGAATGACGTAAACTTCTAATGCAACTGATGATGGAATATTTCTCCGAATGACTCAGAGGAGTAATAAGACTCAAAAAGTAACGGGGACTCATAGACAAACAGATGACCCAAGTACTGTATGCAAATGCAAATGAGTGCCATGTTCAGGAACGACTATATACTGCCACTAAGGTATGTAAAACAAATGCTTTCCTTTTTCCCCATCATGAATGATGAGTGCCTCATGTGTTTTTTACAAGCTTGATGAGGGTAACCAGATGCTCGGTATAGCTCATCTCATAGATGAGTCCAATCCCAAATATTTTCTGAACCTGGGATAGGAGGGGTTCATTCCATGATGAGCCCTTCAATGTGAAAATTTAACCAGTCCATAGAAGGTAAACTCAGTCGTCATTTCATGTTTAGAGAGTCTGAAAAGAACTAAAGAAGAATCCAACGGTCCTTTTTCATAAAGTTAGCCTCATCGCCCGAAAAAGGGTAAAACAACGCGGGAGAGGACTCTTCCAGTCATGATTGCCTGGAGTATTCCTTTTTCGTAATTAGTGCCCCTTGGTCTGAAAAAGGGGTAAACTATCACCAAGAAGACGACCATTCAAATACTTTGACAAGCGTGAATGCGACAAGTTCGCTTGGCGATCTTTTCAATTTTAGGGAGTCTAAAAATGGCTTAACTATGGACTCCGGGGGGTGTCCTTTTCCGTGGAAGTTTAACGAGCCTGAAAAGGTGATAAATCATAACTCGGTACTTGTTCTCATAGTTATGTGAGTACGAGAACAAACAAAGAGTAAACTCATCCTCATGCAATAATTACGACTAACCAAAAATAATAATGACAAAACATTGAAAGGGGGTGTTCATACCTGTAGTTACTGTTGGTAATGTGAAAAATGACACAAAAAGACCACTTTACGACTCTTGTACACTAGAAAAAGTGTCAAATAGCCCCAAATATAATGACAAATAGTCAAAACTATAGTAAATGGCCCAAAAGCATCAAAATATTTGAAAAGGAATATTCCATTCTACTTATAAATAGAAATATGGGCCAAAAATAGAAACATTGTTCAAATTGCCAATTTGGGTGGAGAAGTACCAATTTGGAGCCAAAAATTCTTTTGCCGATTTCGGGATCTACGATCCACCATTTCACCAACTGTCCAGACCAGGTAGGCCTAAATCTCATCCAACAACTTTGTAGTGGTTCACTTTTTGATTTTTTGTTCATTTTTTGAGTTTTTGGGTGGTTTGTGGATGGGCCATTATTCCCTCAGCTCGTTGCAAGTGGCCCTTTCGGGACTTGCGACGAGTCTGGGTTGTCGCAAGCCTCAAAAACGCAACCTGTGATGACGTCGTGCTGTACCTGAAGGTACGGTGCAACGGCGGAAACCCAAATCCCAAACACAAAAACTAATCCAAAAAATGAGCTTGTGAATGCTGAGGAAGGTCCTAGCGGGGTTTAATTGCTCCTTTTGGCAAGTTACTAGCAAGCAAAAATGGTATTGGAGTGGCAAGATAGAGAACATGAAGTGGAAGATGAGCAAGCTGCAAATGATCCACAATGTGTGGAAGCTTTGAGAAACTGTGGGTTGCTCAAATTCTTCGAGATACAGGGGACGAGATCCTAGATCCCGTTCCTGACACACATGCTCCAGAGTTGGGATGCGGCCCAACAATACTTTGTGATAGGTGAGCATATCCTCACAATTGACATTGAGGATATCTACTTTCTGACTGGTTTGTCCTGAAGAGGGGACACTGTACATCTTACTGGGACACGGGCCAGTGATCGTACAGTTGAGGACATGGTGTCGTAGCACTGCATAGCTACTTCTCGTCCTTCCAGCGGGAAGATACTCATCAGAGATGTGGTTAGTCATCCACTGAGGACCATACTGCTCACTATTACTAGGGTGGCGGGTAGCCAAGCTCCACATACAGCTACCTGGACTCAGATGTTGTATGCAGAGGATTGTATGTCCCCCATGGTTTTCAACTGGTGCGAGGGTCTCCTCGCCAACATCCGAGCTCAGCTGACCAAGTGTCGGCGCGGGGAGCTCAAGCAGTTTGGATACGGATCGATCATAGTATCGTTCCTCTTGGAGCAGGTTCCTCTCTTGCGCCCACAGTTGGTACTGGTTGACAAGGATCCGAGAGATCCTCACATGCTCAGGTGGGTAGAGGTGATGACCCGCCATGGTGGGGGTCCCATCATTAGTTTTGGTCCCGAGTTCTTTAGTTGGCTGGAAGGCCAGTTACTTATGGTTGAGGAATTTCCATATGGTGGTACAGACTTTCAAGAGGATCCCGACTTAGTGCTTCCAGAGGGTGCAGCATGGGGTGATATCGGTAAGAACAAAACCCTCGTATTTTTAGTTTTGTATATTATATCATTCTTTTGATGTAGTGCTGACAAGTACGTAATATGTGTGTGCAGATGTGGGCCCCATGCGACCAGTAGGTCTCTCCCTTTTGGCGAGGAGAGACAGAGGTGGGGAGGCAGTAGTTCCTACAGGTGCTCATGCCGCCATCGAGGAGATGGAGGAGGTGTATCGAAACCTATCCCAGCTGATCGTGGAGGTACTTGAGCTAGATATCGATGACCTACCGAGGCCCATGCAGAGATTTGGAGTTGGAGCATCCATGTGCTTCAACTCCTTACTCCACAAGGTGGCTCGTACTGTAGACTGCTTTCTCACCCAGTGATAGAGAGCTATTAGAGCTAGGGTTGGTGTATGGGTCAGGTCTCAGGCCTGATGGCACTACTATACTTGTACTAAGAGCTTAGAGGCCTCAGCTTTTGTACTTACTGAAAGATATGATGCTTCATATTTTTGTAGAGACTCACTGAAAGCCATCGTGCTTCATATTTTGTACCAGCACTACTTTTATATATATATACATTATTGGTGGTTTATACATTATGTGTTCTTCAAATGATTAGTGATGTGATCTTGTTCATATATTTGCTTCTGTACATTATATTTACATGTCGTGAATGCTTTTACATATTATGAGTATTATGTGTGTACCATGTACCATTCCATAATGAAATTGGCCATCGAGTCAGCAACTGTGTTTAACTCTCGTGGAATGTGCAGGTATTGAACAGATTCAAAGGACCTTTCCAGGAGATGTACTCGTTTGAAGAGACAGAGTAAGATGGGATCACGGATGGCGTACATCCAATTCAGATGGGAAACCACTAATTGAGAATCCATGTGGATGACAATGTGGTTCATACCCAAGGAAATGGCATTAGCTATGGTTCCGATTATTGCCTGATATTCTGCGGCATTGTTGGTCACAAACCCTAGGAAACTTCCTCCTGAGCTAATGAGCTCACCTGTTGGGGAATATAGTACCTAGGCTACCGAAGCAAGGTTACGGGTATGCCGGCTGGCGCCATCCACGAATCTATAGCATGTTGCCATCTGCACACACAGACAGAACATGGTATGAGAAGCGGAAACAAGATCAAAAGACACTTGAAAAGAAAATGCGTCACACTACACAAAAACACACCATGTACAGTATATACAAGCAAATCTATGCATGAGGGATCAAGCATAGTATCTCGTTAGGTAAAGCCCATTGCGGGGTTCACCCAAAGAGATTCCATCCTAATCTTCAATCTCATAAGCACCTTTTTCCAACAAACGTTTTATAACATAAGGTCCATGCCACATGGACTCGAACTTCCCTGCTCCTAGTTTGTCATGCTTCTGATCATAAGTGAGGACCAGATCACCCTCGTTAAAGATACAAGGTTCAACTAACTTATCGTATTGGGCCTTGATGCGTTTATTTTGTGCTTCATTACCAAGAGCGGCATCGCGGTGAGACTCGTCAAGTTTCGCTAAGTGCAAGAGACGTTCTTCCTCAGCAGTAGTGCTAGGAAGGAGTTCGACAGCGAGTTGTAGAGACGGAATTTCGCACTCTATCGGAAGGACAACCTCCAATCCATATACCAATTGGAAGGGAGTGAAGCCTGTGGTAGTTTTGACGGAAGTTCGGTAGGCCCATAACGCTGAAAAGATCATGTTGTGCCAATTAGACTTATGTGTCCCTACCATCCTTTGGACCATAGTTTTCAAGACCTTGTTAATGGCCTCGACCTGTCCATTGGATTGTGGGTAGTAGGGTGTTGAATTTTCATGGCAAAAACCCAACCTTTTGCTCAATTCATCAACCATATGGTTTTGAAAGTGAGAACCATGATCGGTAACAATTTCCTGAGGAACTCCGAACCGCGCTATTATATGATTGAACATGAAGAGTGTCACGGTTTTTCCATCGTTCTGGTATGTAGGCATAGCTTCGGCCCACTTTGTGAAGTAATCCACAGCTACAATGTTGTAACTATGCCCCCCAGCTAAGGAATGCTTACAATGCATAAAATCAATGCCCCATTTTGCAAATGGGCCAATGGCAATAACCAGATGTAGTGGGGCGGGATGAGTGCGCTTCTTCGTATGGAAGTGTTGGCAAGGAGGACATTTTTTTACGGCCTCAATACAATCTTTGAAGATAGTAGGCCAAAAATATCCCACGCGCAAAATCTTCTAGGATGTAACCATCCCAGAGAGATGACCACCACATGCCCCAGCGTGACAGTCATTCAGAATGCGTTCAGCCTCATCATGAGTGAGACAACACCTAAGAATTGAATCAACGCCATGACGGTACAAAGTATCATTGATGATTAAATAATACTTTTCATGGTGACGAATCTTACGATGGTCGTCGCGAGAAAGTTGAAGGTTGAAGCATTGGGTTTGAAGATATAACAGGATATCTCCATACCACGAATCAGTCGTATTGATGAGAAACAATGATTCATCCAGAAAGGAGTCATTGTGCTCAACTTCTGCATCAGGACGGGGAAGCTCGGCAAAAACCAAAGACTTCTTAGACTTGGCTTTCTCGAAAAGAAGATCAAGTTCTTGCAGTATCACGATTCAGCGTAAATACTTGCCCCCAAGCACCTGACGTGTCAGTACGTAGTACATGGGGTTCGAGTCGGCGATGATAGTGGTGGTGCGGAGCAAGATGTAGTGATGGAACTTTTGGATGGCAATGACTGCCGCGAAAGCAAGTTTTTCGACATGTGAATATCTAGTTTCAGCGTCAGCCAGACCCTTACTTGCATAGTATATCACATGTTCCTGGGCATTTTGATCCTCCTGTACCAAAACCATGGCGATAGTGGTAGCAGAAGCGGTGAGATATAAGATGTAATCTCGATAATAATTAGGCAGTTGGAGCACAAGGGCATGCGTGATGGCATATTTGATACTATCGAAGGATTTTTGAGTTTGATCGTCCCAAATGAACGTGACGTCCTTCTTGAGCAGTCTCATATAGCTCTGAGTCTTCTCTGTGAAATTACAAACAAAACGTCGTAAATAAGTTGCCTTCCCTTGGAGACTTTGAAGTTTTGTCACATCAGTCGACGGTGGTAGGTTGCTAATGGCCTCCACCTTTAAGAGATCAATGCGGATCCCATCCTTCGAAACGATAAATCCTAAGAGGCATCTGGACTCAACGCAAAAGATACACTTATGAGGATTTAGACGGATATTGTACCGTCTGCATCTGAGGAAAATGGCCATTAGATGATCAATGTGGAACTTGCACTGCTTTGAATGAGTAGGGAGATCGTCTATGTAGGGTTCCACAAAGTCCTTGATATCTTGGAAGGCGTACGACATAGCCCGCTGAAACGTGGCACTAGCATTTTTAAGGCCAAATGGGAGCTTGCGATAAGCGAATGTACCCCATGGGCAGATGAAAGTTGTCTTATGTTGGTCGGTCGGGTTGATCTCAATTTGGTTGTAACCAAAAAATCCATCCATGAATGAGAAGATGACGCTTCCGGCACAGTTGTCGATGATCTGGTCGATGAAGGGGGTTGGGTAGTTGTCTTTTGGACAAGCCCAATTAAGGTCCCGATAATCAACACAGACGTGAATGGTGCCCTACTTTTTGTTCATAGGAATGACGTTTGAGACCCAATCTGTCAATGGGAGAAGATATATAAAGCCAGCCTTTAAGAGCTTTTCAATTTCTACCTTTATTGCCGCAGTCTTCCGGGGGTGTACCGGTCGCAACTTTTGACATACAAGTTTGATGTCAGGATAGGTTTTTATTTTGTGAGAAACAATTGTGGGGTCTATCCCAGGCATCTCCTCATAGGACCAAGCAAATACGTCTTGAAATTGCTTGAACAAGGGCATGCTAATAGCAATTTCTTCAGGGGAACACTTCTGGCCTATGCGAATGTGTTCCACTATACCAGGTTTCACCAAGATGTCTATCGGGGTGGTTGGCTCAATGTTGGCCAAGCTTCCCTTTGTGTCCATAAGACATGTAAGAATGGGGGATCGAGGGTATGGGAAGATATCCGGCGAAAAGAGGGTATGGATGTTTCTCTCTATGTATTCGAAAAGAGGAAGAAAAGATGACCTATGGTGGAGATCATCCCACGGACTGTTGTCAATATTCATTACTTCCATGATGGACTTGTCGGAATGAAAAGTCCAAAGCAACAGATCAGGTAGAGAGGACATCCTTCGTAAAGAACAATATGGGGAGGCCATGGTTAAATGGTCTTCCGGCGCTGATTGGATAGCCTCATAAATACGTTCAGCGGGTGAAAGAGGCATCATATCTCCAAGTAGGAGTGTTGTGGCTTCATCCAGTACAAGCCAAGCATCGTTAGAGTGAGATAAAATCTCAATGGAGATCATGTTCACCATAGCAACATGATTAGGGGGTCTGCGGCTAGAAAAATGCCCATGAGAGAGGAATCTTTCAAAAGGCCAACCCCTACACTCTCATATTGTTTTGACATTTGTCCAAAGGAAGGAACATGGTCACCAGGATGAGTAGTGGTGTCCGGTGTACAAAAATCTAGTTAGTCGATAGTAACAATTCGTCCTTGGTGAGGGAATTGTACTATGCAGAAGACTGAAGAGGCTACTGCCTGCATGGTGTAAAACCAATTGTGACCAAGCAAGAGTTTATAATCTAATGGGGCCAAGACCACGTCCACGTTAATGGTTATGGTATTTCTGCCCAACTCAACTGCAAGAGCTTGTAAGAGCCCATGAGGTTGAAAGCCATGCTCATCGAATGCTTTCAACGTGGTAGGAGAACGATTCAATTCGGGGGAGCCAATGGCTCTCCAGCAGGCGATCGACATGGTAGAAGTGGAGGCACCTTCATCTAGAAGAGTGCGATGGATAATCTTCCCAGCAACGTTCGCAGAAACTTGGAATGCGAGCTGGTGTGAGAGCCTCGACTTAAGGTTGTCAAGTCGGAACATGATGGTATTCAAGGAATCCAGGTCGACTGCACCAATGGCTGCAAGGAGAGTTTTGCGTTGATTAGGAAAATTCTGCAAAACTTCCAGGGTGGACATGGCATAAGGAGCTTGGGCCAAGTCCTCTACGATATTTTAATTTTGTGCCACTCAAGCATTAGGATTGAAAACAACTTTTTGAATCGTACTCTTGGGCGGATGCAATATCGAATCTAAAGAGGGTCTCTCTATGGTGAGAGAAGTCGAAGTTATAGTGACATCAGTTAAGGATTCATAAGCTTTTTCAGTATTACTTCCAGTGGGTTCCTTTAAAGGGACCGGGTCGTAAGATCGCAAGCGAGTATTTAAATTAATCATCTCATTACGCAACATGAGAACATGTGCGGTATTGGATGATTCCCCCTGGGCTGAGGGGGTTTGAGCAATCATCTGCTGGTTCTGAGCGGGAAAAGGATCATTGAGGACTGTGAGAGTTGGTTTACCCTTAAGAAACTTTTGCACTTCGTCTCTATAGGGACACTCCTTGGCGAAATGGTCATCTCCACACAGTAAACAAGGATATTTCAGTTTTCATTTCTGCGTGGAATCGTCAGGAGTGCTCTTTTGTTCCTACTAGGTAGAAGAATTTTCAGATTTCCCCCTGTTCTTCTTTTTGCCATTAAACTTCTGAGATGAAGCTGATTGAACAGAATTCACCTCTTCAGTTATAGCAGGAGCGGTCGACTTGGTGGTGTTGTGGCTAGCCTGAGCCGTTCATGGGGAAGACCCTTGAAGGTTGGATGATCCAACAGTGCTAGAAGCAAGCTCGGTGTTAAGGGATCCAATAATTCCATCGGTTTGGGGTCCCTTATGCGGTTTCATGGGGTCATTAACATCATGGGGTGTGTTAGGAAGAATATTAAACAAAGTGCCAAATTGAGTGTAGACCAATTCTAATACATGGGCACTCGCAATGGCTTGTTCTTCAGTGACAACACCACTCATGGTGACATATTTTTCTATGGTGGGAATGAGCGATTTTGTAAACCAGTCTGCTAGGATCTGATCTAGAATAAGTGCTTTAATGAGACGTCATCTCCTTTGCCACTCATGGATGTGGTCCAAAATGTGAGTGGCGGTATTCTGACGAAGCGAGGTTAAAAGCTCGGTACCAGTCTCATACCGTATAGGCAGCTGGAAATGTGTCAAAAAATTCATAGCAAGAGAGCCAAAATCAGGAAAAGAGTGCAGTGGCAACTCAATGTACCACTTGGAAACTAAACTAGTGAGAGTCCTTTGAAACAATCTAAGATGAATTGAATCGTCCATTAAGGAATTGGATGAACACCATAAGTGGTTTGTCATCACGTGGTTCTTGGGGTCTTCACCCGGCTTGCCGTCAAACTTGGGGATATCAGACGGAAGTTTCACTGGAATTGGCAGCCAGTTAGATTCGTGATAAATAGGATCGTTGGTTAACCTGGATAGGTCAGGCAGGTCCAAAGTAGCCAAAAAGGGCAGCTGTGGGTTAGGCTGCACGTATTGATAATACGGATAAGGCGTATAAGGACCAGATTGACCATAAGGGGTACGAGGATAAAACTGACTGTAGGGGGGTGTGCCGCTCGGACCGTAAGGAGGTCCACCACCATAAGGTGGTCCATTCCAATAAGGTGGAGGTCCACCTCCACCTCCAGGAGGGGGTGGAGGTCCGCCACCACCACCGGGAGGAAGTGGGGGTCCATAACCGTAATAAGGTGGCCCACCACCACCTCTGCCTGGAGGGGGTGGTAGACCATTTTTTCCGCTAGATGGATGGGGCCCCCCACCACCTCCGCTGCCGGAAGGATGAGGGATTCCACCACCATAGTAATTAGGTCCTCCACTGCCTCTGCCTAGAGGGGGTGGTGGACCACTTCCGCCACCCGAAGGGAAATGTCCTCCTCCACCATGATAGGGTGGTTCCCCATCGCCTCCGCCTAGAGAAGGTGGTGTACCATTCCCGCCAACTCCGGAGGGGTGAGGGGTGTTGTAGTTAAAATGAGGTGGGCCTCCACCAATGTTAGTTGGAGGTCCAACGCCTCCAACAGGAGGTGGGGGAGGGCAGATCGGGGGTGGTGGTACTTGCGGGACAATCGGTTGGGGTCTGTGTTGCAATGCAGGTTGTTGCCCCCATAGAGTGTAAGGATTCCTGGGGTAGGGTACCCCATATGGAGAGTTTCCAGGATTAGGTTGGCCCGACACAGGGTTAACAGAACCTGGATACGCTTGACTCCATGAGGGTTGAGTTACATTTGACGACCCTCCAACATGAGATAATCCCGTGGTGGATGGTCTAGCGGATTGGGACGGTCCAACGGAAGGCCCATTGGGGTTTCCACTTCCTATGTTCTAGTTAGGAAACAGGGGTTGCCACCCAGCCACAATAGGTTGACCATTATTCAAAGGTTGAACCAACGTAGGTTGTTGACTAGCTACCATGGTAATAACATTACCAATAAGATAATCCATGGGAATGGAATGCCCTCCCCTTGAATTTTGAGGTGGGGGAGGAACTGGTAAAGTAACTACGGTAGTGACAGGTGTGTTGGACTGTTGTCCTTCCATCGGTTGGTTCACTTGAGGTACAGGACTGGACTCTTGCGAGGGTTGACCAGTCTTGTTAGTGGTCACGTGGTGGGGTGGTTCAAGTGATCCGAAAGATATCGGATGAACTGGGATGGGTTGGTAAGGGGGTAGCGATGGGTCTTGAACCCTCCGTCGGAGACTTGAGTGCCGGAACTCTTCATCCATGGAACGAAAGTGAGCCAATTGGCCACAAAAGTAAGCTAAAGTGTCTTCTAGAGTAGTTTCACCACATGAGGATGAGATGACAAAATGAGCCACTGCGTGGTCTGTAGAAGATGTCCAATAAGTTGTTGAAGGACTAGCAGCTGCAGTAGGGTTGCCCTGGGGTTGGTTTATCCATTCCAATGATCCAGGTTCTCCCGGGATGACGAGAGGAAGGTTTCATGAAGTGGGGGTGTGTGCTTCTTCATCCTGCATGGGATGAGAGGCAGGTGAATCCAGAGAAGCTTGTGGAAACAAAAATCCTCCAACATTCAATGTGGGGTTCTCCACTTCAATAACTACGGCTGCATTATCCTGATCCATTCTTACCCTCGAAATAACCTCTGTATTAAGGGGATATTCGGGTGGTAAGTTCAAGATCCTACAGGACCTTATCCAAGGAAAATCTGCTAGAGTATCAGGAAAATCAGCCAAAAAAGGCCGAAACAACGTTTCTCCTAAAGGTATGCTAAAAGAAAAGCAGTCCAGAAAAACCTACTCAAACTAAGGCAACAAGCAGACTTATGTGACAGAGTGGATTCAAAATTCTACAACCTCACGAGATTATCAAGGAATCTCAAACCGCGATATACTGCAGGGTCCAACAATATGACGCGACAAGGAGGATTGGGACTGTACCCTTGCCTGCATACCCGATTACCTGGACAGTACGTGCATGCTAATCTCCCCGAGTGCTGTTCTCGGTGTATTGCTTTGCCAAGATGGCCAAATGGTTAACTCGGTTGGTTTCAGGAATCCTAATGGTGTCTCCCAATATACGCAAGGTATGTGGGAGCTAAAATCCGTAGTGGTGTTGTCTAATGCACAGTTGTTGGCACGAGACCTTCCGATATACGTGTCGAGTACATGATACACCCTTCGATGTACGCCAAGTACAGATTATGGTACTTGGTGGGTACGTGAAGGAGCTCGATATACCGATGTACGTGGAAGACTACAATACCCACAGACTACAGTGCTAGCAAATAACGACAGCGGCCACGCTTAACGGTTCCTGAACACGTCTCTAACTTACACACAAGTTGCTAAAAATTTTACCTAGTTCTACCGTTAATTTTATCTTGGATGGTTAGGTAAATGCATGAGGTGAGTACATAATCGGAAGCATAATGAAAGCCCTAACTACATGCACGAAATATTCTTTTCTTTCAATGAATTCTAGCTATGGTAAGGAGAAATATTTTTTCCAATGATATTGCCAAAACAAACTCAATGCAACACAATTCCCAATGCAAACAAATTTGACAATGAAAGTATTCTTTTCCTTTTCATCGAAACACAAAAGTACACAACACTACTAAACCAAATCAAAACAACTTTTTTTCTTTTCTTCTTCTTTTCAAAGTAAAATGACCCTAAGTGATGAAAAGAGAGGATTCTGAAATGAAATATGCAAGCTTTTCAATTTCAATTTCAATGATTCTAAAAGCAACAAAAGTTAAAAATGCATCTATCTTTCCTTAGCATGGAATCAATTTTGCAAAAATCGAAGTGTACTTTGATCCTTTCAAGAAAATGAGCAATTCATAATTCAAGAAAAACACAATAGATCATACATTCATTCAACTTTTCCAAAATATAAGCAAGAATTTTCCAATGCACAATGATCTTTCTTCAATAATTTTTTGAGAAACAAAGGGAAAGAAACACTTTTAATCTTTTCAATGGATGCATCAAAGAATAGACTCAATAACAACTTTGCTTTCAGATCTAAATGACTGAAAAGAAAACACTACTTGCAGCACTCATAGATTCAGAAAACTCAAGAAAAGACAGGCACTCAACCAAGCTGAAAGACACACTTAACTCAAAATCAACCAGTAGCAAGCAAAGCTCAAGACAAATGTAAATGAGGTCTGGAAGTTGATCCAATGTGCTAATCAGATCAGGGATGGAAGGAAGGGAATGCAGGAGTGAACGGATGAAGGTGGAGGAGACAAAGGTATCCACCACTATCGGTTTCAAGCTTGTCCAAAACGGAACCCAAAATCAATCCAAATGAAACCAAACTCTCAACACACAAATCATAAATGAGGTCTCCGGCCAGATCTTGCAGCATAGAGAGAGTTCACACTATCATATGAGAGGATGGATGCCTGTATGCCAACTTTTGACAGATCAACACACTTTGTCTTCATACATAGTGCGACGTCACAATTTACCTTCACGGGAGGTGTGATGATGTCGTAGTATACTAATGCAAAGGCTGCGATGGGTGACTAACAAGTGAAGAATAAGAGCTCATAATGGCATAGTGTCACTTTGTTTTCACTTCCCAGGTGCGACAGGCGAGTTCTGGATTCAAAAATGAATCAGATCTCTTAATGATAGACCATAAACAAACTTGGAACTAAGTTGTATGGACTCAGAGGAAGAAGATCAGAATCTTCAACGTGAAGATCTGAAAGTGAATGGAAAAATTGATAAATAGGCTTGTGTCAAGCAATCTACTGAAAATGACTTCCAGATTTAATGACTACTAAACAAAACAAACATTACTCCCCAACGGAGTCGCCATATTTGTTACCGGACAATCCACTCGAGCGGGCGCGAGCCGGATCTCCCTAGCTCAATGCAAGTCTAGAACAAATAGAATAGACTACAAACATGTTTCCTAGATCTACTTAAGGACCAAGTAGTAGATGTCTTACTTCTTTGATTCGCTATCCTTTCTCCCGGATGTTGCTCCACGTCCCACGGTTGTTAGATCTAAGCTGTAAGACCTGTCAAGACACAGAAAAGAGAAACGAGTAAAGAGCATCTATACAATAAGCGATCTATGTAAACAGTTAAGCAGGTAAACAACACAACATCATTACACATAAGAAAGATATTTGTGGAAAGCATTTGTATTACTGTAAAAAGAGGAGTACATGATAGAGATATAGGACTACAACCAGAGACTTAACGTAACATCCCTTCTCCGACCAAGCCAATTGCCATGTTCTTCCGAAGAAGTATGAGTTCTCCAAGAGGTGAGTGAAGATGTCTTAAGAGATATTTCCCCAGCATGTAAGCACTATAGGCTTCCTCCTAAGATAGATTTCACCAGCATGTAGATACCATAGCCTTCCTCCTAAGATAGATTTCACCAGCATGTAGATACCATATCCTTCCTCCCTTTGGTATGGGAGTGAGCCTCACTTATATAGGACTAAATGGATAGGGTATGGATAGGATAGGTTGAGAAAGGATAGGAGAGAGATAGGGGATCTTCCCAAAGAGTTAGGGGTCGAGTAACAGCTCTCCTAGAGGTCAGGGATAAGCCCCCAAATGAGAAAGTTTCGAGAAGGATCTTGAATAAGCTATTTTTTCCCATTAACAGACCTCATCGCACCCTATAGTGGATTAGACTATGACGTCGCATGTTGCTAGTGTGAAACCTGGATGACCCTTCAGAACCCAGCACAAATGAGTACAAACCCTCCCAGGATTATTATTAGTCCAAGTATATTCAGGGGTGTATACACTGAATCTGATGATGAGTAGATTTTGGGTGTAACAAAACAACAAGCCGATCAGCACCATTTTGAGCGCACTTTTCACACAGTTGATATGGTTATTCTTCGTCTACAGCCTTCCAAGCAACCCTCCTTGAAACTCACAAGGCGTTAGTGGCCCAGAATGTAACCCGAGGATGCTACAGGGGAACCACTCCTTCAGATTCTGCATCAATTTCCACATCTAAAGCTTTGAGGACAAATATTTTTCTAAGGGAGAGGGGATGTTAGGAACCCATGTAAACCCTTCTATTTACCTTGTTTGTATATTGTTGTTGGATGCATATGCTTTGTAAGTCATCCTATAGTATTTGTTGATCCATAGTTTGTCTTATTGTTGTTGGATGCATATGCTTTGTAAGTCGTCCCATAGTAATTGTTGATCCATAGCTTGTATTAGCCCATGGTTTGTATTGACACATGGTATTGACCCATGGTATTGGTGCCTAGACTTAGTATATAAGTTTTTGTTGAGACCAATGAAGGCACCGTGAAGTTATTTGTATTGAGCTTGCTCAAAGGAGGTTGCCCCCTCGAAGTGGCCTGTGATCAATAAAAGTGATTCTGAGTTCTGTTATTTCTGCTATCTCGTGTAGTTTCGTTAATTAATTGTTGTAGGTTCTTCACAGTTCGAGTTGATTATGACGCATTAGAAGAGTTACCTGAAAATGCAACATATATCTCACATATGCTTAATTCTGTTACTCTTCCCGATATTGACAACGACACAGAATTTGCCATGTTGGAAGGGATACCAGGAGTTGATGACATGTTATATGGTTTACAAACAACTTCTTTTGCATCAAGCCTTCCAAGTGCACATGAGGGATAGAAATTATTAGAGCATGGGAAAATAATCCTAATCCCGATAAAAATAACGCAAATGATGAATCAACTAATGTGCTTAACTGGCCTGGCATTGGCTCATCTTCGATTAACGAGTATAACACTGTTGGATTATTTGATATGGTATTTCCAGCATTGTTCCCTAAAGGAAAGGCTGATTGGTTACAACGACGAATGCAAAATGTCCATCTACATGAGTACGCAAAACATCTTCTCAGATATCGTGATAACAGATTTGGGAGGCACCCTCGCTTCAGATATTTTTTACTAAATATCATAATGAGACATCATGCTCAAGATTCCTCAATAGTTTTTGTCAAAACAAATATTAGTGAACTACCCACAACAATGGAAGAGTTACAACAACATTTACGAAATCTTCCAGATTCAAGGTTGGGAGAAAGATTAATGAGATTTGGAATGGTATTAAGATGTACATGTGCATATTAGAGAAAGTGTCATCAAGACTTATCTGACTTTATTCAACAGATAGGTTTTCCAACAATATTCTTCACACTAAGTGCAACGGATATGGAGTGGCTTGATTTGCATAAATTAATGCCAGGCACAGGTCCTACAGATCCACGTGAAGTGAGAAAATGGCGACGTCAAAATGTAATTGATAATACTCACATCGTGGCACATTATATGCACTTGAGACATACAATGTTTCGAGAAGAGGTTTTTGAACATTTTCATCAGGAAACAGATTATTGGAGTCGCTATGAATGGAAACATTGTGGATCTCCTCATGTCCATGGGTTTCTTTGGTTAAAAAATGCTCCCAACATGGACACTCTGAATTGGGATGATCCTAGCAATGTTATATCTGCAAAAAATTATTTCAACAGATGTGTGCATACAATAAATCCACGTGAGGGACATCAACGAAAGATTCAAATTGGAGATAATGTAGATGATCATCCTTCTGTAAAAGGAACAGAAAAAATATTTCATTCAGATCCAATGATTGATTATGAAGAAATTCTTAAATGTCTTGAGCATCATATTACCTGCAATGAGAGAATTTGTCTTCGAAAGAAGGGAGGAAAAATGGTATGTTAGTACCACACACCATGGGATCTATATGACCAGTCAAAACTTTACATTGATGAACAAGGAGAAAAAAAGTATGAACCTAGATGAAATGATGACAAAGTGAATACACACAATCATGAAACACTAATGATGTGGAGGGCTAATATAGATTGGCAACCTGTACTTTCCAAGTGCGTGGTTATTAATTACATAGAAAAATATGTTGCTAAATCAGAAAAGGGATCTGAAACTTTCCACAATATGTTGATGTGGGTCTCTTCTATCCAAAATCTGAACAAACTAGTAGCACGTGCATATAAAAGTTTGTTGTGTGAATCCATTGTTGATAGGGACATTGGTGCACAGGAGACATGGCATTTGCTTCTAGAGCTTCCTTTTTCAGAATGTAGCCATCGTTTTGTGGTTCTAAATGTTGGTATGAAGGTTTTCAAACAAGTACAAGTTGATACATATAATGTTGACAATGATAATTCTATGATTGATGCATAAACTAAGCGACCTGAGAATATGGAGCAACTTACATTTATAGATGTTGCAAAATATTGGTCATATGGAAAACATCGACAGGGGGGAAAATGGTTACCATGAATTAATGCATCTATTGTACGTGTGTTTCCTAGATTTAACTTTATTCCTAATCAAAAAGATGAGAAGTTTGTCAAATTATTTTGGCTTGAGTTGGTTTTGTACAAGACATTTCGTGACTTTCGAAAAGACATAGGCCACACATATGATGAAATAGTATAGAATTGACAAAATTTTCAATATATACCTTGGCATGTTGATCACAAACCTGTGCCTATAGATGCTCAAGTTGAATCTGAAGAAGAAGAAGAACATCCAAATCCACAAAGAGATTCTGGGTAGCATGAATGGGAGATCATATGTGGATTATATAAAAATCAATTTATAAATTATAATGAGTTTGAGATGCTTGGACATATGGATCTCTATCGTATGAATGATTGGAACACTGCTTTTGTAGATGAAGAGACCTCGATTCGTGCAATTCATTTCATCTCTGATATGCGAAAATTGAAAAATATTTCTACTAATCAACATGCAAAGTCTTACTCAACTGATAGTTTGGGGGAAAAGCAAAGAATAGCATATGATGTTATCCTTGAGCATTATAGAACGGGTGTTGATCCACTACACATGATAATCCAAGGAATTGCAGGTACCAGAAAGTCATATTTGATTGGAGCCATTAAAAATGCACTTGAAAATTTCTCACATCCAGGGAAAAGTCCATTACTTCTTCTAGCTCCTATAGGGGTGGCAGCTTTCAACATATCCGCAAGAACAGTTCATTTTGCACTTCATATACCGATCAAAGAAAATGATCATTTACGAGGACCAAGTTTAATTAACTTACACGAAGATTTGAGGAATGTTAAATATATTTTGATCGACGAAATGAGTTTTATTGGAAAAAATCTATTAATCAGAATAGATTCAAGACTTCGCCAAGCCTTCCCAGAAAATGATAATATACCTTTTGGTGGAAGATCAATTTGATAATTTTAAACCTTAACAATGCAGTAAAAAATCATACATATTCTTAACCAATAACAAAAAATACACAATGGCACATGCATAACACAGAGATTTTCACCTGGAAACCCTTAACCGGGAAAGAACCAGCAAAAAATAGAGCCGCACAACTCTTTTCATTATATTTTTTATTAACCATTTACAATACAATATATGGTATTCACAGCATCTAAAACCCTAATTTGTTTACCCAACATTAGGTTATAACCCTAATCCCTTTACTGGGATTAGATAGAATATAATGGGCCGAAACAACAAAAAAGCAAAAAACAACCCAAAATTTGTTTTCGCTCCACGCGGACTCCAGGGGCCTAATATCCCCCTCCATGTCGTTTCAGAACCTAGTGGTCCGAAATGAAAGGGGGGGGGCTTGGTGGGATACCCCCCCCCCTCACCCCCCCCTCTTGTCGTGCCCGACATAGGCGAATCACTACTCGGGAGGGGATCGTGGTGTACACGAACCCACCATGTGAAGAGATATAACACACCAAACATTCTTCCACTTTTTGTTCTCTTCACATACAAGAGAAATTTATGACTTCAATAGTCTAGGGCAACAATTCCCATGTTCTCTTTACACCAAGAGAACTTATGAGTACTCACAGACTTTGTCAAAGAGTTTGCAACATTTTCCAAAGTATCAGCCTTCTCCAGAAATACTTTTTGTTCAACCATGTCTCTGACGAAATGGTACTGCACATCAATGTGCTTTGTCTTCGAGTGATAAGCAGGGTTCTTTGCCAGAAAGATTGCACTTGAACTATCACATCCTATCTTCACTGCATTCTGAACACAACCTTTGCAACCATACATCTTCCTTACTTGCATGGGTAGCTGCCATGTATTCAGCTTTTGTAGTTGAGAGTGCAACTACAGCCTGTCTTCTACTCATCCAACTAATTGCTCCTCCAAATAGTTTAAAAACATAGCCACTTGTAGATCTTCTGTGATCAAGATCTCCAGCCTAGTCAGCATCAGCAAATCCTTATATATCTATCTCTCTGTTTAGTCTGGGTCTTCCTTGGTAGCTGATTGCAAAATTTGTAGTGCCACGCAAATACTTGAAGACCCTATTTACTGCAGTCCAATGTTCCTTTCCTGGTTTTGACATATATCTGCTCAAAAATCCCACTGCATGAGCTATATCTGGTCTAGTACAGACCATAGCATACATCAAACTGCCAACAACACTAGCATAGGGAACATGAGACATGTCCTCTACCTCTTCTTGTGTCTTGGGACACTGTTCTGCAGATAACTTTACACCTATAGGAATGGGCACCTTCACTGGTTTGCTTTCCTGCATATTAAACCTCTTCAGTATTGCCTCAACATATTTTCTCTAATTCAACCAGAGTTTCCTGTTTTCTTGATCTCTTTTTATTTCCATGCCCAAAATAAAATTTGCAGCACCAACATCTTTCATGTCAAATTCAGATGACAACTGATTTTTGACATCCTTAATGATTTCCTTGTTGTTTCCAATTCGCAACATATCATCAACATACAATATCACATAAATAAAATGATCACCAATTATTTTGAAATAAACACAGTGATCATCTTTGCTTCTTGAGAAGCCAAGTCCCAGTATATAAGTATCAAACTTTTGATACCACATTCTTGGAGATCGTTTCAGTCCATAGAGGGACTTTTTCAGCTTACAGACAAGCTCCTTTTTACCTTTCACCACAAACCGTTCTGGTTGCTTCATATAGACTTATTCATTAAATTCTCCATGTAGGAATGTCGTCTTCACATCCATATTCTCTACTTCAAGATCAAAAGCAGCAGAAATAGATAAAAGAAATCTAATAGAAGTTAATTTTGCAACAGGTGAGAAAATCTCACCAAAATCGATGCCCTCAATTTGGTAATAACCTTTTGCTACTAGTCGAGCCTTGTACTTCTCCACTTTACCTGCTGCATTTAACTTCTTCTTGAATACCCATTTGCTTCCTTCTGGAAACTCAACCAGATACCATGCCTCATTTTTGTCCAAGGCATCCATTTCTTCCATCATGGCCTTCTTCCATAGTTTACTATCTTCTGAATCCATTGCCTCTCTAGCAGTTCTAGGATCATCATCAGTAATAGATAACACAAAATTAGAGCAAAAATTAGGTGGATTATACCTTTCAGCTTGCCTTCTTACTCGGTCAGATCTCCTCAAGATTGGAGTCTGTAGTTCCGCCTCTTCATCTGATTCAGACTAATCTACCTCTTCATCTGATTCAGACGAATATGGTTCCTCAAATGAACCACCTCTTTCATCCTTAATATCAAACTGTAGTTTCTTTGGATCCTTTTCCTTTGGTGCATCTTCAATCCTGGAAGTGTTTTCAACTTCTCTGAAGATCACATCTCGACTATAAAGTACTTGCCTTTTTGCTGGGTTCCACAGCTTGTAACCTTTCACTCCATCCTTGTAGCCAATGAAGATACATTTTCTGCTTTATTATCCAACTTGCTCCTTTTTTCCTTTGGAACATGCACAAAAGCATCACACCCAAACACTCTGAGATGTGAGAGACAGGGTTTCTTACCATTCCAAGCCTCATGAGGTGTCTTGTCAACTAACGGTGATGTGGGTGTCCTATTTACCAAGTAACATGCAGTGTCAATAGCTTCTGCCCAGAATTGTTGTGTTATCCCTACACCACTGAGCATACTCCTTTCCTTTTCCATCAATGTCTTGTTCATCCTTTCTGCAACCCCATTTTGTTGAGGTGTGTATGGAGTAGTCTTTTTCCTTGCTATTCCACACGTCTTATAGAACTCCTCAAGTTCATTTCCACAGAATTCTCCACCATTATCTATTCTCAACACTTTTATTTTCTTTTCAGTTTGATTCTCTACAAGAGCCTTAAATTCTTTGAATCTATTAAAAACCTCAGATTTCTTACGCAGGAAATAAATCCATGTTTTTCTTGAGAAATCACCTATGAATGAAACATAATACACAAATTTACCTAATGATGGAACAGGCACAGGTCCAAACACATCACTGTGTATTAACTCTAAGATTCCTTTAGCTCTTACAACACCAGATGAGAATCTTACCCGATTCTGTTTACCATATAAGCAATGTTCACAAAAATCAAAATCTAGTGTGTAATCAGACATGCCTTCAGCCATACTTTTACCTTGTAATAGTCGAAGACCCTTCTCTCCAATATGTCCCAGCCTTCGATGCCATAGCGTTGTCTTCTTACTAGAGACAGTAAGGACTCTGTCTCCTTCATTTTTACCCTCAGGAACAATAGTACTGTTACATCCATTATTAAAAGTGCTTCCCAACAACTTGTATAGAGTTCCAATCCAAACTCCCCTCATTAGCACCATTGATCCTCGAACCATCTTGCATGTGTTCTTCTCAAACATAGTTTTCACACCTGCATCATCCATTTTACTTACAGATATGAGGATTCTAGCTGGTTTTGGAATGTGCAGAACCCCGGGAAGAGTTATAACCCTTCCTTCTTTGAGCAGTAGCTTGAACTTTCCTCGACCTATGATTTTCGCCACTGAGTTGTCTCCTAGGAATACATCACCTCCATCATACTTTTCATATTCAGAAAACCACTCCCCATGAGGAGTCATATGAAAAGATGCACCTGAGTCAATCAACCACGAATCATGCTCTGCATGTGTACTTGAAGATGCCAAGTACACATCTCCTCCTTCTTGTATAGATTTTTTCTCATCTGCGGATGGAGCATTATTAGATCCTCTGCTTTTATCAATATTTTTGGATTTACAGTCCTTCTTGTAATGCCCAGCTTTACCGCACTTCTAGCATTTTCATACAAAAGGTCCTGGAGATATAGATCTCCCTCTAGATTTAGATCTGCCACCTAAAGACTTATTTTTAGATCTGTCTCCAGGGCGACCTCTTACAAACAAGGCATCAAATATTAGGTTGGTTGTGTTACTCCTAACAGCTATAACCAGACTATCCCATGAATCTGGTAGAGAGCACAACAAGCTAATACATTTTTCATCATCAGTAATCGTAATACCAACAGATGTCAACTGACTTACCAGAGTATTGAAGGCATTTAGATTCTCTGACACAGAGTCTCCTTCATTCATTCTTAGAAGGTACATTTTCTTTCGAAGAAATAACTTATTTACTAGGGACTTTGACTGATACAAATTTCCCAGCTTATCCCACAGTTTCTTTGCACTATCTTCTCCAGATACGTTCACCAACACCAAATCTGAGAGGCAAAGTCGAATCATGCTCCTTGCTTTTCTTTCTAGCTTATCCCATTCTTCTTTTGCCATACCAGTGGGCATGGTACCCAGATCTACTGTGATCCATTGTTCTCTATCTACCATAAGATCTTCCATCTTGAGCTTCCATAGCTCAAATCTCTTACCGTTAAATTTTTCAATCTCGATTCTAGAAGTGCTCGCCATTCTTTCAACAAAAGAATCACAGGTGCAAAGCTCCCACTGAAACTAGGTTTATCACAGATCCAAGATTGAGCCAAACCCTTGGAATCAAAGGCGTCCCTCTGAACCCAATAATGCTCTCATACCAAATGATAGTTTTAAACCTTAACAGTGCAGTAAAAACTCATACAGATTCTTAACCAATAATAGAAAATACAAAATGGAACACGCATAACACAGATATTTTCACCTGGAAACCCTTAACCGAGAAAAAACCAGCAAAACTTAGAGCCACACAACTCTTTTCATTATATGTTTTCTTAACCATTTACAATACAATATATGGTATTCGCAGCATCTAAAACCCTAATTCGTTTACCCAAAATTAGGTTACAGCGATAATCCCTTTACCAGGATTAGATATAATACAATGGGCTGAAACAGCAAAAAAGAAAAAAACAACCCAAAAATATTTTGTGCTTTGTGTGGACTCCGGGGGCCTGGCGGGCTGCCCCCCTCTCCTGCCGTGCCCGGTGCAGGAGAATCACTACTGGGGAGGGGATCATGGTGTACACGCACCAACCATGTGAAGAGATATAACACACCCAACACAATTATATTGGTCGGTGATTCGGGATAATTTTCACCTATCATGGATAAGCCTATATATGTAGCAGAAGGTATTGCAAAAGAATTGTGGAGCACATTCACAACAGTTGTGACCCTCGATACCGTGTTTCGACAGAATGGACAAAGCAATGAACAAATATATTTTCGTAATTTGTTAATGAATATTAGAGGTGCAATTCCAAGAATATAGGATTGGAAATTACTGATGACTCATACAGATACTTCCTTCCATGCTACAATGAAAAAGTCCTTAGATAAGGTGATACATTTGTTTGCGACAAATGATGATGTAAACTATCATAACAGGCATTTAATAAGAAGCCTAAACTGTCCCATTGCAACCAGTATTGCTACATCTGTAAGAAGCAACTATTCTATGGAAGGAGATGAAGAAGGGTTGGAACTTGAATTACTTATAGCCATAGTAGCAAGGGTAATGCTCACATCAAACCTTTGGACTAATGCAATACTCGTCAATGGTTCTCTTGGAGTTATACAACAAATTGTATATAACCCTGGAAGTTCGCCTCCAGAACCATGCAGATATGTTTTAATAAAATTTGATAATTATGTGAAGGTACCATGGGATGAATCGTTTCCTCAAGTTGTTCCTATTACATCTATCGAAAGAGGTAATAAAAAACAACTTCCAATGAAAATCGCTTGGGGTTTAACAATCCATAAATCACAAGGATTGACATTGGAGAAAGCCACTATTAATATTGGAAAGCAAGAGAGGCAGGGTATAACATTTACAGCAATATCTTGAGTTAAAGATTTGGTAGGTCTACGATTTCAACCTCCATTCTCATATGATCGATATGAGAAGATGTCAAAACTACCAGGTGTGAAGATAAGAAAAGATGAAGAAGATAGATTGAGAATGATCACGATGTGAACCATATTTTCATTTATTTAATCCTTACAAAATTATTTTCTCTATTTTCCAGTTTAATAATTTACTCATACTTATTACTTACATTATGATAATCCTCATAATTCTATCTGTGTTTTCAACTTAACCTGTTCCTTACAATGCTGATCAAACTCCAGTTTTGTGTCACCGCCCATGAATGGAACCAGCCTAGATGCAAATCCTAGGCTCTATCAAGCGTCGAGAGGGATCAAATCTCTCGAGGTGCAAACCTCTTCTCAGGTATTGCACTCAAGGAGATTTTCGAGGAGAGGTTTACACCTCGGGAGATTTGATCCCTCTCGACACTTGATAGAGCCTAGAGCCTAAGATTTGGATCTAGGCTGGTGTATCCAATAAATAGATATTAACATGTTATTTAAAAATAAAACCCTTTAAAAAATCCACTAGATTCAAATTTAATATTGTCCACCCTTAATAATACCCATATCAAGCCTTTACCATTTTTAATTAATAAGATTGAGAATTTTTACATTTTGAGATGGGTCAAAACCCTTTAAAAAATCCACTAGATTCAAATTTAATATTGTCCACCCTTAATAATACCCATATCATGCCTTTACCATTTTTAATTAAGAAGATTGCCTTAAATTATTTTCCCTATTTTGAAAAGCCAAAGTTCTTCATCTTATTCGTGAGATTACATCTAACGAAAATATTGAGCGAGGAAATTATGCTCCTATGAACCCGTTCATTTCTAGGGCTTGTTAAGAGTTTTGCTATATAAAGTACGCGTTCATTCCTAGGGTTTGATAAGAGCCTTGCTATATATAGCATAGTCCTTATTGTATGAAAATATTTTATCCATCATATTAAGCAGGGGGTAGACGAGGATCCGGAGTAATTCCAACGCTTTGTTAGCATCTACCTCGCAGGAAAAGGTGGGTTGTGCTGCATCTCATCCAATCCAATCTGAACGACCTGCAGTGCACGATCGCTTAGCCAAGATAATTTAATAACGGTACGTAATGTTTTTATTTCTCAGAATGTATGGATATATTAAAAAAATGGTTTGTCGTATAAATAAAATGTTTTATTAACCATTGAATTTTAAGCAATTTGAGATCCAATAGTCGCAGCATTCGGAGTACTTATCTTCCCAAAAGATATACCCTTAGGTATTACGGATGGCAATACTTACTCTAAGCTAATAGATCGACATTTTTGTATTGTTCTGTTAGTCATTTACTTACTGTATTTATTAGTCTATTCAAACGGTAAGAAGATAAAATGAGAAAGGAGCACCTGGAAAATTGATCCCCGAAAACAGTAGAGTTCAGGACCGTTGCAACTATGATCCCCGAAAACAGTAGAGTTCAGGACCGTTGCCTGACTATATAAAAGACGGTTTAGCTTGAGCAGGAGGAGGGAGGCGAAATTTAGCAGATGATAGAAAGATCTGAAGTCTGCGTCCTAGCATATAATGAAGAATTCAAATAGTTGTTTTTATTGCGGAGAGAATTCAGTTTAAATGGTAAGAACGCCCTAGATAGTGAATGAGAGGACAGTAGGGAGAGTATTATAGATGGCTGTGGGCCACCAGTTAGGAGAATATTGAAGATAGGTGCAGACCATTACTAATGACTGTAAGGACTGAGATCGTACGACAGTGACAAAAAATGATGAAAGGTCTGTTATTAAGTTTTTCTTTGATTCACTAGTATGTTGTGCATTTTGAGATCACTAGTATTCTGTGGTAAGTGATATGATAGCCTGAAGACGGCCCCAACCCATCAGGGAAGAAGCTACGGTGAGGACATCTGCGTTTCCAGACATGGAGAAGAGGAAGTGAAATGACAACATTTGAAACAAGTTGGTTGCTAAATTTCCAGGTAAGTGTATGACTTTACATTATTTTTTAAATATGAATGGAAGATTTAAAGGGATCAAAGTAGAAGAGAAAATATGTAGGAAAATATGTTGTTGAATTCTGTACTTCAACAATACGGGTTGGGCTGGGCTGGCCTCGACAAAGGAAAAATGAATGAAGGGTTTTGATTCACCCATTTGGAAAGAAATTAGCATGATGAAGATGTGTTTTATATAAGTTTATTTACAATTTAGTTTTAAAGGTGGAAAGGAAGATTTTAATAAGAGAACTTAATAGGAAGAGTGAGGAGTTAAGGGTGAATAACAATTTCATTGGTTTTAAAGGTGGAAAGGAAGTTTTTAATAAGAAAACTTAATAATACAGAGAAGTAACTGTTAATATGAAAGAGAAGGTGATGAAAGTAAGTATTTAGTAATGAGAAAGAGAGAGGAGTTGAGGGTGAATAAGAATTATATGAGAGAAAAGATGATGAGAGTAGTAGGTTAGAAACAAATTCAATGAAAATAAGGTTTTCACATTGATATAGAATAGCCCTAGTATTAGTGTAAAGAAGTTGTGATTGATTGGTAGTTTTATAATGAGTGTTAATGACATTGAATATGGTCTTTAAGGCCACACAAAGGAGTTGAACATGTCCATATAAGGATAAGGAGATAGAAAATATATAAGATAAAATGAAATAATTCAAAAAGAGTTATAGAGAATTTAAGAATGTTGCAGTAATAAAAAAACTATTTAAAAAGAAAGACACTAATATTACAAAAGATTGATTTAAGAAGTTTACAATCCAAAATATATGTAGAGATCTGATTGCTAAATATAATTCTAACTCTTTGATATGATTTTGCAACATCTATACTATTGTTTCTTATCAATTTACTCAATTAATTTACTATCTTCTAAAGGAATTTGAAGACAAAGAAGCTCATAATCTTATATAGAGAAATCTCATTTAAAAAATTGAGATAGTTAGCTCTTATATTGTCTAACATCCCCCCATTAAGAATGAATAGAGGGAATTTATAAAAGCATTTACAATAAAAAAAGAAAGGGAGTAGGACATTATGTATGTATTCCCTAGGTAATGTTTATCTCTATCATGCAAGCATATTTCTTAGATTTAAAAAATTGGCTTTAGGCATACCTTTGGTAAAAATATCAGCAATCTGTTCATCACTATATCAATATTGTAATTTAACAACTTGAGCTTAGACAAGGATCTAGGATGTATTAATGAATATCAATTTCAACATGTTTTATTTTAGTATGAAAAAGTGGATTCTCTGCAACTTGCAACTTGTATGGTACTTTGATTGTCACAAAATATAGGAGTTGTAGAATTTTGAGAAATATGAAGCTTGAATAAGACATTTAGAATCCACATTGACTCATTTTTTGCTTCCTTTGATTCTTTGTACTCTTTCTCATGATTCTTTGTACTCTTCCTCACAAGAGGATAACTATGTTTTTCATTTTTTTTAATGTTGGACATGTAATAAGTCTTCCATCCACCCTAAAAAAAACATAGCCACTTATAGATTTCATGCTATGTTTTTCATTGTTTTTTAATGTTGGACATGTAATAATTCTTCCGTAGATTTCATGTCATTGACATCAGTAGCCCAATTTGAATCAATGTATAGTACTAAATAAATGTGGGATTGGTAGGCATAATGGATGTCATAGTGAATTGTACCATGGATGTAGAGAAAATTATTTTAGTATCCAACCAATGACTTTCTTTAGGATATTGCATAAATATGGATATAAAATTGATTACAAAGAAAATGTCTTGCTAGTGTGTATTAAGTAAACACTCCCAACAAGTTTCCTATGTATTGTAGCATCCACCTTCTTGGAAGGACATTCCATGATAAGTTTGACTACATGTTGAAATCAAGTAAAATCCAAACAAGGCCCACGATTTGTCCATAGAGGCATGATTTGGCACTTTACCCCTTGGATCCACCATAAGCTTATTGTTATATTTTGTCATCATGATTTGGTGGGATCCCTTCTCCTAGGGTGATTTTGTCCACTTATGGTTATATTTTATGGTTGATCCATGTATTTTATTGTTGAGCTCATCTCAACCATTGATTAGCTCTTTTGATCTTTTAATCTTAGCCACTCATGTAAAAAGTGGTTAGGATTATGGTCTCTCTCCATCCTATTTAAGGAGAGAGCCTCTCATTGTAAAATCATCTAGAGATTTTTGGCTCTTGGCTCTTGGAATAAAATTTCTATCTTTTGGAATACATGCTTGGGTTGGAGTGGATGTTGGTTGCTTTGACTGTAAATGATTTTGTCCATTGCACTGGAGGATCTATTGTAGCTATATTGCATATTTGCCATATCTTTTTTATAGGTGGAGAAGACTTCTTCAACAAGTGCGGATTGGTGGGGAGGCTTGCCCTTCAAGCTTGGAGGAGGAATTTTTGGGTTAAATAGGGAGTGGTTTTGTCTTTGCACCAAATATTCTTTGCTTATCTCTTTCTTGCTTGTATCTACATTCAACATGTTAAACCGATTGATGCTTTGCTCCTTGGTTTTGACAAGTTAGAGGGACACATATGTGGCTTGGAAAAATCGATTTGGCAAGAGGGCTTAAAAAATTCTCCATTTGATCTTTGGAAAAAGTAATCCTCATCTCAACTAGCATTCATCTCTTCATCCAGGTATGCTCCAAAGGTATGATCTTCTTCTTCTTTGAATCATCCATAATTTCTAGATCATAAAAGCCCTAATTAATCAAAACCCTCATTTTGGTTTTTCTTAGATCTACTTAGATCTAGCCTTGCTTTTGAAGAGATATTAAGAACCCACCTCTATAGAATCCACCCCTAGCTGGATCTATAGTTTGGTGGTGATTGGGTTGAAATTGACACACTTTTCAAGGCAATATAGCCCTCTTGAGGCAAATCACACTTCCTTGGGAGAGGCTTGTTTGGTTAGATCTAACACATGGGTAGGTGAGATCCCACTTGATTTGCAATCTACATATTTGATAACCTACCCCTAGACTCTTAC
Organism: Larix kaempferi; assembly: GCA_027924585.1. NCBI lineage: Eukaryota > Viridiplantae > Streptophyta > Pinopsida > Pinales > Pinaceae > Larix > Larix kaempferi. The sequence continues at coordinate 10,293,728 of BSBM01000428.1, forward strand.
TTTGGTGATTTCTACCTTGTGGGCATCATTGCACATTTCAAGGGATTAAAACCCCATTTTAGACTACTTGGCACCTTCAAACTCAGATCTAGTAAGATCTAACCCTTGGATTGTCTTGATTTTCTAGATCCACATAGATCATTGCCTAAACTACTTGGATATACAATTTGGTGGCCATTGGACTTGTTTTGACACCCCTTTCCGATCTTTTATCCCTCCTTGAGCAAGGTCGCACTTCCTTGGGTGATTGAGTTTGCCCACTTTGAGGACGTGGGTAGTTGAGATTTTTGCGGATTTGGAACGGGCATACCTTGAAACCTAGGTCTAGAGTATCATTTTGTGATGATTTGCCTTGGAGGTAGCGTTCCTTATTTTAAGGGATTGTGGTCCACTTGGGTCATATCATGAAACCCTAGATCTAGCAAAATTCAACCATCATATCCCAATTAGCCCACTTGATTTGCATGCTAGGTGTCCCGATCTACACTTTGACATATCATTTGTGTAATGTCCCTTAATAGGAATTTTATTAAAATGACAATTTTTCACTTTTTTCCCTAGTTAGACCTTTGACTAGTTTTGATCTCTAGGTCCCAAATTTGCTCCAAATGATCCCAAATCTTCTGAGAAGGTATATGAATGATATTAGAACATAAATATGTGTTTCAGGGATGCCTTTGGACCTTTAAAATACTTCTGCAAATCCTCTTTCAATTCTGATCAATGTAGGTAACTTTACTAGTGATTTTCCTTTGACTAGTATTGGTCTCTAGGTCTCAAATTGACTCCAAATGCCTTCAAATCTTCAAGGAAGGTGTATGAATGATATTATAAATTGAATATGATGTTAATGGATGACATATTTCCACCAAAAGACCTCTGCAAACTCTCTTAAGATTCTGGACCAATTATGCAATTTTACTAGTAATTTGGGGTTCAAATCCCCCTGGGGTAAGTACTGAAAATGGCTTCCCAAATGCCTCCAAACCCACTCAAATCTATGAACAGAGGTATGTAATTTGTTAATTATTCTATTAAAGTCTCATATGCACCATTAATGGATTATTACAACTGTTCTCACCCTCTCCCATTCAACTGCAAAAATCCCCAATTCGACCCTTGGGGAAATGGCACTATTTCACCTCCCAATACAACTAAACTGAGTAAAAATGCTTCAAATTCTCAAGTACAGTACATGAAACTTGTAGAAGATATCCATGGCAGTATATTGATCACAAATATATCAGAGAATCAGCCATTCATTCTAAATCATCATCAATACATTGGCTCACAACAAGGTAGTGGGGAAATGGCATTGTTCTTCCATTAAAAATGAGATTTATACATTTCTACTTGGAATTTCGACCTGAAACTTTTTGGAGATGAATAACAGAGTATTTAATTCATATTACAAAAGAAATGGGGCATTAAAAGCTTCCCCAAAGAGTACAATAGCTCACCAAAAATGCCCTCCCTCAAGGATCAAGAATATGCCATCAAAACTGGAAATGGTTGAAGGAGTGAGCTGCAATAGAAGAAACCATGAGCTGCCCTGTAGCTTACACCTGCAAATAAAGACTCCATTAAATCTCCAAATGAAAGGTCTGAATGGCCTTTCCAATTACCAACTTGGATGGGAATCTTTCACCCTCGAAATTCGCTAAGGCAAGAAACTAGTCATCCACTAGCTCTCCCTCTTCACAAATGCAATTGCAAATTCTACAAATGATCAAAAGCCGGTTTCATTCTTTGTTATTGACATTTATAAACTTCTAATTTCCTCCATGGGTCGAATTCATTCCAAGAGACTCATTCCAACTCATGTTGGGAAGAGATTCCAAAGAACGCCACTTGTACAACAATTCCTAGTCTCCCACTTCCACCAAATCACATGTGGAAGCATCTTAGCTGCCCTAACACCCTTGAGCGCCCTATTGGAGTCTATTTTTAGCCCTGACATGTCATATATGTCATATGTCATCCTTCAGGTCTGATTTGTGTCATAGGTGTCATAGCATCTTCATCATTGTTGTCATAGAGCTAGGGAATCTAGCCCAAGTGTCTCACTAGCTCCAAATTGCCTCTTCCTCTTCCATGGGAGTTACTCTTCCTCTATATTTCGACCTTGGATGATTCATGCAATGAATAATACCTTTTGGACTCCCCCAAGTATGTTACCATTCACCTTGAATTCGAATTGGTGAGAGAATGATGCCAAGTGTAGTGGAGAAATCTAGCCATATGTGGGTCCCACTTCCTCCATGTGTCTTCATGATGAAATGCCACTTTGATTTTCACTTGTATATATTTATTTAGCTCCTTTATTAAATATTTATGCCATTCTAATGTTCAAACATCATTTATTATCCCCATTATTCCAAATCCCAAAGCTTCCACCCCAAACCTAGGAAACTATTAATTTTCCTCCTTGGCAATTATTTGACCTTTAGCATCAATTTGACAAACTCTAATGAATAGGGCCAATGTGATTAGGCCATTGTGACCCAATACCAAATTTGGGACATGACAAATCCTCCCTTCCCAATATTGCTTGTCCTCAAGCAATTTTAAACATGGGTGTTGAAGAACCTGCTTTCTGTATAATTCTTTGAAGTTGCCATTGAATTGCCCAACCTTGAGTCTTTGAGTTTCCATGAAGATTTTAGAGAGGAACCACCATGCTTGCTGCTGCACTACTCTGATAAAAATCACTTTATTAAGTGGGGAAATCCATATCCCATACTGCTTGTTTCCCCAAAAAATTTGAAACCAATGAGATAAAAATTATTCCAGGGTCCCATTGCTTGTATTGCACCCCAATAATTAAGAGTGCTCTCCAACCCACACCATTAGTTAAGAGGATTCCTGGATCCCATTTTCTTGTATGCATCCTCCAAGCAAGTAGACCACCATTTTCCAAGTGCATACAAGCTTCAAGTGACCAATCAAATCTGCTCCAATGACATAGGTGAGGATCCCATGTCCTATAATGCTGCTCCAAAAGGATGTGATATGCATCAAAATATTCAACCATGTATTCTTTCATCCAAGAAGTGAATGAAGAATCTCCACTAAAATCTGAACCAAATAATGAGCAGAAAAAACAAGGAGACTTCAAATGACTCAAAGAAGTCTCACCCATACATCCATGAATGTGAGAATCATAAAGATGTAACAAAGTATGTGGCTGCCAACAAAAATGTTCTCCCATCATAAATCTATTCACCCAAGTGTTGGATGAAGTTCCTCTAACATAAAATGAACCCAGTGTTGAGCAAGAAAAACCATGAGTCTTCAAGTGACTCAAATCCATATCATAGGTACATCCATGTAGATGTGAATCATCATAAAGTGACAAATGATGCTGCTGCAAATGTGAATAAGAATGTGCTCCAACCATGTCATCATAAAAGTTAAATCTAGGAGTTCCATGCTCCTCATGTGGCACCATCAAAAAGAACCCTTTCACCCATACTTCATTGAGACTAATGTTGCAAAACATGGAATTGTAGGAAGTAGGAGAATGAACTAACTCACCCAAATGATCAAAAAGTGCAGAAGTTTCATCATGGGAAGGATCCATATGGGTAGTATCATGCAGCTCCTTCAAAAGTGTGAACTCTTTGTCATAGTTTGGTTCCAATGTAGAGGAATCATGCTCTTCTTTAAAAATTGCATAACCTTCATCAAGAGGCAATTCAAATTCCTCTTCCACTACATCAAGTGTTTGGATCTCTTCAAGTTCATCTTCAAACACATCAAGAACATTCAAATTTTCACATTTCTCATGATCCACCATGTCATGAGAATCCTCCAAACAATCTACCATTTGACAATCTGAAACATAGGAGGAAAAACAAGTATCTTGCAACTTTTCAAGAAGTTGCTCATTTTGAATTGTGAGCTTATGAATATCCTCATTATTCTTCAAGTATGCATCATGTAACAATTCATTAAGCTCAAAAAAATGGTTTCTATCAAAAAGCAAAGACATGAAATTACCTTTGATGTGGCACATTGCTCTTTGAATCTTCTCCATGTCTTCAAGGAAGGATGTTTCCTCCAATGAAGTAGCTCTCCAACAAGAATTTGACACCAATGCTTGAGTGTCATGGAGAATGCTGAGGGACTCTTGGATCTTCTTTTCATTCATCTTTAAGGACCCTTCAAGAAAATGAGGCTCTTGCAAATGAACCTCCTCATCTTCTTCATTTTTTCTTGGACCAACTTCATGAAGCTCAAGTGGTGATGGGGAAGTTGATCTTGGTTCTTCTTCAACTGCTGCAAGGTCTTCATTATCATGCTTAATGGAACTTGGGCTTGCAGCAACACTTTCAAAAGTGATCTCTATGTCACCAACATAGAGGTGTGAGCACCCATCAATAGGTACTCCTTCATAGTTTAAGCATCCATCAGTAGATGCTCTTTGGTTCATGTCTAAGCTAGAAGGTGTCTCGAAATGATCTTCCATATTTTCAATAGAATATTCTTCACTATCTTGTGATGTCTCTTCCTTTTGCTCCTTCAAGCAAGCTGTTGCATTTTGCCCCTTGGTTTCCTTAAAATCAATAATTTTTTCCACAAGTTCGATAGAAAACAATTCGAATCCTTCCTTAATTTGCTTGGTCATATCTTCAAATATTGTTTTCATAATTTTTATATGCTCCTCACCATCATATGAGGCTCCCTTTTCATCCCTAGTCATAGTTCCCTCAAAAAATTTGCTCTTCTTCTCCTACTTTTTTTTTTCCTCTTCAACAAAAGCACTTTTGGTTTCAATATATAATGGTGGTACCTAAATTCTTTTCCTCATAGATATTATACCACATCAGGTGCCAAGATCATGCTCTGATACCACTGTAATGTCCCTTAATAGGAATTTTATTAAAATGACAATTTTTCACTTTTTTCCCTAGTTAGACCTTTGACTAGTTTTGATCTCTAGGTCCCAAATTTGCTCCAAATGATCCCAAATCTTCTGAGAAGGTATATGAATGATATTAGAAAATAAATATGTGTTTCAGGGATTCCTTTGGACCTTTAAAATACTTCTGCAAATCCTCTTTCAATTCTGATCAATGTAGGTAACTTTACTAGTGATTTTCCTTTGACTAGTATTGGTCTCTAGGTCTCAAATTGACTCCAAATGCCTTCAAATCTTCAAGGAAGGTGTATCAATGATATTATAACTTGAATATGATGTTAATGGATGAAATATTTCCACCAAAAGACCTCTGCAAACTCTCTTAAGATTCTGGACCAATTATGCAATTTTACTAGTAATTTGGGGTTCAAATCCCCCTGGGGTAAGTACTGAAAATGGCTTCCCAAATGCCTCCAAACCCACTCAAATTTATGAACACAGGTATGTAATTTGTTAATTATTCTATTAAATTCTCATATGCACCATTAATGGATTATTACAACTGTTCTCACCCTCTCCCATTCAACTGCAAAAATCCCCAATTCGACCCTTGGGGAAATGGCACTATTTCACCTCCCAATACAACTAAACTGAGTAAAAATGCTTCAAATGCTCAAGTACAGTACATGAAACTTGTAGAAGATATCCATGGCAGTATATTGATCACAAATATATCAGAGAATCAGCCATTCATTCTAAATAATCATCAATACATTGGCTCACAACAAGGTAGTGGGGAAATGGCATTGTTCTTCCATTAAAAATGAGATTTATACATTTCTACTTGGAATTTCGACCTGAAACTTTTTGGAGATGAAGAACAGAGTATTTAATTCATATTACAAAAGAAATGGGGCATTAAAAGCTTCCCCAAAGAGTACAATAGCTCACCAAAAATGCCCTCCCTCAAGGATCAAGAATATGCCATCAAAACTGGAAATGGTTGAAGGAGTGAGCTGCAATAGAAGAAACCATGAGCTGCCCTGTAGCTTACACCTGCAAATAAAGACTCCATTAAAGCTCCAAATGAAAGGTCTGAATGGCCTTTCCAATTACCAACTTGGATGGGAATCTTTCACCCTCGAAATTGGCTAAGGCAAGAAACTAGTCATCCACTAGCTCTCCCTCTTCACAAATGCAATTGCAAATTCTACAAATGATCAAAAGCCGGTTTCATTCTTTGTTATTGAAATTTATAAACTTCTAATGTCCTCCATGGGTCGAATTCATTCCAAGAGACTCATGCCAACTCATGTTGGGAAGAGATTCCAAAGAACGCCACTTGTACAACAATTCCTAGTCTCCCACTTCCACCAAATCACATGTGGAAGCATCTTAGCTGCCCTAACACCCTTGAGCGCCCTCTTGGAGTCTATTTTTAGCCCTGACATGTCATATATGTCATATGTCAGCCTTCAGGTCTGATTTTTGTCATAGGTGTCATAGCATCTTCATCATTGTTGTCATAGAGCTAGGGAATCTAGCCCAAGTGTCTCACTAGCTCCAAATTGCCTCTTCCTCTTCCATGGGAGTTACTCTTCCTCTATATTTCGACCTTGGATGAGTCATGCAATGAATAATACCTTTTGGACTCCCCCAAGTATGTTACCATTCACCTTGAATTCGAACTGGTGAGAGAATGATGCCAAGTGTAGTGGGGAAATCTAGCCATATGTGGGTCCCACTTCCTCCATGTGTCTTCATGATGAAATGCCACTTTGATTTTCACTTGTATATATTTATTTAGCTCCTTTATTAAATATTTATGCCATTCTAATGTTCAAACATCATTTATTATCCCCATTATTCCAAATCCCAAAGCTTCCACCCCAAACCTAGGAAACTAGTAATTTTCCTCCTTGGCAATTATTTGACCTTTAGCATCAATTTGACAAACTCTAATGAATAGGGCCAATGTGATTAGGCCATTGTGACCCAATACCAAATTTGGGACATGACAATTTGACTCCATTAATCCATCCAACAAGGCACTAGTCCTCCTTAGGCAAGTCGCACTCCTTGGGAATTGTGTCAAACCTTAGATCCCATATGTGGGTATTCCTAATTTCAACTTAGATCCATAGATCTACTCATTACAGATCCACTAGTACCAATTGCATCCCTTAATTTCACCTTGTGGGTCCCATTTGAACCATTCACATATCTCAAGAAAGTAGGTCCCACTTGTGTAACACATGGTACTAGATCTTGTCATTATAACTAATCATGTGGCCTAAATCATATATTGGTTGAAACACTAATCATCTCTCAAACCACCATCAACCATACTTTAACTTCTAGGTCCACTTAACCTTGCATTGGTTTCCGTAACTCATTATTTACTTATCCCTAGGAGCCTTTGTTTGGGTCCAATCATCTTTGAATGGTAATAGGGTCTCCCCCTAGGTCTTGATTCATCTAGATCTAAAGTAAAGAGTGCCTCGGTTGACGTGACTCCCACCTTGCATTGGGAACTGTGGCATCTCTTGGGTGACCCATTTAGTTGTCCATCTCCTCTACCGTCCCGGATGGGATACCGCTAGGGGAAACTACAAGTTGTCTAATAACAAAACCATTAGTTGAGAAGACAAATCCGAAGATAATGGGCTCCAAGCTGCCAGAAGCTCCACTCGGCGATAAAGAAATCCCATTATCTTTGAAGCCTAAGTACATCTCTCTACATGCACATGATGCACCAACCATTAAGCTTACGAGAAATGCCAAGCATGAAATCCCACTTCCGCCAATATCCCGTCATGTGAAGCCAAGAGGAAACTTGATGGGTAAGCTTGCGGAATGCAAGTTTGAGGACTATGACTTGCTGCAACAGGACAAGGATCCGGACCAGCCGAAATACCCATAATTTCAGCCAGATAGATAAATGTGTTGGAAAATGGATGTGAAGAAAAACCTTGTGCTGGTAGCACAGAGTTGGTTGTCCGAAGTATTGGAATCAGGGTTGTTGAACCTGTGCGGATCATGCACTTCGAAAGGAGCCCAGAACTTAATGCGGTGGTGCGCACACTCATATCGCGCACACACCAAGGCTACCTTTGGATGGATAGAAATGTTGACCTTAACATCGACCTGATCCATCGGATCACAGGGCTAAGCAAGCGAGGAGAGGACCCTAAAAATTACTTTGCCAGCAAAACCAGGGATAAGGAGATTGCCGTGAAGATGAAAGAAACTTACAGCATCCCGAAATTCAAAAGAAGGTCCATCACAGATGAAATAAAAGATGATGCTACGCGGTTTGTAGTACAAATGCTAGCTAGAAAAATATTTCCAAAGGCCAGACCTATAGAAGTACCAGCCGACGCAGTGCTCCTTGGGGCGAAGACAGCGTAGGGCAGAAGATTTAACTGGTTCCAATATCTGCTGAATGAGTTTCTCAAAGATGTTTGCGACATGTAGGTCAATGGCAGTGTCTTCCATTATAGTTGGTGTTAACACCCAAAAAGTGCTCACTAGCTCATTTACCACATTATATGGCTCATTTGTCCATTTTCCTACCATATTTCAATTAAAATCTCAAAAAATCCCATTAAAAAGCCTCCAAAAGGCCTAAAATGCCTCCAAAAGGCCACAAAACCATCAAAATAGCCTAAAAAAGGCTAAAAAACCCCCTTTTCCTCCAAAAATAGCAAAAATCCCCTAAAAAGGAATAAAAAATATAAAATAATGAGGAAAAGGAGGAAAAAACCCTATACAGCTGCCCAAAACTATGTGTTTCCTAAAACCATGGGTCAGCACTCCACCACCAAAAAACTATAAATAGGTGATGGAGATCCCTTATTCCATATCCACAATCACAAGCACCCTTACTCTGCCAAAATCTCTCTCGAAACCCTAGTTCACCTTTGAACTATTTTCACCTTGAGAGCCACCTTTGGCCCATCCCCAACATTGGAGAAAGAGAAAGGAGCATTCTGAAGCTTGGAGCATCCTCTTGGACACTGCAAAGGGCTTCATCAACCTTGACACTCAAGGTAACATTAATATAAAACCATTTTTTACATCTTTCATTTATGTCTCATGCAATGCTTAAAGTAGTTTGTTAATTGTTGTTTTAGTTTAATCATTTAATCATTATTGAACTGCTACTAAGGAGTCCATTCTCCTTAGTAGGTGCTCATTGGCACAAGCTAGGGGTAAAACCCTAGCTACAGTTTTGGCGACTTCCCTAGTTTTCGAATTTTTGGTTTCCGTTTTTAAATTTTTTCCTTTCGGCTGTCCCTTTCGGCCGCCGCATACCGCGTCTTTTTCCCTCTACAGTCGCGTCCCGACCGCGCCTTTCAAGCCTTTACCCGCGATCCGACCGTGGCTCTCAGACTGCTTCCGACGCTCTGCCGGCGGATTCAAGTCTGTTACCTGCGATCCGACCGTGGCTAATCAGCCTGTTTGCCGCGATCTGACTACGCCTGTCGGCCTTTTTCACGCGTCCCGACTGCGGCTTTCTGCCTCTTTCGGGCGTCCCAACTGCGCTTGTTAGCCTTTTTGCCGCGACCCGACTGTGTCTTTTTCCATTTTTCCTGCGTCCCGACTGCCACTGTTGGCCCGATAGCGGCGACCCGACTGTGTCTTTTCCCCTGTTTCCTGCGTCCCGACTGCATCTGTTGGCCCGATAGCCGCGACCTGACCGTCGCTGTTTCCCTCAAACCCGCGGTCGGCCTGTTCTGATCCGCCACAGACCCGCGGTCTGATTTCTGCTCTTTTCCTGTTTTGAGCCCAGCCCCCCTTGCTGCAATATTTTCTGCATTTGAACAGTCCTCTGTCCCACCTGCAGCCCACTTCCTTACAGCCTTTCTGCAACATCATTTCTGTTCCTTTTACAGAATCTTTTTAAAATTTCAGTATTTTTATTTCAGAAAATTTTGCAAGTTAAAAGAATCAATTTCAGCATTATTGATAGATTGGAAGTTGCCCTCCCTTGTGGCACTTCTATTTTTTGGGATCATTACCTCACGAGCACACACTCTGTCACATAAAATCAAGTGAGCCTTAAAAAGTACCTAATTGAACCAACATTCTAACCCCACTTGGGGAACACAAAAAAATCATTGTAGTTAGGTAGGATCAGGGGGATAGGCTTCCAATAACACCCCTTGGTTATTTCACTTGAGACATAGTTGTTGTCCAAATAGGGAACCAAAATCCCCTAGTACTTTTTGGCACGGTCACGACCAGTTTATCAGAGGGCCTCTCCCTTAGGAGGGTTGAAGTCGGGAGACTGGTTCCGGAGGCCTGAGTGGAATACCGCACTCCATTCAGTAACCGAAGGGCTACCTTTCGCGGTTCGCGGGATATCCCTGTATAGGGGTATTGCGGTCAACGAACTAAACGGCAGATTCACCTTTTTGGACGTGTCATGAACGGGGTATCTTAGTTTCCATTCTTCTAGGATTGACTACCCGGTGTCCCTCCCGGTAGGGGGATATCATAGCCACTTGGCTTTCCTACTCATATTGTCTGACTTGGATTTCATCACCTTGCAGAGGATATGTTTAGTTGAGTCAGAATACTTTTAGCTAGGTGTTTGCATGCTCCTTTACCTCCCTTTGGTCTAGTGAGTCCACCATTTTTCTTTTCTAGGAAACCTGCTGCTTGTTGGTATTCTGACCATCTTTGTTGTTACTCCACCTATTGTAGCACAGCTGTTGCAGTGGGTGTTTTGAGTTGGTTGTTGGCCTGAGTGCCTTGCTTTTTAGCTCTCCTTCTGCACACTCGGTTGCATTAGGATTTTTGAGCTGTTTTTATACTCACCTCAACCCACAGAGACTAGACACCATCCGTCACCATTGAGTCCCCGAGACATTCTCGGCGCCTCAGGGGCGAGCCCCCACAGCACGGTTCTCTTGACACCACTCGTCATAGATTCCGATCATTGTCCGTTGATACCACTCATCACAGATCTAGAGCCTTGTCACTTGACGCCACTCGTCAGCGACGTAGGTCTCCGTCACCAGATAGTGACGCACCTTACTTTACCTCTGATTCTGACGAAGAGTCTGAGAACCCTATTTATACTGCCCCTACTAGCCCCATGGCTGGCACGACTTCCACTCCATTTGTCATAGGGACCATTGGTGGCACATCCACCACTACACCAGTTACTACACCTATTTTGGGTATGCCCTCCATGGGGCAACCATCTACCGTTCCCCTCACGGTACCTATTCCCACAGCGGGAATACCTATCCCCACTACATCAGTGGCTCACACTACCAATGGTGGTGCTGGACCATCCTTCACTACCTCAGTTCCCCCACTTGGGGGCACCACCTCACATCTTGTCCCTCCACTTGGGGGCACTGGCCCCAACTTGGTCCACAGCACTACTGTGTCACAGCCTTCTTCCAGTTTGCCGTTCATGGCTAGCCTCAACCTACCTGACCTGGCCAGACTGACCAACGATCCTATTCGACACGACCCTATGTGGCCTCATATGCCTACCAAACTACCCTCTGACATCCCTAAGTTCGAGGGTAAGGCCGGTGAGGACCCACAAAACCATATCATGTCTTTCCACCTATGGTGTTCCTCTAACTCCATCGTGGATGACTCTGTTCGCCTCCGTCTCTTACAGCGCACCTTCACTGGCTCTGCAGCCAAGTGGTATATCGAGCAACCTCATGGGACCCACGCCACCTTTGCTTCCCTGGCCTCGACCTTCCTGCAGTTCTTCCAGTTGCCTGTCCGCTATGACGCAGGCGTTGAGATCCTTCTATCTTGTAGACAAAACACGGCTACCCATATTACGGACCACATCCATGAGTGGCGTCGACGCCGTAGCTTATGCAAGATCAAACTTGACGACCGTATCTTCCTAGATTGGTTCCTCAAATCCCTTCTCCCTGTTATTGCTAAGGATGTGGCCTCAGAAAGACCCCAGTCTGAAGAAGAAGCCATCCTTAAGGCACAACAGTTCGACCTCATTTACGCCCAATCGGGTTACCTTTATACCATTATACCTGACGCCCCTCGCGGCGAGTCCTCCCAGCATGATGCGCCGGGGGCATCCCACGCCGCAGATGGTATCATTGGCCGTGTTTCTTCGCATCCCCAACCCTTTTCTATAGCACGACCTACCCCTGGCCCCGACCTGTCGAGGGCTACCTCCCAGTCTGGAGCAACCAACTCATATGCTCCCATGACACATCACCATGCCCATGGACCCTCATGTCCACCCCAGTGCTTCGGGTATGCGACTCCTGCGTATGCTCCTCCAGTCGCCCCTCAGCCTTACTACCATCAGCAGGCTGCCTCAGCTCCTGCGCCCTCACAAGCCCAACCCGCTTATTATCCGCCCCAGGCAGCCCCCTGCGGCACATCCACAACCTGCTCCGCAGTCCTATCAGCAACCCCCTCAAGTTGCTGCACCTGCTCAGCCTCAACCTACATATCATCCTCCGCAGCCTGCTCCTGCACCTGCGCAACCTCAAAATCCACCTGCTGCCCAAGGGCAAGTTTACGCCCAACAAAACCCGCAGCAAAACCAGAATAACCAACGTAACCAGGGCCAACAGAACCGCGGCAAGGGCCGTAATCGGGGAAACAACCAACCTGCAGACCAAGCTGGTCAACCGGCTAATCCCCCTGACAACAACAATGCGGCCCCCACTAATCAAAACCCTGATCGCCCGCCCAAGCAGGCTAAAAACCCCAATTTGCGAACGAACCACCCTTGTTCTATTTGCGGGGTCTATGGACACTACACCCATGCTTTCCCACACTTGGAGCGAGCTCGGCAGCTTTGGGTTGACGAGGCCCATCCCCAAGGGCATGCGGCTCCCCAAGCACCGCCCAACCCCCCCCAACCTCAGCAACCCCCTTTGGTGCTGCAAAACCCCTTACCGACCCAAGGCGTAGTGAACACTCAGCCGTTGGCTCCCCATCAAGCCAACGCGGCCCCACAACAACAGATCACCTACGCTGCTCCTGATCAACCCATGTTTGACTCAGGTACCCACCACTTACTGATGATGTCATCCGCTGATGTCAACCTCCAGACCCGTCGGAACCAATATGGCTCCACCTCTGAAGCCACTCCCACGGATAAACCTGCTAACGCCCATCCCACCGATCAGGCGTTACGTATACCTCCGCCTCCCATAGACGGCGCTGCGAAAGCACCTCGTTTCCCACTTCGCCGAATCAACAATAACCCTAACGCGCGCGCTGCGTCAAACTACAACATCGTAGACGACCTAGCCCAATCTCCCGCAGCCATGTCTGCGTTGGAAGTCTTGAAGAACTGCCCTTCCCAGCGCAAGACTTTACTTTCCACCATCGGGGGGATTGACCCAACTGATTCACATTTGATGGCGTTTGATTTAGACCAGTCTGAACCACGCCTACCTTCCAGCTTAGCCTTCCAAGTTACAGTCTCCGTTAGGAATCTTGTTATCCATCGGTGCATCATCGATGAGGGTGCCTCCACATGCGTTATGTCTACATTTGTATGGCAGAAGCTAGGATCCCCTCCTCTCCAGCAGTCCACCACTGCGTTACGTGCCTACGACGGTCGTTCGGCCCAGCCCCAAGGCCTTCTACCCAACGTTCCAGTCCAGTTAGGTGGTAAAACAGTCCTTATTGACATAGAGGTAATCAATGCCCAATTGGATTACAACCTTCTACTTGGCCGCAGCTACATGTATGCCATGCGGGCGGTTGCCTCTTCTGTCTTTCGCACCATGATGTTCCCCCATGAAGGACGCGTGGTTAAGATCGACCAGCTCACCTACTATGATCCCAGTGCTCCGGCGGCACCGGAAAACGTTCTCCCCATGGTTGAACAACCTGTTTCTAGTGCCACCACCTCGTTTGTTTCCTCTTCGGGGCCTGGAGTCTACTCCGACGCGCCGATGACCTCCACCTTTCAATCCATTCCTCCGCCGTCATCTACGCCCGAAGTCTCTGACTTATGTACCTTGTCCCACGACAATCTACCACCTAACACTCAACCACCCTTGTTGCCTAAACCACCATTGGTACCTAGCCACATTGGTGTTACACCGATCCATACGATCCCCTTCCTAGTCCCTCCATCGGGAGTAGTAAGCGCCCCGGTCATGGCTACCCTTAGCCTCCCTGGGTTAACCTTGGGATTACCTGTATGGTATCTTTCGCCTCCCGTTCGCCCGCCGACACCTGATGTTGTCCTCCAGCCGGTGCAACCCATGGCTACTACCACTCAGCCACCTCCCGGTGTCTCTACCCCTTCGTCCTCCACGACACCTCCTCCTACTCCCAAACCCACTGGGGGCAGAGGTCCTCAACCTTACACTGCTGTACCACCTCCAAAGACAGTCAAGAACCCTCCAGTGTTTCGTGCTCCTCCCAAATGCTCGCTGTGTGACGAGTTGGGCCATGCGACCCACCAATGCCCACAGTTACCCGCATTGCAGAAGCACATGCAAATGCTCGATGACGATCCTAACATCCCAACTGTCGAACTAAACCCTACTCCTAAGCCTAAAGATAAGTCCCTACGTACCAACCACTCCTGCGCCATCTGCGGTATTTACGGGCACTATTCACATCATTGTCCCGATCTCCCGGATTACAGAGCGGCTCTCTATGAGATGAACAATCTGGATCTTGAGACGGCACCACCTACCATTGAGGAGATCTACCCCCCAGACTCTTCACCTTCCGGAGAGGTTAATACCATCTATATGATCTCTTCCACCACTACTCCCTCGTCAACCGATTTGACGACGCAAACGTTCCGTACTGATGAGGAGATTCTTGAGGCCCTTACTGCCCCGGATTATCCTTGGGACGATATGCACCACCGTTCCTATTTCATCCCAGAAGCGTCTTCCTCTAGCACCGCTACCCAATACGCGGTCGAATCCAAAGACTTCCTCCCCACTAAGGTTGACTGGTTCAAGGACCGTATTCCTGCTCCTGATGCCTTCGAGGAGGGAAACATGGCCAACATCTCACCTGTCATCCAAGTCGATATTGCTGCTCCAGGTCGTGCTCCTGAACTCATTACTTTAGGAGCATTCTGCAGTAAACAAGAGATTGAGGACTACATAAACCTTTTCAAAGAATTCCGTGATGTCTTTGCCTGGTCCTATACCGAAATGCCTGGTCTTGACCCTGCCATTATAGAGCACCACATTGACACATGGCCTGATGTACCCCCCGTTCGTCAAAAACAACGCCCCATTCATCCCTCAAAGCTCCCAGCTGTCAAAGCCGAGATTGAGAAGCTGCGCAAGGCAGGGTTCATTTATCCTATTGCCTATACCACTTGGGTTTCAAACCCCGTTCCAGTTAACAAAAAGCAAGGCACCATCCGCTTATGCACTGACTTCCGTGACTTAAACCATGCTTGTCCCAAGGACAACTTCCCCACGCCATTCATCGATCAACTCATAGATGCGTGTGCGGGACATGAGGTCCTCTCCTTCATGGACGGTTTTTCCGGATATAATCAGATTTAGATCCGTAAGGAAGACCAGTACAAAACTGCCTTTACTACCCCATGGGGCACCTTTGCCTATCACGTCATGCCTTTCGGCCTCAAAAATGCTGGTGCCACTTTCCAGCGGGCCATGACCTATTGCTTCCACGACTTGGTCCATATCCTGTTAGTCTACCTTGATGACCTCACAGCTCGTTCCCAGAAACGATCAGACCACCTTGACGACCTTCGGCAAGTTTTTCTGCGTTGTCGCAAATACCAAATTCGCTTGAACCCCCACAAGTGTGTCTTTTGCGTACCGGCAGGCCGATTGTTGGGTTTCATTGTTTCCCAGAAAGGAATTACTGTTGACCCTCTAAAGGTCCAAGCTATTTTAGACCTCCCCCCTCCTCCCACGCTCCGGTAGCTCCAAAGTCTGCAGGGGCGATCTAACTTCCTTCGACGCTTCGTTCCTGATTATGCCACTACGGTACACGGTTTCTTGCGCCTGCTCCGCACCCACGTACCCTTCATCTGGGATGCGCAAGTAGAAGCTGCATTCGAGGCCCTCAAGAAGGCCCTCACACAAGCCCCTCTGATTTCCCCTCCGGATTTCACTCGAGACTTCATCCTTTACGTGTCGGCCTCCGAGCATGCCGTATCTGGAGTCTTAGTTCAAGAAGACGATTCTCACCAGGAGCACGTCATTTACTACGTTAGCCAGACCTTGTCTGGTCCACCATTACGTTACCCATATGAAGAGAAACTTGCCCTCGCAGTAGTCTTTTCCGTTCAAAAATTGCGACACTACATCTTAATGAGTCATACCACAGTCGTCGCCGACTCTAACCCCATGGTATACCTTCTAAACCGGCGGCTACTCCAAGGTCGTGTTGCCAAATGGGTCATTATCCTCCAAGAATATGACCTTACCTTCAAAACACCTAAGAGCACTAAAGCCCTCGCGCTTGCCCAGCTCATTACTGATCTCCCTGCTCTTATCCCGGCCAAACCAATCTCCGATGAATTACCCGACAATCACCTGTTCACTATCTCGTCCGATGACCCATGGTACGGTGATATCTTGTTATACTTACGCACGCAGAAGTTCAGACCCAAAGTTACACGAAATGGACGCCGTCGCATCCGCCACCAGGCCTCTCGATATCTCCTCTTAGGCGATGTCCTCTACCGGCGCGGAGTTGACACAATTCTTCGTCGTTGCCTTACCCGTGAGGAAGCTGAACACGTCCTTAATGACTGTCATAGCGGTGCCTGCGGAGGCCATTTCTCAGGGATGGCCACCGCCCAAAAGGTCGTCCGCGTCGGATACTTCTGGCCCACCCTTTTCACTGACTGCATCACTGCGGTCAAACACTGCCATAACTGCCAACTTTTTGCCCCTAAGGCCCGGACACCTCCTGCTCCGTTACACCCAGTCGTCACCGTTGGCCCCTTTTGTAAGTGGGCCATAGACTTCATGGAATGTAGACCCCAGTCTGCCAACGGCCACAAATATATTGTTATCGCTGTTGATTACTTCACCAAATGGGCGGAAGCCATGCCCACCTTCAATTGTACCGCTGACACTGCCGCCCGCTTCTTCTTCAACCATGTCATCGCCCGATTCGGGGTTCCTAAGCAGTTAGTCTCTGACCATGGTTCACACTTCAAAGATGCCGTCTGGCGTGAGTTATCCACCCTCCTTAAGTATGAGCACCAATTTTCCTCTGCTTACTACCCCCAAGGGAACGGCCAAGTAGAGGCCATCAATAAAATCCTTAAAACCATCCTCCAACGAACAGTTGACAAGCATAATTCCAATTGGCACCACATGTTGTTCCCTGCTTTGTGGGCTTATCGCACCTCCACTAAAACCGCCACTGGTTTTACACCATTTCATTTAGTTCACGGTATAGAGTCTGTTCTCCCCATCGAATGTCAGATCCCTGCCTTACAGATCGCCGTTGAGCTTCTCCCTGACACCACCCCCCTCGAGCAGCGTCTGCTGCACCTCGAACAAGCCGATGAAGACCGTCGGGCCACTCTCCAGAACATCGAAGCTGCCAAAAACCGCTCCAAAGCCGGTTATGATAAACATGTTCACCCTCGAACTTTCCACGAAGGGGACCTCGTCCTCGCCTACGACCAAGCCCATGACAAAACCGGTAAAGGGAAGTTTGAATCCATGTGGCAAGGCCCTTACGTCGTGCAGACCTGCCTCGGCAAGGGGGCATACATCTTAGCTGACTCTGAAGGCCGTCCTTTGCGCAACCCTCGTAATGGGTTGTATCTTAAGCGTTTTTACCCATAAAAAGAAACCCGCGGCCTCATTGGTCTGCGTTGTACAGTACTTTCTTTTTTGTTTTTTGTTTTTCCGAACCGTTTCCACCACTGGAACCAGCACGACGCGACCGTCATGATGGTCACCTCGTTGCATTATTTTTACCCTGTCATTTTTTACCCATTTTTCAGACGCCACTAGCCGCCTCGATTTGCGTGCCACATCGGCCGTTCTCCGTTTTTCACATGTTTTATATCATCGGATTCAGTTTTCCGAGCTGGTGATGATGCTTGAGATCATTTCTCGCTCTCACCTCCAGATTTTCTGGGCATTTTTCAAAATGCCCCCGTCACCTCGGTTTGCGTGCCACATCGGCCGTTACCCGTTTTTGACATCCTTTATATCGCCGGATTCATTTTTCTGAGCTCGTGATGATGCTTGAGATCATTTCTCGCTCTCACTTGGTACAATTTCAACATTGTGTCCCAACACCTTGCCACCTCGGTTTACGTGCCACATCGGCCGCTATCGGATTGTTCCACATTTTTACATGAGCCATTCACTCCTGTCATACTGCAAATGTTTCGTTATTTTGCCACCATTTCATCTACCCCGCAAGGAGGTCCATCAGTGTTCCCACCTACCCTCGTTCTTGGTCACCATTATTGATCCTTGATTGAACATTTCCTCCTTGCTTGGCCATTTCTTTTGTTCGGTATAATTTTATCCCTTTTTCGGGCCGGACAAGTCCTTTACGAAAAAGGCACTTAGGGAGTTTCCGTTAAGCTCTTTTCTGACTCCTAAAAGAATGAAAAGATCGCCGAGCAATCTTGCTTCCTTTCATGCTCGCTAAAGTACCTGAAAGGGCGTCTATCTGGTATAAGTTTAACCCTTTTCCGGACCTGGTAGACTAATTACGAAAAAGGAATACTCTAGTCACACCGGCTAGAAGAGTTCTTCATTGCATCCTTTTATGCTTCTTTGGGCCTTGGAGACTAAATCTACGAAAAAGCAACCCCCTGGAGTCTTCTTACTTGCTTTCAGACTCTCTAAAATTGAAAGCAACCACGAGCATGCGCTGTCCTGGGCTCGGTAAATCCACACGACAGTACCATTCCTTTACTTCAGAGTCTTCTTATCGCTTTCAGACTCCTTAAAATTGAAAGCAACCACGAGCATGAACTGTCCTAGGCTCGTAAAATCCACACGACAGTACCATTTTACACACACTTCTTCTAGTTCCTTAACCCATGAAGAAGTTTTTCCCCCGTGCCTCCTGGCACTACGATCGATCATCTCGGCAGCACCCCCAATCAGGTCGCCTTTGTTCAGAGTATTTTGCAGTCTCCTGCCATTTTATACCAGCTTGAGTCTCCCTCAGACCCGTTACCCTCCCTAAGCCATTACAGCTATGATCCCTTTCCCCTCAGTCAGTTTCATATGCTGCCAGATCATTCCCATTATCATATTCTGAACAAAGGAAGTTTGAGTCCACCCGCTCTACTTGCCCAGTTGTCCCCCCACAGTTTATCCGTCCTGCCATCAGCACTATCACATTTCGGTCTCGTACCTCGCGCTCCTGTCAAGGAAACATCATTGCCTTGATAGTTGCAGGCCTCCCTCTGTCGACGACAGCTCCTCTATTCCAGAGGATAGGCCCAGAGGTCCCTACGCCTTGGACTTATCACCATCTGTGGTAGGTGCCTACGGATCATTCCGAGAGGAGACATCATTGCCTCTCCGAGTGGTTGTTCCTCACATGCTCGACTTCAGCACCTTGATCGCATCGTTGAGGATCGCGTAGGATTATATTCCATCAGTTTTTAGTCGAAGACCCCGGATTTCCCCCGACTCTAGCACATTGGTGAGTCACTTCGGAACGCCCAGTTGTACGTTCCCGTGGATGTCCGGGCTGCGTTGGCGTTTGTATTCGGAAGCCATCCAGTTCCATGCTTCCTTGAGTACCCAGTTTCCGTTCCAGTTCCGTGTACCATGGAGAGTTTGACCCCAGTCACTATGATCCAACAGCTCATCAGTTCCTTTGGTACCACACTCAGTAGCACTGTTGATTGTTCCAGTGCACCATTTCTGCAGTTCACGCATGATCCGCTCAGTAGTATGTCCCAGATTTATGTCTCCTCTGGACTCTTATGATGTACACAGTGGTCATGTATCTTACAGGTCCCCCTTTTTCGGGCCTTACAGTTATATTTATGTATCTTGATACGAGCATGGGTATGCCCGCCTCGTCCATATATTGAGATTATTCCTCAGTCAGTATTTGAGGTCATGTATATTTCAGGTCCCCATTTTTTGGACCCCATTGTTATTGTTATGTTATATCCTGATACGAGCATGGGAATGCCCGCCTCGTCCATATGATCAGATGATTCCTCATCCCTTATTGAGGTTATGTACTTTTAGTTCTTGCAGTTGTTCGGGATCGTTGTTCCGGGCTCCAGTTTGTTTCTTCTCTTCTCTCCACATCCCAGGAAAACCATTCATGACTTATGATGTCCATCGGCCATACGATTAGCTCCTGACCTCGCACATCAGGGGGCAATCTGTTAACACCCAAAAAGTGCTCACTAGCTCATTTACTACATTATATGGCTCATTTGTCCATTTTCCTACCATATTTCCATTAAAATCTCAAAAAATCCCATTAAAAAGCCTCCAAAAGGCCTAAAATGCCTCCAAAAGGCCACAAAACCATCAAAATAGCCTAAAAAAGGCTAAAAAACCCCCTTTTCCTCCAAAAATAGCAAAAATCCCCTAAAAAGGAATAAAAAATATAAAATAATGAGGAAAAGGAGGAAAAAACCCTATACAGCTGCCCAAAACTATGTGTTTCCTAAAACCATGGGTCAGCACTCCACCACCAAAAAACTATAAATAGGTGATGGAGATCCCTTATTCCATATCCACAATCACAAGCACCCTTACTCTGCCAAAATCTCTCTCGAAACCCTAGTTCACCTTTGAACTATTTTCACCTTGAGAGCCACCTTTGGCCCATCCCCAACATTGGAGAAAGAGAAAGGAGCATTCTGAAGCTTGGAGCATCCTCTTGGACACTGCAAAGGGCTTCATCAACCTTGACACTCAAGGTAACATTAATATAAAACCATTTTTTACATCTTTCATTTATGTCTCATGCAATGCTTAAAGTAGTTTGTTAATTGTTGTTTTAGTTTAATCATTTAATCATTATTGAACTGCTACTAAGGAGTCCATTCTCCTTAGTAGGTGCTCATTGGCACAAGCTAGGGGTAAAACCCTAGCTACAGTTGGTTGATGGTACTAATTGCATTTATAGGCTGGAAGGAACCAAGGCACTATGTTGGTCTCACTCCCCTTACCAATGATTCTTGAGGACCCAGATATTCCAATCTCTGGGAAAACCTGATACTAGAAAGACAACACACCTCCAATGAAGTCCTATTCACGTACTATGAACAATTGTGCGAGGTCATCGTTCACACACCATGCATTTCCAAGGAGGTAACCTCTAAATACATTCGCACTTTGAATTTTAAGGTTGACATGCATTATATATATATTTCAGCAACGACGCAAAAGAAGAATCTGGAATGGTTCCTCGAGAACTATCACCTGGATGAAGCAAGCATTGACTTGCTCATGAAATAATGGATCAAGGAATGGAATGTCGAAGGACCAATGGTTATCGACTCCGATTCAGATGAAAGTACCCCGTAATGAAGAATATCGTTGAAGAATCACCATCAGGGAAAAGAAAGCAACTTGGAAGCGCTGTACAGGAGAAGGTAAAAAAAAAGAAACATAAAGCCTCAAAGGGCCAATTGGACATGAAGCTACATGATGATGATTATGAGATGATCGCATCCACAGTGACTGCGCATCTAGAATACATGCTGAACCTCAAAGACAGTAAGAATGAGGAGATTCAAGCAAGTTTGCAACAAAATCTCACCACTTTGCAAGGCCTAGCGGAAAAGTTTGAGCAAGTCCAGTGTGACTTGGCTCGAGAATATCAGTCAGAAGGAAGGTCAAGGGACACTTCGCAGCCAAAGAAAACACCCTTAGCTCTGACCATGGTGCTGCGACCGCATATAGTTCGAATAGATCCGCTTAGTGTAATTTTACCACGCAATGAATTAGTTGCGGGCGCACAGAGAGTAGAACATGTGGACATCGACATCATGATGTTGCCACTAGAAGGTCTACACAATCTGCACCTGCAGGTTGTGGAGGAAATACATGATAGAGATATGGTCACTCTGAACCAGCATCAAGAATTACAAGCAAACTATACAAAGTTGTAGGAAGAAAGTGCAAAGAAGGCTAGGGAACTTGACAGTGCACATGAGCAATGAAGAAGGAGAGAGCATACTATCGCTTCAGTCTGTGCAGCGAATCCTGAGTGTGTCGAGCAGCCAGAGCTCAAAGACACCATCCTTAAGATCGGCTCAATAGTCAGCAATATTAAGGCTGAAATGATAGACATGGAGATTGATTATAAAGCAAAGCTTGCCACTTTGGAAGCACATAATCTCCCAAAGACACCACCGGATCAACAAGATCTTAGAGAAGCAGAACTACAAGCTGCCGCAGAGAGCATATCCAACGAAGTGGCTAAGTGTCAAAACTTGCTGGACGAAGCAACAAGAGTGTTTACTACGCTGCAAGAGGACCCTGAGCTGCTGGAGGTCCAAACCAGTTTGCAAGAAAAGCAGGAAACATTAGACACTCTGAACGCGGAGATGAAGACCCTGCTACCAAAAGACAGACTCCGCAGATTCCCATAAGTTAAAGAATTAAAGAGGGGACTTCAAGTGTTAAGATAAAGGGAGGTTGAAGCTAGAGATAAATCGTATTCCCTCTAGGAAGAAGCCCGTGCTATCTTGCAAGAGATTGAAGAAAACCTGAGGGAGCTCCGTGACGCGCAGGTATCAGTACAAGAACAAACTCAGGAAGACTTAACACTTGATGTGTTGGAAACCATCAGAGCAGTTGAACATGATGCCAAGGATACAGTTGCGAAGGTGAGCGCAACCGGCTATTAGCTATTTTTAAGGGCGAAATTTAGCCAGTTGGCTATTTTTCGGCATTTTTTTCAAAAACTAAATTCGCTATTTGGTCATTCTTAGTCTCTAATATCGCCTATATTTACATAAAATATGTTTTTTTATCATAATATTCGCCAAAATTTACACATTTTTGTAGTAAATTGTATGTTTCATATTTAATTTTCGCTTACCTATCTATAGACATATTTTTTTCAATCCGAAATAATCTCCTATGATACTGTACATAAGTATAATATTAGAATCCTTAAAAAATACCCTAGGCTGCAATGTATCAAGAGTTCATTGCCAAGATAGCTCCGCAAGAGGAAGAGCAGCTCTTGGAACCAGAAGAGGAAAGTGGCTCGGGGACGAGCCACATGTAAGTGTTAGGGGCTTGTTGGGCACAACCCAAGTAAGGCATTTTTGTGCAAGATAATTTTGGAGCTGCGAAGTTACAACGCAGCTCAGATGAAGGAATTTTTGTCAAGACAGTTTTGGGGAGCTGCAAAGTTACAACGCAGCGTAGTATCAGCAGGGTAAGAACTGCATGGCTAAGTTCCAACTCTGCAAAGTGGAAGAACCGCGCAGTGCCATTAGAACACCTATTTTGGGTAAAGACTATAAGGAAGGGTCGAGCAGACGAAATCGACCTATTTGAGTAAGCGACTTTGTGATTCCCGGGAGTGGGTAAGGAGTAGAAAATGAAAGCGATCTGTTAGTTGGAGTGGTAGAAAAAAATTAGAAGCTAAGCCACGAGGTCGACAACGATAGGCAGGCCAAAGGGGAGGAAAGCGACACGCCACGATGCAGTATAACTATTTCATGAAGACTGTGGCTGTCAGAAGGGTGTGTGAGCTGTGAGTGGTCCATCAGAACAGCTAGAACCGCATGGAGCAACTGTTGACTACGACAGGCTGAGTCGGTGGGTAACCACACCATTTTGAGTAACCTTAAGGTTTTGTCCCACTTGATTGTAAAGACATGACCTATGAGCACGATCTATAAAAGGGAGAATTTTTGTAAGGGAAATGGTTGAATCTTCTAAGTGTGAAGAAGTGAATGCTTTTTGTTGATCTCTGTTGAGAGACATTTGTAAAATGGCTCTACAGTTGAGTGCACAGAGACCTACTGAAGAGAGAAGAGAGTCTGCAACTGAGTGCACAGACTAGAATTATTGTACTTTTCCCATTGATAATATAACAACAGTTCCTATGGACGTAGCTCCCATCCTAGGGTGAACCACGTTAAACCATTGTGTTATGTGATTGCTTATATGTTTTTGCTTGATAAATGGTTAAGTTCTTGTTTATAAGTGAATGTACCATTGCTTTCATGTATAATATTCATAAGAATGAATGATGGAATAATATGCTAAGTGTTGAACGCATAAGAGTGAATGTTAAAGATGCAAGTAATGTTGGGTATGATGAATGTATGGGTTATTTAGGTAGCACTTAAATCAGCAAAGTTTGTATGGTGTGATTGCTTGAAGCGCAACACCGAAAGTGCGCAGTTACTTTGCAGTTCGTCGTATTACATAAGTCAGCTAAATACACAACTTAGTATGCTTGTTGAATATGTCATTTATCTTGAGTAAAGTCTGTAAATTGTGTGAATATTAGAGAGGAAGCACAATCCTCAGTTGTGTTTTCCTGTTACCAAGTCGTTATTCCGAGCCACGCAGTCCTTCGATGCGCTAGTGCATAAGAGTTAACCGCGAAGCAGGTGAACTTCGCATAGTCCCCAGTTCGCAGCGGGAGTCCTGTAGCACGTTGCTCGCCAATCTGGTTAAGTGCGCATCACCAGCTTGTGGAATCCTGATTCCGCAACCTTCCCATAACTTTGCCTCAGGTGAGACGTTAGTCTGTTCGCAGACTGTTGCCGAAAGGGCCGATGAAAAGGGGTTTTGTTGGTTCCCTGAACTGCACAGAACCTGGGTCTTTCTAGAAAACCTCAAGAACAATTTATACAGCCATCACAGTTCCATAACTAGTTTCCCCTCATTCCAGAAGGGGACTTAAGAGTTATCATTGATATGGATACCTTGCTTCAGAATGGAAAATATAGCTCCCAATTCTCTCCGCATTGGAGGTCAGAACACCGGATTGAGCGGTTAGATGTCTATCTTTTGGATAGGCGGGCTTGCTCCTTCTTTCTTGTCTTGCGAAAGGGGAATAACATGGCAGACCTCTTGGAAAATAGTGGGACCAAGGACCAGATCACATACATGGAAGGATGGTTAGTTGATATGATAGAAGGGACTTTACATGCGCAATGTGAGGCCCAAGGGGATTTGGATGTGGTTCGTTGAGATCTAGTGAGTAATTAGAACCTGTGATGGACACATGGAGCAAGCATATGACCACGTTTTGCATGATCACTTCCAGGAAGGGCTAGATTTTGGTAATGGTGAAGGTATAAATGAAGGTGGCGAAGAGAATGAATGCCAATCTCATCAAAGGATACGAGAATTGATTGCTCATGTGCAAATAAAGGCTCTTAAGGAGTGGGGAATTATGGCAGTAAGTGGGGCTAATACGGATGAGGCCAATGTACCTATGATTGAAATCATCAGGGGAATCTCTCTCATCATCTTCGTTTAAGATCCTATTCAAGGCCAATAAAGGTGGCTAAACCCATCATTGGCATGTTATTTCCCAGTGGGTACATGATAGAGATAGCACTTTGAAGCCTTAGAGGTGGTCATTCTTTCGGGGTGATCATGCAAGCTGCTAAAGGTTCCATGTAGAGTGGGTGGTCGAGGCGAAGGAAGGAGATAAAGGGGAAATATTTTTTGGAAGGCTAGAAGGTAATCAACATGCAAGCTCATGTGGCGCAAGAGTATTGATATTTTAAACTGGATCACCCATTTGGTGTCCAGAGGGAGCTTGAGGCCATGGAAGCTGGATTGTGGGCACAGTTGGATGATGAAACGTTGAAGCAGGAATCTCATTCGATTGAATATTGGGTTATCGATCCTGGAAATATTGTGGCTAGGCTCAGCCTTTATGACTGCACGGTGGCCCTGTATTGGGTCATGAAGAACATGTTGGGGAAAGTGTTATGGGAGCGGAACCTAAAAGAAGCAAGGGATGAAATCCCCATCCAGAACTGGAAGGAACACCACTATGATTATAGGGTGATGCATTTTCTAAGAATTTGGGCATTCGATTCTTGGAAAAACTGACTAGGGTATACAATGATGCTTCTCTATTCCAGCTAGATGAAGCATCGAGGTTTTGTGCTCAGTCAAGTGGTTTCTATGTTTTTCTTTCCTCTAGTTTTTGTTTCGCATGATATTTATGTTTCTGGGATATGTAAGCTTTCGTTGGTTTAGTTTGAATATCAAACAATATAGTAGGTGTAATTTTTTCAACAAAGTTGTCTGTAATCAAGGGTCTCCCTCAAGGGATAATGTATTCATTCAAGTAAAAAGGGGACAATTTTGAGTTTGGTATGAGTCGGGCTTTCTACAGGGTCCTAGGAAAACAATTGTAATCACTGTTATATACTTCTTGTTTTGTTAATATAATTTTCTACTTACAAAAAAAAAGATAACAAGGTCCCAGTTAAGGGAAGGGGAGTTATGAATGTGTAAATATAATCTTATGATTATTGGACAACTAATGGAGAAATAGTGTAAGGTAATTTTCAATCATACTGTTTGTACAATTTTGTATAATCCTCCTAGTAAGAGGTTGATAGCAAGAGTTGAGATGACTAGTAACATAATGATCCCGCATAAAATCAAAAGTGAGATTAGGAATTTTGTTATTGAAGACCTGGTTGGGGCATATGAGGTTTGTAAATTTGCAATTTGGTGGATAGAGCCTACTCTAGAAGAAGAAAATGGTGAGAGGGTTTCCACCCATAGAGAAGCTAGGTGTCTCATGTGAAAGCCACGTTTGAGCAAAGCAACATATGGAAATTTTCTCTACGGGTGTTTCTTATTGAGTAAGTTTGGAGATTGTGCATAGCTATTTGTGTGGCCATTGAAGATCCCATCACTAGATGGAAAATATTACTTTTTTATTTATTGATGATTATAGTAGGAAGACATGACTATATTTCCTTAAAAAGAAATTAGAAATATTTGGAATAGATATTTAAGAACTTCAAAGACTTGCTTGAGAAGAAGAGCATCACGTATATATTAAAGTGTCTAGATCGAGTATAGTTGGTGAGTATAAATATACAAATCTACGTGGGGAGTAGACCAAAAAGTGGAATTTTCAAAAGCTCCAATTTTGGGGAGAGTTTTTTATATAATATATATTTTAATATATTTTGATGGATTTATATCTAAAAAATAAGTAGGATGTTGAATTAGCTATAGAAAATATGGATTAAATCTAGTAGTTTCATAACATTGTGATCAAATGATCAACCATAACAACTTTTATAGGAGATTGGCAAAAAAGGGACGTACCATAACATTTTCATCAAATGATCATCCAATTATAGAAGCTTTTAGTATATGAGAAGTAGGGAGTGCACTCCCAAAAATAAGAGTGATCCAGAGCATAGAAGGGGGTGCTCCCCCCTCAATAGAGATATAAATAAAGTGATTTCATGAAGTTCTATAGATACTTTGGAATCAAGAAGCAATTTACTGTTGGATAAACACCATAGTAGAATGGTGTGGCCAAGAGTAAAAATAAAATCATCATGAACATGGCTTGAAGCATGTTGAAGGAAAAGCACTTATCAAATGATTATTAGGAATAAGTAGTTGCAAGCTCAATTTACATCATGAACAAGTTATCCACTAAGAGTGTGAATGAAAAAATTCCTCATGAGGATTGGAGTGGCAAGAACTGTACTCTTTCACATTTGAGAATATTTGGGTGTGTGGCATATTCACATGTTCCTAAAGAAACAAGAAGGAAATTGGATGAACAAAGTGAAAATGCATTTTATTGGCTATAGTGAACAATCTAAAACTTATAGACTATACAATTATGTCACTAAAATGTGATTAAAAGTAGAGATGTAGAGTTCAAGGAGAAAGAAGCATGAGATGGAAGCATACATGAATCAATTATAGGTGGAGTAGCATTTTCTCAAAGTGAAAATCATGCAGAAGAGAAGAATCTATAATGTGGACAACCAACTCTGCAAGGACATGTATCGGTAGTGCACTCCATAAATACAACTAATAGGCCCAAACTAACCTCAAGTGAGAAAAATGAGAAATTTTGTGCATGAATAGCCGCTAGGACATGGAGGCCAACCTACTCTAGATTCATAAGTAAGTGAAAAATATGATCTTAGATTAGCTACACTAAGATATAGGATTAGAGGGAAGAAAATTACAAGTTTAAGAGAGATTTATTATCAGAGTAAGCATGAATTTGATTTGAATTCAAACTTTACATTTTGCATTCTTGACTTAAATTAAGAATGAGATTTGGGTAAAGGCAATGTATGTGAGATTAATGCAATAGAAAGAAATAGCACTTGATAGTTAATGAATTTTCCTAAAAGTAAGGACTGCATTGATGTAAAATGGATATATAAAACTAAATTTAATGTTGATGGAAAAGCTCTCAAGAACCAGTATCAATTATAATGAGAATTTCGCACCACTCACTAGGATAGATGTTGTTATATTTGTTTTGGTTATCGAAGCTCAAAATCGTTGGAAAGTATACTTGTGCATCTCACACAGATGTAAAATCTTCAAATTCCTAAATTGATTTTTAGAAGAATAGGTTTATGTGAAGCAACCTCTTGGTTATTACGTAAGGGAGCATGAAGAAAGGGTGTATAACCTTAATATTTTTTCTTGACATGGTGATCATGCCATGCTTTTTCTCTGTCTTTCTACACTTGCTGGTGAAAGCCTGCAATGAAGCGATCTTCCTCCAATCCAACCAAGTGTAGAAGCATTTCTTCTATTGTTTCTTCATCTTTCATGCCTGTGAATGCAACTATCCTTAAGTTTGGTATAATATACTCCATAGGCATCACAACTTCCTGTCCATAGTCCAACCTAAAAGGTGTATGGCCAGTCAACTTCTTACAAGTGGTCCTGTACGCCCATAATACAACTAGAATGTGCAGATCCCAATCATCCCTATTTACATTGCATACCTTTTTCATCGCATTTTCCAATAACTTGTTGAAAGCTTCAACAGTTCCATTTTCCTGTGGGTGATATGGTGTACTCCTTTGATGGTATACAAGAAATTCTTCAGTAAGGGCTTCAATAGTTCTGTTCAAAAAGTGAGTTCCTTGATCACTCATTAAAATTTTTCGGGCATCCAAATATGGTAAGGATGTTCTCAAAGATGAACTGCATGGTAGTAAGTGCACTACAGTCCTTCACTGGTTTAGCTTCTTCCCATCTGGTGAGATAATCAGTCACGGTGATAATGTATCTCGCACCAGTTCTCTTTCCCAGTGGGTTAATAGGTCCCATGAAATAAATAGCCCATTTGTCGAATGCTTGTAGTGTCAATTGCGGATTCAATGGCATTTCATCTCTGCACGATGGCTTTCCCGTCCTCTGATAGACATCACAAATTTGGAAATGTTCTTTTGAATCTTTATGGATTGTGGGCCACCATATCCCTGCTCTCAATATATTCTGCGCAGTACTACCTCTTCCTGCATAGTGACCTCCTGATACACCTGAATGTGCATAAGCCAATATAAATGGATTCTCATGCTCTAACACGCATCTGCGCAGCACTTCATCTCGTCCCAACTTGTATAGTTGTCCCGCGCTTATGGTGAAGTTTGTTTCCTGAACTACCAGCTGCTTCTTCTGCTGCGTAGTAAATTTTGTCGGTGCCAGTCCTGTAGTCAGGAAATCTACAATGTCTTTATAATAATCATTTGCGATCTGTATGGAAAATAACTGCGCCTCAGGTAGACTGTCTTCAATATTTGTGGGTTCCTCTCCTATATTAATCCTTGAGAGATGGTCAGGTCCTAGGTTCAGCTTGCCTGGCTTAACAATAATTTCAAATTCATACTCCTGAAAGAGTAATAACCATATGCATATTCTCCCTCTTAACACTGGCTTATTGACCAAGTACTTCAGAGCTGAATGGTTAGTGTACATGAAGAAGTGCGCACCCAACAAATAGTGCCTGAATTTCTGTAGTGCGTACACCATAGCTAAACCTTCTCTTTCTGTGGTTTTGTAGTTCTTTTCAGCTGAAGATAGCTTTTTTCTTGAAAATGCAATGGGGTGATCAATGCCCCCTTCACCTGGTTGAGCAAGCACAATGCCCAATGTAATAGATGAAGCATCAACATGTACATGAAATGGCTTATCCCAATCTGTAAAAACTAGAATAGGCGCATTTACCATTTTTTCTTTTAGTGTATCTAGCCCTTTTTCACATTTTGTGTTCCATATGAGCTGCACATCTTTCTTCAATAGTTTCTCTATTGGCGTGGTTATCTACGCATAACCCTTGATGGACCTTTTGTAATATCCTGTATGTCGCAGTGTAGTGCGGAGTTGCTTCACTGAGTTTGGTGCAGGTAAATTCACAATCACTGCGATCTTCGCAGGATCAACCATCAGGCCTTGACTGCACACAATGTGTTCTAGTAGAATACCATAAGGCACACAGAAAATACAATTCTTCAAATTCAAAGAGATTTGATGTTGTCTACATGTAGCTAACATCATTATGAGGTTTTCAAAATGGTTTTTTAGCAAACCAAAGACAATCCAATCATCAAAATAGACCTCTACGAAATTATGGATAAAGTCCTTGAATGCAGCCACAACAACTTTGGAAAATATAGCAGGTGCATTCTTCAACCCAAATGGCATAACTGTATACTGATATGATCCCCATTCAGTAGAAAATGTGGTCTTATGTCCATTTGCTGTATCAATTCGGATTTTATGGTATCTATAGAATCCATCAGTGAATGAGTAGGCCTCATTTCCTCCCACATTATCTAGTACTTCATCTGTAAAAGGAGTAGGAAATGGGTCATGTAGCAAAGCATCATTCAGCTTCCTCAGATCTATGAAGATTCTAATCTCACCTTTAGTCTTTTTATCCTGGATAACCATAGGGCTTATCCATTCTGATTCTTCCATTGGCTCAATGATCCATGCAAGCATCTTATCAATTTCTACCTTCACTCTTTGTTTATATATGGGAGTCAGTCTATAAGGGATTTTCTTAATGGTCTCCGGGCCTGGCTTGAGAGGTATTTTCATAACTCCCAATTTGCCCAAAATGCCTTTCATTTCAGAGAACTTTGTCAGAAACAGATCCTGATACTCATGCAGAAAGTCTGCATTCTACGCGGCCGTTGCATCATCCCAATAATCTCCAATGGATGCGAACTTCAGCTCTTTGCTTGTACCAATATTAACTTTTATTGTCTTGATAGGTCCGCTCATATTTGGAATTTCTAATGGAGGTCCCTTTACATCGCGCTCTCCAGAATCAGGTATATTGATATTGTGCGGATCCTCCTCATTACTCTCCTCTTCATCTTCTTCATCTGCAAAGAGGTTATAACATTCAAAAGAATATTCTATCTTTCTTGCCCATTCTGTATGCCTATTGACAGGTAATTTTACATCTTCAAATATATTCTCTTTGATGACCTCTAATGCCTTGTTTATACTGGGGCATTCGGCTCTGGATATCCTTTCTTTGATAATTTGTAGAGCTTCGTTTATGCTTGGAGACTCGTCTTAAAAGCTAAATGTTCTTTGGAAGTTCGCAGTTAAGATAGACCAATCTGTTGTTCCTCTACGAATCTATGTGTTTGTATACCAGTTCTTTGGAATCTTCTCCTCGAATGTGTGCACAAATAGATGAACCCATTTTGTCTGTAGTTTGTTTATCCATGCTTTTGAACAAGTTTCTATGTGATCCCTCGGATCCGTTTGTCCATTATACTTTTTGAATGTCATCACAACTTTCTCTATGAATCTGATTTGCATCATGTGTCTGCACTAATCCCATGTGGTCAAAGTCTGCTTATGCACGGCCCACCATCTTGCAAATGTAGCGTGCAGTGCTATATCTAATGCTGGTATGCAATGTTCAGCTGCAACTGATACAATATATTATTGAATAAATGAATAAATATTAGTTGAACCATCATAAGTGGGGATTGGACTTAACTCTGTTCCAATCTAGCACAGTCATTTTGTGATCTACACACATCTTCTTGCAGATACTTCATTCATTTTGCTTTGCCAATTCTCCAGTCCTGCGTCGGAGTCTGATATGCAAGAATTGTCGCATCGCCAACTAAGCGTTCCATCTGCCATAGGATTGATGTAATCGTCTTGATTTGCAGTCATTTTGTAAATGCGATCAAGGTCCTGTGCTCTAGATTCTTCCTAAATCGACTCACATTATATTTCTCCTTGTGAAGGTTCCAAGGGTGCGATGACCCTAATATCCTGCCCTTCAAAGATCATCTTCTTGGTTTCCAGGTTTATGATCACGAGGTTATCCATTGCCCAGTCTATCCCCAATAATGTTGGATATGGGTTACTGTCATCGATGATCTCAATAACCTCAAAGTCCGCTGAACTTCTGACTCCATCAATGTCTACAAGTACATTGGCTAATCTCCCGAAAGGTATGACTTTCTGCTGATTCGCTAATCTCAATTGTATGGGTGACCATGACAAGCTTGGATTCCCCATCTGTTGCCATGTCTACTTTGTCAAGACATTCACCTATGATCCTAAATCAAGGATTATCTCATCCTGTTCTCTTATGGCTCTTGATATGGTGAACTGCGCTCTAGGAAGTATCCATCTCACTGCGTGGTTCATATTGGCTTAGTAAATTCTAGAATTCCACCACAGCATCTGTACTTTTTAGTAATTTCATGCAGCTTCGTAGGAACTGTGCAACAGAAGTGCATGTTTTTGTTTTGGTACATGTTTTGTCATATGTTTCTGGCATATCCTTCGTATGCATTGTTTCACTTCGCAATGGGATTCTTGATTTCATAGGTACTAGATCTTTGAATATGTCCCTTGATTCTTTGAAGACTTCTTTGTTTCTCTCCATATTGAAAGCAGGTACTTTCCCAGTTGCTTTTCTGATCCAGACTGCTTCAGCAGGGGTCTGCTTAGTTTGGTGATCTCCAGAAGTCGAAGCTTCTGGTTCTTTATCTTTTCCTGTGGCAGTGCCACTTCACGTCACATCATTAATATTTGGATCTCTAATCCTTTTCTCTGCTGTGATCATCTGAATATTCGGATTTGGTGCTTCATGTTTTCTTTCCTGCATTTTTGCTACTAGTAGTGGGCATTATTCAATGACATGATCAAAATATTTGCAGTAACTACAGGTAGTACAAGCATTGGTATAGTCTCTGGACAGATGACCAGGCTGACCACAGTTATAGCATATTATCTGACCTCTGCCTCTTCCTTGTGCTGGGCCAGTGTTTCTTCCTCTTCCGCAGAATCCTCCTTGTTCTGTGGTGTTTCTTCTTGAACTCTATATACTCCACCATGCATATGATCTACATCGTGCTTTCTTTCCATCATGAGCTCATATGCTCTACAGTTGCAATCATCATGTCCAACAGATTTACCAAATGTGCAATATAAATTCTTGGGTGTTTGCACATACTTCTGGATTAAATAAAAATATTTTGGACGGTGTCCTCTAGTTCTAAAAATCTCACACCATGGCCCTTGGTTCTGATTCAGTGGATTTGGTGCTCCACTGTCTAGGTAATTGTTATCACATATATAGTAGTCGGGCTACCATACATTTTTTGTCAGATTCCAGTGCACTATTCAGCAAGTTCGCTTACATTGAGATGCTGAGATGAGCATTTATATTGGATCACTATCATATTTTGGACAACAGTATATATTCCCCATGCCATGACTGAGTCTCAGGACACTCAGAGAGATGACCAATGTAGCCACTGTACCATTGGTATAGAGCAGTCAGTAGTGCCCAGAGTTATGGTAGTAGTCTCAGGGGATAGATGATGGTTCAGATGCTGAGCATTCAGGTATATGACTCAGTAGGTATATCATAGTGTTTTGGTTATATTGCTTTTATATTTATTCTTATAGCATGTCTTAGCACCTAGTGTCATGATCTAGCGATCATATAGATATGTGGACCTGGTTGATCTTATTATATATATATATATATTGTCCCTACTCAGACTTAGAAGTTCACTATTCATACTCATTGGTTTTACCCTCCTTAGAGAGAATAGAGGTGATCATTCCACCATACCTTGGTTTTCTAGTGTTGGCTCCATTATTCATTGTCTTCATCCATCCATTGCCTACCTTTTAGTTTATCACCCTGACTTAGTACTTTACTAGTGACATGGAGGACCTTTTCCCCACTGTAGCCTTTATATTGGATGAGCTTCCCTGTTTATTGTGTCTCGGATCTGAGTTGGTGACAAAACTTACCTATGGTGAGTTGGATTTCCTTGTGAATTCCCCTTAGTCACTAAAGTTGTGTTGGCTAAACCTGAAACTTTTAGTGCTGCCATGAATACAAAATATGGAAAAATGAAATGCTATGTCTTGTATGAAAAGCCCATTCATGCAATGTGTTTTTCAACACACATTAATGAAAGGCATGCCAAATGAAAATGGCCATGAAAATAAAATGTTATATCTTTTGGAAATGTTAATACCTAGGTAAACAAGCTGTCTGTGACACACCTAGAAGTGCTCAG
Source organism: Larix kaempferi (assembly GCA_027924585.1). Classification (NCBI taxonomy): domain Eukaryota; kingdom Viridiplantae; phylum Streptophyta; class Pinopsida; order Pinales; family Pinaceae; genus Larix; species Larix kaempferi. The sequence goes on from BSBM01000428.1 coordinate 10,328,086, forward strand.
GTAAACAAGTGTCTTAAAAACACACCTGCAGCAGAAAGCCTCAAATAAATGTAAATCTATGCACTGTGTTTATAAACACACATAGATCAAGGCTATGGAAACTTCAGGCCCAAAAATCAATGGCACTTAAATGCTATATCTAAATAATTGCTGGCCTCATTTGTATTAAATGCTATATCTAAATAATTGCTGGCCTCATTTGTATTACGGATTGTGCGCATCTTTTAAAGGTGAATAAACCCTCTTTGAACAACTCATCCATTTGTGAGACACTGCCATTCCCTATGTTGTTGCTCATTTAGTATATACTACGATGTGTATTCCCTTTCCCTGTTCCAATGTGTCACAAATTTGAGTCAGTTAAGTCATCCTCTAGCCTAGCCAGTTTATTCTAGCCTTCACCCTTCACTAGCAAATTGATCACAACTATGAAGTGAGTATGGTCTTGAAAGTCTAGTATGAGTAATAATAATAATTAATGACATTATATATTTGGATTTAGATCACCAGTAATGATTACTTTTTGTTATAATTTCTATTTGAATAAGTTGTAGGGCATGCATTAACCTTTGACACTTTGTAGCAGCTCTTGATGATAGTCTGAGTTATATTTGGTCATGTTGACTTGGTCAAACCTAGTTTGACCAAGGTCAACCACAGGACATGAGATGGTTGGACCTTGTGATGATATGGATAGATGATATATGGTCTATGTACATGTACATGATGATTCTATGCATCAGATACAAGTTTATGATGATGATTCATGATTTACAGTATTATTTGATCATTTACAGATTATTATTATTTCACCTGTTCTAGTATATTGGATATATTTTATGATCATGCAGAGACTCATATGGTGTATGAGTACACATCTTGGATGGATTTGGACCTTCTAAGTCCAATGAGACAGCCTGTTTTCAGTTCTGGGCACTTACAGTGATGATTGAGCCTCAGCAGGCTAACCCAATGCAGTTTTGGTCTGTCGGAGACCCTGTCAGAGCAGAGAGGATTTTTATATGGTTGACCTAGGGCGTTGTACTTGGAGGTGTTGGAACAGCCACTTTTTTTTACCATATTACCCCCTTCCCGGACACACTGGTGCCCTCACCTTGACAGCATAGGCACTCCATGAGGCAGTTTTGGGCAGTTTCACGCTTCTTGAAGCATTTCAGGATTGGTAGAAATGGCTATTGAGGAATTCGATTTGGGTTATTGAGGCAATGTTTTGGCATGGGATGATCAGTGATGATGGATTGATGTCTTCCACACCTCGTCCAGCAGTTTCAGCTTCATCGGGACCCGCATCCATCATTTATGGCACTTTCTGATGATTTATGAAGCCTTTTGAGGCCCATGATTTGTCCATAGAGGCACGATTTGGTATATTGATGACTATTTTATTATTATTGTGCTATGGGGATTGACCAAGGGTGGCTAAAATTACCCCTAGGACCCACCATAAGCTTCTTATTATATTTTTTCATCATGATATGGTGGGATTCCCCTCTCTTAGGGCGATTTTGTCCACTTATGTTATATTTTATTAGTGATCCATGTATTTTATTGTTGAGCTCATCTCAACCATTGATTAGACATTTGTATATTTTAATCTTAGCCACTCATTCAAAAAGTGGTTAGGATTTTGATGCCTCTCCTTCCTATTTAAAGGAGAGAACTTCTCATTGTAAGGGATCTTTGGCTCTTGGATTATTGGTATAGAAAAGCTTTCTTGTGGAAATTCTTGTGGTCTCCTTTGCATCTGGTGTTCTTAGATGGTGATTGGAAAATCTATTGCAACCTAGCATTTGGAATTTGTGGTAAGATCTATCTTTTTTGGAAATCATTGTCTTATCTATAGGAGGGCGACTTCAACAAGGGCGATTTTGCAAGGCTTCTTCAAATCGATCTTCTTGGCATTTGCTTGTATCAGGGGGTTATCATTAGTATCATTGTGATCTATGCTATCTTTCTGTTAGTTCTCTTGTGGCACTAGTCTTATCTCTTGATTGCATCAAATCTGATATTGTTGATGTTTGTTGTGCAGGAGAGAGGGCGCATTGGCTTCTTGGACTAGATCGATTTCATAGAAAACTACCTCAAAGATTCTCAAATTGATCGGGTTTGCATAGATCATAATCATCAAGGAATCTACAAGGTTACCTAGGTAAGATCCATAGGTTTGTTTATCTTATCTTGATCCAATCCTTTGGCACAACACATAATTGAAAACCTAATTAATTCAAACCCTCATTGTTACATTTTCTCAGATCTATTAAGATCTAGTGGGTTGTTGGGTATAATATTAAAAACCCACCTCTATAGTATCCACGACATCCCGGATCTATAGTTTGGTGAGGATTGGCCTCCATTTGACCCTCTTCCCAAGCCAACCTAGCTTCTCCAAGCAAGGGCGCACTTCTTGGTGAGGGTGAGTTGACCTAGATCTAGTTGATGGGTTGTTGAGATTTCAATTGATTCATGATCTACATGCCCTAAACCATACCCCTAGACTCTTACTTTGGCAATTTATACCTTGTGGGCCCTATTCCACATTTCAAGGGATTTAATCCCCATTTTGGACCACTTGGTATCTTCAAACTCAGATCTAGCAAGATCTAGCCATTGGATTGCCTTAAAATTGTAGATCCACACTCTCACTTGATTAACCTACTTGGATCTAAAGTTTGGATGCCATTGGACTTGTCTTGATTAATTTATCCCACATTTTACCCTCCTTGGGCAAAGTCGCACTTCCTTGGGAGAGTGAGTTGGTCCATTTCTAGGACATGGGTACATGAGATTTTGGTGGATTTTGAATGAGCATAATTCAAAACCTAGGTCTAGTATGTCACTTTGTCAAATCTTGCCTTGGGGATAACATTCCTTGTTTTAGGGATTGTGGTCCACTTAGGTCAAACCTTGAATCTTTAGATATAGACTTACTCCTCCATCAAACCTTTAATTTCCCACTTGTCTCATGCAATAGGAGTCATCAACCACAAGTAAACTTCACTTTGACTCCATTATCCCAATTCCCAAGGCACTGATCTCTCTCCAAGTCAATTTGACTTTCCTAGATTGTTGGATTAACTTGTCGTTTGATCCTTGTTTGGTGGACTAAATCCTTTGATGTCATCATATATCATGATCAAGCTTGTCACTTGTACTAGTTAGCCCCAATTCAACCCCTTAACTACCCTGCATTGGACACGGTTCCCAAGGCAATGGATTTTCTCACATTGAACTAGTACTTCAATCCTGAATCCCATTTCAAATACTATAAGTCACTCTCACAACAATAATGAACCAAAGCTATACTCATTGAACCCCTTACTTATATTGTGACTTCATCCTTAGGTCTAGGATAAACCATACACCTTACTTCACTTAGTATTAGCTTGATTTGGTGTCTTGGTTTTGATCTCTCCTGTCCGGAGTAGATCGGGTCTCCCCCTTTGTTGTCTGGGCTAGATAACATAAAGCAAAGGTTGCCTCGACTGGCATGACAACCATCTATTTGAGGTCAAGGTGATCATGGTTGCACCTTTTGAGTTGCCTTTCCCTATTGCCATCCACTAATGGATACATCCACAAGGGTAACTACAGTTTAGGTGATAAGAGTAATATTGAAACAAAGGACATTGTTCCTTCGGGTGTCCTTCTCCCTTACATCTTGTACACCAAACTTCTTCTCTTTGTTCTTTTCCTTGCTTAATGTCCTATAACTATAATGTCAAGGTAGCTAGCTGGTTGGATCTGGACCATTCTTGTGCTAGTCTCTCCTATTGGCGAAGCTTCTAATTTCATCGCGATCTCCAGGTATTCTTCCTGCGAAGCAACTTTCTATTGCATCTATGGTATTCTAATATGTCGAAACAACGCAGCTATGAACCATTCTTGGTGCTGTTGCTGTGCTATGTCAAAAATGACTTGGTCTAACAATGTTTTAAACTTCTAGTCAAATTCCCATACTGACTCAGTCATTTTTTGCTTTATTTCTTTCAGTTTTGTTATACATTGTGATTCTAACTTAGGCTTCTTGAACTCTCTTAAGAGTGAAGCCTTGATATCTACTAGGTTCTATTCTGTCCCTGAGAATACTTCATGAATCAATTCAAGGATCTATCTCTGAATGTAGTGATGAGTTGTGCTTGCTTTGCAGCGTCATCCTGGACTTATTTGACGTTCCAGAAGGCTTCACACAGAAACTAGTGTTGCTCATGGTCTTCTAGACCCATTCCTTTAAATATCGACAGTTTAATATCATCAATCATTCTCCTTCTTGGTGGCACAATGTTCTGAGTGGTGTTAGGGATACTACTGCATGAAATGTTCTAAGTACTCACTCCTGCGGTGTTATTGGTAATGGCATTCAATGGAATAGGAGGAGCGGTATTATCAACCGGTGGATTCTGTAGAGTGATAGGATGATAGGTAGCTGATGGAGGTGTTGTCTGGCTATCATTCTCAACTTGGAACTCGGTATCTATGCGGAGTTCACTCTTCTTGGTATTATACTTATATCTTTTTCCACTTCTTAAACTATGTGTATCTTCTTCAGAGTCACTATATGTGTGATCTACCATTACAGATTCAAAAAATTCTAGGAATTTTACTGCATTCTTAAAACACCTTTCTCAGCTAAAATCATTTTAATGTATAAACTGAGATTGTTCAGATACTTACCTCTGAATCCTTTGAAGAACTCTTCCTCTGCTGCACTGTAGGACTTCAGGGTGTCCACAGCGAATTCTGTCACGAAGCCTTCTAGTATACTGTCAACCCAAATGTTGACTACTCTCGAGAGTGCACTATCTACTACTTTGAGCCTCTGAATGAGATCTGGGGTCCACTCGGTTTGCACGTCTTCGATGAAACAACTCTTTCTCTTTGCGAGTCTTGACAACCACTGGTGCAACTCGTTTCCAAAAGATGCGAAGAAAATTTCGTAAATGTCTGCCCATAGGTATTTATTTAGCCAATCTACATCAAAGAGACGTGGATGTCTATTCTCTTTTATTGCAAAATCTCTTTCTGTCTTGTCCATCCAGTTCCATATTTCTGTTTTTCCTAGATTCCAATTTTCAGTACTCATCACCAGTTCAAACGCGGAGACGGAACCATTTGTTGGCTGTATAAATTTTTCTTGAGGTTTTCTAGAAAGACCCAAGTTCTGCACGGTTCAGGGAACCAACAAAACTCCTTTTCACCGGCCCTTTCGGCAACAGTCTGCGAGCAGATTAAGGTCTCACCCGAGGCGAAGTTATGGGGAGGTTGCAGAATTAGGATTCCACAACTGGGTGATGCGCACTTCAACATATTGGCGAGTAGTGTGCTATAGGACTCGTGCTATGAATTAGGGACTGCGCGAAGTTCACCTGCTTCGCGGTTAACTCTTATGCACTAGCACATCCAAGAACTGCGCGGCTCAGAATAACGACTTGGTAACAAGACAACGCAACTGAGGACTGTGCTTCCTCTCTAATATTCACACAGTTTATAGAATTTACTTAAGGTAAATGACATATTCAACAAGCATACTGAACTATGTATTTAGCCAACTTATGTAATATGAGGAACTGCAAAGTAACTTCCCACTTCCAGTGTTGGACTTCAAGGAATCACACCATACAGACTTCACTAATTTAAGTGCTACCTAAATAACCCATGCATTCATCGTACCCAACATTACTTGCATATTTAACATTCACTCTTATGCGTTAAACACTTAGCATATTATTCCATCATTCATTCTTATGAAGATTATACATGAAAGCAATAATACATTCACTTGTAAACAAGAACTTAACCATTCATCAAGCAAAAACATATAAGAAATCACATAACACAATGATTTAACGTGGTTCACCCCCAGGATGGGAGCTATGTCCACAGGAATTGTTGTTATATTATCAATGGGAAGGGTACAATAGTTCCAGTCAGTGCACTCAGCTACGGAATCTCTTCTCTCTTCAGTAGGTCCTTGCGTACATAGATGCAAAGCCTTTTTACAAATGTCTCTGAACAGAGGTCAACAAAAAACATTCACTTCTTCACACTTAGAATATTCAACCCTTTCCCTTACAAAAATATGCCCTTTTATAGATTGTGCTCGTAGGTCACGTCTTTACAATCAAGTGGGCCAAAACCCTAAGGTCACTCAAAATGGTGCGGTTACTCGCTAACTCATCATGTCGCAGTCAATAGCTACTCCATGCACTTCTGGCCATTCTGTTGGACCTCTCGCAACTCACACGTTCTTCTGACAACCGCAGTCTTCATGAAACGGTTATACTGCATCGTGCCATGTCACTTTCCATCCCTCTGGCCTGCCTGTCACTGTTGACTTCGTGGCTTAGATTATAACTATTTTCCACCACTCCAACTGACAGGTCACTTTCATCTTCCGCTCCTTACCCACTCCCGGGAATCACGGAGTTGCTTACCCAAATAGGTCTCTTTCATCTGCTCAACCTTTCCTTATACTCTTTACCCAAAATAGGTGCTCTACTGGAACTGCGCGGTTCTACCACTTCGCGAAGCTAGCACTTAACATTTGTTTCTTAGAGGAACAAAATTGCAAGGTTTTCCTTCTGAATCTTTTCCCTTAAAATTCAAACTTTTGGGCGATTGTTCTAGTTCCTTATATTCCATGTTATAATATTCATTGATAAATGAGGGAATGTTCACATCATGAGGGGTCTCCTACATCATATCGCCTTCCTTCATCGAACTCAGGGTTTCAAATAGATTAGAAATGAGGGGTTTTTAATGAAGATCTAGGGCACCCTACTTGCGACCCGACTTTTTTTAGAAGCCTCCCTTGTGAACCCTTCATCATCCACTCCCTAGGGGATTATTTTGTGGGAAATCCTGGTAAATATGCCTGTACTCATGGCACTATCTACATCAGATTGGGATCACTTCATAATCTAACTGTTGCATCCAATCCTCATCTTCCCATGTACGATTTATGGCTTCTGGAAGCTCCTTTGAAATATCCATGTACACACAGATTCGGGCATATTAGGTATAGCCACGGGCCTTCGTTTGTTCAAATATTTTAATGAAGGACCCTAGAGCATTACCAATATCTTCCATAATATCTCATTCCCAATATTCCCTTGACAGGGAATATAGTCGAATCCATATAGGGGATATACATAAACCTCCCTATGGAGGATGAACCTTTCCTTCCTTGGTTTAAGAAAAAGTCATGCGGAGTAAAAAACCTAGGGCCCACCATCAAATATTCACTCACAATCCTCCAAGCTAAAAAGGTAAAGGTTAATAAACTCTTAGATCCCAACTTGAGATCATAATGTCCTATCAGCTTCCATGTCAAGTTTATCCACCAAATTAGTGCTTTTTCATATGCTGATACCCACAAATTTACCAATAAGGGCATGGTCCCTCATGTATTGGATACTTTCCCATAACTTATTAGATTTGACTTGAATGAAACAGAGATCTGACAGATTTGGGAAGGCATTAACTCGAGCGACTCCCCCCATTTCCCCATACTTGCTCGAACTAAATTTATTGGATCCCTCTCGTCCCATTTCAATGAGTGGAATCTGAATGCTTCCTATCTAAAATCCTTCATTCTAAATCGGATGGCCTCCCTCCCTCCCTAACTCCATGCCATAGCAAAATTCAACCCTCCCACCTCTTGGGGTCACCACAAACAAGAAGATTCTTACACGAGGTGAACTGCAGAAACCCTAGCCCACGAGTGTGGTTAAGATAATACCTACTAAGCTCTCAACTTAGACCTTGTTATGGTTTCCAATCTTGATTATTGATTAGACAAAGTTGTCCAAGCTAGTAAGCAACTCTCTATGTCCATTAATATGGTTACTGCATCCCTGTATAAGAACCATATATGAATTGGTCTCTCTTGAGCTACATTACAAGTGATAAACATAGAATTTATCTTATCTCGAGATACTTCAGAAATATTTGAAGACTCTTTATTAGCATGTGCTAGCTTCTTCCTACAATCTTGAGAAAATTATCCAAACTTACACTAAAAACATTGTACTTTGGACTTATCATACCTCAAACCCCTATGTTAATGTGGGTTACTACTTGGACCTCTTAAATTACCTAAACTAGATTTGAGAAAATTATCGAAACTTACACTAAAAACATTGTACTTTGGACTTATCATACCTCATGCTATGCTAATGAGGGTTACTACTTGGACCTCTTAAATTACCTAAATTAGATTTATGGATTATCACTATTCTTTGATTTGACCTTTTTGTCTCTTTAATGTTGAAATCTACTTCTACCTTTGATGTTTGACCTTCCTCTTCATTAGGTTTCTGAATTATCACTTAGTTTGATTTGACCTTTTTTCTATAATGTTGAAATCTACTTTTTACCTTTAGGTTTGACCTTTCTCTTCATTATGCTTCTTGAAAAACTTTTCTGGTTTGATTTGACCTTTCTTCTCTCTAATTTTAAAATCTACTTATACTTCTAGGGTTTGGCCTTCCTCTTTCTCTACCAATAGTAAGTTATGATTTGATTTGACCTTTCTTCTCTCTAATTTTAAAATCTACTTATACCTCTAGGGTTTGACCTTCCTCTTCCTCTACCAACACTCTACCATAAGTTGTATTTGAATGCAATTTCTATTGAGAAATTTGGACTCATGTTCAACAAAGATTGATGTGATAATAGAGATCTCATCAACTCATTAATTGACACCTGTGTCAAGTCCTTTGACTCCCTCTATGCAGCTACAATAGCATCAACTTTACGTAACAAACTCCTAAGCCCTTTCTCCACAACCTTGTGGTCTGATAACTCCTCTCCACGAGTCCTTATCTAATTTACCACAGCATCACTTGATTCCGGAATTGTTCTATGGTTTCTGATTGACTCATATGCAAGTTTTCAACAGTCCTCCTGAGAGTTTGCAGCTTACCTGTACATTCACTTTGCTTAAGCCCTAATAGTCTGTTTCTAATATATCCAAAGCTACCTTGGACCTGCTTGCTGCTGCAATTATGGGAGAGAGACTCATCCAATGCCTGTTGGATAAAAACCAAGTCCTCAGCATTGTTCTTCCTATCGTCTTTGTGCTGAGATTTCTGAGGCAAAGCCTGATAGGCTGCATGATCTGGAGGTTTTGCAAACCCATTCTGAAACAAATCCAGCACATCCTATGAAAAAAACAAGGTTTTTATCATGATTACCCAAAAATCGTAATTCTTACCACTGAGGATAGGAATCTGTGGCTGATTCAGGTTGCTACTCATCGCCATCGCAGAAAATCCTTCAACTACAGTCAATTTCACACATGAATTTGATAACGCCTTTTGTCCGTTCTTGTTGACTAAGCGCTTTTCCTTTAAATGGCAGCCAATACAGGATGAACAAACCCAGGAAGGAGAGTATCTTGACGCTGCTCTGATACCACTGCGTTGGGGGGTAGCGGACAAAAAACGATTGCGACAGCATTTATCAAAAAATTATATCTTTTTTACTCAGACAAACACACGAAGTGCTTTGTTTATGCAACATAAGTCACTTACAGCAAAATGCGACAGAAGTCACTTAGAACATAATGCTTTGGTGCTACTGAGTTCTGTTAGAAATAGTAATTACTTCAGTTAGCTTTAGCTTTTACTTGAGTTACTAAATAGAAGTTTAGTTAATAAATGCAACAGCATGATTTGCATGCATGCAAAAGCTAGGTTAAAGCTTTTAGGGTTTTCCATAAGTGTTTAAATACGCATTATGTTCTTGATAGTATTATATCAGTTGATCTCCGTTTATGAATAAAGATTGAAGAGCCGTAGCTCATTCCGCATTATCTTTGTTTTATTTCTGCCCCCAACCTTCAGTTTGGTATCAGAGCATAGGAGAAGATCAAATTGGTAGCATCAATTTCCGAAGAAGCCAAAGCCGTAGCTTTGAAGAATTTGTAAGTTTTTTTTAAGAAATTATTTTTTTTGGAGAAATTATTTAAAGAAAATATTTTTTTGGAGTACCGCGCCCTCCCTATAGTCCACAGAGCGGTACTTTAGGAACTGTCGCGCCTATACTATAGGCTAAAGCGCGGCAGTTTGGGGACATACGAGGTAAATTTTCGAGATTTCACCGCGGCCTCTCCCTTAAGACAAAGAGCGGTAATTGGAATTAGGCGGCTTTTTTGGACAAGTGCAAAAAGGTTTTTACTTTATGTGATTGTTTTTTGACTTTCACGCAGTTATTGAGTAAGAATTTTTTCTTTTTTACAAGAGAAGAAGATATTTGAAGATATTTTTCAAAACTTGTTTAAGAGGGAGGATTATTATTTGTTTTTTAAAAAAAAAAAAAAAAAAGGAAGGGAGATTATTTTGGATAGAACCAGTGAAAGACACCGCAGCGTCTATGGCTTCTAGCAGCAATCAATCTCAGATTTCTCCTCTTACAGGGAAAAAGGACTATGATGTATGGGCCACGAGGATGGCAGTTTATCTCAGGTCAGAAGATGCATGGGAATATGTCGTGTATGGCTATTCCGAACCTGCAGATGAGGCAGCTTTTCAAGCCCTTTCAAACGCAGAGAAGGATGTCCTGCGAGCGCATAGGAAGAAGGATGCAAAGGCACTGCATCTCATAATGAACGCTTTGGATAACAGTGTATTTCCAAAGATATCAGCATCTTTACATGCCAAAGCAGCATGGGATACCTTGGCGACCAGTTATCAAGGTGCTGGTAAGGTTCAAACAGCAACACTCCAAAACCTAAGAAGAGACTTTGAAGATCTGAAGATGAAAGAATCAGACTCTGTAGACTCTTTCATGACCAAAGTCATGGGGATTGTTAATCAGCTGAATATCTATGGTGAAAAGATTGGAGATCAAAGGGTGGTTGAAAGGGTTCTGAGATCCCTACCCCACAAATTTGAGTCGAAAGTTTCAGCGATTGAAGAAGCAAAAGATCTGAGTACTCTCTCTATAGACGAGTTGACCGGATCTTTACTTTCATTTGAATCCAGACTCAACAGGAATGAAGAATCCTCTCATGAGAATGCTTTCAAAGCACATGTCTCATTCTCAAGAAGCAGAGGAAGAGGCAGAGGCAGAGGAGGATCAAGAGGACGAGGCAGAAGTGGCCGAAGTAATGGCAATGGAGATCAAGATCACCATCATAACCATGAAGACGGAAACTGCGACAAAAAAAGGTCAGATAAATCTAATATTCAGTGTTATTATTGCAATAAATTTGGGCATTATGCTCATCAATGCAAAAAGAAAAAGGCTGATCAAGCAAATCATAATGCTAATGTGACTAATACCTCTGAGGATAAAGATGATATGTTATTTCTTACATGTCATGCTGCACACGAAAGTCCAAAGGGACTTTGGCTTTTAGATAGTGGCTGCAGTAACCATATGACAGGTGACAGAGGTCTAATTGCAGACCTAGATGAATCAGTGAGGACAGAGGTCAAAGTTGGCACGGATGAGGTGGTTCCAGTTCTTGGAAAAGGAGTGGTCAACATTCTGACCAAACAAGGCCAACAAAAGACAATCTCAGATGTCTATTATGCTCCAGGATTGAAGCATAATCTGCTTAGCATTGGGCAACTCACTGAAAAGAAGTACAAACTTGTCTTTGATGGATCAGACTGTGAAATTTATGACCCAAATCGACATTTGATCATCAAAATACAAGTGACTAGGAACAGGATGTATCCACTAGTCATGAATTGCAGCAGCAAGGTAACCTCTTTTGCTCAAAAAGCCACTTGCATAGATGATTATTGGCTATGGCATTTTAGATATGGACATCTTCACTTTGGTGGTCTCAAGTTTTTGCAGCAGAAAGAGATGGTAAAGGGATTGCCCCCTATGAAGGAGCCAGAAAGCAGTTGTGAGTGTTGCATCATTGCAAAGCAGCACAGGGATAGCTTTCCTAAAGGTATGTCTCGAAGGGCACATGCACCTTTAGAACTTATTCATACTGATCTAGTTGGACCAATGCAAACTCAATCGATTGGTGGAAGCTATTATTTCCTTACATTTATTGATGATTTCAGTAGAAAAACATGGGTGTATTTCCTTCGTCAGAAGTCTGAAACTTTTGGCAAGTTCAAGGAATTTAGGGCTTTGGTTGAAAAACAGAGTGGTTATCAACTCAAAGTATTGAGATCTGATGGAGGGGGAGAGTATGAATTAAAGGAATTTCATGATTATTGCAAGCATCATGGAATCAAGAGGCAATTCACTACAAGATATACTCCTCAGCAGAATGGTATTGCAGAACGCAAGAACAGAACCATCATGAATATGGCAAGGAGCATGCTGAAAGGAAGAAATGTGTCCCATGAATTTTGGGGAGACGCAGTGGCTTGTGCTGTTCATGTGATGAACAGATCTCCCACCAAAATTGTGAAGAACAGAGTACCAGAGAAAGCATGGTCAGGTATGACTTGTAATGTTTCTCATTTCAGAGTATTTGGTTGTGTTGCTTATGCTCATGTTCCTAAACAGCTAAGAAAAAAGCTAGACGACAGGAGTGAGAAATGTATATTTCTTGGATATGGTGAACAAACTAAAGCCTACAAGCTGTATAACCCTATTACCAAAAAGGTTATTCTCAGCAGAGATGTTTTGTTCAAGGAGGAAGAGTCATGGAATGGAACCATAGACAAGGGTATGGGAGCTGCAATACCCCAACCAGAAGATGGAGAAGATGAGGAGTTGATTGGACAACAAGATCCAGTAGCATCTTCACCAATAGCAAATACTCCAGAAAGAACACCTAGAAACTCAGTTCGAGGTGAAGCATCAAGTCCGCAGTCAGGTAATGAATCTGATTACAGTAATAAAAAGACTAGAAGATTGACAGATATTTATGATGAATTGGATGCAAATACCAATTATGTTTTTATTGCTAGTGAACCTGTGTTTTATGAAGAGGCTGTAAAACAAGAGCATTGGGTAAATGCTATGGACGAAGAGATAGATTCCATTGAGAGAAATGATACATGGGATCTAGTTGACCTGCCAAAGAATAAGAAACCCATTGGTGTGAAGTGGGTTTATAAAACCAAACTCAATGAAAAAGGTGAGATTGATAGGTACAAGGCAAGGTTAGTAGCAAAGGGTTTCTCGCAACAACCAGGAATTGATTTTGGAGAAACTTTTGCACCAGTGGCAAGATTGGACACAGTAAGAGCAGTCCTAGCAATTGCAGCACAAAAAAAATGGAAAGTGTATCAGATGGATGTCAAGTCGGCATTCTTGAATGGAATTCTTGAAGAAGAAATTTATGTGGAGCAGCCACATGGGTATGAAATAAAAGAACATGAAGACAAAGTTTACAAGTTGAAGAAAGCTCTATATGGGCTTAAGCAAGCTCCAAGAGCTTGGTATAGCAGAATTGATTCTTATCTCATCAAAAATGGTTTTAGCAGAAGCAGCAGTGAACCAACACTTTACACAAAGGTAAATCAACAAGGACAGATTTTAATAGTTTGTTTGTATGTTGATGATATGATTTTTACAGGCGACCTCTCAGTAGATGAGTTCAAGGCAGCTATGAAGAAAGAGTTTGAGATGACAGACCTTGGATTGATGAGGTTCTTTCTTGGCCTAGAAGTAGAACAGTCAGAAAAGGGTATATTTATCTCTCAAAATAAATATGCTAATGAAGTTCTTAAGCGATTCAGAATGCTTAATTGCAAAACAACACCTACACCAGTGGCAACAGGTACTAAGTTGAGCAAAGAAGATTGCAGTCCCAATGTAGATCCAACATTGTATAAAAGACTTGTAGGAAGTCTCATGTACCTCACAGCTACGAGACCTGATATTATGTTTGCTGTCAGCTTGATTTCAAGGTTCATGGAGTCTCCCAAAGACTCGCATTGGCAAGTTGGCAAAAGGATCTTACGATATGTTGCAGGGACTTCAAGCTATGGAATTTTATACTCAAGCACAGAGTATGATGTTTTGACAGGTTTCACTGACAGTGATTTTGCAGGAAGTTTGGATGACAGGAAGAGCACTTCCGGTCATGTTTTTCATCTTGGATCAGGAGTGATTTCATGGGCATCCAAGAAGCAGCCCATTGTAACACTTTCATCGGCAGAAGCAGAGTATGTAGCAGCGACATCAGCAGCATGTCAAGCAGTCTGGTTACGCAGAGTTTTAGAAGGTCTTCAACAGAAACAAGAAGGACCAACCACAGTTTATTGTGACAACAACTCAGCAATTGCTCTATCCAAGAACCATGTTTTTCACCAGAAAAGCAAGCACATTGATACTAGATATCACTTCATAAGAGAGCTTGTGAACAATGGTGAAGTTCGTGTTGAGCATTGTAAATCAATTGACCAATTGGCTGACATATTCACAAAGCCATTGGCAAAAGATATTTTTGAAATCCATAGAAATAATTTAGGCATTGTAAAAGCTGCAGTAGTCAGCAGTAGTAATTAAGAGGGAGTGTTAGAAATAGTAATTACTTCAGTTAGCTTTAGCTTTTACTTGAGTTACTAAATAGAAGTTTAGTTAATAAATGCAACAGCATGCTTTGCATGCATGCAAAAGCTAGGTTAAAGCTTTTAGGGTTTTCCATAAGTGTTTAAATACGCATTATGTTCTTGATAGTATTATATCAGTTGATCTCCGTTTATGAATAAAGATTGAAGAGCCGTAGCTCATTCCGCATTATCTTTGTTTTATTTCTGCCCCCAACCTTCAAGTTCATCCCCCAAATGACACAACGCACAAAAGCTTTGTTTTTTGTTTTTCTCTCTCTCAAATTTCCGTTGTCTATATATTTCAAAAAAGATAAAAAAATACAGAGACTCTCCTCGGGCTTCCCGGGCTTATCGAGACTTCTACTGTTACAACGGTCACAATCAATTTCACAGCTACCAAACGCGTCAAAAAGGTTACAAACGGTTTGCAATTTGATTCAATGTGGGCTGTGGGAGAAATTAATGCGTAGTCCAACAACAGGAGCTAGGGTTTTGCAGCCTATCTTCGAAGGTCTGTGGAATAGCTTCATCTTCTTCTCAGATAGCACAAATCCGTTCTTATAAAGGAGACATGAAGCAATGTCCTAAGATGCTTCATAGGTTCATCAACAGATTTTGAAAATACAAGAATATCATCAATGTACACCATGAGCCAATCCATATATGGTTCTCACACAGATTCCATAATTCTTTGAAACTTTGAAGGGGCGTTCTTTAATCCAAAAGGCATTACCTTCCATTCATATTGTCCATGTGGAACATTGAAAGCTGTCTCGAACTGGTCTTCTGTTTTGAGTCCAATCTACCAGAAGCCGGACTTCAGATCGAACTTAGAGAAGATCTTTGCTCCGGCAATTCTCTTGATCAGATCAGATTTATTTGGGACTGGATACCTTACCCATTCCAAGGCGTCATTGAGCGGCTTGTAATTGATCAACATTCTTGGTACTCCACGAAGCTGTTTAGAGTGTTTATTTACATAGAAGGCTAAACAAGACCATGGGCTTCTTGAATGCTTGATAAGTCATTTACTAAGCAAGTCCTAAATTTCTTTTCTGCATAGACTTCGGTATTCCTTGTTTAGGGTTCAGTTATATAGGAGTTATAATTTCTTCTTCCGTTAAATAACTGATAGGAGAACAATGGGAATCTCTATAGATGTTTAATTTGGATGTTTTATTACAAGATTAAGTGCAAAGAATTTGACCAGTTAGCTGGATCTTTATGAATTAAATTGCATTATTCTATTTCAAAAATAAAATAATAATAATTTAAATGTTTAAATATTATTAAGTTGAATTGTACTAAATAAAATTTTTATAATACATTAAATTAGATAGTTTATAAAAACCTTAGATCTATAAATTTTAAAACATTTTTAATATCTTATTTACTTATAAGAATTATAACCAACAATGTCGATGTAATATCCCTTTTTCAAATTTTATTAAAATGCCCAATTTTCCACTTTTTTTCCCAATTTCGAGCTTTGACTAGTTTTACTGTTTTGACCTCCAAATCAACCCAAATGCTCCCAAATCTTCTGTAGGAGTGTATGAATGGTATTTAGACTTCAATATAAGGTTCAGGGATGTTTTGTGGCCCTCCAAATACTGCTGCAAACTTGATTTGTATTCTGATCAATATATGTAATTTTGACTAGTAATTTGTGCATCAAATCCCCCTAGGGTAACACTGCAAATGGCCTTCCAAATGCCTCCAAACTCCCACAAATTTATGAACAGAGGTATATAATATGTTAAGTATGTGATTAAGGTCTCATATGCACCATTAATTGATTTTTAATACTGTTCTAACTCTCTCACATTCAACAGCAAAAACCCCCAATTCGACCCTTGGGGAAATGGCACTATTTCACCTCCCAATACAACTAAACTGAGTAAAAATGCTTCAAATGCTCAAGTACAGTACATGAAACTTGTAGAAGACATCCATGGAAATATATTTATCACAAATATATCAGAGAATCATCCATACATTCGAAATCATCATCAATACATTGGCTCACAACAATGTAGTGGGGAAATGGCATTGTTCTTCCATTAAAAATGAGATTTATACATTTCTACTTGGAATTTCGACCTGAAACTTTTTGGAGATGAAGAACAGAGTATTTAATTCATATTACAAAAGAAATGGGGCATTAGAATCTCCCCCAAAGAGTACAATAGCTCACCAAAAACGCCCTCCCTCAAGGAGCACGAATATGCCTTCAAAACTGGAAACGGTGGAGAGAAAGTGCTGCACTAAACCAAACCATGAAAATTCCTGTAGCTGCTACCTGCAAATACAAACTCCATTAAAGCACCATGAAAGACCTGAGTGGCCTCTCCAAACACCAACTTGGATGGGAATCTTTCACCCTCGAAATTGGCTAAGGCAAGAAACTAGTCATCCACTAGCTCTCTCTTCACAAATGCAATTTTTCTCAAATCATCAAAAGCCATTCTCATACTTGATTTCTACATTTTATAACCAACATTAGCCTTCAAGGGGTCAAAATCCTCTCAATAGATTCAATAATTTTCCATTTAGAAAATATTCCTCATTTGCCACTTGTCTCCTAGTTCCAACCTTCCATCTTCTCCCAAATTCGAATTTGAGTCTCTTTAGATTCCTCCAACTCCATGAGCGCCTTCTTGAGCCTATTTTTGGGGCTGACATGTCATAATGGTCAGTTGTAAGAAGTCAGGTCTGAATTTTGTCATAAAATGTCATAGATGCTTCATTATTGTTGTCATAAAACTAGGGAATCTAGCCCATGTGTCCACTAGTCTCCAATTTGACTCTTCCTCTCCCATGGAGGTTACTATTCCTTCCCATTTCGACCTAATATGCTCAATTCCATGTGTTATGACTTACCAACTCACCCAAGAGTGTTCACCTTCCCATGAATTCGAATTGGCAAGAGAGAGCTGCCATGTGTCATTGAAAAATCAAGCTAGTGTGGGTCCCACCACCTCCATATGTCTCCAAAACCACTTGCCACCTAGAATTTCTCTTGAATTTATTTATTCATCATATTTATTAAATTCTTGAACCCTTCTAATGTCTAAATATCATTTATTAGTTTCCTTATTACCATCCCACATGTGCCCATCCAACCTAGGAAACTAGTAGGATTGATGGGATTGTCTTACTATGCACTTATTTGAATGGGGACATTACAGTCGAGAACAATATGAAAATTTTTAATAGATTTGTGTGATGTATTAGACATATCCATTTTATTTGCTGGTAAGACGAGGACATTAAAAGATTTAGTTACTCTTAAGTTATAACAAGGTACAATATTTCATTTAAGTAGCTAAAGTTTATGAATTATTGGTAAGATTGGTATTATTGAGATGTTATTGAAGATAAAAAGGTGTAAGTTTTCTTAAGTTATAACAAGGTACAATATTTCATTTAAGTAGCTAAAGTTTATGAATTATTGGTAGGATTAGTATTATTGAGATGTTATTAAAGATAAAAAGGTGTAAGTTTTCTTCAAAGTCAGAGATTATAGATTTATTTTATAAAGATAAAATATGTTTTATTGAAGAACTTGAGCTCATAGAGATGTGATGTCAAATAATTTTATTTGGAATAAGAGTTTAAGAGTCACTCAAATTTCAAAATCCCAAATGAAGAAATGGTTGAGTAACTTAGTTGTGAACAAAGAAGAATGTCAATTATTAAACATTTTTCCACTTTACATGGTATTGAAAAGGAAATTGTCATACTAAATGTGAAAGAGAAAATCACACTAAATCTTATTTATGAACATATTAATGCTAGCTCAATCATCATCAACGACTTCACCCTTTTAACCTTTAATTCATCCTTTTAACCTTTAATTATTGATTAAAATTTAAACAATAAGAGTAATTTGATTTCACATTTTTAGTAAGTAGGCCATTTGAAATTTCCCTTATTCCATTTCCTTTTCCTTTTGACTTAGTCCTTTTCCATGTTGTTTTCATGGTTAGTCCTTTTTCCATTGTATTATAACCATGAAAACATGGTCTTGACTAATATATACTCATTGTTTATGCTTCTAAGATTTTCCTAATATGTATTGTATGAAAGGTATACTCCTTACTAATAAGGGAGTGTATTTCAATTCTCAATTCTCATTTATTAATGTGAGTGAACTTTTTTATAATTTTTTTTTTATAATTTTGAATTAAATCCTTGAGCATGTAATATTTTGAAACCTTTTTTATATATAAAGCTCAAGTATTTTAAAGCCCCTTTAAAACCTCTTAAGCATCCATGTGAATATGTACTCAAATGATTATGTTGTTATAACAACTTCAAGATATTTACTAAAGTTTGGAATGGCATGGATTTTTTTTCCTTTAAAAATATTTTTATATTTTATATTTACGAGAGGAAATCAAAATATTCATTTGTTCCTGCCCATTCGCCAAAAATGACAAAGGATGTTTTTTATAGCAAAAGCTATTTAATATAGTATTCTAAACTATGTCATGTATCTAATATTCTAAACAATGCATATCATCCCTTGACCAAGAGGCCTTACAAACCTTTTCTAATTACCGTTAAACTATGGATAAGAAAAATAGTAAAATTGAAACACTTCCTCAACAAAACTAAGAAAAAGGGATCCTTGTGACCCATTATACTATATGTTGATAAGTGAAAAAAATTGTTAATGTTTAGTTGAAAATCAGGTCAACAATTAGCATCATAAAGACCAATGTTTTTTCAAGGAAACACGATGTTGATAAGTGAAACCCAATAAACGTTATGATTACTATTATTTGGTTTATGAATAATGATGGCTAATGATGGCTACGGTTATCTTTGTGATTAGTAGCATAACCCTTCACCAAATATCGCACAACATTATGAATATTATAATATGAAATTGCACAAAGTGGTTTTGAATGCCAGTGTACTCCTTTCAACTAATAAAAAACACCCACCATTCTCTAGTCCTTCTCCTTGTAAATCCCTAATTGATTGATATCTGATGATATGTATGCATAGTTGTTCTCATGCTTGTTTTCAATTTCTAGTGTTCATGCAGGTAAATGGAATTTATAAATGTTTTTCTTTTCGATGCTAGATCAGTTTATTTAGTAAGGGTTCGAGAAGGGGAAAAATAGTACACCAAATGCCACATTGAAGGAAGGAAGGAGGAAAACGATAAGGTTTTCTATGCATTTCGATGTCGATATTAATGATTTTAACCAAATTGTTTAAAATTTTCATCTATTCTTGGGTTGGAATGTGGTCCAATAGCCTTCGATATGTAATATCCCTTTTTCAAATTTTATTAAAATGCCCAATTTTCCACTTTTTTTCCCAATTTCGACCTTTGACTAGTTTTACTGTTTTGACCTGCAAATCAACCCAAATGCTCTCAAATATTCTGTAGGAGTGTATGAATGGTATTTAGACTTGAATATCAGGTTTAGGGATGTTTTATGGCCCTCCAAATACTGCTGCAAACTTGATTTGTATTCTGATCAATATATGTAATTTTGACTAGTAATTTGTGCATCAAATCCCCCCTGGGTAACATTGCAAATGGCCTTCCAAATGCCTCCAAACTCCCACAAATTTATGAACAGAGGTATATAATGTGTTAAGTATGTGATTAATGTCTCATATGCACCATTAATTGATTTTTACTACTGTTCTAACTCTCTCACATTCAACAGCAAAAACCCCCAATTCGACCCTTGGGGAAATGGCACTATTTCACAACCCAATACAACTAAAATGAGTAAAAATGCTTCAAATGCTCAAGTACAGTACATGAAACTTGTAGAAGACATCCATGGTAGTATATTGATCACAAATATATCAGAGAATCATCCATCCATTCGAAATAATCAACGTTATAGTGTCATACATCAATGCATTGGGGAAATGGACATTGTTTGCTCATTAATCAATAGTTTTGCATACAACCAGTGGGTATTTTGACCTGAGACTTTTTGAATATCAATAAAAAAGGATACGAAGCTATTACAATCAGAAATATAGAATGAGAAGCTCTCTCAAGAAGCACAAGTGCTCACCAAAAACGCCCTCCCTCAAGGAGCACGAATATGCCTCCAAAACTGGAAATGGTGGAGAGAAAGTGCTGCACTAAACCAAACCATGAAACTTCTAGTAGCTGCTACCTACAAATAAAAACTCCATTAAAGCACCATGAAAGACCTGAGTGGCCTCTCCAAACACCAACTTGGATGGGAATCTTTCACCCTCGAAATTGGCTAAGGCAAGAAACTAGTCATCCACTAGCTCTCTCTTCACAAATGCAATTTTTCTCAAATCATCAAAAGCCATTCTCATACTTGATTTCTACATTTTATAACCAACATTAGCCTTCAAGGGGTCGAAATCCTCTCAATAGATTCAATAATTTTCCATTTAGAAAATATTCCTCATTTGCCACTTGTCTCCTAGTTCCAACCTTCCATCTTCTCCCAAATTTGAATTTGAGTCTCTTTAGATTCCTCCAACTCCATGAGCGCCTTCTTGAGCCGATTTTTGGGGCTGACATGTCATAATGGTCAGGTGTAAGAAGTCAGGTCTGAATTTTGTCATAAATGTCATAGATGCTTCATTATTGTTGTCATAAAACTAAGGAATCTAGCCCAAGTGTCCACTAGTCTCTAATTTGAATCTTCCTCTCCCATGGAGGTTACTATTCCATCCCATTTCGACCTAAGATGCTCAATTCCATGTGTTATGACTTACCAACTCACCCAAGAGTGTTCACCTTCCCATGAATTCGAATTGGCAAGAGAGAGCTGTCATGTGTCATTGAAAAATCAAGCTAGTGTGGGTCCCACCACCTCGATATGTCTCCAAAACCACTTGCCACCTAGAATTTCTCTTGAATTTGTTTATTCATCATATTTATTAAATGCTTGAACCCTTCTAATGTCTAAATATCATTTATTAGTTTCCTTATTACCATCCCACATGTGCCCATCCAACCTAGGAAACTAGTAGGATTGATGGGATTGTCTTACTATGCACTTATTTGAATGGGGACATTACAGTCCTCCCCACCCAAGATTGCTTGTCCTCAAGCAATTTCAAATTTGGATGCTGCAAAATCTTCTCCTCTTCCCATGTGGCATCTTCATTTGGTAAGTCCTTCCATTGCACTAAATATTCTTTGATGATTCTACTCCTCAACCTTCTTTCCCGTGTCTTCAAAATCTTTTCCGGAACAAGTGTGAGTTGACCTTCATCATCCAAAGGAGGAAGTATTTCTGAAGTGATGATTTGCTGACCAAGAGATTTCTTAATACAAGAAACATGAAATACATTGTGGATTTTACTCCCTTCTGGAAGTTCTAGTTCATATGCTACTTCTCCAACCTTCCGCACTACCTTGTATGGCCCATAGTACCTTGGTTTTAATTTTTCTGCTCCATTCTTTTTGAGAGATGTTTGTTTATAGGGATGCAACCTTAAATATACTAAATCATTGACTTGAAAGGTTCTCTCTTCTCTATGTCTATCTGCATATTGTTTTTGCTGATTTTGAGCAACCTGCAAATTGTCTTTCAAGAGCTTTAAAATTTCTTGGCTCTCTTCCACCCAATCTTTAGCCTTTGGGGCTCTACTATCACCAAATATAATGTCAGCAAATGTAAGTGCATCATAACCATATAATGCTTTAAAAGGAGACATTCCTATTGACATATGATAAGTGGTGTTGTAGCAAAACTCACCCAAGTGTAGCCATTTTGCCCATGCTTTTTGCTGCCCTCCCACATAGTTTCTTAGGTATCCTTCCAACCATTGGTTTAACCTATCTGTTTTTCCATCAGTTTGTGGATGATAGCTGGTACTTCGAGTCAATTGAGTGCCTACCAATCTAAAAATTTCTTTCCAAAAAGCACCCATGAATCTACTATCTCTATCATTGACAATGCTCTTGGGAAGCCCATGCAATCTGAAGATTTCTTTGAAAAAAATATCAGCCACTTGTGCAGCACTAAAAGATGATGTAACAGCAAAAAAATGAGCAAATTTTTTCAACCTATCAACTACCACATAGATACAATCCTTACCCAAGGATTTAGGCAATCCGGTGATGAAATCCATGGAAATACTGTCCCATTTTTGCTCTGGAATGGGCAATGGTTGTAATAGGCCGGCTGGACATGTAAGTTCTGATTTGTTTTGTTGACATGCTTTACATTCATTCACATACTTTTGAACATCTTCCTTCAGCCCCTTCCAAAAAAATCTTTGCCTCAACTGTCTATAAGTTTTGAAGATCCCCGGATGGCCCGCTAGTGGGGAATCATGTGCTTCTTGCAAAATTCGGTACTTGAGCTTGGAGTTATGAACTAAATAAATTCTTCCCTTATAATATATCATCCCATTCAAAATCCTATAATTATCATCCCCTTTGATTCCATCCAACACATCACAAGCAAATTTGCCTTTGGCATATTCAACTAGTAGCATGTTTTTCCAATCCTTAGCAATATCCATGAGAGAAAAAGAAGGCCTTCTTGACAAAGCATCTGCTACTATATTATTCTTTTCTTTGACATATTCAATATCAAAATCATAAGCTTGAATCTTGCTTACCCACTTTTGTTTCCTTTCATTTAGATCTTTTTGGGTGAGAAAGTGTCTTAGACTATTGTGGTCAGTTTTCACCACAAACTTGCTGCCCACCAAGTATTGTCTGAATTTGGCCAATGCATGCATAATGGCCAGCATTTCTTTATCATAGATGGAGTAAATTTTTTCATGAGGCTGCAACTTTCTACTCTCAAACGCTATGGGGTGTTGGCCTTGCTTTAGGACAGGCCCTATTCCTCCACCTGAAGCATCACATTCCACAACAAAAGGTTTAGTAAAATCAGGAAGTGCAAGTATGGGACAACTAATCATTACCTCTTTCATTTTTTGGAAGGCCTTTTCAGCCTCTTCATCCCACTTGAAAGCATCCTTCTTAGTCAAATCAGTGAGTGGAGAAGTCAACTTGGAGAACCCTTTCACAAATTTTCTGTAGTAGGTGCAAATGCCAATAAAGCCTCTCAATTCCGTAATATTTTTTGGTGATGGCCATTCCAAGATAGCCCTGATTTTTTCCATGTGTACCTTCACTCCTTCTTGCCTAATAATGTGCCCAAGATACAGTAGTTCTTTCATTCCAAATTCACATTTTGATAATTTAGCAAATAAGGACTCTTCTTGCAAGATTTTCAACACAATCTCTAACTGCTGCAAATTCTCTTCCCATGTTTTACTGTAAATGAGAATATCATCAAAGAAAACCAAAACAAACCTTCTTAGTTGCTTGCAAAATATCCTATTCATACATGCTTGAAAGGTGTTAAGATTTAATATGCTAAGACAGAAAATAGCAGTATTACATTCCATTTCACAATAATAGCATATATAGGATCACTGAAGAAACAACAAGCATAGCATAAACACAAGAGACACAGATTTATCCTGGGAAACCCTCATGGGGTAGAAAACCCAGCAAAGCTTCCTCAATATAGATGACCAGCAATATACAAAGATGCAAACCAAAGACATGATCTCCTCCTCCACCATAGCAGACCTCTTCTCCACAAGTGCGCCACTCTCAAGTGAGTGAGTGTGTGTTAAATGAGGAATACACCTTCTCTATTTATACACTACTCCGACTTGTCTTTTACACAAGACATGTACGCTCGTATTTAACCAATGGGTTAAATAACCAACTACAACTGACTGGGCCGACCCCTCTAGGGTGGTCTAATAACCCTTTGACCCACATAACACATACAGGGCCGACCCCCACTAGGGAAGTCTAATAACCCAAGTTACCACATTCCGACGGAGGAATAAACATATCCGGATATACAATAAGATCTTCAAGGAGGAATGAAACATCTCCAGAATAATAAAGTACAAATATAATATTCTTTGAAGTTACAGTATCTCAACACTCCCCCTTAACAAGAAGGATATTATAACAGCATCTGCATGAGCAAGGAGTCATCAACATCATACATGATACATCTATAAATCATTGGAAGCTTTCTCAGCATCATCAGTAACTCAAGCAGTTACTGGAACATCTTCAATACTGGAACATCAACATCTTCAGTACTGAGTCTTTATCTTCTGCAGCACTCAAACAACTACAACATCATCAATCATCTGGATCCTCACGATCATCAGCATCGTCATCATACGATCATTAGCATCGGGATCATCTCGATCTATAGCATCTGGATCATCACGATCTACAGTATCTGGAACATCTCGATCTACAGCATCTAGATCATCTCGATCTACAACATTTGGATCATCTCGTTCTACAGCATCTAGATCATCACGATCTACCACATCTAGATCATTACGATCTAGAGCATCTGGATCATCTCGATCTACAGCATTTGGATCATCACGATCTACAGCATCTGGATCATCACGATCTACAGCATCTGGATCATCTTGATCTACAACATCTGGATCATCTCGATCTACCGCATCTGGATCATCACGATCTACAGCATCTGGATCATCTTGATCTACAGCATCTGGATCATCTCGATCTACAGCATCTGGATCATCTCAATTTACAGCATCTGGATCATCATCTCGATCTACATGATCATCAACATCATCATCTATACAAGTATCCTCATCAATACAAGTATAAACATCATCAATACAAGTATCCTCATCAATACAAGTATACACAATATCATCAATACGAGTATACACAATATCATCAATACAAGTATCCTCATCAATACAAGTATAAATATCATTAATACAAGTATCATCATCAATACATGTATACACATCATCAATACAAGTATCCTCATCAATACAAGTATACACAATAGCAGCATATCCTGCAATACACACGATCATATTACAAGATGATCAATCCTGCTCTCTTTAGGACATAGGTCCATGGATGATACAATCCAGATCAAGTTCCAGGATGATCAATCCTTATCACTTTAACACAGGTCTCATGTCTAGGGACGATGCAATCCCATCATGTACATTTTGAACCCAGTTCATGGACGATGCAGTCCTCACGTACATTTTGAACCCAGTTCATGGACGATGCAGTCCTCACGTACATTTTGAACCCAGTTCATGGACGATGCAGTCCTCACGTACATTTTGAACCCAGTTCATGGATGATGCAGACCTCACGTACATTTTGAACCCAGTTCATGGACGATGCAGTCCTCACGTACATTTTGAACCCAGTTCATGGACGATGCAGTCCTCATGTACATTTTGAACCCAGTTCATGGACGATGCAGTCCTCACATACATTTTGAACCCAGTTCATGGACGATGCAGTCCTCATGTACATTTTGAACCTAGTTCTGGGACGATGCAGTCCTATCTTCAATTTTCGGAGACATCAGTCTACGGCTCAATTCTGGGACCGAGGTCCGGGGAAGATGCAATCCCCTACCTGTTCATTCAGGACTACATTCTCGGAGACCCAGTCTACTGCTCACTTTAGGACTGAAATCCAAGGGTGATTCAATCCTCACATGTCCACCAAGGACTTCATTCTTGAAGACATACATCTACGGCTCTCTTTAGGACTAAAGTCCAGGGATGATCCAATCCCCTCATGTCCACCAAGGACTTCATTCTCGAAGACATACGTCTACGGCTCTCTTTAGGATTGAAGTCCAGGGATGATCCAATCCCCTCATGTCCACCAAGGACTTCATTCTCAAAGACATATGTCTACGGCTCTCTTTAGGACTGAAGTCCAGGGATGATCCAATCCCCTCATGTCCACCAAGGACTTCATTCTCGAAGACATACATCTACGGCTCTCTTGAGGACTAAAGTCCAGGGATGATCCAATCCCCTCATGTCCACCAAGGACTTCATTCTTGAAGACATACGTCTATGGCTCTCTTTTAGAACATGTGTTCAAGGATGATGCAATCCCCTTGTCACCTTAGACCCTGTCTAAGGACCATCCACCAACCTCTCTGTCGGCATCACCAATATAGGTATCCACATCATCGACCTCACTGTCGATGCGGGCAATCTCATCATAAGTGATCACATCACTCCCCCTTTCTAGGAGGGTCCTTCTGAACTATTTTAATTTTGTCTCGGAAAACTTTACTTGAGGTATAGGTTTGGTTAGTACATCGGTAACTTGTTACAAATTCAAACTTTAATTCCTTTCTGCGCCATTCTGATTCTTTTCTTTTCATGATCTGTTTCTCATTCCTTGTCAGAAAGAGATCATCGTCATACAATAACGGTATGATAGTTTCATCATCCACAACCTTAAGGTAAAGGTTACGAACAACTTTACTTTTGGTAAAGCCCAAGATTATCAAGAAACTGTCAATTCTCCCTTTTTGACTGAACATCATTCACACTCTGCATTGAATGATCTTCTGCATATCTATCTGTGCCATTTCTCGTTAGATTGGTCTACTAATATGAGCCTCAATATCATTCGAACTCTGTGGTGAGTTCCTTCTTGCATCCATGTCATCTATGTATAGAAACCATATTCAACCTTGTAGCAAAGGTTGAGATCCACATCACCCATGGTGATCATTAAGCTCATCATTTGATTATCGATCCTGGGTACCCGTATAGAACCTGATTCACACTTCTTCTTTAATTACACCATTAAGAGAATGGTCTTATCTAGCCACTTGGAGCAAACATCTCATCATGATTCTCTTCCTCTTTCTAAGAGAATCTTCTAGCCACAAGCCTTCTATAGTGTGTTTGATTTGTAAATCTTTTTGTTGAACATCCATCGCTTTTTCAGTGTTCATCATTCATCATGATCTTTCCTACAAATCAAAATTAAGTACATGATTAGTAATACTTTATAATCATCAAATCATATTGACATGATAACCTATTATGCATACAGATATCATTTACATAGTTATGCAACTATTTTGACCAATACTTTGGCACAACACTTTCCCATATCCTGTATGCATACAGTGGCTATCTAGATGCCTTCCATCTCTACTAGAACATACTATCGAGAGTGTGCACAACTCTCAGCATGTCAACAAAGAGGTTTCATTCTAGACAAGCAACAATGGAATGTTTGTCCAACTTACCAATCATATGCATATTAGTAGTATACTGTTCAATGCTCTATGAATGTTTACACTCAGCATGATATATTCTAGCAATACAAATATGCATGCAAGCAATATCATTTACTATTTCAAATAACAACTCAAATACCTATCTTTTATGTTTGTGTGGTTGCATCCTGCTCGATCTTCTATATGTCTTTTGAACTTCTATTCATTTTGTACCACTGTGCATGCTCAAGTGTGCACTAGTGTCATCCTCATGATCTCATACACAAACATACATTCATTAGTATATTCTCAATATTATCAAAACATTCTAATTCTAAATAATCTTGAATATGTATAGTCATGATCATTAGTATTCAGGGTTTCAAGGAAGTCTTCTTTTACTCATGCATATCCTTGTTTGATCATAGTACTCTTCTGGTTAATTAAATCATCAAGATAAGAGACATAATATGCATAAACCCTTGATTACTAAATTTATGAATAAGCATAACCAATCATACCAAGTATACTTATATAAGGGATCCTAACACAAGGTAAGATTCCAACTTGACATAAGAAAACATACCTGGATTAGTATACCTGCTTAGTTATGTACAACATACCTAAACAATCTCTTCAATGATTTAGAGATCCTGAGCTAAAACCTGCATGTCTCATAGGTTAAGCATAATATAACAAAGTCATACATACCTCATAAGTAGAGCAAAGATTATGGATGAGTCTTTGTATTCATGTTGTCATGGTCATGGAACTTGATTTGTCTTTTCTAATGTACCTGAACCTTGTTAGCAGACAACATCAACCTCACACAAAACCATAATGCATTAGTACAATCATATAGCCCTAATCAATGAATGTCTTCGATCATTCACATGCATTCATACTGTTACTAGGGTGATAAGACAATTCTAACATTAATTAAGATTGTACTAATAAATAATATGAATACAAACACATCATGAACTTAATCAAGAATCAGATTTCAAGACATACCTGAACCTCCTTAAGTCATACCTGTCGAGACTTCTTGTAGTCTTCTTATGTAAGGCCTTAGCCTCAACTCCCCCTGAAACTTGATCTGGAGCTTGATTAGGGTTTGCTAGAGAAACCCTAAAAATTCAATCTTTGACTTTCACACTTCTGAATGGATGGAAGGAATTGTCTTGCTAGCATACTTCAATTTTGAAATCTCCAAAATTTGACCCCTCAAAATTGCCTTCGAAACTTCTGGATCTTCTGGACAGGAACCCGAAATAGGGTTTGATGAATCCCACCCTTATGTCCAATCAAAAGGTTTGATCCAAGGCTCTAAACTCTTATTTTTCTGAGGAGCTTCCAACCGTGGTTACAGACTTAAAAAATTCCAACTTTTGTTGAAGCACTAATTTTCCATCTTTCCGATCAAAATCCCAAACTGGGGTTTGATCAAGCCTGATCTTCTACCCAACCAAAAAATTCGATCTTGGTCTCTAAATTTTTATTTTCCTGAGTAGCATTCAGCCGTGGATTCTGATTCCAAAAATTCTAACTTTCTCCGAAACCCTAAATTCCGGAAGCCATGAATGAAGGTGCTCCAAAAATAATTATGTTTTGACAGAAATATGTACCTGATTGTTTCTTCTGTAACTATGAATTTTTTGCTCCACATGGTCTGAAAACTTTTTCTGTGGTATTCTGATCTGTCATCTTTCCATCCCGATAGGTCTGACCTCAATTGGATTTTCTGAGAGAGAGTTATGCCAAGTATCGCAACGTGACCTGTTTATGGGATAAAACAGGAGAGCGAACTTGTACGGCATGCCACGTGTCACTGGTTCAACTTCGGCCTCTAAAAACGTTTTTTGAGATATTAAAGTCTGTGTACTACCTGTCACTTTTTATGAAATTTCATTTGGAGCTTCCTAGCCCAAGTTATGCCAAGTGTCGCAACGTGACCTGTTTATGGGATAAAATAGGAGAGCAAACTTGTACAGCGTGCCACGTGTCACTGGTTCAACTTCGGCCTCTGAAAACGTTTACTGAGATAGTAAAGTCTATTTACTACCTGTCACTTTTTATGAAATTTCATTTGGAGCTTCCTATCCCAAGTTATGACCTTTTTTCCTAGGTCACCTGATTTTGACTGAGATCTGGAAGAGGTAGAAACCCTAACGTGTACTGATCATAACTTACAAAGTACAACGAATTTGAGGGTTCCCTTTGGACACAAGATACCTGGAGATGTTATCTATGACATTTAAAGGTTTCAGATCCTAAACCTTTACCAAAATGTATTTATGGCGAAAGTTCCACGATGACTTGTTTTTGCTATATAAAACCCTAACCTTCAAATTGTCGTAAGTAAGGCAAGTGTCGTAAGTGCCATACATTGCTTTCCTTCAGGTTAGCTCTGATACCATGTTAATATTTAATATGATAAGACAGAAAATAGCAGTATTACATTCCATTTCACAATAATAGCATATATAGGATCACTGAAGAAACAACAAGCATAGCATAAACACAAGAGACACAGATTTATCCTGGGAAACCCTCATGGGGTAGAAAACCCAGCAAAGATTCCTCAATATAGATGACCAGCAATATACAAAGATGCAAACCAAAGACATGATCTCCTCCTCCACCATAGCAGACCTCTTCTCCACAAGTGCGCCACTCTCAAGTGAGTGAGTGTGTGTTAAATGAGGAATACACCTCCTCTATTTATACACTACTCCGACTTGTCTTTTACACAAGACATGTAGGCTTGTATTTAACCAATGGGTTAAATACCCCACTACAACTGACTGGGCCGACCCCTCTAGGGTGGTCTAATAATCCTTTGACCCACATAACACATACAGGGCCGACCCCCACTAGGGAAGTCTAATAACCCAAGTTACCACATTCCGAGGGAGGAATAAACATCTCCTGATATACAATAAGATCTTCAAGGAGGAATGAAACATCTCCAGAATAATAAAGTACAAATATAATATTCTTTGAAGTTACAATATCTCAACAAAAGGTGGCTGGAGCATTAGTTAACCCAAAAGGCATGACAAGAAATTCAAAGTGGCCAAAATGACATCGAAAAGCGGTCTTTTGCACATCTTCATCTTTCATTCGAATTTGGTGATACCCTGATCTAAGGTCAATTTTTGAGAAGTATTTGGCCCCATGTAGCTCATCCATGAGCTCATCAATCCTAGGAATAGGATACCTATTCTTTATAGTCTTTTTGTTCAAGGCTCTAAAATCTATGCACATTCTCAATGTTCCATCTTTTTTCTTCACTAGCGCTACTGAAGAAGCATAAGGGCTAGAGCTTGGTCTAATGAGCCCCAACTCTAGGAGTTCTTGGATATCTTTTTCAATCTCATCTCTAAACCTTTTAGGATGTCTATAAGGTGGTATCTGAATGGGTGAAGTACCCTCCTCCAAAACAATACTGTGCTCAACCCCCCTATCCGGTGGCCTACCATGTGGAAGGTCTCTAAAAACCTTTTCATATTTTTGCAAAAGTCTCTCTATCTCCTTTGGGTGTTTGACAATATTTATAGTTGGCTTGGGAGATGTAATATGACATTCAGCAGCCCATTCTATATCCCCATGCCTCAATATAGATCTCATGCTATTGCAAGTCACTACTTGATTTGGATAAGTGTGTTGCCCTCTCACAACTCTTTGTACTCCTTTTGAATCTTGGAATTTCATTTCGGGAATTTGATAATTTACTATATGATCTCCTATTGAATACAACCATTGCACTCCCAAAACCACATTAGTATCAGCAACATCAACCACATAAAAACTATCAACAAAAGTATAGTTACCTACGGTGACTTGCAGCTTTGGAACCCATGTTTTGCATTGCATTGTGTTGTGACCGGGAATGACAACTGTGAAGCCATCAAATGGTTCAATAGGTATCTTTCTTTTCTCTACCATATCTGCATCAATAAAGTTATGAGTGGCTCCTTCATCTACAAAAATTTAATTTCTTTGTCCTTGCACCACACCTTTGCATCGGATAGTATGATAGCGAGGTACTGTTGAAAGCACTGCCATTCTTGCTTTGTCCGGTGAAGGCTGATTTTCTTCTTGTCTTTCCTCTTCTACTACTGTCTCATATGCCTCTTCTTTATCTGAAATATTTCCATATTCATCCATGCCCCCATCATACCCCTCATTATCATAAAATACTTCTATGTATTGAGCCTTTCCTTTGGTACATTTGTGCCCCGGTGTCCATGGTTGGAAGCATGTGAAGCATAGTTTCTTTTTTCTAAGTTCATCCCTGTTTAGTCCCTCTTTTTTATTCCTCTCAAATGACTCTCTTTGCCAAGGTTTCTTATCATATCCATCCCTTTTCCAAGTTTTCTTTTCAAATTTATAGCTAGGCTTAGGAGGAAATCTCGTTCTAGGAAGCACATTTTGGAGATCCCTAGTCAAGCTCATTGCATCTTTTAATGTAGTTGTCTTGTGGGCTTTGACCAAACCTCTTAAGGGTTCATCCAAACCTTCAGTGAATAACAATACTAATCTTCCCATCGATACATCAGCCACCTTGACTGATAATTTTTGAAATTCCATCACATATTCAGTAGGGGACCCAGTTTGCTTCAATTGAGCTAGTTCTTTGAAAGGCAATTCTGGATCTTTTTGTTCAAATCTTTCTAGTACCTTATCAAAAAAATTTCCATATGTTTTAACCTGATTATGACCCAAGGTTTTCAGCCCATGAAACCGCCATTCATTGGCATCTCCTTCCAAATGCAAAATGGCCATTTTTAATGCATCCTCTTCCAACATAGGATTCAGCTGAAAATATACATCCAATTTTTGCACCCAAGTGTTAGCAGAATTTTGAGAAGAACCATCAAAAGTAGGAAGTGACATTTTTCCAATAACACTATTTAATTCTTTGTTTTGGAATGGACTCCTATTGTCTCCCTTCCTATTAATATTTTTCATAGCATCAATGTAGTCACTGAGTGGTACACCTCTTTTACATCTTCATTCAAATCATTCCAATCATTTACTAGTTTTTTGTAATCCAATTCAAGATTGGGCTCTTCTTTGGGAGTGAGAAATTTAGGTGTAGTAGGCCTTTGTGTGCTTTGAAATTCATCAGATCTATTATGAGGTCCTGTACTTGAGAAAATATGCTCATTCCCTTTCATCTTTTCCCCTGAGTGTGAACCACTATTATCTCCTATTATCCCTTTGCTTTGAAGCTGGCTAATCAACAATTCGAATCCTTGCAACAATTTATCACCTATCCTATCCATGTTTGCTGAAAGTTTAGAGAAACATGGATCTAAGGTTGCAATAAGTTCCTCCTTATGTTTTAATTTGTCATCCTCCTCTCTACCCATGGTTCCAGCGAAAGACTCCTCTTTTTCTACTACCTCTTCTTCAACAAAAACCTCTTCAACTACTAGTTCAAAGGGTGGTGGATTATTCTTTTGAATTCTTGTTAAGACCATCAGGTGCTAAGAACATGCTCTGATACCACTTGTAATATCCCTTTTTCAAATTTTATTAAAATGCCCAATTTTCCACTTTTTTTCCCAATTTCGACCTTTGACTAGTTTTACTGTTTTGACCTCCAAATCAACCCAAATGATCCCAAATCTTCTGTAGGAGTGTATGAATGGTATTTAGACTTGAATATCAGGTTTAGGGATGTTTTATGGCCCTCCAAATACTGTTTCAAACATGACTTGTATTCTGATCCATATATGTAATTTTGACTAGTAATTTGTGCATCAAATCCCCCCCGGGGTAACACCGCAAATGGCCTTCCAAGTGCCTCCAAACTCCCACAAATTTATGAACAGAGGTATATAATGTGTTAAGTATGTGATTAATGTCTCATATGAGCCATTAATTGATTTTTACTACTGTTCTAACTCTCTCACATTCAACAGCAAAAACCCCCAATTCGACCCTTGGGGAAATGGCACTATTTCACCTCCCAATACAACTAAACTGAGTAAAAATGCTTCAAATGCTCAAGTACAGTACATGAAACTTGTATAATACATCCATGGCAGTATATTGATCACAAATATATCATAGAATCATCCATCCATTCGAAATAATCAACATTATAGTGCCATACATCAATGCATTGGGGAAATGGACATTGTTTGCCCATTAATCAATAGTTTTGCATACAACCAGTGGGTATTTTGACCTGAGACTTTTTGAATATCAATAACAGAGGATATGAATCTATTACAATCAGAAATATATAATGAGAATCTCTCTCAAGAAGCACAAGTGCTCACCAAAAACGCCCTCCCTCAAGGAGCACAAATATGCCTCCAAAACTGGAAACAGTGGAGAGAAAGTGCTGCACTAAACCAAACCATGAAACTTCCTATAGCTGCTACCTACAAATACAAACTCCATTAAAGCACCATGAAAGACCTGAGTGGCCTCTCCAAACACCAACTTGGATGGGAATCTTTCACCCTCAAAATTGGCTAAGGCAAGAAACTAGTCATCCACTAGCTCTCTCTTCACAAATGCAATTTTTCTCAAATCATCAAAAGCCATTCTCATACTTGATTTCTACATTTTATAACCAACATTAGCCTTCAAGGGGTCGAAATCCTCTCAATAGATTCAATAATTTTCCATTTAGAAAATATTCCTCATTTGCCACTTGTCTCCTAGTTCCAACCTTCCATCTTCTCCCAAATTCGAATTTGAGTCTCTTTAGATTCCTCCAACTCCATGAGCGCCTTCTTGAGCCTGTTTTTTAGGATGACATGTCATAATGGTCAGGTGTAGGAAGTTAGGTCTGAATTTTGTCATAAATGTCATAGATGCTTCATTATTGTTGTCATAAAACTAGGGAATCTAGCCCAAGTGTCCACTAGTCTTCAATTTGACTCTTCCTCTCCCATGGAGGTTACTATTCCATCCCATTTCGACCTAAGATGCTCAATGCCATGTGTTATGACTTACCAACTCACCCAAGAGTGTTCACCTTCCCATGAATTCGAATTGGCAAGAGAGAGTTTCCATGTGTGATTGAAAAATCAAGCTAGTGTGGGTCCCACCACCTCCATATGTCTCCAAAACAACTTGCCACCTAGAATTTCTCTTGAATTTATTTATTCATCATATTTATTAAATGTTTGAACCCTTCTAATGTCTAAATATCATTTATTAGTTTCCTTATTACCATCCCACATGTGCCCATCCAACCTAGGAAACTAGTAGGATTGATGGGATTGTCTTACTATGCACTTATTTGAATGGGGACATTACACGATACCACCCCAACCACTGCTATGTCCACACCCTAGCATATCCAATGTTCTCAAGCATGCTAATGATGGTTGGGTGGTTAACCTCGATCACAGGTTGGGGGATACCTAAGCCCGAGAAACCAAACCTTACACTTATTCCACTACTGCTTCTATATTCAATTCTTCATCGCATTTTGAAAACCATGCTAATACCATACCCCTTGTGACCAAACAACCCCTCAAAGAAAATGGTAAACATAGATCGTTATTTCTCCGAATTTTGAAAAATTGCATGAATCCACTCCTACCTCTACAAAGTTTAAGGATCCAAAATTTTATTGAAGTGTAGAAACTTTGGAAAATCTTACTAATTATCAAATTTCCAACCATAAAATGTTTGGTGATATTTTAAAAAAAAATCAAATTCTAAGGGTTTTATATAGTTTTTGGACAATTTTGGTAATTGTTAGAGTAAAAAATTTAATCCTATTTAATTTGGGCGAATCATATTAGAAAAAATGGAAAATTGCGAATAGTGTTTGGAAAAAAACCTCAAAAATTACCATGGGCTAAATTTCACTCTAAAATTTTCCCTACATAGAAGAGAAGGCTATAAAATTGGAGGCAAGCACGAAGGGAAATGTTACTTACATATATATGCATCCTTAAATTTCTCCTTGTTGAGACTATGGTGGCTTACTAATTTTTTGTTATGATTTGAGTTATTTTCACTTGGTTGAGCATCACATTTGATTTGGAAATGAACAAGTAGCACTTGCTTAATGTATGGCTAACTTTTGATTGCGGAATTGAGAAACTTACATGGTAATGTACTATGTTTTAGATAATATGAATGGTTCTATGAAATTTTTTAGTAATGCGAGGCACAAGGGCATGTGCAAGCTAATGAGGGTCACTTTTGGCGCATTAGATGCAATAGAAAACTGAAAAATCAGGCATCTCTCAACTTACTTGGTTTTTTTAAGATACTTACACAAGATATATTGCATTGAGTAAAAAATATGAAACGTAGGAAATTGAGTCACGTTTCTGAATATATAAGTTTTAAGTATTGAAAATTTACATAGCTATGTCAAATTTTATTTTTTCTAACAATAACTTTTTCTTTTTTTGGCAAATGATAAGGTATGTGTTTTTGTGGGTGCATCCTTTCGATGCCCAAATGATGGTTTCGGGCTACAAAAATTGGTAGACATGTATAGAACCCATAGCACTAGTGCAACACTATTTTTCCAAAATTAAATGTTTAATTTTTATTTATTTTTATTTATTTTTTTAATTATGTAAGTGATGAAACCTCGAGCACTGTAGGTCAAATGTGGGTGCAGCCTTTGAAGGTCTTAATGCAGTTATTTCGAATTGGATTTTTTATAGCATGTAGAGGTCGGTGTCTACTAGTGTAGCATACAATTGTTTTTTAAATGGTTGTGAAATGAAAAAGTTACAGAATAAACACTAACAACATGTTTTTTGACTTAAGGAGTGATGACACAAGAAAATTAGGAAACAAATAGAAAATCTAAATAGTTTAAAAAAAAAAAAACATATTTGGAATCTACATAAAAAATTCTATTTATTCCTAAAATAAATTCAATAATGGTCATATATGTCATGCTGTAGACAGCAGTGAAAAACATGCATATTGAGAAAAATGGTGGAAATGCCTAATTAGCTATGGTTCAGTAAATTCCATAGCATAGGTTTGGTACGTCCGAACCAACCACATAGGACCGTGGCTGACATGCGGGCGTGGGAGAAGGGAGTGATTAGTTTCTCTGGAATGCGCACGTGTTCTATTTAAATTCAAATATTTTGATTGGCGCATGTTTTGTATATAAAAAATGCGCACACGTTTTGTATATGAAAAACGTGCGCACTTTATGTACATACAAAACGTGCGAGCATTTTGTATGTACATAATGCGCACGCGTTCTTAACTTAACAAATTTATGTTTTTAAGTGTTCAATAAATTTATGTACCCACCACTCCCTAACCCCTCCTCTACCTCTCCCTAATCCCTACCACTCTTAAACCCCCCCCTCCCTCTATCTCTCTCATAATTATGTCACTGCTAACCCTTACTCACTCTCTCCCCTCCTACACCTAACCCTTACTAACCCCCTCTCTCTCTATCTCGTATGTACTCCTCCATCGACCCCTATCCCCCACCTCTCTCTCTCTTCTAACCCCCTAACGCCTTCCTCCCTCTCTATCTCTCTATAACCCATTAACCCACCCCACCCCACCCCACCCCACCCACACCTAACCACCTCACCCCACCCACACCTAACCACCTCACCTCTCTTATTGTCTCTCCTACTACCCATACCCCTAACCCCCCTCTCTTTATCCCCTCCTCCTTGTAACCCTTGCAAACCCCCTGTCTCACTCTCTCTTCCCTACTTCTACACCTCTCTCTCTCTCTCTAAACCCCCTCTCCCTCTCCCAAACCTCTCTCCCATCCCTAACCATCGTAGTATTTATATATCTATCCTACACCCCCTATACCTATACTCCCAACTCTCTATCTCTCTCCCCTACTCTCCCTAGACCTTAATAACCCCCTCTCTTAGTCTCTCTCTCTTCCCTACAGCTGCACGTACCTCTAACCACACCTCCCATCTCTCTTTCTCAATCCCTAAAACTAACACCCTCTCTCTCTCTCTCTCCCCCCCCCAACCATTACTAACCCCCTCTCTCAGTCTCTCTCTCTCTCTCTCCCCCCCTCTTTAACCCCCATCCTATCCCCTTACCCCTAATGAACACCCCCTCTCTCACTCTCTCTTCCCTACTTCTACACCTCTCTCCCTCTCTCTAAACCCCCTCTCCCTCTCCCTAACCTCTCCCCCATCCCTAACCATCCTACTCTTTCTATATCTCTGCTACTCCCCCTATCCCAAAACACCCTCCTCTCTATCTCTCTCCCCTCCTCTCCCTAGCCCTTACTGTTAGTTTTTCAGAAATTTCAATCTGATCTAGGATCTTAACTAAGAGAATAACATGTACAACATATCTACAGCATATCAATCATGGACACAATAATGCAAGCACACAAGAGACACAGAGTTTCACCGGGGAAAACCAAGAAGGTGAAAAACCCCGCAACTTCCTTAGAGATAGATAGAGCCATGATACAAAACCCAAGAATAAGAGATATACTCCTAGCAGCAGCTTCTCCTCCTCCAATAGTGCGCCACTCTCCAATGAGTGTATGAGTGAGAAGTGAATCATCAAATACAGTGCCTCCTGCACTCTATTTATACATGACTTGACTTTCCTAATAACCTTTACTAGGTCGGCCTCAACTTAACCGCATAGCATAATGCTGACAGGGCTGACCCCCAATAGGGTGGTCTAATAACCCATCAAGTATAAGTTATGACACTTACAATATAAATGAGGACACTTCCGTTTAGAGGAATAATAACATCTCTATAGGAATACAATATACATATATGTGAAATACATTCCGAAGTTACAATTACATCAACACTCCCTCTTAATTAGGAAGGTATTTCTCGACATAGATCTGCTAGCACAAGTCTTCTTCTTTGGATCATCATCACTGGATCATCAACATCGAATCATCATCATCGTCACTGCTACTGCTATCTCAATCAATCTCTGAACTACTCATCATAGGAAGTTCTACAGAGCCAACCCTTTTTCATGTTGGATGTAGGCCCACCACTTGTAGGTCTTCATCATCAGTGGCCATACTATGGAATCCTCAGGACTCATTACGTGCATCAACAAAACCTAGCAAGAGCATATCAGGACTAATTATGTGCCTAGCACAACCTGTAAGATCTCCTAGGGAGCTATTACATGTGACCAAGAAAAACCTAGCAAGAGCATTTGAAAGATCTCCCAAGGAGCTATTATATGCCATTGGAAAAACCTAGTAAGAGCATCTGCAAACCTCCTAGGGAGAAATTATATGCAACTGGAAAAACCTAGCACTTACATCCACAGCCATGGGAAGGATCTGTTGATGTATATGTAACTTCGGAATGTTTTCATCTATGTATATCATATATATTTATTGTACCCTTATTAGAGATGTGTTATTCCTCTATAAGGAAGTGTCGTCATGTGGATTGACAAGTGTCGCAAGTGTGTGCACTTGCCGATGGGTTATTAGAACACCATGTGTGGGGTCAGCTCTGTAATATATATTATATTGTGGATGCACCTAGCTAGACAAGTCGGCCCCATAAGGTCACTGGGCAAACAGGTTAGTATAAATAGAGATCAAGAGATCTCTATTTAGATCATTCAGAAAGTTATCTCTCTCTCACTCAGAAAGTGGCGCACTAGTGAGGAGGAGGATCATCTGCTTCTAGGAGACTATCTCAAGTGTATTTTGGTTGTACTTTGGTTGAGCCATTGCTCTCTCTATCTCTGAGGAAGTTGTGGGGTTTTTCACCTTAGGGTTTTCCCCACGGAAACTCTGTGTCTCTTGTCTCTCATGCTTTTGATTCTTGTGATGATTGTCATGCTTATTGTGATTTTTATGCATTGATATACTGTATATGTTATTCTCTCAGTGAAGATCCTAGAGTATTGTGAATTAATGCTCAAAATTTAACATAGTATCAGAGCTAACCTGAGAAGAGGACATTTTGCAGTGACGAAAACTTGAGTTTCTTGTTTCTTGGGTTTCTCTCCACATATTTTGGAAAAGAAGTATAGTAGATTGACTGTACTCATCAAGGAGAATCTATCTGTCCAATCAGAATTCAATTCTGAGCATTTTTAGATTTGGCCCTAAAAATTAGGGTTTCCACAAAAATAGGAATTTCTGAAATCTGAAGACATAGCTGGAAGATCCTTGCCAAAATCGAAGTTTAGAGCTTTGGATCGAGATTTTTGGCTGGGTAGATCTCCGGGAAACTCAAGCCCTAATTCAGGGCTCTCCCTAGTGAACCCGGAAGGACAAAAAGGCAAATCTGAAGGGTAAAGCTTTGCTGATCTCAAATTCTGAATACACCAGGTTGATCAGATCATCAAGGCGCATCTTTCTATCTTTCAGAAAATTTAAATTCATATTTTGAATTTTTAGGGTTTTTTCGACAAACCCTAATTCGGGACCAGATCCAGTTTTCAACATTTCAAGTGGATTGGGTTAATCCTAGAAGAGAATGAGTTGGAATCATATGTAAAAGAAGACATCCCTATCCCAGAGGATGAAGAGGCTAAGGTATTGCATAAGAAAAACTTGGTCAAGGCAAAGAGAATCATTGTTGATTCTATAAAAGACCATCTCATACCCCATGTGTCTTCTCTAAAGACACCCAAGGAGATGTTTGACTCTTTGACTAAGCTATTTGAAGGGAAGAACATAAATCGGAAGATGACCCTATGGAACCAATTGAAAGGAGTAAAGTTTCAAAATGGAGAAACCATTCAATATTATTTTTCAAGGGTCTCCTAGATCAAGGAACAACTAGAAGTAGTGGATGAAATGGTGGAGAATGGTGAAGTGGTGATGACCACTCTAAATGGCCTACCTAGGTCATGGGATTCCTTTATTCAAGGAATTTGTGCAAGGAAGAAGTTGATCTCCTTCAATAGATTGCGGGAAGAATGCTCTCAAGAAAAAGCTAGGCTTGTGGCCCGAGAAGAAAAGATGGGAAATGAAGATCAAGCTCTCATAGCACATGCCAGGAAAGGCAAGTCCAAGAAGGAATCATCTCATAACAGGAAATTCTCACACCACCATTATCATAAAGATAAGAAAGATCTCAGATGCTTCAATTGCAATGAGAAGGGACACTTTGCTTCAGATTGTCCCAAGAAGAATAAAGACAACAACAACTTAAACAAGAAAAAGAAGAATAACAAAAGAAGATATCATGCTCATGCTGCCGAAGATGATGAACCCCCAAAGAAGAAGGCTAGGGAAGAAAGTGATAGTGATGATGACTCATCAAGTGAAGAAGAGTATGTTCTAATTTCTGCTCTCACAGGTACTATCTCCCATGGTTGTAATGATTGGTTGATTAACAGTGGGGCTTCCAAACACATGAATGGGTTTAAGGAATCTTTTGTGAATCTATTTGAACATGAATCACCCCATAAGGTGAAACTTGGGGATGATTATCAATACCCAATCAAAGAAAGTGGTGAAGCATCCTACAACCTAGATTCTGGAAAATCTTTGAAGATGAAAGAAGTCCTTTATGTACCTGGGCTCTAGAAAAATTTACTCTCCATCTTTGCATTGGATGCAAAAGGTATGAGGGTTGCATTTGTGGATGGCCAAGTCCTAATGTGGCCAAATGGAAAGACCATAGATGATGCAGTAGTGGTTGGAGAGCAAGAGGGAGGTTTGTATAAATTGAAGGGACAACTTGAGCATGCCATGGTACATGAATCCATGGAGCCAAGTGAACTTTGGCATAGAAGACTTGCTCATATGCACTATAGGGAAATTCCAATTGCAAGCAAGGCTGTAGAGGGTCTTCCTGAGATCAAGACCAAACATGAAGGTGTTTGCAAAGGATGTGCAAAAGGTAAGAACATTAAGAAGGATTTCCCAAGTAGTGAAAGCAAGGCAAAAGACATCCTGGAAATCATCTGTATGTGGTCCTATGTCATCCAACTCTTTGATTGGGTATGTTTACTATGTATCATTTATTGATGACTTCTCCAGGAAGACTTGAGTATACTTCTTGAAGAGCAAAGATGAGGTGTTTGATAAATTCAAGGAATTCAAAACCTTTATGGAGAATCAAACTGACAAGAAGATCAAAACATTCAGATCCGACAATGGTGGAGAATTCACCTCAGGTGACTTCAAGAAGCTTTGTAGTGATTCAGGGATTAAGAGGGAGTTGACTGCTCCTTATAATCCTGAATAGAATGGAGTTGCAGAAAGGAAGAACGGAACAATCATGGAAGCAACAAGGGAAATGCTGCATGACTAGGATATACCTATGCATCTATGGGCAGAAGTAGCTAGAACAGCTGTATATGTGCAGAACATAATACCCCACAAGATATTGGATAACAAGACACCAGAAGAGGTATTTTCTGGTAAGAAACCTGAATTCAACCATCTTAGAATATTTGGTTGTCCAGTATACACTCATGTCCCAAAGGAAAAGAGGACTAAACTAGATCCTTCAGGGAAGAAGGGTATCTTTGTGGGTTACAGTGAAAGCTCGAAGGCTTACAGAATATACTTTCTAGGGTTCAAGAAGATTGATGTCAGCAGGGATGTAACATTTGATGAAAACTCAGCCTTCATCAAATAAAGGAAGGCACCTATCGAAGTTTATGAAGAACCTAAGGAAACTAGGTTTCAAGACACCACCATGACTGAAGCAGTTCCAGAAGTTGTTCATGAGTTTGAAGATCCGCAAGAACCTGTAGATCCACCCTGTGAGGATAACTCTCACAAGAGGAAACCTGCATGGGCTAGAGAGCTCATTCAAGATGCAGAAAGATTTGACATTCCAGAAGAAGAACACAGAGCAAATAAGAGAACCCGATCACATACCAACTATGTTGCTTTACTCTGTGACATTATGAACAAAGAGCCTTCCAATTATGAAGAAGCAGTGGAAAAGAAAGAATGGAAGGATGCCATGGTTGAGGAATACCAATCAATAATGAAGAATGATGTTTGGTATGTTGTACCAAGACCTAAAGAGAAGTCTGTTGTGACTTCTAAATGGATCTACAAAATCAAGCATGCTGTAGATGGCAGTGTAGAGAAATACAAAGCAAGATTTGTAGCTCGTGGCTTCTCTCAGAAAGAGGGAATAGATTATGAAGAAACTTTTGCACCTGTAGCCAGGTATACTTCCAACAGAACAATACTTTCCCTGGCTACAACGATGAAATGGAAAATACACCAGATGGATGTCAAGACTTCCTTCTTGATTGGTGTAGTTGAAGAGGAAGTATATGTGGAGCAGCCACTTAGCTTCGAAATACATGACAGGGAGTCATATGTGTGCAGATTGAAGAAAGCCTTGTATGGCTTGAAGCAAGCTCCTAGAACTTGGTATGGCAGGATGGACAGTTTCCTATCTAGTTTGGGCTTTACCAAGAGTAAAGCGGATTCCAACCTTTATTACAAGGTTGAGGAAGGGAATCCTGTGATTCTATTCCTGTATGTGGATGACTTATTTGTAACAAGAGATGACAAATTGATTGCATATATGAAGAGGAAGCTTGCTACCAAGTTCGATATGAAATATTTGGGAATGATGCATTATTTCCTAGGTATGGAGGTGTGGCAGAGTACATGTGGGATCTTCCTTGGTCAAGGGAAGTACACAGTAGATATCCTGAAGAGATTCAAGATGATGGATTGCAAGGCCATGGCCACACCTATGGCATCGAATCTGAAGCTTCTATGTGATGCTTCATCTGAGCCGATTGATGTCTCTATGTATCGTCAGATGATTGGGTCCTTGATGTACCTGATGAACACTAGACCAGATATTTGCTTTGCGGTGAACACATTGAGTCAGTTCCTCACAGATCCGAGGAGTGTTCATCTGGTTGTTGTAAAGCATGTTCTGAGGTACCTAAAGGGTACAATGGATTATGGGCTCAACTATGAGGAGAATCAAAAGTTTAACCTGCAGGGTTATGTTGATTCAGATTGGGCTGGCAGTGCTGCAGATAGGAAGAGCACATCTGGGAGCTACTTCAGTATGGGATCAGGTGTGATCTATTGGTTTAGCCGGATGCAGTCCTGTGTAGCACTAAGTACAGTTGAGGAAGAGTATGTTGCAGCCTGTTCAGCTAGTTGTGAGGCAGTATGGCTACGAATGCTACTGTCTGAATTATTTGATCTCCCGTTGGATGCTACTGGTATCTTCTGTGATAACCAGAGTTGTGTGAAGCTGTTCGAGAACCCAGTATTTCATGACAGGTCGAAACACATAGAGATCAAATATCACTATATCAGGGATATGGTGCAGAGAGGAGCTGTGAAGCTCATGTATGTTGCGAAGGACGAGCAGATTGCAGATGTGCTAACGAAGCCACTAGCCAGGGTGAATTTCAAGTACTTCAGAGAGAGGCTTGGTGTTCTTCAGATTGATGACACTTCGAGGAAGAAGTGATGGACACATTTGCTGAATCCATTCCAAGCATGTTGGAAGGAGGATCCTTCACATGGCTGTGGATGTAAGTGCTGGATGATGAGCATCAGGATGATGTTCTGGTTTCTACTTTGTATGATCAGTTGGATCATTTATATATGTATGTATGCATCATGTTGGATGCTGGATATGATCGGTTGGATCATTTATATGTATATGTATGTATGCATGATGTTGGATGTTGGATATGATCAGTTGGATCATTTATATGTATATGTATGTACACATCATGTTGGATGCTGGATATGATCGGTTGGATCATGTGTATGTATTTTGTATATGCATCATGTTGGATGCTTGGACCATGTATCTGTATATGTATCAGGTGGATACATTGTATGATCAGGTAGATCATGTATGTTGATATGTATCATGTATTTGTATTTGTATCACGTGGATACACTGTATGATCAGGTGGATAATGTATGATGATATGTATCAGGTAGATACTTGGTATGCATCAGGTAGATGCATTGTATGATCATGATGATCATGGATGACGAGCTTTAGGATGTTGCTCCAGATGACATGTAGCAGGATGTTGCAGTGATGATGATTAGGATGATCATGTGTACATCAGGATGATGTATGTTGAGTATCAGGTTGATACTTTGTGGCCGTGGAACAGGTTGTGCAGATAAGCATGTAATTTGTGCCCTGGGAGATTTGCAGATAGTCTTTCGAGGTTTTTCCTATGGCATG
The DNA here is from genome assembly GCA_027924585.1 of Larix kaempferi. NCBI lineage: Eukaryota > Viridiplantae > Streptophyta > Pinopsida > Pinales > Pinaceae > Larix > Larix kaempferi. The sequence goes on from BSBM01000428.1 coordinate 10,372,795, forward strand.
TAATTTGTAACCTAGGATATCTAGCAAATGCTCTTTCGAGGTTTTGCTTGGGAGGACATATAATTTGTGCCCTGGGAGATCTGCAGATAGTCTTTCAAGGTTTTTCCTATGGCATGTAATTTGTGCCCAGGGATATCTCGCAGATGCTCTTTCGAGGTTTTGTCCTATGGCATGTAATTTGTGCCCTGGGAGATCCGATAGGTTGAGCCATGTGCTCGTAATCAGTCCTGGGATGCTCTTTCAAGGTTTTGCCATGACCACATGTAATTTGTGCCCTGGGAGATCCGGTAGGTTGAGCCTTGTGCTCACAATCAGTCCTGGGATGCCCTTTCAAGGTTTTGTGCTGACCACATGTAATTTGTGCCCTAGGAGATCCGATAGGTTGAGCCTTGTGCTTGTAATCAGTCCTAGGATTCTCTTTCGAGGTTTTGTCGTGGTGTCACATGTAATAAGTCCTGGAGATCTGGACAGGATGAAAAAGGCCTTAGATGCTCTTTAGGGTTCTTGCTAGTCAAGAGACTCTTTTAAGGTTTTGTGACGCACGTAATAAGTCCTGAGATTTCCATAGTATGGCCAGTGATGATGAAGATTTGCAGGTGGTGGGCCTACATCCAGTATGAAAAAGGACTGGCTCTATAGAACTTCCTATGATGAGTAGACTCAGAGATTGGTTGAGATAGCAGTAGCAGTGATGATGCATCAATGATGATGATCCTGAGAAGAAGACTTGTCTAGCAGATCTGTGTCAAGAAATACCTTCCTAGTTAAGAGGGAGTGTTGATGTATATGTAACTTCGGAATGTATTTCATCTATGTATTTCATATATATTTATTGTACCCTTATTAGAGATGTGTTATTCCTCTATAAGGAAGTGTCGTCATGTGGATTGACAAGTGTCGCAAGTGTGTGTACTTGCCGATGGGTTATTAGACCACCATGTGTGGGGTCGGTGTTGGCGGATATTTCTACCCTATAGTCAGGAAACTAAAACTATCAACTTGGTTGGGGTGACAGGTAAGTGCATTGATGCTATTATAGAGACATTTACAAAAAGGAAGAAGTTGTAGATGTAGGGAACATACCTTTAAACGAAGTTTGATCTTTGCCTTGACTTGGTCCTGTGTTCCACTTCCGAATCTACCTTTCCTTCAGCAAACCTGCAACAACAATACCTTTCTCAAAACATTTTGGGCAATATATAAAGCTTGAAAGAAACATAAATAGTGTTTAACATTCAGCATTGACCAAAATAAATCCAACTTAAGATGCCATTTGATAACACATTCAAATTGGAACAAGAAAACACTTCAACCTTTATTTGTCAAAAGTAGAATGAAGTACAAGTATACTTGATAATGAAGCAGGCTCCTGCAACTAGATTCTGGGCTCTGGCTTTCTTCTGGCTTGGATGTATTCAGCAACAACTCCTCCAATGCAAGTTTCTTCAAAGTTTTTTCATTAATCAATCTTACTAACTCCAATTTCTAACCCTTCTCCTTTAACCTTGGTATTTATAGGTTCAAAGAAGCAGTTCAAGTCGAGATGTAGTTATGGAGGAAGTTGGGGGAGTTAGGAAACTGCCATCAACTAATCCTCCTCGATGAATTAATATATTTTTTAATCATCTTTTAAGATGTATGCGACTCTTCTTCAGTGGAGTAGCGTATAGGGCGCTACCCTAGTATTTAACAACTAGCGCCCAATTGATTTTTAATGCCGAGCGCTACTTTGCTACACTGGAGTAGCGTATACTTGGATATGGGCGCTACTATTATATAGTAGAGTAGCGTATGGGCACTAGTCTCTTTAAGTGGAGTAGCGCTCATATCTCAAAATGATATTTTTGTGTTTTTTCCAGTAATGTTAGGAAATGGAATGAGTTGTCATGTCATCCAAGGTCAACATGCTCCTCCATCCAAGTTGTCCTTTTGTGTGATCAGCAACTCAGGGTGATCACAGACGGAGAGGTGCAAGTTTGACCTATAACAAATGCCCCCTAATGTTTGAGGTCAGAGGGAAACGATGGCCGAAATACATTACAATCCAAAGCCAGAGGAGGAGCACAGAACCGCAGAAAACAAGTCACAAGAAACCTGCAACAAAGATCAAGGTCAGCGAGCAATTACATTGTTGACATCGTATAGATGTGTAGTGTGATACAACATGATCTCTGATACATAACAAGGAGATGTATATAAAATCATGGCCACTTGAAATACAAGCGTGGATCCATGTCAAACTGAGAGATCATAGCCATAACAACAAACTGGATCTATGTCTCATGGAGAGCTGTATATAAGTGAGGCTCAGTCTTGCGCAACTTGGGTGATAACAAAATGAAGTTGTGTCATCAAAAAATCCCAAGGTCTTCATCCCACAATAACCCTAGGTACAAACCCGAACCATGTGAATAGATGAGTTGATAGTCGAACATGGAGGGTATCATTTGATTACCGGTCATTAATGTATACCGTTAACAAACGCGAGGACTTCCACCAATAATGATGATGGGGTCCAAGGTACCAAGTACGATTCGCCAAATGTGAATAGATGGACTTGGAGTCGAACACTTGGGAATCCTGTCGAAGAAGAGACATTGATGTATTCTCATCATTCAACAGCGAGGAAAATTGCCACTGGTGACTGCAATCTCCAAGGTACTAACCGAAACTCTAAACTTCAATCCCAGAATAATGATTTGGTGTCGATGGGAAGAAGTCTGTTGGAAGGGAGGCCTTAAGGCATCCTCCATCATCCAACTCGAGGAACACTCAACTGGTAAGAGATGATATGGAATAATATGCGACAATACTTACACTAGGAAGGCCGACACATGAGGTCAAGGTAAACTGCAGAATGGCCGACACAGGGTATATCCTTGAATAGTGAGCACGACACAAAGTGACTTAGGCAGTTTCTGACATAATGGGGTAAATAAGTCTGAAATGTAAGAGACATTAACAGACCCTCCATATGGTTGGAAGAATAACCAACCGGGGGAGTAAATAACTCGGAGGAAAGGTTCACCCTGAGGCCAAAACTAAACCCAACCGACAAGATAGATTCGAGTAGGTGCTGTGTTCAAGGATAGAACTTGACTGAAGCTGCCTTTGACAATGAAGATATAATATGTTTTCCCGTTCCTTATTCTTTTTAGATAAAAGAATACCCTTCTTGTGGATTTAATGAGTCCAAGAAAGAATGAAAACTCAATAGGTCCAACCATGTAAAAAATTTAACGAGCCCATGGGAGGAAGACTCAGTACCTTCTTCATAATTTAGAGAGTTCGAAGAAGAGATAGAAGATTACTCCATATGTACTGATCTCTGGATTTTAATATCGAGCCGAGATCTGTTCTTGCTTGTCGGTGTTTTCAATTTTAAGGAGTCTGAAAAACTTAAACAATAACTCCATATATCTGCTCGTGGATTTTAGTATCGAGCCCAAGCAGATTAATGCTCGCCGGTGTATTCAATTTTAAGGAGTCTGAAAAACTTAAACAATAACTCCATATATTTGCTCGTGGATTTTAGTATTGAGCCCAAGCAGATTAATGCTCGCCAGTGTTTTCCTGTTTATAGAGTCTGAAAAACTTAAACAATCCTCTTTACACCTATCTGTGGATTTTATATCGAGCCTGGATTGGTATGTGCTCGACGGTGTTTTCTTGTTTATAGAATTGAAAAACTTAAACAGTCCTCTATTAACCATCTCGTGGATTTCACATCGAGCCCGAGTAGGTGAATGCTCGCTTGGTATTTTCATGTTTAGAGAGTCTGAAAACCCTAAAGAGAGACTCCAACAGGTCCTTTTTCGTACAGTTAGTCTCCTCCCCCAAAAAAGTATAAAACAATGAAAGGAGAACTCTTCTAGCGCATACAGGAGTATACCTAGAGTATACCTTTTCCGTAGTTAATCCACTGAGGCCCGAAAAAGGGATAATTCTATACCTGAGTGGATGAGCCTTCGGATACTTTAACGAGCTCGAAGAGGACAAGTTTGCTCGGCAATCTTGTTTAGGTTTAAATAGTCCAAACAAGAGCTTAAAATGACTTAAAGGTCAGCTTCTGGGATCGTAACTTCATGTCCTGCCAAAACTAGGTCTTCAACAAAATATTAGTCGATGCCGCAAAAATCTTAAATGATATATGAATTTGGAATGTTTAGCTAACTGACAAGGTCTATCATCAAGAAATTTGATCTTAGGAGACGAATCCGACAACAATTGAGTGAAAATTGAACTTGGATCAGTGTTATACCTTATTTTGTGTTTCAATTGATTAATTAGGGTTTTTGAAAGTTTTTGAAACTATAGAAAATTAAAAATTATGGGTAAAAATCAAAATCCAATTTTATATATAATTTCATTGTTAAAAAATCAAATTTCATTTTGTGTTGTAGGGAAAAAATTGGGGCAACTTTTGCAAATTTCCAATCTCCATTGCGATCAAATCGGGCATCCAACCACCAAACTTCCTCCGCCAAGTAAGTAGAATTCTCCCTATCTTGCATTTCAATGGTTTATTTTTAAATTTTTGAGAAAAAATGGCTTGTAACGCGATGCTCATAAGGTTTTATGCGCGGGCGCTACTGTGTATACACAAGAGTAGCATACAAAGGAAATGGGCGCTACTTTGCTCAAACAGAGTAGCGCCTACACGCTACTGTGTAGTGTACACAGTAGCATACATATTTGCAAAGCCACTTTCAAGCGCCGAGACTCAAAATTTTGGGGGTTTTTGTGCAGGATGGTCTTACAATGGAGGGAATGGGAGCATGAAGACATGGATAGACTAGCCATGCAAGATCCGGCTACCCTCCATGCGCTCCGTAGATGCGGTTTGTTGAAATTTTATTGAACCGTAAACATGCGGGCACTAAACAAGCTGTTTCGAAGATTGATTCAGTATTGGGATGTGGACACTAATACCTTCATCATCCAGGGACAAACTCTTGAGCTTACCGTTGAGGACATATACTTTATTACCGGTCTCTCAAGGAGAGGAGACGTGATCAATCTGAAAGGGACATCTCGTTTGGGTGCACGATCAGTACAAGAATATGTAAATACATACTGTGTTGCCGGGGCAGAAAAATCGGGAAGCCAAGTCCTGATTTCAACTATTGATGGTCTCCCGCTGAAAGTGATAGTGAGCATGATCAACCGGGTATCCGGTAGTGCATCACAACACTTAGCTTCCAGGCATTCGATGCATATTGGTGTACAGTGCTTGCACGACCATGTTTATGATTGGTGTACCAGTTTGTTGGCAAACATGAAGTATCAGATGACAAGTTGCAAATCCAGTTCCATGAAGAATTTTGTGTATGGAAGTATCTTGTGTACTTTCTTCTTCGAGAGGATGCTTGCTATTAGTTTGGGGATGCCTCTACCACAGGCTAACCCCTGTGAGACCAGACTAGGCCGTTGGGGAGAAATTTTCCTCCGCCAAGGTGGTGGGGAAAGTCACTATTTTTACCACACTGATGACTTCTGGGGGTGGTGGGAGAGGCAGGTTCCCGCTTTTGAGCAGTTTCCTTATGCTGGATTGGATTTCCGTCACGATCTAGAGCTGGTGCTTCCGCCAGGTGGATCCTGGGGAGATATTGGTATGTTTAACTTTTGAGAATTTATTTAATTTTTTCAAACTTTTTCAAGTATTTGATTTTTATGAATGAGTTTCAAAGTTCTAATCAAGTGTCATATGCAGATGTTGGGCCTGTTCGTCCTGAGGGCCATCCTACCATCTATGTGAGGCCAGCAGATATCACCGCAACAGATGCTATGTTGGGAACCCTGGAGAGGAAGATGAGTCAGTTGACTCATGAGATTCCTGCATGCCGCATGGACCAGATACCTGTTGATATGTAGGAAGATGTTGTTGGGGTGCCCCCAGTATGGCTTAGATTACTGCAGAGGGTTGCTAGACTAGTGATATGCTATCGCAATGCGGTAGATGATGAGGAGGTTCCTCCTTCTCCGTAGGAGAAGAAAAACATTATATGTATATATTTTTGAGGCTACCATGCCCAGCTTTTGTACTTTTATGACTTGACTTGAGAGACTCATGACTCAAAAACTCATATTTTTTGATACGGTACCAGTTATATATACAGTATCAGTTATTTACATGTGTATGCGTTTAAATTTTATGTGTGGAATGTTGTTTACAATGTATGATGCAAATGCCAGTCTAACACATAATTTGCTAAAGAATCAGCTAAAGTGTTTAAACTTCTTGGAATGTGTTCATATCTGATAGAATGAAATTGTCTTTCCAGTAGTCTAACTCTTAGAAACTAACGTAGCAAACCTGGATCTCTGATCCGATAGACACCTGTTAACTAAAATACAATTAGTTGTGAGTCAAGCGTTACCTCCAAGTACGAAATGCCATGACTGAGAGCATCTCGGAGAAGTTCTATAACTGCACTGTATTCAGCCACATTATTTGTGGTAGGTCCCAAACAACCCCCCCCCCGAAGAGACAAGTTGGTCAGCGGGTGAGTAAATGACCCAAGCTGCTGCAGCCAATTGACAGGTGTGGCGACTGGCGCCATCAGCAAATCCTAGGAAATGTTCGGTTGACATCTGGTACATGAAAGGAAGAAACACATAAGATCACCTAACGAGCATAACAAAACTAGCTTTACAAAAATATACAGCTATGTTACAAGAAAAAGTACTTCAGCCTAGGCATGGTACTTCTTCAGGTAAGGTCAATGCCTGGATCCTCCTCAGGAGGCCGGGCAAAGGTGTTATGGAATTCACGGAAAAGATTAGTATAAGGAATGATTTCATCGAGATAACATCCCGTTTCAAAGAAAATGTTTCCGTTGACCCCAGTGAAAATGTTCACCAATGAGGTATGTACTCTATTTGCTTCAACAATGGCAACTTGTGAAGGAGTGAGACCAGTCTTCTCATCGGGTCGTGAACAACATTCACCTCTCTCTAATAAGTGAAGAAAAGGAAACAAGAAGGACACGCGATTTATATGTTCACGAGGATGGTCCAGGTCATTCAAGGCTTCTAACATTTCCTCATCAGAAGGTAAAGTAATTTTGGAACTGTCGAGAGAATGGATCGGGTCAGGTGTCTGAGTAGTGCCACAATCCATGTTTGACTCTACAGACACCAACGGAGTCAATATATCTTCTGTTGTAGTTTGATAAGAATCTACGTGAGTGACTTCTACAACAGGGATGGGCACGGAGGGGTTTGTATTAGTTGGGAGAAACTCAGAATCAGTTGTTGAACTAGCCATAGGAGTTTCAGATGATGAGCTTCCCTCAGTACCAACAAATAAAGTAGGAGCGGGTAGGTCAAAAGTGCCAATTAGTGATCCAAAAAGTCCTGCTCCTAAACTATGGCTAACTAGGGTGGTTTGATCAATCAAAGGAACTGTGGTTTCCGAAGAAGTCTGGTGTTTTCCTTGAGTGAAAGAAAGTTGATCGACAGTAACGATCATACCTTCAAATGGGAACATGACCACTCGAAAAACTGTCAATGCTATAGCTTGCATGGCATAAGTCCAACTCCTACCCAATAACATATTGTAATCGAGCGGAGCGTCCAGAACTTCTATCTCAACAGCAACTATCTTACCGGCCAAAGTGACATTAAATGATGGCAAAACTCCATGTGGACGGAAAGTTCTACCATCAAATGCAGTAAGCATTGTGTTGGAAGGGACTAACTCAGGAGAACCTAGAGCTTTCCAACAAGAAATAGACATTACGCAAGTCGACGCTCCCTCATCTACTACAGCTCGTCTAATGATCATTGGACCATGAACGACCTCAATCTGGAGGGTAATGTGATATGGCAACCGGTATTTGACATCAGTCATGTCAAATCGTGCAGACATGTTAGAAGACTCCATACTCCCAATAGCTGCCAGAAGTGCATTTCGTTGCAATGGACAACTCTGCAAGAATTCTAGAGTAGACATGGCACAAGGGGTTTGGGCTAGATCTTCAACCACATTGTAGTTAGAAGCAGCTCGTGTGTTGGGATTGTGCGATGCCCTCTTCAAGACACCTTTCGGAATCTTGGGCATTGGGTCCACAGGTATGTGGAGTGGAGTGGAGGATTCAGGAACCTCCTTATCCTTTCTCTGTGTTTTCGGGGTATAGTTCTTGGCTCTAGTTTGCAAAAGCGCATCTGAGTTAACCATATTTATAAATGTTTGATCAACCGAAGCGTGCGAAGTGCCCCCAGTTTTGGAGGTGCCAGAAGTTGAGCCTTGCCCTTTAGGAAATGGATCTTTCAAGACGACAGGCTTCTTCTCTCTTAAGAGCTTCTGGGATTCTTCTAGTAGAGGGCATTGATGAGTAAGGTGGTTCTGCTTGCAAAGTTTACAAGGGAACCTAACCTTCTTTTCTTCTTTGTTACCCTCTTCGGCATTGTCTTTTTAGGGATTTTGTTTTTTCCCCTCTCCTTTCTTTCCCTTCTTTTTGTTGTTGGGCTGCCGAGGGCCCTTTTGATTGTTCTGAACCTGATTAACAGATTCAAAAGTAGAAGGAGAGGTTGTGACGGAAGCAATGTCTGTAGTTGAATGTTTGAGAGTTAAGGCTTGGACCTGTTTGGTCAGTGCTTCAAAGGCTGCAGAGTTAACTAAACCCACTATGCCGTCAGCATGTGGTCCAGGTTTGGGTCTACTCAGATCAGTGTTTAATCTCGGTGTGTCAGGTATAATCTCGTACAGTAAACCAGATTGTGCGTATACAAGGTCTAACTGTTGAGTCCTTAAGATGGCTTCTTCTTCATTGGAAACTCCAGATGTCGCTACTTCCTTAGAAATATAAGGAAGGAGTGATTTCAAGTACCACTCAAGCAGGAACTCTGGAGGGATGTTGGCCTTTATGAGCCTCTTCCGCCACTCTTGAATGTGGTTAGATAGGTGAGTGGCTTTGTTTTGTCTAAAAGTAGACAAAAGTTCTGTTCCGGCATCATACCGAACAGGAAGTTGGAAATGGTTCAAAAAGACGGTTGCTAGATCTCCAAAACTAGAGAAAGTAGCCGCAGGTAACTCAATGTACCATTTGGCTGCGGGACCAGTTAAGGTCCTTTGAAACAATCTCAATCTGATGGAATCCTCGTTTAATGAATTTGAAGAACACCATAAGTGAAAGGTAGTGACATGGTCACCAGGATCTTCACCAGCTTTGCCTTTGAATTTTGGAATGTCTGAAGGCAATTTGGTGGGAACTGATGGCCATGTGGCATTATGACACACAGGATCATTTGTCAGTTTAGAAAGGTCTGGAAAATTCAAAGTTGCTAGAAAAGGTAGACGAGGCCGGTAAGATGAAGCTTGATAAGGGGAACCACCCATCGTTTGTCCCATGAATTGTTAGTAGGGGTTGCCCCCATCCATCCGGTGATAAGGGTTGCCCCCGGCCATGTGCTGATAGGAGTTGCCGCCTACCAACTGTTGATAGGGATTGCCCCCAGTTAACTGTTGGTAGGGGTTTCCCCTAGCTATTTGTTGGTAGGGGTTGCCCCCTGCCATCTGTTTTTGTTGTGAGAAAGAGTTATTAAAATTTCCCCACCCATACGAGAGTGGATTAGTGCTTTGCGGGTTCGTCCACTGTGGCTGGGTGTTAGCCCCGCCATATTGCTGGTTAAAGATATTACCCCCTCCCCCTGAGAATAAGGAAAAAGGGGTGTTACTTGCAGGCATGTTGCCTTGATTCAAGTTAGGGCCTACAAAGGTGTTGAAACCAATAGAAGCTGATGTGGACGGTGCAGTCATGGTGCCCATGACTGGTATGTTTGCAGAAGCACTTGGTCCTACCACATGTGTGGAAACCCAAGTACTAGGAATCTGATATAACGATTGGGAAGTAGAAGGTGTTGCACAGTTAGCTGAACTGCTAGCCCCAACAGTAGGTGTAGGAATAGATGCCATCGTTGTAAAACTAGGCATACCTAAAGTACTAGTGTTGAAACTGAAAGATGGAGTAGGCACAGATGTGGTTTGTGCCTGACTAGGTGTAGCAGTAAAAGAAGGGTTAACTGTGCTGGTATTCATACCTAAAGTGGGAGTTTGGGGAACCCCCTGTTCACCTCCTGAGTTAGACATTAGATGTCCTGGAAAGGAAAGATCTGCACTGAAAAGGGGCTGCTGGAAACCAACAGGTGACAGAAGCGGGATTCTAGTATTAGTTAAGGGAGGATTGAAAGGAGTGCTATACTCCGCGGAAGTAAGATCTTCCACCTCAACAGTACTAAAGTGTTGCTGATCTGTGGTACCTGGTAGTGGTTCCTCAGGAACCTCAATTTCAAGGTTTTCTGTTATAAGTATTTCTTCAAGCAATTCTATTTCAGAGGTAATTTCTAAAGAAATACCGGGGTTTACCCGCTGTCTTCTAGTTGGTTGTATAGGTTCTGTTCTAACAGGTGGAAGGTTCTGAATCCTTCTCGATCTACGGAGTTGTTGATTCTCCGTGATTATAAATATAAAATGACAAACTAGAACCTAGTGGCCGCTACAACTAGGGGGCAAATAGCACACCAACTAAAAAATTCCTAAGTATACAAACCAGTCAAACAAAGGCACCTTCCGGAGAAGAGTCTGGGATGATGAGGGCCCAGAACAGATCAACAAAGGAAGAAAGATAGTTACCCGGGGTCCACAATACAATGACTAAGGGTGCAAGCGCTGGAATCACCCAACCGCCCTCCCAAAGACCTGCACGGGGTTTCCTCCCACGTCTGTCTTAGGTACAGCAGATATACCCTCTGTTGTCACCTGTGTAAGAACCTAGAAGTCTGATACTATGGATACCACAACACCGAAAATTCCTGGGGGAACAGTCACCGGTCGAATCAGAAAGCGTGGGCAGGGTAGCTAAGCCCGAAACTCGAAAGAGTCCCCAATACGCAATCCGATCCTGGCGTATGCTCGAACAGTAAGTAGGAGGAGTATTCCCACAAACTGATCTCGCAATGACCTACTGCATATGCTCCCAGGAAAATTTTGAGTGAGGTGGGTTTACCTATGATAGTCTCACTACGATTGTTGCGCAATGTGTGATCTTGGGTGGTTTAAGGTGATTTAAACCCAAGACCCTAACCAAAACTAGTTGGTGTAGTGTACCCTAAAAAGAAAAAGTTTCTAGTTCATTTTATTAACAAATTTTAAGGCTTTTATTACGCAAAAAGGGATAGTGAGTGTGTGAGCGTGGTTATAACAAGAAAACAAAAATGCAAATATACTCAAATCTTCCTACAACAAAGTTCTTTTCATTTCTTATCTACTTCTTTTTTTTTTTTTTTCAAAACTGAAAATCTAAGCAAACTTACTTAAGAATTTTTTGTTTTCTTTTTTAAATTATACAAAATATGCTAAGTTATTTTGCAATGACCAAGACAAGTTCTATTTTAACTTAAAGTACCAAATTTTTTTTGCTTTTTCAATAAACGAAAAAGAACTATGCAAAAAATGGAAAGCCAAATAAAACTTTTTATGCAAAGTGTGTAAGTATGGCTAAACGTTCTTAGGCCTATAGCTGTCAAAACCCTAGCTCGAGAAAGACTTGATCTACAGGTTTTTTTTACTAAGAAAAAGCCTATAAACTTGGACACCAAGTGGGAGAAAACAAAGGAGAGAAACACCCAAGGACTGACCTAAAGTGTCTAACCCTAGCAAGACCACAAAGCCAAGTACAAGTAGACAAGCAAGCTGCCCTACTAACACGAAGAAACTGAGAGGTGAAACTAGCCTACAGCTGTTTAAAAAGCACTTGTGACAAGCAAAAGACAAGAAGTCCTGGAAGATAGAAACTTGACCTAAAAGAAGACACCCTAAAGGCTCCACCAAAGACCAAACCCTAAACAAAGGATGGGGGTAGTGGAGAGCAGACAACTTCACCACAAACAACAGACACAGGAGTGTGTAGGTTTGTAAACGGGCAACAAGCAGTCAGGGTCTGAAAAAAGTGAAAGTGTTCGTCACCAAACACCACCAAGTCTTCCCAAAAGTCAATAAAAAGTTCAAAAATTCCAAAGGTCAACAAGTAGTTTAAAAGACGGGAAACACTTCAAGAGAAGGTTCTTATGACTCAAACAATAGTTAAAAACCTCATGCCGCAGTCCAAAGGATCCCACAACAAAGTCAGCAAATCACCACAGGGCTAAAACACAAGCAAACCAAAAATTGACTGCTTCAGGAAATGTACTCTACTGTGTAGTAGAGCAACTCGCGCCCAAATAGAAATGGGCGCTACTGTATATATGGCACAGTAGCGTATGGGTGCTACTGTATCTATATCAGAGTAGCGCTCATGTCTCAAAGAATTGAAAACTGACTCTGGGAGGTATCAAAAACTGATGAAAGCAGACAAGAAATAAGCAAGAGCTACTTATAAAGTTTCTTGACACATCAAAGAAGTCAAAACTAACTAGGAAGACACCCAAAAACAAGGTTTCCTAAAGCCAAAAACTCTATTTCCCCAGCGGAGTCGCCAGTCTGTTGGCGGATATTTCTACCCTATAGTCAGGAAACTAAAACTATCAACTTGGTTGGGGTGACAGGTAAGTGCACTGATGCTATTACAGAGACATTTACAAAAAGGAAGAAGTTGTAGATGTAGGGAACGTACCTTTAAACGAAGTCTGATCCTTGCCTTGACTTGGTCCTGTGTTCCACTTCCAAATCTACCTTTCCTTCAGCAAACCTGCAACAACAATACCTTTCTCAAAACATTTTGGGCAATATATAAAGCTTGAAAGAAACATAAATAGTGTCTAACATTCAGAATTGACCAAAATAAATCCAACTTAAGATGCCATTTGATAACACATTCAAATTGGAACAAGAAAACACTTCAACCTTTATTTGCCAAAAGTAGAATGAAGTACAAGTATACCTGATAATGAAGCAGGCTCCTGCAACTAGATTCTGGGCTCTGGCTTTCTTCTGGCTTGGATGTCTTCAGCAACAACTCCTCCAATGCAAGTTTCTTCAAAGTTTTTTCATTAATCAATCTTACTAACTCCAATTTCTAACCCTTCTCCTTTAACCTTCTTGGTATTTATAGGTTCAAAGAAACAGTTCAGGTCGAGATGTAGTTATGGAGGAAGTTGGGGGAGTTAGGAAGCTGCCATCAACTAATCCTCCTCGATGAATTAATATATTTTTTAATCATCTTTTAAGATGTACACGACTCTTCTTCAGTGGAGTAGCATATAGGGCGCTACCCTAGTATTTAACAACTAGCGCCCAATTGATTTTTAATGCCGAGCGCTACTTTGCTACACTGGAGTAGTGTATACTTGGATATGGGCGCTACTATTATACAGTAGAGTAGCGTATGGGCACTAGTCTGTTTAATTGGAGTAGCGCTCATATCTCAAAATGATATTTTTGTGTTTTTTCCAGTAATGTCAGGAAATGGAATGAGTTGTCATGTCATCCAAGGTCAACATGCTCCTCCATCCAAGTTGTCCTTTTGTGTGATCAGCAACTTAGGGTGATCATGGACGGAGAGATGCAAGTTTGACCTATAACAGTCGGCCCTGTAATGTATATTATATTGTGGATGTACCTAGCTAGACAAGTCGGCCCCATAAAGTCACTGGGAAAACAGGTTAGTATAAATAGAGATCAGGAGATATCTATTTAGATCATTTAGAAAGTTATCTCTCTCTCACTCAGAAAGTGGTGCACTAGTGAGGAGGAGGATCATCTACTTATAGGAGACTATCTCAAGTGTATTTTGGTTGTACTTTGGTTGAGCCATTGCTCTCTCTATCTCTGAGGAAGTTGTGGGGTTTTTCACCTTAGGGTTTTCCCTACGGAAATTCTGTGTCTCTTGCCTCTCATGCTTTTGATTCTTGTGATGCTTGTGATGCTTATTGTGATTGCTATGCATTGATATACTGTATATGTTATTCTCTCAGTGAAGATCCTAGAGTATTGTGAATTAATGCTCAAAATTTAACAAGATCCTCCTCTCACCATGCTTGGAATGGCTCCAACAAATGTGTCCATCACTTCTTCCTCGAAGTGTCATCAATTTGAAGAACAACAAGCCTTTCTCTGAAGCACTCGAACTTCACTCTGGCTAGTGGTTTCGTCAACACATCTGCAACCTGTTCATCCATAGCAACATATAGGAGCTTCAATGCTCCTCTTTGCACCATATCCCTGATATATTGATATTTTATCTCAATGTGCTTCGACCTGTTGTGGAACACCGGGTTCTCAGACAACTTCACACAACTCTGATTGTCACCAAAGATACCAGTAGCCTCCAACGGGAGATCAAATAACTCAGACAGTAGCTTCCTAAGCCATACTGCCTCACAACTAGCCGAACAAGCTACAACATACTCTGCCTTGGCTATACTCAGTGCTACACAGGACTGCTTCCTGCTAAACCAAGAGATCACACCTGATCCCATACTAAAGCAGCACGCAAAAGTGCTCTTCCTATCTGCAGCACTGCCTGCCCAATCTGAATCAACATAACCCTGTAGGTTAAACTTTTGATTCGCATCATACTTGAGCCCATAATCAATTGTACCCTTCAAGTACCTCAAAATATGCTTTACAGCAACTCGGTGAACACCTCTCGGATCCGTTAGGAACTATCTCAATGTGTTCACTGCAAAGAAAATATCTGGTCTTGTGTTCGTTAGGTACATCAAGGACCCAATCATATAATTATACACCATGACATCAACCGGATCAGATGAAGCATCACATAGAAGCTTCAGGTTTGATGCCATAGGTGTGGCCATGGCCTTGCAGTCCATCATCTCGAACCTCTTTAGGATCTCTACTGCATAATTCCCTTGTCCAAGGAATATTCCATTTGCACTCTGCCAGACCTCCATGCTTAGGAAATAGTGCATCATCCCCAAGTCCTTCATCTCGAACTCGGCAATAAGCTTCCCCTTCATGTTGACAATCAATCTATCATCACCTGTAACAAACAGGTCATCCACATACAAGAGTAGTATCATTGGATTGACTTCCTCAACCTTGTAGTAAAGGTTGGAATCTGCTTTACTCTTGGTAAATCCCAAACTGGATAGAAAGCTGTCTATCCTACACCATACCAAGTCCTAGGAGCTTGCTTCAAGCCATATAAGGATTTCTTCAAGCTGCACACATATGACTCTCTTTCATGTGTCTCAAAACCAAGTGGCTGCTCCACATACGCTTCCTCCTCAACTACACCATTCAAGAAAGTTGTCTTGACATCTATCTGGTGTATGTTCCATTCTATCACTACAACCAAAGAAAGTACCGATCTAATGGAAGTGTATCTGGATATAGGAGCAAAAGTCTCTTCATAGTCTATTCCCTTTTTCTGGGAGAAGGCACGAGCTACAAATCTCGCTTTGTATTTCTCTATGCTACCATCTGCAACATGCTTGATCTTTGGAAGTCACAAAAGACTTCCCATCTGGTCTTGGGACCACATCCCAAATATCTTTCTTCATGATCGACGGATCATGGTATTCTTCCATTACTTCATCCCGGATCCTGGGAACTTCAATATCTTCAATAGATAGCTTTGTTGCTGGAACAAATGTTGTAGTCCTTCATTTGTAGGTGATGGTATACGGTCTTTCCTACAAAGCAAGTTAAATTGCATGATTAGAAACATCTCATACTTTTCAGAACAAATTCTTACACATAAAGAAATATGTCATACAGTCATGCAATTATTTTAGCCAATGCTTCAATACAACATTTTTTCATATCTCGTAACTTTCTAGATGCCTTCCAATATCTACCAGAACATTGTTAAGAGTGTACACAACTCCCAACATGTCAGGAAAGAGGTTTCATTCTAGATAAGTAGCAATGGAATGTTGTACAATGCCATAGGCCACTTACCCATCACATGCATATTAGTAGTATACTATTCATTAATGCAATTATTCTAATATGCATAATACACACCCTAAGTCGAGGAACATAAGAATATACATCGTTGAACAATATTATTTAAACAAACAAGTATGCAAGAAATGACAATTCAAATACTTATTTTTGTTTGGTTGTAGGGTGGGCTCCCTCTCAATATTTGCTTCCTTGCAGGAACTACTGGAGTGTGCTCCCTCTTGATCTTTGCTTCCTGGATTACCTATCTTTGAACTTATATCCATCCTTAATCACTATGCATACTTACTAGTATCATCATTGTGTTATCCTCAAGGTCTCATACATACATCCATTAGTATAATCTTAATACTATAAAAAACATTATGATTCTAAGTAATCTTAAACATGTATGGTCAAGATCATTTCATACACAGATAATTTATCACAATTCTTTTGCTCATGTATATTCCTATTTGACCATAGGACTTTTCTAGTTAGTCATATCATCAATCAAAGTAAGAAGCATAATATGCCTAAACCCATGATTACTCAAACCTATAACTTCATGAATAATCATTATGAATCATACCAAGTATACTTATATAAGAGATCCTATCACAAGGTAGGATTCTAACTTGATATAGGAAAAACATACCTAGATTAATATGTTAGCTGTTTATGTCTAACATACCCACATGATGTCTTCTTGTTCTCTTAAATGACTTGTGCTAGTGACTTGGATATCTCATAAGTTAACCATTGTGGAACCAAATTATACATACCTTGTAAGTAGAGCTTCTATGTGATCCATGACTATGGATGAGTCTTTTGTCTTCATGTCACCATGGTCATATGTTCTTGATCTAGAATTTGATTTGTCTTTGTAGATGTACCTTTCATATTAGTGGACAACATCATCCTCATACAACACCACAATGAATTAGTACAATCATAAGTGTCAAAACACTAATCAATGAATATTTGCATTCATAATTTTATTAAGGTGATACGACAAGTCTAAAGTTAATCAAGATTGTACTAACCTTAATGAAGACAAACATACCATAAACTTAATTATGAACAGATCTCGAAACATACCTGGATAAGTCATACCTGTCGAGATTGCTTGTAATCTTCTTATGCAAGGTCTTAGCCTCATCTGCCTCTGAAACAACAACTTCTTCACCTATGCAGTTGATCAATCCATTCTCTTCTAGGATTAACCCAATCCACTTTGATTTGCTAAAACTAGATCTAGAGCTAGATTAGGGTTTGTCAGAGAAACCCTAAAAATTCAAACTTTGAATTTCAAACTTTTGAAAGGATAGAAAGATGCACCTTGATGAGCTGATCAACCTGGTATACTAAGAATTTGAAAACTGCAAAGTTTCACCCCTCAAATTTGCTTTTCAATCTTCTAGATTCACTAGGAGGACCCTGAATTAGGGTTTGAGTTTCCCAGAGCATCACCCAACCAAATAGTTTGATCTAAAGCTCTAAACTTCAATTTTTCCAAGGAGCTTCCAACTATGGTCACAGATTTCAAAAATTTCCATTTTTGCAGAAGCCCTAGTTTTCACCTTTCTGATCAAAGTCCCGAACTAGGGTTTGATCAAGCCCGGCCTTCTGCCCAACCAAAAAATTCGATCTTGGTCTCTAAATTTCGATTTTGATGAGGAGAATCCAACCGTGGTCTCCGATTACAAAAATTCCAACTTTCTCTGAAACCTTAAATTCCCATAGCCATGAATGAAGGTGCTCAAAATACAATTTTGTTTTGACATAAATATGCACCTGATTGTTTCTGGTGTAACTCATAAATTTTGAATCTACAAGGTTTGAAACTTATGCCTGTGGTAGCCTCACCTTTTATCTTTCCAACCCCACAATTCTGAACTCAAATGGATTCTCTGAGAGAAAGTTATCCCAAGTGTCGCAACGTGACCTGTTTATGGGATAAAACAGGAGAGCGAACTTGTACGAAGTGCCACATGTCACTGGTTCAATTTCGGCCTCTGAAAATTGGACTTGTGAATGTACAGTCCGTGCCCTACCTGCCACGTTTTACAAAATTTCATTTGGAGCTTCCTAGCCCAAGTTGTGACCTTTTTTCGTAGGTCACCTGTTTATGACTGAGATCTGGAAGAGGTCGAAACGCTGTATTGTACAGATCATAAATATGAAAGTACAACGAATTAGAGGCTCTCCTTTGGAAAAAGGTACATGGAGATCTTATCTTCGACTTGTATGATTTTTCAGATCCTGAAACTTCGCCAAAATGAATTTAAAGCGAAAGTGCTATGATGACTGGTTTTTGCTATATCAAGCCCTAGCTTTGCAAGTGCAACAATTGTCATAAATGCCATACCATGCCTTCTTTCAAGCTAGCTCTGATACCATGATAGTTTTTCAGAAATTTCAATCTGATCTAGGATCTTAACTGAGAGAATAACATGTACAACATATCTACAACATATCAATCATGGACGCAATAATGCAAGCACACAAGAGACACAGAGTTTCACCAGGGAAAACTGTTGATGTATATGTAGCTTCGGAATGTATTTCATCTATGTATTTCATATATATTTATTGTACCCTTATTAGAGATGTGTTATTCCTCTATAAGGAAGTGTCGTCATGTGGATTGACAAGTGTCACAAGTGTGTGTACTTGCCAGTGGATTATTAGACCACCATGTGTGGTGTCGGACCTGAAATATATATTATATTGTGGATGTATCTAGATAGACAAGTCGGCCCCATAGTGTAATTGGGAAAACAGGTTAAGTATAAATAGAGATCAGGAGATCTCTATTTGTATCATTCGGAAAGTTATATCTCTCTCACTCAGAAAGTGGCGCACTAGTGAGGAGTAGGATCATCTGCTACTAGGAGACTATCTTAGTGTATTTTGGTTGTACTTTGGTTGAGCCATTGCTCTCTCTATCTCTGAGGAAGTTGTGGGGTTTTTCACCTTAGAGTTTTCCCCACGGAAACTTTGTGTCTCTTGTCTCTCATGATTTTGATTCTTGTGATGCTTGTCATGCTTATTGTGATTGTTATGCATTGATATATTGTACATGTTATTCTCTCAGTGAAGATCCTAGAGTATTGTGAATTAATGCTCAAAATTTAACAAAAACCAAGAAGGTGAAAAACCCGGCAACTTCCTCAGAGATAGATAGAGCCATGATACAAAACCCAAGCATAAGAGATATACTCCTAGCAGTAGATTATCCTCCTCCAATAGTGCACCACTCTCCAATGAGTGTATGAGTGAGAAGTGAATTATCAAATAGATTGCCTCCTACACTCTATTTATACATGACTTGACTTGCCTAATAACCTTTACTAGGTCGACCTCAACTTAACCACATAGTATAATGTTGACAGGGCCGACCCCCAATAGGTTGGTCTAATAACCCTTTAACCCACATGAATTATACCAAGCCGACCCCATCAAGGTGGTCTAATAACCCATCAAGTATAAGTTATGACACTTACAATATAAATGACGACACTTCCGTATAGAGGAATAATAACATCTCTATAGGAATACAATATACATATATGTGAAATACATTCCGAAGTTACAATTACATCAACACTTACTAACTTAGGCTCTCTCAGTATCTCTCTCTTCCCTACACCTCCACCTACCTCTAACCACACCTCCCATATCTCTTTCTCACTCCCTACAAATAACACCCTCTCCTTTCTCTCTCTCTATCTCCCTCCTGTAATACCCCAATTTTGACCCTTATGGTATATTGGATTTTATGTAAATATTGTGTACATGCGATGTGTGTTTTCCTAGCATGGAGCTCAAAACCAAGGCCCCGCTAGTGTATGCTCAGATTTTATTTAAAAGGCAGGTATTTGATATTTTGTTACCCATGTGTTATTAAGCCATGGGATATTGTAAATTGATGTAAATATTTAATATTGCAATAAAATATAAAAAACTGGCTATGGAAGCAGCTAATGAGAAGGGGCCATGTGTATTCCACTAGGGAGTGGTGAGATGGTTATGGGGTTGAGCCATAAGCTGCCAAATGTCATCTTGAGAACCCATTTGACTTCCTTTGCTGACATTTAATTCTGTGTAAGAAAGTTGTTGAAAAATTCAGTCCATGGCTTCAATGGAGCATGGGCAACCCATAAATTCATATGGCAGAGTATGGGATTTGTTTCCTTGACCCACAAGTCACTCTACTTCAATTTGTTTTTCCTCATTCCCATTCCATTGTTGAACATCCCAGCATCGGTTTTCATCCATTACACATGCCCAACAATGAGAAAAACAAGAAATCACAACTTTGCAAGAACCCATGTTTTGAAGTGCCATAAATGCCTAGATGATTTGGTATTGATAGTGAAATCCAATGGGGCATCCATAGATATGAACCTTGGGGAAACATATAGAGTATTATATACCCCGAATTCCATTGGAAAACCCAGTTTTTATAGCCCATAAATCCAATGATGAGATTGAGTTATTTGATGACAGAATTGTGAGAAATCCAAGTATGAATGATTGAACAGAGGTTGGGTTTGCTTGATAAACCCAGTGAAGGCTGGAATATCAAGGAATTAGCAGATAGACCTTTCTATTCCCACCCTAAATATCACTGGAGGGAAGGGACGCATGAGGGACTAGGTAGCAGAGAAGGGGACCTTCCTTATGTTGGGTGAGGTAGGTATTGTGGGTGCCATTACTGTTGAGTTCATTTGAGATTCTTGGCTTAGCACGACTGTTTGAGTGAAACCATGGTTGTGAGTGAGCCTGTTTAGTTCCTCCTTAGTGGATACACAACCCAACTCGGGGGTGATCTCTCAGCTAAAAGAATATAGGTTGTGTAGAGATCTATGGTTGGGTGGAATGTTTCTCACATAGCCAGTTGTTTGGACAACTCCATCTCAAAGATAAGTCTTCTCTATGGATTAAATTATATGCATTTTGTGTTCTGCAATGTGTTAATTCTGAATGATAATTATTCATGTTAATAGATTGAAATGATTATCTTAATATGGTTGATATGGAATCTATGCATAACATTGGAATGGGATTGATTCTCTGCATGTTGAATCATGCTCTACTTGTGATATATATGTTGATGCATTACTGTTTGTGTGTGTGCAAATATGTTTAAATTCCACTGTGTAATTTCAGTATGCATATTATTTAAATGGTAAAATTCAATCTTCTGGTTTTGGGAAAGAATCAGACACCCCCATGTTATAGTCATGTTCCCTCTGTAGTTTGGAATGATGGGAGGGGACGTGAAACCTCCTCTCCCCCCCTAACCATTACTAACCCCCTCTCTCAGTCTGTCTGTCTCTCTCCCCCTTGCTAACTCACGTCCTAGCCCCTTACCCCTAACTAACCCCCCTCTCTCACTCTCTCTTCCCTGTTTCTACACCTCTCTCTCTCTCTCTCTCTCTAAACCCCCTCTACCTCTCCCTAACATCTCCCCCATCCCTAACCATCCTAATCTTTCTATCTCTATGCTACTCCCCCTATCCCAAAACCCCCCCCTCTCTATCTCTCTCTCGTCCTCTCCCTAGCCCTTACTAACTCAAGCTCTCTCAGTCTCTCTCTCTTCCCAACACCTCCACCTAACTCTAACCACACTTACCATATCTCTTTCTCACTCCCTACAACTAACACCCTCTCCTCTCTCTCTCTCTCACTCCCCCTCCTCTCCCCCCTTAACAATTACTAACCCCCCCTCTCTCTCTCTCTATCCCTCGCTAACACCCCTCCTATCCCCTTACCCCTAACTAACCCCCCCTCTCTCACTCTCTCTTCCCTCTTCTACACCTCTCTCTCTCTCTCTCTCTCTCTCTCTCTCTCTAAACCCCCTCTCCCTCTCCCTAACCTCTCTCGCGTCCCTAACCATCCTACTCTTTCCATCTCTTTGCTACTCCCCCTAGCCCAAAACCCTCTCCTCTCTATCTCTCTCCCCTCCTCTCCCTAGACCTTACTAACCTAGGCTCTCTCAGTCTCTCTCTCTTCCCTACACCTCCACCTACCTCTAACCACACCTCACATCTCTCTTTCTCACTCCCTACAACTATCACCCTCTCCTCTCTCTATCTCTCTCCATCCTCTCCCCCCCTAACCATTACTAACCCCCCCTCTCTCTATATATATCTCCCCCTCCCTAACCCACATCCTATCCCCTTACCCATAACTAACCCCCCCCTCTCTCACTCTCTCTTCCCTGCTTCTACACCTCTCTCTCTCTCTCTCTAAACCCCCTCTCCCTCTCTCTAACCTCTCCCCCATACATAACCATCCTACTCTGTCTATCTCTCTACTACTCCCCCTATCCCAAAACCCCTCCTCTATATCTCTATCCCCTCCTCTCCCTAGACCTTACTAACCCGATCTCTCTCAATATCTCTCTCTTCAGGATACACCTCCACCTACCTCTAACCACACCTCCTATCTCTCTTTCTCACTCCCTACAACTAACACCCTTTGCTCTCTCTCCCTCCTATAGCCCACCTAACCATTACTAACCCCCTCTCTCACTCTCTCTCTCTCTCTCCCTGTCGCTAACCCCCCTCCTAGCCCCTTACCCCTAACTAAGCCCCCCTCTTTCACTCTCTCTTCCCTACTTCTACACCTTTCTCTATCTATCTCTATGTTTCTCTCCCTCTCTAAACCCCCTCTCCCTCGCCCTAACCTCTCCCCCATCCCTAACCATCCTACTCTTTCTATCTCTCTGCTACTCCCCCTATCCCAAAACCCCCTCTCTAACTCTCTCCCCTCATCTCCCTATCCCTTACTAACTCGGGCTCTCACAGTCTCTCTCTCTCTTCCCTACACCTCCACCTACCTCTAACCACACCTCCCATATATCTTTCTCACTCCCTACAACTAACACCCTCTCCTCTCTCTCTCTCCCTCCCCCCCCCCCCAACCATTACTAACCCCCTCTCTCACTCTCTTATTGATGTATGTGTAACTTCAAAATGTATTTCACCCATGTATATTGTACTCCTATAGAGATGGTATTATTCCTCTATATGGAAGTGTCGTCATTTTTATTGACAAGTGTCACAAGTGTCGCAAATTGCATGTGATGGGTTATTAGACCACCAAGTGTGGGGTCATCCCTGATTAGTACTACCATGGGTTATTAGACTGAGCTAGACAAGTCGGCCCTGCTAGTTTATTAGGCAAGTCAGGTCATGTATAAATAGAGTGCGGGAGGCACTCTATTTGATCACTTCATTATTCACTTCTACACTCTCCAAAAAGTGGCGCACAAGTGAGGGAGGAGGAGTAGCTTCTAGAAGGACTATCTCTTGTACTTGGGTTGTATCATTGCTCTTTCTATCTTTGAGAAAGTTGTGGGGTTTTTCACCATTATGGTTTTCCCCAGTGAAACTCTGTGTGTCTATTGTCTTATGTGATTGCTTGTTGTGATTGATATGATTGATATGTTGTATATGTTATTCTCTCAGTAAAGATCCTAGAGTATGTTGAATTAATGCTCAAAATCTAACATGGTATCAGAGCTAACCTGAGAAGAAGATACTATGCAGTTACGGAAACTAGGGTTTCTTGTTTATTGGGTTTCTCTCCACATATTTTGGAAAAGAAGCAAGGTATATTGACTCTACTTAGCAAGGTGCATATTTCTCTACAATCAGAATTCAATTCTAAACACTTTCATTTTTTGCCCTAAAAATTAGGGTTTCCACAAAAATAGGAATTTCTGAAATCTGAGACCATAGCTGGAAGCTCCTTGGAAAAATCGAAGTTTAGAGCTTTGGATCAAACTTTTTGGTTGGGTGAAGCTCCGGGAAACTCAAACCCTAATTCAGGGTCCTCCCGAGTGAATTTGAAAATCTAAAAGGCAATTTTGAGGGGTGAAACTTTGCAGTTTTCAAATTTTGAGTATACCAGCTTGATCAACTCATCAAGGCGCATATTTCTATCCTACAGAAGTTTGAAATTCAAAGTTTGAATTTTTAGGGTTTCTCTAACAAACCCTAATCCAACATCAGATCCAATTTTCAGCAAATCAAGTGGTAAGACCTAAATCTCTTCTATTTCCATTTGAAGTACTCTTTAAGATGTCTCACCACACAAAGCTTGAGGATAAGCTTGAAGGATTTTATAACTTCCGAGCATGGAAGCATAGGATTTAGTTAATCCTGGAAGAGAATGAGTTGGACACTTACATAAGTGAAGAGGTCCCTGTCCTAGAGGGAGAAGAGGCAAAGGCCTTACACAAGAACAACTTGGTCAAGGCAAAAAGGATAATTGTTGATTCTATCAAAGACCTTCTCATACCACATGTGTCATCTCTAAAGAGAACTAAGGAGATGTTTGATTCCCTGACCAAGCTATTTGAAGGGAAGAACATAAATCGGAAGATGACCTTGAGGAATCAATTGAAGAATATCAAGATTGAGAATGCAAAGACTATGCAGTGTTATTTCTCAAGGGTCTCCCAGATAAAAGAACAACTTGAAGCTATGGGAGAAGATATAGAGAATGGAGAAATGGTAATGACCACTCTTAATGGCCTTCCTATGTCATGGGATTCCTTCATCCAAGGAATTTGTGCTAGGAAGAAACTTATCTCATTTAGTAGGCTATGGGAAGAATGCTCACAAGAAGAAGCTCGAATTGTAGCTCGAGAAGAGAAGATGGGGAATGAAGACCAAGATCTCATAGCACACTCCAAAAGAAATGGTGACAAAAAGGCTCACCATCATGGAAAGAAAGGAAAGCATCACCATTAGAATCAAAGGGGTAGTCCCAAACCTCGAAGAAACATGTCCTATATCTGTTTCTATACATGTGATGAAAATGGACACTATTCTAGAGATTGTCCCAGAAATAAGAAGGATGGCTCTCACAAGAAGAAGAACATCAAAAGAAGACATCATACTCATGCTGCAGAGGATGATGAACCTCCCAGGAAGAGGGCTATAGAAAAAAGTGAAGATTGTTCAAGTGATGAAGAGTATGTTTTGATTTCTGCCCTCACTGGAACCATTACTCATAGAAGTAATGATTGGATTATAGATAGTGGGACTTCCAAACATATGACAGGATTCAAGGAATCCTTTATGAACCTATCTGAACATGAATTACCCCACAAGGTGAAACTTGGGGATGACTACCAGTATCCAATAAAAGGAAGTGGTGAAGCCTCCTATAAGCTAGATTCTGGAAAGTCTATGAAGATGAAAGATGTACTATATGTTCCAGGTCTGAAGAAGAACCTACTCTCCATATCTATATTGGATGCAAAATGCATGAGGGTTGCATTTGTAGATGGCCAAGTCCTAATGTGGCCAAAGGGTAAGACTATAGATGATGCAGTGGTGGTTGGAGAGAAAGAGGGAGGACTATACAAATTGAAGGGCCAACCAGAACAAGCCATGGTCCATGCTTTAGTAGAGCCAAGTGAACTTTGGCATAGAAGGCTTGCACACATGCACTATAGGGCATTACCAATTGCAAGCAAAGCTGTAGAAGGTCTTCCTGAAACCCATACAAAGCATGAAGGTATTTGCAAAGGTTGTGCAAAGGGAAAGAACACAAAGAAGACATTTCCAAGTAGTGAAAGCAAGGCAAAAAGAATCTTGGAAATTATCCACACTGATGTATGCAGTCCAATGTCATCCAGCTCTCTGAGTGGGTATGTATACTATGTCTCCTTGATTGATGATTTCTCTAGGAAGACTTGGGTTTACTTCTTGAAGAACAAAGATGAGGTGTTTGACAAGTTCAAGGAATTCAAAGCCTTGATAGAGAATCAAGCTGACATGAAGATCAAGATCTTCAAATCTGACAATGGCAGAGAATTTACCTCAGGTGGCTTCAAGAAGCTATGGAGTGATTCAGGAATTAAGAGGGAGTTGAATACTCCTTACAATCCACAACAAAACGGGGTTTCCAAAAGAAAGACTAGGACAATCATTGAAGTAGCTAGGGAAATGCTTCATGACCAAGATCTACCCATGCACTTATGGGAAGAAGCAGCAAGAACAATGGTATATGTGCAGAACATAAGACCTCATAAGATACTTGACAACAAAACACTAGAAGAAGTGTTCACTGGCAACAAACCAGAAGTTAGCCATCTCATAATATTTGGTTTCCCAGTATATACTCACATCCCAAAAGAAAAGAGGACAAAGTTAGATCCTTCAGGAAAGAAGGGCATATTCATGGGTTACAGTGAAAGATCGAAGGCTTACAAAATCTACTTCCCGGATTCAAGAAGATTGACACCAGCAGGGATGTAACATTTGATCAAGGTTCAGCATACATCAAATTAAGAAAGACACCTATTGAAGACAATGAAGAACCTAGAATATCTAGAACACCAAACACCACTATGAATGAAGTAATTCTTGAAGAAGATCGTGAGATGGAAGATCCACAACAACCTTTAGATCCACCTCGTGAGAAGAACTCTCACAAGAGGAAACCAGCATGGGCTAGAGAGATAATTCAAGATGCAGAAAGGTTTGGCATTCTAGAAGAGGAACATAGATAAAGGAAAAAGACATGATCACATACCAGCTATGTTGCTTTACTCTGTAACATAATGAACAAAGAACTTTCCATTTATGAAGAAGCAACATAAAAGAAAGAATGGAAGGATTCCATGGTCGAGGAATACCAGTCGATCATGAAGAATGATGTTTGTGATGTGGTCCCATGACCAGACAGGAAGTCTGTGGTGACCTCCAAGTGGATCTATAAGATCAAGCATGCTGCAGATGGAAGCATAGAGAAATATAAAGCAAGGTTTGTAGCTCGTGGCTTCTCCGAGAAAGAAGGGATTGATTATGAAGAGACTTTTGCTCCTGTGGCCAGATACACTTCCATTAGATCAGTACTTGCTCTAGCTATAGTGATGAAATGGAAGGTATACCAGATGGATGTCAAGACAACTTTCTTGAATGGTGTAGTTGAAGAGGAAGTGTATGTGGAGCAGCCATTCAGGTTTGAGACACATGACCAAGGGTCACATGTATGCAAACTGAAGAAAGCCCTGTATGGTTTGAAACAGGCACCCAGGACCTGGTATGGAAGGTAGATGGCTTCCTATCTAGTTTGGGATTTACCAAGAGTAAAGCGGATTCATACCTTTACTACAAGGTTGAGGAAGGCAATCCAGTGATACTACGATTGTATGTGGATGACCTACTTGTAACAGGTGAGGAGAGATTGATTGCCAATAGGAAGAGGAAGCTTGTTGCCGAGTTCGAGATGAAGGACTTTGGTATGATGCAATATTTTCTTGGTATGGAGGTGTGGCAGAGTGCATATGGAATCTTCCTTGGACAAGGGAAGTATGTAGTAGAGATCCCAAAGAGCTTCAGGATGATGGACTGTAAGGCCATGACCACACCTATGGCATCGAACCTGAAGCTTCTATGTGATGCTTCATCTAAGCCGGTTGATGCTACGATGTATCGTCAAATGATTGGGTCCTTGATGTACCTGATGAATACAAGACCAGACATCTGCTTTGCAGTGAACACCTTGAGCCAGTACTTGACATATCTGAGACATGTTCACCTGATAGCTACAAAGCATATTCTGAGGTAGCTTAAGGGTACAATCAACTATGGGCTCAAGTATGAGGTGAATCAAAAGTTTAACCTGGAGGGTTATGTTGATTCGGATTGGGCAGGCAGTGCCATTGATCGGAAGAGTACTTTGAGGTGCTGCTTCAGTATGGGATCCGATATGATCTCTTGGTTTAGCAGGAATCAGTCCTGTTTGGCACTGAGTATAGCCGAAGCAGAGTATGTTGCAGCTTATTCGGCTAGTTGTGAGGCAGTATGGCTTAGGAAGCTACTGTCTCATTAGTTTGATCTCCAGCTAAGTGCTACTTGTATATATTGCGACAACCAGAGTTGTGTGAAGTTGTCGAAGAACCCAGTGTTCCATGACAATTCGAAGCACATTGAGATCAAGTATCACTATATCAAGGATATGGTGCAGAGAGGAGCAGTGAAGCTCCTATATGTTGCGATGGATGAGCAGATAGCTGATGTGTTGACCAAGCCGTTGGCCAGAGTGAAGTTTGAATACTTTAGAGGGAGACTTGGTGTACTTCAGACCGAGATACCTTTGAAGGGGAAGTGATGAGTCTAGAGACACAGATGCACACGAGCCATTCTCACATAGTTAGAGGAAAGTCCTTCTACGTTGCAGATGTAATGATTGGGGCCATTCTCACATGGTTATAGGAAAGTCCTTCCATGGTAAGATGTAAAGGCTGGGCCATTTTCACATGGTTAGAGGAAATTCCTTCCAAGGTGAAATGTAAGGGTTGGGTGTAGTTTTTTCAACATGGTCAGAGGAAATTCCTTCCATGGTCATGATGTAATTGTTGTAGCTGTTCTAACATGGTTAGAGGAAATTCATTCCATGGTCGCTGATGTAAGTGTTGTTAGCCTTTCTCGGATGGTCAGAGGAAAGTCCTTCCATGCCGGTGAGTGTAAGTGTTGTGTGTGTGCATCTGGGTTGTGCTTCGTGGACTATGAGGTGATCTAAAGATGATGATGTGACAATATGGTACACAATTTTTGCAGAGGCATATGATTAGTCCTGAGATGCTCTTGCAAGTTTTGCAGAGGCAATGTAATCAGTCCCGAGAGATCTTGCAGGTTTTGTAGAGGTAGTGTAATCAGTCCTGAGGTGTACCTACTTGATGACTTGCTCACAGAGATGTTGAAGACCTACATGGAGGCTAGGCCTACATCCAGCATGAAAAAGGGTTGGCTCTGTAGATGATGAAGACCTGCAGATGGTGGGCCTACATCCAGTATGAAAAAGGAGTGGATCTGTAGAACTTCCTATGACAAGTAGATTGGAGATTGATTGAGATAGAAGCAGCGATGACGATGATCTAGAGAAGAAGACTTGTACTAGCAGATCTGTGTCGAGAAATACCTTCCTAATTAAGAGGGAGTGTGTTGATGTATATGTAACTTCGGAATGTATTTCACCAATGTATATTGTACTCCTATAGAGATGGTATTATTCCCCTATACGGAAGTGTCATCATTTGTATTGACAAGTGTCACAAGTGTCGTAACTTTCTATGATGGGTTATTAGACCACCTAGTGAGGGGTTGGCCCGGATTAATGTAACCATGGGTTATTAGACTGAGTTAGACAAGTTGGCCCTGCTAGTTTATTAGGCTGGTCAGGACAAGTATAAATAGAGAGTGGGAGCTCTCTATTTGATCATCTCATTATTCACTTCTACACTACTCAGAAAGTGGTGCACTAGTTGAGGAGGAGGAGTAGATGCTAGTAGAAGACTATCTCTTGTACTTTGGTTGTATCATTGTTCTTTCTATCTCTGAGGAAGTTGTGGGGTTTTTCACCTTTATAGTTTTCCTCAGTGAAACTCTGTGTGTCCATTGTCTTATGTGATTGCTTGATATTCTTGATATGATTGATATGTTGTACATGTTATTCTCTCAGTAAAGATCCTAGAGTATGTTGAATTAATGCTCAAAATCTAACATGGTATTAGAGCTAACCTGAGAAGAAGACATTGTGCAGTGGCATAAACTAGGGTTTCTTGTTTATTTGGTTTCACTCCACAGATTTTGGAAAAGTGGTAAGATAGATTGAATCTACTCATCAAGGAGAATCTTTCTATCCAATCAGAATTCAATTCTGAGCACTTTCAGTTTTGGGCCTAAAAGCTAGGGTTTCCACAAAAATAGGAATATTTGAAATCTGAAGACATAGCTGGAAGCTCCTTGGAAAAATTGAAGTTTAGAGCTTTGGAATGTGTTTTTTTGGTTGGGTAAAGCTCCGGGAAACTCAAACACTAATTCAGGGTCCTCCTAGTAAATTCAGGAGATTGAAAAGCATTTTTGAAGGGTGAACCTTTGCAGTTTATATTTCTTAGTATACCAGGTTGATCAGCTCATCAAGGTGCATCTTTCTATCCTTTCAGAAGTTTGAAATTCACATTTTGAATTTTTAGGGTTTCTCTCACAAACCCTAATCCAGCATCATATCCAATTTTCAGCAAATCAAGTGATAAGACCTAAATCTCTTCTATTTCCATTTGAAGTACTCTTTAAGATGTCTCACCACACCAAGCTTGAGGATAAGCTTGGAGGGGCTGATAACTTCCAAGCATGGAAGTATAGGATTGGGTTCATCCTGGAAGAAAATGAGTTGGATACTTACCTAAGTGAAGAGGTCCCTATCCTAGAGGAAGAAGAGGCTAAGGCCTTACACAAAAGAAATTTTGTCATGGCTAAGAGGATCATTTTTTATTCTATCATAGACCATCTCATACCACATGTGTCATCTCTACAGACACCAAAGGAGATATTTGATTCCCTAACCAAGCTATTCGAAGGGAAGAACATAAATCGAAAGATGACCTTGAGGAATCAATTGAAGAATGTCAAGATCCAGAATGCAGAGTCTATGCAGTCTTATTTCTCAAGGGTCTCCTAGATAAAAGAACAACTTGAAGCTGTGGGAGAAGACATAGAAAATGGAGAAGTGGTAATGACCACTCTTAATGGCCATCCTAGGTCATGGGATTCCTTCATCCAAGGAATTTGTGCTAGGAAGAAACTTATCACATTCAGTGGGCTGTGGGAAGAATGCTCACAGGAGGAAGCTCAAATTATAGCTCAAGAAGAAAAGATGGGGAATGAAGACCAAGCTCTCACAGCACACTCCAAAGGTCATGGTGACAAAAAGACTCACCATCATGGTAAGAAAGAAAGACATCACCATCAGAATCAGAGGAGTAGTCCTAGACATCGAAGAAACATGTACTATGTCCGTTGCTATACATGTGATGAAAAGGGACACTATTCCAGAGACTGTCCCATGAATAAGAAAGATGTTTCTCACAAGAAGAAGAACATCAAAAGAAGAGATCATGCTCATGCTGCAGAGGATGATGAACCTCCCAGGAAGAGGGCTAGAGAAGATAGTGAAGATTCTTCAAGTGATGAAGAATATGTTTTGATTTCTGCTCTCACTGGAACCATTACTCATGGAAGTAATGATTGGATTATAGATAGTGGGGATTCTAAACACATGACATCATTCAAGGAATCCTTTATGAACCTATCTGAACATGAATCACCCCACAAGGTGAAACTTGGGGATGACTACTAGTATCCAATAAAAGGGAGTGGTGAAGCCTCCTATAAACTAGACTCTGGAAAGTCTATGAATATTAAAGATGTACTATATGTTCTAGGTCTCAAGAAGAATCTACTCTCCATATTTGCATTGGATGCAAAAGGCATGAGGGTTGCATTTGTAGATGACCAAGTCCTAATGTGGCCAAAGGGTAAGACTATTGATGATGCAGTGGTGATTGGAGAACAAGAGGTAGGATTATACAAATTGAAGGGCCAACCAGAACAAGCCATGGTCCATGATTCAGTAGAGCCAAGTGAACTTTGGCATAGAAGGCTTGCACACATGCACTATAGGGCATTACCAATTGCAAGCAAAGAAGTGGAAGGTCTTCCTGAAATCCAGTCAAAGCATGAAGGCATTTGCAAAGGTTGTGCAAAGGGAAAGAACACAAAGAAGACATTTCCAAGCAGTGAAAGCAAGGCAAAAAGAATCTTGGAAATCATCCACTCTGATGTATGCGGTCTGATGTCATCCAGTTCTCTGAGTGGGTATGTATACTATGTTTCCTTCATTGATGATTTCTTTAGGAAGACTTGGGTTTACTTCTTGAAGAAAAAAAATGAAGTGTTTGACAAGTTCAAGGAATTCAAAGCCTTGATAGAAAACCAAACTGACATGAAGATCAAGATCTTTAGATCTGACAATGATGGAGAATTCACTTCAAGTGACTTCAAGAAGCTATGCAGTGATTCAAGGATTAAGAGGGAGTTCACTACTCCTTATAATCCACAATAGAATGGGGTTGCCGAAAGAAATAATAGAACAATCATGGAAGCAGATAGGGCAATGCCCCATGACCAAGATATACCTATGCACTTATGGGATGAAGCAACAAGGACAGTTGTATATGTGCAGAACAAAACACCTCATAAGATACTTGACAACAAAACACCAGAAGAAGTGTTCACTGGTAAGAAACCAGAAGTTAGCCATCTCAGAATATTTGGTTGTCTAGTATACATTCACATCCCAAAAGAAAAGAGGACAAAGCTAGATCCTTCAAGAAAGAAGGGCATATTCGTGGGTTACAGTGAAAGCTCTAAGGCTTACAAAATCTACTTCCCAAGATTCAAGAAGATTGATATCAGTAGGGATGTAACATTTGATGAAAGCTCAGCATACATCAAGTCAAGGAAAACACCAATTGAAGATAACGAAGAACCTAGAATATCTAGAACTCAAGACACCACCATGAATGAAGCAGTTCTTGAAGAAGATCGTGAAATGGAAGATCCATAGCAACCTATAGATCCACCCCATGAGAAGGAATCTCACAAGAGGAAACCAGCATGGGCTAGAGAGCTCATCCAAGATGCAAAAAGGTTTGGCATTCTAGAAGAGGAACATAGAGAAAGGAAAAGAACAAGATCACATACCAGCTATGTTGCTTTACTCTGTGACATAATGAACAAAGAACCTTCCAGTTACAAAGAAGCAGCATAAAAGAAAGAATGGAAGGATGCCATGGTCGAGGAATACCAGTCAATCATGAAGAATGATGTTTGGGATGTGGTCCCAAGACCAGATGGGAAGTCTCTGGTGACTTCCAAGTGGATCTATAAGATCAAGCATGAATTTGTTAGAGAACCCAGTGTTCCATGACAAGTCGAAGCACATTGAGATCAAGTATCACTATATCAGGGATATGGTGCAGAGAGGATTAGTGAAGCTCCTGTATGTTGCGACGGACAAGCAGATAGCCGATGTGTTGACCAAGCCACTGGCAAAAGTGAAGTTTGAATACTTCTGAGGGAGACTTGGTGTACTTTAGATTGAGATACCTTCCAAGGGGAAGTGATGAGTCCGAAGACACAGATGCACACGACCCATTCTCACATAGTGGTAGGAAAGTCCTCCTATGGTGTAGATGTAAGGGCTGGAGCCATTCTTACATGGTGGTAGGAAAGTCCTCCCATGGTAAGATATAAGGGTTGGAGCCATTCTTACATGGTGGTATTAAAGTCCTCCCATGCTAAGATGTAAGTGCTGGGCCATTACGACATGGTAGTAGGTTGGTCCTCCCATGATCGTTGATGTAAGTGCTAGGCCATTCTGACATGGTAGTAGGTTGGTCCTCCCATGGTTGTTGATATAAGTGCTCTGCCATTCTGATATGGTGGTAGGTTGGTCCTCCCATGGTCGTTGATGTAAGTGCTGTGAGCCTTTCCTGAATGGTGGTAGGAAATTCCTCCCATGTCGGTTGATGTAAGTGCTGTGTCTCACATGCTAGTAGGAAAGTCCTTGCATGTTGGTAGACAGGGTCTCGTATGGTGGTAGGAAAGTCCTCCCATACTGGAGACTGTGTGTGTGCATATGAGTTGTGCTCCGTGGACAATGACGATGATTTGAAGACGATGATGTGACATTATGGTACACAGGTTTTGCAGAGGCATATGATCAGTCTTGAGATGCTCTTGTAGGTTTTGGAGAGGCAGTGTAATCAGTCCTGAGAGATATTGCAGATTTTGCAGAGGCAGTGAAATCAATTCTGAGGTGTACCTACTTGATGGCTTGCTCGCAGAGATGTTGATGATGTACATCAAACATGAAAAAGGGTTGGCTCTGTAGATGGTGAAGACCTGCAGGTGGAGGGCCTATATCCTGTTAGGATATTTAGACACTTAGGAGTTAGTTAAGATCAACTTTTGTAATATATCAATTAGGAAAAGTGTGTTACTTTAGTATGCATTAGTATGCATATGTAAATATTTAATCCGACTATCACGATATGTTCTAGACATAGAGTGATCCGACGGCTCAACTTCTCTTAGATCATACCTAACCTTGATCTGTGGCTTAACACCCGATTGGTCCATGATCTCTATTTAAAGAGCATGGAGGTTCATTGTCTAGTTGATCGATTATGAAAAGCTCATTTGTAACTTTCTTTCTTTGCATAATAAATTGCTCCATAGAAGCTATTTGGATGGGGCCGTGGAGTGTTTCCTTCTCGAGGGTTTAAACCACGTCAAAAAATCGGTGTGTTGATCTGTGATTTGTTTGTGTGACATGGATCCATGTTTGTATTTTAGTGGCCATGCTATATATACATATCCTAGTTATGTATCGGAGATCATGTTATATCATGCTTCACATCGATATGATGTCAACATTGTAATTGCTTGCTGACCTTGATCTTTATTTCAGGTACTTTTGTGACTTGCTTCTATGGTTTCTTGCTCCTCCGTTGACTTGGAATTATAATGTATTTCGGCCATTGTTTCCCTCTGACCTCACACATCAGGGGGCATCTGTTATAGGTCAAATCTGCACTTCTCCATCCATGATCACATTAAGCTATCCATCACACAAAAGGACAAGATGGATTGAAGAGCAAGATTTCCCTAGATGATGCATGGACTTGTTTTATCCCTCAGCAACTGAAAAAACCCTGTTTGAACCTGCATTTTGACATGTGCGTTACTCTATAGGCATGATAGTAGCGCATTTCTTGAAGTGTGCCCTAATCTACAGTTATAATAGTAGTGTACACCTACTAGTATGCCCTACTTTACTTAAGCAAACTAGCGCACACCTAAAAAAATCTTGCAAATGTTGGTTGTAAAGCAGTGAAGTTGCATATTGTGCGCTACTCTACTGTGAAAAACTCGCACACATCTTAAAATGTAATAAAAAATATATTAATATGATGAATTGGGATTAGTTGAAGTTGGTTTTGCAACTTCCCAATCAAACTACCTCTCGATCCAAACTTCCTACCTTGTCCCATAAATACAAGGGGGATAGATGAGAGAGAGAATGATAAACTATGCATTAATGGTTGTTATGCTGGAGGAATTCCAAAGTTAGTGTGAAGAGCAAGATCCCAGGATCCGGTTGCACAAGCACTTTGAATGATTAGGTATAATTGTACTGATTATTTGCTTTTGACAATAAAGGTTGAAATATCCTTCTCGTCCCAATCAAATGTCTAATGGATTGCATATTTGTTTGGATTAAAGGCTTGATTATATTTGATGTCTAAATTGTATTTCAATTTCATCATTGTTATATCAATCAAGATACGCTGAGGAAGGTATCTATTGTATTGCAGGTTCGTCAAATGGAAGATCAAGTGGAGGATCGATCGAAGGAGCAAGCGAAAGCTAGGATCGAACATCGTTAATAAGGTATTCCTTCAAGAACCTTGATCTCTTTCCTTTTGTAGAATCCTATGTGATATGATTAATGTATTTACCTGTCACCGCAGAAGTTGCTAATGTCCCTCTCCTCGCTATAGGGTAGAAATCCTGAATCACACTTTCCACCACGAGAGCTATATCCAACTTCCATTGCTTTTGCTTCTCTTCAAACTTAAACAATCTAGCTTTGCAGTCTGACAACTCATTTTTCATCTCCTCTCTCTTCTCCTCCAGCTCTGTCAACTCATAAGCTTCTACCAGCTGGGTGGAAGGAATCTTCAATTTCTTTTTCAATGACTGAATGGAGTTGTCTTTCTCATTGAGCAGGTTTTGAATACTATCTCATTTGTCTGAATGGCCCTCAGTAGCCACTAATTCATTCTGCAACTTCTTGATTTGTGCCTTGTGGGCTTTGTTCTCCACTCTTTCTTGCCTAAGATGATTTCCAACCTTGTTCTTACTGGTTTGCAGTTTGGACAGCTCTAGTGCACCCTTTAGCAGTTTGGCATAGATAACCTCCTGAGTTCCCTTGTGAAGATGGATCATGTTAGGTATCGGGATGTCCTCCAAGTTCATTTTCAGTTCAATGGATTTGTTTTTTGTAGCTAAGGCCAAGTTCAAGGTGTTTTGGGCATGACTTCTGCTAGCTACTGAAGACAAATCTTTATTGGAAATCTGCCTCATCTTTGCATACATATTAGACTCTGTTGTAGATATTTCTCCCTACAAATAGGTAGAAACTCTCTTAGAATAAAGCAGGATGCACTAACTCTATGCTAAGACAAAAAGGAAACAAATGCTACCTTGAGTTCCTGAACTAATCTTCACAACAAGATTAAATGCATTCAGAAGAGATGAAAGACGTAACTCACCTTTCAATTCGACGTTTGTCCCGCTTCTAGCTCTTGATCCCGAAGCTCCAATGTAGAACCTGTTGAAATCAAACAAAGGACAAGCATGAAAGCTTCCAAATACCTTGAAGCAAAGATTAAGTTCAAATCTAAACTGGATGCATTTCATATCAAAGATTCATACAATACACATGAAATGGGAAAAACAAGACAAGTTATCTTTTATTACAAACTTGAAGAGTGCTTACAAAGGTTGCTTGATATCCAAGCCAATCCTCCAGCTCCAAGTGCTTCCTCTAGCTATCTCTGCAGAAGTCTCAAGATCATAGGTTGGATGCCCCAAAAGTCCTCTCTTTGGCCCATGGAAAGCTTCTCTCTTATAGCACATGGGAAGGTTAACCAAAGAGAGAAGTATGGATCTATGGAGGGTTTAGTGGATCAGACCAGCTAAACAAAGAAGGAGTTAGGATCGAACCAAAGGTGGTAATCCCAACAAAATCTCCTCGAAGGTTGAGATCCCAAAGTCCAAGGAAAAAAGGCTAATTTCAGACTACCACGCCCCTATAACTGAGCATAACGCGGTAGTAACGCGCCCCAGAGGAGGGGAAACACGTGGTAGTGCTAACTACCGTGCCCCTGTAGATGTGCAGGGAGTGATAGTGCTCACAAACAGGGCTAAGTTGGGTTGGCAGATGGCAGAAAAAGGTTTTTGCTTTCAGTGTTCAGTCAGTGTTTTTCACTCTGAATGTTCAAATGATCTTTAAGGGAAACTGTCATTTAGGTCGCTAGTGCAAGGATGTGACACTAATACATAATGTGTAATATTGACGTATAACAGATGGCCCCTAAAGTGTGAGGTCAGAAGAGACTGATGGCCGAAATACTTTACAAATGTGGTTCGGAGATAGCATCGAGGGGAGCAACAAGGAGCTGAAACAGAAACAAAATGTCAGATATACCACCAAGGCGGGCATTCCCATGCTTGGAAACAAATGATTCAAAGCGTGGCTTCCGACCAGTACATTGCAGATCCATGAGTACTGAGATGATATAGACTGTAGACAAATCATGGCTACTATGAACAAGCGTAGATCCATGAGACAATAATGGCACAGCCACGATCAATACATAAGTGGATCTGTGTGACAATACAAAAAAATCTCCATTGCAACCTGGACGTAATCAAAATACAAAAGGGTGTCCAGGGTCTTCTACCTGATCACAAACGATATGAATCTAGCCATATGATTACAAGGTGTTGAAGTCGAACATGGTAGAAACCATTTGATTACCGATTAATGATGTGAACCGTTAACAAATGCGAGGGAAATCACCAATAATGACAATGATCCCCAAGGTATCTATAGTACATCTCAACGAAATGCGAATAAAGGAGTTGATGTCGAGCATCTGAGAGATCATTCAATCAAAGGTCAATGATGAAAACCTACTGTCGAACACGAGGAAACATGCTATTGAGGCATGCAAGTACCAAGGTACTAGTGGTTGACTCCTAAGTCTAATTTCTGGATAGTGATTTGGGTCAACAGGAATAGACTCGTCGAAGGTGGGCCATAATCATTCCCACATCACCGACATGAAATCAAAACGAGAGATAGTATGGACCGATGAAACAATAGAATATGTATTGACAAAAAGGGAAGGTTTGACATGAAGTGGAGGTGGACTCAAGGTAATAACCCTTTGAACATATAACAACATGAAACAGAGCTTGGCAGCAGGGACTACTTGAACAGACAGAACCATAGGAAGTGTGAACTCATAGCAATAATGAGGACACATGATCATAATGATGACACTATCAGCAAGACTGACTACCCAAAACAGACAAGGTGAGGATGCATGCCATGTTCAAAGGTGACGACTCACAAGCTGCCAACAAGGTAAACTTGACTCATTTTCCCATTTTCCCCCAACATGATGGACGAGTACCTCTTTTTTGTTTTACGAGCTTGAGGAGGATAACATATGCTCGGTATAGCTCATCTCATAGATGAGTCCAATATCACATGTTTTTTGAACCTGAGAAAGGAGGGGTTCGTTCGAAAGTGGGCCCTTTGATGTTGAATTTTAACGAGTCCAAGGAAGGAAAACTCTATCATCATTTCATGTTTAGAGAGTCTGAAAAGAACTAAAGAAGAATCCAACAGTCCTTTTTCGTAAGGTTAGCCTCATCGCCCGAAAAAGGGTAAAACAACATGGGAGAGGACTCTTCCAATCATGATTGGCTGGAGTAGTGCCCCCTAGTCCGAAAAAGGGGTAAACTATCACTAGGAAGACGATCATTCAAATCCTTTTACAAGTGTGAACGAATCAGTTTCGCTTGGCCATCTTTTCCTATTTTAGGAATCTAAAAAGAGCTTAAAGAGGACTCCATGTATAACTTTGTCATGGTTGATGAGTGAGTACAACAAAGGAAAAGTAAACTCGGCACAGTTCCTTTTTTGTAAATAGTCTAGCGAGGCCATATAAAGTGATAAACCTATACTCGTTAGACACACCTTTTTACTCCAATTGTTTAACAAGCATGATAATTGTATCAAAAGCACTCGGAATCTTTTTCATGTTTGGATCCAGAGCACGAAAAAGGAAAAGTAAGCTCAAACCACTTTTCATGTTTTAACCAAAGCATGAAAAAGGAAAAGTAAGCTCAAACACCATCTTACTGTTTTTAACGAGCTTGAAGATAGGTTGGAAGAATGCTCATGATGTCTGCTTCATTTTTTAACGACCTTGTAAGAGAAAATGAACTATGCTCAAGATAATTTTCATGGTTTAATGAGCTCGAAACCTAAAAGGGAAAGTATGCTCGAAAATGTTCCCAATGGTGAACTTCTTCCCATCATGAAATCCAAAGCTTGGTACATGCCCCCCAGCATGATTGTTGGAAGTAAGTGACTTAGCTCCAACGTGGTGTGGAGAGGCGATCGAGTTGACCTCAACATAACTTTCAGAGGTTGAAGACATGCCCCCAAGCTTCATTTCATTCGCCTAAGGTATAGGCGGGTGAAAAGAAGGTTCAGGTACTAAGTCTACGAGGAGACTCGACTCAAAGGGAAAGGATATGTTTCATTTTTTAACGAGCTTGACATAGGAATAGAACTCTGCTCAAACTACTAGTTTCATTTTTTTTTAACGAGCTTGAAGCCAAAGGTAAACTCTGCTCAAGGTTAAGGCCCATTGACAGGTTCCTTCCCAACATGATGACCAGAGGTTGGTAAATGACCCTAGCATGATTGCTAGCAGCTATACATGCCCCCCAAGCTTCGTTTCGTCTAACTACTCTTCTTCCTTACCCAAAAAAATATGGCTACTAATCTGAATTTGTTCGCCAGACGGGGTAGGGAGAACCAGGACCAAGTGACCCAGGTAGATGAAATGAAGGTTCAAATCTTAACTCTAGCGAGAGACTCGAACAAATGGAAGGGAGATCTATTTCATTTTTACACAAGCTTGAAAATAGATAATAACAATGCTTGAAAAGGTCCTTTTTATTTTTTAACGAGCTTAAAACAAAAAGAAATTATGCTTGAAGGTAGTTTCATTTTTGCGCAAGCTTGAAATTGAAAGTAAACTATGCTTGGGATTGATTTAATTTTTACACAAGCTTGAAACCAATAGTAAACTGTGCTTGAGGGTCGGTTTCATTTTTTAACGAGCTTGAAACAAAGTATAAACTATGCTCGTAGGAACCTATTTCATTTTTAACGAGCTTGACATAGAAAGGTAACTATGCTCATGGTGACATGTTTCGTTTTTTAACGAGCTTGACACATAAAGGGAACTCTGCTCAAAATGATGGTTGGTTTCATTTTTACACAAGCTTTAAAACCAAAAGTAAACTATGCTTGAAATGATGGTTGGTTTCATTTTTACACAATCTTAAAACCAAAAGTAAACTATGCTTGAGAAAATGGTTTCATTTTTTAACAAGCTTAACACCGGAATAGAACTTTGCTCCAACGTCCCCTCCTTAGGGGGAATAAACCACTAAAACATGTGGAACATTTAGAGAATTCTGGTGACTAGGAGTCATGTGATGAGTGGGCATTACAAAGGAAAGATGATCGATGGTCACAATATTCCTGTGATGGGAAAAATACATCACTCGAAAGAGTGAGGACACTACAGCCTTCATTGCATAGACGTAATCACGTCCAAGGAGTAGATTAAAATCTAAGGGACCTTGGACTACCATAACATCAATACAGATGGTTTTCCCTCCCAAAGTGATAGGTAACTGAGGAAGGGACCCTAAAGGTCCAGTAGGACTTCTATTGAAAGCCAGTATCTGGTCAGTGATAGGCACAAGCCGAGGAGAACCTAAGGCTTGCCAAGCAGTTGAGGATAAAATACTAACAGAATCTCCCTCATCAACTATCGTACGAAAAATTTCTTTATCGGAAACTCCTACAGATATTTGAAAAGGAATACTCAAAGGAAGACGATATTTTGTTAACCCATTCCAATCAAGTGAAATGACCTCAGTACTCAAAGAGGGTCCCGTGGAAATGGGCTCTTTCCCACCATGATTGGAATTGACTAGAAAAACATCAGTGGTTATCAATCCACTCTCATCGGGGAGATAAGAATGAGACGAATATTGTTTCAAGATGACTGCTTCAGTCTAGACTTTCTTCAATGAAAGAGAGGGATCAAGTGGAGATGACAGCGACTCGATCACTTCACTCTCAGAAGGGAGAGTGGGATCAATTGCAGATGAAACTAAATTGATCACTTGGCCAACCAGCGGGGGGTCGAGGGACAACTTACTATCGTTTGTTGGAAGCACTAGTTGAGAACTAGTAATATCTTCCAACCACCGCGAAGCTTCACCCATGCTTGGACAAAGGAAAGTATGGTGCATACCCTTGCATATCAAACAAGGATATAGGACTTTACCCTTCCGACCCTTCACCAAGGGGTCATTGGTTGAGGGAGTGTCATTGACATGATGGTCAGAGGTCGACGATACAAGTGGTTTGGGTTTTTTAGACCACACTACGGATACATGAGAAAGATCGGGGCAATCCTTGAGAAGGTGATCACCCTTACAAAATTTGCAAGGGAACTTGGGCTTACGGGGTGTTTTCATAGAATGAGTGCCATTAGAGGTAACTGATTGATGCTTGATCTCTTCCTTATCCTTCTTCTTCTTAACTTTCCTTTTCTTCTTCTTCTTATCCTCCCAATTACTAACACTATTGCTTTGATCAGGCGAGAAAGAACGAACAGAAGAAGATTCATCCAACGAAGAAGGGGAAGGATTAGTTTTGGATTGACTCTCTCGTGGTGGAGAATTAACATTCAAAACATTGAGTACAATCGGAATTACTGGATTGAATAACCATACCGGTAATCCTATGTTTAATCCAGGAACATTTAACGTGGCAATAAAGGGAGGACAAATATCTCCAACTGGAGGAAAAGTAAAAGGTACCTCTTGAAAAGGGGTCTCCGGATTGGTAGTCCTAGAAGGAGCAAGGGTGCATGGAGGTAGATTCTCCATGAAGCAAAACTAAGTGATGTAGACAAAGTCTTGTTAAAAAGAACTCAAAAACCCTCAGGCAACCGCGCATGTGAAAGGGGAGTTAGGAAAAGACAAGGCTCACAAGCCAAAAGAGCAAGCTAAAAAAACTATACTGAGGCCATTGCCACAGTAAGCGAGATGTACAACAAAACGGCCAGAATGCCAACAAGCAGCCCTACAAAGAAAAAGACCCTCTACAAGATAGCAAGAAAAATCTCCTAACTAAGGGCTAGAGACCTCAACAAATTGTATCCTTCGCAAGGTGATGAAATCCAAGTCAAACAATACAAAATGAGAGACCAACAATGGAAGGATATCCCTCTACCGAAAGGGATCCTGGGTAAAGAGCCCTATAAGAAAAGTCACTAAGCTACCTCGTTCATGACACGTTGGAAAAGGTTTTCGGCGCTTCTGCCTTATCAACCTTATATTATCAGTATGGTGGCCGTATAACACAAGGAAGACAATGATCGATGTTGCCTTAGGGCTAAGTGGAGTGCGGCATTCCGCAGAGTACGTCTAGTTCTCGATCTCACGGTGGTTTAACCCCTGTTGTTTAAAACAACAGGAGACCCCTCCACAAACTGGTGTATGACCGTGTCAACAAATACTAGAGGATTTTATTACCCTAGAGAACAACGACTATGTCTTAGATGATAACGACAAGGGAGAATTATTTGGATGCCTATCCCCAGTGTCCTACCTAACTACCAAGTTATTTTGATTTCCTCAAGTGAGGTTATGGTGTGTTTAGTTAGGGAGATTAATTTTAGTGGTTGTATTACTCAATCGGGTAAATGGACGTGAAACTTGGTGATGTTGTGACGACCCAAACCATGCAAATGAGAATGAATCTAAATGAGCCTTTCTATTCGATGAACACTAACTAAAGTAAGGAAGAATTCTTTCCATTCCCAATATGCACAACCCAATGCACGTGCAATTTTATTTCTTTTCAAAATGATAGAAAGAAGTAAAATATGTACCCAAAACTAACCCAAAGCAATGAAAAAGTTCTTCATATGAACACCAAACGTAATGATTCTAATCCATTTCTTATCTTTTCACACTTGAAAAAGACACATCCAAGCTACGGAAAGAAAGATTCTACAAACGTTTCCAATTAGATGGAATACAAAGAAAAGCACTCAACAATTTTATCTTTAACTTGAATGTACACGAATCTGAAACAAGTCTTTCTCCTTCTTATGAATTTGAGACCAAGAATTGCAAATGATCAAATTAAAGCAAGAAGAACATATTTTTTTCTAGTTTCGTGAATATAGCAAAAGAGTGACAAAACCAAGCTTCTCTTTGGACTAAAGCGGAGACAAGGAATCAATCTTTCCCAACAATCATTAGATAGGATGTAAAGGAAATAAGATGCCAAGCAATCCAAACAAACCAAAACAAAAACTGATCTCAAAACCTTAATATGGGTCAAAACGACTATTGGATGCACGATTCGTGGCCTCCCCGGGCCATGAGGGGGAATTTTTTTTTCAAAAATAGAACCCATTTCGCTTAAAAATGCAAGCAAAACACTAGTGTTTACTCAAAGGGCCAAAATGGATCCAAATATCGAAAAGACCCAAAAATAACCAAACAAACCAAATAAAAACACTTTCTAGGAACTACCGTGGGCCTGCAGGCAACCTGGGAGCGGTACTGATAGACTACCGCACTCTAGACAGTGGTTAAGGCGCATTACTACCACTATGTAGGCAGTTATGGGGGTGCGGTAGTGTCTGAACACGGGGGAAAAGGAAGAAATTGAAGAAAAGATTTTGACTTTTTGAGGGTTTTCCAATCTAGATGACTTACTGAT
This sequence comes from Larix kaempferi, assembly GCA_027924585.1. Taxonomy (NCBI): domain Eukaryota; kingdom Viridiplantae; phylum Streptophyta; class Pinopsida; order Pinales; family Pinaceae; genus Larix; species Larix kaempferi. Next base: position 10,416,221 of record BSBM01000428.1, read on the forward strand.
CTATAACAAAAGTCTAATGCAGAGAACAGGGAAGTGAATGAGGGTAAAAGAACCCAATTCTTACAATCAATGAGTGAAATTGAAAGCAAACTTCACAAGGAAAGAAAATGGATTCGATTCCCCGGCGGAGTCGCCAGTTTTTGTTGTAGATATTTCTCCCTACAGATAGGTAGAAACTCTCTTAGGATAAAGCATGATGCACTGATTCTATGCTAAGACAAAAAGGAAACAAATGCTACCTTGAGTTCCTGAACTAATCTTCACAACAAGATTAAATGCATTCAAAAGAGATGAAATACGTAACTCACCTTCCAATTTGACGTTTGTCCTACTTCTAGCTCTTGATCCCGAAGCTCCAATGTAGAACTTGTTGAAATCAAACAAAGGACAAGCATGCAAGCTTCCAAATACCTTGAAGCAAAGATTAAGTTCAAATCTAAACTATATACATTTCATATCAAAGATTCATACAATACACGTGAAATGGGAAAAACAAGACAAGTTATCTTTTATTACAAACTTGAAGAGTGCTTACAAAGGTTGCTTGATATCCAAGCCAATCCTCCAGCTCCAAGTGCTTCCTCTAGCTATCTCTGCAGAAGTCTCAAGATCATAGGTTGGATTCCCCAAAAGTCCTCTCTTTGGCCCATGGAAAGCTTCTCTCTTATAGCACATGGGAACGCTAACCAAAGAGAGAAGTGTGGATCTATGGAGGGTTTAGTGGATCAGGCCAGCTAAACAAAGAAGGAGTTAGGATCGAACCAAAGGTGGTAATCCCAACAAAATCTCCTCGAAGGTTGAGATCCCAAAGTCCGAGGCAAAAAGGCTAATTTCAGACTACCGCGCCCCTATAACTGAGCATAACGTGGTAGTACCATGCCCCAGAGGAGGAGAAACTCATGGTAGTGTTGACTACCGCGCCCCTGTAGATGTGCAGGGAGCAGTAGTGCTCACAAACAGGGCTAAGTTGGGTTGGCGGATGGCAGAAAAAGGTTTTTCTTTCAGTGTTCAGTCAGTGTTTTTCACTCTGAATGTTTAGATGATCTTTAAGGGAAACTGTCGTTTAGGTCGCTAGTGCAAGGATGCGACACTAATACATAATGTGTAATATTGAGGTATAACAGACTCTTATGAGGCTACTTCTGTACTCTCTTTATATTCATCCAACAACTCTGCTCTACTCTTTCTTTGTGCAATAGGTTCAGCAGCTTCCCTATAAAATACATATTCCCCGATCTCAAAGGTAGATATCTAGACCTTCACCTGCTTCTTTTTGGATTGACTAGTTGGCACCTGTACAATTTGCGGCCATACTTCTTCCACCTTTTGTCTCTTAGGATCCCTTTCTGTGTCCTAATCTTCCACATCCATGGGATCAATGACTTCCAAATTGTTGGATCCTCCAGAGGCACTGCCAAAGGGTATAGTTTCTTCAACTGTTGGGACTAAGATGGAGGAGCTAGGAAGTGGTGATGTGGCCTTTGGTACCAGGGAGGTGGATTCATCCTATACATCTACATCCACTTTTCCTTTCTTGGTATATTCCAACTAGTTTGCAGTGTCTTCCATACCTGCAATCTCAAAGTGTACAAAACCTTTTATGTTACTTTCTTTTGTTCTATTTGAGATGATAGGCTAGGGGTCATAGTTGATGTCTTCGTTTGTTCAGAATCTGATATCTCTTACCATACACTTAATGGCTGGAATGGAAACCTTGCTCTTGATGATGAATGGGCCTACAACCCATGGGAATGCAATATCTTAGGATTTCTTATGATCCAAAAAGTGTTCAGTTTCCACTCTTAGCTTCTACCTAATGAATTCCAACGTAAATATTCTAGGAGTTAGAAAGGATGGAAGTACATAGGGTGAATGAGCAAACCCATAAAATTTGATTGTTGTGTTGTGCTCTGAGAGAAACCAGTCACCTATCTTCTTCTTAGGAGAAGGTTGCAACATATCCTTCATTTATGTTAACACTCTAGGCATTTTCTTCTAAAAGAAAACATTGTAAACCTTAGACATGAGGTTTTTCATGAATTTACTGTAATCTGTGAGCATTTCCTTAGTGAGCATCATCTCAGGAAGCTGCAAGTTCTCTTCATTAAAGGATAGGAACATTCTCAGCATATGTGATTGGAATCTGAAGCTTCTAGTTTGGTGGAAGTTCACCAGCTGAGAATGGATATTCTCAGCTAGGGACTCTTCAAATTTAAGGCAGGCACACTGGATGGACTAACTGGGCTCATCATATTCAAGTGGACATGCGCTAAGGATAAACAATAGGATCATCAAAGGCTCAATGACATACATGTATGTATCTAATCTTAGGAAGTGGCTTAACATGGTTATAACGCATTTGGATTCTTCATTAAAGAGGCAGATTTCGACTGGGAAGGCATGGCTCTGCAATGGGACATTAGGTGGTAGGAATACCCTATAGAAAATTTGCTTCAACTCGACTATGGACTGTCTAAAATACTGAATTAGGGATTCTTCCCTGTATGCCTTGGATTTTTGGCATAACAAATCTGGGATTGACAAGGCTTTCCTAACAGTGAGGGGATTGACTGGGCACATGATATTTGAACTGGATGCATCCATAATTACCCTCTCAGAGGAGGAGTAATTGGTGGTGCACCAATTGACGAACTTGAGACAAATTAGGGTTTGGTCAACTACAAATAAATCGAAAATGACTGGTAAACCTTATGCACATCTACATTCTGTTTCCTAATCAGCTTCAATCTATCCTTTGTTGTTTCAATGGGGCCATTTGTCAAAACTATAACATAAACCTCAGCATCGTTATCCTCTAACAGTTCCTATACGTTCTGGAGTTCAAAACCTAGGAGTTCTACCTCTCCTAGCTCATCCATTTAAATAGTTTTGTATGGGACAGAAGGCCTACCTGGTTACTGACATCCTATCTAGGCACCTGGCTGAGTTGTCTACTTCTGCATAGTCGTCGTCTGTCATTTTCCAATGCATAGAAAAAACAGTATCTGCATCCTCGTGCATTCCATTTTTATATTATTTATCCTTTCATATCATCCTTGCACCTCTTGCGATAAAGGAATTCTCTAGGCCGTCCATCGTGCATGATCGTTCCTGCACCGTTGATTTCTTCCCATGCTTATCCCCACAACCTTCCGTAGTTTCCATCCTTCCAAATGGAGCCTTCCATGCACCTTAGATCTACGTATTCACTATCAACAGTCGATCTAGCCCCTGTCTGCATCCTGACCGTTCGATGGTGTGGCCTTTACCGAGGTTTGTAAATTTGGAACATGTCGATACTTCGTGCATGTTCAATCTGCGAACTAAGCCTCTGCCGTTGATGCCTTTCCCCACCAGATATGCACCATCATACAACGTGGATCCTACCGCCACTTCACAAATCCGAAAAGTTCAGTTCTCCACGCATGTCAAATCGCTAAAGTACTTTCCGTCCGTAGATCTGTTCTTTCGTCCATTGATCTAGCTTCTAATTTTCTCGTGGGATAGCAACACTTTGAGTATGCTTAAACTACCCTATCTTACTTTTGCGAATAGCGCTTGTGTGTTAGGAACCCATGTCTTTACTTTGTTAGTATGTTGTTGTTGGACGCATATGCTTTGTAAGTCGTCCCGTAGTATTTGTTGATCAATAGTTTGTATTATTGTTGTTGGCGCATATGCTTTGTAAGTCGCCCGTAGTATTGTTGATCCATGGTTTGTAATGGCCCATGGTTTTGACCCATAGTATTGGCACCTAGAATTAGTATATAAGTGTGTGTTGAGACCTATGAAGGCACCGTGAAGTTATTTGAATTGAGCTTGCTCATAGGAGGTTTCCCCCTCGAAGTGGCATGTGATCAATATAAAAGTGATTCTGAGTTCTATCATTTCTGCTATTTCGCATATTCGTATTAATTAATTGTTGCAGGTGCCTCACATCTGGTATCAGAGCACTTTCTTGGGCTCGCTGGGTGAAATTTCGACCATTTTTTTTTTTTCGCATCTGTTGCAGGTTCGAATTTGGGAATAATCCCTATCCGCTTAACTGTGGGAAGTACTTGGGCATAAGCCCTAAAAATCATTGTGAGGAGTACCACAGGAACCCCGAAGTAGCTAGCCCATTGAGAGGACCTGCCAGCGAAAAGGGCAACGACCCCTACCTGATTGACTAGTTCCCACCCGTGAGGTAAACCAAGAGCTGTCGTTTGTGGAAAAGCGGTTATCATTTTTACTTGAGCCGTGGAGTGAGGAGTACTGCCCCAATACGCAAGCCATCAAACAACATTGGTGGCCGAGTGAAACCCATGAACTGTTAGGAAGCCGCACATACCTGGGGTCCATATCTACTTTCAACTGAACTATTGTCGATCACTACTGCACCGTTTCAGATCCATTTTGCAAGCCATTCCAGATCCAGCCATTTTCAATCCATTCCGCGCTAATTCCAGATCCCTTCCAAGCTGTAGCCGCTCCAGTCTGGAAAAAAAAAAGTATAAAATTCAGTTTTTTGTCTATATCTCCCTTGTTTTCAATCTGTTTCCCTTGAAATTTTTGGGGAACCCCTGTCATCCCATTCTGCATATTTCATTCCTGAGGACCCTATCCCCAATTCCCCTTCCCAAAGCCTGAAAGCCCACATTTTTCTATTTTTAGGGTTATGGTTGTCACCCGTGCAGGAGCAAAAACCATGGAAGAAGCACTTGCAGCCATCCAATCCAAACTCCAGGATCTAGATGAAAAATTTCTCGGCCTCCATCTTGAACATTCAGCTATGAACAACAAACGGCAGTCCGAGTCTTCATCAGACAATGGGTTCTCTTCTTCCAGGAATTTCCATGGTCCGAAGCTTGATTTTCCTCGCTTCAATGGTACTGATCCAATTGGATGGATCTATCGTGCAGAACAGTATTTCAGTCTGCACAATACTTTTGATGTCAACAATGTTTCGCTGGCATCCTTTCACTTGGAACAGGAAGCTCTTCAATGGTACCATTGGTACATCAAGGCTCATCCAAAGCCCAAATGGTTAGACTTTTTCCAGCTCCTTTTGCAACGATTTGGTCCTAGTGCTTTTGATGACTTCACCGGAGCCCTCACTAAACTTCGCCAAATTGGCACTATGAGAGAGTATCAAACCGAATTTGAGAACCTAGCCAACCACACTGAAGGATTGTCTGATGACTTTTGTCGGAGTTGTTTTATCAGTGGTCTAAAGGATGCCATCCGATCTGAGGTCAAAATGTTCTGTCCCACCACAATGATAGAATCCCTACGGTTGGCTAAGTTGGCAGAAGACAAGATTACAGCCCAACAACGCTCCAAGCCCACTTTTGTTCCCTTCTGAAATATGGGTTCTCAGTGACCACCTATATCGCAGGCTCCTCGACCGACTCCTATCAAGTGTTTGTCTGAAACAGAGATGCAAGCACGCAGAGAAAAGGGTCTTTGCTATAATTGTGATGAGAAATTCACTCGGGGACATAGATGTGTTCAGCAAAATCTCTATCTCTTGGATGTGGAGTCTCCGCCTGCCTCTGAAATTGGTGACGAAGATCCAGAAACACTAGATGCTCCGATCGACATTCAGGAACCGCCTATTGACCCTCTGTATCAGGATGACTAGCCAGAGATATCTCTCCATGCTTTAGCTGGAATCACCACCCCCCAAACAATGCGGGTCAGGGGTTACTTCAAGAAGCTTCCTCTTACAATACTCATTGATTCTGGTAGCACTCATAATTTCATTGACCCTCAGATCGCCAAACAAGCTGATTGTTTTATCCATCCTTGCTCCAACTTTGAAGTCATGGTTGCCAATGGGGGCACCTTACCTTGCAAAGGGAAGTGTCGAAATGTGCGTATCTCTATGGGAGATTATACCTTTCACTCTGACATGTTTGCCTTTCCCTTAGGCGGATGTGATGTGGTTTTGGGTGCTCAATGGCTACGCACACTTGGCCCTATCTTATGGGATTTTGCTAAACTTTGGATGCATTTTTCCCTCAATGGACAAAAACACACATTAACATGATTACAACCAGGTTCTCTTAGCATCATCAATTCACATCGCATGGAAAAAATCCTCAAGAAGAATTCACATGGTGTCATCACTCAGATCCATTCCATCGAGATGCAACCATCAGCGGTCTCCACTACTCCTTTGGATCTACAACAAATTCTGGATCGATATACAGGTGTCTTTGCTGAACCAGTGGGATTGCCACCTTCCAGGCCAGAAGACCATTGTATTCAGCTCCTTCCTGTCAGCGTTCCTCCCAACATCAGGCCCTATCGCTACCCATTTCACCAAAAAAGGAAGATTGAAATGCTCGTTCGGGACTTATTGAAGCAAGGTATTATTCGCCCAAGCACTAGTTCCTTTTCTTCTCCAGTTATTCTTGTCCGCAAAAAAGATGGGTCATGGCACCTCTGCATTGACTTCCGAGCACTTAATCACCTCACCATCAAGGATAAGTTTCCAATTCCTGTTGTTGTTGAGCTTCTTGATGAGATTCATGGGGCTCACTTTTTCTCCAAGTTGGATCTTCGTTCTGGGTATCATCAAATTCAGGTTCATGAGGATGATATCCCTAAAATAGCTTTCCGCACACATGATGGCCATTATGAGTTTTTGGTCATGCCCTTTGGCCTCACTAATTCTCCTTCCACATTCCAGGCCTTAATGAATAAATTATTTCGACCCTACTTGCGGAAATTCATTCTGGTATTCTTTGATGATATCCTCATCTACAGTAAAACATGGGATGAACATGTCCAGCATCTGGATCTTGTCATGCAACTTTTCTCTGAACATCATCTCCATGCCAAGCAGTCTAAATGTGTTTTTGGACAGAAGGAAGTTGAGTATCTCGAGCACATTATCTCAGCACAAGGGGTTCACGTGGATCCTGCCAAAATCGATGCCATGAACAATTGGCCGCATCCTCAGACACTCAAGAGCCTTCGTGGTTTTTTAGGGGTTGACTGGATACTACCGCAAGTTTGTCAAGGATTATGGGAAGATTGCAGCTCCATTAACTGCTCTATTGAAAAACGATGCTTTTACATGGACAACTGTTCCTCAGTGTGCATTTGACAAACTAAAACAAGCTATGTGTACTACACCTGTGCTAGCTATGCCTGATTTTTCCAAGCCCTTCACTATTGAGAGTTATGCTTGCGGCAATGGGCTTGGTGTTGTTTGCCTTCAAGATGAACACCCCATTGCGTTCACCAGAAAATCCCTTTCAGGTAAGAATTTAGCTACCTCTACCTATGAGAAGGAAATGATGGCTATTTTGCATGTAGTACAGAAGTGGCACCCATACCTATTAGGGAATCATTTCTGCATCAATACTGATCACCAGAGTCTGAAATATTTCTTGGACCAACATGTCTCCTCCCCGGCACAACAGAAATGGGTTAGCAAACTCATGGGTTATGACTATGAGATCACTTACAAGAAGGGTAAATACAATATTGTGGTAGATGCTCTTTCTCGCACATTTGATGCCCAAGGTTCTCTTTCATCTATTTCTATGCCTATTCCAAATTGGTTGCAATATATTCAACAGGGTTATGTCAATGACTCTTCCTTATCTCAAATCATCCAACGCTTGACCAACAACCCTTTTTATGTACCACATTACTCTTGGGATGGTGCTTCTCTGCGATACAAGGGTCGTCTGGTGCTTCCCCAGAGCACAGATCTTCAACAGGCTGTTTTCTATTAACTCCATGCTTCTCCATCGGCAGGGCACTCTGGGTTCCTCAAAATGTATGAACGAGCATGGCGTAACTTCTTTTGGCAGGGCATGAAAAGGACAATTCAACAGATGGTGGTCGAATGTGATACCTGCCAGTGCAATAAAGGTGAAACAACACTCCTTCCAGGATTGCTTGTACCCTTTCCCATACTTACATGGATTTGGACAGATATTTCTATGGATTTCATTGAAGGGCTCCCTAAATCTGGCGGGAAGACAATGATTCTCATTGTGGTTGATTGCCTCTCCAAATATAGTCATTTTTGTGCTCTCAACCATCCCTATACAACCTCCTCCGTCGCTCAAATTTTTCTGGACCAGATCTTTCATCTTCATGGCATCCCTTCTTCCATTGTCTCGGATCGTGATGCGAATTTCACCAGTCATTTTTGGATAGAACTATTTCGCCACACTGGAACCAAACTGAAGATGAGTTCAGGGTATCACCCACAAACAGATGGTCAGACTGAAATTGTCAATAAATGCTTGGAAACTTATCTTCGTTGCTTCACCTTGGAACAACAACATCAGTGGGAAAGTGGCTCCCTCTCGCTGAATGGTGGTACAATACCTCTTACCACACTGCCTCTAAAATGACCTCATATGAAGCAGTCTATGGTCAGGCACCTCCAGCTCTTCTTCCATACACCCCCACCAGTTCACCAGTTCAGGAAGTTGACACGGTCCTTCGAAACCGCGATCAGATTCTTCACATTTTGCGGGACAATCTTCACATGGCAAGAAATCGCATGAAGCAACAAGCTGATCAACACCATTCTGAGCGCACTTTTCAAGTCAGCGATATGGTTTTTCTTCATCTCCAGCCATACAAACAATCCTCCTTGAAACTCAAAGGGCGTCATAAGCTTGCTCCAAAGTTCTATGGGCCATATCGGATTCTTCAGAAGATTGGGTCCGTTGCTTATAAATTGGAACTTCCTCCTTCTTCCTGCATTCATCCAGTCTTTCATGTCTCTTGTCTGAAGAAAGTTCTTGGCACCAACATCAGTGGACAAACGATTTTACCTGAATTGGATAATGAAGGATCCATCCTTTTGGAGCCAGAGGCCATCCTCAATCGGCGCACACGTCAGCTTCGCTCTGGCTCTATCACAGAGGTCTTAATTCAGTGGCACGGCATGCAACCAGAGGATGCTACATGGGAACCACTCCTTCAGATTCAACAACAATTTCCACATCTAAAGCTTTGAGGACAAAGCTTTTTTTAAGGGGGAGGGGATGTTAGGAACCCATGTCTTTACTTTGTTAGTATGTTGTTGTTGGACGCATATGCTTTGTAATTCGTCCCATAGTATTTGTTGATCAATAGTTTGTGTTATTGTTGTTGGCGCATATGCTTTGTAAGTCACCCGTAGTATTGTTAATCCATAGTTTGTAACGGCCCATGGTTTTGACCCATAGTATTGGCGCCTAGAATTAGTATATAAGTGTGTGTTGAGACCTATGAAGGCACCGTGAAGTTATTTGTATTGAGCTTGCTCATAGGAGGTTTCCCCCTTGAAGTGGCCTGTGATCAATATAAAAGTGATTCTGAGTTCTGTCATTTCTGCTATTTCGCATATTCGTATTAATTAATTGTTGCAGGTGCCTCACATTAGAAAAGACAAAAAACCCCCTAGGTGGCAAAAGCAGTTTCCAAAACTGTGCTAGAGGCTCACGAATTTGGAAAGTATGGTATGGAAGCTCATGAGTGAGGTAAATGGAATGTAATGATGGATTTATAAGGTTAGATATGATGTGGAGGTCGAATTGGTCAAGTGGCAAAAGATTCCAAGTAAACTAGCTTTATCTTTTCCACTAGAAAGCAAAAAAAACAGGACAAAGCTAACTAAAATTGGATAGTGTCTTTCTAATTCAGGAATGGAATAAAATCAGACATAATCCAAGGAAATATTATCCAGAATCTATCCAAATTCGCTTTTGTGAATGAGGATAGCATGTGGTCCACTAAAAGACAAAACTGACCTATTCTACCTAGTCAAAACTCAGGAAATTAATCATAAATGATTAATTAATTTTATCCTAAGTCCAGAATGACATAGTGGTTTTTTTAAATGTTCCAACATTTTGGCTCCGATTCGAGGCCCATGGTGACTCTATAGTACCCTTTTGAGTGCAATATTATCTCCATGTTATCTTTCCAATCAAAATAATTGAAAGGAGTTAGCATAGGCTTTGAAGAAGAGGTGTCCATCACTGAAAACGAGTGCAATATTTGAGGAAGAACCTACAAATCAAGAGATAGTGAATGCAGTTGATGGAGAAGATTAACCTGCAAATCACAATCAAAACAAGAATAGTAAGTTCGAACAATCCACCCTTTTAGAGTTGTATCACACTTGGGATTGGAGATCAAGCAATGTTGAATGGGTCCAATGTATCAAATCCAGGAATTATGTGGAAAACTCAAGCATCTGGAGTGGATTGGAGTATTTTTTTTTCCAGCTTTGCATGCACATGAGATATTTCATGCCAAAACTTCTTCAAAATTGAGCAAATTCACTCAAATCATCATGTAGAACACCTGTAGAAGAGAGATCTTGTCCCTACAATGGTTGTGATATGATGTAAAATTAGTCATAGCAGATCTAATGAACAATTAAATCAATCACAATAGATGAACTCAGAAAATATGGTGTAAACTGTGCAAGAACATGCATTTGTGCTCAATATCCCAATAAGGGTGAAAAATACAATACAATACTGTCACAGTGAGTGAGCAATTCGAATTAACCAAGGAGGTCATTCAAATTAACTGAATGGCATAGCTTGAATCCAACTAGGAGTCCTCATCATCAATCAATGGTGGTCATCAATGCACAAGTCACGGTCAAACAGGTGTCAAACTGAGTCTAATTGAGTCTAACTGACTGTAATAAGTGTAACTGATGGTAAGTGGCACTAATGTAGGAATGGAGGCTCAGTGGAGGGCGCATGAGGAGTTAACTACACTCAGAACTATCATTCATGTCTCATCGGAGGTCAATCGGAGTGATAACATCAGTTATGGGTCAATCGGAGGTAAATTTGAGTGATAAATGAAGTGTAACTAGACTGGTAGGTGAGAAAGGCGCCCTTCTTCAGTGGAAGGTGAGAACTGGGTGCATGATAGGCTGGGAGGGCTTAAACTGAGTGGAAAGTAGCTCCTGAGTGCTGGGAGACTAAGGACTAAGTGCCGGAGGTACCATACTGATGACTGGGCAGCATGCGGATGCATGCAATGCATGCATGCATGCATGCAAAGTACATAAGTGAATGATGAGATATCCTAACAACTAAAATGTATTATGAATAAACAAGACATATCCTTTGCAAGGTGATGAAATCCAATTCAGACAATATGAGGTGTAGAATCAAAGGCTAGATATCCCCCTACCGAGAGGGACACCGGGTAGACAATCCTAGAAGATAGGTCACTAAGATACCCCGTTCATGACACATCTGGTTGGGTGAATCTGCAGCTCTTGTTCTATCACCATTGTACTCCCACAAGGGTGGTACAATGAGAACAGTGAGTAGGTGTCCTTCGGTGACTGAGTGGATTGCGGTAGTCCACTCAGGCCTCCGGAACCAGTCTGGCTACTTCAACCCTCCTAAGGGAGAGGCCTTCCCGACGAATTGGTTTTAAACCATGTCAACAAATAATAAGGGATTTTGGTACCCTAAATGTCAACCACTATGTCTCAACATGTAAGTGAGTGAGGGGTGTTATTTGGATACTTATCCCCTTAATCCTACCTAGCTACAATATTCTTTTGGTTTTCCCCAACAGGGGTTAGAATGTTGGTTGAGTTAAGAGGATTTTAAGGTTCACTTGGATTTATTGTGATAGATTGTGTGGTGGTGTGGTTATATATTAAAACAAAGGTGCCTCGCTTGGGCGAAAAATTCACAAATCAAAATAAGGATTTCAACTTGCAAAATATGACAGCAATGTAAATAGGAAAATGATATAAATGTAAATGCTTTGGATAACTTTTTCAAAAAATATGGATTTTTCAAAATGTTTGAGGTAAAGCAAATATCATAAAAAATGAGTAAATCTCTAATGTCTTGCTTGGGTGAAATATGAATCAATTTAGAATTATGATTTTAACTTGCAAAACATGATATTTCTAATGGAAAAATGCTTCACAATTTTTCTTTTAATAAACTGAAATTTTTTAAAATAATGTTGTAAAGCAAATAGCAGAAAAGTGCTGCTAGCAAAATGGGTGCAAGTAAATAAGCCTACTAAAAATATGATGAAAGAGATAGCAATGTATGCAAATATAAGTCTATCAAGTGCTACAACAAGCCAAAAGTAAGCAAAAGTGCTATGAGCATAAAATCAAGTATGAGAGGGCCGACTACAATGGGTAGAGGATGAACTGAAATGATAAATAACACTAAAATAAAAAATTAGAGAAATTTATATGAAAAATTTCTTAAATCTAATAGGATATTTGGATTCCTTGTTTGAAAACACCCAATTTGAAAAACAAATCGTCTCAAACAGAGTTCAGGAGAGGGAGATATGGTTGTTTGAAAGTTGAGTCGCATTGCCAGAAAATTACATCGTGGGTTTCGAGCTAAAAGATACGATGTGAATCACGGTGATGTGCAGTGCAGAAAACATGTGAAAAGCCATGATGTATAGCGCGGAAAACAGGGCAAAAGTCGTGATGTGCCGCGCAGAAAAAGGCCGAAAAGCCACGATGGACCGCACGGGAAAAGGCCGAACAGCCGCGATGGGTCGCGTGGAAAAAAAATGAATAGCCGCAATGGGCTGTATGGAAAACAGGCATGAGGGCGCGATGCGCAGCGTAACTGTGGGTGCCGAAAGCCGCGATGTACGGATGGAAAACAGTCACCGAAAAATGAACCCAAAAATTGAAATTTTGGGTTGTTTTGGGTTGCAGAAAGGGCCAATGGCTAGGGCAGCTATCAAGAAGCTGACTAGTATGGTAGATATACAGTTTTAAATGGGAAAAACAACTAAAATATAGATCTAAATCAAAGATTGAATGTTCTAAAACCAGCGGAGTCGCCAAAAACTGTTGCTTGTTTTTTCAACCAAGCATGTGCAAGGATGCACCTGCTAACTAGTAGCAGCAGTCTCCATAAAAATATGTAAAAACTAATGTAATCCAATCTAAAATTAACATATGCAAAGAAATAAAAAACTAGATTTAAGAACATAAGCATTAAGATCTATGAGAAAAAGAAGAAATTAAAAAATTTGATCTTTTGTATTACCTCAAATGGTGAGGATAGTGAGTTTGAGCAGCTCCAAGGTTGAGATGCTCCAATGTCCAATGGTCTCTTCTTCTCCAATTCTTCAATGAGGATCTTCAAACTCAAAATGGGAGGCAAGGGCTCTCAAAGGGAATTTGGCAGCATAAGGATAGGATGAAATGTGGATCATAAGTGAGGAGCCCCTATCACCTTTTTATAGTTTTTTGGTGATGGGGAATACCATTATGGTTTAAGGAAACCAATGGTATTGACCAAAATGGTTTAGGTTTCTTTTTCCCTCTTTTTCATTTTTTGAATATTTTTTATATTTTTATTCCCTTTTAATATTTTTGGGAATTTTGGACCCTTTTTTAGGGTTTTTTGTGTTTTTTGAGGAAAAATACATATTTTGAGTGGAAAAAGATGGGTTTTGGTCTTTTTGGTGACCTTTTGAAGGTTTCAAAGGCTCACATGGTGGAAAAGTGGACAAATGGGTCATGTGAATAGGGAAATGAGCTAGTGAGCACTTTTTGGGTGTTAACACCAACCATGCAATACAACCGGGTATTGGGAAGTCCTGCAAGTGTGTCTAGGAAGGATCCAGCTGAGAACGCTAGCCATAAGTCCCCGGTCGATGATTTTGCAAATTTTACCCCATTAGCAAAAATTGCACGCTCCCTTACTAAGAAAAATGCTAGTTTCCAAAATTGACCTAAACGTTGATACCTGGGCCATTGGACCGAAGGAGAGGAGCACCCCTATCACTATCCCAATTTCTTGAATCCAACAGATTCTATGGTTTGTCGATCCGAGCCATCATATTCACTCTATGGCTTGGCCTAGCTCGCATCCCAAAGGCCTTCAGGGACACCTATTGGATACCTAGCCGTGGCATAGAATTCCAACCATGTAGCAAACATGGGTTCCGGGAATTCCTTCAAGTGTTTCTGGGAAGGTTCCAGCTGGGAACACTAGCCATAAGTCCCCAGTCAATGATTTTTCAAATTTGACCCCCATGTGAAAAAATTGCACGCTCCCTTACTGAGGAAAACCCTACTTTCCAAAATTGACCTAAATGTTGACACTTCGGCGATGGGACCGGAGGAGAGGGGCACCCTTAGCACTATCTTGATGTTCTGAATCCAACAGAGTTGACGTTTTGTTGATCCGATCCATGTTCTCCATTCTATGGCTCGTCCCAGCTGGCATCCCAAAGGCCTTCAGGGACACATGTTGGATACCTACTGGGGGCATAGAATTCCAACCGTGCAACAAAACCAAGTTCAGGGAAGTCTTGAAAGTGTGTCTAGTAATTTTCCAGCTAGGAACGCTAGCCATAAGTCCCAGGTCAATGATTTTGCAAATTTGACCCCCATGTGCAAAAATTGCATGCTCTCTTACTTAGCAAAAGCCTAGTTTCCAAAATTGAATTAAATGTTGACACCTGGGACGTGGGACCGAAGGAGAGGGGAACCCCTAGAACTATCCTGATGTCCTGAATCCAACAGAGTCAGTGGTTTTTTGATCCGAGCCACAGTCCTCATTCTATGGCTCGTCCCATCTCTCATCCCAAAGGCCTTCAATGACACTTGTTGGATACCTACCGGGGGCATAGAATTCCAACCGTGCAACAAAATCGGGTTCGGGGAAGTCCTGCAAGTGTTTCTAGGAAGGTTCCAACTGGGAATGCTAGACATAAGTCCCCGTTCAATGATTTTTCAAAGTTGACCCCCATGTGCAAAAATTGCATGCTCCCTTACTGAGAAAAACCCTAGTTTCCAAAATGGACCTAGAAGATGACACCTGGGCCATGGGATTGGAGGATAGGAGCACCCCTAGCACTATCCTGATGTCCTGAATCCAATGGAGTCGACGGTTTTTTTATCCGAACAAATACTACCATTCTATGGCCCATTTAAAATCACACCCCAAAGGATTTCAGGGACACCTACAGATGGCTTTACAGGAGAAAATCCAACAAAATAATAATGAGCATGGGGATAGTGATAATGAGCATGGATATGGTGATGGTGATGGTGATAGTGAGCATGAAAATGGGAATGAGGATGCAGATATTATGGTTTACATGACATGTCCTTTCAATGCACAATTTTCATTTCTTGCCTCCAATTTCATTTAGGTCAAGTGTAGCAAGGAGAGATGGAAAATTCATCATTGGGCATAACAACCAAACCAAGCAACAAAATTGAATGTTGTATTTTTTTTGAAGTGTTTGGGAGAGACCAACATGATTGTATTGTCCATAAAATCTCATGCAAACTTTTTATGAATTTTACCTTTTAATGCAAAATCGTCTTTGCCTCTTAATGAGAAAAACCCTAGTTGGATATGGGTTCCAATAAGATGTTTTTTACTCGACATATGGGTACTCATTCCTTGCCCATGATCATGGAAGGGAAGCAATAGACTTAGGTCCTTGACCATGCTCAGAGAAGGGAAACAAAAACCTTAGGCCCTAAATATAACTTCTTAGGCTCAACCTTCATGAATTTTCCATTGGACCTCCATATAGGACAATGAATGCATTGTGGGGCCTTAGCCATCATCAAGTGATGAAACGAGTGATTTATGATCATATTAAATTTTCTAAAGCTTAAGAGCATTGGAAAATTCCTTTAACTAGAAAATGAAAACTTTGTAGGGGGTAATTAACATCTATCTGGGATACAAGTTCCATTAGTAGGTTTTGTGCACTATAAATAAGTGTTGAGGAATAAACATGGTTGGGGGGACAATGGATTTAATTCCAAACTTCACATTCTTGAGCTCAAACACCATGACATAATCCCTCTCGTATGAGTATTTGGAATTCAAGTTGAATATGGACACCATGATCAAGTCTTGGGTGTCTTGGATAAGTCTCAAGTCCTTAACTCTACTTGGGGGAGGGAAACAAGAGCATAAGGTATTAAACCTTCCTTCTAGGTTTCTAGGTTTCTAAATTAGGTATCTAACGGTTATATTTGTGTGGATGATGGATTAGAATCTTATGGTGAAAAATGGGATGGTGATGGTGATAACATGGGTAGGAAAAGCATGGTGGTGATGTTCATGGTGGCATGGTGATGGGGACAATGACCATGGGGATAGTGATAATGAGCATGGAGATGGTGATGGTGCTAGTGAGCATGAAAATGGGCATTAGGATGCAGATATTATGGTTTACTTAGATGAGAGAAAAAAAAAAAAACAAATCCATGACGAAACTTGTGCAATTTATCAAGTTGTACCAAGTCTATACAATTTATCAATCTATCAAGCTATCAATGTCTAGCTACAATAGTCAAAATATTAATGTCAATACTCAATGAGACAACGAAACAAAATCATAGCATACATGTACACCACATATCTATAACATAGTACACAATAAAACATGCAAACCACATACCAGATGTTAACACCCAAAAAGTGTTCACTACCTCATCTACCACATTATATGGCTCATTTGTCCATTTTCCTACCATATTTCCCTTAAAAACCCCAAAAATCCCACTAAAAAGCCTCCAAAAGGCCTAAAATGCCTCCAAAAGGCCACAAAACCCTCAAAATAACCTCAAAAAGGCTAAAAAACCCCCTTTTCCTCCAAAAATAGCAAAATCCCCTAAAAAGGGAATAAAAAATATAAAATAATGAGGAAAAGGAGGAAAAAACCCTATACAGCTGCCCTAAACCATGTGTTTCCTAAAACCATGGGTCAGCACTCCACCACCAAAAAACTATAAATAGGTGATGGAGATCCCTTATTCCATATCCACAATCAAGTATACCCTTACTGCCAAAATCTCTCTCGAAACCCTAGTTCACCATTGAACTACTTTCACCTTGAGAGCCACGTTTGGCCCATTCCCACCATTGGAGAAAGAGAAGGATCACATTGGAGCTTGGAGCAACCCTCTTGGACATTGCAAGGGCTTCATCAACCTTCACATTGAAGGTAACATTAATACAAAAAAGCCATTATTTACATCTTTTGTTTATGTTTCATGCAAATGTTTAAAGTAGTTTATATCTTTGTTTTAGCTTAATAATTTACATTTACTGAACTGCTACTAAGGAGTCCATTCTCCTTAGTAGGTGCTCATTTGCACAAGCTAGGGGTAAAACCCTAGCTACAGTTTTGGCGACTCCCCTAGATTTTGAATTTCTGGTTTTCGTTTCACAATTTTTTCCCTTTCGACTGTCCCTTTCGGCCGCCGTACATCGCGTTTTTTCCCTCTGCAGTCGCGTCCCAACCGCGTCTTTCAGGCCTTTACCCGTGACCCGACCGCGGCTCTCAGACGGTTTCTGACGCCCTGCCGGCAGATTCAAGTCTATTACCTGCGATCCGACCACGGCTAATCAGCCTGTTTACTGCGATCTGACTGCGCTTATCGGCCATTTTCCCGCGTCCAGACTGCGGCTTTCAACCCCTTTCCTGCGTCCCGACTGCTTCTGTTGGCTCGAAAGCCGTGACCTGACCGCGTCTGTTTCCCTCAAACCCGCGGTCTGCCTGTTCTGATTTGCCACAGACCCGCGGTCTGATTTCTGCATTTTTCCTGTTTTGAGCCTAACCCCTTTTGCGACAATCTTTTCTGCATCTGAACAGCCCTCTGTCCTACCTGCAGTTCCACTTCCTTACAGCCTTTCTGCAACATAATTTCTGTTCCCTTTACATAATTCTTTTAAAATTTCAGTATTTTTAAATCAGAAAATTTTGCAAGTGAAAGTTTCAATTTCAGTATTATTAATAGTTGGAAGTTGCCCCCCCTTGTGGCACTTCTATTTTGGGTTCATCACCTCACGAGCACACACTCTGTCACATAATTCAAGTGAGCCTTAAAAAGTACCTAACTAAACCAACATTCTAACCCCACTTGGGGAACACAAAAGAATCTTTGTAGTTAGGTAGGGTCGGGGGGATAGGCTTCCAATAACACCCCTCGGTCACTTACACTTGAGACATAGTTGTTGTCCAAATAGGGAACAAAAATCCCCTAGTACTTTTTGGCACGGTCACGACCAGTTTATCAGAGGGCCTCTCCCTTAGGAGGGTTGAAGTCGGGAGACTAGTTCCGGAGGCCTGAGTGGAATACCACACTCCATTCAGTAACCGAAGGGCTACCTTTCACGGTTCGCGGGATATCCCTGTATAGGGGTATTGCGGTAAACGGACTAAATGGCAGATTCACCTTTCTGGACGTGTCATGAACGGGTTATCTTAGTTGCCATTCTTCTAGGATTGACTACCCGGTGTCCCTCCCGGTAGGGGGATATCATAGCCACTTGGCTTTCCTATTCATATTGTCTGACTTGGATTTCATCACCTTGCAGAGGATATGTCTAGTTGAGTCAGAATACTTTTAGTTAGGTGTTTGCATGCTCCTTTACCTCCCTTTGGTCTAGTGAGTCCACCATTTTTTATTTTTAGGAAACCTGCTGCTTGTTGGTATTCTGACCATCTTTGTTGATACTCCACCTATTGTAGCACAGCTATTGCAGTGGGTGTTTTGAGTTGGTTGTTGGCCTGAGTGCCTTGTTTTTTAGCTCTCCTTCTGCACACTCGGTTGCATTAGGATTTTTTGAGTTGTTTTTCTACTCACCTCAACCCACAGATATTTGACACCATCTGTCACCATTGAGTCCCCGAGACATTCTCGGCGCCTCAGGGGCGAGCCCCCACAGCACGGTTCACTTGACACCACCCGTCATAGATTCTGATCATCCTCCATTGATACCACTTATCACAGATCTAGAGCCTTGTCACTTGACCCCACTCGTCAGCGACATAGGACTCCGTCACCAGATATTGACGCTCCTTACTTTACCTCCGATTCTGACGAAGAGTCTGAGAACCCTATTTACACTGCCCCTACTAGCCCCATGGCCGGCATGAATTCCACTCCTTTTGTTATAGGGACCATTGGTGGCACATCCACCACTACACCTGTTTTGGGTATGCCCTCCATGGGACCCCCATCTACCGTTCCCCTCACGGTACCTATTCCCGCAGCGGGAATCCCTATCCCCACTACATTAGTAGCTCACACTACCCATGGTGGTGCTGGACCATCCTCCACCACCTTAGTTCCCCCACTTGGGGGCACCATCCCAAATCCCATCCCTCCACTAGGGGGCATTGGCCCTCACGTGGTCCAACCCACTACTGTGTCACATCCTTCTTCCAGTTTGCCATTCATGGCTAGCCTCAACCTACCTGACCTGGCTAGATTGACCAACGACCCTATCCGACACGACCCTGCGTGGCCTCATATGCCTACCAAGCTTCCCTCTGACATCCCTAAGTTCGAGGGCAAGGCCGGTGAGGACCCACAAAACCATATCATGTCTTTCCACCTATGGTGTTCCTCTAACTCCATAGTGGACGACTCTGTTCGCCTCCGTCTCTTACAGCGCACCTTCACTGGCTCTGCAACCAAGTGGTATATCGAGCAACCCCATGGGACCCATGCCACCTTTGCTTCCCTTACCTCGACCTTCCTGCAGTTCTTCTAGTTGCCTGTCCGCTATGACGTGGGCGTTGAGATCCTCCTATCTTGTAGACAAAACACGGCTACCCATATCACGGACCACATCCATGAGTGGCGTCGATGCCGTAGCTTATGCAAGATCAAACTAAACGATCGTATCTTCCTAGATTGGTTCCTCAAATCCCTTCTCCCTGTTATTGCTAAGGATGTGGCATCAGAAAGACCCCAGTCTGAAGAAGAGGCCATCCTTAAGGCCCAACAGTTCGACCTCATTTACGCCCAGTCGGGTTACCTTTATACCATCATACCTGACGCCCCTCGCGGCGAGTCCTCCCAGCACGATGCGCCGGGGGCATCCCATGCTGCAGACGGTATCATTGGCCGTGTTTCTTCGCATCCTCAACCATTTTCCATTGCATGACCCACCCCTGGCCCCGACCTTTCACGGGCTACCTCACAGTCTGGAGCAACCAACTCGTATGCTCCCATGACACATCACCACCACCATGGACCCTCATGTCCTCCTCAATGCTTCGGTCATGCGACTTCCGCTTATGCCCCCCCAGTAGCACCTTAGCCTTACTACCATCAGTAGGCTGCCCCAGCTCCTGTGCCTTCACAAGCCCAACCCGCTTATTATCCGCCACAGGCAGCCCCTGCGGCAAACCCACAACCTGCTCCGCAACCCTATCAGCAACCCCCTGCAGTTGTTGTACCTACGCAGCCTCCACCTACATATCATCCACCGCAGCCTGCTCCAGCACCTGCGCAACCTCAGAATCCACCTGTTGCCCACGGGCAAGTTTACGCCCAACAAAACCCGCAGCAAAACTAGAACAACCAACGCAACCAGGGTCAACAGAACCGCGGCAAGGGCCGTAATCGGGGGAACAACCAACCTGCAGACCAAGCTGGTCAACCGGTGAATCCCCCCGACAATAATAATGCAGCCCCTGCTAACCAAAACCCTGATCGCCACCCAAGCAGGCTAAAAACCCCAATCTGCGAACAAACCATCCTTGTTCTATTTGCGGGGTCTATGGCCACTACACACATGCTTGCCCACACTTGGAGCGAGCTCGACAAATCTGGGTTGACGATGCCCACCGCCAAGGGCAGGCAGCTCCTCAGGCGCCTCCTAACCCCCCTCAACCTCAGCAGCCACCTTTGGTGCTGCAAAACTCATTACCAACCCAAGGCGTCGTGAACACTCAGCCGTTGGCTCCCCCTCAAGCCAACGTGCAACCCCAACAGCAAATCACGTACGCTGCTCCCGATCAACCCATGTTTGACTCGGGAACTCACCACTTGTTGATGATGTCATCCGCTGATGTCAACCTCCAGACTCGTCGGAACTAGTATGGCTCCACCACTGACGTACCTCCCACTGATAAATCTACTAACGCTCATCCCACCGATCAAGCGTTACGTATTCCTCCACCTCCACTAGATGGCGCTCCCAAAGTCCCTCGTTTCCCACTTCGCCGTATCAACAATAACCCTAATGCACGCACTGCGTCAAACTACAACATTGTAGACGACCTAGCTCAATCTCCCGCAGCCATGTCTGCATTAGAAGTCTTGAAGAACTGCCCTTCCCAGCGCAAGACTTTACTCTCTGCCATTGGGGGGATTGACCCAAATGATTCGAATTTGATGGCATTTGATTTAGACCAGTCTGAACCTCGCCTGCCTTCCACCCTAGCATTCCAAGTTTCTGTTTCCATTCGGAATCTTGTCATCCATCGATGCATCATCGATGAAGGTGCCTCCACATGCGTCATGTCTACTTTCGTATGGAAGAAGTTGGGATCCCCCACTCTCCAGTAGTCCACCACTGCATTACGCGCCTACGACAGTCGTTCGGCTCAGCCCCAAGGCCTCCTCGCCAATGTCCCCGTCCAGTTAGGTGGCAAAACTGTACTCATTGACATTGAGGTAATCAATGCCCAATTGGATTTTAACCTTTTACTTGGCCACAGCTACATGTATGCCATGCGGGCGGTCGCCTCTTCCGTCTTTCGCACCATGATGTTCCCCCATGAGGGACGCGTGGTTAAGGTTGACCAGCTCACCTACTATGATTCCAGTGCTCCCGCGACACCTGAAAATGTTCTCCCCATGGTTGAACAACCTGTTTCTCGTGCCACCACCTCGTTTGTTTCCTCTACGGGGCCTGGAGTCTACTCAGACGCGCCGATGACCTCCACCTTTCAATCCATTCCTCCCCCATCATCTACGCCCAAAGTGTCTGACTTATGTACCTTGTCCCACGACAACCAACCACCTAACAATCAACCACCCTTGTTGCCTAAACCACCATTGGTACCTAGCCACATTCGTGTTACACCTATCCATACGATCCCCTTCCTAGTCCCTCCATCGGGAGTAGTAAGCGCCCCGGTCATGGCTACCCTTAGTCTCGCTGGGTTAACCTTGGGATTACCCGTATGGTATCTTTCGAGATCCCTTTGCCTGCCGACACCAGATGTCATCCTCCAACCGGTGCAACCCATGGCTACTACCACTCAACCACCTCTCGGTGTCTCTACCCCTTCGTCCTCCACGACTCCCCCTCCTACTCCCAAACCCACTGGGGGCAGAGGTCCACAACCTTACACTGCTGTACCACCTCCCAAGACAGTAAAAAACCCTCCAGTATTTCATGCTCCTCCCAAATGCTCGCTGTGCGATGAGTTGGGCCATGCGACTCACCAGTGTCCACAGTTACCATCCCTACAGAAACACATGTAGATGCTCGACGATGACCCCAACATCCCAACTGTCGAACTAAACCCCACTCCTAAGCCCAAAGATAAGTCCCTACACACTAACCACCCCTGTGCCATATGCGGTGTTTACGGGCATTACTCCCATCATTGTCCCGATCTCCCGGATTACAGAGCAGCTCTCTATGAGATGAACAATCTGGATCTTGAGACGGCACCAACTACTATTGAAGAGATTCACCCCCCGATCTCACCCCCATCCGGGGAGGTCAACACCATTTACATGATCTCTTCCACTACTACCCCCTCGTCAACCGATTTGACGACGCAAACTTTCCGTACTGATGAGGAAGTTCTTGAGGCCCTGACTGCCCCGGATTATCCCTGGGATGACATGCACCACCGTTCCTATTTCATCCTAGAAGAATCCTCCTCTAGCACAGCTACCCAATTCACAGTTGAGTCCAAAGACTTCCTCCCCACCAAGGTCGACTGGTTCAAGGACCCTATTCCTGCTCCTAACGCCTTCGAGGAGGGTAACATGGCCAATATCTCACCCGTTGTCCACATAGATATCTCTGACCCCCCTGGCGTCAATGAATGCATTGCCTTAGGAGCCTCCTACAGTGAACAAGAGATTGAGGAGTACAGAAAACTCTTCCGAGAATTCCGTGATGTCTTTGCCTGGTCCTATACAGAGATGCCTGGTCTTGACCCCACCATTATCGAACACCATATTGACACATGGCCTGATGTACCCCCCGTTCATCAGAAATAGCGCCCCATTCATCGCTCGAAGCTCCCAGCTGTCAAAGCCGAGATTGAGACCCTTGAACTCATCACTTCAGGAGCCTCCTGCAGTGAGCAGGAGATTGAGGACTACAAACAACTCTTCCAAGAGTTCCGTGATATCTTCACTTCCCCGCTCGAGCAGCGTTTGCTGACGCTCGAACAAGCTGATGAAGACCGTCGTGCCACTCTCCAGAACATCGAGGCTGCCAAGAACCGGTCCAAAGCCGGTTATGACAAACATGTTCACCCTCGAACTTTCCATGAAGGGGACCTTGTCCTCGCCTATGATCAAGCCCACGACAAAACCGGTAAAGGGAAGTTTGAATCCATGTGGCAAGGCCCTTACATCATGCAGACCTGCCTAGGCAAGGGGGCATACATCCTCTCCAACTCCAAAGGCCATCCTTTGCGCAACCCCCGTAATGGGTTGTATCTTAAGCGTTTTTACCCATAAATGACACTGCGACCTCGTTGGTCCGTATTGTACAGTTTGCTCTCTTTTTGTTTTTCACATTTTTTACCATCATCTTACATTCATCACTTCTGCATGATTACAGATGGACCATCTTCCACCTTGTTACACTGGCTTCGCTGATGGCACAAGCCGCTGGTCTCCCAACCTGGCTTCTGCAGCATGGGTCTTGTACTCCCCTTCCAACGAGATGATTCACCTTGACGAAATATGTATAGGCGCTGTTACCAATAACCAGGTGGAGTATGATGCTGTGACCGGTCTCTTGACTACCGCCTTCCAAATGGGCATATGTCACCTTCATGTGTTCCTTGACTCCCAGCTACTTGTCTCCCAGCTCAACAACTGCTACCAGGTGCGTGACCCCTGCCTTTTTAGAAAATTCCTGCGCGCAAAACAACTCAGCCGACAATTTGAATCCATAACATTCACACATGTCCCACGAGCCCAAAATACTGTCGCAGACCAAATGGAAAACAACATCCTAGATTGGCATATCAATCACACCATGTAACATCATGCATCACAATCCCATAGCATCTCATAAAAATATATAAAAACCCAAAAAGATTGCATCGCATCCACATTTACATCCATGTACATACACCACATTCATATCCATAGGGGCATCCACGTGCCTAAACATACATATATCATGTCGCATCACATAAAATACACAAGGGGCATCCACGTGCCTAACATCCTAACCTACTTGCATCTACGTGCAATGTAAACATATCACAACTCATAAAGCGCATCCACGTGCGTACAAATACAACAACATCATACAAAAAGGTGCATCCACGTGCATATATATATATATATCAAAAAATATACATGTTCAGTGCTATACATGTCCTGAGTACCCCTGTACTCAGCTATACAAAAAATGGCTATACATCCCTAACAGCCTCATCAACATACATGCCGTATCTACAAAACTTGGGGCGAGTCCCCTGCACTCCCTAATGGGATTCGTATCCTGCATCACTGCCTGCATCGGCTGCCTCTGAGTCCTCCCCTCACTCCTCCTCTGGCAAGTCCTCATCTCCTCCGGCCTCCTGTGCTCGTACCCGGTCCACCAAGATCGCCACCCGGATCGCGATGGATCTGAACTCTCGGGGTGCCCTCATGCAATCCTGAACTACATCAGGATTGACATCCCGCCATCCCTCGTCAGTCACCCCTATCAACAACCGGTCTAGTAGTGCCTGCACCGACTCCAGTGTCCCCTCCGCATCACGGCGACGGACCTCACCTCGCCCAGGAAAAGCTGGGACGGCCACAATACCCCTCCATGCCACATGTCCTGGAGGCATCCTCGGGCCCACATCTGCAAGATCACCCATATGTCAGTGACAGTACATCAATCTCCTATCATATAAATAAAACCTGACATACATAACATGCAAGCAAAAACACATACATACCGTCGGGACCCCATGCCTGTCCTGGTGCTTGTGGCGCCTCCGGATCTCCCGTGAAGTCCATGTCCCGATACGGGAAGTCGTCCAGTGTCAGTGGTATCTGGAGCCACTGCAGGTACAACTCCTGCGTAAAATACCTGCCCACGTTGCCTCCACCACGGCGGCGCATCATCTCGCCCCACTGCACCATCCGCGGCTCCCTCATACCTCCTGCCCTGATCGGCACCCGTGGCAGCAGTGTGGGTACCCTCTCCATAAAGAAGGCACACAAGAAGGAACCAAAACAAAAGCCCTTGCCAGCTTCCTTCGCTGCCGTCAGCTGCCGCTGAACCCAGGTCAGGAACATCTGGCCCCACGCGTAGTACACCCCATCCAGTACGCGCTCTATCATCTGCATCTGACCCCCAGACACCTTCTCAGGTGACTGGGACCCCAATACCCAGACCACACATGCTGCCATGGCCTGCACTGCTGGCTCCTGTAGGTCCCTCACCAGGAGTGCATTCCTATGCACCCTCGCCTCAGGACCACAGTATCTCTCCAACATGTCCTCCATGTCGACGTCCGCGGCAACCCGCGGCTGTGTGTCTGCTACCCTGCCTAGATAGGGAAACCCCGTTAGAAAGTATACATCGGTCAGGGTGAGGTCCACCCTCTCACCCGGGTACCTGGAAAGCCTATATGTCCGGCTCCCAGAAGCTGATCAGCCGGTTCAGCAGCAATGCTGCTGACCGTATCATGGGTATCTGTGTGAACTTCAGTAGTCCGCACAGCCCCAACACAGATTGCACATGGCGATCCCCCTGGATCACAGCCACGATCTCATCAGGGATCTCCCGCGCTCTCCAGAGCACCTATGGCATCCTGTCAATCACACAAAGTAGACTCATCAGACTCATGTCACATAAATAAGTCCTTTTCCCTCTCCCGGAAGACCCTAATATCTCGGCCCAAAACCGTGGCTTTCGGGCTTCCTGCCACGGTTTCCGACCGCGGCTGTCAGGCCTATAGTCGCGGTTCTTAACCGCACCTGTCAGCCCTAACTCCGCGGTTTGGAATCACGTGTTCCTCCTTGGAACTCGCGGTACTCGACCGCGTATCCATCTAGGAAACACGCGGTCTCCAACCGCATGGTTCACCCTCAAACTCACGGTCGCCAACCGCGGTTTCGACCCCCTAACCCGCAGTCCACCCCACGTGGACCGTACAAATAAGCCCTGGGGCCCACTACCCAACCCCCGACCCTAAAAAACATGCAGGTATGAGTTTGACGGAATACCTGTATCTCCCAGATCTGAAATCGGCTGGTCGGATCGTCCAGAAATGCCACCTAAGCTCTAGTCCACTCTGATCACAAGTCAAATTCAAACCGTACAAATGACACATGTCATGTTGAACCCACCACTATTTATAGTCAGTTGACTTTTTCTTGTTTCGGCCATTCTGACCCCATACGGAGTCCGTTTTACGAACCGTTTCCACCACTGGAATCAGCACAATGAGACCATCATGATGGTCACCTCGATGCATCATTTTTACCCCATCATTTTTTGCCCATTTTTTCAGACGCAACTAGTCGCCTCGGTTTGCGTGCCACATCGGCCGTTCTCCGTTTTTCACATGTTTTATATCATCGGATTCATTTTTCCAAGCTGGTGATGATGCTTGAGATCATTTCTCGCTCTCACCCCCTGATTTTTCGGGTACTTTTCCCAAATGCCCTCGTCGCCTCGGTGTGCGCGCCACATCGGCCGTTACCCGTTTTTGACACCCTTTATATCACCGGATTCATTTTTCCAAGCTTGTGATGATGCTTGCGATCATTTCTCGCTCTCACTTGGTACAATTTCAACATTGTGTCCCGACACCTTGCTGCCTCGGTTTGCATGCCACATCGGCCGCTATCGGATTGTTCCACATTTTTACATGAGCCATTCACTCCTGTCATACTGCAAATGTTTCGTTATTTTGCCACCATTTCATCTACCCTGCAAGGAGGCCCACCAGTGTTCCCCCCTACCCTCGTTCTTGGTCATCATTACTGATCCTTGATTGAACACTTCCTCCTTGCCTGGCCATTCCTTTTGTTCGGTATAATTTTATCCCTTTTTCAGGCCGGACAAGTCCTTTACGAAAAAGGCACTTAGGGAGTTTCCGTTAAGCTCTTTTCCGACTCCTAAAAGAATGAAAAGATTACCGAGCAATCTTGCTTCCTTTCATGCTCATTAAAGTACCTGAAAGGGCGTCTATCTGGTATAAGTTTAACCCTTTTCTGGACCTGGTAGACTAATTACGAAAAAGGAATACTCTAGTCACACCGGCTAGAAGAGTTCTTCATTGCATCCTTTTATGCTTCTTTGGGCCTTGGAGACTAAATCTACGAAAAAGCAACCCCCTGGAGTCTTCTTACTTGCTTTTAGACTCTCTAAAATTGAAAGCAACCATGAGCATGAACTGTCCTGGGCTCGTAAAATCCACACGACAGTACCATTCCATCATTTCAGAGTCTTCTTATCGCTTTCAGACTCCTTAAAATTGAAAGCAACCACGAGCATGAACTGTCCTGGGCTCATAAAATCCACATGACAGTATCATTTTACACAAACTTCTTCTAGTTCCTTACCCATGAAGAAGTCTCCCTTCGTGCCTCCTGGCACTACGATCGATCATCTCGGCAGCACCCCCAATCAGGTCGCCTTTGTTCAGAGTATTTTGCAGTATTCTGCCATTTTATATCAGCTAGAGCCTCCCTCAGACCAGTCACCCTCCCCCATCCACTATAGCTATGATCCCTTTCCCCTTAGTCAGTTTCATATGCTGCCATATCATTCCCATTATCATACTCTAAACAAAGGAAGTTTGAGTCCACCCACTCTACTTGCTTAGTTGTCCCCCCACAGTTTAGTCAGTCCTGCCATCAGTACTATCACATTTCGGTTCTCCACCTCACGCTCCTGTCAAGGAAACATCATTGCCTTGATAGTTGCAGGTCTCCCTCTGTCAACGACAGCTCCTCTATTCCAGAGGATAGGCCCAAATGTCCCTACGCCTTGGACTTATCACCATCTGTGGTAAGTGCCTATGGATCATTCTGAGAGGAGTCCTCATTGCCTCTCCGAGTGGTTGTTCCTCACATGCTCGACTTCATCACCTTGATCGCATCGTTGAGGATCGCGTAGGATTATATCCCATCAGTTTTTAGTTGAAGACCCCGGATTTCCCCCGACTCTAACACATTGGTGAGTCACTTCGGAACACCCAGTTGTATGTTCCCGTGGATGTCCGAGCTGCGTTGGCGTTTGTATTCGGAAGCCATCCAGTTCTATGCTTCCTTGAGTACCCATTTCAGTTCCAGCTCAGTGTACCATCGAGGTTATGGCTCCCAATCATTATGATCCAGCAGCTCATCAGTTCCTCTGGTACCCCAGTCAGCTGCACTGTTGATGTCCAGTGCACCAGTTCTTCAGTTACCACATGATCAGCTCAACAGTATGTCCCAGATTTTGTGTCCCCTCTAGACTCTTATGATGTACACAGTGGCTATGTATCTTACACGTCCCCCTTTTCGGGCCTCACAGTTCTATTTGTGTATCTTGATACGAGCATGGGTATGCCCACCTCATCCATATATTGAGATTATTCCTCATTCAGTGTTTGAGGTCATGTATATGTCAGGTCCCCATTTTTTGGACCCCATTGTTATTGTTATGTTATATCCTGATACGAGCATGGGTATGCCCACCTCGTCCATATGATCAGATGATTCCTCATCCATTATTGAGGTTATGTACTTTTAGTTCTTGCAGTTGTTCGGGATCGTTGTTTCGGGCCTCAGTTTGTTTCTTCTCTTCTCTCCACACCCAGGAAAACCATTCATGACTTATGATGTCCATCGGCCATACGATGAGCTCCTGCCCTCGCACATCAGGGGGCAATCTGTTAACACCCAAAAAGTGTTCACTACCTCATCTACCACATTATATGGCTCATTTGTCCATTTTCCTACCATATTTCCCTTAAAAACCCCAAAAATCCCACTAAAAAGCCTCCAAAAGGCCTAAAATGCCTCCAAAAGGCCACAAAACCCTCAAAATAACCTCAAAAAGGCTAAAAAACCCCCTTTTCCTCCAAAAATAGCAAAAATCCCCTAAAAAGGGAATAAAAAATATAAAATAATGAGGAAAAGGAGGAAAAAACCCTATACAGCTGCCCTAAACCATGTGTTTCCTAAAACCATGGGTCAGCACTCCACCACCAAAAGACTATAAATAGGTGATGGAGATCCCTTATTCCATATCCACAATCAAGTATACCCTTACTCTGCCAAAATCTCTCTCGAAACCCTAGTTCACCATTGAACTACTTTCACCTTGAGAGCCACTTTTGGCCCATTCCCACCATTGGAGAAAGAGAAGGATCACATTGGAGCTTGGAGCAACCCTCTTGGACATTGCAAGGGCTTCATCAACCTTCACATTGAAGGTAACATTAATACAAAAAAGCCATTATTTACATCTTTTGTTTATGTTTCATGCAAATGTTTAAAGTAGTTTATATCTTTGTTTTAGCTTAATAATTTACATTTACTGAACTGCTACTAAGGAGTCCATTCTCCTTAGTAGGTGCTCATTTGCACAAGCTAGGGGTAAAACCCTAGCTACACCAGATTAACTACTTATGGTCATTCGACTATACCATCAGGATCATGTCGAATACCAAGGGTTTCCTTTAACCTCTCTTGCTCGGAGTAAGGAAATAAGTATCATGCCTTTGATGAGTTCTTCCTTGTCATTGTTTGTAGCTGGAGGTTTGTGCCAATAACTAAGTTTGTATAATGGTATACAATCTCACCTAGTCTATAATCTTCATATGTACACCCTTTTCTATTTGCCGAGTGGGAAACCTGGTTCAAATATTCTTCTTTTATAACCGTTAACCCAATCGAAAAATCATTGGCCTCAGAGTCCTGTAATGGGAAATTTAGGGTTTTCTTCCCCTCTAAGCAACGTGCTAGCCAATAGTCAGTGCGCCATGCATTGCATCTTGGGGAAACCACTGCGTATATGTGCCCTGGAGAAAAAATAGTGACAACATTTCAGTCAACTAATTAGAGACAACTAGTTGTGAAAAATATAAAAAATATACACAACTAATTAGACACAACTAGTTGAAAAAAATATCAAAAATATAAAAATATTAATCGAACCTGGTTGTACGAGATATGATATGTGGTCATAGTTTGGTGAAATACTTGATTTGTTCTCCTCCAACTGGGATAATTTTGTAGCTATCCGTCGACCAATGGGGAGTGATACATGGTCCTAGCTATCAACCCAATCCATGGATTCACATTCGTCCCATTCACCACCACTGCATGGAGAACAAAAACATGAGAGTTTCCTTGTCCACATTTCAAGTATAGCATTGTCTGATGTTCTAACTAAATGAAATGCACAAGTTCCTTGGATGGTCTTTCAGTCAATAACTGTGATTGATCTACATCCACCACCTCCCAAAAATATCTATGTACATGTGCTTTCCTGGTTGAGTGATATTCCTGCCTTCTTGCTCCCTCCCCCATGACTGAAGCACATTATTCAATGATGGTTTTTGCATCTCGGATGAGTGATACATTTGTGAACTTCATTTCTTGCCTGTGTAATGCATTATTGATGCATGCACCTACTCCATTATGTTCACCTTTTCCATGTTCAGTCTCAAAATAGTTCCAAATACGTGACACATATGTGGCACCTTGATCCTTTTATGGAGCATACACAACCATTGGAAGACACGAGTATTTTTTAATTTCCCTGCACAACCGTCAGACCAAATCCAATGTTGTTCCATATGTATATTGTTATCCTTCAAGTGATTGTAGAACATTTGAAAGCTATGTTGTATAAAATCTAAGTTGTGACACCTGTCATCACTTATGTAGAAGTGATACTCCTTCAATATAACCATGTTGTCTTCAGTACTATATGCCC
Source organism: Larix kaempferi (assembly GCA_027924585.1). NCBI lineage: Eukaryota > Viridiplantae > Streptophyta > Pinopsida > Pinales > Pinaceae > Larix > Larix kaempferi. The sequence continues at coordinate 10,447,126 of BSBM01000428.1, forward strand.
CATGTCTATAGGTGATATGGACCATTATGATGACCTGGTCCAAGTGATATTATTGACTCTGAATCTCATTTTGTGGTTGAAAAGTGTAGTTTTCTGCAAAATCGACCACTAACAGGATAGTCCCAATAGGAAATGTATCCTTGCACGTTTGAAACTGCTCATCTTTCCAACGAGCCACATGTGCATGCTTTACATATTGTTGTGTCTTTTCAAAGAATTCCTCCATGAAGTCGCAAACCCGTACCTGGTAGATCAACAATAAAGACATATATCAAAATATTTTTACATATGCAAACACAATCTGAAGAAAAAATAGTATCCAATAACTCATACCAACCTGAGACGTGACCAATTGTATTCTTTTTCTTTCATTCCCTCCATCAATATCATACATGACATATTTGAATGTCTACAATTTCACCTCCTTCCTCCCAAGTTCATGCTCATCGGTCACATGTATGCATTTTTTCAATAATGCCAATCCACCACACCCTGGGCATGTCCCATCTATGCAAGGTTTTTGATAAAATGTACAATCGTTTGGCCTGCTACACAAAATGCTATGAATAAAGTGTCTAGATGACATCGGTGGTAATGTAGTTGAGCATTCTTGCACAAGAGTGTTATGCAAGACATGAAAAATATATGTATATGTGTCATAATAGTAACCATACTCAATGTGGTATCAACAACAACATGCGTTACGAATTGTGTTTATTTTAAAATACCATGGTTTGCATTTTTCAAAGGATCTTTGGCCCAAGTCAAGTTCGTTATGTTCATTCCTAAATCTCTCATATAATTCTGTTTGTGTCATATCAAAAAAATGTTTAATGTGTGGTTCACGATCCTTTGAACCCCTTCTAAATTTTAATACATCTTTTTGGTTGGAAGAAGGTCTAGTGTTGTCATGCCAAAAATATTGCACTAATCCCTTTACCGCATCAATGAGCTTCATATCAGAGCCTGGAAACCTGCTAATGAAGGCCCAAACATCTCTTTGATCAGTTTCAAGGTTTTCTCTTCTAACACAATACCTATGAAGTGTCTTCACATTCAAATTAATAATTTTGGAGGTAGGTTTAAGAAAATGAAGTGCCCTAGTGTTTTTGTTCACGATTGATTGTGACAACACACGATGAGCTGCATTGTGATCCTTTGAGATAGATTTCTTTCCAATTGTACTAAATGCATCTACTAAACTTTTAACAATATGAGAACTTGGTTCTAACTATTACCGAACAATCTACCAAAAGCAGACTTAAGGCATGATCTCCCTAGTTCAATACGAATCTAGAACAAATCATACAGAATACAAATCTACCTTCCTAGATCAAATTAGAGATTAAGTGATGTAAACATCTTAACTTTCAGATATGTAAATATTTTCCTCCTTTGTCGCTCCAGGCTCCATGGTCGTCAGATTCGTAGCTGCAAGACCTGTCAGAACATGCAAGAGACAAACAAGCAGTAATAGTAAATCTACACAATAATTGATCTAAGTAAACGGTTAAGGAAGTAAACTATAAATATCAATTAACAACAAGACATTTATGGAAAGTGTTTTGTATTACTGTATAAAATTGGGAATACAAAGAAGAGAGAGGATTACAACCAAGCCCTAACGTTGCAATCTTCCTCCAACAAGACAAGCCAATGCCTCTAAGGAGAAATGGGTGCCTCCAAGAGATGAATGATGATCTCCTAAGCTTATTCCACCAGCATATGGATGCTATAGCCTTCCTCCTCTTGGAATGGAGAGGAGCTTCATATATATAGCACTAGGAGGATAAAATAGGTTGAGAAATAGTGGGAGAGGACTAAGGGATCCTCCCAAGCAGTTAGGGAACCGAAGGCCAGCTCACCTACAAGATAGGGATAGAGATCCAAGTCATACACCTTCAAGAAATCGCTCGAAGGTGCCCTTTTTCCATATTAAATGACATTGGCGCAAGTGGTATTAGGACAACCTGCTCATGATAGGGATGATGCATGTTGTACAAAGGTAACATGGGCCAACAGCGCAAGCTGGTAGGTTACCACCTACGCCTGACCTAGTTGGATGCAAGTTAGTAGGGAGCGACCTGCGCCGGCCCAACTGGATCCTATGGAAATGGGTCAGTAACTTCTCCAGTTGGACTTCCTAGTCATGGAAACCTCAGGGATGTTTGCATTGAGTCTTATGATGGAAATGTTTTAGGTGTAACAGAATGCCCCCCAAAGAATGAAGCTAAAAAAACTAGACATTTGAAATGATTTGATAGAAGGATGGAAAGGACTTGTTGGATGGAAGATGGTGCTGCAGTACAATTGACTCTGAGAACACAGTCTTGTATGACTCACAACATGGCTACCAACCAATACAATGTAGATCCATGGTAATAAAGACTGACTGAACATAATCATGGCTGCTAGACACAATCGTAGATCCATGATGAGATGATAACACAACCATGACCAATACAAAGTGGATCCATGTAATATAACTCAAACAATCTCCATCACAACCTAGGTAGAATATGACGTCCCCAGGGTCTTCAAGTCGAACCCGGAATGATACGAATCTATCCATGTGATTACAATGTTTTGGAGTCGAACATGCTAGAAACCACTTGATTACCAGTGATTAATGTATACCATTAACAAGCGTGAGGAAAATCACCATTAATGTCGATGATCCCCAAGGCATCATAGTACATATCACCAAGCGTGAATAAATGAGTTAAATTCGAACGCTTGATGAAATATTTCAATCAAGAGTCAATGATGTAAAATCATGGTGAAAGCGAGGTAACCTTCCATTGAGGCATGCAGGCCCAAGGTACTTGATTGGTTTCTAGATTCAGTCCTCGGATGATGTGTTGATGTCGACAAGGATGAATCCATCGAAGGAGGGCCATGATGAATCCCTCATCATTGACATGAAACTCGATAACAAATGTTTGGAGTAGATCGGATGGTACAGTAACATGCAAGACTGACTCAGAGTAGACCGACATGATAGAGGGTGTATTGACTGCAAATGATGAGCGATGAATGTATATTGAACATGGGCATGGCATGACTTGGCACTATTGACATGAGGATAATGACGCCAACTCCTAATGAAGTTGATGGTGGAAGTATTCTTTGGATGACTCAAAGGAGTAACAAGACTCATGAAGTTAGCTAGACTTGATGAAAAACGGATTACTCAAGTACTGAATGATAATGCAGATGAATGCCATGTTCAAGAATGACTAAGTACTGCCATAGGTTAAAGTGTAACACAAAAGAAATTCTTTTCCCCCCATCATGAATGATGAGTGCCTCACTTGTTTTTTAACGAGCTTGAGGAGGGTAAACAGATGCTCGGTATAGCTCATCTCATAGATGAGTCCAATCCCAAACGTTTTCCGAACCTAGGAGAGGAGGGGTTCGTCCCATGGCAGGCCCTTCAATGTTGAATTTTAACAAGTCCTTAGAAGGTAAACTCGTCGTCATTTGATATTTAGAGAGTCTTAAAAGAAATAAAGAATACTCCAAAGGTCCTTTTTCGTAAAGTTAGCCTCTTTGCCTGAAAAAGGGTAAAACAAAGCGAGAGAGGACTCTTCCAGTCATGATTGGCTAGAGTATTCCTTTTTTGTAAGTGGTTCCCCTTGGTCCAAAAAAGGGGTAAACTATCACCAGGAAGACGATCATGCAAATACTTTTACAAGCGTGAAAGTATCAAGTTCGTTTGGCGATCTTTTTGTATTTAGAGAGCCTGAAAAGAGCTTAAAGAAAGCCTCCGGGGGGTTCCTTTTTTGTAGGATTTTAACGAGCCCAAAAAAGTGATAAACTATAACTTGGTGACTTATTCTCATCATTTTAAGAGCATGAGAACGAACAAAGAGTTAGCTCGGTGTCATTAATAATTTGAATTTAACAAGCAGAATAATGACATAAAAAATGCTCGATGATTTGTTCATACTTGATAATACTCGTGAGATAATCACCATGACGAAAAATGGTATTAATTAGGCACCTAAATTCACCTGCAAGCTTACAGACTAGGTCAAAACAGTCAACCGAGTGTTTAAATGCAGAAAATAACTCAAACTATAGAAAATAACCCACTAGAGAATCAAATTAAAAAAGGAATATTCCCTTTTTAGTTATAAAATGGGAAAAATAGTGAAAAAGAACCACAATTGTTTTTTACGAAGTTGGAGAGGTGTGAAGTGTCGTTTGGAGCCATTTTTCACTTATTGATTCTGGGAGCTACAGTTGACCATTTCGCGTGCCGTCAGAGACAAGTAAGCCTAACCTTTGCTATTTAACTTTACAGTGGATCACATTTATGTTTTTGTTGAATTTTAGTGGTTTTTGAGTTGATTTGGTGGGCGGATATGTGCTCGCAGGTCGACGCAATCCATCCTTAGAGGATTTGCGATGGGCATTAGACGGTCCAAAACCCGTAAGGGTAATTTGTATCGGTGGTGCCCTGTCATCAATGATGTCCTACGCTGGTGAAAACCCCCAAATACGACTCAACGCCCAACCCAAAAGAAAGTCTTTTGATGATTGGAAAGGGTCTTACTGATGTTTAAATGCCCTTTTTGACAGGTTCACGATGACAGATATGGTTCTCGAGTGGTGAGGAAGAGAGAATGAAGTTGATGATGCTCAAGCTGAGAATGAGCCTCGATGCATTGCTGCATTGAGGCACTATGGGGTGCTCAAATACTTCAAAGTGTCGGGAATGAGGGCCCAAGTTCCGCTGCTGACGCACATGATCGAATGTTGGGATCCGGTACAGCAACATTTTGTGATCGGAGTGCATACACTGAGCATAGATGTCGAGGACATCTATTTCTTGACAAGTTTATCCCTACGGAGAGAGCCTGTATCTCTTACCGGATCATGAGGAGGTGATCGGATAGTGGATGATATAGTTGATCAGTGGTGTACCCCAGGCACTGTGGCTATTGGTGGGAAGATCCCCATCAAAGATATTCGATACTATTCTCTACGTACCATACTCTTCAGCATAGTGAGGGTAGTGGGAAGTCGATCTGCTCACCTTGCGATCAAATCGCAGTTGATGTATGTGGAGGAGTGCATGGCTCCTAGGGTATTCAACTGTTGTGAGGGACTCCTCACCAAACTCCGGAGTCAGTTGACCAAATGTCGACGCAGGGTGCTGAAACAGTTTGGCTATGGGTTAGTGGTGATATCATTTTTGTTGGAGCGGGTGCCTCATCTTCGTCCGCAGGTGGACTTGGATGAATGAGATGCTCGGGATCCACACATGACCAGGTGGTCAGAGGTGATGGCCCACATTGGTGGCAGGGGTCCCATCATAGGCCTCGGTTCAGGATTTTTCACTTGGTTGGAGGGACAGCTCCTCATGATAGAGGATTACCCATACAGCAAGACAGATCTCAGAGCCGACCTCAACCTGGTGCTTCCCGAGTGAGCGCAATGGGGAAACATCAGTAAGAACAAAAACTATTGTGTTTTTTCATTTTATGTATTTATGATTTTTTTGGAGTAGTGCTGATGATTGAAAAATGTCTTTTGCAGATGTGGGTCCATCGCAACCAGTTGGAATCTCACTTATTGCAAGGAGAGGTGATGTGCCAGTCGTGGGTCCTACGATGCGTGATGCCATCGAGGAGATGGAGGAGGTCCACGAGAACCTTCATAGGCTAAAACTGGAAATCCCAAAGCCAGGCTTCCATGATCTCCACCAGGGCTATCAAAAGCTCACCGTCGGGGTGTCCTTATGTTTCAGCACGCTGCTCTGTAAAGTGGCGAGGGTCGTAGTATTCTATCATGAGAAACCTAAGGATTAGGCTCATGTTTATGTATGTACTAAAAGCTTATGAGATTCATATTTTGTTAGAGCTAACTCTTAGTTAAATCTAGTATGCTTTAGACTTTTGTATTATCACTACCATTTTGTATCGATTTATATATATATATACAGACATTTTCGGCGGTTTTATACATTTTGTGTTCTATGGATGATTAATGAGATCTTGTTTACATGTTTGCTTATACAATGGATGATTTACATGTTCTGTATGCCTTTATATTTTATAAATATGTTATGTGTGTGCAATTTACCAATCTAGAATGAAGTTGGCCATCGAGTCAGCAACTGTATTCATGTCTCATGGAATGTCCAGGTATTAAATAGATTCAAAGGACCTTTCCAGAAGACAAACTCATCAGAAGAGACAGAGTAGGGTAGGGTCATGGATAGTGTAGACCCGGTTAAGATGAGAAACCACTAGTTGTGAATATAAATGGATGACAACATGGTTCATACCCAAGGAACGAGCATCGGTTAGGGTTCCAATGACTTCCTGATATTCTGCAGCGTTATTGGTCGCGTATCCTAGACAACTTCATCCTGAGCTGATAAGCTCACTGGTGGGAGAATAAAGTACCCAGGCTCCTGAAGCAAGGTTATGGGTATGCCGGTTGGCATCGTCCGCGAATCCATAGCACGTTTCCATCTACACATGCAGACAGAACATGGTATAAGTAGTGAAACAAGATCTAGACACACTAAAACAAAAGCGTCACACCACACAAAACACATGCCATTTACAGTATATACAAGATACCTATGCGTGAAAGACTCAGGCATAATATCTCTTTAGGTAGATCTTATTGCGGGGCTCACCCAAATATATCCCATCATAGTCATCTATTTCATAGGCTCCCTTCTCCAGAACATGTTTCACAATGTATGGTCCATTCTAGATGGACTGAAACTTACCTGCCCCCAACTTATCATTTTTTTGGTCGTATGTGAGGACCAAATCACCCCTGTTAAAGATACGAGGTTTAACTGACCTATCATATTGTGCTTTGATGCGTTTCTTGTGTGACTCATTGTCAAGAGTAGCATTGCGGCGGGTCTCGTCAAGTTTATCTAGGTGAAGGAAGTGTTCTTCCTCAGTAGTAGTGTTCGAAAGAAGTTCAACTGCGAGTTTGAGAGATGGAATCTCGCACTCTACAGGTAGGACGGCCTCCAATCCGTAAAGTAGTTGGAATGGTGTAAATTTGGTGGTAGTATTAACGGAGGTCCAATAAGCCCATGGTGTGGAAAAAAGCATGTTGTGCAAGTTTGATTTATGCATACCCACCATGTGTTGGATCATGGTTTTCAAGATCTCGTTAATGGCCTCTACTTGTCCATTGGAATGTGGGTAGTAAGGGGTTGATTTTTCATGGTGAAAAACCAGTCTGGTGCTCAATTCGTCAACCATATAGTTCTGGAAATGAGATACATGGTCAGTGACTATGGCTTATGGAACTTCAAACCATGAAATAACATGATTAAACATGAAGACTACGGCGATTTTGTCGTCTTCATTGTATGTAGGAATATCCTCGGCCCATTTAGTAAAGTAATCCATGGCTACGATGACGTAACCATGCCCCTCGGCCGAGGTAGGATTACAGTGCATGAAATCTATGCCCCATTTTGCAAAGAGGCCAATGGAAATAACCGAGTGTAAAAAGGCTGGGTGGGTGCGCTTTTTCGGTTAAAAATGCTAGCATGGGGGACATTTTTTAACGAACTCTATGCAATCCTTAAAGATGGATGGCTAGTAATATCCCGCATGTAGTATCTTATGGGTTGTAGCCACCCCAGAGAGATGACCTCCACAAGCCCCAGCGTGACAGTCATTCAAGACGTACTCAGCCTCTTCATGTGTCAGACAGCGTCGAAGAACAGAATCAATACCATGACGGTACAAGGTATCACTGATGATCAAGTAATACTTGGCATGGTGACGTATACGACGATGATCATCATGAGATAGTTGGGGGTTGAACTGTTGGGTTTGAAGATATAAGGTAATATCTCCATACCATGGGTCAGATGTGCTGATAAGGAACAACGACTCATATAGAAGAGAATCGTTGGGCTCAGATCCTAAATCAACACGGGGAAGATCGTAGATGAGCTCGGAAAACACCAAAGACTTTTTAGACTTGGCCTTCTCGAAGAGGAGATCAAATTCCTGGAGTATCACAATCTTGCGTGAATACTTGCCCCCGAGTACTTAACATTTCAAAACATGGTACATGGAGTTCGAGTCGGCGATAATGGTGGTGGTGCGGAGTAGTATGTAATGACGGAACTTTTGGACGGAAATGACTACCACGAGAACGAGCTTCTCGACATGTGAATAATGAGTTTCAGAGTCAATAAGACCCTTACTTAGGTAATAGATCACATGTTCCTGGGTGTTGTTGTCCTCCTGCACCAATACCATGGCGATCGTGGTGGCAGAAGCAGCAAGATAAAGGATGTAATCCTTATAGTAATTGATAGGTTGGAGCACAGGGGCATGCGTAATGGCATGTTTTATACTATCGAAGGATTGTTGCACTTGATCGTCCCAAATGAATGTGGCGTCCTTCTTGAGTAGTCTCATGTAGCCATGTGTCTTGCGAAATTACAGAAAAAACGTCGTAGGTAAGTTGCCTTCCCCTGCAAACTTTGAAGTTCCATAATGTCAGTAGGAGGTGGGAGAGAGAAAATGGCTTCCTGTAATGTTCCTTGTTAGGAATTTTATTAAAATTGCAATTTTCCACTTTTTTCCTTGGTTCGACCTTTGACTAGTTTCGATCTCTAGGTACCAAATTTGCCCCAAATGATCCCAAATCTTCTGAGAAGGTATATTAATGATATTAGAACATAAATATGTGTTTCAAGGATGCCTTTGTACCTTTAAAACACTTCTGCAAATACTCTTTCAATTCTGGTCAATGTAGGTAACTTTACTAGTGATTTCCCTTTGACTAGTATTGGTCTCTAGGTCTCGAATTGACTCCAAATGCCTTCAAATCTTCAAGGAAGGTTTATTAATGATATTAGGAATTGAATATGATGTTCAGGGATAACATATGGCCACCAAAAGACCTCTGCAAACTCTCTTAAGATTCTGGACCAAGTATGCAATTTTACGAGTAATTTGGGGTTCAAATCCCCCTAAGGTAAGTACTGAAAATGGATTCCCAAATGCCTCCAAACCCACTCAAATTTATGAAAAGAGGTAATTAATGTGTTAAGTATATTATTAAGGTCTCATATGCACCATTAATGGTTTATTACAACTGTTCTCACCCTCTCCCATTCAACTGCAAAAATCCCCAATTCGACCCTTGGGGAAATGGCACTATTTCTTCTCCCAATGCAATTAAACTGAGTAAAAATGCTTCAAATGCTCAAGTACAGTACATGAAACTTGTATAAGACATCCATGGCAGTATATTTATCACAAATATATCATATGTCATATGACAAATATTGGAGTCTATTTTTAGCCCTGACATGTCATATATGTCATATGTCAGCCTTCAGGTCTGATTTGTGTCATAGGTGTCATAGCATCTTCATCATTGTTGTCATAGAGCTAGGGAATCTTGCCCAAGTGTCTCACTAGCTCCAAATTGCCTCTTCCTCTTCCATGGGAGTTACTCTTCCTCTATATTTCGACCTTGGATGATTCATGCCATGAATAATACCTTTTGGACTCCCCCAAGTATGTTACCATTCACCTTGAATTCAAATTGGTGAGAGAATGATGCCAAGTGTAGTGGGGAAATCTAGCCATATGTGGGTCCCACTTCCTCCATGTGTCTTCATGATGAAATGCCACTTTGATTTTCACTTGCATATATTTATTTAGCTCCTTTATTAAATATTTATGCCATTCTAATGTTCAAACATCATTTATTATCCCCATTATTCCAAATCCCAAATCTTCCACCCCAAACCTAGGAAACTAGTAATTTTCCTCCTTGGCAATTATTTGACCTTTAGCATCAATTTGACAAACTCTAATGAATAGGGCCAATGTGATTAGGCCATTGTGACCCAATACCAAATTTGGGACATGACAAATCCTCCCTTCCCAATATTGCTTGTCCTCAAGCAATTTTAAACGTGGGTGTTGAAGAACCTACTTTCTGTATAATTCTTTGAAGTTGCCATTGAATTTCCCAACCTTGAGTCTTTGAGTTTCCATGAAGATTTTAGAGAGGAACCACCATGCTTGTTGCTGCACTACTCTGATTAAAATCACTTTATTAAGTGGGGAATCCATCTCCCATACTGCTTGCTTCCCCAAAAAATATGAAACCAATGAGATAAAAATAATTCTAGGGTCCCATTGCTTGTATTGCACCCCAACAATTAAGAGTGCTCTCCAACCCACACCATTAGATAAGAGGATTCCTGGATCCCATTTTCTTGAATGCATTCTTCCAAACATCATGAGTACCAAATATATATCATCAAAGTACATAACAACATAATGAAAATGTACATCAAGGATATGCTTCATCAAAGAGTCATGAAAGTGATTATACCTCCAAGCAAGTAGACCACCATTTTCCAAGTGCATACAAGCTTCAAGTGACCAATCAAATCTGCTCCAATGACATAGGTGAGGATCCCATGTCCTATAATGCTGCTCCAAAAGGATGTGATATGCATCAAAATATTCAGCCATGCATTCTTTCATCCAAGAAGTGAATGAAGAATCTCCACTAAAACATGAACCAAATAATGAGCAGATAAAACAAGGAGACTTCAAATGACTCAAAGAAGTCTCACCCATACATCCATGAATGTGAGAATCATAAAAATATAACAAAGTATGTGGCTGCCAACAAAAATGTTCTCCAATCATAAATCTATTCTCCCAAGTGTTGGATGAAGTTCCTCCAACATCAAATGAATCAAGTGTTGAGCAAGAAAAACCATGACTCTTCAAGTGACTCAAATGCATATCATAGGTGCATCCATGTAGATTTGCATCATCATAAAGTGACAAATAATGTTGCTGCAAATGTGAATAAGAGTGTGCTCCAACCATGTCATCATAAAAGGTAAATCTAGGAGTTCGATACTCCTCATGTGGCACCATCAAAAAGAACCCTTTCACCCATACTTCATTGAGACTAATACTTCAAAACATGGAATTGTAGGATGTAGGAGAATGTACTAACTCACCCAAATGATCAAAAAGTTCAGGAGTTTCATCATGGGAAGGATCCATGTGGGTAGTATCATGCAACTCCTTCAAAAGTGGGAAACCTTTGTCATAGATTGGTTCCAATGTAGAGGGATCATACTCTTCTTTAAAAATTGCATAAGCTTCATCAAGAGACAATTCAAGTTCCTCTTCCACCACATCAAGTGTTTGGATCTCTTCAAGTTCATCTTCAAACACATTAAGCACATTCAAATTCCCACATTTCTCATGATCCACCATGTCATGAGAATCCTCCAAACAATCTACCATTTGACAATCTGAAACATAGGAGGAAAAACAAGTATCTTGCAACTTTTCAAGAAGTTGCTCATTTTGAATTGTGAGCTTATGAATATCCTCATTATTCTTCAAGTCCGCATCATGTAACAATTCATTAATCTCAAACAAATGGTTTCTATCAAAAAGCAAAGACATGAAATTACCTTTGATGTGGCACATTGCTCTTTGAATCTTCTCCATGTCTTCAAGGAAGGATATTTCCTCGAATGAAGTAGCTCTCCAACAAGAATTTGACACCAATGCTTGAGTGTCATGGAGAATGATGAGGGACTCTTGGATCTTATTTTCATTCATCTTTAAGGACCCTTCAAGAAAATGAGGCTCTTGCAAATGAACCTCCTCATCTTCTTCAATTTTGCTTGGACCAACTTCATGAAGCTCAAGTGGTGATGGGGAAGTTGATCTTGGTTCTTCTTTAACTGCTACAAGGTCTTCATTATCATGCTTAATGAAACTTGTACTTGTAGAAACACTTTCAAAAGTGATCTCTATGTCACCAACATAGAGGTGTGAGCACCCATCAGTAGGTACTCCTTCATAGTTTAAGCATCCATCAGTAGATGCTATTTGGTTCATGTCTAAGCTAGAAGGTGTCTCGAAATGATCTTCCTTATTTTCAATAGAATCTTCTTCATGCTCTTGTGATGTCTCTTCCTTGTGCTCCTTAAAGCAAGCTGATGCATTTTTCTCCTTGTTTTCCTTAGGATCAATATATTTGGAATCTCTTCTTGAATAAATCTCAAAAGCTCTCCTCAAGGAGGACATCATTTCATGCACACATATATGATACTCGCTCCAAGGGTTTTTACAAGAAGGGCATAAACCTTTCTTCACTAACTCCACATATTCATTTTTGGGCCTATTTTCAAAAACATGTTCAGCATAGTACTCAAAATACATGGCATTTTGTGTATTTTTGCTAAAAGCAAGATATTCTTGATATTTTTGATATTGTTGGGGCAAGGTTTTATATTTTGGTCTCCATCTTTGGAACTCACTCATAGAATTATCCTTGGTTGGTGTGACACACTCATATTCATCAGGTTTAAAGTCATAAGAATAATCTTCATTTCTCTTGAAATTGTAAGAAGTGTTTCATGATGGCACCTCTTCCTCATACCATTCACATTCTGCTTCACATTGCTCATAAGCATCTGCATATTCCTCATAAGAATTGTACTCATAGGATTCATCATAATAGTAAGACATGGCTGCCAATTATTCTTGAATGTATGTACCTAATACACAGGTTCAAGGAACATGCTCTGATACCACTGTAATGTCCCTTGTTAGGAATTTTATTAAAATTGCAATTTTCCACTTTTTTCCTTGGTTCGACCTTTGACTAGTTTCGATCTCTAGGTCCCAAATTTGCCCCAAATGATCCCAAATATTCTGAGAAGGTATATGAATGATATTAGAACATAAATATGTGTTTTAGGGATTCCTTTGTACCTTTAAAACACTTCTACAAATACTCTTTCAATTCTGGTCAATGTAGGTAACTTTACTAGTGATTTCCCTTTGACTAGTATTGGTCTCTAGGTCTCGAATTGACTCCAAATGCCTTGAAATATTCAAGGAAGGTTTATGAATGATATTAGGAATTGAATATGATTTTCAGGGATAAAATATGGCCACCAAAAGACCTCTTCAAAATCTCTTAAGATTCTGGACCAAGTATGCAATTTTACGAGTAATTTGGGGTTCAAATCCCCCTAAGGTAAGTACTGAAAATGGCTTCCCAAATGCCTCCAAACCCACTCAAATTTATGAAAAGAGGTAAGTAATGTGTTAAGTATGTTATTAAGGTCTCATATGAACCATTAATGGTTTATTACAACTGTTCTCACCCTCTCCCATTCAACTGCAAAAATCCCCAATTCGACCCTTGGGGAAATGGCACTATTTCTTCTCCCAATGCAATTAAACTGAGTAAAAATGCTTCAAATGCTCAAGTACAGTAAATGAAACTTGTATAAGACATACATGGCAGTATATTTATCACAAATATATCAGATAATCATCCATTCATTCGAAATAATCATCAATACATTGGCTCACAACAAGGTAGTGGGGAAATGGCATTGTTCTTCCATTAAAAATGAGATTTATACATTTCTACTTGGAATTTCGACCTGAAACTTTTTGGAGATGAAGAACAGAGTATTTAATTCATATTAAAAATGAAATGGGGCATTAGAATCTCCCCCAAAGAGTACAATAGCTCACCAAAAACGCCCTCCCTCAAGGATCAAGAATATGCCATCAAAACTGGAAATGGTTGAAGGAGCGAGCTGCAATAGAAGAAACCATGAGCTGACCTGTAGCTTAAACCTACAAATAAATACTTCATTAAAGCTCCAAATGAAAGGTCTGAATGGCCTTTCCAATTGCCAACTTGGATGGGAATCTTTCACCCTCGAAATTGGCTAAGGCAAGAAACTAGTCTTCCACTAGCTCTCCCTCTACACAAATGCAATTGCAAATTCTACAAATGATCAAAAGCAGGTTTCATTCTTTGTTATTGACATTTATAAAGTTCTAATGTCCTCCATGGGTCGAATTCCTTCCAAGAGACTCATGCCAACTCAAGTTGGGAAGAGATTCCAAAGAACGCCACTTGTACAACAATTCCTAGTCTCCTACTTCCACCAAATCACATGTGGAAGCATCTTAGCTGCCCTAACACCCTTGAGCACCCTCTTGGAGTCTATTTTTAGCCCTGACATGTCATATATGTCATATGTCAGCCTTCAGGTCTGATTTGTGTCATAGGTGTCATAGCATCTTCATCATTGTTGTCATAGAGCTAGGGAATCTAGCCCAAGTGTCTCACTAGCTCCAAATTGCCTCTTCCTCTTCCATGGGAGTTACTCTTCCTCTATATTTAGACCTTGTATGATTCATGCCATGAATAATACCTTTTGGACTCCCCCAATTATGTTACCATTCACCTTGAATTCGAATTGGTGAGAGAATGATGCCAAGTGTAGTGGGGAAATCTAGCCATATGTGGGTCCCACTTCCTCCATGTGTCTTCATGATGAAATGCCACTTTGATTTTCACTTGTATATATTTATTTAGCTCCTTTATTAAATATTTATGCCATTCTAATGTTCAAACATCATTTATTATCCCCATTATTCCAAATCCCAAAGCTTCCACCCCAAACCTAGGAAACTAGTAATTTTCCTCCTTGGCAATTATTTGACCTTTAGCATCAATTTGACAAACTCTAATGAATAGGGCCAATGTGATTAGGCCATTGTGACCCAATACCAAATTTTGGACATGACACTTCCACCTTCAAGGGATCAATGTGGATCCCATCTCTTGAAACGATAAAACCTGGGAGGCGTCCAGAATCGAGACAGAAAATACACTTGTGAGGATTCAGACGAATGTTATATCGTTTGCATGTGAGGAAAAGGTGGAACTCACACTGCTGTGAATGAGCAGGAAGATCATCAAGATAAGGTTCCACAAAGTCCTTCACATCATGAAAAGCGTGCAACGTGGCCCACTGGAATTTGGCCCCAACATTTTTAAGGCCAAAAGGGAGATTCCGATAAGAAAACGTGCCCCAAGGGAAGATGAAAGTTGTCTTGTGCTGGTTAGCTAGGTGGCTCTCAATCTGGTTGTAACCAGAAAATCCATCCATGAACGAAAAGATGACACTTCTGGCACAATTTTCTATGATCTGATCAATAAAGGGAGTGGGGTAATTTTTGTTAGTACAAGCCCTGTTCAAATCCTGATAATCGACACAGAAACGAATGGTTCCCTGCTTCTTAGCCATGAGGACAACATTTTAGACCCATTCTATTAATGGAACATGGTAGATGAATCCAACATTCAAGAGATTTTCAATTTCTGCTTTGATTGCCACAGTTTTTCGAGGGTGTACCGGTCGTAACTTTTGGCGGACTGGTTTAGCGTCGGGATAGTTTTTAATTTCATGTGAAACAATAGCAAGGTCTATCCCAGGAATTTCCTCGTAGGTACAAGCAAACACGTCTCGAAATTGCTTGAATAAGGCCGTAAAAGTAGTGATCTCTTCAGGGGAACATTTCTGGCCTAAACGAATATGTTCCACCACATCAGGGGTAATCGAGATGTCAATTGGAGTGGTGGATTCAATATTCGCTAGGTTTCCCTTGGTGTTTGTATGACATGTGAGTATCGGGGACTGGGGGAAAGGGTAGACATCTGGTGTGAAAATGGTGGTGATGCTATTCTCTATAGAATCCAATGGGGGAAGGAAAGATGATAGATGGTGGAGGTCTTCCCACGGAGGGTCATTTGCACTCATAATTTCTATGATGGACTCATCAGAAGGAAAAGTCTGGAGCAGATGATCGGGTAAGGATGACATCTATTGTAGAGAACAGGATGTAGGGGCCACAACTAAGTGGTCCTCGGGTGTTGACTGGATAGCCTTATAAGTGAGTTCAGTGGGTGAAAGAGGCATGGTATCTCCAATCAGATGCATAGTGGCTTCATCAGGTACAAGCTATTGATCATTAGAGTTAGGAAAAGATTAAATCGAGGAGGAGATCATATTCACCATGGAAACATGATTAGGGGGATCCGAGGTTGGAAAGATGCCCATAAGAGATGAATATTTTATGAGGAAAACCCCCATGCTCTCATATAGTTGAGAATATTGTCTGAGTATTGGGACATTATCGCTAGGATGAGTGGCAGTGTCTGGTGTACAGAATTCCAGTTGGTTGACAGTGACAATTCGGCCTTGGTGGGGGAATTGCACTATACGGAAGACAGATAGCGCGACCGTAGTCATGGCATAAAACCAATTACAACCAAGTAAGAGATTATAATCTAAAGGGGCTGTGACTACACCCACGTTAATGGTTTTGGTCTTACCCCCCAACTCGACTGCTAAGGCTTGTAATAGCCCATGGGTTTGAAATCCACGACCGTCGAATGCTTTCAAGGTGTTGGGAGAATGGTTCAATTTAGGAGAACCAATGGCTCTCCAGCAAGATAGCGACATGACTGAGGTAGAATCCCCTTCGCCTATTACAGTAGGATGGACTGTCTTCCCAGCAACATTTGTAGCAACTTGAAATTCCAGTTGGTGGGAAAGCCTCGATTTAAAGTACTCAAGTCGAAACATGATTGTGTTCGACGAATCCATACCTATCACGCCAATAGAAGCAAGAAGAGTCTTGCATTGGTTGGGACAATTCTGCAAGACCTCTAACGTCGGCATGGCACAAGGATCTTGCACCAAGTTCTCTACAATATTGTAGTTCTGAGCTGCCCAAGCATTGGGATTGAAAACTGCTTTTCGAATCATGCTCTTAGGCGGACGCAATACTGACTCTAAAGAAGGATTCTCAATGGTGAGGGAGGCTTGCGGTATGGTAACATCGGGCATAGAAGTGGAATATTTTTCAGAATTACTTCCAACGGGTTCCTTCGGAGGGACTGAGTCATATGAACGCGATCGCATGTTCAAGTTAACCATCTCACTACGCATTATGAGAACATGCACGGTAGAGGATTCCTCTCCATGTGAAGGAGAAGTTTGAGCGATTAGTTGTTGGTTCTGAGTGGGGAAGGGATCATTGAGAACTGCGGGAGTGGGGTTTCCCTTGAGAAACTTTTGCACTTCATCTCGTTTGGGACATTCCTTTAAGAAATGGTCGCCACCACACAGTAAATAAGGATACTCCAACTTCCTCTTCTGTTTGGTGTCTTCAGGGGTGGTCTTTGGCTCCTGCTGGTTAGAATGTTTCTTGGGTTTACCTTTATTTTTCTTCTTACTACCGGATTTTTGAGGTGAAGCTGATTGAACAAAATTCACTTCTTCGGTGGAGGGAGGAGTGGATGACTTGGTGGTGCTATTGCCAACCTGTGGTGGGGATGTGGAAGAAACCTGGGGGTTTGATGGTCCACCAATTTGAGTAGGAGTCTGGGAGGTAAGGGAACCAATAATTCCATCGTCCTAAGGTCCCTTGGGTTGTTTTGCAGGGTCATACGTAGGGCGAGGTGCATTAGGAACAATTTCATACAACGTACCAGATAAGGCATAGACCAGGTCTAAGTAATGGGAATGGGAAATAGCCTATTCCTCGGTGATGGCCCCTACCATGGCCACGTCTCGAGCTATGATAGGAAAAAGAGACTTCATGAACCAGTCAACTAAGAGTTGGTCTAGAATGGGAGCCTTAATGAGATGTCATCTTCGCCGCCACTCATGGATATGATCTGAGATATGAGTTGTGGTATTCTGGAGAAGAGAGGTCAATAAATCCGTACTAGACTCATAGCGAATGGGTGACTAGAAATGGGTCAAAAAGGACATAGCAACAGAACGAAAATATGGAAAAGAGTTGGGTGGTAATTCAATATACCACTTGGCAGCTAGGTCGGTGAGAGTCCGTTGGAATAACCTAAGACAGATCGAGTCATCCATCAAGGAGTTGGATGAACACCATAAATGGTATGTCATCACATATTTTTTGGATCCTTACCAGGTTTTCCATCAAATTTGGGAATATCAGACGATAGTTTAACCGGAATTGGTGTCCAATTGTATACGTGGAAGATGGGGTCATTAGTCAGATGAGAGAGGTCAGGTAGGTCCAAAGTGGCCAAGAAAGGAAGCTATTGATTCGGCTGCAGGTACTGATAGTACTGATATGGCATATATGGACCTGTGGGACCTTGAATCAGCTAGTTGTAGGGTGTTCCCAAATGAAACTGGCTGTAAGGGGGGTGTGCTTCCTGGACCATATGTAGGTTCGTCGCCATAATAGGGTGGTCCATTACCATAAGGTGAAGGTCCGCCACCGCCACCAAGAGGGGGTGGGCCTCCTCCAAATGGTGGGGGTTCGTCGCCACCGCCGAGATAAGGTGGTCCTCCACCGCCTCCACTGGGAGGGGGTGGTGCTCCACCTCCTCTGCCAAAAGGGTGGGGGCCTCCACCACCTCCGTCGGAAGGGTAGCGGCCTCCACCACCTTCGTCGGAAGGGTGGGGGCCTCTTTCACCACATCCACCAAAATAGGGTGGTCCCCCACCACCTCCTCCAGATTAGGGTAGTCCTCCACCATAAGGTGAGGGTCCTCCGCCACCGAGAGGGGTTGCTCCTCCACCTCCGCTAGCCGGGGAGTTCCTCCGCCTCCTCCACCAGAGTGAGGTGGGCCATTGTTTCCAGAATGAGGTGGCCCTCCACCAGAAGGTATAGGTCTGCCTCATCTAGAATTATATGAGGGCCCATCGCCTCCAGAGGGAGGTGGAGGGGGACTAAACGGGGGTGGACGTGGTACTTGAGGGACAGTTGGTGGGGGTCCATTTTTTAAAACATTTTAGTGCCCCCATAGAGTGTATGGATTGTCGGGATAAGTTATCTTGTAGAGTGCGTTTCTGGGATTGAATTGTCCCGACACAGGGTTAAGATAACCTATATACGCTTGACTCCATGGTGGTTGAGTTGAATTGGATGGTCCCCCAATATGAGATAAATCCACGGTGGATCCTACAACGGGTAAGGAAGTTCCAACGGAATGACCAATAGGAAATCCTCCACTCATATTATGGTTAGGAAGCAGGGGTTTCCCCCCAGTAACAACATACTGACCACTAATCAATGGTTGACCCATAATAGGTTGTTGATTACTTGCTACGGGATGAACATTACTCAGAAGAAAATTAGGGGGTAAAGAGTATCCTCCTCATGAGTTTTGGGGTGGTGGAGGGGTGGGTAATGTTCCTGTAGTAGTAAGAGGGGTGTTGGACTATTGTCTTTCAATAGATTGAGTCATTTGGAGTATACAACCGGTCTCTTGTCTAAGGGGTGTACTTGCAGGAAATGAGGGTTGACCAGGTTCATAAGTGGTCATGTTGTGGATGGATGGTTTCGGTGAATCATAAGATAATGAACGAATCGGGATATGTCAATATGTGGGTACCTTTGTGTCTTCAACCCTTCGTAAGAGACTTTGTCTTCGAAATTCATCTCCCATGGCATGTAATCTATCCAAGCAATTACGAAAGAGTACGAGAAGAACATCAGGAGTAGCCCAACTGGCTGGGGGTGAAATGGCAAGATGAGCCACTTGTTGACCTAGAGATGTTTCCCAAAAGGATGTAGTTGGACCAAAAGTAGTGGATACAGGGTCATCTTGGGATGGATTTAACCATTCTAAAGATCCAGGCTCTCCCGATAGGGTGCAACGGAGAGATGTGTCTTGTGAAGTGGGAGTTTCCACCTCTTCGCCCCTTGAGGGGTTGGAGGTTGGTGAGTCTAGAGAAAACATATGTGCTCCTGACTCCATAGTAGGGTTTTCTACTTCAAGTGACACGATCGTGACGTGTGGGTCCATTCTTACACTTGAAATACCTCTTGATTAAGGGGATATTCGGGTGGTAAGTTAAAAATTATGTGAGACCTTCTCCAAGGAAATTCAGTCAGAGTGACTGAACCAAAATTTCTCCTATGTGTATTCTAAACAAAAGAAAAGCAGTCTAGAAAAATCTACACAAACTAAGGCCACAAGCAAACTTATGTGATAGGTATGGATTCAAAAGTATGGAACCTCATGAGATTGTCAAGGCTTCGTAACTCGCGATATACTCCATGGTCCAATAGTTATATTTGGCCCAATATTTCAGAGCACTAACCAGGGAGGATTAGGACTGTACCCCTAACGAAATAACCCGACTACTTGATAGTATGTGCGTAGTATCTCCCCGAGTGTTTTTCTTAGTGTATTTCTTTGCCAATATGGCCAAATGGTTAGCTCAGTTGGTTTCAGGAATCCTAAGGGTGTCTCCCAATATACACAAGGTACGTGGGAGCTCAAATCCATAGTGGTGTTGTCTAATGCACAATTGTATAGCAAGAGCCTTCTGATATACTACAGAGTATGTGAAACACCTTTCGATATACGCCAAGTATGTGAAGTGCCTTTCGATATACCCTAAGGTACGTGAAAGAGCCTTCGATATACCAGTTGGAACGTGAAAGAGATTCAATATACAGGTTGGTACGTGGAAGAACTACAATACCCCCAGAATGCAGTGCAGAAAAATAACGACAGCTACCACGTTTTATGACACCGGAACATGTCTCTAACTTAACACACAAGTTACTAAATATTTTACCCTATTTCTATCGTTAATTTTATCTGGACGGTTAGGTGAATGCATGAGGTGAGTACATAAACATAAGCATAATGCAAGCCCTAACTACATGAAGAAATGCACTTTTTCTTTTTATGAAATCTGTGTACGGGAAGGAGAAATATTTTTCCAAGTGTTTTTACCAAAACAACAAATTTCAACAAAATCCCAAATCTACCAAAAATGACAATGAAAGTAATCTTTTCCTTTTTTCAAGCAAAACATGAAAATCAACAAACATCAAATCCAAATCAAAGCATTTTCTTTTTGTCTTTTTAGCTAGAATGAAACTAAGTGATGAAAAGGGAGAATTTCTACTTAGAGCACGCTAACTCTTCAATTTTCACTATGATAGCCTAAAAGCATGAAAACCAAAAATGCACATAACTCCTTCAATCATGGAAATACTTTTGCAAAAATTTGACTTCACTTGGAAATATTTTTCAAGAAAATGAATGGCTCATAACTCGTGAAAAACACAAACAATTAACTTATTTTCAAACTTTCCAAAAGATCAATGATTAATGAATTACAATGCATGAGACAACTTTTACAGCAATTCTCCAATAACTTGAAAAATGGTAAAAATGAAGCACTTTTTGATTTTCCAATGAATGCACCAAGACAACACTTGATAATAGTAATGCTTTTAAATTTAAATGGCTGAAAATAAGAGACTACTTGCAGCACTTTAATCCCTCAGAAATTCTCAATAAAATGACAAGCACTCCAATAAACTAAAAACACACAAGACACTCAAAATCAACCAGATGCAAGCAAAACTGAATGATGTGTGCAGAAAGAGGTCTGGAATCAGATCTAATACAATGAACATATTAAGTGAGGAGAGGAGGGAATGCAATGTCAAGCAAATGAATGTGGGGGATTCTAAAGTGTCCACCACTACCAAATCTCAAACTTGTCCAAAATGGAACCCAAAACCAATCCAAACAGGTCCAAAGACTATCAATGCAAGATCAAAAGATCTCTGACTGGAAAGTGTAGTACAGAGAGGTATGCAAATAAAAACAAACTCAAAAAGTTGGAGAGGGGATGACCCAAGCACTAGGATTGACTTCTCGGTGCAGCCTGTGGTTAGGCTCAGAGCGCCCGGCGCAGGTGATAAGTATATGGTTTGCGCCAGCAGTGCAAGATACAGATCTAAGATAAGCACCGGAGGCACAGATTGCAGGGAAGCAGAATGCACCCATGAGGGTATGATGCTCTAGCTATATTGCCTAGGTGCATCGAGAGAAATCCCAATGCAAGGATGAAAAGATCTCCAAGAATGTGTAACTAAAAGGTTTGATGATTATACACATAGACTCAAAGGAAGTCAACAGGCTCTTCAAAAAGAAGATCTAGTGGCGAAAAAGGCTTAGGAGGCAAATGAAATGGCTCACAAAGAAATCAAAGAAGATGACATTCAAATTGAAAACTTAAAACAATGTACGTTTCCCCAGTATGGTCGCCAAATTTGTTACCAGACAATCTACTGAAAGCGGACTTAAGGCATGATCTCCCTAGTTCAATGCGAATCTAGAAAAAATCAGACATAATACAAATCTACCTTCCTAGATCAAATTAGAGATTAAGTGATGTAAAAATATTACTTTTCATATCTGTAAATATTTTCCTCCTTATCGCTCCAGGCTCCACGGTTGTCAGATTCGTAGCTACAATACCTGTCAGAACATGCAAGAGACAAACAAGTAGTAATAGTACATCTACACAATAATGGATCTAAGTAAACGATTAAGGAAGTAAACTATAAATATAAATTAACAACAAGACATTTATGGAAAGAGTTTTGTATTACTGCATAAAAGTGGGAATACAAAGAAGAGAGAGGATTACAACCAAGCCCTAATATTGAAATCTTCCTCCAACAAGCCAAGCCAATGCCTCTAAGGAGAAATGGGTGCCTCCAAGAGATGAATGATGATCTCCTAAGCTTATTCCACCATCATATGGATGCAGTAGCATTCCTCCTCTTGGAATGGAGAGGAGATTCATATATATATGACTAGGAGGATAGAATAGGTTGATAAATAGTGGGAGAGGACTAAGGGATCCTCCCAAGTGGTTAGGTAACCGAAGGCTAGCTCACCTACAATCTAGGGATAGAGATCCAAGTCATACACCTTTGAGAAATCGCTCGAAGATTCCCTTTATCCACATTAACTAACATTGGCACAACTGGTATTAGGACAAACTATGCCTGATAGGGATGGCACATGCTGTACAAAGGTAACATGAGCCGACGGTGTAAGCTAGTAGGTTACCACCTTTGCCTGACCTATTTGGGCGCAAGTTAGTAGGGAGCAACCTACACCGACCCAACTAGATCCTATGGAAAGGGGTCAGCAACTTCTCCAGTTGGACTTCCTAGTCATCGAAACCTCAAGGATGTTTGCATTGAGTCTTATGATGGCAAGATTTTAGGTGTAACACTAATTTTTTGGTCATATTTATCCTTAACGTTCTTCTAACAACATCCATAGACCTAGATTTTAAGAATGATAAAAATAATTTGCACTTATCCCCATCACATTTAGAATAAAAAACGTTATCAAGTATTTGTCGAGTTTGATAAGAAATAGCACGTTTAGACAATGCACCTTCAAGTGAACTAATGAGAGTTTCATCAACCTATATACGTTTCGGATTTCTTCAGCGTGCAATTGCTAATGGAGGTAAGGGTGTTGGAACTGGAGCATGTACAACATCACAAGGACACTCTGACGTTTCAATATGAGCCTCTTGTATTTCATTATATTGTTGGTAGTTGGATGTGAGAAATTGGAATTTCTCTTGGATGGTCTCCATAATATTTTCTTAGATTCCATTTTAAATCCTTCATTCAATGCCTCTCTAAAGTCGTCGCTTGTATAACCACTACCCAACAAGTCATTCTCTACCATATTCTGAGGTTGACTTGATGGGGGAATTTAAACATCCCCCAATGAGCACCTACGTCTTACTTCTTGACTAGTGCCATGGGGTGCTTGTTCATCAAATGTTGTTGAAATTGAGGTCCCCTCTAGTGAATTTTTCCATTTTTCTTGAGGTGGATGGGTAGGAACGACTGTGACATCATCTACGGTTGGAATTGGATGAGTTTCCATGGAATTCCTTCGATTTCACATGTCCAATATTTTATTTTATCTAACTTCTTCCATGGTTTCTTGAGGATTCTCTTTCCTTGCCGATTTCCTTTTTCGATTGCGTGAATTCCTCATGACCACAATGAGCAACACTAAGAAAATAGATTATAGAGGTGTGCTCAACTATTCAAATATCCAAATTCTTTCTCAATTGTGAATATAGGTTCTTCAAGCTTGCTCAATTTTGAATATAGATACTTCCTCAATTGTGAATATAGATTCCTCAATTTTTCTCAAATGTGAAAGTAACTTCTACCTCACTTGTGAATATAGAAAATTCTTCATTTGTGAATATATATTCATCAAGCTTGCTCAATAGTGAATGTAGAATGCTGCGAATGTTTAATTAATATCATTATATATAAATTAATAGATTATTAGGTTACTAGTGAAAGGGCATAATCCTTCACTATGCTTCCTCAAAGCCCTATAAAGGAAATCTTATTGTAATTTTATAATCATCATCAAATATATTATTTTTATTTATTATTCAATATGAGAGTCAGATTCGACTATTAACATCCAACCGAATACAGTTGCTGCATCTAACCGGACACAGTTGCTGCATAGAATCCTCAATTCCCAATGCTAACTGTAGAATCGTCTTCAAGCTTGTTGATTGTGAACATAGAGTGTCAAGCTTAATCAATTCCCTTGAATGTTGATTGTGAACATAGAGTTTGAATTTTTTTTTGCAGCGTTGTAGGGGAGACGGAGAGACAAAACAAAAAATTTTAGGTATGAAATATGCAGAGTATTCTGCTGAATTTTTTACAAAAACAAAATGCGCTAGCGTTATGGACACACAAAATGCGCACGCATTTCTTTAATGTTAAAAAAATACTAGTCATTTAATATGTTTGGAGCATGGCTAAATAACGCCTAGTGGTAAAAAACGCGCAAGCATTTCTTCATCCAAAAACGCGCTAGCGTTATGGTAATCATCAAAACCTTATTTAATAGTTTATTTAATAGTTTCTATGGGTTAGGAGGTTAAATAGGGGTTTGGTGTTAGGGGCTTATGGGTTAGATATGGGGGGTGGTTAGTGGTATTGGAAGGGGGATTAGGAGAGAGCGAGAGGTGGGGGAGTAGGAGAAAGAGAGAGAGAGAAGGGGGGGGGGGGTTAGTTAGGGGTAAGGGGCTAGGAGGGGGGTTAGTGAGGGGTAGAGAGATAGAGAGTGAGAGAGGGGGTTAGTAATGGTTAGGGGGGGGAGGAGGGGGAGAGAGAGAGAGAGAGGAGAGGGTGTTATTTGTAGGGAGTGAGAAAGTGAGATGGGAGGTGTGGTTAGAGGTAGGTGGAGGTGTAGAGAAGAGAGAGAGACTGTGAGATCCCAGGTTTGTAAGGGATAGGGAGATGAGGGGAGAGAGATAGAGAGGAGGGGGTTTTGGGATAGGGAGAGTAGCAAAGAGATAGAAAGAGTAGGATGGTTAGGGATGGGAGAGAGGTTAGGGAGAGGGAGAGGGGGGTTTAGAGAGAGAGAGAGAGAGAGGTGTAGAAGTAGGGAAGAGAGAGTGAGAGAGGGGGGGGTTAGATAGGGGTAAGGGGATAGGAGGGGGGTTAGTGAGGGGGAGAGAGAGAGAGTGAGTGAGAGAGGGGGTTAGTAATGGTTATGGGGGAATAACAGGGAGAGAGAGAGAGAGATAGAGAGAGAGAGAGGGGAGAGGGTGTTAGATGTAGGGAGTGAGAAAGAGACATGGGAGGTGTGGTTAGAGGTAGGTGGAGGTGTAGGGAAGAGAGAGATATTGAGAGAGCTCATGTTAGTAAGGTCTAAGGAGAGGAGGGGGGAGAGATATAGAGGAGGGGTTTTGGGATTGGGGGATTAGCAGAGAAATAAAAAGAGTAGGATGGTTAGGTATGGGGGAGAGGTTAGGGAGAGGGAGAGGGGGTTTAGAGAGAGAGAGAGGTGTAGAAGCAGGGAAGAGAGAATGAGAGAGGGGGGGTTAGTTACGGGTAAGGGGATAGGAGGGGGGTTAACAAGGGGTAGAGACAGAGAGAGAGAGGGTTATGTCAAATTGCCCACATAAGATCCAAAGAGATGATGTAAACCTCACAATGAAAGAATTTAGGAATAAAAGAAGAAGAGACAAGCAATAGAACTTAGATCTAAAGAAACTCTGATTGAGGCAGAATAATTACACATGTTACTATTAACAGAATAATGAACTGGTAAATATACAATGCTGAGTATGAGGATTTGAATTCACTAGGAGGAATTTGAATTGGCCTTCATGCAAAGATCCATAATCAGTGGAGAGTCATCAATGCCTAACTAGGAGTCCACCTTCTCATCAGTGAAGTCATCAATGCACAAGTAATGATCAACGGGGAGTCAAACTGAGTCTAACTGAATGTGGTTGGTGTAACTGGCACATGGAAGCACTAATATAGTGAAGGAGGCTCAGTGGAGGGCGCCATAGGAGTTAACTGGAGTCAGAATGGTCAATCTAGTCTCACTGGAGGTCCAACAGAGTGATAAACTCAGTAAAGAGTCAGTTAAGCCTTAAATCAAGGGAAGAACTAAAGATAACTCAATATAACTGAATATAACTGGACTGGTAGGTGAAGAAGGTGCCCTTGTCATGCAGTGAAGCAAAGGAGGGCACATTAGTCACTGGGAGGCCTAGAAATGATCTGAAAGAAGCTCCGGGGACTAGTTTGTTGAGGACTAGGTGCTGGAACTGATGACCTAGAATGCATGCAAAATGCGTGCAAACCCTAATTGCATGCAAACCCTAATTTTGCATGCATGACTGAAAATGAAAATGATTGGAAAGCTAGTAGGACTAGGATGGAGTATAGGAATATCCTAATAGGTTAGTAATGGTTAGGGGGGAGAGGAGGGAGAGAGAGAGAGAGAGAGAGAGGAGAGGGTGTTAGTTGTAGGGAGTGAGAAAGAGAGATGGGAGGTGTGGTTAGAGGTAGGTGGAGGTGTAGGGAACAGAGAGAGACTAAGAGAGTTTGGGTTAGTTAGGTCTAGGGAGAGGAGGGGAGAGAGATAGAGAGGAGAGGGTTTTGGGCTAGGGGGGAGTAGCAGAGAGATAGAAAGAGTAGGATGGTTAGGGAAGGGTGAGAGGTTAGGGAGATGGAGAAGGGGTTTAGAGAGAGATAAAGAGAGAGAGAGAGAGAGAGAGAGGTGTAAAAGCAGGGAAGAGAGAGTGAGAGAGGGGGGTTTAGTTAGGGGTAAGGGGATAGGAGGGGGGTTAATGAGGGGAGAGAGAGAGAGAGAGAGAGAGAGAGAGAGAGAGAGAGAGAGGTTAGTAATGGTTAGGGGGGGAGAGGAGGGAGAGAGAGAGAGAGAGAGAGAGAAAGGAGAGGGTGTTATTTGTAGGGAGTGAGAAAGAGATATGGTAAGTGTGGTTAGAGGTAGGTGGAGGTGTAGGGAAGAGAGAGAGAGACTGAGAGAGCTTGAATTAGTAAAAGCTAGGGAGAGGAGGGGAGAGAGATAGAGAGGAGGGGGTTTGGGGATAGGGGGCATAGCAGAGAGATAGAAAGAGTAGGATGGTTAGGGATGGGTGAGAGGTTAGGGAGAGGGAGAGGGGGTTTAGAGAGAGAGAGAGAGAGGTGTAGAAGTAAGGAAGAGAGATTGAGCGAGGGAGGTTAGTTAGGGGTAAGGGGCTAGGAGGGGGGTTAGCGAGGGGAGAGAGAGAGAGAGACTGAGAGACATCGACCTCTACATGCTATAAAAATCCAAGTTGAAATAAATGCATTAAGACCTTCAAAGGCTTCACCCACATTTGACCTACTGTTCTCGAGGTTTCATCACTTACATAATTTAAAAAAAAAATTAAAAATTAAACATTTAATTTTGGAAAAATAGTGTTGCACTAGTGCTACGGGTTCTATACATGTCTACCAATTTTTGTAGCCCGAAACGATCATTTAGGCATCGAAGGGATGCACCCACAAAAACATATACCTTATCATTTGCCAAAGAAAAGAAAAAGTAATTGTTAGAAAAAATGAAATTTGACATAGTTATGTAAATTTTCAATACTTAAAATTTATATATTCAGAAACATGACTCAATTTCCTACATTTCATATTTTTTACTTGATGCAATATATCTTGTGTAAGTATCTCAAAAAAACCAAGTAAGTTGAGGGATGCCTGATTTTTCAGTTTTCTATTGCATCTAACGTGCCAAAAGTGACCCTCATTAGCTTGGAGATGCCCTTGTACCTCCCATTACTAAAAATTTTCATAGAACCATTCATATTATCTAAAACATAGTACATTACTATGTAAGTTTCTCAATTCCCCAATCAAAAGTTAGCCATACATTAAGCAAGTGCTACTTGTTCATTTCCAAATCAAATGTGATGCTCAACCAAGTGAAAATAACTCAAATCATAACAAAAAATTAGTAAGCCACCATAGTCTCAACAAGGAGAAATTTAAGGATGCATATATATGCAAGTAACATTTCCCTTGGTGCTTGCCTCCAATTTTATAGCCTTCTCTTCTATGTAGGGAAAATTTTAGGGTGAAATTTAGCCCATGGTAATTTTTGAGGTTTTTTTCCAAACATTATTTTCCATTTTCCATTTTTTCTAATATGATTCACCCAAATTAAATAGGATTAAATTGTTTAGTCTAACAATTACCAAAATTATCCAAACACTATATAAAACCCTTAGAATTTGATTTTTTTTTAAATATCACCAAACATTTTATGGTTGGAAATTTGATAATTAGTAAGATTTTCCAAAGTTTCTACACTTCAATAAAATTTTGGATCCTTAAACTTTGCAGAGGTAGGAGTGGATTCATGCAATTTATCAAAATTGGGAGAAATAACAATCTGTGTTTACCATTTTCTTTGAGGGGTTGTTTGGTCACAAGGGGTATGGTATTAGCATGGTTTTCAAAATGCGATGAAGAATTGAATATAGAAGTACTAGTGGAATAGAGTGTAGGGTTTGGTTTCTCGGGCTTAGGTATCCCCCAACCTGTGAATCTCTCATAAGGTGGATCAAGGTTCACCTCCCAACCTTCATTAGCGTGCTTGAGAACATTGGAGATGCTAGGGTGTGGGCATAGCAGTGGTTGGGGTGGTATTGAAGGCTATTGGACCACTTTCCAACCCAAGAATAGATGAAAATTTTAAGCAATTTGGTTAAAATCATTAATATCGACATCGAAATGCATAGAAAACCTTATCGTTTTCCTCCTTCCTTCTTTCAATGTGGCATTTGGTGTACTATTTTTCCCCTTCTCGAATCCCTACTAAATAAACTCATCTAGCATCGAAAAGAGAAACATTTATATTCCATTTACCTGCATGAACATTAGAAATTGAAAACAAGCATGACGACAACTATGCATACATATCATCAAATATCAATTAATTAGGGATTTACATGGAGAAGGACTAGATAATGGTGGGTGTTTTTTATTATTTGAAAGGAGTACAGTGGCATTCAAAACCACTTTGTGCAATTTCATATTATAATATTCATAATGTTGTGTGATATTTGGTGAAGGTTTATGCTACTAATCACAAAGATAACCATAGCGATCATTAGCCATCATTATTCATAAACCAAATAATTGTAATCATAACGTTCATTGGGTTTCACTTTCAACATTGTGTTTCCTTGAAAAAACATTGGTCTTTATGATGCTGATTGTTGACCTGATTTTCAACTAAACATTAACAAATTTTTTCACTTATCAACACATAGTTTAATGGGTGACAAGGATCCCTTTTTCTTAGTTTTGTTGAGGAAGTGTCTCAATTTTACTATTTTTCTTATCCATAGTTTAACGGTAATTAGAAAAGGTTTGTAATGCCTCTTGGTCAAGGGATGATATGCATTGTTTAGAAGATTAGATATATGACATAGTTTAGAATACTATATTAAATAGCTTTCACTATAAAAAACATCCTTTGTAATTCTTAGTGAAAGGATAGGAAGAAATGAATATTTTGATTTCATCTCGTAAATATAAAATATAAAAATCTTTTTAATCGAAAAACAATCCATGCAATTCCAAACTTGAGTAAATATCTTCAAGTTGTTATAACAACATAATCATTTAAGTACATATACACATGGATGCTTAAGAGGTTTGAGAGGGGCTTTAAAATAATTGAACTTTATATATAAAAAAGGTTTCAAAATATTACATTCTCAAGGATTTAACTCAAAATTATAAAAAAAAAATTTAATTCAAAATTTTAAGAAACAAATTATAAAAAAAGTTCACACATTCATTAATGAGAATTGAAATTCACTCCCTCTTATTAGTAAGGAGTAGACCCCTTATACAATACATATTAGGAAAATCCTAGAAGCATAAACAATGAGTATAGATTAGTCAAGACCATGTTTTTATGGTTATAATACAATGAAAACAAAATGGAAAAAGGGCTAATCATGAAAACTACAAGGAAAAGGACTAAGTTAGAAGGAAAAGGAAATGGAGCAAGGGAAATTTCAAATGGCCTACTTACTAAAAATATGAAATCAAGCTACTCTTATGGTTTAAACTTCAATCAATAATTAAAAGTTAAAATGGTGAAGTCGTTGATGATGATTGAGCTAGCATTAATATGTGCATAAAGGAGATTTAATGTGATTTTCTCTTTCACATTTAGTGTGACAATTTCCTTTTCAATACTATGTAAAGTGGAAAAATGTTTAATAATTGACACTTGTCTTTGTTCACAACTAACTTACTCAACCATTTCTTTATTTGGGATTTTGAAATTTGAGTCACTATTGAACTAGTATTCCAAATTATTTTATTTGACATCTATGTGACCTCAAGTTCTTCAATAAAACATACTTTATCTTTATAAAACATATTTTATCTTTATAAAATAAATCTATAATCTCTAACTTTGAAAAAACCTTACACCTTTTTATCTTCAATAACATCTAAATAATACTAATCCTACCAATAATTCATAAACTTTAGCTTCTTAAATGAAATATTGTACCTTGTTATAACTTAAGAGTAACTAAATCTTTTAATGTCCTCGTCTTACTAGCAAAGGAAATGGATATGTCTAATACATCACACAATTCTATTAAAATTTTCATCTTGTTCTCGACATTGTTGGTTATAATTTTTATAAGTAAATAAGATATTAAAAATGTTTTAAAATTTATATCTAATGTTTTTATAAATTATCTAATTTAATATATTATTATAAAATTTCTATTATTATTATTTAGTATAATTGAATTTTTTTTCCCTCTAAAAAAAGCATATTATTGTTATTCAATAGTGAATCAAATAGTACATGATTTCAACATTCAAATGTTGTCTTCCCAAGCTCTTCTCATGATCAAAAAGTTTTGATAATCCCCCAAAAACAAAAACAAATTAGTTATAAAATATATGAGCCAAATAGTAAGACCAAGAGTGACTAATCAAGAAAATACAAAGTGCCAAAATCAGCCAAACTGGTCCTCACAATTGAACATAATAATATTTAAATATTTAAAATACTTATTATTATTATTATTATTTTATTTTTGAAATAGAATAATGCAATTTAATTCATAAAAATCCAGCTAAGTGGTCAAATTCTTTGCACTTAATCTTGTAATAAAACACCCAAATTAAACATCTATAGAGATTCCCATTGTTCTCCTATATGTAAGGGAAGAAGTATTATAACTCCTATATAACTGAACCCTGAACCATAAACGGGATAAGAGAAAACGAATCTAAAATGAGTTAGAAGCATTAAGAAGAAGCGAGAGAAACATCAAACAATTAACTTATGGAACTAGAAAGTAGCCGCAGTAACACTATTGTACTGCAAACCCTAAAAGTTATCGTTGCCTGCACCTCCAATCCTTTCTATTCCTCCGTCTACTCTAAGAAACAACAGAATTATTGCTTGCGATTCCTTCTTCCTGCTTGCTCGACGTGTCTCCCTTTACAGGTACTTCCCTACGGATCCTTCCTACAAAAATAGAATTGAAGTATATCTTATTTAACAATAATATCTATCATGATCAATCAGAGGAGCACACTATATACATCCTGCTTTCTTTTACCTGCAAAATATTCCAGCTCCCTTGCATGTTTCCATCTTTTGCTGGGCATCCGAGAGTAGTCCTCCCATTCTGCATCTGTAAATAGAATTATGCAATCCTCTAAGTATTTTGGTGCAGTTCTTTTCCTCATTGATCTTCTTAGATCATAAACAATTTCTCCCAACTCACGCTCTGATGGTCTATGATGCAATTCTCCCATTCCATTATCATTCTCATGATCAACAAGCTCTTCAGCCTGTAAGGGTTGGGTCCTCACATCCATGTTACTGCTTCCCACTGAACTAGCAAAAGCACTATCCATGTTACTGCTTCCCACTGAACTAGAAAAAGCACTATCCATGCTACTGCTTCCCACTGAACTAGAAAAAGCACTATCCATGCTACTGCTTCCCACTGAACTAGCAAAAGCACTATCCATGTTACCGCTTCCCACTGAACTAGCAAAAGCACTATCAAGCCTGCAATACAACATCGAACATCAATGTAAGTGACAACATATGAAAATATTGATATATAAGGCATGGCGTGAGGGAAGCTTGGACATGAATGCGTACTTGGCGTTCTGCTTTCCTTTGAACTTGTTATTTTCACGAGCCGAGTCTACCTGCAGAAAGACGAGAATGAATGGGAAACGTTTTCAGTGACTCGGAATACGTACGTAAAAGATCTAAAATGTTCTCCATAAATTTTTTCAATATAAATAAAAACCGGCGTAGAACAAAACATCAAACAGAACCATTATTAAATGCCATTTCCAACAATCTGGGTATTCACCAATTACTCGGCCCCTAATGAATTTGCAGACGAAATCCACACCGTCGAACGACGGTTGTTGACAAAACGAACAGAAAGTTAGCATGGAAAACATGAGTCTTGTGTTTGCAGTAAGGGAAAATACGCTTGGGTTTTACTACTAAACGGGAAAAAATAATTTCTTCACGTATTCTATAAGAACAAGGAACCATAAATAGGATTAAATCTGAAGTTATTGTTGAATAGGACTCTGAAGTTATTGTTGAATAGGATTACTGTCCAAATCGTCTTGATGATAATGGAAACAGCGCTATTTTCCACTCAAGAAGACTTCGGTAGCTTCAGGAATCCCATAGAGCTAAATCTTTTGACGAGAGACCTTCGAAGATAGGCTGCAAAACCCTAGCTCCTGTTGTGGTCCGGATGTTGGACTACGCATTAATTTCTCCGACAGCCCACATTAAATCAAATTGCAAACCATTTGTAACCTTTTTGACGCGTTTGGTAGCTGTGAAATTGATTGTGACCGTTGTAACAGTAGAAGTCTCGATAAGCCCGGGAAGCCGTACGAGAGTCTCTGTATTTTTTAATCATTTTTGAAATATATAGGCAACGGAAATTTGAGAGAGAGAGAAAAACAAAAAACAAAGCTTTTGTGCGTTGTCATTTGGGGATGAACTCAGTAGCACCAAAGCATTATGCTCTAAGTGACTTCTGTCGCATTTTGCTGTAAGTGAATGCTGTATCATTTTTTCTTTTCATTAGGTATGTTGCATAAACAAAGCACTTCGTGTGTTTGTCTGAATAAAAAAGATATAATTTTTTGATAAATGCTGTCGCAATCGTTTTTTGTCCGCTACCCCCAACGCAATGGTATCAGAGCAGCGTCAAGATACTCCCCTCCCTGGGTTTGTTCATCCTGTATTGGTTGCCATTTAAAGGGAAAGCGCTTAGTCAACAAGAATGGACAAAAGGCGTTATCAAATTCATGTGTGAAATTGACTGTAGTTGAAGGATTTGCTGCGATAGCGATAAGTAGCAACCTGAATCAGCCACAGATTCCTATCCCCAGTGGTAAGAATTACGATTTTTGGGTAATCATGATAAAAACCTTGTTTTGTTCATGGGATGTGCGGGATTTGGTTGAGAATGGGTCTGCAAAACCTCCAGATCATGCAGCCTATCAGGCTTTGACTCAGAAATATCGGCACAAAGACGATAGAAAGAACAATGCTGAGGACTTGTTTTTTATCCAGCAGGCATTGGATGAGTCTCTCTCCCATAATTGCAGCAGCAAGCAAGTCCAAGGTAGCTTTGGATATATTAGAAACAGACTATTAGGGCTTAAGCAAAGTGAATGTACAGGCAAGCTGCAAACTCTTAGGAGGACTTTTGAAAACTTGCATATGAGTCAATCAGAAACCATAGAACAATTCCGGAATCAAGTGATGCTGTGGTAAATTAGATAAGGACTCGTGGAGAGGAGTTATCAGACCACAAGGTTGTGGAGAAAGTGCTTAGGGCTTAAGCAAAGTGAATGTACGGGCAAGCTGCAAACTCTTAGGAGGACTGTTGAAAACTTGCATATGAGTCAATCAGAAACCATAGAACAATTCCGGAATCAAGTGATGCCGTGGTAAATTAGATAAGGACTCGTAGAGAGGAGTTATCAGACCACAAGGTTGTGGAGAAAGTGCTTAGGAGTTTGTTCCTTAAAGTTGATGCTATTGTAATCAGAAACCATAGAACAATTCCAGAATCATGTGATGCCGTGGTGAATTAGATAAGGACTCGTGGAGAGGAGTTATCAGACCACAAGGTTGTGGAGAAAGTGCTTAGGAGTTTGTTCGGTAAAGTTGATGCTATTGTAGCTGCATAGAGGGAGTCAAAGGACTTGACACAGGTATCAATTGATGAGTTGATGAGATCTCTATTATCACATCAATCTTGGTTGAACATGAGTCCAAATTTCTCAATATTGCATTCAAGTACAACTTATGGTAGAGTATTGGTAGAGGAGGAGGAAGGTCAAACCTGAGAGGTATAAGTAGATTTTAAAATTAGAGAGAAGAAAGGTCAAATCAAATCACAACTTACTATTGGTAGAGTCTTGGTAGAGGAAGAGGAAGGTCAAACCCTTCAAGTATAAGTATATTCTAAAATTAGAGAGAAGAAAGGTCAAATCAAACCAGAAAAGTTTTTCAAGAAGCATATGAAGAGAAAGGTCAAGCCTAAAGTAAAAGTAGATTTCAACATTAGAGAAAAAAGGTCAAATCAAACTAAGTGATAATTCAGAAACCTAATGAAGAGGAAGGTCAAACAGCAAAGGTAGAAGTAGATTTCAACATTAAAGAGAGAAAAAGGTCAAATCAAAGAATGGTGATAATCCATAAATCTAATTTAGGTAATTTAAGAGGTCCAAGTAGTAACCCTCATTAAAATAGCATGAGGTATTATAAGTCCAAAGTACAATGTTTTTAGTGTAAGTTTGGATAATTTTCTCAAGATTGTAGGAAGAAACTAGCACAAGCTAACAAAGAGTCTTCAAATATTTCAGAAGTACCTCAAGATAAGATAAATTCTATGTTTATCACTTGTAATGTAGCTCTTGAGAGACACCAATTGATATGTGGTTCTTATACAGGGATGAGTAACCATATTAATGGACATAGGGAGTTGTTTACTAGCTTGGACAACTTTCTCTAATCAATAGTCAAGATTGGAAACAATAACAAGGTCTAAGTTGAGAGCTTAGTAGGTATTATCTTAACCACACTCTAGGGTTTCTGCAGTTCACTTGGTGTAAGAATCTTCTTGTTTGTGGTGACCCCAAGAGGTGGGAGGTTTGAATTTTTCTATGTCATGGAATTAGGGAGGGAGGGAGGCCATCCGATTTAGAATGAAGGAGTTTAGATAGGAAGCATTCAGATTCCACTCAATGAAATGGGATGAGAGGGATCCAATAAAGTTAGTTCGAGCAAGTATGGGGAAATGGGGGGATACGTCCGGGTCAATGCCTTCCCAAATATGCCCAGATCTGGTTCATTCAAATCAAATCTAATAAGTTATGGGAAAATATCCAATACATGAGGGACCATGCCCTTATTGGTAAATTTGTGGGGGTATCACCATATGAAAAAACACTAATTTGGTAGATAAACTTAACATGGAAGCTGAGAGGACATTATAATCTCAAGTTGGGATCTAACAGTTTCTTCATCGTTACCTTTTTTAGCTTGGAGGATCGTGAGCGAATATTTGATGGTGGGGCCTATTTAAACCAAGGAAAGGTTCAACCTCCATAGGGAGGTTTATGTATATCCCTTGTATGGATTCGATTGTATTCCCTGTCAAGGGAATATTGGAACGAGGTATTATGGAAGATATTGGTAATTCTCTAGGGTCTTTCATTAAAATATTTGAACAAACAAGGCCCGTGGCTATACCTGATATGCCCCCGAATCTGTGGGAGATTTCAAAGGAGCTACTAGAAGTCATAAATCTTATAGGGGAAAATGAAGATTGGATGCAACAGTTGGATTATGAAGTGATCCCATTCCGATGTAGACAGTTCCATGAGTACAAGCATATTTACCAAGATTTCTCACAAAATAATCCCCTAGGAAGTGGATGATGAAGGGTTCACAAGGGAGGCTTCTCTAAAATGGTAGGGTCGCAAGGAGGGTGCCCTAGATCTTCATTAAAAACCCCTCGTTTCTAATCCATTTGAAACCCTGAGTTCAATGAAGGAAGGCGATATGAGGTAGGAGACCCCTCAGGATGTGAACATTCCCTCGTTTATCAATGAATATTATAACATGGAATATAAGGAGCCTTAACAATCCCCCAAAAGTTTGAATTTTAAGGGAAAAGATTCAAAAGGAAAACCTAGCAATTTTGTTCCTCCAAGAAACAAAATGTTCCAAGGAGAAACTTAGGGCTATTGGAAGGAAGATCTGTGGAGAGGTTGTGAGGCTATAATGATTGATGATGTAGAATTGGCGGGAGGTTTGGGCATCCTGTGGAACTGTAACTTGATATATTTAGGGAATTTTCTCACAACTTCTAGATCTCTTTCTATAGAGATTTAAGTGATTGGGTTGACTCTTAGGGGGGTGATTACGGATGTTTATGGCCCCCACATTGCGCAACATAAAATGATATTTTTGGCCTCTCTAAGAATGGTTAGTCATTGGGTGGGGGAAAGCATTAGATCATTAGCAGATATTTTAATATGATTACATCCCTGGTTGAGAAGAAAGATGGGTGCAAATGTCTAGATTAGGAGAGCAAAGCTTTTGGATATATTATCGGATATCTAGAGCTGGTTGACATAGAGACTAGGAAATGCAGTTTCACCTGAAACAACAAAAGGGGGGGGCTTAGCATATTGTGTCTCGGTTGTACAAGTTCCTCATCTCTGAGTCTATCATTGATTTAGGCAATGAATTGTATGCTCTGGTCCTTCCCTTAGTGGGATTGGACCATTGGATTGTAAGTTTATTTTGGAGTAGATTGGGATCCCAATACAAAATCCTTTCCTTTTGAGTACTTTTGGTTTAGTGACCGAGACTTCAAATAAAAAGTGAGACAATATAGGGGGGATGGACTAGACAGGGGAGCACATGTTGAAATATTGTAACTTCAAAGAATATTATATTTGTATATTATTTATTCCGGAGATGTTCCATACCTCCGATGTGATTATACTATAAAACCGGAGATGTTTATTCCTCCGATTTGGTTGTGGTAACTAGGGTTATTAGACCCACCATGTGGGGGTCGGCCCAGTCAGTTATAATGGGGTATTTAACCTAATGGTTAAATACGAGCCTACATGTACTTGTGTAAAATACATATGAGAGTAGTGTATAAATAGAGGAGGTGTGTTCCTCATTATACACACACACTCACTTGAGGATAGCGCACTTTTGGAGGAGAGGTCTGCTATTGTGGAGGAGGAGATCATGTCTCACGGTTTCATCTTTGTATATTGATGGTCATCTATATTGAGGAAGCTTTGCTGGGTTTTCTACCCCATGAGGGTTTCCCAGGATAAATCTTTGTCTCTTGTGTTTATGCTGTGCTTGTTGTTTCTTCAGTGATCCTGTATATGATATTATTGTGAAATGGAATGTAATGCTGCTATTTTATGTCTTAGCATATTAAATCTTAACATGGAATCAGAGCTAACCTGAAGGAAGACAAGGTATGGCACTAACGACACTTCCTTTACTTACGACAATTTGAAGGTTAGGGTTTTACATAGCAAAAACCAGTCATCGTAGCACTTTCGCTATAAATCCGTTTTGGCGAAGTTTTCTGATCTGAAATTGTTACAGGACGAAGATTAAATCTCCATGTACCTTGTGTCCAAAGGACAACCTCTAATTCGTTGTACTTTGTGATTTATGATCAGTACAAGTTAGGGTTTCTGCCTCTTCCAGATCTCAGTCAAATTCAGGTGACCTAGGCAAAAAGGTCATAACTTGGGCTAGGAAGCTCCAAATGAAATTTCGTAAAAATTGACAGGTAGTACACAGACTGCAATATCTCAAGAAACGTTTTCAGAGGCCGAAATTGAACCAGTAACACGTGGCACGCCGTACAAGTTCGCTCTCCTATTTTATCCCATAAACAGGTCACGTTGCGACACTTGGCATAACTCTCTCTCAGAGAGTCCAATTGAGGTCAGACCTGTTAGGATGGAAAGATAACAGGTCGAGCTATCTCAGGAAACTTTTTCAGAGGCCGAAGGTGAACCAGTGACACATGGAAGGCCGTACAAGTTCGCTCTCCTGTTTTATCCCATAAACAGGTCACGTTGTGACACTTGGCATAACTCTCTCTCAGAAAACCCAATTGAGGTCAGAACTGTCAGGATGGAAAGATAACAGGTCAGGCTACTGCAGAAAAAGGGTTTCAGACCCTGTGGAGCAAAAATTTAAGAGTTATAGCAGAAACAATCAGGTGCATATTTCTGTCAAAACATAATTATTTTTGGAGCACCTTTATTCATGGCTTCCGGAATTTAGGGTCTACTCAGAAAAATCAAAATTTAGAGACCAAGTTTGAATTTTTTGGTTGGGTGGAAGACCGGGCTTGATCAAACCCCAGTTCGGGATTTTGATCGGAAAGATGGAAAATTAGGGCTTCAGCAAAAGTTGGAATTTTTGAAGTCTGTAACCACGGCTGGAAACTCCTAAGAAAAATAAGAGTTTAGAGCCTTGGATTGAACCTTTTGTTTGGGCAGAAGGGTGGGCTTCATCAAACCCTAGTTCGGGATCCTGTCCAGAAGATCCAGAAGTTTCAAAGGCAATTTTGAGGGGTCAAATTTTGGAAATTCCAAAGTTGAAGTATGCTAGTTTGATCAGCTCAGCAAGACATATTCTTTCATCCATTGAGAACTGTGAAAGTCAAAGGTTGAATCTTTATGGGTTTCTCTAGAAAACCCTAATTAAGCTCCAGATCAAGTTTCAGGGGGAGTTGAGGCTAAGGCCTTACATAAGAAGACTACAAGAAGTCTCGACAGGTATGACTTAAGGAGGCTCAGGTATGTCTTGAAATCTAATTCTTGATTAATTTCATGATGTGTTTGTCTTCATATTATTTGTTAGTACAATCTTGATTAATGTTAGACTTATCTTATCACCCTAGTAACAGTATGAATGCATGTGAATGATTGAAGACATTCATTGATTAGGGTTATATGATTGTACTAATGCATTATGGTGTTGTGTGAGGTTGATGTTGTCTGCTAACAAGATACAGGTACATCACAAAAGACAAATCAAGTTCCATGACCATGACCACATGAAGACAAAGACTCATCCATAATCTTTGTTCTACTTACGAGGTATGTATGACCTTGTTGTATTATGCTTAACCTATGAGACATGCAGGTTCTAGCTCAGGATCTCTAAATCATTGAAGAGATTGTTTAGGTATGTTGTACATAACTAAGTAGGTATACTAATCCAGGTATGTTTCCCATGAATCTTACCTTGTGTTAAGATCCCTTATATAAGTATACTTGGTATGATTGGTTATGCTTATTCATAAAGTTAGTAATCAAGGGATTATGCATATTATGTCTTTTATCTTGATTGATGATATGCATGAGTAAAACAAGACTTCCCTGAAATCTTGAATACTAATGTTTATTAACTATAACCATGACTATACATTCTCAAGATTATTTAGAACTATAATGTTTTGATAACATTTAGAACATACTAATGGGTGTATGTTTGTGTATGAGATCATGAGGATGACACTTGAACATGCACAGTGGTACATAATGAATAGAAGTTCAAAAGACATACAGAAGATCAAGCGGGAGGCAACCACACAAACATAAAAGATAAGCATTTGAGTTGTTATTTGAAATAGTAAATGATATTGCCTGTAATAGGTTGTATGCATATTTGTATTCCTATAATATATCATGCTAAGTGTAAATATTCATAGAACATTGAACAGTATACTACTAATATGCATATGATTGGTAAGTTGGACAAACATTCCATTGTTGCTTGTCTAGAATGAAACCTCTTTGCTGACATGCTGAGAGTTGTGCACACTCTCGATAGTATGTTCTGGTAGAGATGGAAGGCATCTAGATAGCCACTGTATGCATACAGGATATGGGAAAGTGTTGTGCCAAAGTATTGGTCAAGATAGTTGCATAACTATGTAAATGATATCTGTATGCATAATAGGTTATCATGTCAATATGATTTGATGATTATGAAGTATTACTAATCATGTACCTAATTTTGATTTGTAGGAAAAATCATGATGAATGATGAACAAGTGATGGATGTTCAACAAAAGGATTTACAAATCAAACACACTATAGAAGGATTGTGGCTAGAAGATTCTCCTAGAAAGAGGAAGAGAATCATGATGAAATGTTTGCTCCAAGTGGCTAGATAAGACCATTCTCTTAATGGTGTAATTAAAGAAGAAATGTGAATCAGGTTTTGATAAGCTTAATGATCACCATGGGTGATGTGGATCTCAACCTTTGCTACAAGGTTGAATATGATTTCTATACACAGATGACATGGATGCAAGAAGGAACTCACCACAGAGTTCGAATGATATTGAGGCTCATATCAGTAGACCCATCTGATGAGAGATGGCATAGATAGATGACTGTAGAAAAGAAAATAAAAGTTCTTAGATTAATGTATTACTTCCTAGGTCTGGAAGTATGGAAAGGCTCAGTAGGAATCCTTCTCAACCATAGAAAGTATGCTGAGAAATCTTGAGAAGACTTGATATGATGGAATGGCCACTCTTATGGATTCCAACTTGAAACTGTTAGGAGATGACTCATCAGAGTTAGTGGATATAACTCTGTACAATCAAATTATTGGGTCATTGT
Organism: Larix kaempferi; assembly: GCA_027924585.1. NCBI lineage: Eukaryota > Viridiplantae > Streptophyta > Pinopsida > Pinales > Pinaceae > Larix > Larix kaempferi. Next base: position 10,487,949 of record BSBM01000428.1, read on the forward strand.
TGTATCTAACATATACTAGATTAGAGATATGCCTTGTTGTCAACACCTTGAGTCAGTATCTAGTGGAAACTAGATGTGTTCACCTGATAGTTGCAAAGCATGTGATAAGGCACATAAAGGACACGATAGAATGCTATCTTGAAGATCATGACTTCAGATGGTTATTCAGATTCTGATTGGGCAGGAAGTGTATCAGACAGGAAGAACACATCGAGAGGATGTTATTGTCTGGGGTTAGCCATGATCTCGTGGTTTAGCTGGAAGCAGTCTAGTGTGGCTCTCAGCACAAGCGGAATATATGGTTGTTTGCTCCGCTAGTTCTGAAGAAGTTTGGCTTCAGGATTGTTTGACTTAGAGATAGAACCAACTGAGATCCTATTTGATAATTAGAGTTGTATCAAGATGACATAGAATCTAGTGTTCCATGATAAGTCAAAGAACATAGGGAACAAACAAGATATGACGCGGAAAGAAACTATAAAGTTTGAATTTGTAACAGGTTACCATTGTACTAACCAAACCTTTACCTCAAGTGAAGAAGTTACCAACATACTAACCAAACCTCTGTCTCGAGTGAAATTTGAATACTTCCGAGACAAGCTTGGTGTAGTTCAAAAAGGACCCTCCTCGAAAGGGGGAGTAGTATAGTCACTGATGATAAGTTGGTCTCATCGAACAACAAGGTCAATGATGAGGTAACCTGTTCTCCACACCTAGATACTTAGAAATATTTAGATTTAGGACTCTTATACTTAGAATACTTAGTTTTACTTATACATGCCTTTGATGTTAGATGTATTAGTAAGAATACATGCTTTTGATGTTAGATGTATTAGTAAGAATACATGATTTTGATGATAAGATGTATTGGTAAGAATACATACTTTTGATGACACATGTATTGATTAATGTACTTGTATGGTTGAGGATACTTGTACTTGTATTGATGAGAATACATGTGGGGATTGTATCATCCTTGAACACATGTTCTAAAGTGAGCCGTAGACGTATGGTCTCCGAGAATGAAGTCCTTAGTGGACAGTTGAGGGGATTGGATCATCCCTGGACTTTCAGTCCTAAAGAGAGCCGTAGACGTGAGGTCTCCGAGAATGAAGTCCTTAGTGGACAGTTGAGGGGATTGGATCATCCCTGGACTTTCAGTCCTAAAGAGAGCCGTAGACGTGAGGTCTCCGAGAATGAATTCCTTAGTGGACAGTTGAGGGGATTGGATCATCCCTGGACTTTCAGTCCTAAAGAGAGCCGTAGATGTGAGGTCTCCGAGAATGAAGTCCTTAGAGGACAGTTGAGGGGATTGGATCATCCCTGGACTTTCAGTCCTAAAGAGAACCGTAGACATGAGGTCTCCGAGAATAAAGTGATAGGGATTGCATCATCCCAGAACTACTAGTTCAAAATGTATGTGATGGGGATTGCATCATCCCGGAACCACTAGTTCAAAATGTACGTGATGGGGATTGTATCATCCCCGGACTTCGGTCCCTGATTTGATCCGTAGACGTATGGTCTTCGAGAATAATGTGATGGGGATTGCATCATCCCGGAACCACTAGTTCAAAATGTACGTGATGGGGATTGTATCATCCCCGGACTTAGGTCCCTGAATTGATCCGTAGACGTGAGGTCTCCGAGAAGTGGGGATTGTATCATCCCCGGACTGTGGTCCCTGAATTGATCCGTAGACGTGAGGTCTCCGAGAAGTGGGGATTGTATCATCCCCGGACTTAGGTCCCTGAATTGATCCGTAGACGTGAGGTCTCCGAGAAGTGGGGATTGTATCATCCCCGGACTGCGGTCCCTGAATTGATCCGTAGACGTGAGGTCTCCGAGAAGTGGGGATTGTATCATCCCCGGACTTAGGTCCCTGAATTGATCCGTAGACGTGAGGTCTCCGAGAAGTGGGGATTGTATCATCCCCGGACTGCGGTCCCTGAATTGATCCGTAGACGTGAGGTCTCCGAGAAGTGGGGATTGTATCATCCCCGGACTTAGGTACCTGAATTGATCCGTAGACGTATGGTCTCCGAGAAAGTGATTTTTGATGTGGTTACTTGTATCGGTAGGATACTTGTATTGATGATGTGGTTACTTGTATCGGTAGGATACTTGTATTGATGATGTGGTTACTTGTATCGGTAGGATACTTGTATTGATGATGTGGTTACTTGTATCGGTAGGATACTTGTATTGATGATGTGGTTACTTGTATCGGTAGGATACTTGTATTGATGATGTGGTTACTTGTATCGGTAGGATACTTGTATTGATGATGTGGTTACTTGTATCGGTAGGATACTTGTATTGATGATGTGGCTACTTGTATCAGTAGGATACTCGTATTGTTGATATGGTCACTTGTATTGGCATGAATACTTGTACTGCTGATGATCGTATGATGACGATACTGATGATCATGTGATGACGATGCTGATGATCGTATGATGACGATACTGATGATCATGTGATGACGATACTGATGATCGTGTGATGACGATGCTGATGATCGTGTGATGACGATGCTGATGATCGTGTGATGACGATGTTGATGATCGTGAGATGACAATGTTGATGATCGTGTGATGACGATGCTGATGATCGTGTGATGACGATGCTGATGATCGTGAGATGATGATGCTGATGATCATGTATCATGACGATCCAGATGATGATATTGTTGTAGCTGTTCAAGTGCTATAGAAGATAAATACTCAATACTGAAGATGTCGATGTTCCAGTATTGAAGATGTTCCAGTAACTGCTTGAGTTACTAATGATGTTGAGAAAGCTTCCAATGATTTATAGATGCATCATGTATGATTTTGATGACTCCTTGCTCGTGCAGATACTGTTATAATATCCTTCTCGTTAAGGGGGAGTATTGAAATATTGTAACTTCAAAGAATATTATATTTGTATATTATTTATTCCGGAGATGTTCCATACCTCCGATGTGATTATACTATAAAACCGGAGATGTTTATTCCTCCGATTTGGTTGTGGTAACTAGGGTTATTAGACCCACCATGTGGGGGTCGGCCCAGTCAGTTATAATGGGGTATTTAACCTAATGGTTAAATACGAGCCTACATGTACTTGTGTAAAATACATATCAGAGTAGTGTATAAATAGAGGAGGTGTGTTCCTCATTATACACACACGCTCACTTGAGGATAGCGCACTTGTGGAGGAGAGGTCTGCTATTGTGGAGGAGGAGATCATGTCTCAGGGTTTCATCTTTGTATATTGCTGGTCATCTATATTGAGGAAGCTTTGCTGGGTTTTCTACCCCATGAGGGTTTCCCAGGATAAATCTTTGTCTCTTGTGTTTATGCTGTGCTTGTTGTTTCTTCAGTGATCCTGTATATGCTATTATTGTGAAATGGAATGTAATGCTGCTATTTTATGTCTTAGCATATTATATCTTAACAGCACAATAGGTACCAATTCTAGCAAAAGCTTAAGGCCCTTAAGGAACAATCAAGAAATGGAACAAAGAATAATTTGGTAACATTTTTGCTGACAAGAGACACTTGGAGTAGAGATTGGGTAAGATCCAAATGCAAGGAAAGAGGCATGGGTATCCCCAGGAGCTAAAGGAAGAGTAGGACCTTATCACAACTCAATTGATGGAGAGGGAAATATAGGAAGAAATTCTATGGAAATAGAAGTCTAGGGTAAATTTGCTCAAGGAAGGAAATAGGAATATGAAATTGGATCTACATTGCAACATCACAAGTAGAATAAAATCATTGGGATAATCTTGGTTCATGAAGTTATTCACTCTCTAAAAATGGCCAAGATCTCGGGGATGATGCTAAAATTGGATATTTCCAAGGCATATGATAAGATTAGTTGGAAGTACATGAGAGAGATATTGCAGTATTTTGGTTTTAGTTCGAAATGCATCTAGTGGGTAATGATCTTGGTTTCTTCGGCCTTTTTTTCCATTATGTTAAACTTTTCTCCCTCTCGCACATTCAGACCTTCTTGTGGTATTAGATAGGGGGGCCCTCTCTCTCCCTTCCTTTTTATTCTAATGGATGAAGGATTGGGAAAAAAATCAAGGCTACGAGGGTAGCTCAGATTTTCAAGGTCTGAATATCCACCACTGTGTGGACCACTAAACTAACAGTTTGTGGATGATACGATGTTGATGGGACACCATTCGATGCAAGAAGCTCGAGGTGTTAAAATAAACCTAAAAATATTTGCAAATGCTTCAGGGCTCAATATAAATGAGAGAAAGTATCAAGGATTTTTCTTCAATACACCTAGGATTACTAGACAAAACATATGTTGTATCCTTGGGTTTCTTGAGAGATTCCTTTCATACAAATATATTGGGGCCTCTCTTTCTTACTTGATTGTCCGTAAGAGTTATTCGATGGAAATGTAAGACAAAATGAAGAAGCTGGAAAACTAGACCCTACGCTCCCTCAATACAGAAAGAAGTTTTGTGTTGGTTAAGGTGGTTCTACAAGCGATGCCTATTTACCTCTTCTTAGATATGGTGGATCCCAAGGATGTTCTGAAGGAAATAAAAAACATCCAATGGAAATTCCTTTGGAGTGGGGACAGAGAGAAGACCAAATGGGCCTTAGTCAAGTGGGAGGCCATTTGCACCCCAAAGCACGAGGGGGCGTGGCCTAGAGGACCCGGAGAGAAACAACAATGTTTTGGGGGCCAAAGTGTGGTGGAGATGGATGAACCATGACTTAGAGCCATGGGAAAGGATCTGGGTACATAAATATGCAAGATATTGGGATAAGCAAGATCTCATCTGCTATTCAGAGCACCAACCAGGATCTCATATATGGAAATTGACAATCTAGGGTAGGTCTTTGGTCCAAGGTAATAGCTTCTTGGAAATTAGGAATGGAGGCTCGACAAATTTTTGGAGTGATTCATTGCAACAATTATTGAAGCTTCAACATATTTTTGATTTCTCTAGATTTCAATGATTACGTGAAACCCAACACAAAAGGAAGGTTAAGGATTTTTTGCAAGAGGATTTCGTAAATTCGGAGTTCAGGGTGTGGAAACCTCAGGAATGGTAGAAGTAAGGTCCACAAAGGGAGGACACCGATCAATTGTGGTAAGCTCTTTAGGAATGTCGCATAAGAATGAACCAGGATCCGGACAAGCTTTGAGGGGGCTTCTTTTATAAAGGAGTATTCACAATCAAGGAATACTATGATATATGGATGGGTCATTATAATAGACCCATAGAAGAATTATGGAAAAAGATATGGAAAACTCCATTATGTCCTAAAATTGCAACATTTCAATGGTTACTTTGTAAAAGACAAATTCTAACAGGGGAAAATCTTATGAAAAGAGGAATGAAGGTACCTTTTCACTATGGCCTATGCAAAAGGTTGGAAGAAAATCTTGATTATATTTGGAATCCTTCCCATTTGCTTCCAATATCTCTAATAGAGGGGTGAGGCTAGCCTTCCAATATCAAGTTCTTGGTATCCCCTAACACCGTCTCAGGAGGGAGGATAGCCTTGCTGATTGGTGTGATCTGCTTGAGGGTTTCTTCAAATTAAACTTTGATGGTGCTTCTAAGGGGAACCCCATTCCGCTTGGTTTCAGTGGATTGTTCAGAAACCGCAAAGGTGAAATCCTTAGTATATTTAATGGGTTGATTGGGTGGGAGACAAGCAATGTCTCTGAGCTTGAGGGTCTTATTTAGGAAAGGCTTATGGCTCAGTGCCAGAACTAGTTTCCCCTCATTCCAGAAGGGGACTCAAGAATTATCATTGATATGGATACCCTGCTTCCAAATGGAAAATAGAGCTGCCAAGTCTCTCCACATTGGAGGTTAGAACACCGGATTGATTGGTTAGATGTCTATCTTTTGGATAGGCGGGCTTGCTCCTTCTGCCATGTCTTGCGAAAGGGGAATAACATGGTAGACCTCTTGGAAAATAGTGGGACCAAGGACCATATGACATACATGGAAGGATGCTTGGATGATCTGATAGAAGGGACTTTACATGTGCAATTTGAGGCCCAAGGGGATTTGCATGTTGTCCATTGAGATCCAGTGAGTAATTAGAACCTGTGATGGACACATGGAGCAAGCTTATGACCACCTTTTGCATGATCACTTCCAGACAGGGCTGGATTTTGGTAATGGTGAAGGTATAAATGAGGGTGGCGAAGAGAATAAATGCCATTCTCATCAAAGGATAGGAGAACTGATTGTTCATGTGCAAATAAAGGCTCTTAAGGAGTGGGGAATTATGGCAGTAAGTGGGGCTAAAATGGATGAGGAAAATGTACCTCTGATTGAAATCATCAGGGAAGTCTCTCTCATCATATTCGTTTAAGATCCTATTTAAGATCCTTAGAGGTGGTCATTCTTTTGGGGTGATCGTGCAAGTTGCTAGAGGTTCCATGTAGAGTGGGCGGTTGAGGTGAAGGAAGGAGATAAGGGGGAAATATTTTGTGGAAGGCCAAAGGGTAATCAACATGCAAGCTCATGTGGCGCAGGAGTACTAATACTTTAAATTGGATCACCCATTTGATGCCTAGAGGGAGCTTGAGGCCATGGAATCTGGGTTGTGGGCACAGTTGGATGATGAAACGTTGAAGTAGGAATCTCATGCTATTGAAGACTGGGTCATCGATCCTGGAAATATTGTGGCTAGGACCAGCCTTTATGACTGCATAGTAGCCCTGTATTGGGTCATGAAGAACATGTTGGGGAAAGTGTTATGTGAGCGGAACCTAAAAGAAGCAAGGGATGAAATCCCCATCCAAAACTGGAAGGCACACCACTATGATTATAGGGTGATGCATTTACAAAGAATTTGGGCATTCAATTCTTGGAACAACCGACGAGGGTATACAGTGATGCATCTCTATTCCAGCTGGATGAAGCATCGAGGTTTTGTGCTCGGTCAAGTGGTTTCTGAGTTTTTCTTTCCTCTAGTTTTTGTTTTGCATGATGTTTATGTTTATGGGATATGTAAGCTTTCGGTAGTTTAGTTTGAATATCAATCAATATAGAAGGTGCAATTTGTTCAAAAAATTTGTCTGTAAGCAAGGGTTTCCCTCAAGGGATAATGTATTCATGTAAGTAAAAAGGGGGCAATTTTGAGTTTGGTATGAGTTGGGATTTCTACAGGGTCCTAGAAAACAATTGTAATCAATGTTATATACTTCTTGTTTTGTTAATATAATTTTCTACTTACAAAAAAAAAGATAACAAGGTGTCAGTTAAGGGAAGGGGAGTTATGAATGTGTAAAATATAATCTTATGATTATTGGACAACTAATGGAGAAATAGTGTAAGGTAATTTTCAATCATAATGTGTGTACAATTTTGGATAAACCTCCTAGTAAGAGGTTGATAGCAAGAGTTGAGATGACTAGTAACATCATGATCCCGCATAAAGTCAAAAGTGAGATTAGGAATTTTGTTATTGAAGACTTGGTTGGGGCTAATGAGGTTTGGAAATTTGCAATTTGGTGGATTGAGCTTACTGGAGAAGAAGAAAATGGTGAGAGGGTTGCCACCCATAGAGAAGCTAGGTGTCTCATGTGAAATCCACATTTGAGCAAAGCAACATATGGAAATTTTATCTACACGTGTTTCTTATTGAGCAAGTTTGGAGATTGTGCATACATATTTGTGTGTCCATTGAAGACCCCATCACTGGATGGAAACTATTACTTTTTTATTTATTGATGATTATAGTAGGAAGACATGACTATATTCCCTTAAAAAGAAATTAGAAATATTTGGAATAGATATTTAAGAACTTCAAAGACTTGCTTGAGAAGAAGAGCATCACGTATATATTAAAGTGTCTAGATCTAGCACAGGTGGTGAGTATAAATCTAAATTGTCACGAGAGGAGAGTGGAGTGGGGAGCAGACCGAAAAGTGAAAATTTCAAAATCTCCCATTTTGGGGAGAGTTTTTTATATAGTATATATTTTAATATATTTGGATGGATTTATATCTAAAAAATAAGTAGGATGTTGAATTAGCTCTAGAAAACACGGATTAAATCTAGTGGTTTCATAACATTGTGATCAAATGATCAACCATAACAAATTTTATAGGAGATTGGCAAAGAAGGGAGGTACCATAACATTTTCATCAAATGATCATCCAATTATAGAAGATTTTAGTATATGAGAAGTAGGCAGCGCAATCCCAAAAATACTAGTGATCCAGAGCAGGGAAGGGGGCGCTCCCCCCTCAGTAGAGGTATAAATAAAATGATTTCATGAAGCTCTATAGATACTTTGGAATCAAGAAGCAATTTACTGTTGGATAAACACCATACTAGAATGGTGTGGCCAAGAGTAAAAATAAAATCATCATGAATATGGCTTGAAGCATGTTGAAGGAAAAGCACTTGTCAAATGATTATTGGGCATAAGTAGTTGCAAGCTAAGTTTATATCATGAACAAGTTATCCACTAAGAGTGTGAATGACAAAATTCCTCATGAGGATTGGAGTGGCAAGAACTGTACTCTTTCACATTTGAGAATATTTGGGTGTGTGGCATATTCACATGTTCCTAAAGAAACAAGAAGGAAATTGGATGAACATTGAAGTGAAAAATACATTTTATGGGCTATAGTGAATAGTCTAAAACTTATAGACTATACAATTCTGTCACTAAAATGTGATTAAAAGTAGAGATGTAGAGTTCAAGGAGAACGAAGCATGAAATGGAAGCATACATGAATCAATTATAGGTGGAGTAGCATTTCCTCAAAGTGGAAATCATGTAGAAGAGAAGAATCTATAATGTGGACAACCAACTCCACAAATACAACTAAGGACATGTATCAGTAGTGCACTCCATAAATACAACTAATAGGCCCATACTAACCTCAAGTGAGAAAAATGAGAAATTTTGTGCAGGAAGAGCCGCTAGGACATGGAGGCCAACCTACTCTAGATTCATAAGTAAGTGAAAAATATGATCTTAGATTAGCTACACTAAGATATAGGATTAGAGGGAAGAAAATTACAAGTTTAAGAGAGATTTATTATGAGAATAAGCATGAATTAGATTTGAATTCAAACTTTACATTTTGCATTCTTGACTTAAATTAAGAATGAGATTTGGGTAAAGGCAATGTATGTGAGATTGATGTAATAGAAAGAAATAGCACTTGATAGTTAATGAATTTTCCTAAAAGCAAGGATTACATTGATGTAAAATAGATATATAAAACTAAATTTAATGTTGATGGAAAAGCTCTCAAGAACGAGTATCAATTATAATGAGAATTTTGCACCACTCACTCGGATAGAGGTCGTTATATTTGTTTTGGTCATCGAAGCTCAAAATCATTGGAAAGTATACTTGTGTATCCCATACAGATGTAAAATATCTGCAAATTCCTAAATGGATTTTTAGAAGAATAGGTTTATGTGAAGCAACCTCTTGGTTATTAGGTAAGGGAGCATGAAGAAAGGGTGTATAACCTTAAGATGACTCTATATGGGATGAAGCAAGCTCCTCCAACTTGGTGTAGAAGAAATTACTTTTATTTGAGTAGAAATGACTTTACCATAAGCAAAAGTGAGCTCACTCTACTTACTAAAATAAATCAACAAGGTAAGATTTTAATAGTCTTAGTCTATGAGGATGATATCCTTTGTATAGGTAATTTGTTATTGGAAAATTTTAGAGCACCTATGAAAAAGGTATTTGAAATGAATAACTTAGGGATGCCAAATATTTTTGGGGATTGAAATAACACAATCTAAAACTAGACTTTTGATTTATGAATCAAAGTATGCTAAGGATGTTTTGAAATTTTTTTGGAATGTTGAAATGCAAGCCATTTTCAAAACCTATAATAATAGGTAGTAAACTAAGTAAGGAGGATAATGGATTCTATGTAGAGCCAACATTGTTTAAAAGAGTAGTTGTAACTATAATATACCTAAAAGCAAACAAACTAGATGTTATGTATGTAGTAAGTTTGATTTCTAGGTTTATGGAGTCTCCAAAACAACACTCAACACTCATTGGCAAGTACTAAAATGAATATTGAAATATATTGCAGGTACAATAGGTTATGAAATTTTGTATTCCACAGGTTTAGGTTCTAGATTGACAAGATATAGAGACACTGATTTTTGTTGTCAAATTTGATGACATAAAGAGTACATCAGGGTATGTATTCAATTTTGGATTGGGTTTTGTCTCATGAGATCCAAATAAACAACACATAATCACCATTTCATCATCATAAGCCAAATATGTAGCTGCAACATCCACACCCTTCCAAGTAGTATGGATGAGAAAAGTATTATACAAGTTATTGCATGAACAATAAGATCCAAGAGTGTTTTTTTGTTATAACACTTCAACTAATGCTCTATCAAAGAACCATGCATTTTACAAAAAGAGCAAGTACATTGATACTAGGTAGTTACATCATAGAGATTGTAAAAAATGAGGAAAATGGTTGAATTTTTGCATATTAAAGGAGCAATGGTAGATATATTTACAAATTTTCTAGCAAAAGACTGTTTTGAGACTAAGACATTTTTTTTTGAGAATTTTGTAAATGCTGTAACTCTTGGTGTTCAAAATTCAGGGCAAGTGTTGGAATATGCATTAATTTTTTCCATCATTGACATTGAATAAAATTGCAAATAGTTTGTATATTGTTTTGACCTGTTCATCACCAATGGAGTTAATTGTGGTTGTTGTATCTATAAAAGTCTCCATAAGAAAGACTCGGAAGGGCTTATGTACTTTTTATAATCAATTTTGGAATAGATAGGAAATGGAACTCTATACTTTTTATAATCATTTTTGGAATATATAGACAATGGAATCAAACTGAAAAAACTGAACCTTGCAATTGCAATTGCTCATTTAGTGAATGAGCATTTTGTATGGAGTGAATGTTGAAACTGAAAAAACTGAACCTTGCAATTGCAATTGCTCATTTAGTGAATGAGCATTTTGTATGCAGTGAGTGTTGTAACCTTTTTCTTTTCATTATGAATACAAAACATAGTATTTTTTTTGGATAAATGTTGTAGGACTCATTTTTTTCTTCTCTACTACCGCAACAACGAAAGATCTTGGCTAAAACGATGAGAGTATGATGTACGCTAGGACTACAACCCCACAAGCTTGTTCAACGCGAAGATGTTCCATTCTATACCTAAATACTTAATTATGAGACCATGGAGACAATACCATTGCATTCCCTGGCAGGCTCTTCTGATAGCTCATAACTTTAGACGGAAGCATATTTTCGACGGTCACATTGTTAACAACAACAAAGGTCAAGTCGTACTACGTATGAAGGGGTACATCCCAGGATGGTCAGATCTTAATACAGATTTCGCGGGTCGCATCAGGTATTGATACAACGAAAGGATACTGCAGTTAAGCCCTTACCGACGAGACCTTTAATGCATCTTCTCGACCTGCCCAAACTGGTGATTTTGGTCAATTTTTGCATGCTTCAAGTTCACACCCTCCGGTATCACAGTCCTCTAGTTCGAGACTTTATCAATACGTTTGTGAGGCCTTAAGCACTAAAACTGGATCGCAGCATAGCCTAGTAAGGGTCCAGATCAATTCGCAATTGTAGTATTCAAGCGAGAGCTAGAGGAGCATATCTTTGAGAAGTTTCTAAGAGGGTGTTTGGAGACAAAATCAGAGGAGACCTTGGGCAGAAGTATTTCAAGGTGAAATACTGGTAAGATCCTTCGTAATCCTAGTACGATCTTTCCTAACCCTAGTTTAGTCTTCTTAACCTTAGTTTAAGTTTGATGGGAATGAATTTTATAGCCTTCCTAACCCTAGTTTAAGTTTGATGGGAATGAATTTTCAAATTGGAAGCTTGTGGTAAAAAAATCTTTTCTAGAAAATGCATTGTGGAGCATTGTTAACCAATGTTGCAAAATCTCAACAAAATGATAGAGAAAAATAGATATGAATAAAGAATCTTGAATAAGAAAAATGAATCCTTGGTAAGTCCTTAACCTCTAATCTCAATACATGGCTTTTTGTTTCAGATAACCCAATATAATTATGGAAAAAGTTAGAGGTTGATTACAAAGATGTCTATTTTGCTGATGTGCTCCACATGGAAGAAAAAATTGAAGAAATTTTTTTGAATGTAGATCTTGCTGATTTTGATAAAGTAGCTAATTATTTGAATAGAGCCACATATTTGAATACTCAATTAGTGAAAATACAGGTTGATAAAAGAAGGAATCTCAAAGCCCCTAAACGAGAGTTTGATCTATTGTTGCCGCTCATCATTCTCAGCTATTCCTGTTGCTGCTTCAACTTCTGTTGCTATCGCAGTTTCACCTTCAATAAAACATACTGCTACTTGAGTTGTTTCTTCATTAGTAATAAACATTGTTCGGTTCAATCTACCACGGAATGATACACAAACAAACTCTCCTACATCTTATTTGTCTTCATCTTTATCATCCACATGTGCGTGAGTGTTGGAATATGTAATTCCAACCACACGGCGTCAGCTATTAAATAGGGTAGTTGAAGTTTTAATGCATTAGGTGAAGGTTTAGGAGGGAACGAGAACCCTCTAGAAGCTCTCGAAGCTTCCCATAGAAGCCTCCGGAACTTGTATGAGGTCTATATAACAGTTTCTGTGTATTGTATTTATAAGCTCCTCCATTAATAGAAATCACCGGTTCTGTGTTTATTTTGCTACTCCTCTGATTTCCAACATGGTATCAGAGCCTGGTATCTGGGCTTGACTCCCTCACAGGAGTGCCCAGGATCATGAGAGATAAGTGTAATTGTATCCTCGTAGGAGTAGAGGATAAAGTAGTGTTGTTACTATCTGTTTAAGTTTGTAGATTATGGTGTTATGTTAGGTCCGTAGCTGTAGCTGCAAGAATTCTGTTAGTCTGCTGTGCGTAAGAGTCTTGTTTTGTAAAAGCTAGATTGGTGCATATCCAGCCGTGCCATTTGATATGGCGTTTACTCCCTCAATCGCTCATGTTGTTGCAGTTCTGTGATTGCAGCTGCTAGTGAAGCAGCTGTCTATTGTCTGTGGACGTGAAGAAGCCAGAAAGAGAAGATTGCTTTGTGCGGATGGGCCGAGTGTTCTAATCGCTGCCAAGCGAAGGTATGCAGTCGATGTCTGCTGTCAATACTGCCTGCAAGCATATGGGTGAAGTCGCAGCCAAGTGATGAGAAGAGCTCCCGGTAGAAAGAGTTGTTGTACCTGCCATGTGAAGAGTTTAAGGAGTTGCGTGAGGGTTGAGAAATTTCCGCCGCCTTCATGAAAGAAAGTTGCCAAAGGGAGTGTTGGCCCCTATGAGTCTTGATACCTGTGTGCAGCCGACGAGATCAATTGTTGGGTCATAGCCCAAAGGACTGTTGGAGAGACATCATGGTATACTTTGTGCCCTGTGCCATGGACGTTTTGTGAACTGATGATGGAGAGCCCCAGCGGCTAGCGTATAAGAATCCATAATTCTGAAGAACGGAGTACACTGTACCGATTGAATTTGAAGAACAGTATGAAGATCCCGGGGATGTCTTCACTCTGTAGACAGCCAGCACTAAATTTGTTTTTGTGTGTTTTTTTCATTAATGTGTTTTTTTTTGTGAAATGAAAGATGACTTGCTTTCTGATATCTCTGCATATTACTGAATTTAATGGTCATGCAATGTATTTGCAATGTATTTGAGGTGCATGATCGGTGGAACCCGACACCTCCTTGAAGGTCCAAATGCCTTAGTCATAGGCATGTATTGTAAGCCCTGTTATGCAGGCCAATTTGTGCCATGGAGCACAGTTGAATCCCCAGGTTGTTGTAAGCCCTGTTATGCAACAGGCCAACTTGTTCCTTGGAGCACATTGTTGCAGTGCCTTAGAGCACCGTGTGGATCTCTCTCGCGTCATAGAGAGACTAAATTGAAGGGAAGTGAAGTGGACCAGAGATATGGAAGCCCATGAAGACTGCATATAGAACAAGGAACAGGAAAGCAGCAGCAGCATAAGGAAGAAGAAGAAGGAAGAGGCATGAAGCAAGAAAGAAGAGGAACAGCAAGCACGAGCCAAGAAATCAGAAGTATGGTGTGGTTGGACTTAAAGGGGAGTGTTGGAATATGTAATTCCAACCACACGGCGTCAGCTATTAAATAGGGTAGTTGAAGTTTTAATGCATTAGGTGAAGGTTTAGGAGGGAACGAGAACCCTCTAGAAGCTCTCGAAGCTTCCCATAGAAGCCTCCGGAACTTGTATGAGGTCTATATAACAGTTTCTGTGTATTGTATTTATAAGCTCCTCCATTAATAGAAATCACCGGTTCTGTGTTTATTTTGCTACTCCTCTGATTTCCAACAGTGAGCACAGTGGAATTTACCTTCAGCACTCTTCGCATGCTCTGCTCTTCTAATTCAATCCTCTTTAATTAACATCAGCACTCTCTACTTCTGTATATTCTGACTCAGCATCTTCAAGTTCTTTTGGTGTTGATATAGATGATGCAACAACCTCATCTTCTTCTGTATATGATTTCCAAACCAAAACTTCATTTTCATGTTCCACCTCTGCTCAACAAATTTTTCAATATTTTCTTGGCATATCTGGAAAACAACATCAATGTTGCACACAACCTTCTCATTTATTCCTGCAACATCTTCTTGTTGGCTGCAATATTCATCTATACTTAACAAACATTGCATGAGTTGTTGCTCTTCTCCAGTTTCACCATTAACCTCCTCATCCACTCCTTTAAGTGTATATACATAGGGATCCACTACATGCTTCCCAATCTACAACTGCTACTTCCATATTTCGTGCTACCTCCTCAATAATAAAAAACTCGGCATGATGTTGAACAATATTGCTCCCCTTTACACCAAATTCTGTTTTCAAGCATTCCCACACCTCTTTGTAGTGGTAGCATCAATAATTACATCAAACATACAATCATCTAGGGCTTGTTGGATAAAATATAGTGCTGAGGCATTCATTGCCTCATAACCGGGTCATCGGAACCATTCAAAATAAAATGCAATAAACCTTTAGATTGAAGGAAAGATTTCATCTTAATATACCAAACATCAAATTTCTTACCATTGAAGTGTGAGGGTGATGAAAAATCCATTACGTACCCATCATCTTTGACCTGTCATTTATCATCTTCATAGTTTCTAGGATCCTCTGCTATAGTTAGAACCTCCCCATATGTTTTTGCAAAATACTCTTCCACAATTCTTATGTTTTGTTGGAGTCTTCTTTACAAACCCATATCACCTTTTGCACTTTTCTACTCAACATCTTACACCTTAACCAGGTAGCTAACAACAACACTTCAGCTTCTTTAAGATTGGATCATACAACCTTTAGACAAGGGTCCTCTTCCACAATCACAATTGAAAAATTACCCAGATATTTTGCTTGCCTTCACAGGATATACACCAAAAAATGAGACTTCAAATAACACCACACGCTATGGCCAACTCAAAAATATCATCCATGACGAACGACCAACAGACCTACAAATTGTATGTTACTTAAAGAGGAGACATGGGATCATAGTTTCTGCTGCACTAGGGACTATCTTCCCACAAACTAACCTAGAGACTTTTGCTCAGTAAACCAAACTTACTTAGTCGGCTAGAACACTTATAACTAGAATGAGAAAGAAAAAGTTACAGACTATTTTAGATCAAACCCTCCAACACTCACATACCTGCAAACCTTCCTTGCTCAGAACTTGGGCTATATCCTCACAGCTTACATGGGGTTGTTCTAGCTTTTCAATTGTTATAAACATAGCTAGAGGGTAAACATTGTCAACTAGTTATCTAGAGCGCAACTCGCTCAACACAACAAGGGATTACAATCCTAACACACATCAAAGAATATTTTTAACAGAGAATAGACTCTCACTTCAACCTAACCGATTGAATAAACCCAAACCCAAACTCAATGTGTTAGAGAAATATCAACACCAACAACAAGGATCTGTCTTTAGCTCTATTGGTTGGATTCTCCTCTATATATTAATGGTGGAATCTAGCTCGACACCATTATCTTGCTCTTTTATGTGAGGAACTTGCAGCAATTAAATAAAAAAATGCACGATATACAATAACACAAAAGGAATTTATTGATCGCAGGCCACTTCAAGCGGGAAACGTCCTTTTATCAAGCTCAATACAAATAACTCGTGGATGCCTTCATTGGCCTCAACACATACTTATATACTAAGTCTAAGCTAAACAACTATTAATCCCCATGAATGTGGGATAATACAATATACTCATGGGACGACTTACAAAGCATATGCATCCAACAACAATATACTAACAATGTGGGATAATACGATATACTCATGGGATGACTTACAAAGCATATGCGTCCAACAACAATATACTTAAAAAAATAAAGAGAAGGGTTGACACGGTTTCCTAATATCCCCTCCCTCTTTGAAAAAGCTTTGTCCTCAAAGCTTTAGGTGTGGAAATTGTTGTTCAATCTGAAGAAGTGGTTCCCATGTAGCATCCTCTGGTTGCCATCTGTGCCATTGAATTAATACCTCTGTGGTGGATTAAGAGCGATGCTGATGAGTGCGCCTATTGAGGATGGCCTCCGGCTCCAAAACAATGGATCCTTCCTTAGCTAGTTCTGGTAAAACAGTTTGTGCTCCGATGTTGGTGCCAAGAAATTTCTTTAGACAAGAGACATGAAATACTGGATGAATGCGAGAAGAAGGAGGAAGTTCCAATTTATAAGTAGCATACATAATCTTCTAAAGAACCTTATATGACCCATAGAACTTTGGAGCGAGCTTATGATGCCCTTTGAGTTTCAGGGAGGATTTCTTGTAAGACTGTAGATGAAGACAAACCATATCACCTACTTGAAAAGTGCACTCAAAACGGTGTTGATCGGCTTGTTGTTTCATTCAATCTCTTTCCATGTGAAGATTGTCCTGCAAAATGTAAAGAATTTGATCGCGGGTTCGAAGAACTGTGTCAAATTCCTGAACTAGTGAATGGTTGGGGGAGTGTGGAAGAAGCACTGGAGGTGTCTGACCATAGACTGCTTCATTGTTGATGTATATGTAACTTAGGAATGTATTTCATCTATGTATTTCATATATATTTATTGTACCCTTATTAGAGATGTGTTATTCCTCTATAAGGAAGTGTCGTCATGTGGATTGACAAGTGTCGCAAGTGTGTGTACTTGCCGATGGGTTATTAGACCACCATTTGTGGGGTCGGCCCTGAAATATATATTATATTGTGGATGTATCTAGATAGACAAGTCGGCCCCATAGTGTAACTGGGCAAACAGGTTAGTATAAATAGAGATCGGGAGATCTCTACTTTGATCATTCTGAAAGTCACACTTTTCTCACTCAGAAAGTGGCGCACTAGTGAGGAGGAGGATCATCTGCTACTAGGAGACTATCTCAAGTGTATTTTGGTTGGACTTTGGTTGAGCCATTGCTCTCTCTATCTTTGAGGAAGTTGTGGGGTTTTTCACCTTAGGGTTTTCCCCACGGAAACTCTGTGTCTCTTGTCTCTCATGCTTTTGATTCTTATGATGATTGACATGCTTGTTATGATTGACATGCATTGATATACTGTACATGTTATTCTCTCAGTGAAGATCCTAGAGTATTGTGAATTAATGCTCAAAATTTAACATGGTATCAGAGCTAACCTCAGAAGAAGACATTTTGGAGTGGCGAAAACTTGAGTTTCTTGTTTATTGGGTTTCTCTCCACAGATTTTGGAAAAGCAGTATAGTAGATTGACTCTACTCATCAAGGAGAATCCATCTGTCGAATCAAAATTCAATTCTGAGCATTTTTAGATTTGGCCCTAAAAATTAGGTTTTCGACAAAAATAGGAATTTCTGAAATCTGAAGACATAGTTGGAAGCTCCTTGCAAAAATAGAAGTTTAGAGCTTTGGATCAAGATTTTTGGCTGGGTAGATCTCTGGGAAACTCAAACCCTAATTCAAGGCTCTCCCTAGTGAACCCAGGAGGACAAAAAGGCAAATCTGAAGGGTAAAGCTTTGCTGATCTCAAATTCTGAATACGCCAAGCTGATCAGCTCATCAAGGTGCATCTTTCTATCCTTTCAGAAAGTTGAAATTCACATTTTTAATTTTTAGGGTTTTTTTCGACAAACCCTAATCTGAGACGAGATATAGTTTTCAGCATTTCAAGTGGTAAGACCTAAATCTTTTCTATTTCCATTTGAGGTACTCTTTAAGGTGTCTCACCACACCAAGCTTGAGGATAAGCTTGAAGGGGCTGATAACTTCCAAGCTTGGAAGTATAGGATTGGGTTAATCCTAGAAGAGAATGAGTTGGACTCATATATAAAAGAAGACATCCCTATCCCAGAGGATGAAGAGGCTAAAGTATTGCATAAGAAGAACTTGGTCAAGGCAAAGAGAATCATTGCTGATTCTATCAAAGACCATCGCATACCCCGTGTGTCTTCTCTAAAGACACCCAAAGAGATGTTTGACTCTTTGACCAAGCTATTTGAAGGGAAGAACATAAATTGGAAGATGACCCTGCGGAACCAATTGAAAGGAGTAAAGTTTCAGAATGGAGAAACCATTCAATCTTATTTTTCAAGGGTATCCCAGATCAAGGAACAACTAGAAGCAGTGGATGAAATGGTGGAGAATGGTGAAGTTTTCATGACCACTCTGAATGGCTTACCTAGGTCATGGGACTCCTTCATTCAAGTAATCCGTGCAAGAAAGAAGTTGATTTCCTTCAGTAGACTACGGGAAGAATGCTCACAAGAAGAAGCAAGGCTTGTGGCATGAAAAGAAAAGATGGGGAATGAAGATCAAGCTCTCACAGCTCACACCAAGAAAGGGAAGTCCAAGAGAGAGCCATCTCACTCCAAGAAATCTTCACATCACTTCAAAGAAAGAATAATATGCTTCACCTGTAATGAGAAAGGACATATTGCCATAAATTGTCCCAAGAACAAGAAGGACAACAACAACTTCAACAACAAGAAGAAGGGGAGCAAAAGAGGGTTTCATGCTCATGCTGGCGAGGATGATGAACCACCCAAGAAGGCTAGGGTAGAAAGTGATGATAGTAATGGTGACTCATCAAGTAAAGAAGAGTATGTTCGGATCTCTGCTCTCACAGGTACCATCTCCCATGGTTGTAATGATTGGTTAATTGACAGTGGGGCTTCCAAACATATGACTGGGTTTAAGGAATCTTCTGTGAACCTATCTGAACATGAATCACCCCAGAAGGTGAACTTGGGGATGATTATCAATACCCAATCAAAGGAAGTGGTGAAGCCTCCTACAACCTAGATTCTGGAAAATCTTTGAAGATGAAAGAAGTCCTTTATGTACCTGGGCTCAAGAAGAACTTACTCTCCATCTCTGCATTGGATGCAAAAGGTATGAGGGTTGCATTTGTGGATGGCCAAGTCCTAATGTGGCCAAAGGGAAAGACCATAGATGATGCAGTAGTGATTGGAGAGCAAGAGGGAGGTTTGTATAAATTGAAGGGACAACCTGAACATGCCATGGTGCATGAATCCATGGAGCCAAGTGAAATTTGGCATAGAAGGCTTGCTCATATTCATTATAGGGCACTTGCAATTGCAAGCAAGGCTGTAGAGGGTCTTCCTGAAATCAAGACCAAACATGAAGGTGTTTGCAAAGGACGAATGTGGTCCTATGAAATCAAGACATACATCTTCCACTCAGATGTATGTGGTCCTATGTCATCCAGTTTTCTAAGTGGGTATGTTTACTATGTCTCATTTATTGATGACTTCTCCAGGAAGACTTGGGTATACTTCTTGAAGAACAAAGATGAGGTGTTTGATAAGTTCAAGGAATTCAAAACCTTGATGGAGAATCAAACTGACAAGAAGATCAAAACATTCATATCCGACAATGGTGGAGAATTCACCTCAGGTGACTTCAAGAAGCTTTGTAGTGATTCAGGGATTAAGAGGGAGTTGACTGCTCCTTACAATCCACAATAGAATGGAGTTGCAGAAAGGAAGAACAGAACAATAATGGAAGCAGCAAGAGCAATGCTACATGACCAGGATCTACCTATGCATCTATGGGAAGAAGCAGCTAGAACAGCTGTATATGTGCAGAACAGAGCAACCCACAAGATATTGGACAACAAGACACTAGAAGAGGTCTTTTCTGGTAAGAAACCTGAAGTCAGCCATCTCAGAATATTTGGTTGTCCAGTATTCACTCATGTCCCAAAGGAAAAGAGGACCAAACTAGATCCTTCAGGAAAGAAGGGTATCTTTGTGGGTTACAGTGAAAGCTCGAAGGCTTACAGAATATACTTTCCAGGGCTCAAGAAGATTGATGTCAGCAGGGATGTGACATTTGATGAAAACTCAACATTCGTCAAAACAAGGAAGGCACCTATTGAAGTTTATGAAGAACCTAAGGAAACTAGATTTCAAGACACTACCATGACTGAAGCAATTCCAGAAGTTGTTCGTGATTTTGAAGATCCGCAAGAACCTGTAGATCCACCCCATGAGGATAACTCTCACAAGAGGAAACTTGCATGGGCTAGAGAGCTCATTCAAGATGCAGAAAGATTTGGAATTCTAGAAGAAGAACACAGAGCAAAGAAGAGAACCAGATCACATACCATCTATGTTGCTTTACTCTATGATATTATGAACAAAGAACCTTCCAGTTATGAAGAAGTAGCAGAAATGAAAGAATGGAAGGATGCCATGGTTGAGGAATACCAATCAATAATGAAGAATGATGTTTGGGATGTTGTCCCAAGACCTAAAGAGAAGTCTGTTGTGACTTCCAAATGGATCTACAAAATCAAGCATGCTGCAAATGGGAGTGTACAGAAATACAAAGCAAGATTTGTAGCTCGTGGCTTCTCTCAGAAAGAGGGAATAGATTATGAAGAAACCTTTCCACTTGTAGCTAGGTATACTTCCATCAGAATAGTACTTGCCCTGGCTGCAGCAATGAAATGGAAAATACACCAGATGGATGTCAAGATTGCTTTCTTGAATGGTGTAGTCGAAGAAGAAGTATATGTGGAACAACCACTCGGTTTTGAAATACATGACAGGGAGTCATATGTGTGTAGATTGAAGAAAGCCTTGTATGGATTGAAACAAGCTCCCAGAACTTGGTATGGTAGGATGGACAGTTTCCTATCTAGTTTGGGCTTTACCAAGAGTAAAGCGGATTCCAACCTTTACTACAAGGTTGAAGAAGGGAATCCTATGATTCTACTCCTGTATGTGGATGACTTATTTGTAACAGGAGATGACAGATTGATTGCAGATACTAAGAGGAAGCTTGCTGCTGAGTTCGATATGAAATATTTGGGAATGATGCATTATTTCCTAGGTATGGAGGTGTGGCAGAGTGCAGGTGGGATCTTCCTTGGTCAAGGGAAGTACACAATAGATATCCTGAAGAGATTCAAGAAGATGGATTGCAAGGCCATGGCCACACCTATGGCATCGAATCTGAAGCTTCATTTGAGCCGGTTGATGCCTCTATGTATCGTCAGATGATTGGGTCCTTGATGTACCTGATGAACATGAGACCAGATATTTGCTTTGCTGTGAACACATTGAGCCAGTTCCTGACGGATCTGATGAGTGTTCACCTGGTTGTTGTAAAGCATGTTCTGAGGTACCTGAAGGGTACATTGGATTTTGGGCTCAAGTATGAAGCAAATCAAAAGTTTAACCTGCAGGGTTATGTTGATTCAGATTGGGCTAGCGATGCTGCAGATAGGAAGAGCACATCTGGATGCTGCTTCAGTATGGGATCAGGTGTGATCTCTTGGTTTAGCAGGAAGCAGTCCTATGTGGCACTGAGTATAGCTGAGGCAGAGTATGTTGCAGCCTGTTCAGCTAGTTGTGAGGCAGTATGGCTACGGAAGCTACTGTCTGAGTTATTTGATCTCCCATTGGATGCTACTGGTATCTTCTGCGATAACTAGAGTTGTGTGAAGCTGTCTGAGAACCCAGTCTTTCACGACAGGTCGAAGCACATAGAGATCAAATATCACTATATCAGGGATATGGTGCAGAGAGGAGCTGTGAAGCTCCTGTATGTTGCGACGGACGAGCAGATTGTAGATGTGCTGACAAGGCCACTAGCCTGGGTGAAGTTCGAGTACTTCAGGGAGAGGCTTGGTGTTCTTCAGATCGAGGAAACTTCGAGGAAGAAGTGATGGACACATTTGCTGAAGCCATTCCAAGCATGATGGAAGGAGGATACTTCATATGGCTGTGGATGTAAGCGCTTCATGATGAGCATCAGGATGATGTTCTGGTTTCTGCTTTGTATGATCAGTTGGATCATTTATATGTATATGTATGTATGCATCATGTTGGATGCTGGATATGATGAGTTGGATCATTTATATGTATGTACGCATCATGTTGGATGCTAGATATGATCAGTTGGATCATTTATATGTATGTATGCATCATGTTGGATGCTAGATATGATCGGTTGGATCATTTGTATGTATTTTGTATATGCATCATGTTGGATGCTTGAACCATGTATCTGTATATGTATCAGGTGGATACATTGTATGATCAGGTAGATCATGTATGTTGATATGTATCAGGTATGATCAGGTCGATCATGTATGTTGATGGATACATTGTGTGGATCATGTATCTATGTATCAGGTGGATACACTATGTATGATGATATGTATCAGGTAGATACTTGGTGTGCATCAGATCGATGCATTGTATGATCAAGGTGATCGTGGATGACGAGCTTCTCTAGATGACATGCAGCAGGATGTTGCAGTGATGATGATCAGGATGATCATGTACATTAGGATGATGTATGGTGAGTATCAGATGATACTTTGTGGCCGTGGATCAGGTTGTGCAGATGAGCATGTCTGGGAGATCCTATAGGTCGGAGTTTCGTACCCATAACAGCCTGGGATGCTCTTTCGAGACATTGCTCTGGGAGGACATGTAATTTGTGCCCTGGGAGATCTTCAGGTCGGAGTTGTCTACCCGTAACATCCTGAGATGCTCTTGCGAGATTTTGTCCTATGGCATGTAATTTGCTCCTGGGAGATCTGGACAGGATGAAAAAGGCCTCAGATGCTTCAGCCAAGTTTTCCCATGACCACATGTAATTTGCTCCTGGGAGATCTGGACATGATGAAAAAGGCCTCAAATGATTCAGCCAAGTTTTGTGGTGGACCACAAGTAATTTTCTCCTGGGAGATCTAGATAGGATGAAAAAGGCCTCAGATGCTTCAGCCAGGTTTTGTGGTGAGATCACATGTAATGTGCTTCTGGGAGATCTGACAGGTAGAGCTGTGTGCTCATAATAGCCTAGGATGCTTCAGCCAGGTTTTGTGATGGGTCACATGTAATGTGCTCCTGGGAGATACTACAGGTAGAGCTATGTGCTCGTAATAGCCTGGGATGCTGCAGCCAGGTTTTGTGATGCACGTAATAAGTCCTGAGGATTCCACAGTATGGCTAGTGATGATGAAGACCTGCAGGTGGTGGGCCTACATCCAGTATGAAAAAGGACTGGCTCTATAGAACTTCCTATGATGAGTAGAGTCAGAGATTGGTTGAGATAGCAGCAGCAATGATGATGATGATGACGATGCATCGATGGCGATGATCCCGAGAAGAAGACTTGTCTAGCAGAACTGTGTTGAGAAATACCTTCCTAGTTAAGAGGGAGTGTTGATGTATATGTAACTTCGAAATGTATTTCATCTATGTATTTCATATATATTTATTGTACCCTTATTAGAGATGTGTTATTCCTCTATAAGGAAGTGTCGTCATGTGGATTGACAAGTGTCGCAAGTGTGTGTACTTGCCGATGGGTTATTAGACCACCATGTGTGGGGTCACCCCTGAAATATATATTATATTGTGGATGTATCTAGATAGACAAGTCGGCCCATAGTGTAACTGGGAAAACAGGTTAGTATAAATAGAGATCGAGAGATCTCTATTTTGATCATTCGAAAAGTCACACTTCTCTCACTCAGAAAGTGGTGCACTAGTGAGGAGGGGGATCATCTGATACTAGGAGACTATCTCAAGTGTATTTTGGTTGTACTTTGGTTGAGCCATTGCTCTCTCTATCTCTGAAGAAGTTGTGGGGTTTTTCACCTTAGGGTTTTCCCCACGGAAACTCTGTGTCTCTTGTCTCTCATGCTTTTGATTCTTGTGATGATTGACATGCTTGTTATGATTGATATGCATTGATATACGGCCTGATGTTGGGAGGAACACTTCCACGAAGGAGCTAAATACGATGGTCCTCTAATCTTGAAGGTGGAAATCCCATTGGTTCAACAAAGACACATACATATCTATCCAAAATTTGTTGTATATCCAAAGAAGTAGTGGAGACCGTCCATGGGTGCTTCTGAATGGAATGGAGCTGAGCGATGACACCATGTGAATTCTTCTTAAGAATAGTTTCCATGCGAGGTGAATTGATGATGCTGAGAGACCCTGGTTGTAAGCCAACCAATGTGTGTTTTTTCCCATTAACTGAAAATTGCATCTAAAGTTCAGCAAAATCCCATAAGATGGGGCCAAGTGTGCATAACCATTGAGCGCCCAAAACCACATCACATCTGCCTAAGGGTAAGGCAAACATGTTGGAGCACAGGTTATACTATCCAATAGAGATATGCACATTGCAACACTTCCCTTTGCAAGGTAAGGTTCCCCCATTGGCAATCATGACTTCAAATTTGGAACAAGGATGGGCAAAACATTCATCCTATTTGGCGATCTGAGGGTCAATGAAGTTATGAGTGCTACCAGAATCAATGAGTATTGTAAGAGGGATACTCTTGAAGTAACCCTTGACTTGCATTGTTTGTGCGGTGGTGACTCTAGATAAAGCATGGAGATATATCTATGGGTGGTCGTCCTGAGAAGGAGGGTCAACATGCGGCTTTTGAATGTCGACCTGATCATCTATTGTATCCGGAGCTTCTTCACCAATTTCAGTTGCATACGACGAATCAACATCCAAGAGATAGAGCGTTTGCTCAACACATCTATGTCCCCGAGTGAATTTCTCATCACAATTATAACAAATCCCTTTTTCTCTACATTCCCGCATCTCTGCTTTAGATAAATGCTTGATAGTAGTTGCTCTAGGAGCTGATGTGATGGAGGTCGTCGGGAAACCATATTTCTGAATGGAACAAAAGTGGAACCCCGAAAACTCATTGTGATTTTGATGTTTCTTGTGCATCAAATATAATTAATAGGATACATACACAATATATTAAAAGAATGACCGTTGAAAAAGCATGGAGTTGTAGGAAGGCACATATTGGTTATTTTAAAGTCTTTGGTTTCATTTCTTGAGCACATTCCCCATGAAAAGAGAAAAAAAATTAGAACCAAAAATTCATTATTAGTACTTGTTTGTGGGTTATAAGGAAGAATCAAAGGCTTATAGATTTTATGATTTGGTAATTAAACATGGTTTTGTGAGCATAGATGTAGATTTTGATGAGCTTTATCAACTCATAGCTTCACCTCATCACTTTCCAAGCAACAAATTCTTCCTCATTTCTAGATATATTGCAAGAAAATGGCACTATTATTAATGGTAATGAGATACAAACTAGTGTTACAGATTTGATAAGGAAGCATAATTATAAGTCAAATGATAAATTGAATTATCTACATGAGTACATGAATACCAAGCTAATGACAATGATGATATTTTTTCCAAATGAATAATGAAGAGTATTAGTGAAACTTATGCATAATAACATAAGAGATATGGAAGTGCACTTCTATAAAATATATTACAAACCAAAGAACCAAACTGAGTTGAGGAAGCTAGAGGAAAGAAAGATTGGGGACAAACCATGAAATAAGAATATCATACACTAATGAAGAAAGTGTTAGGATAATTAATACTCCAACCTTGTCCACCTTAGTTTTATTAGTCTTTTCCTAGTACTAGATGATGTCTTTATCCCCCTAGTTGTGTGAATATGTCATCTAGAACCCCTTTTCCACTTGATGCACCCTGCATGCATGATTTTAGGACATCTAGAGTTAGTTCCCTACATTTAAGGAGATAACTCAGTGACCTGGTCCAGTCCACTTGAGTTCCTAACTCTAGTGGGGGGTTTGTGCTCCAATTTCCACTGAATGTGATATAATGCACCCTCTCTAGCATGATTGCATGAGATATTGCATGGAAAACTCACTAATGCGCCTTGCATGGTAAGTTAATTGACACTAGCTTCAGTTCACTAAGTCTCAATTGATTATGGTAGCCTCAGAGCACTGTAGTGGTGATATTTCCTAGGATAGACTGATTGGGATTCGAATGCTCTCTGGATATTCAAATTTCCTCTATCGTAACATATATTTTGACTATACTAATTAATGAATTATGACACACATTTGTGTGCACATCTTAGTTTCATTGCATGATTAATTTTACTGCTCAATTCACTACATTTTTCACTGTAATTCATATTTCTTCCTAATTAGTTCGCTGTGATATTTTCTCACGCTCAATTATGTGCTATGTTCAATAATTTCACATGGTATTAGAGCCCAGTAGGGCTGGTTTATCTCCAATTTGAGAGTTTTTGGAGGATTTTGAGAAGTATTTAGTGTAGCAGTAATAGCAGTTTCAGTTTGTATTCGCTCCAGTAGTTACACATGTAGAATTCGAATGCTCCTTTGTCTCCAAGAATCCTCACACCCTTCAATTATCTTGATTGGAGAGATCATATGTATATGGTATTGCGCAACAAGAGTCTGTATATGATCACAATGGGTAAGGAGACCGAACCTCAGGAAATTGTTGAGAAAGAAAAGTACTTGGACATATTAGATGGGGCTTTTGATTTTATGTGTATTCACATCTCCATATATTTTCTCTTCCACCTTGATGGATTGGAGACACCAAGAGAGGTTTCGTTGAACTTTGAAACTCTCTTTGGAAAGCAAGATGAGTTGAGAGGCCAAATTTTGGAGAATGAATTAATTTCTCTTCAACCCAGCATCTTCGAAACCATGCAATAGTGCTTTTAAAATTTCAAGTCATTGGTTATGTAGTACAAACAATGTGGAATTGAGAAGAAGGGTGAGCATCTGGTGTTATCCATCCTAAGTAAGCTTGGTTATGAATTTTCAATATTTGTTTCTACCTTCTATTTAGGGAGATTGTCATTTCCCAATTGGAAAATGCCTTCTTTAGATTCATTCACTGAATCTCTCACCCAAGAACAAGACAAACTGATTCAGATGGGCTCCTTGAAGGCCTCCAAAAATCAATCTCTTATGGTTGGGGAGTAAAAAAGTGTGAATGTTAAAGGGAAGCAGAAAGGTAAAGAAAATAATCAATTTGAATCCAAGCAGAAGGAGAAGTCTAATCCATGAGAAGGAGTCTCCAGCTCCAAGAAGGATAAGCAAAAGAGGTTTGAGAAAACCAAGTGTATATACTGCAAGAAATGAAACCATCCAGAGAGCTCTTGCATGAAGAATACCATAGATCAAATGGACAAACTTCTTGGACATCACAACATTTCCCTCCTAGAAGGTGCAAGGGAGACTGATTCTAGAAGCAAGACATATGATCATGAGAGATGCCATGCACTGAAGGCTGGATTTTCCCAATCATAAGCCTTACTTATAGATTCTAGAGCATCCAACCACATGGTTGACTCCAGAGAGTCATTCTCTTCTCTAGATCTCACTGATGGTCCTAGTATTCACATGGGAGATGATTCTCAAATCTCAGCTGAAGGGAAGGGAACAATACAACTTGAGCATGTAAATTTCAACAATGTTTTTTATGTGTCTTCTCTAGTAGAAAATTTTTTATCTGTTTATTAGATGGCACACACAGGTTCACCAAAGAATTTTTTTTTTGGACGTAACATAGTTGAGGTTGCAGAGATCTCATCTGGAAAACTGATAGCCAAAGGTGTTTCAAACCATGCCTCAAAGGCATATGAGTTCTCTTATTTTTTTCCATATTTGTATCAAATTGCTCTCTTGACTCATTCAAATGAGACTAGAAAACCTTGGCATGAAATATTCAGACATCTTAATTTCAAGTACTTGCAGCAGTTGCACAAGGAAGAGATGGTTGAAGGATTTCCCAACATAAAATTCTCTCAAGGAAACTACAAAGGTTGGTTGGTAGGGAAGCATTGAGAGAAAAAATATGATGTTGGGAAGGAAAATAGAGATTCATCGACACTTGATTTGATACACATTGATGTCTTAGGACCGATTCCCACAACTTCTATGAATGGATCTAGATACCTTCTCACCTTCATCGATAATTTCTCTAGGTTATGTTGGATCTACTTTCTTAAGAAGAAGTATGAGGTATTTGAAACTTTCAAAATTTTCAAGGATTTAGTTGACAACACTACTGGGAAGTAGATAAAAGCACTCAGATTAGATAATGGAGGGGATTACATCAAGAATGATTTGCAGTAGTTTTGTGCTTCTGAGGGAATCCAAATGCAAGACTCTATATCATACACACCACAACAAAATGGTGTAGTTGAGAGGAAGAATAGGTCATTGAAAGAGATGGATACATATTTGCTTGAAGCAAGAGATATTCCACCATATTTGTGCCACATACATTCAGAATAGGGTACCCCACAAATCTATGGATGGGGTCACTCCATTCGAAGCCCTAAAGAGACACAAACCTGATGTCTCTCATCTGATGGTTTTTGGATCCAAGGCATGGGCCATAATCCCCTCTCACAAAAGAAAAGCTCTTCAACCCCAAAGTAGCAAATGCATTCTTCTCGGATATGCAAAAGATGCAAAATATTACAAGCTAATGGAGATTGCAACAAAAATATGCTTCATTCAAAGAAGTGTCAAGTTCGATGAAGATCCATTGCAATATCTATAGCCAGTTGAAGAACAAGGTATAACTGATTTTCCTACTCCATTTACTCCTAATGATGTTTTTTCAGATGATCCACATTCATATTCCGAAGATGAGGACCAGGATGAATCAAATTTTAATATTGAGTATGAATATCAAGCAGATATAGATCCAGATCCAACACTTACTCCCAATCCAAAGCCTAAATGGGCTAAAAAATTCATCCACTTCTCCCTGAGAGGTGCTTCATGGTGGTGGGGTCTTATCCATAGTAATTCAGAGAGGCTTTCCATGATCCAAGATGGCATACTACCACAAATGAAGAATATGAGTAATTTTAGAACAATGAGACATGGGATCTTGTCTCTCTTCCCCTAGGGAGAAAGCTAGTTAAATGCAAATGGATCTACAAAACAAAACTTGCTTCTGATGGATCTACAACCAAGTACAAAGCTCGGTTTGTTGAAAAGGGGTACTCACAAGTTCATAGTTTGGACTACAATGAGACATTCGCTCTTGTAGCAAGAATGGATTCAGTAAGACTTGTTTTGGCCATTGCATCTTCGAATCTATGGGAGGTACATCACATGGATGTAAAGAGTTCCTTCCTGCATGGTGACTGAGAAGAAGAGATCTATATGAAATAGCCTGAGTGGTAAAATGATGATCCATCCTTGGTATGTAGACTTAGGAGATCATTGTATGGGATCAAGCAAGTCCCAAGGGCATGGTATGCCAAGATGGATTCTTTCTTACTGTCACAGAAGTTCGAGAGATGCAAATCTGACTGTAATGTCTACATTTAGCAGAAGGGAGGTTGTCTATTATTGATTTTTTTGTATGTGGATGACTTGCTCATCTCTGGTGGTTCATATAATGGGTTGAAGAACATCAAGTATGCTTTGAGTAAAGCATTCTCCATGGAAGATCCAGGGCTATAGAAACAGTTTATTGGCCTCGAAGTAACTCAAAATGCTTCAGGGATCATGATAATTTCATAGTCTAGGTATGCATATGACTTGCTCAAAATGTTCCACATGATTGATTACAAAGTTGCAAATTTTCCCTTCCTATCTAGCATCAAATTGGAATAAGATGGTTCTACTCCTTTGGTTGATAGCTCTTTGTACAAACAATTGATTAGTAGCTTTTTGTACTTGACACATTCGAGACTAGATCTATCATATGTTGTTGGTGCTGTGGATAGGTACATACAGGAGCCACATGAGCTGCATTGGAAGGCAACAAAGAGGATCTTTCACTATGTGTAGGGTACGAGAGAGTTGGTATTCATTATTCTGTTGGTGCTCAGTTAGATATGGTTGGTTTTACTGACTCGGACTTGGCTGGAGACAACAATAACAGGAAATCTACATCAGGGTATGTGTTCATGTTGGGATGAGTACCAATCTATTGTTAAAGCAAGATGCAAGCATCACTCTCACTCTATTCAAAAAAAGCATAATACAGAGGGGCTGTGAATGCAGCTATCTAGGAATTTTGGTTACATGGGATCTTGACAGAGTTTGGAATTCACACTTCTCCTTCAGTAGACCTTTTCTGTGATAATCAAAGTGCCATAAGGATCTCCAATGATTCAGTTCAGAAGCAAAGGACCAAACATATTTAGGTTCACATGCACTACATCATAGAACTAGTGCACACTAGGACCATATCACTACAATATTGTCCTATAGAGGATATCATTGCAGATGTTTTCACAAAGTTTTTCACTCAGAAGAGATTTTCCTATCGCAGATCTCTACTTGGTGTGAAAGCTATCTGAGTTCCTTGTTGTTCATTTTTGAGGGGGGGTTTTGTTCCCATGAGGTTTTCCCCATTTCCTTAGTTTCATGAATATTTATTTTTTACCACTTTGATTGTATGGCTGACCGTTGGTCTCAGTAACCATGGCCCATGATTGTCTAAGTTTGGATTAAGGGGCGCTGTTAGGATAATTAATACTCCAACCTTGTCCACCTTCGTGTTATTAGTATTTTCCTAGTATTGAATGATGTCATTGTCCCCCTAGTGGTGTGCATATGTTATCTAGAACCCATTTGCCACTTGATGTGCCTTGCATGCATGATTTTAGGACATCAGTTCCCTACATTTCTAGAGCTAACTCAGTGATCTGGTTCAGTCCACATGAGTTCCTGACTCTAGTGGGGAGTTTGTGCTTCGGTTCCCTCTAATTGTGATCTAATGATCCCTCTCTAGCCTGATTGCATGAGCTCTTGCATGGAAAACTCACTAATGCGCCTTGCATGGTCAATTAACTTAAAATAGCTTCGGTTCATTGAAATTTTACTCCATTTCATGTGAACCTAAATATGTTTGGTCCTTTGCTTGCATTTCATTGAGTCTCAGTTGAGTTTGGTTGGTAGCCTCAGAGCAGTGGAGTGGTGATATTTCCTAGGCTAGAGTGACTCGGATTCAAATTCTCTCTAGGTATTCGAATTTCCTCTATTGTAACATATATTTTTACTATACTTATTAATGAACTATGGCAAACATTTCTATGCACATCTGAGTTTCAATGCATGATTAATTTTACTGCTCAATTCACTGCAATTTTCATTGGAATTCATCTTTCTTCTTAATTCTTTCACTATGAGATTTTCTTAGGCTCAATGATCTGTTGTGTTCAAGAATTTCATAGAAAGAAACATTGGGTATTGTACCCCATATTAAAGGTATAAATTTTATTGATTGCAAATGTATTTTTCTTAATTTAGATGGAGTCATAGAGAAATTCAAAGTGACATTAGTAGATAAAGGATTTGATGAGTAACAAGGCATTGACTATCATATGAAACATGTTCACCTTCATAAAAATGATTACTATTAGAATCATTATTTCTGTAGCTTCAAGTCTCGGTTTTCATATTCATAAAATGGATGTTAAGAATGAATTCTTAACTTAAAAAATTCATGAAGAGATATACATGGACTAGCCACTAGATTTTGTGGATAAACATTCTTAGTTTGTTTGCAAGTTGAAAAATCACATTATGGGCTTAAATAGGCATCAAGGGAATGGAATGAAATGTATTTTCAACAACCTGGTTTAGAAAATGCAAATCAGATCCAAATATCTATGTAAAGAAAGTTCAACAGGAGATCATTCTTATTTCTTTTTATGTAGATAATTTTCTCATCACTGGTCCAAATATTGAGTTGACCAAAACTTTGAAAGAAAATACTCAAAGTGATTTAGGTGACTTGATTTACTTTTTTGGTTTGCAAGTAAACTGCATGTTGAATTGTTTCTTTCACAATCAAAATAAGCATTAGATATTTAAAAATAATAATAAATGCTTGTTTGGATTTTACTCCATTTCAACATGTAGTCAAGCTTATTATGGAATGTCCTTCCAAGAACGTGGATGCTACAATACATAGGAAACTTGTTGGGAGTGTTTACTTAATACACAGTAGGCTAGACATTTTCTTTGTAATCAATCTTATATCCATATTTATGCAAGATCCTAAAGAAAGTAACTGGTTCGATACTAAAAGATTTTTTCCCTACATCCATAGTATAATTCACTATGACATCCATTATGCCTATAAATCCCACATTTATTTAGTACTATACATTGATTCAAATTGGGCTAGTGATGTCAATGACATGAAATCTATAAGTGGCTATGTTTTCTTAGGGTGGATGGAAGACTTAATACATGTCCAACATTAAAAAACAATGAAAAACATAGCATGAAATCTATAAGTCGCTATGTTTCTTTTAGGGTGGATGGAAGACTTATTACATGTCCAACATTAAAAAACAATGAAAACATAGTTATACTCTTGTGAGGAAGAGTACAAAGAATCAAAGGAAGCAAAAAATGATGCAATGCTGATTCTAAATGTATTATTCAAGCTTCATATTTCTCAAAATTCTACAACTGCTATATTTTGTGACAATCAAAATACCATAAAAATTGCAAGCTGCATAGAATCCACTTTTTCATACTAAAATCAAACATGTTGAAATTGATATTCATTAATACATGCTAGATCCTTGTCCAAGCTCAAGTTGTTAAATTACAATATTGATATAGTGATGAACAAATTGCTGATATTTTTACCAAAGATATGACTAAAGCCAATTTTTTAAACCTAAGAAATTTGCTTGGCATGATAGAGATAGACATTACCTAGGGAATACATACATAATGTCCTACTCCCTTTCTTTTTTATTGTAAGTGTTTTTATAAATTTCCTCTATTCATTCTTAATGGGGGATGTTAGACAATATATGAGCTAACTATTTCAATTTTTTAAATGAGATTTCTCTATACAAGATTATTAGCTTCTTTGTCTTTAAAGTCCTTTAGAAGATAGTAAATTAATTGAGTAAATTGATAAGAAACAACAATAAATTAGTATAGATGTTGCAATATCATATTAGGGAGTTAGAATTATATTTAGCAATCGAATCTCTACATATATTTTGGATTGTATTCTTCTTCTCGTTAAATAAAATCAATCTTTTGTAATATTAGTGTCTTTCTTTTTAATTTTTTATTATTATTGCTGCAACATTCTTAAATTCTCTATAACTCTTTTTGAATTATTTCATTATATCTTATATTTTTTCTATCTCATTATCCTTGTATGGATATTTTCAACTACTTTGTGTGGCCTTAAAGACCATATTCAATGTCATTAACATTAATTATACAAGTAGCAACCAATCACAACTTCTTTACACTAATACTAGCAACCAATCACAACTTCTTTACACTAATACTAGGGCTCTTCTACATCAATGTGAAGACCTTTTAATTGAATTTGTTTCTAACCTAATACTCTCATCACCTTTTCTCTCATATAATTCTTATTCACCCTCAACTCATCTCTCTTTCTCATTACTAGATACTTACTTTCATCACCTTCTCTTCCATATTAAGTGTTACTCCTATGTATTATTAAGTTTTTTTATTAAAAACTTCCAATCCACCTTTAAAACCAATGAAATTGTTATTCATTCTTAACTCCTCTCTCTCTCCTATTAAGTTCTCTTATTAACAACTTCCTTCCACCTTTAAACTAAATTGTAAATTTACTTACATAAAATGCATCTTCATCATGCTAATTTCTTTCCAAATGGATGAATCAAAACCCTTCATTCATTCTCCTTTCCAAATGGATGAATCAAAACTCTTCATTCATTTTCCTTTGCCAAGGCCAGCCTAGCCCAACTCGTATTGTTAAAGTGCAAAATTCAACAACATATTTTTCTACATATTTTCTCTTCTACTTTGATCCCTTTAAACCTTCCATTCATATTTAAAAAATAATGTGAAGTCATACACTTACCTCGCAATTTAGCAACCAACTTGTTTCAAATGTTGTCATTTCACTTCCTCTTCTCCATGTATGGAAACGCAGATGTCCTCACCGTATAGCTTCTTCCCTGTTGGGGCCGTCTTCCGGCTATCATATCACTTACCACAGAATAGCAACCTGGCTGATCTCAAAATGCACAACATACTAGTGACTCAAAGAAAAACTTAATAACATACCTTTCATCATTGTTTGTCACTGTCGTACGATCTCAGTCCTCAAGTCATTAGTAATGGTCTGCACCTATCTTCAATATTATCCTAACTGGTGGCCCACAACCATCTTTAATACTCTCCCTACTGTCCTCTCATTCACTATCTAGGGCGTTCCTACCATTTAAACTCAATTCTCTCCGTAATGAGAACAACTATTTTGGTGTTAAATTTAAATGATCTTTTCCTTGCAGGAGAAGAAAAGCAGATTGCCAAATGCAAAGAGAGACTCTGCTGAATTTGAAATGAAATATCTAGGAATGATGCACTATTGCCTAGGATTAGAAGTTTGGTTTAAGTAACCAAACTAGATTTTTCTATCTCAAGGAAAATATGCAGTAGACATATTGAAAAGGTTTGGTATGATGAATTGCATGAGTGTGTCAACTCTTATCGTTGCAAATTTAAGGAAGTTACATGACTCAAGATCAGGAGAATATTTGGTGAATCCCACCATGCACATGAAACTTGTTGGATCTTTAATGTATCTAAATGCAGTGAGCGCATTAAGCCAATTTATTGTTGAGCCAAGAGAACGACATTGGGTAGCAGGTAAGCATATTCTGAGATATCTTAGAGGTACCATAGCCTATGGGATAAATTTCAGGTCGAGTGGTGGTGTGATGCTGCATGGTTATGCTTCAGATTGGGTGAGAATTCCAATAGACAGAAAGAGTACCTCTGGCTACTGCTTCAGTTTGGGATCAACCATGATCTCTTGGTCCAGTCAGAATCAAGAATCTATTGCTCAAAGTACAGCCGAGGCTGAATATATTGTTGCAAGTAATGCAAGCAGAGAATCAATATGGCTCAAAAAACTCATTTCTGGGTTGTTTAATGAAAAGCTTGAAACTACGATTATCCACTTTGATAATAAAAGCTGCATGAAGCTCACAGAAAATTCGATATTTCATGATAGATCAAAGCATATTGATCTAAAGTACCATTATATCAGAGATATGGTACAACGGTAGTAGATGATCAAGTAGTTGATATCGTGACAAAACCACTACAGTTGGTGAAGTTTGCTCACTTTATAGGAAAAATTGGAGTTGCGAAGAATGCCTCCATCTCTGAGAAAGAGAATGATCTAAAAGGAATCCTTCACAGTCTGAGGTCATACGTGACCACCCAAAGGGAGACTTGGAGATTAATCAGTTCTATGACTCACGGAAAAAGTCAAAGTGAATATAAAAAGCTTTGTGAGCCAAGACAAAAGTCAGAATAAAAGTGATAAGGTCTTTAAAAATCTTGTGAGATTATGACAATAGTCAAGGAAAAAGGACAAGCCTTGTGAGTCATGTCAAAATTCAAGAGAGACAACCTTGTGAGCATTTAGCAAAAGTCAAGGTATCTAGCAAACGTTAGGAAGAACTTACAATTCATATAAAGCTAGAAACAAACAATCTTTCTTATATAAGATAATATCATTAATAATTTAATAACTTCCTTGCTAAGAGGGAGTGTTAAATTTATAGCTTTTATAGATCATCACTTCTGTTACTAGATTTCATCTCGAGGAGCTGGTGTGTGCTCTGTCAAAAAGACCTTTTTTGTGCCAAGTGGCATGTGTCCCTAAGGGGGTTGCTTAGCCAAGTGACAAGTGTCATGTAGAGGGGGTTGCTTCACATGCTAAGTGACAGGTGTCATGTAGAGGGGGATGCTTCACATGCCAAGTGTCAAGTGTCATGTATAGGGGCCTACTTCACATGCCAAGTGACAAGTGTTATACTTTTAGGGGAATGCTTGGGGAAACACACCCAAACTATAAATAAGAGCCACCCCTCCCCATTATTTCACTCAATTTTTTCTTATCCTCTTGAAGTAGGTGTGAGGTCATTCTTTGTATCCCCTTGAAGCAGGTGTGTGAGGTTTGTCTTTCCATTGAAGAGTAATATGTGCAGCAGCTGTGAGGTATGTCTGTCCATTGCAGAGCAAAATGTGCAGCAGCAAGCAGAGCATAATACTTGCAGCATACAAAGGATGTTGTGAGCAGAGTTCAAGGTTTTAATACAATTTTGGTGTAAGTTGTTACTTCTGCTATTAAATTTTATCTTAGCACAGTCAAAGTGAAGTTTATGATGATGATGTAATCTGAACCTTATATCTTATATAAAAAAGGTTGTTTGGCTGGAGTTTTTCTCCCTTCCTTAATGGTTTTCTCCATCATAAATATACTGTGTTTTATGTGGAATGAATTTCTGCATCTTATTTTTGACATGTATTGTTGCTTGAATTAAAAAATTGACACTTTCATCGCCTTCTCTTTCATATTATGTGTTCTCTGTATTAGTAATTTTTCTTATTAAAATCTTCCTTTCCACCTTTAAAACCAATGAAATCGTTATTCACCCTTAACTCCTATCTCGTCCTATTAAGTTTTCTTATATCTTTTTTTCCACCTTGAAAACTAAATTATAAATAGACTTATATAAAATGCATCTTCATCATGCTGATTTCTTTCCAAA
This sequence comes from Larix kaempferi, assembly GCA_027924585.1. Lineage (NCBI taxonomy): Eukaryota > Viridiplantae > Streptophyta > Pinopsida > Pinales > Pinaceae > Larix > Larix kaempferi. The sequence goes on from BSBM01000428.1 coordinate 10,524,920, forward strand.
TGAATGAATCAAAACCCTTCATTCTTTCTCCTTTCCAAATGGATGAATCAAAACCCTTCATTTATTTTCCTTTGTCAAGGCCAGTCCAGCCCAACCCCTATTGTTGAAGTACAAAATTCAACAACATATTTTCCTACATATTTTCTCTTCTACTTTGATCCCTTTAAACCTTCCATTCATATTTAAAAAAAAATGTAAAGTCATACACTTACCTGGCAATTTAGCAACCAACTTGTTTCAAATGTTGTCATTTCACTTCCTCTTCTCCATGTATGGAAACGCAGATGATGTCCTCACCATAGCTTCTTCCATGTTGGGGCCGTCTTCCAGCTATCATATCACTTACCATTCTCTTCTACTTTGATCCCTTTAAACCTTCCATTCATATTTTAAAAAAAATGTAAAGTCATACACTTACATGGCAATTTAGCAACCAACTTGTTTCAAATGTTGTCATTTCACTTGCTCTTCTCCATGTATGGAAACGCAAATGATGTCCTCACCATAGCTTCTTCCATGTTGGGGCCGTCTTCCGGCTATCATATCACTTACCACAGAATAGCAGCCTGCCTGATCTCAAAATGCACAACATACTAGTGAATCAAAGAAAAACTTAATAACAGACCTTTCATAATTTTTTGTCACTGTCGTACGATCTCAGTCCTCACAGTCATTAGTAATGGTTTGCACCTATCTTCAATATTCTCCTAAATGGTTACCCACAGCCATCTATAATACTTTCCCTACTGTCCTCTCATTCACGATCTAGGGCGTTCCTACCATTTAAACTGAATTCTCTCCCCAATAAGAACAACTATTTGAATTCCTCATTGCATTCTAGGACGCAGACTTCAGATCTTTCTATGATCTGCTAAATTTCGCCTCCCTCCTCCTGCTGAAGCTAAACCGTCTTTTATATAGTCAGGCAACGGTCGTGAACTCTACTGTTTTCGGGGATCATAGTTGCAACGGTCGTGAACTCTACTGTTTTCGGGGATCAATTTTCAAGGTGCTCCTTTCTCATTTTATCTTCTTACCGTTTGAATAGACTAATAAATACAGTAAGTAAATACCTAATTGAACAATACAAAAATGTCTATCTAATTCTTACTGTTTGAATAGACTAATAAATAGTAAGTAAATACCTAACAGAACAATACAAAAATGTCGATCTAATTCTTACCGTTTGAATAGACTAATAAATACAGTAAGTAAATACCTAACAGAACAATACAAAAATATCGATCTATTAGCTTAGAGTAAGTATTGCCATCGGTAATACCTTAAGGGTATATTTTTTGGGAAGATAAGTATTCTGAATGCTACGACTATTGGATCTCAAATTGCTTAAAATTTAGTGAAGATAAGTACTCCTAATGCTGCGACTATTGGATCTCAAATTGCTTAAAATTCAATGGTTAATAAAACCCTTTATTTATACGACAAACCATTTTTTAATATATCCATACATGCTGAGAACTAAAAACATTACCTGAGAAATAAAAACATTACCTACCGTTATTAAATTGTTATTACCTTGGCTAAGCGATCGTGCACTGCAGGTCGTTCAGATTGGATTGGATGGGATGCAGCAGAATCCGCCTTTTCCTGTGAGGCAGATGCTAACAGAGCGTTGGAATTACTCCGGATCCTCGTCTCTCCCCCCGCTTAATATGATGGATAAAATATTTTCATACAATAAGGACTATGCTATATATAGCAAGGCTCTTATCAAACCCTAGGAATGAACGCGTACTTTATATAACAAGCCCTAGAAATGAACGGGTTCATAGGAGGATAATTTCCTCGCTCGATATTTTCGTTGGATGGTAATCTCACGAATATGATATGATGAAGAACTTTGGATTTTCAAAATAGGGAAAATAATTTAAGGCAATCTTCTTAATTAAAAATGGTAAAGGCTTGATATGGGTATTATTAAGGGCGGACAATATTAAATTTGAATTAGTGGATTTTTTGAAGGGTTTTGACCCATCCCAAAAGTGTAAAAATTCTCTTTCAAAAGATTTAAAAATTTAAATTTTACTATACTAATTAAGTAGAAGGAAATAGTAGATATAAATCTTTTAAAAGAAGGGTAAATTTTTAAATAACATGCTAATATCTATTTGTTGGATACACCACCATAGATCCAAATCCTAGGCTCTATCAAGCATCGAGAGGGATCAAATCTCTCAAGGTGCAAACCTCTCCTCGAAAAGCTCCTTGAGTGCAATACCTGAGAAGAGGTTTGCACCTCGGGAGATTTGATCCCTCTCGCCACTTGATAGAGCTTAGGATTTGCATCTAGGCTGGTTCCAGTCGTGGGCGGTGACACAAAACTAGAGTTTGATCAGCATTGTAAGGAACACGTTAAGTTGAAAACATAAATAGAATTATGAGGATTATCATAATGTAAGTAATAAGTATGAGTAAATTATTAAACTCGAAAATAGAGACAATAATTTTGTAAGGATTAAAGAAATGAAAATATGGTTCACATCATGATCATTCTCAATCTATCTTCTTCATCTTTTCTTATCTTCACACTTGGTAGTTTTGACATCTTCTCATATCGATCATATGAGAATGGAGGTTGAAATCCTAGACCTGCCAAATCTTTAACTCGAGATATTGCTGTAAATGTCATACCCTGCCTCTCTTGCTTTCCAATATTAATAGTAGCTTTCTCCAATGTCAATCCTTGTGACTTATGGATTGTTAAACCCCAAGCGAGTTTCAATGGAAGTTGTTTTTTATTACCTCTTTTGATAGATGTAATAGGAACAAATAGAGGAAACGATTCATCCCATGGTAACTCCACATAATTATAAAATTTTATTAAAACATACATGGTTGGTTTTGGAGGCGAATTTTCGGGGTTATATACAATTTGTTGTATAACTCCAAGAGCACCATTGATGAGTCCTGCATCAGTCCAGAGGTTTGATGTGAGAATTACCCTTGCTCCTATGGCTATAAGTAATTCAAGTTCCAACCCTTCTTCATCTCCTTCCATAGAATAGTTGCTTCTTACAGATGTAGCAATATTGGTCACAATGGGATAGTTTAGGCTTCTTATTAAACGCTTGTTATGATAGTTTACATCATCATTTGTCTCAAACAAATGTATCGCCTTATATGAGGAATTTTTCATTGTAGCATGTAAGGAAGTATCTGTACGAGTCATCAGTAATTTCCAATCCTCTATTGTTTGAATTGCATATCTAATATTCATTAACCAATTACAAAAATATATTTGTTCATTGCTTTGTCCATTCTGTTGAAACACAGTATTGAGGGTCACAACTATTGTGAATGTGTTCCACAATTATTTTGCAATACCTTCCACTGCATATACAGGCTTATCCATGACAGGTGGAAATTGTCCCAAATCACCGACCAATATAATTGATCTTCCACCAAAAGGTATATTAGCATTTTCTGGGAAGGCTTGGCGAAGTGTTGAATCTATTCTGATTAATAGATTTTTTCCAATAAAACTCATTCCGTCGATCAAAATATATTAACATTCCTCAAATATTATTGTAAGTTAATTAAACTCAGTCCTCATAAATGATCAATTTCTTTGATCGGTATATGAAGTGCAGAATGAATTGTTCTTGCAGATATGTTGAAAGATGCGACCCTTGTAGGAGCTAGAAGAAGTAATGGACTTTTCCCTTGATGTGAGAGATTTTCAAGTGCATTTTTAATGACTCCAATCAAATATGACTTTTTGGTACCTGCAGTTCCTTGGATTATCATGTGTAGTGGATCAACACCCGTTCTATAATGTTCAAGGATAACATCGTATGCTATTCTTTGCTTTTTCCCTAAACTATCAATTGAGTAAGACTTTGCATGTTGATTAGTAGAAATCTTTTTCAATTTTCGCATATCATAGATGAAATGAATTGCACGACTAGAGGTCTATTCATCTACAAAAGGAGTGTTCGAGTCATTCATACGATAAAGATCCCTAGTTCCAAGCATCTCAAATTCATTATAATTTATAAATTGATTTTTATATAATCCACATATGATCTCCCATTCATGTTGTCTGGAATCTCTTTGTGGATTTGGATGTTCTTCTTCTTCATCAGATTCAACTCGAGCATCTATAGGTACAGGTTTGCGATCAACATGCCAAGGTATATATTGCAAATTTTGCCAATTCTGTACTATTTCATCCTATGTGTGGCCTATATCTTTTCGAAAGTCACGAAATGTCTTGTACAAAACCAACTCAGACCAACAGAATTCAACAAACTTCTCATCTTTCGATCAGGAATAGAGTTAAATCTAGGAAACACACGTACAATAGATGCATTACTTCGTGGTAACCATTTTCCCCTCTGTCGACTGTAATATCCTTGGGAAGATTCGACCAAGATATTAACTCTAACTTCAGATTTTTTTAATAAAGTTCACTGGTTAAATTTTTTAATAATTCTTTTAAACCAAGCAGGAGGTTAGTGATGGGGATGGAGACTGAATCTGAGTATGGTGGGATGAACTTTCAGTTCTGGAATTTTTATGGGGAAATGTGCAGCAGCAAATTATAACATCAGAGGGAGAGTCCTAAGCACAAAGCACTGGGGCCATTTATGTTTCGGACATCAGCTACCGCTGAAGCCTACCGCAAAGCTTCCTGGGCGCACCAGCATATGCTTACTAGACTGGGTGGGTACAAAACTGAGTTATGATAGTAGAATAGGTTCAATGGACACAATGATCAACATTCAAAAGGATTTGGGAAGAGTAGGAGTGGTTTGGAAGTTTTAGGTCCTGCCGGGATGACAGAGCTAGTCAAAATGCAATCTTTACAAATAGGGGTTAAATCCTCCCAAATTATTTAAGTAGGGACTGATATATCTAATATGATGTGTTATTGACCTCCTACAACTTACATAAAGTAAATATGACATTTAGAACAAATTTGGCAATCATTCTTGCAAAACTAGTCAATTAACAATGCTCAATGAGCTAGTCTTCCAATCTGAGTTAATAAATGACTTGATTTAATTAAATGTTCTATTCTGAAATATGTTGATGTATATCTAACATTGAAATGTATTTCACCTATGTATTTCATTTATGTATATTGTACTCCTATAGAGATGTGTTATTCCTCTATAAGGAAGTGTCGTCATTTGTATTGACAAGTGTCGCAACTGTCGTAACTTGCCAATGGGTTATTAGACCACCATGTGTGGGTTCAGACCTGATTAAGTTAACCATGGGTTATTATTCTAAGCTAGACAAGTCAGCCCCATAAGTTTATTGCGCATTCAGGACAAGTATAAATAGAGATCAGGAGATCTCTATTTTGATCATCTCATTATCTCACTCTACATCACTCGAAAAGTGACACACATGTGAGGAGGAGGATTAGATGCTAGGAGGATTCTATCTCTATGTACTTGGGTTTTACTTTGGTTGTATCATTTCTCTATCTATCTCTGAGGAAGTTGTGGGGTTTTTCACCTTAGGGTTTTCCCCACGGAAACTCTGTGTGCCTATTGTCTCTTATGTTTGCATCTTGTGATGATTGATATGCTTGCTATGATTGATATGCATTGATATACTATACATGTTATTCTCTCAGTAAAGATCCTAGATTATTTTGAATTAATGCTAAAAAATTAACATGGTTACAGAGCTAACCTGAGAAGAAGACACTGTGCAGTTGCGGAAGCTAGGGCTTCTTGTTTTTGGGGTTCTCTCCACAAATTTTGGAAAATAAATATGATAGATTGACTATCCTCAGCAAGGTGAATCTTTCTGTCCAATCATAATTCAATTCTAAGCACTTTCAGTTTTGGCCCTAAAAATTAGGGTTTCCACAAAAATAGGAATTTCTGAAATATGAAGACATAGCTGAAAGCTCCTTGAAAACATCAAAGTTTAGAGCTTTGGATCGATATTTTTGGCTGGGTAAAACTCTAGGAAACTCAAACCCTAATTCAGGGTCCTCCGAGTAAATCTAGGAAGACTAAAAGGCATTTATGAAGGGTGAAACTTTGCAAAATGCAAATTCTGAATACACCAGGCTGATCATCTCATCAAGGCAAATCTTTCTATCCTTTCATAAAGTTGAAATTCACATTTTGAATTTTTAGGGTTTCTCTGTCAAACCCTAATTGAGCTCCAGATCCGGATTTTTGCAAATTAAGTGGTAAGACCTAAATCTTTTCTATTTCCATTTGAAGTACTCTTTAAAATGTCTCACCACACCAAGCTTGAGGACAAGCTTGAAGGGGCTGATAACTTCCGAGCATGGAAGTATATGATTGGATTAATCCTGGAAGAAAATTAATTGGATACTTACATAAGTGAAGAGGTCCCTGTCCCAGAGGGAGAAGAGGCTAAGGCCTTACATAAGAAGAACTTGGTCAAGGCAAAGAGGATCATTGCTGATTCTATCAAAGACCATATCATACCACATGTGTCATCTCTAAATACACCCAAGGAGATGTTTGATTCCTTGACCAAGCTATTTGAAGGGAAGAACATAAATCGGAAGATGACTCTGCAAAATCAATTGAAAGGGGTCAAGCTGTTGAATGGAGAGACCATTCAATCTTATTTCTCCAAGGTCTCTCAGATCAAGGAACAACTTGAAGCTGTGGATGAAGTAGTGGACAATGGTGAAGTTGTTATGACCACTCTGAATGGCCTACCTAGGTCATGGGATTCCTTTATTCAAGGAATCTGTGCAAGAAAGAAATTGATCTCCTTCAGTAGACTGTGGGAGGAGTGTTCACAAGAAGAGGCTAGGCTTGTAGCCCGAGAAGAAAAAATGGGAAATGAAGACCAAGATCTTGCAGCTCACACCAAAAGAAGCAAGCCTAAGAGAGAAACATCTCATAACAAAATATCTTCACACCATCATTACCATAAAGATAAGAAAGATCTCATGTGCTTCACATGAAATGAGAAGGGACACTTTGCTGAAGATTGTCCCAAGAAGAAGAAAGACAACAACTACAACTTCAACAACAACAAGAAGAACAATAAAAGAAGATATCATGCTCATGCTGCTGAGGATGATGAACCTCCCAAGAAGAAGGCTAGAGCAGAAAGTGATGAGGATGACTCATCAAGTGAAGATGAATATGTTCTAATCTCTGCTCTCACAGGTACTATCTCTCATGGTTGTAATGATTGGATTATTGACAGTGGGGCTTCAAAGCACATGACTAGGTTCAAAGAATCCTTTTCTAATCTATCTGAACATGAGTCACCCCATAAGGTGAAACTTGGGGATGACTACCAATATCCTATCAAAGGAAGTGGTGAAGCCTCCTTCAACCTAGACTCTGGAAAGTCCTTGAAGATGAAAGATGTATTATTTTTACCTAGGCTCAAGAAGAACCTACTCTCCATATCTGCATTGGATGCAAAAGGCATGAGGGTTGCATTTGTAGATGGCCAAGTACTCACGTGGTCAAAAGGTAAGACCATAAATGATGCAGTTGTGATTGGAGAGCAAGAGGAAGGATTGTACAAATTGAAGGGACAACCTGAACATGCCATGGTACATGAATCCATGGAGCCAAGTGAACTTTGGAATAGAAGACTTGCACATGTGCACTACAGAGCACTACCAATTGCGAGTATAGCCGTAGAAGGTCTTCCTAAAATCAAGACAAAGCATGAAGGTGTTTGCAAAGGATGTGAAAAAGGAAAGAACATAAAGAAGGCATTTCCAAGCAGTGAAAGCAAAGCAAAAGGAATCTTGGAAATCATCAACTCTGATGTATGCGGTCCGATGTCATCCAGTTCTCTGAGTGGGTATGTTTACTATGTCTCTTTCATTGATGATTTCTCTATAAAAACTTGGATTTACTTCTTGAAGAACAAAGATGAAGTATTTGATAAGTTCAAGGAATTCAAAGCATTGATGTAAAATCAAACTGATAAAAATATCAATACATTTAGATCCGACAATGGCGAAGAATTCACTTCAGGTGATTTCAAGAAACTATGCAGTGATTCAAGTATTAAGAGGGAGTTGACTACTCCCTATAATCCACAACAGAATGGAGTTGCAGAAAGAAAAAATAGAACAATCATGGAAGTAGCATGGGCAATGCTGCATGACTAGGATCTGCCTATGCATCTATGGGAAGAAGCAGCTAGGACAGTTGTATATGTGCAAAACAAAACACCCCACAAGATATTGGACAACAAGACACCAGAAGAGGTCTTCTTTGGTAAGAAACCTGAAGTCGGCCATCTTAGAATATTTGGTTGTCCAGTATACACTCATGTCCCAAAGGAAAAGAGGACTAAGCTAGATCCTTCAGGAAAGAAGGGTATCTTTGTGGGTTACAGTGAAAGCTCGAAGGCTTACAGAATATACTTTCTGGGGTTCAAGAAGATTGATGTCGGCAGGGATGTAACATTTGATGAAAATTCAGCACTCATCAAATCATGGAAGACACCTGTTGAAGATCATGAAGAACCAAAGGAAACCAGATTTCAAGACACTACTATGACTGAAGTAATTCCAGATGTTGATTGTGAAATTGAAGATCCGCAAGAACCTGTAGATCCACCTCATGAGAAGGACTCTCACAAGAGGAAACCTGCATGGTCTAGAGAGCTCATTCAAGATGTAGAAAGGTATGGCATTCCAGAAGAACACAGAGCAAAGAAGAGAACTAGATCACATACCATCTATGTGCTTTACTCTGTGATATTATGAACAAAGAACCTTCCAGTTATGAAGAGGCAGCGAAAAAGAAAGAATGGAAGGATGCCATGGTCGAGGAATATCAGTCAATCATGAAGAATGATGTTTGGGATGTGGTCCCAATACCTGAAGGGAAGTCTGTTGTGACTTCCAAATGGATCTACAAGATTAAGCATGCTGCAAATGGCAACATAGAGAAATACAAAGCGAGATTTGTAGCTCGTAGCTTCTCACAGAAAGAAGGAATCGACTATGAAGAAACTTTTGCTCCTGTAGCCAGATACACTTCCATTAGATCAGTACTTGCTCTGGCTGCATTGATTAAATGGAAGATACACCAGATGGATGTCAAGATTGCTTTCTTGAATGGTGTAGTCGAGGAGGAAGTGTATGTGGAGCAGCCACTTGGTTTTGAGACACGTGACAAGAATTCATATGTGTGCGGGTTGAAGAAAGCCCTATATGGCTTGAAGTAAGCTCCTAGGACTTTGTATGGTAGGATGGATAGTTTCCTATCTAGTTTGGGCTTTCCCAAGAGTAAAGCGGATTCCAACCTTTACTACAAGGTTGAGGAAGGCAATCCTATGATACTACTCTTGTATGTGGATGACTTGTTTGTTACAGGTAATGATAGTTTGATTGTTGATACCAAGAGGAAGCTTGCTGCCGAGTTCGAGATGAAGGACTTGGGGATGATGCACTATTTTCTAGGCATGGAGGTGTGGCAGAGTGCATATGGGATCTTCCTTGGACAAGGGAAGTATGCAGTAGATATCCTGAAGAGGTTCAGGATGATGGACTACAAGGCCATAGCTACACCTATGACATCGAACCTGAAGCTTCTATGTGATGCTTCATCTGATCCAATTGATGTCACTGTGTATCGTCAGATGATTGGGTCCTTGATGTACCTGACGAACACGAGACTAGATATCTGCTTTGCGGTGAACACATTGAGTCGGTTCCTGACAAATTCCATAGGTGTTCACCTGGTTGCTGTAAAGCATATTTTGATGTACCTAAAGGGTACAATTGACTATGGGCTCAAGTATGATGCGAATCAAAAGTTTAACCTGCAGGGCTATGTTGATTTAGATTGGGTAGGTAGTGCTGCAGATAGGAAGAGCACTTTTGGGTGCTACTTCAGTATGGGATCAGGTGTGATCTCTTGGTTTAGCAGGAAGCAGTCCTACGTAGCACTGAGTACAGCTGAAGCATAGTATGTTGTAGCTTGTTCGGCTAGTTGTGAGGCAGCATGGCTGAGGAAGCTACTGTCTGAGTTATTTGATCTACTGTTGGAGGCTACTGGTATCTTCTGTGATAACCAGAGTTGAGTGAAGCTGTCTGAGAACCCAGTGTTCCACGACAGGTTGAAAGACATTGAGATCAAATATCACTATATTAGGGATATGGTGCAGAGAGGAGCAGTGAAGCTCCTGTATGTTGCGACGGATGAGCATATTGTAGATGTACTGACGAAACCACTAGCCAGACTGAAGTTCGATTACTTCACAGAGAGGATTGGTGTTCTTCAGATTGACAACGCTTCGACGAAGAAGTGATGGACACATTTGTTGAAGCATGGTGAGAGGAGGATCCTTCCATGGCTATGGATGTAAGCGCTGGATGATGAGCATCAGGACAATGCTCTAGTTACTGCTCTATATATGCATCATGTTGGATGCTAGATATGATTAGTTGGATCATTTATATGTATGTATGCATCATGTTGGATGCTGGATATGATCAGTTGGATCATTTATATGTATGTATGCATCATGTTGGATGCTGAATATGATTAGTTGGATCATGTGTATGTATCTGTAGATGTATCAGGTGGATACATTGTATGATCAGGTAGATCATGTATGTTGATATATCAGGTATCATCAGGTGGATCATGTATTTGTATATGTATCAGGTGGATACATTGTATGATCAGGTAGATCATGTATGATGATATGTATCAGGCAGATACTGTGTATGCATCATGTGGATGCATTGTATGATCAGGATGATCATGGATGATGAGATTCAGGATGTTGCTCCAGATGACATGCGTTAGGACGATGCAGTGATGATGATCAGGATGATCATGTGTACATCAGGATGATGTATGGTGAGTATCAGTTTGATGCTCTGTGGCCATGGACAGGTTGTGCAAATAAGCATATAATAGCGCCTTGGGAGGTTTGCATATTCTCTTGCTAGGTTTTGCTGCTGGCATATAATAGCTCCCTGGGAGATCTGGAAAATTCTCTTTCGAGGTTTTGCTTTGGGAGGACATATAATAGCACCCTAGGAGGTTTGCAGATTCTCTTGCTCGGTTTTTCTGCTGGCATATAATAGATCCCTGGGAGATCTGGCGAACACTCTTTCGAGGTTTTGTCCTATGGCATATAATAGCGCCCTAGGAGATCCAATAGGTTGGGATGTGTTCCTGTAATAATGTTAATATTTAATATGCTAAGACTGAAAATAGCAGCATTACATTCCATTTCACAATAATAGCATATACAGGATCACTGAAGAAACAACAAGCATAGCATAAACACAAGAGACAGATTTATCCTGGGAAACCCTCATGGGGTAGAAAACCCAGTAAAGCTTCCTCAATATAGATGATCAGCAATACACAAAGATGCAAACCAAAGATATGATCTCCTCCTCCACCATAGCAGACCTCTCCTCCACAAGTGCGCCTTTCTCAAGTGAGTGTGTGTGTATAATGAGGAACACACCTCCTCTATTTATATACTACTCTGATATGTATTTTACACAAGTACATGTAGGCTCGTATTTAACCATTAGGTTAAATACCCCATTATAACTGACTGGGCCGACCCCCACATGGTGGGTCTAATAACCCTTTGACCCACATAACACATACAGGGCCGACCCCCACTAGGGAAGTCTAATAACCCAAGTTACCACATTCCAACGGAGGAATAAACATCTCCGGATATACAATAATATCTTCACGGAGGAATGAAACATCTCCGGAATAATAAAGTACAAATATAATATTCTTTGAAGTTACAATATCTCAACACTCCCCCTTAACGAGAAGGATATTATAACAGCATCTGCACGAGCAAGGAGTCATCAACATCATACATGATACATCTATAAATCATTGGAAGCTTTCTTAACATCATCAGTAACTCAACCAGTTACTGGAACATCAACATCTTCAGTACTGAGTCTTTATCTTCTGCAGCACTCGAACAACTATAGCAACATCAACGTCTGGATCCTCACGATCATGAACATCGTCATCTAGACCATCACGATCAACATCATCGTCATCATACGATCATCAGGATCGTCATCACACGATCATCAGCATCGTCATCGCACGATCATCAGTATCGTCATCTCATGATCACCAACATCATCATCGCACGATCAGCATCATGATCACACGATCACCAGCATCGTCATCTCATGATCATCAGCATCGCCATCTCATGATCATCAGCATCGTCATCACACGATCATCAGCATCGTCATCACATGATCAGCAGCATCGTCATCACATGATCATCAACATCGTCATCACACGATCAGCAGCATCGTCATCAGACGATCATCAGTATCGTCATCTAGATCATCACGATCAACAACATCGTCATCTAGATCATCACGATCAACAACATCATCAATACAAGTATAAATATCATTAATATAAGTATCCTCATCAATACAAGTATACACATCATCAATACAAGTATCCTCATCAATACAAGTATACACATCAATACAAGTATCCTCATCAATACAAGTATACACATCAGCAATACAAGTATCCTCAGCAATACAAGTATACATATCATCAATACAAGTATACACATCATCAATACAAGTATCCTCATCAATACAAGTATACACATCATCAATACAAGTATCCTCATCAATACAAGTATACACAATAGCAGCATACCCTGCAACACACAAGATCTAATTACGGGATGATCAATCCCTCTCACTTTAGGACATAGGTCCAAGGATGATACAATCCTGATCCGCTTACGGGATGATCAGTCCCTCTCAGTTTAAGACAACTCTCATGTCTATGTATGATGCAATCTAGATCAACTTACAGGATGATCAATCCTTATCACTTTAAGACACCTCACCATGTCTAGGGACGAGGCAATCCCAATCTATTTACAGGATGATTAGTCCTTATCACTTTAAGACATCTCACCATGTCTAGGGACGAGGCAATCCCAATCTATTTACAGGATGATCAGTCCTTATCACTTTAAGACATCTCACCATGTCTAGGGACGAGGCAATCCCAATCTATTTATAGGATGATTAGTCCTTATCACTTTAAGACATCTCACCATGTCTAGGGACGAGGCAATCCCAATCTATTTACAGGATGATTAGTCCTTATCACTTTGAGACATCTCACCATGTCTAGGGACGAGGCAATCCCAATCTATTTACAGGATGATTAGTCCACTCAATCTCATTTAGGACTATCCTTCCTTTCGGAATTACTGGATTTACTGTCCAAGGATGATTTAATCCACTCAATTCATTTAGGACTATCCTTCCTTTCGGAATTACTGGATTTACTGTCCAAGGATGATTTAATCCACTCAATTCATTTAGGACTATTCTTCCTTTCGGAATTACTGGATTTACTATCCAAGGATGATTTAATCCACTCAATTCATTTAGGACTATCCTTCCTTTCGGAATTACTGGATTTACTGTCCAAGGATGATTTAATCCACTCAATTCATTTAGGACTATCCTTCCTTTCGGAATTACTGGATTTACTGTCCAAGGATGATTTAATCCACTCAATTCATTTAGGACTATCCTTCCTTTCGGAATTACTGGATTTACTGTCCAAGGATGATTTAATCCTCAACCGTACATTTAGGACCACGTCCAAGGATGACTCAATCCTCAACCGTACATTTAGGACCACGTCCAAGGATGACTCAATCCTCAACCGTACATTTAGGACCACATCCAAGGATGACTCAATCCTCAACCGTACATTTAGGACCACGTCCAAGGATGACTCAATCCTCCACCGTACATTTAGGACCACGTCCAAGGATGACTTAATACTCCACCGTACATTTAGGACCTACGTCCAAGGATGACTTAATCCTCCATCGTACATTTAGGACCTACGTCCAAGGATGACTTAATCCTCCACCGTACATTTAGGACCTACGTCCAAGGATGACTTAATCCTCCACCGTACCTTTAGGACCTACGTCCAAGGATGACTTAATCCTCAACCGTACATTTAGGACCTACGTCCAAGGATGACTTAATCCTCAACCGTACATTTAGGACCTACGTCCAAGGATGACTTAATCCTCCACTGTACATTTAGGACCTACGTCCAAGGATGACTTAATCCTCAACCGTACCTTTAGGACCTACGTCCAAGGATGACTCAATCCTCAACCGTACCTTTAGGACCTACATCCAAGGATGACTTAATCCTCAACCGTACCTTTAGGACCTACGTCCAAGGATGACTTAATCCTCAACCGTACATTTAGGACCTACGTCCAAGGATGACTTAATCCTCAACCGTACCTTTAGGACCTACGTCCAAGGATGACTTAATCCTCAACCGTACATTTAGGACCTACGTCCAAGGATGACTTAATCCTCAACCGTCCACCAAGGACTTCATTCTCGAAGACATACATCTACGGCTCTCTTTAGGACTGAAGTCCAAGGATGATCCAATCCCCTCAAGTCCACCAAGGACTTCATTCTCGAAGACATACGTCTACGGCTCTCTTTAGGACTGAATTCCAGGGATGATCCAATCCCCTCAAGTCCACCAAGGACTTCATTCTCGAAGACATACGTCTACGGCTCTCTTGAGGATGATGCAATCCTATCATGTCCACCAAGGACTTCATTCTCGAAGACATATGTCTACGGCTCTCTTTAGGACTGAAGTCGAGGGATGATCCAATCCCCTCAAGTCCACCAAGGACTTCATTCTCGAAGACATACATCTACGGCTCTCTTGAGGATGATGCAATCCTATCATGTCCACCAAGGACTTCATTCTCGAAGACATACGTCTACGGCTCTCTTTAGGACTTGTGTTCAAGGATGATGCAATCCTCACGTGTATTCTCATCAATTAATATCGATCCTGGGAACCCATACAGAACCTGATTCACACTTCCTTTTTAATTACACCATTAAGAGAATGGTCTTATCTAGCCACTTGGAGCAAACATCTCATCATGATTCTCTTCCCCTTTCTAAGAGAATATTCTAGCCATGAGCCTTCTATATTTTGTTTGATTTGTAAATCTTCTTGTTTGAACATCCATCACTTGTACGGTGTCCATCATTCTTCATGACCTTTCCAACAAATCAAAATTAAGTACATGATTAGTAATACTTCATAATCATCAAATCATATTGACATGGTAACCTATTATGCATACAGATATCATTTACATAGTTATGCAACTAATTTGACCAATACTTTGGCACAACACTTTCCCATATCCTGTATGCATACAGTGGCTATCTAGATGCCTTCCATCTCTACCAGAACATACTATCGAGAGTGTGCACAGCTCTCAGCATGTCAGCAAAGAGGTTTCATTCTAGACAAGCAACAATGGAATGTTTGTCCAACTTACCAATCATATGCACATTAGTAGTATACTGTTCAATGCTCTATGAATGTTTACACTCAGCATTATATATTCTAGGAATACAAATATGCATACAACCTATTACAGGCAATATCATTACTATTTCAAATAACAACTCAAATACTTATCTTTTATGTTTGTGTGGTTGCCTCCCGCTTGATCTTCTGTATGTCTTTTGAACTTCTATTCATTCTGTACCACTGTGCATGTTCAAGAGTCATCCTCATGATCTCATACACAAACATACACTCATTAGTATATTTTAATGCTATCAAAACATTATAGTTCTAAATAATCTTGAAAATGTATAGTCATGATTATAGTTAATAAACATTAGTATTCAAGATTTCAGGGAAGTCTTCTTTTACTCATGCATATCATCAATCAAGATAAAAGACATAATATGCATAATCCCTTGATTACTAACTTTATGAATAAGCATAACCAATCATTCCAAGTATACTTATATAAGGGAACCTAACACAAGGTAAGATTCATGGGAAACATACCTGGATTAGTATACCTACTTGGTTATGTACAACATACCTAAACAATCTCTTCAATGATTTAGAGATCCTGAGCTAGAACCTGCATGTCTCATAGGTTAAGCATAATATAACAAAGTCATACATACCTCGTAAGTAGAACAAAGATTATGGATGAGTCTTTGTCTTCATGTTTCATGGTCATGGAACCTGATTTGTCTTTTGTGATGTACCTGTATCTTGCTAGCAGACAACATCAACCTCACACAACATCATAATGCATTAGTACAATCATATAGCCCTAATCAATGAATGTCTTTGATCATTCACATGCATTCATACTGTTACTAGGGTGATAAGACATTTCTAACATTAATCAAGATTGTACTAATAAATAATATGAAGACAAACACATCATGAACTTAATCAAGAATTAGATTTCAAGACATACCTGAGCCTTCTTAAGTCATACCTGTCGAGACTTCTTGTAGTCTTCTTATGTAAGGCCTTAGCCTCAAATCCCCTTGAAACTTGATCTGGAGCTTGATTAGGGTTTGCTAGAGAAACCCTAAAAATTTAATCTTTGACTTTCACACTTCTGAATGGATGAAAGAATATGTCTTGCTGAGCTGATCAAACTAGCATACTTAAATTTTGGAAATTCCAAAATTTGATCCCTCAAAATTGCCTTTGAAACTTCTGGATCTTCTGGACAGGATCCCGAACTAGGGTTTGATGAATCCCACCCTTCTGCTCAAACAAAAGGTTCGATCCAAGGCTCTAAACTCTTATTTTTCTGAGGAGCTTCCAGCCGTGGTTACAGACTTCAAAAATTCCAACTTTTGTTGAAGCCCTAATTTTCCATCTTTCCGATCAAAATCCTGAACTGGGGTTTGATCAAGCCCGGTCTTCTACCCAACCAAAAAATTCGATCTTGGTCTCTAAATTTCGATTTTCCTGAGTAGCATTCAGCCGTGGACTCCGATTCCAAAAATTCTAACTTTCTCCGAAACCCTAAATTCCGGAAGCCATGAATAAAGGTGCTCCAAAAATAATTATGTTTTGACAGAAATATGCACCTGATTGTTTCTGCTATAACTCTGAAATTTTTGCTTCACAGGGTCTGAAACCTTTTTTTCTGCAGTAGCCTGACCTGTCATCTTTCCATCCTGACAGGTCTGACCTCAATTGGGTTTTCTGAGAGAGAGTTATGCCAAGTGTCGCAACGTGACCTGTTTATGGGATAAAATAGGAGAGCGAACTTGTACGGCATGCCACGTGTCACTGTTTGAACTTCCACCTCTGAAAACTTTTCCTGAGATAGCTCGACCTGTTATCTTTCCATCCTGACAGGTCTGACCTCAATTTGACTCTCTGAGAGAGAGTTATGCCAAGTGTCGCAACGTAACCTGTTTATGGGATAAAACAGGAGAGCGCACTTGTACGGCGTTCCACGTGTCACTGGTTCATCTTCGGCCTCTGAAAACGTTTTCTGTGATAGTAAAGTCTATGTACTACCTGTCACTTTTTACGAAATTGTATTTGGAGCGTCCTAGCCCAAGTTATGACTTTTTTTCCAAGGTCACCTGATTTTGACTAAGATCTGGAAGAGGCAGAAACCCTAACTTGTACTGATCATAACTCACAAAGTAAAACGAATCTGAGGGTTCCCTTTGGACACAAGGTACCTGGGGATGTTATATTCGACCTGTAAACTTTTCAGACCCTGAAACTTCGCACAAATGGATTTATAGCAAAAGTTCCATGATGACTGGTTTTTGCTATGTAAAACCCTAACCTTGAAATTGTCGTAAGTAAAGCAAGTGTCGTAAGTGCCATACCTTGTCTTCCTTCAGGTTAGCTCTGATCCCATGTTAATATTTAATATGCTAAGACTGAAAATAGAAGCATTACATTCCATTTCACAATAATAGCATATACAGGATCACTGAAGAAACAACAAGCATAGCATAAACACAAGAGACACAGATTTATCCTGGGAAACCCTCATGGGGTAGAAAACCCAGTAAAGCTTCCTCAATATAGATGATCAGCAATACACAAAGATGCAAACCAAATATATGATCTCCTCCTCCACCATAGCAGACCTCTCCTCCACAAGTGCGCCTTTCTCAAGTGAGTGTGTGTGTATAATGAGGAACACACCTTCTCTATTTATACACTACTCTGATATGTATTTTACACAAGTACATGTAGGCTCGTATTTAACCATTAGGTTAAATACCCCATTATAACTGACTGGGCTGACCCCCACATGGTGGGTCTAATAACCCTTTGACCCACATAACACATACAGGGCCGACCCCCACTAGGGAAGTCTAATAACCCAAGTTACCACATTCCAACGGAGGAATAAACATCTCCGGATATACAATAATATCTTCACGGAGGAATGAAACATCTCCGGAATAATAAAGTACAAATATAATATTCTTTGAAGTTACAATATCTCAACAAATAATTCTTGGGATGCTCTTTCAAGGTTTTTCCATGACCACAGGTAATATCGCCCTGGGAGATCCGATAGGTTGGGATGTGTTCCTGTAATAAGTCCTGGGATGCTCTTGCGAGCTTTTGTGGTGACCACATATAATAGTGCCCTGGGAGATCTGATAGGTTGAGCTGTGTGCTCGTAATCAGTCCTAGGATTCTCTTTCGAGGTTTTATGGTGGGGTCACATGTAATAGCTTCCTGGGAGATCCGATAGGTTGGGATGTGTGCCCGTAATCAGTCCTGGGATGCTCTTGCGAGGTTTTATGATGCATGTAATAAGTCCTGAGGATTCCACAGTATGGCCAGTGATGATGAAGACCTGCAAGTGGTGGGACTACATCAAGTATGAAAAAGGACTAGCTCTGTAGAACTTCCTATAATGAGTAGATTCATAGTTTGATTGAGATAGCAGTAGTAGTGATGATGACAATGATTTGAGGACGATGATTCGATAATGATGATCCATAGAATAAGACTTGTGCTAGCAGATCTGTGTCGAGAAATACCTTCCTAGTTAAGAGGGAGTGTTGATGTATATGTAACTTCGGAATGTATTTCACCTATGTATTTCATTTATGTATATTGTACTCCTATAGAGATGTGTTATTCATCTATAAGGAAGTGTCATCATTTGCATTGACAAGTGTTGCAAGTGTCATAACTTGCCGATAGGTTATTAGACCACCATGTGTGGGGTCGACCCTGATTAAGCTAACCATGGATTATTATGCTAAGCTAGACAAGTTGGCCCCATAAGTTTATTGGGCAGTTAGGAAAAGTATAAATAGAGATCAGGAGATCTCTATTTTGATCATCTCATTATCTCACTCTACATCACGCGAAAAGTGGCGCACATGTGAGGAGGAGTATCAGCTGCTAGGAGAAGACTATCTCTGTGTACTTGGGTTGTACTTTGGTTGTATCATTGCTCTATCTATCTCTGAGGATGTTGTGCGGTTTTTCACCTTAGGGTTTTCCCCACGAAAACTCTGTGTGTCTTTTGTCTCTTATGTTTGCATCTTGTGATGATTGGTATGCTTGCTATGATTGATATGCATTGATATACTGTACATGTTATTCTCTCAGTAAAGATCCTAGATTATTTTGAATTAATGCTAAAAAATTAACAAAATATTAATATGCTCTGATATAATGTAATTAACAGCAGCAAGTCAAATTATTACTCACTGAACCAAGTTTGTACTCTTTAATTAGCTCCTCATTAGTACAATGTCTTGTAGACTAGAAAACCCCCTCTTAGGGCCATATAATGACTGGAAGAATAAATGTATTGGCTAAATCTTTGTTCTGAAAGTGTACTATGGTCTTCAACAGGTCTGAAACAATGTATGGAATTTTACTGGGCTTCCTGAGCTTCAATGGGCGCATTCACTTAACTGGAACTACACACGTGCACTCATTAACACATGAAATCTTGGCTCCGGTGAAAATGGTTGTATCTTGGTCATCTGAACACCTTTCTCGATAAGAAAAAAAAGTGTTTCCTACTAGAAACCACACTATGAACGCAATGGAACAGGTCTCAAAGCCCAAAAATTACCAAAATTGCTGAACCCAAAACCTGCATTTCGGCCCTTCAATGTTGTCTCCTCCGAATGTACCCTGTACGATGATGAATCCTTGTAATCTTGGATTCTTCTTAGTATTGGATTATATGGACCTGCATATCAGATCTCCATGGCTGAAAATCCTGAGAGAATATTAGAGAAGAGAAGTAGAATAGAAGAATGGGGCCCATCACCCATTAATTAGCTCGGGCACATCACCAAACCTTGAGAAGCTAAAATGCTTCACTCATAAACTCACAATGACAATAGTTGTGAAATGGAGTTGGTTGGCTTCTTTTATAAACTTCATGATGACCTATTGAGCAAGTTGAAGAGCTTGGTGACCTGTGAGAATAGGTCACCCATGAGTAGACATACTTTCCTTTGTTTTTCCTTACAAGCTTTTCTCCTTTAGAAACTGCACCCCCCTTTGTCTCCATATGTTTCCTACTTTGTAAAGGTTGCTTGATTTGTAAACTGGGCTCCTTTTTGGAAACTGTGCCCTCCTTTTGCTTTTTCTAGTTATTTCCATTTTCTTGCTTTTAGAAACTCTTACACCTTTCCTTCTTTTGTTCTTTTCCTAAATCCACAAATTGATTTAGCCATATTTCTAGTCCATTCACCAACCACTTGGCACATTTATTAGCAATAATCATTTAAATAAAATAGTACAACTCAGAAATAATTTAACTTAGCAATTAATTAATTATCCAGTAATTAATTAATTATTATGGTGCAATGCCTCCAAAAATATCTCCATTAATTTAATGATAACTCCATTACTTTCTTAGATCCTTAGCTTTGGCATTAACATCTTCCCGGTGCCCACCTCATCCATTTAATACCCAAATACAACCTTAGGAATCTTCCATAAGATATTTTCCATACTTGCTCATCAATTAAATAATTATTGCCTAGGTGACTTAAGGCAAAATTACCCCATGGACCATAGCAAAAATATAGGGATATGACAGTCCTCCCTTCCCAAGATTACTTGTCCTCAAGCAATGTTAGGATTCCTCCAAGCTTCTGCTGCACCACTCTGATTTTATTTGTCCCCATCCACTTAACAATCTGAAAATTAAACTTTGGGCCTTTATAAATATCTAAATAAAATATAAGATGACTATGAAGAATAAACTGCATTGTAAACTCTAACTGCAATAAATCATGAACAAAAATCTTAACCCTGTTAAGATAACTGAGTAGAATTTCTGGATCCCACTGCTTCCTTTGCAAGGACCCAAACTTTTATGCCACCTCTAGGAAGTTTTCACTCCAAGGAATTCCTGGATCCCATTGTCCCTGATGAATACCATCCATCATCATTGTTACTTGTGACCACTTGTCACTCTAGAGTATGCTAAGATCCAACCACCCTGCTGGAAGTGTGCTACTCCCAATGCAATACTGATTAGCTATGAGACTTCCCCACCAAACATAGAAATTCTTGAGAGAATGAAAATCAGAGTGCATCTCTTGTGCATGTGTATTGGAGACATCTAATGGCTTCAAAATTCAAGAGAATGTCAGTTACAACAAAAAATTTATTGCAAAAACAAGAGAACCTTTTACCTTCCAAGGTATTCATTGCAATGATGCCTCTACCCATCCAACCAATGGATGGATAAACACTTTTATTGCTGAATCATATGGAATGTCATCAGCCATATGTATTTCCTCCTCATGCAAAGAGATCTCGTGATCTCTATGGAACTCCATAGGTGCTCCCCTCTTCGTCCAATGGCTCAACTCTCTGCCATTGATCCAAGGGTGCAAAACTCCATCAATTGACCCACACATTGAAGGTAAGTGTAGATCTGATGCCTCCTGGTCAAAAGTGGATGCACACATATGCATGGGCTGCCTCAACTGCTGTGGGTTAAGGAACATGTCATAGTTATCCCTTTTAAATCCTCCTACTCATCATGTGACACCAAGAGGAAGAATTTTTTTACCCAATTTTCATTCCCAAAAATTGTGTCTAAATTTGAAGTGGGGAATCAAGAATGGTGAGCCATGCTTCTGAACATTTCATCCACTGAAGTTGTGGATGTATCCTCTCCATTGATGGCTGATCCATCTATGGTTTACTCATCTGGCTCTTCCTTGGAAGAGTGTATTTCTTTAATGAACCTCTCAAGTTCATTCTGGAAAAGGTCATGCGCTTGTTTTTAATCAACTCTATCTGCACATTCCTCAAGCACATACCAAACAGACTGTTCCTCATGATCCATCAAATCATGAGGTTCCTCCCTTGGAACATGAAATAATCCAGCCATGTTATTGTGACTTTGTGAAAGATGGGAGGTAAAAATGATTATGGCAGCTTCTCATTAAGTTGCTCAATCTGATTCTCAGATTCTTGACAAGCACCATGAGTACCAATCATAGAATCCCGGGTGGTTTCCAACATATGAGTGAGCTTGATGATCTCCTCATCATTCCTTATTGAAACATTATAGTACACATTCACAAGCTCTAGCAAGTGATTTCTATCAGAAAACAACTGAGAGAAATTTCCTTTTAGGCTTCCTACTGCTTCCCACATGTGCACAAAATTTTCAACAGAGGGTTTCTCCTCCATTGATGCAGTTCTCCAATAGCAGTGAGAGATCAATGCATTAAGTTCATGGAGGTTTTTCAGTGCCTCCTTGATTTTTTCCTCACTCATTTTCAATGGTCCAATCAGGGCAAGAAGTTCTAGCTGGTGAACCTCCTCTTCTGCTTCTTGCAATTCAACCTTCTCCGAATTCTGAATTCTGACACTAGAAGGATCTTCTAATCCATAATTCTCACTGGAAGTGGCTGCCATATTGGGCTGCAACAAAGGCATGCAAAAATCAGAATTGCAGCCATAACTTTGTGACCAAATTTCCTCCTCATGTGGTGTTTTTATGGCAGCGTGCTTCTTTCCCAAATTCGTTGGTTCACACCCAGCTGATTTGGGCTTATCTTCCACCTCAACCTGAAGTTCCAATGATGATTTTAGATATGATTAATGTTCTTCTTTTGGATCTGATCCAAAATCTATCTCACCACCCTTAACCAAATCACCCTCCTTTGCAGTGATCTTGAAATCACCAACAATGAAATCTGAATGTCTTGAAGTGGAATCTCTTTCCAAATTGTCCATAACTTTGTCACTTTTTGCTTGGTATTTGGCTGCCTCTTCTTCTTTGTCATCCTCTTCTAATTGGTTCATTTCTTCTTCAAATTCATGGCTGCCACAATTATGCTAACTTATTCCTCCTTCATGCTCTTCTGAAGTTTGATCCCCCACTATGGATCCTTCTTCCATTCTGTCAACAATCTCATGATTGGTGTTTGTGTCTTGCTTCTTCTTGGTTGTCTTAGGATGAAGATTCTTGGAGGATATTCTTGAAGAGGATCCAAAAATTCTTGTGAAGTCACATGAATCCAATAAATATTCCATGTCTTTTATTAACTCTTCCATAGAGGGTTTCCCTTTGACGGTGGAACATGCAACTTTTTCCCGAAAATGGCTACAAGAATAACCATAGTCTCTTCTTCCAATCATGATCTCATGGGAGATGCTTGTGGAAGGTACTTCTTGAGAATTATCATCCGCATACTGTCTGCAGTATTCTTCATACCGCTCATCATAATTATCATACTCTTCATAAAACTAATCTTCCTCCTCATACAACTCAAATTCTGAATCTTCCATGACATGGAATTGATTCCACAACTACAATTTGAAAATAGTGCTGAGCTGCTTTTCCACTAAGATTTACTTTCCACAGGCTGAGCCAAGGAAAGTGCTCTGATACCACTGTAATATCCTTGGGAAGATTCAACCAAGATATTAACTCTAACTTCATATTTTTTTTAATAAATTTCATTGGTTAAATTTTTTAATACTTCTTTTAAACCAAGCAGGAGGTCAGTGATGGGGATGGAGACTGAATCTAAGTATGGTGGGATGAACTTTCAGTTCTGGAATTTTTATGGGGAAATGTGCAGCAAAAAATAATAACATCAGAGGGAGAGTCCTAAGCACAAAGCACTGGGGCCATTTATGTTTCAAACATCAGTTACCACTGAAGCCTACCGCAAAGCTTCTTGGGCGCACCAGCATATGCTTAATAGATTAGGTGGATACAAAAATGATTTATGATAGTAGAATAGGATCAATGGACACAATGAGAAGCATTCAAAAGGATTTGGGAAGATTAGGAGTGGTTTGGAAGTTTTAGGCCCTGCTGGGATGACAGAGCTAGTCAAAATGCAATCTTTACAAATAGGGGTTAAATCCTCCCAAATTCTATAAGTATGGATTGATATAGCTAATAGGATGTGTTATTGACCTCCTGCAACTTACATAAAGTAAATATGACATTTAGAACAAATTTGGCAGACATTCTTGCAAAACTAGTCAATTAACAATGCTCAATGAGCTAGTCTTCCAATCTGAGTTAATAAATGACTTGATTTAATTAAATGATCTATTCTGAAATATTAATATGCTCTGATATAATGTAATTAAAAGCAGAAAGTCAAATTATTACTCACTGAACCAAGTTTGTACTGTTTAATTAGCTCCTCACCAGTACAATGTCTTGTAGACTAGAAAACCGCCTCTTAGGGCCATAGAATGACTGGAAGAAGAAATGTATTGGCTAAATATCTATTCTAAAAGTGTACTCTGGTATTCAACAGGTCTGAAATAGTGTATGGAGTTTTACTGGGATTCCTGAGCTTCAATGGGCACATTCACTTAACTGGAACTACACACGTGCGCTCATTAACACATGAAATCTTGGCTTCAGTGAAAATGGTTGTATCTCGGTCATCCGAACACATTTTTCGATGAGAAAAAAAGTGTTTCCTACTTGAAACAACCCTCTGAACAAAATGGAACATGTCTCAAAGCACAAAAATGATCAGCAGTGCTGAACCCAAAACCTCCATTTCGGCCCTTCAATGTTGTCTCCTCCGAATGTACCCTGTATGATGATAAATCCTTGTAAGCTTGGATTCTTCTTAGTATTGGATTATATGGACTTGCATATCAGATCTCCATGGCTGCAAATACTAAGAGAATATTAGAGAAGAGAAGTAGAATAGAAGAATGGGGCATATCACCCATTAATTAGGTTGGGCACATCACCAAACCTTGAGAAGCTAAAATGATTCACTCATAAACTCACAATGACAAAAGTTGTGAAATGGAGTTGGTTGGCTTCTTTTATAAACTTCATGATGACCTGCTGAGCAAGTTGAAGAGCTTGGTGACCTATGAGAATAGGTCACCCATGAGTAGACATACTTTCCTTTATTTTTCCTTACAAGCTTTTCTCCTTTAGAAACTGCACCCCCCTTTGTCTCCATATGTTTTCTGCTTTGTAAAAGTTGCTTGATTTGTAAATTGGACTCCTTTTTGGAAACCATGCCCGCCTTTTTCTTTTTCTGGTTGTTTCCATTTTCTTGCTTTTAGAAACTCTTACACTTTTCCTTCTTTTGTTCTTTTCCTAAATCCACAAATTGATTTAGCCATATTTCTAGTCCATTCACCAACCACTTGGCACATTTATTAGCAATAATGATTTAAATAAAATAGTACTACTTAGAAATAATTTCACTTAGCAATTAATTAATTATCCAGTAATTAATTAATTATTATGGTGCAATGCCTCCAAAAATATCTCCGTTAATTTAATGATAACTCCATTACTTTGTTAGATCCTTAGCTTGGGCATTAATATCTTCTGAGAGCCCACCTCATCCATTTAATACCCAAATACAACCTTAGGCATCTTCTGTAAGATATTTTCCATACTTGCTCATCAATTAAATAATTATTGCCTAGGTGACTTAGGCCAAAATTACCCCATGGACCATAGCAAAAATCTAGGGATATGACATCGACGTTTGTCATATGACCAATATTTTTCAACATCTATCAATGTAAGTTGCTCCATATTCTCAGGTCGTTTAGTATATGCATAAATCAGAGAATTATCATTGTCGGCATTATATGTATCAACTTGTACTTGTTTGAAAACCTTCATACCAACATTTAGAACCACAAAACGACGACTAAATTCTGAAAGAGGAAGATCTATAAGAAAATGGCATGTATCCTGTGCACCAATGTCCCTATCAACAATGGATTCACACAACAAACTTATATATGTGCGTGCTGCTGGTTTGTTCAGATTCTAGATAGAAGAGACCCACATCAACATATTGTGACAAGTTTCAAATCCCTTTTCTCATTTAGCAGTGTATTTTGCTATGTAATTAATAACCACGCGTTTGGGAAGTACAGGCTGCCAATCTATATTAGCCCTCCACATCATCAGTGTTTCATGATTGTGTGTATTCACTCTATCATCATTTCGTTTAGGTTCATACTTTTTTTCTCTTTGTTCATCAATGTAAAGTTTTGACTGGTCACATAGATCCCATGGTGCCTGGTACCAACATACCATTTTTCCTCCTTTCGAAGACAACTTCTCTCATTGCAGGTAATATGACGCTCAACACAGTTAAGAAGCTCTTTATAATCAATCATTGGATCCAATTGAAATATTTGTTCTGTACCTTTTATAGAAGGATGATCATCTACATTATATCCATTTTGAATCTTTCATTGATGTCCCTCACGTGGATTTATTGCATGCACACATCTGTCGAAATAATTTTTTGCAGATATAACTTCTCTAGGATCATCCCATTTCAGGGTGTCCATGTTGGGATCATTTTTTAACCAAAGAAACCCATGGACATGAGGAGATCCACGACGTTTCCATTCATAGCTACTCTAATAATCTATAGTCTGATGAAAATGTTCGAAAACCTCTTCTCTAAACATTGTATGTCTCAAGTGCATATAATGTGCCACGATGTGAGGATTATCAATTACATTTTGACGTCGCCATTTTCTCGCTTCGCGTGGATCTGTAGGACTTGAGCCTAGCATTAATTTATGCAAATTAGGACACTGCATATCCACTACACTTAGTGTGAAGAATATTGTCGGACAACCTATCTGTTGAATCAAGTCAGATAACTCTTGACGACACTTGCTCCAATATGCATGTGTACCTCTTAATACTGTTCCAAATCTCATTAATCTTTCTCCCAATCTTGAATCTGGAAGATTTTGTAAATGTTGTCGTAACTCTTCCATTGTTGTGGGTAGTTCACTAATTTTTTTTGACAAAACCTGTTGAGGAAGCTTGAGCATGATGTCTCATTATGATATTTAGTAAAAAATATTTGAAGCGAGGGTGCCTCTAAAATCTGTTATCACAATATCTGAGAATATTTTTTTCGTACTCATGTAGATGGACATTTCGCATTCGCGGTTGTATCCAATCAACCTTTCCTTTAGAGAACAATGCTAGAAATGCCATATCAAATAATCCAACAATGTTATACTCATTAATCGGAGATGAGCGAATGCCAGGCCAGTTAAGCACATCAGTTGATTCATCATTTGTGTTATTTTCATCGGGATTAGGATTATTTTCCCATGCTCTAATAATTTCTATCTCTCGTGGTGCACTTGGAAGCCTTGATGCAAAAGAAGTTGTTTGTAAACCATCTAACATGTCATCAACTCCTAGTATCCCTTCCAACGTTGCAAATTCTATGTCGTCGATAATATCTGGAAGAGTAACATAATTAAGCATATGTGAGATATCTGTTTCATTTTCAGGTAACTCTTCTAATGCGTCGTAATCAACTCGAACATCTCGATAATATGGATCATTCTGAATCTTATATAATAATGCATCCATAACTCTTTGTTTTCTAACAGTGAAATCATAACTGGATCCTTGTCGTCCTTTTTTTCGCACAATGACCATTAAGTTCAAGTTGTTAATATGTCGTGGCAATGTCTTAGCAACATTTTTAATCTCTTGCGGAAAACCAATGGCGTTTCCTCGATATTTGTATTGTCCACCTATTGAATGCATCACCTGCAAAATTGGACTTGCACGTGCTATCAACATCTCTTCAACTTGTGTGAGATCTTCAGGGACATGCGGTTGAGTTCCTGGATCCATGTGGTTCTTAGCTGAGAATCTGTGATTAGATCTCTCTCTCAGACATCGCACGCACATTGGACCTATAATTGTATTATGTACTTGTATTCCAACATATGGCTCCTAGCAGACATGATGCATTTGCACTTCTTCTAATTGATCAATTTGTTCATGAAATTTGCGATGTCTAGTATACATTTCTTCAGATGGTACCGATATATTATTGTCAATTTCAATCTCCTTATCTCATACCATATTAGTAATTGGAACTGCTTGAAATTGGACCATGTCATCAACACGTCGATCTCTGACTGTTACACATTGAGCATCTACCACAGTTGGTTCTACTGGTTTATTGGTTGAATATTGTCTTTGTTCTTCCAATTGCCTCAAATTTCTCTCTCGATATGCTCTTTGTCGATCAACGTTTCATTTTCTTTGGTCTTCTCGTTCTTGTGTTGTCAATTCGTCTAACTTTCTTTTTCAATATTATTTTTGTCAATCTGCGTTTTGTTTTTTTCATTCTTCTCGTTCTTCTGCTGTCATTTCATCCAACATTTTATTAAGATATTGTTTTTGTTGTTCTGCCTTTCATTTCAAGTATTCTTCTCGTTCTTTTCATGTCATTTCTCAGATGGTACCTTTATATTATCGTCAATTTCAATCACCTTATCTCGTTCTACATTTTGATTTATTTGTTGTTCTACAAATTGATTTCTTTGTTCTTCCAATTGCTTTAACTTTCTCTCTCGATATGTTATTTGTTGATCAACGTTTCATTTTCTTTGTTCTTCTCGTTCTTGTGTTGTCAATTTGTCTAACTTTCTTTTTCGATATTATTTTTGTCGATTTGCGTTTTGTTTTCTTCGTTCTTCTCGTTCTTCTGCGAGGAGGAAAGGAGGGGATGGCTACGAAGGAGGAGGCGAGGAGGGGAGGTGAGGAGGGGAGATCGCGGAGCTGTAGGAGGGGAGGCGAGGAGGGGAGGGCTGTGTAGGAGGAGGGGATGGCTATGCAGGAGGAAGAGGGGAGGAGGGATGCACAGGACGAGGGGAGGAGGGGAGGGATGCGCAGGAGGGGAGGGTTGCGCAAGAGGAGGGGATGAGGTCGTGAAGCTGGAGTTGCGTGAGAGTGGAGCTAGATTTTCACCTCAGGAGGTCTGCGATGGAGCTAAATTTAAAAAAATTAGATTACTTGTTCGCTGATCAGCTTCCGTATTCGTTGGTTCCCTACCGCACATTCTTGACCAAATTAACTTTTTCTATAATTTTTTATGTTGTTTTGTTGTATTATATTGCCATGGATCTTCAAACGTGTATTTAAAACGAAAATACACATCTTTTTATTAATTTTATTAATGGCCGACATAATATTTATTACTTTTATTATTACAAATGTTATTACTTTTTATTATTACAAATGTTATTAATTTTTATTATTACAAATGTTATTACTTTTTATTATTACAAACGTTACATTATTATTACAAACATTACAACATCTCCATGACAATCGACAATATTACAAATGTTACAAATGTTACAAGATCTCCCTCATACTCGACAAATGTTACTCCACAAACGTTACAAGATCTCCCTCATACTGGGCTGTAGAGCGCCTCTTGGCACAATTAGTTAAGTATTTGTACATTAATTGGATACACATTAAGGATTCTATTATTAAAAACTTGATTAGTTTATTTCATATTATTAAACTCTCTTAATGAAAAATTTGAGAGTTGTTTTAAAATTTTTATTGGTGTGAAACTTTGGTTGGTGAAAAATTTAAGTTTTGTTTGATTTGATGCAGTTTAAATATTTAGTTGCTATGTGATTTTTGAAAGAAGAATTATGACTTGTACATAGATGCAACAAAATTATTATCAAAATACATAATAATGAACAATATCACAAGGTTGGACGGGGTCCAAGTTGGGATTTTGCACAAGTACTAAAGAGTGCACATTGCACGTGGGGACAAGCTACATGCAGTTTTTGAGAAATTGAGCATGTCGTGCGACGATAATGGCCAAGGCATGGTTGCGCAGTAGGTTGGTGCGCAGAACCACGCATGAGCTATTTTTGGTACACAATACAGGTAAAGTTTAGACAAGGACACGACCTATTTTGGGTAAGGAACAGGTGAAAGGAAAAGGAAAGCGACATGTTCTAGTGAGTGGTGGCAAGTAGTTGAGAAGCTAGGCCACCACACCGATGGATATAGGTAGGCAGAAGGAGTGGAAAGGGACAGGCCATGATGCAGTTACAACCGTTTGGTGACTGTGGCTTTTAGATGAGCGTGTGAGCCACGAGTGGCCCAACAGGACGATCTGGAGCAGGCGGAGCAAGCTGTCAATTGCGATAGCTAGGGTGGTAGTTAGCCACGCAAGTTTTGGAAACCTTAGGGTTTTAGCCTATTGATTGTAAAGACACGACCCATGGATGTGATCTATAAATAAGGGAATTTTGTATGGGAAAGGGTTAATCTATCATAGAGCTAGTCATTGTTGAGCATTATTAGCACCTTTTGAGTTTTGAAGCTATTGTAAAGGCTCTGCAGCTAAGTGTGCAGAGACCTATCTGAGAGAAAAGAGATTCTGCAGCTGAGTGCACAGGCTAAGAACGGTTGTACCCTTCCCAAAAAGATCAATATTAACAATCGTTCTTGTGTACGTAGCCTCCATCCGGGGGGTGAACCATGTTAAATTCTGTGTTGTGTGATTCTTTGTGTTTGCAATAGTTCTTTGCTTAGCATGGATGTTTAAATACCACAGTTATCTATTATGTGATTGCTTTTATATGTATTCACCGTAGAATGATGGGAATAATATGTCAAGTAATACATGTGTGGATGAATGTTATGTATTCAGCACTTCTGAGCATTTGAATGTATGAATTTGTGGATAGTCGCATAATTGAACATTGAATTGAAGTGCAGCGTGGAGCACGTAGTTTTGTATGTTTTATTCATTTGCATGAACCATAACGTTAATACTCTAAGTGTTTCGAATGGATAAGGAATGTTAATCTAAGTGTTGAATGGGTAAAGCTTGTTAAGTAAGGTTGTGAGGAATCGAACAAGTCCTGTAGTAGATGCGCGGTCTAGTCGACGCACTGACCCATTGTAAGTACCTCGAGATAAGATGTCAATAGCTTATTGTCATGTTGTGGTAAGCACCCATTACTATGCAGTTCATGGTTTCATAGGTGGGGCAAGCGCCTCCACTTACCGAAGTATCTAACGCAAAGTAGAGACTTCACGCAGTTGTCTGTCCATAACAGTCCGCATAGTGTTGCACCACTCATTAGTTCTTTTACCTTTGCATCACCAGGTTGTGGAAACTTGATTCTGCAACCACCCCCTCAGCTTCGCCTTGTGTGAGACCTCAAGCTGCGCGTAGTCTGTTGCCGAAAGGGCCGGTGAATAGGGGTTTTGTTTGTTCCTTGTACCGCGAAGTACCTGGGTCTACACTAGAAACCTCTAACTCAGTTATATATGCCAACACACATGGTTTAAACATTGTTTTAAAACCCATGGGGAGGTCTTACAATAAGACAACATTTCACTTCATTAGACTATGATAATCTACAGTAGGATCTAGAAACTGTAAAAAACCTCACAATCAAGCTCACTCATGAATTGTAGAGAAGAAGAGAAGAGTGTAGTCAATAATCACTCATGAACACAGAAAATGGAGAATAGCAGTATAATCATACATAAGCTGTGAGCTGGCACTGTGAAAACTGAATACAATACAATAATTGTCAATATAATTCGAATAAGCTAGAGGTCATTCGAATTCATCCTCCATGTCTAGCTTGGATAACATTGGAGACATCATCCAATCAGCAGTATCAGTCATAAATGGTCAATAGTCAGTCAAATGAGTCTAACTGAGTCTAACAGAACCATCTAGGCATAAATTAGGGGATGGAGACTCCAAGGAGGGTGCATGAGGCTGTCAAAAAGTCAAGTCGCACTCCAAAACTAGCTAACTGGGAGCTACAGGAAGTTAGGATGAGCAATCAGTGGAAGAACTACTCAATCAATGTTCTAACTGACTGTCAAACTCCTAGTAGGTGAGATAAGGTGCTCTAACAGAATGATAAATCCTGGTAGGTGAGAAAAGGCGCACATGTCATGTAGGTGAGTCAAACAAGCTGCATCAGGTAGGTAGGAGGGATATTGGGAGCTGAAGACATGCTCTAGGGAACTGAAATTAGGCTCTAGGTGTTGGGGACACCACCAAAATGATGTCTGGATGCATGCAAATATGAAAAATGAGGGAGAGAATCTTCCAACACCCCCGTGCAAGCTATACTATGAGGTAATAATTGAAAACTAAAAAATAGGGCCCTGGTGACTGAGACCAAAGGTCACCCCATACAATAATCTAAATAATAAATGAAGAAAGAGGGAAAACCCAGTGGAAAGAAAGCCCTCCCTAAAAATAGATTGAAGGATGATAATGTAGCATGTCATCACTCACTCCAAGAAGGGACCAGAGGTAAGTGAATCTCTTCACTGTAAATGACTTAGTGAAGATGTATGTGTTAAATGTTGTAACTTCAAAGAATATTATATTTGTACTTTATTATTCCGGAGATGTTTCATCCCTCCGAGGTAACCCTATTATGTATCCGGAGATGTTTATTCCTCCGATGGCTAGTATTAACTAGGGTTATTAGACCCACCATGTGTGGGTCGGCCCTGTAGTTATATTTTAGGGGTTATTAGACTTCTCCAGGTGAGGTCGGCCCCAACAGGTCTTTTTAGTCAGTTGAGATTCAAGTATAAATAGAGGAGGTGAACTCCTCATTAGATCATTCACTCACTTGTGAAAGAGTGCGCACTAGTTGAGGAGATCTGCTAAGGAGACTTAGGAGGAAGGAGCACATCTTGTATTTTGGTTGATCATCTTATTAAGGAAAGCTTTACTGGGTTTTCTACCCCATGAGGGTTTCCCAGGATATATAGTGTGTTTATCTTGTGATTGTGTTTCTTTCAGAGATCTTGCTTGTCTATTTGGTTTAAATTCAACATGGTATCAGAGCTAGACTGAATAGGACATCTTTCACAAGGTAAGATTTTCTCTCTCTCTCTCCTTTTGGTGAAGTTAGGGTTTCAGCCCAAAGTTGGTATTTTTGATTTTTGGTTGCATGGCTGGATAGCCCTCCTCAATACCTTTCTTTTGAGCTCTAGATCGAACTTTTTGGTTGGGTAGAACTCCGGGAATTGCAAACCCTAATTCTACCAAAAGTGCGATACGTCAGATTTTGGTTTCAGAAAAAAGTTGGAATTTTTTATTTCTGATTGCATGGCTGGATAGCCCTTATCAAGAGCATTCTTTTAAGCTATAGATCGAACTTTTTGGTTAAGTAGAACTCCGGGAATTGCAAACCCTAATTCTACCAAAAGTGCGATAAAATTCTGTTTCAGTTTCCGGAAAAGTAAAAAGTAACTTTCCAAGTAAGTCTACTCTGTCTCTTGGACTCCCCCAAGAGAAGATGGCTCCAAATACTAAGCTTGAAGACAAGCTAGAAGGCTTAGAGAATTTCCGGGCATGGAAATACAGAATTGGCCTCATTCTTGAAGAGAATGATCTTGCTCATTATATCAAGGAGGAGGTTGCAGAACCAGAAGAAGATGAAGCCAAGGAAAAACACAGGAAGGATATGATTAGGGAAAAGAGAATCATAGCTGATTCAATTAAAGACCACTTGATTCCCCAAGTGTCTTCCAAGAAGACTCCAAAGGAAATGTATGATGCCCTAGGAAGAATGTATGAAGGAAAGAACATCAACAGAAAGATGAATCTAAGGACTCAGTTGAAGAATACCAAGATGCACAAAGGAGAATCCATTCAAGACTACTTCTCAAGAGTCTCTCTAATCAAAGAGCAACTAGATGCCATTGGGGATACTCTTGATGAAGATGAACTTGTGATGACAGCTCTAAATGGTCTCACTAGATCATGGGAATCCTTCATCCAAACCATGTGTGCCAGAAAAGAAAGCATGAAGTTTGATGTAGTATGGGAGGATTGTGTTCAAGAAGAAGCTAGGGTTGCCAACAGAGAGGCATTGCTCAAGGAAGATGACCAAGCCTTGGCCACCCATACCAAGAGAAGAAAGATTCGATCCTACTTTAAGAAGGATAGTCAAAAGGAGTCTCATCCTCCACAGAGATTTCAAAAGAAAAGAGGATCCTTCCAAGGAAGAGACTACTCCTCATACCAATGTTTCATTTGTCACAAATTAGGACACATTGCCAAAGATTGTCCTAGCAAAAAGATTAAGGGTACTCAACTCAGAAGACATCATGCACATCTTGCAGAAGATGAGAGTGAAGAAGAAGTTGAAGAAGAAAGGCCTCTCAAGAAAAGATCTAGAAAAGAAGAAGAAGATGAAGAAAGGACTTTCTTCAAAAGAAGATCTAGAAGAAATGAAGAAGAAGATGCAGAAGAGTATGTTCTTTTCTCCGCACTCTCTGGATCTATAACTCCAGGAGAAGATACATGGGTAATTGATAGTGGTGCCTCAAAGCACATGACAGGACAAAAGAAGACTTTATCAAGTCTTGAAGAAAAGACCTCACCACTAAAGGTATCTCTTGGAGATAACTATCAGTATCCCATTAAGGGAGTTGGAGAAGCAAACTACAAACTTGATTCTGGAACCCCCATGAAAATGAAAGAAGTGTTGTATGTTCCAGGGTTGAAGAAGAATTTACTTTCAATATCAGCTTTGGACAAGAAAGGCTATAGAGTTGCATTCATTGATGGACAAGTGTTAATGTGGTCCAAAGGCAAATCCATTAAGGATGCAATTGTCATTGGTGAAGAAGAAGGAGGCTTGTATAAACTCAAGGGTCATCCAGAAGCTGCCCTTGTTCATGAAACTTCTAGTCCCAGTGAGCTATGGCATAGAAGACTAGCTCACATTAACTACAAAGCCTTACCCTATGTAAGCAAGGTAGTCATAGGACTACCAGACTTGAAGGTGGATCATAATGGCTCTTGCAAAGGATGTAAGAAAGGGAAGAATGTCAAGAACCCCTTTCCAAAGAGTGAAACAAAAACTAAGAGTATCTTGGAGTTAATACACTCAGATGTATGTGGTCCAATGCCCACCACCTCTTTAAGTGGTTTTGAATACTACCTTTCTTTCATTGATGATCATTCAAGGAAAACTTGGATTTACTTTCTAAAAGGTAAGAATGAAGTCTTTGGAAAGTTCAAAGAATTCAAGGCTCTAATAGAGAATCTCACAGAAAAGAAGATCAAAATTCTCAGAACAGATAATGGTGGAGAATATACTTCAAAAGATTTTGAAGATTTTTGTAGAGAAGCTGGAATCAAGAGAGAACTAACCACTCCCTACAATCCCCAACAAAATGGGGTTGCAGAAAGGAAAAATAGAACCATCATGGAAGCTGTGAAGACTATGTTACATGACCAAGATCTTCCCATGTATCTATGGGTTGAAGCAGCCAAGACAACAGTTTATGTGCAAAATAGATTATCTCACAGTGCTCTTGAATTCAAAACTCCAGAAGAAGTGTTTACAGGTAAGAAGCCTGAGGTAAGTCATCTTAAAATATTTGGGTGTCCTGTGTACATCCACATTCCAAAAGAAAAGAGAACCAAGTTGGATCCCTCAGGAAAGAAGGGAATGTTTGTTGGTTATTGTGAAACTTCCAAAGCCTTCAGAATCTACATACCAGGTTTTCATCATATAGAAATAAGTAGAGATGTAACCTTTGATGAGGAAGCAGCTCTCAAGAAATCCAGGAAGTGTCAACTTGAAGAAGTTTATGAAGAAGATTCTTCTCCCAGAATCTCAGAGACTGTTCATGTCCCTGAAAAGGATACACCAGAGGATCATGACATGCTGGAACCACAAGAACCTCCTGTAGCAGAATTATCTAGGAAGAGAA
Source organism: Larix kaempferi (assembly GCA_027924585.1). NCBI lineage: Eukaryota > Viridiplantae > Streptophyta > Pinopsida > Pinales > Pinaceae > Larix > Larix kaempferi. The sequence continues at coordinate 10,560,821 of BSBM01000428.1, forward strand.
GACCAGCATGGGCTAGAGATATCATTCAAGGAGCTGAAAGATATGGTGCTCCCGAAGGTTCCACTAGAGAAAGGAAGAAACCAAAACTAGTGACCAACTACATGGCTTTGATGTGTGATCTTGTGGATCAACTACCTACCAGCTATGAAGAGGTAGCTCAAAAGAAAGAATGGGTAGAAGCAATGACAGAAGAATATCAGTCAATAATGAAAAATGATGTTTGGGATATAGTTCCCAAACCAAAAGATAAAAGTGTGGTTTCCTCCAAATGGATTTTTAAGATAAAGCATGCTGCAGATGGTAGCATTGAAAAGTACAAGGCGAGATTTGTAGCCAGAGGTTTCTCTCAGAAGGAGGGAATTGACTATGAAGAAACTTTTGCACCTGTTGCTAGGTATACTTCAATTAGAACTATCATGGCACTTGCATCCATGATGAAATGGAAATTGCACCAAATGGATGTTAAGACAGCTTTTCTGAATGGTGTGATTGAAGAAGAAGTATATATAGAACAACCTCAAGGTTTTGAGGTCAAAGACGGGAGGACCCATGTATGCAAACTGAAAAAGGCATTATATGGCTTGAAGCAAGCTCCCAGAGCTTGGTATGGAAGAATTGACAGTTTCCTATTAAGCATGGGCTTTACCAAAAGTAAAGCTGACCCCAACCTCTATCTTAAAGTAATGAATGATGAACCTGTTATTTTGCTATTATATGTAGATGATATTTTTCTAACAGGAAATGAGAAACAAATCATTGAAAGCAAGAAGAAGCTTTCTTCAGAATTCGAGATGAAAGATCTCGGGCTAATGCACTACTTCTTAGGCCTAGAAGTGTGGCAAGAGCCAAAAGGAATCTTTCTAAATCAAGGTAAGTATACTGTGGAGATCCTCAAAAGATTTGATATGTTGGAGTGTAAAGCTATGGCCACTCCCATGGACTCCAACTTAAAACTGTTAGCTAATGACTCGTCAGAATTAGTGGATATAACCCTATATAGACAAATCATTGGATCACTGATGTACTTAACAAATACTAGGCCTGATATATGCTTTGCTGTAAATACTCTCAGTCAGTTTCAAGTAGAACCTAGAAAGGTTCACCTTATAGCTGCAAAGCATATCATGAGGTACCTAAAAGGTACAGTGGACTTTGGTCTTTACTATCTTGGAGACAATGAACTCAAGTTGCATGGTTTCTCAGATTCTGATTGGGCAGGTAGTGTTTCAGACAGAAAAAGTACTTCAGGTGGATGTTATGGTCTTGGATCTGCCATGGTCTCCTGGTTCAGCAAGAAACAATCTAGTGTGGCCCTCAGTACCGCTGAAGCAGAATATATAGCTGCTTGCTCTGCCAGCTGTGAAGCAGTGTGGCTTCGGAAACTCTTATCTGGAATCTTTGACTTAGAAATGGATCCCACTGTGATTATGTGTGACAATCAAAGCTGCATTAAGATGACTGAAAATCCTGTGTTCCATGATAAGTCAAAACACATTGAGATCCGTTACTTCTATATACGAGACATGGTGCAGAGAGGAGCCATCAAGCTCGAGTATATAAGCACTGAGGAGCAGGTTGCTGATATCTTAACTAAACCTCTGTCCCGAGTGAAGTTTGAGTACTTTCGAGACAAACTTGGTTTAGTTCAGAAGGACCTTCCTCGAAAGGGGGAGTAGTTTAGTGTTACTATCATTTACTTTCTGTTTTGTTAGCTACCTACATTTATTTATTTAGATTTAGAACTCTTACATATCATTTATGCTAGATGTACACATGTTTTGATGTGATGTGTACATGTTTTGATTAGTGATGTATACATGTTTTGATTAAGTGATGTATACATGTTTTGATTAGTGATGTATACATGTTTTAATTAGTGATGTATACATGTTTTGATGCACACATGTTTTGATATGATTAGTGATGTATACATGTTTTGATGCACACATGTTTTGATGTGATGTGTACATGTTTTGATTAGTGATGTATACATGTTTTGATGCACATATGTTTTGATGTGATGTGTACATGTTTTGATTAGTGATGTATACATGTTTTGATGCACATATGTTTTGATGTATACATGTTTTGATGTACATATGTTTCGATGTGATATGTACATGTTTTGATGAGATGTATACATGGTTTGATACATGATTGTACCTGTATGGATGAGAATACAGTTGAGGGGATTGGATCATCCCTGGACTTTCAGTCCTAAAGAGAACCGTAGACGTAAGGTCTCCGAGAATGAAGTCCTTAGTGGACAGTTGAGGGGATTGGATCATCCCTGGACTTTCAGTCCTAAAGAGAACCGTAGACATAAGGTCTCCGAGAATGAAGTCCTTAGTGGACAGTTGAGGGGATTGGATCATCCCTGGACTTTCAGTCCTAAAGAGAACCGTAGACGTAAGGTCTCCGAGAATGAAGTCCTTAGTGGACAGTTGAGGGGATTGGATCATCCCTGGACTTTCAGTCCTAAAGAGAACCGTAGACGTAAGGTCTCCGAGAATGAAGTCCTTAGTGGACAGTTGAGGGGATTGGATCATCCCTGGACTTTCAGTCCTAAAGAGAGCCGTAGACGTAAGGTCTCCGAGAATGAAGTCCTTAGTGGACAGTTGAGGGGATTGGATCATCCCTGGACTTCCAGTCCTAAAAAGAGCCGTAGACGTAAGGTCTCCGAGAATGAAGTCCTTGATGGACTTGAGGGGATTGGATCATCCCTGGACTTTCAGTCCTAAAGAGAGCCGTAGACGTAAGGTCTCCAAGAATGAAGTCCTTGATGGACTTGAGGGGATTGGATCATCCCTGGACTTTCAGTCCTAAAGAGAGCCGTAGACGCAAGGTCTCCGAGAATGAAGTCCTTGATGGACTTGAGGGGATTGGATCATCCCTGGACTGTCAGTCCTAAAGAGAGCCGTAGACGTAAGGTCTTCGAGAATGAATTGTGGTGGGATTAAATCATCCTTGGACAGTAAATCCAGTAATTCCGAAAGGAAGGATCGTCCTAAATGAATTGTGGGATTAAATCATCCTTGGACAGTAAATCCAGTAATTCCGAAAGGAAGGATCGTCCTAAATGAATTGTGGGATTAAATCATCCTTGGACAGTAAATCCAGTAATTCCGAAAGGAAGGATCGTCCTAAATGAATTGTGGGATTAAATCATCCTTGGACAATAAATCCAGTAATTCCGAAAGGAAGGATCGTCCTAAATGAATTGTGGGATTAAATCATCCTTGGACAGTAAATCCAGTAATTCCGAAAGGAAGGATCGTCCTAAATGAATTGTGGGATTAAATCATCCTTGGACAGTAAATCCAGTAATTCCGAAAGGAAGGATCGTCCTAAATGAATTGTTGGATTAAATCATCCTTGGACAGTAAATCCAGTAATTCCGAAAGGAAGGATAGTCCTAAATGAATTGTTGGACTAATCATCCTTAGACAGCAAATCCAGGAGGGATAGTCTTAAATATGATTGTGGTTGGACTAATCATCCTTAGACAGCAAATCCAGGAGGGATAGTCTTAAATATGATTATGGTTGGACTAATCATCCTTAGACAGCAAATCCAGGAGGGATAGTCTTAAATATGATTGTGTGATGACGATGCTGCTGATCGTATGCTGCTGTTCGTGTGATGACGATGCTGCTGTTCATGTGATGACGATGCTGCTGATCGTGTGATGACGATGTTGCTGATGATGCTGCTATTCGTGTGATGACGATGCTGCTGATCGTGTGATGACGATGTTGCTGATCGTGTGATGACGATGCTGCTGATTGTGTGATGACGATGCTGCTGATCATATGATGACGACAGTGTGATGATCATGATGTTGATGTAACTGCTTGAGTTACTAATGAAGTCAAATTGAAGAAAGCTTCCAATGATTTATAGATGTATCATGTGTAGTGACTCCATGCTCCTGCAGATGCTGTTATAATATCCTTCTCGTTAAGGGGGAGTGTTAAATGTTGTAACTTCAAAGAATATTATATTTGTACTTTATTATTCCGGAGATGTTTCATCCCTCCGAGGTAACCCTATTATGTATCCGAAGATGTTTATTCCTCCGATGGCTAGTATTAACTAGGGTTATTAGACCCACCATGTGTGGGTCGGCCCTGTAGTTATATTTTAGGGGTTATTAGACTTCTCCAGGTGAGGTCGGCCCCAACAGGTCTTTTTAGTCAGTTGAGATTCAAGTATAAATAGAGGAGGTGAACTCCTCATTAGATCATTCACTCACTTGTGAAAGAGTGCGCACTAGTTGAGGAGATCTGCTAAGGAGACTTAGGAGGAAGGAGCACATCTTGTATTTTGGTTGATCATCTTATTAAGGAAAGCTTTACTGGGTTTTCTACCCCATGAGGGTTTCCCAGGATATATAGTGTGTTTATCTTGTGATTGTGTTTCTTTCAGAGATCTTGCTTGTCTATTTGGTTTAAATTCAACAGTATGCAATCTGCTCTTCTGTAGGACAGTAGAGTAGTGTAATGGTACTATCATGCACCAATCCTCGAATGTAGTGCATGTGAATCTCTATGTGTTTGGTTCTCTATCTCAGAACCGGATCCGTGGAGATCCTGATGGCACTTTGATTGTCATTGTCACAATCGATGACAGGTGGAGTACTAAATCGAATCCCAAACTCTGATAAGATTCCCCATAGCCAAATGCACTGTGTGGTTGCATTTACTACACCTATGTACTCGGACTCTGCTGAAGAAAGAGATAAAGCAGACTTCAACCAACATATAGGTCCAGATCTAATCTTGAAGACAAAACCAGATGTAGAATTTTGATCTGAGCTATCTCCAGTCCAATTAGAGTCGGTATATCCAACTAGGTTCAAAGGACACCGAGTTGAATAGTGAAGACCATGAGTCTTGGTACCTTGCACATAGTGCAAGATCCTCCTTTATGCCTTCTAGTGAAGCTCATGAGGCTCCTACATGTATCTAGAGACAACACTAACTACATAGGATAGATGAGGCCGAGTGTGTGTAAGAAACAATAGGCTACCAATCAAATGTCGATACAAAGTATTGTTTACCAAGGGTGTAGAAGATCTATCCTCAAGGTTGCTCCCTGAAAGAAAGGGGAATGCAACTAGTTTGCATTCGCTCATATGGAATCTATTAAGCAAATCGGAAGCATACCACAATTGAGCAACTTTGATTCCTGAATCACTCTGAGTGACTTCAAGACCAAGAAATTGCTTGAGCAATACCAAATCTGACATGGAGAAGGAGTTGTGCAAAGCAGTTTTTATAGATCTAATACATGAAGAATTGCTCCCAGTCTTCAACAAGTCATCAACATAAAGTACAATGAGAAGTAAGGAGTTACCATCATGTCTCATGTAGACATTTGAATTTGATTTTCACTTCTAAAAGTCTTGTGAGAGCAATAAGGAATCCATCTTGGCATACCAAGCTTGGGGAGCTTGCTTAATCCCATACAAGGACTTCCTCAATATGCAAACAAGTGAAGGATCATCAATATACCCCTCAGGTTGCTTCATGTAGATCTCCTCCTCTATATATCCATGAAGGAAAGCACTCTTGACATCCATATGATGCACTTCCCAGTGCTTGGATGTAGCAAGATAAAGAACAAGATGGATGGAATCCATCTTAGCAACATGAGGTAATGGCTCAGAATAGTCAATCCCATGAACTTGGGAAAAAAATCTTTCAACCAATCTAGCCTTGTGCTTGTTGGAGACTTCATCTGAATCCATCTTAGTTCTATAGATACAGTTGCATTGAACAAGTTTCCTTCCAGGTGGGAGAGAAACAAGCTCCCAAGTCTCATTTCTTTGAAGAGATTGATACTCTTCTTCCATAGCAGGAACACATATTGGATATTGGGAGGCTTCAAAGTATGTCTTTGGATCATATCCAATCATAAGAAAGCATCTCTCAACTATAAATGGATCTGAGGGAGAGAGTGCAGCTCTTGTATCATGAAAATCAAATCTATCTTTGACAAGATCAATGGTGGAGACAGGAGTAGTGGTGGCCCATGTAGCAATAGGAGTTGAAACTTTAGGTGCTAGATCTTCAGGTTCTTGTGGATTTGGATCTAGCATTCGCACTTCTTCAAGAGTCCTCTTTTTCTCAATCTTCCTAGGTGGATCTTTTCCTTTCAAGCAACCTTTGTAGGTGCCATGAGCAAACTTGTCATTTGGAAGACCTTCAACCACATTTTGAGCTTACATGTCTTGCAAATGCTTGTAGTTGAGAAGTCCAAATATCTCATGCCACAATCTGCTTTCTTCAATGGCATGAGTATGGAGAGAAGATTGCTTTGAGAAAGGTGTTAGCACTCAGAATGAACCTGAAGGTTGTGGGAAAGGACACTCCGAGGTGACCACAAAACCAAGCTTTAGGAAAGAGAGTTAGCTTCTATCTTTCCAGAGAGGGGTCTCTCGATGATTTGTTTAACAAGGCCAGATATATGAATTAAAATTAAGATCATATTGTTGTTTGGTTGAAGCAAGGTGAACATTCATTGGGAAAAGGATTCAAAATACTTAAGGTGGTAAAGTGGTAATGCTTTGCATAAGAATTCTTAACAGAGGTGGGGTAGTTACTCATTTACAGTCAAAAGGCTGTTTTTTCTGGTGACAGGGAAGAAAATAAGAACAGCCCATTAACACAGAGCATTATAAGATGAATTCTGCATTAAATTTAGTAGAAAAAGGTTTGTGGATGCTTGGGTTCAAAGAAAAAGAGCATAAACATATGAATTCTACCTCAATATACATTTATCCAAACATGAAATGAAAACAATATGGCATAAATAACAAGGAAACATTCACATGAATAAAAGGAGGTACATACTGTAAAACAAATAACACAAGATTCTCTGCTTCAAAGAATTTGCTCGGATATTCCCATTTTTATTAAAGAAGTATCTCAAATTTACATAGCACAAGGTCTCATGAGTTCCAACCAACAACCCTTTACCCTCCATTACATATTAATATATATAGGGGGTGATAACCTCAGTGCTCCAGCTCAAAATATTCTAACCTAGCTTTCAAAACAGAAAGTTGTTACAAATGTTGATGACACCTATACAAATAGGTCCATCCTCTTTGAGAATTAGTTACAACAGAAACAACAAATGCTAACAAGTAGGTTTAAAAGACTTTACAAGTTTCCTTGAGCATCTACTAGCTAGTAACAAACTCTAGTAAATAAACAAAAATCCTTGGTAACTACTTTCTTAGGCTGCAAATCTTTGTGATCCTCAAATCTTCATGCATGCAATGTCAACTTGGCCTTTCCATACTTATCAATGGTCTTCCACTGGTCTGGAGCTGGCAAGTCTGACGTGGCCACCTCCTTCAACAATGCTCGCATCTCTGTATGATCCCTGTATGAATAGTTTTGAAGGTGTGAACAAGCCTCTTTGAAAGTGTAATACCCCAATTTTGACCCTTATGGAATATTGGCTTCTAATGTAAATATTGTATACATGCGTTGTATGTTTCCCTAGCGTGGAGCTCAAGGCCAAGGCCCCACTAGTGTATGTTCGGATTTTATTTAAAACATGCAAGTATTTGATATTGATACCCATGTGCTATTAAGCCATGGAATATTGTAAATTGATGTAAATGTTAATATTTCAATAAAATACCAAAACTGGCTATGGAAGAAACGAATGAGAAGGGGCCATGTGTATCCACTAGGGAGCGGTGAGGGGGTTGTGGGGATGAACCATAGGTTTCCAAATGTCATTGTGAGAACTCATTTGACTTTCCTTGATGACATTTACTTCTGTTGTAAGAAAGTTGTTGAAGATTTTAGTCCATGGCTTCAATGGAGCATGGGCAGCCAAGAAATTTGTATGGCAGAGTATGGGCTCTATTTTCTTATACCACAAGTCACTCTACCTCATGGGGATTGTTTCTTCCTCATCCCCTTTCCATTGTGGAAGGGACCAACATCACTTTCCATCCAAAAAGGAATTCCAGCGGTGAGCAAAACCATAAATCGCAACTTTGAAAGAACCCATGTTTTGAAGAGCCAAAAATGCACAGATTTGGTATTGGACAGTAAAATCCAATGGGGAATCCATAGATGAATCCATAGATATGAACCTTGGGGCGAATTTGAGAGGATTAGATACCCCGAAATCGATTGGAAAACCTAGTTTTTATAGCTCAGAAAACTAGTGACGGGATTGAGTTATTTGATGAACAGAATTGTGAGAAATCCAATTGTGAATGACTGAGCAGAGGTTGGGTTTGCTTGATAAACCCAATGAAGGCTAGAATCTCAAGGATTAGCAATTGGACCTTTCTATGCCCACCCTGAGGAGCACTGGAGGGAAGGGATGCCTAAGGGACTGTGCAGCAGAGACGGGGACCTTCCTTGTGTTGGGTGTGGTAGGTAATGTGGGTGCCTTGACTATTGAATTCATTTGAGATGCCTGTAGCTATGTGGTTGAGCTTACTGGCTTAGCATTTCCCTCCTTTATCTTTCATATGCTTGACAAACCCAACTATGTGTTGGCTTAGCATAGATGTTGAGTGAAACCATGGCTGTGAGTGAGCCTAGCTAGTTCCTCCTTAGTGGATACACAACCCAGCTCGAGGGTGATCTCTCAGCTGAAAGAATACAAGCTGGACAGAGATCTATGGTCGGATGGAATGTTTCTCTCACATAGCCAGTTGTTTGGACAACTTCATCTTCAAGATAAGTGTTATCTGTGTCATAAAATTATATGCATTTTGTGTTATGTAATGTGTTAATTCGGAATGGTAGTTATTCATGTTAATGGAATTGATATGAAGTCTGTGCTAGCCTGGGAATGGAATTGAAATCCCTGGGTGTTGAATCATCATATGCCTGTGTTAGATATGAGGAGGGATACTATTCGAGTGCTTGCTATTATGTTTATTTCCGCTATGTTTATTTCAAGTATGAGCCTACACACATGAAGTTCTTATTTAGTTCGAAATTTTGAGTCATGTATGGGTCTGAGTTTTCCCATTAAGCCTGCTATGTTTGGTTAACGTTTCCTTCCTTGCATTTGAATGATGGAAGGGGATGTTATAGAGTGGTATTAGAGTCCAGTTTGTAGCAGTGGGGCTACTTGGGCCAAATTCTAAGTTACAGGCAAGTAACATAATGGTTTTAATGCAGTATTGGTGAAGATAGGGCGACATTTTTTATTTGAAAAATGATAGGGTTAGAGTTCTTAGGTGTGGGGGAGGATCACACCATTGCATAGAGCTCTCCAACAGCTTTCCAACGCTACCAGACTCACCTTATTTGGCCAAGGGATGAGGGAGTTATGAACCCCATAAGTTACAGGAAACGCAGGTGTTTTTCGCAGTTTCGGGCTATCGGGTTTTGGGTTTTGGGAATGCGAATTTTCAAAATTTGTGTTTGGATTTCTGAAATTCCGAACCCGCAAATTTCGGCTTTCGGGCTGTCGGGTTTCGGGTTTCGGGAACACGAATTTTCAAAATTTGCGCTTGGATTTCCAAAATTCCGAACCCGCAAATTTCGGCTTTCGGGCTGTCGGGTTTCGGGTTTCGGGAACGCGAATTTTCAAAATTTGCGCTTGGATTTCCGAAATTCCGAACCCGCAAATTTTGGCTTTCGGGCTGTCGGGTTTCGGGTTTCGGGAATGCGAATTTTCGAAAATTGCGTTTGGATTTCCGAAATTCGGAACCCGCAAATTTCGGCTTTCGTGCTGTCGAGTTTCGGGTTTCGGGAACGCGAATTTTCAAAAATTTGCGTTTGGATTTTTGGTCTAAAAATTGGAATTTTGAATAATGTGAAAAGTGGAAAGTAGTCAAACCCATAATTTTATAGAAGACAAATGGTGCATCGGAACAGAGATCCGCGAGTTGCTGAGTGTTCCTTGTTATATAGACCAACTTCGCTTGGTAGAAAATTTTTCGTGATTCCTCATAGATTGCTTCCACAGGTGGCCGAATTGGCATTTCAGACCAAAATACAACTGTGTAAAATGTGCAGAATTATTAGTAAAAGTTGTCATTTTTGAAGCGATGTAGTTTCCACACCCGATGTCGGAATGGAGCAAGTGAATAGGCATTGGAAAGCTTATCCAGCAGGGAACAATGGTGCATATGCAGAATTTGAATGGGGACATCATACATCATAGATAATTAGAGTAGAAAAGTGCCAGTGATGATTTGTCAAATTGTTGACAATATGGGCAATTTCCAGAATTGCATGAATAGGAAAAGAAATGAATACATAACCGCTATGTGAATTATTCCATGAGTTTGATTGTGTTAAATATTGATTTTTGTATATTTCTAGATGCATTCTTATGATGTCTAACAAATATTTTCATAATGCACAATGCTTGCATCTCATAATATTAATAATTGTAGCAGAGGTAGCATACAGGAACAATGGTGACCATAAATGTGGGTGAAGAAGGAGGAGATGCAGAGAGTTTCTCTAGAGTTCGTTCAAAGAAGAGGACTCCAAGACCAAGGAAGAGTTCGATGAGCAGAAGTCATAGAACACCTTCCTCTAGATCTTCTTCTAGCAAGTCATGTGACTCCAGAGGTCCTCAAAGAAGTCCAAGGCATGTGCCTAGGATATTTAACGGACGAAAGAAGTCCAAGGGAATCCCACAAGGAGAATTTAGGAAGGCAAGGCCTCCCACCTTTGATGGAGAAGACAAGACTGGCCAAGAGGCAGAGGCATGGCTTCTTGGAATGAAGAAATATTTTAGAATTGAAGACTACTCAGGAAATGAGAAAGCCAGAATTGCCATTTATAATCTAAATGGCAAAGCTTCAATTTGGTGGGACAATCTCTTCCAAGTGAAAGGAATCAGTGAGAGGAAGATAATTTGGGAGAGATTCAAGAAGTACTTCAAGGAGAAATACCTTTCTGTTAGGTATTATGACAGTAAGAGGAAAGAGTTCAATGAACTCAGATTGGGGCAAAAATCTATGGAAGAGCATGTCCACAAGTTTTTGGAATTATTGAGGTATGTTGACTATATCAAAGATGAGAGAGTAAAAATCCAATCCTTTCTTGGGAGTCTACCTCGGAGTTTCAGAGATAGGATTGAATTTGTTAATCCACCAAGTCTTGATGAGTCCATTAGGATGGAAATCCATTGCTATGAGCAGAATAAAGGAAAAATAGAGGTTAACCAAGCATGGGAAGGAAAGCCAAGAGGGAGGTTTGATCAAAAGAAGAGTGGCTTCAAGCCACCATTTAGAGGCCAGCCTAGAACCTTTCCACAGGGGCAGCAAGCAAGGAGTGGATTCAAACCAGCAGTAGCAACAAATAAAGCATCAAAGGGACCACTTCAGTGTTGGGGATGTGGAGAAAACCACATGTTGAAGGATTGTCCACATCGGAAGGATAATCCCCAAAGGTTGCACAACTTAAAGGGAGCAGCTATAGTGGAGGACATGGCAAGGGTAGCACCTCGAATTTATGCAGCATTGGACAATCATCAAGCAGACCATCAATCATCAGTGGTGGAAATTGAAGGTAAGATTGCTAAGCAATCTATTTCTATTTTGATTGATCCAGGATCTACTCATAGTTATGTTTCTCCAAAAGTGGTTGAAGGTTGTTCTCTTAGAAAAGTGAAGCATAATAAATCTTGGCTAGTTCAATTAGCCACAGGAACCAAGAGAAAGGTTAGTGAAGTGATGGTGGAGTGCCCCATAGAATTGAATGGACTCCACACACATTTAAATTTAAATGTTCTACCTTTAGGATCTTATGATGCCTTGATTGGCATGGATTGGTTGGAAAAACATAGAGCCAAATTGGACTATTATGAGAAATCACTTGAGTGCATTGATGAAGAGGGAAGACTAAGATTGGTAAGAGGAATTCCCAAGCAAGTTTCGGTAAGGCAGATTTCAGCCCTACAGTTGAAAAAGTTTCATAAGAAAGGTTGTAAATTGTACGCAGTCCATATGTCAGATTCATTAGAGGACAAGGGTCCAAGGATAGAATATTTCTCATTATTGAAAGAATTCCAAGATGTATTTCCGGATGAAGTGTCGGAACTACCCCCAAAGAGAGATATTGATTTTACCATTGATCTTATTCCAGGGGTAGCACCAAATTCCAAAGCTCCTTATAGAATGAGCACGCCAGAATTGGTAGAATTGAAGATGCAACTACAAGAATTAATGGACAAGAGGTATATCAGGCCTAGTGTATCTCCTTGGGGAGCATCGGTGTTATTTGTTAAGAAGAAAGGTGGGACTCTAAGGCTGTGTATTGATTACAGGCAGCTCAATAAAGTGACAGTCAAGAACAAGTATCCATTGCCAAGAATTGATGACTTGTTTGATCAAATGAAGGAAGCTAAAGTGTTTTCCAAGATTGACTTAGGTCTGGTTATCATCAAGTAAGGATTAAAGAAGAAGACATTCACAAGACGGCTTTCAGAACTAGATATGGTCATTACAACTTCACCGTGGTGTCATTTGGTCTTACCAATGCACCTGCTACATTCATGTGTCTCATGAATAGTGTATTCAACAAATATTTGGATAAGTTTGTGATTGTGTTTTTGGATGACATTCTTGTCTATTCAAGGAATGAAGAAGAATACGAGAAACATCTAAGGATGGTGTTACAAGTCCTTAGAGAACATCAATTGTATGCCAAGTTAAGCAAGTGTGAGTTTTACCAAAAGAAGGTGCAATATTTGGGTCATGTCATTTTTGAAGAAGGTATTTCAGTGGATCCAGAAAATATTAATGCCATCATGGATTGGTCTACTCCAAAGAGTGTTTCAGATGTTAGATCTTTTATGGGTCTTGCTGGTTACTACATAAGGTTTATTGAAGGCTTCTCCAGGATAGCTCATCCAATCACTTCATTGCAGAGGAAAAATATCAAGTTTGTATGGTCTGAAAAGTGTGAGAAAAGCTTCCAACAGTTAAAGGAGCTACTTACCAGCGCTCCTGTTTTGAAGATAGCAGATCCAAAGAAGGATTTCGTGGTATGCACAGATGCTTGCATTGAAGGGCTAGGTGGAGTACTCATGCAAGAAGGAGTTGTGATTTTCTATGAGTCAAGGAAGTTATAAGAGCATGAAAAGAATTATGCCACACATGATTTAGAATTAGCAGCCATAGTGCATGCTCTCAAGATCTGGAGACATTATTTGATGGGAAGAAGATTCGAGCTTAGAACAAACCACATGAGCTTGAAGTACTTGTTTGACCAGCCAAACTTGAATGCCAGGCAAGCTAGGTGGATGGAATTCCTTTGTGAGTTTGATTTTGAAATTAAGCATGTAAAAGGGAAGGAGAATAAGGTTGCAGATGTTCTTAGCAGAAAATTTCATGTTGCAGCAGTAAGTATGTGCAAGTCAGATTTGAAGACAAGAGTCATTGAAGCCCAAAACAGTGATGGAACTTGCCTTCAAATTAAAGAGAAGTTGCAGCAGGGTAATGTGGATGAAAATTGTGTGGGATATCGGCTTTGTGAAGACAATATCCTCATTTATAAAGATAGGGTGTACATTCCAAATAATGCAGATCTGAAGAAGCTAGTGATGGATGAAATACATCAAATGCCATACTATGGACATCCTGGATATCAGAAGATTATAACAGCAGCAAGAAAGCAATACTTTTGGCATGGTATGAAGGACATAGCTGAGTACATTGCTAGATGTCAAAAGTGCCAGCAGGTCAAGGCAGAGCACCAACATCCAGCAGGGTTGTTGCAACCATTACCCATTCCGGAATGGAAGTGGGAAGTGACCTCTTTGGATTTTATAACAAGTCTGCCCATGACAGTGAAGAAGCATGATTTAATCATGGTTGTGGTGGACAAGCTATCAAAGGTAGCTCACTTTATTCCAATCAAGTCCACTCACAGGGATAATGAAATTGCAAATATCTTCATAAGAGAGATATTCAAGTTGCATGGATTGCCTAAGGCAATCATTTCTGATCATGACGCAAAGTTCATGTAATATCCCTTTTTCAAATTTTATTAAAATGCCCAATTTTTCACTTTTTTTTCCCAATTTCGACCTTTGACTAGTTTTACTGTTTTGACCTCCAAATCAACCCAAATGCTCCCAAATCTTCTGTAGGAGTGTATGAATGGCATTTAGACTTGAATATCAGGTTCAGGGATGTTTTATGGCCCTCCAAATACTGCTGCAAACTTGATTTGTATTCTGATCAATATATGTAATTTTGACTAGTAATTTGTGCATCAAATCCCCCCCGGGTAACACTGCAAATGGCCTTCCAAATGCCTCCAAACTCCCACAAATTTATGAACAGAGGTATATAATGTGTTAATTATGTGATTAAGGTCTCATATGCACCATTAATTGATTTTTACTACTGTTCTAACTCTCTCACATTCAATAGGAAAAACCCCCAATTCGACCCTTGGGGAAATGCCACGATTTCACCTCCCAATACAACTAAACTGAGTAAAAATGCTTCAAATGCTCAAGTACAGTACATGAAACTTGTAGAATACATCCATGGCAATATATTGATCACAAATATATCAGATAATCATCCATCCATTCGAAATAATCAACATTATAGTGTCATACATCAATGCATTGGGGAAATGGACATTGTTTGCTCATTAATCAATAGTTTTGCATAAAACCAGTGGGTATTTCGACCTGATACTTTCTGAATATCAATAACAGAGGATATTAAGCTATTACAATCATAAATATATAATGAGAAGCTCTCTCAAGAAGCACAAGTGCTCACCAAAAACGCCCTCCCTCAAGGAGCACGAATATGCCTTCAAAATTGGAAACGGTGGAGAGAAAGTGCTGCACTAAACCAAACCATGAAACTTCCTGTAGCTTCTACCTACAAATACAAACTACATTAAAGCACCATGAAATACCTGAGTGGCCTCTCCAAACACCAACTTGGATGGGAATCTTTCACCCTCGAAATTGGCTAAGGCAAGAAACTAGTCATCCACTAGCTCTCTCTTCACAAATGCAATTTTTCTCAAATCATCAAAAGCCATTCTCATACTTGATTTATACATTTTATAACCAACATTAGCCTTCAAGGGGTCAAAATCATCTCAATAGATTCAATAATTTTCCATTTAGAAAATATTCCTCATTTGCCACTTGTCTCCTAGTTCCAACCTTCCATCTTCTCCCAAATTCGAATTTGAGTCTCTTTAGATTCCTCCAACTCCATGAGCGCCTTCTTGAGCCTATTTTTGGGGCTGACATGTCATAATGGTCAGGTGTAAGAAGTCAGGTCTGAATTTTGTCATAAATTTCATAGATGCTTCATTATTGTTGTCATAAAACTAGGGAATCTAGCCCAAGTGTCCACTAGTCTCCAATTTGACTCTTCCTCTCCCATGGAGGTTACTATTCCATCCCATTTCGACCTAAGATGCTCAATGCCATGTGTTATGACTTACCAACTCACCCAAGAGTGTTCACCTTCCCATGAATTCGAATTGGCAAGAGAGAGCTGCCATGTGTCATTGAAAAATCAAGCTAGTGTGGGTCCCACCACCTCCATATGTCTCCAAAACCACTTGCCACCTAGAATTTATCTTGACTTTATTTATTCATCATATTTATTAAATTCTTCAACCCTTCTAATGTCTAAATATCATTTATTAGTTTCCTTATTACCATCCCACATGTGCCCATCCAACCTAGGAAACTAGTAGGATTGATGGGATTGTCTTACTATGCACTTATTTGAATGGGGACATTACAGTTCACTTCCAATTTTTGGAAGGGATTATTTCAGGAATTGGGAACTAAATTGAATTTCAGTACAGCATATCATCCTCAAATAGATGGCCAAACTGAGAGGGTGAATTAGGTTGTTGAAGACATGCTGAGAATGTATGTGATGGATAAGCCATCCAAGTGGGAAGATTACCTACACTTGGTAGAATTTGCATACAATAATGGACATCATGCATCCTTGGGAATGAGCCCATTTGAAGCATTCTATGGAAAAGGATACAGGACTCCAGTGAATTGGGATAGCTCGGTGAACAGGGTAGTTCTTGGACCAGAGATGATCAAGGAAATGGAACAGGAAGTTGCTAAGATTAGACAGAATTTAAAGGTAGCTCAAGATAGGAAAAAGAGCTATGCAGATTTGAAAAGAGTGCATCAGGAATTTCAGATTGGGGATCATGTTTATTTGACAGTGAAACCGAGGAAGAGTTCTCTCAAGTTGGGAAGTTATGCCAAGTTGTCACCAAGACATTGTGGGCCATTTGAAGTCCTTGATAGGATAGGGTCAGTAGCATATAGAATTGCATTTCCTGCTAACATAAGAGCTCATAATGTTTTCGATGTATCTTTGCTTAAGAGGTATATACATGATCCTAATCATGTGCTTGATTGGAATGTGATATAGGTGGAACTCGAGGGAGAGTTCCAAGTAGAACCTATGTGCATTCTTGACAAGAAGGTCACTTTGCTCTGGAATAGAGCAATCGGGCAGGTAAAGGTCCAATGGGAGCACCTTAGTCCTGATGAGGCTACATGGGAGCTGGAGGATTCCATGAGGGAGGAATTACCATTTTTGTTTAGTTTTGAGAACACCGAGGACGGTGTTGTTCTAAGGGGGAGGGGAATGTAATACCCCAATATTTACCCTTATGAAATATTGGCTTCTAATGTAAATATTGTATACATGCGTTGTATGTTTCCCTAGCATGGAGCTCAAGGCCAAGGCCCCGCTAGTGTATGTTCGGATTTTATTTAAAACACACAAGTATTTGATATTGACACCCATGTACTATTAAGCAATGGAATATTGTAAATTGATATAAATGTTAATATTTCAATAAAATACCAAAACTAGCTATGGAAGCAATGAATGAGAAGGGGCCATGTGTATCCACTAGGGAATGGTGAGGGGGTTGTGGGGATGAACCATAGGTTTCCAAATGTCATTGTGAGAACTCATTTGACTTTCCTTGATGACATTTACTTTTGTTGTAAGAAAGTTGTTGAAGATTTCAGTCCATGGCTTCAATGGAGCATGGGCAGCCCAGAAATGTGTATGGCAGAGTATGGGCTCTGTCACTCTACCTCATGGGGATTGCTTTTTCCTCATCCCCATTCCATTGTGGAAGGGACCAACATCATTTTCCATCCAAAAACGAATCCCAGCAGTGAGCAAAACCAGAAATCGCAACTTTGCAAGAACCCACGTTTTGAAGAGCCAAAAACGCCCAAATTTGGTGTTGGACAGTAAAATCCAATGGGGAATCCATGGATATGAACCTTGGGGCGAATTTGAGAGTATTAGATACCCCTAAATCCATTGGAGAACCCACTTTTTATAGCCTAGAAAACCAGTGACGGGATTGAGTTATTTGATGAACAAAATTGTGAGAAATCCAATTGTGAATGACTGAGCAGAGGTTGGGTTTGCTTGATAAACCCAGTGAAGGCTAGAATCTCAAGGATTAGCAGGTGGACCTTTCTATGCCCACCCTGAATAGCACTGGAGGGAAGGGACGCCTGAGGGATTGTGCAGCAGAGAAGGGTACCTTCCTTGTGTTGGGTGTGGTAGGTAATGTGGGTGCCTTGACTGTTGAATTCATTTGAGATGCATGTAGCTCTGCGGTTCAGCTCACTGGATTAGCATTTCCCTCCTTTGTATTTCATATTCTTGACAAACCCAACTGTGTATTGGCTTAGCATAGATGTTGAGTGAAACCATGGCTGTGAGTGAGTCCAGCTAGTTCCTCCTTAGTGGATACACAACCCAGCTCGGGGGTGATCTCTCGGCTGAAAGAATACAAGCTGGACAAAGATCTATGGTCGGGTGGAACATTGCTCTCACATAGCCAGTGTTTTTGACAGCTTCATCTTCAAGATAAGTGCTATCTATGTCATAAAATTATATGCATTTTGTGTTATGTAATGTGTTAATTCGGAATGGTAGTTATTCATGTTAATGGAATTGATATGAAGTCTGTGCTAGCCTAGGAATGGAATTGAAATCCCTGGGTGTTGAATCATCATATGCCTATGTTAGATATGAGGAGGCATATTGTTTGAGTGTTTGCTAGTATGTTTATTTCCACTGTGTTTATTTGAAGTATGAGCCTGCACACATGAAGTTCTTATTTAGTTCAGAATTTTGAGTCATGTATGGGTCTGAGTTTTCCCATTAAACCCGGTAAGTTTGGTTAACGTTTCCTTCCTTGCACTGGAATGATGGAAGGGGACATTACAGAAAGTCAGGACCAACTCGAACTCTTTTGTCAACTTATCTACCACTGATTTGCTAGATAGTGACTGGTTCATGCCATCAAAGTCTGTATAATCCAACTTTCATCCCATCAACCTATTTTGATATTCTTCTTGTAATGTCCCTTTTTGAAGTTTATTAAAATGGTGAAATTTTCAACTTTTTCCTCTAGTTCAACCTTTGACTAGTATTGGTCTCTTGGTCTCCAAATGCTCCCAAATTGTTATAGAATGTGTATGGATGATATTGGGACATAATTATGAAGTTCATGGATTCTTCATAGTCTTCAAGAGGCTTCTCCAACTCTCCTTTAAGTTCTAGCCAAAGTAGAGAGTTTGACTAGCAATTTCTCTTTGACTAGTATTGGTCTCTTGGTCTCCAAATGACTCCAAATGCTCCCAAATTGTTACAGAAGATGTATGGATGATTTTAGTACATAATTATTATTTTCATAGATTCTTTATATTCTTCAATAGGCTTCTTCAACTCTCCTTTAAGTTCTTACCAAAGTAGGGAGTTTTACTAGCAATTTGGGGTTCAAATCCCCATGGGGTAGATGCTGGAAATGGCTCTCCAAATGCTACTGGACCCTCTAAAATTTCTGAAAAATAGGCAGGGAATATATAGGGTACATCAATATAGTCTCATATGCATCACCATTCAGTTTATTAATTCTA
Source organism: Larix kaempferi (assembly GCA_027924585.1). Taxonomy (NCBI): domain Eukaryota; kingdom Viridiplantae; phylum Streptophyta; class Pinopsida; order Pinales; family Pinaceae; genus Larix; species Larix kaempferi. The sequence continues at coordinate 10,579,754 of BSBM01000428.1, forward strand.
ACACAACCCTATCCAATCAGGTGCAAAAAGACCAGTTTCGACCTTGGGGTAAATGATAGGCAATCTTCTCCAAATGATATAAAAGTGGACAATATGAATCCAAAATATTATTCACCGAAAATGAAATTTGTATAACATATAAATAAAATTCCATACATCATTAAATCATCAATATTTCACGGGTCCATTCGAATACATCAACATATCATTGGCATACATCAACATAGTGGGGAAATTGGCACCATTTGCTCATTAATAATCATATTTACATATATATAGCACTAGGAGGATAAAATAGGTTGAGAAATAGGGGGAGAGGACTAAGGGATCCTCCCAAGCAGTTAGGGAACCGAAGGCCATCTCACCTACAAGATAGGGATAGAGATCCAAGTCATACACCTTCAAGAAATCGCTCGAAGGTGCCCTTTTTCCACATTAAATGACATTGGCGCAAGTGGTATTAGGACAACCTGCGCCTGATAGGGATGATGCATGTTGTACAAAGGTAACATGGGCTGACGGTGCAAGCTGGTAGGTTACCACCTATGCCTGACCTAGTTGGATGCAAGTTAGTAGGGAGCGACCTGCGCCGGCCCAACTGGATCCTATGGAAATGGGTCAATAACTTCTCCAATTGGACTTCCTAGTCATGGAAACCTCAGGGATGTTTGCACTGAGTCTTATGATGGAAATATTTTAGGTGTAATAGAATGGCCCCCAAAGAATGAAGCTAAAAAAACTAGACAGGTGAAATGATTTGATAGAAGGATGGAAAGGACTTGTTGGATGGAAGATGGTGTTGCAGTACAATTGACTCTGAGAACACAGTCTCGTATGACTCACAACATGGCTACCGACCAACACAATGTAGATCCATGGTAATAAAGACTGACTGAACATAATCATGGCTGCTAGACACAATCGTAGATCCATGATGAGATGATAACACAACCACGACCAATACAAAGTGGATCCGTGTAATATAACTCAAACAATCTCCATCACAACCTGGGTAGAATATGACGTCCCCAGGGTCTTCAAGTCGAACCCGGAATGATACGAATCTATCCATGTGATTACAATGTTTTGGAGTCGAACATGGTAGAAACCACTTGATTACCAGTCATTAATGTATACCATTAACAAGCGTGAGGAAAATCACCATTAATGTCGATGATCCCCAAGGCATCATAGTACATATCACCAAGCGTGAATAAATGAGTTAAAGTCGAATGCTTGATGAAATATTTCAATCAAGAGTCAATGATGTAAAATCATGGTGGAAGCGAGGTAACCTTCCATTGAGACATGCAGGCCCAAGGTACTTGATTGGTTTCTAGATTCAGTCCTCGGATGATGTGTTGACATCGACAAGGATGAATCCGTCGAAGGAGGGCCATGATGAATCCCTCATCATTGACATGAAACTCGATAACAAATGTTTGGAGTAGATCGGATGGTACAGTAACATGCAAGACTGACTCAGAGTAGACCGACATGATAGAGGGTGTACTGACTGCAAATGATGAGCGATGAATGTATCTTGAACATGGGCATGGCATGACTTGGCACTATTGACATGAGGATAATGACGCCAACTCCTAATGAAGTTGATGGTGGAAGTATTCTTTGGATGACTCAAAGGAGTAACAAGACTCATGAAGTTAACTAGACTTGATGACAAACGGATTACTCAAGTACTGAATGATAATGCAGATGAGTGCCATGTTCAAGAATGACTAAGTACTGCCACAGGTTAAATTGTAACACAAAAAAATTTCTTTTCCCCCCATCATGACTAATGAGTGCCTCACTTGTTTTTTAACGAGCTTGAGGAGGGTAAACAGATGCTCAGTATAGCTCATCTCATAGATGAGTCCAATCCCAAACGTTTTCCGAACCTGGGAGAGGAGGGGTTCGTCCCATGGCAGGCCCTTCAATGTTGAATTTTAACAAGTCCTTAGAAGGTAAACTCGTCGTCATTTCATATTTAGAGAGTCTTAAAAGAAATAAAGAATACTCCAAAGGTCCTTTTTCGTAAAGTTAGCCTCTTTGCCTGAAAAAGGGTAAAACAAAGTGAGAGAGGACTCTTCCAGTCATGATTGGCTAGAGTATTCCTTTTTTGTAAGTGGTTCCCCCTGGTCCAAAAAAGGGGTAAACTATCACCAGGAAGACGATCATTCAAATACTTTTACAAGCGTGAAAGTATCAAGTTCGTTTGGCGATCTTTTTGTATTTAGAGAGCCTGAAAAGAGGTTAAAGAAAGCGTCTGGGGGGTTCCTTTTTTGTAGGATTTTAACGAGCCCGAAAAAGTGATAAACTATAACTTGGTGACTTATTCTCATCATTTTAAGAGCATGAGAAAGAACAAAGAGTTAGCTCGGTGTCATTAATAATTTGAATTTAACAAGCGGAATAATGACATAAAAAATGCTCGATGATTTGTTCATACTTGATAATACTCATGAGATAATCACCATGACGAAAAATGGTATTAATTAGGCACCTAAATTCACCTGCAAGCTTACAGACTAGGTCAAAACAGTCAACCAAGTGTTTAAATGCAGAAAATAACTCAAACTATAGAAAATAACCCACTAAAGAATCAAATTAAAAAAGGAATATTCCCTTTTTAGTTATAAAATGGGAAAAACAGTGAAAAAGAACCACAATTGTTTTTTACGAAGTTGGAGAGGTGTGAAGTGTCGTTTGGAGCCATTTTTCACTTGTTGATTCCAGGAGCTACAGTTGACCATTTCGCGTGCCGTCAGAGACAAGTAAGCCTAACCTTTGCTATTTAACTTTACAGTGGATCACATTTATGTTTTTGTTGAATTTTAGTGGTTTTTGAGTTGATTTAGTGGGCGGATATGCGCTCGCAGGTCGACGCAATCCATCCTTAGAGGATCTGCGATGGGCATTAGATGGTCCAAAACCCGTAAGGGTAATTTGCATCGGTGGTGCCCTGTCAGCAATGATGTCCTACGCCGGTGAAAACCCCCAAATACAACTCAACGCCCAACCCAAAAGAAAGTCTTGTGATGATTGGAAAGGGTCTTACTGATGTTTAAATGCCCTTTTTGACAGGTTCACGATGACAGATATGGTTCTCGAGTGGCGAGGAAGAGAGAATGAAGTTGATGATGCTCAAGCTGATAATGAGCCTCAATGCATTGCTGCATTGAGGCACTATGGGGTGCTCAAATACTTCAAAGTGTCGGGAATGAGGGCCCAAGTTCCGCTGCTGACGCACATTATCGAATGTTGGGATCCGATGTAGCAACATTTTGCGATCAGAGTGCATACACTGAGCATAGATGTCGAGGACATATATTTCTTGACAAGTTTATCCCTACGGAGAGAGCCTGTATCTCTTACCGGATCATGAGGAGGTGATCGGATTGTGGATGATATAGTTGATCAGTGGTGTACCCCAGGCACTGTGGCTATTGGTGGGAAGGTCCCCATCAAAGATATTCGATACTATTCTCTACGTACCATGCTCTTCAGCATAGTGAGGGTAGTGGGAAGTCGATCTACTCACCTTGCAATCAAATCATAGTTGATGTATGTGGAGGAGTGCATGGCTCCTAGGGTATTCAACTGGTGTGAGGGACTCCTCACCAAACTCCGGAGTCAGTTGACCAAATGTTGACGCAGGGTGCTGAAACAGTTTGGCTATGGGTCAGTGGTGATTTCATTTTTGTTGGAGCGGGTGCCTCATCTTTGTTCGTAGGTGGACTTGAATGAATGACATGCTCGGGATCCACACATGACCAGGTGGTCAGAGGTGATGGCCCGCATTGGTGGCATGGGTCCCATCATAGGCCTCGGTTCAGGATTTTTCACTTGGTTGGAGGGACAGCTCCTCATGATAGAGGATTATCCATACAGCAAGATAGATCTCAGAGCCGACCTCAACCTAGTGCTTCCTGAGGGAGCGCAATGGGGAAACATCAGTAAGAACAAAAACTATTGTGTTTTTTCATTTTATGCATTTATGATTTTTTTGGAGTAGTGCTGATGATTGAAAAATGTCTTTTGCAGATGTGGGTCCATCGCAACCAGTTGGAATCTCACTTATTGCAAGGAGAGGAGATGTGCCAGTCATGGGTCCTGCGATGCGTGATGCCATCGAGGAGATGGAGGAGGTCCATGAGAACCTTCATAGGCTAAAACTGGAAATCCCAGAGCCAGGCTTCCATGATCTACCCCACGGCTATCAAAAGCTCACCGTCGGGGTGTCCTTATGTTTCGGCACGCTGCTCTGTAAAGTGGCGAGGGTCGTAGTCTTCTATCATGAGAAACCTAAGGATTAGGCTCATGTTTATGTATGTACTGAAAGCTTATGCGATTCATATTTTGTTAGAGCTAACTCTTAGTTAAATCTAGTATGCTTTAGACTTTTGTATTAGCACTACCATTTTGTATCGATTTATATATATATATACAGACATTTTCGGCGGTTTTATACATTTTGTGTTCTATGGATGATTAATGAGATCTTGTTTTCATGTTTGCTTATACAATGGATGATTTACATGTTCTGTATGGCTTTATATTTTATAAACATGTTATGTGTGTGCAATATACCAATCTAGAATGAAGTTGGCCATCGAGTCAGCAACTGTATTCATGTCTCGTGGAATGTATAGGTATTAAATAGATTCAAAGGACCTTTCCAGAAGACAAACTCATCAGAAGAGACAGAGTAGGGTAGGGTCATGGATAGTGTAGACCCGGTTAAGATGAGAAACCACTAGTTGTGAATATAAATGGATGACAACATGGTTCATACCCAAGGAACGAGCATCGGTTAGGGTTCCAATGACTTCCTGATATTCTGCAGCGTTATTGGTCGCGTATCCTAGACAACTTCCTCCTGAGCTGATAAGCTCACTAGTGGGAGAATAAAGTACCCAGGCTCGTGAAGCAAGGTTATGGGTATGCCGGTTGGCATCGTCTGCGAATCCATAGCACATTTCCATCTGCACATGCAGACAGAACATGGTATAAGTAGCGAAACAAGATCTAGACACACTAAAACAAAAGCGTCACACCACACAAAACACACGCCATTTACAGTATATACAAGATACCTATGCGTGAAAGACTCAGGCATAATATCTCTTTAGGTAGATCCCATTGCGGGGCTCACCCAAATATATCCCATCATAGTCATCTATTTCATAGGCTCCCTTCTCCAGAACATGTTTCACAATGTACGGTCTATTCTAGATGGACTCAAACTTACCTGCCCCCAACTTATCATTTTTTTGGTCGTATGTGAGGACCAAATCACCCCTGTTAAAGATACGAGGTTTAACTGACCTATCATATTGTGCTTTGATGCGTTTCTTGTGTGACTCATTGTCAAGAGTAGCATTGCGGCAGGTCTCGTCAAGTTTATCTAGGTGAAGGAAGTGTTCTTCCTCGGTAGTAGTGTTCGAAAGAAGTTCAACTGCGAGTTTGAGAGATGGAATCTTGCACTCTACAGGTAGGACGGCCTCCAATCCGTAAAGCAGTTGGAATGTTGTAAATTTGGTGGTAGTATTAACGGAGGTCCAATAAGCCCATGGTGTGGAAAAAAGCATGTTGTGCAAGTTTGATTTATGCATACCCACCATGTGTTGGATCATGGTTTTCAAGATCTCGTTAATGGCCTCTACTTGTCCATTGGAATGTGGGTAGTAAGGGGATGATTTTTCATGGTGAAAAATCAGTCTGGTGCTCAATTCGTCAACCATATAGTTCTGGAAATGAGATACATGGTCGGTGACTATGGCTTGTGGAACTTCAAACCATGAAATAACATGATTAAACATGAAGACTACGACAATTTTGTCATCTTCATTGTATGTAGGCATATCCTCGGCCCATTTAGTAAAGTAATCCATGGCTACGATGATGTAACCATGCCCCTCGGCCGAGGTAGGATTACAATGCATGAAATCTATGCCCCATTTTGCAAAGAGGCCAATGGAAATAACCGAGTGTAAAAAGGCTGGGTGGGTGCGCTTTTTCGGTTAAAAATGCTAGCATGGGGGACATTTTTTAACAAACTCTATGCAATCCTTAAAGATGGATGGCCAGTAATATCCTGCGTGTAGTATCTTATGGGTTGTAGCCACCCCAGAGAGATGACCTCCACAAGCCCCAGCGTGACAGTCATTCAAGACGTACTCAGCCTCTTCATGTGTCAGACAGCGTCGAAGAACAGAATCAATACCATGACGGTACAAGGTATCACTGATGATCAAGTAATACTTGGCGTGGTGACGTATACGACGACGATCGTCATGAGATAGTTGGGGGTTGAACCGTTGGGTTTGAAGATATAAGGTAATATCTCCATACCATGGGTTAGATGTGCTGATAAGGAACAACGACTCATATAGAAGAGAATCGTTGGGCTCAGATCCTAAATCAACACGGGGAAGATCGTAGATGAGCTCGGAAAACACCAAAGACTTTTTAGACTTGGCCTTCTCGAAGAGGAGATCAAATTCCTGGAGAATCACAATCTAGCGTGAATACTTGCCCCCGAGTACTTAACGTTTCAAAACATGGTACATGGGGTTCAAGTCGGCAATAATGGTGGTGGTGCAGAGTGGTATGTAATGACGGAACTTTTGGATGGAAATGACTACCACGAGAACGAGCTTCTCGACATGTGAATAATGAGTTTCAGAGTCAATAAGACCCTAACTTAGGTAATAGATCACATGTTCCTGGGTGTTGTTGTCCTCCTGCACCAATACCATGGAGATCGTGGTGGCAGAAGCAGCAAGATAAAGGATGTAATCCTTATAGTAATTGAGAGGTTGGAGCACAGGGGCATGCATAATGGCATGTTTTATACTATCGAAGGATTGTTGCGCTTGATCGTTCCAAATGAATGTGACGTCCTTCTTGAGTAGTCTCATGCAGCCATGTGTCTTGCGAAATTACAGAAAAAATTTCGTAGGTAAGTTGCCTTCCCTTGCAAACTTTGAAGTTCCATAATGTTAGTAGGAGGTGGGAGAGAGAAAATGGCTTCCACCTTCAAGGGATCAATGTGGATCCCATCTTTCGAAACGATAAAACCTAGGAGGCATCCAGACTCGACACAGAAAATACACTTGTGAGGGTTCAGACGAATGTTATATCATTTGCATGTGAGGAATACTGCCGTCAGATGATCGAGGTGGAACTCACACTGCTATGAATGAGCAGGAAGATCATCAAGATAAGGTTCCACAAAGTCCTTCACATCATGAAAAGCGTATGACGTGGCCCACTGGAATTTGGCCCCAACATTTTTAAGGCCAAAAGGGAGATTCCGATAAGAAAACGTGCCCCAAGGGAAGATGAAAGTTGTCTTGTGTTGGTCAGCTGGGTGGCTCTCAATCTGGTTGTAACCAGAAAATCCATCCATGAACAAAAAGATGACACTTCTGGCACAATTGTCTATGATCTGATCAATAAAGGGAGTGGGGTAATTTTCGTTAGTACAAGCCTTGTTCAAATCCTGATAATCGACACAGAAACGAATGGTGCCCTGCTTCTTAGCCATGAGGACGACATTTTAGACCCATTCTGTTAATGGAACATGGTAGATAAATCCAACCTTCAAGAGATTTTCAATTTCTGCTTTGATTGCCACAGTTTTTCGAGGGTGTACCGGTCGTAACTTTTGGAGGACTGGTTTAGCGTCGGGATAGTTTTTAATTTCATGTGAAACAATAGCAAGGTCTATCCCAGGAATTTCCTTGTAGGTACAAGCAAACACGTCTCGAAATTGCTTGAATAAGGCCGTAAAAGTAGTGATCTCTTCAAGGGAACATTTCTGGCCTAAATGAATATGTTCCACTACATCAGGGGTAATCGAGATCTCAATTGGAGTGGTGGATTCAATATTCGCCAGGTTTCCCTTGGTGTTTGTATGACATGTGAGTATTGGGGACTGGGGGAAAGGGTAGACATCTGGTGTGAAAATGGTGGTGATGCTATTCTCTACAGAATCCAATGGGGGAAGGAAAGACGATAGATGGTGGAGGTCTTCCCACGGAGGGTCATTTGCACTCATAATTTCCATGATGGACTCGTAAGAAGGAAAAGTCTGGAGCAGATGATGGGGTAAGGATGACATCTGTTGTAGAGAACAGGATGTAGAGGCCACAGCCAAGTGGTCCTCGGGTGTTGACTGGATATCCTTATAAGTGAGTTCAGTGGGTGAAAGAGGCATGGTATCTCCAATCAGATGCATAGTGGCTTCATCAGGTACAAGCTATTGATCATTAGAGTTAGGAAAAGATTAAATCAAGGAGGAGATCATATTCACCATGGAAACATGATTAGGGGGATCCGAGGTTGGAAAGATTCCCATAAGAGATGAATATTTTATGAGGCAAACCCCCATGCTCTCATATAGTTGAGAATATTGTCTGAGTATTGGGACATTATCGCTAGGATGAGTGGCAGTGTCTGGTGTACAGAATTCCAGTTGGTTGATAGTGACAATTCGGCCTTGGTGGGGGAATTGCACTATACGGAAGATAGATAGCGCGACCGCAGTCATGGCATAAAACCAATTACAACCAAGTAAGAGATTATAATCTAAAGGGGCTGCGACTACACCCACGTTAATGGTTTTGGTCTTACCCCCCAACTCGACTGCTAAGGCTTGATATAGCCCATGGGTTTGAAATCCACGACCGTCGAATGCTTTCAAGGTGTTGGGAGAATGGTTCAATTTAGGAGAACCAATGGCTCTCCCGCAAGATAGCGACATGACCGAGGTAGAATCCCCTTTGCCTATTACAGTAGGATGGACTGTCTTCCCAGCAACATTTGTAGCAACTTGAAATTCCAGTTGGTGGGAAAGCCTCAGTTTAAAGTACTCAAGTCGAAACATGATTGTGTTCGAGGAATCCATACCTATCACGCTAATAGAAGCAAGAAGAGTCTTGCATTGGTTGAGACAATTCTACAAGACCTCTAACGTTGGCATGGCACAAGGAGCTTGCACCAAGTTCTCTATAATATTGTAGTTCTAAGCTGCCCAAGCATTGGGATTGAAAACTGATTTTCGAATCATGCTCTTAGGAAGACGCAATACTGACTCTAAAGAGGGATTCTCAATGGTGAGGGAGGCTTGCGGTATGGTAACATCGGGCATAGAAGTGGAATATTTTTCAGAATTACTTCCAACAGGTTCCTTCGAAGGGACTGAGTCGTATGAATGCGATCGTGTGTTCAAGTTAACCATCTCACTACGCATCATGAGAACATGCACGGTAGAGGATTCCTCTTCATGTGAAGGAGAAGTTTGAGCAATTAGTTGTTGGTTCTGAGTGGGGAAGGGATCATTGAGAACTGCGGGAGTGGGGTTTCCCTTGAGAAACTTCTGCACTTCATCTTGTTTGGGACATTCCTTTGAGAAATGTTCGCCACCACACAGTAAACAAGGATACTCCAACTTCCTCTTCTGTTTGGTGTCTTCGGGGGTGGTCTTTGGCTCCTGTTGGTTAGAATGTTTCTTGGGTTAACCTTTGTTTTTCTTCTTACTACCGGATTTTTGAGGTGAAGCTGATTGAACAAAATTCACTTTTTTGGTGGAGGCAGGAGTGGATGACTTGGTGGTGCTATTGCCAACCTGTGGTGGGGATGTGGAAGAACCTTGGGGGTTTGATGGTCCACCAATTTGAGTAGGAGGTTGGGAGGTAAGGGAACCAATAATTCCATCGTCCTAAGGTCCCTTGGGCTGTTTTGCAGGGTCATACGTAGGGCGAGGTGCGTTAGGAACAATTTCATACAACGTATCGGATAAGGCATAGACCAGGTCTAAGAAATGGGAATGGGAAATAGCCTGTTCCTTGGTGATGGCCCCTCCCATGGCCACGTCTCGAGCTATGATAGGCAAAAGAGACTTCGTGAACCAGTCAACTAAGAGTTGGTCTAGAATGTGAGCCTTAATGAGATGGCATCTTCCCCGCCACTCATGGATATGATCTCAGATATTAGTTGTGGTATTTTGGCGAAGAGAGGTCAATAAATCCGTACCAGACTCATAGCGAATGGGTGACTAGAAATGGGTCAAAAAGGACATAGAAACAGAATGAAAATATGGAAAAGAGTTGGGTGGTAATTCAATATACCACTTGGCAGCTGGGTCGGTGAGAGTCCTGTTATCACCCAAATTGTAGTTACCCCTATGGATGTATCCAGTCATGGATGGCAATAGGGAAGGGCAACTCAAAAGGTGCAACCACGATCACCTCGACCTCCAATATATGGTAGTCACGCCAGTCGAGGCAACCTTCACTTTATGTTATCTAGCCCAGACAACAAAGGGGGAGACCCGATCTACTCCCGAGAGGAGAGATCAAAACCAAGACACCAAATCAAGTTGTTTCTAAATGAAGTAAGGTGTATGGTTTATCCTAGACCTTAGAATGAAGTCCCAAGCCAAGTGAGGGGTTCAATGAGTATAGCTTTGGTTCATGGTTGACGTGAAAGTGACTTAAGATGTCTGAAGTGAGATCTAGGGTTAGAGTACTAGTTCAATGTTTGAAAATCCATTGCCTTGGGAACCGTGTCCAATGCAGGGTAGTTTAGGGGATGAATTGGGGCTAACTAGTACAAGTGACAAGTCTGACCATGATACATGATGGCTTCAAGGGTTTAGTTCACCATGCAAAGGTCAAACCACAAGTTAATCCAACAATCTAGGAAAGTCGAATTGACTTGGACAGAAACCAGTGCCTTGGGAATTGGGATAATGGAGTCAAAGTAGGGTTGACTTGTGCTTAAGGACTCCTATGGCATGAGACAAGTGGGCGATTAAGGTCTTGATGGATGAATAGGTCTAGATCTAGGTTTGACCAAAGTGGACCACAATCCCTTAAAATAAGGAATGCTATCCCCAAGGAAAGATTTGACAAGGTGACACACTAGACCTAGGTTTTGAATTATTCCCGTTCCAAATCTCCAAAAATCTCAAGTACCCACGTCCTAGAAGTGAGTCACTCACTTCTCCAAGGTGGTGCGAATTTACCCAAGGAGGCCAAAAAGTGGGGTAAGTGGGGTCAAAACAAGTCCGATGACATCCAAACTTTAGATCCGGGTAGGTTAGTCAAGTAGGAGTGTGGATCTATAATTTTACGGCAATCCGACAGCTAGCTCTTACTAGATCTGAGTTTAAATGTACCAAGTGGTCCAAAATGGGGATTAAATCCCTTAAAATGTGGAATAGGGCCCACAAGGTAGAAATCAGAAAAGTGATGATCTGGGGGTAGGTTATTGGATGTGTAGATTATGAATCAAGTGGAATCTCAACTACCCATGTACTAGATCTAGGTCAACTTGCTCAAACTAGGAAGTGCGCCTTGCTTGGGAGAAGCTAAGTTGGCTTGGGAGGGGAGTCAAATGGAAGCCAATCCTCACCAAACTATAGATCCGGGATGCCGTGGATGCTATAGAGGTGGGTTTTCAATACTATGCCCAACAACCCACTAGATCTAAGTAGATCTGAGAAAATGTAAAATGGGGTTTTGAAATATTTAGGTTTTTTAAATATTTTAGACAATTGGATAGATCATGGAGATAGAACTTACCTTGAGATCATACCTGAGTGATGTGAATGAGATGTCTTGATGTTGAGGAAGATTCCCGTAGAGATCAAATGAGAAATTGTTGATTTGCTTGCCAATTTGATGCCCTAGCCCACAAGTGCGACCTCCTCTACCTGTCAAACCAAGGAATAACGATTCAATCAGTAAGATCAAGCATGGAGGAAATACAAGAGAAATGCAATAGTAACATGAAATAGAAGGTCCTAGGACAGTAATACTCCCTGTTACCAACGAAGAGCTCCAAAGAAGAAGTAGGGAGAGTCTTCCCCTACCAATACCTCCTCCTCAAAACAAATCGGCCTCCACCTGTAGATGCAAAATCGTGGTACAAAAGATATGGCAAACAAGATCTCCAATAACTCAGTGCAAAGGAAGAACCAACGAATGAACACTAAAAACATTCACCACAACACTGGAGATAGATGCAATAATAATTTTCTATTCCAACAATCCAGAGCCAAAAGTCCCCTTACAATGAGAAGCTCTCTCCTTTAAATAGGAAGGAGAGGCACCAAAACCCTAACCACTTTTTGAATGAGTGGATAAGATTAAAAGATACAAATGTCTAATCAATGGTTGAGATGAGCTCAACAATAAAATACATGGATCACTAATAAAATATTATGTGAGTGGACAAAATCGCCCTATAAGAGGGGAATCCCACCAAATCATGATGACAAAATATAATAAGGGGCTTATGGTGGGTCCAAGCGGTAATTTTATCCCTCCTTGGTCAATCCCCATAGCAAAATCATCAATAAATAAACATCAATGTACCAAATCATGCCTCCATGGTCAAATCGTAGGCCTCAAAAAGACCTCAGAAATCCTCATAAAGTGCCATAAGTGATGGATGCGGGCCCCGATGAAGCTGAAACTGCTGGAGGAGGTGTGGAGGACCCCGATCTATCATCATTGATCATCCCATGCCATAACATTGCCTCAGTATCCCAAATCGATTTCCTCAATAGCCATTTCTACCAATCCTGAAATGCCTCGGGAAGCGTGAAACTGCCCCAAATTGCCTCCTGGAGTGCCTGTGTTGTCAAGGTGAGGGCACCAGTGTGTCTGGGAGGGGGGTAATATGGTAAAAACAAGTGGCTGGACCACCCCCTCCATCATCAGCGCCCTAGGTCAACCGGATAAAAATCACATCTGCTTTGATAGGGCCTCTGACAGACCAAAACTGCACTGAGATAGCCTACTGAGGCAAAATAATCACTGTAAGTGCCCGGAACTGAAAACAAACTATCTCATCGGACTCAGAAGGTCCAAATCCATCCAAGATGTGTACTCATACACCATATGAGTCTCTGCATGATCAAAATATATATCCAATATACTGGAACAGGGCCAATAATAATAATCTATAAACGACCAAATACTGCTGTAAACCAAGAATCATCATCATGACCCTGTAGTTGCTGCATAGAGTCATCATGTATGTGTACATAGACCATATATCATCTATCCATATCATCATAAGGTCCAACCATCTCATGTCCTATGGTTGACCTTGGTCAGACTAGGCCTAACCAAGTCAACATGACCAAATATAACTCAGATCATCATCAGAAGCTGCTGCAAAGTGTCAAAGGTTAATGCATGCTCTACAACTTATTCAAATAACAATTATAACACAAAGTAATCATTACTGGCGATCTAAATCCAAATATATAGTGTCATTAATTATTATTATTACTCAGACCAGACTTTCAAGATCATACTCACTTCATAGCTGTGATCAATTTGCTAGTGAAGGGTGAAGGCTAAAATAACTGGTTAGGCTTAAGGGATGACTTGGCTGACTTAACTTTGTGACACTTTGGCAGGGGAAAGGGAAAACACACCATAGTATATACCGAATGAGCAACAACACAAGGAATGGCGGTGTCTCACAAATGGATGAGTTGTTCAAAGAGGGTTTATTCACCTTTAACAGATGCGCACAATCCATAATACAAATAAGGCCAGCAATTGTTTAGATATAGCATTTAAGTTCCATTACTTTTTGGGCCTGAAGTTTCCATAGCCTTGGTCTATGTGTGTTTATAAACACATTGCATAGATTTTCATTTATTTTAGGCTTTCTGCTGCAGGTGTGTTTTTAAGGCACTTGTTTACCTGAGCACTTCTAGGTGTGTCATGGACAGCTTGTTTACCTAGGTATTTACATTTCCAAAAGATATAACATTTTATTTTCATGGTCATTTTCATTTGGCATGCCTTTCATTCATGTGTGTTTTAGAAACACATTGCACGAATGGGCTTTTCATACAGGATATAGCATTTCATTTTTCCATATTTTGTATTCATGGCAGCACTAAAAGTTTCAGGTTTATCCAACACAACTTTAGTGACTAGGGGGAATTCACAAGGAACTCCAACTCACCATAGGCAAGTTTTGTCACCAACTCAGAGCCAAGACACAATAAACAGGGAAGCTCATCCAATACAGAGGCTACAGTGGGGAAAAGATCCTCCATGTCACTAGTCAAGTAGGAAGTCAAGGTGATAAACTAAAAGGTAGGCAATGGATGGATGAAGACAATGAATGATGGAGCCGACACTAGCAAGCCAAGGTATGGTGAAATGATCACCTCTATTCTCCCTAAGGAGGGTAATACCAATGAGTATGAATAGTGAACTTCTAAGTCTGAGTAGGGACAATATAATATATATAATAAGATCAACCAGGTCCACATATTTATATGATCGCCAGATCATGACACTAAGTTCTAAGACATGCTATAAGAATAAGTATAAAAGCAATATAACCATAACACAATGATATACCTGCTGTGTCATATACCTGAATGCTCATCAACCTGTACCATCATCTGTCCTCTGAAACTGTTGTTGTAGATCTGGGCACTACTGACTGCTCTGTACCAATGGTATAATGGCTACATCGGTCATCTCTCTGAGTGTCCTGAGACTCAGTCATGGCAGGGGGAATATACAATGCTGTCCACAATCTGATAGTGATCCAATATAGATGCTCATCTCAGCATCTCAAATGTAAGGGAACTGGCTGAATAGTGCACTGGAATCAAAAAAATAATGTATGGTAGCCCGGCTACTATAAATGTGATAACATCTGGCTCCGGCTGGGACAAGTGCTCTACTGAAATGAGTGCTTGAGAACCTCAGAATCTCTGGTCCTCGAACTCTGCTACTCGAATCCCCGATCCAACACTCTACCATTTTGCTTCCAGCTTTTTTTTTTTTTTTTAATTTTTTTCATCCTATTTCTGCATTCACAAACATCAAAAATACCTCATGCCGCATGTGTGGGAAAAATACAAAACCAACTGAAATCAAATCTATTCTATGTCAGAAATATAAATGCAGAAAGTAAATTAAACTACTAACATAATTTGCAAAATTTGAAATTTATTGTGCAGGAAAAGAAAAGTGACAGGTACTCATTTAAACTAGGAGCTTCAAAAGGAGCTTAGGAAAAAAGGTGCCAGACTAACTACTGCCCAAGTAGGCTTATTCAGTTCCTACCTACTCTAATCTAACCAGTCATCACAAATGTTAGGTAAAATCATAAATCCAGTGCAACCATTCATCAAATAGGTTAATGATTCTTATTTGATTTTTGATAATAGAACAAGTCAAGATTGGACTAAAGATCAACAAATTTAAGGGCACCGTCTTCTTGATTTGTTCATAAATTGAAGAATGGTTTGAATGATGCAATATGAAATTATGCCAAGGAGAAGACTGACTGATGCAAACATCCTCCATCAAAGAACTGATAGGATCATAGAATTTATGCAAGTTAAACTCAGAGATGGATAGAGGAAGAACATAAGACATGTGATTCGATTCATTTTCACACAAATTAACTTTTTCATTTACTTCTCTCACATACTCAATTTGATTCTCCTTGGGACTGATGATCAAAAATTCAAGTGGGAATAAATTAAATCGGAAAATCAAAGTCAGACCCACTTGATGCTCAAAAATGGAGAAAATATTGAATTGATCTTTAGACACCTTTTCTAGCCACCAAGAATGATTGATAACTTGACAACATACATTATGGTTCCAAAGTGACTGAAAAGGGAAATTAAGTGTTTTTTCTCCAAACATGTAATCATGCCTATACTTCTTTTTGAAGATTTCCAAGGCAAAAGATTGACTAGAGCACCAACCCAAAGATGATTGAAAGAGTTGGGAAGGGAGGGTGGATTGCAAATATGAAAATTCTCCCAAATGGATAAACAAGTTCGACCTTAGATTTTGATAATAGAAAACATTCTTTATTCTAGGAATAATTTCAAGCTTTTGATCAAATTTAATATTTACAACTTGAGGACAAGATTGACCATAACTATCTAATTCTAAGTTATCTTGATTAAAAATGAAAAATAGAACATTTAAAGATTCATTGTAAGAAGTGGAACAAAGATTAGAACACCTAGTATGATTTATTAACTCTTCTTCATCTTGATATTGATCTTTTATTAATTCATCATTAAAATTATAAGAGGATAAGTGATCATTTTCATTTAATTGATCAGGGGTGAAATTAATAATTTCATTTAACATATCCTGATTATTTGCACAATGATCACCTGAAATCACCACTAGAGGATCTTGATCTATGTCCTTACTTTCTTCTTCTTCAGTAAGTTGATAAGGAATTGAATGATCACTAAAGACAGAATGACTAATGAGTTTCCCTGAGGGAGGGACTTCAGTAGACCTGTTAACTAAAAGCTCATCCTCAGAAATTCCCTCAGGATCAGGACTAGGGCTACCTAAAAAGCAATTTGAAAATGTATGGTTTGTACAATGATTAAAGATTTGACTTTCGATTGACTCAAAAGTAGAAGACTTATCATCAGAAGAAATTGGGCAGGAAAGGTCATCTCCGGATGTTGACAAATCACTTGATATTTGATTGTTAAATGATTCCACAATAAGATTGGAAAGGGGAAGGTTTTGATCTTGGATTTGATTTGAAAGATATATATCATCGAATTCACTTCCCCATTCTTCTAGGAATTTATTTTCAAACATGTCATAACCAGAAATGCTATTGGGTTTCAAATTCGAAAGCCAGAGACCAGCTCTTTCTTTGAAAGATGAAGCCAATAGTCTCATACACACATCCTCATGGGTTATGGATAACTCTTTAATCATTTCCCTAAAAAGTTCAAGGTGCCTTCTAGCAGAGATTTCATAACTTCCATCGAAAATAGGCAACCTTGCACGTGCTTGATGAGGAATATGATGAGGATACCCAACAATTTTTGAAAAGTCAAAAACTTTTAAACGACCGAAAGTTCTAGGTCGCTCAGAAGCAGCCATGGATAATAATTTTTTTTTTTTTTTAATATTTTAATATTTATTTTTAAAATCAAGAGCCTGCAAACAAAATGATGCACCCCATAAGATCTATCTAAATTCTAGTGTTATAGGGATGTAAATGAGCTCGTTCCTCAGCGTAGTCATGGTTGGGAGTCGCCAGGTAGATTTAAACTCTTCTACCAAGATATGCGTCATTGTATATGCAAGAGAGAGTGACTACTAGCTTGTCCAAGGTAATCCCTATGCCTTTCAATACCAAAATGTTAGGCAAAGAGAACGGGAGGGCTTTAAGAACGGTATGTTGAACCAGGGTAAGCCTATGCCTTCCTCGGCAACGGTGCCAAAATGTTATCACCCAAACTGTAGTTACCCCTATGGATGTATCCAGTCATGGATGGCAATAGGGAAGGGCAACTCAAAAGGTCCAACCATGATCACCTCGACCTCCAATATATGGTTGTCACGCCAGTCGAGGCAACCTTCACTTTATGTTATCTAGCCCAGACAACAAAGGGGGAGACCCGATCTACTCCCAACAGGAGAGATCAAAACCAAGACACCAAATCAAGTTGTTTCTAAATGAAGTAAGGTGTATGGTTTATATTAGACCTTAGGATGAAGTCACAAGCCAATTGAGGGGTTCAATGAGTATAGCTTTGGTTCATGGTTGACGTGAAAGTGACTTAAGATGTCTGAAGTGAGATCTAGGGTTAGAGTACTAGTTCAATGTTTGAAAATCCACTGCCTTGGGAACCGTGTCCAATGCAGGGTAGTTTAGGGGATGAATTGGGGATAACTAGTACAAGTGACAAGTCTAACCATGATACATGATGGCTTCAAGGGTTTAGTTCACCATGCAAAGGTCAAACCACAAGTTAATCCAACAATCTAGGAAAGTTGAATTGACTTGCAGAGAAACCAGTGCCTTGGGAATTGGGATAATGGAGTCAAAGTAGGGTTGACTTGTGGTTAAGGAGTCCTATGGCATGAGACAAGTGGGCGATTAAGGTCTTTATGGATGAATAGGTCTAGATCTAGGTTTGACCAAAGTGGACCACAATCCCTTAAAATAAGGAATGCTATCCCCAAGGCAAGATTTGACAAGGTGACACACTAGACCTAGGTTTTGAATTATTCCCGTTCCAAATCTCCAAAAATCTCAAGTACCCACGTCCTAGAAGTGAGTCACTCACTTCTCCAAGGTGGTGCGACTTTACCCAAGGAGGCCAAAAAGTGGGGTAAGTGGGGTCAAAACAAGTCCAATGACATCCAAACTTTAGATTCGGGTAGGTTAGTCAAGTAGGAGTGTGGATCTATAATTTTACGGCAATCCGACAGCTAGATCTTACTAGATCTGAGTTTAAATGTACCAAGTGGTCCAAAATGGGGATTAAATCCCTTAAAATGTGGAATAGGGCCCACAAGGTAGAAATCAGAAAAGTGATGATCTGGGGGTAGGTTATTGGATGTGTAGATTACGAATCAAGTGGAATCTCAACTACCCATGTACTAGATCTAGGTCAACTTGCTCAAACTAGGAAGTGCGCCTTGCTTGGGAGAAGCTAAGTTGGCTTGGGAGGGGAGTCAAATGGAATCCAATCCTGACCAAACTATAGATCCGGGATGTCGTGGATGCTATAGAGGTGGGTTTTCAATATTATGCCCAACAACCCACTAGATCTAAGTAGATCTGAGAAAATGTAAAATGGGGTTTTGAAATATTTAGGTTTTTTAAATATTTTAGACAATTGGATAGATCATGGAGATAGAACTTACCTTGAGATCATACCTGAGTGATGTGAATGAGATGTCTTGATGTTGAGGAAGATTCCCGCAGAGATCAAATGAGAAATTGTTGATTTGCTTACCAATTTGATGCCCTAGCCCACAAGTGCGACCTCCTCTACCTGTCAAACCAAGGAATAGCGATTCAATTAGTAAGATCAAGCATGGAGGAAATACAAGAGAAATGCAATAGTAAAATGAAATAGAAGTTCCTAGGACAGTAATACTCCCTGTTACCAACGAAGAGCTCCAAAGAAGAAGTAGGGAGAGTCTTCCCCTACCAATACCTCCTCCTCAAAACAAATCGGCCTCCACCTGTAGATACAAAATCGTGGTACAAAAGATATGGCAAACAAGATCTCCAATAACTCAGTGCAAAGGAAGAACCAACGAATGAACACCAAAAACATTCACCACAACACTGGAGATAGATGCAATAATAATTTTCTATTCCAATAATCCAGAGCCAAAAGTCCCCTTACAATGAGAAGCTCTCTCCTTTAAATAGGAAGGAGAGGCACCAAAACCCTAACCACTTTTTGAATGAGTGGATAATATTAAAAGATACAAATGTCTAATCAATGGTTGAGATGACCTCAACAATAAAATACATGGATCACTAAGAAAATATTATGTGAGTGGACAAAATCGCCCTATAAGAGGGGAATCCCACCAAATCATGATGACAAAATATAATAAGGGGCTTATGGTGGGTCCAAGGGATAATTTTATCCCTCCTTGGTCAATTCCCATAGCACAATAATCAATAAATAATCATCAATGTACCAAATCGTGCCTCCATGGTCAAATCGTAGGCCTCAAAAAGACGTCAAAAATCCTCAGAAAGTGCCATAAGTGATGGATGCGAGCCCTGATGAAGCTGAAACTGCTGGAGGAGGTGTGGAGGACCCCGATCTATCATCACTGATCATCCCATGCCATAACATTGCCTCAGTATCCCAAATCGATTTCCTCAATAGCCATTTCTACCAATCCTGAAATGCCTCGGGAAGCGTGAAAATGCCCCAAACTGCCTCCTGGAGTGCCTGCGTTGTCAAGGTGAGGGCACCAGTGTGTCCGGGAGGGGGTTAATATGGTAAAAACAAGTGGCTGGACCACCCGCTCCATCATTAGCGCCCTAGGTCAACCGGATAAAAATCACATCTGCTTTGACAGGGCCTCCGACAGACCAAAATTGCACTAGGATAGCCTACTGAGGCAAAATCATCACTGTAAGTGCCCGGAACTGAAAAAAAAACTGTGTCATCAGACTAAGAAGGTCCAAATCCATCCAAGATGTGTACTCATACACCATATGAGTCTCTGCATGATCAAAATATATATCCAATATACCGGAACAGGGCCAATAATAATAATCTATAAACGACCAAATACTGCTGTAAACCAAGAATCATCATCATAACCCTGTAGCTGCTGCATAGAGTCATCATGTTTGTGTACATAGACCATATATCATCTATGCATATCATCATAAGATCCAACCATCTCATGTCCTATGGTTGACCTTGATCAGACTAGGCCTAACCAAGTCAACATGACCAAATATAACTCAGATCATCATCAGAAGCTGCTACAAAGTGTCAAAGGTTAATGCATGCTCTACAACTTATTCAAATAACAATTATAACACAAAGTAATCATTAGTGGCGATCTAAATCCAAATATATAGTGTCATTAATTATTATTATTACTCAGACCAGACTTTCAAGATCATACTCACTTCATAGCTGTGATCAATTTGCTAGTGAAGGGTGAAGGCTAAAATAACTGGTTAGGCTTAAGGGATGACTTGGCTGACTTAACTTTGTGACACTTTGGCAGGGGAAAGGGAAAACACACCATAGTATATACCGAATGAGCAACAACACAGGGAATGGCGGTGTCTCACAAATGGATGAGTTGTTCAAAGAGGGTTTATTCACCTTTAACAGATGCGCACAATCCATAATACAAATAAGGCCAGCAATTGTTTAGATATAGCATTTAAGTTCCATTGCTTTTTGGGCCTGAAGTTTCCATAGCCCTGGTCTATGTGTGTTTATAAACACATTGCATAGATTTTCATTTATTTTAGGCTTTCTGCTGCAGGTGTGTTTTTAAGGCACTTGTTTACCTGAGCACTTCTAGGTGTGTCATGGACAGCTTGTTTACCTAGGTATTTACATTTCCAAAAGATATAACATTTTATTTTCATGGTCATTTTCATTTGGCATGCCTTTCATTCATGTGTGTTTTAGAAACACATTGCACGAATGGGCTTTTCATACAGGATATAGCATTTCATTTTTCCAGATTTTGTATTCATGGCAGCACTAAAAGTTTCAGGTTTATCCAACACAACTTTAGTGACTAGGGGGAATTCACAAGGAACTCCAACTCGCCATAGGCAAGTTTTGTCACCAACTCAGAGCCAAGACACAATAAACAGGGAAGCTCATCCAATACAGAGGCTACAGTGCGGAAAAGATCCTCCATGTCACTAGTCAAGTAGGAAGTCAAGGTGATAAACTAAAAGGTAGGCAATGGATGGATGAAGACAATGAAAGATGGAGCCGACACTAGCAAGCCAAGGTATGGTGGAATGATCACCTCTATTCTCCCTAAGGAGGGTAATACCAATTTGTATGAATAGTGAACTTCGAAGTCTAAGTAGGGACAATATAATATATATAATAAGATCAACCAGGTCCACATATTTATATGATCGCCAGATCATGACACTAAGTGCTAAGACATGCTATAAGAATAATTATAAAAGCAATATAACCATAACACAATGATATACCTGCTGAGTCATATACCTGAATGCTCATCAACCTGTACCATCATATGTCCTCTGAAACTGCTACTGTAGATCTGGGCACTACTGACTGCTCTGTACCAATGGTATAATGGCTACATCGGTCATCTCTCTAAGTGTCCTGAGACTCAGTCATGGCAGGGGGAATATACACTGCTGTCCACAATCTGATAGTGATCCAATATAGATGCTCATCTCAGCATCTCAAATGTAAGGGAACTGGCTGAATAGTGTACTGGAATCAAAAAAATAATGTATGGTAGCCCGACTACTATAAATGTGATAACAAGTCCGTTGGAATAACCTAAGACAGATCGAGTCGTCCATCAAGGAGTTGGATGAACACCATAAATGGTATGTCATCACATGATTTTTTGGATCCTTACCAGGTTTTCCATCAAATTTGGGAATATCAGACGGTAGTTTAACCGGAATTGGTGTCCAAATGTATACGTGGAAGATGCGGTCATTAGTCAGATGAGAGAGGTCAGGTAGGTCCAAAGTGGCCAAGAAAGGAAGCTATTGATTCGGCTGCAGGTACTGATAGTACTGATATGGCATATATGGACCTGTGGGACCTTGCATCGGCTAGTTGTAGGGTGTTCCCAAATGAAAATGGCTGTAAGGGGGTGTGCTTCCCGGACCATATGTAGGTTCACCGCCATAATAGGGTGGTCGATTACCATAAGTTGAAGGTCCGCCGCCGCCACCGAGAGGGGGTGGGTCTCCTCCAAATGGTGGGGGTCCCTCGCCACCGCCGGGATAAGGTGGTCCTCCACCGCCTCCACTAAGAGGGGGTGGTGCTCCACCTCCTCTGCCAAAAGGGTGGGGGCCTCCACCACCTCCGTCGGAAGGGTAGGAGCCTTCACCACCTCCGTCGGAAGGGTGGGGGACTCTTTCACCACATCCACCAAAATAGGGTGGTCCCCCACCACCTCCTCCATATTAGGGTAGTCCTCCACCATAAGGTGAGGGTCCTCCGCCACCGAGAGGGGTTGGTCCTCCGCCTCCGCCAAACGGGGAGTTCCTCCGCCTCCTCCACCAGAGTGAGGTGGGCCATTGTTTCCAGAATGAGGTGGCCCTCGACCAGAAGGTATAGGTCTACCTCCTCCGGAATTATATGAGGGCCCATCACCTCCAGAGGGAGGTGGAGGGGGGCTAAACGGGGGTGGACGTGGTACTTGAGGGATAGTTGGTGCGGGTCCATTTTTTAAAACATTTTAGTGCCCCCATAGAGTGTATGGATTGTCGGGATAAGTTATCTTGTAGAGTGCGTTTTCGGGATTGAATTGTCCCGACACAGGGTTAAGATAACCTATATATGCTTGACTCCGTGGTGGTTGAGTTGAATTGGATGGTCCCCCGATATGAGATAAATCCACGGTGGATCCTACAATGGGTAAGGAAGTTCCAACGGAATGACCAATAGGAAATCCTCCACTCATATTATGGTTAGGAAGCAGGGGTTTCCCCCCAGTAACAACATACTGACCACTAATCGATGGTTGACCCATAATGGGTTGTTGATTACTTGCTACGGGATGAACATTACTCAGAAGAAAATTAGGGGGTAAAGAGTATCCTCCTCATGAGTTTTGGGGTGGTGGAGGGGTGGGTAATGTTCCTGTAGTAGTAAGAGGGGTGTTGGACTATTGTCTTTCAATAGGTTGAGTCATTTGGAGTATACAACTGGTCTCTTGTCTAAGGGGTGTACTTGCAGGAAATGAGGGTTGACCAGGTTCATAAGTGGTCATGTTGTGGATGGATGGTTTCGGTGAATCATAAGATAATGAACGAATCGGGATATGTCAATATGTGGGTACCTTTGTGTCTTCAACCCTTCGTAAGAGACTTTGTCTTCGAAATCCATCTCCCATGGCATGTATTCTGTCCAAGCAATTACGAAAGAGTATGAGAAGCACATCAGGAGTAGCCCAATTGGGTGGGGGTGAAATGGCAAGATGAGCCACTTGTTGACCTAGAGATGTTTCCCAAAAGGATGTAGCTGGACCAAAAGTAGTGGATACAGGGTTGTCTTGGGATGGATTTAACCATTCTAAAGATCCAGGCTCTCCCGATAGGGTGCAACGGAGAGATGTGTCTTGTGAAGTGGAAGTTTCCACCTCTTCGCCCCTTGAGGGGTTGGAGGTTGGTGAGTCTGGAGGAAACATATGTGCTCCTAACTCCATAGTAGGGTTTTCTACTTCAAGTGACACGATCATGACGTGTGGGTCCATTCTTACCCTTGAAATTACCTCTTGATTAAGGGGATATTCGGGTGGTAAGTTAAAAATTCTGCGAGACCTTCTCCAAGGAAATTCAGTCAGAGTGACTGAACCAAAATTTCTCCTATGTGTATTCTAAACAAAAGAAAAACAGTCCAGAAAAATCTACACAAACTAAGGCCACAAGCAAACTTATGTGATAGGTATGGATTCAAAAGTATGGAACCTCATGAGATTGTCAAGGCTTTGTAACTCGCGATATACTCCATGGTCCAATAGTTATATTCGGCCCAATATTTAAGAGCACTAACTAGGGAGGATTAGGACCGTACCCCTAACGAAATAACCCGACTACTTGATAGTATGTGCATAGTATCTCCCCGAGTGTTGTTCTTAGTGTATTGCTTTGCCAATATGGCCAAATGGTTAGCTCAGTTGGTTTCAGGAATCCTAAGGGTGTCTCCCGATATACACAAGGTACGTGGGAGCTCAAATCCGTAGTGGTGTTGTCTAATGCACAATTGTATAGCAAGAGCCTTCTCATATACTACAGAGTATGTGAAACACCTTTCGATATACGCCGAGTACGTGAAGTTCCTTTCGATATACCCTAAGGTACGTGAAAGAGCCTTCGATATACCAGTTGGAACGTGAAAAAGATTCGATATATACGTTGGTACGTGGAAGAACTACAATACCCCCAGAATGCAGTGCAGGAAAATAACGACAGCTGCCACGTTTTATGATACCGGAACATGTCTCTAACTTAACACACAAGTTACTAAATCTTTTACCCTAGTTCTATCGTTAATTTTATCTGGATGGTTAGGTGAATGCATGAGGTGAGTACATAAACATAAGCATAATGCAAGCCCTAACTACATGAAGAAATGCACTTTTTCTTTTTATGAAATCTGTGTACGGGAAGGAGAAATATTTTTCCAAGTGTTTTTACCAAAACAACAAATTTCAACAAAATCCCAAATCTACCAAAAATGACAATGAAAGTACTCTTTTCCTTTTTTCAAGCAAAACATGAAAATCAACAAACATCAAATCCAAATCAAAGCATTTTCTTTTTGTCTTTTTAGCTAGAATGAAACTAAGTGATGAAAAGGGAGAATTTCTACTTAGAGCACGCTAACTCTTCAATTTTCACTATGATAGCCTAAAAGCATGAAAACCAAAAATGCACATAACTCCTTCAAGCATGGAAATACTTTTGCAAAAATTTGACTTCACTTGGAAATATTTTTCAAGAAAATGAATGGCTCATAACTCGTGAAAAACACAAACAATTAACTTATTTTCAAACTTTCCAAAATATCAATGATTAATGAATTCCAATGCATGAGACAACTTTTACAACAATTCTCCAATAAACTTGAAAAGTGGTAAAAATGAAGCACTTTTTGATTTTCCAATGAATGCACCAAGACAACACTTGATAATAGTAATGCTTTTAAATTTAAATGGCTGAAAATAAGAGACTACTTGCAGCACTCTAATCCCTAAGAAATTCTCAATAAAATGACAAGCACTCCAATAAACTAAAAACACACAAGACACTCAAAATCAACCAGATGCAAGCAAAACTGAATGATGTGTGCAGAAAGAGGTCTGGAATCAGATCTAATACAATGACCAGATTAAGTGAGGAGAGGAGGGAATGCAATGTCAAGCAAATGAATGTGGGGGATTCTAAAGTGTCCACCACTACCAAATCTCAAACTTGTCCAAAATGGAACCCAAAACCAATCCAAACAGGTCCAAAGACTATCAATGCAAGATCAAAAGATCTCTGACTGGAAAGTGTAGTACAGAGAGGTATGCAAATCAAAACAAACTCAAAAAGTTGGAGAGGGGATGACCCAAGCACTAGGCTTGACTTCTCGGCGCAGCCTGTGGTTAGGCTCAGAGCGCCCGGCGCAGGTGATAAGTATATGGTTTACGCCAGCAGTGCAAGATGCAGATCTAAGATAAGCACCGGAGGCACAGATTGTAGGGAAGTAGAATGCACCCATGAGGGTATGATGCTCTAGCTATATTTCCCAGGTGCACCAGGAGAAATCCCAATGGAAGGATGAAAAGATCTCCAAGAATGTGTAACTAAAAGGTTTGATGATTATACACATAGACTCAAAGGAAGTCAACAGGCTCTTCAAAAAGAAGATATAGTGGCGAAAAAGGCTTAGGAGGAAAATTAAATGGCTCAAAAAGAAATCAAAGAAGATGACATTCAAATTGAAAACTTAAAACAATGTACGTTTCCCCAGTATGGTCGCCAAATTTGTTACCGGACAATCCACTGAAAGCGGACTTAAGGCATGATCTCCCTAGTTCAATGCGAATCTAGAAAAAATCAGACATAATACAAATCTACCTTCCTAGATCAAATTAGAGATTAAGTGATGTAAACATATTACCTTTCAGATCTATAAATCTTTTCCTCCTTATCGCTCCAGGCTCCACGGTCGTCAGATTCGTAGCTGCAATACCTGTCAGAACATGCAAGAGATAAACAAGTAGTAATAGTACATCTACACAATAATGGATCTAAGTAAACGATTAAGGAAGTAAACTATAAATATAAATTAAAAACAAGACATTTATGGAAAGAGTTTTGTATTACTGCATAAAAGTGGGAATACAAAGAAGAGAGAGGATTACAACCAAGCCCTAACATTGCAATCTTCCTCCAACAAGCCAAGCCAATGCCTCTAAGGAGAAATGGGTGCCTCCAAGAGATGAATGATGATCTCCTAAGTTTATTCCACCATCATATGGATGCAATAGCATTCCTCCTCTTGGAATGGAGAGGAGATTCATATATATATGACTAGGAGGATAGAATAGGTTGATAAATAGTGGGAGAGGACTAAGGGATCCTCCCAAGGGGTTAGGTAACCAAAGGCTATCTCACCTACAATCTAGGGATAGAGATCCAAGTCATACACCTTTGAGAAATCGCTTGAAGATTCCCTTTATCCACATTAACTAACATTGGCACAACCGGTATTAGGACAAACTATGCCTGATAGGGATGGCACATGCTATACAAAGGTAACATGAGCCGACGGTGTAAGCTAGTAGGTTACCACCTATGCCTGACCTAGTTGGGCGCAAGTTAGTAGGGAGAAACCTACACCGACCCAACTAGATCCTATGGAAAGGGGTCAGCAACTTCTCCAGTTGGACTTCCTAGTCATCGAAACCTCAAGGATGTTTGCATTGAGTCTTATGATGGCAAGATTTTAGGTGTAACACTAATTTTTTGGTCATCTTTATCCTTAACGTTCTTCTAACAACATCCATAGACCTAGATTTTAACAACGATAAAAATAATTTGCACTTATCCCCATCACATTTAGAATAAAAAACGTTATCAACTATTTGTCGAGTTTGATAAGAAATAGCACGTTTAGACAATGCACCTTCAAGTGAACTAATGAGAGTTTCATCAACCTATATACGTTTCGGATTTCTTCAGCATGCAATTGCTAATGGAGGTAAGGGTGTTGGAACTGGAGCATGTACAACATCACAAGGACACTCCGACGTTTCAATATGAGCCTCTTGTATTTCATTATATTGTTGGTAGTTGGATGTGAGAAATTGGAATTTCTCTTGGACGGTCTCCATAATATTTTCTTAGATTCCATTTTAAATCCTTCATTCAATGCCTCTCTAAAGTCGTCGCTTGTATAACCACTACCCAACAAGTCATTCTCTACCATATTCTGAGGTTGACTTGATGGGGGAATTTAAACATCCCCCAATGAGCACCTACGTCTTACTTCTTGACTAGTGCCATGGGGTGCTTGTTCATCAAATGTTGTTTGAATTGAGGTCCCCTCTAGTGATTTTTTCCGTTTTTCTTGAGGTGGATGGGTAGGAACGACCGTGACATCATCTACGGTTGGAATTGGATGAGTTTCCATGGAATTCCTTCGATTCCACATGTCCAATATTTTATTTTATCTAACTTATTCCATGGTTTCTTGAGGCTTCTCTTTCCTTGCCGATTTCCTTTTTCGATTGCGTGAATTCCTCATGACCACAATGAGCAACAGTAAGAAAATAGATTATAGAGGTGTGCTCAACTATTCAAATATCCAAATTCTTTCTCAATTGTGAATATAGGTTCTTCAAGCTTGCTCAATTTTGAATATAGATACTTCCTCAATTGTGAATATAGATTCCTCAATCTTTCTCAAATGTGAAAGTAACTTCTACCTCACTTGTGAATATAGAAAATTCTTCATTTGTGAATATATATTCTTCAAGCTTGCTCAATAGTGAATGTAGATTATTCTTCAACTGTGTTCATATAGATTCCTCAAGGTTGCTTGAAATTGTGAATGTAGAATCCTCTTGAAGCTTGCTAATTGTGAATGTAGAATGCTGTGAATGTTTAATTAATATCATTATATATAAATTAATAGATTATTAGGTTACTAGTGAAAGGGCATAATCCTTCACTATGCTTCCTCAAATCCCTATAAAGGAAATCTTATTGTAATTTTATAATCATCATCAAATATATTATTTTTATTTATTATTCAATATGAGAGTCAGATTCGACTATTAACATCCAACCGGATACAGTTGCTGCATCTAACCGGACACAGTTGCTGCATAGAATCCTCAATTACCAATGCTAAATGTAGAATCATCTTCAAGCTTGTTGATTGTGAACATAGAGTGTCAAGCTTAATCAATTCCCTTGAATGTTGATTGTGAACATAGAGTTTGAATTTTTTTTGCAGCGTTGTAGGGGAGACGGCGAGACAAAACAAAAAATTTCAGGTATGAAATAGGCAGAGTATTCTGCTGAATTTTTTGCACAAACAAAATGCGCTAGCGTTATGGACACACAAAACGCGCATGCGTTTCTTTAATGTTAAAAAAATACTAGTCATTTAATATGTTTGGAGCATGGCTAAATAACGCCTAGTGGTAAAAAACGCGCAAGCATTTCTTCATCCAAAAATGCGCTAGCGTTATGGTAATCATCAAAACCTTATTTAATAGTTTCTATGGGTTAGGAGGTTAAATAGGGGTTTGGTGTTAGGGGCTTAGGGGTTAGATATGGGGGGTGTTTAGTGGTATTGGAAGGGGGATTAGGAGAGAGCGAGAGGCGGGGGAGTAGGAGAAAGAGAGAGAGAGAAGGGGGGGGTTAGTTAGGGGTAAGGGGCTAGGAGGGGGGTTAGCGAGGGGTAGAGAGATAGAGAGTGAGAGAGGGGGTTAGTAATGGTTAGGGGGGGGAGGAGGGGGAGAGAGAGAGAGAGGAGAGGGTGTTAGTTGTAGGGAGTGAGAAAGAGAGATGGGAGGTGTGGTTAGAGGTAAGTGGAGGTGTAGAGAAGAGAGAGAGACTGTGAGAGCCTAGGTTAGTAAGGGATAGGGAGATGAGGGGAGAGAGATAGAGAGGAGGGGGTTTTGGGATAGGGATAGTAGCAAATAGATAGAAAGAGTAGGATGGTTAGGGATGGGAGAGAGGTTAGGGAGAGGGAGAGGGGGGTTTAGAGAGAGAGAGAGAGAGAGAGAGAGAGGTGTAGAAGTAGGGAAGAGAGAGTGAGAGAGGGGGGGTTAGTTAGGGGTAAGGGGATAGGAGGGGCGTTAGTGAGGGGGAGAGAGAGAGAGTGAGTGAGAGAGGGGGTTAGTAATGGTTATGGGGGAATAGTAGGGAGAGGGAGAGAGAGAGGGGAGAGGGTGTTAGATGTAGGGAGTGAAAAAGAGAGATGGGAGGTGTGGTTAGAGGTAGGTGGAGGTGTAGGGAAGAGAGAGATATTGAGAGAGCTCATGTTAGTAAGGTCTAGGGAGAGGAGGGGAGAGAGATATAGAGGAGGGGTTTTGGGATTGGGGGAGTAGCAGAGAGATAAAAAGAGTAGGATGGTTAGGTATGGGGGAGAGGTTAGGGAGAGGGAGAGGGGGTTTAGAGAGAGAGAGAGGTGTAGAAGCAGGGAAGAGAGGGTGAGAGAGGGGGGGTTAGTTACGGGTAAGGGGATAGGAGGGGGGTTAACAAGGGGTAGAGACAGAGAGAGAGAGGGTTATGTGAAATTGCCCACATAAGATCCAAAGAGATGATGTAAACCTCACAATGAAAGAATTTATGAATAAAAGAAGAAGAGACAAGCAATAGAACTTAGATCTAAAGAAACTCTGATTGAGGCAGAACAATTACACATGTTACTATTAACAGAATAATGAACTGGTACATATACAATGCTGAGTATGAGGATTCAAATTCACTATGAGGAATTCGAATTGGACTTCATGCAAAGATCCATAATCAGTGGAGAGTCATCAATGCCTACCTAGGAGTCCACCTTCTCATCAGTGAAGTCATCAATGCACAAGTAATGATCAATCGGGAGTCAAACTGAGTCTAACTGAATGTGGTTGGTGTAATTGGCACATGGAAGCACTAATATAGTGAAGGAGGCTCAGTGGAGGGCACCATAGGAGTTAACTGGAGTCAGAATGGTCAATCTAGTCTCACTGGAGGTCCAACAGAGTGATAAACTCAGTAAAGAGTCAGTTATGCCTTAAATCAAGGGAATAACTAAAGATAACTCAATATAACTGAATATAACTGGACTGGTAGGTGGAGAAGGTGCCCTTGTCATGCAGTGAAGCAAAGGAGGGCGCATTAGTCACTGGGAGGCCTAGAAATGATCTGAAAGAAGCTCCGGGGACTAGTTTGCTGAGGACTAGGTGCTGGAACTGATGACCTAGAATGCATGCAAACCCTAATTTTGCATGTATGACTGAAAATGAAAATGATTGGAAAGCTAGTAGGACTAGGGTGGAGTATAGGAATATCCTAGTAGGTTAGTAATGGTTAGGGGGGAGAGGAGGGAGAGAGAGAGAGAGAGAGGGTTAGTAATGGTTAGGGGGGAGAGGAGGGAGAGAGAGAGAGAGAGAGAGAGAGAGAGGAGAGGGTGTTAGTTGTAGGGAGTGAGAAAGAGATATGGGAGGTGTGGTTAGAGGTAGGTGGAGGTGTAGGGAACAGAGAGAGACTAAGAGAGCTTGGGTTAGTTAGGTCTAGGGAGAGGAGGGGAGAGAGATAAAGAGGAGGGGGTTTTGGGCTAGGGGGAGTAGCAGAGAGATAGAAAGAGTAGGATGGTTAGGGAAGGGGGAGAGGTTAGGGAGATGGAGAGGGGGTTTAGAGAGAGATAAAGAGAGAGAGAGAGAGAGAGAGGTGTAGAAGCAGGGAAGAGAGAGTGAGAGAGGGGGGTTTAGTTAGGGGTAAGGGGATAGGAGGGGGTTTAATGAGAGAGAGAGAGAGAGAGAGAGAGAGAGAGAGAGAGAGAGGTTAGTAATGGTTAGGGGGGAGAGGAGGGAGAGAGAGAGAGAGAGAGAAAGGAGAGGGTGTTAGTTGTAGGGAGTGAGAAAGAGATATGGTAAGCGTGGTTAGAGGTAGGTGGAGGTGTAGGGAAGAGAGAGAGAGACTGAGAGAGCTCGAACTAGTAAAAGCTAGGGAGAGGAGGGGGTTTTGGGATAGGGGGCGTAGTAGAGAGATAGAAAGAGTAGGATGGTTAGGGATGGGTGAGAGGTTAGGGAGAGGGAGAGGGGGTTTAGAGATAGAGAGAGAGAGGTGTAGAAGCAAGGAAGAGAGATTGAGCGAGGGAGGTTAGTTAGGGGTAAGGGGCTAGGAGGGGGGTTAGCGAGGGGAGAGAGAGAGAGAGAGACTGAGAGAGGGGTTTAGTAATGGTTAGGGGAGGGAGAGGAGGTGTCACATCCCCTCCCATCATTCCAAACCACAGAGGGAACATGACTGTAACATGGGGGTGTCTAATTATTCCCCAGAGCCATAAGACTGAATTTTACCATTTAAATAAAATGCATACTGAAATTAGATAGTGGAATTTAAACATATTTGCACACACACAAACAGTAATGCATCAACATATCAATCACAAGCAGAGGATGATTCAACATGCAGAGAATAAATCCCATTCCAATTCTATGCACAGATTCCATATCAACCATATTAAGATAATCATTTCAATCTATTAACATGAATAATTATCATTCGAAATTAACACATTGCATGACACAAAATGCATATTATTTAAACCACAGAGAACACTTATATTTTAGATGAAGTTGTCCAAACAACTGGCTATGTGAGAGAAACGTTCCACCCAACCAGATCTCTGTCTAACCTATATTCTTTCAGCTGAGAGATCACCCCCGAGATGGGTTGTGTATCCACTAAGGAGGAACTAAACAGGCTCACTCACAGCCATGGTTTCACTCAAACAGTCATGCCAAGACAACACACAATTGGGTTTATCAAGCATGAAATAAGAAAAGGAGGAGGATGTTAAGACAGTGATCTCAACCACATAGCTACATGAATCTCAAATGAACTCAACAATCATGGCCCCCACAATACCTACCTCACCCAACACAAGGAAGGTCCCATTTTCTGCTACATAGTCCCTCGGGCGTCCCTTCCCTCCAGTGGTATTCGGGGTGGGAATAGAAAATTCCATCTGCTAATTCCTTGAGATTCCAGCCTTTAGTGGGTTTATCAAGCAAACCCAACCACTGTTCAATCATTCACACTTGGATTTCTCACAATTCTGTCATCAAATAACTCAATCCCGTCACTGGATTTCTGGGCTATAAAAACTGGGTTTTCCAATGGATTTAGGGGTATCTAATACTCTGAATTTCTCCCCAAGGTTGATATCTATGGATCACCCATTGGATTTCACTGTCAATACCAAATTTTGGGCGTTTATGGCACTTCAAAACGTGGGTTCATGCAAAGTTGCGATTTTTGGTTTTCTCACTGTTGGGCATGTGTAATGGATGAAAAATGATGCCGGGATGTTCAACAATGGAATGAGAATGAGGAAAAATGAATTCCCATGAAGTAGAGTGACTTTTGGGTCAAGAAAACAAAACCCACACTCTTCCATATGAATTTATGGGTTTCCCACGCTCCATTGAAGCCATGGACTTAATTTTCCAACAACTTTCTTACATAGAATTAAATGTCAGCAAAGGAAGTCAAATAGGTTCTCAAGATGACATTTGGCAGCTCATGGCTCAACCCCACAACCCCCTCACCACTCCCTAGTGGAATACACATGGCCCCTTCTCATTATTTGCTTCCATAGCCTGTTTTTGGTATTTTATTGCAATATTAAATATTTACATCAATTTACAATATCCCATGGCTTAATAGCACATGGGTAACAAAATATCAAATACTTTCCTTTTAAATAAAATTCAAGCATACACTAGCAAGGCCTTGTCCCTGATCTCCATGCTAGGAAAACATACATCGCATGTACACAATATTTACATAAAAGCCAATATACCATAACAGTCAAAATTGGGGTATTACAGGAGGGAGAGAGAGAGAGAGAAATGAGAGGGTGTTATTTGTAGGGATTGAGAAAGAGATATGGGAGGTGTGGTTAGAGGTAGGTGGAGTTGTAGGGAAGAGAGAGAGACTGAGAGATCCCCGGTTAGTAAGGGTTAGGGAGAGGAGGGGAGAGAGATAGAGAGGAGGGTGTTTTCGGATAGAGAGAGTAGCAGAGATATAAAAAGAGTAGGATGGTTAGGGATGGGGGAGAGGTTAGGGAGAGGGAGAGGGGTTTTAGAGAGAGAGAGAGGTGTTGAAGCAGGGAAGAGAGAGTGAGAGAGGGGGGGTTCATTAGGGGTAAGCGGCTAGGAGGGGGGTTAGCGAGGGGGGGAGAGAGAGGGATAGAGAGAGAGATAGATTGAGAGAGGGGGTTAGTAATGGTTGGGGGGAGAGAGAGAGAGAGGGGGGGGGGGGTTGTTAGTTGTAGGGAGTGAGAAAGAGAGATGGGAGGTGTGGTTAGAGGTACATGCAGCTATAGGGAAGAGAGAGAGATAGAGATAGGGGGTTAGTAAGGTGTAGGGAGAGGAGGGGAGAGAGATAGAGATTTGGGGGTTTAGGGATAGGGGGATTAGGAGAGATATAGAAAAAGTAGGATGGTTAGGGATGGGGGATAGGTTTGGGAGATGGAGAGGGGGTTTAGAGAGAGAGAGAGAGAGGTGAAGAAGTAGGGAAGAGAGAGTGAGAGAGGGGGTTTGAAAGGGTTATGAGGAGGGGATAAAGAGAGTGGGGTTAGGGGTATGGGTAGTAGGAGAGACAATAAGAGAGGTGAGGTGGGTAGGCATGGGTGGGGTAGGGTGGGTTAAGGGGTTATAGAGAGATAGAGAGGGAGGAGGGTGTTAGGGGGTTAGAAGAGAGATAGGGGTGAGGGATATGGGTCAATGGAGGAGTACATAAGAGATAGAGAGAGGGGGGGTTAGTAAGGCTTAGGTGTAGAAGGGGGGAGAGTGAGTAAAGGTTAGGAGTGACGGGATTATGAGAGAGATAGAGGGAGGGGGCTTAAGAGTGGTAGGGATTAGGGAGATGTAGAGGAGGGGTTAGGGAGTGGTGGGTACATAAATTTATTGAACACTTGAAAACATAAATTTTTGAAGTTAAGAATGCACACGCGTTTTTCATATACAAAATATGCACGCGTTTTGTATATACAAACATGCGCCAATAAACATATTTGAATTTAAATAGAACACGCGTACGTTCCAGAGTAACTAATCACGCCCTTCTCCCATGCCCATGTGTCGGCCACAGTCCTATGTGGTTGGTTCGAACTTACCAAACCTAAGCTATGGAATTTACTGAACCATAGTTAATTAGGCATTTCCACTATTTTTCTCAATATGCATATTTTTCACCGCTCTCTATAGCATGACATACATGACCATTATTGAAGACATTTTAGGAATAGATAGCATTTTTTATGCAGATTCCAAATATGTATTCTTTTTTTTAAATATTGAAATTTTCTATTTGTTTCCTAATTTTCTTGTGTCATCTCTCCTTAAGTCAAAAAACATGTTGTTAGTGTTTATTTTGTAACTTTTTCGTTTCACAGCCATTTTAAAAAAAATTGTATGCTACACTAGTAGACATCGACCTCTACATGCTATAAAAATCCAAGTTGAAATAAATGCATTAAGACCTTCAAAGGATGCACCCACATTTGACCTACTGTTCTCGAGGTTTCATCACTTATATAATTAAAAAAAAAATTAAAAATTAAACATTTAATTTTGGAAAAATAGTGTTGCACTAGTGCTACGGGTTCTATACATGTCTACCAATTTTTGTAGCCCGAAACGATCATTTAGGCATCGAAGGGATGCACCCACAAAAACATATACCTTATCATTTGCCAAAAAAAAGAAAAAGTAATTGTTAAGAAAAATGAAATTTGACATAGTTATGTAAATTTTCAATACTTAAAATTTATATATTCAGAAACATGACTCAATTTCCTACATTTCATATTTTTTACTTGATGCAATATATCTTGTGTAAGTATCTCAAAAAAACCAAGTAAGTTGAGGGATGCCTGATTTTTCAGTTTTCTATTGCATCTAACGTGCCAAAAGTGACC
Source organism: Larix kaempferi (assembly GCA_027924585.1). Taxonomy (NCBI): domain Eukaryota; kingdom Viridiplantae; phylum Streptophyta; class Pinopsida; order Pinales; family Pinaceae; genus Larix; species Larix kaempferi. The sequence goes on from BSBM01000428.1 coordinate 10,614,990, forward strand.
CTCATTAGCTTGGAGATGCCCTTGTACCTCCCATTACTAAAAATTTTCATAGAACCATTCATATTATCTAAAACATAGTACATTACTATGTAAGTTTCTCAATTCCCCAATCAAAAGTTAGCCATACATTAAGCAAGTGCTACTTGTTCATTTCCAAATCAAATGTGATGCTCAACCAAGTGAAAATAACTCAAATCATAACAAAAAATTAGTAAGCCACCATAGTCTCAACAAGGAGAAATTTAAGGATGCATATATATGCAAGTAACATTTCCCTTGGTGCTTGCCTCCAATTTTATAGCCTTCTCTTCTATGTAGGGAAAATTTTAGGCTGAAATTTAGCCCATGGTAATTTTTGAGGTTTTTTTCCAAACATTATTTTCCATTTTCCATTTTTTCTAATATGATTCACCCAAATTAAATAGGATTAAATTGTTTAGTCTAACAATTACCAAAATTATCCAAACACTATATAAAACCCTTAGAATTTGATTTTTTTTTAAATATCACCAAACATTTTATGGTTGGAAATTTGATAATTAGTAAGATTTTCCAAAGTTTCTACACTTCAATAAAATTTTGGATCCTTAAACTTTGCAGAGGTAGGAGTGGATTCATGCAATTTTTCAATATTGGGAGAAATAACAATCTGTGTTTACCATTTTCTTTGAGGGGTTGTTTGGTCACAAGGGGTATGGTATTAGCATGGTTTTCAAAATGCGATGAAGAATTGAATATAGAAGTACTAGTGGAATAGAGTGTAGGGTTTGGTTTCTCGGGCTTAGGTATCCCCCAACCTGTGAATCTCTCATAAGGTGGATCAAGGTTCACCTCCCAACCTTCATTAGCGTGCTTGAGAACATTGGAGATGCTAGGGTGTGGGCATAGCAGTGGTTGGGGTGGTATTGAAGGCTATTGGACCACTTTCCAACCCAAGAATAGATGAAAATTTTAAGCAATTTGGTTAAAATCATTAATATTGACATCGAAATGCATAGAAAACCTTATCGTTTTCCTCCTTCCTTCTTTCAATGTGGCATTTGGTGTACTATTTTTCCCCTTCTCGAATCCCTACTAAACAAACTCATCTAGCATCGAAAAGAAAAACATTTATATTCCATTTACCTGCATGAACATTAGAAATTGAAAACAAGCATGACGACAACTATGCATACATATCATCAAATATCAATTAATTAGGGATTTACATGGAGAAGGACTAGATAATGGTGGGTGTTTTTTATTATTTGAAAGGAGTACGGTGGCATTCAAAACCACTTTGTGCAATTTCATATTATAATATTCATAATGTTGTGTGATATTTGGTGAAGGGTTATGCTACTAATCACAAAGATAACCATAGCCATCATTAGCCATCATTATTCATAAACCAAATAATTGTAATCATAACGTTCATTGGGTTTCACTTTCAACATTGTGTTTCCTTGAAAAAACATTGGTCTTTATGATGCTGATTGTTGACCTGATTTTCAACTAAACATTAACAATTTTTTTCACTTATCAACACATAGTTTAATGGGTGACAAGGATCCCTTTTTCTTAGTTTTGTTGAGGAAGTGTCTCAATTTTACTGTTTTTCTTATCCATAGTTTAACGGTAATTAGAAAAGGTTTGTAATGCCTCTTGGTGAAGGGATGATATGCATTGTTTAGAAGATTAGATATATGACATAGTTTAGAATACTATATTAAATAGCTTTCACTATAAAAAACATCCTTTGTCATTCTTAGTGAAAAGACAGGAACAAATGAATATTTTGATTTCATCTCGTAAATATAAAATATAAAAATCTTTTTAATCGAAAAACAATCCATGCAATTCCAAACTTGAGTAAATATCTTCAAGTTGTTATAACAACATAATCATTTAAGTACATATACACATGGATGCTTAAGAGGTTTGAGAGGGGCTTTAAAATACTTCAACTTTATATATAAAAAAGGTTTCAAAATATTACATTCTCAAGGATTTAACTCAAAATTATAAAAAAAAAATTTAATTCAAAATTTTAAGAAACAAATTATAAAAAAAAAAGTTCACATTCATTAATGAGAATTGAAATTCACTCCCTCTTATTAGTAAGGAGTAGACCCCTTATACAATACATATTAGGAAAATCCTAGAAGCATAAACAATGAGTATAGATTAGTCAAGACCATGTTTTTATGGTTATAATACAATGAAAACAAAATGGAAAAAGGGCTAATCATGAAAACTACAAGGAAAAGGACTAAGTTAGAAGGAAAAGGAAATGGAGCAAGGGAAATTTCAAATGGCCTACTTACTAAAAATATGAAATCAAGCTACTCTTATGGTTTAAACTTCAATCAATAATTAAAAGTTAAAATGGTGAAGTCCTTGATGATGATTGAGCTAGCATTAATATGTGCATAAAGGAGATTTAATGTGATTTTCTCTTTCACATTTAGTGTGACAATTTCCTTTTCAATACTATGTAAAGTGGAAAAATGTTTAATAATTGACACTCTTTGTTCACAACTAAGTTACTCAACCATTTCTTTATTTGAGATTTTGAAATTTGAGTCACTCTTGAACTAGTATTCCAAATTATTTTATTTGACATCTATGTGACCTCAAGTTCTTCAATAAAACATACTTTATCTTTATAAAACATATTTTATCTTTATAAAATAAATCTATAATCTCTAACTTTGAAAAAAACTTACACCTTTTTATCTTCAATAACATCTAAATAATACTAATCCTACCAATAATTCATAACCTTTAGATTCTTAAATGAAATATTGTACCTTGTTATAACTTAAAAGTAACTAATTCTTTTAATGTCCTCGTCTTACTAGCAAAGGAAATGGATATGTCTAATACATCACACAATTCTATTAAAAATTTCATCTTGTTCTCGACATTGTTGGTTATAATTTTTATAAGTAAATAAAATATTAAAAATGTTTTAAAATTTATATCTAATGTTTTTATAAATTATCTAATTTAATATATTATTATAAAATTTCTATTATTATTATTTAGTATAATTGAATTTTTTTCCCTCTAAAAAAAGCATATTATTGTTATTCAATAGTGAATCAAATAGTACATGATTTCAACATTCAAATGTTGTCATCTTAAGATCTTCTCATGATCAAAAAGTTTTGATAATCCCCCAAAAACAAAAACAAATTAGTTATAAAATATATGAGCCAAATAGTCAGACCAAGAGTGACTAATCAATAAAATACAAAATGCCAAAATCAGCCAGCTGGTCTTCACAATTGAACATAATAATATTTAAATATTTAAAATACTTATTATTATTATTATTATTTTATTTTTGAAATAGAATAATGCAATTTAATTCATAAAGATCCAGCTAAGTGATCAAATTCTTTGCACTTAATCCTGTAATAAAACACCCAAATTAAACATCTATAGAGATTCCCATTGTTCTCCTATATGTAAGGGAAGAAGTATTATAACTCCTATATAACTGAACCCTGAACCTTAAACGGGATAAGAGAGAACGAATCTAAAATGAGTTTGAAGCATTAAGAAGAAGAGAGAGAACCATCAAACAATTAACTTATGGAACTAGAAAGTAGCCGCAGTAACACTATTGTACTGCAAACCCTAAAAGTTATCGTTGCCTGCACCTCCAATCCTTTCTATTCGTCCGTCTACTCTAAGAAACAACAGAATTATTGCTTGCGATTCCTTCTTCCTGCTTGCTCGACGTGTCTCCCTTTACAGGTACTTCCCTACGGATCCTTCCTACAAAAATAGAATTGAAGTATATCTTATTTAACAATAATATCTATCATGATCAATCATAGGAGCACACTATATACATCCTGCTTTCTTTTACCTGCAAAATATTCCAGCTCCCTTGCATGTTTCCATCTTTTGCTGGGCATCCGAGCGTAGTCCTCCCATTCTGCATCTGTAAATAGAATTATGCAATCCTCTAAGTATTTTGGTGCAGTTCTTTTCCTCATTGATCTTCTTAGATCATAAACAATTTCTCCCAACTCACGCTCTGATGGTCTATGATGCAATTCTCCCATTCCATTATCATTCTCATGATCAACAAGCTCTTCAGCCTGTAAGGGTTGGGTCCTCACATCCATGTTACTGCTTCCCACTGAACTAGCAAAAGCACTATCCATGTTACTGCTTCCCACTGAACTAGAAAAAGCACTATCCATGCTACTGCTTCCCACTGAACTAGAAAAAGCACTATCCATGCTACTGCTTCCCACTGAACTAGCAAAAGCACTATCCATGTTACCGCTTCCCACTGAACTAGCAAAAGCACTATCAAGCCTGCAATACAACATCGAACATCAATGTAAGTGACAACATATGAAAATATTGATATATAAGGCATGGCGTGAGGGAAGCTTGGACATGAATGCGTACTTGGCGTTCTGCTTTCCTTTGAACTTGTTATTTTCACGAGCCGAGTCTACCTGCAGAAAGACGAGAGAGAATGGGAAACGTTTTCAGTGACTCGGAATACGTACGTAAAAGATCTAAAATGTTCTCCATAAATTTTTTCAATATAAATAACAACCGGCGTAGAACAAAACATCAAACAGAACCATTATTAAATGCCATTTCCAACAATCTGGGTATTCACCAATTACTCGGCCCCTAATGAATTTGCAGACGAAATCCACAACCGTCGAACGACGGTTGTTGACAAAACGAACAGAAAGTTAGCATGGAAAACATGAGTCTTGTGTTTGCAGTAAGGGAAAATACGCTTGGGTTTTACTACTAAACGGGAAAAAATAATTTCTTCACGTATTCTATAAGAACAAGGAACCATAAATAGGATTAAATCTGAAGTTATTGTTGAATAGGACTCTGAAGTTATTGTTGAATAGGATTACTGTCCAAATCGTCTTGATGATAATGGGAACAGCGCTATTTTCCACTCAAGAAGACTTCGGTAGCTTCAGGAATCCCATAGAGCTAAATCTTTTGACGAGAGACCTTCGAAGATAGGCTGCAAAACCCTAGCTCCTGTTGTGGTCCGGATGTTGGACTACGCATTAATTTCTCAGACAGCCCACATTAAATCAAATTGCAAACCATTTGTAACCTTTTTGACGCGTTTGGTAGCTGTGAAATTGATTGTGACCGTTGTAACAGTAGAAGTCTCGATACGCCCGGGAAGCCCTATGAGAGTCTCTGTATTTTTTAATCATTTTTGAAATATATAGGCAACGGAAATTTGAGAGAGAGAGAGAAAAACAAAAAACAAAGCTTTTGTGCGTTGTCATTTGGGGATGAACTCAGTAGCACCAAAGCATTATGCTCTAAGTGACTTCTGTCGCATTTTGCTGTAAGTGAATGCTGTATCATTTTTTCTTTTCATTAGGTATGTTGCATAAACAAAGCACTTCGTGTGTTTGTCTGAATAAAAAAGATATAATTTTTTGATAAATGCTGTCGCAATCGTTTTTTGTCCGCTACCCCCAACGCAATGGTATCAGATCAGCGTCAGGATACTCCCCTCCCTGGGTTTGTTCATCCTGTATTGGTTGCCATTTAAAGGGAAAGCGCTTAGTCAACAAGAATGGACAAAAGGCGTTATCAAATTCATGTGTGAAATTGACTGTAGTTGAAGGATTTGCTGCGATAGCGATAAGTAGCAACCTGAATCAGCCACAGATTCCTATCCCCAGTGGTAAGAATTACGATTTTTGGGTAATCATGATAAAAACCTTGTTTTGTTCATGGGATGTGCGGGATTTGGTTGAGAATGGGTCTGCAAAACCTCCAGATCATGCAGCCTATCAGGCTTTGCCTCAGAAATATCGGCACAAAGACGATAGAAAGAACAATGCTGAGGACTTGTTTTTTATGCAGCAGGCATTGGATGAGTCTCTCTCCCATAATTGCAGCAGCAAGCAAGTCCAAGGTAGCTTTGGATATATTAGAAACAGACTATTAGGGCTTAAGCAAAGAGAATGTACAGGCAAGCTGCAAACTCTTAGGAGGACTTTTGAAAACTTGCATATGAGTCAATCAGAAACCATAGAACAATTCCGGAATCAAGTGATGCTGTGGTAAATTAGATAAGGACTCGTGGAGAGGAGTTATCAGACCACAAGGTTGTGGAGAAAGTGCTTAGGGCTTAAGCAAAGTGAATGTACGGACAAGCTGCAAACTCTTAGGAGGACTGTTGAAAACTTGCATATGAGTCAATCAGAAACCATAGAACAATTCCGGAATCAAGTGATGCCGTGGTAAATTAGATAAGGACTCGTGGAGAGGAGTTATCAGACCACAAGGTTGTGGAGAAAGTGCTTAGGAGTTTGTTCCTTAAAGTTGATGCTATTGTAATCAGAAACCATATAACAATTCCGGAATCAAGTGATGCCGTGGTGAATTAGATAAGGACTCGTGGAGAGGAGTTATCAGACCACAAGGTTGTGGAGAAAGTGCTTAGGAGTCTGTTCGGTAAAGTTGATGCTATTGTAGCTGCATAGAGGGAGTCAAAGGACTTGACACAGGTATCAATTGATGAGTTGATGAGATCTCTATTATCACATCAATCTTGGTTGAACATGAGTCCAAATTTCTCAATATTGCATTCAAGTACAACTTATGGTAGAGTATTGGTAGAGGAGGAGGAAGGTCAAACCGGAGAGGTATAAGTAGATTTTAAAATTAGAGAGAAGAAAGGTTAAATCAAATCACAACTTACTATTGGTAGAGTCTTGGTAGAGGAAGAGGAAGGTCAAACCCTTCAAGTATAAGTATATTCTAAAATTAGAGAGAAGAAAGGTCAAATCAAATCAGAAAAGTTTTTCAAGAAGCATAATGAAGAGAAAGGTCAAGCCTAAAGTAAAAGTAGATTTCAACTTTAGAGAAAAAAGGTCAAATCAAACTAAGTGATAATTCAGAAACCTAATGAAGAGGAAGGTCAAACAGCAAAGGTAGAAGTAGATTTCAACATTAAAGAGAGAAAAAGGTCAAATCAAAGAATGGTGATAATCCATAAATCTAATTTAGGTAATTTAAGAGGTCCAAGTAGTAACCCTCATTAAAATAGCATGAGGTATTATAAGTCCAAAGTACAATGTTTTTAGTGTAAGCTTGGATAATTTTCTCAAGATTGTAGGAAGAAACTAGCACAAGCTAACAAAGAGTCTTGAAATATTTCAAAAGTACCTCAAGATAAGATAAATTCTATGTTTATCACTTGTAATGTAGCTCTTGAGAGAGACCAATTGATATATGGTTCTTATACAGGGATGAGTAACCATATTAATGGACATAGGGAGTTGTTTACTAGCTTGGACAACTTTCTCTAATCAATAATCAAGATTGGAAACAATAACAAGGTCTAAGTTGAGAGCTTAGTAGGTATTATCTTAACCACACTCTAGGGTTTCTGCAGTTCACTTGGTGTAAGAATCTTCTTGTTTGTGGTGACCCCAAGAGGTGGGAGGTTTGAATTTTTCTATGTCATGGAATTAGGGAGGGAGGGAGGCCATCCGATTTAGAATGAAGGAGTTTAGATAGGAAGCATTCAGATTCCACTCAATGAAATGGGATGAGAGGGATCCAATAAAGTTAGTTCGAGCAAGTATGGGGAAATGGGGGGATACGTCCGGGTCAATGCCTTCCCAAATATGCCCAGATCTGGTTCATTCAAATCAAATCTAATAAGTTATGGGAAAATATCCAATACATGAGGGACCATGCCCTTATTGGTAAATTTGTGGGGGTATCACCATATGAAAAAACACTAATTTGGTAGATAAACTTAACATGGAAGCTGAGAGGACATTATAATCTCAAGTTGGGACCCTTATTGGTAAATTTGTGGGGGTATCACCATATGAAAAAACACTAATTTGGTAGATAAACTTAACATGGAAGCTGAGAGGACATTATAATCTCAAGTTGGGATCTAACAGTTTCTTCACCGTTACCTTTTTTAGCTTGGAGGATTGTGAGCAAATATTTGATGGTGGGGCCTATTTAAACCAAGGAAAGGTTCAACCTCCATAGGGAGGTTTATGTATATCCCCCGTATGGATTCAATTGTATTCTATGTCAAGGGAATATTGGAACGAGGTATTATGGAAGATATTGGTAATGCTCTAGGGTCTTTCATTAAAATATTTGAACAAACAAGGCCCGTGGCTATACCTGATATGCCCCCGAATCTGTGGGAGATTTCAAAGGAGCTACTAGAAGTCATAAATCTTATAGGGGAAAATGAGGATTGGATGCAACAGTTGGATTATGAAGTGATCCCATTCCGATGTAGACAGTTCCATGAGTACAGGCATATTTACCAAGATTTCCCACAAAATAATCCCCTAGGAAGTGGATGATGAAGGGTTCACAAGGGAGGCTTCTCTAAAATGGTAGGGTCACAAGGAGGGTGCCCTAGATCTTCATTAAAAACCCCTCATTTCTAATCCATTTGAAACCTTGAGTTCGATGAAGGAAGGCGATATGAGGTAGGAGACCCCTCAGGATGTGAACATTCCCTCGTTTATCAATGAATATTATAACATGGAATATAAGGAGCCTTAACAATCCCCCAAAAGTTTGAATTTTAAGGGAAAAGATTCAAAAGGAAAACCTTGCAATTTTGTTCCTCCAAGAAACAAAATGTTCCAAGGAGAAACTTAGGGCTATTGGAAGGAAGATCTGTGGAGAGGTTGTGAGGCTATAATGATTGATGATGTAGGATTGGCGGGAGGTTTGGGCATCCTGTGGAACTGTAACTTGATATATTTAGGGAATTTTCTCACAACTTCTAGATCTCTTTCTATAGAGATTTAAGTGATTGGGTTGACTCTTAGGGGGGTGATTACGGATGTTTATGGCCCCCACATTGCGCAACATAAAATGATATTTTTGGCCTCTCTAAGAATGGTTAGTCATTGGGTGGGGGAAAGCATTAGATCATTAGCAGATATTTTAATATGATTACATCCCTGGTTGAGAAGAAAGAGGGGTGCAAATGTCTAGATGAGGAGAGCAAAGATTTTGGAGATATTATCGGATATCTAGAGCTGGTTGACATAGAGACTAGGAAATGCAGTTTCACCTGAAACAACAAAAGGGGGGGGGCTTAGCATATTGTGTCTCGGTTGTACAAGTTCCTCATCTCTGAGTCTATCATTGATTTAGGCAATGAATTGTATGCTCTGGTCCTTCCCTTAGTGGGATTGGACCATTGGCTTGTAAGTTTATTTTGGAGTAGATTGGGATCCCAATACAAAAGCCTTTCCTTTTGAGTACTTTTGGTTCAGTGACCCGGACTTCAAATAAAAAGTGAGACAATAGTAGGGGGGATGGACTAGACTGGGGAGCACAATAGGTACCAATTCTAGCAAAAGCTTAAGGCCCTTAAGGAACAATCAAGAAATGGAACAAAGAATAATTTAGTAACATTTTTGCTGACAAGAGACACTTGGAATAGAGATTGGGTAAGATCCAAATGCAAGGAAAGAGGCATGGGTATCCCCAGGAGCTGAAGGAAGAGTAGGACCTTATCACAACTCAATTGATGGAGAGGGAAATATAGGAAGAAATTCTGTGGAAATAGAAGTCTAGGGTAAATTTGCTCAAGGAAGGAAACATGAATATGAAATTGGATCTACATTGCAACATCACAAGTAGAATAAAATCATTGTGCTCAAGAATGCAGTGGGTGGAATATGAAATTGGATCTACATTGCAACATCACAAGTAGAATAAAATCATTGTGCTCAAGAATGCAGCGGGTGACTGATTGGAAACAAGGGAATAGATAAAATGAGAACTCCTCCATTTTTATGTGCCCAAACAGAAGGAGATTTGTAGAGTAGATCACACAACACATCCCCTCCTTAGTGTGAGAATCCCAAATGATATGTTAATGAGACCAATTGTTATGTCGGAAGTCGAGGAATCTGTTCAGCAAATGGAATATGGGAAGGCTCTAGGTCTTGATGGATTTATGTCCAACTTCTTCCATTTTGGGGGGGGATATGATAAAAGCAGAGGTATCGATAATTATTGAGGATTCTCATTGTTCGAAGTGTATCCTTATTGCTTTCAATACCACTTTCATGATCCCCATTCCCAAATATGATGGGATGATACTCCTAGCATGTTTAGACCTATTTCTCTATGCAATGTGATTTATAAGATTATAACGAAGGTCATCGCAAATAAGAGCAAACCCATCCTCCCCTCTGTCATCTCTCCTAAGAAGTCATGTTTTGTTGAAGGGAGGCAAATCATGGATGGGATAATCTTGGTTCATGAAGTTATTCACTCTCTAAAAATGGCCAAGATCTCGGGGATGATGCTAAAATTGGATATTTCCAAGGCATATGATAAGATTAGTTGGAAGTACATGAGAGAGATATTGCAGTATTTTGGTTTTAGTTCGAAATGCATCTAGTGGGTAATGATCTTGGTTTCTTCGGCCTTTTTTTCCATTATGTTAAACTTTTCTCCCTCTCGCACATTCAGACCTTCTTGTGGTATTAGATAGGGGGGCCCTCTCTCTCCCTTCCTTTTTATTCAAATGGATGAAGGATTGGGAAAAAAATCAAGGCTACGAGGGTAGCTCAAGATTTACAAGGTCTGAATATCCACCCCTGTGTGGACCACTAAACTAACAGTTTGTGGATGATACGATGTTGATGGGACACCATTCGATGCAAGAAGATTGAGGTGTTAAAATAAACCTAAAAATATTTGCAGATGCTTTAGGGCTCAATATAAATGAGAGAAAGTATCAAGGATTTTTCTTCAATACACCTAGGATTACTAGACAAAACATATGTTGTATCCTTGGGTTTCGTGAGAGATTCCTTTCATACAAATATATTGGGGCCTCTCTTTCTTACTTGATTGTCCGTAAGAGTTATTCGATGGAAATGTAAGACAAAATGAAGAAGCTGGAAAACTAGACCCTACACTCCCTCAATACAGAAAGAAGGTTTGTGTTGGTTAAGGTGGTTCTACAAGCGATGCCTATTTACCTCTTCTTAGATATGGTGGATCCCAAGGATGTTCTGAAGGAAATAAAAAACATCCAATGGAAATTCCTTTGGAGTGGGGACAGAGAGAAGCCTAAATGGGCCTTAGTCAAGTGGGAGGCCATTTGCACCCCAAAGCACGAGGGGGGCTTGGCCTAGAGGACCCAGAGAGAAACAAAAATGTTTTGGGGGCCAAAGTCTGGTGGAGATGGATGAACCATGACTTAGAGCCATGGGAAAGGATCTGGGTACATAAATATGCAAGATATTGGGATAAGCAAGATCTCATCTGCTATTCAGAGCACCAACCAGGATCTCATATATGGAAATTGACAATCTAGGGTAGGTCTTTGGTCCAAGGTAATAGCTTCTTGGAAATTAGGAATGGAGGCTCGACAAATTTTTGGAGTAATTCATTGCAACAATTATTGAAGCTTCAACATCTTTTTGATTTCTCTAGATTTCAATGATTATGTGAAACCCAACACAAAAGGAAGGTTAAGGATTTTTTGCAAGAGGATTTCGTAAATTCGGAGTTCAGGGTGTGGAAACCTCAGGAATGGTAGAAGTAAGGTCCACAAAGGGAGGACACCGATCAATTGTGGGAAGCTCTTTAGGAACGTCGCATAAGAATGAACCAGGATCCGGACAAGCTTTGAGGGGGCTTCTTTTATAAAGGAGTATTCACAATCAAGGAATACTATGATATATGGATGGGTCATTATAATAGACCCATAGAAGAATTATGGAAAAATATATGGAAAACTCCATTATGTCCTAAAATTGCAACATTTCAATGGTTACTTTGTAAAAGACAAATTCTAACAGGAGAAAATCTTATGAAAAGAGGAATGAAGGTACCTTTTCACTATGGCCTATGCAAAAGGTTGGAAGAAAATCTTGATTATATTTGGAATCCTTCCCATTTGCTTCCAATATCTCTAATAGAGGGGTGAGGCTAGCCTTCCAATATCAAGTTCTTGGTATCCCCTAACACTGTCTCAGGAGGGAGGATAGCCTTGCTAATTGGTGTGATCTTCTTGAGGGTTTCTTCAAATTAAACTTTGATGGTGCTTCTAAGGGGAACCCCATTCCGCTTGGTTTCAGTGGATTGTTCAGAAACCGCAAAGGTGAAATCCTTAGTATATTTAATGGGTTGATTGGGTGGGAGACAAGCAATGTCTCTGAGCTTGAGGGTCTTATTCAGGAAAGGCTTATGGCTCAGTGCCAGAACTAGTTTCCCCTCATTCCAGAAGGGGACTCAAGAGTTATCATTGATATGGATACCTTGCTTCCAAATGGAAAATAGAGCTCCCAAGTCTCTCCACATTGGAGGTTAGAACACCAGATTGATTGGTTAGATGTCTATCTTTTGGATAGGCGGGCTTGCTCCTTCTGCCATGTCTTGCGAAAGGGGAATAACATGGCAGACCTCTTGGAAAATAGTGGGACCAAGGACCAGATCACATACATGGAAGGATGCTTGGCTGATCTGATAGAAGGGACTTTACATGTGCAATTTGAGGCCCAAGGGGATTTGCATGTTGTCCATTGAGATCCAGTGAGTAATTAGAACCTGTGATGGACACATGGAGCAAGCTTATGACCACCTTTTGCATGATCACTTCCAGACAGGGCTGGATTTTGGTAATGGTGAAGGTATAAATGAGGGTGGCAAAGAGAATAAATGCCATTCTCATCAAAGGATAGGAGAACTGATTGTTCGTGTGCAAATAAAGGCTCTTAAGGAGTGGGGAATTATGGCAGTAAGTGGGGCTAAAATGGATGAGGAAAATGTACCTCTGATTGAAATCATCACGGAAGTCTCTCTCATCATATTCGTTTAAGATCCTATTCAAGATCCTTAGAGGTGGTCATTCTTTTGGGGTGATCGTGCAAGTTGCTAGAGGTTCCATGTAGAGTGGGCGGTTGAGGCGAAGGAAGGAGATAAGGGGGAAATATTTTGTGGAAGGCCAGAGGGTAATCAACATGCAAGCTCATGTGGCGTAGGAGTACTAATACTTTAAATTGGATCACCCATTTGATTCCTAGAGGGAGCTTGAGGCCATGGAATCTAGGTTGTGGGCGCAGTTGGATGATGAAACGTTGAAGTAGGAATCTCATGCTATTGAAGACTGGGTCATCGATCCTGGAAATATTGTGGCTAGGATCAGCCTTTATGACTGCATAGTAGCCCTATATTGGGTCATGAAGAACATGTTGGGGAAAGTGTTATGTGAGCGGAACCTAAAAGAAGCAAGGGATGAAATCCCCATCCAGAACTGGAAGGCACACCACTATGATTATAGGGTGATGCATTTGCAAAGAATTTGGGCATTCAATTCTTGGAACAACCGACCAGGGTATACAGTGATGCATCTCTATTCCAGCTGGATGAAGCATCGAGGTTTTGTGCTCGGTCAAGTGGTTTCTGAGTTTTTCTTTCCTCTAGTTTTTGTTTTGCATGATGTTTATGTTTATGGGATATGTAAGCTTTCGATAGTTTAGTTTGAATATCAATCAATATAGAAGGTGCAATTTGTTCAAAAAATTTGTCTGTAAGCAAGGGTTTCCCTCAAGGGATAATGTATTCATGCAAGTAAAAAGGGGGCAATTTTGAGTTTGGTATGAGTTGGAATTTCTACAGGGTCCTAGAAAACAATTGTAATCAATGTTATATACTTCTTGTTTTGTTAATATAATTTTCTACTTACAAAAAAAAAGATAACAAGGTGTCAGTTAAGGGAAGGGGAGTTATGAATGTGTAAAATATAATCTTATGATTATTGGACAACTAATGGAGAAATAGTGTAAGGTAATTTTCAATCATAATATGTGTACAATTTTGGATAAACCTCCTAGTAAGAGGTTGATAGCAAGAGTTGAGATGACTAGTAACATCATGATCCCGCATAAAGTCAAAAGTGAGATTAGGAATTTTGTTATTGAAGACTTGGTTGGGGCTAATGAGGTTTGGAAATTTGCAATTTGGTGGATTGAGCTTACTGGAGAAGAAGAAAATGGTGAGAGGGTTTCCACCCATAGAGAAGCTAGGTGTCTCATGTGAAATCCACATTTGAGCAAAGCAACATATGGAAATTTTATCTACAGGTGTTTCTTATTGAGCAAGTTTGGAGATTGTGCATACATATTTGTGTGTCCATTGAAGACCCCATCACTGGATGGAAACTATTACTTTTTTATTTCTTGATGATTATAGTAGGAAGACATGACTATATTCCCTTAAAAAGAAATTAGAAATATTTGGAATAGATATTTAAGAACTTCAAAGACTTGCTTGAGAAGAAGAGCATCACGTATATATTAAAGTGTCTAGATCTAGCACAGGCGGTGAGTATAAATCTAAATTGTCACGAGAGGAGAGTGGAGTGGGGAGCAGACTGAAAAGTGAAAATTTCAAAATCTCCCATTTTGGGGAGAGTTTTTTATATAGTATATATTTTAATATATTTGGATGGATTTATATCTAAAAAATAAGTAGGATGTTGAATTAGCTCTAGAAAACACGGATTAAATCTAGTGGTTTCATAACATTGTGATCAAATGATCAACCATAACAAATTTTATAGGAGATTGGCAAAGAAGGGAGGTACCATAACATTGTCATCAAATGATCATCCAATTATAGAAGCTTTTAGTATATGAGAAGTAGGCAGCGCAATCCCAAAAATACGAGTGATCCAGAGCAGGGAAGGGGGCGCTCCCCCCTCAGTAGAGGTATAAATAAAATGATTTCATGAAGTTCTATAGATACTTTGGAATCAAGAAGCAATTTACTGTTGGATAAACACCATACTAGAATGGTGTGGCCAAGAGTAAAAATAAAATCATCATGAATATGGCTTGAAGCATGTTGAAGGAAAAGCACTTGTCAAATGATTATTGGGCATAAGTAGTTGCAAGCTAAGTTTATATCATGAACAAGTTATCCACTAAGAGTGTGAATGACAAAATTCCTCATGAGGATTGGAGTGGCAAGAACTGTACTCTTTCACATTTGAGAATATTTGGGTGTGTGGCATATTCACATGTTCCTAAAGAAACAATAAGGAAATTGGATGAACATTGAAGTGAAAAATGCATTTTATGGGCTATAGTGAATAGTCTAAAACTTATAGACTATACAATTCTGTCACTAAAATGTGATTAAAAGTAGAGATGTAGAGTTCAAGGAGAAAGAAGCATGAAATGGAAGCATACATGAATCAATTATAGGTGGAGTAGCATTTCCTCAAAGTGGAAATCATGCAGAAGAGAAGAATCTATAATGTGGACAACCAACTCCACAAATACAACTAAGGACATGTATCAGTAGTGCACTCCATAAATACAACTAATAGGCCCATACTAACCTCAAGTGAGGAAAATGAGAAATTTTGTGCAGGAAGAGCCGCTAGGACATGGAGGCCAACCTACTCTAGATTCATAAGTAAGTGAAACATATGATCTTAGATGAGCTACACTAAGATATAGGATTAGAGAGAAGAAAATTACAAGTTTAAGAGAGATTTATTATGAGAACAAGCATGAATTAGATTTGAATTCAAACTTTACATTTTGCATTCTTTACTTAAATTAAGAATGAGATTTGGGTAAAGGCAATGTATGTGAGATTGATGTAATAGAAAGAAATAGCACTTGATAGTTAATGAATTTTCCTAAAAGCAAGGATTACATTGATGTAAAATAGATATATAAAACTAAATTTAATGTTGATGGAAAAGCTCTCAAGAACGAGTATCAATTATAATGAGAATTTTGCACCACTCACTCGGATAGAGGTTGTTATATTTGTATTGGTCATCGAAGCTCAAAATCGTTGGAAAGTATACTTGTGTATCCGATACAGATGTAAAATATCTCCAAATTCCTAAATGGATTTTTAGAAGAATAGGTTTATGTGAAGCAACCTCTTGGTTATTAGGTAAGGGAGCATGAAGAAAGGGTGTATAACCTTAAGATGACTCTATATGGGATGAAGCAAGCTCCTCCAACTTGGTGTAGAAAAAATTACTTTTATTTGAGTAGAAATGACTTTACCATAAGCAAAAGTGAGCTCACTCTACTTACTAAAATAAATCAACAAGGTAAGATTTTAATAGTCTTAGTCTATGAGGATGATATCCTTTGTATAGGTAATTTGTTATTGGAAAATTTTAGAGCGCCTATGAAAAAGGTATTTGAAATGAATAACTTAGGGATGCCAAATATTTTTGGGGATTGAAATAACACAATCTAAAACTAGACTTTTGATTTATGAATCAAAGTATGCTAAGGATGTTTTGAAATTTTTTTGGAATGTTGAAATGCAAGCCATTTTCAAAACCTATAATAATAGGTAGTAAACTAAGTAAGGAGGATAATGGATTCTATGTGGAGCCAACATTGTTTAAAAGAGTACTTGTAACTATAATATACCTAAAAGCAAACAAACTAGATGTTATGTATGTAGTAAGTTTGATTTCTAGGTTTATGGAGTCTCCAAAACAACACTCAACACTCATTGGCAAGTACTAAAATGAATATTGAAATACATTGCAGATACAATAGGTTATGAAATTTTGTATTCCACAGGTTTAGGTTCTAGATTGACAAGATATAGAGACACTGATTTTTGTTGTCAAATTTGATGACATAAAGAGTACATCAGGGTATGTATTCAATTTTGGATTGGGTTTTGTCTCATGAGATCCAAATAAACAACACATAATCACCATTTCATCATCATAAGCCAAATATGTAGCTGCAACATCCACACCCTTCCAAGTAGTATGGATGAGAAAAGTATTATACAAGTTATTGCATGAACAATAAAATCCAAGAGTGTTTTTTTGTTATAACAGTTCAACTAATGCTCTATCAAAGAGCCATGCATTTTACAAAAAGAGCAAGTACATTGATACTAGGTAGTTACATCATAGAGATTGTAAAAAATGAGGAAAATGGTTGAATTTTTGCATATTAAAGGAGCAATGGTAGATATATTTACAAATTTTCTAGCAAAAGACTGTTTTGAGACTAAGACATTTTTTTTTGAGAATTTTGTAAATGCTGTAACTCTTGGTGTTCAAAATTCAGGGCATGTGTTGGAATATGCATTAATTTTTCCCATCATTGACATTGAATAAAATTGCAAATAGTTTGTATATTGTTTTGACCTGTTCATCACCAATGGAATTAATTGTGGTTGTTGTATCTATAAAAGTCTCCATAAGAAAGACTCGGAAGGGCTTATGTACTTTTTATAATCAATTTTGGAATAGATAGGAAATGGAACTCTATACTTTTTATAATCATTTTTGGAATATATAGACAATGGAATCAAACTGAAAAAACAGAACCTTGCAATTGCAATTGCTCATTTAGTGAATGAGCATTTTGTATGGAGTGAATGTTGAAACTGAAAAAACTGAACCTTGCAATTGCAATTGCTCATTTAGTGAATGAACATTTTGTATGCAGTGAGTGTTGTAACCTTTTTCTTTTCATTATGAATACAAAACATAGTATTTTTTTTGGATAAATGTTGTAGGACTCATTTTTTTCTTCTCTACTACCGCAACAACGAAAGATCTTGGCTAAAACGATGAGAGTATGATGTACGCTAGGACTACAACCCCACAAGCTTGTTCAACGCGAAGATGTTCCATTCTATACCTAAATACTTAATTATGAGACCATGGAGACAATACCATTGCATTCCCTGGCAGGCTCTTCTGATAGCTCACAACTTTAGACGGAAGCATATTTTCGACGGTCACATTGTTAACAACAACAAAGGTCAAGTCGTACTATGTATGAAGGGGTACATCCCAGGATGGTCAGATCTTACAACAGATTTCGCGGGTCGCATCAGGTCTTGCTACAACGAAAGGATACTGCAGTTAAGCCCTTACCCACGAGACCTTTAATGCATCTTCTCGACCTGCCCAAACTGGTGATTTTGGTCAATTTTTGCATGCTTCAAGTTCACAACCTCCGGTATCACAGTCCTCTAGTTCGAGACTTTATCAATACGTTTGTGAGGCCTTAAGCACTAAAACTGGATCGCAGCATAGCCTAGTAAGGGTCCAGATCAATTCGCAATTGTAGTATTCAAGCGAGAGCTAGAGGAGCATATCTTTGAGAAGTTTCTAAGAGGGTGTTTGGAGACAAAATCAGAGGAGACCTTGGGCAGAAGTATTTCAAGGTGAAATACTGGTAAGATCCTTCGTAATCCTAGTACGATCTTTCCTAACCCTAGTTTAGTCTTCTTAACCTTAGTTTAAGTTTGATGGGAATGAATTTTATAGCCTTCCTAACCCTAGTTTAAGTTTGATGGGAATGAATTTTCAAATTGGAAGCTTGTGGTAAAAAAATCTTTTCTAGAAAATGCATTGTGGAGCATTGTTAACCAATGTTGCAAAATCTCAACAAAATGATAGAGAAAAATAGATATGAATAAAGAATCTTGAATAAGAAAAATGAATCCTTGGTAAGTCCTTAACCTCCAATCTCAATACATGGCTTTTTGTTTTAGATAACCCAATATAATTATGGAAAAAGTTAGAGGTTGATTACAAAGATGTCTATTTTGCTGATGTGCTCCACATGGAAGAAAAAATTGAAGAAAAAATTTTGAATGTAGATCTTGCTGATTTTGATAAAGTAGCTAATTATTTGAATAGAGCCACATATTTGAATACTCAATTAGTGAAAATACAGGTTGATAAAAGAAGGAATCTCAAAGCCCCTAAACGAGAGTTTGATCTATTGTTGCCGCTCATCATTCTCAGCTATTCCTGTTGCTGCTTCAACTTCTGTTGCTATCGCAGTTTCACCTTCAATAAAACATACTGCTACTTGAGTTGTTTCTTCATTAGTAATAAACATTGTTCGGTTCAATCTACCACGGAATGATACACAAACAAACTCTCCTACATCCTATTTGTCTTCATCTTTATCATCCACATGTGCGTGAGCACAGTGGAATTTACCTTCAGCACTCTTCGCATGCTCTGCTCTTCTAATTCAATCCTCTTTAATTAACATCAGCACTCTCTACTTCTGTATATTCTGACTCAGCATCTTCAAGTTCTTTTGGTGTTGATATAGATGATGCAACAACCTCATCTTCTTCTGTATATGACATCCAAACCAAAACTTCATTTTCATGTTCCACCTCTGCTCAACAAATTTTTCAATATTTTCTTGGCATATCTGGGAAACAACATCAATGTTGCACACAACCTTCTCATTTATTCCTGCAACATCTTCTTGTTGGCTGCAATATTCATCTATACTTAACAAACATTGCATGAGTTGTTGCTCTTCTCCAGTTTCACCATTAACCTCCTCATCCACTCCTTTAAGTGTATATACATAGGGATCCGCTACATGCTTCACAATCTACAACTGCTACTTCCATATTTCGTGCTACCTCCTCAATAATAAAAAACTCGGCATGATGTTGAACAATATTGCTCCCCTTTACACCAAATTCTGTTTTCAAGCATTCCCACACCTCTTTGTAGTGGTAGCATCAACAATTACATCAAACATACAATCATCTAGGGCTTGTTGGATAAAATATAGTGCTGAGGCATTCATTGCCTCATAACCGGGTCATCGGAACCATTCAAAATAAAATGCAATAAACCTTTAGATTGAAGGAAAGATTTCATCTTAATATACCAAACATCAAATTTCTTACCATTGAGTGTGAGGGTGATGAAAAATCCATTACGTACCCATCATCTTTTACCTGTCATTTATCATCTTCATAGTTTCTAGGATCCTCTGCTATAGCTAGAACCTCCCCATATGTTTATGCAAAATACTCTTCCACAATTCTTATGTTTTGTTGGAGTCTTCTTTACAAACCCATATCACCTTCTGCACTTTTCTGCTCAACATCTTACACCTTAACCAGGTAGCTAACAACAACACTTCAGCTTCTTTAAGATTGAATCATACAAACTTTAGACAAGGGTCCTCTTCCACAATCACAATTGAAAAATTACCCAGATATTTTGCTTGCCTTCACAGGATATACACAAAAAAATGAGACTTCAAATAACACCACACGCTATGGCCAACTCAAAAATATCATCCATGACGAACGACCAACAGACCTACAAATTGTCTGTTACTTAAAGAGGAGACATGGGATCATAGTTTCTGCTGCACTAGGGACTATCTTCCCACAAACTAACCTAGAGACTTTTGCTCAGTAAACCAAACTTACTTAGTCGGCTAGAACACTTATCACTAGAATGAGAAAGAAAAAGTTACAGACTATTTTAGATCAAACCCTCCAACACTCAGATACCTGCAAGCCTTCCTTGCTCAGAACTTGGGCTATATCCTCACAGCTTACATGGGGTTGTTCTAGCTTTTCAATTGTTATAAACATAGCTAGAGGGTAAACATTCTCAACTAGTTATCTAGAGCGCAACTCGCTCAACACAACAAGGGATTACAATCCTAACACACATCAAAGAATATTTTTAACAGAGAATAGACTCTCACTTCAACCTAACCGATTGAATAAACCCAAACCCAAACTCAATGTGTTAGAGAAATATCAACACCAACAACAAGGATCTGTCTTTAGCTCTATTGGTTGGATTCTCCTCCATATATTAATGGTGGAATCTAGCTCGACACCATTATCTTGCTCTTTTATGTGAGGAACTTGCAGCAATTAAATGAAAAAATGCACGATATAGCATAACACAAAAGGAATTTATTGATCGCAGGCCACTTCAAGCGGGAAACGTCCTTTTATCAAGCTCAATACAAATAACTCGTGGATGCCTTCATTGGCCTCAACACATACTTATATACTAAGTCTAAGCTAAACAACTATTAATCCCCATGAATGTGGGATAATACAATATACTCATGGGACGACTTACAAAGCATATGCATCCAACAACAATATACTAACAATGTGGGATAATACGATATACTCATGGGATGACTTACAAAGCATATGCGTCCAACAACAATATACTTAAAAAAATAAAGAGAAGGGTTGACACAGTTTCCTAATATCCCCTCCCTCTTTGAAAAAGCTTTGTCCTCAAAGCTTTAGGTGTGGAAATTGTTGTTCAATCTAAAGAAGTGGTTCCCATGTAGCATCCTCTGGTTGCATTCCGTGCCATTGAATTAATACCTCTGTGGTAGATTAAGAGTGATGCTGATGAGTGCGCCTATTGAGGATGGCCTCTGGCTCCAAAACAATGGATCCTTCCTTAGCCAGTTCTGGTAAAACAGTTTGTGCTCCGATGTTGGTGCCAAGAAATTTCTTTAGACAAGAGACATGAAATACTGGATGAATGAGAGAAGAAGGAGGAAGTTCCAATTTATAAGTAGCATACATAATCTTCTAAAGAACCTTATATGGCCCATAGAACTTTGGAGCGAGCTTATGATGCCCTTTGAGTTTCAGGGAGGATTTCTTGTAAGACTGTAGATGAAGAAAAACCATATCACCTACTTGAAAAGTGCACTCAAAACGGTGTTGATCGGCTTGTTGTTTCATTCAATCTCTTGCCATGTGAAGATTGTCCTGCAAAATGTAAAGAATTTGATCGCGGGTTCGAAGAACTGTGTCAAATTCCTGAAATAGTGAATGGTTGGGGGAGTATGGAAGAAGCACTGGCGGTGTCTGACCATAGACTGCTTCATTGTTGATGTATATGTAACTTCAAAATGTATTTCATCTATGTATTTCATATATATTTATTGTACCCTTATTAGAGATGTGTTATTCCTCTATAAGGAAGTGTCGTCATGTGGATTGACAAGTGTCGCAAGTGTGTGTACTTGCCGATGGGTTATTAGACCACCATGTGTGGGGTCGGCCCTGAAATATATATTATATTGTGGATGTATCTAGATAGACAAGTCAGCCCCATAATGTAACTGGGCAAACAGGTTAGTATAACTAGAGATTGGGAGATCTCTACTTTGATCATTCCGAAAGTCACACTTCTCTCACTCAGAAAGTGGCGCACTAGTGAGGAGGAGGATCATCTACCACTAGGAGACTATCTCAAGTGTATTTTGGTTGAGCCATTGCTCTCTCTATCTTTGAGGAAGCTGTGGGGTTTTTGGGGTTTTTCACCTTAGGGTTTTCCCCACGGAAACTCTGTGTCTCTTGTCTCTCATGCTTTTGATTCTTATGATGATTGACATGCTTGTTATGATTGACATGCATTGATATACTGTACATGTTATTCTCTCAGTGAAGATCCTAGAGTATTGTGAATTAATGCTCAAAATTTAACATGGTATCAGAGCTAACCTTAGAAGAAGACATTTTGCAATGACGAAAACTTGAGCTTCTTGTTTATTGGGTTTCTCTCCACAGATTTTGGAAAAGCAGTATAGTAGATTGACTCTACTCATCAAGGAGAATCCATCTGTCGAATCAAAATTCAATTCTGAGCATTTTTAGATTTGGCCCTAAAAATTAGGTTTTCGACAAAAATAGGAATCTCTGAAATCTGAAGACGTAGTTGGAAGCTCCTTGCAAAAATAGAAGTTTAGAGCTTTGGATCGAGATTTTTGGCTGGGTAGATCTCTGGGAAACTCAAACCCTAATTCAGGGATCTCCCGAGTGAACCGAGGAGGACAAAAAGGCAAATCTGAAGGGTAAAGCTTTGCTGATCTCAAATTCTGAATACACCAAGCTGATCAGCTCATCAAGGTGCATCTTTCTATCGTTTTAGAAAGTTGAAATTCACATTTTTAATTTTTAGGGTTTTTTCCGACAAACCCTAATCCGAGACGAGATATAGTTTTCATCATTTCAAGTGGTAAGACCTAAATCTTTTCTATTTCCATTTGAGGTACTCTTTAAGATGTCTCACCACACCAAGCTTGAGGATAAGCTTGAAGGGGCTGATAACTTCCAAGCTTGGAAGTATAGGATTGGGTTAATCCTAGAAGAGAATGAGTTGGACTCATATATAAAAGAAGACATCCCTATCCCAGAGGATGAAGAGGCTAAAGTATTGCATAAGAAGAACTTGGTCAAGGCAAAGAGAATCATTGCTGATTCTATCAAAGACCATCTCATACCCCATGTGTCTTCTCTAAAGACACCCAAAGAGATGTTTGACTCTTTGACCAAGCTATTTGAAGGGAAGAACATAAATTGGAAGATGACCCTGCGGAACCAATTGAAAGGAGTAAAGTTTCAGAAGGGAGAAACCATTCAATCTTATTTTTCAAGGGTATCCCAGATCAAGGAACAACTAGAAGCAATGGATGAAATGGTGGAGAATGGTGAAGTTGTCATGACCACTCTGAATGGATTACCTAGGTCATGGGACTCCTTCATTCAAGGAATCTGTGCAAGAAAGAAGTTGATTTCCTTCAGTAGACTACGGGAAGAATGCTCATAAGAAGAAGCAAGGCTTGTGGCATGAAAAGAAAAGATGAGGAATGAAGATCAAGCTCTCACAGCTCACACCAAGAGAGAGCCATCTCACTCCAAGAAATATTCACATCACTTCAAAGAAAGAATAATATGCTTCACCTGTAATGAGAAAGGACATATTGCCATAAATTGTCCCAAGAACAAGAAGGACAACAACAACTTCAACAACAAGAAGAAGGGGAGCAAAAGAAGGTTTCATGCTCATGTTTCCGAGGATGATGAACCACCCAAGAAGGCTAGGGCAGAAAGTGATGATAGTAATGGTGACTCATCAAGTAAAGAAGAGTATGTTCTGATCTCTGCTCTCACAGGTACCATCTCCCATGGTTGTAATGATTGGTTAATTGACAGTGGGGCTTCCAAACACATGACTGGGTTTAAGGAATCTTTTGTGAACCTATCTGAACATGAATCATCCCAGAAGGTGAACTTGGGGATGATTATCAATACCCAATCAAAGGAAGTGGTGAAGCCTCCTACAACCTAGATTCTAGAAAATCTTTGAAGATGAAAGAAGTCCTTTATGTACCTGGGCTCAAGAAGAACTTACTCTCCATCTCTACATTAGATGCAAAAGGTATGAGGGTTGCATTTGTGGATGGCCAAGTCCTAATGTGGCCAAAGGGAAAGACCATAGATGATGCAGTAGTGATTGGAGAGCAAGAGGGAGGTTTGTATAAATTGAAGGGACAACCTGAACATGCCATGGTGCATGAATCCATGGAGCCAAGTGAACTTTGGCATAGAAGACTTGCTCATATTCATTATAGGGCACTTGCAATTGCAAGCAAGGCTGTGGAGGGTCTTCCTGAAATCAAGACCAAACATGAAGGTGTTTGCAAAGGATGTGCAAAAGGTAAGAACATTAAGAAGGCTTCTCCAAGCAGTGAAAGCAAGGCAAAGGATATCCTGGAAATCATCCACTCAAATGTATGTGGTCCTATGTCATCCAGTTTTCTAAGTGGGTATGTTTACTATGTCTCATTTATTGATGACTTCTCCAGGAAGACTTGGGTATACTTCTTGAAGAACAAAGATGAGGTGTTTGATAAGTTCAAGGAATTCAAAACCTTGATGGAGAATCAAACTGACAAGAAAATCAAAACATTCATATCCGACAATGGTGGAGAATTCACCTCAGGTGACTTCAAGAAGCTTTGTAGTGATTCAGGGATTAAGAGGGAGTTGACTGCTCCTTACAATCCACAATAGAATGGAGTTGCAGAAAGGAAGAACAGAACAATAATGGAAGCAGCAAGAGCAATGCTACATGACCAAGATCTACCTATGCATCTATGGGAAGAAGCAGCTAGAACAGCTGTATATGTGCAGAACAGAGCAACCCACAAGATATTGGACAACAAGACACCAGAAGAGGTCTTTTCTGGTAAGAAACCTCAAGTCAGCCATCTTAGAATATTTGGTTTTCCAGTATTCACTCATGTCCCAAAGGAAAAGAGGACCAAACTAGATCCTTCAGGAAAGAAGGGTATCTTTGTGGGTTACAGTGAAAGCTCGAAGGCTTACAGAAGATACTTTCCAGGGTTCAAGAAGATTGATGTCAGCAGGGATGTGACATTTGATGAAAACTCAACATTCGTCAAAACAAGGAAGGCACCTATTGAAGTTTATGAAGAACCTAAGGAAACTAGATTTCAAGACACTACCATGACTGAAGCAATTCCAGAAGTTGTTCGTGAGTTTGAAGATCCGCAAGAACCTGTAGATCCACCCCATGAGGATAACTCTCACAAGAGGAAACTTGCATGGGCTAGAGAGCTCATTCAAGATGCAGAAATATTTGGCATTCCAGAAGAAGAACACAGAGCAAAGAAGAGAACCAGATCACATACCAGCTATGTTGCTTTACTCTATGATATTATGAACAAAGAACCTTCTAGTTATGAAGAAGTAGCAGAAATGAAAGAATGGAAGGATGCCATCGTTGAGGAATACCAATCAATAATGAAGAATGATGTTTGGGATGTTGTCCCAAGACCTAAAGAGAAGTCTGTTGTGACTTCCAAATGGATCTACAAAATCAAGCATGCTGCAAATGGGAGTGTAGAGAAATACAAAGCAATATTTGTAGCTCGTGGCTTCTCTCAGAAAGAGGGAATAGATTATGAAGAAACCTTTGCACTTGTAGCCAGGTATATTTCCATCAGAATAGTACTTGCCCTGGCTGCAGCAATGAAATAGAAAATACACCAGATGGATGTCAAGACTGCTTTCTTGAATGGTGTAGTCGAAGAAGAAGTATATGTGGAACAACCACTCGGTTTTGAAATACATGACAGGGAGTCATATGTGTGTAGATTGAAGAAAGCCTTGTATGGATTGAAACAAGCTCCCAGAACTTGGTATGGTAGGATGGACAGTTTCCTATCTAGTTTGGGCTTTACCAAGAGTAAAGCAGATTCCAACCTTTACTACAAGGTTGAAGAAGGGAATCCTATGATTCTACTCCTGTATGTGGATGACTTATTTGTAACAGGAGATGACAGATTGATTGTAGATACTAAGAGGAAGCTTGCTGCTGAGTTCGATATGAAATATTTGGGAATGATGCATTATTTCCTAGGTATGGAGGTGTGGCAGAGTGCAGGTGGGATCTTCCTTGGTCAAGGGAAGTACACAATAGATATCCTGAAGAGATTCAAGATGATGGATTGCAAGGCCATGGCCACACCAATGGCATCGAATCTAAAGCTTCATCTGAGCCGGTTGATGCCTCTATGTATCGTCAGATGATTGGGTCCTTGATGTACCTGATGAACACGAGACCAGATATTTGCTTTGCTGTGAACACATTGAGCCAGTTCCTGACGGATCTGATGAGTGTTCACCTGGTTGTTGTAAAGCATGTTCTGAGGTACCTGAAGGGTACAGTGGATTTTGGGCTCAAGTATGAAGCGAATCAAAAGTTTAACCTGCAGGGTTATGTTGATTCAGATTGGGCTGGCGATGATGCAGATAGGAAGAGCACATCTGGATGCTGCTTCAGTATGGGATCAAGTGTGATCTCTTGGTTTAGCAGGAAGCAGTCCTGTGTGGCACTGAGTACAGCTGAG
Source organism: Larix kaempferi (assembly GCA_027924585.1). Lineage (NCBI taxonomy): Eukaryota > Viridiplantae > Streptophyta > Pinopsida > Pinales > Pinaceae > Larix > Larix kaempferi. The sequence continues at coordinate 10,641,527 of BSBM01000428.1, forward strand.
GCAGAGTATGTTGCAGCCTGTTCAGCTAGCTGTGAGGTAGTATGGCTACGGAAGCTACTGTCTGAGTTATTTGATCTCCCATTGGATGCTACTGGTATCTTCTGCGATAACTAGAGTTGTGTGAAGCTGTCTGAGAACCCATTGTTTCACGACAGGTTGAAGCACATAGAGATCAAATATCACTATATGTGGGATATGGTGCAGAGAGGAGCTGTGAAGCTCCTGTATGTTGCGACGGACGAGCAGATTGCAGATGTGCTGACAAAGCCACTAGCCAGGGTGAAGTTTGAGTACTTCAGGGAGAGGCTTGGTGTTCTTCAGATCGAGGACACTTCGAGGAAGAAGTGATGGACACATTTGCTAAAGCCATTCCAAGCATGATGGAAGGAGGATACTTCATATGGCTGTGGATGTAAGCACTTGATGATGAGCATCAGGATGATGTTCTGGTTTCTGCTTTGTATGATCAGTTGAATCATTTATATGTATATGTATGTATGCATCATGTTGGATGCTGGATATGATGAGTTGGATCATTTATATGTATGTACGCATCATGTTGGATGCTAGATATGATCAGTTGGATCATTTATATGTATGTATGATTCATGTTGGATGCTGGATATGATCGGTTGGATCATTTGTATGTATTTTGTATATGCATCATGTTGGATGCTTGAACCATGTATCTGTATATGTATCAGGTGGATACATTGTATGATCAGGTAGATCATGTATGTTGATATGTATCAGGTATGATCAGGTCGATCATGTATGTTGATGGATACATTGTGTGGATCATGTATCTATGTATCAGGTGGATACACTATGTATGATGATATGTATCAGGTAGATACTTGGTGTGCATCAGATGGATGCATTGTATGATCAAGGTGATCGTGGATGATGAGCTTCTCTAGATGACATGTAGCAGGATGTTGCAGTGATGATGATCAGGATGATCATGTACATCAGGATGATGTATGGTGAGTATCAGATGATACTTTGTGGCCGTGGATCAGGTTGTGTAGATGAGCATGTCTGGGAGATCCTATAGGTCGGAGTTTCGTACCCATAACAGCCTGGGATGCTCTTTCGAGACATTGCTCTGGGAGGACATGTAATTTGTGCCCTGGGAGATCTTTAGGTCGGAGTTGTGTACCCGTAACATCCTGAGATGCTCTTGCGAGGTTTTGTCCTATGGCATGTAATTTGCTCCTGGGAGATCTGGACAGGATGAAAAAGGCCTCAGATGCTTCAGCCGAGTTTTCCCATGACCACATGTAATTTTCTCCTGGGAGATCTGGACAGGATGAAAAAGGCCTCAGATGCTTCAGCCAGGTTTTGTGGTGGACCACATGTAATTTTCTCCTGGAAGATATAGATAGGATGAAAAAGGCCTCATATGCTTCAGCCAGGTTTTGTGGTGAGATCACATGTAATGTGCTCCTGGGAGATGTGACAGGTAGAGCTGTGTGCTCATAATAGCCTAGGATGCTTCAGCCAGGTTTTGTGATGGGTCACATGTAATGTGCTCCTGGGAGATACTACAAGTAGAGCTATGTGCTCGTAATAGCCTGGGATGCTGCAGCCAGGTTTTGTGACGCACGTAATAGGTCTTGAGGATTCCACAGTATGGCTAGTGATGATGAAGACCTGCAGGTGGTGGGCCTACATCTAGTATGAAAAAGGACTGGCTCTATAGAACTTGCTATGATGAGTAGAGTTAGAGATTGGTTGAGATAGCAGCAGCAGTGATGATGATGATGATGATGCATCGATGGTGATGATCCCGAGAAGAAGACTTGTCTAGCAGAACTGTGTCGAGAAATACCTTCCTAGTTAAGAGGGAGTGTTGATGTATATGTAACTTCGGAATGTATTTCATCTATGTATTTCATATATATTTATTGTACCCTTATTAGAGATGTGTTATTCCTCTATAAGGAAGTGTCGTCATGTGGATTGACAAGTGTCGCAAGTGTGTGTACTTGCCGATGGGTTATTAGACCACCATGTGTGGGGTCGGCCCTGAAATATATATTATATTGTGGATGTATCTAGATAGACAAGTCGACCCCATAGTGTAACTGGGCAAACAGGTTAGTATAAATAGAGATCGGGAGATCTCTATTTTGATCATTCGAAAAGTCACACTTCTCTCACTCAGAAAGTGGTGCACTAGTGAGGAGGAGGATCATCTGCTACTAGGAGACTATCTCAAGTGTATTTTGGTTGTACTTTGGTTGAGCCATTGCTCTCTCTATCTCTGAGGAAGTTGTGGGGTTTTTCACCTTAGGGTTTTCCCCACGGAAACTCTGTGTCTCTTGTCTCTCATGCTTTTGATTCTTGTGATGATTGACATGCTTGTTATGATTGATATGCATTGATATACGGCCTGATGTTGGGAGGAACACTTCCACGAAGGAGCTAAATACGATGGTCCTCTAATCTTGAAGGTGGAAATCCCATTGGTTCAACAAAGACACATACATATCTATCCAAAATTTGTTGTATATCCAAAGAAGTAGTGGAGACCGTCCATGGGTGCTTCTGAATGGAATGGAGCTGAGCGATGACACCATGTGAATTCTTCTTAAAAATAGTTTCCATGCGAGGTGAACTGATGATGCTGAGAGACCCTGGTTGTAAGCCAACCAATGTGTGTTTTTTCCCATTAACTGAAAATTGCATCTAAAGTTTAGCAAAATCCCATAAGATGGGGCCAAGTGTGCATAACCATTGAGCGCCCAAAACCACATCACATCTGCATAAGGGTAAGGCAAACATGTTGGAGCACAGGTTATACTATCCAATAGAGATATGCACATTGCAACACTTCCCTTTGCAAGTCAAGGTTCCCCCATTGGCAATCATGACTTCAAATTTGGAACAAGGATGGACAAAACATTCATCCTATTTGGAGATCTGAGGGTCAATGAAGTTATGAGTGCTACCAGAATCAATGAGTATTGTAAGCGGGATACTCTTGAAGTAACCCTTGACTTGCATTGTTTGTGCGGTGGTGACTCTGGATAAAGCATGGAGATATATCTATGGGTGGTCGTCTTGAGAAGGAGGGTCAACATGCGGCTTCTAAATGTCAACCTGATCATCTATTGTATCCGGAGCTTCTTCACCAATTTCAGTTGCAGGCGGCGGATCAGCATCCAAGAGATAGAGCTTTTGCTCAACACATCTATGTCCCCGAGTGAATTTCTCATCACAATTATAACAAATCCCTTTTTCTCTACATTCCCGCATCTCTACTTTAGATAAATGCTTGATAGTAGTTGCTCTAGGATCTGATGTGATGGAGGTCATCGGGAAACCATATTTATGAATGGAACAAAAGTGGAACCCCGAAAACTCATTTTGATTTTGATGTTTCTTATGCATCAAATATAATTAATAGGATACATACACAATATATTAAAAGAATGACCGCTGAAAAATCATGGAGTTGTAGGAAGGCACATATTGGTTATTTTAAAGTCTTTGGTTTAATTTCTTGAGCACATTCCCCATGAAAAGAGAAAAAAAATTAGAACCAAAAATTCATTATTAGTACTTGTTTGTGGGTTATAAGGAAGAATCAAAGGCTTATAGATTTTATGATTTGGTAATTAAACATGGTTTTGTGAGCATAGATGTAGATTTTGATGAGCTTTATCAACTCATAGCTTCACCTCATCACTTTCCAAGCAACAAATTCTTCCTCATTTCTAGATATATTGCAAGAAAATGGCACTATTATTAATGGTAATGAGATACAAACTAGTGTTACAGATTTGATAAGGAAGCATAATTATAATTCAAATGATAAATTGAATTATCTACATGAGTACATGAATACCAAGCTAATGACAATGACGATATTTTTTCCAAATGAATAATGAAGAGTATTAGTGAAACTTATGCATAATAACATAAGAGATATGGAAGTGCACTTCTATAAAATATATTACAAACCAAAGAACCAAACTGAGTTGAGGAAGCTAGAGGAAAGAAAGATTGGGGACAAACCATGAAATAAGAATATCATACACTAATGAAGAAAGTGTTAGGATAATTAATACTCCAACCTTGTCCACCTTAGTGTTATTAGTCTTTTCCTAGTACTAGATGATGTCTTTATCCCCCTAGTTGTGTGAATATGTCATCTAGAACCCCTTTTCCACTTGATGCACCCTGCATGCATGATTTTAGGACATCTAGAGTCAGTTCCCTACATTTAAGGAGATAACTCAGTGACCTGGTCCAGTCCACCTGAGTTCCTAACTCTAGTGGGGGGTTTGTGCTCCGATTTCCACTGAATGTGATATAATGCACCCTCTCTAGCATGATTGCATGAGATATTGCATGGAAAACTCACTAATGCGCCTTGCATGGTAAGTAATTGACACTAGCTTCAGTTCACTAAGTCTCAATTGATTATGGTAGCCTCAGAGCACTGTAGTGGTGATATTTCCTAGGATAGACTGATTGGGATTCGAATGCTCTCTGGATATTCAAATTTCCTCTATCGTGACATATATTTTGACTATACTAATTAATGAGTTATGACACACATTTGTGTGCACATCTTAGTTTCATTGCATGATTAATTTTATTGCTCAATTCACTACATTTTTCACTGTAATTCATATTTCTTCCTAATTAGTTCGCTGTGATATTTTCTCACGCTCAATTATGTCCTATGTTCAATAATTTCACATGGTATTAGAGCCCAATAGGGCTGGTTTATCTCTAATTTGAGAGTTTTTGGAGGATTTTGAGAAGTATTTAGTGTAGCAGTAATAGCAGTTTCAGTTTGTATTCGCTCCAGTAGTTACACATGTAGAATTCGAATGCTCCTTTGTCTCCAAGAATCCTCACACCCTTCAATTATCTTGATTGGAGAGATCATATGTAGATGGTATTGCACAACAAGAGTTTGTATATGATCACAATGGGTAAGGAGACCGAACCTCAGGAAATTGTTGAGAAAGAAAAGTACTTGGACATATTAGATGGGGCTTTTGATTTTATGTGTATTCACATCTCCATATATTTTCTCTTCCACCTTGATGGATTGGATACACCAAGAGAGGTTTCGTTGAACTTTGAAACTCTCTTTGGAAAGCAAGATGAGTTGAGAGGCCAAATTTTGGAGAATGAATTAATTTCTCTTCAACCCAGCATCTTCGAAACCATGCAACAGTTCTTTTAAAATTTCAAGTCATTAGTTATGTAGTACAAACAATGTGGAATTGAGAAGAAGGATGAGCAACTGGTGTTATCCATCCTAAGTAAGCTTGGTTATGAATTTTCAATATTTGTTTCTACCTTCTATTTAGGGAGATTGTCATTTCCCAATTGGAAAATGCCTTCTTTAGATTCATTCACTGAATCTCTCACCCAAGAACAAGAAAAACTGATTCAGATGGGCTCCTTGAAGGCCTCCAAAAATCAATCTCTTATGGTTGGGGAGTAAAAAAGTGTGAATGTTAAAGGGAAGTAGAAAGGTAAAGAAAATAATCAATTTGAATCCAAGCAGAAGGAGAAGTCTAATCCATGAGAAGGAGTCTCTAGCTCCAAGAAGGATAAGCAAAAGAGGTTTGAGAAAACCAAGTGTGTATACTGCAAGAAATGAAACCATCCAGAGAGATCTTGCATGAAGAATACCATAGATCAAATGGCCAAACTTCTTGGACATCACAACATTTCCCTCCTAGAAGGCGCAAGGGAGACTGATTCTAGAAGCAAGACATATGATCATGAGAGATGCCATGCACTGAAGGCTGGATTTTCCCAATCATAAGCCTTACTTATAGAGTCTAGAGCATCCAACCACATGGTTGACTCCAGAGAGTCATTCTCTTCTCTAGATCTCACTGATGGTCCTAGTATTCACATGGGAGATGATTCTCAAATCTCAGCTGAAGGGAAGGGAACAATACAACTTGAGCATGTAAATTTCAACAATGTTTTTTATGTGTCTTCTCTAGTAGAAAATTTTTTATCTGTTTATTAGATGGCACACACAGGTTCACCAAAGAATTTTTTTTTTGGACGTAACATAGTTGAGGTTGCAGAGATCTCATCTGGAAAACTGATAGCCAAAGGTGTTTCAAACCATGCCTCAAAGGCATATGAGTTCTCTTATTTTTTTCCATATTTGTATCAAATTGCTCTCTTGACTCATTCAAATGAGACTAGAAAACCTTGGCATGAAATATTCAGACATCTTAATTTCAAGTACTTGCAGCAGTTGCACAAGGAAGAGATGGTTGAAGGATTTCCCAACATAAAATTCTCTCAAGGAATCTACAAAGGTTGCTCGGTAGGGAAGTATTGAGAGAAAAAATATGATGTTGGGAAGGAAAATAGAGATTCATCGACACTTGATTTGATACACATTGATGTCTTAGGACCGATTCCCACAACTTCTATGAATGGATCTAGATACCTTCTGAACTTCATCGATAATTTCTCTAGGTTACATTGGATCTACTTTCTTAAGAAGAAGTATGAGGTATTTGAAACTTTCAAAATTTTCAAGGATTTAGTTGAGAACACTACTGGGAAGTAGATAAAAGCACTCAGATTAGATAATGGAGGGGATTACATCAAGAATGATTTGCAGTAGTTTTGTGCTTCTGAGGGAATCCAAATGCAAGACTCTATATCATACACACCACAACAAAATGGTGTAGTTGAGAGGAAGAATAGGTCATTGAAAGAGATACATATTTGCTTGAAGCAAGAGATATTCCACCATATTTGTGCCACATACATTCAGAATAGGGTACCCCACAAATCTATGGATGGGGTCACTCCATTCGAAGCCCTAAAGAGACACAAACCTGATGTCTCTCATCTGATGGTTTTTGGATCCAAGGCATGGGCCATAATCCCCTCTCACAAAATAAAATCTCTTCAACCCCAAAGTAACGAATGCATTCTTCTCGGATATGCAGAAGATGCAAAAGATTACAAGCTAATGGAGATTGCAACCAAAATATGCTTCATTGAAAGAAGTGTCAAGTTCGATGAAGATCCATTGCAATATCTATAGCCAGTTGAAGAACAAGGTATAACTGATTTTCCTACTCCATTTACTCCTAATGATGTTTTTTCAGATGATCCACATTCATATTCCGAAGATGAGGACCAAGATGAATCAAATTTTAATATTGAGTATGAATATCAAGCAGATATAGATCCATATCCAACACTTACTCCCAATCCAAAGCCTAAATGGGCTCAAAAATTCATTGAGGATACTGGGAACATAGATAGAGATCCATCTGACCATAGAATAACCAAATATCAGTACCAATATGCAAATCTTGCAATATGTCATATAGATCCACTTCTCCCTTAGAGGTGCTTCATGATGGTGGGGTCTTATCCATAGTACTTCAGAGAGGCTTTCCATGATCCAAGATGGCATACTACCACAAATGAAGAATATGAGTCATTTTAGAACAATGAGACATGGGATCTTGTCTCTCTTCCCCTAGGGAGAAAGCTAGTTAAATGCAAATGGATCTACAAAACAAAACTTGCTTCTGATGGATCTACAACCAAGTACAAAGCTCGGTTTGTTGAAAAGGGGTACTCACAAGTTCATAGTTTGGACTACAATGAGACATTCGCTCTTGTAGCAAGAATGGATTCAGTAAGACTTGTTTTGGCCATTGCATCTTCGAATCTATGGGAGGTACATCACATGGATGTAAAGAGTTCCTTCCTGCATGGTGACTGAGAAGAAGAGATCTATATGAAATAGCCTGAGGGGTAAAATGATGATCCATCCTTGGTATGTAGACTTAGGAGGTCATTGTATGGGATCAAGCAAGTCCCAAGGGCATGGTATGCCAAGATGGATTCTTTCTTACTATCACAGAAGTTCGAGAGATGCAAATCTGACTGTAATGTCTACATGTAGCAGAAGGGAGGTTGTCTATTATTGATTGTTTTGTATGTGGATGACTTGCTCATCTCTGGTGGTTCATATAATGGGTTGAAGAACATCAAGTCTGCTTTGAGTAAAGCATTCTCCATGGAAGATCCAGGGCTATAGAAACAGTTTATTGGCCTTGAAGTAACTCAAAATGCTTCAGGGATCATGATAATTTCATAGTCTAGGTATCCATATGACTTGCTCAAAACGTTCCACATGATTGATTACAAAGTTGCAAATTTTCCCTTCCTATCTAGCATCAAATTGGAATAAGATGGTTCTACTCCTTCCCTGAGAGTCTTTTTAATTTTTTATTATTATTGCTGCAACATTCTTAAATTCTCTATAACTCTTTTTGAATTATTTCATTATATCTTCTATTTTTTCTATCTCCTTATCCTTATATGGATATTTTCAACTACTTTGTGTGGCCTTAAAGACCATATTCAATGTCATTAACATTAATTATACAAGTAGCAACCAATCACAACTTCTTTACACTAATACTAGCAACCAATCACAACTTCTTTACACTAATACTAGGGCTCTTCTACATCAATGTGAAGACCTTTTAATTGAATTTGTTTCTAACCTAATACTCTCATCACCTTTTCTCTCATATAATTCTTATTCACCCTCAACTCATCTCTCTTTCTCATTACTAGATACTTACTTTCATCACCTTCTCTTTCATATTAAGTGTTACTCCTATGTATTATTAAGTTTTTTTATTAAAAACTTCCAATCCACCTTTAAAACCAATGAAATTGTTATTCATTCTTAACTCCTCTCTCTCTCCTATTAAGTTCTCTTATTAACAACTTCCTTCCACCTTTAAACTAAATTGTAAATTTACTTACATAAAATGCATCTTCATCATGCTAATTTCTTTCCAAATGGATGAATCAAAACCCTTCATTCATTCTCCTTTCCAAATGGATGAATCAAAACTCTTCATTCATTTTCCTTTGCCAAGGCCAGCCTAGCCCAACTCGTATTGTTAAAGTGCAAAATTCAACAACATATTTTTCTACATATTTTCTCTTCTACTTTGATCCCTTTAAACCTTCCATTCATATTTAAAAAATAATGTGAAGTCATACACTTACCTCGCAATTTAGCAACCAACTTGTTTCAAATGTTGTCATTTCACTTCCTCTTCTCCATGTATGGAAACGCAGATGTCCTCACAGTATAGCTTCTTCCCTGTTGGGGCCGTCTTCCGGCTATCATATCACTTACCACAGAATAGCAGCCTGGCTGATCTCAAAATGCACAACATATTAGTGACTCAAAGAAAAACTTAATAACAGACCTTTCATCATTTTTTGTCACTGTCGTACGATCTCAGTCCTCAAGTCATTAGTAATGGTCTGCACCTATCTTCAATATTCTCCTAACTGGTGGCCCACAACCATCTATAATACTCTCCCTACTGTCCTCTCATTCACTATCTAGGGCGTTCCTACCATTTAAACTCAATTCTCTCCGTAATGGGAACAACTATTTTGGTGTTAAATTTAGATGATCTTTTCCTTGCAGGAGAAGAAAAGCAGATTTCCAAATGCAAAGAGAGACTCTGCTAAATTTGAAATGAAATATCTAGGAATGATGCACTATTGCCTAGGATTAGAAGTTTGGTTTAAGTAACCAAACTAGATTTTTCTATCTCAAGGAAAATATGCAGTAGACATATTGAAAAGGTTTGGTATGATGAATTGCATGAGTGTGTCAACTCTTATGGTTGCAAATTTAAGGAAGTTACATGACTCAAGATCAGGAGAAGATTTGGTGAATCCCACCATGCACATGAAACTTGTTGGATCTTTAATGTATCTAAATGCAGTGAGCGCATTAAGCCAATTTATTGTTGAGCCAAGAGAACGACATTGGGTAGCAAGTAAGCATATTCTGAGATATCTTAGAGGTACCATAGCCTATGGGATAAATTTCAGGTCGAGTGGTGGTGTGATGCTGCATGGTTATGCAGATTCAGATTGGGTGAGAAGTCCAATAGACAAAAAGAGTACCTCTCGTTACTGCTTCAGTTTGGGATCAACCATGATCTCATGGTCCAGTCAGAATCAAGAATCTATTGCTCAAAGCATAGCCGAGGCTGAATATATTGTTGCAAGTAATGCAAGCAGAGAATCAATATGGCTCAAAAAACTCATTTCTGGGTTGTTTAATGAAAAGCTTGAAACTACGATTATCCAGTTTGATAATAAAAGCTGCATGAAGCTCACAGAAAATTAGGTATTTCATGACACATCAAAGCATATTGATCTAAAGTACCATTATATCAGAGATATGGTACAACGGTAGTAGATGATCAAGTAGCTGATATCGTGACAAAACCACTACAGTTGGTGAAGTTTGCTCACTTTATAGGAAAAATTGGAGTTGCAGAGAATGCCTCCATCTCTGAGAAAGAGAATGATCTAAAAGGAATCCTTCACAGTCTGAGGTCATACGTGACCACCCAAAGGGAGACTTGGAGATTAATCAGTTCTATGACTCACGGAAAAAGTCAAAGTGAATATAAAAAGCTTTGTGAGCCAAGACAAAAGTCAGAATAAAAGTGATAAGGTCTTTAAAAATCTTGTGAGATTATGACAATAGTCAAGGAAAAAGGACAAGCCTTGTGAGTCATGTCAAAATTCAAGAGAGGCATCCTTGTGAGCATTTAGCAAAAGTCAAGGTATCTAGCAAACGTTAGGAAGAACTTACAATTCATATAAAGCTAGAAACAAACAATCTTTCTTATATAAGATAATATCATTAATAATTTAATAACTTCCTTGCTAAGAGGGAGTGTTAAATTTATAGCTTTTATAGATCATCACTTCTGTTACTAGATGTCATCTCGAGGAGCTGGTGTGTGCTCTGTCAAAAAGACCTTTTTTGTGCCAAGTGGCATGTGTCCCTAAGGGGGTTGCTTAACCAAGTGACAGGTGTCATGTAGAGGGGGTTGCTTCACATGCTAAGTGACAGGTGTCATGTAGAGGGGGATGCTTCACATGCCAAGTTTCAAGTGTCATGTATAGGGGGCTACTTCACATGCCAAGTGACAAGTGTTATACTTTTAGGGGAATGCTTGGGGCAACACACCCAAACTATAAATAAGAGCCACCCCTCCCCATTATTTCACTCAATTTTTTCTTATCCTCTTGAAGTAGGTGTGAGGTCATTCTTTGTATCTCCTTGAAGCAGGTGTGTGAGGTTTTTCTTTCCATTGAAGAGTAATATGTGCAGCAGCTGTGAGGTATGTCTGTCCATTGCAGAGCAAAATGTGCAGCAGCAAGCAGAGCAGAATACTTGCAGCATACAAAGGATGTTGTGAGCAGAGTTCAAGGTTGTAATACAATTTTGGTGTAAGTTGTTACTTCTGATATTAAATTTTATCTTAGCATAGTCAAAGTGAAGTTTATGATGATGATGTAATCTGAACCTTATATCTTATATAAGAAAGGTTGTTTGGCTGGAGTTTTTCTCCCTTCTAAGGGTTTTCTCCATCATAAATATACTGTGTTTTATGTGGAATGAATTTCTGCATCTTATTTTTGACATGTATTGTTGCTTGAATTAAAAAATTGACACTTTCATCGCCTTCTCTTTCATATTATGTGTTCTCTGTATTATTAATTTTTCTTATTAAAATCTTCCTTTCCACCTTTAAAACCAATGAAATCGTTATTCACCCTTAACTCCTATCTCTTCCTATTAAGTTTTCTTATATCTTTTTTTCCACCTTGAAAACTAAATTATAAATAGACTTATATAAAATGCATCTTCATCATGCTGATTTCTTTCCAAATGAATGAATCAAAACCCTTCATTCTTTCTCCTTTCCAAATGGATGAATCAAAACCCTTCATTTATTTTCCTTTGTCAAGGCCAGTCCAGCCCAACCCCTATTGTTGAAGTACAAAATTCAACAACATATTTTCCTACATATTTTCTCTTCTACTTTGATCCCTTTAAACCTTCCATTCATATTTTAAAAAAAATGTAAAGTCATACACTTACCCGGCAATTTAGCAACCAACTTGTTTCAAATGTTGTCATTTCACTTCCTCTTCTCCATGTATGGAAACGCAGATGATGTCCTCACCATAGCTTCTTCCATGTTGGGGCCGTCTTCCGGCTATCATATCACTTACCATTCTCTTCTACTTTGATCCCTTTAAACCTTCCATTCATATTTAAAAAAAAATGTAAAGTCATACACTTACATGGCAATTTAGCAACCAACTTGTTTCAAATGTTGTCATTTCACTTCCTCTTCTCCATGTATGGAAACGCAGATGATGTCCTCACCATAGCTTCTTCCATGTTGGGGCCGTCTTCCGGCTATCATATCACTTACCACAGAATAGCAGCCTGCCTGATCTCAAAATGCACAACATACTAGTGAATCAAAGAAAAACTTAATAACAGACCTTTCATATTTTTTTGTCACTGTCGTACGATCTCAGTCCTCACAGTCATTAGTAATGGTTTGCACCTATCTTCAATATTCTCCTAACTGGTTGCCCACAGCCATCTATAATACTTTCCCTACTGTCCTCTCATTCACGATCTAGGGCGTTCCTACCATTTAAACTGAATTCTCTCCCCAATAAGAACAACTATTTGAATTCCTCATTGCATTCTAGGACGCAGACTTCAGATCTTTCTATGATCTGCTAAATTTCGCCTCCCTCCTCCTGCTGAAGCTAAACCGTCTTTTATATAGTCAGGCAACGGTCGTGAACTCTACTGTTTTCGGGGATCATAGTTGCAACGGTCGTGAACTCTACTGTTTTCGGGGATCAATTTTCAAGGTGCTCCTTTCTCATTTTATCTTCTTACCGTTTGAATAGACTAATAAATACAGTAAGTAAATACCTAATAGAACAATACAAAAATGTCTATCTAATTCTTACCGTTTGAATAGACTAATAAATAGTAAGTAAATACCTAACAGAACAATACAAAAATGTCGATCTAATTCTTACCGTTTGAATAGACTAATAAATACAGTAAGTAAATACCTAACAGAACAATACGAAAATATCGATCTATTAGCTTAGAGTAAGTATTGCCATCGGTAATACCTTAAGGGTATATTTTTTGGGAAGATAAGTATTCCGAATGCTGCGACTATTGGATCTCAAATTGCTTAAAATTCAATGGTTAATAAAACCCTTTATTTATACGACAAACCATTTTTTAGTATATCCATACATGCTGAGAAATAAAAACATTACCTACCGTTATTAAATTGTTATTACCTTGGCTAAGCGATCGTGCACTGCAGGTCGTTCGGATTGGATTGGATGGGATGCAGCAGAATCCGCCTTTTCCTGGGAGGCAGATGCTAACAGAGCGTTGGAATTACTCCGGATCCTCGTCTCTCCCCCCGCTTAATATGATGGATAAAATATTTTCATACAATAAGGACTATGCTATATATAGCAAGGCTCTTATCAAACCCTAGGAATGAACGCGTACTTTATATAACAAGCCCTAGAAATGAACGGGTTCATAGGAGGATAATTTCCTCGCTCGATATTTTCGTTGGATGGTAATCTCACGAATATGATGTGATGAAGAACTTTGGCTTTTCAAAATAGGGAAAATAATTTAAGGCAATCTTCTTAATTAAAAATGGTAAAGGCTTGATATGGGTATTATTAAGGGCGGACAATATTAAATTTGAATTAGTGGATTTTTTAAAGGGTTTTAACCCATCTCAAAAGTGTAAAAATTCTCTTTCAAAAGATTTAAAAATTTAAATTTTATTATACTAATTAAGTAGAAGGAAATAGTAGATATAAATCTTTTAAAAGAAGGGTAGATTTTTAAATAACATGCTAATATCTATTTGTTGGATACACCATCATAGATCCAAATCCTAAGCTCTATCAAGCATCGAGAGGGATCAAATCTCTCAAGGTGCAAACCTCTCCTTGAAAAGCTCCTTGAGTGCAATACCTGAGAAGAGGTTTGCACCTCGGGAGATTTGATCCCTCTCGCCGCATGATAGAGCTTAGGATTTGCATCTAGGCTGGTTCCAGTCGTGGGCGGTGACACAAAACTAGAGTTTGATCAGCATTGTAAGGAACAGGTTAAGTTGAAAACATAAATAGAATTATGAGGATTATCATAATGTAAGTAATAAGTATGAGTAAATTATTAAACTCGAAAATAGAGACAATAATTTTGTAAGGATTAAAGAAATGAAAATATGGTTCACATCATGATCATTCTCAATCTATCTTCTTCATCTTTTCTTATCTTCACACTTGGTAGTTTTGACATCTTCTCATATCAATCATATGAGAATGGAGGTTGAAATCGTAGACCTGCCAAATCTTTAACTCAAGATATTGCTGTAAATGTCATACCCTGCCTCTCTTGCTTTCCAATATTAATAGTAGCTTTCTGCAATGTCAATCCTTGTGACTTATGGATTGTTAAACCCCAAGCGAGTTTCAATGGAAGTTGTTTTTTATTACCTCTTTTGATAGATGTAATAGGAACAAATAGAGGAAACGATTCATCCCATGGTACCTCCACATAATTATCAAATTTGATTAAAACATACATGGTTGGTTTTGGAGGCGAATTTCCGGGGTTATATACAATTTGTTGTATAACTCCAAGAGCACCATTGATGAGTCCTGCATCAGTCCAGAGGTTTGATGTGAGCATTACCCTTGCTCCTATGGCTATAAGTAATTCAAGTTCCAACCCTTCTTCATCTCCTTCCATAGAATAGTTGCTTCTTACAGATGTAGCAATATTGGTCACAATGGGATAGTTTAGGCTTCTTATTAAACGCTTGTTATGATATTTTACATCATCATTTGTCGCAAACAAATGTATCGCCTTATATGAGGAATTTTTCATTGTAGCATGTAAGGAAGTATCTATACGAGTCATCAGTAATTTCCAATCCTCTATTGTTTGAATTGCATATCTAATATTCATTAACCAATTACAAAAATATATTTGTTCATTGCTTTGTCCATTCTATTGAAACACAGTATTGAGGGTCACAACTATTGTGAATGTGTTCCACAATTATTTTGCAATACCTTCCACTGCATATACAAGCTTATCCATGACAGGTGGAAATTGTCCCAAATCACCGACCAATATAATTGATCTTCCACCAAAAGGTATATTAGCATTTTCTGGGAAGGCTTGGCGAAGTCTTGAATCTATTCTGATTAATAGATTTTTTCCAATAAAACTCATTCCGTCGATCAAAATATATTAACATTCCTCAAATATTCTTGTAAGTTAATTAAACTCAGTCCTCATAAATGATCAATTTCTTTGATCGGTATATGAAGTGCAGAATGAATTGTTCTTGCAGATATGTTGAAAGATGCCACCCTTGTAGGAGCTAGAAGAAGTAATGGACTTTTCCCTTGATGTGAGAGATTTTCAAGTGCATTTTTAATGACTCCAATCAAATATGACTTTTTGGTACCTGCAGTTCCTTGGATTATCATGTGTAGTGGATCAACACCCGTTCTATAATGTTCAAGGATAACATCGTATCCTATTCTTTGCTTTTTCCCTAAAATATCAATTGAGTAAGACTTTGCATGTTGATTAGTAGAAATCTTTTTCAATTTTCGCATATCATAGATGAAATGAATTGCACGACTAGAGGTCTATTCATCTACAAAAGGAGTGTTCGAGTCATTCATACGATTAAGATCCCTAGTTCCAAGCATCTCAAACTCATTATAATTTATAAATTGATTTTTATATAATCCACATATGATCTCCCATTCATGTTGTCTGGAATCTCTTTGTGGATTTGGATGTTCTTCTTCTTCGTCAGATTCAACTCGAGCATCTATAGGTACAGGTTTGCGATCAACATGCCAAGGTATATATTGCAAATTTTGCCAATTCTGTACTATTTCATCCTATGTGTGGCCTATATCTTTTCGAAAGTCACGAAATGTCTTGTACAAAACCAACTCAGACCAACAGAATTCAACAAACTTCTCATCTTCCGATCAGGAATAGAGTTAAATCTAGGAAACACACGTACAATAGATGCATTACTTCGTGGTAACCATTTTCCCCTCTGTCGACTATAATATCCTTGGGAAGATTCGACCAAGATACTAACTCTAACTTCAGATTTTTTTAATAATGTTTACTGGTTAAATTTTTTAATAATTCTTTTAAACCAAGTAGGAGGTTAGTGATGGGGATGGAGACTGAATCTGAGTATGGTGGGATGAACTTTCATTTCTGGAATTTTTATGGGGAAATGTACAGCAGCAAATAATAACATCAGAGGGAGAGTCCTAAGCACAAAGCACTGGGGCCATTTATGTTTCGGACATCAGCTACCCGCTGAAGCCTATCGCAAAGCTTCATGGGCGCACCATCATATGCTTACTAGACTGGGTGGGTACAAAAATGAGTTATGATAGTAGAATAGGTTCAATGGACACAATGAGCAACATTCAAAAGGATTTGGGAAGAGTAGGAGTGGTTTGGAAGTTTTAGGTCCTGCTGGGACGACAGAGCTAGTCAAAATGCAATCTTTACAAATAGGGGTTAAATCCTCCCAAATTATTTAAGTAGGGACTGATATATCTAATATGATGTGTTATTGACCTCCTACAACTTACATAAAGTAAATCTGATATTTAGAACAAATTTGGCAATCATTCTTGCAAAACTAGTCAATTAACAATGCTCAATGAGCTAGTCTTCCAATCTGAGTTAATAAATGACTTGATTTAATTAAATGTTCTGTTCTGAAATATGTTGATGTATATCTAACTTTGAAATGTATTTCACCTATGTATTTCATTTATGTATATTGTACTCCTATAGAGATGTGTTATTCCTCTATAAGGAAGTGTCGTCATTTGTATTGACAAGTGTCGCAACTGTCGTAACTTGCCGATGGGTTATTAGACCACCATGTGTGGGTTAGGACCTGATTAAGTTAACCATGGGTTATTATTCTAAGCTAGACAAGTCAGCCCCATAAGTTTATTGCGCAGTCAGGACAAGTATAAATAGAGATCAAGAGATCTCTATTTTGATCATCTCATTATCTCACTCTACATCACTCGGAAAGTGACACACATGTGAGGAGGAGGATTAGCTGCTAGGAGGAGTCTATCTCTATGTACTTGGTTTTTACTTTGGTTGTATCATTTCTCTATCTATCTCTGAGGAAGTTGTGGGGTTTTTCACCTTAGGGTTTTCCCCACGGAAACTCTGTGTGCTTATTGTCTCTTATGTTTGCATCTTGTGATGATTGATATCCTTGATATGATTGATATGCATTGATATACTATACATGTTATTCTCTCAGTAAAGATCCTAGATTATTTTGAATTAATGCTAAAAAATTAACATGGTTACAGAGCTAACCTGAGAAGAAGACACTGTGTAGTTGCGGAAGCTAGGGCTTCTTGTTTTTGGGGTTCTCTCCACAAATTTTCAAAAATAAATATGATAGATTGACTATCCTCAGCAAGGTGAATCTTTCTGTCCAATCAGAATTCAATTCTAAGCACTTTCAGTTTTGGCCCTAAAAATTATGGTTTCCACAAAAATAGGAATTTCTGAAATATGAAGACATAGCTGAAAGCTCCTTGAAAACATCAAAGTTTAGAGCTTTGGATCGATATTTTTGGCTGGGTAAAACTCTAGGAAACTCAAACCCTAATTCAGGGTCCTCCGAGTAAATCTAGGAAGACTAAAAGGCATTTATGAAGGGTGAAACTTTGCAGAATGCAAATTCTGAATACACCAAGCTGATCATCTCATCAAGGCACATCTTTCTATCCTTTCATAAAGTTGAAATTCACATTTTGAATTTTTAGGGTTTCTCTGTCAAACCCTAATTGAGCTCCAGATCCGGATTTTTGCAAATCAAGTGGTAAGACCTAAATCTTTTCTATTTCCATTTGAAGTACTCTTTAAAATGTCTCACCACACCAAGCTTGAGGACAAGCTTGAAGGGGCTGATAACTTCCGAGCATGGAAGTATATGATTGGATTAATCCTGGAAGAAAATTAATTGGATACTTACATAAGTGAAGAGGTCCCTATCCCAGAGGGAGAAGAGGCTAAGGAATTACATAAGAAGAACTTGGTCAAGGCAAAGAGGATCATTGCTGATTCTATCAAAGACCATATCATACCACATGTGTCATCTCTAAAGACACCCAAGGAGATGTTTGATTCCTTGACCAAGCTATTTGAAGGGAAGAACATAAATCGGAAGATGACTCTGCAGAATCAATTGAAAGGGGTCAAGCTATTGAATGGAGAGACCATTCAATCTTATTTCTCCAAGGTCTCTCAGATCAAGGAACAACTCGAAGCTGTGGATGAAGTAGTGGACAATGGTGAAGTTGTTATGACCACTCTGAATGGCCTACCTAGGTCATGGGATTCCTTTATTCAAGGAATCTGTGCAAGAAAGAAATTGATCTCCTTCAGTAGACTGTGGGAGGAGTGTTCACAAGAAGAGGCTAGGCTTGTAGCCCGAGAAGAAAAAATGGGAAATGAAGACCAAGATCTTGCAGCTCACACCAAAAGAAGCAAGCCTAAGAGAGAGCCATCTCATAACAAAATATCTTCACACCATCATTACCATAAAGATAAGAAAGATCTCATGTGCTTCACATGAAATGAGAAGGGACACTTTGCTGAAGATTGTCCCAAGAAGAAGAAAGACAACAACTACAACTTCAACAACAACAAGAAGAAAAATAAAAGAAGATATCATGCTCATGCTGCTGAGGATGATGAACCTCCCAAGAAGAAGGCTAGAGCAGAAAGTGATGAGGATGACTCATCAAGTGAAGATGAATATGTTCTAATCTCTACTCTCATAGGTACTATCTCTCATGCTTGTAATGATTGGATTATTGACAGTGGGGCTTCAAAGCACATGACTGGGTTCAAAAAATCCTTTTCTAATCTATCTGAGCATGAGTCACCCCATAAGGTGAAACTTGGGGATGACTACCAATATCCTACCAAAGGAAGTGGTGAAGCCTCCTTCAACCTAGACTCTAGAAAGTCCTTGAAGATGAAAGATGTATTATTTGTACCTAGGCTCAAGAAGAACCTACTCTCCATATCTGCATTGGATGCAAAAGGCATGAGGGTTGCATTTGTAGATGGCCAAGTACTCATGTGGTCAAAAGGTAAGACCATAGATGATGCAGTTGTGATTGGAGAGCAAGAGGGAGGATTGTACAAATTGAAGGGACAACCTGAACATGCCATGGTACATGAATCCATGGAGCCAAGTGAACTTTGGCATAGAAGACTTGCACATGTGCACTACAAAGCACTACCAATTGCAAGTACAGCCGTAGAAGGTCTTCCTAAAATCAAGACAAAGAATGAAGGTGTTTGCAAAGGATGTGAAAAAGGAAAGAACATAAAGAAGGCATTTCCAAGCAGTGAAAGCAAAGCAAAAGGAATCTTGGAAATCATCAACTCTGATGTATGCAGTCCGATGTCATCCAGTTCTCTGAGTGGGTATGTTTACTATGTCTCTTTCATTGATGATTTCTCTAGAAAAACTTGGATTTACTTCTTGAAGAACAAAGATGAAGTATTTGATAAGTTCAAGGAATTCAAAGCATTGATGTAAAATCAAACTGATAAAAAGATCAATACATTCAGATCCGAAAATGGTGAAGAATTCACTTCAGGTGATTTCAAGAAACTATGCAGTGATTCAAGTATTAAGAGGGAGTTGACTGCTCCCTACAATCCACAACAGAATGGAGTTGCAGAAAGAAAAAATAGAACAATCATGGAAGTAGCATGGGCAATGCTGCATGACCAGGATCTGCCTATGCATATATGGGAAGAAGCAGCTAGGACAGTTGTATATGTGCAAAACAAAACACCCCACAAGATATTGGACAACAAGACACTAGAAGAGGTCTTCTCTGGTAAGAAACCTGAAGTCAGCCATCTTAGAATATTTGGTTGTCCAGTATACACTCATGTCCCAAAGGAAAAGAGGACTAAGCTAGATCCTTCAGGAAAAAAGGGTATCTTTGTGGGTTACAGTGAAAGCTCGAAGGCTTATAGAATATACTTTCTGGGGTTCAAGAAGATTGATGTCAGTAGGGATGTAACATTTGATGAAAATTCAACATTCATCAAATCATGGAAGACACCTGTTGAAAATCATGAAGAACCAAAGGAAACCAGATTTCAAGACACTACTATGACTGAAGTAATTCCAGATGTTGATTGTGAAATTGAAGATCCGCAAGAACCTGTAGATCCACCTCATGAGAAGGAATCTCACAAGAGGAAACCTGCATGGTCTAGAGAGCTCATTCAAGATGTAGAAAGGTATGGCATTCCAGAAGAACACAGAGCAAAGAAGAGAACTAGATCACATACCAGCTATGTGCTTTACTCTGTGATATTATGAACAAAGAACCTTCCAGTTATGAAGAGGCAGCGGAAAAGAAAGAATGGAAGGATGCCATGGTCGAGGAATATCAGTCAATCATGAAGAATGATGTTTGGGATGTGGTCCCAATACCTGAAGGGAAGTCTGTTGTGACTTCCAAATGGATCTACAAGATTAAGCATGCTGCAAATGGCAGCATAGAGAAATACAAAGCGAGATTTGTAGCTCGTAGCTTCTCACAGAAAGAAGGAATCGACTATGAAGAAACTTTTGCTCCTGTAGCCAGATACACTTCCATTAGATCAGTACTTGCTCTGGCTGCATTGATGAAATGGAAGATACACCAGATGGATGTCAAGATTGCTTTCTTGAATGGTGTAGTTGAGGAGGAAGTGTATGTGGAGCAGCCACTTGGTTTTGAGACACATGACAAGAATTCATATGTGTGCAGGTTGAAGAAAGCCTTATATGGCTTGAAGAGAGCTCCTAGGACTTTGTATAGTAGGATGGATAGTTTCCTATCTAGTTTGGGCTTTACCAAGAGTAAAGCGGATTCCAACCTTTACTACAAGGTTGAGGAAGGCAATCCTATGATACTACTTTTGTATGTGGATGACTTGTTTGTTACAGGTAATGATAGTTTGATTGTTGATACCAAGAGGAAGCTTGATGCCGAGTTCGAGATGAAGGACTTGGGGATGATGCACTATTTTCTAGGCATGGAGGTGTGGCAGAGTGCATATGGGATCTTCCTTGGACAAGGGAAGTATGCAGTAGATATCCTGAAGAGGTTCGAGATGATGGACTACAAGGCCATAGCTACACCTATGGCATCGAACCTGAAGCTTCTATGCGATGCTTCATCTGATCCAATTGATGTCACTATGTATCGTCAGATGATTGGGTCCTTGATGTACCTGACGAACACGAGACTAGATATCTGCTTTGCAGTGAACACATTGAGCTGGTTCCTGACAGATCCTATAGGTGTTCACCTGGTTGCTGTAAAGCATGTTTTGATGTACCTGAAGGGTACAATTGACTATGGGCTCAAGTATGATGCGAATCAAAAGTTTAACCTGCAGGGCTATGTTGATTCAGATTGGGTAGGTAGTGCTGCAGATAGGAAGAGCACTTCTGGGTGCTACTTCAGTATGGGATCAGGTGTGATCTCTTGGTTTAGCAGGAAGCAGTCCTGCGTAGCACTGAGTACAGCTGAAGCAGAGTATGTTATAGCTTGTTCGGCTAGTTGTGAGGCAGCATGGCTGAGGAAGCTATTGTCTGAGTTATTTGATCTACTGTTGGAGGCTACTAGTATCTTCTGTGATAACCAGAGTTGTGTGAAGCTGTCTGAGAACTCGGTGTTCCACGACAGGTTGAAAGACATTGAGATCAAATATCACTATATCAGGGATATGGTGCAGAGAGGAGTAGTGAAGCTCCTGTATGTTGCGACGGATGAGCAGATTGTAGATGTACTGACGAAACCACTAGCCAGACTGAAGTTTGATTACTTCAGAGAGAGGATTGGTGTTCTTCAGATTGACGACGCTTCGAGGAAGAAGTGATGGACACATTTGTTGAAGCCATTCCAAGCATGGTGAGAGGAGGATCCTTCCATGGCTATGGATGTAAGCGCTGGATGATGAGCATCAGGACAATGCTCTAGTTACTGCTCTATATATGCATCATGTTGGATGCTGGATATGATTAGTTGGATCATTTATATGTATGTATGCATCATGTTGGATGCTGGATATGATTAGTTGGATCATTTATATGTATGTATGCATCAAGTTGGATGCTGAATATGATTAGTTGGATCATGTGTATGTATCTGTAGATGTATCAGGTGGATACATTGTATGATCAGGTAGATCATGTATGTTGATATATCAGGTATGATCAGGTGGATCATGTATTTGTATATGTATCAGGTGGATACATTGTATGATCAGGTAGATCATGTATGATGATATGTATCAGGCAGATACTGTGTATGCATCAGGTGGATGCATTGTATGATCAGGATGATCATGGATGATGAGATTCAGGATGTTGCTCCAGATGACATGCATTAGGACGATGCAGTGATGATGATCAGGATGATCGTGTGTACATCAGGATGATGTATGGTGAGTATCAGTTTGATGCTCTGTGGCCATGGACAGGTTGTGCAAATAAGCATATAATAGCGCCTTGGGAGGTTTGCATATTCTCTTGCTAGGTTTTGCTGCTGGCATATAATAGCTCCCTGGGAGATCTGGAAAATTCTCTTTCGAGGTTTTGCTTTGGGAGGACATATAATAGCACCCTAGGAGGTTTGCAGATTCTCTTGCTCGGTTTTTCTGCTGGCATATAATAGCTCCCTGGGAGATCTGGCGAACGCTCTTTCGAGGTTTTGTCCTATGGCATATAATAGCGCCCTAGGAGATCCAATAGGTTGGGATGTGTTCCTGTAATAAGTCTTGGGATGCTCTTTCAAGGTTTTTCCATGACCACAGGTAATATCTCCCTGGGAGATCCGATAGGTTGGGATGTGTTCCTGTAATAAGTCCTGGGATGCTCTTGCGAGATTTTGTGGTGACCACATATAATAGCGCCCTGGGAGATCCGATAGGTTGAGCTGTGTGCTCGTAATCAGTCCTAGGATTCTCTTTCGAGGTTTTGTGGTGGGGTCACATGTAATAGCTTCCTGGGAGATCCGATAGGTTGGGATGTGTGCCCATAATCAGTCCTGGGATGCTCTTGCAAGGTTTTATGATGCATGTAATAAGTCCTGAGGATTCCACAGTATGGCCAGTGATGATGAAGACCTGCAGGTGGTGGGACTACATCAAGTATGAAAAAGGACTAGCTCTGTAGAACTTCCTATGACGAGTAGATTCAGAGATTGATTGAGATAGCAGTAGTAGTGATGATGACGATGATTTGAGGACGATGATTCGCTGATGATGATCCATAGAATAAGACTTGTGCTAGCAGATCTATGTCGAGAAATACCTTCCTAGTTAAGAGGGAGTGTTGATGTATATGTAACTTCAGAATGTATTTCACCTATGTATTTCATTTATGTATATTGTACTCCTATAGAGATGTGTTATTCCTCTATAAGGAAGTGTCATCATTTGCATTGACAAGTGTTGCAAGTGTCATAACTTGCCGATAGGTTATTAGACCACCATGTGTGGGGTCGACCCTGATTAAGCTAACCATGGATTATTATGCTAAGCTAGACAAGTTGGCCCTATAAGTTTATTGGGCAGTTAGGAAAAGTATAAATAGAGATCGGGAGATCTCTATTTTGATCATTTCATTATCTCACTCTACATCACACGAAAAGTGGCGCACATGTGAGGAGGAGGATCAGCTGCTAGGAGAAGACTATCTCTGTGTACTTGGGTTGTATCATTGCTCTATCTATCTCTGAGGACGTTGTGCGGTTTTTCACCTTAGGGTTTTCCCCACGGAAACTCTGTGTGTCTTTTGTCTCTTATGTTTGCATCTTGTGTTGATTGGTATGCTTGCTATGATTGATATGCATTGATATACTGTACATGTTATTCTCTCAGTAAAGATCCTAGATTATTTTGAATTAATGCTAAAAAATTAACAAAATATTAATATGCTCTGATATAATGTAATTAACAGTAGCAAGTCAAATTATTACTCACTGAACCAATTTTGTACTCTTTAATTAGCTCCTCATCAGTACAATGTCTTGCAGACTAGAAAACCCCCTCTTAGGGCCATATAATGATTGGAAGAATAAATGTATTGGCTAAATCTCTGTTCTGAAAGTGTACTCTGGTCTTCAACAGGTCTGAAAAAATGTATGGAATTTTACTGGGCTTCATGAGCTTCAATGGGCGCATTCACTTAACTGGAACTACACACGTGCACTCATTAACACATGAAATCTTGGCTCCGGTGAAAATGGTTGTATCTTGGTCATCTGAACACCTTTTTCGATAAGAAAAAAAGTGTTTCCTACTAGAAACCACCCTATGAACGCAATGGAATAGGTCTCAAAGCCCAAAAATTACCAAAATTGCTGAACCCAAAATTGCTGAACCCAAAACCTGCATTTCGGCCCTTCAATGTTGTCTCCTCTGAATGTACCCTGTACGATGATGAATCCTTGTAATCTTGGATTCTTCTTAGTATTGGATTATATGGACCTGCATATCAGATCTCCATGGCTGAAAATCCTGAGAGAATATTAGAGAAGAGAAGTAGAATAGAAGAATGGGGCACATCACCCATTAATTAGCTCGGGCACATCACCAAACCTTGAGAAGCTAAAATGCTTCACTCATAAACTCACAATGACAATAGTTGTGAAATGGGGTTGGTTGGCTTCTTTTATAAACTTCATGATGACCTATTGAGCATGTTGAAGAGCTTGGTGACCTGTGAGAATAGGTCACCCATGAGTAGACATACTTTCCTTTGTTTTTCCTTACAAGCTTTTCTCCTTTAGAAACTGCACCCCCCTTTGTCTCCATATGTTTCCTGCTTTGTAAAAGTTGCTTGATTTGTAAACTGGACTCCTTTTTGGAAACTGTGCCCTCCTTTTTCTTTTTCTAGTTATTTCCATTTTCTTGCTTTTAGAAACTCTTACACCTTTCCTTCTTTTGTTCTTTTCCTAAATCCACAAATTGATTTAGCCATATTTCTAGTCCATTCACCAACCACTTGGCACATTTATTAGCAATAATCATTTAAATAAAATAGTACAACTCAGAAATAATTTAACTTAGCAATTAATTAATTATCCAGTAATTAATTAATTATTATGGTGCAATGCCTCCAAAAATATCTCCATTAATTTAATGATAACTCCATTACTTTCTTAGATCCTTAGCTTTGGCATTAATATCTTTCGGGTGCCCACCTCATCCATTTAATACCCAAATACAACCTTAGGCATCTTCCATAAGATATTTTCCATACTTGCTCATCAATTAAATAATTATTGCCTAGGTGACTTAGGGAAAAATTACCCCATGGACCATAGCAAAAATATAGGGATATGACAGTCCTCCCTTCCCAAGATTACTTGTCCTCAAGCAATGTTAGGATTCCACCAAGCTTCTGCTGCACCACTCTGATTTTATTTGTCCCCATCCACTTAACAATCTGAAAATTAAACTTGGGGCCTTCATAAATATCTAAATAAAATATAAGATGACTATGAAGAATAAACTGCACTGTAAACTCTAACTGCAATAAATCATGAACAAAAATCTTAACCCTGTTAAGATAACTGAGTATAATTTCTGGATCCCACTGCTTCCTTTGCAAGGACCCAAACTTTTATGCCACCTCTAGGAAGTTGTCACTCCAAGGAATTCCTGGATCCCATTGTCCCTGATGAATACCATCCATCATCATTGTTACTTGTGACCACTTGTCACTCTAGAGTATGCTAAGATCCAACCACCTTGCTGGAAGTGTGCTACTCCCAATGCAATACTGATTAGCTATGAGACTTCCCCACCAAACATAGAAATTATTGAGAGAATGAAAATCAGAGTGCATCTCTTGTGCATGTGTATTGGAGACATCTAATGGCTTCAAAATTCAAGAGAATGTCAGTTACAACAAAAAATTTATTGCAGAAACAAGAGAACCTTTTACCTTCCAAGGTATTCATTGCAATGATGCCTCTACCCATCCAACCAATGGATGGATAAACACTTTTATTGCTGAATCATATGGAATGTAATCAGCCATATGTATTTCCTCCTCATGCAAAGAGATCTCGTGATCTCTATGGAACTCCACAGGTGCTCCCCTCTTCGTCCAATGGCTCAACTCTCTACCATTGATCCAAGGGTGCAAAACTCCATCAATTGACCCACACATTGAAGGTAAGTGTAGATCGGATGCCTCTTGGTCAAAAGTGAATGCACACATATGCATGGGCTGCCTCAACTACTGTGGGTTAAGGAACATGTCATAGTTATCCCTTTTAAATCCTCCTGCTCATCATGTGACACCAAGAGGAAGAATTTTTTTACCCAATATTCATTCCCAAAAATTGTGTCTGAATTTGAAGTGGGGAATCAAGAATGGTGAGCCATGCTTCTGACCATTTCATCCACTGAAGTTGTGGATGTATCCTCTCCATTGATGGCTGATCCATCTATGGTTTACTCATCTGGCTCTTCCTTGGAAGAGTGTATTTCTTTAATGAACCTCTCAAGTTCATTCTGGAAAAGGTCATGCGCTTGTTTTTAATCAACTCTATCTGCACATTCCTCAAGCACATACCAAACAGACTGTTCCTCATGATCCATCAAATCATGAGGTTCCTCCCTTGGAACATGAAATAATTCAGCCATGTTATTGTGACTTTGTGAAAGATGGGAGGTAAAAATGATTATGGCAGCTTCTCATTAAGCTGCTCAATCTGATTCTCAGATTCTTGACAAGCACCATGAGTACCAATCAGAGAATCTTGGGTGGTTTCCAACATATGAGTGAGCTTGATGATCTCCCCATCATTCCTTATTGAAACATTATAGTACACATTCACAAGCTCCAGCAAGTGATTTCTATCATAAAACAACTGAGAGAAATTTCCTTTTAGGCTTCCTACTGCTTCCCACATGTGCACAAAATTTTCAACAGAGGGTTTCTCCTCCATTGATGCAGTTCTCCAATAGCAGTGAGAGATCAATGCATTAAGTTCATGGAGGTTTTTCAGTGCCTCCTTGATTTTTTCCTCACTCATTTTCAATGGTCCAATCAGGGAAAGAAGTTCTAGCTGGTGAACCTCCTCTTCTGCTTCTTGCAATTCAGCCTTCTCCGAATTCTGAATTCTGACACTAGAAGGATCTTCTAATCCATAATTCTCACTGGAAGTGGCTGCCATATTGGGCTGCAACAAAGGCATGCAAAAATCAGAATTGCAGCCATAACTTTGTGACCAAATTTCCTCCTCATGTGGTGTTTTTATGGCAGCGTGCTTCTTTCCCAAATTCGTTGGTTCACACCCAGCTGATTTAGGCTTATCTTCCACCTCAACCTGAAGTTCCAATGATGATTTTAGATTTGATTAATGTTCTTCTTTTGGATCTGATCCAAAATCTATCTCACCACCCTTAACCAAATCACCCTCCTTTGCAGTGATCTTGAAATCACCAACAATGAAATCTGAATGTCTTGAAGTGGAATCTCTTTCCAAATTGTCCATAACTTTGTCACTTTTTGCTTGGTATTTGGGTGCCTCTTCTTCTTTGTCATCCTCTTCTAATTGGTTCATTTCTTCTTCAACTTCATGGCTGCCACAATTATGCTAACTTATTCCTCCTTCATGCTCTTCTGAAGTTTGATCCCCCACTATGGATCCTTCTTCCATTCTGTCAACAATCTCATGATTGGTGTTTGTGTCTTGCTTCTTCTTGGTTGTCTTAGGATGAAGATTCTTGGAGGATCTTCTTGAAGAGGATCCAAAAATTCTTGTGAAGTCACATGAATCCAATAAATCTTCCATGTCTTTTATTAACTCTTCCATAGAGGGTTTCCCTTTGACGGTGGAACATGCAACTTTTTCCCGAAAATGGCTACAAGAATAACCATAGTCTCTTCTTCCAATCATGATCTCATGGGAGATGCTTGTGGAAGGTACTTCTTGAGAATTATCATCCGCATACTGTCTGCAGTATTCTTCATACCGCTCATCATAATTATCATACTCTTCATAAAACTAATCTTCCTCCTCATACAACTCAAATTCTGAATCTTCCATGACATGGAATTGATTCCACAACTACAATTTGAAAATAGTGCTGAGCTGCTTTTCCACTGAGATTTACTTTCCACAGGCTGAGCCAAGGAAAGTGCTCTGATACCACTGTAATATCCTTGGGAAGATTCAACCAAGATATTAACTCTAACTTCAGATTTTTTTTAATAAAGTTCACTGGTTAAATTTTTTAATACTTCTTTTAAACCAAGCAGGAGGTCAGTGATGGGGATGGAGACTGAATCTAAGTATGGTGGGATGAACTTTCAGTTCTGGAATTTTTATGGGGAAATGTGCAGCAAAAAATAATAACATCAGAGGGAGAGTCATAAGCACAAAGCACTGGGGCCATTTATGTTTCGGACATCAGCTACCACTGAAGCCTACCGCAAAGCTTCTTGGGCGCACCAGCATATGCTTACTGGATTAGGTGGATACAAAAATGAGTTATGATAGTAGAATAGAATCAATGGACACAATGAGAAGCATTCAAAAGGATTTGGGAAGATTAGGACTGGTTTGGAATTTTTAGGCCCTGCTGGGATGACAGAGCTAATCAAAATGCAATCTTTACAAATAGGGGTTAAATCCTCCCAAATTCTATAAGTATGGATTTATATAGCTAATAGGATGTGTTATTGATCTCCTGCAACTTACAGAAAGTAAATATGACATTTAGAACAAATTTGGCAGACATTCTTGCAAAACTAGTCAATTAACAATGCTCAATGAGCTAGTCTTCCAATCTGAGTTAATAAATGACTTGATTTAATTAAATGATCTGTTCTGAAATATTAATATGCTCTGATATAATGTAATTAACAGCATCAAGTCAAATTATTACTCACTGAACCAAGTTTGTACTGTTTAATTAGCTCCTCACCAGTACAATGTCTTGTAGACTAGAAAACCGCCTCTTAGGGCCATAGAATGACTGGAAGAATAAATGTATTGGCTAAATATATATTCTAAAAGTGTACTCTGGTATTCAACAGGTCTTAAATAGTGTATGGAGTTTTACTGGGATTCCTGAGCTTCAATGGGTGCATTCACTTAACTGGAACTACACACGTGCGCTCATTAACACATGAAATCTTGGCTTCAGTGAAAATGGTTGTATCTTGGTCATCCGAACACATTTTTCGATGAGAAAAAAAGTGTTTCCTACTGGAAACAACCCTCTGAACAAAATGGAACAGGTCTCAAAGCACAAAAATGATCAGCAGTGCTGAACCCAAAACCTCCATTTCGGCCCTTCAATGTTGTCTCCTCCGAATGTACCCTGTATGATGATAAATCCTTGTAAGCTTGGATTCTTCTTAGTAT
This sequence comes from Larix kaempferi, assembly GCA_027924585.1. Taxonomy (NCBI): domain Eukaryota; kingdom Viridiplantae; phylum Streptophyta; class Pinopsida; order Pinales; family Pinaceae; genus Larix; species Larix kaempferi. Next base: position 10,670,999 of record BSBM01000428.1, read on the forward strand.
TGGATTATATGGACTTGCATATCAGATCTCCATGGCTGCAAATCCTAAGAGAATATTAGAGAAGAGAAGTAGAATAGAAGAATGGGGCACATCACCCATTAATTAGGTTGGGCACATCACCAAACCTTGAGAAGCTAAAATGCTTCACTCATAAACTCACAATGACAAAAGTTGTGAAATGGAGTTGGTTGGCTTCTTTTATAAACTTCATGATGACCTGCTGAGCAAGTTGAAGAGCTTGGTGACCTATGAGAATAGGTCACCCATGAGTAGACATACTTTGCTTTATTTTTCCTTACAAGCTTTTCTCCTTTAGAAACTGCACCCCCCTTTGTCTCCATATGTTTCCTGCTTTGTAAAAGTTGCTTGATTTGTAAATTGGACTCCTTTTTGGAAACCATGCCCGCCTTTTTCTTTTTCTGGTTGTTTCCATTTTCTTGCTTTTAGAAACTCTTACACTTTTCCTTCTTTTGTTCTTTTCCTAAATCCACAAATTGATTTAGCCATATTTCTAGTCCATTCACCAACCACTTGGCACATTTATTAGCAATAATGATTTAAATAAAATAGTACTACTTAGAAATAATTTAACTTAGCAATTAATTAATTATCCAGTAATTAATTAATTATTATGGTGCAATGCCTCCAAAAATATCTTCGTTAATTTAATGATAAATCCATTACTTTGTTAGATCCTTAGCTTGGGCATTAATATCTTCTGAGAGCCCACCTCATCCATTTAATACCCAAATACAACCTTAGGCATCTTCCGTAAGATATTTTCCATACTTGCTCATCAATTAAATAATTATTGCCTAGGTGACTTAGGCCAAAATTACCCCATGGACCATAGCAAAAATCTAGGGATATGACATCGACGTTTGTCATATGACCAATATTTTGCAACATCTATCAATGTAAGTTGCTTCATATTCTCAGGTCGTTTAGTATATGCATAAATCAGAGAATTATCATTGTCGGCATTATATGTATCAACTTGTACTTGTTTGAAAACCTTCATACCAACATTTAGAACCACAAAACGACGACTAAATTCTGAAAGAGGAAGATCTATAAGAAAATGGCATGTATCCTGTGCACCAATGTCCCTATCAACAATGGATTCACACAACAAACTTATATATGTGCGTGCTGCTGGTTTGTTCAGATTCTGGATAGAAGAGACCCACATCAACATATTGTGGCATGTTTCAAATCCCTTTTCTCATTTAGCAGTGTATTTTGCTATGTAATTAATAACCACGCGTTTGGGAAGTACAGGTTGTCAATCTATATTAGCCCTCCACATCATCAGTGTTTCATGATTGTGTGTATTCACTCTATCATCATTTCGTTTAGGTTCATACTTTTTTTCTCTTTGTTCATCAATGTAAAGTTTTGACTGGTCACATAGATCCCATGGTGCCTGGTACCAACATACCATTTTTCCTCCTTCTTTCGAAGACAACTTCTCTCATTGCAGGTAATATGACACTCAACACAGTTAAGAAGCTCTTTATAATCAATCATTGGATCCGATTGAAATATTTGTTCTGTACCTTTTATAGAAGGATGATCATCTACATTATATCCATTTTGAATCTTTCATTGATGTCCCTCACGTGGATTTATTGCATGCACACATCTGTCGAAATAATTTTTTGCAGATATAACTTCTCTAGGATCATCCCATTTCAGGGTGTCCATGTTGGGATCATTTTTTAACCAAAGAAACCCATGGACATGAGGAGATCCACGACGTTTCCATTCATAGCTACTCTAATAATCTATAGCCTGATGAAAATGTTTGAAAACCTCTTCTCGAAACATTGTATGTCTCAAGTGCATATAATGTGCCACGATGTGAGGATTATCAATTACATTTTGACGTCACCATTTTCTCGCTTCGCATGGATCTGTAGGACTTGAGCCTGGCATTAATTTATGCAAATTAGGACACTGCATATCCACTACACTTAGTGTGAAGAATATTTTCGGACAACCTATCTGTTGAATCAAGCAGATAACTCTTGACGACACTTGCTCCAATATGCATGTGTACCTCTTAATACTGTTCCAAATCTCATTAATCTTTCTCCCAATCTTGAATCTGAAAGATTTTGTAAATGTTGTCGTAACTCTTCCATTGTTGTGGGTAGTTCACTAATATTTTTTTGACAAAAACTGTTGAGGAAGCTTGAGCATGATGTCTCATTATGATATTTAGTAAAAAATATTTGAAGCGAGGGTGCCTCTGAAATCTGTTATCACAATATCTGAGAATATTTTTTTCGTACTCATGTAGATGGACATTTCACATTCGCGGTTGTATCCAATCAACCTTTCCTTTAGAGAACAATGATAGAAATGCCATATCAAATAATCCAACAATGTTATACTCATTAATCGGAGATGAGCCAATGCCAAGCCAGTTAAGCACATCAATTGATTCATCATTTGTGTTATTTTCATCGGGATTAGGATTATTTTCCCATGCTCTAATAATTTCTATCTCTCGTGGTGCACTTGGAATCCTTGATGCAAAAGAAGTTGTTTGTAAACCATCTAACATGTCATCAACTCCTAGTATCCCTTCCAACGCTGCAAATTCTGTGTCGTCGATAATATCCGGAAGAGTAACATAATTAAGCATATGTGAGATATCTGTTTCATTTTCAGGTAACTCTTCTAATTCATCATAATCAACTCGAACATCTCGATAATATGGATCATTCTGAATCTTATATAATAATGCATCCATAACTCTTTGTTTTCTAACAGTGAAATCATAAATGGATCCTTGTCGTCCTTTTTTTCGCACAACGACCATTAAGTTCAAGTTGTTAATATGTCATGGCAATGTCTTAGCAACATTTTTAATCTCTTGCGGAAAACCAATGGCATTTCCTCGATATTTGTATTGTCCACCTATTGAATGCATCACCTGCAAAATTGGACTTGCACGTGCTATCAACATCTCTTCAACTTGTGTGAGATCTTCAAGGACATGCGGTTGAGTTCCTGGATCCATGTGGTTCTTAGTTGAGAATCTGTGATTAGATCTCTCTCTCAGACATCGCATGCACATTGGACCTGTAATTGTATTATGTACTTGTATTCCAACATATGGCTCCTAGCAGACATGACGCATTTGCACTTCTTCTAATTGATCAATTTGTTCATGAAATTTGCGATGTCTAGTATACATTTCTTCAGATGGTACCGATATATTATTGTCAATTTCAATCTCCTTATCTCAGACCATATTAGTAATTGGAACTGCTTGAAATTGGACCATGTCATCAACACGTCGATCTCTGACTGTTACACATTGAGCATCTACCACAGTTGGTTCTACTGGTTTATTGGTTGAATATTGTCTTTGTTCTTCCAATTGCCTCAACTTTCTCTCTCGATATGCTCTTTGTCGATCAACGTTTCATTTTCTTTGGTCTTCTCGTTCTTGTGTTGTCAATTCATCTAACTTTCTTTTTCAATATTATTTTTGTCAATCTGCGTTTTGTTTTTTTCATTCTTCTCGTTCTTCTGCTGTCATTTCATCCAACATTTTATTAAGATATTGTTTTTGTTGTTCTGCCTTTCATTTCAAGTATTCTTCTCATTCTTTTCATGTCATTTATTCATATGGTACCTTTATATTATCGTCAATTTCAATCACCTTATCTCGTTCTACATTTTGATTTATTTGTTGTTCTACAAATTGATTTCTTTGTTCTTCCAATTGCTTTAACTTTCTCTCTCGATATGCTATTTGTTGATCAACATTTTGTTTTCTTTGTTCTTCTCGTTCTTGTGTTGTCAATTTGTCTAACTTTCTTTTTCGATATTATTTTTGTCGATTTGCGTTTCGTTTTCTTCGTTCTTCTCGTTCTTCTGCGAGGAGGAAAGGAGGGGATGGCTACGAAGGAGGAGGCGAGGAGGGGAGGCGAGGAGGGGAGATCACGGAGCTGTAGGAGGGGAGGCAAGGAGGGGAGGGCTGTGTAGGAGGAGGGGATGGCTATGCAGGAGGAAGAGGGGAGGAGGGATGCACAGGAGGAGGGGAGGAGGGGAGGGATGCGCAGGAGGGGAGGGTTGCACAAGAGGAGGGGATGAGGTCGTGAAGCTGGAGTTGCGTGAGAGTGGAGCTAGATTTTCACCTCAGGAGGTCTGCGATGGAGCTAAATTTAAAAAAATTAGATTACTTGTTCGCTGATCAGCTTCCGTATTCGTTGGTTCCCTACCGCACATTCTTGACCAAATTAACTTTTTCTATAAATTTTTATGTTGTTTTGGTGTATTATATTGCCATGGATCTTCAAACGTGTATTTAAAACGAAAATACACATCTTTTTATTAATTTTATTAATGGACGACATAATATTTATTACTTTTATTATTACAAACGTTATTACTTTTTATTATTACAAATGTTATTACTTTTTATTATTACAAATGTTATTACTTTTTATTATTACAAACGTTACATTATTATTACAAACATTACAACATCTCCATGACAATCGACAATATTACAAATGTTACAAATGTTACAAGATCTCCCTCATACTCGACAAATGTTACTCCACAAACGTTACAAGATCTCCCTCATACTGGGCTGTAGAGCGCCTCTTGGCACAATTAGTTAAGTATTTGTACATTAATTGGATACACATTAAGGATTCTATTATTAAAAACTTGATTAGTTTATTTCATATTATTAAACTCTCTTAATGAAAAATTTGAGAGTTGTTTTAAAAATTTTATTGGTGTGAAACTTTGGTTGGTGAAAAATTTAAGTTTTGTTTGATTTGATGTAGTTTAAATATTTAGTTGCTATGTGATTTTTGAAAGAAGAATTATGACTTGTACATAGATGCAACAAAAATATTATCAAAATACATAATAATGAACAATATCACAAGGTTGGACGGGGTCCAAGTTGGGATTTTGCACAAGTACTAAAGAGTGCACATTGCGAATGTGGACAAGCTACATGCAGTTTTTGAGAAATTGCGCATGTCGTGCGATGGTAATGGCCAAGGCATGGTTGCGCAGTAGGTTGGTGCGCAAAACCACGCATGAGCTATTTTTGGTACGCAATACAGGTAAAGTTTAGACAAGGACACGACCTATTTTGGGTAAGGAACAGGTGAAAGGAAAAGGAAAGCGACCTGTTCGAGTGAGTGGTGGCAAGTAGCTGAGAAGCTAGGCCACCACACCGATGGAGATAGGTAGGAAGAAGGAGTGGAAAGGGACAGGCCATGATGCAGTTACAACCGTTTGGTGACTGTGGCTTTCAGATGAGCGTGTGAGCCACGAGTGGCCCAACAGGACGGTCTGGAGCAGGCGGAGCAAGCTGTCAATTGCGACAGCTAGGGTGGTAGTTAGCCACACCAATTTTGGAAACCTTAGGGTTTTAGCCTATTGATTGTAAAGACACGACCCATGGACGTGATCTATAAATAAGGGCATTTTGTATGGGAAAGGGTTAATCTATCATAGAGCTAGTCATTGTTGAGCATTATTAGCACCTTTTGAGTTTTGAAGCTATTGTAAAGGCTCTGCAGCTAAGTGTGCAGAGACCTATCTGAGAGAAAAGAGATTCTGCAGCTGAGTGCACAGGCTAAGAACGGTTGTACCCTTCCCAAAAAGATCAATATTAACAACCGTTCTTGTGTACGTAGCCTCCATCCGGGGGGTGAACCATGTTAAATTCTGTGTTGTGTGATTCTTTGTGTTTGCAATAGTTCTTTGCTTAGCATGGATGTTTAAATACCGCAGTTATCTATTATGTGATTGCTTTTATATGTATTCACCGTAGAATGATGGGAATAATATGTCAAGTAATACATGTGTGGATGAATGTTATGTATTCAGCACTTCTCAGCATTTGAATGTATGAATTTGTGGATAGTCGCATAATTGAACATTGAATTGAAGTGCAGCGTGGAGCACGTAGTTTTGTATGTTTTATTCATTTGCATGAACCATAACGTTAATACTCTAAGTGTTTCGAATGGATAAGGAATGTTAATATAAGTGTTGAATGGGTAAAGCTTGTTAAGTAAGGTTGTGAGGAATCAAACAAGTCCTGTAGTAGATGCGCAGTCTAGTCGATGCGCTGACCCATTATAAGTACCTCGAGATAAGATGTCAATAGCTTATTGTCATGCTGCTGGAAGCACCCATTACTGCGCAGTTCATGGTTTCATAGGTGGGGCAAGCGCCTCCACTTACCGAAGTATCTAACGCAAAGTAGAGACTTCACGCAGTTGTCTGTCCATAACAGTCCGCATAGTGTTGCACCACTCATTAGTTCTTTTACCTTTGCATCACCAGGTTGTGGAAACTTGATTCTGCAACCACCCCCTCAGCTTCGCCTTGTGTGAGACCTCAAGCTGTGAGTAGTCTGTTGCCGAAAGGGCCGATGAATAGGGGTTTTGTTTGTTCCTTGAACCGCGAAGTACCTGGGTCTACATTGGAAACCTCTAACTTAGTTATATATGCCAACACACATGGTTTAAACATTGTTTTAAAACCCATGGGGAGGTCTTACAATAAGACAACATTTCACTTCATCAGACTGTGATAATCTACAGTAGGATCTAGCAACTGTAACAAACCTCACAATCAAGCTCACTCATGAATTGTAGAGAAGAAGAGAAGAGTGTAGTCAATAATCACTCATGAACACAGAAAATGGAGAATAGCAGTATAATCATACATAAGCTATGATCCGGCATTGGGAAAACTGAATACAATACAATAATTGTCAATATAATTCGAATAAGCTAGAGGTCATTCAAATTCATCCTCCATGTCTAGCTTGGATAACATTGGAGACATCATCCAATCAGCAGTATCAGTCATAAATGGTCAATAGTCAGTCAAATGAGTCTAATTGAGTCTAACAGAACCATCTAGGCATAAATTAGGGGATGGAGACTCCAAGGAGGGTGCATGAGGCTATCAAAAAGTCAAGTCGCACTCCAAAACTAGCTAACTGGGAGCTACAGGAAGTTAGGATGAGCAATCAGTGGAAGAACTGCTCAATCAATGTTCTAACTGACTGTCAGACTCCTAGTAGGTGAGATAAGGTGCTCTAACAGAATGATAAATCCTGGTAGGTGAGAAAATGTGCACATGTCATGTAGGTGAGTCAAACAAGCTGCATCAGGTAGGTAGGAGGGATATTGGGAGCTGAAGACATGCTCTAGGGAACTGAAATTAGGCTCTAGGTGTTGGGGACACCACCAAAATGATGACTGGATGCATGTAATTGCATGCAAATGCATGCATGATGACTGGATGCATGCAAATATGAAAAATGAGGGAGAGAATCTTTCAACACCCCCGTGCAAGCTATACTATGAGGTAATAATTGAAAACTAAAAAATAGGGCCCTGGTGACTGAGACCAAAGGTCACCCCATACAATAATCTAAATAATAAATGAAGAAAGAGGGAAAACCCAGTGGAAAGAAAGCCCTCCCTAAAAATAGATTGAAGGATGATAATGTAGCATGTCATCACTCACTCCAAGAAGGGACCAGAGGTGAGTGAATCTCTTCACTGTAAATGACTTAGTGAAGATGTATGCAATCTGCTCTTCTGTAGGACAGTAGAGTAGTGTAATAGTACTGTCATGCACCAATCCTCGAATGTAGTGCATGTGAATCTCTATGTGTTTGGTTCTCTATCTCAGAACCGGATCTGTGGAGATCCTGATGGCACTTTGATTGTCATTGTCACAATCGATGACAGGTGGAGTACTAAATCGAATCCCAAACTCTAATAAGATTCCCCATAGCCAAATGCACTGTGTGGTTGCATTTACTACACCTATGTACTCGGACTCTGCTGAAGAAAGAGCTAAAGCAGACTTCAACCAACATATAGGTCCAGATCTAATCTTGAAGACAAAACCACATGTAGAATTTTGATCTGAGCTATCTCCAGCCCAATTAGAGTCGGTATATCCAACTAGGTTCAAAGGACACCGAGTTGAATAGTGAAGACCATGAGTCTTGGTACCTTGCACATAGTGCAAGATCCTCTTTTATGCCTTCCAGTGAAGCTCATGAGGCTCCTGCATGTATCTAGAGACAACACTAACTACATAGGATAGATGAGGCCGAGTGTGTGTAAGAAACAATAGGCTACCAATCAAATGCCAATACAAAGTATTGTTTACCAAGGGTGTAGAAGATCTATCCTCAAGGTTGATCCCTGAAAGAAAGGGGAATGCAACTAGTTTGCATTCACTCATATGGAATCTATTAAGCAAATCGGAAGCATACCACAATTGAGCAACTTTGATTCTTGAATCACTCTGAGTGACTTCAAGACCAAGAAATTGCTTGAGCAATACCAAATCTGACATGGAGAAGGAGTTGTGCAAAGCAGTTTTTATAGATCTAATACATGAAGAATTGCTCCCAGTCTTCAACAAGTCATCAACATAAAGTACAATGAGAAGTAAGGAGTTACCATCATGTCTCATGTAGACATTTGAATTTGATTTGCACTTCTGAAAGTCTTGTGAGAGCAATAAGGAATCCATCTTGGCATACCAAGCTTGGGGAGCTTGCTTAATCCCATACAAGGACTTCCTCAATATGCAAACAAGTGAAGGATCATCAATATACCCCTCAGGGTGCTTCATGTAGATCTCCTCCTCTATATATCCATGAAGGAAAGCACTCTTGACATACATATGATGCACTTCCCAGTGCTTGGATGCAGCAAGACAAAGAACAAGATGGATGGAATCCATCTTTGCAACATGAGCGAATGTCTCAGAATAGTCAATCCCATGAACTTGGGAAAAAAATCTTGCAACCAATCTAGCCTTGTGCTTGTTGGAGACTCCATCTGAATCCATCTTAGTTCTATAGATACAATTGCATTGAACAAGTTTCCTTCCAGGTGGGAGAGAAACAAGCTCCCAAGTCTCATTTCTTTGAAGAGATTGATACTCTTCTTCCATAGCAGCAACACATATTGGATCTTGGGAGGCTTCAAAGTATGTCTTTGGATCATATCCAATCATAAGAAAGCATCTCTCAACTAGAAATGGATCTGAGGGAGAGAGTGCAACTCTTGTATCATGAAAATCAAATCTATCTTTGACAAGATCAATGGTGGAGACAGGAGTAGTGGTGGCCCATGTAGCAATAGGAGTTGAAACTTTAGGTGCTTGATCTTCAGGTTCTTGTGGATTTGGATCTAGCATTCGTACTTCTTCAAGAGTCCTCTTTTTCTCAATCTTCCTAGGTGGATCTTTTCCTTTCAAGCAACCTTTGCAGGTGCCATGAGCAAACTTGTCATTTGGAAGACCTTCAACCACATTTTGAGCTTACATGTCTTGCAAATGCTTGTAGTTGAGAAGTCCAAATATCTCATGCCACAATCTGCTTTCCTCAATGGCATGAGTATGGAGACAAGATTGCTTTGAGAGAGGTGTTAGCACTCAGAATGAACCTGAAGGTTATGGGAAAGGACACTCCGAGGTGACCACAAAACCAAGCTTTAGGAAAGACAGTTAGCTTCTATCTTTCCAGAGAGGGGTCTCTCGATGATTTGTTTAACAAGGCCAGATATATGAATTAAAATTAAGATCATATTGTTGTTTGGTTGAAGCAAGGTGAACATTCATTGTGAAAAGGATTCAAAATGCTTAAGGTGGTAAAGTGGTAATGCTTTGCATAAGAATTCTTAACAGAGGTGGGGTAGTTACTCATTTACAGTCAAAAGGCTGTTTTTTCTGGTGACAGGGAAGAAAATAAGAACAGCCCATTAACACAGAGCATTATAAGATGAATTCTGCATTAAATTTAGTAGAAAAAGGTTTGTGGATGCTTGGGTTCAAAGAAAAAGAGCATAAACATATGAATTCTACCTCAATATACATTTATCCAAACATGAAATGAAAACAATATGGCATAAATAACAAGGAAACATTCACATGAAGAAAAGGAGGTACATACTGTAAAACAAATAACACAAGATTCTCTGCTTCAAAGAATTTGCTCGGATATTCCCATTTTTATTAAAGAAGTATCTCAAATTTACATAGCACAAGGTCTCACGAGTTCCAACCAACAACCCTTTACCCTCCATTACATATTAATATATATAGGGGGTGATAACCTCAGTGCTCCAGCTCAAAATATTCTAACCTAGCTTTCAAAACAGAAAGTTGTTACAAATGTTGATGACACCTATACAAATAGGTCCATCCTCTTTGAGAATTAGTTACAACAGAAACAACAAATGCTAACAAGTAGGTTTAAAAGACTTTACAAGTTTCCTTGAGCATCTACTAGCTAGTAACAAACTCTAGTAAATAAACAAAAATCCTTGGTAACTACTTTCTTAGGCTGCAAATCTTTGTGATCCTCAAATCTTCATGCATGCAATGTCAACTTGGCCTTTCCATACTTATCAATGGTCTTCCACTGGTCTGGAGCTGGCAAGTCTGACGTGGCCACCTCCTTCAACAATGCTCGCATCTCTGTATGATCCCTGTATGAATAATTTTGAAGGTGTGCACAAGCCTCTTTGAAAGTGTAATACCCCAATTTTGACCCTTATGGAATATTGGCTTCTAATGTAAATATTGTATACATGCGTTGTATGTTTCCCTAGCGTGGAGCTCAAGGCCAAGGCCCCGCTAGTGTATGTTCAGATTTTATTTAAAACACGCAAGTATTTGATATTGATACCCATGTGCTATTAAGCCATGGAATATTGTAAATTGATGTAAATGTTAATATTTCAATAAAATACCAAAACTGGCTATGGAAGAAACGAATGAGAAGGGGCCATGTGTATCCACTAGGGAGCGGTGAGGGGGTTGTGGGGATGAACCATAGGTTGCCAAATGTCATTGTGAGAACTCATTTGACTTTCCTTGATGACATTTACTTCTGTTGTAAGAAAGTTGTTGAAGATTTTAGTCCATGGCTTCAATGGAGCATGGGCAGCCCAGAAATTTGTATGGCAGAGTATGGGCTCTATTTTCTTGTACCACAAGTCACTCTACTTCATGGGGATTGCTTCTTCCTCATCCCCTTTCCATTGTGGAAGGGACCAACATCACTTTCCATCCAAAAATGAATTCCAGCAGTGAGCAAAACCATAAATCGCAACTTTGAAAGAACCCATGTTTTGAAGAGCAAAAAATGCACAGATTTGGTATTGGACAGTAAAATCCAATGGGGAATCCATAGATGAATCCATAGATATGAACCTTGGGGCGAATTTGAGAGGATTAGATACCCCGAAATCCATTGGAAAACCTAGTTTTTATAGCTCAGAAAACTAGTGACGGGATTGAGTTATTTGATGAACAGAATTGTGAGAAATCCAATTGTGAATGACTGAGCAGAGGTTGGGTTTGCTTGATAAACCCAATGAAGGCTAGAATCTCAAGGATTAGAAATTGGACCTTTCTATGCCCACCCTGAAGAGAACTGGAGGGAAGGGATGCCTAATGGACTGTGCAGCAGAGACAGGGACCTTCCTTGTGTTGGGTGTGGTAGGTAATGTGGGTGCCTTGACTGTTGAATTCATTTGAGATGCCTGTAGCTCTGTGGTTGAGCTTACTGGCTTAGCATTTCCCTCCTTTGTCTTTCATATGCTTGACAAACCCAACTATGTGTTGGCTTAGCATAGATGTTGAGTGAAACCATGGCTGTGAGTGAGCCCAGCTAGTTCCTCCTTAGTGGATACACAACCCAGCTCGGGGGTGATCTCTCAGCTGAAAGAATACAAGCTGGACAGAGATCTATGGTCGGATGGAATGTTGCTCTCACATAGCCAGTTGTTTGGACAGCTTCATCTTCAAGATAAGTGTTATCTATGTCATAAAATTATATGCATTTTGTGTTATGTAATGTGTTAATTCGGAATGGTAGTTATTCATGTTAATGGAATTGATATGAAGTCTGTGCTAGCCTGGGAATGGAATTGAAATCCCTGGGTGTTGAATCATCATATGCCTGTGTTAGATATGAGGAGGGATACTATTCGAGTGCTTGCTATTATGTTTATTTCCGCTATGTTTATTTCAAGTATGAGCCTGCACACATGAAGTTCTTATTTAGTTCGGAATTTTGAGTCATGTATGGGTCTGAGTTTTCCCATTAAGCCCGCTAAGTTTGGTTAACGTTTCCTTCCTTGCATTGGAATGATGGAAGGGGATGTTATAGAGTGGTATTAGAGTCCAGTTTGTAGCAGTGGGGCTGCTTGGGCCAAATTCTAAGCTACAGGCAAGTAACATAATGGTTTTAATGTAGTATTGGGGAAGATGGGGCGACATTTTTTATTGGAAAAATGATAGGGTTAGAGTTCTTAGGTGTGGGGGAGGATCATACCATTGCATAGAGCTCTCCAACAGATTTCAAACGGTACCAGACTCACCTCATTTGGCCAAGGGACGAGGGAGTTATGAACCCCAGAAGTTACAGGAAACGCAGGTGTTTTTCGCATTTTCGGGCTGTCGGGTTTTGGGTTTTGGGAATGCGAATTTTCAAAATTTGTGTTTGGATTTCCGAAATTCTGAACCCGCAAATTTTAACTTTTGGGCTATCGGGTTTCGGGTTTCGGGTTTTGGGTTTTGGGAACGCGAATTTTCAAAATTTGTGTTTGGATTTCCGAAATTCCGAACCCGCAAATTTCAGGTTTCGGGCTGTCGGGTTTCGGGTTACGGGAACGCGAATTTTCAAAATTTGTGCTTGGATTTCCGAAATTCCGAACCCACAAATTTTGGCTTTTAGGCTGTCGGGTTTCGGGTTTCGGGAATGCGAATTTTTGAAAATTGCGTTTGGATTTCCGAAATTCGGAACCCACAAATTTCGGCTTTCATGCTGTCGAGTTTCGGGTTTCGGGAACGCGAATTTTCAAAAATTTGCGTTTGGATTTTTGGTCTAAAAATTGGAATTTTGAATAATGTGAAAAGTGGAAAGTAGTCAAACCCATAATTTTATAGAAGACAAATGGTGCATCGGAATAGACATCCGCGAGTTGTTGAGCGTTCCTTGTTATATAGACCAACTTCGCTTGGTAGAAAAATTTTCGTGATTCCTCATAGATTGCTTCCACAGGTGGCCGAATTGGCATTTCAGACCAAAATACAACTGTGTAAAATGTGCAGAATTATTGGTAAAAGTTGTCATTTTTGAAGCGATATAGTTTCCACACCCGATGTCGGAATGGAGCAAGTGAATAGGCATTGGAAAGCTTATCCAGCAGGGAACAATGGTGCATAGGCAGAATTCGAATGGGGACATCATACATCATAGATAATTAGAGTAGAAAAGTGCCAGTGATGATTTGTCAAATTGTTGACAATATGGGCAATTTCCAGAATTGCATGAATAGGAAAATAAATGAATACATAACCGCTATGTGAATTATTCCATGAGTTTGATTGTGTTTAATATTGATTGTTGTATATTTCTAGATGCATTCTTATGATGTCTAACAAATATTTTCATAATGCACAATGCTTGCAGCTCATAATATTAATAACTGTAGCAGAGGTAGCATACAGGAACAATGGTGACCATAAATGATGCTCAAGACCCTTATGAGCATTAAGAAGATGTCCTAGGAGAAAATGTGCATGAAGAGAATGTTGATACTGAATCCAATGGGAGAAGGGAGCAGGTGACTCCTCAGAATTTGGTTGAAACCAGGGTGAGCTTCAATGAAAGATTGATGAAGGCTCAAGAAGAACAACACCAACTCAATGCCACTATCTTGCAAAGTATCACTGATATGCAACAGAGGATAAACCTTGGTTCCAACCCAAGCAATGTGGGTGAAGAAGGAGGAGATGCAAAGAGTTTCTCTAGAGGTCGTTCAAAGAAGAGGACTTCAAGACCAAGGAAGAGTTCGGTGAGCAGAAGGCATAGAACACCTTCCTCTAGATCTTCTTCTAGCAAGTCATGTGACTCCAGAGATCCTCAAAGAAGTCCAAGGCATGTGCCTAGGAGATTTAACGGACGAAAGAAGTCCAAGGGAATCCCACAGGGAGAATTCAGGAAGGCAAGGCCTCCCACCTTTGATGGAGAAGACAAGACTGTCCAAGAGGCAGAGGCATGGCTTCTTGGAATGAAGAAATATTTTAGAATTCAAGACTACTCAGTAAATGAGAAAGCCAGAATTGCCATTTACAATCTAAATGGCAGAGCTTCAATTTGGTGGGACAATCTCTTCCAAGTGAAAGGAATCAGTGAGAGGAAGATAAGTTGGGAGAGATTCAAGAAGTACCTCAAGGAGAAATACCTTTCTGTTAGGTATTATGACAGTAAGAGGAAAGAGTTCAATGAACTTAGATTGGGGAAAAAATCTATGGAAGAGCATGTCCACAAGTTTTTGGAATTATTGAGGTATGTTGACTATATCAAAGATGAGAGAGTAAAAATCCAATGCTTTCTTGGGAGTCTACCTTGGAGTTTCAGAGATAGGATTGAATTTTTTAATCCACCAAGTCTTGATGAGTCCATTAGGATGGAAATGCATTGCTATGAGCAGAATAAAGTAAAAACAGAGGTTAACCAAGCATGGAAAGGAAAGCCAAGAGGGAGGTTTGATCAAAAGAAGAGTGGCTTCAAGCCACCATTTAGAGGCCAGCCTAGAACCTTTCCACAGGGGCAGCAAGCAAGGAGTGGATTCAAACCAATAGTAGCAACAAATAAAGCATCAAAGGGACCACTTCAGTGTTGGGGATGTGGAGAAAACTACATGTTGAAGGACTGTCCACATCGGAAGGATAATCCCCGAAGGTTGCACAACTTAAAGGGAGCAGCTATAGTGGAGGACATGGCAAGGGTAGCACCTCGAATTTATGCAGCATTGGACAATCATCAAGCAGACCATCAATAATTAGTGGTGGAAATTGAAGGTAAGATTGCTAAGCAATCTATTTCTATTTTGATTGATCCAGGATCTACTCATAGTTATGTTTCTCCAAAAGTGGTTGAAGGTTGTTCTCTTAGAAAAGTGAAGCATAATAAATCTGGGCTAGTTCAATTAGCCACAGGCACCAAGAGAAAGGTTAGTGAAGTGATGGTGGAGTGCCCCATAGAATTGAATGGACTCCACACACATGTAAATTTAAATGTTCTACCTTTAGGATCTTATGATGCCTTGATTGGCATGGATTGGTTGGAAAAACATAGAGCCAAATTGGACTGTTATGAGAAATCACTTGAGTGCATTGATGAAGAGGGAAGGCTAAGATTGGTAAGAGGAATTCCCAAGCAAGTTTCGGTAAGGCAGATTTCAGCCCTACAGTTGAAAAAGTTTCATAAGAAAGGTTGTAAATTGTATGCAGTCCATATGTCAGATTCATTAGAGGACAAGGGTCCAAGGATAGAATATTTCTCATTATTGAAAGAATTCCAAGATGTATTTTTGGATGAAGTGCCGGAACTACCCCCAAAGAGAGATATTGATGTCACCATCGATCTTATTCCAGGGGTAGCACCAAATTCCAAAGCTCCTTATAGAATGAGCACGCCAGAATTGGTAGAATTGAAGATGCAACTACAAGAATTAATGGACAATAGGTATATCAGGCCTAGTGTGTCTCCTTGGGGAGCATCGGTGTTATTTGTTAAGAAGAAGGGTGGGACTCCAAGGCTGTGTATTGATTATAGGCAGCTCAATAAAGTGACAGTCAAGAACAAGTATCCATTGCCAAGAATTGATGACTTGTTTGATCAAATGAAGGAAGCTAAAGTGTTTTCCAAGATTGAATTAGGTCTGGTTATCATCAAGTAAGGATTAAAGAAGAAGACATTCACAAGACGGCTTTCAGAACTAGATATGGTCATTACAAGTTCACCGTGGTGTCATTTGGTCTTACCAATGCACCTGCTACATTCATGTGTCTCATGAATAGTGTATTCAACAAATATTTGGATAAGTTTGTGATTGTGTTTTTGGATGACATTCTTGTCTATTCAAGGAATGAAGAAGAATACGAGGAACATCTAAGGATGGTGTTACAAGTCCTTAGAGAACATCAGTTGTATGCCAAGTTAAGCAAGTGTGAGTTTTACCAAAAGAAGGTGCAATATTTGGGTCATGTCATTTTTGAAGAAGGTATTGCAGTGGATCCAGAAAATATTAATGCCATCATGGATTGGTCTACTCCAAAGAGTGTTTCAAATGTTAGATCTTTTATGGGTCTTGCTGGTTACTACATAAGGTTTATTGAAGGCTTCTCCAGGATAGCTCATCCGATCACTTCATTGCAGAGGAAAAATATCAAGTTTGTATGGTCTGAAAGTGTGAGAAAAGCTTCCAACAGTTAAAGGAGCTACTTACCAGCGCTCCTGTTTTGAAGATAGCAGATCCAAAGAAGGATTTCATGGTATGCACAGATGCTTGCATTGAAGGGCTAGGTGGATTACTCATGCAAGAAGGAGTTGTGATTTTCTATGAGTCAAGGAAGTTATAAGAGCATGAAAAGAATTATGCCACACATGATTTAGAATTAGCAGCCATAGTGCATGCTCTCAAGATCTGGAGACATTATTTGATGGGAAGAAGATCCGAGCTTAGAACAGACCACATGAGCTTGAAGTACTTGTTTGACCAACCAAACTTGAATGCCAGGCAAGCTAGGTGGATGGAATTCCTTTGTGAGTTTGATTTTGAAATTAAGCATGTAAAAGGGAAGGAGAATAAGGTTGCAGATGTTCTTAGCAGAAAATTTCATGTTGCAGCAGTAAGTATGTGCAAGTCAGATTTGAAGACAATAGTCATGGAAGCCCAAAACAGTGATGGAACTTGCCTTCAAATTAAAGAGAAGTTGCAGCAGGGTAATGTGGATGAAAATTGTGCGGGATATCGGCTTTGTGAAGACAATATCCTCATCTATAAAGATAGGGTGTACATTCCAAATAATGCAGATCCGAAGAAGCTAGTGATGGATGAAATACATCAAATGCCATACTATGGACATCCCAGATATCAGAAGACTATAACAGCAGCAAGAAAGCAATACTTTTGGCATGGTATGAAGAAGGACATAGCTGAGTACATTGCTAGATGTCAAAAGTGCCAGCAGGTCAAGGCAGAGCACCAACATCCAGCAGGATTGTTGCAACCCTTACCCATTCCCGAATGGAAGTGGGAAGTGACCTCTTTGGATTTTATAACAAGTCTTCCCATGACAGTGAAGAAGCATGATTTAATCATGGTTGTGGTGGACAAGCTATCAAAGGTAGCTCACTTTATTCCAGTCAAGTCCACTCACAAGGATAATGAAATTGCAAATATCTTCATAAGAGAGATATTCAAGTTGCATGGATTGCCTAAGGCAATCATTTCTGATCGTGACACAAAGTTCATGTAATATCCCTTTTTCAAATTTTATTAAAATGCCCAATTTTTCACTTTTTTTCCCAATTTCGACCTTTGACTAGTTTTACTGTTTTGACCTCCAAATCAACCCAAATGCCCCCAAATATTATGTAGGAGTGTATGAATGGTATTTAGACTTGAATATCAGGTTCAGGGATGTTTTATGGCCCTCCAAATACTGCTGCAAACTTGATTTGTATTTTGATCAATATATGTAATTTTGACTAGTAATTTGTGCATCAAATCCCCCCCGGGTAACACTGCAAATGGCCTTCCAAATGCCTCCAAACTCCCACAAATTTATGAACAGAGGTATATAATGTGTTAATTATGTTATTAAGGTATCATATGCACCATTAATTGATTTTTACTACTGTTCTAACTCTCTCACATTCAACAGCAAAAACCCCCAATTCGACCCTTGGGGAAATGGCACTATTTCACCTCCCAATACAACTAAACTAAGTAAAAATGCTTCAAATGCTCAATTACAGTACATGAAACTTGTAGAAGACATCCATGGCAGTATATTGATCACAAATATATCATAGAATCATCCATCCATTCGAAATAATCAACATTATAGTGTCATACATCAATGCATTGGGGAAATGGACATTGTTTGCTCATTAATCAATAGTTTTGCATACAACCAGTGGGTATTTCGACTTGAGACTTTCTGAATATCAATAAAAGAGGATATGAAGCTATTACAATCAGAAATATATAATGAGAATCTCTCTCAAGAAGCACAAGTGCTCACCAAAAATGCCCTCCCTCAAGGAGCACGAATATGCCTTCAAAATTGGAAACGGTGGAGAGAAAGTGTTGCACTAAACCAAACCATGAAACTTCCTATAGCTACTACCTGCAAATACAAACTCCATTAAAGCACCATGAAAGACCTGAGTGGCCTCTCCAAACACCAACTTGGATGGGAATCTTTCACCCTCGAAATTGGCTAAGGCAAGAAACTAGTCATCCACTAGCTCTCTCTTCACAAATGCAATTTTTCTCAAATCATCAAAAGCCATTCTCATACTTGATTTATACATTTTATAACCAACATTAGCCTTCAAGGGGTCGAAATCCTCTCAATAGATTCAATAATTTTCCATTTAGAAAATATTCCTCATTTGCCACTTGTCTCCTAGTTCCAACCTTCCATCTTCTCCCAAATTCGAATTTGAGTCTCTTTAGATTCCTACAACTCCATGAGCGCCTTCTTGAGCCTATTTTTGGGGCTGACATGTCATAATGGTCAGGTGTAAGAAGTCAGGTCTGAATTTTGTCATAAATGTCATAGATGCTTCATTATTGTTGTCATAAAACTAGGGAATCTAGCCCAAGTGTCCACTAGTCTCCAATTTGACTCTTCCTCTCCCATGGTGGCTACTATTCCATCCCATTTCGACCTAAGATGCTCAATGCCATGTGTTATGACTTACCAACTCACCCAAGAGTGTTCACCTTCCCATGAATTCGAATTGGCAAGAGAGAGCTGCCATGTGTCATTGAAAAATCAAGCTAGTGTGGGTCCCACCACCTCCATATGTCTCCAAAACCACTTGCCACCTAGAATTTATCTTGACTTTATTTATTCATCATATTTATTAAATTCTTGAACCCTTCTAATGTCTAAATATCATTTATTAGTTTCCTTATTACCATCCCACATGTACCCATCCAACCTAGGAAACTAGTAGGATTGATGGGATTGTCTTACTATGCACTTATTTGAATGGGGACATTACAGTTCACTTCCAATTTTTGGAAGGGATTATTTCAGGAATTGGGAACTAAATTGAATTTCAGTACAGCATATCATCCTCAAATAGATGGCCAAACTGAGAGGGTGAATTAGGTTGTTGAAGACATGCTGAGAATGTATGTGATGGATAAGCCATCCAAGAGGGAAGATTACCTACACTTGGTAGAATTTGCATACAATAATGGACATCATGCATCCTTGGGAATGAGCCCATTTGAAGCATTCTATGGAAAAGGATACAGGACTCCAGTGAATTGGGACAGCTCGGTGAACAGGGTAGTTCTTGGACCAGAGATGATCAAGGAAATGGAACAGGAAGTTGCTAAGATTAGACAGAATTTAAAGGTAGCTCAGGACAAGAAAAAGAGCTATGCAAATTTGAAAAGAGTGCATCAGGAATTTCAGATTGGGGATCATGTTTATTTGACAGTGAAACCGAGGAAGAGTTCTCTCAAGTTAGGAAGTTATGCCAAGTTGTCACCAAGACATTGTGGGCCATTTGAAGTCCTTGATAGGATAGGGCCAGTAGCATATAGAATTGCATTTCCTGCTAACATAAGAGCTCATAATGTTTTCGATGTATCTTTGCTTAAGAGGTATATACATGATCCTAATCATATGCTTGATTGGAATGTGATACAGGTGGAACTCGAGGGAGAGTTCCAAGTAGAACCTATGTGCATTCTTGAAAAGAAGGTCACTTTGCTCTGGAATAGAGCAATCGGGCAGGTAAAGGTCCAATGGGAGCACCTTAGTCCTGATGAGGCTACATGGGAGCTGGAGGATTCCATGAGGGAGGAATTACCATTTTTGTTCAGTTTTGAGAACACCGAGGATGGTGTTGTTCTAAGGGGGAGGGGAATGTAATACCCCAATATTTACCCTTATGAAATATTGGCTTCTAATGTAAATATTGTATACATGTGTTGTATGTTTCCCTAGCATGGAGCTCAAGGCCAAGGCCCCGCTAGTGTATGTTCGGATTTTATTTAAAACACACAAGTATTTGATATTGATACCCATGTGCTATTAAGCAATGGAATATTGTAAATTGATATAAATGTTAATATTTCAATAAAATACCAAAACTAGCTATGGAAGCAATGAATGAGAAGGGGCCATGTGTATCCACTAGGGAATGGTGAGGGGGTTGTGGGGATGAACCATAGGTTGCCAAATGTCATTGTGAGAACTCATTTGACTTTCCTTGATGACATTTACTTTTGTTGTAAGAAAGTTGTTGAAGATTTCAGTCCATGGCTTCAATGGAGCATGGGCAGCCCAGAAATGTGTATGGCAAAGTATGGGCTCTGTCACTCTACCTCATGGGGATTGCTTTTTCCTCATCCCCATTCCATTGTGGAAGGGACCAACATCATTTTCCATCCAAAAACGAATCCCAGCAGTGAGCAAAACCAGAAATCGCAACTTTGCAAGAACCCACGTTTTGAAGAGCCAAAAACGCCCAAATTTGGTGTTGGACAGTAAAATCCAATGGGGAATCCATGGATATGAACCTTGGGGCGAATTTGAGAGGATTAGATACCCCTAAATCCATTGGAGAACCCAGTTTTTATAGCCCAGAAAACCAGTGACGGGATTGAGTTATTTGATGAACAGAATTGTGAGAAATCCAATTGTGAATGGCTGAGCAGAGGTTGGGTTTGCTTGATAAACCCAGTGAAGGCTAGAATCTCAAGGATTAGCAGGTGGACCTTTCTATGCACACCCTGAATAGCATTGGAGGGAAGGGACACCTGAGGAATTGTGCAGCAGAGAAGGGTACCTTCCTTGTGTTGGGTGTGGTAGGTAATGTGGGTGCCTTGACTGTTGAATTCATTTGAGATGCATGTAGCTCTGCAGTTGAGCTCACTGGATTAGCATTTCCCTCCTTTGTCTTTCATATTCTTGACAAACCCAATTGTGTATTGGCTTAGCATAGATGTTGAGTGAAACCATGGCTGTGAGTGAGTCCAGCTAGTTCCTCCTTAGTGGATACACAACCCAGCTCGGGGGTGATCTCTCAGCTGAAAGAATACAAGCTAGACAAAGATCTATGGTCAGGTGGAACATTGCTCTCACATAGCCAGTTTTTTTGACAGCTTGATCTTCAAGATAACTGCTATCTATGTCATAAAATTATATGCATTTTGTGTTATGTAATGTGTTAATTCAGAATGGTAGTTATTCATGTTAATGGAATTGATATGAAGTCTGTGCTAGCCTAGGAATGGAATTGAAATCCCTGGGTGTTGAATCATCATATGCCTATGTTAGATATGAGGAGGCATATTGTTTGAGTGCTTGCTAGTATGTTTATTTCCACTGTGTTTATTTGAAGTATGAGCCTGCACACATGAAGTTCTTATTTAGTTCATAATTTTGAGTCATGTATGGGTCTGAGTTTTCCCATTAAACCCGGTAAGTTTGGTTAACGTTTCCTTCCTTGCACTGGAATGATGGAAGGGGACATTACAGAAAGTCAGGACCAACTCGAACTCTTTTGTCAACTTATCTACCACTGATTTGCTAGATAGTGACTAGTTCATGCCATCAAAGTCTGTATAATCCAACTTTCATCCCATCAACCTGTTTTGATATTCTTCTTGTAATGTCCCTTTTTGAAGTTTATTAAAATGGTGAAATTTTCAACTTTTTCCTCTAGTTCAACCTTTGACTAGTATTGGTCTCTTGGTCTCCAAATGCTCCCAAATTGTTATAGAATGTGTATGGATGATATTGGGACATAATTATGAAGTTCATGGATTCTTCATAGTCTTCAAGAGGCTTCTCCAACTCTCCTTTAAGTTCTAGCCAAAGTAGAGAGTTTGACTAGCAATTTCTCTTTGACTAGTATTGGTCTCTTGGTCTCCAAATGACTCCAAATGCTCCCAAATTGTTACAGAAGATGTATGGATGATTTTAGTACATAATTATTATTTTCATAGATTCTTTATATTCTTCAATAGGCTTCTTCAACTCTCCTTTAAGTTCTTACCAAAGTAGGGAGTTTTACTAGCAATTTGGGGTTCAAATCCCCATGGGGTAGATGCTGGAAATGGCTCTCCAAATGCTACTAGACCCTCTAAAATTTCTGAAAAACAGGCAGGGAATATATAGGGTACATCAATATAGTCTCATATGCATCACCATTCAGTTTATTAATTCTAATACAACCCTATCCAATCAGGTGCAAAAAGACCAGTTTCGACCTTGGGGTAAATGATAGGCAATCTTCTCCAAATGATATAAAAGTGGACAATATGACTCCAAAAGATTATTCACCGAAAATGAAAGTTGTATAACATATAAATAAAATTCCATACATCATTAAATCATCAATATTTCACGGGTCCATTCGAATACATCAACATATCATTGGCATACATCAACATAGTGGGGAAATTGGCACCATTTGCTCATTAATAATCATATTTACATATATATAGCACTAGGAAGATAAAATAGGTTGATAAATAGGGGGAGAGGACTAAGGGATCCTCCCAAGCAGTTAGGGAACCAAAGTCCAGATCACCTACAAGATAGGGATAGAGATCCAAGTCATACACCTTCAAGAAATCGCTCGAAGGTGCCCTTTTTCCACATTAAATGACATTGGCGCAAGTGGTATTAGGACAACCTACGCCTGATAGGGATGATGCATGTTGTACAAAGGTAACATGGGCTGACGGTGCAAGCTGGTAGGTTACCACCTACGCCTGACCTAGTTGGATGCAAGTTAGTAGGGAGCGACCTGCGCCGGCCCAACTGGATCCTATGGAAATGGGTCAGTAACTTCTCCAGTTGGATTTCCTAGTCATGGAAACCTCAGGGATGTTTGCACTGAGTCTTATGATGGAAATATTTTAGGTGTAACAGAATGCCCCCCAAAGAATGAAGCTAAAAAAACTAGACAGGTGAAATGATTTGATAGAAGGATGGAAAGGACTTGTTGGATGGAAGATGGTGCTGCAGTACAATTGACTCTGAGAACACAGTCTCGTATGACTCACAACATGGCTACCGACCAACACAATGTAGATCCATGGTAATAAAGACTGACTGAACATAATCATGGCTGCTAGACACAATCATAGATCCATGATGAGATGATAACACAACCATGACCAATACAAAGTGGATCCGTGTAATATAACTCAAACAATCTCCATCACAACCTGGGTAGAATATGATGTCCCCAGGGTCTTCAAGTCGAACCCGGAATGATACGAATCTATCCATGTGATTACAATGTTTTGGAGTCGAACATGGTAGAAACCACTTGATTACCAG
This sequence comes from Larix kaempferi, assembly GCA_027924585.1. Taxonomy (NCBI): domain Eukaryota; kingdom Viridiplantae; phylum Streptophyta; class Pinopsida; order Pinales; family Pinaceae; genus Larix; species Larix kaempferi. The sequence continues at coordinate 10,694,447 of BSBM01000428.1, forward strand.
TCATTAATGTATACCATTAACAAGCGTGAGGAAAATCACCATTAATGTCGATGATCCCCAAGGCATCATAGTACATATCACCAAGCGTGAATAAATGAGTTAAAGTCGAACGCTTGATGAAATATTTCAATCAAGAGTCAATGATGTAAAATCATGGTGAAAGCGAGGTAACCTTCCATTGAGACATGCATGCCCAAGGTACTTGATTGGTTTCTAGATTCAGTCCTCGGATGATGTGTTGACATCGACAAGGATGAATCCGTCGAAGGAGGGCCATGATGAATCCCTCATCATTGACATGAAACTCGATAACAAATGTTTGGAGTAGATCGGATGGTATAGTAACATGCAAGACTGACTCAGAGTAGACCGACATGATAGAGGGTGTAGTGACTGCAAATGATGAGCGATGAATGTATCTTGAACATGGGCATGGCCTGACTTGGCACTATTGACATGAGGATAATGATGCCAACTCCTAATGAAGTTGATGGTGGAAGTATTCTTTGGATGACTCAAAGGAGTAACAAGACTCATGAAGTTAGCTAGACTTGATGACAAACAGATTACTCAAGTACTGAATGATAATGCAGATGAGTGCCATGTTCAAGAATGACTAAGTACTGCCACAGGTTAAAGTGTAACACAAAAAAATTTCTTTTCCCCCCATCATGACTGATGAGTGCCTCACTTGTTTTTTAACGAGCTTGAGGAGGGTAAACAGATGCTCGGTATAGCTCATATCATAGATGAGTCCAATCCCAAACGTTTTCCGAACCTGGGAGAGGAGGGGTTCGTCCCATGGCAGGCCCTTCAATGTTGAATTTTAACAAGTCCTTAGAAGGTAAACTCGTCATCATTTCATATTTAGAGAGTCTTAAAAGAAATAAAGAATACTCCAAAGGTCCTTTTTCGTAAAGTTAGCCTCTTTGCCTGAAAAAGGGTAAAACAAAGCGAGAGAGGACTCTTCCAGTCATGATTGGATAGAGTATTCCTTTTTTGTAAGTGGTTCCCCCTGGTCCAAAAAAGGGGTAAACTATCACCAAGAAGACGATCATTCAAATACTTTTACAAGCGTGAAAGTATCAAGTTCGTTTGGCGATCTTTTTGTATTTAGAGAGCCTGAAAAGAGCTTAAAGAAAGCCTCTGGGGGGTTCCTTTTTTGTAGGATTTTAACGAGCCCGAAAAAGTGATAAACTATAACTTGGTGACTTATTCTCATCATTTTAAGAGCATGAGAAAGAACAAAGAGTTAGCTCGGTGTCATTAATAATTTGAATTTAACAAGCGGAATAATGACATAAAAAATGCTCGATGATTTGTTCATACTTGATAATACTCGTGAGTTAATCACCATGACGAAAAATGGTATTAATTAGGCACCTAAATTCACCTGCAAGCTTACAGAATAGGTCAAAACAGTCAACCGAGTGTTTAAATGCAGAAAATAACTCAAACTATAGAAAATAGCCCACTAAAGAATCAAATTAAAAAAGGAATATTCCCTTTTTAGTTATAAAATGGGAAAAACAGTGAAAAAGAACCACAATTGTTTTTTACGAAGTTGGAGAGGTGTGAAGTGTCGTTTGGAGCCATTTTTCACTTGTTGATTCTGGGAGCTACAGTTGACCATTTCGCATGCCGTCAGAGACAAGTAAGCCTAACCTTTGCTATTTAACTTTACAGTGGATCACATTTATGTTTTTGTTGAATTTTAGTGGTTTTTGAGTTGATTTGGTGGGCGGATATGCGCTCGCAGGTCGACGCAATCCATCCTTAGAGGATCTGCGATGGGCATTAGACGGTCCAAAACCCGTAAGGGTAATTTGCATCAGTGGTGCCCTGTCAGCAATGATGTCCTACGCTGGTGAAAACCCCCAAATACAACTCAACGCCCAACCCAAAAGAAAGTCTTTTGATGATTGGAAAGGGTCTTACTGATGTTTAAATGCCCTTTTTAACAGGTTCACGATGATAGATATGGTTCTCGAGTGGCGAGGAAGAGAGAATGAAGTTGATGATGCTCAAGCTGAGAATGAGCCTCGATGCATTGCTGCATTGAGGCACTATGGGGTGCTCAAATACTTCAAAGTGTCGGGAATGAGGGCCCAAGTTCCGCTGCTGACGCACATGATCGAATGTTGGGATCCGGTGCAGCAACATTTTGCGATCAGAGTGCATACACTGAGCATAGATGTCGAGGACATCTATTTCTTGACAAGTTTATCCCTGTAGAGAGAGCCTGTATCTCTTACCGGATCATGAGGAGGTGATCGGATTGTAGATGATATAGTTGATCAGTGGTGTACCCTAGGCACTGTGGCTATTGGTGGGAAGATCCCCATCAAAGATATTCGATACTATTCTCTACGTACCATGCTCTTCAGCATAGTGAGGGTAGTGGGAAGTCGATCTGCTCACCTTGCGATCAAATCGTAGTTGATGTATGTGGAGGAGTGCATGGCTCCTAGGGTGTTCAACTGGTGTGAGGGACTCCTCACCAAACTCCGGAGTCAGTTGACCAAATGTCGACGCAGGGTGCTGAAACAGTTTGGCTATGGGTCAGTGGTGATTTCATTTTTGTTGGAGCGGGTGCCTCATCTTCGTCCGCAGGTGGACTTGGATGAATGAGATGCTCGGGATCCGCACATGACCAGGTGGTCAGAGGTGATGGCCCGCATTGGTGGCAGGGGTCCCATCATAGGCCTCGGTTCAGGATTTTTCACTTGGTTGGAGGGACAGCTCCTCATGATAAAGGATTATCCATACAGCAAGACAGATCTCAGAGCCGACCTCAACCTGGTGCTTCCCGAGGGAGCGCAATGGGGAAACATCAGTAAGAACAAAAACTATTGTGTTTTTTCATTTTATGCATTTATGATTTTTTTGGAGTAGTGCTGATGATTGAAAAATGTCTTTTGCAAATGTGGGTCCATCGCAACCAATTGGAATCTCACTTATTGCAAGGAGAGGAGATGTGCCAATCATGGGTCCTGCGATGCGTGATGCCATCGAGGAGATGGAGGAGGTCCATGAGAACCTTCATAGGCTAAAACTGGAAATCCCAAAGCCAGGCTTCCATGATCTACCCCAGGGCTATCAAAAGCTCACCGTCGGGGTGTCCTTATGTTTCGGCACGCTGCTCTGTAAAGTGGCGAGGGTCGTAGTCTTCTATCATGAGAAACCTAAGGATTAGGATCATGTTTATGTATGTACTGAAAGCTTATGAGATTCATATTTTGTTAGAGCTAACTCTTAGTTAAATCTAGTATGCTTTAGACTTTTGTATTAGCACTACCATTTTGTATCGATTTATATATATATATACAGACATTTTCGGCGGTTTTATACATTTTGTGTTCTATGGATGATTAATGAGATCTTGTTTTCATGTTTGCTTATACAATGGATGATTTACATGTTCTGTATGCCTTTATATTTTATAAATATGTTATGTGTGTGCAATGTACCAATCTAGAATGAAGTTGGCCATCGAGTCAACAATTGTATTCATGTCTCGTGGAATGTACAGGTATTAAATAGATTCAAAGGACCTTTCCAGAAGACAAACTCATCAGAAGAGACAGAGTAGGGTAGGGTCATGGATAGTGTAGACCCGGTTAAGATGAGAAACCACTAGTTGTGAATATAAATGGATGACAACATGGTTCATACCCAAGGAACGAGCATCAGTTAGGGTTCCAATGACTTCCTGATATTCTACAGCGTTATTGGTCGCGTATCCTAGACAACTTCCTCCTGAGCTGATAAGCTCACTGGTGGGAGAATAAAGTACCCAGGCTCGTGAAGCAAGGTTATGGGTATGCCGGTTGGCGTCGTCTGCGAATCCATAGCACATTGCCATATGCACATGCAGACAGAACATGGTATAAGTAGCGAAACAAGATCTAGACACACTAAAACAAAAGCGTCACACCACACAAAACACACGCCATTTACAGTATATACAAGATACCTATGCGTGAAAGACTCAGGCATAATATCTCTTTAGGTAGATCCCATTGCAGGGCTCACCCAAATATTTCCCATCATAGTCATCTATTTCATAGGCTCCCTTCTCCAGAACATGTTTCACAATGTACAGTCCGTTCTAGATGGACTCAAACTTACCTGCCCCCAACTTATCATTTTTTTGGTCATATGTGAGGACCAAATCACCCTGTTAAAGATACGAGGTTTAACTGACCTATCATATTGTGCTTTGATGCGTTTCTTGTGTGACTCATTGTCAAGAGTAGCATTGCGGTGGGTCTCGTCAAGTTTATCTAGGTGAAGGAAGTGTTCTTCCTCAGTAGTAGTGTTCGAAAGAAGTTCAACTGCGAGTTTGAGAGATGGAATCTCGCACTCTACAGGTAGGACGGCCTCCAATCCGTAAAGCAGTTGGAATGGTGTAAATTTGGTGGTAGTATTAACGGAGGTCCAATAAGCCCATGGTGTGGAAAAAAGCATGTTGTGCAAGTTTGATTTATGCATACCCACCATGTGTTGGATCATGGTTTTCAAGATCTCGTTAATGGCCTCTACTTGTCCATTGGAATGTGGGTAGTAAGGGGTTGATTTTTCATGGTGAAAAACCAATCTGGTGCTCAATTCATCAACCATATAGTTCTGGAAATCAGATACATGGTCAGTGACTATGGCTTGTGGAACTTCAAACCATGAAATAACATGATTAAACATGAAGACTACGACGATTTTGTCGTCTTCATTGTATGTAGGCATATCCTCAGCCCATTTAGTAAAGTAATCCATGGCTACGATGATGTAACCATGCCCCTCGGCCGAGGTAGGATTACAGTGCATGAAATCTATGCCCCATTTTGCAAAGAGGCCAATGGAAATAACCGAGTGTAAAAAGGCTGGGTGGGTGCGCTTTTTCGGTTAAAAATGCTAGCATGGGGGACATTTTTTAACGAACTCTATGCAATCCTTAAAGATGGATGGCCAGTAATATCCCACGTGTAGTATCTTATGGGTTTTATCCACCCCAGAGAGATGACCTCCACAAGCCCCAGCGTGACAGTCATTCAAGACGTACTCAGGCTCTTCATGTGTCAGACAGCGTCGAAGAACATAATCAATACCATGATGGTACAAGGTATCACTAATGATCGAGTAATACTTGGCGTGGTGACATATACGATGACGATCGTCATGAGATAGTTGGGGGTTGAACCGTTGGGTTTGAAGATATAAGGTAATATCTCCATACCATGGGTCAGACGTGCTGATAACGAACAACAACTCATATAGAAGAGAATCGTTGGGCTCAAATCCTAAATCAACACGGGGAAGATCGTAGATGAGCTCGGAAAACACCAAAGACTTTTTAGACTTGGCCTTCTCGAAGAGGAGATCAAATTCCTGGAGAATCACAATCTAGCATGAATACTTGCCCCCGAGTACTTAATGTTTCAAAACATGGTACATGGGGTTCGAGTCAGCGATAATGGTGGTGGTGCAGAATAGTATGTAATGACGGAACTTTTGGACGGAAATGACTACCACGAGAACGAGCTTCTCGACATGTGAATAATGAGTTCCAGAGTCAATAAGACCCTTACGTAGGTAATAGATCACATGTTCCTGGGTGTTGTTGTCCTCCTGCACCAATACCATGGAGATCATGGTGGCAGAAGCAGCAAGATAAAGGATGTAATCCTTATAGTAATTGAGAGGTTGGAGCACAGGGGCGTGCGTAATGGCATGTTTTATACTATCGAAGGATTGTTGCGCTTGATCGTCCCAAATGAATGTGACGTCCTTCTTGAGTAGTCTCATGCAGCCATGTGTCTTGCGAAATTACAGAAAAAATGTTGTAGGTAAGTTGCCTTCCCTTGTAAACTTTGAAGTTCCATAATGTTAGTAGGAGGTGGGAGAGAGAAAATGGCTTCCACCTTCAAGGGATCAATGTGGATCCCATCTTTCGAAACGATAAAACCTAGGAGGCATCCAGACTCGACACAGAAAATACACTTGTGAGGGTTCAGACGAATGTTATATCGTTTGCATGTGAGGAATACTGCCATCAGATGATCGAGGTGGAACTCACACTGCTATGAATGAGCAGGAAGATCATCAAGATAAGGTTCCACAAAGTCCTTCACATCATGAAAAGCGTATGACGTGGCCCACTGGAATTTGGCCCCAATATTTTTAAGGCCAAACGGGATATTCCGATAAGAAAACGTGCCCCAAGGGAAGATGAAAGTTGTCTTGTGTTGGTCAGCTGGGTGGCTCTCAATCTGGTTGTAACCAGAAAATCCATCCATGAACGAAAAGATGACACTTCTGGCACAATTGTCTATGATCTGATCAATAAAGGGAGTGGGGTAATTTTCGTTAGTACAAGCCTTGTTCAAATCCTGATAATCAACACAGAAACGAATGGTGCCCTACTTCTTAGCCATGAGGACGACATTTTAGACCCATTCTGTTAAGGGAACATGGTAGATAAATCCAACCTTCAAGAGATTTTCAATTTATGCTTTGATTGCCACAGTTTTTTGAGGGTGTACCGGTCATAACTTTTGGCGGGCTGGTTTAGCATCGGGATAGTTTTTAATTTCATGTGAAACAATAGCAAGGTCTATCCCAGGAATTTCCTCGTAGGTACAAGCAAACACGTCTCGAAATTGCTTGAATAAGGCCGTAAAAGTAGTGATCTCTTCAGGGGAACATTTCTGGCCTAAACGAATATGTTCCACTACATCAGGGGTAATCGAGATGTCAATTGGAGTGGTGGATTCAATATTTGCCAGGTTTCCCTTGGTGTTTGTATGACATGTGAGTATCGGGGACTGGGGGAAAGGGTAGACATCTGGTGTGAAAATGGTGGTGATGCTATTCTCTACAGAATCCAATGGGGGAAGGAAAGATGATAGATGGTGGAGGTCTTCCCACGGAGGGTCATTTGCACTCATAATTTCCATGATGGACTCGTCAGAAGGAAAAGTCTGGAGCAGATGATCGGGTAAGGATGACATCTGTTGTAGAGAACAGGATGTAGAGGCCACAGCCAAGTGGTCCTCGGGTGTTGATTGGATATCCTTATAAGTGAGTTCAGTGGGTGAAAGAGGCATGGTATCTCCAATCAGATGCATAGTGGCTTCATCAGGTACGAGTTAGGAAAAGATTAAATCAAGGAGGAGATCATATTCACCATGGAAACATGATTAGGGGGATCCGAGGTTGGAAAGACGCCCATAAGAGATGAATATTTTATGAGGCCAACCCCCATGCTCTCATATAGTTGAGAATATTGTCTGAGTATTGGGACATTATCGCTAGGATGAGTGGCAGTGTCTGGTGTACAGAATTCCAGTTGGTTGGCAGTGACAATTCGGCCTTGGTGGGGGAATTGCACTATACGGAAGACAGATAGCGCGACCGCAGTCATGGCATAAAACCAATTACAACCAAGTAAGAGATTATAATCTAAAGGGGATGTGACTACACCCACGTTAATGGTTTTGGTCTTACCCCCCAACTCGACTGCTAAGGCTTGTAATAGCCCATGGGTTTGAAATCCACGACCGTCGAATGCTTTCAAGGTGTTGGGAGAATGGTTCAATTTAGGAGAACCAATGGCTCTCCAGCAAGATAGCGACATGACCGAGGTAGAATCCCCTTTGCCTATTACAGTAGGATGGACTGTCTTCCCAGCAACATTTGTAGCAACTTGAAATTCCAGTTGGTGGGAAAGCCTCAGTTTAAAGTACTCAAGTCAAAACATGATTGTGTTCAAGGAATCCATACCTATCACGCCAATAGAAGCAAGAAGAGTCTTGCATTGGTTGGGACAATTCTGCAAGACCTCTAACGTTGGCATGGCACAAGGAGCTTGCACCAAGTTCTCTACAATATTGTAGTTCTGAGCTGCCCAAGCATTGGGATTGAAAACTGCTTTTCGAACCATGCTCTTAGGCGGACGCAATACTGACTCTAAAGAAGGATTCTCAATGGTGAGGGAGGCTTGCGGTATGGTAACATCGGGCATAGAAGTGGAATATTTTTCAAAATTACTTCCAACAGGTTCCTTCGGAGGGACTGAGTCGTATGAACGCGATTGTGTGTTCAAGTTAACCATCTCACTACGCATCATGAGGACATGCATGGTAGAGGATTCCTCTCCATGTGAAGGAGAAGTTTGACCAATTAGTTGTTGGTTCTGAGTGGGGAAGGGATCATTGAGAACTGCGGGAGTGGGGTTTCCCTTGAGAAACTTCTGCACTTCATCTCGTTTGGGACATTCCTTTGAGAAATGTTCGCCACCACACAGTAAACAAGGATACTCCAACTTCCTCTTCTATTTGGTGTCTTCGGGGGTGGTCTTTGGCTCCTGTTGGTTAGAATGTTTCTTCGGTTTACCTTTGTTTTTCTTCTTACTACCGGATTTTTGAGGTGAAGCTGATTGAACAAAATTCACTTCTTTGGTGGAGGCAGGAGTGGATGACTTGGTGGTGCTATTGCCAACCTGTGGTGGGGATGTGGAAGAACCTTGGGGGTTTGATGGTCCAACAATTTGAGTAGGAGGTTGGGAGGTAAGGGAACCAATAATTCCATCGTCCTAAGGTCCCTTGGGTTGTTTTGTAGGGTCATACGTAGGGCGAGGTGCGTTAGGAACAATTTCATACAACGTATCGGATAAGGAATAGACCAGGTCTAAGTAATGGGAATGGGAAATAGCCTGTTCCTCGGTGATGGCCCCTCCCATGGCCACGTCTCGAGCTATGATAGGAAAAAGAGACTTCATGAACCAGTCAACTAAGATTTGGTCTAGAATGTGAGCCTTAATGATATGTCATCTTCGCCGCCACTCATGGATATGATCTGAGATATGATTTGTGGTATTCTGGCGAAGAGAGGTCAATAAATCCGTACCAGACTCATAGCAAATGGGTGACTAGAAATGGGTCAAAAAGGACATAGCAACAGAACGAAAATATGGAAAAGAGTTGGGTGGTAATTCAATATACCACTTGGCAGCTGGGTCGGTAAGAGTCCTGTTATCACCCAAACTGTAGTTACCCCTATGGATGTATCCAGTCATGGATGGCAATAGGGAAGGGCAACTCAAAAGGTGCAACCACGATCACCTCGACCTCCAATATATGGTTGTCACGCCAGTCAAGGCAACCTTCACTTTATGTTATCTAGCCCAGACAACAAAGGGGGAGACCCGATCTACTCCCGACAGGAGAGATCAAAACCAAGACACCAAATCAAGTTGTTTCTAAATGAAGTAAGGTGTATGGTTTATCCTAGACCTTAGGATGAAGTCACAAGCCAAGTGAGGGGTTCAATGAGTATAGATTTGGTTCATGGTTGACGTGAAAGTGACTTAAGATGTCTAAAGTGAGATCTAGGGTTAGAGTACTAGTTCAATGTTTGAAAATCCACTGCCTTGGGAACCGTGTCCAATGTAGGGTAGTTTAGGGGATGAATTGGGGCTAACTAGTACAAGTGACAAGTCTGACCATGATACATGATGGCTTCAAGGGTTTAGTTCACCATGCAAAGGTCAAACCATAAGTTAATCCAACAATCTAGGAAAGTCGAATTGACTTGGAGAGAAACCAGTTCCTTGGGAATTGGGATAATGGAGTCAAAGTAGGGTTGACTTGTGGTTAAGGACTCCTATGGCATGAGACAAGTGTGCGATTAAGGTCTTGATGGATGAATAGGTCTAGATCTAGGTTTGACCAAAGTGGACCACAATCCCTTAAAATAAGGAATGCTATCCCCAAGGCAAGATTTGACAAGGTGACACACTAGACCTAGGTTTTGAATTATTCCCGTTCCAAATCTCCAAAAATCTCAAGTACCCACGTCCTAGAAGTGAGTCACTCACTTCTCCAAGGTGGTGCGACTTTACCCAAGGAGGCCAAAAAGTGGGGTAAGTGGGGTCAAAACAAGTCCGATGACATCCAAACTTTAGATCCGGGTAGGTTAGTCAAGTAGGAGTGTGGATCTATAATTTTACGGCAATCCGACGGCTAGATCTTACTAGATCTGAGTTTAAATGTACCAAGTGGTCCAAAATGGGGATTAAATCCCTTAAAATGTGGAATAGGGCCCACAAGGTAGAAATCAGAAAAGTGATGATCTGGGGGTAGGTTATTAGATGTGTAGATTACGAATCAAGTGGAATCTCAACTACCCATGTACTAGATCTAGGTCAACTTGCTCAAACTAGGAAGTGCGCCTTGCTTGGGAGAAGCTAATTTGGCTTGGGAGGGGAGTCAAATGGAAGCCAATCCTCACCAAACTATAGATCCGGGATGCCGTGGATGCTATAGAGGTGGGTTTTCAATATTATGCCCAACAACCGACTAGATCTAAGTGGATCTGAGAAAATGTAAAATGGGGTTTTGAAATATTTAGGTTTTTTAAATATTTTAGACAATTGGATAGATCATGGAGATAGAACTTACCTTGAGATCATACCTGAGTGATGTGAATGAGATGTCTTGATGTTGAGGAAGATTCCCGCAGAGATCAAATGAGAAATTGTTGATTTGCTTGCCAATTTGATGCCCTAGCCCACAAGTGCGACCTCCTCTACCTGTCAAACCAAGGAATAGCGATTCAATCAGTAAGATCAAGCATGGAGGAAATACAAGAGAAATGCAATAGTAACATGAAATAGAAGGTCCTAGGACAGTAATAGTCCCTGTTACCAACGAAGAGCTCCAAAGAAGAATTAGGAGAGTCTTCCCCTACCAATACCTCCTCCTCAAAACAAATCAGCCTCCACCTGTAGATGCAAAATCGTGGTACAAAAGATATGGCAAAAAAGATCTCCAATAACTCAGTGCAAAGGAAGAACCAACGAACGAACACCAAAAACATTCACCACAACACTGGAGATAGATGCAATAATAATTTTCTATTCCAATAATCCAGAGCCAAAAGTCCCCTTACAATGAGAAGCTCTCTCCTTTAAATAGGAAGGAGAGGCACCAAAACCCTAACCACTTTTTGAATGAGTGGCGAAGATTAAAAGATACAAATGTCTAATCAATGGTTGAGATGAGCTCAACAATAAAATACATGGATCACTAATAAAATATTATGTGAGTGGACAAAATCACCCTATAAGAGGGGAATCCCACCAAATCATGATGACAAAATATAATAAGGGGCTTATGGTGGGTCCAAGGGGTAATTTTATCCCTCCTTGGTCAATCCCCATAGCACAATAATCAATAAATAATCATCAATGTACCAAATCGTGCCTCCATGGTCAAATCGTAGGCCTCAAAAAGACCTCAGAAATCCTCAGAAAGTGCCATAAGTGATGGATGCGGGCCCCGATGAAGCTGAAACTACTGGAGGAGGTGTGGAGGACCCCGATCTATCATCACTGATCATCCCATGCCATAACATTGCCTCAGTAGCCCAAATCGATTTCCTCAATAGCCATTTCTACCAATCCTGAAATGCCTCGGGAAGCGTGAAACTGCCCCAAACTGCCTCCTGGAGTGCCTGCGTTGTCAAGGTGAGGGCACCAGTGTGTCCGGGAGGGGGTTAATATGGTAAAAACAAGTGGCTGGACCACCCACTCCATCATCAGCACCCTAGGTCAACCGGATAAAAATCACATCTGCTTTGACAGGGCCTCCGACAGACCAAAACTGCACTGGGATAGCCTACTGAGGCAAAATCATCACTGTAAGTGCCCGGAACTGAAAACAAACTGTCTCATCGGACTCAGAAGGTCCAAATCCATCCAAGATGTGTACTCATACACCATATGAGTCTCTGCATGATCAAAATATATATCCAATATACCGGAACAGGGCCAATAATAATAATCTGTAAACGACCAAATACTGCTGTAAACCAAGAATCATCATCATAACCCTGTAGCTGCTGCATAGAGTCATCATGTATGTGTACATAGACCATATATCATCTATCCATATTATCATAAAGTCCAACCATCTCATGTCCTATGGTTGACCTTGGTCAGACTAGGCCTAACCAAGTCAACATGACCAAATATAACTCAGATCATCATCAGAAGCTGCTGCAAAGTGTCAAAGGTTAATGCATGCTCTACAACTTATTCAAATAACAATTATAACACAAAGTAATCATTACTGGCGATCTAAATCCAAATATATAGTGTCATTAATTATTATCATTACTCAGACCAGACTTTCAAGATCATACTCACTTCATAGCTGTGATCAATTTGCTAGTGAAGGGTGAAGGCTAAAATAACTGGTTAGGCTTAAGGGATGACTTGGCTGACTTAACTTTGTGACACTTTGGCAGGGGAAAGGGAAAACACACCATAGTATATACCGAATGAGCAACAACACAGGGAATGGCGGTGTCTCACAAATGGATGAGTTGTTCAAAGAGGGTTTATTCACCTTTAACAGATGCGCACAATCCATAATACAAATAAGGCCAGCAATTGTTTAGATATAGCATTTAAGTTCCATTGCTTTTTGGGCCTGAAGTTTCCATAGCCCTGGTCTATGTGTGTTTATAAACACATTGCATAGATTTTCATTTATTTGCTGCAGGTGTGTTTTTAAGGCACTTGTTTACCTGAGCACTTCTAGGTGTGTCGTGGATAGCTTGTTTACCTAGGTATTTACATTTCCAAAAGATATAACATTTTATTTTCATGGTCATTTTCATTTGGCATGCCTTTCATTCATGTGTGTTTTAGAAACACATTGCACGAATGGGCTTTTCATACATGATATAGCATTTCATTTTTCCAGATTTTGTATTCATGGCAGCACTAAAAGTTTCAGGTTTATCCAACACAACTTTAGTGACTAGGGGGAATTCACAAGGAACTCCAACTCGCCATAGGCAAGTTTTGTCACCAACTCAGAGCCGAGACACAATAAACAAGGAAGCTCATCGAATACAGAGGCTACAGTGGGGAAAAGATCCTCCATGTCACTAGTCAAGTAGGAAGTCAAGGTGATAAACTAAAAGGTAGGCAATGGATGGATGAAGACAATGAATGATGGAGCCGACACTAGCAAGCCAAGGTATGGTGGAATGATCACCTCTATTCTCCCTAAGGAGGGTAATACCAATGAGTATGAATAGTGAACTTCTAAGTCTGAGTAGGGACAATATAATATATATAATAAGATCAACCAGGTCCACATATTTATATGATCACCAGATCATGACACTAAGTGCTAAGACATGCTATAAGAATAAGTATAAAAGCAATATAACCATAACACAATGATATACCTGCTGAGTCATATACTTGAATGCTCATCAACCTGTACCATCATCTGTCCTCTGAAACTGCTGCTGTAGATCTGGGCACTACTGACTGCTCTGTACCAATGGTATAATGGCTACATCGGTCATCTCTCTGAGTGTCCTGAGACTCAGTCATGGGAGGGGGAATATACACTGCTGTCCACAATCTGATAGTGATCCAATATAGATGCTCATCTCAGCATCTCAAATGTAAGGGAACTGGCTGAATAGTGTACTGGAATCAAAAAAATAATGTATGGTAGCCCGACTACTATAAATGTGATAACAAGTTCGTTAGAATAACCTAAGACAGATCGAGTCGTCCATCAAGGAGTTGGATGAACACCATAAATGGTATGTCATCACATGATTTTTTGGATACTTACCAGGTTTTCCATCAAATTTGGGAATATCAGATGGTAGTTTAACCGGAATTGGTGTCCAATTGTATACGTGGAAGATGGGGTCATTAGTCAGATGAGAGAGGTCAGGTAGGTCCAAAGTGGCCAAGAAAGGAAGCTATTGATTCGGCTGCAGGTACTGATAGTACTGATATGGCATATATGGACCTGTGGGACCTTGCATTAGCTAGTTGTAGGGTGTTCCCAAATGAAAATGGCTGTAAGGGGGTGTGCTTCCCGGACCATATGTAGGTTCGCCGCCATAATAGGGTGGTCCATTACCATAAGGTGAAGGTCCGTCGCCGCCACCGAGACGGGGTGGGCCTCTTCCAAATGGTGGGGGTCCCTCGCCACCGCCGGGATAAGGTGGTCCTCCACCGCTTCCACTGGGAGGGGGTGGTGCTCCACCTCCTCTGCCAAAAGGGTGTGGGCCTCCACCACCTCTGTCGGAAGGGTAGGGGCCTCCACCACCTCCGTCGGAAGGGTGGGGGCCTCTTTCACCACATCCACCAAAATAGGGTGGTCCCCCACCACCTCCTCAAGATTAAGGTAGTGCTCCACCATAAGGTGAGGGTCCTCCGCCACCGAGAGGGGTTGGTCCTCTGCCTCCGCCAGACGGGGAGTTCCTCCGCCTCCTCCACCAGAGTGAGGTGGGCCATTGTTTCCAGAATGAGGTGGCCCTCCACCAGAAGGTATAGGTCTGCCTCCTCCGGAATTATATGAGGGCCCATCGCCTCCAGAGGGAGGTGGAGGGGGGCTAAACGGGGGTGGACGTGGTACTTGAGGGACAGTTGGTGGGGGTCCATTTTTTAAAACATTTTAGTGCCCCCATAGAGTGTACGGATTGTCGGGATAAGTTATCTTGTAGAGTGCGTTTCCGGGATTGAATTGTCTCGACACAGGGTTAAGATAACCTATATACGCTTGACTCCGTGGTGGTTGAGTTGAATTGGATGGTCCCCCAATATGAGATAAATCCACAGTGGATCCTATAGCAGGTAAGGAAGTTCCAACGGAATGACCAATAGGAAATCCTCCACTCATATTATGGTTAGGAAGCAGGGGTTTCCCCCCAGTAACAACATACTGACCACTAATCGATGGTTGACCCATAATGGGTTGTTGATTACTTGCTACGGGATGAACATTACTCAGAAGAAAATTAGGGGGTAAAGAGTATCCTCCTCATGAGTTTTGGGGTGGTGGAGGGGTGGGTAATGTTCCTGTAGTAGTAAGAGGGGTGTTGGACTATTGTCTTTCAATAGGTTGAGTCATTTGGAGTATACAACTGGTCTCTTGTCTAAGGGGTGTACTTGCAGGAAATGAGGGTTGACCAGGTTCATAAGTGGTCATGTTGTGGATGGATGGTTTCAGTGAATCATAAGATAATGAACGAATCGGGATATGTCAATATGTGGGTACCTTTGTGTCTTCAACCCTTTGTAAGAGACTTTGTCTTCGAAATTCATCTCCCATGGCATGTAATCTGTTCAAGCAATTACGAAAGAGTACGAGAAGCACATCAAGAGTAGCCCAACTGGGTGGGGGTGAAATGGCAAGATGAGCCACTTGTTGACCTAGAGATGTTTCCCAAAAGGATGTAGCTGGACCAAAAGTAGTGGATACAGGGTTGTCTTGGGATGGATTTAACCATTCTAAAGCTCCAGGCTCTCCCGATAGGGTGCAACGGAGAGATGTGTCTTGTGAAGTGGAAGTTTCCACCTCTTCGCCCCTTGAGGGGTTGGAGGTTGGTGAGTCTGGAGGAAACATATGTGCTCCTAACTCCATAGTAGGGTTTTCTACTTCAAGTGACACGATCGTGACGTGTGGGTCCATTCTTACCCTTGAAATTACCTCTTGATTAAGGGGATATTCGGGTGGTAAGTTAAAAATTCTGCGAGACCTTCTCCAAGGAAATTCAGTCAAAGTGACTGAACCAAAATTTCTCCTATGTGTATTCTAAACAAAAGAAAAGCAGTCCAGAAAAATCTACACAAACTAAGGCCACAAGCAAACTTATGTGATAGGTATGGATTCAAAAGTATGGAACCTCATGAGATTGTCAAGGCTTTGTAACTCGCGATATACTCCATGGTCCAATAGTTATATTTGGCCCAATATTTCAGAGCACTAACCAGGGAGGATTAGGACCGTACCCCTAACGAAATAACCCGACTACTTGATAGTATGTGCGCAGTATCTCCCCGAGTGTTGTTCTTAGTGTATTGCTTTGCCAATATGGCCAAATGGTTAGCTCAGTTGGTTTCAGGAATCCTAAGGGTGTCTCCCGATATACACAAGGTACGTGGGAGCTCAAATCCGTAGTGGTGTTGTCTAATGCACAATTGTATAGCAAGAGCCTTCTGATATACTACAGAGTATGTGAAACACCTTTCGATATACGCCGAGTACGTGAAGTGCCTTTCGATATACCCTAAGGTACGTGAAAGAGCCTTCGATATACCAGTTGGAACGTGAAAAAGATTCGATATACAGGTTGGTACGTGGAAGAACTACAATACCCCCAGAATGCAGTGCAGGAAAATAACGACAGCTGCCACGTTTTATGACACTGGAACATGTCTCTAACTTAACACACAAGTTACTAAATCTTTTACCCTAGTTCTATCGTTAATTTTATCTGGACGGTTAGGTGAATGCATGAGGTGAGTACATAAACATAAGCATAATGCAAGCCCTAACTACATGAAGAAATGCACTTTTTCTTTTTATGAAATCTGTGTATGGGAAGGAGAAATATTTTTCCAAGTGTTTTTACCAAAACAACAAATTTCAACAAAATCCCAAATCTACCAAAAATGACAATGAAAGTACTCTTTTCCTTTTTTCAAGCAAAACATGAAAATCAACAAACATCAAATCCAAATCAAAGCATTTTCTTTTTGTCTTTTTAGCTAGAATGAAACTAAGTGATGAAAAGGGAGAATTTCTACTTAGAGCACGCTAACTCTTCAATTTTCACTATGATAGCCTAAAAGCATGAAAACCAAAAATGCACATAACTCCTTCAAGCATGGAAATATGTTTGCAAAAATTTGACTTCACTTGGAAATATTTTTCAAGAAAATGAATGGCTCATAACTCGTGAAAAACACAAACAATTAACTTATTTTCAAACTTTCCAAAAGATCAATGATTAATGAATTCCAATGCATGAGACAACTTTTACAACAATTCTCCAATAAACTTGAAAAATGGTAAAAATGAAGCACTTTTTGATTTTCCAATGAATGCACCAAGACAACACTTGATAATAGTAATGCTTTTAAATTTAAATGGCTGAAAATAAGAGACTACTTGCAGCACTCTAATCCCTCAGAAATTCTCAATAAAATGACAAGCACTCCAATAAACTAAAAACACACAAGACACTCAAAATCAACCAGATGCAAGCAAAACTGAATGATGTGTGCAGAAAGAGGTCTGGAATCAGATCTAATACAATGACCAGATTAAGTGAGGAGAGGAGGGAATGCAATGTCAAGCAAATGAATGTGGGGGATTCTAAAGTGTCCACCACTACCAAATCTCAAACTTGTCCAAAATGGAACCCAAAACCAATCCAAACAGGTCCAAAGACTATCAATGCAAGATCAAAAGATCTCTTACTGGAAAGTGTAGTACAGAGAGATATGCAAATCAAAACAAACTCAAAAAGTTGGAGAGGGGATGACCCAAGCACTAGGCTTGACTTCTCGGTGCAGCCTGTGGTTAGGATCAGAGCGCCCGGCACAGGTGATAAGTATATGGTTTACGCCAGCAGTGCAAGATGCAGATCTAAGATAAGCACCGGAGGCACAGATTTCAGGGAAGCAGAATGCACCCATGAGGGTATGATGCTCTAGCTATATTGCCCAGGTGCACCGGGAGAAATCCCAATGCAAGGATGAAAAGATCTCCAAGAATGTGTAACTAAAAGGTTTGATGATTATACACATAGACTCAAAGGAAGTCAACAAGCTCTTCAAAAAGAAGATCTAGTGGCGAAAAAGGCTTAGGAGGCAAATTAAATGGCTCACAAAGAAATCAAAGAAGATGACATTCAAATTGAAAACTTAAAACAATGTACGTTTCCCCAGTATGGTCGCCAAATTTGTTACCGGACAATCTACTGAAAGCGGACTTAAGGCATGATCTCCCTAGTTCAATGCGAATCTAGAAAAAATCAGACATAATACAAATCTACCTTCCTAGATCAAATTAGAGATTAAGTGATGTAAACATATTACCTTTCAGATCTGTAAATCTTTTCCTCCTTATCGCTCCAGGCTCCACGGTCGTCAGATTCGTAGCTGCAATACCTGTCAGAACATGCAATAGACAAACAAGTAGTAATAGTACATCTACACAATAATGGATCTAAGTAAACGATTAAGGAAGTAAACTATAAATATAAATTAACAACAAGACATTTATGGAAAGAGTTTTGTATTATTGCATAAAAGTGGGAATACAAAGAAGAGAGAGGATTACAACCAAGCCCTAACATTGCAATCTTCCTCCAACAAGCCAAGCCAATGCCTCTAAGGAGAAATGGGTGCCTCCAAGAGATGAATGATGATCTCCTAAGCTTATTCTACCATCATATGGATGCAGTAGCATTCCTCCTCTTGGAATGGAGAGGAGATTCATATATATATGACTAGGAGGATAGAATAGGTTGATAAATAGTGGGAGAGGACTAAGGGATCCTCCCAAGGGGTTAGGTAACTGAAGGCTAGCTCACCTACAATCTAGGGATAGAGATCCAAGTCATACACCTTTGAGAAATTGCTCGAAGATTCCCTTTATCCACATTAACTAACATTGGCACAACCGGTATTAGGACAAACTATGCCTGATAGGGATGGCACATGCTGTACAAAGGTAACATGAGCCGACGGTGTAAGCTAGTAGGTTACCACCTATGCCTGACCTAGTTGGGCGCAAGTTAGTAGGGAGAAACCTACACCGACCCAACTAGATCCTATGGAAAGGGGTCAGCAACTTCTCCAGTTGGACTTCCTAGTCATCGAAACCTCAAGGATGTTTGCATTGAGTCTTATGATGGCAAGATTTTAGGTGTAACACTAATTTTTTGGTCATCTTTATCCTTAACGTTCTTCTAACAACATCCATAGACCTAGATTTTAACAATGATAAAAATAATTTGCACTTATCCCCATCACATTTAGAATAAAAAACGTTATCAAGTATTTGTCAAGTTTGATAAGAAATATCACGTTTAGACAATGCACCTTCAAGTGAACTAATGAGAGTTTCATCAACCTATATACGTTTCGGATTTCTTCAGCGTGCAATTGCTAATGGAGGTAAGGGTGTTGGAACTAGAGCATGTACAACATCACAAGGACACTCCGATGTTTCAATATGAGCCTCTTGTATTTCATTATATTGTTGGTAGTTGGATGTGAGAAATTGGAATTTCTCTTGGACGGTCTCCATAATATTTTCTTAGATTCCATTTTAAATCCTTCATTCAATGCCTCTCTAAAGTCGTCGCTTGTATAACCACTACCCAACAAGTCATTCTCTACCATATTCTGAGGTTGACTTGATGGGGGAATTTAAACATCCCCCAATGAGCACCTACGTCTTACTTCTTGACTAGTGCCATGGGGTGCTTGTTCATCAAATGTTGTTTGAATTGAGGTCCCCTCTAGTGATTTTTTCCGTTTTTCTTGAGGTGGATGGGTAGGAACGACCGTGACATCATCTACAGTTGGAATTGGATGAGTTTCCATGGAATTCCTTCGATTCCACATGTCCAATATTTTATTTTATCTAACTTCTTCCATGGTTTCTTGAGGCTTCTCTTTCGTTGCCGATTTCCTTTTTCGATTGCGTGAATTCCTCATGACCACAATGAGCAACACTAAGAAAATAGATTATAGAGGTGTGCTCAACTATTCAAATATCCAAATTCTTTCTCAATTGTGAATATAGGTTCTTCAAGCTTGCTCAATTTTGAATATAGATACTTCCTCAATTGTGAATATAGATTCCTCAATCTTTCTCAAATGTGAAAGTAACTTCTACCTCACTTGTGAATATAGAAAATTCTTCATTTGTGAATATATATTCTTCAAGCTTGCTCAATAGTGAATGTAGATTCTTCTTCAACTGTGTTCATATAGATTCCTCAAGCTTGCTTGAAATTGTGAATGTAGAATCCTCTTGAAGCTTGCTAATTGTGAATGTAGAATGCTGTGAATGTTTAATTAATATCATTATATATAAATTAATAGATTATTAGGTTACTAGTGAAAGGGCATAATCCTTCACTATGCTTCCTCAAAGCCCTATAAAGGAAATCTTATTGTAATTTTATAATCATCATCAAATATATTATTTTTATTTATTATTCAATATGAGAGTCAGATTCGACTATTAACATCCAGCCGGATACAGTTGCTGCATAGAATCCTCAATTCCCAATGCTAACTGTAGAATCGTCTTCAAGCTTGTTGATTGTGAACATAGAGTGTCAAGCTTAATCAATTCCCTTGAATGTTGATTGTGAACATAGAGTTTGAATTTTTTTTGCAGCGTTGTAGGGGAGACGGCGAGACAAAACAAAAAATTTCAGGTATGAAATAGGCAAAGTATTATGCTGAATTTTTTGCACAAACAAAATGCGCTAGCATTATGGACACACAAAACGCGCACGCGTTTCTTTAATGTTAAAAAAATACTAGTCATTTAATATGTTTGGAGCATGGCTAAATAACGCCTAGTGGTAAAAAACGCGCAAGCATTTCTTCATCCAAAAACGCGCTAGCGTTATGGTAATCATCAAAACCTTAATTAATAGTTTCTATGGGTTAGGAGGTTAAATAGGGGTTTGGTGTTAGGGGCTTAGGGGTTAGATATGGGGGGTGGTTAGTGGTATTGGAAGGGGGATTAGGAGAGAGCGAGAGGCGGGGGAGTAGGAGAAAGAGAGAGAGAGAGAAGGGGGGGGGTTAGTTAGGGGCAAGGGGCTAGGAGGGGGGTTAGCGAGGGGTAGAGAGATAGAGAGTGAGAGAGGGGTTAGTAATGGTTAGGGGGGGGAGGAGGGGGAGAGAGAGAGAGAGGAGAGGGTGTTAGTTGTAGGGAGTGAGAAAGAGAGATGGGAGGTGTGGTTAGAGGTAGGTGGAGGTGTAGAGAAGAGAGAGAGACTGTGAGAGCCCAGGTTAGTAAGGGATAGGGAGATGAGGGGAGAGAGATAGAGAGGAGGGGGTTTTGGGATAGGGAGAGTAGCAAAGAGATAGAAAGAGTAGGATGGTTAGGGATGGGAGAGAGGTTAGGGAGAGGGAGAGGGGGGTTTAGAGAGAGAGAGAGAGAGGTGTAGAAGTAGGGAAGAGAGAGTGAGAGAGGGGGGGTTAGTTAGGGGTAAGGGGATAGGATGGGGGTTAGTGAGTGGGAGAGAGAGAGAGTGAGTGAGAGAGGGGGTTAGTAATGGTTATGGGGGAATAGAAGGGAGAGAGAGAGAGAGAGAGAGAGAGAGAGAGAGGGGAGAGGGTGTTAGATGTAGGGAGTGAAAAAGAGAGATGGGAGGTGTGGTTAGAGGTAGGTGGAGGTGTAGGGAAGAGAGAGATATTGAGAGAGCTCATGTTAGTAAGGTCTAGGGAGAGGAGGGGAGAGAGATATAGAGGAGGGGTTTTGGGATTGGGGGAGTAGCAGAGAGATAAAAAGAGTAGGATGGTTAGGTATGGGGGAGAGGTTAGGGAGAGGGAGAGGGGGTTTAGAGAGAGAGAGAGATGTAGAAGCAGGGAAGAGAGAGTGAGAGAGGGGGGTTTAGTTACGGGTAAGGGGATAGGAGGGGGGTTAACAAGGGGTAGAGACAGAGAGAGATAGGGTTATGTGAAATTGCCCACATAAGATCCAAAGAGATGATGTAAACCTCACAATGAAAGAATTTAGGAATAAAAGAAGAAGAGACAAGCAATAGAACTTAGATCCAAAGAAACTCTGATTGAGGCAGAATAATTACACATGTTACTATTAACAGAATAATGAACTGGTAAATATACAATGCTGAGTATGAGGATTTGAATTCACTAGGAGGAATTCGAATTGGCCTTCATGCAAAGATCCATAATCAGTGGAGAGTCATCAACGCCTACCTAGGAGTCCACCTTCTCATCAGTGAAGTCATCAATGCACAAGTAATGATCAACCGAGAGTCAAACTGAGTCTAACTGAATGTGGTTGGTGTAACTGGCACATGGAAGCACTAAGATAGTGAAGGAGGCTTAGTGGAGGGCGCCATAGGAGTTAACTGGAGTCAGAATGGTCAATCTAGTCTCACTGGAGGTCCAACAGAGTGATAAACTCAGTAAAGAGTCAGTTAAGCCTTAAATCAAGGGAATAACTAAAGATAACTCAATATAATTGAATATAACTGGACTGGTAGGTGAAGAAGGTGCCCTTGTCATGCAGTGAAGCAAAGGAGGGCGCATTAGTCACTGGGAGGCCTAGAAATGATCTGAAAGAAGCTCCGGGGACTAGTTTGCTTAGGACTAGGTGCTGGAACTGATGACCTAGAATGCATGCAAAATGCATGCAAACCCTAATTGCATGCAAACCCTAATTTTGCATGCATGACTGAAAATGAAAATGATTGGAAAGCTAGTAGGACTAGGATGGAGTATAGGATATCCTAATAGGTTAGTAATGGTTAGGGGGGAGAGGAGGGAGAGAGAGAGAGAGAGAGGAGAGGGTGTTAGTTGTAGGGAGTGAGAAAGAGAGATGGGAGGTGTGGTTAGAGGTAGGTGGAGGTGTAGGGAACAGAGAGAGACTAAGAGAGCTTGGGTTAGTTAGGTCTAGGGAGAGGAGGGGAGAGAGATAGAGAGGAGGGGGTTTTGGGCTAGGGGGAGTAGCAGAGAGATAGAAAGAGTAGGATGGTTAGGGAAGGGGGAGAGGTTAAGGAGATGGAGAGGGGGTTTAGAGAGAGATAAACAAAGAGAGAGAGAGAGGTGTAGAAGCAGGGAAGAGAGAGTGAGAGAGGGGGGTTTAGTTAGGGGTAAGGGGATAGGAGGGGGGTTAATGAGGGGAGAGAGAGAGAGAGAGATAGAGAGAGAGGTTAGTAATGGTTAGGGGGGGAGAGGAGGGAGAGAGAGAGAGAGAGAAAGGAGAGGGTGTTAGTTGTAGGGAGTGAGAAAGAGATATGGTAAGCGTGGTTAGAGGTAGGTGGAGGTGTAGGGAAGAGAGAGAGAGACTGAGAGAGCTCGAATTAGTAAAAGCTAGGGAGAGGAGGGGAGAGAGATAGAGAGAAGGGGGTTTTGGGATAGGGGGCGTAGCAGAGCGATAGAAAGAGTAGGATGGTTACGGATGGGTGAGAGGTTAGGGAGAGGGAGAGGGGGTTTAGAGAGAGAGAGAGATAGGTGTAGAAGCAAGGAAGAGAGATTGAGCGAGGGAGGTTAGTTAGGGGTAAGGGGCTAGGAGGGGGGTTAGCGAGGGGAGAGAGAGAGAGAGACTGAGAGAGGGGTTTAGTAATGGTTAGGGGAGGGAGAGGAAGTGTCACATCCCCTCCCATCATTCCATACCACAGAGGTAACATGAATGTAACATGGGGGTGTCTGATTATTCCCCAGAGCCATAAGACTGAATTTTACCATTTAAATAAAATGCATACTGAAATTACATAGTGGAATTTAAACATATTTGCACACACACAAACAGTAATGCATCAACATATCAATCACAAGCAGAGGATGATTCAACATGCAGAGAATAAATCCCATTCCAATTCTATGCAAAGATTCCATATCAACCATATTAAGATAATCATTTCAATCTATTAACATGAATAATTATCATTCGAAATTAACACATTGCATGACACAAAATGCATATTATTTAAACCACAGAGAACACTTATATGTTAGATGAAGTTGTCCAAACAACTAGCTATGTGAGAGAAACGTTCCACCCAACCATAGATCTCTGTCTAGCCTATATTCTTTCAGCTGAGAGATCACCCCCGAGATGGGTTGTGTATCCACTAAGGAGGAACTAAACAGGCTCACTCACAGCCATGGTTTCACTCAAACAGTCATGCCAAGCCAACACACAATTGGGTTTATCAAGCATGAAATAAGAAAAGGAGGAGGATGTTAAGACAGTGATCTCAACCACATAGCTACATGAATCTCAAATGAACTCAACAATCATGGCCCCCACAATACCTACCTCACCCAACACAAGGAAGGTCCCATTTTCTGCTACATAGTCCCTCGGGCGTCCCTTCCCTCCAGTGGTATTCGGGGTGGGAATAGAAAATTCCATCTGCTAATTCCTTGAGATTCCAGCCTTTAGTGGGTTTATCAAGCAAACCCAACCTCTGTTCAATCATTCACACTTGGATTTCTCACAATTCTGTCATCAAATAACTCAATCCCGTCACTGGATTTCTGGGCTATAAAAACTGAGTTTTCCAATGGATTTAGGGGTATCTAATACTCTGAATTTCTCCCCAAGGTTGATATCTATGGATCCCCCATTGGATTTCACTGTCAATACCAAATTTTGGGCGTTTATGGCACTTCAAAACGTGGGTTCATGCAAAGTTGCGATTTCTGGTTTTCTCACTGTTGGGCATGTGTAATGGATGAAAAATGATGCCGGGATGTTCAAAAACGGAATGGGAATGAGGAAAAATGAATTCCCATGAAGTAGAGTGACTTTTGGGTCAAGAAAACAAAACCCACACTCTTCCATACGAATTTATGGGTTTCCCACGCTCCATTGAAGCCATGGACTGAATTTTCCAACAACTTTCTTACACAAAATTAAATGTCAGCAAAGGAAGTCAAATGGGTTCTCAAGATGACATTTGGTAGCTCATGGCTCAACCCCACAACCCCCTCACCACTCCCTAGTGGAATACACATGGCCCCTTCTCATTATTTGCTTCCAAAGCCTATTTTTGGTATTTTATTGCAATATTAAATATTTACATCAATTTACAATATCCCATGGCTTAATAGCACATAGGTAACAAAATATCAAATACTTTCCTTTTAAATAAAATCCGAGCATACACTAGCAAGGCCTTGGCCTTGAGCTCCATGCTAGGAAAACATACATCGCATGTACACAATATTTACATAAAAGCCAATATACCATAACAGTCAAAATTGGGGTATTACAGGAGGGAGAGAGAGAGAGATAAATGAGAGGGTGTTATTTGTAGGGATTGAGAAAGAGATATGGGAGGTGTGGTTAGAGGTAGGTGGAGTTGTAGGGAAGAGAGAGAGACTGAGAGAGCCTGGGTTAGTAAGGGTTAGGGAGAGGAGGGGAGAGAGATAGAGAGGAGGGTGTTTTCGAATAGAGGGAGTAGCAGAGATATAAAAAGAGTAGGATGGTTAGGGATGGGGGAGAGGTTAGGGAGAGGGAGAGGGGGTTTAGAGAGAGAGAGAGGTGTTGAAGCAGGGAAGAGAGAGTGAGAGAGGGGGGGTTCATTAGGGGTAAGCGGCTAGGAGGGGGGTTAGCAAGAGGGGGAGAGAGAGGGATAGAGAGAGAGATAGATTGAGAGAGGGGGTTAGTAATGGTTGGGGGGAGAGAGAGAGAGAGAGAGAGGGGGGGGGTTGTTAGTTGTAGGGAGTGAGAAAGAGAGATGGGAGGTGTGGTTAGAGGTACGTGCAGCTGTAGAGAAGAGAGAGAGATAGAGATAGGGGGTTAGTAAGGAGTAGGGAGAGGAGGGGAGAGAGATAGATATTTGGGGGTTTAGGGATAGGGGGAGTAGGAGAGATATAGAAAGAGTAGGATGGTTAGGGATGGGGGATAGGTTTGGGAGATGGAGGGGGTTTAGAGAGAGAGAGAGAGAGAGGTGAAGAAGTAGGGAAGAGAGAGTGAGAGAGGGGGTTTGAAAGGGTTACGAGGAGGGGATAAAGAGAGTGGGGTTAGGGGTATGGGTAGTAGGAGAGACAATAAGAGAGGTGAGGTGGGTAGGCATGGGTGGGGTAGGGTGGGTTAAGGGGTTATAGAGAGATAGAGAGGGAGGAGGGTGTTATGGGGTTAGAAGAGAGATAGGGGTGGGGGATATGGGTCAATGGAGGAGTACATAAGAGATAGAGAGAGGGGGGGTTAGTAAGGGTTAGGTGTAGAAGGGGGGAGAGTGAGTAAAGGTTAGCAGTGACGGGATTATGAGAGAGATAGAGGGAGGGGGCTTAAGAGTGGTAGGGATTAGGGAGAGGTAGAGGAGGGTTTAGGGAGTGGTGGGTACATAAATTTATTGAACACTTGAAAACATAAATTTTTGAAGTTAAGAATGCACACACGTTTTTCATATACAAAATATGCACGCGTTTTGTATATACAAACATGCGCCAATAAACATATTTGAATTTAAATAGAACACGCGTATGTTCCAGAGTAACTAATCACCCCCTTCTCCCATGCCCATGTGTCGGCCACAGTCCTATGTGGTTGGTTTGAACTTACCAAACCTAAGCTATGGAATTTACTGAACCATAGCTAATTAGGCATTTCCACTATTTTTCTCAATATGCATATTTTTCACCGCTCTCTATAGCATGACATACATGACCATTATTGAAGACATTTTAGGAATACATAGCATTTTTTATGCAGATTCCAAATATGTATTCTTTTTTTTAAATATTGAAATTTTCTATTTGTTTCCTAATTTTCTTGTGTCATCTCTCCTTAAGTCAAAAAAACATGTTGTTAGTGTTTATTTTGTAACTTTTTCGTTTCACAGCCATTTTAAAAAAAATTGTATGCTACACTAGTAGACATCGACCTCTACATGCTATAAAAATCCAAGTTGAAATAAATGCATTAAGACCTTCAAAGGCTGCACCCACATTTGACCTACTGTTCTTGAGGTTTCATCACTTACATAATTAAAAAAAAAAAAAAAAAATTAAACATTTAATTTTGGAAAAATAGTGTTGCACTAGTGCTACGGGTTCTATACATGTCTACCAATTTTTGTAGACCGAAACGATCTTTTAGGCATCGAAGGGATGCACCCACAAAAACATATACCTTATCATTTGCCAAAAAAAAGAAAAAGTAATTGTTAGAAAAAATGAAATTTGACATAGTTATGTAAATTTTCAATACTTAAAATTTATATATTCAGAAACATGACTCAATTTCCTACATTTCATATTTTTTACTTGATGCAATATATCTTGTGTAAGTATCTCAAAAAAACCAAGTAAGTTGAGGGATGCCTGATTTTTCAGTTTTCTATTGCATCTAACGTGCCAAAAGTGACCCTCATTAGCTTGGAGATGCCCTTGTACCTCCCATTACTAAAAATTTTCATAGAACCATTCATATTATCTAAAACATAGTACATTACTATGTAAGTTTCTCAATTCCCCAATCAAAAGTTAGCCATACATTAAGCAAGTGCTACTTGTTCATTTCCAAATCAAATGTGATGCTCAACCAAGTGAAAATAACTCAAATCATAACAAAAAATTAGTAAGCCAAATAGTCTCAACAAGGAGAAATTTAAGGATGCATATATATGCAAGTAACATTTCCCTTAGTGCTTGCCTCCAATTTTATAGCCTTCTCTTCTATGTAGGGAAAATTTTAGGGTGAAATTTAGCCCATGGTAATTTTTGAGGTTTTTTTCCAAACATTATTTTCCATTTTCCATTTTTTCTAATATGATTCACCCAAATTAAATAGGATTAAATTGTTTAGTCTAACAATTACCAAAATTATCCAAACACTATATAAAACCCTTAGAATTTGATTTTTTTTTAAATATCACCAAACATTTTATGGTTGGAAATTTGATAATTAGTAAGATTTTCCAAAGTTTCTACACTTCAATAAAATTTTGGATCCTTAAACTTTGCAGAGGTAGGAGTGGATTCATGCAATTTTTCAAAATTGGGAGAAATAACAATCTGTGTTTACCATTTTCTTTGAGGGGTTGTTTGGTCACAAGGGGTATGGTATTAGCATGGTTTTCAAAATGCGATGAAGAATTGAATATAGAAGTACTAGTGGAATAGAGTGTAGGGTTTGGTTTCTCGGGCTTAGGTATCCCCCAACCTGTGAATCTCTCATAAGGTGGATCAAGGTTCACCTCCCAACCTTCATTAGCGTGCTTGAGAACATTGGAGATGCTAGGGTGTGGGCATAGCAGTGGTTGGGGTGGTATTGAAGGCTATTGGACCACTTTCCAACCCAAGAATAGATGAAAATTTTAAGCAATTTGGTTAAAATCATTACTATCGACATCGAAATGCATAGAAAACCTTATCGTTTTCCTCCTTCCTTCTTTCAATGTGGCATTTGGTGTACTATTTTCCCCTTCTCGAATCCCTACTAAATAAACTCATCTAGCATGGAAAAGAAAAACATTTATATTCCATTTACCTGCATGAACATTAGAAATTGAAAACAAGCATGACGACAACTATGCATACATATCATCAAATATCAATTAATTAGGGATTTACATGGAGAAGGACTAGATAATGGTGGGTGTTTTTTATTATTTGAAAGGAGTACGGTGGCATTCAAAACCACTTTGTGCAATTTCATATTATAATATTCATAATGTTGTGTGATATTTGGTGAAGGGTTATGCTACTAATCACAAAGATAACCATAGCCATCATTAGCCATCATTATTCATAAGCCAAATAATTGTAATCATAACGTTCATTGGGTTTCACTTTCAACATTGTGTTTCCTTGAAAAAACATTGGTCTTTATGATGCTGATTGTTGACCCGATTTTCAACTAAACATTAACAATTGTTTTCACTTATCAACACATAGTTTAATGGGTGACAAGGATCCCTTTTTCTTAGTTTTGTTGAGGAAGTGTCTCAATTTTACTGTTTTTCTTATCCATAGTTTAACGGTAATTAGAAAAGGTTTGTAATGCCTCTTGGTCAAGGGATGATATGCATTGTTTAGAAGATTAGATATATGACATAGTTTAGAATACTATATATTAAATAGCTTTCACTATAAAAAACATCCTTTGTCATTCTTAGTGAAAAGACAGGAACAAATGAATATTTTGATTTCATCTCGTAAATATAAAATATAAAAATCTTTTTAATCGAAAAACAATCCATGAAATTCCAAACTTGAGTAAATATCTTCAAGTTGTTATAACAACATAATCATTTAAGTACATATACACGTGGATGCTTAAGAGGTTTGAGAGGGGCTTTAAAATACTTCAACTTTATATATAAAAAAGGTTTCAAAATATTACATTCTCAAGGATTTAACTCAAAATTATAAAAAAAAGATTTAATTCAAAATTTTAAGAAACAAATTATAAAAAAAAGTTCACACATTCATTAATGAGAATTGAAATTCACTCCCTCTTATTAGTAAGGAGTAGACCCCTTATACAATACATTTTAGGAAAATCCTAGAAGCATAAACAATGAGTATAGATTAGTCAAGACCATGTTTTTATGGTTATAATACAATGAAAACAAAATGGAAAAAGGGCTAATCATGAAAACTACAAGGAAAAGGACTAAGTTAGAAGGAAAAGGAAATGGAGCAAGGGAAATTTCAAATGTTCTACTTACTAAAAATACGAAATCAAGCTACTCTTATGGTTTAAACTTCAATCAATAATTAAAAGTTAAAATGGTGAAGTCGTTGATGATGATTGAGCTAGCATTAATATGTGCATAAAGGAGATTTAATGTGATTTTCTCTTTCACATTTAGTGTGACAATTTCCTTTTCAATACTATGTAAAGTGGAAAAATGTTTAATAATTGACACTCTTTGTTCACAACTAAGTTACTCAACCATTTCTTTATTTGGGATTTTGAAATTTGAGTCACTCTTGAACTAGTATTCCAAATTATTTTATTTGACATCTATGTGACCTCAAGTTCTTCAATAAAACATACTTTATCTTTATAAAACATATTTTATCTTTATAAAATAAATCTATAATCTCTAACTTTGAAAAAAACTTACACCTTTTTATCTTCAATAACATCTAAATAATACTAATCCTACCAATAATTCATAACCTTTAGCTTCTTAAATGAAATATTGTACCTTGTTATAACTTAAAAGTAACTAAATCTTTTAATGTCCTCGTCTTACTAGCAAAGGAAATGGATATGTCTAATACATCACACAATTCTATTAAAAATTTCATCTTGTTCTCGACATTGTTGGTTATAATTTTTATAAGTAAATAAAATATTAAAAATGTTTTAAAATTTATATTTAATGTTTTTATAAATTATCTAATTTAATATATTATTATAAAATTTCTATTATTATTATTTAGTATAATTGAATTTTTTTTCCCTCTAAAAAAAACATATTATTGTTATTTAATAGTGAATCAAATAGTACATGATTTCAACATTCAAATGTTGTCTTCTCAAGATCTTCTTACATGATCTTCTTATGATCAAAAAGTTTTGATAATCCCCCAAAAACAAAAACAAATTAGTTATAAAATATATGAGCCAAATAAGACCAAGAGTGACTAATCAAGAAAATACAAAGTGCCAAAATCAGCCAGCTGGTCTTCACAATTGAACATAATAATATTTAAACATTTAAAATACTTATTATTATTATTATTATTTTATTTTTGAAATAGAATAATGCAATTTAATTCATAAAGATCCAGCTAAGTGGTCAAATTCTTTGCACTTAATCTTGTAATAAAACACCCAAATTAAACATCTATAGAGATTCCCATTGTTCTCCTATATGTAAGGGAAGAAGTATTATAACTCCTATATAACTGAACCCTGAACTTAAACGGGATAAGAGAGAACGAATCTAAAATCAGTTTGAAGCATTAAGAAGAAGAGAGAGAAACATCAAACAATTAACTTATGGAACTAGAAAGTAGCCGCAGTAACACTATTGTACTGCAAACCCTAAAAGTTATCGTTGCCTGCACCTCCAATCCTTTCTATTCCTCCGTCTACTCTAAGAAACAACAGAATTATTGCTTGCGATTCCTTCTTCCTGCTTGCTCGACGTGTCTCCCTTTACAGGTACTTCCCTACGGATCCTTCCTACAAAAATAGAATTGAAGTATATCTTATTTAACAATAATATCTATCATGATCAATCAGAGGAGCACACTATATACATCCTGCTTTCTTTTACCTGCAAAATATTCCAGCTCCCTTGCATGTTTCCATCTTTTGCTGGGCATCCGAGCGTAGTCCTCCCATTCTGCATCTGTAAATAGAATTATGCAATCCTCTAAGTATTTTGGTGCAGTTCTTTTCCTCATTGATCTTCTTAGATCATAAACAATTTCTCCCAACTCACGCTCTAGTGGTCTATGATGCAATTCTCCCATTCCATTATCATTCTCATGATCAACAAGCTCTTCAGCCTGTAAGGGTTGGGTCCTCACATCCATGTTACTGCTTCCCACTGAACTAGCAAAAGCACTATCCATGTTACTGCTTCCCACTGAACTAGAAAAAGCACTATCCATGCTACTGCTTCCCACTGAACTAGAAAAAGCACTATCCATGCTACTGCTTCCCACTGAACTAGCAAAAGCACTATCCATGTTACCGCTTCCCACTGAACTAGCAAAAGCACTATCAAGCCTGCAATACAACATCGAACATCAATGTAAGTGACAACATATGAAAATATTGATATATAAGGCATGGCGTGAGGGAAGCTTGGACATGAATGCGTACTTGGCGTTCTGCTTTCCTTTGAACTTGTTATTTTCACGAGCCGAGTCTACCTGCAGAAAGACGAGAGAGAATGGGAAACGTTTTCAGTGACTCGGAATACGTACGTAAAAGATCTAAAATGTTCTCCATAAATTTTTTCAATATAAATAAAAACCGGCGTAGAACAAAACATCAAACAGAACCATTATTAAATGCCATTTCCAACAATCTGGGTATTCACCAATTACTCGGCCCCTAATGAATTTGCAGACGAAATCCACAACCGTCGAACGACGGTTGTTGACAAAACGAACAGAAAGTTAGCATGGAAAACATGAGTTTTGTGTTTGCAGTAAGGGAAAATACGCTTGGGTTTTACTACTAAACGGGAAAAAATAATTTCTTCACGTATTCTATAAGAACAAGGAACCATAAATAGGATTAAATCTGAAGTTATTGTTGAATAGGACTCTGAAGTTATTGTTGAATAGGATTACTGTCCAAATCGTCTTGATGATAATGGGAACAGCGCTATTTTCCACTCAAGAAGACTTCGGTAGCTTCAGGAATACCATAGAGCTAAATCTTTTGACGAGAGACCTTCGAAGATAGGCTGCAAAACCCTAGCTCCTGTTGTGGTCCGGATGTTGGACTACGCATTAATTTCTCCGACAGCCCACATTAAATCAAATTGCAAACCATTTGTAACCTTTTTGACGCGTTTGGTAGCTGTGAACTTGATTGTGACCGTTGTAACAGTAGAAGTCTCGATAAGCCCGGGAAGCCCTACGAGAGTCTCTGTATTTTTTAATCATTTTTGAAATATATAGGCAACGGAAATTTGAGAGAGAGAGAAAAACAAAAAACAAAGCTTTTGTGCGTTGTCATTTGGGGATGAACTCAGTAGCACCAAAGCATTATGCTCTAAGTGACTTCTGTCGCATTTTGCTGTAAGTGAATGCTGTATCATTTTTTCTTTTCATTAGGTATGTTGCATAAACAAAGCACTTCGTGTGTTTGTCTGAATAAAAAAGATATAATTTTTTGATAAATGCTGTCGCAATCGTTTTTTGTCCGCTACCCCCAACGCAATGGTATCAGAGCAGCGTCAGGATACTCCCCTCCCTGGGTTTGTTCATCCTGTATTGGTTGCCATTTAAAGGGAAAGCGCTTAGTCAACAAGAATGGACAAAAGGCGTTATCAAATTCATGTGTGAAATTGACTGTAGTTGAAGGATTTGCTGCGATAGCGATAAGTAGCAACCTGAATCAGCCACAGATTCCTATCCCCAGTGGTAAGAATTACGATTTTTGGGTAATCATGATAAAAACCTTGTTTTGTTCATGGGATGTGCGGGATTTGGTTGAGAATGGGTCTGCAAAACCTCCAGATCATGCAGCCTATCAGGCTTTGCCTCAGAAATATCGGCACAAAGACGATAGAAAGAACAATGCTGAGGACTTGTTTTTTATGCAGCAGGCATTGGATGAGTCTCTCTCCCATAATTGCAGCAGCAAGCAAGTCCAAGGTAGCTTTGGATATATTAGAAACAGACTATTAGGGCTTAAGCAAAGTGAATGTACAGGCAAGCTGCAAACTCTTAGGAGGACTTTTGAAAACTTGCATATGAGTCAATCAGAAACCATAGAACAATTCCGGAATCAACTGATGCTGTGGTAAATTAGATAAGGACTCGTGGAGAGGAGTTATCAGACCACAAGGTTGTGGAGAAAGTGCTTAGGGCTTAAGCAAAGTGAATGTACGGGCAAGCTACAAACTCTTAGGAGGACTGTTGAAAACTTGCATATGAGTCAATCAGAAACCATAGAACAATTCCGGAATCAAGTGATGCCGTGGTAAATTAGATAAGGACTCGTGGAGAGGAGTTATCAGACCACAAGGTTGTGGAGAAAGTGCTTAGGAGTTTGTTCCTTAAAGTTGATGCTATTGTAATCAGAAACCATAGAACAATTCCGGAATCAAGTGATGCCGTGGTGAATTAGATAAGGACTCGTGGAGAGGAGTTATCAGACCACAAGGTTGTGGAGAAAGTGCTTAGGAGTTTGTTCGGTAAAGTTGATGCTATTGTAGCTGCATAGAGGGAGTCAAAGGACTTGACACAGGTATCAATTGATGAGTTGATGAGATCTCTATTATCACATCAATCTTGGTTGAACATGAGTCCAAATTTCTCAATATTGCATTCAAGTACAACTTATGGTAGAGTATTGGTAGAGGAGGAGGAAGGTCAAACCCGAGAGGTATAAGTAGATTTTAAAATTAGAGAGAAGAAAGGTCAAATCAAATCATAACTTACTATTGGTAGAGTCTTGGTAGAGGAAGAGGAAGGTCAAACCCTTCAAGTATAAGTATATTCTAAAATTAGAGAGAAGAAAGGTCAAATCAAACCAGAAAAGTTTTTCAAGAAGCATAATGAAGAGAAAGGTCAAGTCTAAAGTAAAAGTAGATTTCAACTTTAGAGAAAAAAGGTCAAATCAAACTAAGTGATAATTCAGAAACCTAATGAAGAGGAAGGTCAAACAGCAAAGGTAGAAGTAGATTTCAACATTAAAGAGAGAAAAAGGTCAAATCAAAGAATGGTGATAATACATAAATCTAATTTAGGTAATTTAAGAGGTCCAAGTAGTAACCCTCATTAAAATAGCATGAGGTATTATAAGTCCAAAGTACAATGTTTTTAGTGTAAGTTTGGATAATTTTCTCAAGATTGTAGGAAGAAACTAGCACAAGCTAACAAAGAGTCTTCAAATATTTCAGAAGTACCTCAAGATAAGATAAATTCTATGTTTATCACTTGTAATGTAGCTCTTGAGAGAGACCAATTGATATATGGTTCTTATACAGGGATGAGTAACCATATTAATGGACATAGGGAGTTGTTTACTAGCTTGGACAACTTTCTCTAATCAATAATCAAGATTGGAAACAATAACAAGGTCTAAGTTGAGAGCTTAGTAGGTATTATCTTAACCACACTCTAGGGTTTCTGCAGTTCACATGGTGTAAGAATCTTCTTGTTTGTGGTGACCCCAAGAGGTGGGAGGTTTGAATTTTTCTATGTCATGGAATTAGGGAGGGAGGGAGGCCATCCGATTTAGAATGAAGGAGTTTAGATAGGAAGCATTCAGATTCCACTCAATGAAATGGGATGAGAGGGATCCAATAAAGTTAGTTCGAGCAAGTATGGGGAAATGGGGGGATACATCAGGGTCAATGCCTTCCCAAATATGCCCAGATCTGGTTCATTCAAATCAAATCTAATAAGTTATGGGAAAATATCCAATACATGAGGGACCATGCCCTTATTGGTAAATTTGTGGGGGTATCACCATATGAAAAAACACTAATTTGGTAGATAAACTTAACATGGAAGCTGAGAGGACATTATAATCTCAAGTTGGGATCTAACAGTTTCTTCACCGTTACCTTTTTTAGCTTGGAGGATTGTGAGCGAATATTTGATGGTGGGGCCTATTTAAACCAAGGAAAGGTTCAACCTCCATAGGGAGGTTTATGTATATCCCCCGTATGGATTCGATTGTATTCTCCGTCAAGGGAATATTGGAACGAGGTATTATGGAAGATATTGGTAATGCTCTAGGGTCTTTCATTAAAATATTTGAACAAACAAGGCCCGTGGCTATACGTGATATGCCCCCGAATCTATGGGAGATTTCAAAGGAGCTACTAGAAGTCATAAATCTTATAGGGGAAAATGAGGATTGGATGCAACAGTTGGATTATGAAGTGATCCCATTACGATGTAGACAGTTCCATGAGTATAGGCATATTTACCAAGATTTCCCACAAAATAATCCCCTAGTAAGTGGATGATGAAGGCTTCACAAGGGAGGCTTCTCTAAAATGGTAGGGTCGCAAGGAGGGTGCCCTAGATCTTCATTAAAAACCCCTCATTTCTAATCCATTTGAAACCCTGAGTTCGATGAAGGAAGGCGATATGAGGTACGAGACCCCTCAGGATGTGAACATTCCCTCGTTTATCAATGAATATTATAACATGGAATATAAGGAGCCTTAACAATCCCCCAAAAGTTTGAATTTTAAGGGAAAAGATTCAAAAGGAAAACCTAGCAATTTTGTTCCTCCAAGAAACAAAATGTTCCAAGGAGAAACTTAGGGCTATTGGAAGGAAGATCTGTGGAGAGGTTGTGAGGCTATAATGATTGATGATGTAGGATTGGCGGGAGGTTTGGGCATCCTGTGGAACTGTAACTTGATATATTTAGGGAATTTTCTCACAACTTCTAGATCTCTTTCTATAGAGATTTAAGTGATTGGGTTGACTCTTAGGGGGGTGATTACGGATGTTTATGGACCCCACATTGCGCAACATAAAATGATATTTTTGGCCTCTCTAAGAATGGTTAGTCATTGGGTGGGGGAAAGCATTAGATCATTAGCAGATATTGTAATATGATTACATCCCTAGTTGAGAAGAAAGAGGGGTGCAAATGTCTAGATGAGGAGAGCAAAGCTTTTGGAGATATTATCAGATATCTAGAGCTGGTTGACATAGAGACTAGGAAATGCAGTTTCACCTGAAACAACAAAAGGGGGGGGGGCTTAGCATATTGTGTCTCGGTTGTACAAGTTCCTCATCTCTGAGTCTATCATTGATTTAGGCAATGAATTGTATGCTCTGGTCCTTCCCTTAGTGGGATTGGACCATTGGCTTGTAAGTTTATTTTGGAGTAGATTGGGATCCCAATACAAAAGCCTTTCCTTTTGAGTACTTTTGGTTCAGTGACCCGGACTTCAAATAAAAAGTGAGACAATAGTAGGGGGGATGGACTAGACAGGGGAGCACAATAGGTACCAATTCTAGCAAAAGCTTAAGGCCCTTAAGGAACAATCAAGAAATGGAACAAAGAATAATTTGGTAACATTTTTGCTGACAAGAGACACTTGGAGTAGAGATTGGGTAAGATCCAAATGCAAGGAAAGAGGCATGGGTATCCCCAGGAGTTGAAGGAAGAGTAGGACCTTATCACAACTCAATTGATGGAGAGGGAAATATAGGAAGAAATTCTATGGAAATAGAAGTCTAGGGTAAATTTGCTCAAGGAAGGAAACAGGAATATGAAATTGGATCTACATTGCAACATCACAAGTAGAATAAAATCATTGTGCTCAAGAATGCAGTGGGTGGAATATGAAATTGGATCTACATTGCAACATCACAAGTAGAATAAAATCATTGTGCTCAAGAATGCAGCGGGTGACTCATTGGAAACAAGGGAATAGATAAAATGAGAACTCCTCCATTTTTATGTGCCCAAACAGAAGGAGATTTGTAGAGTAGATCACACAACACATCCCCTCCTTAGTGTGAGAATCCCAAATGATATGTTGATGAGACCAATTGTTATGTCGGAAGTCGAGGAATCTGTTCAGCAAATGGAATATGTGAAGGCTCTAGGTCTTGATGGATTTATGTCCAACTTCTTCCATTTTGGGGGGGGATATGATAAAAGCAGAGGTATCGATAATTATTGAGGATTCTCATTGTTCGAAGTGTATCCTTATTGCTTTCAATACCACTTTCATGATCCCCATTCCCAAATATGATGGGATGATACTCCCAGCATGTTTAGACCTATTTCTCTATGCAATGTGATTTATAAGATTATAACGAAGGTCATCGCAAATAAGAGCAAACCCATCCTCCCCTCTGTCATCTCTCCTAAGAAGTCATGTTTTGTTGAAGGGAGGCAAATCATGGATGGGATAATCTTGGTTCATGAAGTTATTCACTCTCTAAAAATGGCCAAGATCTCGGGGATGATGCTAAAATTGGATATTTCCAAGGCATATGATAAGATTAGTTGGAAGTACATGAGAGAGATATTGCAGTATTTTGGTTTTAGTTCGAAATGCATCTAGTGGGTAATGATCTTGGTTTCTTCGGCCTTTTTGTCCATTATGTTAAACTTTTCTCCCTCTCGCACATTCAGACCTTCTTGTGGTATTACATAGGGGGGCCCTCTCTCTCCCTTCCTTTTTATTCTAATGGATGAAGGATTGGGAAAAAAATCAAGGCTACAAGGGTAGCTCAAGATTTACAAGGTCTGAATATCCACCCGTGTGTGGACCACTAAACTAACAGTTTGTGGATGATACGATGTTGATGGGACACCATTTGATGCAAGAAGCTTGAGGTATTAAAATAAACCTAAAAATATTTGCAGATGCTTTAGGGCTCAATATAAATGAGAGAAAGTATCAAGGATTTTTCTTCAATACACCTAGGATTACTAGACAAAACATATGTTGTATCCTTGGGTTTCGTGAGAGATTCCTTTCATACAAATATATTGGGGCCTCTCTTTCTTACTTGATTGTCCGTAAGAGTTATTCGATGGAAATGTAAGACAAAATGAAGAAGCTGGAAAACTAGACCCTACGCTCCCTCAATACAGAAAGAAGGTTTGTGTTGGTTAAGGTGGTTCTACAAGCGATGCCTATTTACCTCTTCTTAGATATGGTGGATCCCAAGGATGTTCTGAAGGAAATAAAAAAACATCCAATGGAAATTCCTTTGGAGTGGGGACATAGAGAAGCCCAAATGGGCCTTAGTCAAGTGGGAGGCCATTTGCACCCCAAAGCACGAGGGGGGCTTGGCCTAGAGGACCCATAGAGAAACAAAAATGTTTTGGGGGCCAAAGTGTGGTGGAGATGGATGAACCATGACTTAGAGCCATGGGAAAGGATCTGGGTACATAAATATGCAAGATATTGGGATAAGCAAGATCTCATCTGCTATTCAGAGCACCAACCAGGATCTCATATATGGAAATTGACAATCTAGGGTAGGTGTTTGGTCCAAGGTAATAGCTTCTTGGAAATTAGGAATGGAGGCTCGAAAATTTTTTGGAGTGATTCATTGCAACAATTATTGAAGCTTCAACATCTTTTTGATTTCTCTAGATTTCAATGATTATGTGAAACCCAACACAAAAGGAAGGTTAAGGATTTTTTGCAAGAGGATTTCGTAAATTTGGAGTTCAGGGTGTGGAAACCTCAGGAATGGTAGAAGTAAGGTCCACAAAGGGAGGACACCGATCAATTGTGGGAAGCTCTTTAGGAACGTCGCATAAGAATGAACCAGGATCCGGACAAGCTTTGAGGGGGCTTCTTTTATAAAGGAGTATTCACAATCAAGGAATACTATGATATATGGATGGGTCATTATAATAGACCCATAGAAGAATTATGGAAAAAGATATGGAAAACTCCATTATGTCCTAAAATTGCAACATTTCAATGGTTACTTTGTAAAAGACAAATTCTAACAGGGGAAAATCTTATGAAAAGAGGAATGAAGGTACCTTTTCACTATGGCCTATGCAAAAGGTTGGAAGAAAATCTTGATTATATTTGGAATCCTTCCCATTTGCTTCCAATATCTCTAATAGAGGGGTGAGGCTAGCCTTCCAATATCAAGTTCTTGGTATCCCCTAACACTGTCTCAGGAGGGAGGATAGCCTTGCTGATTGGTGTGATCTGCTTGAGGGTTTCTTCAAATTAAACTTTGATGGTGCTTCTAAGGGGAACACCATTCCGCTTCGTTTCAGTGGATTGTTCAGAAACCGCAAAGGTGAAATCCTTAGTATATTTAATGGGTTGATTGGGTGGGAGACAAGCAATGTCTCTGAGCTTGAGGATCTTATTGAAGAAAGGCTTATGGCTCAGTGCCAGAACTAGTTTCCCCTCATTTCAGAAGGGGACTCAAGAGTTATCATTGATATGGATACCCTGCTTCCAAATGGAAAATAGAGCTCCCAAGTCTCTCCACATTGGAGGTTAGAACACCGGATTGATTGGTTAGATGTCTATCTTTTGGATAGGCGGGCTTGCTCCTTTTGCCATGTCTTGCGAAAGGGCAATAACATGGCAGACCTCTTGGAAAATAGTGGGACCAAGGACCAGATCACATACATGGAAGGATGCTTGGCTGATCTGATAGAAGGGACTTTACATGTGCAATTTGAGGCCCAAGGGGATTTGCATGTTGTCCATTGAGATCCAGCGAGTAATTAGAACCTGTGATGGACACATGGAGCAAGCTTATGACCACCTTTTGCATGATCGCTTCCAGACAGGGCTGGATTTTGGTAATGGTGAAGGTATAAATGAGGGTGGCAAAGAGAATAAATGCCATTCTCATCAAAGGATAGGAGAACTGATTGTTCGTGTGCAAATAAAGGCTCTTAAGGAGTGGGGAATTATGGCAGTAAGTGGGGCTAAAATGGATGAGGAAAATGTACCTCTGATTGAAATCATCAGGGAAGTCTCTCTCATCATATTCGTTTAAGATCCTATTTAAGATCCTTAGAGGTGGTCATTCTTTTGGGGTGATCGTGCAAGTTGCTAGAGGTTCCATGTAGAGTGGGCGGTTGAGGCGAAGGAAGGAGATAAGGGGGAAATATTTTGTGAAAGGCCAGAGGGTAATCAACATGCAATCTCATGTGGCGCAGGAGTACTAATACTTTAAATTGGATCACCCATTTGATGCCTAGAGGGAGCTTGAGGCCATGGAATCTGGGTTGTGGGCGCAGTTGGATGATGAAACGTTGAAGTAGGAATCTCATGCTATTGAAGACTGGGTCATCGATCCTGGAAATATTGTGGCTAGGATCAACCTTTATGATTGCATAGTATCCCTGTATTGGGTCATGAAGAACATGTTGGGGAAAGTGTTATGTGAGCGGAACCTAAAAGAAGCAAGGGATGAAATCCCCATCCAGAACTGGAAGGCACACCACTATGATTATAGGGTGATGCATTTGCAAAGAATTTGGGCATTCAATTCTTGGAACAACCGACGAGGGTATACAGTGATGCATCTCTATTCCAGCTGGATGAAGCATCGAGGTTTTGTGCTCGGTCAAGTGGTTTCTGAGTTTTTCTTTCCTCTAGTTTTTGTTTTGCATGATGTTTATGTTTATGGGATATGTAAGCTTTCAATAGTTTAGTTTGAATATCAATCAATATAGAAGGTGCAATTTGTTCAAAAAATTTGTCTGTAAGCAAGGGTTTCCCTCAAGGGATAATGTATTCATGCAAGTAAAAAGGGGGCAATTTTGAGTTTGGTATGAGTTGGGATTTCTACAGGGTCCTAGAAAACAATTGTAATCAATGTTATATACTTCTTGTTTTGTTAATATAATTTTCTACTTACAAAAAAAAAGATAACAAGGTGTCAATTAAGGGAAGGGGAGTTATGAATGTGTAAAATATAATCTTATGATTATTGGACAACTAATGGAGAAATAGTGTAAGGTAATTTTCAATCATAATGTGTGTACAATTTTGGATAAACCTCCTAGTAAGAGGTTGATAGCAAGAGTTGAGATGACTAGTAACATCATGATCCCACATAAAGTCAAAAGTGAGATTAGGAATTTTGTTATTGAAGACTTGGTTGGGGCTAATGAGGTTTGGAAATTTGCAATTTGGTGGATTGAGCTTACTGGAGAAGAAGAAAATGGTGAGAGGGTTGCCACCCATAGAGAAGCTAGGTGTCTCATGTGAAATCCACATTTGAGCAAAGCAACATATGGAAATTTTATCTACAGGTGTTTCTTATTGAGCAAGATTGGAGATTGTGCATACATATTTGTGTGTCCATTGAAGACCCCATCACTGGATGGAAACTATTACTTTTTTATTTATTGATGATTATAGTAGGAAGACATGACTATATTCCCTTAAAAAGAAATTAGAAATATTTGGAATAGATATTTAAGAACTTCAAAGACTTGCTTGAGAAGAAGAGCATCACGTATATATTAAAGTGTCTAGATCTAGCACAAGCGGTGAGTATAAATCTAAATTGTCACGAGAGGAGAGTGGAGTGGGGAGCAGATTGAAAAGTGAAAATTTCAAAATCTCCCATTTTGGGGAGAGTTTTTTATATAGTATATATTTTAATATATTTGGATGGATTTATATCTAAAAAATAAGTAGGATGTTGAATTAGCTCTAGAAAACACGGATTAAATCTAGTGGTTTCATAACATTGTGATCAAATGATCAACCATAACAAATTTTATAGGAGATTGGCAAAGAAGGGAGGTACCATAACATTGTCATCAAATGATCATCCAATTATAGAAGCTTTTAGCATATGAGAAGTAGGTAGTGCAATCCCAAAAATACGAGTGATCCAGAGCAGGGAAGGGGGCGCTCCCCCCTCAGTAGAGGTATAAATAAAATGATTTCATGAAGTTCTATAGATACTTTGGAATCAAGAAGCA
This sequence comes from Larix kaempferi, assembly GCA_027924585.1. Classification (NCBI taxonomy): domain Eukaryota; kingdom Viridiplantae; phylum Streptophyta; class Pinopsida; order Pinales; family Pinaceae; genus Larix; species Larix kaempferi. The sequence continues at coordinate 10,736,083 of BSBM01000428.1, forward strand.
ATTTACTGTTGGATAAACACCATACTAGAATGGTGTGGCCAAGAGTAAAAATAAAATCATCATGAATATGGCTTGAAGCATGTTGAAGGAAAAGCACTTGTCAAATGATTATTGGGCATAAGTAGTTGCAAGCTAAGTTTATATCATGAACAAGTTATCCACTAAGAGTGTGAATGACAAAATTCCTCATGAGGATTGGAGTGGCAAGAACTGTACTCTTTCACATTTGAGAATATTTGGGTGTGTGGCATATTCACATGTTCCTAAAGAAACAAGAAGGAAATTGGATGAACATTGAAGTGAAAAATGCATTTTATGGGCTATAATGAATAGTCTAAAACTTATAGACTATACAATTCTGTCACTAAAATGTGATTAAAAGTAGAGATGTAGAGTTCAAGGAGAAAGAAGCATGAAATGGAAGCATACATGAATCAATTATAGGTGGAGTAGCATTTCCTCAAAGTGGAAATCATGCAGAAGAGAAGAATCTATAATGTGGACAACCAACTCCACAAATACAACTAAGGACATGTATCAGTAGTGCACTCCATAAATACAACTAATAGGCCCATACTAACCTCAAGTGAGAAAAATGAGAAATTTTGTGCAGGAAGAGCCGCTAGGACATGGAGGCCAACCTACTCTAGATTCATAAGTAAGTGAAACATATGATCTTAGATGAGCTACACTAAGATATAGGATTAGAGGGAAGAAAATTACAAGTTTAAGAGAGATTTATTATGAGAATAAGCATGAATTAGATTTGAATTCAAACTTTACATTTTGCATTCTTGACTTAAATTAAGAATGAGATTTGGGTAAAGGCAATGTATGTGAGATTGATGTAATAGAAAGAAATAGCACTTGATAGTTAATGAATTTTCCTAAAAGCAAGGATTACATTGATGTAAAATAGATATATAAAACTAAATTTAATGTTGATGGAAAAGCTCTCAAGAACGAGTATCAATTATAATGAGAATTTTGCACCACTCACTTGGATAGAGGTTGTTATATTTGTATTGGTCATTGAAGCTCAAAATCGTTGGAAAGTATACTTGTGTATCCGATACAGATGTAAAATATCTGCAAATTCCTAAATGGATTTTTAGAAGAATAGGTTTATGTGAAGCAACCTCTTGGTTATTAGGTAAGGGAGCATGAAGAAAGGGTGTATAACCTTAAGATGACTCTATATGGGATGAAGCAAGCTCCTCCAACTTGGTGTAGAAAAAATTACTTTTATTTGAGTAGAAATGACTTTACCATAAGCAAAAGTGAGCTCACTCTACTTACTAAAATAAATCAACAAGGTAAGATTTTAATAGTCTTAGTCTATGAGGATGATATCCTTTGTATAGGTAATTTGTTATTGGAAAATTTTAGAGCACCTATGAAAAAGGTATTTGAAATGAATAACTTGGGGATGCCAAATATTTTTGGGGATTGAAATAACACAATCTAAAACTAGACTTTTGATTTATGAATCAAAGTATGCTAAGGATGTTTTGAAATTTTTTTGGAATTTTGAAATGCAAGCCATTTTCAAAACCTATAATAATAGGTAGTAAACTAAGTAAGGAGGATAATGGATTCTATGTGGAGCCAACATTGTTTAAAAGAGTAGTTGTAACTATAATATACCTAAAAGCAAACAAACTAGATGTTATGTATGTAGTAAGTTTGATTTCTAGGTTTATGGAGTCTCCAAAACAACACTCAACACTCATTGGCAAGTACTAAAATGAATATTGAAATATATTGCAGGTACAATAGGTTATGAAATTTTGTATTCCACAGGTTTAGGTTCTAGATTGACAAGATATAGAGACACTGATTTTTGTTGTCAAATTTGATGACATAAAGAGTACATCAGGGTATGTATTCAATTTTGGATTGGGTTTTGTCTCATGAGATCCAAATAAACAACACATAATCACCATTTCATCATCATAAGCCAAATATGTAGCTGCAACATCCACACCCTTGCAAGTAGTATGGATGAGAAAAGTATTATACAAGTTATTGCATGAACAATAAGATCCAAGAGTGTTTTTTTGTTATAACAGTTCAACTAATGCTCTATCAAAGAACCATGCATTTTACAAAAAGAGCAAGTACATTGATACTAGGTAGTTACATCATAGAGATTGTAAAAAATGAGGAAAATGGTTGAATTTTTGCATATTAAAGGAGCAATGGTAGATATATTTACAAATTTTCTAGCAAAAGACTGTTTTGAGACTAAGACATTTTTTTTTGAGAATTTTGTAAATGCTGTAACTCTTGGTGTTCAAAATTCAGGGCAAGTGTTGGAATATGCATTAATTTTTCCCATCATTGACATTGAATAAAATTGCAAATAGTTTGTATATTGTTTTGACCTGTTCATCACCAATGGAATTAATTGTGGTTGTTATATCTATAAAAGTCTCCATAAGAAAGACTCCGAAGGGCTTATGTACTTTTTATAATCAATTTTGGAATAGATAGGAAATGGAACTCTATACTTTTTATAATCATTTTTGGAATATATAGACAATGGAATCAAACTGAAAAAACAGAACCTTGCAATTGCAATTGCTCATTTAGTGAATGAGCATTTTGTATGGAGTGAATGTTGAAACTGAAAAAACTGAACCTTGCAATTGCAATTGCTCATTTAGTGAATGAGCATTTTGTATGCAGTGAGTGTTGTAACCTTTTTCTTTTCATTATGAATACAAAACATAGTATTTTTTTTGGATAAATGTTGTAGGACTCATTTTTTTCTTCTCTACTACCGCAACAACGAAAGATCTTGGCTAAAACGATGAGAGTATGATGTACGCTAGGACTACAACCCCACAAGCTTGTTCAACGCGAAGATGTTCCATTCTATACCTAAATACTTAATTATGAGACCATGGAAACAATACCATTGCATTCCCTGGCAGGCTCTTCTGATAGCTCACAACTTTAGACGGAAGCATATTTTCGACGGTCACATTGTTAACAACAACAAAGGTCAAGTCGTACTACGTATGAAGGGGTACATCCCAGGATGGTCAGATCTTACAACAGATTTCGCGGGTCGCATCAGGTATTGATACAACGAAAGGATACTGCAGTTAAGCCCTTACCCACGAGACCTTTAATGCATCTTCTCGACCTGCCCAAACTGGTTATTTTGGTCAATTTTTGCATGCTTCAAGTTCACACCCTCCGGTATCACAGTCCTCTAGTTCGAGGCTTTATCAATACGTTTGTGAGGCCTTAAGCACTAAAACTGGATCGCAGCATAGCCTAGTAAGGGTCCAGATCAATTCGCAATTGTAGTATTCAAGCGAGAGCTAGAGGAGCATATCTTTGAGAAGTTTCTAAGAGGGTGTTTGGAGACAAAATCAGAGGAGACCTTGGGCAGAAGTATTTCAAGGTGAAATACTGGTAAGATCCTTCGTAATCCTAGTACGATCTTTCCTAACCCTAGTTTAGTCTTCTTAACCTTACTTTAAGTTTGATGGGAATGAATTTTATAGCCTTCCTGACCCTAGTTTAAGTTTGATGGGAATGAATTTTCAAATTGGAAGCTTGTGGTAAAAAAATCTTTTCTAGAAAATGCATTGTGGAGCAATCTTAACCAATGTTGCAAAATCTCAACAAAATGATAGAGAAAAATAGATATGAATAAAGAATCTTGAATAAGAAAAATGAATCCTTGGTAAGTCCTTAACCTCCAATCTCAATACATGGCTTTTTGTTTTAGATAACCCAATATAATTATGGAAAAAGTTAGAGGTTGATTACAAAGATGTCTATTTTGCTGATGTGCTCCACATGGAAGAAAAAATTGAAAGAAAAAATTTTGAATGTAGATCTTGCTGATTTTGATAAAGTAGCTAATTATTTGAATAGAGCCACATATTTGAATACTCAATTAATGAAAATACAGGTTGATAAAAGAAGGAATCTCAAAGCCCCTAAACGAGAGTTTGATCTATTGTTGCCGCTCATCATTCTCAGCTATTCCTGTTGCTGCTTCAACTTCTGTTGCTATCGCAGTTTCACCTTCAATAAAACATACTGCTACTTGAGTTGTTTCTTCATTAGTAATAAACATTGTTCGGTTCAATCTACCACGGAATGATACACAAACAAACTCTCCTACATCTTATTTGTCTTCATCTTTATCATCCACATGTGCGTGAGCACAGTGGAATTTACCTTCAGCACTCTTCGCATGCTCTGCTCTTCTAATTCAATCCTCTTTAATTAACATCAGCACTCTCTACTTCTGTATATTCTGACTCAGCATCTTCAAGTTCTTTTGGTGTTGATATAGATGATGCAACAACCTCATCTTCTTCTGTATATGATATCCAAACCAAAACTTCATTTTCATGTTCCACCTCTGCTCAACAAATTTTTCAATATTTTCTTGGCATATCTGGGAAACAACATCAATGTTGCACACAACCTTCTCATTTATTCCTGCAACATCTTCTTGTTGGCTGCAATATTCATCTATACTTAACAAACATTGCATGAGTTGTTGCTCTTCTCCAGTTTCACCATTAACCTCCTCAACCACTCCTTTAACTGTATATACATAGGGATCCACTACATGCTTCACAATCTACAACTGCTACTTCCATATTTCGTGCTACCTCCTCAATAATAAAAAACTCGGCATGATGTTGAACAATATTGCTCCCCTTTACACCAAATTCTGTTTTCAAGCATTCCCACACCTCTTTGTAGTGGTAGCATCAACAATTACATCAAACATACAATCATCTAGGGCTTGTTGGATAAAATATAGTGCTGAGGCATTCATTGCCTCATAACCGGGTCATCGGAACCATTCAAAATAAAATGCAATAAACCTTTAGATTGAAGGAAAGATTTCATCTTAATATACCAAACATCAAATTTCTTACCATTGAAGTGTGAGGGTGATGAAAAATCCATTACGTACCCATCATCTTTGACCTGTCATTTATCATCTTCATAGTTTCTAGGATCCTCTGCTATAGCTAGAACCTCCCCATATGTTTCTGCAAAATACTCTTCCACAATTCTTATGTTTTGTTGGAGTCTTCTTTACAAACCCATATCACCTTTTTCACTTTTCTACTCAACATCTTACACCTTAACCAGGTAACTAACAACAACACTTCAGCTTCTTTAAGATTGAATCATACAACCTTTAGACAAGGGTCCTCTTCCACAATCACAATTGAAAAATTACCCAGATATTTTGCTTGCCTTCACAGGATATACACAAAAAAATGGGACTTCAAATAACACCACACGCTATGGCCAACTCAAAAATATCATCCATGACGAACGACCAACAGACCTACAAATTGTCTGTTACTTAAAGAGGAGACATGGGATCATAGTTTCTGCTGCACTAGGGACTATCTTCCCACAAACTAACCTAGAGACTTTTGCTCAGTAAACCAAACTTACTTAGTCGGCTAGAACACTTATAACTAGAATGAGAAAGAAAAAGTTACAGACTATTTTAGATCAAACCCTCCAACACTCAGATACCTGCAAACCTTCCTTGCTCAGAACTTGGGCTATATCCTCACAGCTTACATGGGGTTGTTCTAGCTTTTCAATTGTTATAAACATAGCTAGAGGGTAAACATTCTCAACTAGTTATCTAGAGCGCAACTCGCTCAACACAACAAGGGATTACAATCCTAAGACACATCAAAGAATATTTTTAAGAGAGAATAGACTCTCACTTCAACCTAACCGATTGAATAAACCCAAACCCAAACTCAATGTGTTAGAGAAATATCAACACCATTAACAAGGATCTGTCTTTAGCTCTATTGGTTGGATTCTCCTCCATATATTAATGGTGGAATCTAGCTCGACACCATTATCTTGCTCTTTTATGTGAGGAACTTGCAGCAATTAAATGAAAAAATGCACGATATAGCATAACACAAAAGGAATTTATTGATCGCAGGCCACTTCAAGCGGGAAACGTCCTTTTATCAAGCTCAATACAAATAACTCGTGGATGCCTTCATTGGCCTCAACACATACTTATATACTAAGTCTAAGCTAAACAACTATTAATCCCCATGAATGTGGGATAATACAATATACTCATGGGACGACTTACAAAGCATATGCATCCAACAACAATATACTAACAATGTGGGATAATACGATATACTCATGGGATGACTTACAAAGCATATGCGTCCAACAACAATATACTTAAAAAAATAAAGAGAAGGGTTGACACGGTTTCCTAATATCCCCTCCCTCTTTGAAAAAGCTTTGTCCTCAAAGCTTTAGGTGTGGAAATTGTTGTTCAATCTAAAGAAGTGGTTCCCATGTAGCATCCTCTGGTTGCATTCCGTGCCATTGAATTAATACCTCTGTGGTAGATTATGAGCGATGCTAATGAGTGCGCCTATTGAGGATGGCCTCCGGCTCCAAAACAATGGATCCTTCTTTAGCCAGTTCTGGTAAAACAGTTTGTGCTCCGATGTTGGTGCCAAGAAATTTCTTTAGACAAGAGACATGAAATATTGGATGAATGCGAGAAGAAGGAGGAAGTTCCAATTTATAAGTAGCATACATAATCTTCTAAAGAACCTTATATGGCCCATAGAACTTTGGAGCGAGCTTATGATGCCCTTTGAGTTTCAGGGAGGATTTCTTGTAAGATTGTAGATGAAAAAAAGCCATATCACCTACTTGAAAAGTGCACTCAAAACGGTGCTGATCGGCTTGTTGTTTCATTCAATCTCTTGCCATGTGAAGATTGTCCTGCAAAATGTAAAGAATTTGATCGCGGGTTCGAAGAACCGTGTCAAATTCCTGAACTAGTGAATGGTTGGGGGAGTATGTAAGAAACACTCGCGGTGTCTGACCATAGACTGCTTCATTGTTGATGTATATGTAACTTCAGAATGTATTTCATCTATGTATTTCATATATATTTATTGTACCCTTATTAGAGATGTGTTATTCCTCTATAAGGAAGTGTCGTCATGTGGATTGACAAGTGTCGCAAGTGTGTGTACTTGCCGATGGGTTATTAGACCACCATGTGTGGGGTCGGCCCTGAAATATATATTATATTGTGGATGTATCTAGATAGACAAGTCGGCCCCATAGTGTAACTGGGCAAACAAGTTAGTATAAATAGAGATCGGGAGATCTCTACTTTGATCATTCCGAAAGTCACACTTCTCTCACTCAGAAAGTGGCTCACTAGTGAGGAGGAGGATCATCTGCTACTAGGAGACTATCTCAAGTGTATTTTGGTTGTACTTTGGTTGAGCCATTGCTCTCTCTATCTTTGAGGAAGTTGTGGGGTTTTTCACCTTAAGGTTTTCCCCACGAAAACTCTGTGTCTCTTGTCTCTCATGCTTTTGATTCTTATGATGATTGACATGCTTGTTATGATTGACATGCATTGATATACTGTACATGTTATTCTCTCAGTGAAGATCCTAGAGTATTGTGAATTAATGCTCAAAATTTAACATGGTATCAGAGCTAACCTCAGAAGAAGACATTTTGCAGTGACGAAAACTTAAGTTTCTTGTTTATTGGGTTTCTCTCCACGGATTTTGGAAAAGCAGTATAGTAGATTGACTCTACTCATCAAGGAGAATCCATCTGTCGAATCAAAATTCAATTCTGAGCATTTTTAGATTTGGCCCTAAAAATTAGGTTTTCGACAAAAATAGGAATTTCTGAGATCTGAAGACATAGTTGGAAGCTCCTTGCAAAAATAGAAGTTTAGAGCTTTGGATCGAGATCTCTGGGAAACTCAAACCCTAATTCAGGGCTCTCCCGAGTGAACCGAGGAGGACAAAAAGGAAAATCTGAAGGGTAAAGCTTTGCTGATCTCAAATTCTGAATACACCAAGCTAATCAGCTCATCAAGGCGCATCTTTCTATCCTTTCAGAAAGTTGAAATTCACATTTTTTATTTTTAGGGTTTTTTTCGACAAACCCTAATCTGAGACGAGATATAGTTTTCAGCATTTCAAGTGGTAAGACCTAAATCTTTTCTATTTCCATTTGAGGTACTCTTTAAGATGTCTCACCACACCAAGCTTGAGGATAAGCTTGAAGGGGCTGATAACTTCCAAGCTTGGAAGTATAGGATTGGGTTAATCCTAGAAGAGAATGAGTTGGACTCATATATAAAAGAAGACATCCCTATCCCAGAGGATGAAGAGGCTAAAGTATTGCATAAGAAGAACTTGGTCAAGGCAAAGAGAATCATTGCTGATTCTATCAAAGACCATCTCATACCCCATGTGTCTTCTCTAAAGAAACCCAAAGAGATGTTTGACTCTTTGACCAAGCTATTTGAAGGGAAGAACATAAATTGGAAGATGACCCTACGGAACCAATTGAAAGGAGTAAAGTTTCAGAATGGAGAAACCATTCAATCTTATTTTTCAAGGGTATCCCAGATCAAGGAACAACTAGAAGCAGCGGATGAAATGGTGGAGAATGGTGAAGTTGTCATGACCACTCTGAATGGCCATAAATTGTCCCAAGAACAAGAAGGACAACAACAACTTCAACAACAACAAGAAGGGGAGCAAAAGAAGGTTTCATGCTCATGTTGCCGAGGATGATGAACCACCCAAGAAGGCTAGGGAAGAAAGTGATGATAGTAATGGTGACTCATCAAGTAAAGAAGAGTATGTTCTGATCTCTGCTCTCACAGGTACCATCTCCCATGGTTGCAATGATTGGTTAATTGACAGTGGGGCTTCCAAACACATGACTGAGTTTAAGGAATCTTTTGTGAACCTATCTGAACATGAATCACCCCAGAAGGTGAACTTGGGGATGATTATCAATACCCAATCAAAGGAAGTGGTGAAGCCTCCTACAACCTAGATTCTGAAAAATCTTTGAAGATGAAAGAAGTCCTTTATGTAGCTGGGCTCAAGAAGAACTTACTCTCCATCTCTGCATTGGATGCAAAAGGTATGAGGGTTGCATTTGTGGATGGACAAGTCCTAATGTGGCCAAAGGGAAAGACCATAGATGATGCAGTAATGATTGGAGAGCAAGAGGGAGGTTTGTATAAATTGAAGGGACAACCTGAACATGCCATGGTGCATGAATCGATGGAGCCAAGTGAACTTTGGCATAGAAGACTTGCTCATATTCATTATAGGGCACTTGCAATTGCAAGCAAGGCTGTAGAGGGTCTTCCTGAAATCAAGACCAAACATGAAGGTGTTTGCAAAGGATGTGCAAAAGGTAAGAACATTAAGAAGGCTTTTCCAAGCAGTGAAAGCAAGGCAAAGGATATCCTGGAAATCATCCACTCAGATGTATGTGGTCCTATGTCATCCAGTTTTCTAAGTGGGTATGTTTACTATGTCTCATTTATTGATGACTTCTCCAGGAAGACTTGGGTATACTTCTTGAAGAACAAAGATGAGGTGTTTGATAAGTTCAAGGAATTCAAAACCTTGATGGAGAATCAAACTGACAAGAAGATCAAAACATTCATATCCGACAATGGTGGAGAATTCACCTCAGGTGACTTCAAGAAGCTTTGTAGTATTTCAGGGATTAAGAGGGAGTTGACTGCTCCTTACAATCCACAATAGAATGGAGTTGCGGAAAGGAAGAACAGAACAATAATGGAAGCAGCAAGAGCAATGCTACATGACCAGGATCTACCTATGCATCTATGGGAAGAAGCAGCTAGAACAGCTATATATGTGCAGAACAGAGCAACACACAAGATATTGGACAACAAGACACCAGAAGAGGTCTTTTCTGGTAAGAAACCTGAAGTCAGCCATCTCAGAATATTTGGTTGTCCAGTATTCACTCATGTCCCAAAGGAAAAGAGGACCAAACTAGATCCTTCAGGAAAGAAGGGTATCTTTGTGGGTTACAGTGAAAGCTCGAAGGCTTACAGAAGATACTTTCCAGGGTTCAAGAAGATTGATGTCAGCAGGGATGTGACATTTGATGAAAACTCAACATTCGTCAAAACAAGGAAGGCACCTATTGAAGTTTATGAAGAACCTAAGGAAACTAGATTTCAAGACACTACCATGACTGAAACAATTCCAGAAGTTGTTCGTGAGTTTGAAGATCCGCAAGAACCTGTAGATCCACCCCATGAGGATAACTCTCACAAGAGGAAACTTGCATGGGCTAGAGAGCTCATTCAAGATGCAGAAATATTTGGCATTCCAGAAGAAGAACACAGAGAAAAGAAGAGAACCAGATCGCATACCAGCTATGTTGCTTTACTCTATGATATTATGAACAAAGAACCTTCCAGTTATGAAGAAGTAGCAGAAATGAAAGAATGGAAGGATGCCATGGTTGAGGAATACCAATCAATAATGAAGAATGATGTTTGGGATGTTGTCCCAAGACCTAAAGAGAAGTCTGTTGTGACTTCCAAATGGATCTACAAAATCAAGCATGCTACAAATGGGAGTGTAGAGAAATACAAAGCAAGAATTGTAGCTCGTGGCTTCTCTCAGAAAGAGGGAATAGATTATGAAGAAACCTTTGCAATGAAATGGAAAATACACCACATGGATGTCAAGACTGCTTTCTTGAATGGTGTAGTCAAAGAAGAAGTATATGTGGAACAACCACTCGGTTTTGAAATACATGACAGGGAGTCATATGTGTGTAGATTGAAGAAAGCCTTGTATGGATTGAAACAAGCTCCCAGAACTTGGTATGGTAGGATGGACAGTTTCCTATCTAGTTTGGGCTTTACCAAGAGTAAAGCGGATTCCAACCTTTAATACAAGGTTGAAGAAGGGAATCCTATGATTCTACTCCTGTATGTGGATGACTTATTTGTAACAGGAGATGACAGATTGATTGCAGATACTAAGAGGAAGCTTGCTGCTGAGTTCGATATGAAATATTTGGGAATGATGCATTATTTTCTAGGTATGGAGGTGTGGCAGAGTGCAGGTGGGATCTTCCTTGGTCAAGGGAAGTACACAATAGATATCCTGAAGAGATTCAAGATGATGGATTGCAAGGCCATGGACACACCTATGGCATCAAATCTGAAGCTTCATCTGAGCCGGTTGATGCCTCTATGTATCGTCAGATGATTGGGTCCTTGATGTACCTGATGAACACGAGACCAGATATTTGCTTTGCTGTGAACACATTGAGCCAGTTCCTGACGGATCTGATGAGTGTTCACCTAGTTGTTGTAAAGCATGTTCTGAGGTACCTGAAGGGTACAGTGGATTTTGGGCTCAAGTATGAAGCGAATCAAAAGTTTAACCTGCAGGGTTATGTTGATTCAGATTGGGCTGGCGATGCTGCAGATAGGAAGAGCACATCTGGATGCTGCTTCAGTATGGGATCAGGTGTGATCTCTTGGTTTAGCAGGAAGCAGTCCTGTGTGGCACTGAGTACAGCTGAGGCAGAGTATGTTGCAGCCTGTTCAGCTAGCTGTGAGGCAGTATGGCTACGGAAGCTACTGTCTGAGTTATTTGATCTCCCATTGGATGCTACTGGTATCTTCTGCGATAACTAGAGTTGTGTGAAGCTGTCTGAGAACCCAGTGTTTCACGACAGGTCGAAGCACATAGAGATCAAATATCACTATATCAGGGATATGGTGCAGAGAGGAGATGTGAAGCTCCTGTATGTTGCGACGGACGAGCAGATTGCAGATGTGCTGACAAAGCCACTAGCCAGGGTGAAGTTCGAGTACTGGCTTGGTTTTCTTTAGATCGAGGACACTTCGAGGAAGAAGTGAGGGACACATTTGCTGAAGCCATTCCAAGCATGATGGAAGGAGGATACTTCATATGGCTGTGGATGTAAGCGCTTGATGATGAGCATCAGGATGATGTTCTGGTTTCTACTTTGTATGATCAGTTGGATCATTTATATGTATATGTATGTATGCATCATGTTGGATGCTGGATATGATGAGTTGGATCATTTATATGTATGTACGCATCATGTTGGATGCTGGATATGATCAGTTGGATCATTTATATGTATGTATGCATCATGTTGGATGCTGGATATGATCGGTTGGATCATTTGTATGTATTTTGTATATGCATCATGTTGGATGCTTGAACCATGTATCTGTATATGTATCAGGTGGATACATTGTATGATCAGGTAGATCATGTATGCTGATATGTATCAGGTATGATCAGGTCGATCATGTATGTTGATGGATACATTGTGTGGATCATGTATCTATGTATCAGGTGGATACACTATGTATGATGATATGTATCAGGTAGATACTTGGTGTGCATCAGATGGATGCATTGTATGATCAAGGTGATCGTGGATGATGAGCTTCTCTAGATGACATGCAGCAGGATGTTGCAGTGATGATGATCAGGATGATCATGTACATTAGGATGATGTATGGTGAGTATCAGATGATACTTTGTGTTCGTGGATCAGGTTGTGTAGATGAGCATGTCTGGGAGATCCTATAGGTCGAAGTTTCGTACCCATAACAGCCTGGGATGCTCTTTCGAGACATTGCTCTGGGAGGAAATGTAATTTGTGCCCTGGGAGATCTTCAGGTCGGAGTTGTGTACCCGTAACATCCTGAGATGCTCTTGCAAGGTTTTGTCCTATGGCATGTAATTTGCTCCTGGGAGATCTAGATAGGATGAAAAAGGCCTCAGATGCTTCAGCCAAGTTTTCCCATGACCACATGTAATTTGCTCCTGGGAGATCTGGACAGGATGAAAAAGGCCTCAGATGCTTCAGCCAGGTTTTGTGGTGGACCACATGTAATTTTCTCCTGGGAGATCTAGATAGGATGAAAAAGGCCTCAGATGCTTCAGCCAGGTTTTGTGGTGAGATCACATGTAATGTGCTCCTGGGAGATCTGACAAGTAGAGCTGTGTGCTCATAATAGCCTAGGATGCTTCAGCCAGGTTTTGTGATGGGTCACATGTAATGTGCTCCTAGGAGATACTACAAGTAGAGCTATGTGCTCGTAATAGCCTGGGATGCTGTAGCCAGGTTTTGTGACGCACGTAATAAGTCCTGAGGATTCCACAGTATGGCTAGTGATGATGAAGACTTGCAGGTGGTGGGCCTACATCCATTATGAAAAAGGACTGGCTCTATAGAACTTCCTATGATGAGTAGAGTTAGAGATTGGTTGAGATAGCAGCAGCAGTGATGATGATGATGACGATGCATCGATGGCGATGATCCTGAGAAGAAGACTTGTCTAGCAGAACTGTGTCGAGAAATACCTTCCTAGTTAAGAGGGAGTGTTGATGTATATGTAACTTCGGAATGTATTTCATCTATGTATTTCATATATATTTATTGTACCCTTATTAGAGATGTGTTATTCCTCTATAAGGAAGTGTCGTCATGTGGATTGACAAGTGTCGCAAGTGTGTGTACTTGCCGATGGGTTATTAGACCACCATGTGTGGGGTCGGCCCTGAAATATATATTATATTGTGGATGTATCTAGATAGACAAGTCGGCCCCATAGTGTAACTGGGAAAACAGGTTAGTATAAATAGAGATTGGGAGATCTCTATTTTGATCATTCGAAAAGTCACACTTCTCTCACTCAGAAAGTGGTGCACTAGTGAGGAGGAGGATCATCTGCTACAAGGAGACTATCTCAAGTGTATTTTGGTTGTACTTTGGTTGAGCCATTGCTCTCTCTATCTCTGAGGAAGTTGTGGGGTTTTTCACCTTAGGGTTTTCCCCACGGAAACTCTATGTGTCTTGTCTCTCATGCTATTGATTCTTGTGATGATTGACATGCTTGTTATGATTGATATGCATTGATATACGGCCTGATGTTGGGAGGAACACTTCCACGAAGGAGCTAAATACGATAGTCCTCTAATCTTGAAGGTGGAAATCCCATTGGTTCAACAAAGACACATACATATCTATCCAAAATTTGTTGTATATCCAAAGAAGTAGTGGAGACCATCCATGGGTGCTTCTGAATGGAATGGAGCTAAGTGATGACACCATGTGAATTCTTCTTAAGAATAGTTTCCATGCTAGGTGAACTGATGATGCTGAGAGACCTTGGTTGTAAGCCAACCAATGTGTGTTTTTTCCCATTAACTGAAAATTGCATCTAAAGTTCAGCAAAATCCCATAATATGGGGCCAAGTGTGCATAACCATTGAGCGCCCAAAACCACATCACATCTGCCTAAGGGTAAGGCAAACATGTTGGAGCACAGGTTATACTATCCAATAGAGATATGCACATTGCAACACTTCCCTTTGCAAGGTAAGGTTCCCCCATTGGCAATCATGACTTCAAATTTGGAACAAGGATGGACAAAACATTCATCCTATTTGGAGATCTGAGGGTCAATGAAGTTATGAGTGCTACCAGAATCAATGAGTATTGTAAGAGGGATACTCTTGAAGTAACCCTTGACTTGCATTGTTTGTGCGGTGGTGACTCTGGAAAAAAGCATGGAGATATATCTCTGGGTGGTCGTCCTGAGAAGGAGGGTCAACATGCGGCTTCTAAATGTCAACCTGATCATCTATTGTATCCGGAGCTTCTTCACCAATTTCAGTTGCAGGCGGCGGATCAGCATCCAAGAGATAGAGCTTTTGCTCAACACACCTATGTCCCCGAGTGAATTTCTCATCACAATTATAACAAATCCCTTTTTCTCTACATTCCCACATCTCTGCTTTAGATAAATGCTTGATAGTAGTTGCTCTAGGAGCTGATGTGATGGAGGTCGTCGGGAAACCATATTTATGAATGGAACAAAAGTGGAACCCCGAAAACTCATTGTGATTTTGATGTTTCTTGTGCATCAAATATAATTAATAGGATACATACACAATATATTAAAAGAATGACCGTTGAAAAAGCATGGAGTTGTAGGAAGGCACATATTGGTTATTTTAAAGTCTTTGGTTTCATTTCTTGAGCACATTCCCCATGAAAAGAGAAAAAAAATTAGAACCAAAAATTCATTATTAGTACTTGTTTGTGGGTTATAAGGAAGAATCAAAGGCTTATAGATTTTATGATTTGGTAATTAAACATGGTTTTGTGAGCATAGATGTAGATTTTGATGAGCTTTATCAACTCATAGCTTCACCTCATCACTTTCCAAGCAACAAATTCTTCCTCATTTCTAGATATATTGCAAGAAAATGGCACTATTATTAATGGTAATGAGATACAAACTAGTGTTACAGATTTGATAAGGAAGCAAAATTATAATTCAAATGATAAATTGAATTATCTACATGAGTACATGGATACCAAGCTAATGACAATGATGATATTTTTTCCACATGAATAATGAAGAGTATTAGTGAAACTTATGCATAATAACATAAGAGATATGGAAGTGCACTTCTATAAAATATATTACAAACCAAAGAACCAAACTGAGTTGAGGAAGCTAGAGGAAAGAAAGATTGGGGACAAACCATGAAATAAGAATATCATACACTAATGAAGAAAGTGTTAGGATAATTAATACTCCAACCTTGTCCACCTTAGTGTTATTAGTCTTTTCCTAGTACTAGATGATCTCTTTATCCCCCTAGTTGTGTGAATATGTCATCTAGAACCCCTTTTCCACTTGATGCACCCTGCATGCATGATTTTAGGACATCTAGAGTCAGTTCCCTACATTTAAGGAGATAACTCAGTGACCTGGTCCAGTCCACCTGAGTTCCTAACTCTAGTGGGGGGTTTGTGCTCCGATTTCCACTGAATGTGATATAATGCACCCTCTCTAGCATGATTGCATGAGATATTGCATGGATTGGGATTCGAATGCTATCTCGATATTCAAATTTCCTCTATCGTAACATATATTTTGACTATACTATTTAATGAATTATGACACACATTTGTGTGCACATCTTAGTTTCATTGCATGATTAATTTTACTGCTCAATTCACTACATTTTTCACTGTAATTCATATTTCTTCCTAATTAGTTTGCTGTGATATTTTCTCACGCTCAATTATGTGCTATGTTCAATAATTTCACATGGTATTAGAGCCCAATAGGGCTGGTTTATCTCCAATTTGAGAGTTTTTGGAGGATTTTGAGAAGTATTTAGTGTAGCAGTAATAGCAGTTTCAGTTTGTATTCGCTCCAGTAGTTACACATGTAGAATTCAAATGCTCCTTTGTCTCCAAGAATCCTCACACCCTTCAATTATCTTGATTGGAGAGATCATATGTAGATGGTATTGCGCAACAAGAGTTTGTATATGATCACAATGGGTAAGGAGACCGAACCTCAGGAAATTGTTGAGAAAGAAAAGTACTTGGACATATTAGATGGGGCTTTTGATTTTATGTGTATTCACATCTCCATATATTTTCTCTTCCACCTTGATGGATTGGAGACACCAAGAGAGGTTTCGTTGAACTTTGAAACTCTCTATGGAAAGCAAGATGAGTTGAGAGGCCAAATTTTGGAGAATGAATTAATTTCTCTTCAACCCAGCATCTTCGAAACCATGCAACAGTTCTTTTAAAATTTCAAGTCATTGGTTATGTAGTACAAACAATGTGGAATTGAGAAGAAGGATGAGCAACTGGTGTTATCCATCCTAAGTAAGCTTGGTTATGAATTTTCAATATTTGTTTCTACCTTCTATTTAGGGATATTGTCATTTCCCAATTGGAAAATGCCTTCTTTAGATTCATTCACTGAATCTCTCACCCAAGAACAAGACAAACTGATTCAGATGGGCTCCTTGAAGGCCTCCAAAAATCAATCTCTTATGGTTGGGGAGTAAAAAAGTGTGAATGTTAAAGGGAAGTAGAAAGGTAAAGAAAATAATCAATTTGAATCCAAGCAGAAGGAGAAGTCTAATCCATGAGAAGTAGTCTCTAGCTCCAAGAAGGATAAGCAAAAGAGGTTTGAGAAAACCAAGTGTATATACTGCAAGAAATGAAACCATCCAGAGAGATCTTGCATGAAGAATACCATAAATCAAATGGCCAAACTTCTTGGACATCACAACATTTCCCTCTTAGAAGGCGCAAGGGAGACTGATTCTAGAAGCAAGACATATGATCATGAGAGATGCCATGCACTGAAGGCTGGATTTTCCCAATCATAAGCCTTACTTATAGATTCTAGAGCATCCAACCACATGGTTGACTCCAGAGAGTCATTCTCTTCTCTAGATCTCACTAATGGTCCTAGTATTCACATGGGAGATGATTCTCAAATCTCAGCTGAAGGGAAGGGAACAATACAACTTGAGCATGTAAATTTCAACAATGTTTTTTATGTGTCTTCTCTAGTAGAAAATTTTTTATCTATTTATTAGATGGCACAGACAGGTTCACCAAAGAATTTTTTTTTTGGACGTAACATAGTTGAGGTTGCAGAGATCTCATCTGGAAAACTGATAGCCAAAGGTGTTTCAAACCATGCCTCAAAGGCATATGAGTTCTCTTATTTTTTTCCATATTTGTATCAAATTGCTCTCTTGACTCATTCAAATCAGACTAGAAAACCTTGGCATGAAATATTCAGACATCTTAATTTCAAGTACTTGCAACAGTTGCACAAGGAAGAGATGGTTGAAGGATTTCCCAACATAAAATTCTCTCAAGGAATCTACAAAGGTTGCTTGGTAGGGAAGCATTGAGAGAAAAAATATGATGTTGGGAAGGAAAATAGAGATTCATCGACACTTGATTTGATACACATTGATGTCTTAGGACCGATTCCCACAACTTCTATGAATGGATCTAGATACCTTCTGACCTTCATCGATAATTTCTCTAGGTTACGTTGGATCTACTTTCTTAAGAAGAAGTATGAGGTATTTGAAACTTTCAAAATTTTCAAGGATTTAGTTGAGAACACTACTGGGAAGTAGATAAAAGCACTCAGATTAGATAATGGAGGGGATTACATCAAGAATGATTTGCAGTAGTTTTGTGCTTCTGAGGGAATCCAAATGCAAGACTCTATATCATACACATCACAACAAAATGGTGTAGTTGAGAGGAAGAATAGGTCATTGAAAGAGATGGATACATATTTGCTTGAAGCAAGAGATATTCCACCATATTTGTGCCACATACATTCAGAATAGGGTACCCCACAAATCTATGGATGGGGTCACTCCATTCGAAGCCCTAAAGAGACACAAACGTGATGTCTCTCATCTGATGGTTTTTGGATCCAAGGCATGGGCCATAATCCCCTCTCACAAAAGAAAAGCTCTTGAACCCCAAAGTAGTGAATGCATTCTTCTTGGATATGCAGAAGATGCAAAAGATTACAAGCTAATGGAGATTGCAACCAAAATATGCTTCATTGAAAGAAGTGTCAAGTTCGATGAAGATCCATTGCAATATCTATAGCCAGTTGAAGAACAAGGTATAACTGATTTTCCTACTCCATTTACTCCTAATGATGTTTTTTCAGATGATCCACATTCATATTCCGAAGATGAGGACCAGGATGAATCAAATTTTAATATTGAGTATGAATATCAAGCAGATATAGATCTAGATCCAACACTTACTCCCAATCCAAAGCCTAAATGGGCTCAAAAATTCATTGAGGATACTGGGAACATAGATAGAGATCCATCTGACCATAGAATAACCAAATATCAGTACCAATATGCAAATCTTGCAATATGTCATATAGATCCACTTCTCCATGAGAGGTGCTTCATGACGGTGGGGTCTTATCCATAGTACTTCAGAGAGGCTTTCCATGATCCAAGATGGCATACTACCACAAATGAAGAATATGAGTCATTTTAGAACAATGAGACATGGGATCTTGTCTCTCTTCCCCTAGGGAGAAAGCTAGTTAAATGCAAATGGATCTACAAAACAAAACTTGCTTCTGATGGATCTACAACCAAGTACAAAGCTCGGTTTGTTGAAAAGGGGTACTCACAAGTTCATAGTTTGGACTAAAATGAGACATTCGCTCTTGTAGCAAGAATGGATTCAGTAAGACTTGTTTTGGCCATTGCATCTTCGAATCTATGGGAGGTACATCACATGGATGTAAAGAGTTCCTTCCTGCATGGTGACTGAGAAGAAGAGATCTATATGAAATAGCCTGAGGGGTAAAATGATGATCCATCCTTGGTATGTAGACTTAGGAGATCATTGTATGGGATCAAGCAAGTCCCAAGGGCATGGTATGCCAAGATGGATTCTTTCTTACTGTCACAGAAGTTCGAGAGATGCAAATCTGACTGTAATGTCTACATGTAGCAGAAGGGAGGTTGTCTATTATTGATTGTTTTGTATGTGGGTGACTTGCTCATCTCTGGTGGTTCATATAATGGGTTGAAGAACATCAAGTTTGCTTTGAGTAAAGCATTCTCCATGGAAGATCCAGGGCTATAGAAACAGTTTATTGGCCTCGAAGTAACTCAAAATGCTTCAGGGATCATGATAATTTCACAGTCTAGGTATGCATATGACTTGCTCAAAATGTTCCACATGATTGATTACAAAGTTGCAAATTTTCCCTTCCTATCTAGCATCAAATTGGAATAAGATGGTTCTACTCCTTTGGTTGATAGCTCTTTGTACAAACAACTGATTAGTAGCTTTTTGTACTTGACACATTCGAGACCAGATCTATCATATGTTGTTGGTGTTGTGGATAGGTACATACAGGAGCCACATGAGCTGCATTGGAAGGCAACAAAGAGGATCTTTCACTATGTGTAGGGTACGAGAGAGTTGGTATTCATTATTCTGTTGGTGCTTAGTTAGATATGGCTGGTTTTACTGACTCGGACTTGGCTGGAGACAACAATAACATGAAATCTACATTAGGGTATGTGTTCATGTTGGGATGAGTACCAATCTATTGTTCAAGCAAGATGCAAGCATCACTCTCACTCTATTCAACAAAAGCATAATACAGAGGGGCTGTGAATGCAGCTATCTAGGAATTTTGGTTACATGGGATCTTGACAGAGTTTGGAATTCACACAGCTCCTTCAGTAGACCTTTTCTGTGATAATCAAAGTGCCATAAGGATCTCCAGTGATTCAGTTCAGAAGTAAAGGACCAAACATATTTAGGTTCACATGCACTACATCATAGAACTAGTGCACACTAGGACCATATCACTACAATATTGTCCTATAGAGGATATCATTGCAGATGTTTTCACAAAGTTTTTCACTCAGAAGAGATTTTCCTATCGCAGATCTCTACTTGGTGTGCAAGCTATCTGAGTTCCTTGTTGTTCATTTTTGAGGGGGGGTTTTGTTCCCATGAGGTTTTCCCCATTTCCTTAGTTTCATGAATATTTATTTTTTACCATTTTGATTGTATGGGTGACCGTTGGTCTCAGTAACCATGGCCCATGATTGTCTAAGTTTGGATTAAGGGGCGCTGTTAGGATAATTAATACTCCAACCTTGTCCACCTTCGTGTTATTAGTATTTTCCTAGTATTGAATGATGTCATTGTCCCCCTAGTGGTGTGCATATGTTATCTAGAACCCATTTGCCACTTGATGTGCTTTGCATGCATGATTTTAGGACATTAGTACCCTACATTTTAGGAGCTAACTCAGTGATCTGGTTCAGTCCACATGAGCTCCTAACTCTAGTGGGGAGTTTGTGCTTCGGTTTCCTCTAATTGTGATCTAATGATCCCTCTCTAGCCTGATTGCATGAGCTCTTGCATGGAAAACTCACTAATGCGCCTTGCATGGTCAATTAACTTACAATAGCTTCGGTTCATTGAAATTTTACTCCATTTCATGTGAACCTAAATATTTTTGGTCCTTTGCTTGCATTTCATTGAGTCTCAGTTGAGTTTGGTTGGTAGCCTCAGAGCAGTGCAGTGGTGATATTTCCTAGACTAGAGTGACTCGGATTCAAATTCTCTCTAGGTATTCGAATTTCCTCTATTGTAACATATATTTTTACTATACTTATTAATGAACTATGGCAAACATTTCTATGCACATCTGAGTTTCAGTGCATGATTAATTTTACTGCTCAATTCACTGCAATTTTCATTGGAATTCATCTTTCTTCTTAATTCTTTCACTATGAGATTTTCTTAGGCTCAATGATCTGTTGTGTTCAAGAATTCATAGAAAGAAACATTGGGTATTGTACCCCATATTAAAGGTATAAATTTTATTGATTGCAAATGTATTTTTCTTAATTTAGATGGAGTCATAGAGAAATTCAAAGTGACATTAGTAGATAAAGGATTTGATGAGTAACAAGGCATTGACTATCATATGAAACATGTTCACCCTCATAAAAATGAGTACTATTAGAATCATTATTTCTGTAGCTTCAAGTCTCGGTTTTCATATTCATAAAATGGATGTTAAGAATGAATTCTTAACTTAAAAAATTCATGAAGAGATATACATGGACTAGCCACTAGATTTTGTGGATAAACATTCTTAGTTTGTTTGCAAGTTGAAAAATCACATTATGGGCTTAAATAAGCATCAAGGGAATGGAATGAAATGTATTTTCAACAACCTGATTTAGAAAATGCAAATCAGATCCAAATATCTATGTAAAGAAAGTTCAACATGAGTTCATTCTTATTTCTTTTTATGTAGATAATTTTCTCATCAGTGGTCCAAATATTGAGTTGACCAAAACTTTGAAAGAAAATACTCAAAGTGATTTAGGTGACTTGATTTACTTTTTTGGTTTGCAAGTAAACTGCATGTTGAATTGTTTCTTTCACAATCAAAATAAGCATTAGATATTTAAAAATAATAATAAATGCTTGTTTGGATTTTACTCCATTTCAACATGTAGTCAAGCTTATTATGGAATGTCCTTCCAAGAACGTGGATGCTACAATACATACGAAACTTGTTGGGAGTGTTTACTTAATACACAGTAGGCTAGACATTTTCTTTGTAATCAATCTTATATCCATATTTATGCAAGATCCTAAAGAAAGTAACTGGTTTGATACTAAAAGATTTTTTCCCTACATCCATAGTATAATTCACTATGACATCCATTATGCCTATAAATCCCACATTTATTTAGTACTATACATTGATTCAAATTGGGCTAGTGATGTCAATGACATGAAATCTATAAGTGGCTATGTTTTCTTAGGGTGGATGGAAGACTTAATACATGTCCAACATTAAAAAACAATGAAAAACATAGCATGAAATCTATAAGTCGCTATGTTTCTTTTAGGGTGGATGGAAGACTTATTACATGTCCAACATTAAAAAACAATGAAAACATAGTTATACTCTTGTGAGGAAGAGTACAAAGAATCAAAGGAAGCAAAAAATGATTCAATGCTGATTCTAAATGTATTATTCGAGCTTCATATTTCTCAAAATTCTACAACTGCTATATTTTGTGACAATCAAAATACCATAAAAATTGCAAGCTGCATAGAATCTACTTTTTCATACTAAAATCAAACATGTTGAAATTGATATTCATTAATACATGCTAGATCCTTGTCCAAGCTCAAGTTGTTAAATTACAATATTGATATAGTGATGAACAAATTGCTGATATTTTTACCAAAGATATGACTAAAGCCAATTTTTTAAACCTAAAAAATTTGCTTGGCATGATAGAGATAGACATTACCTAGGGAATACATACATAATGTCCTACTCCCTTTCTTTTTTATTGTAAGTGTTTTTATAAATTTCCTCTATTCATTCTTAATGGGGGATGTTAGACAATATATGAGCTAACTATTTCAATTTTTTAAATGAGATTTCTCTATACAAGATTATTAGCTTCTTTGTCTTTAAAGTCCTTTAGAAGATAGTAAATTAATTGAGTAAATTGATAAGAAACAACAATAAATTAGTATATATGTTGCAATATCATATTAGGGAGTTAGAATTATATTTAGCAATCATATCTCTACATATATTTTGGATTGTATTCTTCTTCTTGTTAAATAAAATCAATCTTTTGTAATATTAGTGTCTTTCTTTTTAATTTTTTATTATTATTGCTGCAACATTCTTAAATTCTCTATAACTCTTTTTGAATTATTTCATTATATCTTATATTTTTTCTATCTCCTTATCCTTATATGGATATTTTCAACTACTTTGTGTGGCCTTAAAGACCATATTCAATGTCATTAACATTAATTATACAAGTAGCAACCAATCACAACTTCTTTACACTAATACTAGCAACCAATCACAAATTCTTTACACTAATACTAGGGCTCTTCTACATCAATGTGAAGACCTTTTAATTGAATTTGTTTCTAACCTAATACTCTCATCACCTTTTCTCTCATATAATTCTTATTCACCCTCAACTCATCTCTCTTTCTCATTACTAGATACTTACTTTCATCACCTTCTCTTCCATATTAAGTGTTACTCCTATGTATTATTAAGTTTTTTTATTAAAAACTTCCAATCCACCTTTAAAACCAATGAAATTGTTATTCACTCTTAACTCCTCTCTCTCTCCTATTAAGTTCTCTTATTAACAACTTCCTTCCACCTTTAAACTAAATTGTAAATTTACTTACATAAAATGCATCTTCATCATGCTAATTTCTTTCCAAATGGATGAATCAAAACCCTTCATTCATTCTCCTTTCCCAATGGATGAATCAAAACTCTTCATTCATTTTCCTTTGCCAAGGCCAGCCTAGCCCAACTCATATTGTTAAAGTGCAAAATTCAACAACATATTTTTCTACATATTTTCTCTTCTACTTTGATCCCTTTAAACCTTCCATTCATATTTAAAAAATAATGTGAAGTCATACACTTACCTCGCAATTTAGCAACCAACTTGTTTCAAATGTTGTCATTTCACTTCCTCTTCTCCATGTATGGAAACGCAGATGTCCTCACCGTATAGCTTCTTCCCTGTTGGGGCCGTCTTCCGGCTATCATATCACTTACCACAGAATAGCAGCCTGGCTGATCTCAAAATGCACAACATACTAGTGACTCAAAGAAAAACTTAATAACAGACCTTTCATCATTTTTTGTCACTGTCGTACGATCTTAGTCCTCAAGTCATTAGTAATGGTCTGCACCTATCTTCAATATTCTCCTAACTGGTGGCCCACAACCATCTATGATACTCTCCCTACTGTCCTCTCATTCACTATCTAGGGCGTTCCTACCATTTAAACTCAATTCTCTCCGTAATGAGAACAACTATTTTGGTGTTAAATTTAGATGATCTTTTCCTTGCAGGAGAAGAAAAGCAGATTGCCAAATGCAAAGAGAGACTCTGCTGAATTTGAAATGAAATATCTAGGAATGATGCACTATTGCCTAGGATTAGAAGTTTGGTTTAAGTAACCAAACTAGATTTTTCTATCTCAAGGAAAATATGCAGTAGACATATTGAAAAGGTTTGGTATGATGAATTGCATGAGTGTGTCAACTCTTATGGTTGCAAATTTAAGGAAGTTACATGACTCAAGATCAGGAGAGAATCCCACCATGCACATGAAACTTGTTGGATCTTTAATGTATCTAAATGCAGTGAGCGCATTAAGCCAATTTATTGTTGAGCCAAGAGAACGACATTGGGTAGCAGGTAAGCATATTCTGAGATATCTTAGAGGTACCATAGCCTATGGGATAAATTTCAGGTCGAGTGGTGATGTGATGCTGCATGGTTATGCAGATTCAGATTGGGTGAGAAGTCCAATAGACAGAAAGAGTACCTCTGGTTACTGCTTCAGTTTGGGATCAACCATGATCTCATGGTCCAGTCAGAATCAAGAATCTATTGCTCAAAGCACAGCCGAGGCTGAATATATTGTTGCAAGTAATGCAAGCAGAGAATCAATATGGCTCAAAAAACTCATTCCTGGGTTGTTTAATGAAAAGCTTGAAACTACGATTATCCACTTTGATAATAAAAGCTACATGAAGCTCACAGAAAATTCAGTATTTCATGACAGATCAAAGCATATTGATCTAAAGTACCATTATATCAGAGATATGGTACAACGGTAGTAGATGATCAAGTAGCTGATATCGTGACAAAACAACTACAGTTGGTGAAGTTTGCTCACTTTAGAGGAAAAATTGGAGTTGCGGAGAATGCCTCCATCTCTGAGAAAGAGAATGATCTAAAAGGAATCCTTCACAGTCTGAGGTCATACCTGACCACCCAAAGGGAGACTTGGAGATTAATTAGTTCTATGACTCACGGAAAAAGTCAAAGTGAATATAAAAAGCTTTGTGAGCCAAGACAAAAGTCAGAATAAAAGTGATAAGGTCTTTAAAAATCTTGTGAGATTATGACAATAGTCAAGGAAAAAGGACAAGCCTTGTGAGTCATGTCAAAATTCAAGAGAGGCAGCCTTGTGAGCATTTAGCAAAAGTCAAGGTATCTAGCAAACGTTAGGAAGAACTTACAATTCATATAAAGCTAGAAACAAACAATCTTTCTTGTATAAGATAATATCATTAATAATTTAATAACTTCCTTGCTAAGAGGGAGTGTTAAATTTATAGCTTTTATAGATCATCACTTCTGTTACTAGATGTCATCTCGAGGAGCTGGTGTGTGCTCTGTCAAAAAGACCTTTTTTGTGCCAAGTGGCATGTGTCCCTAAGGGGGTTGCTTAGCCAAGTGACAGGAGTCATGTAGAGGGGGTTGCTTCACATGCTAAGTGACATGTGTCATGTAGAGGGGGATGCTTCACATGCCAAGTGTCAAGTGTCATGTATAGGGGGCTACTTCACATGCCAAGTGACAAGTGTTATACTTTTAGGGGAATGCTTGCGGCAACACACCCAAACTATAAATAAGAGCCACCCCTCCCCATTATTTCACTCAATTTTTTCTTATCCTCTTGAAGTAGGTGTGAGGTCATTCTTTGTATCCCCTTGAAGCAGGTGTGTGAGGTTTGTCTTTCCATTGAAGAGTAATATGTGCAGCAGCTGTGAGGTATGTCTGTCCATTGCAGAGCAAAATGTGCAGCAGCAAGCAGAGCATAATACTTGCAGCCTACAGAGGAGTTGTGAGCAGAGTTCAAGGTTGTAATACAATTTTGGTGTAAGTTGTTACTTCTGCTATTAAATTTTATCTTAGCACAGTCAAAGTGAAGTTTATGATGATGATGTAATCTGAACCTTATATCTTATATAAGAAAGGTTGTTTGGCTGGGGTTTTTCTCCCTTCTAAGGGTTTTCTCCATCATAAAAATAATGTGTTTTATGTGGAATGAATTTGTGCATCTTATTTTTGACATGTATTGTTGCTTGAATTAAAAAATTGACACTTTCATCGCCTTCTCTTTCATATTATGTGTTCTCTGTATTATTAATTTTTCTTATTAAAATCTTCCTTTCCACCTTTAAAACCAATGAAATCGTTATTCACCCTTAACTCCTATCTCTTCATATTAAGTTTTCTTATATCTTTTTTTCCACCTTAAAAACTAAATTATAAATAGACTTATATAAAATGCATCTTCATCATGCTGATTTCTTTCCAAATGAATGAATCAAAACCCTTCATTCTTTCTCCTTTCCAAATGGATGAATCAAAACCCTTCATTTATTTTCCTTTGTCAAGGCCAGTCCAGCCCAACCCCTATTGTTGAAGTACAAAATTCAACAACATGTTTTCCTACATATTTTCTCTTCTACTTTGATCCCTTTAAACCTTCCATTCATATTTTAAAATAAATGTGAAGTCATACACTTACCTGGCAATTTAGCAACCAACTTGTTTCAAATGTTGTCATTTCACTTCCTCTTCTCCATGTATGGAAACGCAGATGATGTCCTCACCATAGCTTCTTCCATGTTGGGGCCGTCTTCCGGCTATCATATCACTTACCATTCTCTTCTACTTTGATCCCTTTAAACCTTCCATTCATATTTTAAAAAAAATGTAAAGTCATACATTTACATGGCAATTTAGCAACCAACTTGTTTCAAATGTTGTCATTTCACTTCCTCTTCTCCATGTATGGAAACGCAGATGATGTCCTCACCATAGCTTCTTCCATGTTGGGGCCGTCTTCCGGCTATCATATCACTTACCACAGAATAGCAGCCTGACTGATCTCAAAATGCACAACATACTAGTGAATCAAAGAAAAACTTAATAACAGACCTTTCATAATTTTTTGTCACTGTCGTACGATCTCAGTCCTCACAGTCATTAGTAATGGTTTGCACCTATCTTCAATATTCTCCTAACTGGTTGCCCACAGCCATCTATAATACTTTCCCTACTGTCCTCTCATTCACGATCTAGGGCGTTCCTACCATTTAAACTGAATTCTCTCCCCAATAAGAACAACTATTTGAATTCCTCATTGCATTCTAGGACGCAGACTTCAGATCTTTCTATGATCTGCTAAATTTCGCCTCCCTCCTCCTGCTGAAGCTAAACCGTCTTTTATATAGTCAGGCAAGGTCGTGAACTCTACTGTTTTCGGGGATCATAGTTGCAACGGTCGTGAACTCTACTGTTTTCGGGGATCAATTTTCAAGGTGCTCCTTTCTCATTTTATCTTCTTACCGTTTGAATAGACTAATAAATACAGTAAGTAAATACCTAATAGAACAATACAAAAATGTCTATCTAATTCTTACCGTTTGAATAGACTAATAAATAGTAAGTAAATACCTAACAGAACAATACAAAAATGTCGATCTAATTTTTGCCGTTTGAATAGACTAATAAATACAGTAAGTAAATACCTAACAGAACAATACAAAAATATCGATCTATTAGCTTAGAGTAAGTATTGCCATCGGTAATACCTAAGGGTATTTTTTTGGGAAGATAAGTATTCCGAATGCTGCAACTATTGGATCTCAAATTGCTTAAAATTTAATGAAGATAAGTACTCCTAATGCTGCGACTATTGGATCTCAAATTGCTTAAAATTCAATGGTTAATAAAACCCTTTATTTATACGACAAACCATTTTTTAATACATCCATACATGCTGAGAAATAAAAACATTACCTACCGTTATTAAATTGTTATTACCTTGGCTAAGCGATCGTGCACTGCAGGTCGTTCGGATTGGATTGGATGGGATGCAGCAGAATCCGCCTTTTCCTGCGAGGCAGATGCTAACAGAGCGTTGGAATTACTCCGGATCCTCGTCTCTCCCCGCGCTTAATATGATGGATAAAATATTTTCATACAATAAGGACTATGCTATATATAGCAAGGCTCTTATCAAACCCTAGGAATGAACGCGTACTTTATATAACAAGCCCTAGAAATGAACGGGTTCATAGGAGGATAATTTCCTCGCTCGATATTTTCGTTGGATGGTAATCTCACGAATATGATATGATGAAGAACTTTGGCTTTTAAAAATAGGGAAAATAATTTAAGGCAATCTTCTTAATTAAAAATGGTAAAGGCTTGATATGGGTATTATTAAGGGCGGACAATATTAAATTTGAATTAGTGGATTTTTAAAGGGTTTTGACCCATCTCAAAAGTGTAAAAATTCTCTTTCAAAAGATTTAAAAATTTAAATTTTACTATACTAATTAAGTAGAAGGAAATAGTAGATATAAATCTTTTAAAAGAAGGGTAAATTTTTAAATAACATGCTAATATCTATTTGTTGGATACACCACCATAGATCCAAATCCTAGGCTCTATCAAGCATCGAGAGGGATCAAATCTCTCAAGGTGCAAACCTCTCCTCGAAAAGCTCCTTGAGTGCAATACCTGAGAAGAGGTTTGCACCTCGAGAGATTTGATCCCTCTCGCCGCTTGATAGAGCTTAGGATTTGCATCTAGGCTGGTTCCAGTCGTGGGTGGTGACACAAAACTAGAGTTTGATCAGCATTGTAAGGAACAGGTTAAGTTGAAAACATAAATAGAATTATGAGGATTATCATAATGTAAGTAATAAGTATGAGTAAATTATTAAACTCGAAAATAGAGACAATAATTTTGTAATGATTAAAGAAATGAAAATATGGTTCACATCATGATCATTCTCAATCTATCTTCTTCATCTTTTCTTATCTTCACACTTGGTAGTTTTGACATCTTCTCATATCGATCATATGAGAATGGAGGTTGAAATCGTAGACCTGCCAAATCTTTAACTCGAGATATTGCTGTAAATGTCATACCCTGCCTCTCTTGCTTTCCAATATTAATAGTAGCTTTCTCCAATGTCAATCCTTGTGACTTATGGATTGTTAAACCCTAAGCGAGTTTCAATGGAAGTTGTTTTTTATTACCTCTTTTGATAGACGTAATAGGAACAAATAGAGGAAACGATTCATCCCATGGTACCTCCACATAATTATCAAATTTTATTAAAACATACATGGTTGGTTCTGGAGGCGAATTTCCGGGGTTATATACAATTTGTTGTATAACTCCAAGAGCACCATTGATGAGTCCTGCATCAGTCCAGAGGTTTGATGTGAGCATTACCCTTGCTCCTATGGCTATAAGTAATTCAAGTTCCAACCCTTCTTCATCTCCTTCCATAGAATAGTTGCTTCTTACAGATGTAGCAATATTGGTCACAATGGGATAGTTTAGGCTTCTTATTAAACGCTTGTTATGATAGTTTACATCATCATTTGTCGCAAACAAATGTATCGCCTTATATGAGGAATTTTTCATTGTAGCATGTAAGGAAGTATCTGTACGAGTCATTAGTAATTTCCAATCCTCTATTGTTTGAATTGCATATCTAATATTCATTAACCAATTACAAAAATATATTTGTTCATTGCTTTGTCCATTCTGTTGAAACACAGTATTGAGGGTCACAACTATTGTGAATGTGTTCCACAATTATTTTGCAATACCTTCCACTACATATACAGGCTTATCCATGACAGGTGGAAATTGTCCCAAATCACCGACCAATATAATTGATCTTCCACCAAAAGGTATATTAGCATTTTTTGGGAAGGCTTGGCGAAGTCTTGAATCTATTCTGATTAATAGATTTTTTCCAATAAAACTCATTCCGTCGATCAAAATATATTAACATTCCTCAAATATTCTTGTAAGTTAATTAAACTCAGTCCTCATAAATGATCAATTTCTTTGATCGGTATATGAAGTGCAGAATGAATTGTTCTTGCAGATATGTTGAAAGATGCCACCCTTGTAGGAGCTAGAAGAAGTAATGGACTTTTCCCTTGATGTGAGAGATTTTCAAGTGCATTTTTAATGACTCCAATCAAATATGACTTTTTGGTACCTGCAGTTCCTTGGATTATCATGTGTAGTGGATCAACACCCGTTCTATAATGTTCAAGGATAACATCGTATGCTATTCTTTGCTTTTTTCCTAAACTATCAATTGAGTAAGACTTTGCATGTTGATTAGTAGAAATCTTTTTCAATTTTCGCATATCATAGATGAAATGAATTGCACGACTAGAGGTCTATTCATCTACAAAAGGAGTGTTCGAGTCATTCATACGATAAAGATCCCTAGTTCCAAGCATCTCAAACTCATTATAATTTATAAATTGATTTTTATATAATCCACATATGATCTCCCATTCATGTTGTCTGGAATCTCTTTGTGGATTTGGATGTTCTTCTTCTTCGTCAGATTCAACTCGAGCATCTATAGGTACAGGTTTGCGATCAACATGCCAAGGTATATATTGCAAATTTTGCCAATTCTGTACTATTTCATCCTATGTGTGGCCTATATCTTTTCGAAAGTCACGAAATGTCTTGTACAAAACCAACTCAGACCAACAGAATTCAACAAACTTCTCATCTTTCGATCAGGAATAGAGTTAAATCTAGGAAACACACGTACAATAGATGCATTACTTCGTGGTAACCATTTTCCCCTCTGTCGACTGTAATATCCTTGGGAAGATTCGACCAAGATATTAACTCTAACTTCATATTTTTTTAATAAAGTTCACTGGTTAAATTTTTTAATAATTCTTTTAAACCAAGTAGGAGGTTAGTGATGGGGATGGAGACTGAATCTGAGTATGGTGGGATGAACTTTCAGTTCTGGAATTTTTATGTGGAAATGTGCACCAGCAAATAATAACATCAGAGGGAGAGTCCTAAGCACAAAGCACTGGGGCCATTTATGTTTTGGACATCAGCTACCGCTGAAGCCTACCGCAAAGCTTCCTGGGCACACCAGCATATGCTTACTAGACTGGGTGGGTACAAAACTGAGTTATGATAGTAGAATAGGTTCAATGGACACAATGAGCAACATTCAAAAGGATTTGGGAAGAGTAGGAGTGGTTTGGAAGTTTTAGGTCCTGCCGGGATGACAGAGCTAGTCAAAATGCAATCTTTACAAATAGGGGTTAAATCCTCCCAAATTATTTAAGTAGGGACTGATATATCTAATATGATGTGTTATTGACCTCCTACAACTTACATAAAGTAAATCTGACATTTAGAACAAATTTGGCAATCATTCTTGCAAAACTAGTCAATTAACAATGCTCAATGAGCTAGTCTTCCAATCTGAGTTAATAAATGACTTGATTTAATTAAATGTTCTGTTCTGAAATATGTTGATGTATATCTAACTTTGAAATGTATTTCACCTATGTATTTCATTTATGTATATTGTACTCCTATAGAGATGTGTTATTCCTCTATAAGGAAGTGTCGTCATTTGTATTGACAAGTGTCGCAACTGTCGTAACTTGCTGATGGGCTATTAGACCACCATGTGTGGGTTTGG
Source organism: Larix kaempferi (assembly GCA_027924585.1). NCBI lineage: Eukaryota > Viridiplantae > Streptophyta > Pinopsida > Pinales > Pinaceae > Larix > Larix kaempferi. The sequence continues at coordinate 10,767,742 of BSBM01000428.1, forward strand.
ACCTGATTAAGTTAACAATGGGTTATTATTCTAAGCTAGACAAGTCGGCCCCATAAGTTTATTGCGCAGTCAGGACAAGTATAAATAGAGATCAGGAGATCTCTATTTTGATCATCTCATTATCTCACTCTACATCACTTGAAAAGTGACACACATGTGAGGAGGAGGATTAGATGCTAGGAGGAGTCTATCTCTATGTACTTGGGTTTTACTTTGGTTGTATCATTTCTCTATCTATCTCTGAGGAAGTTGTGGGGTTTTTCACCTTAGGGTTTTCCCCACGGAAACTCTGTGTGCCTATTGTCTCTTATGTTTGCATCTTGTGATGATTGATATGCATTGATATACTATACATGTTATTCTCTCAGTAAAGATCCTAGATTATTTTGAATTAATGCTAAAAAAATAACATGGTTATAGAGCTAACCTGAGAAGAAGACACTATGCAGTTGCGGAAGCTAGGGCTTCTTGTTTTTGGGGTTCTCTCCACAAATTTTGGAAAATAAATATGATAGATTGACTATCCTCAGCAAGGTGAATCTTTCTGTCCAATTAGAATTCAATTCTAAGCACTTTCAGTTTTGTCCCTAAAAATTAGGGTCTCCACAAAAATAGGAATTTCTGAAATATGAAGACATAGTTGAAAGCTCCTTGAAAACATCGAAGTTTAGAGATTTGGATCGATATTTTTGGCTGGGTAAAACTCTAGGAAACTCAAACCCTAATTCAGGGTCCTCCCAGTAAATCTAGGAAGACTAAAAGGAATTTATGAAGGGTGAAACTTTGCAGAACGCAAATTCTGAATACACCAGGATGATCATCTCATCAAGGCACATCTTTCTATCCTTTCATAAAGTTGAAATTCACATTTTGAATTTTTAGGGTTTCTCTGTCAAACCCTAATTGAGCTCCAGATCCGGATTTCTGCAAATCAAGTGGTAAGACCTAAATCTTTTCTATTTCCATTTGAAGTACTCTTTAAAATGTCTCACCACACCAAGCTTGAGGACAAGCTTGAAGGGGCTGATAACTTCCGAGCATGGAAGTATATGATTGGATTAATCCTGGAAGAAAATTAATTGGATACTTACATAAGTGAAGGGGTCCTTGTCCCAGAGGGAGAAGAGGCTAAGGCATTACATAAGAAGAACTTGGTCAAGGCAAAGAGGATCATTGCTGATTCTATCAAAGACCATATCATACCACATGTGTCATCTCTAAAGACACCCAAGGAGATGTTTGATTCCTTGACCAAGCTATTTGAAGGGAAGAACATAAATCGGAAGATGACTCTACATACTCAATTGAAAGGGGTCAAGCTGTTGAATGGAGAGACCATTCAATCTTATTTCTCCAAAGTCTCTCAGATCAAGGAACAACTCGAAGCTGTGGATGAAGTAGTGGACAATGGTGAAGTTGTTATGACCACTCTGAATGGCCTACCTAGGTCATGGGATTCCTTTATTCAAGGAATTTGTGCAAGAAAGAAATTGATCTCCTTCAGTAGACTGTGGGAGGAGTGTTCACAAGAAGAGGCTAGGCTTGTAGCCCGAGAAGAAAAAATGGTAAATGAAGACCAAGATCTTGCAGCTCACACCAAAAGAAGCAAGCCTAAGAGAGAGCCATCTCATAACAAAATATCTTCACACCATCATTACCATAAAGATAAGAAAGATCTCATGTGCTTCACATGCAATGAGAAGGGACACTTTGCTGAAGATTGTCCCAAGAAGAAGAAAGACAACAACTACAACTTCAACAACAACAAGAAGAACAATAAAAGAAGATATCATGCTCATGCTGCTAAGGATGATGAACCTCCCAAGAAGAAGGCTAGAGCAGAAAGTGATGAGGATGACTCATCAAGTGAAGATGAATATGTTCTAATCTCTGCTCTCATAGGTACTATCTCTCATGGTTGTGATGATTGGATTATTTACAGTGGGGCTTCAACGCACATGACTGGGTTCAAAGAATCCTTTTCTAATCTATCTGAACATGAGTAACCCCATAAGGTGAAACTTGGGGATGACTACCAATATCCTATCAAAGGAAGTGATGAAGCCTCCTTCAACCTAGACTCTGGAAAGTCCTTGAAGATGAAAGATGTATTATTTGTACCTAGGCTCAAGAAGAACCTACCCTCCATATCTGCATTGGATGCAAAAGGCATGAGAGTTGCATTTGTAGATGGCCAAGTAATCATGTGGTCAAAAGATAATACCATAGATGATGCAGTTGTGATTGGAGAGCAAGAGGGAGGATTGTACAAATTGAAGGGACAACCTGAACATGCCATGGTACATGAATCCATGGAGCCAAGTGAACTTTGGCATAGAAGACTTGCACATGTGCACTACAGAGCACTACCAATTGCAAGTATAGCCGTAGAAGGTCTTCCTAAAATCAAGACAAAGCATGAAGGTGTTTGCAAAGGATGTGAAAAAGGAAAGAACATAAAGAAGGCATTTCCAAGCAGTGAAAGCAAAGCAAAAGGAATCTTGGAAATCATCAACTCTGATGTATGCGGTCCGATGTCATCCAGTTCTCTGAGTGGGTATGTTTACTATGTCTCTTTCATTGATGATTTCTCTAGAAAAACTTGGATTTACTTCTTGAAGAACAAAGATGAAGTATTTGATAAGTTCAAGGAATTCAAAGCATTGATGTAAAATCAAACTGATAAAAAGATCAATACATTCAGATCCGACAATGGCGAAGAATTCACTTCAGGTGATTTCAAGAAACTATGCAATGATTCAAGTATTAAGAGGGAGTTGACTGCTCCCTACAATCCACAACAGAATGGAGTTGCAGAAAGAAAAAATAGAACAATCATGGAAGTAGCATGGGCAATGCTGCATGACCAGGATCTGCCTATGCATATATGGGAAGAAGCAGCTAGGACAGTTGTATATGTGCAAAACAAAACACCCCACAAGATATTGGACAACAAGACACCAGAAGAGGTCTTCTCTGGTAAGAAACCTGAAGTCAGCCATCTTAGAATATTTGGTTGTCCAGTATACACTCATGTCCCAAAGGAAAAGGGGACTAAGCTAGATCCTTCAGGAAAGAAGGGTATCTTTGTGGGTTACAGTGAAAGCTCGAAGGCTTACAGAATATACTTTCTGGGGTTCAAGAAGATTGATGTCAGCAGGGATGTAACATTTGATGAAAATTCAGCATTCATCAAATCATGGAAGACACCTGTTGAAGATCATGAAGAACCAAAGGAAACCAGATTTCAAGACACTACTATGACTAAAGTAATTCCAGATGTTGATTGTGAAATTGAAGATCCGCAAGAACCTGTAGATCCACCTCATGAGAAGGACTCTCACAAGAGGAAACCTGCATGGTCTAGAGAGCTCATTCAAGATGTAGAAAGGTATGGCATTCCAGAAGAACACAGAGCAAAGAAGAGAACTAGATCACATACCAGCTATGTGCTTTACTCTGTGATATTATGAACAAAGAACCTTCCAGTTATGAAGAGGCAGTGGAAAAGAAAGAATGGAAGGATGCCATGGTCGAGGAATATCAGTCAATCATGAAGAATGATGTTTGGGATGTGGTCCCAATACCTGAAGGGAAGTCTGTTGTGACTTCCAAATGGATCTACAAGATTAAGCATGCTGCAAATGGCAGCATAGAGAAATACAAAGCGAGATTTGTAGCTCGTAGCTTCTCACAGAAAGAAGGAATCGACTATGAAGAAACTTTTGCTCCTGTAGCCAGATACACTTCCATTAGATCAGTACTTGCTCTGGCTGCATTGATGAAATGGAAGATACACCAGATGGAGGTCAAGATTGCTTTCTTGAATGGTGTAGTTGAGGAGGAAGTGTATGTGGAGCAGCCACTTGGTTTTGAGACACATGACAAGAATTCATATGTGTGCAGGTTGAAGAAAGCCTTATATGGCTTGAAGCAAGCTCCTAGGACTTTGTATGGTAGGATGGATAGTTTCCTATCTAGTTTAGGCTTTACCAAGAGTAAAGCGGATTCCAACCTTTACTACAAGGTTGAGGAAGGAAATCCTATGATACTACTCTTGTATGTGGATGACTTGTTTGTTACAGGTAATGATAGTTTGATTGTTGATACCAAGAGGAAGCTTGCTGCCGAGTTCAAGATGAAGGACTTGGGGATGATGCACTATTTTCTAGGAATGGAGGTGTGGCAGAGTGCATATGGGATCTTCCTTGGACAAGGGAAGTATGCAGTAGATATCTTGAAGAGGTTCGGGATGATGGACTACAAGGCCATAGCTACACCTATGGCATCGAACCTGAAGCTTCTATGTGATGCTTCATCTAATCCAATTGATGTCACTGTGTATCGTCAGATGATTGGGTCCTTGATGTACCTGACGAACACGAGAATAGATATCTGCTTTGCGGTGAACACATTGAGACGGTTCCTGAAAGATCCCATAGGTGTTCACCTGGTTGTTGTAAAGCATATTTTGATGTACCTGAAGGGTACAATTGACTATGGGCTCAAGTATGATGCGAATCAAAAGTTTAACCTGCAGGGCTATGTTGATTCAGATTGGGCAGGTAGTGCTGCAGATAGGAAGAGCACTTCTGGGTGCTACTTCAGTATGGGATCAGGTGTGATCTCTTGGTTTAGCAGGAAGTAGTCCTGCGTAGCATTGAGTACAGCTGAAGTAGAGTATGTTGTAGCTTGTTCGACTAGTTGTGAGGCAGCATGGCTGAGGAAGCTACTATCTGAGTTATTTGATCTACTGTTGGAGGCTACTGGTATCTTCTGTGATAACCAGAGTTGTGTGAAGATTTCTGAGAACCCGGTGTTCCACGATAGGTTGAAAGACATTGAGATCAAATATCACTATATCAGGGATATGGTGCAGAGAGGAGCAGTGAAGCTCCCGTATGTTGCGACGGATGAGCAGATTGTAGATGTACTGACGAAACCACTAGCCAGACTGAAGTTCGATTACTTCAGAGAGAGGATTGGTGTTCTTCAGATTGATGACGCTTCGAGGAAGAAGTGATGGACACATTTGTTGAAGCCATTCCAAGCATGGTGAGAGGAGGATCCTTCCATGGCTATGGATGTAAGCGCTGGATGATGAGCATCAGGACAATTCTCTAGTTACTGCTAATATATGCATCATGTTGGATGCTGGATATGATTAGTTGGATCATTTATATGTATGTATGCATCATGTTGGATGCTGGATATGATTAGTTGGATCATTTATATGTATGTATGCATCATGTTGGATGCTGAATATGATTAGTTGGATCATGTGTATGTATCCGTAGATGTATCAGGTGGATACATTGTGTGATCAGGTAGATCATGTATGTTGATATATCAGGTATGATCAGGTGGATCATGTATTTGTATATGTATCAGGTGGATACATTGTATGATCAGGTAGATCATGTATGATGATATGTATCAGGCAGATACTGTGTATGCATCAGGTGGATGCATTGTATGATCAGGATGATCATGGATGATGAGATTCAGGATGTTGCTCCAGATGACATGCGTTAGGACGATGCAGTGATGATGATCAGGATGATCATGTGTACATCAGGATGATGTATGGTGAGTATCAGTTTGATGCTCTGTGGCCATGGACAGGTTGTGCAAATAAGCATATAATAGCGCCTTGGGAGGTTTGCATATTCTCTTGCTAGGTTTTGCTGCTGGCATATAATAGCTCCCTGGGAGATCTGGAAAATTCTCTTTCGAGGTTTTGCTTTGGGAGGACATATAATAGCACCCTAGGAGGTTTGCAGATTCTCTTGCTCGGTTTTTCTGTTGGCATATAATAGCTCCCTAGGAGATCTGGCGAATGCTCTTTCGAGGTTTTGTCCTATGGCATATAATAGCACCCTAGGAGATCCAATAGGTTGGGATGTGTTCCTGTAATAAGTCTTGGGATGCTCTTTCAAGGTTTTTCCATGACCACATGTAATATCGCCCTAGGAGATCCGATAGGTTGGGATGTGTTCCTGTAATAAGTCCTGGGATGCTCTTGCGAGCTTTTGTGGTGACCACATATAATAGTGCCCTGGGAGATCCGATAGGTTGAGCTGTGTGCTCGTAATCAGTCCTAGGATTCTCTTTCGAGGTTTTGTGGTGGGGTCACATGTAATAGCTTCCTGGGAGATCCGATAGGTTGGGCTGTGTGCCCGTAATCAGTCCTGGGATGCTCTTGCGAGGTTTTATGACACGTGTAATAAGTCCTGAGGATTCCACAGTATGGCCAGTGATGATGAAGACCTGCAAGTGGTGGGCCTACATCAAGTATGAAAAAGGACTAGCTCTGTATAACTTCCTATGACGAGTAGATTCAGAGATTGATTGAGATAGCAGTAGTAGTGATGATGACGATGATTCGAGGACGATGATTCACTGATGATGATCCATAGAATAAGACTTGTGCTAGCAGATCTGTGTCGAGAAATACCTTCCTAGTTAAGAGGGAGTGTTGATGTATATGTAACTTCGGAATGTATTTCACCTATGTATTTCATTTATGTATATTGTACTCCTATAGAGATGTGTTATTCCTCTATAAGGAAGTGTCATCATTTGCATTGACAAGTGTTGCAAGTGTCATAACTTTCCGATAGGTTATTAGACCACCATGTGTGGGGTCGACCCTGATTAAGCTAACCATGGATTATTATGCTAAGCTAGACAAGTTGGCCCCATAAGTTTATTGGGCAGTTAGGAAAAGTATAAATAGAGATCGGGAGATATCTATTTTGATCATCTCATTATCTCACTCTACATCACGCGAAAAGTGGTGCACATGTGAGGAGGAGGATCAGCTGCTAGGAGAAGACTATCTCTGTGTACTTGGGTTGTACTTTGGTTGTATCATTGCTCTATCTATCTCTGAGGACGTTGTGCGGTTTTTCACCTTAGGGTTTTCCCCACAGAAACTCTGTGTGTCTTTTGTCTCTTATGTTTGCATCTTGTGATGATTGGTATGCTTGCTATGATTGATATGCATTGATATACTGTACATGTTATTCTCTCAGTAAAGATCCTAGATTATTTTGAATTAATGCTAAAAAATTAACAAAATATTAATACGCTCTGATATAATGTAATTAACAGTAGCAAGTCAAATTATTACTCACTGAACCAAGTTTGTACTCTTTAATTAGCTCCTCATCAGTACAATGTCTTGTAGACTAGAAAACCCCCTCTTAGGGCCATATAATGACTGGAAGAAGAAATGTATTGGCTAAATCTCTGTTCTAAAAGTGTACTCTGGTCTTCAACAGGTCTGAAAAAGTGTATGGAATTTTACTGGTCTTCCTGAGCTTCAATGGGCACATTCACTTAACTGGAACTACACACGTGCACTCATTAACACATGAAATCTTGGCTCTAGTGAAAATGGTTGTATCTTGGTCATCTGAACACCTTTTTCGATAAGAAAAAAAGTGTTTCCTACTAGAAACCGCCCTATGAACGCAATGGAACAGGTCTCAAAGCCTAAAAATTACCAAAATTACTGAACCCAAAACCTGCATTTCGGCCCTTCAATGTTGTCTCCTCCGAATGTACCCTGTACGATGATGAATCCTTGTAATCTTGGATTCTTCTTAGTATTGGATTATATGGACCTGCATATCAGATCTCCATGGCTGAAAATCCTGAGAGAATATTAGAGAAGAGAAGTAGAATAGAAGAATGGGGCACATCACCCATTAATTAGCTCGGGCACATCACCAAACCTTGAGAAGCTAAAATGCTTCACTCATAAACTCACAATGACAATAGTTGTGAAATGGAGTTGTTTGGCTTCTTTTATAAACTTCATGATGACCTATTGATCAAGTTGAAGAGCTTGGTGACCTGTGAGAATAGGTCACCCATGAGTAGACATACTTTCCTTTGTTTTTCCTTACAAGCTTTTCTCCTTTAGAAAATGCACCCCCCTTTGTCTCCATATGTTTCCTGCTTTGTAAAAGTTGCTTGATTTGTAAACTGGACTCCTTTTTGGAAACTGTGCCCTCCTTTTGCTTTTTCTAGTTATTTCCATTTTCTTGCTTTTAGAAACTCTTACACCTTTCCTTCTTTTGTTCTTTTCCTAAATCCACAAATTGATTTAGCCATATTTCTAGTCCATTCAACAACCACTTGGCACATTTATTAGCAATAATCATTTAAATAAAATAGTACAACTCAGAAATAATTTAACTTAGCAATTAATTAATTATCCAGTAATTAATTAATTATTATGGTGCAATGCCTCCAAAATATCTCCATTAATTTAATGATAACTCCATTACTTTCTTAGATCCTTAGCTTTGGCATTAATATCTTTCGGGCGCCCACCTCATCCATTTAATACCCAAATACAACCTTAGGCATCTTCCATAAGATATTTTCCATACTTGCTCATCAATTAAATAATTATTGCCTAGGTGACTTAGGGCAAAATTACCCCATGGACCATAGCAAAAATATAGGGATATGACAGTCCTCCCTTCCCAAGATTACTTGTCCTCAAGCAATGTTAGGATTCCACCAAGCTTCTGCTGCACCACTCTGATTTTATTTGTCCCCATCCACTTAACAATCTGAAAATTAAACTTGGGGCCTTCATAAATATCTAAATAAAATATAAGATGACTATGAAGAATAAATTGCACTGTAAACTCTAACTGCAATAAATCATGAACAAAAATCTTAACCCTGTTAAGATAACTGAGTAGAATTTCTAGATCCCACTGCTTCCTTTGCAAGGACCCAAACTTTTATGCCACCTCTAGGAAGTTGTCACTCCAAGGAATTCCTGGATCCCATTGTCCCTGATGAATACCATCCATCATCATTGTTACTTGTGACCACTTGTCACTCTAGAGTATGCTAAGATCCAACCACCCTGCTGGAAGTGTGCTACTCCCAATGCAATACTGATTAGCTATGAGACTTCCCCACCAAACATAGATATTCTTGAGAGAATGAAAATCAGAGTGCATCTCTTGTGCATGTGTATTGGAGACATCTAATGGCTTCAAAATTCAAGAGAATGTCAGTTACAACAAAAAATTTATTGCAGAAACAAGAGAACCTTTTACCTTCCAAGGTATTCATTGCAATGATGCCTCTACCCATCCAACCAATGGATGGATAAACACTTTTATTGTTGAATCATATGGAATGTAATCAGCCATATGTATTTCCTCCTCATGCAAAGAGATCTCGTGATCTCTATGGAACTCCACAGGTGCTCCCCTCTTTGTCCAATGGCTCAACTCTCTGCCATTGATCCAAGGGTGCAAAACTCCATCAATTGACCCACACATTGAAGGTAAGTGTAGATCGGATGCCTCCTGGTGAAAAGTGGATGCACACATATGCATGGGCTGCCTCAACTGCTGTGGGTTAAGGAACATGTCATAGTTATCCCTTTTAAATCCTCCTGCTCATCATGTGACACCAAGAGGAAGAATTTTTTTACCCAATTTTCATTCCCAAAAATTGTGTTTGAATTTGAAGTGGGGAATCAAGAATGGTGAGCCATGCTTCTGAACATTTCATCCATTGAAGTTGTGGATGTATCCTCTCCATTGATGGCTGATCCATCTATGGTTTACTCATCTGGCTCTTCCTTGGAAGAGTGTATTTCTTTAATGAACCTCTCAAGTTCATTCTGGAAAAGGTCATGCGCTTGTTTTTAATCAACTCTATCTGCACATTCCTCAAGCACATACCAAACAGACTGTTCCTCATGATCCATCAAATCATGAGGTTCCTCCCTTGGAACATGAAATAATTCAGCCATGTTATTGTGACTTTGTGAAAGATGGGAGGTAAAAATGATTATGGCAGCTTCTCATTAAGTTGCTCAATCTGATTCTCAGATTCTTGACAAGCACCATGAGTACCAATCAGAGAATCCTGGGTGGTTTCCAACATATGAGTGAGCTTGATGATCTCCTCATCATTCCTTATTGAAACATTATATTACACATTCACAAGCTCCAGCAAGTGATTTCTATCAGAAAACAACTGAGAGAAATTTCCTTTTAGGCTTCCTACTGCTTCCCACATGTGCACAAAATTTTCAACAGAGGGTTTCTCCTCCATTGATGGAGTTCTCCAATAGTAGTGAGAGATAAATGCATTAAGTTCATGGAGGTTTTTGAGTGCCTCCTTGATTTTTTCCTCACTCATTTTCAATGGTCCAATCAGGGCAAGAAGTTCTAGCTGGTGAACCTCCTCTTCTGCTTCTTGCAATTTAGCCTTCTCCGAATTCTGAATTCTGACACTAGAAGGATCTTCTAATCCATAATTCTCACTGGAAGTGGCTGCCATATTGGGCTGCAACAAAGGCATGCAAAAATAAGAATTGCAGCCATAACTTTGTGACCAAATTTCCTCCTCATGTGGTGTTTTTATGGCAGCGTTCTTCTTTCCCAAATTCGTTGGTTCACACCCAGCTGATTTGGGCTTGTCTTCCACCTCAACCTGAAGTTCCAATGATGATTTTAGATCTGATTAATGTTCTTCTTTTGGATCTGATCCAAAATATATCTCACCACCCTTAACCAAATCACCCTCCTTTGCAGTGATCTTGAAATCACCAACAATGAAATCTAAATGTCTTGAAGTGGAATCTCTTTCCAAATTGTCCATAACTTTGTCACTTTTTGCTTGGTATTTGGGTGCCTCTTCTTCTTTGTCATCCTCTTCTAATTGGTTCATTTCTTCTTCAACTTCATGGCTGCCACAATTATGCTAAATTATTCCTCCTTCATGCTCTTCTGAAGTTTGATCCCCCACTATGGATCCTTCTTCCATTCTGTCAACAATCTCATGATTGGTGTTTGTGTCTTGCTTCTTCTTGGTTGTCTTAGGATGAAGATTCTTGGAGGATCTTCTTGAAGAGGATCCAAAAATTCTTGTGAAGTCACATGAATCCAATAAATCTTCCATGTCTTTTATTAACTCTTCCATAGAGGGTTTCCCTTTGACGGTGGAACATGCAACTTTTTCCCGAAAATGGCTACAAGAATAACCATAGTCTCTTCTTCCAATCATGATCTCATGGGAGATGCTTGTGGAAGGTACTTCTTGAGAATTATCATCCGCATACTATCTGCAGTATTCTTCATACTGCTCATCATAATTATCATACTCTTCATAAAACTAATCTTCCTTCTCATACAACTCAAATTCTGAATCTTCCATGACATGGAATTGATTCCACAACTACAATTTGAAAATAGTGCTGAGCTACTTTTCCACTGAGATTTACTTTCCACAGGCTGAGCCAAGGAAAGTGCTCTGATACCACTGTAATATCCTTGGGAAGATTCAACCAAGATATTAACTCTAACTTCAGATTTTTTTAATAAAGTTCACTGGTTAAATTTTTTAATACTTCTTTTAAACCAAGCAGGAGGTCAGTGATGGGGATGGAGACTGAATCTGAGTATGGTGGGATGAACTTTCAGTTCTGCAATTTTTATGGGGAAATGTGCAGCAAAAAAATATAACATTAGAGGGAGAGTCCTAAGCACAAAGCACTGGGGCCATTTATGTTTCGGACATCAGCTACCACTGAAGCCTACCGCAAAGCTTCTTGGGCGCACCAGCATATGCTTACTAGATTAGGTGGATACAAAATTGAGTTATGATAGTAGAATAGGATCAATGGAAACAATGAGAAGCATTCAAAAGGATTTGGGAAGATTAGGAGTGGTTTGGAAGTTTTAGGCCCTGCTGGGATGACAGAGCTAGTCAAAATGAAATATTTACAAATAGGGGCTAAATCCTCCCAAATTCTATAAGTATGGATTGATATAGCTAATAGGATGTGTTATTGACCTCTTGCAACTTATAGAAAGTAAATATGACATTTAGAACAAATTTGGCAGACATTCTTGCAAAACTAGTCAATTAACAATGCTCAATGAGCTAGTCTTCCAATCTGAGTTAATAAACGACTTGATTTAATTAAATGATCTGTTATGAAATATTAATATGCTCTGATATAATGTAATTAACAGCAGCAAGTCAAATTATTACTCACTGAACCAATTTTTTACTGTTTAATTAGCTCCTCACCAGTACAATGTCTTGTAGACTAGAAAACCGCCTCTTAGGGCCATAGAATGACTGGAAGAAGAAATGTATTGGCTAAATATCTATTCTAAAAGTGTACTCTAGTATTCAACAGGTATGAAATAGTGTATGGAGTTTACTGGGATTCCTGAGCTTCAATGGGCACATTCACTTAACTGGAACTACACACGTGCGCTCATTAACACATGAAATCTTGGCTTCAGTGAAAATGGTTGTATCTCGGTCATCCAAACACATTTTTCGATGAGAAAAAAAGTGTTTCCTACTGGAAACAACCCTCTGAACAAAATGGAACAGGTCTCAAAGCACAAAAATGATCAGCAGTGCTGAACCCAAAACCTCCATTTCGGCCCTTCAATGTTGTCTCCTCTGAATGTACCCTGTATGATGATAAATCCTTGTAAGCTTGGATTCTTCTTAGTATTGGATTATATGGACTTGCATATCAGATCTCCATGGCTGCAAATCCTAAGAGAATATTAGAGAAGAGAAGTAGAATAGAAGAATGGGGCACATCACCCATTAATTAGGTTGGGCTCATCACCAAACCTTGAGAAGCTAAAATGCTTCACTCATACACTCACAATGACAAAAGTTGTGGAATGGAGTTGGTTGGTTTCTTTTATAAACTTCATGATGACCTGCTGAGCAAGTTGAAGAGCTTGGTGACCTATGAGAATAGGTCACCCATGAGTAGACATACTTTCCTTTATTTTTCCTTACAAGCTTTTCTCCTTTAGAAACTGCACCCCCCTTTGTCTCCATATGTTTCCTGCTTTGTAAAAGTTGCTTGATTTGTAAATTGGACTCCTTTTTGGAAACCATGCCCTCCTTTATCTTTTTCTGGGTATTTCCATTTTCTTGCTTTTAGAAACTCTTACACTTTTCCTTCTTTTGTTCTTTTCCTAAATCCACAAATTGATTTAGCCATATTTCTAGTCCATTCAACAACCACTTGGCACATTTATTAGCAATAATGATTTAAATAAAATAGTACTACTTAGAAATAATTTAACTTAGCAATTAATTAATTATCCAGTAATTAATTAATTATTATGGTGCAATGCCTCCAAAAATATCTCCGTTAATTTAATGATAACTCCATTACTTTGTTAGATCCTTAGCTTGGGCATTAATATCTTCTGAGAGCCCACCTCATCCATTTAATACCCAAATACAACCTTAGGCATCTTCCATAAGATATTTTCCATACTTGCTCATCAATTAAATAATTATTGCCTAGGTGACTTAGGCCAAAATTACCCCATGGACCATAGCAAAAATCTAGGGATATGACATCGACGTTTGTCATATGACCAATATTTTGCAACATATATCAATGTAAGTTGCTCCATATTCTCAGGTCATTTAGTAAATGCATCAATCAGAGAATTATCATTGTCGGCATTATATGTATCAACTTTTACTTGTTTGAAAACCTTCATACCAACATTTAGAACCACAAAATGACGACTAAATTCTGAAAGAGGAAGATCTATAAGAAAATGGCATGTATCCTGTGCACCAATGTCCCTATCAACAATGGATTCACACAACAAACTTATATATGTGCGTGCTGCTGGTTTGTTCAGATTCTGGATAGAAGAGACCCACATCAACATATTGTGGCATGTTTCAAATCCCTTTTCTCATTTAGCAGTGTATTTTGATATGTAATTAATAACCACGCGTTTGGGAAGTACAGGTTGCCAATCTATATTAGCCCTCCACATCATCAGTGTTTCATGATTGTGTGTATTCACTCTATCATCATTTCGTTTAGGTTCATACTTTTTTTCTCTTTGTTCATCAATGTAAAGTTTTGACTGGTCACATAGATCCCATGGTGCCTAGTACCAACATACCATTTTTCCTCCTTCTTTCGAAGACAACTTCTCTCATTGCAGGTAATATGACGCTCAACACAGTTAAGAAGCTCTTTATAATCAATCATTGGATCCGATTGAAATATTTGTTCTGTACCTTTTATAGAAGGATGATCATCTACATTATATCCATTTTGAATCTTTCATTGATGTCCCTCACGTGGATTTATTGCATGCACACATCTGTCGAAATAATTTTTTGCAGATATAACTTCTCTAGGATCATCCCATTTCAGGGTGTCCATGTTGGGATCATTTTTTAACCAAAGAAACCCATGGACATGAGGAGATCCACGACGTTTCCATTCATAGCTACTCTAATAATCTATAGCCTGATGAAAATGTTCGAAAACCTCTTCTCGAAACATTGTATGTCTCAAGTGCATATAATGTGCCACGATGTGAGGATTATCAATTACATTTTGACGTCACCATTTTCTCGCTTCGCATGGATCTGTAGGACTTGAGCCTGGCATTAATTTATGCAAATTAGGACACTGCATATCCACTACACTTAGTGTGAAGAATATTGTCGGACAACCTATCTGTTGAATCAAGCAGATAACTCTTGACGACACTTGCTCCAATATGCATGTGTACCTCTTAATACTGTTCCAAATCTCATTAATCTTTCTCCCAATCTTGAATCTGAAAGATTTTGTAAATGTTGTCGTAACTCTTCCATTGTTGTGGGTAGTTCACTAATATTTTTTTGACAAAAACTGTTGAGGAAGCTTGAGCATGATGTCTCATTATGATATTTAGTAAAAAATATTTGAAGCGAGGGTGCCTCTGAAATCTGTTATCACAATATCTGAGAATATTTTTTTCGTACTCATGTAGATGGACATTTCGCATTCGTGGTTGTATCCAATCAACCTTTCCTTTAGAGAACAATGCTAGAAATGCCATATCAAATAATCCAACAATGTTATACTCATTAATCGGAGATGAGCCAATGCCAAGCCAGTTAAGCACATCAATTGATTCATCATTTGTGTTATTTTCATCGGGATTAGGATTATTTTCCCATGCTCTAATAATTTCTATCTCTGCACTTGGAATCCTTGATGCAAAAGAAGTTGTTTGTAAACCATCTAACATGTCATCAACTCCTAGTATCCCTTCCAACGCTGCAAATTCTGTGTCGTCGATAATATCCGGAAGAGTAACATAATTAAGCATATGTGAGATATATGTTTCATTTTCAGGTAACTCTTCTAATTTGTCATAATCAACTCGAACATCTCGATAATATGGATCATTATGAATCTTATATAATAATGCATCCATAACTCTTTGTTTTCTAACAGTGAAATCATAAATGGATCCTTGTCGTCCTTTTTTTCGCACAACGACCATTAAGTTCAAGTTGTTAATATGTCATGGCAATGTCTTAGCAACATTTTTAATCTCTTGCGGAAAACCAATGGCATTTCCTCGATATTTGTATTGTCCACCTATTGAATGCATCACCTACAAAATTGGACTTGCACGTGCTATCAACATCTCTTCAACTTGTGTGAGATCTTCAAGGACATGCGGTTGAGTTCCTGGATCCATGTGGTTCTTAGCTGAGAATCTGTGATTAGATCTCTCTCTCAGACATCGCATGCACATTGGACCTGTAATTGTATTATGTACTTGTATTCCAACATATGGCTCCTAGCAGACATGACGCATTTGCACTTCTTCTAATTGATCAATTTGTTCATGAAATTTGCGATGTCTAGTATACATTTCTTCAGATGGTACCGATATATTATTGTCAATTTCAATCTCCTTATCTCAGACCATATTAGTAATTGGAACTGCTTGAAATTGGACCATGTCATCAACACGTCGATCTCTGACTGTTACACATTGAGCATCTACCACAGTTGGTTCTACTGGTTTATTGGTTGAATATTGTCTTTGTTCTTCCAATTGCCTCAACTTTCTCTCTCGATATGCTCTTTGTCGATCAACGTTTCATTTTCTTTGGTCTTATCGTTCTTGTGTTGTCAATTCGTCTAACTTTCTTTTTCAATATTATTTTTGTCAATCTGCGTTTTGTTTTTTTCATTCTTCTCGTTCTTCTGCTGTCATTTCGTCCAACATTTTATTAAGATATTGTTTTTGTTGTTCTGCCTTTCATTTCAAGTATTCTTCTCATTCTTTTCATGTCATTTCTTCAGATGGTACCTTTATATTATCGTCAATTTCAATCACCTTATCTCGTTCTACATTTTGATTTATTTGTTGTTCTACAAATTGATTTCTTTGTTCTTCCAATTGCTTTAACTTTCTCTCTCGATATGCTATTTGTTGATCAACGTTTTGTTTTCTTTGTTCTTCTCGTTCTTGTGTTGTCAATTTGTCTAACTTTCTTTTTCGATATTATTTTTGTCGATTTGCGTTTTGTTTTCTTCGTTCTTCTCGTTCTTCTGCGAGGAGGAAAGGAGGGGATGGCTACGAAGGAGGAGGCGAGGAGGGGAGGTGAGGAGGGGAGATCGCGGAGCTGTAGGAGGGGAGGCAAGGAGGGGAGGGCTGTGTAGGAGGAGGGGATGGCTATGCAGGAGGAAGAGGGGAGGAGGGATGCACAGGAGGAGGGGAGGAGGGGAGGGATGCGTAGGAGGGGAGGGTTGCGCAAGAGGAGGGGATGAGGTCGTGAAGCTGGAGTTGCGTGAGAGTGGAGCTAGATTTTCACCTCAGGAGGTCTGCGATGGAGCTAAATTTAAAAAAATTAGATTACTTGTTCGCTGATCAGCTTCCGTATTCGTTGGTTCCCTACCGCACATTCTTGACCAAATTAACTTTTTCTATAATTTTTTATGTTGTTTTGGTGTATTATATTGCCATGGATCTTCAAACGTGTATTTAAAACGAAAATACACATCTTTTTATTAATTTTATTAATGGACGACATAATATTTATTACTTTTATTATTACAAACGTTATTACTTTTTATTATTACAAATGTTATTACTTTTTATTATTACAAATGTTATTACTTTTTATTATTACAAACGTTACATTATTATTACAAACATTACAACATCTCCATGACAATCGACAATATTACAAATGTTACAAATGTTACAAGATCTCCCTCATACTCGACAAATGTTACTCCACAAACGTTACAAGATCTCCCTCATACTGGGCTGTAGAGCGCCTCTTGGCACAATTAGTTAAGTATTTGTACATTAATTGGATACACATTAAGGATTCTATTATTAAAAACTTGATTAGTTTATTTCATATTATTAAACTCTCTTAATGAAAAATTTGAGAGTTGTTTTAAAAATTTTATTGGTGTGAAACTTTGGTTGGTGAAAAATTTAAGTTTTGTTTGATTTGATGTAGTTTAAATATTTAGTTGCTATGTGATTTTTGAAAGAAGAATTATGACTTGTACATAGATGCAACAAAAATATTATCAAAATACATAATAATGAACAATATCACAAGGTTGGACGGGGTCCAAGTTGGGATTTTGCACAAGTACTAAAGAGTGCACATTGCGAATGGGGACAAGCTACATGCAGTTTTTGAGAAATTGCGCATGTCGTGCGATGGTAATGGCCAAGGCATGGTTGCGCAGTAGGTTGGTGCGCAAAACCACGCATGAGCTATTTTTGGTACGCAATACAGGTAAAGTTTAGACAAGGACACGACCTATTTTGGGTAAGGAATAGGTGAAAGGAAAAGGAAAGTGACCTGTTCGAGTGAGTGGTGGCAAGTAGCTGAGAAGCTAGGCCACCACACCGATGGAGATAGGTAGGAAGAAGGAGTGGAAAGGGACAGGCCATGATGCAGTTACAACCGTTTGGTGACTGTGGCTTTCAGATGAGCGTGTGAGCCACGAGTGGCCCAACAGGACGGTCTGGAGCAGGCGGAGCAAGCTGTCAATTGCGACAGCTAGGGTGGTAGTTAGCCACACCAGTTTTGGAAACCTTAGGGTTTCAGCCTATTGATTGTAAAGACACGACCCATGGACGTGATCTATAAATAAGGGCATTTTGTATGGGAAAGGGTTAATCTATCATAGAGCTAGTCATTGTTGAGCATTATTAGCACCTTTTGAGTTTTGAAGCTATTGTAAAGGATCTGCAGCTAAGTGTGCAGAGACCTATCTGAGAGAAAAGAGATTCTGCAGCTGAGTGCACAGGCTAAGAACGGTTGTACCCTTCCCAAAAAGATCAATATTAACAACCGTTCTTGTGTACGTAGCCTCCATCCGGGGGGTGAACCATGTTAAATTCTGTGTTGTGTGATTCTTTGTGTTTGCAATAGTTCTTTGCTTAGCATGGATGTTTAAATACCGCAGTTATCTATTATGTGATTGCTTTTATATGTATTCACCGTAGAATGATAGGAATAATATGTCAAGTAATACATGTGTGGATGAATGTTATGTATTCAGCACTTCTGAGCATTTGAATGTATGAATTTGTGGATAGTCGCATAATTGAACATTGAATTGAAGTGCAGCGTGGAGCACGTAGTTTTGTATGTTTTATTCATTTGCATGAACCATAACGTTAATACTCTAAGTGTTTCGAATGGATAAGGAATGTTAATCTAAGTGTTGAATGGGTAAAGCTTGTTAAGTAAGGTTGTGAGGAATCAAACAAGTCCTGTAGTAGATGCGCGGTCTAGTCGATGCGCTGACCCATTGTAAGTACCTCGAGATAAGATGTCAATAGCTTATTGTCATGCTGCTGGAAGCACCCATTACTGCGCAGTTCATGGTTTCATAGGTGGGGCAAGCGCCTCCACTTACTGAAGTATCTAACGCAAAGTAGAGACTTCACGCAGTTGTCTGTCCATAACAGTCCGCATAGTGTTGCACCACTCATTAGTTCTTTTACCTTTGCATCACCAGGTTGTGGAAACTTGATTCTGCAACCACCCCCTCAGCTTCACCTTGTGTGAGACCTCAAGCTGCGCGTAGTCTGTTGCCGAAAGGGCCGATGAATAGGGGTTTTGTTTGTTCCTTGAACCGCGAAGTACCTGGGTCTACATTGGAAACCTCTAACTTAGTTATATATGCCAACACACATGGTTTAAACATTGTTTTAAAACCCATGGGGAGGTCTTACAATAAGACAACATTTCACTTCATCAGACTGTGATAATCTACAGTAGGATCTAGCAACTGTAACAAACCTCACAATCAAGCTCACTCATGAATTGTAGAGAAGAAGAGAAGAGTGTAGTCAATAATCACTCATGAACACAGAAAATGGAGAATAGCAGTATAATCATACATAAGCTATGAGCCGGCATTGGGAAAACTGAATACAATACAATAATTGTCAATATAATTCGAATAAGCTAGAGGTCATTCAAATTCATCCTCCATGTCTAGCTTGGATAACATTGGAGACATCATCCAATCAGCAGTATCAGTCATAAATGGTCAATAGTCAGTCAAATGAGTCTAATTGAGTCTAACAGAACCATCTAGGCATAAATTAGGGGATGGAGACTCCAAGGAGGGTGCATGAGGCTATCAAAAAGTCAAGTCGCACTCCAAAACTAGCTAACTGGGAGCTACAGGAAGTTAGGATGAGCAATCAGTGGAAGAACCGCTCAATCAATGTTCTAACTGACTGTCAGACTCCTAGTAGGTGAGATAAGGTGCTCTAACAGAATGATAAATCCTGGTAGGTGAGAAAATGTGCACATGTCATGTAGGTGAGTCAAACAAGCTGCATCAGGTAGGTAGGAGGGATATTGGGAGCTGAAGACATGCTCTAGGGAACTGAAATTAGGCTCTAGGTGTTGGGGACACCACCAAAATGATGACTGGATGCATGTAATTGCATGCAAATGCATGCATGATGACTGGATGCATGCAAATATGAAAAATGAGGGAGAGAATCTTCCAACACCCCCGTGCAAGCTATACTATGAGGTAATAATTGAAAACTAAAAAATAGGGCCCTGGTGACTGAGACCAAAGGTCACCCCATACAATAATCTAAATAATAAATGAAGAAAGAGGGAAAACCCAGTGGAAAGAAAGCCCTCCCTAAAAATAGATTGAAGGATGATAATGTAGCATGTCATCACTCACTCCAAGAAGGGACCAGAGGTAAGTGAATCTCTTCACTGTAAATGACTTAGTGAATATGTCTGCAATCTGCTCTTCTGTAGGATAGTAGAGTAGTGTAATGGTACTGTCATGCACCAATCCTCGAATGTAGTGCATGTGAATCTCTATGTGTTTGGTTCTCTATCTCAGAACTGGATCTGTGGAGATCCTGATGGCACTTTGATTGTCATTGTCACAATCGATGACAGGTGGAGTACTAAATCGAATCCCAAACTCTGATAAGATTCCCCGTAGCCAAATGCACTGTGTGGTTACATTTACTACACCTATGTACTCGGACTTTGCTGAAGAAAGAGCTAAAGTAGACTTCAACCAACATATAGGTCCAGATCTAATCTTGAAGACAAAACCAGATGTAGAATTTTGATCTGAGCTATCTCCAGCCCAATTAGAGTCAGTATATCCAACTAGGTTCAAAGGACACCGAATTGAATAGTGAAGACCATGAGTCTTGGTACCTTGCACATAGTGCAAGATCCTCTTTTATGCCTTCCAGTGAAGCTCATGAGGCTCCTGCATGTATCTAGAGACAACACTAACTACATAGGATAGATGAGGCCGAGTGTGTGTAAGAAACAATAGGCTACCAATCAAATGGCGATACAAAGTATTGTTTACCAAGGGTGTAGAAGATCTATCCTCAAGGTTGATCCCTGAAAGAAAGGGGAATGCAACTAGTTTGCATTCTCTCATATGGAATCTATTAAGCAAATCGGAAGCATACCACAATTGAGCAACTTTGATTCCTGAATCACTCTGAGTGACTTCAAGACTAAGAAATTGCTTGAGCAATACCAAATCTGACATGGAGAAGGAGTTGTGCAAAGCAGTTTTTATAGATCTAATACATGAAGAATTGCTCCCAGTCTTCAACAAGTCATCAACATAAAGTACAATGAGAAGTAAGGAGTTACCATCATGTCTCATGTATACATTTGAATTTGATTTGCACTTCTGAAAGTCTTGTGAGAGCAATAAGGAATCCATCTTGGCATACCAAGCTTGGGGAGCTTGCTTAATCCCATACAAGGACTTCCTCAATCTGCAAACAAGTGAAGGATCATCAATATACCCCTCAGGTTGCTTCATGTAGATCTCCTCCTCTATATATCCATGAAGGAAAGCACTCTTGACATCCATATGATGCACTTCCCAATGCTTGGATGCAGCAAGATAAAGAACAAGATGGATGGAATCCATCTTAGCAACATGAGCGAATGTCTCAGAATAGTCAATCCCATGAACTTGGGAAAAAAATCTTGCAACCAATCTAGCCTTGTGCTTGTTGGAGACTCCATCTGAATCCATCTTAGTTCTATAGATACATTTGCATTGAACAAGTTTCCTTCCAGGTGGGAGAGAAACAAGCTCCCAAGTCTCATTTCTTTGAAGAGATTGATACTCTTCTTCCATAGCAGCAACACATATTGGATCTTGGGAGGCTTCAAAGTATGTCTTTGGATCATATCCAATCATAAGAAAGCATCTCTCAACTAGAAATGGATCTGAGGGAGAGAGTGCAGCTCTTGTATCATGAAAATCAAATCTATCTTTGACAATATCAATGGTGGAGATAGGAGTAGTGGTGGCCCATGTAGCAATAGGAGTTGAAACTTTAGGTGCTAGATCTTCAGGTTCTTGTGGATTTGGATCTAGCATTCGCACTTCTTCAAGAGTCCTCTTTTTCTCAATCTTCCTAGGTGGATCTTTTCCTTTCAAGCAACCTTTGCAGGTGCCATGAGCAAACTTGTCATTTGGAAGACCTTCAACCACATTTTGAGCTTACATGTCTTGCAAATGCTTGTAGTTGAGAAGTCCAAATATCTCATGCCACAATCTGCTTTCCTCAATGGCATGAGTATGGAGAGAAGATTGCTTTGAGAGAGGTGTTAGCACTCAGAATGAACCTGAAGGTTGTGGGAAAGGACACTCCGAGGTGACCATAAAACCAAGATTTAGGAAAGAGAGTTAGCTTCTATCTTTCCAGAGAGGGGTCTCTCGATGATTTGTTTAACAAGGCCAGATATATGAATTAAAATTAAGATCATATTGTTGTTTGGTTGAAGCAAGGTGAACATTCATTGGGAAAAGGATTCAAAATACTTAAGGTGGTAAAGTGGTAATGCTTTGCATAAGAATTCTTAACAGAGGTGGGGTAGTTACTCATTTACAGTCAAAAGGCTGCTTTTTCTGGTGATAGGGAAGAAAATAAGAACAGCCCATTAACACAGAGCATTATAAGATGAATTCTGCATTAAATTTAGTAGAAAAAGGTTTGTGGATGCTTGGGTTCAAAGAAAAAGAGCATAAACATATGAATTCTACCTCAATATACATTTATCCAAACATGAAATGAAAACAATATGGCATAAATAACAAGGAAACATTCACATGAAGAAAAGGAGGTACATACTGTAAAACAAATAACACAAGATTCTCTGCTTCAAAGAATTTGCTCGGATATTCCCATTTTTATTAAAGAAGTATCTCAAATTTACATAGCAAAAGGTCTCACGAGTTCCAACCAATAACCCTTTACCCTCCATTACATATTAATATATATAGGGGGTGATAACCTCAGTGCTCCAGCTCAAAATATTCTAACCTAGCTTTCAAAACAGAAAGTTGTTACAAATATTGATGACACCTATACAAATAGGTCCATCCTCTTTGAGAATTAGTTACAACAGAAACAACAAATGCTAACAAGTAGGTTTAAAAGACTTTACAAGTTTCCTCGAGCATTTACTAGCTAGTAACAAACTCTAGTAAATAAACAAAAATCCTTGGTAACTACTTTCTTGGGCCGCAAATCTTTGTGATCCTCAAATCTTCATGCATGCAATGTCAACTTGGCCTTTCCATACTTATCAATGGTCTTCCACTGGTCTGGAGTTGGCAAGTCTGACATGGCCACCTCCTTCAACAATACTCGCATCTCTGTATGATCCCTGTATGAATAGTTTTGAAGGTGTGCACAAGCCTCTTTGAAAGTGTAATACCCCAATTTTGACCCTTATGGAATATTGGCTTCTAATGTAAATATTGTATAAATGCGTTGTATGTTTCCCTAGCGTGGAGCTCAAGGCCAAGGCCCCGCTAGTGTATGTTCAGATTTTATTTAAAACACGCAAGTATTTGATATTGATACCCATGTGCTATTAAGCCATGGAATATTGTAAATTGATGTAAATGTTAATATTTCAATAAAATACCAAAACTGGCTATGGAAGAAACGAATGAGAAGGGGCCATGTGTATCCACTAGGGAGCGGTGAAGGGGTTGTGGGGATGAACCATAGGTTTCCAAATGTCATTGTGAGAACTCATTTGACTTTCCTTTATGACATTTACTTCTGTTGTAAGAAAGTTGTTGAAGATTTTAGTCCATGGCTTCAATGGAGCATGGGCAGCCCAGAAATTTGTATGGCAGAGTATGGGCTCTATTTTCTTGTACCACAAGTCACTCTACCTCATGGGGATTGCTTCTTCCTCATCCCCTTTCCATTGTGGAAGGGACCAGCATCACTTTCCATCCAAAAACGAATTCCAGCAGTGAGCAAAACCATAAATCGCAACTTTGAAAGAACCCATGTTTTGAAGAGCCAAAAATGCACAGATTTGGTATTGGACAGTAAAATCCAATGGGGAATCCATAGATGAATCCATAGATATGAACCTTGGGGCGAATTTGAGAGGATTAGATACCCCGAAATCCATTGGAAAACCTAGTTTTTATAGCTCAGAAAACTAGTGACGGGATTGAGTTATTTGATGAACAGAATTGTGAGAAATCCAATTGTGAATGACTGAGCAGAGGTTGGATTTGCTTGATAAACCCAATGAAGGCTAGAATCTCAAGGATTAGCAACTGGACCTTTCTATGCCCACCCTGAAGAGCACTGGAGGGAAGGGATGCCTAAGGGACTGTGCAGCAGAGACGGGGACCTTCCTTGTGTTGGGTGTGGTAGGTAATGTGGGTGCCTTGACTATTGAATTCATTTGAGATGCCTGTAGCTCTGTGGTTGAGATTACTGGCTTAGCATTTCCCTCCTTTGTCTTTCATATGCTTGACAAACCCAACTGTGTGTTGGCTTAGCATAGATGTTGAGTGAAACCATGGCTGTGAGTGATCCCAGCTAGTTCCTCCTTAGTGGATACACAACCCAGCTCGGGGGTGATCTCTCAGCTGAAAGAATACAAGCTGGACAGAGATCTATGGTCGGATGGAATGTTGCTCTCACATAGCCAGTTGTTTGGACAGCTTCATCTTCAAGATAAGTGTTATCTGTGTCATAAAATTATATGCATTTTGTGTTATGTAATGTGTTAATTCGGAATGGTAGTTATTCATGTTAATGGAATTGATATGAAGTCTGTGCTAGCCTGGGAATGGAATTGAAATCCCTGGGTGTTGAATCATCATATGCCTGTGTTAGATATGAGGAGGGATACTATTCGAGTGCTTGCTATTATGTTTATTTCCGCTATGTTTATTTCAAGTATGAGCCTGCACACATGAAGTTCTTATTTAGTTCAGAATTTTGAGTCATGTATGGGTCTAAGTTTTCCCATTAAGCCCGCTAAGTTTGGTTAACGTTTCCTTCCTTGCATTGGAATGATGGAAGGGGATGTTATAGAGTGGTATTAGAGTCCAGTTTGTAGCAGTGGGGCTGCTTGGGCCAAATTCTAAGTTACAGGCAAGTAACATAATGGTTTTAATGCAGTATTGGTGAAGATGGGGTGACATTTTTGATTGGAAAAATGATAGGGTTACAGTTCTTAGGTGTGGGGGAGGATCACACCATTGCATAGAGCTCTCCAACAGATTTCCAACGGTACCAGACTCGCCTCATTTGGCCAAGGGACAAGGGAGTTATGAACCCCATAAGTTACAGGAAACGCAGGTGTTTTTCGCAGTTTCGGGCTGTCGGGTTTTGGGTTTTGGGAATGCGAATTTTCAAAATTTGTGTTTGGATTTCCGAAATTCTGAACCCGCAAATTTCGACTTTTGGGCTATCGGGTTTCGGGTTTCGAGTTTCGGGAACGCGAATTTTCAAAATTTGCGTTTGGATTTCCGAAATTCCGAACCCACAAATTTCGGCTTTCGGGCTGTCGGGTTTCGGGTTTCAGGAACGCGAATTTTCAAAATTTGCGCTTGGATTTCCGAAATTCCGAACTCGCAAATTTTGGCTTTCGGGCTGTCGGGTTTCGGGTTTCGGGAATGCGAATTTTCAAAAATTGCGTTTGGATTTCCGAAATTCGGAACCCGCAAATTTCGGCTTTCATGCTGTCGAGTTTCAGGTTTCAGGAACGCGAATTCTCAAAAATTTGCGTTTGGATTTTTGGTCTAAAAATTGGAATTTTGAATAATGTGAAAAGTGGAAAGTAGTCAAACCCATAATTTTATAGAAGACGAATGGTGCATCGGAACAGAGATCCGCGAGTTGCTGAGCGTTCCTTGTTATATAGACCAACTTCGCTCGGTAGAAAATTTTTCGTGATTGCTCATAGCTTGCTTCCACAGGTGGCCGAAATTGGCATTTCAGACCAAAATACAACTGTGTAAAATGTGCAGAATTATTGGTAAAAGTTGTCATTTTTGAAGCGATGTAGTTTCCACACCCGATGTCGGAATGGAGCAAGTGAATAGGAATTGGAAAGCTTATCCAGCAGGGAACAATGGTGCATAGGCAGAATTCGAATGGGGACATCATACATCATAGATAATTAGAGTAGAAAAGTGCCAGTGATGATTTGTCAAATTGTTAACAATATGGGCAATTTCCAGAATTGCATGAATAGGAAAAGAAATGAATACATAACCGCTATGTGAATTATTCCATGAGTTTGATTGTGTTAAATATTGATTGTTGTATATTTCTAGATGCATTCTTATGATGTCTAACAAATATTTTCATAATGCACAATGCTTGCAGCTCATAATATTAATAATTGTAGCAGAGGTAGCATACAGGAACAATGGTGACGATAAATGATGCTCAAGACCCTTATGAGCATGAAGAATATGTCCTAGGAGAAAATGTGCATGAAGAGAATGCTGATACTGAATCCAATAGGAGAAGGGAGTAGGTGACTCCTCAGAATTTGGTTGAAACCATGGTGAGCTTCAATGAAAGATTGATGAAGGCTCAAGAAGAACAACACCAACTCAATGCCACTATCTTGCAAAGTATCACTGATATGCAACAGAGGATAAACCTTGGTTCCAACCAAAGCAATGTGGGTGAAGAAGGAGGAGATGCAGAGAGTTTCTCTAGAGGTCGTTCAAAGAAGAGGACTCCAAGCCCAAGGAAGAGTTCGGTGAGCAGAAGGCATAGAACACCTTCCTCTAGATCTTCTTCTAGCAAGTCATGTGACTCCAGAGGTCCTCAAAGAAGTCCAAGGCATGTGCCTAGGAGATTTAACAGACGAAATAAGTCCAAGGGAATCCCACAGGGAGAATTCAGGAAGGCAAGGCCTCCCACCTTTGATGGAGAAGACAAGACTGGCCAAGAGGCAGAGGCATGGCTTCTTGGAATGAAGAAATATTTTAGAATTCAAGACTACTCAGGAAATGAGAAAGCCAGAATTGCCATTTACAATCTAAATGGCAGAGCTTCAATTTGGTGGGACAATCTCTTCCAAGTGAACGAAATCAGTGAGAGGAAGATAAGTTGGGAGAGATTCAAGAAGTACTTCAAGGAGAAATACCTTTCTGTTAGGTATTATGACAGTAAGAGGAAAGAGTTCAATGAACTCAGATTGGGGCAAAAATCTATGGAAGAGCATGTCCACAAGTTTTTGGAATTATTGAGGTATGTTGACTATATCAAAGATGAGAGAGTAAAAATCCAATGCTTTCTTGGGAGTCTACCTCGGAGTTTCAGAGATAGGATTGAATTTGTTAATCCACCAAGTCTTGATGAGTCCATTAGGATGGAAATGCATTGCTATGAGCAGAATAAAGGAAAAACAGAGGTTAACCAAGCATGGAAAGGAAAGCCAAGAGGGAGGTTTGATCAAAATAAGAGTGGCTTCAAGCCACCATTTAGAGGCCAGCCTAGAACCTTTCCACAAGGGCAACAAGCAAGGAGTGGATTCAAACCAGCAGTAGCAACAAATAAAGCATCAAAGGGACCACTTCAGTGTTGGGGATGTGGAGAAAACCACATGTTGAAGGACTGTCCACATCAGAAGGATAATCCCCGAAGGTTGCACAACTTAAAGGGAGCAGCTATAGTGGAGGACATGGCAAGGGTAGCACCTCGAATTTATGCGGCATTGGAAAATCATCAAGCAAACCATCAATCATCAGTGGTGGAAATTGAAGGTAAGATTGCTAAGCAATCTATTTCTATTTTGATTGATCCGGGATCTACTCATAGTTATGTTTTTCCAAAAGTGGTTGAAGGTTGTTCTCTTAGAAAACTGAAGCATAATAAATCTTGGCTAGTTCAATTAGCCACAGGCACCAAGAGAAAGGTTAGTGAAGTGATGGTGGAGTGCCCCATAGAATTGAATGGACTCCACACACATGTAAATTTAAATGTTCTACCTTTAGGATCTTATGATGCCTTGATTGGCATGGATTGGTTGGAAAAACATAGAGCTAAATTGGACTGTTATGAGAAATCACTTGAGTGCATTGATGAAGAGGGAAGACTAAGATTGGTAAGAGGAATTCCCAAGCAAGTTTCAGTAAGGCAGATTTTAGCCCTACAGTTGAAAAAGTTTCATAAGAAAGGTTGTAAATTGTGTGCAGTCCATATGTCAGATTCATTAGAGGACAAGGGTCCAAGGATAGAATATTTCTCATTATTGAAAGAATTCCAAGATGTATTTCCGGATGAAGTGCCGGAACTACCCCCAAAGAGAGATATTGATTTTACCATCGATCTTATTCCAGGGGTAGCACCAAATTCCAAAGCTCCTTATAGAATGAGCACGCCAGAATTGGTAGAATTGAAGATGCAGCTACAAGAATTAATGGAAAAGAGGTATATCAGGCCTAGTGTGTCTCCTTGGGGAGCATCAGTGTTATTTGTTAAGAAGAAGGGTGGGACTCTAAGGCTGTGTATTGATTACAGGCAGCTCAATAAAGTGACAGTCAAGAACAAGTATCCATTGCCAAGAATTGATTGCTTGTTTGATCAAATGAAGGAAGCTAAAGTGTTTTCCAAGATTGACTTAGGTCTGGTTATCATCAAGTAAGGATTAAAGAAGAAGACATTCACAAGACGGCTTTCAGAACTAGATATGGTCATTACAAGTTCATCGTGGTGTCATTTGGTCTTACCAATGCACCTGCTACATTCATGTGTCTCATGAATAGTGTATTCAACAAATATTTGGATAAGTTTGTGATTGTGTTTTTGGATGACATTCTTGTCTATTCAAGGAATGAAGAAGAATACGAGGAACATCTAAGGATGGTGTTACAAGTCCTTAGAGAACATCAGTTGTATGCCAAGTTAAGCAAATGTGAGTTTTACCAAAAGAAGGTGCAATATTTGGGTCATGTCATTTTTGAAGAAGGTATTGCAGTGGATCCAGAAAATATTAATGCCATCATGGATTGGTCTACTCCAAAGAGTGTTTCAGATGTTAGATCTTTTATGGGTCTTGCTGGTTACTACATAAGGTTTATTGAAGGCTTCTCCAGGATAGCTCATCCGATCACTTCATTGCAGAGGAAAAATATCAAGTTTGTATGGTCTGAAAAGTGTGAGAAAAGCTTCCAAGAGTTAAAGGAGCTACTTACCAGCACTCCTGTTTTGAAGATAGTAGATCCAAAGAAGGATTTCGTGGTATGCACAGATGCTTGCATTGAAGGGCTAGGTGGAGTACTCATGCAAGAAGGAGTTGTGATTTTATATGAGTCAAGGAACTTATAAGAGCATGAAAAGAATTATGCCACACATGATTTAGAATTAGCAGCCATAGTGCATGCTCTCAAGATCTGGAGACATTATTTGATGGGAAGAAGATTCGAGCTTAGAACAGACCACATGAGCTTGAAGTACTTGTTTGACCAGCCAAACTTGAATGCCAGGCAAGCTAGGTGGATGGAATTCCTTTGTGAGTTTGATTTTGAAATTAAGAATATAAAAGGGAAGGAGAATAAGGTTGCAGATGTTCTTAGCAGAAAATTTCATGTTGCAGCAGTAAGTATGTGCAAGTCAGATTTGAAGACAAGAGTCATTGAAGCCCAAAACAGTGATGGAACTTGCCTTCAAATTAAAGAGAAGTTGCAGCAGGGTAATGTGGATGAAAATTGTGCGGGATATCGGCTTTGTGAAGACAATATCCTCATCTATAAAGATAGGGTGTACATTCCAAATAATGCAGATCCGAAGAATCTAGTGATGGATGAAATACATCAAATGCCATACTATGGACATCCCGGATATCAGAAGACTATAACAGCAGCAAGAAAGCAATACTTTTGGCATGGTATGAAGAAGGACATAGTTGAGTACATTGCTAGATGTCAAAAGTGCCAGCGGGTCAAGGCAGAGCACCAACATCTAGCAGGATTGTTGCAACCCTTACCCATTTCGGAATGGAAGTGGGAAGTGACCTCTTTGGATTTTATAACAAGTCTGCCCATGACAGTGAAGAAGCATGATTTAATCATGGTTGTGGTCGACAAGCTATCAAAGGTAGCTCACTTTATTCCAGTCAAGTCCACTCACAAGGATAATGAAATTGCAAATATCTTCATAAGAGAGATATTCAAGTTGCATGGATTGCCTAAGGAAATCATTTCTGATCGTGACACAAAGTTCACTTCCAATTTTTGGAAGGGATTATTTCAGGAATTGGGAACTAAATTGAATTTCAGTACAGCATATCATCCTCAAACAGATGGCCAAACTGAGAGGGTGAATTAGGTTGTTGAAGACATGCTGAGAATGTATGTGATGGATAAGCCATCCAAGTGGGAAGATTACCTACACTTGGTAGAATTTGCATACAATAATGGACATCATGCATCCTTGGGAATGAGCCCATTTGAAGCATTCTATGGAAAATGATACAGGACTCCAGTGAATTGGGATAGCTCGGTGAACAGGGTAGTTCTTGGACCAGAGATGATCAAGGAAATGGAACAGGAAGTTGCTAAGATTAGGCAAAATTTAAAGGTCGCTCAGGACAGGCAAAAGAGCTATGCAGATTTGAAAAGAGTGCATCCGAAATTTCAGATTGGGGTTCATGTTTATTTAACAGTGAAACCAAGGAAGAGTTCTCTCAAGTTGGGAAGTTATGCCAAGTTGTCACCAAGACATTGTGGGCCATTTGAAGTCCTTGATAGGATAGGGCCAGTAGCATATAGAATTGCATTTCCTGCTAACATAAGAGCTCATAATGTTTTCCATGTATCTTTGCTTAAGAGGTATATACATGATCCTAATCATATGCTTAATTGGAATGTGATACAGGTGGAACCCGAGGGAGAGTTCCAAGTAGAACCTATGTGCATTCTCGACAAGAAGGTCACTTTGCTCCAGAACAGAGCAATCAGTCATGTAAAGGTCCAATGGGAGAACCTTAGTCCTGATGAGGCTACATGGGAGCTGGAGGATTCCATGAGGGAGGAATTACCATTTTTGTTCAGTTTTGAGAACACCGAGGACGGTGTTGTTCTAAGGGGGAGGGGAATGTAATACCCCAATATTTACCCTTATGAAATATTGGCTTCTAATGTAAATATTGTATACATGCGTTGTATGTTTCCCTAGCATGGAGCTTAAGGCCAAGGCCCCGCTAGTGTATGTTTAGATTTTATTTAAAACACACAAGTATTTGATATTGATACCCATGTGCTATTAAGCAATGGAATATTGTAAATTGATATAAATGTTAATATTTCAATAAAATACCAAAACTAGCTATGGAAGCAATGAATGAGAAGGGGCCATGTGTATCCACTAGGGAATGGTGAGGGGGTTGTGGGGATGAATCATAGGTTGCCAAATGTCATTGTGAGAACTCATTTGACTTTCCTTGATGACATTTACTTTTGTTGTAAGAAATTTTTTGAAGATTTCAATCCATGGCTTCAATGGAGCATGGGCAGCCCAGAAATGTGTATGGCAGAGTATGGGCTCTATCACTTTACCTCATGGGGATTGCTTTTTCCTCATCCCCATTCCATTGTGGAAGGGACCGACATCATTTTCCATTCAAAAACGAATCCCAACAGTGAGCAAAACCAGAAATCGCAACTTTGCAAGAACCCACATTTTGAAGAGCCAAAAACGCCCAAATTTGGTGTTGGACGGTAAAATCCAATGGGGAATCCATGGATATGAACCTTGGGGCGAATTTGAGAGGATTAGATACCCCTAAATCCATTGGAGAAACCAGTTTTTATAGCCCAGAAAACCAGTGACGGGATTGAGTTATTTGATGAACAGAATTGTGAGAAATCCAATTGTGAATGACTGAGCAGAGGTTGGGTTTGCTTGATAAACCCAGTGAAGGCTAGAATCTCAAGGATTAGCAGGTGGACCTTTCTATGCCCACCCTGAATAGCACTGGAGGTAAGGGACGCCTAAGGGACTGTGCAGCAGAGAAGGGGACCTTCCTTGTGTTGGGTGTGGTAGGTAATGTGGGTGCCTTGACTGTTGAATTCATTTGAGATGCCTGTAGCTCTGCGGTTGAGCTCACTGGCTTAGCATTTCCCTCCTTTGTCTTTCATATTCTTGACAAACCCAACTGTGTATTGGCTTAGCATAGATGTTGAGTGAAACCATGGCTGTGAGTGAGTCCAGCTAGTTCCTCCTTAGTGGATACACAACCTAGCTCGGGGGTGATCTCTCAGATGAAAGAATACAAGCTGGACAAAGGTCTATGGTCGGGTGGAACATTGCTCTCACATAGCCAGTTTTTTTGACAGCTTCATCTTCAAGATAAGTGTTATCTATGTCATAAAATTATATGCATTTTGTGTTATGTAATGTGTTAATTCGGAATGGTAGTTATTCATGTTAATGGAATTGATATGAAGTCTGTGCTAGCCTTGGAATGGAATTGAAATCCCTGGGTGTTGAATCATCATATGCATGTGTTAGATATGAGGAGGCATATTGTTTGAGTGCTTGCTAGTATGTTTATTTCCACTGTGTTTATTTGAAGTATGAGCCTGCACACATGAAGTTCTTATTTAGTTCAGAATTTTGAGTCATGTATGGGTCTGAGTTTTCCCATTAAACCCGGTAAGTTTGGTTAACGTTTCCTTCCTTGCATTGGAATGATGGATGGGGACGTTACAGAAAGTCAGGACCAACTCGAACTCTTTTGTCAACTTATCTACCACTGATTTGCTAGATAGTGACTGGTTCATGCCATCAAAGTCTGTATAATCCAACTTTCATCCCATCAACCTGTTTTGATATTCTTCTTGTAATGTCCCTTTTTGAAGTTTATTAAAATGGTGAAATTTTCAACTTTTTCCTCTAGTTCAACCTTTCACTAGTATTGGTCTCTTGGTCTCCAAATGCTCCCAAATTGTTATAGAATGTGTATGGATGATATTGGGACATAATTATGAAGTTCATGGATTCTTTATAGTCTTCAAGAGGCTTCTCCAACTCTCCTTTAAGTTCTAGCCAAAGTAGAGAGTTTGACTAGCAATTTCTCTTTGACTAGTATTGGTCTCTTGGTCTCCAAATGACTCCAAATGCTCCCAAATTGTTACAGAAGATGTATGGATGATTTTAGTACATAATTATTATTTTCATATATTCTTTATATTCTTCAATAGGCTTCTTCAACTCTCCTTTAAGTTCTGACCAAAGTAGGGAGTTTTACTAGCAATTTGGGGTTCAAATCCCCATGGGGTAGATGCTGGAAATGGCTCTCCAAATGCTACTGGACCCTCTAAAATTTCTGAAAAATAGGCAGGGAATATATAGGGTACATCAATATAGTCTCATATGCATCACCATTCAGTTTATTAATTCTAATACAACCCTATCGAATCAGGTGCAAAAAGACCAGTTTCGACCTTGGGGTAAATGATAGGCAATCTTCTCCAAATGATATAAAAGTGGACAATATGACTCCAAAAGATTATTCACCGAAAATGAAAGTTGTATAACATATAAATAAAATTCCATACATCATTAAATCATCAATATTTCACGGGTCCATTCGAATACATCAACATATCATTGGCATACATCAACATAGTGGGGAAATTGGCACCATTTGCTCATTAATAATCATATTTACATAGTTCCACTTGGATTCTTGACTTGAATACATTCTGAAAATGAAGAACAGAGCATTTACATAATATGTTAAAATAATTAAGCACTATAACCTCCCCCAAAGAGAACAATATCTCACCAAGTGTGCAATTCTTCAAGGATCATGAATATGCCAAAAAATAGAAGAATGGTTGTTGAAGCAAGCTGAAAGAGATGTGACCATGAGCTACCCCGTAGATTCATCCTGTAACAAAATAATCCATTAAAGATCCAAATGAAATTTCTTAATGGCCTTTCCAATTACCAACTAGGATGGGAATCTTTCACCCTCAAAATTGGTGCTAAGGCAAGTAGAGTAGCACTCCACTAGCTCTCCTCTCCAAATGCAAAATGAAAATTCTAAAATGATCAAAAGCTACCATCATTCTTTGTTATTGTCTTTTATAAACTTCTAAGTTCCTCCATGGGTTGAATTCCTCCTAAGAGCTTCATGCCAACTCAAGTTGGGAAGATATTCCCAAGTATGCTACGTGTCCTTCCAATTCTAGCCCTCTCCTTCTCCAAATTCGAATTGGTGTCTCTTTGGCTTCCCTAAATCACTTGGGCACCCTCTTGGAGGCTATTTTTAGCCCTAACATGTCATATATGTCAGATGTCAGCCTTCAGGTCTGATTTCATAGGTGTCATAACATCTTCATCATTGTTGTCATAGAGCTAGGGAATCTAATCCAAGTGTCTCACTAGCTCCAAAATGACTCTTCCTCTTCCATGGGAGTTACTCTTCCACTCCAATTCGACCTTAATTGAGTCATGCCAATTATATTGACCTCCCAACTCATCCCAATAACGTTGGGATTCTTATGGATTCGAAGTGACAAGAGGAGGTGTTAACACCAAAATTGACCTCCTAGGTTGTGGAGAGGGTAAATATGGGTAACCACTAACCAATCTTTAGTTTATGTTTCTGACCTAACATAAATAGAGAGGGATCTCTCTTTAACTCACAGAAAGCTGAAAATTATCAAGATTGTCAATAATGAAGAAACATACCAACATTCAACATTTAAGATATTCACTAAACAACAGGTGCAGAAGATCATATTTCTACTCGAACAAATTATTTAAAACCTTGGTAAGAGAATCAGGAGGAGAACTGTTGGGAAATGGAGTCAAAAGATGAATCATAAAACACATAACAATGCAGCTGCATAAGATATCTAAGCAGAGGCAAGTTAGCCACCCACGCACAGTCAGAGAGCTTTAAGGGGTGAAACAGAAGAAGAATGAACAGTCCATCAGCATAGGGAATCTAACAAGGATGAATCTTATGCCAACTTTAGCATAAATTAGTGGTGAAATGACTGAAATGAAAGGAACAGGGCATTATTTATATGAATCCCATTCCAATGCTACACGTATCCAAGCATGAGAGAAATTTAAGAGAATGAATTACAAAGAAAGATAAACAAATTAACATGGGAAAGGAAAGACATACTGCAAGAAAAATGACACAGGAAATCTCTACAAATAACCCGGCCTCAAACACTGCTGATGTATTAACAATAAAATCTCAAAAAAATAGAGCTGAGCTCTCCTAGGCTTTAGCCAAATGATTCACTCACCCTTAGTTCTTCTATTACAATAAATATATAGTTGTCCTGAAAGCCGTGCTCAACCTAATTCTAACAGAAAATGGTTACAAGTTTGAGTGATAGATCATCAATACAATTCTGCCACACATCCTTTCAAAACAGAACTTAGGAGATATGTATAACTACTTTTTACATCCGGTAGCAATTTTTAGTAAATGATGAAATTTATTACAAAATAAAAGACAAAAGATATTTTAGATGCCCTGCATGTGTCTGTCCCTCTAACTGACTGCCTCCTACTAGTCTTCGAAATCTTCATTTCTACCCACAGGTGTTACATTATTTAACTCTTTAAAATTACTCCCAAGGCTTCATTGAGCTTCACTCCAAGTGGTATAATAGCAGCTACAAAAATTATTTAAAAATATTTGAAGCATGCCTCTGCAACAAATAGATGAACCCCTCTTTGGAGAAACAAAAAAATGTTTTCTTATTGGCTGATACAATACCAGGATAAACATAAATGAATCTTTGAAAGCCATATGCCCAGAGATTTAACCATTGCAGCCTTTTCAAATAGAGATTGATTTGTGTATTTTGGACTTAGCAGAGAATTTTTCTGAAGAGGAATTTCATATGTTTCTTTCGAGATCCTTTAACTCTGCCCCTGTAATTTGTTCACCACGACTTTATACATCACTAATGGATTCAAAACGCTTTCTGTAGATTGTTTTATTTCCTATTTCCAACTCTTCTGGCCCCTGCAAGAATGAAATGCACGTGGTTCCCAATGGACTGGAAGCACACACAGTAATGATGCCAAGGCCACTGTCTACAACATTTTCCGTACTTGTATGCTTAGGGTTTCTTCTATTGTAGTTGAAATCAAATAGTTTACTGCTATTTAGGCAAAGCATTAGTTGTTTGAGACGCAGACCCAAAACTTGGATGGAGCGAAACCCATTCGCCTTTATCCCATAAGAAAAATGCTTGCACAACCCACTCATTACATTCTATCGGTGAAGAAATGCCTTTCATCAGCAGATCAAGACAGCCTGTCGGCTTGCTCCAATTCGGTGAAGGATCCGCCATTGATGAAGTTGTGGGGTTAGACACAGAAGACCTCGTGTCGTGCAAGAAAAAAGTTAGATCTCTTGGGATCGGAACTGTTTTTGAGACATCTCACGCTACAAAAACCTTATGGTTGAAACCCTACCATCGAATGCCTCCTAAGGAGTATCCCTCATATGTTGCAATCACTACATCACTTGCACCTGTGTTGAACCACATGCTGCGACCTCCACGGGCTTTGGGCTATACATTTTGTAAAAATCTTTGGAGAAATGGTCACTACAAATCTGCAGTTGGCTTCAAAAATGGAACGAACCTATGCTAGTTGTGGCATTGCAGGGATCTGTATGACATTGGTACAAGAATAATAGCAAAATTTTGACGAAACGTTACATGTGTTGGAACAAACCCTACTCGAGAAGACCTGCGGCCTCCATTGTGGCAATTACAAGTGCTACCCTCCATGCCCCAAGCTTTACGAGCTCCATACATGTAGCTGGTGATCACAACTCACGTCCCAATTATGTGTAAGTTCATGAAGGGCATCACAAATGGTGTATAATGAGCTCAACTTTGAAGGTTTTAGCTCCAATGCTCCCCCACAGGAAAACCTAATTCTTCCTTTCTTAATGAACGAAAACACCACATAATTTAGTGCCGATTGAGTATGGACGAGACATTCTTTGACCAAGAACAACACTGGGATAGATTGACAATGCCACCCAAAAGTTTGTAATGCTTGAGTATGTATTACGCAGCCAACTCGTCATGGAGGAGAACGGAGAAGAAACTTTGTTGAATCTACTTAAGAAAAATTTGCAGCAGTACCAATTCCGACCCCTGGCATCAAACTTCATGGCCTTTGGAGAAAAGGCGTTAGGGTTTATAGAAACGGATACTCGGTCACATTAGAACATAAAAACGCCTAAAAATGGGGCACTTTTCCCTTTTATATTCTCTCGAACAGCCTTTATGGCCAAGGATGGTATCGTATGGGCCCAAGGTTGTTTGTAATACTGCTTATATGCATGCGATGTGCTCACAAGGTGACACGTTTGCTAGTGGTTTCTCCCATCGCACTAGTCTTATCTCCTATTCACCGAGCACTTTTGCAATGCGATGTCAATGTGGAAAAAGCTGCTGCGACCTCATGCTTTGTTTCAATACCTTTTATACATTTAATTTTTTTGGCCTTTATCCCACATGCAACAGAAACATACTTTCTTCATTCTTTATATATTCCCTATCTCACATTGTATATCAAGTAACAAAGGGATTGGAGGCTCTAAGCTTTGGCGCTTGGAAGATGGAGGATATGTGGGGCCTTTTTGGTTTCTTGGATTTCATGGTAAAGCCCTCGGTGCTGGGCCTTCATAACTTTTCCTCCATTCTTAAATTCGGTGCTAGGCCTTCATAAATTTTGCTCCATTCTTAAAGTTTGGGTCCAACCCAAAAGCAACGAAACTTAAGTTATAAAGTTAATGCTCCTCCTCATAAATTTCTTTGACTTTAAAATCTCCACAAACATTAACTTTGGCCAAAAATCGATATTTTCTTCTACAAAGTTTAGGCTTGAGCTTAAACCCTCATTTTATAAAAATCCTTTCCTCATTTGTCTCAGGTTTAAAGAATCATCTAGGCCCCTCAAAAAATACTTAGTTCACAAACACTTAGAACCATTTTTCTTTTGCGACCATGGTGTCTGCAACTAAGGACATATGTTCTTTTTCTCGACCAAGCTTGAAAACCTCCCGCCATGAAAAATGTTCTATTTTGCACCGTCAATGTTGCCAGAAGATAATTAATGTCGCCAAAAGATAATTAATTACAATTTTTTTGGGGTGCTAACAGGAGGATTCCATGTGGCATAGAGCATCTATCTTGTGTGGGTCCCACATCCTCCATGTGTCTTCATGATCAATTGCCACTTTTATTTTACCTTGTATTTATTTATTTAGATCCTTTATTATATATTTATGCCATTCTAATGTTCAAACATCATTTATTATCCCCCTTGTTTCAAATCCCAAAGCTTCCACTCCCCAACCTAGGGAACTAGTAATTTTCCTCCATGGCAATTCATTTGGATGGGTATATTACAACTTTGAATTGGGAATTTCTCTTAATGTGACCCACCTTGTCCATTTGGATCTAATTTCACATTATTACTAACTTGGAATTCATTCTTGGCATTTATTTGACCCTTAGCATCCATTTGACAAACTATCATGAGTATGGCCAAGGGGCTTAGGCCATTGTAACCCAATGCAAAATGCTTAGGAGTTGATGAGGAAGGACAAGAAGATCCAATGGATAACCAGATTCATCACTTTGATGACATGGACTCTGAAATATATTTGACTGAAAAAGAACATGATTTATTCACCCAAGAAAATGATAGTCCTATTCCAGATCTAGATTCGAAACAATATCAGATAGCCTATCAAAATGGCATTGATGATTTTCAAAGAAAACTAAAACTGAGAAATCATGATGTAGTAACAAATAAAGCAAAGCCCAGTCAAAACCAGCTCTCCAACACCCAACAGATTTCAGAAAAAACAAAAGAAATGCAGCAAGATGCTACTGTACACAAGAACCCAGGAAATATGGAAAAAAAAACAAAAGAAAGTAAGCAGTTAGATCCCATTGATATAGGCAAACCGATTTCATCCTTTAGTTTGAAGTCAGAGTTATCAAAGGTCAAAATTTCTATCCCCTTTAATGAGTTGTTGAAGAACAATGAGTACAGAGAAGAAATTACTAAAATGGTCAAGATTCAAGGTGATTATCAACCAGATATTTTGGAAGTAACAGATGATGCTCCCACTATTATCTGTGGACCTAAAATTGAAGATATAGATGATGAAGATGTTCCCCCATTTTATCTAAGTTTGAATATCCATGACATGATTTTTCACAATGCAATAATAGATTCTGGTGCATCTCATAATCTAATTCCAAAAACAATAGTGGAAAGTTTGGGCTTGGAAGTTACTAGATGCTACAAAGACCTATACTCTTGTGATTCTAGAAAGGTCAAGTGTCTGGGATTGATAAAGGACATGGTGGTAACCCTTGCACAACTTCCATCTAAAAGCATTGTGATGGATGTTGTAGTAGCTGACATTCCTGCCACGTTTGGCATGCTATTATCAAGGTCTTGGGAATCAAAATTGAAAGGAACTTTGGAAATTGATATGTCATACGCCAATATACCTTTATTTGGAGGAAACAGAAGGTTATAGAGAGAAAATACGTTAGCCTATGTGGTCAACAGTCAAGATAAGTGTGAAAATCATCCTATTTATGTTGTTGATACTGATTTAGGATTTTCTATGTTTTTCAATTATGGACCACACACTAACCTTGAAGTTCCTATACATATTGAATTTAAGGAGGATAAGGAATTTGCACAAAGGAAAGAATCCTTAGAAAAGAAACAAAATGAAGAAGGCTTGTAGACCATGTACTTTGATGGGCCTCTGAGTAAAAATGGGGCTAGGGCAGGTGTTTGGATTATATCTCCAATCATAGAATTTAAAGCTTTATCTTATCAAATGACTTTTGAGTGTACTAATAATGTGGCAGAATATGAGGCTCTACTACTGGGTTTCCAAGCTTTGAAAGATAAGGGGGAAAAAAGAATAGAAGTATTTGGGGATTCAGAGTTTGTGGTAAATCAAGTGAATGATAGTTACCAAACAAAACATCCCAGAATGAGAGCCTATAGGAATGAAGTTCGGGACATGTTTGGTAATTATTTTACAGAAGATAAAATCAGAGTGGTACCCAAAATTGAAAATCAAGGAGCAGAGTCTTTGGCTACAACTGTTGGTAGTTTCAAAACCCCTATTTATTCTCAGGAAAAAAGTATAAAGTTGAAGTTGTAAACAGACCCTCAATACTAGACAACTGCAAATAATGGCAAGTTTTTGATGATGATATGCAAATAAAGAGATTTTTGGAAATGTCTGATGAATTTGTGAACACTCAGATTGATTCAGAAAATGAAAATTTAGAGTGCTTCCAAGATGGTGAATCAACTGAAGATGAAAAAGATGAGAACAAAGAATGGCAGAATGTGTTGGGAGGAAAAGATATAATTTAGTTGAAGATTAATTTTATCCCAAGAGGCCTGATTCCCCTGGAGAAGTTGTTCGATCAGAATGATGTTGCTAAGAATCCTAAAGTTAAACCTGTTGATGATTTTGTTGCAGAGTAGAAGTTAGGTACTTAAGAAGCACCACGAATCGTAAGATTGTCTAAGAAACTACCTGCAAAAGAGAAAGAAGAATACCTCAATTTGATGAAGAAATACATAGATGTATTTTCCTAGAGCTAAGAAGACCTGAAAGAGTATGACACCTCTATCATACAACATACCATTCCAATAAAACCTGGAGAAAGACCTTTCAAACAGAAGTTGAGAAGACTAAACCCCAAGCTGTTGCATGTGATAGAAAAGGATATCAAAAAGTTGTTCAATTCTAATATTATTGTAACTTTGAGGTTTTCAAAATGGGTGGCTAACTTGGTTCCTGTTAGAAAGAAAAATTGTGAGATTAGGCTCTGTATTGATTTTAGAAACCTCAATAGGGTTCCATTGAAGGACAATTACCCACTACCTAAGATGGAGCACATTCTGCAAAGGGTGGTAGGGTCTGAAAGGATTTCAACTATGGATGGGTTCTCGAGCTATAACTAGATCAAAGTGCTCCCAAACGACCGAGAGAAGACTACCTTTACTACATCCTTGGGTACATTCATGTATGCCAAAATGCCCTTTGGGATGATGAACACATGAGCTACATTTCAGCGTGCTATGGACATTGCTTTTACAGAAGAGAAGGGCAAATTTGTAGTTGTTTACATGGATGATATCACTGTGTATTCTAGATTTGAGGGAACATATAAAGCACTTGGAGAAGGTCTTTTTGATGTGCAGGAAGTATGGAATTTCACTAAAAATATATATATATATATAAAACTTTGCACTAGAAGAAGAGAAATTGCTTGGGCATATTATCTCTAAGGATAGTATCAAGATTGATATAGAAAGGATTAGTGCAATTTTAAAGGTGGAAGAGCCTAGGAGCAAGAAGGAGGTGCGGTCCTTTATTGGACAGGTAGGTTTCCTGAGGAGATTCATCCCCATATTTACTGAGATATTGAAAAATGTTACTAACATGCTGAAGAAGGAGAATCAGATAAAATGAACAGAATATTCTAGAGAATCATTCATGGGTATTAAAAGGGCTATCACTGAAGCTCAAGTCCTGGAAAGTCCTGATTTTACTAGAGGTTTTCTAGTTTTGTCTTATGCATCCAAGAATACTGTAGCTAGAGTCCTATTGCAGAAAAATAACCAAAATGTTGAGCAACCTATAGCATTTTTTAGTAGGGTATTGAGAGAAGGGGAGTTGAAATATGATATCATGGAAAAGCATGCCTATGCTTTGGTGAAATCTTTGAAATATTCCAGGGTATACATTCTTCATTCATACATTGTTGCACATGTTCCCAATAATGCAGTAAAGAGAATTCTTACCCAACCAGATCCAGAAAGGAAGAGGGATAAATGGATTGTTCTATTTTTGGATTATGATATTGAGATCAAACCTACCAAGTTGATTAAGGGACAAGGGTTGGCCAAAATGATGACAGAGGCTAATTGTGAATCTTTACAGCTCAATTTCTTGACCATTCATTCAAACCAGCTAGACACAGGGATGTAGGTAATGCCATAGTTTTCTATGTCCCCATGGTACACTGATAGTGTGTATGTACTATGAAACCTACAAGCTCCTGCAGGATTGAGTAAGACAAGAGCTAGATCTGTAAATCTAAAGGTTGCAAAGTGTTAGGAACCCATGTCTTTACTTTGTTAGTATATTGTTGTTGGACGCATATGCTTTGTAAGTCGTCCCGTAGTATTTGTTGATCCATAGTTTATATTAGCCCATAGTATTGACCCATAGTATTGCACGCATATGCTTTGTAAGTCGTCCCATAGTATTATATGTCCCATGGTTTTGACTCATAGTATTGGTTCCTAAACATAGCCCATGGTTTGTATTGACACATAGTATCGACCCATGGTATTGGTGCCTAGATTTAGTATATAAGTGTGTGTTGAGGCCTATGAAGGCACCGTGAAGTTAATTGTATTGAGCTTGCTCAAAGGAGGTTACCCCCTCGAAGTGGCCTGTGATCAATATAAAAGTGATTCTATTCTATTATTTCTGATATCTCGTGTATTTGCATTAATTAATTATTCCAGGTTCATCACATCTGGTATCAGAGCACTTTCTTGGGCTCGTTAGGTGGAATTTCTGCCAAATTTTTTTTCGCATCTGTTGCAGCTTCAGATTTGGGAATAATCCCTATCCGCTTAACTATGGGAAGTACTTGGGAATAAGCCCTAAAAATCATTGTGAGGAGTACCACGGGAACCCCAAAGTAGCTGGCCCATTGAGAGGACTTGCTAGCGAAAAGGGAAATGACCCCTACCTGATTGAATAGTTCCCACCCATGAGGTAAACCAAGAGCTGTCGTTTGTGGCAAAGCGGTTATCAGTTTTACCTGAGCCATGGAGTGAGGGGTACTACCCCAATATGCAAGCCGTCAGACAGCATTGGTGGTCGAGTGAAACACCTGAACTGTTAGGAAGCTGTACATACCTGGGGTCCATATCTATTTTCAGTTGAACTGTTGCCGATCACTTCCGCTCCAGATCCAGCCGTTCCAGATCTATTCTGAAAATCATTCCAGATCCAATCGTCGTTTCAGATCCAACCATTTTTTATCCCTTCCACGTCGTTGTGCCACTGTTGCCGATCCATTTCTGGAAAAAAAAAAAAAAAAAAACAAAACAAAACAAAAAAACAAAAAAACAAAAAAACAAAACAAAACAAAACAAAAAACAAAATAAAAAACAAAACAAAACAAAACAAAACAAACCAGTTTTTTCTCCATATCTCCCTTGTTTTCACTCTGTTTCCCTTGAAATTTTCAGGGAACCCCTGTCATCCCATTCTGCATCTTTCATTCCTGAGGACCCTATCCCCAATTCCCCTTTCCAAAGCTCGAAATCCCACATTTGTATATTTTTAGGGTTTGCCATAACTTCCTCAGATTTCACCCAATCACCTTCAAATTTTACCACAGAGTTCCTTTCTGAATTATGCTTCTTTATCCCTCTCTACCAAATTTTCTCATTCTATCACCCCGCTTCTGAAATCCCCCTTTTTGCTTTCTTGTCCTTTCGACAGTGTCCAAAATCTAGTCAAATGCCAATTACCCATCAGATTGTTTCTCCAATCCAAATTTTCCTTTACTAAATCAGCTTCTGTTTGTGTTTTTCTACCCATTCCACCAAAAAAAAAAAAAATTGGTTATGGTTGTCACCTGCGCAGGAGCAAAA
This sequence comes from Larix kaempferi, assembly GCA_027924585.1. Lineage (NCBI taxonomy): Eukaryota > Viridiplantae > Streptophyta > Pinopsida > Pinales > Pinaceae > Larix > Larix kaempferi. The sequence continues at coordinate 10,811,148 of BSBM01000428.1, forward strand.
ACCATGGAGGACGCACTTGCAACCATCCAAACCAAACTCCAAGATCTGGATGAAAAAATTTTCAAGATCCATCTTCATCATTCAGCCATGAACAATACCCGACAGCCAGAATCTTTTGCAGCCACCGGGTTCTCTTCTTCCAGCAATTTTCATGGGCCGAAGCTTGATTTTTCTCGTTTCAATGGTACTGATCCGACTGGATGGATATACCGAGCAGAACAATATTTCAGTCTGCATAATACTTTTGATGTTCAGAAAGTTCCACTTGCATCCTTTCATTTGGAACAAGAAGCCCTTAAATGGTACCATTGGTACATCAAAGCTCATCCCGAGCCAAACTGGACAGATTTTTGCCAACTCCTTTTGTCACGATTTGGTCCTAGTTCTTTTGACAACTTCACAGGAGCACTCACTAAACTTCACCAAACTGGCACAGTGAGAGAGTATCAGACGGAATTTGAGAAACTAGCCAATCACACAGAAGGATTGTCCTATGAATTCTACAGGAGTTGTTTTATTACTGGTCTCAAGGATGAAATCCGCTCAGAGGTCAAAATTTTTTGTCCCAACACAATGATGGAACTCCTAGGGTTGGCTAAGTTGGCTGAGGACAAGATCACAGCTCAACAATGCTCCAAACTCACCTTTGTTCCCTTCATAAATATGGGTTCCCAACGACCTCCCATCACGCCTGCCCCGCAACCAACTCCTATCAAGCATTTGTCTGAAACAGAGATGCAGGCACGCCGAGAAAAAGGGCTTTATTATAATTGTGATGAGAAATTCACTCGGGGACATAAATGTGTTCAACAAAATCTCTATCTCTTGGATGTGGATTCTCTGCCTACCTCAGAACTTGATGAAGAAGCTCCAGATACAGTAGATGATCAGGTCAACATTCAACACCCGCCTATTGACACCCCATCTCAGGATGACCCACCCGAGCTCTCTCTCCATGCTGTAACCGGCGTCACCACCCCACAAACAATGCGAGTCAGGGGATACTTCAAGAAGCTCCCTCTTACCATACTCATTGATTCTGGTAGCACTCATAACTTCATTGATCCTCAGATTTCCAAACAGGATGATTGTTTTGTCCATCCTTGCTCCAACTTTGAAGTCATGGTTTCCAATGGGGGCACTTACCTTGCAAGGGGAAGTGTCACAATGTGCGTATCTCTATGGAAGATTATAACCTGCGCTCTCACATGTTTGCCTTGTCCTTAGGCGGATGTGATGTGGTTTTGGGCGTTCAATGGTTACGCACACTTGGCCCCATCTTATGGGATTTTGCTGAACTTTGGATGTAGTTTTCAGTCAATGGGGCACAACACAAATTTATGGGATTACAACCAGGCTCTCTCTACATCATCAGTTCACATCACCTGGAAAAAATACTTAAGAATAATTCACATGGTGTCATCGCTCAGCTCCATTCCATTCAGATGCACCCATCAACAGTCTCCACTACTTCCTTGGATAGATATGCAGGTGTCTTTGCTGAACCAATGAGCTTGTTGCCTTCAATAGACATTTCCGGTAAGAATTTAGCCGCATCTACCTCTCAGCAGGAAATGATGACTATTTTGCATACAGTCCAGAAGTGGTAGCCATCCCTATTGGGGAATTATTTCTGCATCAAGACTGATCTCCAGAGTCTGGAAACTTTCCTTGAACAATGGGTCTCCTCCCCAACACACCTGAAATGGGTTATCCAACTCATGGGTTATGACTATGCAACCACTTACCAGAAGGGTGAGGACAATATGGTGGAAGATGCTCCTCCTCGCACATTTGATGACCCAATTTCTCTTACAGCTATTTCTCTACTTGTTCCAAATTGGTTGCAATATGTTCAACGGGGCTATCTCTTCTATGAACTCCATGCTTCTTCATCAATAGGGCACTCTGGGTTCCTCAAAACGTATGACCAGGAACAATGTAACTTCTTTTGGCAGGGACTCAAAAAGACAATTCAACAGATGGTGGTTGACTGTGATACTTTCTAGGTCAACAAGGGTGAAACAACCCTCCTTTCAGGACTGCTCGAACCCTTACCCATCCCTCCACAGATTTGGACAACTATTTCTATGGATTTCCTAGAAGCACTCCAGTGGTATAGTACCACATCTCAAAGGACACCATATGAAGCAGTCTTTGTACATGCACCACCAGTTCTTCTTCCATACACCTTCAACAGCTCCCCAGTTCAGGCAATTGACTCAATTCTTCGAAACCATGATCAGCTTCTTCTCATTCTGCAGGACAATTTTCACATGGCAAGAATTTGACTGAAACAACAAGCCGATCAACACTGTTCTGAGTGCACTTTTCACATCGCTGATATAGTTCTTCTTCGTCTACATCCTTCCATGCCATCCTCCCTGAAACTCCAAAGGTGCCAGTGGCTCGGAATGCAACCCGAGGATGCTACAGGGGACCCACTCCTTCAGATTCTGCATCAATTTCCACATCTAAAGCTTTGAGGACAAAGCTTTTTCTAAGGGAGAGGGGATGTGAGGAACCCATGTCTTTACTTTGTTAGTATATTGTTGTTGGACGCATATGCTTTGTAAGTCGTCTCGTGGTATTTGTTGATCCATAGTTTATATTAGCCCATAGTATTGACCCATAGTGTTAACACCCAAAAAGTGCTCACTACCTCATCTACCCCATTACATGACTCATTTGTCCATATTTCCTACCATATTTACCTTCAGAACCCTAAAATCCCATTAAAAAGCATCCAAAAGGCCACAAAACCATCAAAAAGGCTAAAAAAACCCCTTTTCCCTCCAAAAATATCCAAAGTTCCTCCAAAATAGCAAAAACCCTCTAAAAAGGGAATAAAAAATATAAAATAATGAGGAAAAAGAGGAAAAAGGAGGAAAAAACCCTATACAGCTGACATAAACCATATGGTTTCCAAAACCATGGGCCAGCACTCCACCACAAAAAACCTATAAATAGGTGATGGAGACCCCTCATTTCATATCCACAATCAAGTATACCCTTACTCTGCCAAAATCTCTCTTGAAACCCTAGCTCACCCTTGATCTACTTTCACCATTGAGAGCCCCTTTTGGCCCATTTCCACCATTAGAGAAAGAGAAGGAGCAAAGTTGGAGTTTGGAGCAACCCTCTTGGATCATTGCAAGAACTTCACCAACCTCTACACTTGAGGTAAAATTTTAATACAAAGAAAACAATTTATTATTTCTTGTCTCTTATGTCTCATGCACACGTTTAGAATAATTTCCATTTCAATGTATTGTCTCCCATTTACTGTTTATTGAATTGCTACTAAGGATCCCCTTCTCCTTAGTGGGTGCTCATTCACACAATCTAGGGTGAAAACCCTAGCTACAGTTTTGGTGACTCCGCTTGTGTTTTTCAGAATTTGTAGTTATAATTTTTTAAGTTTTAGACGTTTTAATTTTCTGCAATATTTTTCTATTCGGCTGTCCCTTTCGGCCATTGTAAACCGCATCTTTTACCCCTTGCAGTTGCATTCCGACCGCGTCTTTCAGGCGTTTAACTACGATCCGACCGTGGCTCTCAGACTGTTTCCGGCGACCTGCCGACCGTTTTCAGTTTGTTACCTGCGATCCGACCGCGGCTATTAGCCTGTTCGAGACAGTTTGACTACGGCTATTAACCCTTTTTCGGCGTCCCTCCTGCGGCTTTCGACCATTTTCCTGCAACCTGCTGGCGCCTTTAGGCATTTTTTCTGCGTCCCACCTGCGGCTTTCGGCCATTTTCCTGCAACCCGCCGGCGACTTTAGGCATTTTTCGCACGTCCCGACCGCGGCTTTCAGCCCTTTTGCTACAACCCGACTGCGTCTGTCTGCCTATTTTCTGCATCCCGACTGTGGCTTTTTACCTTTTTCCTACGGTCCGACTACATCTTTCGACCAAAAACCCGCAACCTGTTCGCGACTGTTGCTCTGTTTCCCGCGGTCCGACCGCCGATATTTGCCACTGACCCGCGGTCAACTTTCTACACTTTTTCCCTGTTTTGAACCCAGCAGTTTGCTGCACTATTTTTTGCACCTGCACAGCCATCTGTCCTACTTGCAGCCATACTTCCTTACAGCCTTTTCTGTAGTTTTTATTTCTGTTTCATTTACAGAATCATTTTTTAAAAAATTTCAGCATTTTACTTAAAAAAGAGAAAATTTTGCATGTTAAAGTTTACATTCTGTCTTGTTATTTTTAGTTAGAAAGTTGCCCCCCTTGTGGCACTTTTATTTGGGTTCATCACCTCACATGCACACACTCTGTCACCTAATTCAAGTGAGCCTTAAAAAGTACTTAACACAACCAACATTCTAACCCCACTTGGGGAACACAAAGAATTTTTGTAGTTAGGTAGGATCGGGGGGATAGACATCCAAATAACACCCCTCGGTTGCTTACACTTGAGACATAGTTGTTTTCCATTAGGGAACCAAAATCCCATAGTATTTTTTGGCACGGTCACAACCAATTTATCATAGGGCCTCTCCCCTAGGAGGGTTGAAGTCGCCAGACTGGTTCCGGAGGCCTGAGTGGAATACCGCAATCCATTCAGTAACCGAAGGCTACCTTTCGCAGTTCTCGAGTTATCCCTGTATGGGGGTACTGCGGTAAAAGGACCAAACGGCAGATTCACCTTTTCTGGACGTGTCATGAACGGGGTATCTTAGTTTCCTTTCTTCTAGGATTGACTACCCAGTGTCCCTCCCGGTAGGGGGATATCTTTAGCCACTTGGCTCTCCTATCCATATTGTCTGACTTGGATTTCATCACCTTGCAGAGGATATGTCTAGTTGAGTCAGAATACTATTTAGTTAGGTGTTTGCATGCTCCCTTACCTCCTTTTGGTCTAGTGAGTCCACTATTTTCATTTTTTTTAGGAAACCTACTGCTTGTTGGTATTCTGACCATTTCTGTTGATACTCCACTTATTGTAGCACAGCTGTTACAGTAGGTGTTTTGAGTTGGTTGTTGGCCTGAGTGCAATATTTTTTGAGCTCTCCTTCTGCACATTCGGTTGCATTAGGGTTTTTGAGCTATTTTTCACTCAACACAACCCCTAGATATTTGACACCATCTGTCACCATTGAGTCCCCGAGACATTCTCGGCGCCTCAGGGGCGAGCCCCCACAGCACAGTTCACTTGACACCACCCGTCATAGACTTAGATCTTCATCACTTGATACCACTCATCATAGATCTCGAGAATGTCACTTGACTCCACTCGTCAATGGCATATAACTTTGTCACCCGATCTAGACGCCCCCTATTTTACCTCTGATTCTGAGGTAGAGTCCGAGAACCCCATTTACACTGCACCAACCAGCCCCATGGCTGGTGTGACTTCCACCCCTTTCTTTGTAGGGACCATTGGTGGAGCATCCACCACTACGCTAGCTACTACACCTCCTTTGGGTATTCCCTCGATGGGGCCCACATCTACCATTCCGATCACTGTACCCATTCCAGAAGCTAGCATTCCGTTATCCACTCCATCAGTGACTCACACTACACTTGGCGGTGCAGGACCGTCCCATACCACTTTCGTTCCTCCACTTGGGGGCAACATCCCAAACTTTTCCCCTCCACTTGGGGGCATTGGTCCCAACATGGTCACATCCTTCTACTATTTTTCCATTCATGGCTAGCCTCAACCTTCCTGACCTAGCTAGACTGACTAACGATCCTATCAGACATGACCCTTCGTGGCCTCACATGCCCACCAAGCTCCCCTCCGACATCCCTAAGTTTGAGGGCAAGGTAGGTGAGGACCCCCAGAACCATATTATGTCCGTCCATCTATGGTGTTCCTCCAACTCCATAGTGCATGACTCTGTCCGCCTCCGTCTGTTACAGCACACTTTCACTGGCTCTGTAGCTAAGTGGTATATCGAGCTGCCCCATGGGACCCACGCCACCTTTACCTCCCTTGCCTCGACCTTCCTGCAGTTCTTTCAGTTACCTGTCCACTATGACATGGGAGTTGAGATCCTACTATCTTGCAAACAGAACACGGCTACCGACATCACTGACCACATTCATGAGTGGCGTCGACGCCAAAGCCTCTGCAAAATCAAGATAGACGATCGTGTCTTCCTAGATTGGTTCCTAAAATCCCTCCTTCCTATCATTGCCAAGGATGTGGCATCCGAACGAACCTAGTCTAAAGAAGAGGCCATCCTCAAAGCCCGGCAATTTGACCTCATTTACGCCCAATTGGGTTATCTCTATACCATCATACCTGATGCCCCTCGCGGTGATTCCTCCCAGCACAATGCACCGGGGGCATCCCATGCCGCAGACGGCATCATCGACCGCATTGCCTCGCATCCCCAACCATTTTCCATAGCACGTCCTAGCCATGGCCCCGACCTTTTGTGAGCTACATCACAGTCCAGTGCGACCAATTCATATGCTCCCATGGCACATCATGTTGGTTGTGGAGCCAGATCTTCTAGTCTCATAGATGATATTGTATCAGCCGTGTTTGTACCCTAGTTCTATATGATATGTAGGTGGACTATACACTCATCCCAGCGGGGGGGTGTGGGGGGGCATCGCCCCCCGATGGGGTTCCAGGGGGGCCAATCCCCCCTAGCTGGGGGGTCCGGGGGCCAGCGGTCCCCCGACGGGGGTCCGGGGGCCAGCGGTCCCCCGACGGGGGTTCGGGGGCAACGCCCCTGAAGAAAATTTTTGGGGCTATTTTTCGCCAGCTGTTTTGCGGGCCCATGGTTTTGGGTATCCTGTGGTATTTTCCCATTGTATTTCCCTTATAAAAGAAAGACATTGTAATACGGCTAGGGTTGGTTGATGTATTAGGTTTTATGCATTGTAAAGATCTTTGAGATCAGGAGAGAGACTGTGAAACAGAGAAGAGGAAGTGCAGCGGTTGTGCTGCAGGTTGTATCCCTTCGACTTGCTGGACGGTAATAATAATAAGGACTAGCAAATTCAGTGTGGACTTAGCCCAAGTTGGGTGAACCACGATATATCTGTGTCTCTCTTGTAATGTGTATGTGTGATTATATTTGCATTTCTGTTTATTGTTATTGCTCTGCGATCCTGTTTTTCTAACAATTGGTATCAGAGCCAAAGGTCTATTTGGCAGTTAAACCCACAGGAAGCTAGGGTTTCTGGTTCGAGTGGGAGCAATGGCAGAAGAAGGAAAGTTTAAGGTCGAGAAGTTTAATGGCCAAAACTTCGGGTTATGGAAGATGCAAATGGAGGACTATCTGTACCAGAAGGATCTATTCCTACCTTTGGGAGGAAAAGCAAAGCAGTCGACGACTATGAAGGACGAAGAATGGGTGGTTCTTGATAGAAAGGCTCTGGGAACAATACGGTTGAGCCTGGCTTCGTCGGTGGCTTTCAATATCTCAAAAGAAACAACAATAGAGGGTTTGATGAAAGCATTGGGTAAGCTGTATGAAAAATCCTCGGCTTCCAACAAGGTATTTCTAATGAAGAGTTTATTTAATATGAAGATGTCTGAAGGTGGATCTGTTACTGATCATTTAAATGAGTTTAATACGGTTACAAATCAGCTAAGTTCTATAAGTGTGAACTTTGATGATGAGGTTAGGGCTCTTCTAATCTTGTGTTCATTGCCAGAAAGCTGGAATAGCTTGGTCATGGCTGTAAGTAACTCTGTCTCTGGTTCAAACACCTTGAAATTTGATGATGTTATTGGTGTTATTCTTAGCGAGGAAATTCGAAGAAAAAGCACAGGTGAGACATCAGGTAATGCGTTGACCATGGAGAGCAGGGGAAGACAAAAGGAGAGAGGAAAGAGCCAAGGTAATCGTGGAAAGTCTAAAACGGGCAGATCCAAGTCCGGACTGGGAAAGATAGAGTGCTGGAACTGTGGAAAGAAAGGACATCTGAAGAAAGACTGCAAAAATCTAAAGAAGAAAGGAGATGCACAGAAGGAAACTACCCAGGAAGCAAATGTAGCAGGTGATGTGTTACAAGATGCTTTGATTCTTGCATTAGATAATACTAGTGATTATTGGGTAGTAGATTCAGGAGCTTCATGTCATGCTACACCCCACAGGAAATACTTTCATGAGTATGTTCCTGGCGACTTTGGACATGTTTTATTGGGTGATGATGAGCCATGTAAAATTGTTGGAATGGGTAAGGTATGGATAAAAGTTAAGAATGGAACTGATTGGTTGTTGAAAGATGTTAGGCATATTCCTGCTATGAAAAGAAATCTGATCTCAACAGGGCAGTTGGGAGATGGTGGCTGTCTATCTACGTTCGGAGAAAAGTGGTGGAAGATCACTAAAGGATCAATGGTGATAGCAAAAGGAGACAGAGTAGGTACGTTGTATTTATGTCCTCATAATACTAACCATTCTATCTCTTTAGCTTCCACAGGAACAGATACGGCATTGTGGCATCATAGGCTTGGCCACATGAGTGAGAAGGGGATGCAGATTCTCCACTCAAGGAAGTTGCTGTCGGATTTGAAGCAGGTAAGTTTGGAATTCTGTGAAAACTGTGTTTATGGAAAACAGAAGAGAGTCAGATTTCTCAGGGTTGGGAAACAGAAGAAGAATGAAAAATTAGAGCTTGTGCATACAGATGTATGGGGACCGGCTCAGGTACAATCTCTTGGTGGCTCTCATTATTATGTTACATTTATTGATGATGCAACTAGAAAAACTTGGGTTTATTCCATTAGACAGAAATCTGATGTGTTTGCTACTTTTAAGAAGTGGAAAGCTTTGGTTGAGAATGAGACAGGAAAAAGGTTGAAGTGTCTCAGATCTGATAATGGAGGTGAGTACTGCGGCAAGGAGTTTAATAGTTACTGTTCATACCATGGGATTCGTAGAGAGAAGACAGTCCTAGGAACACCACAGGAAAATGGTGTGTTAGAAAGGATGAACAGAACGATCATGGAGCGTGCAAGGTGTATGAGACTGCATGCAGGGTTGCCCTTACAGTTTTGGGCGGATGCTGTAAATACTGCTGTTTATTTAATAAACAGAGGACCTTCAAGTGCTTTGGATGGTGGTATTCCAGAGGAACAATGGACAGATAAAAAGGTAAACTACTCATTTCTGAGAATGTTTGGTTGTGAAGCATTTGTCCATATTGATAAAGAAAATAGAACAAAGCTTGAAGCTAAATCCAAGAAATGTACCTTTATTGGATATAGGGTTGATGAATTTGGTTATCGTTTATGGGATTATGAAAATAACAAAATCATCAGGAGTAGAGATGTGATATTCAATGAAAAGGTCATGTATAAAGATCAGTTGCAGGGAAAGAAACAGGAAAAGGAAAGCACAGAGTACATAGTGCTTGATGAAGTTAAAGAAAATGAAGTTCCGAAGGTGCCAGAAAATCAAGAGCAGCAGCAAGTACCTGAAACTCCTGCAACTGTAAGAAGATCTACCAGGTTAAGTAGACTCCCTGAACGATACTCTCCTTCAATGTATTATTTATTGATGACTGATTCTGGTGAACCAGAATGTTATGAAGAAGCAATGCAGGTGGAAACTAGAAAGAAGTGGGAGCAAGGCATGAATGAGGAGATGGACTCATTGGTAGGAAACCAGACTTGGGATTTGGTTAAGTTGCCTGCTGGTAAAAGAGCATTGCAAAACAAATGGATTTACAGGTTGAAGGAAGAAGAAGGAGGTAAGAAGCGATACAAGGCCAGACTTGTTGTAAAGGGGTTTGCATAGAAGAAAGGTATAGATTTTGATGAAATATTTTCTCCTGTTGTTAAGATGACTTCAATTAGGACTATCTTAAGTCTAGTGGCGGTAGAAGATTTGCATCTTGAACAGTTAGATGTAAAAACAGCCTTCCTCAATGGGGATTTGGAGGAAGAAATATATATGCAGCAGCCACAAGGGTATGAGGTCAAAGGTAAGGAGGATCTGGTATGCAGGTTGAAAAAGAGCTTGTATGGTTTGAAGCAAGCTCCAAGGTAGTGGTATCTAAAGTTTGACAAGTTTATGACAGAACAAGGTTATAGTAGATGTCATTATGACCACTGTGTTTATTTCAAGAAGCTAGACAATGGAAGATATATTATCTTGTTATTGTATGTGGATGACATGCTTGTTGCAGGGTCTAACATGCAGGATATAAATGTACTCAAAAGGAAGCTAGCTAATTCATTTGCGATGAAGGATTTGAGTGCTGCAAAGAAAATCCTTGGTATGAGAATAAGGAGAGACAGGAAAAATCGCAAATTGACATTGTCTCAAAGTGAGTACATACAAAAGGTGTTGGAGAGGTTTAGAATGCAGAACGCAAAACCTGTAAGTACACCTTTGGCTATCCATTTCAGTCTAAGTAAGGAAATGTGTCCCAAGACACAAGAAGAGATAGATTACATGTCCAAGGTTCCCTATCAATCAGCAGTTGGCAGCTTGATGTATGCCATGGTGTGCACAAGACCATATATTGCACATGCAGTGGGAGTTGTGAGCAGATATATGAACAATCCAGGTAAAGAACATTGGAAGGCAGTACAGTGGATTCTCAGATATTTGAGAGGTACTACCACTGAGGCATTATGTTTTGGAGGTTCAGACACTGTTCTACAGGGATATGTTGATGCAGATATGGCGGGTGACAAGGATAGCAGGAGGAGTACCACAGGGTATGTGTTTACTGTAGGTGGAACAGCAGTAAGCTGGATTTCGAAACTACAGAAGGTTGTTGCACTTTTAACAACAGAAGCAGAGTATGTTTCCATTACAGAGGCTAGTAAAGAGATGATTTGGTTGCAGAGGTTTATGGAGGAAGTGGGTAAGAAGCAGAAGGATAGCAGATTGTATAGTGACAGCCAGAGTGCCATTCACCTTGCAAAGAACTCAGCATTCCATTCCAGGACTAAACATATACAACTCAAGTACCATTTCATACGCTCTGTTCTGGAAGATGAACTGTTAAAGCTGGAAAAGATACATACTAGCCAGAATCCTGCAGACATGTTCACAAAGGTAGTGACCAGAGAGAAACTGAGTTCATGCTCAGTTTCAGTTGGCCCTCTAGCATGAAGGTGAAGAGGATAAATTTGCCAAGTCCAAGTCCAGCAAGTGCAGCAGCGGTGGAGTTGTTGTGATCAGTCTCCAAGTGGGAGATTGTTGGTTGTGGAGCTAGATCTTCTAGTCTCATAGATGATATTGTATCATGCGTGTTTGTACCCCAGTTCTATATGATATGTAGGTGGACTGTACACTCACCCCAGCGGGGGGACATCGCCCCCCCACGGGGTTCCAGGGGGGCCCATCCCCCCTGGCTGGGGGGTCCGGGGGCCAGCAGTCCCCCGACGGGGGTTCGAGGGCAGCGCCCCCGAAGAAAATTTTTGGGGCTGTTTTTCGCCAGCTGTTTTGTGGGCCCATGGTTTTGGGTATCTCGTGGTATTTTCCCATTGTATTTCCCTTATAAAAGAAAGACATTGTAATACGGCTAGGGTTGGTTGATGTATTAGGTTTTATGCATTGTAAAGATCTTTGAGATCAGGAGAGAGACTGTGAAACAGAGAAGAGGAAGTGCAGCGGTTGTGCTGCAGGTTGTATCCCTTCGACTTGCTGGACGGTAATAATAATAAGGACTGGAAAATTCAGTGTGGACGTAGCCCAAGTTGGGTGAACCATGATATATCTATGTCTCTCTTGTAATGTGTATGTGTGATTATATTTGCATTTCTGTTTATTGTTATTGCTCTGCGATCCTGTTTTTCTAACACATCACCACCATTCCCATGGAACCTCATGTCCACCTCAGTTCTTTGGGCACCCATCCACCGCCTATGCCCCCCCGGTCGCACCTCAGCCGTATTACCATCCACAGGCTGCACCAGCTCCTGTGACCTCTCAAGCCCAACCTGCTTATTACCCGCCACAGGCAGCCAAAACGGCCAACCCACAACCCACTCCACAGACATATCAGCAACCCCCACAAGGTTCATCACCTGCGCATCCTCCACCTACATATTATCCTCTGCAGCCTGCTCCAGCACTTGCGCAACCCCAGAACCCACCTGCTGCCCAAGGGCAAGTATACGCCCAACAAAATCAGCAACAAAACCAAAACAACCAATGCCAACAGGGCCAGGAAAATCGTGGCAAAGGTCGTAACCATGGGAACAACCCTCCTCCATACCAAGGTGGTCAACCTCCCAATCCCCCCGACAACAATAATGCGGCACCTGCCAACCAAAACCCTGATCAGCCACCCAAGCAGGCCAAAAACCCTAACTTGTGAACTAACCATCCTTGTTCTATTTGCGGGGTCTATGGCCACTACACACATGCTTGCACACATTTGGAGCAAGATCGGAAAATCTGGTTTGATGATGCCCATCGCCAAGGGCATGCAACTCCTCAAGCGCCACCCAACCCCCCACCCCCTCAGCAGCCACCTTTGGTACTTCAAAACCTCTTACCAACTCAAGGCGTAGTGAACACTCAGTCGTTGGCTCCCCCCCAGGGCAACGTGCCACCACAACAACAGATCACTTATGCTGCTCCTGATCAACCCATGTTCGACTCAGGAACTCACCACTTATTGATGATGTCATCCACTGATGTCAACCTCCAAACTCGTCGGAACCAATATGGCTCTACCCCTGAAGCCCCTCCCTCCGACAAAAACACTAATGCTCATCCCACCGATCAGACGTTACGTATACCTCCGGCTCCCCTCAATGGCACCTCCAAAGCACCTCGCTTTCCACTCCGTCATCTTAACAATAACCCCAATGCTCGTGCTGCGTCAAATTACAACATTGTAAATGACTTAGCCCAATATCCCGCGGCCATGTCCGCGTTAGAAGTCTTAAAAAACTGTCCTTCACAGTGCAAGACTTTGCTCTCCGCCATTGGTGCTATTGACCCAAATGTTTCACAACTGATGGCATTCGATTTGGACCAATCCGAACCACGCCTACCTTCCACTTTAGCATTCCAAGTTTATGTTTCCGTTCGGAATCTTGTCATCCATCAGTGCATCATCGATGAGGGTGCCTCTACATGCGTTATGTCCACATTCGTTTGGCAGAAGTTGGGATCCCCTACTCTTCAGCAGTCCACTACTGCGTTGTTAGCCTACGACGGCCGTTCGGCTCAACCCCAAGGCCTATTAGCTAACGTCCCCATCCAGTTGGCTAGTAAAACCATTCTCATTGACATAGAGGTCGTCAATGCCCAACTTGATTATAACCTCTTACTTGGCCGCAGCTACATGTATGCCATGAAGGCGGTTTCCTCCTCCATTTTTCGTACCATGATGTTCCCCCATGACGGACACGTGGTCAAGGTCGACCAACTCACCTACTACGATCCAAATGCCCCCGCTGCACCCAAAAATGTTCTCCCCATGGTTGAACAACCTGTTAGTGGTGCCGCTACCTCGTTTGTTTCCTCTGTGGGACCTGGAGTTTACTCAGATCCGTCGATGACATCAACATTCCAATCCATTCCTCCCCCGTCATCTGCACCCGAAATATCTGACCTATGTACCCTTTCCCACAATACACAAACACCTGACATTCAACCGCCCTTGTTTCCTAAACCACCGTTGGTACCTAGTCACAATGGTGTTACACCCATCCACACAATCCCCTTCCTAGTCCCTCCCTCGAGAGTAGTAAGTGCCCCCGTTATGGCTACCCTTAGCCTCCCTGGGTTAACCTTGGGATTACCCATGTGGTATCTTTCACCTCCCGTTCCCCCGCCGACACCAAATATCATCCTACAACCGGTGCAACCCATGGCTACTACTAGTCAACCACCTCCCAGTGTCACTACCCCTTCATCCTCTATGAATCCCCACCCTCTTATCAAGCACACTGGGGGTAGAGGCCCACAACCATACACTGTTGTACCTCCTCCCAAGACAGTTAAACCTCCTCCCATTTTTTGTGCTCCCCCCAAATGCTAGTTGTGCGATGCATTAGGCCATCCAACTCACCAATGTCCACAGTTACCTGCATTACAAGAACACATGCAGATGCTTGACGACGACCCCAACATCCCGGTTGTTGAACTCAACCCAACCCCCAAGCCTCGTGATAAATCGCTATGCACCAACCACCCCTGTGCCATATGCGGTATTTACGGCCACTACTCACATCACTGTCCTGATCTCCCAGATTACCGAGCAGCTCTCTACGAGATGAATAATTTGGACCTTGAGACGGTGCCCCCCACAATTGAGGAGATCCACCCCCCGGTCTCATCCCCATCCGGCGAGATTAATACCATTTATATGATCTCTTCCACCACCACTCCCTTGTCAACCGACTTGACAACTCAAACGTTTCACACTGATGAGGAGATTCTAGAGGCTCTCACTGCCTCGAATTACCCCTGGGACGACATGCACCATCGTTCGTATTTCCTCCCAGAAGACTCCTCCTCCACCACAGCTACCCAATTCGCGGTTGAGTCCAAAGATTTTCTTCCCACCAAAGTCAACTGGTTCAAGGATCCTATTCCTGCTCCTGATTCCTTTGAGGAAGGTAACATGGCCAACATCTCTCCCATTATCCACATAGATATATCTTCCCCAGGAGGTTCCCTTGAACTCATCACTTTAGGAGCCTCCTACAGTGAGTCTGAGATTGAAGAGTACAAAAAACTCTTCCAAGAATTCCGTGATGTCTTTGTCTGGTCCTATACCAAAATGCCTAGTCTTGACCCCACCATTATAGAGCACCACATTAACACATGGCCTGATGTACCCCCCGTTCGTCAGAAACAGCGTCCCATTCACCCTTCCAAGTTACCCGCTGTTAAAGCCGAAGTTGAGAAACTTCACATGACAGGATTCATTTATCCTATTGCTTATACCACTTGGGTTTCAAACCCTGTTCCCGTTAACAAAAAGCAAGGCACCATTAGAGTAAGCACTGAATTCCGTGATTTAAACCGAGCTTGTCCCAAGGACAACTTCCCCACGCCATTTATTGACCAACTCATCGATGCGTGTGTGGGGCATGAAGTTCTCTCTTTCATGGACAGTTTTTTCGGATACAACCAGATCCAGATCCGTAAGGAGGATTAGTACACGACCTCCTTTACCACCCCATGGGGCACCTTTGCCTATCGCGTTATGCCTTTCGGCCTCAAAAATGCTGGTGCCACCTTCCCACGGGCCATGACGTATTGTTTTCACGACTTGGTCCATATCCTGCTAGTCTATCTTGATGACCTTACAGCTCGTTCCCGAAAACGATCAGACCACCTTAAAGACCTCCAGCAAGTGTTCCTGTGTTGTCGCAAATATAAAATCCACTTGAACCCACACAAGTGTGTCTTTTGCGTTCCGGCAGGCCAGTTGTTGGGTTTCATTGTTTCCCAAAAAAGAATTGTTGTCGATCCCCTGAAGGTTCAAGCCATTTTAGACCTTCCCTCTCCTCGCACACTTCGACAGCTCCAGAGTCTACAGGGGTGATCCAATTTCCTTCGACGCTTCGTTCCTGATTATGCCACCAAAGTTCATGCATTCTTACGCCTCCTTCGTACCCACATACCCTTTGTTTGGGATGAGCAAGCAGAAGCTGCGTTCGAAGCCCTCAAGAAAGCTCTCATACAAGCCCCTTTGATCTCCCCTCCGGATTTCTCTCGGGACTTCATCCTTTACGTCTCGGCATCCGACCATGCCGTGTCCAGAGTCTTGGTTCAAGAAGACACCTCTCACCAAGAGCATGCAATTTATTACGTCAGCCAGACCTTGTCTGGACCACCCCTACGTTACCCATATGAGGAAAGATTAGCCGTAGCTGTAGTCTTTTCCATCCAAAAATTGCGACACTACATTCTGCTCAGTCATAACACAGTTGTTGCCAACTCCATCCCTATGGTCTATCTCCTCACCCGGTAGCTTCTGCAAGGTTGTGTTGCTAAATGGGTCATTATCCTCCAGGAATATGACCTCACTTTCTGAACCCCTAAAAGCACTAAAGCCCTCGCGCTTGCCCAGCTCATCACTGATCTCCCCTCCCTTCTGCCGTCCCCACAAATTTTCGACGAGTTACCCGAAAATCATTTGTTCACCATCTCGTCGGATGACCCATGGTACGGTGATATTTTGTTATACCTTCGCACGTAGAAGTTCAGACCCAACGTCAACCATGATGGATGCCGTCGTATCCGCCATCAGGCCTCTCGATATCTCCTCTTAGGCGATGTCCTTTACCGGCGAGGGGTCGACACGATTCTTTGTCATTGCCTTACACACGAGCAAGCTGAACATGTCCTCAATGACTGTCATAGCAGTGCCTGCGGTGGCCATTTCTCTGGGATGGCCACTGCCCAAAAGGTCGTCTGCACCGGATACTTCTAGCCTACACTTTTCACCAACTGCATCACTGCAGTCAAGCATTGCCATAATTGCCAACTTTTTGCCCACAAGGCCAGGACACCACCTACTCCATTACACCCAGTCATCACCATTGGTCCATTTTGTTTGTGTATCGCAGTTTCACCTTCAATAAAACATACTGCTACTTGAGTTGTTTCTTCATTAGTAATAAACATTGTTCGGTTCAATCTACCACGGAATGATACACAAACAAACTCTCCTACATCTTATTTGTCTTCATCTTTATCATCCACATGTGCGTGAGCACAGTGGAATTTACCTTCAGCACTCTTCGCATGCTCTGCTCTTCTAATTCAATCCTCTTTAATTAACATCAGCACTCTCTACTTCTGTATATTCTGACTCAGCATCTTCAAGTTCTTTTGGTGTTGATATAGATGATGCAACAACCTCATCTTCTTCTGTATATGATATCCAAACCAAAACTTCATTTTCATGTTCCACCTCTGCTCAACAAATTTTTCAATATTTTCTTGGCATATCTGGGAAACAACATCAATGTTGCACACAACCTTCTCATTTATTCCTGCAACATCTTCTTGTTGGCTGCAATATTCATCTATACTTAACAAACATTGCATGAGTTGTTGCTCTTCTCCAGTTTCACCATTAACCTCCTCAACCACTCCTTTAACTGTATATACATAGGGATCCACTACATGCTTCACAATCTACAACTGCTACTTCCATATTTCGTGCTACCTCCTCAATAATAAAAAACTCGGCATGATGTTGAACAATATTGCTCCCCTTTACACCAAATTCTGTTTTCAAGCATTCCCACACCTCTTTGTAGTGGTAGCATCAACAATTACATCAAACATACAATCATCTAGGGCTTGTTGGATAAAATATAGTGCTGAGGCATTCATTGCCTCATAACCGGGTCATCGGAACCATTCAAAATAAAATGCAATAAACCTTTAGATTGAAGGAAAGATTTCATCTTAATATACCAAACATCAAATTTCTTACCATTGAAGTGTGAGGGTGATGAAAAATCCATTACGTACCCATCATCTTTGACCTGTCATTTATCATCTTCATAGTTTCTAGGATCCTCTGCTATAGCTAGAACCTCCCCATATGTTTCTGCAAAATACTCTTCCACAATTCTTATGTTTTGTTGGAGTCTTCTTTACAAACCCATATCACCTTTTTCACTTTTCTACTCAACATCTTACACCTTAACCAGGTAACTAACAACAACACTTCAGCTTCTTTAAGATTGAATCATACAACCTTTAGACAAGGGTCCTCTTCCACAATCACAATTGAAAAATTACCCAGATATTTTGCTTGCCTTCACAGGATATACACAAAAAAATGGGACTTCAAATAACACCACACGCTATGGCCAACTCAAAAATATCATCCATGACGAACGACCAACAGACCTACAAATTGTCTGTTACTTAAAGAGGAGACATGGGATCATAGTTTCTGCTGCACTAGGGACTATCTTCCCACAAACTAACCTAGAGACTTTTGCTCAGTAAACCAAACTTACTTAGTCGGCTAGAACACTTATAACTAGAATGAGAAAGAAAAAGTTACAGACTATTTTAGATCAAACCCTCCAACACTCAGATACCTGCAAACCTTCCTTGCTCAGAACTTGGGCTATATCCTCACAGCTTACATGGGGTTGTTCTAGCTTTTCAATTGTTATAAACATAGCTAGAGGGTAAACATTCTCAACTAGTTATCTAGAGCGCAACTCGCTCAACACAACAAGGGATTACAATCCTAAGACACATCAAAGAATATTTTTAAGAGAGAATAGACTCTCACTTCAACCTAACCGATTGAATAAACCCAAACCCAAACTCAATGTGTTAGAGAAATATCAACACCATTAACAAGGATCTGTCTTTAGCTCTATTGGTTGGATTCTCCTCCATATATTAATGGTGGAATCTAGCTCGACACCATTATCTTGCTCTTTTATGTGAGGAACTTGCAGCAATTAAATGAAAAAATGCACGATATAGCATAACACAAAAGGAATTTATTGATCGCAGGCCACTTCAAGCGGGAAACGTCCTTTTATCAAGCTCAATACAAATAACTCGTGGATGCCTTCATTGGCCTCAACACATACTTATATACTAAGTCTAAGCTAAACAACTATTAATCCCCATGAATGTGGGATAATACAATATACTCATGGGACGACTTACAAAGCATATGCATCCAACAACAATATACTAACAATGTGGGATAATACGATATACTCATGGGATGACTTACAAAGCATATGCGTCCAACAACAATATACTTAAAAAAATAAAGAGAAGGGTTGACACGGTTTCCTAATATCCCCTCCCTCTTTGAAAAAGCTTTGTCCTCAAAGCTTTAGGTGTGGAAATTGTTGTTCAATCTAAAGAAGTGGTTCCCATGTAGCATCCTCTGGTTGCATTCCGTGCCATTGAATTAATACCTCTGTGGTAGATTATGAGCGATGCTAATGAGTGCGCCTATTGAGGATGGCCTCCGGCTCCAAAACAATGGATCCTTCTTTAGCCAGTTCTGGTAAAACAGTTTGTGCTCCGATGTTGGTGCCAAGAAATTTCTTTAGACAAGAGACATGAAATATTGGATGAATGCGAGAAGAAGGAGGAAGTTCCAATTTATAAGTAGCATACATAATCTTCTAAAGAACCTTATATGGCCCATAGAACTTTGGAGCGAGCTTATGATGCCCTTTGAGTTTCAGGGAGGATTTCTTGTAAGATTGTAGATGAAAAAAAGCCATATCACCTACTTGAAAAGTGCACTCAAAACGGTGCTGATCGGCTTGTTGTTTCATTCAATCTCTTGCCATGTGAAGATTGTCCTGCAAAATGTAAAGAATTTGATCGCGGGTTCGAAGAACCGTGTCAAATTCCTGAACTAGTGAATGGTTGGGGGAGTATGTAAGAAACACTCGCGGTGTCTGACCATAGACTGCTTCATTGTTGATGTATATGTAACTTCAGAATGTATTTCATCTATGTATTTCATATATATTTATTGTACCCTTATTAGAGATGTGTTATTCCTCTATAAGGAAGTGTCGTCATGTGGATTGACAAGTGTCGCAAGTGTGTGTACTTGCCGATGGGTTATTAGACCACCATGTGTGGGGTCGGCCCTGAAATATATATTATATTGTGGATGTATCTAGATAGACAAGTCGGCCCCATAGTGTAACTGGGCAAACAAGTTAGTATAAATAGAGATCGGGAGATCTCTACTTTGATCATTCCGAAAGTCACACTTCTCTCACTCAGAAAGTGGCTCACTAGTGAGGAGGAGGATCATCTGCTACTAGGAGACTATCTCAAGTGTATTTTGGTTGTACTTTGGTTGAGCCATTGCTCTCTCTATCTTTGAGGAAGTTGTGGGGTTTTTCACCTTAAGGTTTTCCCCACGAAAACTCTGTGTCTCTTGTCTCTCATGCTTTTGATTCTTATGATGATTGACATGCTTGTTATGATTGACATGCATTGATATACTGTACATGTTATTCTCTCAGTGAAGATCCTAGAGTATTGTGAATTAATGCTCAAAATTTAACATGGTATCAGAGCTAACCTCAGAAGAAGACATTTTGCAGTGACGAAAACTTAAGTTTCTTGTTTATTGGGTTTCTCTCCACGGATTTTGGAAAAGCAGTATAGTAGATTGACTCTACTCATCAAGGAGAATCCATCTGTCGAATCAAAATTCAATTCTGAGCATTTTTAGATTTGGCCCTAAAAATTAGGTTTTCGACAAAAATAGGAATTTCTGAGATCTGAAGACATAGTTGGAAGCTCCTTGCAAAAATAGAAGTTTAGAGCTTTGGATCGAGATCTCTGGGAAACTCAAACCCTAATTCAGGGCTCTCCCGAGTGAACCGAGGAGGACAAAAAGGAAAATCTGAAGGGTAAAGCTTTGCTGATCTCAAATTCTGAATACACCAAGCTAATCAGCTCATCAAGGCGCATCTTTCTATCCTTTCAGAAAGTTGAAATTCACATTTTTTATTTTTAGGGTTTTTTTCGACAAACCCTAATCTGAGACGAGATATAGTTTTCAGCATTTCAAGTGGTAAGACCTAAATCTTTTCTATTTCCATTTGAGGTACTCTTTAAGATGTCTCACCACACCAAGCTTGAGGATAAGCTTGAAGGGGCTGATAACTTCCAAGCTTGGAAGTATAGGATTGGGTTAATCCTAGAAGAGAATGAGTTGGACTCATATATAAAAGAAGACATCCCTATCCCAGAGGATGAAGAGGCTAAAGTATTGCATAAGAAGAACTTGGTCAAGGCAAAGAGAATCATTGCTGATTCTATCAAAGACCATCTCATACCCCATGTGTCTTCTCTAAAGAAACCCAAAGAGATGTTTGACTCTTTGACCAAGCTATTTGAAGGGAAGAACATAAATTGGAAGATGACCCTACGGAACCAATTGAAAGGAGTAAAGTTTCAGAATGGAGAAACCATTCAATCTTATTTTTCAAGGGTATCCCAGATCAAGGAACAACTAGAAGCAGTGGATGAAATGGTGGAGAATGGTGAAGTTGTCATGACCACTCTGAATGGCCATAAATTGTCCCAAGAACAAGAAGGACAACAACAACTTCAACAACAACAAGAAGGGGAGCAAAAGAAGGTTTCATGCTCATGTTGCCGAGGATGATGAACCACCCAAGAAGGCTAGGGAAGAAAGTGATGATAGTAATGGTGACTCATCAAGTAAAGAAGAGTATGTTCTGATCTCTGCTCTCACAGGTACCATCTCCCATGGTTGCAATGATTGGTTAATTGACAGTGGGGCTTCCAAACACATGACTGAGTTTAAGGAATCTTTTGTGAACCTATCTGAACATGAATCACCCCAGAAGGTGAACTTGGGGATGATTATCAATACCCAATCAAAGGAAGTGGTGAAGCCTCCTACAACCTAGATTCTGAAAAATCTTTGAAGATGAAAGAAGTCCTTTATGTAGCTGGGCTCAAGAAGAACTTACTCTCCATCTCTGCATTGGATGCAAAAGGTATGAGGGTTGCATTTGTGGATGGACAAGTCCTAATGTGGCCAAAGGGAAAGACCATAGATGATGCAGTAATGATTGGAGAGCAAGAGGGAGGTTTGTATAAATTGAAGGGACAACCTGAACATGCCATGGTGCATGAATCGATGGAGCCAAGTGAACTTTGGCATAGAAGACTTGCTCATATTCATTATAGGGCACTTGCAATTGCAAGCAAGGCTGTAGAGGGTCTTCCTGAAATCAAGACCAAACATGAAGGTGTTTGCAAAGGATGTGCAAAAGGTAAGAACATTAAGAAGGCTTTTCCAAGCAGTGAAAGCAAGGCAAAGGATATCCTGGAAATCATCCACTCAGATGTATGTGGTCCTATGTCATCCAGTTTTCTAAGTGGGTATGTTTACTATGTCTCATTTATTGATGACTTCTCCAGGAAGACTTGGGTATACTTCTTGAAGAACAAAGATGAGGTGTTTGATAAGTTCAAGGAATTCAAAACCTTGATGGAGAATCAAACTGACAAGAAGATCAAAACATTCATATCCGACAATGGTGGAGAATTCACCTCAGGTGACTTCAAGAAGCTTTGTAGTATTTCAGGGATTAAGAGGGAGTTGACTGCTCCTTACAATCCACAATAGAATGGAGTTGCGGAAAGGAAGAACAGAACAATAATGGAAGCAGCAAGAGCAATGCTACATGACCAGGATCTACCTATGCATCTATGGGAAGAAGCAGCTAGAACAGCTATATATGTGCAGAACAGAGCAACACACAAGATATTGGACAACAAGACACCAGAAGAGGTCTTTTCTGGTAAGAAACCTGAAGTCAGCCATCTCAGAATATTTGGTTGTCCAGTATTCACTCATGTCCCAAAGGAAAAGAGGACCAAACTAGATCCTTCAGGAAAGAAGGGTATCTTTGTGGGTTACAGTGAAAGCTCGAAGGCTTACAGAAGATACTTTCCAGGGTTCAAGAAGATTGATGTCAGCAGGGATGTGACATTTGATGAAAACTCAACATTCGTCAAAACAAGGAAGGCACCTATTGAAGTTTATGAAGAACCTAAGGAAACTAGATTTCAAGACACTACCATGACTGAAACAATTCCAGAAGTTGTTCGTGAGTTTGAAGATCCGCAAGAACCTGTAGATCCACCCCATGAGGATAACTCTCACAAGAGGAAACTTGCATGGGCTAGAGAGCTCATTCAAGATGCAGAAATATTTGGCATTCCAGAAGAAGAACACAGAGAAAAGAAGAGAACCAGATCGCATACCAGCTATGTTGCTTTACTCTATGATATTATGAACAAAGAACCTTCCAGTTATGAAGAAGTAGCAGAAATGAAAGAATGGAAGGATGCCATGGTTGAGGAATACCAATCAATAATGAAGAATGATGTTTGGGATGTTGTCCCAAGACCTAAAGAGAAGTCTGTTGTGACTTCCAAATGGATCTACAAAATCAAGCATGCTACAAATGGGAGTGTAGAGAAATACAAAGCAAGAATTGTAGCTCGTGGATTCTCTCAGAAAGAGGGAATAGATTATGAAGAAACCTTTGCAATGAAATGGAAAATACACCACATGGATGTCAAGACTGCTTTCTTGAATGGTGTAGTCGAAGAAGAAGTATATGTGGAACAACCACTCGGTTTTGAAATACATGACAGGGAGTCATATGTGTGTAGATTGAAGAAAGCCTTGTATGGATTGAAACAAGCTCCCAGAACTTGGTATGGTAGGATGGACAGTTTCCTATCTAGTTTGGGCTTTACCAAGAGTAAAGCGGATTCCAACCTTTAATACAAGGTTGAAGAAGGGAATCCTATGATTCTACTCCTGTATGTGGATGACTTATTTGTAACAGGAGATGACAGATTGATTGCAGATACTAAGAGGAAGCTTGCTGCTGAGTTCGATATGAAATATTTGGGAATGATGCATTATTTTCTAGGTATGGAGGTGTGGCAGAGTGCAGGTGGGATCTTCCTTGGTCAAGGGAAGTACACAATAGATATCCTGAAGAGATTCAAGATGATGGATTGCAAGGCCATGGACACACCTATGGCATCAAATCTGAAGCTTCATCTGAGCCGGTTGATGCCTCTATGTATCGTCAGATGATTGGGTCCTTGATGTACCTGATGAACACGAGACCAGATATTTGCTTTGCTGTGAACACATTGAGCCAGTTCCTGACGGATCTGATGAGTGTTCACCTAGTTGTTGTAAAGCATGTTCTGAGGTACCTGAAGGGTACAGTGGATTTTGGGCTCAAGTATGAAGCGAATCAAAAGTTTAACCTGCAGGGTTATGTTGATTCAGATTGGGCTGGCGATGCTGCAGATAGGAAGAGCACATCTGGATGCTGCTTCAGTATGGGATCAGGTGTGATCTCTTGGTTTAGCAGGAAGCAGTCCTGTGTGGCACTGAGTACAGCTGAGGCAGAGTATGTTGCAGCCTGTTCAGCTAGCTGTGAGGCAGTATGGCTACGGAAGCTACTGTCTGAGTTATTTGATCTCCCATTGGATGCTACTGGTATCTTCTGCGATAACTAGAGTTGTGTGAAGCTGTCTGAGAACCCAGTGTTTCACGACAGGTCGAAGCACATAGAGATCAAATATCACTATATCAGGGATATGGTGCAGAGAGGAGATGTGAAGCTCCTGTATGTTGCGACGGACGAGCAGATTGCAGATGTGCTGACAAAGCCACTAGCCAGGGTGAAGTTCGAGTACTGGCTTGGTTTTCTTTAGATCGAGGACACTTCGAGGAAGAAGTGAGGGACACATTTGCTGAAGCCATTCCAAGCATGATGGAAGGAGGATACTTCATATGGCTGTGGATGTAAGCGCTTGATGATGAGCATCAGGATGATGTTCTGGTTTCTACTTTGTATGATCAGTTGGATCATTTATATGTATATGTATGTATGCATCATGTTGGATGCTGGATATGATGAGTTGGATCATTTATATGTATGTACGCATCATGTTGGATGCTGGATATGATCAGTTGGATCATTTATATGTATGTATGCATCATGTTGGATGCTGGATATGATCGGTTGGATCATTTGTATGTATTTTGTATATGCATCATGTTGGATGCTTGAACCATGTATCTGTATATGTATCAGGTGGATACATTGTATGATCAGGTAGATCATGTATGCTGATATGTATCAGGTATGATCAGTTCGATCATGTATGTTGATGGATACATTGTGTGGATCATGTATCTATGTATCAGGTGGATACACTATGTATGATGATATGTATCAGGTAGATACTTGGTGTGCATCAGATGGATGCATTGTATGATCAAGGTGATCGTGGATGATGAGCTTCTCTAGATGACATGCAGCAGGATGTTGCAGTGATGATGATCAGGATGATCATGTACATTAGGATGATGTATGGTGAGTATCAGATGATACTTTGTGTTCGTGGATCAGGTTGTGTAGATGAGCATGTCTGGGAGATCCTATAGGTCGAAGTTTCGTACCCATAACAGCCTGGGATGCTCTTTCGAGACATTGCTCTGGGAGGACATGTAATTTGTGCCCTGGGAGATCTTCAGGTCGGAGTTGTGTACCCGTAACATCCTGAGATGCTCTTGCAAGGTTTTGTCCTATGGCATGTAATTTGCTCCTGGGAGATCTAGACAGGATGAAAAAGGCCTCAGATGCTTCAGCCAAGTTTTCCCATGACCACATGTAATTTGCTCCTGGGAGATCTGGACAGGATGAAAAAGGCCTCAGATGCTTCAGCCAGGTTTTGTGGTGGACCACATGTAATTTTCTCCTGGGAGATCTAGATAGGATGAAAAAGGCCTCAGATGCTTCAGCCAGGTTTTGTGGTGAGATCACATGTAATGTGCTCCTGGGAGATCTGACAAGTAGAGCTGTGTGCTCATAATAGCCTAGGATGCTTCAGCCAGGTTTTGTGATGGGTCACATGTAATGTGCTCCTAGGAGATACTACAAGTAGAGCTATGTGCTCGTAATAGCCTGGGATGCTGTAGCCAGGTTTTGTGACGCACGTAATAAGTCCTGAGGATTCCACAGTATGGCTAGTGATGATGAAGACTTGCAGGTGGTGGGCCTACATCCATTATGAAAAAGGACTGGCTCTATAGAACTTCCTATGATGAGTAGAGTTAGAGATTGGTTGAGATAGCAGCAGCAGTGATGATGATGATGACGATGCATCGATGGCGATGATCCTGAGAAGAAGACTTGTCTAGCAGAACTGTGTCGAGAAATACCTTCCTAGTTAAGAGGGAGTGTTGATGTATATGTAACTTCGGAATGTATTTCATCTATGTATTTCATATATATTTATTGTACCCTTATTAGAGATGTGTTATTCCTCTATAAGGAAGTGTCGTCATGTGGATTGACAAGTGTCGCAAGTGTGTGTACTTGCCGATGGGTTATTAGACCACCATGTGTGGGGTCGGCCCTGAAATATATATTATATTGTGGATGTATCTAGATAGACAAGTCGGCCCCATAGTGTAACTGGGAAAACAGGTTAGTATAAATAGAGATTGGGAGATCTCTATTTTGATCATTCGAAAAGTCACACTTCTCTCACTCAGAAAGTGGTGCACTAGTGAGGAGGAGGATCATCTGCTACAAGGAGACTATCTCAAGTGTATTTTGGTTGTACTTTGGTTGAGCCATTGCTCTCTCTATCTCTGAGGAAGTTGTGGGGTTTTTCACCTTAGGGTTTTCCCCACGGAAACTCTATGTGTCTTGTCTCTCATGCTATTGATTCTTGTGATGATTGACATGCTTGTTATGATTGATATGCATTGATATACGGCCTGATGTTGGGAGGAACACTTCCACGAAGGAGCTAAATACGATAGTCCTCTAATCTTGAAGGTGGAAATCCCATTGGTTCAACAAAGACACATACATATCTATCCAAAATTTGTTGTATATCCAAAGAAGTAGTGGAGACCATCCATGGGTGCTTCTGAATGGAATGGAGCTAAGTGATGACACCATGTGAATTCTTCTTAAGAATAGTTTCCATGCTAGGTGAACTGATGATGCTGAGAGACCTTGGTTGTAAGCCAACCAATGTGTGTTTTTTCCCATTAACTGAAAATTGCATCTAAAGTTCAGCAAAATCCCATAATATGGGGCCAAGTGTGCATAACCATTGAGCGCCCAAAACCACATCACATCTGCCTAAGGGTAAGGCAAACATGTTGGAGCACAGGTTATACTATCCAATAGAGATATGCACATTGCAACACTTCCCTTTGCAAGGTAAGGTTCCCCCATTGGCAATCATGACTTCAAATTTGGAACAAGGATGGACAAAACATTCATCCTATTTGGAGATCTGAGGGTCAATGAAGTTATGAGTGCTACCAGAATCAATGAGTATTGTAAGAGGGATACTCTTGAAGTAACCCTTGACTTGCATTGTTTGTGCGGTGGTGACTCTGGAAAAAAGCATGGAGATATATCTCTGGGTGGTCGTCCTGAGAAGGAGGGTCAACATGCGGCTTCTGAATGTCAACCTGATCATCTATTGTATCCGGAGCTTCTTCACCAATTTCAGTTGCAGGCGGCGGATCAGCATCCAAGAGATAGAGCTTTTGCTCAACACACCTATGTCCCCGAGTGAATTTCTCATCACAATTATAACAAATCCCTTTTTCTCTACATTCCCACATCTCTGCTTTAGATAAATGCTTGATAGTAGTTGCTCTAGGAGCTGATGTGATGGAGGTCGTCGGGAAACCATATTTATGAATGGAACAAAAGTGGAACCCCGAAAACTCATTGTGATTTTGATGTTTCTTGTGCATCAAATATAATTAATAGGATACATACACAATATATTAAAAGAATGACCGTTGAAAAAGCATGGAGTTGTAGGAAGGCACATATTGGTTATTTTAAAGTCTTTGGTTTCATTTCTTGAGCACATTCCCCATGAAAAGAGAAAAAAAATTAGAACCAAAAATTCATTATTAGTACTTGTTTGTGGGTTATAAGGAAGAATCAAAGGCTTATAGATTTTATGATTTGGTAATTAAACATGGTTTTGTGAGCATAGATGTAGATTTTGATGAGCTTTATCAACTCATAGCTTCACCTCATCACTTTCCAAGCAACAAATTCTTCCTCATTTCTAGATATATTGCAAGAAAATGGCACTATTATTAATGGTAATGAGATACAAACTAGTGTTACAGATTTGATAAGGAAGCAAAATTATAATTCAAATGATAAATTGAATTATCTACATGAGTACATGGATACCAAGCTAATGACAATGATGATATTTTTTCCACATGAATAATGAAGAGTATTAGTGAAACTTATGCATAATAACATAAGAGATATGGAAGTGCACTTCTATAAAATATATTACAAACCAAAGAACCAAACTGAGTTGAGGAAGCTAGAGGAAAGAAAGATTGGGGACAAACCATGAAATAAGAATATCATACACTAATGAAGAAAGTGTTAGGATAATTAATACTCCAACCTTGTCCACCTTAGTGTTATTAGTCTTTTCCTAGTACTAGATGATCTCTTTATCCCCCTAGTTGTGTGAATATGTCATCTAGAACCCCTTTTCCACTTGATGCACCCTGCATGCATGATTTTAGGACATCTAGAGTCAGTTCCCTACATTTAAGGAGATAACTCAGTGACCTGGTCCAGTCCACCTGAGTTCCTAACTCTAGTGGGGGGTTTGTGCTCCGATTTCCACTGAATGTGATATAATGCACCCTCTCTAGCATGATTGCATGAGATATTGCATGGATTGGGATTCGAATGCTCTCTGGATATTCAAATTTCCTCTATCGTAACATATATTTTGACTATACTAATTAATGAATTATGACACACATTTGTGTGCACATCTTAGTTTCATTGCATGATTAATTTTACTGCTCAATTCACTACATTTTTCACTGTAATTCATATTTCTTCCTAATTAGTTTGCTGTGATATTTTCTCACGCTCAATTATGTGCTATGTTCAATAATTTCACATGGTATTAGAGCCCAATAGGGCTGGTTTATCTCCAATTTGAGAGTTTTTGGAGGATTTTGAGAAGTATTTAGTGTAGCAGTAATAGCAGTTTCAGTTTGTATTCGCTCCAGTAGTTACACATGTAGAATTCAAATGCTCCTTTGTCTCCAAGAATCCTCACACCCTTCAATTATCTTGATTGGAGAGATCATATGTAGATGGTATTGCGCAACAAGAGTTTGTATATGATCACAATGGGTAAGGAGACCGAACCTCAGGAAATTGTTGAGAAAGAAAAGTACTTGGACATATTAGATGGGGCTTTTGATTTTATGTGTATTCACATCTCCATATATTTTCTCTTCCACCTTGATGGATTGGAGACACCAAGAGAGGTTTCGTTGAACTTTGAAACTCTCTATGGAAAGCAAGATGAGTTGAGAGGCCAAATTTTGGAGAATGAATTAATTTCTCTTCAACCCAGCATCTTCGAAACCATGCAACAGTTCTTTTAAAATTTCAAGTCATTGGTTATGTAGTACAAACAATGTGGAATTGAGAAGAAGGATGAGCAACTGGTGTTATCCATCCTAAGTAAGCTTGGTTATGAATTTTCAATATTTGTTTCTACCTTCTATTTAGGGATATTGTCATTTCCCAATTGGAAAATGCCTTCTTTAGATTCATTCACTGAATCTCTCACCCAAGAACAAGACAAACTGATTCAGATGGGCTCCTTGAAGGCCTCCAAAAATCAATCTCTTATGGTTGGGGAGTAAAAAAGTGTGAATGTTAAAGGGAAGTAGAAAGGTAAAGAAAATAATCAATTTGAATCCAAGCAGAAGGAGAAGTCTAATCCATGAGAAGTAGTCTCTAGCTCCAAGAAGGATAAGCAAAAGAGGTTTGAGAAAACCAAGTGTATATACTGCAAGAAATGAAACCATCCAGAGAGATCTTGCATGAAGAATACCATAAATCAAATGGCCAAACTTCTTGGACATCACAACATTTCCCTCTTAGAAGGCGCAAGGGAGACTGATTCTAGAAGCAAGACATATGATCATGAGAGATGCCATGCACTGAAGGCTGGATTTTCCCAATCATAAGCCTTACTTATAGATTCTAGAGCATCCAACCACATGGTTGACTCCAGAGAGTCATTCTCTTCTCTAGATCTCACTAATGGTCCTAGTATTCACATGGGAGATGATTCTCAAATCTCAGCTGAAGGGAAGGGAACAATACAACTTGAGCATGTAAATTTCAACAATGTTTTTTATGTGTCTTCTCTAGTAGAAAATTTTTTATCTATTTATTAGATGGCACAGACAGGTTCACCAAAGAATTTTTTTTTTGGACGTAACATAGTTGAGGTTGCAGAGATCTCATCTGGAAAACTGATAGCCAAAGGTGTTTCAAACCATGCCTCAAAGGCATATGAGTTCTCTTATTTTTTTCCATATTTGTATCAAATTGCTCTCTTGACTCATTCAAATCAGACTAGAAAACCTTGGCATGAAATATTCAGACATCTTAATTTCAAGTACTTGCAACAGTTGCACAAGGAAGAGATGGTTGAAGGATTTCCCAACATAAAATTCTCTCAAGGAATCTACAAAGGTTGCTTGGTAGGGAAGCATTGAGAGAAAAAATATGATGTTGGGAAGGAAAATAGAGATTCATCGACACTTGATTTGATACACATTGATGTCTTAGGACCGATTCCCACAACTTCTATGAATGGATCTAGATACCTTCTGACCTTCATCGATAATTTCTCTAGGTTACGTTGGATCTACTTTCTTAAGAAGAAGTATGAGGTATTTGAAACTTTCAAAATTTTCAAGGATTTAGTTGAGAACACTACTGGGAAGTAGATAAAAGCACTCAGATTAGATAATGGAGGGGATTACATCAAGAATGATTTGCAGTAGTTTTGTGCTTCTGAGGGAATCCAAATGCAAGACTCTATATCATACACATCACAACAAAATGGTGTAGTTGAGAGGAAGAATAGGTCATTGAAAGAGATGGATACATATTTGCTTGAAGCAAGAGATATTCCACCATATTTGTGCCACATACATTCAGAATAGGGTACCCCACAAATCTATGGATGGGGTCACTCCATTCGAAGCCCTAAAGAGACACAAACGTGATGTCTCTCATCTGATGGTTTTTGGATCCAAGGCATGGGCCATAATCCCCTCTCACAAAAGAAAAGCTCTTGAACCCCAAAGTAGTGAATGCATTCTTCTTGGATATGCAGAAGATGCAAAAGATTACAAGCTAATGGAGATTGCAACCAAAATATGCTTCATTGAAAGAAGTGTCAAGTTCGATGAAGATCCATTGCAATATCTATAGCCAGTTGAAGAACAAGGTATAACTGATTTTCCTACTCCATTTACTCCTAATGATGTTTTTTCAGATGATCCACATTCATATTCCGAAGATGAGGACCAGGATGAATCAAATTTTAATATTGAGTATGAATATCAAGCAGATATAGATCTAGATCCAACACTTACTCCCAATCCAAAGCCTAAATGGGCTCAAAAATTCATTGAGGATACTGGGAACATAGATAGAGATCCATCTGACCATAGAATAACCAAATATCAGTACCAATATGCAAATCTTGCAATATGTCATATAGATCCACTTCTCCATGAGAGGTGCTTCATGACGGTGGGGTCTTATCCATAGTACTTCAGAGAGGCTTTCCATGATCCAAGATGGCATACTACCACAAATGAAGAATATGAGTCATTTTAGAACAATGAGACATGGGATCTTGTCTCTCTTCCCCTAGGGAGAAAGCTAGTTAAATGCAAATGGATCTACAAAACAAAACTTGCTTCTGATGGATCTACAACCAAGTACAAAGCTCGGTTTGTTGAAAAGGGGTACTCACAAGTTCATAGTTTGGACTAAAATGAGACATTCGCTCTTGTAGCAAGAATGGATTCAGTAAGACTTGTTTTGGCCATTGCATCTTCGAATCTATGGGAGGTACATCACATGGATGTAAAGAGTTCCTTCCTGCATGGTGACTGAGAAGAAGAGATCTATATGAAATAGCCTGAGGGGTAAAATGATGATCCATCCTTGGTATGTAGACTTAGGAGATCATTGTATGGGATCAAGCAAGTCCCAAGGGCATGGTATGCCAAGATGGATTCTTTCTTACTGTCACAGAAGTTCGAGAGATGCAAATCTGACTGTAATGTCTACATGTAGAAGAAGGGAGGTTGTCTATTATTGATTGTTTTGTATGTGGATGACTTGCTCATCTCTGGTGGTTCATATAATGGGTTGAAGAACATCAAGTTTGCTTTGAGTAAAGCATTCTCCATGGAAGATCCAGGGCTATAGAAACAGTTTATTGGCCTCGAAGTAACTCAAAATGCTTCAGGGATCATGATAATTTCACAGTCTAGGTATGCATATGACTTGCTCAAAATGTTCCACATGATTGATTACAAAGTTGCAAATTTTCCCTTCCTATCTAGCATCAAATTGGAATAAGATGGTTCTACTCCTTTGGTTGATAGCTCTTTGTACAAACAACTGATTAGTAGCTTTTTGTACTTGACACATTCGAGACCAGATCTATCATATGTTGTTGGTGTTGTGGATAGGTACATACAGGAGCCACATGAGCTGCATTGGAAGGCAACAAAGAGGATCTTTCACTATGTGTAGGGTACGAGAGAGTTGGTATTCATTATTCTGTTGGTGCTTAGTTAGATATGGCTGGTTTTACTGACTCGGACTTGGCTGGAGACAACAATAACATGAAATCTACATTAGGGTATGTGTTCATGTTGGGATGAGTACCAATCTATTGTTCAAGCAAGATGCAAGCATCACTCTCACTCTATTCAACAAAAGCATAATACAGAGGGGCTGTGAATGCAGCTATCTAGGAATTTTGGTTACATGGGATCTTGACAGAGTTTGGAATTCACACAGCTCCTTCAGTAGACCTTTTCTGTGATAATCAAAGTGCCATAAGGATCTCCAGTGATTCAGTTCAGAAGTAAAGGACCAAACATATTTAGGTTCACATGCACTACATCATAGAACTAGTGCACACTAGGACCATATCACTACAATATTGTCCTATAGAGGATATCATTGCAGATGTTTTCACAAAGTTTTTCACTCAGAAGAGATTTTCCTATCGCAGATCTCTACTTGGTGTGCAAGCTATCTGAGTTCCTTGTTGTTCATTTTTGAGGGGGGGTTTTGCTCCCATGAGGTTTTCCCCATTTCCTTAGTTTCATGAATATTTATTTTTTACCATTTTGATTGTATGGGTGACCGTTGGTCTCAGTAACCATGGCCCATGATTGTCTAAGTTTGGATTAAGGGGCGCTGTTAGGATAATTAATACTCCAACCTTGTCCACCTTCGTGTTATTAGTATTTTCCTAGTATTGAATGATGTCATTGTCCCCCTAGTGGTGTGCATATGTTATCTAGAACCCATTTGCCACTTGATGTGCTTTGCATGCATGATTTTAGGACATCAGTACCCTACATTTTAGGAGCTAACTCAGTGATCTGGTTCAGTCCACATGAGCTCCTAACTCTAGTGGGGAGTTTGTGCTTCGGTTTCCTCTAATTGTGATCTAATGATCCCTCTCTAGCCTGATTGCATGAGCTCTTGCATGGAAAACTCACTAATGCGCCTTGCATGGTCAATTAACTTACAATAGCTTCGGTTCATTGAAATTTTACTCCATTTCATGTGAACCTAAATATTTTTGGTCCTTTGCTTGCATTTCATTGAGTCTCAGTTGAGTTTGGTTGGTAGCCTCAGAGCAGTGCAGTGGTGATATTTCCTAGACTAGAGTGACTCGGATTCAAATTCTCTCTAGGTATTCGAATTTCCTCTATTGTAACATATATTTTTACTATACTTATTAATGAACTATGGCAAACATTTCTATGCACATCTGAGTTTCAGTGCATGATTAATTTTACTGCTCAATTCACTGCAATTTTCATTGGAATTCATCTTTCTTCTTAATTCTTTCACTATGAGATTTTCTTAGGCTCAATGATCTGTTGTGTTCAAGAATTCATAGAAAGAAACATTGGGTATTGTACCCCATATTAAAGGTATAAATTTTATTGATTGCAAATGTATTTTTCTTAATTTAGATGGAGTCATAGAGAAATTCAAAGTGACATTAGTAGATAAAGGATTTGATGAGTAACAAGGCATTGACTATCATATGAAACATGTTCACCCTCATAAAAATGAGTACTATTAGAATCATTATTTCTGTAGCTTCAAGTCTCGGTTTTCATATTCATAAAATGGATGTTAAGAATGAATTCTTAACTTAAAAAATTCATGAAGAGATATACATGGACTAGCCACTAGATTTTGTGGATAAACATTCTTAGTTTGTTTGCAAGTTGAAAAATCACATTATGGGCTTAAATAAGCATCAAGGGAATGGAATGAAATGTATTTTCAACAACCTGATTTAGAAAATGCAAATCAGATCCAAATATCTATGTAAAGAAAGTTCAACATGAGTTCATTCTTATTTCTTTTTATGTAGATAATTTTCTCATCAGTGGTCCAAATATTGAGTTGACCAAAACTTTGAAAGAAAATACTCAAAGTGATTTAGGTGACTTGATTTACTTTTTTGGTTTGCAAGTAAACTGCATGTTGAATTGTTTCTTTCACAATCAAAATAAGCATTAGATATTTAAAAATAATAATAAATGCTTGTTTGGATTTTACTCCATTTCAACATGTAGTCAAGCTTATTATGGAATGTCCTTCCAAGAAAGTGGATGCTACAATACATACGAAACTTGTTGGGAGTGTTTACTTAATACACAGTAGGCTAGACATTTTCTTTGTAATCAATCTTATATCCATATTTATGCAAGATCCTAAAGAAAGTAACTGGTTTGATACTAAAAGATTTTTTCCCTACATCCATAGTATAATTCACTATGACATCCATTATGCCTATAAATCCCACATTTATTTAGTACTATACATTGATTCAAATTGGGCTAGTGATGTCAATGACATGAAATCTATAAGTGGCTATGTTTTCTTAGGGTGGATGGAAGACTTAATACATGTCCAACATTAAAAAACAATGAAAAACATAGCATGAAATCTATAAGTCGCTATGTTTCTTTTAGGGTGGATGGAAGACTTATTACATGTCCAACATTAAAAAACAATGAAAACATAGTTATACTCTTGTGAGGAAGAGTACAAAGAATCAAAGGAAGCAAAAAATGATTCAATGCTGATTCTAAATGTATTATTCGAGCTTCATATTTCTCAAAATTCTACAACTGCTATATTTTGTGACAATCAAAATACCATAAAAATTGCAAGCTGCATAGAATCTACTTTTTCATACTAAAATCAAACATGTTGAAATTGATATTCATTAATACATGCTAGATCCTTGTCCAAGCTCAAGTTGTTAAATTACAATATTGATATAGTGATGAACAAATTGCTGATATTTTTACCAAAGATATGACTAAAGCCAATTTTTTAAACCTAAAAAATTTGCTTGGCATGATAGAGATAGACATTACCTAGGGAATACATACATAATGTCCTACTCCCTTTCTTTTTTATTGTAAGTGTTTTTATAAATTTCCTCTATTCATTCTTAATGGGGGATGTTAGACAATATATGAGCTAACTATTTCAATTTTTTAAATGAGATTTCTCTATACAAGATTATTAGCTTCTTTGTCTTTAAAGTCCTTTAGAAGATAGTAAATTAATTGAGTAAATTGATAAGAAACAACAATAAATTAGTATATATGTTGCAATATCATATTAGGGAGTTAGAATTATATTTAGCAATCATATCTCTACATATATTTTGGATTGTATTCTTCTTCTTGTTAAATAAAATCAATCTTTTGTAATATTAGTGTCTTTCTTTTTAATTTTTTATTATTATTGCTGCAACATTCTTAAATTCTCTATAACTCTTTTTGAATTATTTCATTATATCTTATATTTTTTCTATCTCCTTATCCTTATATGGATATTTTCAACTACTTTGTGTGGCCTTAAAGACCATATTCAATGTCATTAACATTAATTATACAAGTAGCAACCAATCACAACTTCTTTACACTAATACTAGCAACCAATCACAAATTCTTTACACTAATACTAGGGCTCTTCTACATCAATGTGAAGACCTTTTAATTGAATTTGTTTCTAACCTAATACTCTCATCACCTTTTCTCTCATATAATTCTTATTCACCCTCAACTCATCTCTCTTTCTCATTACTAGATACTTACTTTCATCACCTTCTCTTCCATATTAAGTGTTACTCCTATGTATTATTAAGTTTTTTTATTAAAAACTTCCAATCCACCTTTAAAACCAATGAAATTGTTATTCACTCTTAACTCCTCTCTCTCTCCTATTAAGTTCTCTTATTAACAACTTCCTTCCACCTTTAAACTAAATTGTAAATTTACTTACATAAAATGCATCTTCATCATGCTAATTTCTTTCCAAATGGATGAATCAAAACCCTTCATTCATTCTCCTTTCCCAATGGATGAATCAAAACTCTTCATTCATTTTCCTTTGCCAAGGCCAGCCTAGCCCAACTCATATTGTTAAAGTGCAAAATTCAACAACATATTTTTCTACATATTTTCTCTTCTACTTTGATCCCTTTAAACCTTCCATTCATATTTAAAAAATAATGTGAAGTCATACACTTACCTCGCAATTTAGCAACCAACTTGTTTCAAATGTTGTCATTTCACTTCCTCTTCTCCATGTATGGAAACGCAGATGTCCTCACCGTATAGCTTCTTCCCTGTTGGGGCCGTCTTCCGGCTATCATATCACTTACCACAGAATAGCAGCCTGGCTGATCTCAAAATGCACAACATACTAGTGACTCAAAGAAAAACTTAATAACAGACCTTTCATCATTTTTTGTCACTGTCGTACGATCTTAGTCCTCAAGTCATTAGTAATGGTCTGCACCTAT
This sequence comes from Larix kaempferi, assembly GCA_027924585.1. Taxonomy (NCBI): domain Eukaryota; kingdom Viridiplantae; phylum Streptophyta; class Pinopsida; order Pinales; family Pinaceae; genus Larix; species Larix kaempferi. The sequence goes on from BSBM01000428.1 coordinate 10,847,615, forward strand.
CTTCAATATTCTCCTAACTGGTGGCCCACAACCATCTATGATACTCTCCCTACTGTCCTCTCATTCACTATCTAGGGCGTTCCTACCATTTAAACTCAATTCTCTCCGTAATGAGAACAACTATTTTGGTGTTAAATTTAGATGATCTTTTCCTTGCAGGAGAAGAAAAGCAGATTGCCAAATGCAAAGAGAGACTCTGCTGAATTTGAAATGAAATATCTAGGAATGATGCACTATTGCCTAGGATTAGAAGTTTGGTTTAAGTAACCAAACTAGATTTTTCTATCTCAAGGAAAATATGCAGTAGACATATTGAAAAGGTTTGGTATGATGAATTGCATGAGTGTGTCAACTCTTATGGTTGCAAATTTAAGGAAGTTACATGACTCAAGATCAGGAGAGAATCCCACCATGCACATGAAACTTGTTGGATCTTTAATGTATCTAAATGCAGTGAGCGCATTAAGCCAATTTATTGTTGAGCCAAGAGAACGACATTGGGTAGCAGGTAAGCATATTCTGAGATATCTTAGAGGTACCATAGCCTATGGGATAAATTTCAGGTCGAGTGGTGATGTGATGCTGCATGGTTATGCAGATTCAGATTGGGTGAGAAGTCCAATAGACAGAAAGAGTACCTCTGGTTACTGCTTCAGTTTGGGATCAACCATGATCTCATGGTCCAGTCAGAATCAAGAATCTATTGCTCAAAGCACAGCCGAGGCTGAATATATTGTTGCAAGTAATGCAAGCAGAGAATCAATATGGCTCAAAAAACTCATTCCTGGGTTGTTTAATGAAAAGCTTGAAACTACGATTATCCACTTTGATAATAAAAGCTACATGAAGCTCACAGAAAATTCAGTATTTCATGACAGATCAAAGCATATTGATCTAAAGTACCATTATATCAGAGATATGGTACAACGGTAGTAGATGATCAAGTAGCTGATATCGTGACAAAACAACTACAGTTGGTGAAGTTTGCTCACTTTAGAGGAAAAATTGGAGTTGCGGAGAATGCCTCCATCTCTGAGAAAGAGAATGATCTAAAAGGAATCCTTCACAGTCTGAGGTCATACCTGACCACCCAAAGGGAGACTTGGAGATTAATTAGTTCTATGACTCACGGAAAAAGTCAAAGTGAATATAAAAAGCTTTGTGAGCCAAGACAAAAGTCAGAATAAAAGTGATAAGGTCTTTAAAAATCTTGTGAGATTATGACAATAGTCAAGGAAAAAGGACAAGCCTTGTGAGTCATGTCAAAATTCAAGAGAGGCAGCCTTGTGAGCATTTAGCAAAAGTCAAGGTATCTAGCAAACGTTAGGAAGAACTTACAATTCATATAAAGCTAGAAACAAACAATCTTTCTTGTATAAGATAATATCATTAATAATTTAATAACTTCCTTGCTAAGAGGGAGTGTTAAATTTATAGCTTTTATAGATCATCACTTCTGTTACTAGATGTCATCTCGAGGAGCTGGTGTGTGCTCTGTCAAAAAGACCTTTTTTGTGCCAAGTGGCATGTGTCCCTAAGGGGGTTGCTTAGCCAAGTGACAGGAGTCATGTAGAGGGGGTTGCTTCACATGCTAAGTGACATGTGTCATGTAGAGGGGGATGCTTCACATGCCAAGTGTCAAGTGTCATGTATAGGGGGCTACTTCACATGCCAAGTGACAAGTGTTATACTTTTAGGGGAATGCTTGCGGCAACACACCCAAACTATAAATAAGAGCCACCCCTCCCCATTATTTCACTCAATTTTTTCTTATCCTCTTGAAGTAGGTGTGAGGTCATTCTTTGTATCCCCTTGAAGCAGGTGTGTGAGGTTTGTCTTTCCATTGAAGAGTAATATGTGCAGCAGCTGTGAGGTATGTCTGTCCATTGCAGAGCAAAATGTGCAGCAGCAAGCAGAGCATAATACTTGCAGCATACAGAGGAGTTGTGAGCAGAGTTCAAGGTTGTAATACAATTTTGGTGTAAGTTGTTACTTCTGCTATTAAATTTTATCTTAGCACAGTCAAAGTGAAGTTTATGATGATGATGTAATCTGAACCTTATATCTTATATAAGAAAGGTTGTTTGGCTGGGGTTTTTCTCCCTTCTAAGGGTTTTCTCCATCATAAAAATAATGTGTTTTATGTGGAATGAATTTGTGCATCTTATTTTTGACATGTATTGTTGCTTGAATTAAAAAATTGACACTTTCATCGCCTTCTCTTTCATATTATGTGTTCTCTGTATTATTAATTTTTCTTATTAAAATCTTCCTTTCCACCTTTAAAACCAATGAAATCGTTATTCACCCTTAACTCCTATCTCTTCATATTAAGTTTTCTTATATCTTTTTTTCCACCTTAAAAACTAAATTATAAATAGACTTATATAAAATGCATCTTCATCATGCTGATTTCTTTCCAAATGAATGAATCAAAACCCTTCATTCTTTCTCCTTTCCAAATGGATGAATCAAAACCCTTCATTTATTTTCCTTTGTCAAGGCCAGTCCAGCCCAACCCCTATTGTTGAAGTACAAAATTCAACAACATGTTTTCCTACATATTTTCTCTTCTACTTTGATCCCTTTAAACCTTCCATTCATATTTTAAAATAAATGTGAAGTCATACACTTACCTGGCAATTTAGCAACCAACTTGTTTCAAATGTTGTCATTTCACTTCCTCTTCTCCATGTATGGAAACGCAGATGATGTCCTCACCATAGCTTCTTCCATGTTGGGGCCGTCTTCCGGCTATCATATCACTTACCATTCTCTTCTACTTTGATCCCTTTAAACCTTCCATTCATATTTAAAAAAAATGTAAAGTCATACATTTACATGGCAATTTAGCAACCAACTTGTTTCAAATGTTGTCATTTCACTTCCTCTTCTCCATGTATGGAAACGCAGATGATGTCCTCACCATAGCTTCTTCCATGTTGGGGCCGTCTTCCGGCTATCATATCACTTACCACAGAATAGCAGCCTGACTGATCTCAAAATGCACAACATACTAGTGAATCAAAGAAAAACTTAATAACAGACCTTTCATAATTTTTTGTCACTGTCGTACGATCTCAGTCCTCACAGTCATTAGTAATGGTTTGCACCTATCTTCAATATTCTCCTAACTGGTTGCCCACAGCCATCTATAATACTTTCCCTACTGTCCTCTCATTCACGATCTAGGGCGTTCCTACCATTTAAACTGAATTCTCTCCCCAATAAGAACAACTATTTGAATTCCTCATTGCATTCTAGGACGCAGACTTCAGATCTTTCTATGATCTGCTAAATTTCGCCTCCCTCCTCCTGCTGAAGCTAAACCGTCTTTTATATAGTCAGGCAAGGTCGTGAACTCTACTGTTTTCGGGGATCATAGTTGCAACGGTCGTGAACTCTACTGTTTTCGGGGATCAATTTTCAAGGTGCTCCTTTCTCATTTTATCTTCTTACCGTTTGAATAGACTAATAAATACAGTAAGTAAATACCTAATAGAACAATACAAAAATGTCTATCTAATTCTTACCGTTTGAATAGACTAATAAATAGTAAGTAAATACCTAACAGAACAATACAAAAATGTCGATCTAATTTTTGCCGTTTGAATAGACTAATAAATACAGTAAGTAAATACCTAACAGAACAATACAAAAATATCGATCTATTAGCTTAGAGTAAGTATTGCCATCGGTAATACCTAAGGGTATTTTTTTGGGAAGATAAGTATTCCGAATGCTGCAACTATTGGATCTCAAATTGCTTAAAATTTAATGAAGATAAGTACTCCTAATGCTGCGACTATTGGATCTCAAATTGCTTAAAATTCAATGGTTAATAAAACCCTTTATTTATACGACAAACCATTTTTTAATACATCCATACATGCTGAGAAATAAAAACATTACCTACCGTTATTAAATTGTTATTACCTTGGCTAAGCGATCGTGCACTGCAGGTCGTTCGGATTGGATTGGATGGGATGCAGCAGAATCCGCCTTTTCCTGCGAGGCAGATGCTAACAGAGCGTTGGAATTACTCCGGATCCTCGTCTCTCCCCGCGCTTAATATGATGGATAAAATATTTTCATACAATAAGGACTATGCTATATATAGCAAGGCTCTTATCAAACCCTAGGAATGAACGCGTACTTTATATAACAAGCCCTAGAAATGAACGGGTTCATAGGAGGATAATTTCCTCGCTCGATATTTTCGTTGGATGGTAATCTCACGAATATGATATGATGAAGAACTTTGGCTTTTAAAAATAGGGAAAATAATTTAAGGCAATCTTCTTAATTAAAAATGGTAAAGGCTTGATATGGGTATTATTAAGGGCGGACAATATTAAATTTGAATTAGTGGATTTTTAAAGGGTTTTGACCCATCTCAAAAGTGTAAAAATTCTCTTTCAAAAGATTTAAAAATTTAAATTTTACTATACTAATTAAGTAGAAGGAAATAGTAGATATAAATCTTTTAAAAGAAGGGTAAATTTTTAAATAACATGCTAATATCTATTTGTTGGATACACCACCATAGATCCAAATCCTAGGCTCTATCAAGCATCGAGAGGGATCAAATCTCTCAAGGTGCAAACCTCTCCTCGAAAAGCTCCTTGAGTGCAATACCTGAGAAGAGGTTTGCACCTCGAGAGATTTGATCCCTCTCGCCGCTTGATAGAGCTTAGGATTTGCATCTAGGCTGGTTCCAGTCGTGGGTGGTGACACAAAACTAGAGTTTGATCAGCATTGTAAGGAACGGGTTAAGTTGAAAACATAAATAGAATTATGAGGATTATCATAATGTAAGTAATAAGTATGAGTAAATTATTAAACTCGAAAATAGAGACAATAATTTTGTAATGATTAAAGAAATGAAAATATGGTTCACATCATGATCATTCTCAATCTATCTTCTTCATCTTTTCTTATCTTCACACTTGGTAGTTTTGACATCTTCTCATATCGATCATATGAGAATGGAGGTTGAAATCGTAGACCTGCCAAATCTTTAACTCGAGATATTGCTGTAAATGTCATACCCTGCCTCTCTTGCTTTCCAATATTAATAGTAGCTTTCTCCAATGTCAATCCTTGTGACTTATGGATTGTTAAACCCTAAGCGAGTTTCAATGGAAGTTGTTTTTTATTACCTCTTTTGATAGACGTAATAGGAACAAATAGAGGAAACGATTCATCCCATGGTACCTCCACATAATTATCAAATTTTATTAAAACATACATGGTTGGTTCTGGAGGCGAATTTCCGGGGTTATATACAATTTGTTGTATAACTCCAAGAGCACCATTGATGAGTCCTGCATCAGTCCAGAGGTTTGATGTGAGCATTACCCTTGCTCCTATGGCTATAAGTAATTCAAGTTCCAACCCTTCTTCATCTCCTTCCATAGAATAGTTGCTTCTTACAGATGTAGCAATATTGGTCACAATGGGATAGTTTAGGCTTCTTATTAAACGCTTGTTATGATAGTTTACATCATCATTTGTCGCAAACAAATCTATCGCCTTATATGAGGAATTTTTCATTGTAGCATGTAAGGAAGTATCTGTACGAGTCATTAGTAATTTCCAATCCTCTATTGTTTGAATTGCATATCTAATATTCATTAACCAATTACAAAAATATATTTGTTCATTGCTTTGTCCATTCTGTTGAAACACAGTATTGAGGGTCACAACTATTGTGAATGTGTTCCACAATTATTTTGCAATACCTTCCACTACATATACAGGCTTATCCATGACAGGTGGAAATTGTCCCAAATCACCGACCAATATAATTGATCTTCCACCAAAAGGTATATTAGCATTTTTTGGGAAGGCTTGGCGAAGTCTTGAATCTATTCTGATTAATAGATTTTTTCCAATAAAACTCATTCCGTCGATCAAAATATATTAACATTCCTCAAATATTCTTGTAAGTTAATTAAACTCAGTCCTCATAAATGATCAATTTCTTTGATCGGTATATGAAGTGCATAATGAATTGTTCTTGCAGATATGTTGAAAGATGCCACCCTTGTAGGAGCTAGAAGAAGTAATGGACTTTTCCCTTGATGTGAGAGATTTTCAAGTGCATTTTTAATGACTCCAATCAAATATGACTTTTTGGTACCTGCAGTTCCTTGGATTATCATGTGTAGTGGATCAACACCCGTTCTATAATGTTCAAGGATAACATCGTATGCTATTCTTTGCTTTTTTCCTAAACTATCAATTGAGTAAGACTTTGCATGTTGATTAGTAGAAATCTTTTTCAATTTTCGCATATCATAGATGAAATGAATTGCACGACTAGAGGTATATTCATCTACAAAAGGAGTGTTCGAGTCATTCATACGATAAAGATCCCTAGTTCCAAGCATCTCAAACTCATTATAATTTATAAATTGATTTTTATATAATCCACATATGATCTCCCATTCATGTTGTCTGGAATCTCTTTGTGGATTTGGATGTTCTTCTTCTTCGTCAGATTCAACTCGAGCATCTATAGGTACAGGTTTGCGATCAACATGCCAAGGTATATATTGCAAATTTTGCCAATTCTGTACTATTTCATCCTATGTGTGGCCTATATCTTTTCGAAAGTCACGAAATGTCTTGTACAAAACCAACTCAGACCAACAGAATTCAACAAACTTCTCATCTTTCGATCAGGAATAGAGTTAAATCTAGGAAACACACGTACAATAGATGCATTACTTCGTGGTAACCATTTTCCCCTCTGTCGACTGTAATATCCTTGGGAAGATTCGACCAAGATATTAACTCTAACTTCATATTTTTTTAATAAAGTTCACTGGTTAAATTTTTTAATAATTCTTTTAAACCAAGTAGGAGGTTAGTGATGGGGATGGAGACTGAATCTGAGTATGGTGGGATGAACTTTCAGTTCTGGAATTTTTATGTGGAAATGTGCACCAGCAAATAATAACATCAGAGGGAGAGTCCTAAGCACAAAGCACTGGGGCCATTTATGTTTTGGACATCAGCTACCGCTGAAGCCTACCGCAAAGCTTCCTGGGCACACCAGCATATGCTTACTAGACTGGGTGGGTACAAAACTGAGTTATGATAGTAGAATAGGTTCAATGGACACAATGAGCAACATTCAAAAGGATTTGGGAAGAGTAGGAGTGGTTTGGAAGTTTTAGGTCCTGCCGGGATGACAGAGCTAGTCAAAATGCAATCTTTACAAATAGGGGTTAAATCCTCCCAAATTATTTAAGTAGGGACTGATATATCTAATATGATGTGTTATTGACCTCCTACAACTTACATAAAGTAAATCTGACATTTAGAACAAATTTGGCAATCATTCTTGCAAAACTAGTCAATTAACAATGCTCAATGAGCTAGTCTTCCAATCTGAGTTAATAAATGACTTGATTTAATTAAATGTTCTGTTCTGAAATATGTTGATGTATATCTAACTTTGAAATGTATTTCACCTATGTATTTCATTTATGTATATTGTACTCCTATAGAGATGTGTTATTCCTCTATAAGGAAGTGTCGTCATTTGTATTGACAAGTGTCGCAACTGTCGTAACTTGCTGATGGGCTATTAGACCACCATGTGTGGGTTTGGACCTGATTAAGTTAACAATGGGTTATTATTCTAAGCTAGACAAGTCGGCCCCATAAGTTTATTGCGCAGTCAGGACAAGTATAAATAGAGATCAGGAGATCTCTATTTTGATCATCTCATTATCTCACTCTACATCACTTGAAAAGTGACACACATGTGAGGAGGAGGATTAGATGCTAGGAGGAGTCTATCTCTATGTACTTGGGTTTTACTTTGGTTGTATCATTTCTCTATCTATCTCTGAGGAAGTTGTGGGGTTTTTCACCTTAGGGTTTTCCCCACGGAAACTCTGTGTGCCTATTGTCTCTTATGTTTGCATCTTGTGATGATTGATATGCATTGATATACTATACATGTTATTCTCTCAGTAAAGATCCTAGATTATTTTGAATTAATGCTAAAAAAATAACATGGTTATAGAGCTAACCTGAGAAGAAGACACTATGCAGTTGCGGAAGCTAGGGCTTCTTGTTTTTGGGGTTCTCTCCACAAATTTTGGAAAATAAATATGATAGATTGACTATCCTCAGCAAGGTGAATCTTTCTGTCCAATTAGAATTCAATTCTAAGCACTTTCAGTTTTGTCCCTAAAAATTAGGGTCTCCACAAAAATAGGAATTTCTGAAATATGAAGACATAGTTGAAAGCTCCTTGAAAACATCGAAGTTTAGAGATTTGGATCGATATTTTTGGCTGGGTAAAACTCTAGGAAACTCAAACCCTAATTCAGGGTCCTCCCAGTAAATCTAGGAAGACTAAAAGGAATTTATGAAGGGTGAAACTTTGCAGAACGCAAATTCTGAATACACCAGGATGATCATCTCATCAAGGCACATCTTTCTATCCTTTCATAAAGTTGAAATTCACATTTTGAATTTTTAGGGTTTCTCTGTCAAACCCTAATTGAGCTCCAGATCCGGATTTCTGCAAATCAAGTGGTAAGACCTAAATCTTTTCTATTTCCATTTGAAGTACTCTTTAAAATGTCTCACCACACCAAGCTTGAGGACAAGCTTGAAGGGGCTGATAACTTCCGAGCATGGAAGTATATGATTGGATTAATCCTGGAAGAAAATTAATTGGATACTTACATAAGTGAAGGGGTCCTTGTCCCAGAGGGAGAAGAGGCTAAGGCCTTACATAAGAAGAACTTGGTCAAGGCAAAGAGGATCATTGCTGATTCTATCAAAGACCATATCATACCACATGTGTCATCTCTAAAGACACCCAAGGAGATGTTTGATTCCTTGACCAAGCTATTTGAAGGGAAGAACATAAATCGGAAGATGACTCTACATACTCAATTGAAAGGGGTCAAGCTGTTGAATGGAGAGACCATTCAATCTTATTTCTCCAAAGTCTCTCAGATCAAGGAACAACTCGAAGCTGTGGATGAAGTAGTGGACAATGGTGAAGTTGTTATGACCACTCTGAATGGCCTACCTAGGTCATGGGATTCCTTTATTCAAGGAATTTGTGCAAGAAAGAAATTGATCTCCTTCAGTAGACTGTGGGAGGAGTGTTCACAAGAAGAGGCTAGGCTTGTAGCCCGAGAAGAAAAAATGGGAAATGAAGACCAAGATCTTGCAGCTCACACCAAAAGAAGCAAGCCTAAGAGAGAGCCATCTCATAACAAAATATCTTCACACCATCATTACCATAAAGATAAGAAAGATCTCATGTGCTTCACATGCAATGAGAAGGGACACTTTGCTGAAGATTGTCCCAAGAAGAAGAAAGACAACAACTACAACTTCAACAACAACAAGAAGAACAATAAAAGAAGATATCATGCTCATGCTGCTAAGGATGATGAACCTCCCAAGAAGAAGGCTAGAGCAGAAAGTGATGAGGATGACTCATCAAGTGAAGATGAATATGTTCTAATCTCTGCTCTCATAGGTACTATCTCTCATGGTTGTGATGATTGGATTATTTACAGTGGGGCTTCAACGCACATGACTGGGTTCAAAGAATCCTTTTCTAATCTATCTGAACATGAGTAACCCCATAAGGTGAAACTTGGGGATGACTACCAATATCCTATCAAAGGAAGTGATGAAGCCTCCTTCAACCTAGACTCTGGAAAGTCCTTGAAGATGAAAGATGTATTATTTGTACCTAGGCTCAAGAAGAACCTACTCTCCATATCTGCATTGGATGCAAAAGGCATGAGAGTTGCATTTGTAGATGGCCAAGTAATCATGTGGTCAAAAGGTAATACCATAGATGATGCAGTTGTGATTGGAGAGCAAGAGGGAGGATTGTACAAATTGAAGGGACAACCTGAACATGCCATGGTACATGAATCCATGGAGCCAAGTGAACTTTGGCATAGAAGACTTGCACATGTGCACTACAGAGCACTACCAATTGCAAGTATAGCCGTAGAAGGTCTTCCTAAAATCAAGACAAAGCATGAAGGTGTTTGCAAAGGATGTGAAAAAGGAAAGAACATAAAGAAGGCATTTCCAAGCAGTGAAAGCAAAGCAAAAGGAATCTTGGAAATCATCAACTCTGATGTATGCGGTCCGATGTCATCCAGTTCTCTGAGTGGGTATGTTTACTATGTCTCTTTCATTGATGATTTCTCTAGAAAAACTTGGATTTACTTCTTGAAGAACAAAGATGAAGTATTTGATAAGTTCAAGGAATTCAAAGCATTGATGTAAAATCAAACTGATAAAAAGATCAATACATTCAGATCCGACAATGGCGAAGAATTCACTTCGGGTGATTTCAAGAAACTATGCAATGATTCAAGTATTAAGAGGGAGTTGACTGCTCCCTACAATCCACAACAGAATGGAGTTGCAGAAAGAAAAAATAGAACAATCATGGAAGTAGCATGGGCAATGCTGCATGACCAGGATCTGCCTATGCATATATGGGAAGAAGCAGCTAGGACAGTTGTATATGTGCAAAACAAAACACCCCACAAGATATTGGACAACAAGACACCAGAAGAGGTCTTCTCTGGTAAGAAACCTGAAGTCAGCCATCTTAGAATATTTGGTTGTCCAGTATACACTCATGTCCCAAAGGAAAAGGGGACTAAGCTAGATCCTTCAGGAAAGAAGGGTATCTTTGTGGGTTACAGTGAAAGCTCGAAGGCTTACAGAATATACTTTCTGGGGTTCAAGAAGATTGATGTCAGCAGGGATGTAACATTTGATGAAAATTCAGCATTCATCAAATCATGGAAGACACCTGTTGAAGATCATGAAGAACCAAAGGAAACCAGATTTCAAGACACTACTATGACTAAAGTAATTCCAGATGTTGATTGTGAAATTGAAGATCCGCAAGAACCTGTAGATCCACCTCATGAGAAGGACTCTCACAAGAGGAAACCTGCATGGTCTAGAGAGCTCATTCAAGATGTAGAAAGGTATGGCATTCCAGAAGAACACAGAGCAAAGAAGAGAACTAGATCACATACCAGCTATGTGCTTTACTCTGTGATATTATGAACAAAGAACCTTCCAGTTATGAAGAGGCAGTGGAAAAGAAAGAATGGAAGGATGCCATGGTCGAGGAATATCAGTCAATCATGAAGAATGATGTTTGGGATGTGGTCCCAATACCTGAAGGGAAGTCTGTTGTGACTTCCAAATGGATCTACAAGATTAAGCATGCTGCAAATGGCAGCATAGAGAAATACAAAGCGAGATTTGTAGCTCGTAGCTTCTCACAGAAAGAAGGAATCGACTATGAAGAAACTTTTGCTCCTGTAGCCAGATACACTTCCATTAGATCAGTACTTGCTCTGGCTGCATTGATGAAATGGAAGATACACCAGATGGAGGTCAAGATTGCTTTCTTGAATGGTGTAGTTGAGGAGGAAGTGTATGTGGAGCAGCCACTTGGTTTTGAGACACATGACAAGAATTCATATGTGTGCAGGTTGAAGAAAGCCTTATATGGCTTGAAGCAAGCTCCTAGGACTTTGTATGGTAGGATGGATAGTTTCCTATCTAGTTTAGGCTTTACCAAGAGTAAAGCGGATTCCAACCTTTACTACAAGGTTGAGGAAGGAAATCCTATGATACTACTCTTGTATGTGGATGACTTGTTTGTTACAGGTAATGATAGTTTGATTGTTGATACCAAGAGGAAGCTTGCTGCCGAGTTCAAGATGAAGGACTTGGGGATGATGCACTATTTTCTAGGAATGGAGGTGTGGCAGAGTGCATATGGGATCTTCCTTGGACAAGGGAAGTATGCAGTAGATATCTTGAAGAGGTTCGGGATGATGGACTACAAGGCCATAGCTACACCTATGGCATCGAACCTGAAGCTTCTATGTGATGCTTCATCTAATCCAATTGATGTCACTGTGTATCGTCAGATGATTGGGTCCTTGATGTACCTGACGAACACGAGAATAGATATCTGCTTTGCGGTGAACAAATTGAGACGGTTCCTGAAAGATCCCATAGGTGTTCACCTGGTTGTTGTAAAGCATATTTTGATGTACCTGAAGGGTACAATTGACTATGGGCTCAAGTATGATGCGAATCAAAAGTTTAACCTGCAGGGCTATGTTGATTCAGATTGGGCAGGTAGTGCTGCAGATAGGAAGAGCACTTCTGGGTGCTACTTCAGTATGGGATCAGGTGTGATCTCTTGGTTTAGCAGGAAGTAGTCCTGCGTAGCATTGAGTACAGCTGAAGTAGAGTATGTTGTAGCTTGTTCGACTAGTTGTGAGGCAGCATGGCTGAGGAAGCTACTATCTGAGTTATTTGATCTACTGTTGGAGGCTACTGGTATCTTCTGTGATAACCAGAGTTGTGTGAAGATTTCTGAGAACCCGATGTTCCACGATAGGTTGAAAGACATTGAGATCAAATATCACTATATCAGGGATATGGTGCAGAGAGGAGCAGTGAAGCTCCCGTATGTTGCGACGGATGAGCAGATTGTAGATGTACTGACGAAACCACTAGCCAGACTGAAGTTCGATTACTTCAGAGAGAGGATTGGTGTTCTTCAGATTGATGACGCTTCGAGGAAGAAGTGATGGACACATTTGTTGAAGCCATTCCAAGCATGGTGAGAGGAGGATCCTTCCATGGCTATGGATGTAAGCGCTGGATGATGAGCATCAGGACAATTCTCTAGTTACTGCTAATATATGCATCATGTTGGATGCTGGATATGATTAGTTGGATCATTTATATGTATGTATGCATCATGTTGGATGCTGGATATGATTAGTTGGATCATTTATATGTATGTATGCATCATGTTGGATGCTGAATATGATTAGTTGGATCATGTGTATGTATCCGTAGATGTATCAGGTGGATACATTGTGTGATCAGGTAGATCATGTATGTTGATATATCAGGTATGATCAGGTGGATCATGTATTTGTATATGTATCAGGTGGATACATTGTATGATCAGGTAGATCATGTATGATGATATGTATCAGGCAGATACTGTGTATGCATCAGGTGGATGCATTGTATGATCAGGATGATCATGGATGATGAGATTCAGGATGTTGCTCCAGATGACATGCGTTAGGACGATGCAGTGATGATGATCAGGATGATCATGTGTACATCAGGATGATGTATGGTGAGTATCAGTTTGATGCTCTGTGGCCATGGACAGGTTGTGCAAATAAGCATATAATAGCGCCTTGGGAGGTTTGCATATTCTCTTGCTAGGTTTTGCTGCTGGCATATAATAGCTCCCTGGGAGATCTGGAAAATTCTCTTTCGAGGTTTTGCTTTGGGAGGACATATAATAGCACCCTAGGAGGTTTGCAGATTCTCTTGCTCGGTTTTTCTGTTGGCATATAATAGCTCCCTAGGAGATCTGGCGAATGCTCTTTCGAGGTTTTGTCCTATGGCATATAATAGCACCCTAGGAGATCCAATAGGTTGGGATGTGTTCCTGTAATAAGTCTTGGGATGCTCTTTCAAGGTTTTTCCATGACCACATGTAATATCGCCCTAGGAGATCCGATAGGTTGGGATGTGTTCCTGTAATAAGTCCTGGGATGCTCTTGCGAGCTTTTGTGGTGACCACATATAATAGTGCCCTGGGAGATCCGATAGGTTGAGCTGTGTGCTCGTAATCAGTCCTAGGATTCTCTTTCGAGGTTTTGTGGTGGGGTCACATGTAATAGCTTCCTGGGAGATCCGATAGGTTGGGCTGTGTGCCCATAATCAGTCCTGGGATGCTCTTGCGAGGTTTTATGACACATGTAATAAGTCCTGAGGATTCCACAGTATGGCCAGTGATGATGAAGACCTGCAAGTGGTGGGCCTACATCAAGTATGAAAAAGGACTAGCTCTGTATAACTTCCTATGACGAGTAGATTCAGAGATTGATTGAGATAGCAGTAGTAGTGATGATGACGATGATTCGAGGACGATGATTCACTGATGATGATCCATAGAATAAGACTTGTGCTAGCAGATCTGTGTCGAGAAATACCTTCCTAGTTAAGAGGGAGTGTTGATGTATATGTAACTTCGGAATGTATTTCACCTATGTATTTCATTTATGTATATTGTACTCCTATAGAGATGTGTTATTCCTCTATAAGGAAGTGTCATCATTTGCATTGACAAGTGTTGCAAGTGTCATAACTTTCCGATAGGTTATTAGACCACCATGTGTGGGGTCGACCCTGATTAAGCTAACCATGGATTATTATGCTAAGCTAGACAAGTTGGCCCCATAAGTTTATTGGGCAGTTAGGAAAAGTATAAATAGAGATCGGGAGATCTCTATTTTGATCATCTCATTATCTCACTCTACATCACGCGAAAAGTGGTGCACATGTGAGGAGGAGGATCAGCTGCTAGGAGAAGACTATCTCTGTGTACTTGGGTTGTACTTTGGTTGTATCATTGCTCTATCTATCTCTGAGGACGTTGTGCGGTTTTTCACCTTAGGGTTTTCCCCACAGAAACTCTGTGTGTCTTTTGTCTCTTATGTTTGCATCTTGTGATGATTGGTATGCTTGCTATGATTGATATGCATTGATATACTGTACATGTTATTCTCTCAGTAAAGATCCTAGATTATTTTGAATTAATGCTAAAAAATTAACAAAATATTAATACGCTCTGATATAATGTAATTAACAGTAGCAAGTCAAATTATTACTCACTGAACCAAGTTTGTACTCTTTAATTAGCTCCTCATCAGTACAATGTCTTGTAGACTAGAAAACCCCCTCTTAGGGCCATATAATGACTGGAAGAAGAAATGTATTGGCTAAATCTCTGTTCTAAAAGTGTACTCTGGTCTTCAACAGGTCTGAAAAAGTGTATGGAATTTTACTGGTCTTCCTGAGCTTCAATGGGCACATTCACTTAACTGGAACTACACACGTGCACTCATTAACACATGAAATCTTGGCTCTAGTGAAAATGGTTGTATCTTGGTCATCTGAACACCTTTTTCGATAAGAAAAAAAGTGTTTCCTACTAGAAACCGCCCTATGAACGCAATGGAACAGGTCTCAAAGCCTAAAAATTACCAAAATTACTGAACCCAAAACCTGCATTTCGGCCCTTCAATGTTGTCTCCTCCGAATGTACCCTGTACGATGATGAATCCTTGTAATCTTGGATTCTTCTTAGTATTGGATTATATGGACCTGCATATCAGATCTCCATGGCTGAAAATCCTGAGAGAATATTAGAGAAGAGAAGTAGAATAGAAGAATGGGGCACATCACCCATTAATTAGCTCGGGCACATCACCAAACCTTGAGAAGCTAAAATGCTTCACTCATAAACTCACAATGACAATAGTTGTGAAATGGAGTTGTTTGGCTTCTTTTATAAACTTCATGATGACCTATTGAGCAAGTTGAAGAGCTTGGTGACCTGTGAGAATAGGTCACCCATGAGTAGACATACTTTCCTTTGTTTTTCCTTACAAGCTTTTCTCCTTTAGAAAATGCACCCCCCTTTGTCTCCATATGTTTCCTGCTTTGTAAAAGTTGCTTGATTTGTAAACTGGACTCCTTTTTGGAAACTGTGCCCTCCTTTTGCTTTTTCTAGTTATTTCCATTTTCTTGCTTTTAGAAACTCTTACACCTTTCCTTCTTTTGTTCTTTTCCTAAATCCACAAATTGATTTAGCCATATTTCTAGTCCATTCAACAACCACTTGGCACATTTATTAGCAATAATCATTTAAATAAAATAGTACAACTCAGAAATAATTTAACTTAGCAATTAATTAATTATCCAGTAATTAATTAATTATTATGGTGCAATGCCTCCAAAATATCTCCATTAATTTAATGATAACTCCATTACTTTCTTAGATCCTTAGCTTTGGCATTAATATCTTTCGGGCGCCCACCTCATCCATTTAATACCCAAATACAACCTTAGGCATCTTCCATAAGATATTTTCCATACTTGCTCATCAATTAAATAATTATTGCCTAGGTGACTTAGGGCAAAATTACCCCATGGACCATAGCAAAAATATAGGGATATGACAGTCCTCCCTTCCCAAGATTACTTGTCCTCAAGCAATGTTAGGATTCCACCAAGCTTCTGCTGCACCACTCTGATTTTATTTGTCCCCATCCACTTAACAATCTGAAAATTAAACTTGGGGCCTTCATAAATATCTAAATAAAATATAAGATGACTATGAAGAATAAATTGCACTGTAAACTCTAACTGCAATAAATCATGAACAAAAATCTTAACCCTGTTAAGATAACTGAGTAGAATTTCTAGATCCCACTGCTTCCTTTGCAAGGACCCAAACTTTTATGCCACCTCTAGGAAGTTGTCACTCCAAGGAATTCCTGGATCCCATTGTCCCTGATGAATACCATCCATCATCATTGTTACTTGTGACCACTTGTCACTCTAGAGTATGCTAAGATCCAACCACCCTGCTGGAAGTGTGCTACTCCCAATGCAATACTGATTAGCTATGAGACTTCCCCACCAAACATAGATATTCTTGAGAGAATGAAAATCAGAGTGCATCTCTTGTGCATGTGTATTGGAGACATCTAATGGCTTCAAAATTCAAGAGAATGTCAGTTACAACAAAAAATTTATTGCAGAAACAAGAGAACCTTTTACCTTCCAAGGTATTCATTGCAATGATGCCTCTACCCATCCAACCAATGGATGGATAAACACTTTTATTGTTGAATCATATGGAATGTAATCAGCCATATGTATTTCCTCCTCATGCAAAGAGATCTCGTGATCTCTATGGAACTCCACAGGTGCTCCCCTCTTTGTCCAATGGCTCAACTCTCTGCCATTGATCCAAGGGTGCAAAACTCCATCAATTGACCCACACATTGAAGGTAAGTGTAGATCGGATGCCTCCTGGTGAAAAGTGGATGCACACATATGCATGGGCTGCCTCAACTGCTGTGGGTTAAGGAACATGTCATAGTTATCCCTTTTAAATCCTCCTGCTCATCATGTGACACCAAGAGGAAGAATTTTTTTACCCAATTTTCATTCCCAAAAATTGTGTTTGAATTTGAAGTGGGGAATCAAGAATGGTGAGCCATGCTTCTGAACATTTCATCCATTGAAGTTGTGGATGTATCCTCTCCATTGATGGCTGATCCATCTATGGTTTACTCATCTGGCTCTTCCTTGGAAGAGTGTATTTCTTTAATGAACCTCTCAAGTTCATTCTGGAAAAGGTCATGCGCTTGTTTTTAATCAACTCTATCTGCACATTCCTCAAGCACATACCAAACAGACTGTTCCTCATGATCCATCAAATCATGAGGTTCCTCCCTTGGAACATGAAATAATTCAGCCATGTTATTGTGACTTTGTGAAAGATGGGAGGTAAAAATGATTATGGCAGCTTCTCATTAAGTTGCTCAATCTGATTCTCAGATTCTTGACAAGCACCATGAGTACCAATCAGAGAATCCTGGGTGGTTTCCAACATATGAGTGAGCTTGATGATCTCCTCATCATTCCTTATTGAAACATTATATTACACATTCACAAGCTCCAGCAAGTGATTTCTATCAGAAAACAACTGAGAGAAATTTCCTTTTAGGCTTCCTACTGCTTCCCACATGTGCACAAAATTTTCAACAGAGGGTTTCTCCTCCATTGATGGAGTTCTCCAATAGTAGTGAGAGATAAATGCATTAAGTTCATGGAGGTTTTTGAGTGCCTCCTTGATTTTTTCCTCACTCATTTTCAATGGTCCAATCAGGGCAAGAAGTTCTAGCTGGTGAACCTCCTCTTCTGCTTCTTGCAATTTAGCCTTCTCCGAATTCTGAATTCTGACACTAGAAGGATCTTCTAATCCATAATTCTCACTGGAAGTGGCTGCCATATTGGGCTGCAACAAAGGCATGCAAAAATAAGAATTGCAGCCATAACTTTGTGACCAAATTTCCTCCTCATGTGGTGTTTTTATGGCAGCGTTCTTCTTTCCCAAATTCGTTGGTTCACACCCAGCTGATTTGGGCTTGTCTTCCACCTCAACCTGAAGTTCCAATGATGATTTTAGATCTGATTAATGTTCTTCTTTTGGATCTGATCCAAAATATATCTCACCACCCTTAACCAAATCACCCTCCTTTGCAGTGATCTTGAAATCACCAACAATGAAATCTAAATGTCTTGAAGTGGAATCTCTTTCCAAATTGTCCATAACTTTGTCACTTTTTGCTTGGTATTTGGGTGCCTCTTCTTCTTTGTCATCCTCTTCTAATTGGTTCATTTCTTCTTCAACTTCATGGCTGCCACAATTATGCTAAATTATTCCTCCTTCATGCTCTTCTGAAGTTTGATCCCCCACTATGGATCCTTCTTCCATTCTGTCAACAATCTCATGATTGGTGTTTGTGTCTTGCTTCTTCTTGGTTGTCTTAGGATGAAGATTCTTGGAGGATCTTCTTGAAGAGGATCCAAAAATTCTTGTGAAGTCACATGAATCCAATAAATCTTCCATGTATTTTATTAACTCTTCCATAGAGGGTTTCCCTTTGACGGTGGAACATGCAACTTTTTCCCGAAAATGGCTACAAGAATAACCATAGTCTCTTCTTCCAATCATGATCTCATGGGAGATGCTTGTGGAAGGTACTTCTTGAGAATTATCATCCGCATACTATCTGCAGTATTCTTCATACTGCTCATCATAATTATCATACTCTTCATAAAACTAATCTTCCTCCTCATACAACTCAAATTCTGAATCTTCCATGACATGGAATTGATTCCACAACTACAATTTGAAAATAGTGCTGAGCTACTTTTCCACTGAGATTTACTTTCCACAGGCTGAGCCAAGGAAAGTGCTCTGATACCACTGTAATATCCTTGGGAAGATTCAACCAAGATATTAACTCTAACTTCAGATTTTTTTAATAAAGTTCACTGGTTAAATTTTTTAATACTTCTTTTAAACCAAGCAGGAGGTCAGTGATGGGGATGGAGACTGAATCTGAGTATGGTGGGATGAACTTTCAGTTCTGCAATTTTTATGGGGAAATGTGCAGCAAAAAAATATAACATTAGAGGGAGAGTCCTAAGCACAAAGCACTGGGGCCATTTATGTTTCGGACATCAGCTACCACTGAAGCCTACCGCAAAGCTTCTTGGGCGCACCAGCATATGCTTACTAGATTAGGTGGATACAAAATTGAGTTATGATAGTAGAATAGGATCAATGGACACAATGAGAAGCATTCAAAAGGATTTGGGAAGATTAGGAGTGGTTTGGAAGTTTTAGGCCCTGCTGGGATGACAGAGCTAGTCAAAATGAAATATTTACAAATAGGGGCTAAATCCTCCCAAATTCTATAAGTATGGATTGATATAGCTAATAGGATGTGTTATTGACCTCTTGCAACTTATAGAAAGTAAATATGACATTTAGAACAAATTTGGCAGACATTCTTGCAAAACTAGTCAATTAACAATGCTCAATGAGCTAGTCTTCCAATCTGAGTTAATAAACGACTTGATTTAATTAAATGATCTGTTATGAAATATTAATATGCTCTGATATAATGTAATTAACAGCAGCAAGTCAAATTATTACTCACTGAACCAATTTTTTACTGTTTAATTAGCTCCTCACCAGTACAATGTCTTGTAGACTAGAAAACCGCCTCTTAGGGCCATAGAATGACTGGAAGAAGAAATGTATTGGCTAAATCTCTATTCTAAAAGTGTACTCTAGTATTCAACAGGTATGAAATAGTGTATGGAGTTTACTGGGATTCCTGAGCTTCAATGGGCACATTCACTTAACTGGAACTACACACGTGCGCTCATTAACACATGAAATCTTGGCTTCAGTGAAAATGGTTGTATCTCGGTCATCCAAACACATTTTTCGATGAGAAAAAAAGTGTTTCCTACTGGAAACAACCCTCTGAACAAAATGGAACAGGTCTCAAAGCACAAAAATGATCAGCAGTGCTGAACCCAAAACCTCCATTTCGGCCCTTCAATGTTGTCTCCTCTGAATGTACCCTGTATGATGATAAATCCTTGTAAGCTTGGATTCTTCTTAGTATTGGATTATATGGACTTGCATATCAGATCTCCATGGCTGCAAATCCTAAGAGAATATTAGAGAAGAGAAGTAGAATAGAAGAATGGGGCACATCACCCATTAATTAGGTTGGGCTCATCACCAAACCTTGAGAAGCTAAAATGCTTCACTCATACACTCACAATGACAAAAGTTGTGGAATGGAGTTGGTTGGTTTCTTTTATAAACTTCATGATGACCTGCTGAGCAAGTTGAAGAGCTTGGTGACCTATGAGAATAGGTCACCCATGAGTAGACATACTTTCCTTTATTTTTCCTTACAAGCTTTTCTCCTTTAGAAACTGCACCCCCCTTTGTCTCCATATGTTTCCTGCTTTGTAAAAGTTGCTTGATTTGTAAATTGGACTCCTTTTTGGAAACCATGCCCTCCTTTATCTTTTTCTGGGTATTTCCATTTTCTTGCTTTTAGAAACTCTTACACTTTTCCTTCTTTTGTTCTTTTCCTAAATCCACAAATTGATTTAGCCATATTTCTAGTCCATTCAACAACCACTTGGCACATTTATTAGCAATAATGATTTAAATAAAATAGTACTACTTAGAAATAATTTAACTTAGCAATTAATTAATTATCCAGTAATTAATTAATTATTATGGTGCAATGCCTCCAAAAATATCTCCGTTAATTTAATGATAACTCCATTACTTTGTTAGATCCTTAGCTTGGGCATTAATATCTTCTGAGAGCCCACCTCATCCATTTAATACCCAAATACAACCTTAGGCATCTTCCATAAGATATTTTCCATACTTGCTCATCAATTAAATAATTATTGCCTAGGTGACTTAGGCCAAAATTACCCCATGGACCATAGCAAAAATCTAGGGATATGACATCGACGTTTGTCATATGACCAATATTTTGCAACATATATCAATGTAAGTTGCTCCATATTCTCAGGTCATTTAGTAAATGCATCAATCAGAGAATTATCATTGTCGGCATTATATGTATCAACTTGTACTTGTTTGAAAACCTTCATACCAACATTTAGAACCACAAAATGACGACTAAATTCTGAAAGAGGAAGATCTATAAGAAAATGGCATGTATCCTGTGCACCAATGTCCCTATCAACAATGGATTCACACAACAAACTTATATATGTGCGTGCTGCTGGTTTGTTCAGATTCTGGATAGAAGAGACCCACATCAACATATTGTGGCATGTTTCAAATCCCTTTTCTCATTTAGCAGTGTATTTTGATATGTAATTAATAACCACGCGTTTGGGAAGTACAGGTTGCCAATCTATATTAGCCCTCCACATCATCAGTGTTTCATGATTGTGTGTATTCACTCTATCATCATTTCGTTTAGGTTCATACTTTTTTTCTCTTTGTTCATCAATGTAAAGTTTTGACTGGTCACATAGATCCCATGGTGCCTAGTACCAACATACCATTTTTCCTCCTTCTTTCGAAGACAACTTCTCTCATTGCAGGTAATATGACGCTCAACACAGTTAAGAAGCTCTTTATAATCAATCATTGGATCCGATTGAAATATTTGTTCTGTACCTTTTATAGAAGGATGATCATCTACATTATATCCATTTTGAATCTTTCATTGATGTCCCTCACGTGGATTTATTGCATGCACACATCTGTCGAAATAATTTTTTGCAGATATAACTTCTCTAGGATCATCCCATTTCAGGGTGTCCATGTTGGGATCATTTTTTAACCAAAGAAACCCATGGACATGAGGAGATCCACGACGTTTCCATTCATAGCTACTCTAATAATCTATAGCCTGATGAAAATGTTCGAAAACCTCTTCTCGAAACATTGTATGTCTCAAGTGCATATAATGTGCCACGATGTGAGGATTATCAATTACATTTTGACGTCACCATTTTCTCGCTTCGCATGGATCTGTAGGACTTGAGCCTGGCATTAATTTATGCAAATTAGGACACTGCATATCCACTACACTTAGTGTGAAGAATATTGTCAGACAACCTATCTGTTGAATCAAGCAGATAACTCTTGACGACACTTGCTCCAATATGCATGTGTACCTCTTAATACTGTTCCAAATCTCATTAATCTTTCTCCCAATCTTGAATCTGAAAGATTTTGTAAATGTTGTCGTAACTCTTCCATTGTTGTGGGTAGTTCACTAATATTTTTTTGACAAAAACTGTTGAGGAAGCTTGAGCATGATGTCTCATTATGATATTTAGTAAAAAATATTTGAAGCGAGGGTGCCTCTGAAATCTGTTATCACAATATCTGAGAATATTTTTTTCGTACTCATGTAGATGGACATTTCGCATTCGTGGTTGTATCCAATCAACCTTTCCTTTAGAGAACAATGCTAGAAATGCCATATCAAATAATCCAACAATGTTATACTCATTAATCGGAGATGAGCCAATGCCAAGCCAGTTAAGCACATCAATTGATTCATCATTTGTGTTATTTTCATCGGGATTAGGATTATTTTCCCATGCTCTAATCATTTCTATCTCTGCACTTGGAATCCTTGATGCAAAAGAAGTTGTTTGTAAACCATCTAACATGTCATCAACTCCTAGTATCCCTTCCAACGCTGCAAATTCTGTGTCGTCGATAATATCCGGAAGAGTAACATAATTAAGCATATGTGAGATATATGTTTCATTTTCAGGTAACTCTTCTAATTCGTCATAATCAACTCGAACATCTCGATAATATGGATCATTCTGAATCTTATATAATAATGCATCCATAACTCTTTGTTTTCTAACAGTGAAATCATAAATGGATCCTTGTCGTCCTTTTTTTCGCACAACGACCATTAAGTTCAAGTTGTTAATATGTCATGGCAATGTCTTAGCAACATTTTTAATCTCTTGCGGAAAACCAATGGCATTTCCTCGATATTTGTATTGTCCACCTATTGAATGCATCACCTACAAAATTGGACTTGCACGTGCTATCAACATCTCTTCAACTTGTGTGAGATCTTCAAGGACATGCGGTTGAGTTCCTGGATCCATGTGGTTCTTAGCTGAGAATCTGTGATTAGATCTCTCTCTCAGACATCGCATGCACATTGGACCTGTAATTGTATTATGTACTTGTATTCCAACATATGGCTCCTAGCAGACATGACGCATTTGCACTTCTTCTAATTGATCAATTTGTTCATGAAATTTGCGATGTCTAGTATACATTTCTTCAGATGGTACCGATATATTATTGTCAATTTCAATCTCCTTATCTCAGACCATATTAGTAATTGGAACTGCTTGAAATTGGACCATGTCATCAACACGTCGATCTCTGACTGTTACACATTGAGCATCTACCACAGTTGGTTCTACTGGTTTATTGGTTGAATATTGTCTTTGTTCTTCCAATTGCCTCAACTTTCTCTCTCGATATGCTCTTTGTCGATCAACGTTTCATTTTCTTTGGTCTTATCGTTCTTGTGTTGTCAATTCGTCTAACTTTCTTTTTCAATATTATTTTTGTCAATCTGCGTTTTGTTTTTTTCATTCTTCTCGTTCTTCTGCTGTCATTTCGTCCAACATTTTATTAAGATATTGTTTTTGTTGTTCTGCCTTTCATTTCAAGTATTCTTCTCATTCTTTTCATGTCATTTCTTCAGATGGTACCTTTATATTATCGTCAATTTCAATCACCTTATCTCGTTCTACATTTTGATTTATTTGTTGTTCTACAAATTGATTTCTTTGTTCTTCCAATTGCTTTAACTTTCTCTCTCGATATGCTATTTGTTGATCAACGTTTTGTTTTCTTTGTTCTTCTCGTTCTTGTGTTGTCAATTTGTCTAACTTTCTTTTTCGATATTATTTTTGTCGATTTGCGTTTCGTTTTCTTCGTTCTTCTGCGAGGAGGAAAGGAGGGGATGGCTACGAAGGAGGAGGCGAGGAGGGGAGGTGAGGAGGGGAGATCGCGGAGCTGTAGGATGGGAGGCAAGGAGGGGAGGGCTGTGTAGGAGGAGGGGATGGCTATGCAGGAGGAAGAGGGGAGGAGGGATGCACAGGAGGAGGGGAGGAGGGGAGGGATGCGCAGGAGGGGAGGGTTGCGCAAGAGGAGGGGATGAGGTCGTGAAGCTGGAGTTGCGTGAGAGTGGAGCTAGATTTTCACCTCAGGAGGTCTGCGATGGAGCTAAATTTAAAAAAATTAGATTACTTGTTCGCTGATCAGCTTCCGTATTCGTTGGTTCCCTACCGCACATTCTTGACCAAATTAACTTTTTCTATAATTTTTTATGTTGTTTTGGTGTATTATATTGCCATGGATCTTCAAACGTGTATTTAAAACGAAAATACACATCTTTTTATTAATTTTATTAATGGACGACATAATATTTATTACTTTTATTATTACAAACGTTATTACTTTTTATTATTACAAATGTTATTACTTTTTATTATTACAAATGTTATTACTTTTTATTATTACAAACGTTACATTATTATTACAAACATTACAACATCTCCATGACAATCGACAATATTACAAATGTTACAAATGTTACAAGATCTCCCTCATACTCGACAAATGTTACTCCACAAACGTTACAAGATCTCCCTCATACTGGGCTGTAGAGCGCCTCTTGGCACAATTAGTTAAGTATTTGTACATTAATTGGATACACATTAAGGATTCTATTATTAAAAACTTGATTAGTTTATTTCATATTATTAAACTCTCTTAATGAAAAATTTGAGAGTTGTTTTAAAAATTTTATTGGTGTGAAACTTTGGTTGGTGAAAAATTTAAGTTTTGTTTGATTTGATGTAGTTTAAATATTTAGTTGCTATGTGATTTTTGAAAGAAGAATTATGACTTGTACATAGATGCAACAAAAATATTATCAAAATACATAATAATGAACAATATCACAAGGTTGGACGGGGTCCAAGTTGGGATTTTGCACAAGTACTAAAGAGTGCACATTGCGAATGGGGACAAGCTACATGCAGTTTTTGAGAAATTGCGCATGTCGTGCGATGGTAATGGCCAAGGCATGGTTGCGCAGTAGGTTGGTGCGCAAAACCACGCATGAGCTATTTTTGGTACGCAATACAGGTAAAGTTTAGACAAGGACACGACCTATTTTGGGTAAGGAATAGGTGAAAGGAAAAGGAAAGTGACCTGTTCGAGTGAGTGGTGGCAAGTAGCTGAGAAGCTAGGCCACCACACCGATGGAGATAGGTAGGAAGAAGGAGTGGAAAGGGACAGGCCATGATGCAGTTACAACCGTTTGGTGACTGTGGCTTTCAGATGAGCGTGTGAGCCACGAGTGGCCCAACAGGACGGTCTGGAGCAGGCGGAGCAAGCTGTCAATTGCGACAGCTAGGGTGGTAGTTAGCCACACCAGTTTTGGAAACCTTAGGGTTTCAGCCTATTGATTGTAAAGACACGACCCATGGACGTGATCTATAAATAAGGGCATTTTGTATGGGAAAGGGTTAATCTATCATAGAGCTAGTCATTGTTGAGCATTATTAGCACCTTTTGAGTTTTGAAGCTATTGTAAAGGATCTGCAGCTAAGTGTGCAGAGACCTATCTGAGAGAAAAGAGATTCTGCAGCTGAGTGCACAGGCTAAGAACGGTTGTACCCTTCCCAAAAAGATCAATATTAACAACCGTTCTTGTGTACGTAGCCTCCATCCGGGGGGTGAACCATGTTAAATTCTGTGTTGTGTGATTCTTTGTGTTTGCAATAGTTCTTTGCTTAGCATGGATGTTTAAATACCGCAGTTATCTATTATGTGATTGCTTTTATATGTATTCACCGTAGAATGATAGGAATAATATGTCAAGTAATACATGTGTGGATGAATGTTATGTATTCAGCACTTCTGAGCATTTGAATGTATGAATTTGTGGATAGTCGCATAATTGAACATTGAATTGAAGTGCAGCGTGGAGCACGTAGTTTTGTATGTTTTATTCATTTGCATGAACCATAACGTTAATACTCTAAGTGTTTCGAATGGATAAGGAATGTTAATCTAAGTGTTGAATGGGTAAAGCTTGTTAAGTAAGGTTGTGAGGAATCAAACAAGTCCTGTAGTAGATGCGCGGTCTAGTCGATGCGCTGACCCATTGTAAGTACCTCGAGATAAGATGTCAATAGCTTATTGTCATGCTGCTGGAAGCACCCATTACTGCGCAGTTCATGGTTTCATAGGTGGGGCAAGCGCCTCCACTTACTGAAGTATCTAACGCAAAGTAGAGACTTCACGCAGTTGTCTGTCCATAACAGTCCGCATAGTGTTGCACCACTCATTAGTTCTTTTACCTTTGCATCACCAGGTTGTGGAAACTTGATTCTGCAACCACCCCCTCAGCTTCGCCTTGTGTGAGACCTCAAGCTGCGCGTAGTCTGTTGCCGAAAGGGCCGATGAATAGGGGTTTTGTTTGTTCCTTGAACCGCGAAGTACCTGGGTCTACATTGGAAACCTCTAACTTAGTTATATATGCCAACACACATGGTTTAAACATTGTTTTAAAACCCATGGGGAGGTCTTACAATAAGACAACATTTCACTTCATCAGACTGTGATAATCTACAGTAGGATCTAGCAACTGTAACAAACCTCACAATCAAGCTCACTCATGAATTGTAGAGAAGAAGAGAAGAGTGTAGTCAATAATCACTCATGAACACAGAAAATGGAGAATAGCAGTATAATCATACATAAGCTATGAGCCGGCATTGGGAAAACTGAATACAATACAATAATTGTCAATATAATTCGAATAAGCTAGAGGTCATTCAAATTCATCCTCCATGTCTAGCTTGGATAACATTGGAGACATCATCCAATCAGCAGTATCAGTCATAAATGGTCAATAGTCAGTCAAATGAGTCTAATTGAGTCTAACAGAACCATCTAGGCATAAATTAGGGGATGGAGACTCCAAGGAGGGTGCATGAGGCTATCAAAAAGTCAAGTCGCACTCCAAAACTAGCTAACTGGGAGCTACAGGAAGTTAGGATGAGCAATCAGTGGAAGAACCGCTCAATCAATGTTCTAACTGACTGTCAGACTCCTAGTAGGTGAGATAAGGTGCTCTAACAGAATGATAAATCCTGGTAGGTGAGAAAATGTGCACATGTCATGTAGGTGAGTCAAACAAGCTGCATCGGGTAGGTAGGAGGGATATTGGGAGCTGAAGACATGCTCTAGGGAACTGAAATTAGGCTCTAGGTGTTGGGGACACCACCAAAATGATGACTGGATGCATGTAATTGCATGCAAATGCATGCATGATGACTGGATGCATGCAAATATGAAAAATGAGGGAGAGAATCTTCCAACACCCCCATGCAAGCTATACTATGAGGTAATAATTGAAAACTAAAAAATAGGGCCCTGGTGACTGAGACCAAAGGTCACCCCATACAATAATCTAAATAATAAATGAAGAAAGAGGGAAAACCCAGTGGAAAGAAAGCCCTCCCTAAAAATAGATTGAAGGATGATAATGTAGCATGTCATCACTCACTCCAAGAAGGGACCAGAGGTAAGTGAATCTCTTCACTGTAAATGACTTAGTGAATATGTCTGCAATCTGCTCTTCTGTAGGATAGTAGAGTAGTGTAATGGTACTGTCATGCACCAATCCTCGAATGTAGTGCATGTGAATCTCTATGTGTTTGGTTCTCTATCTCAGAACTGGATCTGTGGAGATCCTGATGGCACTTTGATTGTCATTGTCACAATCGATGACAGGTGGAGTACTAAATCGAATCCCAAACTCTGATAAGATTCCCCGTAGCCAAATGCACTGTGTGGTTACATTTACTACACCTATGTACTCGGACTTTGCTGAAGAAAGAGCTAAAGTAGACTTCAACCAACATATAGGTCCAGATCTAATCTTGAAGACAAAACCAGATGTAGAATTTTGATCTGAGCTATCTCCAGCCCAATTAGAGTCAGTATATCCAACTAGGTTCAAAGGACACCGAATTGAATAGTGAAGACCATGAGTCTTGGTACCTTGCACATAGTGCAAGATCCTCTTTTATGCCTTCCAGTGAAGCTCATGAGGCTCCTGCATGTATCTAGAGACAACACTAACTACATAGGATAGATGAGGCCGAGTGTGTGTAAGAAACAATAGGCTACCAATCAAATGGCGATACAAAGTATTGTTTACCAAGGGTGTAGAAGATCTATCCTCAAGGTTGATCCCTGAAAGAAAGGGGAATGCAACTAGTTTGCATTCTCTCATATGGAATCTATTAAGCAAATCGGAAGCATACCACAATTGAGCAACTTTGATTCCTGAATCACTCTGAGTGACTTCAAGACTAAGAAATTGCTTGAGCAATACCAAATCTGACATGGAGAAGGAGTTGTGCAAAGCAGTTTTTATAGATCTAATACATGAAGAATTGCTCCCAGTCTTCAACAAGTCATCAACATAAAGTACAATGAGAAGTAAGGAGTTACCATCATGTCTCATGTATACATTTGAATTTGATTTGCACTTCTGAAAGTCTTGTGAGAGCAATAAGGAATCCATCTTGGCATACCAAGCTTGGGGAGCTTGCTTAATCCCATACAAGGACTTCCTCAATCTGCAAACAAGTGAAGGATCATCAATATACCCCTCAGGTTGCTTCATGTAGATCTCCTCCTCTATATATCCATGAAGGAAAGCACTCTTGACATCCATATGATGCACTTCCCAATGCTTGGATGCAGCAAGATAAAGAACAAGATGGATGGAATCCATCTTAGCAACATGAGCGAATGTCTCAGAATAGTCAATCCCATGAACTTGGGAAAAAAATCTTGCAACCAATCTAGCCTTGTGCTTGTTGGAGACTCCATCTGAATCCATCTTAGTTCTATAGATACATTTGCATTGAACAAGTTTCCTTCCAGGTGGGAGAGAAACAAGCTCCCAAGTCTCATTTCTTTGAAGAGATTGATACTCTTCTTCCATAGCAGCAACACATATTGGATCTTGGGAGGCTTCAAAGTATGTCTTTGGATCATATCCAATCATAAGAAAGCATCTCTCAACTAGAAATGGATCTGAGGGAGAGAGTGCAGCTCTTGTATCATGAAAATCAAATCTATCTTTGACAATATCAATGGTGGAGATAGGAGTAGTGGTGGCCCATGTAGCAATAGGAGTTGAAACTTTAGGTGCTAGATCTTCAGGTTCTTGTGGATTTGGATCTAGCATTCGCACTTCTTCAAGAGTCCTCTTTTTCTCAATCTTCCTAGGTGGATCTTTTCCTTTCAAGCAACCTTTGCAGGTGCCATGAGCAAACTTGTCATTTGGAAGACCTTCAACCACATTTTGAGCTTACATGTCTTGCAAATGCTTGTAGTTGAGAAGTCCAAATATCTCATGCCACAATCTGCTTTCCTCAATGGCATGAGTATGGAGAGAAGATTGCTTTGAGAGAGGTGTTAGCACTCAGAATGAACCTGAAGGTTGTGGGAAAGGACACTCCGAGGTGACCATAAAACCAAGATTTAGGAAAGAGAGTTAGCTTCTATCTTTCCAGAGAGGGGTCTCTCGATGATTTGTTTAACAAGGCCAGATATATGAATTAAAATTAAGATCATATTGTTGTTTGGTTGAAGCAAGGTGAACATTCATTGGGAAAAGGATTCAAAATACTTAAGGTGGTAAAGTGGTAATGCTTTGCATAAGAATTCTTAACAGAGGTGGGGTAGTTACTCATTTACAGTCAAAAGGCTGTTTTTTCTGGTGCTAGGGAAGAAAATAAGAACAGCCCATTAACACAGAGCATTATAAGATGAATTCTGCATTAAATTTAGTAGAAAAAGGTTTGTGGATGCTTGGGTTCAAAGAAAAAGAGCATAAACATATGAATTCTACCTCAATATACATTTATCCAAACATGAAATGAAAACAATATGGCATAAATAACAAGGAAACATTCACATGAAGAAAAGGAGGTACATACTGTAAAACAAATAACACAAGATTCTCTGCTTCAAAGAATTTGCTCGGATATTCCCATTTTTATTAAAGAAGTATCTCAAATTTACATAGCAAAAGGTCTCACGAGTTCCAACCAATAACCCTTTACCCTCCATTACATATTAATATATATAGGGGGTGATAACCTCAGTGCTCCAGCTCAAAATATTCTAACCTAGCTTTCAAAACAGAAAGTTGTTACAAATATTGATGACACCTATACAAATAGGTCCATCCTCTTTGAGAATTAGTTACAACAGAAACAACAAATGCTAACAAGTAGGTTTAAAAGACTTTACAAGTTTCCTCGAGCATTTACTAGCTAGTAACAAACTCTAGTAAATAAACAAAAATCCTTGGTAACTACTTTCTTGGGCCGCAAATCTTTGTGATCCTCAAATCTTCATGCATGCAATGTCAACTTGGCCTTTCCATACTTATCAATGGTCTTCCACTGGTCTGGAGTTGGCAAGTCTGACATGGCCACCTCCTTCAACAATACTCGCATCTCTGTATGATCCCTGTATGAATAGTTTTGAAGGTGTGCACAAGCCTCTTTGAAAGTGTAATACCCCAATTTTGACCCTTATGGAATATTGGCTTCTAATGTAAATATTGTATAAATGCGTTGTATGTTTCCCTAGCGTGGAGCTCAAGGCCAAGGCCCCGCTAGTGTATGTTCAGATTTTATTTAAAACACGCAAGTATTTGATATTGATACCCATGTGCTATTAAGCCATGGAATATTGTAAATTGATGTAAATGTTAATATTTCAATAAAATACCAAAACTGGCTATGGAAGAAACGAATGAGAAGGGGCCATGTGTATCCACTAGGGAGCGGTGAAGGGGTTGTGGGGATGAACCATAGGTTTCCAAATGTCATTGTGAGAACTCATTTGACTTTCCTTTATGACATTTACTTCTGTTGTAAGAAAGTTGTTGAAGATTTTAGTCCATGGCTTCAATGGAGCATGGGCAGCCCAGAAATTTGTATGGCAGAGTATGGGCTCTATTTTCTTGTACCACAAGTCACTCTACCTCATGGGGATTGCTTCTTCCTCATCCCCTTTCCATTGTGGAAGGGACCAGCATCACTTTCCATCCAAAAACGAATTCCAGCAGTGAGCAAAACCATAAATCGCAACTTTGAAAGAACCCATGTTTTGAAGAGCCAAAAATGCATAGATTTGGTATTGGACAGTAAAATCCAATGGGGAATCCATAGATGAATCCATAGATATGAACCTTGGGGCGAATTTGAGAGGATTAGATACCCCGAAATCCATTGGAAAACCTAGTTTTTATAGCTCAGAAAACTAGTGACGGGATTGAGTTATTTGATGAACAGAATTGTGAGAAATCCAATTGTGAATGACTGAGCAGAGGTTGGATTTGCTTGATAAACCCAATGAAGGCTAGAATCTCAAGGATTAGCAACTGGACCTTTCTATGCCCACCCTGAAGAGCACTGGAGGGAAGGGATGCCTAAGGGACTGTGCAGCAGAGACGGGGACCTTCCTTGTGTTGGGTGTGGTAGGTAATGTGGGTGCCTTGACTATTGAATTCATTTGAGATGCCTGTAGCTCTGTGGTTGAGATTACTGGCTTAGCATTTCCCTCCTTTGTCTTTCATATGCTTGACAAACCCAACTGTGTGTTGGCTTAGCATAGATGTTGAGTGAAACCATGGCTGTGAGTGATCCCAGCTAGTTCCTCCTTAGTGGATACACAACCCAGCTCGGGGGTGATCTCTCAGCTGAAAGAATACAAGCTGGACAGAGATCTATGGTCGGATGGAATGTTGCTCTCACATAGCCAGTTGTTTGGACAGCTTCATCTTCAAGATAAGTGTTATCTGTGTCATAAAATTATATGCATTTTGTGTTATGTAATGTGTTAATTCGGAATGGTAGTTATTCATGTTAATGGAATTGATATGAAGTCTGTGCTAGCCTGGGAATGGAATTGAAATCCCTGGGTGTTGAATCATCATATGCCTGTGTTAGATATGAGGAGGGATACTATTCGAGTGCTTGCTATTATGTTTATTTCCGCTATGTTTATTTCAAGTATGAGCCTGCACACATGAAGTTCTTATTTAGTTCGGAATTTTGAGTCATGTATGGGTCTAAGTTTTCCCATTAAGCCCGCTAAGTTTGGTTAACGTTTCCTTCCTTGCATTGGAATGATGGAAGGGGATGTTATAGAGTGGTATTAGAGTCCAGTTTGTAGCAGTGGGGCTGCTTGGGCCAAATTCTAAGTTACAGGCAAGTAACATAATGGTTTTAATGCAGTATTGGTGAAGATGGGGTGACATTTTTGATTGGAAAAATGATAGGGTTACAGTTCTTAGGTGTGGGGGAGGATCACACCATTGCATAGAGCTCTCCAACAGATTTCCAACGGTACCAGACTCGCCTCATTTGGCCAAGGGACAAGGGAGTTATGAACCCCATAAGTTACAGGAAACGCAGGTGTTTTTCGCAGTTTCGGGCTGTCGGGTTTTGGGTTTTGGGAATGCGAATTTTCAAAATTTGTGTTTGGATTTCCGAAATTCTGAACCCGCAAATTTCGACTTTTGGGCTATCGGGTTTCGGGTTTCGAGTTTCGGGAACGCGAATTTTCAAAATTTGCGTTTGGATTTCCGAAATTCCGAACCCACAAATTTCGGCTTTCGGGCTGTCGGGTTTCGGGTTTCAGGAACGCGAATTTTCAAAATTTGCGCTTGGATTTCCGAAATTCCGAACTCGCAAATTTTGGCTTTCGGGCTGTCGGGTTTCGGGTTTCGGGAATGCGAATTTTCAAAAATTGCGTTTGGATTTCCGAAATTCGGAACCCGCAAATTTCGGCTTTCATGCTGTCGAGTTTCGGGTTTCAGGAACGCGAATTTTCAAAAATTTGCGTTTGGATTTTTGGTCTAAAAATTGGAATTTTGAATAATGTGAAAAGTGGAAAGTAGTCAAACCCATAATTTTATAGAAGACGAATGGTGCATCGGAACAGAGATCCGCGAGTTGCTGAGCGTTCCTTGTTATATAGACCAACTTCGCTCGGTAGAAAATTTTTCGTGATTGCTCATAGCTTGCTTCCACAGGTGGCCGAAATTGGCATTTCAGACCAAAATACAACTGTGTAAAATGTGCAGAATTATTGGTAAAAGTTGTCATTTTTGAAGCGATGTAGTTTCCACACCCGATGTCGGAATGGAGCAAGTGAATAGGCATTGGAAAGCTTATCCAGCAGGGAACAATGGTGCATAGGCAGAATTCGAATGGGGACATCATACATCATAGATAATTAGAGTAGAAAAGTGCCAGTGATGATTTGTCAAATTGTTAACAATATGGGCAATTTCCAGAATTGCATGAATAGGAAAAGAAAT
Source organism: Larix kaempferi (assembly GCA_027924585.1). Lineage (NCBI taxonomy): Eukaryota > Viridiplantae > Streptophyta > Pinopsida > Pinales > Pinaceae > Larix > Larix kaempferi. The sequence goes on from BSBM01000428.1 coordinate 10,881,142, forward strand.
GAATACATAACCGCTATGTGAATTATTCCATGAGTTTGATTGTGTTAAATATTGATTGTTGTATATTTCTATATGCATTCTTATGATGTCTAACAAATATTTTCATAATGCACAATGCTTGCAGCTCATAATATTAATAATTGTAGCAGAGGTAGCATACAGGAACAATGGTGACGATAAATGATGCTCAAGACCCTTATGAGCATGAAGAATATGTCCTAGGAGAAAATGTGCATGAAGAGAATGCTGATACTGAATCCAATAGGAGAAGGGAGTAGGTGACTCCTCAGAATTTGGTTGAAACCATGGTGAGCTTCAATGAAAGATTGATGAAGGCTCAAGAAGAACAACACCAACTCAATGCCACTATCTTGCAAAGTATCACTGATATGCAACAGAGGATAAACCTTGGTTCCAACCAAAGCAATGTGGGTGAAGAAGGAGGAGATGCAGAGAGTTTCTCTAGAGGTCGTTCAAAGAAGAGGACTCCAATCCCAAGGAAGAGTTCGGTGAGCAGAAGGCATAGAACACCTTCCTCTAGATCTTCTTCTAGCAAGTCATGTGACTCCAGAGGTCCTCAAAGAAGTCCAAGGCATGTGCCTAGGAGATTTAACAGACGAAATAAGTCCAAGGGAATCCCATAGGGAGAATTCAGGAAGGCAAGGCCTCCCACCTTTGATGGAGAAGACAAGACTGGCCAAGAGGCAGAGGCATGGCTTCTTGGAATGAAGAAATATTTTAGAATTCAAGACTACTCAGGAAATGAGAAAGCCAGAATTGCCATTTACAATCTAAATGGCAGAGCTTCAATTTGGTGGGACAATCTCTTCCAAGTGAACGAAATCAGTGAGAGGAAGATAAGTTGGGAGAGATTCAAGAAGTACTTCAAGGAGAAATACCTTTCTGTTAGGTATTATGACAGTAAGAGGAAAGAGTTCAATGAACTCAGATTGGGGCAAAAATCTATGGAAGAGCATGTCCACAAGTTTTTGGAATTATTGAGGTATGTTGACTATATCAAAGATGAGAGAGTAAAAATCCAATGCTTTCTTGGGAGTCTACCTCGGAGTTTCAGAGATAGGATTGAATTTGTTAATCCACCAAGTCTTGATGAGTCCATTAGGATGGAAATGCATTGCTATGAGCAGAATAAAGGAAAAACAGAGGTTAACCAAGCATGGAAAGGAAAGCCAAGAGGGAGGTTTGATCAAAAGAAGAGTGGCTTCAAGCCACCATTTAGAGGCCAGCCTAGAACCTTTCCACAAGGGCAACAAGCAAGGAGTGGATTCAAACCAGCAGTAGCAACAAATAAAGCATCAAAGGGACCACTTCAGTGTTGGGGATGTGGAGAAAACCACATGTTGAAGGACTGTCCACATCGGAAGGATAATCCCCGAAGGTTGCACAACTTAAAGGGAGCAGCTATAGTGGAGGACATGGCAAGGGTAGCACCTCGAATTTATGCGGCATTGGAAAATCATCAAGCAAACCATCAATCATCAGTGGTGGAAATTGAAGGTAAGATTGCTAAGCAATCTATTTCTATTTTGATTGATCCGGGATCTACTCATAGTTATGTTTTTCCAAAAGTGGTTGAAGGTTGTTCTCTTAGAAAACTGAAGCATAATAAATCTTGGCTAGTTCAATTAGCCACAGGCACCAAGAGAAAGGTTAGTGAAGTGATGGTGGAGTGCCCCATAGAATTGAATGGACTCCACACACATGTAAATTTAAATGTTCTACCTTTAGGATCTTATGATGCCTTGATTGGCATGGATTGGTTGGAAAAACATAGAGCTAAATTGGACTGTTATGAGAAATCACTTGAGTGCATTGATGAAGAGGGAAGACTAAGATTGGTAAGAGGAATTCCCAAGCAAGTTTCAGTAAGGCAGATTTTAGCCCTACAGTTGAAAAAGTTTCATAAGAAAGGTTGTAAATTGTATGCAGTCCATATGTCAGATTCATTAGAGGACAAGGGTCCAAGGATAGAATATTTCTCATTATTGAAAGAATTCCAAGATGTATTTCCGGATGAAGTGCCGGAACTACCCCCAAAGAGAGATATTGATTTTACCATCGATCTTATTCCAGGGGTAGCACCAAATTCCAAAGCTCCTTATAGAATGAGCACGCCAGAATTGGTAGAATTGAAGATGCAGCTACAAGAATTAATGGAAAAGAGGTATATCAGGCCTAGTGTGTCTCCTTGGGGAGCATCAGTGTTATTTGTTAAGAAGAAGGGTGGGACTCTAAGGCTGTGTATTGATTACAGGCAGCTCAATAAAGTGACAGTCAAGAACAAGTATCCATTGCCAAGAATTGATTGCTTGTTTGATCAAATGAAGGAAGCTAAAGTGTTTTCCAAGATTGACTTAGGTCTGGTTATCATCAAGTAAGGATTAAAGAAGAAGACATTCACAAGACGGCTTTCAGAACTAGATATGGTCATTACAAGTTCATCGTGGTGTCATTTGGTCTTACCAATGCACCTGCTACATTCATGTGTCTCATGAATAGTGTATTCAACAAATATTTGGATAAGTTTGTGATTGTGTTTTTGGATGACATTCTTGTCTATTCAAGGAATGAAGAAGAATACGAGGAACATCTAAGGATGGTGTTACAAGTCCTTAGAGAACATCAGTTGTATTCCAAGTTAAGCAAATGTGAGTTTTACCAAAAGAAGGTGCAATATTTGGGTCATGTCATTTTTGAAGAAGGTATTGCAGTGGATCCAGAAAATATTAATGCCATCATGGATTGGTCTACTCCAAAGAGTGTTTCAGATGTTAGATCTTTTATGGGTCTTGCTGGTTACTACATAAGGTTTATTGAAGGCTTCTCCAGGATAGCTCATCTGATCACTTCATTGCAGAGGAAAAATATCAAGTTTGTATGGTCTGAAAAGTGTGAGAAAAGCTTCCAAGAGTTAAAGGAGCTACTTACCAGCACTCCTGTTTTGAAGATAGTAGATCCAAAGAAGGATTTCGTGGTATGCACAAATGCTTGCATTGAAGGGCTAGGTGGAGTACTCATGCAAGAAGGAGTTGTGATTTTATATGAGTCAAGGAACTTATAAGAGCATGAAAAGAATTATGCCACACATGATTTAGAATTAGCAGCCATAGTGCATGCTCTCAAGATCTGGAGACATTATTTGATGGGAAGAAGATTCGAGCTTAGAACAGACCACATGAGCTTGAAGTACTTGTTTGACCAGCCAAACTTGAATGCCAGGCAAGCTAGGTGGATGGAATTCCTTTGTGAGTTTGATTTTGAAATTAAGAATATAAAAGGGAAGGAGAATAAGGTTGCAGATGTTCTTAGCAGAAAATTTCATGTTGCAGCAGTAAGTATGTGCAAGTCAGATTTGAAGACAAGAGTCATTGAAGCCCAAAACAGTGATGGAACTTGCCTTCAAATTAAAGAGAAGTTGCAGCAGGGTAATGTGGATGAAAATTGTGCGGGATATCGGCTTTGTGAAGACAATATCCTCATCTATAAAGATAGGGTGTACATTCCAAATAATGCAGATCCGAAGAATCTAGTGATGGATGAAATACATCAAATGCCATACTATGGACATCCCGGATATCAGAAGACTATAACAGCAGCAAGAAAGCAATACTTTTGGCATGGTATGAAGAAGGACATAGTTGAGTACATTGCTAGATGTCAAAAGTGCCAGCGGGTCAAGGCAGAGCACCAACATCTAGCAGGATTGTTGCAACCCTTACCCATTTCGGAATGGAAGTGGGAAGTGACCTCTTTGGATTTTATAACAAGTCTTCCCATGACAGTGAAGAAGCATGATTTAATCATGGTTGTGGTCGACAAGCTATCAAAGGTAGCTCACTTTATTCCAGTCAAGTCCACTCACAAGGATAATGAAATTGCAAATATCTTCATAAGAGAGATATTCAAGTTGCATGGATTGCCTAAGGAAATCATTTCTGATCGTGACACAAAGTTCACTTCCAATTTTTGGAAGGGATTATTTCAGGAATTGGGAACTAAATTGAATTTCAGTACAGCATATCATCCTCAAACAGATGGCCAAACTGAGAGGGTGAATTAGGTTGTTGAAGACATGCTGAGAATGTATGTGATGGATAAGCCATCCAAGTGGGAAGATTACCTACACTTGGTAGAATTTGCATACAATAATGGACATCATGCATCCTTGGGAATGAGCCCATTTGAAGCATTCTATGGAAAATGATACAGGACTCCAGTGAATTGGGATAGCTCGGTGAACAGGGTAGTTCTTGGACCAGAGATGATCAAGGAAATGGAACAGGAAGTTGCTAAGATTAGGCAAAATTTAAAGGTCGCTCAGGACAGGCAAAAGAGCTATGCAGATTTGAAAAGAGTGCATCCGAAATTTCAGATTGGGGTTCATGTTTATTTAACAGTGAAACCAAGGAAGAGTTCTCTCAAGTTGGGAAGTTATGCCAAGTTGTCACCAAGACATTGTGGGCCATTTGAAGTCCTTGATAGGATAGGGCCAGTAGCATATAGAATTGCATTTCCTGCTAACATAAGAGCTCATAATGTTTTCCATGTATCTTTGCTTAAGAGGTATATACATGATCCTAATCATATGCTTAATTGGAATGTGATACAGGTGGAACCCGAGGGAGAGTTCCAAGTAGAACCTATGTGCATTCTCGACAAGAAGGTCACTTTGCTCCAGAACAGAGCAATCAGTCATGTAAAGGTCCAATGGGAGAACCTTAGTCCTGATGAGGCTACATGGGAGCTGGAGGATTCCATGAGGGAGGAATTACCATTTTTGTTCAGTTTTGAGAACACCGAGGACGGTGTTGTTCTAAGGGGGAGGGGAATGTAATACCCCAATATTTACCCTTATGAAATATTGGCTTCTAATGTAAATATTGTATACATGCGTTGTATGTTTCCCTAGCATGGAGCTTAAGGCCAAGGCCCCGCTAGTGTATGTTTAGATTTTATTTAAAACACACAAGTATTTGATATTGATACCCATGTGCTATTAAGCAATGGAATATTGTAAATTGATATAAATGTTAATATTTCAATAAAATACCAAAACTAGCTATGGAAGCAATGAATGAGAAGGGGCCATGTGTATCCACTAGGGAATGGTGAGGGGGTTGTGGGGATGAATCATAGGTTGCCAAATGTCATTGTGAGAACTCATTTGACTTTCCTTGATGACATTTACTTTTGTTGTAAGAAATTTTTTGAAGATTTCAATCCATGGCTTCAATGGAGCATGGGCAGCCCAGAAATGTGTATGGCAGAGTATGGGCTCTATCACTTTACCTCATGGGGATTGCTTTTTCCTCATCCCCATTCCATTGTGGAAGGGACCGACATCATTTTCCATTCAAAAACGAATCCCAACAGTGAGCAAAACCAGAAATCGCAACTTTGCAAGAACCCACATTTTGAAGAGCCAAAAACGCCCAAATTTGGTGTTGGACGGTAAAATCCAATGGGGAATCCATGGATATGAACCTTGGGGCGAATTTGAGAGGATTAGATACCCCTAAATCCATTGGAGAAACCAGTTTTTATAGCCCAGAAAACCAGTGACGGGATTGAGTTATTTGATGAACAGAATTGTGAGAAATCCAATTGTGAATGACTGAGCAGAGGTTGGGTTTGCTTGATAAACCCAGTGAAGGCTAGAATCTCAAGGATTAGCAGGTGGACCTTTCTATGCCCACCCTGAATAGCACTGGAGGTAAGGGACGCCTAAGGGACTGTGCAGCAGAGAAGGGGACCTTCCTTGTGTTGGGTGTGGTAGGTAATGTGGGTGCCTTGACTGTTGAATTCATTTGAGATGCCTGTAGCTCTGCGGTTGAGCTCACTGGCTTAGCATTTCCCTCCTTTGTCTTTCATATTCTTGACAAACCCAACTGTGTATTGGCTTAGCATAGATGTTGAGTGAAACCATGGCTGTGAGTGAGTCCAGCTAGTTCCTCCTTAGTGGATACACAACCTAGCTCGGGGGTGATCTCTCAGATGAAAGAATACAAGCTGGACAAAGGTCTATGGTCGGGTGGAACATTGCTCTCACATAGCCAGTTTTTTTGACAGCTTCATCTTCAAGATAAGTGTTATCTATGTCATAAAATTATATGCATTTTGTGTTATGTAATGTGTTAATTCGGAATGGTAGTTATTCATGTTAATGGAATTGATATGAAGTCTGTGCTAGCCTGGGAATGGAATTGAAATCCCTGGGTGTTGAATCATCATATGCATGTGTTAGATATGAGGAGGCATATTGTTTGAGTGCTTGCTAGTATGTTTATTTCCACTGTGTTTATTTGAAGTATGAGCCTGCACACATGAAGTTCTTATTTAGTTCAGAATTTTGAGTCATGTATGGGTCTGAGTTTTCCCATTAAACCCGGTAAGTTTGGTTAACGTTTCCTTCCTTGCATTGGAATGATGGATGGGGACGTTACAGAAAGTCAGGACCAACTCGAACTCTTTTGTCAACTTATCTACCACTGATTTGCTAGATAGTGACTGGTTCATGCCATCAAAGTCTGTATAATCCAACTTTCATCCCATCAACCTGTTTTGATATTCTTCTTGTAATGTCCCTTTTTGAAGTTTATTAAAATGGTGAAATTTTCAACTTTTTCCTCTAGTTCAACCTTTGACTAGTATTGGTCTCTTGGTCTCCAAATGCTCCCAAATTGTTATAGAATGTGTATGGATGATATTGGGACATAATTATGAAGTTCATGGATTCTTTATAGTCTTCAAGAGGCTTCTCCAACTCTCCTTTAAGTTCTATCCAAAGTAGAGAGTTTGACTAGCAATTTCTCTTTGACTAGTATTGGTCTCTTGGTCTCCAAATGACTCCAAATGCTCCCAAATTGTTACAGAAGATGTATGGATGATTTTAGTACATAATTATTATTTTCATATATTCTTTATATTCTTCAATAGGCTTCTTCAACTCTCCTTTAAGTTCTGACCAAAGTAGGGAGTTTTACTAGCAATTTGGGGTTCAAATCCCCATGGGGTAGATGCTGGAAATGGCTCTCCAAATGCTACTGGACCCTCTAAAATTTCTGAAAAATAGGCAGGGAATATATAGGGTACATCAATATAGTCTCATATGCATCACCATTCAGTTTATTAATTCTAATACAACCCTATCGAATCAGGTGCAAAAAGACCAGTTTCGACCTTGGGGTAAATGATAGGCAATCTTCTCCAAATGATATAAAAGTGGACAATATGACTCCAAAAGATTATTCACCGAAAATGAAAGTTGTATAACATATAAATAAAATTCCATACATCATTAAATCATCAATATTTCACGGGTCCATTCGAATACATCAACATATCATTGGCATACATCAACATAGTGGGGAAATTGGCACCATTTGCTCATTAATAATCATATTTACATAGTTCCACTTGGATTCTTGACTTGAATACATTCTGAAAATGAAGAACAGAGCATTTACATAATATGTTAAAATAATTAAGCACTATAACCTCCCCCAAAGAGAACAATATCTCACCAAGTGTGCAATTCTTCAAGGATCATGAATATGCCAAAAAATAGAAGAATGGTTGTTGAAGCAAGCTGAAAGAGATGTGACCATGAGCTACCCCGTAGATTCATCCTGTAACAAAATAATCCATTAAAGATCCAAATGAAATTTCTTAATGGCCTTTCCAATTACCAACTAGGATGGGAATCTTTCACCCTCAAAATTGGTGCTAAGGCAAGTAGAGTAGCACTCCACTAGCTCTCCTCTCCAAATGCAAAATGAAAATTCTAAAATGATCAAAAGCTACCATCATTCTTTGTTATTGTCTTTTATAAACTTCTAAGTTCCTCCATGGGTTGAATTCCTCCTAAGAGCTTCATGCCAACTCAAGTTGGGAAGATATTCCCAAGTATGCTACGTGTCCTTCCAATTCTAGCCCTCTCCTTCTCCAAATTCGAATTGGTGTCTCTTTGGCTTCCCTAAATCACTTGGGCACCCTCTTGGAGGCTATTTTTAGCCCTAACATGTCATATATGTCAGATGTCAGCCTTCAGGTCTGATTTCATAGGTGTCATAACATCTTCATCATTGTTGTCATAGAGCTAGGGAATCTAATCCAAGTGTCTCAGTAGCTCCAAAATGACTCTTCCTCTTCCATGGGAGTTACTCTTCCACTCCAATTCGACCTTAATTGAGTCATGCCAATTATATTGACCTCCCAACTCATCCCAATAACGTTGGGATTCTTATGGATTCGAAGTGACAAGAGGAGGTGTTAACACCAAAATTGACCTCCTAGGTTGTGGAGAGGGTAAATATGGGTAACCACTAACCAATCTTTAGTTTATGTTTCTGACCTAACATAAATAGAGAGGGATCTCTCTTTAACTCACAGAAAGCTGAAAATTATCAAGATTGTCAATAATGAAGAAACATACCAACATTCAACATTTAAGATATTCACTAAACAACAGGTGCAGAAGATCATATTTCTACTCGAACAAATTATTTAAAACCTTGGTAAGAGAATCAGGAGGAGAACTGTTGGGAAATGGAGTCAAAAGATGAATCATAAAACACATAACAATGCAGCTGCATAAGATATCTAAGCAGAGGCAAGTTAGCCACCCACGCACAGTCAGAGAGCTTTAAGGGGTGAAACAGAAGAAGAATGAACAGTCCATCAGCATAGGGAATCTAACAAGGATGAATCTTATGCCAACTTTAGCATAAATTAGTGGTGAAATGACTGAAATGAAAGGAACAGGGCATTATTTATATGAATCCCATTCCAATGCTACACGTATCCAAGCATGAGAGAAATTTAAGAGAATGAATTACAAAGAAAGATAAACAAATTAACATGGGAAAGGAAAGACATACTGCAAGAAAAATGACACAGGAAATCTCTACAAATAACCCGGCCTCAAACACTGCTGATGTATTAACAATAAAATCTCAAAAAAATAGAGCTGAGCTCTCCTAGGCTTTAGCCAAATGATTCACTCACCCTTAGTTCTTCTATTACAATAAATATATAGTTGTCCTGAAAGCCGTGCTCAACCTAATTCTAACAGAAAATGGTTACAAGTTTGAGTGATAGATCATCAATACAATTCTGCCACACATCCTTTCAAAACAGAACTTAGGAGATATGTATAACTACTTTTTACATCCGGTAGCAATTTTTAGTAAATGATGAAATTTATTACAAAATAAAAGACAAAAGATATTTTAGATGCCCTGCATGTGGCTGTCCCTCTAACTGACTGCCTCCTACTAGTCTTCGAAATCTTCATTTCTACCCACAGGTGTTACATTATTTAACTCTTTAAAATTACTCCCAAGGCTTCATTGAGCTTCACTCCAAGTGGTATAATAGCAGCTACAAAAATTATTTAAAAATATTTGAAGCATGCCTCTGCAACAAATAGATGAACCCCTCTTTGGAGAAACAAAAAAATGTTTTCTTATTGGCTGATACAATACCAGGATAAACATAAATGAATCTTTGAAAGCCATATGCCCAGAGATTTAACCATTGCAGCCTTTTCAAATAGAGATTGATTTGTGTATTTTGGACTTAGCAGAGAATTTTTCTGAAGAGGAATTTCATATGTTTCTTTCGAGATCCTTTAACTCTGCCCCTGTAATTTGTTCACCACGACTTTATACATCACTAATGGATTCAAAACGCTTTCTGTAGATTGTTTTATTTCCTATTTCCAACTCTTCTGGCCCCTGCAAGAATGAAATGCACGTGGTTCCCAATGGACTGGAAGCACACACAGTAATGATGCCAAGGCCACTGTCTACAACATTTTCCGTACTTGTATGCTTAGGGTTTCTTCTATTGTAGTTGAAATCAAATAGTTTACTGCTATTTAGGCAAAGCATTAGTTGTTTGAGACGCAGACCCAAAACTTGGATGGAGCGAAACCCATTCGCCTTTAGCCCATAAGAAAAATGCTTGCACAACCCACTCATTACATTCTATCGGTGAAGAAATGCCTTTCATCAGCAGATCAAGACAGCCTGTCGGCTTGCTCCAATTCGGTGAAGGATCCGCCATTGATGAAGTTGTGGGGTTAGACACAGAAGACCTCGTGTCGTGCAAGAAAAAAGTTAGATCTCTTGGGATCGGAACTGTTTTTGAGACATCTCACGCTACAAAAACCTTATGGTTGAAACCCTACCATCGAATGCCTCCTAAGGAGTATCCCTCATATGTTGCAATCACTACATCACTTGCACCTGTGTTGAACCACATGCTGCGACCTCCACGGGCTTTGGGCTATACATTTTGTAAAAATCTTTGGAGAAATGGTCACTACAAATCTGCAGTTGGCTTCAAAAATGGAACGAACCTATGCTAGTTGTGGCATTGCAGGGATCTGTATGACATTGGTACAAGAATAATAGCAAAATTTTGACGAAACGTTACATGTGTTGGAACAAACCCTACTCGAGAAGACCTGCGGCCTCCATTGTGGCAATTACAAGTGCTACCCTCCATGCCCCAAGCTTTACGAGCTCCATACATGTAGCTGGTGATCACAACTCACGTCCCAATTATGTGTAAGTTCATGAAGGGCATCACAAATGGTGTATAATGAGCTCAACTTTGAAGGTTTTAGCTCCAATGCTCCCCCACAGGAAAACCTAATTCTTCCTTTCTTAATGAACGAAAACACCACATAATCTAGTGCCGATTGAGTATGGACGAGACATTCTTTGACCAAGAACAACACTGGGATAGATTGACAATGCCACCCAAAAGTTTGTAATGCTTGAGTATGTATTACGCAGCCAACTCGTCATGGAGGAGAACGGAGAAGAAACTTTGTTGAATCTACTTAAGAAAAATTTGCAGCAGTACCAATTCCGACCCCTGGCATCAAACTTCATGGCCTTTGGAGAAAAGGCGTTAGGGTTTATAGAAACGGATACTCGGTCACATTAGAACATAAAAACGCCTAAAAATGGGGCACTTTTCCCTTTTATATTCTCTCGAACAGCCTTTATGGCCAAGGATGGTATCGTATGGGCCCAAGGTTGTTTGTAATACTGCTTATATGCATGCGATGTGCTCACAAGGTGACACGTTTGCTAGTGGTTTCTCCCATCGCACTAGTCTTATCTCCTATTCACCGAGCACTTTTGCAATGCGATGTCAATGTGGAAAAAGCTGCTGCGACCTCATGCTTTGTTTCAATACCTTTTATACATTTAATTTTTTTGGCCTTTATCCCACATGCAACAGAAACATACTTTCTTCATTCTTTATATATTCCCTATCTCACATTGTATATCAAGTAACAAAGGGATTGGAGGCTCTAAGCTTTGGCGCTTGGAAGATGGAGGATATGTGGGGCCTTTTTGGTTTCTTGGATTTCATGGTAAAGCCCTCGGTGCTGGGCCTTCATAACTTTTCCTCCATTCTTAAATTCGGTGCTAGGCCTTCATAAATTTTGCTCCATTCTTAAAGTTTGGGTCCAACCCAAAAGCAACGAAACTTAAGTTATAAAGTTAATGCTCCTCCTCATAAATTTCTTTGACTTTAAAATCTCCACAAACATTAACTTTGGCCAAAAATCGATATTTTCTTCTACAAAGTTTAGGCTTGAGCTTAAACCCTCATTTTATAAAAATCCTTTCCTCATTTGTCTCAGGTTTAAAGAATCATCTAGGCCCCTCAAAAAATACTTAGTTCACAAACACTTAGAACCATTTTTCTTTTGCGACCATGGTGTCTGCAACTAAGGACATATGTTCTTTTTCTCGACCAAGCTTGAAAACCTCCCGCCATGAAAAATGTTCTATTTTGCACCGTCAATGTTGCCAGAAGATAATTAATGTCGCCAAAAGATAATTAATTACAATTTTTTTGGGGTGCTAACAGGAGGATTCCATGTGGCATAGAGCATCTATCTTGTGTGGGTCCCACATCCTCCATGTGTCTTCATGATCAATTGCCACTTTTATTTTACCTTGTATTTATTTATTTAGATCCTTTATTATATATTTATGCCATTCTAATGTTCAAACATCATTTATTATCCCCCTTGTTTCAAATCCCAAAGCTTCCACTCCCCAACCTAGGGAACTAGTAATTTTCCTCCATGGCAATTCATTTGGATGGGTATATTACAACTTTGAATTGGGAATTTCTCTTAATGTGACCCACCTTGTCCATTTGGATCTAATTTCACATTATTACTAACTTGGAATTCATTCTTGGCATTTATTTGACCCTTAGCATCCATTTGACAAACTATCATGAGTATGGCCAAGGGGCTTAGGCCATTGTAACCCAATGCAAAATGCTTAGGAGTTGATGAGGAAGGACAAGAAGATCCAATGGATAACCAGATTCATCACTTTGATGACATGGACTCTGAAATATATTTGACTGAAAAAGAACATGATTTATTCACCCAAGAAAATGATAGTCCTATTCCAGATCTAGATTCGAAACAATATCAGATAGCCTATCAAAATGGCATTGATGATTTTCAAAGAAAACTAAAACTGAGAAATCATGATGTAGTAACAAATAAAGCAAAGCCCAGTCAAAACCAGCTCTCCAACACCCAACAGATTTCAGAAAAAACAAAAGAAATGCAGCAAGATGCTACTGTACACAAGAACCCAGGAAATATGGAAAAAAAAACAAAAGAAAGTAAGCAGTTAGATCCCATTGATATAGGCAAACCGATTTCATCCTTTAGTTTGAAGTCAGAGTTATCAAAGGTCAAAATTTCTATCCCCTTTAATGAGTTGTTGAAGAACAATGAGTACAGAGAAGAAATTACTAAAATGGTCAAGATTCAAGGTGATTATCAACCAGATATTTTGGAAGTAACAGATGATGCTCCCACTATTATCTGTGGACCTAAAATTGAAGATATAGATGATGAAGATGTTCCCCCATTTTATCTAAGTTTGAATATCCATGACATGATTTTTCACAATGCAATAATAGATTCTGGTGCATCTCATAATCTAATTCCAAAAACAATAGTGGAAAGTTTGGGCTTGGAAGTTACTAGATGCTACAAAGACCTATACTCTTGTGATTCTAGAAAGGTCAAGTGTCTGGGATTGATAAAGGACATGGTGGTAACCCTTGCACAACTTCCATCTAAAAGCATTGTGATGGATGTTGTAGTAGCTGACATTCCTGCCACGTTTGGCATGCTATTATCAAGGTCTTGGGAATCAAAATTGAAAGGAACTTTGGAAATTGATATGTCATACGCCAATATACCTTTATTTGGAGGAAACAGAAGGTTATAGAGAGAAAATACGTTAGCCTATGTGGTCAACAGTCAAGATAAGTGTGAAAATCATCCTATTTATGTTGTTGATACTGATTTAGGATTTTCTATGTTTTTCAATTATGGACCACACACTAACCTTGAAGTTCCTATACATATTGAATTTAAGGAGGATAAGGAATTTGCACAAAGGAAAGAATCCTTAGAAAAGAAACAAAATGAAGAAGGCTTGTAGACCATGTACTTTGATGGGCCTCTGAGTAAAAATGGGGCTAGGGCAGGTGTTTGGATTATATCTCCAATCATAGAATTTAAAGCTTTATCTTATCAAATGACTTTTGAGTGTACTAATAATGTGGCAGAATATGAGGCTCTACTACTGGGTTTCCAAGCTTTGAAAGATAAGGGGGAAAAAAGAATAGAAGTATTTGGGGATTCAGAGCTTGTGGTAAATCAAGTGAATGATAGTTACCAAACAAAACATCCCAGAATGAGAGCCTATAGGAATGAAGTTCGGGACATGTTTGGTAATTATTTTACAGAAGATAAAATCAGAGTGGTACCCAAAATTGAAAATCAAGGAGCAGAGTCTTTGGCTACAACTGTTGGTAGTTTCAAAACCCCTATTTATTCTCAGGAAAAAAGTATAAAGTTGAAGTTGTAAACAGACCCTCAATACTAGACAACTGCAAATAATGGCAAGTTTTTGATGATGATATGCAAATAAAGAGATTTTTGGAAATGTCTGATGAATTTGTGAACACTCAGATTGATTCAGAAAATGAAAATTTAGAGTGCTTCCAAGATGGTGAATCAACTGAAGATGAAAAAGATGAGAACAAAGAATGGCAGAATGTGTTGGGAGGAAAAGATATAATTTAGTTGAAGATTAATTTTATCCCAAGAGGCCTGATTCCCCTGGAGAAGTTGTTCGATCAGAATGATGTTGCTAAGAATCCTAAAGTTAAACCTGTTGATGATTTTGTTGCAGAGTAGAAGTTAGGTACTTAAGAAGCACCACGAATCGTAAGATTGTCTAAGAAACTACCTGCAAAAGAGAAAGAAGAATACCTCAATTTGATGAAGAAATACATAGATGTATTTTCCTAGAGCTAAGAAGACCTGAAAGAGTATGACACCTCTATCATACAACATACCATTCCAATAAAACCTGGAGAAAGACCTTTCAAACAGAAGTTGAGAAGACTAAACCCCAAGCTGTTTCATGTGATAGAAAAGGATATCAAAAAGTTGTTCAATTCTAATATTATTGTAACTTTGAGGTTTTCAAAATGGGTGGCTAACTTGGTTCCTGTTAGAAAGAAAAATTGTGAGATTAGGCTCTGTATTGATTTTAGAAACCTCAATAGGGTTTCATTGAAGGACAATTACCCACTACCTAAGATGGAGCACATTCTGCAAAGGGTGGTAGGGTCTGAAAGGATTTCAACTATGGATGGGTTCTCGAGCTATAACTAGATCAAAGTGCTCCCAAACGACCGAGAGAAGACTACCTTTACTACATCCTTGGGTACATTCATGTATGCCAAAATGCCCTTTGGGATGATGAACACATGAGCTACATTTCAGCGTGCTATGGACATTGCTTTTACAGAAGAGAAGGGCAAATTTGTAGTTGTTTACATGGATGATATCACTGTGTATTCTAGATTTGAGGGAACATATAAAGCACTTGGAGAAGGTCTTTTTGATGTGCAGGAAGTATGGAATTTCACTAAAAATATATATATATATATATAAAACTTTGCACTAGAAGAAGAGAAATTGCTTGGGCATATTATCTCTAAGGATAGTATCAAGATTGATATAGAAAGGATTAGTGCAATTTTAAAGGTGGAAGAGCCTAGGAGCAAGAAGGAGGTGCGGTCCTTTATTGGACAGGTAGGTTTCCTGAGGAGATTCATCCCCATATTTACTGAGATATTGAAAAATGTTACTAACATGCTGAAGAAGGAGAATCAGATAAAATGAACAGAATATTCTAGAGAATCATTCATGGGTATTAAAAGGGCTATCACTGAAGCTCAAGTCCTGGAAAGTCCTGATTTTACTAGAGGTTTTCTAGTTTTGTCTTATGCATCCAAGAATACTGTAGCTAGAGTCCTATTGCAGAAAAATAACCAAAATGTTGAGCAACCTATAGCATTTTTTAGTAGGGTATTGAGAGAAGGGGAGTTGAAATATGATATCATGGAAAAGCATGCCTATGCTTTGGTGAAATCTTTGAAATATTCCAGGGTATACATTCTTCATTCATACATTGTTGCACATGTTCCCAATAATGCAGTAAAGAGAATTCTTACCCAACCAGATCCAGAAAGGAAGAGGGATAAATGGATTGTTCTATTTTTGGATTATGATATTGAGATCAAACCTACCAAGTTGATTAAGGGACAAGGGTTGGCCAAAATGATGACAGAGGCTAATTGTGAATCTTTACAGCTCAATTTCTTGACCATTCATTCAAACCAGCTAGACACAGGGATGTAGGTAATGCCATAGTTTTCTATGTCCCCATGGTACACTGATAGTGTGTATGTACTATGAAACCTACAAGCTCCTGCAGGATTGAGTAAGACAAGAGCTAGATCTGTAAATCTAAAGGTTGCAAAGTGTTAGGAACCCATGTCTTTACTTTGTTAGTATATTGTTGTTGGACGCATATGCTTTGTAAGTCGTCCCGTAGTATTTGTTGATCCATAGTTTATATTAGCCCATAGTATTGACCCATAGTATTGGACGCATATGCTTTGTAAGTCATCCCATAGTATTATATGTCCCATGGTTTTGACTCATAGTATTGGTTCCTAAACATAGCCCATGGTTTGTATTGACACATAGTATCGACCCATGGTATTGGTGCCTAGATTTAGTATATAAGTGTGTGTTGAGGCCTATGAAGGCACCGTGAAGTTAATTGTATTGAGCTTGCTCAAAGGAGGTTACCCCCTCGAAGTGGCCTGTGATCAATATAAAAGTGATTCTATTCTATTATTTCTGATATCTCGTGTATTTGCATTAATTAATTATTCCAGGTTCATCACATCTGGTATCAGAGCACTTTCTTGGGCTCGTTAGGTGGAATTTCTGCCAAATTTTTTTTCGCATCTGTTGCAGCTTCAGATTTGGGAATAATCCCTATCCGCTTAACTATGGGAAGTACTTGGGAATAAGCCCTAAAAATCATTGTGAGGAGTACCACGGGAACCCCAAAGTAGCTGGCCCATTGAGAGGACTTGCTAGCGAAAAGGGAAATGACCCCTACCTGATTGAATAGTTCCCACCCATGAGGTAAACCAAGAGCTGTCGTTTGTGGCAAAGCGGTTATCAGTTTTACCTGAGCCATGGAGTGAGGGGTACTACCCCAATATGCAAGCCGTCAGACAGCATTGGTGGTCGAGTGAAACACCTGAACTGTTAGGAAGCTGTACATACCTGGGGTCCATATCTATTTTCAGTTGAACTGTTGCCGATCACTTCCGCTCCAGATCCAGCCGTTCCAGATCTATTCTGAAAATCATTCCAGATCCAATCGTCGTTTCAGATCCAACCATTTTTTATCCCTTCCACGTCGTTGTGCCACTGTTGCCGATCCATTTCTGGAAAAAAAAAAAAAAAAAAAAACAAAACAAAACAAAAAAACAAAAAAACAAAAAAACAAAACAAAACAAAACAAAAAACAAAATAAAAAACAAAACAAAACAAAACAAAACAAACCAGTTTTTTCTCCATATCTCCCTTGTTTTCACTCTGTTTCCCTTGAAATTTTCAGGGAACCCCTGTCATCCCATTCTGCATCTTTCATTCCTGAGGACCCTATCCCCAATTCCCCTTTCCAAAGCTCGAAATCCCACATTTGTCTATTTTTAGGGTTTGCCATAACTTCCTCAGATTTCACCCAATCACCTTCAAATTTTACCACAGAGTTCCTTTCTGAATTATGCTTCTTTATCCCTCTCTACCAAATTTTCTCATTCTATCACCCCGCTTCTGAAATCCCCCTTTTTGCTTTCTTGTCCTTTCGACAGTGTCCAAAATCTAGTCAAATGCCAATTACCCATCAGATTGTTTCTCCAATCCAAATTTTCCTTTACTAAATCAGCTTCTGTTTGTGTTTTTCTACCCATTCCACCAAAAAAAAAAAAAATTGGTTATGGTTGTCACCCGCGCAGGAGCAAAAACCATGGAGGACGCACTTGCAACCATCCAAACCAAACTCCAAGATCTGGATGAAAAAATTTTCAAGATCCATCTTCATCATTCAGCCATGAACAATACCCGACAGCCAGAATCTTTTGCAGCCACCGGGTTCTCTTCTTCCAGCAATTTTCATGGGCCGAAGCTTGATTTTTCTCGTTTCAATGGTACTGATCCGACTGGATGGATATACCGAGCAGAACAATATTTCAGTCTGCATAATACTTTTGATGTTCAGAAAGTTCCACTTGCATCCTTTCATTTGGAACAAGAAGCCCTTAAATGGTACCATTGGTACATCAAAGCTCATCCCGAGCCAAACTGGACAGATTTTTGCCAACTCCTTTTGTCACGATTTGGTCCTAGTTCTTTTGACAACTTCACAGGAGCACTCACTAAACTTCACCAAACTGGCACAGTGAGAGAGTATCAGACGGAATTTGAGAAACTAGCCAATCACACAGAAGGATTGTCCTATGAATTCTACAGGAGTTGTTTTATTACTGGTCTCAAGGATGAAATCCGCTCAGAGGTCAAAATTTTTTGTCCCAACACAATGATGGAACTCCTAGGGTTGGCTAAGTTGGCTGAGGACAAGATCACAGCTCAACAATGCTCCAAACCCACCTTTGTTCCCTTCATAAATATGGGTTCCCAACGACCTCCCATCACGCCTGCCCCGCAACCAACTCCTATCAAGCATTTGTCTGAAACAGAGATGCAGGCACGCCGAGAAAAAGGGCTTTATTATAATTGTGATGAGAAATTCACTCGGGGACATAAATGTGTTCAACAAAATCTCTATCTCTTGGATGTGGATTCTCTGCCTACCTCAGAACTTGATGAAGAAGCTCCAGATACAGTAGATGATCAGGTCAACATTCAACACCCGCCTATTGACACCCCATCTCAGGATGACCCACCCGAGCTCTCTCTCCATGCTGTAACCGGCGTCACCACCCCACAAACAATGCGAGTCAGGGGATACTTCAAGAAGCTCCCTCTTACCATACTCATTGATTCTGGTAGCACTCATAACTTCATTGATCCTCAGATTTCCAAACAGGATGATTGTTTTGTCCATCCTTGCTCCAACTTTGAAGTCATGGTTTCCAATGGGGGCACTTACCTTGCAAGGGGAAGTGTCACAATGTGCGTATCTCTATGGAAGATTATAACCTGCGCTCTCACATGTTTGCCTTGTCCTTAGGCGGATGTGATGTGGTTTTGGGCGTTCAATGGTTACGCACACTTGGCCCCATCTTATGGGATTTTGCTGAACTTTGGATGTAGTTTTCAGTCAATGGGGCACAACACAAATTTATGGGATTACAACCAGGCTCTCTCTACATCATCAGTTCACATCACCTGGAAAAAATACTTAAGAATAATTCACATGGTGTCATCGCTCAGCTCCATTCCATTCAGATGCACCCATCAACAGTCTCCACTACTTCCTTGGATAGATATGCAGGTGTCTTTGCTGAACCAATGAGCTTGTTGCCTTCAATAGACATTTCCGGTAAGAATTTAGCCGCATCTACCTCTCAGCAGGAAATGATGACTATTTTGCATACAGTCCAGAAGTGGTAGCCATCCCTATTGGGGAATTATTTCTGCATCAAGACTGATCTCCAGAGTCTGGAAACTTTCCTTGAACAATGGGTCTCCTCCCCAACACACCTGAAATGGGTTATCCAACTCATGGGTTATGACTATGCAACCACTTACCAGAAGGGTGAGGACAATATGGTGGAAGATGCTCCTCCTCGCACATTTGATGACCCAATTTCTCTTACAGCTATTTCTCTACTTGTTCCAAATTGGTTGCAATATGTTCAACGGGGCTATCTCTTCTATGAACTCCATGCTTCTTCATCAATAGGGCACTCTGGGTTCCTCAAAACGTATAACCAGGAACAATGTAACTTCTTTTGGCAGGGACTCAAAAAGACAATTCAACAGATGGTGGTTGACTGTGATACTTTCTAGGTCAACAAGGGTGAAACAACCCTCCTTTCAGGACTGCTCGAACCCTTACCCATCCCTCCACAGATTTGGACAACTATTTCTATGGATTTCCTAGAAGCACTCCAGTGGTATAGTACCACATCTCAAAGGACACCATATGAAGCAGTCTTTGTACATGCACCACCAGTTCTTCTTCCATACACCTTCAACAGCTCCCCAGTTCAGGCAATTGACTCAATTCTTCGAAACCATGATCAGCTTCTTCTCATTCTGCAGGACAATTTTCACATGGCAAGAATTTGACTGAAACAACAAGCCGATCAACACTGTTCTGAGTGCACTTTTCACATCGCTGATATAGTTCTTCTTCGTCTACATCCTTCCATGCCATCCTCCCTGAAACTCCAAAGGTGCCAGTGGCTCGGAATGCAACCCGAGGATGCTACAGGGGACCCACTCCTTCAGATTCTGCATCAATTTCCACATCTAAAGCTTTGAGGACAAAGCTTTTTCTAAGGGAGAGGGGATGTGAGGAACCCATGTCTTTACTTTGTTAGTATATTGTTGTTAGACGCATATGCTTTGTAAGTCGTCTCGTGGTATTTGTTGATCCATAGTTTATATTAGCCCATAGTATTGACCCATAGTGTTAACACCCAAAAAGTGCTCACTACCTCATCTACCCCATTACATGACTCATTTGTCCATATTTCCTACCATATTTACCTTCAGAACCCTAAAATCCCATTAAAAAGCATCCAAAAGGCCACAAAACCATCAAAAAAGCCTCAAAAAGGCTAAAAAAAACCCCTTTTCCCTCCAAAAATATCCAAAGTTCCTCCAAAATAGCAAAAGCCCTCTAAAAAGGGAATAAAAAATATAAAATAATGAGGAAAAAGAGGAAAAAGGAGGAAAAAACCCTATACAGCTGACATAAACCATATGGTTTCCAAAACCATGGGCCAGCACTCCACCACAAAAAACCTATAAATAGGTGATGGAGACCCCTCATTTCATATCCACAATCAAGTATACCCTTACTCTGCCAAAATCTCTCTTGAAACCCTAGCTCACCCTTGATCTACTTTCACCATTGAGAGCCCCTTTTGGCCCATTTCCACCATTAGAGAAAGAGAAGGAGCAAAGTTGGAGTTTGGAGCAACCCTCTTGGATCATTGCAAGAACTTCACCAACCTCTACACTTGAGGTAAAATTTTAATACAAAGAAAACAATTTATTATTTCTTGTCTCTTATGTCTCATGCACACGTTTAGAATAATTTCCATTTCAATGTATTGTCTCCCATTTACTGTTTATTGAATTGCTACTAAGGATCCCCTTCTCCTTAGTGGGTGCTCATTCGCACAATCTAGGGTGAAAACCCTAGCTACAGTTTTGGTGACTCCGCTTGTGTTTTTCAGAATTTGTAGTTATAATTTTTTAAGTTTTAGACGTTTTAATTTTCTGCAATATTTTTCTATTCGGCTGTCCCTTTCGGCCATTGTAAACCGCATCTTTTACCCCTTGCAGTTGCATTCCGACCGCGTCTTTCAGGCGTTTAACTACGATCCGACCGTGGCTCTCAGACTGTTTCCGGCGACCTGCCGACCGTTTTCAGTTTGTTACCTGCGATCCGACCGCGGCTATTAGCCTGTTCGAGACAGTTTGACTACGGCTATTAACCCTTTTTCGGCGTCCCTCCTGCGGCTTTCGACCATTTTCCTGCAACCTGCTGGCGCCTTTAGGCATTTTTTCTGCGTCCCACCTGCGGCTTTCGGCCATTTTCCTGCAACCCGCCGGCGACTTTAGGCATTTTTCGCACGTCCCGACCGCGGCTTTCAGCCCTTTTGCTACAACCCGACTGCGTCTGTCTGCCTATTTTCTGCATCCCGACTGCGGCTTTTTACCTTTTTCCTACGGTCCGACTACATCTTTCGACCAAAAACCCGCAACCTGTTCGCGACTGTTGCTCTGTTTCCCGCGGTCCGACCGCCGATATTTGCCACAGACCCGCGGTCAACTTTCTACACTTTTTCCCTGTTTTGAACCCAGCAGTTTGCTGCACTATTTTTTGCACCTGCACAGCCATCTGTCCTACTTGCAGCCATACTTCCTTACAGCCTTTTCTGTAGTTTTTATTTCTGTTTCATTTACAGAATCATTTTTTAAAAAATTTCAGCATTTTACTTAAAAAAGAGAAAATTTTGCATGTTAAAGTTTACATTCTGTCTTGTTATTTTTAGTTAGAAAGTTGCCCCCCTTGTGGCACTTTTATTTGGGTTCATCACCTCACATGCACACACTCTGTCACCTAATTCAAGTGAGCCTTAAAAAGTACTTAACACAACCAACATTCTAACCCCACTTGGGGAACACAAAGAATTTTTGTAGTTAGGTAGGATCGGGGGGATAGACATCCAAATAACACCCCTCGGTTGCTTACACTTGAGACATAGTTGTTTTCCATTAGGGAACCAAAATCCCATAGTATTTTTTGGCACGGTCACAACCAATTTATCAGAGGGCCTCTCCCCTAGGAGGGTTGAAGTCGCCAGACTGGTTCCGGAGGCCTGAGTGGAATACCGCAATCCATTCAGTAACCGAAGGCTACCTTTCGCAGTTCTCGAGTTATCCCTGTATGGGGGTACTGCGGTAAAAGGACCAAACGGCAGATTCACCTTTTCTGGACGTGTCATGAACGGGGTATCTTAGTTTCCTTTCTTCTAGGATTGACTACCCAGTGTCCCTCCCGGTAGGGGGATATCTTTAGCCACTTGGCTCTCCTATCCATATTGTCTGACTTGGATTTCATCACCTTGCAGAGGATATGTCTAGTTGAGTCAGAATACTATTTAGTTAGGTGTTTGCATGCTCCCTTACCTCCTTTTGGTCTAGTGAGTCCACTATTTTCATTTTTTTTAGGAAACCTACTGCTTGTTGGTATTCTGACCATTTCTGTTGATACTCCACTTATTGTAGCACAGCTGTTACAGTAGGTGTTTTGAGTTGGTTGTTGGCCTGAGTGCAATATTTTTTGAGCTCTCCTTCTGCACATTCGGTTGCATTAGGGTTTTTGAGCTATTTTTCACTCAACACAACCCCTAGATATTTGACACCATCTGTCACCATTGAGTCCCCGAGACATTCTCGGCGCCTCAGGGGCGAGCCCCCACAGCACAGTTCACTTGACACCACCCGTCATAGACTTAGATCTTCATCACTTGATACCACTCATCATAGATCTCGAGAATGTCACTTGACTCCACTCGTCAATGGCATATAACTTTGTCACCCGATCTAGACGCCCCCTATTTTACCTCTGATTCTGAGGTAGAGTCCGAGAACCCCATTTACACTGCACCAACCAGCCCCATGGCTGGTGTGACTTCCACCCCTTTCTTTGTAGGGACCATTGGTGGAGCATCCACCACTACGCTAGCTACTACACCTCCTTTGGGTATGCCCTCGATGGGGCCCACATCTACCATTCTGATCACTGTACCCATTCCAGAAGCTAGCATTCCGTTATCCACTCCATCAGTGACTCACACTACACTTGGCGGTGCAGGACCGTCCCATACCACTTTCGTTCCTCCACTTGGGGGCAACATCCCAAACTTTTCCCCTCCACTTGGGGGCATTGGTCCCAACATGGTCACATCCTTCTACTATTTTTCCATTCATGGCTAGCCTCAACCTTCCTGACCTAGCTAGACTGACTAACGATCCTATCAGACATGACCCTTCATGGCCTCACATGCCCACCAAGCTCCCCTCCGACATCCCTAAGTTTGAGGGCAAGGTAGGTGAGGACCCCCAGAACCATATTATGTCCGTCCATCTATGGTGTTCCTCCAACTCCATAGTGCATGACTCTGTCCGCCTCCGTCTGTTACAGCACACTTTCACTGGCTCTGTAGCTAAGTGGTATATCGAGCTGCCCCATGGGACCCACGCCACCTTTACCTCCCTTGCCTCGACCTTCCTGCAGTTCTTTCAGTTACCTGTCCACTATGACATGGGAGTTGAGATCCTACTATCTTGCAAACAGAACACGGCTACCGACATCACTGACCACATTCATGAGTGGCGTCGACGCCAAAGCCTCTGCAAAATCAAGATAGACGATCGTGTCTTCCTAGATTGGTTCCTAAAATCCCTCCTTCCTATCATTGCCAAGGATGTGGCATCCGAACGAACCTAGTCTAAAGAAGAGGCCATCCTCAAAGCCCGGCAATTTGACCTCATTTACGCCCAATTGGGTTATCTCTATACCATCATACCTGATGCCCCTCGCGGTGATTCCTCCCAGCACAATGCACCGGGGGCATCCCATGCCGCAGACGGCATCATCGACCGCATTGCCTCGCATCCCCAACCATTTTCCATAGCACGTCCTAGCCATGGCCCCGACCTTTTGTGAGCTACATCACAGTCCAGTGCGACCAATTCATATGCTCCCATGGCACATCATGTTGGTTGTGGAGCCAGATCTTCTAGTCTCATAGATGATATTGTATCAGCCGTGTTTGTACCCTAGTTCTATATGATATGTAGGTGGACTATACACTCATCCCAGCGGGGGGGTGTGGGGGGGCATCGCCCCCCGATGGGGTTCCAGGGGGGCCAATCCCCCCTAGCTGGGGGGTCCGGGGGCCAGCGGTCCCCCGACGGGGGTTCGGGGGCAACGCCCCTGAAGAAAATTTTTGGGGCTATTTTTCGCCAGCTGTTTTGCGGGCCCATGGTTTTGGGTATCCTGTGGTATTTTCCCATTGTATTTCCCTTATAAAAGAAAGACATTGTAATACGGCTAGGGTTGGTTGATGTATTAGGTTTTATGCATTGTAAAGATCTTTGAGATCAGGAGAGAGACTGTGAAACAGAGAAGAGGAAGTGCAGCGGTTGTGCTGCAGGTTGTATCCCTTCGACTTGCTGGACGGTAATAATAATAAGGACTAGCAAATTCAGTGTGGACTTAGCCCAAGTTGGGTGAACCACGATATATCTGTGTCTCTCTTGTAATGTGTATGTGTGATTATATTTGCATTTCTGTTTATTGTTATTGCTCTGCGATCCTGTTTTTCTAACAATTGGTATCAGAGCCAAAGGTCTATTTGGCAGTTAAACCCACAGGAAGCTAGGGTTTCTGGTTCGAGTGGGAGCAATGGCAGAAGAAGGAAAGTTTAAGGTCGAGAAGTTTAATGGCCAAAACTTCGGGTTATGGAAGATGCAAATGGAGGACTATCTGTACCAGAAGGATCTATTCCTACCTTTGGGAGGAAAAGCAAAGCAGTCGACGACTATGAAGGACGAAGAATGGGTGGTTCTTGATAGAAAGGCTCTGGGAACAATACGGTTGAGCCTGGCTTCGTCGGTGGCTTTCAATATCTCAAAAGAAACGACAATAGAGGGTTTGATGAAAGCATTGGGTAAGCTGTATGAAAAATCCTCGGCTTCCAACAAGGTATTTCTAATGAAGAGTTTATTTAATATGAAGATGTCTGAAGGTGGATCTGTTACTGATCATTTAAATGAGTTTAATACGGTTACAAATCAGCTAAGTTCTATAAGTGTGAACTTTGATGATGAGGTTAGGGCTCTTCTAATCTTGTGTTCATTGCCAGAAAGCTGGAATAGCTTGGTCATGGCTGTAAGTAACTCTGTCTCTGGTTCAAACACCTTGAAATTTGATGATGTTATTGGTGTTATTCTTAGCGAGGAAATTCGAAGAAAAAGCACAGGTGAGACATCAGGTAATGCGTTGACCATGGAGAGCAGGGGAAGACAAAAGGAGAGAGGAAAGAGCCAAGGTAATCGTGGAAAGTCTAAAACGGGCAGATCCAAGTCCGGACTGGGAAAGATAGAGTGCTGGAACTGTGGAAAGAAAGGACATCTGAAGAAAGACTGCAAAAATCTAAAGAAGAAAGGAGATGCACAGAAGGAAACTACCCAGGAAGCAAATGTAGCAGGTGATGTGTTACAAGATGCTTTGATTCTTGCATTAGATAATACTAGTGATTATTGGGTAGTAGATTCAGGAGCTTCATGTCATGCTACACCCCACAGGAAATACTTTCATGAGTATGTTCCTGGCGACTTTGGACATGTTTTATTGGGTGATGATGAGCCATGTAAAATTGTTGGAATGGGTAAGGTATGGATAAAAGTTAAGAATGGAACTGATTGGTTGTTGAAAGATGTTAGGCATATTCCTGCTATGAAAAGAAATCTGATCTCAACAGGGCAGTTGGGAGATGGTGGCTGTCTATCTACGTTCGGAGAAAAGTGGTGGAAGATCACTAAAGGATCAATGGTGATAGCAAAAGGAGACAGAGTAGGTACGTTGTATTTATGTCCTCATAATACTAACCATTCTATCTCTTTAGCTTCCACAGGAACAGATACGGCATTGTGGCATCATAGGCTTGGCCACATGAGTGAGAAGGGGATGCAGATTCTCCACTCAAGGAAGTTGCTGTCGGATTTGAAGCAGGTAAGTTTGGAATTCTGTGAAAACTGTGTTTATGGAAAACAGAAGAGAGTCAGATTTCTCAGGGTTGGGAAACAGAAGAAGAATGAAAAATTAGAGCTTGTGCATACAGATGTATGGGGACCGGCTCAGGTACAATCTCTTGGTGGCTCTCATTATTATGTTACATTTATTGATGATGCAACTAGAAAAACTTGGGTTTATTCCATTAGACAGAAATCTGATGTGTTTGCTACTTTTAAGAAGTGGAAAGCTTTGGTTGAGAATGAGACAGGAAAAAGGTTGAAGTGTCTCAGATCTGATAATGGAGGTGAGTACTGCGGCAAGGAGTTTAATAGTTACTGTTCATACCATGGGATTCGTAGAGAGAAGACAGTCCTAGGAACACCACAGGAAAATGGTGTGTTAGAAAGGATGAACAGAACGATCATGGAGCGTGCAAGGTGTATGAGACTGCATGCAGGGTTGCCCTTACAGTTTTGGGCGGATGCTGTAAATACTGCTGTTTATTTAATAAACAGAGGACCTTCAAGTGCTTTGGATGGTGGTATTCCAGAGGAACAATGGACAGATAAAAAGGTAAACTACTCATTTCTGAGAATGTTTGGTTGTGAAGCATTTGTCCATATTGATAAAGAAAATAGAACAAAGCTTGAAGCTAAATCCAAGAAATGTACCTTTATTGGATATAGGGTTGATGAATTTGGTTATCGTTTATGGGATTATGAAAATAACAAAATCATCAGGAGTAGAGATGTGATATTCAATGAAAAGGTCATGTATAAAGATCAGTTGCAGGGAAAGAAACAGGAAAAGGAAAGCACAGAGTACATAGTGCTTGATGAAGTTAAAGAAAATGAAGTTCCGAAGGTGCCAGAAAATCAAGAGCAGCAGCAAGTACCTGAAACTCCTGCAACTGTAAGAAGATCTACCAGGTTAATTAGACTCCCTGAACGATACTCTCCTTCAATGTATTATTTATTGATGACTGATTCTGGTGAACCAGAATGTTATGAAGAAGCAATGCAGGTGGAAACTAGAAAGAAGTGGGAGCAAGGCATGAATGAGGAGATGGACTCATTGGTAGGAAACCAGACTTGGGATTTGGTTAAGTTGCCTGCTGGTAAAAGAGCATTGCAAAACAAATGGATTTACAGGTTGAAGGAAGAAGAAGGAGGTAAGAAGCGATACAAGGCCAGACTTGTTGTAAAGGGGTTTGCATAGAAGAAAGGTATAGATTTTGATGAAATATTTTCTCCTGTTGTTAAGATGACTTCAATTAGGACTATCTTAAGTCTAGTGGCGGTAGAAGATTTGCATCTTGAACAGTTAGATGTAAAAACAGCCTTCCTCAATGGGGATTTGGAGGAAGAAATATATATGCAGCAGCCACAAGGGTATGAGGTCAAAGGTAAGGAGGATCTGGTATGCAGGTTGAAAAAGAGCTTGTATGGTTTGAAGCAAGCTCCAAGGTAGTGGTATCTAAAGTTTGACAAGTTTATGACAGAACAAGGTTATAGTAGATGTCATTATGACCACTGTGTTTATTTCAAGAAGCTAGACAATGGAAGATATATTATCTTGTTATTGTATGTGGATGACATGCTTGTTGCAGGGTCTAACATGCAGGATATAAATGTACTCAAAAGGAAGCTAGCTAATTCATTTGCGATGAAGGATTTGAGTGCTGCAAAGAAAACCCTTGGTATGAGAATAAGGAGAGACAGGAAAAATCGCAAATTGACATTGTCTCAAAGTGAGTACATACAAAAGGTGTTGGAGAGGTTTAGAATGCAGAACGCAAAACCTGTAAGTACACATTTGGCTATCCATTTCAGTCTAAGTAAGGAAATGTGTCCCAAGACACAAGAAGAGATAGATTACATGTCCAAGGTTCCCTATCAATCAGCAGTTGGCAGCTTGATGTATGCCATGGTGTGCACAAGACCATATATTGCACATGCAGTGGGAGTTGTGAGCAGATATATGAACAATCCAGGTAAAGAACATTGGAAGGCAGTACAGTGGATTCTCAGATATTTGAGAGGTACTACCACTGAGGCATTATGTTTTGGAGGTTCAGACACTGTTCTACAGGGATATGTTGATGCAGATATGGCGGGTGACAAGGATAGCAGGAGGAGTACCACAGGGTATGTGTTTACTGTAGGTGGAACAGCAGTAAGCTGGATTTCGAAACTACAGAAGGTTGTTGCACTTTCAACAACAGAAGCAGAGTATGTTGCCATTACAGAGGCTAGTAAAGAGATGATTTGGTTGCAGAGGTTTATGGAGGAAGTGGGTAAGAAGCAGAAGGATAGCAGATTGTATAGTGACAGCCAGAGTGCCATTCACCTTGCAAAGAACTCAGCATTCCATTCCAGGACTAAACATATACAACTCAAGTACCATTTCATACGCTCTGTTCTGGAAGATGAACTGTTAAAGCTGGAAAAGATACATACTAGCCAGAATCCTGCAGACATGTTCACAAAGGTAGTGACCAGAGAGAAACTGAGTTCATGCTCAGTTTCAGTTGGCCCTCTAGCATGAAGGTGAAGAGGAGAAATTTGCCAAGTCCAAGTCCAGCAAGTGCAGCAGCGGTGGAGTTGTTGTGATCAGTCTCCAAGTGGGAGATTGTTGGTTGTGGAGCTAGATCTTCTAGTCTCATAGATGATATTGTATCATGCGTGTTTGTACCCCAGTTCTATATGATATGTAGGTGGACTGTACACTCACCCCAGCGGGGGGGCATCGCCCCCCCACGGGGTTCCAGGGGGGCCCATCCCCCCTGGCTGGGGGGTCCGGGGGCCAGCAGTCCCCCGACGGGGGTTCGAGGGCAGCGCCCCCGAAGAAAATTTTTGGGACTGTTTTTCACCAGCTGTTTTGTGGGCCCATGGTTTTGGGTATCTCGTGGTATTTTCCCATTGTATTTCCCTTATAAAAGAAAGACATTGTAATACGGCTAGGGTTGGTTGATGTATTAGGTTTTATGCATTGTAAAGATCTTTGAGATCAGGAGAGAGACTGTGAAACAGAGAAGAGGAAGTGCAGCGGTTGTGCTGCAGGTTGTATCCCTTCGACTTGCTGGACGGTAATAATAATAAGGACTGGCAAATTCAGTGTGGACGTAGCCCAAGTTGGGTGAACCATGATATATCTATGTCTCTCTTGTAATGTGTATGTGTGATTATATTTGCATTTCTGTTTATTGTTATTGCTCTGCGATCCTGTTTTTCTAACACATCACCACCATTCCCATGGAACCTCATGTCCACCTCAGTTCTTTGGGCACCCATCCACCGCCTATGCCCCCCCGGTCGCACCTCAGCCGTATTACCATCCACAGGCTGCACCAGCTCCTGTGACCTCTCAAGCCCAACCTGCTTATTACCCGCCACAGGCAGCCAAAACGGCCAACCCACAACCCACTCCACAGACATATCAGCAACCCCCACAAGGTTCATCACCTGCGCATCCTCCACCTACATATTATCCTCTGCAGCCTGCTCCAGCACTTGCGCAACCCCAGAACCCACCTGCTGCCCAAGGGCAAGTATACGCCCAACAAAATCAGCAACAAAACCAAAACAACCAATGCCAACAGGGCCAGGAAAATCGTGGCAAAGGTCGTAACCATGGGAACAACCCTCCTCCATACCAAGGTGGTCAACCTCCCAATCCCCCCGACAACAATAATGCGGCACCTGCCAACCAAAACCCTGATCAGCCACCCAAGCAGGCCAAAAACCCTAACTTGTGAACTAACCATCCTTGTTCTATTTGCGGGGTCTATGGCCACTACACACATGCTTGCACACATTTGGAGCAAGCTCGGAAAATCTGGTTTGATGATGCCCATCGCCAAGGGCATGCAACTCCTCAAGCGCCACCCAACCCCCCACCCCCTCAGCAGCCACCTTTGGTACTTCAAAACCTCTTACCAACTCAAGGCGTAGTGAACACTCAGTCGTTGGCTCCCCCCCAGGGCAACGTGCCACCACAACAACAGATCACTTATGCTGCTCCTGATCAACCCATGTTCGACTCAGGAACTCACCACTTATTGATGATGTCATCCACTGATGTCAACCTCCAAACTCGTCGGAACCAATATGGCTCTACCCCTGAAGCCCCTCCCTCCGACAAAAACACTAATGCTCATCCCACCGATCAGACGTTACGTATACCTCCGGCTCCCCTCAATGGCACCTCCAAAGCACCTCGCTTTCCACTCCGTCATCTTAACAATAACCCCAATGCTCGTGCTGCGTCAAATTACAACATTGTAAATGACTTAGCCCAATATCCCGCGGCCATGTCCGCGTTAGAAGTCTTAAAAAACTGTCCTTCACAGTGCAAGACTTTGCTCTCCGCCATTGGTGCTATTGACCCAAATGTTTCACAACTGATGGCATTCGATTTGGACCAATCCGAACCACGCCTACCTTCCACTTTAGCATTCCAAGTTTATGTTTCCGTTCGGAATCTTGTCATCCATCAGTGCATCATCGATGAGGGTGCCTCTACATGCGTTATGTCCACATTCGTTTGGCAGAAGTTGGGATCCCCTACTCTTCAGCAGTCCACTACTGCGTTGTTAGCCTACGACGGCCGTTCGGCTCAACCCCAAGGCCTATTAGCTAACGTCCCCATCCAGTTGGCTAGTAAAACCATTCTCATTGACATAGAGGTCGTCAATGCCCAACTTGATTATAACCTCTTACTTGGCCGCAGCTACATGTATGCCATGAAGGCGGTTTCCTCCTCCATTTTTCGTACCATGATGTTCCCCCATGACGGACACGTGGTCAAGGTCGACCAACTCACCTACTACGATCCAAATGCCCCCGCTGCACCCAAAAATGTTCTCCCCATGGTTGAACAACCTGTTAGTGGTGCCGCTACCTCGTTTGTTTCCTCTGTGGGACCTGGAGTTTACTCAGATCCGTCGATGACATCAACATTCCAATCCATTCCTCCCCCGTCATCTGCACCCGAAATATCTGACCTATGTACCCTTTCCCACAATACACAAACACCTGACATTCAACCGCCCTTGTTTCCTAAACCACCGTTGGTACCTAGTCACAATGGTGTTACACCCATCCACACAATCCCCTTCCTAGTCCCTCCCTCGAGAGTAGTAAGTGCCCCCGTTATGGCTACCCTTAGCCTCCCTGGGTTAACCTTGGGATTACCCATGTGGTATCTTTCACCTCCCGTTCCCCCGCCGACACCAAATATCATCCTACAACTGGTGCAACCCATGGCTACTACTAGTCAACCACCTCCCAGTGTCACTACCCCTTCATCCTCTATGAATCCCCACCCTCTTATCAAGCACACTGGGGGTAGAGGCCCACAACCATACACTGTTGTACCTCCTCCCAAGACAGTTAAACCTCCTCCCGTTTTTTGTGCTCCCCCCAAATGCTAGTTGTGCGATGCATTAGGCCATCCAACTCACCAATGTCCACAGTTACCTGCATTACAAGAACACATGCAGATGCTTGACGACGACCCCAACATCCCGGTTGTTGAACTCAACCCAACCCCCAAGCCTCGTGATAAATCGCTATGCACCAACCACCCCTGTGCCATATGCGGTATTTACGGCCACTACTCACATCACTGTCCTGATCTCCCAGATTACCGAGCAGCTCTCTACGAGATGAATAATTTGGACCTTGAGACGGTGCCCCCCACAATTGAGGAGATCCACCCCCCGGTCTCATCCCCATCCGGCGAGATTAATACCATTTATATGATCTCTTCCACCACCACTCCCTTGTCAACCGACTTGACAACTCAAACGTTTCACACTGATGAGGAGATTCTAGAGGCTCTCACTGCCTCGAATTACCCCTGGGACGACATGCACCATCGTTCGTATTTCCTCCCAGAAGACTCCTCCACCACAGCTACCCAATTCGCGGTTGAGTCCAAAGATTTTCTTCCCACCAAAGTCAACTGGTTCAAGGATCCTATTCCTGCTCCTGATGCCTTTGAGGAAGGTAACATGGCCAACATCTCTCCCATTATCCACATAGATATATCTTCCCCAGGAGGTTCCCTTGAACTCATCACTTTAGGAGCCTCCTACAGTGAGTCTGAGATTGAAGAGTACAAAAAACTCTTCCAAGAATTCCGTGATGTCTTTGTCTGGTCCTATACCAAAATGCCTAGTCTTGACCCCACCATTATAGAGCACCACATTAACACATGGCCTGATGTACCCCCCGTTCGTCAGAAACAGCGTCCCATTCACCCTTCCAAGTTACCCGCTGTTAAAGCCGAAGTTGAGAAACTTCACATGACAGGATTCATTTATCCTATTGCTTATACCACTTGGGTTTCAAACCCTGTTCCCGTTAACAAAAAGCAAGGCACCATTAGAGTAAGCACTGAATTCCGTGATTTAAACCGAGCTTGTCCCAAGGACAACTTCCCCACGCCATTTATTGACCAACTCATCGATGCGTGTGTGGGGCATGAAGTTCTCTCTTTCATGGACAGTTTTTTCGGATACAACCAGATCCAGATCCGTAAGGAGGATTAGTACACGACCTCCTTTACCACCCCATGGGGCACCTTTGCCTATCGCGTTATGCCTTTCGGCCTCAAAAATGCTGGTGCCACCTTCCCACGGGCCATGACGTATTGTTTTCACGACTTGGTCCATATCCTGCTAGTCTATCTTGATGACCTTACAGCTCGTTCCCGAAAACGATCAGACCACCTTAAAGACCTCCAGCAAGTGTTCCTGTGTTGTCGCAAATATAAAATCCACTTGAACCCACACAAGTGTGTCTTTTGCGTTCCGGCAGGCCAGTTGTTGGGTTTCATTGTTTCCCAAAAAAGAATTGTTGTCGATCCCCTGAAGGTTCAAGCCATTTTAGACCTTCCCTCTCCTCGCACACTTCGACAGCTCCAGAGTCTACAGGGGTGATCCAATTTCCTTCGACGCTTCGTTCCTGATTATGCCACCAAAGTTCATGCATTCTTACGCCTCCTTCGTACCCACATACCCTTTGTTTGGGATGAGCAAGCAGAAGCTGCGTTCGAAGCCCTCAAGAAAGCTCTCACACAAGCCCCTTTGATCTCCCCTCCGGATTTCTCTCGGGACTTCATCCTTTACGTCTCGGCATCCGACCATGCCGTGTCCAGAGTCTTGGTTCAAGAAGATGCCTCTCACCAAGAGCATGCAATTTATTACGTCAGCCAGACCTTGTCTGGACCACCCCTACGTTACCCATATGAGGAAAGATTAGCCGTAGCTGTAGTCTTTTCCATCCAAAAA
Source organism: Larix kaempferi (assembly GCA_027924585.1). Taxonomy (NCBI): domain Eukaryota; kingdom Viridiplantae; phylum Streptophyta; class Pinopsida; order Pinales; family Pinaceae; genus Larix; species Larix kaempferi. Next base: position 10,914,421 of record BSBM01000428.1, read on the forward strand.
TTGCGACACTACATTCTGCTCAGTCATAACACAGTTGTTGCCAACTCCATCCCTATGGTCTATCTCCTCACCCGGTAGCTTCTGCAAGGTTGTGTTGCTAAATGGGTCATTATCCTCCAGGAATATGACCTCACTTTCTGAACCCCTAAAAGCACTAAAGCCCTCGCGCTTGCCCAGCTCATCACTGATCTCCCCTCCCTTCTGCCGTCCCCACAAATTTTTGACGAGTTACCCGAAAATCATTTGTTCACCATCTCGTCGGATGACCCATGGTACGGTGATATTTTGTTATACCTTCGCACGTAGAAGTTCAGACCCAACGTCAACCATGATGGATGCCGTCGTATCCGCCATCAGGCCTCTCGATATCTCCTCTTAGGCGATGTCCTTTACCGGCGAGGGGTCGACACGATTCTTTGTCATTGCCTTACACACGAGCAAGCTGAACATGTCCTCAATGACTGTCATAGCAGTGCCTGCGGTGGCCATTTCTCTGGGATGGCCACTGCCCAAAAGGTCGTCTGCACCGGATACTTCTATCCTACACTTTTCACCAACTGCATCACTGCAGTCAAGCATTGCCATAATTGCCAACTTTTTGCCCACAAGGCCAGGACACCACCTACTCCATTACACCCAGTCATCACCATTGGTCCATTTTGTAAGTGGGCCATCGACTTCATGGAGTGTAGACCCCCATCTGCCAATGACCATAAATACATCATTGTCGCCGTTGATTACTTCACCAAATGGGCCGAAGCTATGCCCACTTTCAATTGTACCGCTGACACCGCTGCCCGTTTCTTTTTTAACCACGTTATCACTCGATTCAGGGTTCCTAAACAGTTGATCTCAGACCATGGTTCACACTTCGAAGATTCCATTTGGCGCGAGTTATCCACCCTCCTCAAGTTCGAACATCAGTTCTCCTCTGCCTACTACCCCCAAGGGAATGGCCAAGTAGAGGCCATTAACAAAATTCTCAAAACCATCCTTCAACGCACTATTGATCGGCATAAGTCCAATTGGCACCACATGTTTTTCCCTGCCTTATGGGCTTACCGTACCTCTACCAAGACCGCCACGGGTTTTACCCCGTTTCATTTAGTTCACGGTGTAGAGTCTGTCCTCCCTATCGAGTGCCAGATACCTTCCTTACACATCGCCGTCGAGCTTCTCCCCAATACCTCCCCACTTGAGCAACGTCTGCTATCCCTCGAACAAGCTGATGAAGACCGTCGTGCCACTCTCCAGACCATTGAAGCCGCCAAGAACCGCTCCAAGGCTGGTTATGACAAACATGTACACCCTTGAATTTTCCATGAAGGGGACCTTGTCCTCGCTTATGACTAGGCCCATGACAAAACTAGAAAAGGAAAGTTTGAATCCATGTGGCAAGGCCCTTACATCGTGCAGACCTACCTCGGCAAGGGGGCATACATTTTAACTGACTCAGAAGGTCACCCTTTGCGCAACCCCCATAATGGGTTGTATCTTAAGCATTTATATCCTTAGAATAACTCACGGCCCCATGTGTCCGCATTGTACAGTTTGCTCTCTTTTTGTTTTCCACATTTTTTACCGTGATCTTACATTCATCATTATTGCATGATCACAGATGGACCCTCTTCCACCTCATTACATTGGCTTCGCTGATGGAGCAAGCCGCTGGTCTCCAAACCTGGCTTTTGCAGCATGGGTCTTATATTCCCCTTCACATGACTTGATTCAACTTGACGGAATATGTATAGGCGCTGCTACCAATAACCAAGCGGAGTATGATGCTGTGATCGGTCTCTTGACTGCCACCCTCCAGATGGGAATTTGTCACCTTCATGTGTTCCTTGACTCCCAGTTGCTTGTCTCCCAGCTCAACAACTGCTACCAAGTGCGTGATCCCTATCTCTTTAGGAAATTCCTGCGCACAAAACAACTCAGCCGACAATTTGAATCCATAACATTCACCCATGTCCCAAGAGCTCAAAATAGTGTCGCAGATCAAATGGCTAACAACATCCTAGATTGGCACATCAATCACACCATGTAAAAACTCCATCATGCATCATCCTCACATAACATCTCATAAAAAATATACACAAAACCAAAAAAGATTGGAAGGGGCATCCACGTGCCTATCATCACATCAACATTTGCATCCACGTGCAATAAAAACTAAAAACACATTCATATACAGGGGCATCCACGTGCCTAATCCTACTGTTGCATCCATGTGCAATGCATCACATATAATACACAAGGGGCATCCATGTGCCCATCACCCTATGCTACTTGCATCCACGTGCAGTACAAAGATACAACAAACCATAAGCGCATCCACGTGCGTACAACTAAAACATCATCCCCAAAAAAGGTGCATCCATGTGCACACATATATATATATATCAAAAAATACATGTTCATCTGCTATACATGTCCTGAGTAGCCCCGTACTCAGCTATACAAAAAATAGCTATACATCTCATAAGATACATGCCAGAGCTACAAAAATCGGGGGGGAGTCCCCTGCACTCCCTAATGAGAGTCATACCCTGCATCACTGCCTGCATCAGCTACCTCCAAGTCCTCCCCTCGCTCCTCCTCCGGCCACTCCTCATCCCCTGTGGGCTCCTGCGCCCGACTCCTGTCTTCCAGGATAGCCACCAGGATCACAATCGATCGGAACTCCCGGGGCGCCCTCATGCAATCCTGAATCACACCTGGATCCACGTCCCGCCATCCCTCGTCGGTCACTCCAACTAGTAACCGATCCAGCAACACCCATATGGAGTCCAAAGTCCCCTCTGCATCCCGTCGATGCACCTCCCCGCGGCCCGGTAAGGCTGGTACCGCCACATGCCCCCTACGCGCCACATGCCCAAGCGGTGGTCTCGGACACACATCTATAGATCACACATCAGTCAGTAACAGTATATATCATCACACATCATACATAAATCTTGACATCCATAACATGCAAGTAAATCAATACGTACCATCTGGTCCCCATGCCTGTCCCAGTGCCCGTGGTGCCTCTGGGTCCCTGGTGTAGTCCATATCCCTATACGGGTAGTCATCCAGTGGCAGTGGCATCTGTAGCCACTGCAGGTATAACTCCCGGGTAAAGTATCTACCCACCTCACTGCCACCCCGGCGGCACATCATCTCTCCCCACCACACCATGCGCGGCTCCCTCAACCCTCCTGCCCTAACCGGTGCCTACGGCCGTAGTGTCGGTACCTGCTCCGTAAAGAACGCACATAGAAAGGATGCATAGCAGAATCCCTTGCTAGATTCCTTCACCGATGTCAGCTGCCGCTGAACACAGGTGAGGAACATCTGGCCCCACGCATAGTAGACACCATCCAGTATGCGCTCCACTAGCTGCATCTGGCCCCCAGACACCTTCTCCGGTGACTGGGACCCCAACACGTGAACCACACATGCTGCAATAGCCTGCACTGTCGTCTCCTGTAGGTCTATCACCCGGAGTGCATTCCTATGCACCCTAGCCTCTAGAACACAGTACCGCTCCAGCATGTCTTCCATATCTACATCCACGGATACTCACGGCTGCGTATCTGCCACCCTACCCAGACAGGGCAACCCCGTCAGGAAATATACATCTGTCAAGGTGAGGTCCACCCTCTCACCCTGCACGCTGAATGCCTGTATGTCTGGCTCCTAGAAACTCACTAGCCTGTTCAGCAGCAACCCTGCTGAACACATCATAGGTACCTGCATGAACTTCAGAAATCCGCACATCCCCAACACCGACTACACATGGCGCTCTTCCCGGACTACAGTCACTATCTCATCCGGGATCTCCCGCTCTCTCCATAGTACCAGCGGCATCCTGTCAAACACGCAAGGCAAACTCATCATACTCATGTCAAAGAAATAAACCCTGCCCCCCCCCCAAGGGAAGTCCTAACAGCTTGCTCCCAAACGTGGCTTTGGGTCCCCTTGCCGTGGTTTTCGACCGCGGTTGTCAGGCCTACAGTCGTGGTCTGAAACCGCGCCTATCTGGGCCAAACACGTGGTACCAAACTGCATGTCCAACCTCGAAACACGTGGTCCCAAACCGTGTGTTCCGACCCAAGCCCCGCGGTCTCCATGCGCAACATCCACCGTGGAATCCGTGATCTCCAACCGTGGCTCCCTCCTACAAACCCGCGGTCCACCCCATGTGGACTATACAAATACCCCTTGGGACCCACTACCCACCCCCCGAACCTAAAAAACATGCAAGTATGAGTTTGACGGAATACCTGTATCTCCTGGATCTGAAATCAGCCGATCGGATCGTCCAGAAACACCAACTAAGCTCTGGTCAACTCTGATCACTAGTCAAAGTCAACAAGTACAAATGACACTTGTCATGTTGGACCCACTCACTATTTATAGTCTATTGACTTTTTCTTGTTTTTGCCATTCTGAACCCATGCGGAGTCCGTTTTTCGAACTGTTTCCACCACTGGAATCAGCACGACGAGACCGTCATGATGGTCAACTCGTTTTCTTTTTTTCTCCATGTCATTTTTTGCACATTTTTTAGACACCACTCGTCCCCTCGGTTTGCGTGCCACTTCAGCTGCTCTCCATTTTTGGTATATTTTATATCATCGGATTCATTTTTCCGAGCCAGTGATGATGCTTAAGATCATTTCTCGCTCTCACCCCAAATTTTTTGAGTTTTTTTTCCAAAACACCCCCCGTCGCCTCGGTTTGAGTGCCACATCGGCCGTTATCCATTTTTGACACTCTTTATATCGTCGGATTCATTTTTTCGAGCTCGTGATGATGCTTGAGATCATTTCTCGCTCTCAGTTGGTACAGTTTCAACATTGTGTCCCGACACCTTGCTGCCTCGATTTGCGCACCACATCGCCCGCCATCGAATTGTTCCACATTTTTACATGAGCCATTCACTCCTGTCATACTGCAACTATTTCATTATTTTGCCACCATTCATTATCCCACAAGGAGGCCCATCAGTGTTCCCCCCACCCTCGTTCTTGGTCATCATTAATGTTCCTTGATTGAGCACTTCCTCCTTACCTGGCCATTCCTTTTGTTCGGTATAATTTTATCCCTTTTTTGGGCCGGACAAGTCCTTTACAAAAAAGGCACTTAGGCAGTTTCTGTTAAGCTCTTTTCTGACTCCTAAAATAATGAAAAGATTACCGAGCAATCTCGCTTCCTTTCATGCTCGTTAAAGTACCTGAAAGGGCGTCTATCTGGTATAAGTTTAACCCTTTTCCGAACCTGGTAGACTAATTACGAAAAAGGAATACTCTAGTCACACCGGCTAGAAGAGTTCTTCATTGCATCCTTTTATGCTTCTTTGGGCCTTGGAGACTAACACACAAAAAAAAAAACCCCTGGAGTCTTCTTATCCCTTTCAGACTCTCGAAAATTGAAAGCAACCACGAGCATGAACTGTCCTGGGCTCATACAAATCCACACAACAGTACCATTCCATTATTTCAGAGTCTTCTTATCGCTTTCAGACTCCTTAAAATTGAAACCAATCACGAGCATAAACTATCCTGGACTCGTATAAATCCACACGACAGTACCATTTTTTACCCACTTCTTCTAGTTCCTTAACCCATGAAGAAGTCCCCCCATGCCTCTTGGCACTATGATCGATCATCTCGGTAGCACCCCCAATCAGGTCGCATTTGTTCAGAGTATTCTGCAGTCTCCTGCCATTTGTGCACCAGCTTGAGTATCCCTCATCCCAGTCACTATCTTTGATCCATTATAGCTATGATCCCTTTCCCATCAGTCAGTTTCATATGTTGCCCAATCATCCCCACCATCATACTCTGAACAAAGGAATTTTGAGTCAACCCACTCTACTTGCCCAATTATCCCCCATAGTTTGTCAGTCCTCCCATCAGTACTCTCACACTTCAGTTCTCCACCTCGTGCTCCTATCAAGGAAACATCATTGCCTTGCTAGTTGCAGGTCTCCCTCTGTCGAAGACAACCCCTCTATTCCAGAGGATAGACCCATAGGTCCCTGCACCTTGGATGCATCACCATCAGTGGTGAGTTCCTACGGACCATTTTGAGAGGAGTCATCATTGCCTCTCCAAGTGGTTGTTTCTCACATGCTCGACTTCAGCACGTTGATCGCATCGTTGAGAATCGCGCAGGGTTTATATCCCTTCAGTTATTGGTCGAAGACCCCAGATTTCCCCCAACTCTAGCACATTGGTGAGTCACTTTGGAACGCCCATTTATATGTTCCCATGGATGTCCAGGTTGCGTTGGAGATTGTATTCGGAAGCCATCCAGCTATATGCTTCCTTGAGTACCCAGTTCAGTTCTAGTTCAGTGTACCATTGAGAGTATGACCCCTTGTCACTATGATCCAGTAGTTCATTAGTTCCTCTAGTACCACACTCAATAGCACTGTTGTTCTTCCAGTGTATCAGCTCTTCAGCTCATACATGGTCAACCCAGTAGTATGTCCCAGATTTGTGTCCCCTCTGGACCCTTATGATGTACACAGTGGCTCTCTATGTATCTTACAGGTCCCCCTTTTTGGGCCTCACAGTTCTTTGTATGTATCTTGATACGAGCATGGGTATGCCCGCCTCATCCACATATTGAGATTCTTCCTCATTCATTATTTGAGGCCATGTATATTTCAGGTCGCCATATTTTGGACCCCATTGTTATTATTGTTCTATATCTTGATACGAGCATGGGAATGCCCGCTTTGTCCATATGATCAGATGATTCCTCATCCATCATTGAGGTTATGTACTTTTAGTTTTTGCAGTTTGTTCGGGATCGTTGTTCTAGGCTCCAGTTTGTTTCTTCTCTTCTCCACACCCCAGGAAAACCACTAAAAAGACTTATGATGTCTATTGTCCATACGATGAGCTCCTGCCCTCACACATCAGGGGGCAATCTGTTAACACCCAAAAAGTGCTCACTACCTCATCTACCCCATTACATGACTCATTTGTCCATATTTCCTACCATATTTACCTTCAGAACCCTAAAATCCCATTAAAAATCCTCCAAAAGGCCAAAAATGCCTCCAAAAGGCCACAAAACATCAAAAAAGCCTCAAGGCTAAAAAAACCCCTTTTCCCTCCAAAAATATCCAAAGTTCCTCCAAAATAGCAAAAACCCTCTAAAAAGGGAATAAAAAATATAAAATAATGAGGAAAAAGAGGAAAAAGGAGGAAAAAACTCTATACAGCTGACCTAAACCATATGGTTCCCAAAACCATGGGCCAGCACTCCACCACTAAAAACCTATAAATGGGTGATGGAGACCCCTCATTTCATATCCACAATCAAGTATACCCTTACTCTGCCAAAATCTCTCTTGAAACCGTAGCTCACCCTTGAGCTACTTTCACCATTGAGAGCCCCTTTTGGCCCATTTCCACCATTGGAGAAAGAGAAGGAGCAAAGTTGGAGTTTGGAGCAACCCTCTTGGATCATTGCAAGAACTTCACCAACCTCTACACTTGAGATAAAATTTTAATACAAAGAAAACCATTTATTATTTCTTGTCTCTTATGTCTCATGCACATGTTTAGAATAATTTCCATTTCAATGTATTGTCTCTCATTTACTGTTTATTGAACTGCTACTAAGGAGTCCCTTCTCCTTAGTGGGTGCTCATTCGCACAAGCTAGGGTGAAAACCCTAGCTACACATAGTATTGGACGCATATGCTTTGTAAGTCGTCCCATAGTATTATATGTCCCATGGTTTTGACTCATAGTATTGGCGCCTAGACTTAGCCCATGGTTTGTATTGACACATAGTATTGACCCATGGTATTGGTGCCTAGACTTAGTATATAAGTGTGTGTTGAGGCCTATGAAGGCACCGTGAAGTTAATTGTATTGAGCTTGCTCAAAGGAGGTTGCCCCCTCGAAGTGGCCCGTGATCAATATAAAAGTGATTATGTTCTATTATTTCTGATATCTTGTGTATTTGCATTAATTAATTATTGCAGGTTCATCACACAAAGTTCTTCATCATGAATCAATACTTATATTGGAAAGACCCTGGTGGTGTATTGTTTAATTGCTTGTTGGAAAATGAAGCACAACAAACAATGAAGGATTTTCATAAAGGAGATTGTGGGGGGCACCACTCATGGAAGGTGACAGTGAATAAAATTCTGAGGGCTAGTTTTTATTGGCCTACTATGTTTTCTGATGTTTATAAAGAAACTACCACATGCCATCAATGTCAGATCTTTGATGGTAAGAGGAAACTGGTTTCACTTCCTCTTAACCCAATTTCAATAGAGGCACCCTTCCGGCAGTGGGGTTTAGACTTCATTGGGGAAATCAACCCAAATTCCTCAGGTCACCACAGTTGGATTCTGACAGCAACATATTATTTCATAAAATGGATTGAGGCCATACCCACAAGGAGAGCAACTGATGTTGTGATCATGGTTTTTCTAGAGAATAACATTTTGGCGAGGTTTGGATGCCCCAAGAGAATTGTGACACATAATGCAGCTGCTTTCAAATCCAAGAAGATGATAAGTTTATGTCACAAATATCATATCAAATTGAACCATTCTACCTACTATCCACAAGGGAATGGATTGGCTGAATCTTCCAACAAAAGCCTAGTGAGAATAATTACGAAATTGTTAGAGGAGAACAAAAGAGCTTGGCATACAAAGCTGAAATATGCTTTGTGGGATGATAGCATTAGCACACAAAGGGAAATTGGAATGTCACCATTCCAATTAGTATATGGAGTTGAAGTTGTTTTTCCAACATATTTCGGAGTGTGAGTCATGAAGATGAGTGAAATCATATGCAAAGAAGGATAAATCAGATAATAGAACTGAATGAGATGAGAGACAAAGCCTATGACAAAGTACAAATACATCAGGAGAAGATGAAAAATACCTTTGACAGGAAGGTTAATGAAGAACAATTCTAGATTGATGATTTGTTCTTGAAGTGGGATGCTCCCAAAGAAGACAAACATGGGAAGTTTGATCATATGTGGGTAGGTCTATACATCATTGCAGCATATAGAGGCACAAATTCATTCATTTTGGAGAATCGGGATGGGTCTCAGCTAACTAGTGGCCAAGTAAATGGAATATTTACGAAGCATTACTTGTCCTGAGGATGACAAGTAAACCTTATGTCATAGATGTATATATTTCTTTACATTTTATCAGTATTGATGGTGAACCAAGATATTGGAAGCCCGAGGAGAAGGCCTTGAGATCTAGAGGGGTAGCCATTTATTTTGTTTTGTTTTTATATGCAGAAAAGAAGGAATAATGGTTTGAAGTTTTGGAGAGCATCCCAATGGATCAGGCACTAGGTCTGTGGGGTTCTTTGCTACCTCACAGGGAGGATAACATCCCCAATTGGAGCGAGTTGTTAGCACCAATTTTGGTTTGAATGGGTGGAAGGGTTTAGATGCATGAAAATAATGAGTAAGAACCCAGAGTTTTAAGTTATGGGACCTAGAGGCTACAAATGAGAGATCATACTGTTTATTCCTAAGTTCAGAATGAAAATGATCAATAATCCTAAGTTTTAATTTTGCAATGAAAATGGACTGTGAAAACCCACTCAAGGTTATATGAGAGCATAAATGGACAAAGTAGATATGCAGCGAAGGAGATCGACGGCCACAAGTGCTCTTCGTAAAAGTAAGATAGGGTGGTCTAAGCATAGGTGGAGTGTTGCTAGCCCATGAGCAAATTGGAATCCATATCAACAAACAAAAGAATAGATCTACGGTCGGCAAGTACTTCGTCGATTTGACATGCGTGGAGAAATGAAATTTTCGGAATTGCGAAGTGGCAGTAGGGTCCATGTTTTTCGATGGTGAAGATATGGCATGGAAATGAATCAACAACGGAGACTCAGTTCGTAGATTGAGCATGCACGGAGTATCGACACATTCCAAATTCGCAAACCTTGGTAAAGGCTGCACCATTGCATGGTCAGGATGAGGATAGGGGTCAGATCGATGTTCAATAGTGACTACGCATATCTAAGGTTCATGGAATGCTCCATTTGGAAGGATGGAAACTACATAAGGCTACATGGATAAGCATGGGAAGAAATCAACGATGCAGGAACGATCATGCACGATGGACAGCCTAGAGAATTCCTTTATGGAAATAGGTGCAAGGATGATATGAAAGGATAAATAATATAAAAATGGAATGCACGGGGATCCGGATACTGTTTGTCCTGTACATTGAAAAATGATAGACAATGACTTTGCAGAAGAATACAACTTAACCAAGATCCCAGACCAGTTGTCAGTTTCCAGGTAGGCCTTCTGTCGCATACAAAACTATTTAAATGGGTGAGCTAGGAGAGGTAGAACCCCCAGGTTTTGAACTCCAGAACGTAGAGGCATTGTTAGAGGTTAAAGATGCTGAGGTTTATGATACAGTTTTGAAAAATGGCCCCGTTGAGATTGCAAAGGATAGATTGAAGCTGATTAGGGAACGTAATGTAGATGTGCATAAGGTTTACCAGTCATTTTCCCATTTATTTGCAGTTGACCAAACCCTAAGTTGTCCCGAGTTCGTTGACTGGTGCACCACCAATTAATCCTCCTATGAGAGGGTAATTATGGACGCATCCAGTTCAAATATATTGTGCGCAGTCAATCCCCTCACTGTTAGGAAAGCTCTGCCAATACCAGATGAGTTCTGTCAAAAATCCAAAGCATACAGGGAAGAATCCCTAATTCAGTATTTTAGACAGTCCACAGTCGATTTGAATCAAAGTTTCTGCAAGGCCTTCTTACAACCTAATGTCCCATTGCAGAGCCATGCCTTCCCAATTGAAATACGCATCTTTACTGAAGAATCCAAATGTGTTATAACCATGTTAAGCCAGTTCCTAGGATTAGATACAGACATGTATGTCACTGAGCCTTTGATGAGCCTATTGTTTATCCTCAGCACATGTCCACTTGAGTCTGATGAGCATAATCAGTCCATCTAGTGTGCCTGCCTTAAATTTGAAGAGTCCCTAGCTGAGAATATCCATTCTCAGCTGGTGAACTTACACCAAACTAAAAGCTTCAGATTCCGGTCAAATCTGCTGAGAATGTTCATGTCCTTTAATGAAGAGAAGTTCAGGTTCCTGAGATGATGCTCACAGATTACAGTAAATTCATGAACAACCTCATGTCTGAGGTTTACAATGTTTTCTTTCAGAAGAAAATGCCCAGAGTGTTAACAAAAATGAAGGAGATGTTGCAACCTTATCCTGAGAAGAATATAGGTGATTGGTTTCTCTCAGAGCACAGCACAACAATCAGAGTTTATGGGTTTTCTCTTTCACCCTATGTACTATCAGCCTTTCTAACTCCTAGAATATTTACACTAGAATTCATCAAGCAAAAGCTATGAGTGGAAACTGAACACTTTTTGGATCATAAGAAAGCCTCAGATATTTCATTCCCATGGGATGTAGGCCCATTCATGATCAAGAGAAAAGATGCCATTCCATCCATTGAGTGTATGGTAAGAGAGATGGGATTCTGAACAAAGGAAGCCATCAACTATGACCGCCACCATATCATCTCAAATAGAAGGAAAGAAAGTAATAGAAAAGGTTTTGTACAATTTGAGATTGCAGGTATGGAATACATTGACAACTGGTTGGAATATCCCAACAAAGGGAAGATGGATGTATATGTACAGGATGAATCCACCTCCCTCGTACCAAAGGCCACATCACCACTGCCTAGCTCTTCCAGCTTAGTCCCAACAGTTGAAGAAACTATACCCTTTGCACGTGCCTCTGGAGGATCCAACAAATTGGAAGTCATTGATCCCATGGTTGTGGAAGATTAGGACACAGAAAGGGCTCCTAAGAGACAAAAGGTGGAAGAAGTAGGGCAACAAATTGTACAGGTGCCAACTGTTAAATCCAAAAAGAAGCAGGTGAAGGTCTAGATACCTGCCTTTGAGATCATGGAATATGTATTTGATAGGGAAACTATTGAACTTACTGCACAAAGCAAGAGTAGAGCAGAGTTGTTGGGTCAGTATAAAGAGAGTACAGAAGCAACCTCAGAAGAGTCTAAGCTGTATGCAGAGATGAGGTAGATTTCCAATAAAGATGTATCTCTGGTAGCTAGCAAAAGTCATGCCCAGAACACCTTGAACTTAGCCTTAGCTACCAAAAACAAAGCCACTGAGCTGAAAATGAACTTGGAGGACATCCACATACCTCACTGATCCATATTCACAAGGAAACTGGGAATTTTATCTATGCCAAACTGCTGAAGGTTGCACTAGAGCTGTCCAAACTGCAAACCATTAAGAACAAGGTTGGAAATCAGCTCAAGCAAGAAAGAGTGGAGAACAAAGCCCACAAGCCACAAATCAAGAAGCTGTAGAATGAATTAGTGGCTACTAAGGGTCAAGAAGACAAAAGAGATAGTATTCAAAACCTGCTCAATGAGAAAGACAACACCAATCAGTCATTGAAAAAGAAATTGAAGATTCCTTCCGCCCAGCTAGTAGAAGCTTTTGAGTTGACAGAGCTGGAGGAGAAGAGAAAGGAGCTGAAAAATTAGTTGACAAACTGCAATGTTAGCTTGTTGAAGTTTGAAGAGAAGGAAAAGCAGTGGCAGGTGGATATAGCTCTCGTGGTGGAAAGTGATAAATGTTTGAAAGCCAAATCTGAAGACCTTGAAAGGAAATTGCAGGAGAAGAGCAAAGAATTGGAGAACATGGCTACTCCTTCCTCCATTGAATCTAGGGACTTCTCCATTGTGTAGGCCATGGCACATGCAAGTGTAAAGGACTTTGTTGCTTCATTTTTCACCCAAGCATGTGATGATGAGCACCTACTAACTTGTAGTAGCAGTCTCAATTGAAATAATAAAAAACTAAAGCAAAAAAGCAGAATTAATCTAAGATATGAGAAAGTAAAAAGTTAATCTAGCATTTTCATGTAAAAATTTGAAAGTAAATGGTAAAGAACTCAAATCTATATGTAAAACAAATTCTTTATTTATGGAAAAAATAGTTTTATAATAATCATGTTACCTCAAATGGTGAGGATGGTTGGGTTTGAGCAACTGTGACGGTGAGATGCTCCAATGCTCCAAGGGTCTTTCTCTTCTCCAAGATGCTAATGAGGGAATGGCCACAAAAGGTACTCCAAAGGTGGATCTAAGCTCAAATGGAGGCTCAAGATCTCAGGAGTGAAATGGGCAGCATAAGGATAGGATGGATGTGGATGAATAATGGAGATCTTCTATCACCCTTTTATAGCTTTTGGGTGATGGAGAATACCATTATGGTTTAAGGAAACCAATGGTATTGCTAAATGTGGTTTCGGTCCCTTTTTCCCTCTTTTTCCCCATTTTTTAATATTTTTGGATATTATTCCCTTTTAATTGATTTTTGGGAATTTTGGACCATTTTTAAGGGTTTTTTTGTATTTTTTTGGGGAAAATTAAATATTTTGAGAAAAAGATGGTTTTTGGTCTTTTTGGTGACCTTTTAAGGGGTTTCGAGGCTAAAATTGTAGGAAAAGTGGACAAATGGGTCCTGTGAATAGGGAAATGAGATAGTGAGCACTTTTTGGGTGTTAATAGACTTAGAAGTAGAAAATTTACAGAAGCGGAACACAGATCTAGAGAGCAGAGTTACAGAAGAAGTGCAAGAGAGGAAAACATGGGAAGCTAAGTACCTAGAACTGCAGGTTAAATACGATGAATTGGTAAAGCAAGCTATAGGTCAAACATCACTGCAAGAGGCCAAGCAGGTTATTTGGGATGACATCATTGCTGAGGTAGACAAATTAAGGCCCTACCTTGACTTTATCTTAGACAAGGAAGTTGTAATCAAGCTGGCCAAGCAAAGTGTAACAGCATCAAATGAAAAATTGAATAAGAAGCCTGTGGAATGCACTGAAAACTCCATAGAGTTCTTGAATGGCCTAACTGAGGATGAGGTGAAAGCATCCAGCATAAAAGACATATTTTCTACCATCATTTGGGCCAAGAGGGTGATAAACAAACATCAACAAGTAAATATTATTTAGGCCAGGATTGATGTCATGGCTCACCAATTGAATCACTTCAAGGATATGTTTGACCCATTGTTCAAGAAGGGACTACCTCTCTTTTGGGAGGAAGAGGGTACTATGTTCAATCAGAAAGAGTATTAGGATAGGTTGGTGGGATGCAGATTAGACTATACAGACTTTGCAGGCATGAACAAATTGTTGTCTAACAAGACAGTGGTGGATAAATTGACAAAGGATTTTTAATTGGGCATGATTTTCAAAGAGACAAGTGCACATCTTCAGAGCTACTCATACAAGGATCATACATAATTGTGGGTATTCCTAAAGGAGGTGGCCACATCACAATTTCTGGCTGCCGACCAATGGAAGCTCGTGGAGAAGTATGGAAAAGCTAAACTGACATTGCATCCATAAAGATTCGAGGATCATGAATATTTGCAGCCTAAGAAAGTAGTTACCAAGGTTTTTTTTTTATTTACTGGAGTTAGTTACTAGCTAGTAAATGCTCGAGGGCACTTCTAAATGTTCGGATATCCACATCATCATTTTTAGGGTTTTGCATGTAATTTCTAGGGTTTGCATGCATCCCAGTCACTAGGTTGATGTCTCCAGCACCTTATCCACTTCTTTCTAGCACCTGGGAGCTTCTTTCCTCAGCATTTTAGCCCTCCTAGTCATTAAGTAACCCACATCTCACCTACTGCCAAAGAAGGGTGCACTTCCTCACCTACCCACTCAGTTAGCTCCGATTCTCCTTGATTTGAGGCTAGTTTCACTCCTGATTGATTGTTTCACTCCATTGGACCTCCAGATTGACTAGATGACTTGTTCTGACTTCAGTTATCCTCCCATGTGCCCTCCACTGAGACTTCTTCCCTATATCAGTGCTACACACTTCAGTTACACTAGTTACACTCAGTTAGACTTAGATTGACACCTGGATCACTGGTTCTTGTGCATTGATGACCACCATCGATTGATGATGAGGACTCCTAGTTGGATCCAAGCTATGCCATTCAGTTAATTCAAATGACCTCTTTAGGCAATTCGAATTGCTCAGTCATTGTGACATTATTGTATTGTATTTTTCACCCTTATTGGGATATTGAGCACTGATGCATGTTCTTGCACAGTTTACACCATATTTTCTAAGTTTCATCTATTGTGATTGATTTACTCGTTCATTAGATCTGCTATGACTAATTTTACATGGTATCAGAGCCATTGCAGGGACAATATCTCTTTTCTACATGTGTTCTACAAGAAGAATTGAGTGATTTTGCTCAAAATTACAGAAGTTTTGGCATGAAATATCTCATGTGCATTCGCTCATGTGCATGCAAAGCATAAAATACACTCCAATCCACTCCAGAAGCTTGAGTTTTCCACATAATTCCTAGATTTGATACATTGGACCCATTCAACATTGCTTGATCTCCAATCCCAGGTGTGATGCAACTCTAAATGGGTGGATTGTTCGACCTTACGGTTCTTGTTTTCATTGTGATTTGTAGGTTATTATCTCCATCAATTGCATTCGCTACCTTGCCTTTTGAAAGATTTTCTACATCAAAGTGCACTCGCTCCTAGCAATGGAATACTCTTCTTAAAATCCTATCCTCACTCCTTTCAACTATTTTGATTGGAAATATGATATGGAGATTATATTGCGTTCAAAAGGATTCTATAGAGTCGCCGTTGGCCTCGAATTGGAGCCAAGCACATTGTCGGAAAGAAACAAACACTACAATAAGCTTGATGAAGCTTATGGTCTCCTTTGCCTCTCTATTTCTAAAGATCTTCACTTCCATCTTAGCGGATTGAAGACTCCAAAATCAATACGGGAGCAACTTGAAACATTGTTTGGCAAGCAGGACGAGCTTAGGGCTTTTCAATTAGAGAATGAATTGATTTCTCTTAGTCCTGAGAATTTCGAGACCATCAATGAGTTTTCCACAAGATTCAAGCACTTGACATTGCAGTTGAAGAACAGTGGTGTTGTGAAAGAGGATAAGCAATTGATCCTCTCCATTCTCTCAAAGCTTGGTAAAGATTACTCTGTATTTGTCTCTAATTTCAATTCCGGTCGACTAACTACCCCGAATTGGAAGATGCCTACCTTTAATGCCTTCATTGAATCCATTACCAAAGAGCATGACAAGTTGATTCAAATAGGGTCCATAAACTCCAAATATTCAGCCCTATTTGTTCAAGGATCCAAGAATTCAAATGGCAAAGGAAAGCAAAAGAAAGAGAAGTCCAAATTCGAACCTCACAAGCAAAGAGAGAAAGGAAAGCAAAAGCATAAAGAGGGCAAAGAAAAATCTAAGTGTTCTTATTGCAACCATGGCTTTCATCCTGAAATTTCATGCATGAAGAAAAAAATAGATCAAATGGCCCTCCTTTTGGAAAAGAACAACATATGTCTTCCCGACGGTGCAAGGAAGAAGGATAGGAATGATGATCATGAGAGAGGTCAAGCACTCATGGAAACTGTTTCAAAACCCACCACTCTATTGATAGATTCTAGTGCCTCGAATCATATGGCTACAAATATTGAATCCTTCTCTTCATTCGATCCAAACAGCTCCATCCCCATCCATTTGGGAGTTGACTCAAAAATTTCATCAAAGGGTAAAGGTACCATCCATCTAGAGCATGGAAGCTTCCAGAATGTTCTCTATGTTCCTTCCTTGGCTTCAAATCTACTTTATGTGTATGAAATGACACACACTGGTGAACCGAAGCAAGTTACATTCAGCCCTAATACAGTTGAAATTTTTTAGATAAAAAGTGGAAGACTTATTGCAGTCGAAAAGGCAAACCACACTGCAAAATACTATGAGTTTTATCACTTTGTGCCGCTTGAAAAGCCCACTGCTCTCCTCACTCATGGCAACGAGGTTAGTAGGCTTTGGCATGAAAGGTTTGGACACCTTAATTACAAGTATTTTCTACTTCTACAACATAAATCCATGGTAGATGGTCTTCCACAACTCTGTTCCTTGAAGGGAATTTGCCCCGGTTGCTTTGTTGGGAAGCACCCCGAGCACAGGTTCGACCGCAGAAAAGCTAGCAGAGCTTCTACAATTTTGGGGATGATACATTCCGATATCAGTGGTCCGCTGCCCAATATGTAATTAAATAGTTCAAGGTATGTTTTGACATTTATTGATGATCTTTCCCGCTTTACTTGGGTATTTTTTCTCAAAAACAAGTCAGAAGTGCTTGGAAAATTCAAGGATTTTAAGGCTTCTGTTGAGAACGCCATTGAGAGAAAGATCAAAGCTCTTAGATATGATAATGGTGGAGAATATATAAAGTCCGAGTTGCTGCAAATTTGTGCTGAAATTGGAATTCAGGTCCAACATACAGTTCCCTACACACCCCAGCAGAACGGTGTAGCGGAAAGGAAAAATCGGTCACTGAAAGAGATGGCTACTTGCATGATTGAGTCAAAAGGTTTGGCTACAAATATTTGGGCTGAAGCAATTAATGTTGCTACATATATTCAAAACTGAGTTCCACGTTCCTCCATGAAAGGTATGACTCATTTCGAAGCATTGTTTGGTCACAAACCGGATGTGTCAAATTTGAGGGTTTTTGGCTCCACTGCATGGGCTAGAATTCCTTCCAAGAAGAGACGAGCCTTGGATCCACAAAGTATTGAGTGCATCCTGATAGGATATGGAGAAGAATCAAAGGCATATAAACTCATGGATATCATATCCAAAAAGATATTCATAGAGCGCAGTGTACAATTTGAAGAACCGCTTCAAGAATTGCAACTAGTCGAGGAAGAAACTGTCGTTTCACCGCCTCTACTAGAAGAAGATTTGAGCAGCAATAATGAAAGTATTGGTTCTAATATTTCTTATATTTTAGAAGTGCATGATGTTCATTACATATCAGGTTCAGAATCCGACCATTATGATCCTCCTCAGTTCCCGAAGTGGGCCCAAAACACTCTTCAATCTGCTGGTTCGAACATTGGAAATCCTGCTGATCCAAGACTAACAAGAGCAGACTTTCAAAGAGCAGGTATGGCTCTTTCAATTTCTGATCCATTATTATCTGATATTTTTTATTTGATGATTGGTTCATATCCCAAAACATACTACTATTCCGACCAATATCCGAGATGGCAAAGTGCCATGGATGAAGAGTATAGTTCTCTTCAAAAGAACAATACATGGGAGCTAGTTCCTCTTCCACCTGGAAGAAAATTAGTCCAATGTAAATGGGTCTACCACACAAAATTTGCTGCTGATGGCTCTATCAGCAAATACAAAGCTAGATTGGTGGAGAAATGTTTCTCCCAAGTCCAAGGAGTGGACTACATTGAGACTTTTGCATCGGTTGCAAAGATGGATTCCATCTGCCTAGTTCTGGCTATTTCCGCATCCAAGCACTGGGAAGTGCACCACATGGATGTGAAGAGTGATTTTCTCCATGGAGATCTTGCTGAAGAGGTATATATGAAGTAGCCAAAAGGTTACATATCAGATCCATCATTAGTTTGCAAATTGAAGAAATCTTTGTATGGTTTAAAACAGGCCCCAAGAGCTTGGTATGCAAAGATAGACTCCTTCCTTCTTTCTTAGAATTTCAAAAGATGCAAATCTGATCCGAATGTGTACCTACAGCAAGTTAAAGGTAATTTTTTTATTATTGTTCTTTATGTTGATGATCTTCTCATTACTGGTAGCACTCTTACTTCAATAAACAAGCTAAAAATGGCCTTAAATCTAGCTTTTGACATGAGCGATTTGGGCTTGCTAAGTCACTTTTTGGGTTTGGAGATAGCTCAAAATTTTGATGGGATCACTATATATTAGAAAAATTATGCTTTCAACCTGTTATTGAAGTTTAATATGGCTGAATGTAAGGCAGCCCCGTTCCCATTCCTCTTAGGAATTAGTCTTGAGGAGGGAAATTCTACACCGCTTGCAGATTGCACTATGTATCGACAGTTGATTGGTTCACTACTATACTTGACACACTCTAGGCCTGAAATTTCTTATGCCGTGAGTGTTGTATCAAGGTATATGCAGCAGCACCATGAGCTTCATTGGAAGGCAGCCAAGCGGATCTTGCAATATGTGCAAGGTACGAGACATTTTGGCATCCACTATGTTGCAGATTCTAAGCTTGATTTCATTGGTTTTACTGATTTAGATTGGGCAGGTGATAGAATTGATCAAAAGTCCACTTACAGATATGTTTTCATGATTGGTCATGGCCCTATTTTCTGTTCCAGCAAAAAGCAGGTAACCATTGCACTTTCTTCAGCAAAGGCAGAGTATTGAGGGGCAGTCAATGTCTGCATTTAGGCAGTTTGGTTGCAGGGTATTCTTTTCGAGTTTGGTTTTGGTGGCACTACTTCGACTGTCCTCTTTTGTGACAATCAAAGTGCTATCAAGATCTCCATAGATCCAGTTTAGCGGCAGAGGACCAAACACATTGAGATTCACATGCACTACATTCGAGAGCTTGTGCATGATCGCACTATCATTCTACAATATTGCCCTATTGACAAGCAAATTGCAGACATCTTCACCAAGAGCTTCACTGAGAAGAAGTTCTCTTACCTCCATTCACTGTTGGGGGTGAGTTCCATCATGGTGGAGACAGATTGATCCATTATTATGTTTTAGCTTGAGGGGGGGGCTTTCCTCCCACTGGGTTTTCCCTCTTTCCTCACTTAGCTTATTTTCAGCATTTTTTTGGATTATTGTATTGGGGTGACCTTTGGTCTTAGTAACCAGGGCCCTACATTATTTTTTTTTACATCATAGTCTAGCTTGAGGGGGGGTGTTCGGATATCCACATCATCATTTTTAGGGTTTTGCATGCAATTAGGGTTTGCATGCAATTTCTAGGGTTTGCATGCATTTTGCATGCATCCCAGTCACCAAGTTGATGCCTCCAGAACCTTATCCAGTTCTTTCTAGCACCTAGGCGATTCTTTCCTCAGAGTTTTATCCCTCCTAGTCATGAAGGCACCCACATCTCACCTACCTCCAAAGAAGGGTGCACTTCCTCACCTACCCACTTAGTTAGCTTCAATTCTCCTTGATGTGAGGCTAGTTTCACTCCTGACTGACTGTTTCACTCCGTTGGACCTCTTGATTGACTAGATGACTTGTTCTGACTTCAATTAGCCTCCCATGTGCCCTCCACTGAGCCTTCTTCCCTATATCAGTGCTACACACTTCAATTACACCAGTTACACTCAGATAGACTCAGATTGACACCTAGATGACTGGTTCTTGTGCATTGATGACCACCACTGATTGATGATGAGGACTCCTAGTTGGAGCCAAGCTATACCATTCAGTTAATTCGAATGACCTCCTTAGGAAATTCAAATTGCTCACTCATTGTGACATTATTCTATTGTATTTTTCACCCTTATTGGGATATTGAGCACTGATGCATGTTCTTGCACAATTTACACCATATTTTCTGATTTTCATCTATTTTGATTGATTTACTTGTTCATTAGATCTGTTGTGACTAATTTTACAGTAAAGGCTATTAAGCCGACTTGTCAGCATTTGTTGTTTCTGTTGTAACTAATTCTCAGAGAGGATGGACCTGTTTGTATAGGTTTCATCAATTTTGTAACAACTTTCTGCTTTGGAAGCTAGGTTAGAATATTTCAAACTGGAGAACTGAGGTTATCACCTCCTATATATATTCATATGTAATGGAGAGTAAAGGGTTGTTTCTTTGGAACTCACGAGTCCTTGTGCTATGTAAATTTGAGATACTTCTTTACTAAACTGGGAAGAGCCAAGCAAGTGATTTAGAGCACATATTCTTGTGTTATTTGTTTTACAGCCTGTATCTCCTTTTCTTTATGTGAATGTTTCCTTGTTATCTATGCCATATTTTTTTCTTTTCATGTTTGGATAAGTGTATATTGAGGCAGAATTCATATGTTTATGCTCTGTTTCTTTGATTCCAAGCATGCACAAACCTTTTTATGCTAAAGTTAATGCAAAATTCATCTTATAATGCTCTGTGTTAATGGATTGTTCTTATATTTATTCCTTATCACCAATAAACAACTTTTTGACTGTAAATGAGTAACTACCCTACCTTTGTTAATAATTCTTATGCAAAGAATTGCCCCTTTACCCTCTTGAGTATTTTGACTCCGTTTCCCAATGAATGTTCACTTTGCTTCAACCAAACAACAATCTGATCTTAATTTTAATTCATATATCCGGACTTGATAAACAAACATTGAGAGATCCCTCTCTGTAAATATAGAAGTGAGCTCTCTTTCCTAAAGCTTGGTTTTGTGGTTACCTTGAAGTGACTCTTCCGACAACCTTAAGGGTCATTTTGAGTGCTAACATATTGGCACTCTTTCCGAGGAGCGAAAGTTGTATTGTCCCTAGGAGAAACGACAAAGAGTTCCAGATTTCAAGGAGAGAAGGATTTATGTGGGCAAACAAAGGTTCTTACACCAAAGAAGGTTGTACATTTTCCCTGGAGACTCCATGTTGATTTCCAAAGAAGGTTTCAGAAGATATCCTGGCTTCTAGAAAGGTACATACAAGAGGTAATCCTAACTTTGAAATCTTAGTAAGTGTGGAAAACCATAAATTTTGCTTAGACATAGAAGTGGAGAGTAAAACACTAGCACTTCTAATATTGAAAGCTCTTTATCTCAAAGGAAAGTTTTGTGGTTTACAAGATTTGGATTCAAAAGTTAGTGTTGGGAATTTTTTACTAAGATCAAAATCAGAGTCAAACCTAAAGCAAACATAAACCAATCCAAATAGGTTTGAGTCATGCTTTCTAGATCCCTTGTGGTATAACCTGCAAAACACTGTAAAAGTTGAAAAAGGTAACCCCCATTTCCAAACCTCTCAGCGTCATATTACAAACCCTATTCATAATCTTCATCAAAACCCTACTGCACCACAAAATGCACTTGTTGTACCACCAAATCCACCTAGGCCAATGGAAACTAGGTTTGCACCCTTGGATTTGCTAGCTGCTTTGCATGATATCCCCCAAAAATACTCATAGAGAATTTCTTTATATGATGGAGATGGAAATTTTACAGCAAGACAACATATGGATAGATTTGAATATTTTATTGACCTAGAGGAAGTAGACCATGATGATGCAAAGATGAGGTTGTTTGCTCAGAGTTTATCAGGAGAAGCAAAGAGATGGTTTAAAGATTTACCAGCAGCATCTATCCCTACCTTTGAAGCTTTTCAAACACTATTTTTGGATAGGTGGGAGGAAATAAAGAGTCCCTTACAAATATTGTCTCATTATAACCATTTAAAGAAAGGAAATTTTGAGTGTGTACATGAATTTTCTAGCAGATTTATGAGGGTATACAACTCCATCCCAGCTGATATTAAACCCTTGGTAGGTGCTTCCAAGCTTCATTATGCATATGCCTCTGATGGATACTTTTCATGTATGTTGAGAGAGAGGAAGTTAGCTACTTTATCATCCATGTTAAAGGATGCCCTAGAGGTGGAAGCAGATCTAATGGCCTCAAGGAAGCTGAAAAATAGGGTAGAAACAGATAAGAGAAGAGTAGAAAACCTACCATCCACTTCTGCCCCTTCCTCTGCAAGTGATGTTAAATTTGAAATGATGATGAAGAACATGGAAAAATTGATGGACAGGTTGGCCCTAGATAACCGACCACCCAATAGAGAGAAACCTGAAAATCAAATAAGGAATCCAAATTTTAGAAGGCCACTTCCCCAAAGAACCAAATAAATCCTGAAGATCAGCAAATAAGACTACTATTCCCAGAAAATTTGGTTGATGAGGAAGGACAAGAAGATCCAATGGATAACCAGATTCATCACTTTGATGACATGGACTCTGAAATATATTTGACTGAAAAATAACATGATTTCTTCACCCAGAAAAATGATAGTCCTATTCTTGAGCTAGATTCAGAACAATATCAAATAGGCTATTAGAATTCCATTGATGATATTTAGAGAAAACTAAAACTGAGAAATTGTGATGTAGTAACAAATTAAGCAAAGCCCAGTCAAAACCAGCTCTCCAATGTAAAATTAGTCACAACAAATCTAATGAACAAGTAAATCAATCACAACAGATGAACATAGAAAATATGGTGTAAAACTGTGTAAAACATGCATAGTGCTCAATATCCCAATAAGGGTGAATAATTACAATACAATCTGACAATGTGAGTGAGCAATTCAATTTGACTAAGAAGGTCATTCGAATCATTGAATGGAGTAGCTTGACTCCAACTAGGAGTCCTCATCATCAATCAGTGGTGGTCATCAATGCACAAGAACCAGTCATCCAGGTGTCAAGTTGAGTCTAACTGAGTGTGTCATGTGTAACTGAAGTGTGTAGCACTGATATAGGGAAGGAGACTCAATGGAGGGCACATGGGAGGCTTAACTGAAGTCAGAACAAGTCATCTAGTCAATCTGGAGGTCCAACGGAGTGAAACAGTCAGTCAGGAGTGAAACTAGCCTCAAATCAAGGAGAATCGGAGCTAACTGAGTGTAACTGAAGTGGAACTGCAGTGGTAGGTGAAGAAGTGCACCCTTCTCTGGCAGTAGGTGAGAAGTGGGCACCTTCCTGACTAGGAGGGATAAAACTCTGAAGTAAGTGGCTCCTGAGTGCTAGAATAAGGTGGGTAAGGTGCTAGAGGCATCACATGGTGACTGGGCTGCATGCAAACCCTAGTTGCATGCAAGGTCCTGAAAAAGATGATGTGGATATCCGAACATCCAACACCCAGCAGAGTTCAGAAAAAACAAAAAGAGATGCAACTGGATGCTACTGTACAGAAGAACCCAAGAAATATGGAAAACCCACCAAAAGAAAGTAAGCAGTCAGAGCCCATTGATATAGGAAAACCAATTTCATCCTTCAGTTTGAAGTTGGAGTTATCAAAGGTCAAAATTTCTATCCCCTTTAATAAGTTGTTGAAGAACAATGAGTACAGAGAAGAAATTACTAAAATGGTCAATAATCAAGATGATTATAAACCAGATATTTTGGAAGTAACAGATGATGCTCCCACTATTGTATTTGGACCTAAACTTGAATATAAAGATGATGAAGATGTTCCCCCATTTTATCTATGTTTGAGTATCCATGACATGATTTTGCACAATGCAATAATAGATTCAGGTGCATCTCATATTCTAATGCCAAAAACAGTAGTGGAAAGTTTGGGTTTGGAAGTTACTAGACGCTACAAAGACCTATACTCTTTTGATTCTAGAAAGGTCAAGTGTCTAGGATTGATAAAGGACATGGTGGTAACCGTTACACAACTTCCAGCTAAAATCATTGTGATGGATGTTGTAGTAGCTGAAATTCCTGCCAAGTTTGGCATGCTATTATCAAGGTCTTGGGCATCAAAATTGAAAGGAAATTTGCAAATGGATATGTCATACTCCACTATACCTTTATTTGGAGGCAATAGAAGGTTATATAGAGAGAAGAGGTTAGTGTATGTGGTCAGTAGTCAAGATAAGCCTGAAAAATCATATGATTTATGCTGTTGATATTGATTTAGGATCTTCTATATTTTTCAATGATGAACCACACATTGACCCTGAAGTTCCTATACAGATTGAATTTAAGGAGGATAAGGAATTTGCATAGAGGCAAGAAGCCTAAGAAAAGAAACAAAATGAACAATACTTGTTGACCATGTAGTTTGATGGATCTCTGAGTAAAAATGGGGTTGGGGTAGGTGTTTGGATTATATCTCCAGTCAGATAATTTAAAGCTTTATCTTGTGGTAAATCAAGTGAATGATAGTTACCAAACAAGTGAATGATAGTTACCAAACAAAACATCCTAGAATGAGAGCCTACAGGAATGAAGTTTGGGACATGTTTGGAAATTATTTTACAGAACATAAAATTAGAGTGGTACCCAGAATTGAAAATCAAGTAGCAAACTCTTTGGCTACAACTACTGGTAATTTCAAAACCCCCATTTATTCTCAAAAAAAGTATAAAGTTAAAGTTGTAAATAGACCCTCAATACCATACAACTCTAAATACTGGAAATTTTTTGATGATGATATGCAAATAAAGATATTTTTGGAAATGTATGATGAATTTATGAACACTCAAATTGATTTAGAAAATGAAAATTTAGAGTGCTTCCAAGATGGTGAATCAACTGAAGATGAAAAAGATGAGAACAAAGAATGGCAGAATGTGTTGGGAGGAAAAGATATAATTCAGTTGAAGAGTAATTTTATCCCAAGAGGCCTGATTCCCCTGGAGAAGATATTCGATTAGAATGATGTTGCTAAGAATCCTAAACTTAAACCTGCTGACGATGTTGTTGAAGAGTAGAACTTAGGTACTGAAGAAGCTCCATGAATCGTAAGATTGTCCAAGAAAATACCTGCAAAAGAGAAAGAAGAATACCTCAATTTGATGAAGAAATACACAGATGTATTTTCCTGGAGCTATGAAGACCTGGAAGAGTATGATACATCTATCGTACAACATACCATTCCAATAAAACCTAGAGAAAGATCTTTCAGACAGAAGTTGAGAAGAGTAAACCCCAAGCTGTTGCATGTGATAGAAAAGGAGATCAAAAAATTGTTCAATGCTAAGATTATTGTAACTTTGAGGTTGTCAAAATGGGTGGCTAACTTGGTTCCTGTCAGAAAGAAAAATGGTTAGATTAGGCTCTGTATTGATTTCAAAAACCTCAATAGGGTTTCATTGAAGGACAATTACCCACTACCTAAGATGGAGCACATTCTATAAAGGGTGGTAGGATATGAAAGGATTTCAACTATGGATGGGTTCTCAGGCTATAACCAGATCAAAGTGCTCCCAGAGGACCAAGAGAAGACTTCCTTTACTACACCCTGGGGTACACTCATATATGCCAAAATTCCCTTCGGGCTAATGAACACAAGAGCTACATTTCAGCGTGCTATGGACATTGCTTTTGCATAAGATAAGGACAAATTTGGAGTTGTTTACATGGATGATATCAGTGTGTATTCCGTATCTGACAGGGAACATATCAAGCACTTGGAGAAGGTCTTTTTGAAGTGCAAGAAGTATCGATTTTCACTAAACCCCAAAAAATCTAACTTTTCACTAGAAGAAGCAAAATTGCTTGGGCATATTATCTCTAAGGATGGTATCAAGATTGATCCAGAAAGGATTAGTGCAATTTTAAAGGTGGAAGAGCCCAGGAGCAAGAAGGAGGTGCGGTCCTTTATTGGACAGGTAGGTTTCCTGAGGAGATTCATCCCCAGCTTTGCTAAGATATTGAGAAATATTACTAACATGTTGAAGAAGGAGAACTAGATAAAATGGACAGAAGATGCTAGAGAATCATTCAGGGGTATTAAAAAGGCCATCATTGAAGCTCCAGTCTTGGCAAGTACGGATTTTACTAGAGATTTCCTAATTTTTTCCTACGCATCCGAGCATACTATAGCTGGAGTCCTATTGTAGAAAAATAACCAAAATGCTGAGCAACCTATAGCATTTTTAAGCAGGGTATTGAGAGAAGAGGAGTTGAAATATGATATCATGGAAAAGCATGCCTATGCTTTGGTGAAATCTTTGAAATATCTCAGGGTATACATTCTTCATTCACACATTGTTGCACATGTTCCCAATAATGCAGTAAAGAGCATTCTTACCCAACCAGATCCAGAAGGGAAGAGGGAAAAATGGATTGTTGTATTGTTGGAGTATGATCTTGAGATCAAACCTACCAAGTTGATTAAGGGACAAGGGATGGCCAAAATGTTGACAGAGGCTAATTTCCAATCTTTACAGCTCAACTTCTTGACAAGTCATTGAAACCACCTAGACACAGGGATGCAGGTAATGCCATAGTTTTCTATGTCCCCATGGTACATTGATATTGTGTATGTACTGCAAAACCTACAGGATCCTGCAGGATTGAGTAAAACAAGAGCTAGATCTGTAAAGCTAAAGGATGCAAAGTTCTGCATCATGAATCAATACTTATATTGGAAAGACCCTGGTGGTGTATTGTTGAATTGCTTGTTTGAAAATGAATCACAACAAACAATGAAGGATTTTCATAAAGGATATTGTGGAGGGAACCACTCATGGAAGGTAATAGTGAATAAAATTCTTAGGGCTGGTTTTTATTGGCCTACTATGTTTTCTGATGTTTATAAAGAAACTACCACATGCCATCAGTGTCAGATCTTTGATGGTAAGAGGAAACTGGTTTCACTTCCTCTTAACCCAATTTCAGAAGAGACACCCTTTCAGTAGTGGGGGTTAGAATTCATTGGGGAAATCAACCCAAATTCCTCAAGTCAACACATGTGGATTCTGACAGCAACAAATTATTTCACAAAATGGATTGAGGCCATACCCACAAGGAGAGCAATTGATGATGTGATCATGGATTTTCTAGAGAATAACATTTTGGCGAGGTTTGGATGCCCCAGGAGAATTGTGACAGATAATGCAGCTGCTTTCAAATCCAAGAAGATGATAAGTTTCTGTCACAAATATCATATGAACCTGAACCATTCTACTGCCTACTATCCATGAGGGAATGGATTGGCCGAATCTTCCAAAACAATCCTTGTGAGAATAATTAAGAAATTGTTAGAGGACAACAAAAGAGCTTGGCATACAAAGCTGAAATATGCTTTATGGGCTGACATGATTAGCACAAAAAGGGAAATTGGAATGTCACCATTCCAGTTAGTATATGGAGCTGAAGTTTTTTTTCCAACATCTTTAGGAGTGCTAGTCATGAAGTTGTTGCAGGGGCATGAAGATGAACCAAATAATATGCAAAGAAGGATAAATCAGATAATAGAACTGAATGAGATGAGATGCAAAGCCTATGACAAAGTACAAATACATCAAGCGAAGATGAAAAATACCTCTGACAGGAAGCTTAAGGAAGAACAATTCCAGATTGATGATTTGGTATTGAAGTGGAATGCTCGCATAGAAGACAAACATGGGAAGTTTGATCATATGTGGGTAGGTCCATACATCATTGCAAAATATAGAGGCACAAATTCATTCATTTTGGAGCATTAGGATGGGTCTCAGCTGACTAGTGGCCCAATAAATGGAATATTTTTGAAGCATTACTTGTTTTGAGGATGACAAGTAACCCTTGTATCATAGATGTATATATTTCTTTACATTTTATCAGTACTGATGGTGAACCAAGAGATTGGAAGCCCGAGGAGAAGGCCCTGAGATCTGGAGTGGTAGCCATTTATTTTGTTTTTTTTTTATATGCAGAAAAGAAGGAACAGTGGTTTGAAGTTTTGGAGAGCATCTCAATGGATCAAGAACTAGGCTGCGGGGTTCTTTGCTACCTCATAGGGAGGATAGCATCCCCAATTGGAGCCAGTTGTTACCACCAGTTTTGGTTTGAAGGGGTGGAAGGGTTTAGATCCCTGAAAATAATGAGTAAGACCCCATAGTTTTAATTAATGCGAATTAGAGGCTACAAATGAGAGCTTAGAGCGTTTAATCCTAAGTTCGGAATAAAAATGATCAATCATTCTAAGTTTTAACTTCGCAATGAAAATGGACTGTGAAAAGCCTCTCAAGGTTATATGAGGGCATAAATGGAAAGATTATATTTGCGGCGATGGAGATCAATGACCATAAGTGCTCTTCGCAAAAGTAAGATAGGGCGGTTTAAGCATAGGCGGAGTGTTGCTAGCCCACGAGAAAATTGGAAGGTAGATCAATGGATGGAAGAGCAGATCTATGGTCGGCAAGTACTTCATCGATTTGACATGCACGAAGAACTAAAATTTTTGGATTTGTGAAGTGGCGGTAGGCTCCACGTTGTCCGATGGTGCAGATCTGGCGAGGAAAGGAATCAACGATGAAGGCTTAGTTCACGGATTGAACATGCACGAAGTATTGGCACATTCCAAATTCGTGAACCTCGGTAAAGGCCACACCATTGGATAGTCAGGATGTAGACAGGGGCCAGATCGACGGTCGATAGTGACTACACAGATCTAAGGTGCATGGAAGGTGCCATTTGGAAGGATGGAAACTGCGGAAGGCTGCGGGGCTAAGCATGGGAAGAAATCAATGGTGCAGGAATGATCATGCACAATGGACAGCCCAGAGAATTCCTTTACCGCAAGAGGTGCAAGGATGATATGAAAGTATACATAATATAAAAATGGAATGCATGGGGATCCATATACTATTTGTCCTGTGCATTGGAAAATGACAGACGATGAATTTGCAGAAGCATACAGCTTAGCTAGGAGCCCAGACAGGTTGTCAGTAACCAAGTAGGCCTTCTGTCCCATACAAAACTATTTGAATGGCTGAGCTAGGAGAGGTAGAACCCCTATGTTTTGAACTCCGGAACATAGAGGCACTGTTAGAGGATAAAGATGCTGAGGTTTATGATACAGTTTTGAAAAATGGCCCCATTAAGACAACAAAGGATAGATTGAAGCTGATTAGGGAATGAAATGTAGATGTGCATAAGGTTTACCAGTTGTTTTTCCATTTATTTGCAGTTGACCAAACCCTAATTTGTCCTGAGTTCATCGATTGGTAAGCCACAAATTAATCCTCCTCTGAGAGGGTGATTATGGACACATCCAGTTCAAAGATCCTGTGCCCAGTCAATCCCCTCACTATTAGGAAAGCCCTGTCAATCTCAGATGAGTTCTACCAAAAATCCAAAGAATACAGGGAAGAATTCCTAATTCATTATTTTAGGCAATCCACGGTCGAGTTGAAGCAAATTTTCTATAGGGCCTTCCTACATCCTAATGTCCCATTGCAAAACCATTCCTTCCCAGTCGAAATCCACCTCTTTACTGAAGAATCCAAATGTGTTATAACCATGTTAAGCCAGTTCCTAGGATTAGATACAAATATGCATGTCACTAAGCCTTTGATGAGCCTATTGTTTATCCTCAGCACATGTCCACTTGAGTCTAATGAGCCCAGTTAGTCCATCCAGTGTGCCTGCCTTAAATTTGAAGAGTCCCTAGATGAGAATATCCATTCTCAGCTGGTGAACTTCTACCAAACTAGAAGCTTCAGATTCCAGTCATATATGTTGAGAATGTTCCTGTCCTTTAATGAAGAGAACTTGTAGCTTCCTGAGATGATGCTCACTCAGGAAATGCTCACATATTATAGTAAATTCATGAAAAACCTCATGTCTGAGGTTTACAATGTTTTCTTTCAGAAGAAAATTCCCATAGTGTTAACATAAATGAAGGAGATGTTGCAACCTTCTCCTGAGAAGAAGATAGGTGTCTGGTTTCTCTTAGAGCAGAACACAACAATTAGATTTTATGGGTTTGCTCATTCACCCGATGTATTGCCAACCTTTCTAACTCCTAGAATATTTAGATTAGAATTCATCAGGAAAAAGCTAAGAGTGGAAACTGAACACTTTTTGGATCATAAGAAAGCCTCATATATTGCATTCCCATGGGCTGTAGGCCCATTCATCGTCAAGAGCAAGGCTGCCATTCTAGCCATTGAGTGTATGGTAAGAGAGATGAGATTCCGAACAAAGGAAACCATCAACTATGACACCCACCTTATCATCTCAAATAGAAGGAAAGAAGTAACAAAAAAGGTATTGTACACTTTGAGATTGCAGGTATGGAAGACATTGCCAACTAGTTGGAATATCCCAACAAAGGGCAGATGGATGTACATTGTAGATGTACAGGATAAATCCACTTCCCTGGTACCAAAGGCCACATCACCACTCCCTAGCTCCTCCATCTTAATCTCAACAGTTGGAGAAACTATACCCTTTTCCAGTTCCTCTAGAAGATCCAACAAATTGGAATTCATTGATCCCATGGATGTGGAATATCAGGACACAGAAAGGGATCCTAAGAGACAAAAGGTAGAAGAAGTATGGCAACAAATTGTACAAGTGCCAACTGGTCAAGACAAAAAGAAGCAGGTGAATGTCCAGATACCTACCTTTGAGATTGGGGAATATGTATTTGATAGGGCAGCTGTTGAATCTGTTGCACAAAGCAAGAGTAGACCAGAGTTGCTGGATGAGTATAAAGAGAGTACATAAGTAGCCTCAAAAGAGTCTAAGATGTATACAGAGATGAGGCATATTTCCAATAAATATTTGTCTTTGGTAGCTAGTAGAAGTCATGCCCAGAACAACTTGAACTTGGCCTTAGCTACTAAAAACAAAGCCATTGAACTGAAAAAGAACTTGGAGGACATCCCCATACCTGACATGATCCATATTCACAAGGAAACTAGGGAGGTCATCTATGCCAAACTAATGAAGGATGCACTAGAGCTTCCCAAATGGAAAACCAGTAAGAACAAGGTTGGAAATCGGCTCAGGCAAGAAAGAGTGGAGAACAAATCCCACAAGGCACAAATCAAGAAGCTGTAGAATTAATTAGTGGTTACTGGGGCCAAGCAAACAAAAGAGATAGTATTCAAAACCTGTTCAATGAGAAAGACAACACCATTCAGTCATTGAAAAATAAATTGAAGATTCATTCCACCCAGCTGGTAGAATCTTCTGAGTTGACAGAGCTGGAGGAGAAGAGAGAGGAGCTGAAATATGAGTTGATAGACTGCAAAGCTAGATTGTTGAAGTTTGAAGACAAGGAAAAGCAGTGGCAGGTGGATATAGCTGTCATGGTGGAAATTGATAAAGGTTTGAAAGCCAAAGTCAAAGACCTTGAAAGGAAATTGCAGGAGAAGAGCAAAGAATTGGAGAACATGGCTGCTCCTTCCTCCATTGAATCTGGGGACTTCTCCATGTGTAGGCTATGGCACAGGAAAGTCTAAAGGACTTAGAAGTAGAAAAGTTGTAGAAGCAGAACACATATCTAGAGAGCAAAGCTACAGAAGAAGAGCAAGAGCAAAAAACATGGGAAGGTAAGTACCTAGAACTGCAGGTTAAATATGATGAATTGGTAAAGCAAGCTACAGGTCAAACATCAATGCAGGAGGTCAAGCAAGTTATTTGGGATGAAATCATTGCTGATGTAGAAAAATTAAGGCCCTACCTTAAATTTATCTTAGACAAGGAAGCTGTAATCAAGCTGTCCAAGCAAAGTGTAACAACAACAAATGAAAATTTTAATAAGAAGCCTGTGGCATGGGAGCTTCACTCAATAAAACACTATCATAGCACGTTCGTTCATGGCATATGAAACAATACCCGTAATTTCACTAAATATTGGAAAATGCCTTCCAAAATCATTTTTTTTAACCCCTCCCAATATGCCTTCTCAATTTAAAAAGACCCCTATTTTCACTAGATATTGTATGTATCAATTTTTTCATTAACATTTTTTTTACCCCTTTATATTTCTACCTAGTATATTGATATGATACCCCTCGTATGACCCCATATGCAATCTACAATGCACCTTGCTTCTTTTGATGTATATTGTGGATGCACATTACTTCACCCACAATGTAACTACTCAACCATATATCATTATGATTTGCAACATCTAATGGTCTAATGAAGAGATAGGAGATCACTTCTTGTATGTCACTAGAGCAAATGCACATAGTACAACATTTAGATTGCATGTTGCAGTTCCCCAATTGCTGACTAATCCTGTTGTGGGCTAGGTATCCAAGCCCCTGGGGCCTGTAACAAGCTCTAGGAAGCTGACTAAACCTCCCAATTCCTGTAATAGGCACGAGTGGTTGGGTATTCAAGCCCCCAAGGCCTGTCGAGGGCCTATAATAGGACCTGGAGGCTTAGAGGCTCCCAAGGCTATTGGTAACAATTGGCTAAGTGTTATTGGTAACAATTGGTTGTCAATGACCACTGTCTCTCGACTATGATCGAATGGAAACCCTCTTCACCATGAAACCCTTGGCCTCAAGCATGCCTCAAGATGTGATTCTCTTGCGTACTAGTAAGCCCAAGCCTTGCCTCAACCCGATTTCTCATCCAGTCGTGATCCCGCCATCACCATTTGGCAGATATTTTCCATCCTGACCATATAAAAAAGACCCCAAAGTATTTTTGTATTGTTACATTAAATAAAATAAAAACTTTTCCCCTTAATATATAATCAATATAATTTTTAGGTTTTCATGATTATTTACTACCCCAATATGAATGAATGTGATATTATATTTCCTTCTAGTGAAGCCCCCATGGCCTGTGGAATGCGTTGAAAATGCCATAGAGTTCTTGAATGGCCTAACTGAGGATGAGGTGAAAGAAGCCAGCATAAAAGACAGATTATCTACCATCAGTTCGACCAAGAGGGTGATAAATAAACATCAACAAGTAAATACTATTCAGGCTAGGATTGATGTCATGGCTCACCAATTGAAGTACTTCAAGTATATGTTTGACCCATTATTCAAGAAGGGACTACCTCCCTTTTGGGAGGAAGATGGTACTATGATGAATCAGAAAGAGTATCAGGACAAGTTGGTGGGATGCATATTAGACTATACAGACTTTGCAGGCATGAATCAATTGCTGTCTGGCAAGACAGTGGTGGATAATTTGCAAAGGATTTTTAATTGGGCATGATTTTCAAAGAGACAGGTGCACATCTTCAGAGCTACTCATACAGGGATCATACAGAATTGGGGGTATTGCGAAAGGAGGTGGACACATCATAATTTCCAGTTGCCGACCAATGGAAGCTCGTGGAGAAGTATGGAAAAGCTAAACTGACACTGTATCCATGAAGATTCGAGGATCATTAAGATTTGCAGCCGAAGAAAGTAGTTACCAAGGGTTTTTTGTTTATTTAATGGAGTTAGTTACTAGCTAGTAAATGCTTGAGGGCACTTGTATGACAAAGTGTCCTCAGACACATAACTTTATTAATGAAGAAGGAAAATTACATCACAGAGATGTGAGGGCTAAATCCCGAAAGATTACCTCACATAGAAAACTCGATGGATTTAAATATCCAAAGAGTAACAACTAATTTACCGTTACCAAAACTAACTAAGGGACACCTCACATAATCACGTGAGTGTGTAGATGCCCTTTTACATTTATTAAACTAAACTTCTATTTACTACATTTTTGGATCATAATTCCTAACAATCCCCCCTTTGATCCAAAAATTCTTTTGAACAAATACCAAGTTCATTTCTAAACTTATCAAATTTGACCCTTCCAAGAGATTTTGTAAAAATATCTGCAGTTTGATCTTCTGATGGACAATACTTTGGCTTGATGATTTGTTTGACGACGAGAGCCCGAATGTAATGATACTTAGTATCCACATGCTTTGTTTTTGAATGAAAAACAGGAT
Organism: Larix kaempferi; assembly: GCA_027924585.1. Lineage (NCBI taxonomy): Eukaryota > Viridiplantae > Streptophyta > Pinopsida > Pinales > Pinaceae > Larix > Larix kaempferi. Next base: position 10,948,762 of record BSBM01000428.1, read on the forward strand.
TTTTGGCTAACTTGATTGCTGACTGATTATCAATAAATAATGAAGTTGCTTCTTTCTGATCAACTTTGAGATCTTGCAAAATCCTTCTTAACCAAACTATCTCACAAGCAGCTTCCCAAGCTGAAATATATTCTGCTTCTGCTGTAGAATTTGCAATTGTATCCTGCTTTTTACAACTCCATGCCACTGCAGCTGATCCCATATTCATTAAGTAACCTGAAGTAGATGCCCTGTCATCAACATCTCTAGCAAAATCCGCATCTGAATAGCCAACAAGCTTGAAATTTTTGTTTCTTTTAAACTCAAGTCCAAAATCCTTTGTTCCTTGAAGATACCTTAACACCCTTTTTGCTGCATTCCAATGACTTTCTCTAGGTTCCTGCATATATCTGGAAAGTATGCTAACTGCATAAGATAGATCAGGACGAGTATTCATCAAGTAAATCAAACATCCAATTAACTGTCTATATCCAGTGCAATTTACAAGTTCCCCCCCTTCAAACTTAGAAAGTTTTAAATTTTGTTCCATGGGAGTAATTGCTGGTTTACATTCCTCCATTCCAAACTTCTTCAATAATCCAGATATGTACTTAGCTTGAGAAATAAATATACTTCCTTCCTGCTGCTTTACTTCAACTCCAAGATAGTAATGAAGTAAACCCAAGTCTGTCATTTCAAAACCTGTTTGAAGTTCTTTCTTAACCTGAAATATATGATCATTATTGTTACCTGTTATGAGCAAATCATCAACATACATAACCAAGATGACTAAGTTGTTTTCCTGGATTCGAACATACAACGTATCATCTGACTCACTACGAAGAAAACCAACTTTCTGTAGGTAGGCATCCATTTTTGCATACCAAGCTCTGGGAGCCTGTTTCAATCCATACAATGCCTTAACTAGTTTACAAACTTGATTTTCTTTCCCTGGAACCTCAAAACCAGGAGGTTGAGTCATATAAACATCCTCTTGTAGATCACCGTTTAAAAATGCACTTTTTACATCCATTTGATGCACTTTCCATCCATTTTGTGCAGCTAAAGCTAGCACAATCCTGATAGTATTCCATTTCGCTGTTGGAGCAAAAGTTTCTTCATAATCAATCCCTTCTTTCTGAGCAAAACCCTTTGCCACCAATCTTGCCTTATATTTATCAATATCTCCATTTGCTTTGTACTTAATTCTGTAAACCCACTTACAACCAATGGGTTTAACATCATGTGGACAATCAACTATTTTCCAAGTTTGATTCTTCATTACTGCATCATACTCACGTTGCATGGCCATTTTCCATTCATCATACTCAACTGCTTCATTAAAAGTAGTTGGTTCAACAACTGAAAGAGCAAAATTTTTCTGAACCTGTATGAGAACTCCGTGTACCTGTTTTGCCTTTTTCATCAGACTTAACATCCTGAAGTAACTTAGTTGCCCATTTTGGTTTCTTCTTTTCAATGTTAACTTGATTTGAATCATCCAAGTTAACTTGTGAAGAATTCAAAGTATCTTCAACCTGTTCATCATCCTGTACTTCTGAAGTGAGATCAAACCATTGTTCATTCTTTGTCTTATTTAAGTGTTGCATCCTTAATTGTTCCTTAGTTACCTTTTCCTCTAAGTGACTAAGTTGTTTTTCAACCTCTTCTACACTTAAACTTTCAGTTTCATCAAAAATCACATCCCTGCTGACAATAAACTTTCCATCTGACAGAAGCCTATACCCCTTTTTTTCATGAGAATAACCAATCAACATGCACTTAACACTTCTAGACTCTAACTTCTTTCGTTTTTCTTTGGGGACAAGTGCATAACAAACTGAACCAAAAACTCTCAAATGTTTGACCATAGGTTTGAATCCATACCAAGCCTCAAAAGGAGTTATTCCATCAAGTGATGATGAAGGAGATCTATTCCTCAAATAAACTGCTGTATGAACTACTTCTGCCCAATAACATGATTTCAACCCTTTGAAAAATAACATTGCTCTAGCCATGCCCAATAAAGTCTGATTCATCCTTTCAGATACTCCATTTTGCTGTGGAGTATAAAAATTTGTCAACTGTCTTTTAATCCCTTTGTCCTGACAATAAGTCAAAAAATTATTTGATGTAAACTCACCACCATTATCAGTTCTCAAAGTAGCAATCTTTTCCTTTGTTGCTGTTTCAACCAAATTTTGAAATGACTGAAACTTTTCAAACACTTCTGATTTTTCCTTCAAAAAATACACCCAAACCATTCTGCTAAAATCATCAATAAACAACAAAAAATATTTACAACCACCAAGTGAAGTTTCCAAAGGACCACAAACATCACTATGAATAAGCTGTAATCTCCTTGTTGCTCTCCAAGTGCTTTTTGAAAAAGCTATCCTTCTCTGTTTGCCATAAATGCAAGCTTCACACTTTGCATTTTCCTTCCGAAAAGTAGGCAACCCCTTTACCATTCCTTGTTTTTGAAGCTGTACAAGACTATCAACATTCAAGTGCCCAAAACGAATGTGCCACAAGCGGATAGGTGAAACATCAGTTTCAACTAAACCTGCAAATTCCTTCAAATGTTCCTGTGACCTAGGAATGATTGTTCCCTTCATCCTAAGAAGCTTTCCGTCTTCATAACCTGTCATAACTGTTTTGTATGCATCCTTTGTTGAATTAACAAAAAGGATACCACCTTCCATCACAACTTGATGTCCTAATTGACGAATGACAACTAAAGACAACAAATTTTTCTTAAATGTAGGCACATACCAAACATTAGAAATCAATCTTTCTCCAATTCCAGGCAAATCAACCTTAACTGTTCCTTTTCCTTGTGGTAAATGAATAGAATCATCTGCAAGAAAAATTGAATTTAAATGACAATCTTCATAACTCCAAAAGAAATCTTTCCTATATGTCATATGCTGAGTAGCCCCTGTATCCATAATCCAAGCATCTTCAAAATCATTTTTGAAACAAGAAGAAGACTGAACAAAATTCACTGATTCCAACTGATGAACTTGAACAAAATCCATTGATTCTGATTGTCCAAGTGCTGTAAAGACATATTCACAATTTTCACTATCGTCTGCATGAGCATAATGTGCCGCTGATGAAGATCCTTTAGATTCTCTTTCTTTGAGAATTTTGTCAAATGGAACTCTACAGTCTGAAGCATAATGTCCAACTCTATTACAACGAAAACATGTGACCTGTTTATTAGCTCTTCCTCTTCCAGAGACCTGTTGGTTACCTGAACCTCTTCCTCTTCCAAAAAACTGTGACTGTGTACTTTCAAATTCTTTAGAACCTCTTCCTTGATTTCTTCCTCTTCCTCTTCCGCGGCCTCTTCCTCTTCCAAAACCCTGACCACGACCTCTATTTGAATTTTGAAAAGCTTTCTGATCATGGCCTCTTTGATGATTACCTGGAGATTGTTTGCTAGTACTTGCAACCAAAACATCTTCTCCTGTTTGCTTTGTTTTACCAAAAATCTTTTCATGTGTGGCAAGTAATTCACTTAGTTCATCAAAAGAAACGGTATCCAATTTATTTGTAATTTGTAAAGTTTCCAAAAAATGCTTATATGTCTCAGGCAATCCTGCGATCAAAATGGTCACCATCATGCTGTCTTCAATTTTATCAAAACCAGCTCTTGAAATTTCTTGTTTGATATTTTTTAATCTAGAAATGTACTCCATGACATCACCTCCTGAAGACAATTTTTGTTGAAACAACTTCAATTGAAGATCAATTTTCTTAGCTTCACTTTGAGAATCAAATAAATCTTTCAATGTCTTCCAAGCTGACCATGCATCAGGACTATTTTCAATATGCACATAAATATCATCAGAAACAGTACTGTGAATCAATGCTAAGGCCTTCTCATCTTTTACTTCCCATTTTGCAAGCTGATCATGATTAGTTGGTTTGATAGGTTTAGCATTACAGAAACCCTTCCACAATTCATTGTAAATAAGAGTGCTTTGAATATGACGACTCCAAACTTTATAATTTTTGGATCCTTCCAACTTGTCAGATTCATTAAAAAGACTTATAACTTTAGACATTGTAAAAACACCTTATAACTCCAGAAGATGTGTATTATGCAAATCTTATAACTCCAAGCATTAAAGAAAGCACCTTATATCACCAGAAGAAGTAAACAATCGCCTTATATCATCAATGGAAGATTTTATGCAAAAATATCACCACCAATATGAAAAGAAAATTACTCATCAACAAGAGTCACCATGAAAGAAATGCTGCGAAACACCACACACCATGCAAAAGAAAGCTATAGGAGCTTGGCCTTGACCCACTTATAGCCTCAAGAAAAGAATTTGATAGAGCTTCACTTTGCTCTAATCAAACCTTGAATGAAAGTACAAATACTCCTTATTACACCAACAATGCTCCTTATTACTCCAATACCCAATAAAAAATTACACCTTATTACTCCAAAAAACAACAAGTCTTTATAAGGGAATTGGAAAGATACAATATTCTTGAGTGGGAGGTCACAAGATCCAGTCTCATCAACTTCAAATTTTTTTTTTTTTTAAAGTTTATTTCTCCACTTTTTTTTTTTACATAAATATTGAATTAAATTGAAAGTGAGAAAAAAAAATACGATCTCTCCATGGTTATTTAAATTTCACAAGCTTTTAATTGTTTACAGAATACTCTTACCACAATGAGGAATTAAACTCCACAGACTTCTCCACGCAGACTGAGTTCACTTAGTTAAATTTCACAAGCTTTTAATTGTTTATATAATACTCTTACCACAATGAGGAATTAAAACTTTGATTCCAGCAAAGAACAACTCCTCCACAGACTTCTCCACGCAGACTGAGTTCACGCGCCCTTCTCTCATCCAGGGTTCACACGCAATCGACCATCCTCCAGACTGAGTTCACGCGCCCTTCTCTCATCCAGGGTTCACGCGCACTGGCTTCTCTTTTCTGCAGATCGCACAGGAACAAAGTGTTCTCACCTCTGCTCGGCTCTCTCCACGAAATGATGGTTTGGTGCGTCTCTCTCTTCCTGAGCGACTCCCTCCACAAGCAACTCGTCTCAGATTGTTCTATTGTTTTGATATTGTAAGGACAGAAACCCTAACAGCCAGGGGCGTTCAAGACTTCCTCCACGAGCAACTCCTCCACGAAATGATGACTCTCTTCCTGCCTGCGATTTGGGTATGGAAATCTCCAACTTCCTCCACGTTCCTGCCTGCGATTTGGGTATGGCAATCTCCAACTTCCTCCACGAGCAACTCCTCCACGAAATGATGACTCTCTTCCTGCCTACGATTTGGGTATGGCAACTGGATGCGTCTCTTTCTCTTCCTGCGATGTCTTCCTGCGATTTGGGTGCTGCGATTTTGCTATTGTTGGAGCTGAGAAGGAATTTCAGCACGCTGAAGAGCATAGATCAGAAACGGTTAGTTCTCTTCCCCAGATTGTAGCAAGTATCCATGCAGTTCCTCCACTTAACTCGCCTTCATTCGGCTATCTCTCTGCATTTCTCCAACGGCGACTGGCTCTGACTCTGCTGGCTATCCTCAACGAAACTCTGCTAAAATTCAATGGCTGCGAAATTTCCTTCAACGGACCACTGCTCGGACCTTTTCTCTCTTCAAACGTTGGACATGAATGTGATCAACTTCGGCTTCGAATGGAAGTCCATTGACTCAAAAAAAAAATTGCTTTGTTGTGCAGATATATTTAATAAATGAAAACCAGATTGTTATTCGAAACACTTATAATGAGAAAGTAAAGAAAGCCTGCCAATCTGTGGCTAGGAATTTTCTTCCACAAAATTTTTAAATAATCTTTCCTTAAAATAATAATATTTTACTCTCTCCAAGTAAAAAATTCTGCAGAGATTCTTTTTAGCCCAAAAGAATAGGAAGCATTAACTTACGGTTAAAATTTCGCTATTCCAAAACCTTGAAAGTCACCTTCTTCAAACAACCTTTAGCACCTTTCAACCAGGTTCCAATCAGACCAAGCTTCAACCGCTTTTCAACCGCGTGCTCTGATACCACTTTGACAAAGTGTCCTCAGACACATAACTTTATTAATGAAGAAGGAAAATTACATCACAGAGATGTGAGGGCTAAATCCCGAAAGATTACCTCACATAGAAAACTCGATGGATTTAAATATCCAAAGAGTAACAACTAATTTACCGTTACCAAAACTAACTAAGGGACACCTCACATAATCACGTGAGTGTGTAGATGCCCTTTTACATTTATTAAACTAAACTTCTATTTACTACATTTTTGGATCATAATTCCTAACATTGTAAAGGCTGTTAAGCTTACTTGTTAGCATTTGTTGTTTCTGTTGTAACTAATTCTCAGAGTGGATGGACCTGTTTGTATAAGTTTCATCAATTTTGTAACAACTTTCTGTTTTGGAAGCTAGGTTAGAATATTTCGAGCTGGAGAACTGAGGTTATCACCTCCTATATATATTCATATGTAATGGATAGTAAAGGGTTGTTGTTTTGGAACTCGTGAGTCCTTGTGCTATGTAAATTTGAGATACTTCTTTACTAAAATGGGAAGAGCCAAGCAAGTGATTTAATGTAGAGATTCTTGTGTTATTTGTTTTATAGTCTGTATCTCCTTTTCTTCATGTGAATGTTTCCTTTTTATCTATGCCATATTGTTTTCTTTTCATGTTTGGATAAGTGTATATTGAGGCAGAATTCATATGTTTATTGTTAGCACCTATTTTTTACAGCAGGCATATTGATCAATAATGGAAAGAAATCTTGAAAATTTTCCCGAGGAAGCTTAAATTGTCTTTATTTTTATGAATTGTGCTAAGTTGTGAAAAGAGTTAATTTGGAAACATTAAGTATAAGAAAACCAAAAAAAATTCGAAGAAAAAGGTGAAAAATTCAATCAAAGCAATCAAAAGGAAGTCAAAAGACTATAGTCCGAAAATAAAATTGCAAATGTTAAAGCTAGAGCAAGTTCCGCCGTTGATTGGCTATAGATAGAAGATCCACGGTTCTCATTTGATGTCACATGGCCAAGATGCGAGGGAGAAAGAGGCTACAAATGGTTGCGAAAAGGGAAACCGGCTGCTACATGTCATATGCAGAGAGTGTCGCAAATGGGAAAGATGGTATACAAAACCAGTTGGATGGGATGCGATACCACCAAAGTAAAAGGGTGTGTTGCTGACCACATGGACCATCGAGATGAAACGAGAGAGATCCTATGGTTAAAAGGTCAAGCTTCGAAAAGCATGAATGTAATAAAGAAAGGAGCAGTCCAGATTGTTCTGTGATTGATCGATGGCCCTGGATGATCAATGCATGGCGAAGATGCACTATGGTTAGAAGATGTAGTGGATGCGAAAGAAATAAACCACTCGATAGGTGTCAACTCCAGTTTCTATTGCAAGAAGGGAAAGTGGTAATGGAAACCACTTTAGAGGTTCGCGACACCACTGGGGAGAGATAGTATGCTAATAATGGAGGGCGAAGATTGGGAGATGAAAAGTGATCAGACGGTTGATAGAGATGGAGTATACTGGTGTTGAAAGCGATCAGGTCTAACGACAGATATTGATGCACAAGAGATCAACGGATGAAAAGACTAGTCACTAGAAAAGAAGACTGAAGTATAAGGGAAAAAGGATTATATATATAATAGTATCCATCTAAAGTTGACATTTGTTCCTGGGACTTGTCAGATTCAGAAGCGTTTGGACTTGTGGAAGATGAAGAAGGCGACAGGACATTCTCATAGGTAGCTAGCGATAGGTAGGCTCTTTCAACTGGTTCCATCAGTGATATAAACGTGTTTACTATAAGAAAATGGAAGAAGATTCAAGTTTAAGCATGGTTAGGGTTAAGAATGCTCTGGAAGATATGGATTTCAATATATTTGATAGAGAAATTAGGTTTCCTATCGCCAAAATTAGAAGAAGATTGAAGAATTTACCTATTGAAGGCATAGATGTGCATAGAATGTTCCAGTCATCTTTTATCTTGTTATGCCTCGACCAAATTATGCCCTTTCCCGAATTTGTATCCTGGTGCATGTCCAATTATTCCGAACCTCAGCAAGTTATCATGAATGCTCAAGAAACCAGAATTGCATGTTCTATAAATCCCTCTGTTGTGAGTAATTCTTTCTAAATTCCCGCGTCCCAAGCTGCTGAGTCTAAAAATTTTTCCGAAGAGTCAATTGTCGCCCTATATTGTCAAATTTCTCCTGAAAGTCGGAAAGATTTTCTGATTACATGTCTTAAACCTAATATACAAATTGAAAATGCCCCATAACCTCTCGATGTTAATTTCTTCAATGACAACACTCAGTTAGTCCTTTCATTGATCGCCCAATTTTTAGGTCTTGATACAGATATGTTGGTAACTAAGCTACAGTTGAGCTTATTGTTCAGAATAAGTGTCGATTTTCCTGGAGTCGAGTATGAGTCAGTGTCGAGTCTCAAGTTTGAAGACATTTTAGCAGAAAATGTTCATTCTCAGTTAACAGGTTTTCCCAACACAAGATATTTCACGTTTCAATCACAATTGATGAAAATGGTTATGTTTAGTAGTAGGGAAGAATTACATTTTTCACAAGAAGTCTATGTAGGTACTTTAGACGATAACATGATTAGTTATATGAATCATATTTTATCTCAGTTGTACAGAATGATTTTTGGAGAAGAATTACCAAGAGTTTTACCTGAAATGGAGTCCATGATGCAGCTAAAAAAGGAGGGTAGCAGTAGGAGACTAGTTTTTATTAAAAGATTCTATAGTGATTAGGTTGTACGGTTTTGTACATGAACCCTACATACTACCTACCTTTTTAACTTTGAGAATTTTCACTTTGGATTTTGTTAGACAGAAGTTGATTTTAGAAGATGAACACTTTTTCAAATTCAAAAAGGGCACTGATTTAAAATATCCATGGAAAATAGGTCCATTTATTGTGAAAAGCAAGGATGCTCTTCCATATGTAAAAAGATGGTTGGAAGTTATGGATTTCAAGAAAGATATAGCAATGGAGTATGAACCTTTTCATATTATTTCTAAAAGGAGGAAGCTAAATAACATTAAATCTTTCGAACAAAAAGAAATAGAAGGATCATTAAAAGGAAAAAAATTGTTACAATATGAACCGGAAGAAGAAACTATGTCAAGCATATAGGTGGAAGATCTCATTTTGATAGAATCGGCGATAGAAGCTGATATTATACCAAATGCTGCATGAATTTTAGAAAATAGGAGTTTGAAAGAAATAATAAATGAACATGATGAAGGTAAAGAAGGAGAAAAGAAGTTTGAAGCCAAGACTCAGGAATTGGGAGAGACACAACAAGAATTGGCTGTTTCGACAAACGGTGAAATTGGTGAAAAAGAAGAAATGTCAGTGCCAGAAGTACAAGTACAAGAATATAATTTCTAGGAAGCTAAAGACGGTGGAGACACAAGTAGATTTCAGTCCAGAGTTGAAATGTATAAATAATATGTTCTAAATAAACAAGCTTCCTCTCAGTTTGTTTATAGTTTGCTACCAAAAGTTAGAGACTTGTCAAATTCAGATGTTACTTTAGTGGCCATCAGGGACATAAAAGAAAACACTTTGAACCTGGTAATATCAACTAAGGATAAATTGACTGAGATGGAAGTTAATTTGAAAAAAATAACAGTGCCAGAAAAAATTCAATTGCACAAACAGATAGGAGAAGTGATATATGAATATTTCTTACAAGCAGTTTTAAGAGTTGACAAATTGGAAAGTATTATAAGAAAAATGGACAGTAGATTAAAACAAGAAAGGTTGGAGAATAAATCCCACCAATAGCAAGTCAAGAAGTTACAATTTGACTTAATCTCAAGTGATGGTGGAGGAAAGGCAAGCAAAAAATTGTTGATAGAAAAAGATAATTTGATTCAGGCATTACAGAAAAAAATGAAAATTCCAAATACCCAGTTAATTCAAGCTCCTGAAGAAACAAAGTTAGAATAGGAAAAAGAAGCTTTATCTAAGGAAGTCAGTGATAGCAAAGCAGATCTATTGAAATTGACTGAAAAGGAGGAAGAGTGGGAAAAAGATAAAATGAGTTTGAAAAGCCAAATTGAAGAATTGAAAGGAAAGCTTATGGTTTTAGCTCAGCAGAAACCAAGTGCAAATCAGACGAGTGAAGATACTAATACTGTCGATCTAGTACAATCTATGTCCCAAATCAGTCTCAAAGATGTAGAAATCAAAGAACTGAAAGAAAATAAGCGGAATCTAGAAGAACAGAACCTGAAAAAAGATGAAGAAATAAAGGGACTACAGAATAAAAATAAAGAATTAGTTGATACGAATCAAAGGTTCATTTCCTAGGTGATTGGGAAAGTCCCAATGTAGGGTTGCAAACATATTATTTGGGATACTATTATTGAGACAACCACTAATCTCAAACCTTGTTTAAATTCCATAAAAGTGAAGGAAAAAACAATAAAGGAAGCCTTGAAGAATTGCACCGTAGTGAGAGAAAATCTAAACAAAAGACCAAAGGAGACGGCTCGAAATGCCATGGATTTTTTTAGAGTTTTGTCAAAAGATGAGTTAAATACAATGGATATCAGGAATAGAATTTCAGTAATTGCTTGGGTAAGAAGAGCATTGGGAAAATACACTCATGTAGAAGGTGTCGAGGCTCGCTGCACAAGGATGAAAAAACAAGTTACTAATTTTAAGAGAAAGTTTGAAAAAGTGTTCCAAAAAGGATTACCTTCTTTTTGGAATGAATATGATGAATTAATTTCCCAGAATGAATACAAATTTTCTTTGTTTGCGATAAGGATGAATCATGAAAAATTTCAAAAACTAACCCATATTCTTACAGGTAAAATCTTGTTAGAGAAACTGACAGAGGATTTTGAGATCATGAATTTGTTGAAGAAACTAAGCAAGGAAATTCCTACTATGTCAAGTGAAGAAAGTGTAGAGCTGAAAGTATTGGAAAAAGAAATGGTATTGTACGAGACGATCATGGCCGACCAGTGGAAATACATGGAAAAATATGGAAAAATATGGAAAAATGAAATATACTCTACGTCCTTGAAGGCACTCATTGAGCGAATTTACTAAGAGATATGAAGACCTTTGAAGATTTTAATTTGTAATAATTTTGTATAAATTCTGACATTATTGACATTTGGAAAATTAGTTAATATTATTCAGTTTTAGTTAAAAGAAGCAGTTAGGTATTGCTTCAGAGAAGTTTTCTATAAAAGACAATGAAAGTCCTTTTTGAAAGGGTTGGAAAATTTTTTAGAGACAAGAACTTTTGTATCGAGTTGATATTTTTGATATAAAAAGCCACATGGGAAATAACACTTTTTACAGAATCAGAGATTCATGTGTTGATCATTATTACAGTCTGTATTTCTCTCTTCTTATATGTGCATGTTTATTTTCTCTGTTATACTTCCATTATGTTATGTCTTCTATGCTCAGATGAACGTTGAAATAAATTGAGATTCATATGTTTATGCCTTGATTTATCGCGTTTGTGCATCCATTTCTTTATCTAAAGTTGATACTGGATTCATCTAAAATATGGTGCCCATTATTGATGGATTGTCTTTCTTTCTTTCTAAGTCACCTGCAAAAAATCTTTGACTGTAATATGACAACTACCTTGCCTCTGTGAAAATATTTATTGTTGTTTATCTGTTGGTACACAAACTCTTAAGTTTGACTCCATGCCCAATAATTCTTGTTTACATTTCAACCAAGTATTCATTCTAAAAACTCAGTTATTTTTCATATATCCTTAGCCATTTACTATATTTTCGAGAGAGCCCTCTCTGGTAGGGAAAAGGCTAATTTCCCTCCTAAGGATTGGTTTGAAATTGTTTCCTTGGGGTTTATCCCTCCACAGCCAAAGGGTAAAATCTGAGTGATAACATTTTGGCGCTGTTGCCGGGGAACGAAGGTGAAATTTTCCCTGGGAGGAACGACATTGAAGATCAAATTTATGTGGGAAAAGAAGTTTGAAATTTACAGTTGGTTGTATTTTTTCCCTGGTGACTTCACATGCAGAATTTTTAGTTATAAACAGGTGACTTCACGAAATACATTGTGGCTTCCAGAAGAATCCCTATGAGGGGAAATCCAAGTTCACTGTTGCTCTCAAGTGTAAAAAGTCCAAAAAGAATTCTCAAGAAAAACAAAGGAAAAGATCAAGCAGGTACTTCTCAAACAATAGATTCTTTTCCTAATTTTCAAGAAAGATTTTTAAATGATGAGAATGTTGATATAAGTGAAAGACCTTTGTTTAGAACTAAATCAAAATCAAATTTAAAAGAAACTGAGGTTGATCAAGATAGTTCTTGGAAGTATTATTTACAGTCAATTTGGGAGGGTTTACAAAGATTTGAAAGAAAATAATCTAAAAAACCTAAGGCTCAGAGAGTACCATTAAAGAATCAAAACGTTGGTCAAAACATTTAAAATACTCAAAATCCTCCATTAGTACCACCTCCAAGACCAATGGTCGCTAGGATTTCCCCTCTTGTCTTACCAGCTGCTTTGCATGACCTTCGTGAGAAATATTCATAGATAATTCCATTGTTTGATGGGTAAGGGAATTTTATAGCACAACAACATGTTGATAGGTTTAATGATTTTCTTGATCTTGAAGAAGTAGACCATGATGATGCAAAAATGTGGTTATTAGCTCAGAGTCTTATAGGAGAGGTCAAAAAATGGTTTAGAGCTTTAGCTGCAGGGTTTATTGCCACATATAATGATTTTGCAACCCTTTTTACTAAGCGGTGGGAACACAAACATAATCCTTGATTAATATTGACACAATACAAGAATCTGAAAAAAGGGGGTTTTGAGATGGTCCAAGAATTCTCTACTAGGTTCATGAGGGTTTACAATTCGATTCCGGCTGATTTTAAGCCCTTGGCAGGACTTGCCAAGTTGCATTATGTAAATGCATTTGAAGGTGATTTTTCATGTACATTGAGAGAAAGAAGGTCAGCTACCTTATCAGACATGATGAGAGATGCAGTGGAGGTGGAAGAAAATTTGATGGCTTCTGGAAATATGAAACAAAGATTTGATATAGATAGAAGAAAAATTAAAGAAGATAATCGGCCTTCAACTTCTTCTTCTTCTTCTAATGATGTGAAATTTGATACTATGATAGGAACTATGGAAATATTAATAGACAGATTAGCATTGGACAATAGACCTCCAAACAAAGAACAAGTTGAACCTCCTATTAGAAACCCTAATTTCAGAAGACCAATACCCCCACAAATTAGGCAGAGAGATAAAAGAGATTAGAGAGATCAAAGATATCAAAGGAACCCAAGAAATCCATAGGATAATATAGTGAGACCTCCTTTTCCTGAGAATTATGTTGAGGAAGCTGATGAAACAGAATTAATAGAAAGTGAAATCCATTTGTTTGGAGATTTAGATTCAGAAGTTTACTTAACAAAAATGGAGTATGATATGTTTTCTACAGAAGGAGAATGTAATGCTTTGGAATAAGAAACTAACAGTATTAGATTGGATATCAAAATCCTGTGAATGATTTTCAAAAGAAGATTAGTCTCATAAACAAGGAGGTGAAAGTGGATAAAGGTAAAGGTTAAATAGATAATCCATCAACTAGCCAGAGTAAAAAAATAAAGAAACACAAGATGCAATGAAAAAGGTTCCAGAAAACACAAGAGAAGTAATTAAAGAAGGTGATAGAAATTTAGTTCCATTCAATTTACAAAGTGAGATACCAAAAATCAAAATTTCTATACCATTTAATGAGATTCTGAAAAGCACTGAGTACAAAGAACAGATATCTAAGATGATTGGTAGTGAAAAGAAAATGGAACCAGATACATTGGAATTAAATGATGATACCCCATATATTCATTTGGGTTCCAGAATGGAATACAATAGTGTGGATGTTGTACCACCCTTCTATATAAATCTCAATATTCATGATAAAACTGTGCACAATTGTATGCTTGATTCAGGTGCTTCGCATAATCTGATGCCGAAAGTTACAGTAGAAAGTTTGGGTTTAGAAATAACTAGACCATACAAAGATTTATTTTCTTTTGATTCAAAGAAAGTAAAATGTTTGGTATTGATCAAGGATCTGGTGGTGAATCTTACCCAAATGCCAGTCAAGGGTGTTGTCATGGATGTGGTTGTTGTTGACATTCCACCAAATTTTGGCATGCTGTTATCTATATCTTGGGCGTCAAAGCTGAAAGGAACTTTGCACATGGATATGTCATTTGCTACCATTCCAATTCTCAGGAATCATAGGAGGTTGTATTCTGAAAAGAGACTTCAATATATGGTGAGTGATAAGGCTGAACCTGACAATAATGAAATATATGCAGTAGATACAGATTTAGGATCTTCTATATTCTATAATGACATTCAATCTGAAGAGGAAACAGATTTGATCAAAACATAAGAAAGCCATTTTCCAAATGAAGAAGAAAACCTGTTGAAAGAAAGGGTAAGAAGAGAAGGAACTTGGATTATGCATTTTGATGGAGCTATGAGTAAAGAGGGTGCTGGCGTAGGCATATGGATAACTTCTCCAGATCTAGAACTCTTGATGTTTTCTTTCAAACTGACATTTAAGTGTACAAATAATGTTGTAGAATATGAAGCTTTAATTTTGGGGCTGAATTTGTTAAAGGATATGAAAGAAAAGAAGATTAAAGTGTTTGGGGATTCTGAGTTAGTGATAAATCAAGTAAAATCTATATATCAAGAAAGACATCTGAGGTTGAGATCTTACAGAAATGAGGTTTGGGACCTATTAGAAAACTTCTTTGATGAACATGATGTGGTTTCAATACCTAGGGTGGATAATTCAATAGTATATTCTTTGGCTACTACTGTTGTAGCTTTCAAAGTTCCCAGGTTTTCTAAGAAGAAGTATGACATTGAAGTTGTGAATAGACCCTTTATTCATGATAACATAAGACATTGGAAAGTATTTGAAGATGATCAGCAGATTAAGCGATTTCTGAAGATGACAGATGAATTTAACTACAGAACTATTGATACTGAAGATGCAGATGATTTCCCTAATATAAATGAGTTCTCTGAAGAATAAAAAAAGTTTAAAGAAACAATTGGAGGTAAGGATAGAATTCAGTTAAAAAATAATGTCAACCCAAGAGGGCTTATTCCATTGGAGAAATTGTTTGACATAAATGATGTAGCAAAGAATCCAAAGGTAGAACCCAAAGCTGAAGATGTCAAGGATTGCAACATTGGCACTAAAGAAAATCCTAAGACGGTGAAGATTTCAAATAGGCTTCCATAAAAGGAAGAAAGGAGAAGTATTGAAAAAATGAAACAATTTGCAAATGTTTTCGCATGGAGTTATGAAGACCTGAAAGAATATGATACTTCTATAATTCAGCATACTATTCCCATTAAGCCTAATGAGAAACCTTTCAAATAGAAGCTAAGAAGAATAAATCCAAAACTGCTTCCGGTAATTGAAAAAGAGGTTAAGAAGTTATTTGATGCCAGGATCATTGTTTCTTTGAGATTTTCTAGGTGGGTGGAAAATTTGGTTCCTTTATGGAAGAAAAATGGAGAAATAAGATTATGTATAGATTTCTGAAACTTAAATAACGTATCCTTGAAGGATAATTATCCACTTCCTAAAATGGATCACATTTTACAGAAAGTTGTGGGAGCAGAAAGAATTTCCATGTTGGATGGATTTTCAGGGTATAACCAGATCAAGGTGCATCCAGAAGACAGGGAGAAAACAACCTTTACTACTCCATGGGGAACATTCATGTATGCCAAAATGCTGTTTGGGTTGATGAATGCAGGGGCTACTTTTCAGAGTGCCATGGATATTTCTTTTGTAGATGAAAAAGATAAGTTTGTGGTAGTTTATATGGATGATATAACCATATACTCAAAATGTGATGCAGATCACGTGAAGCATTTGGAAAGAGTTTTCTTGAAATGCAGAAAGTTTGGTATTTCATTGAATCCAAAAAAGTCTCACTTTTCTGTGGAAGAAGGAAAGTTGTTGGGTCACATCATATCAAAAGATGGCATTAAGATTGATCCAGAGAGAGTATCAGAAATTCAGAAGATCAGAATACCCAGGAGCAAAAAAGAGGTACAGTCTTTCATTGGTAGAGTTAATTTTTTGAGGAGGTTTGTTCCCACCTTTGCTGAAATTTTGAGACATATTTCTGAAATGTTGAGAAAAAATAATGAAATCAAATGGACTAATGAAGTTAAGAAATATTTCAAAGATATCAAAAGGGCTCTAACTGAGGCACCAGTTCTAATGAGCCCTGATTTTTCAAAAGATTTTATTGTATTGTCCTATACGTTGGAACATACCTTGGTTGGATTTTTTCTACAAAAGAATCATGAAGTTATGGAATAGCCAATTTCCTTTTTCAATAAGATTCTGAGGGATGGGGAGTTGAAATACAATATTATGGAGAAACAAGCTTATGCGCCAGTGAAAGTGTTGAAAGATTTCCGAGTTTACATTCTACATTCTCATACTGTAGCATATGTTCCATCCACAACAGTGAAGGATATCCTTACTTAGCCGGATCCAAAAGGGAAGAGAGCGAAGTCGATTGCAGTCCTGTTGGAGTATGATCTGGATATAAAACCCACAAGGTTGATAAAAGGTCAAGGCTTGGCAAATATGATGACCAACACAAATTATGACTCCTTGGATATGGATTTCATTTAAGAACTTTCAACAGAACCTATTCCTGAATGTCAAGTGGTTGAAGACTTTTCTCTGTCTCCATGGTATGCAGATATTGTGTATGTTCTGCAAACTTTACAAGCACCTCCAGGGATGGACAAAATAAGTTCAAGATCAGTGAAGATGAAGGCATCAAAGTTTTGTATATTAAATGATTATTTGTATTGGAAAGATCCAGGTGGAGTTTTGTTGAATTGTCTTTTGGAAAATGAAGCACAACATATTATAGGGGAATTTCATAAAGGGATGTGTGGAGGACACCATTATTTGAAGGCTACTGTTAATAAAATCTTGAGAGCGGGTTTTTACTGGCTAACAATTTTTTTAGATGTGTACAAAGAGATATCCAAGTGTCATGAATGTCAAATATTCGATGGAAAAAGAGAGCTTTTACCCTTACCTTTAAAGGCAATCTCAGTAGAAGTGCCATTCCAACAACGGGGATTGGATTTCATTGGTGAAATAAATCCAAATTTTTCAGGGAAGCATAGATGGATCCTCACTGCAACAGACTATTTCACAAAGTGGATCGAAGCCATTCCGACCATAAATGCCAATGAGACAGTTATTATGAATTTTCTGGAAGAATTTTTTTATCAAGATTTGGTTGTCCCAAAAGAATAGTGACAGACAATGCTCCAGCCTTTAAGTCGAAAAAGATGATAAATTTCTTTCATAAGTACCATATTCATTTAAATCATTCCACTGCATACTAACCTCAGGGAAATGAACTGGCAAAGTCCTCAAATAAAAGTCTGGTAGAATTATCAAGAAGCTGTTGGAGGAGAATAAAAGAGCGTGGAACACCAAGCTCAAGTATGCTTTGTGAGCAGATAGAATTAGTACAAAGAGGGCTATCGGTACTTCTCCTTTTCAGTTGGTCTATGGAACGAAAGTGATATTTCCCGTCTCCTTGGGGGTACCAGTTATGAAATTGTTGCAGGAAGTTGCAGAAGAGCCTAATCATATCCAAAGGAGGATTAACGAGATGATAGAAGTACATGAGCTAAGAGAAAAAGCCTATAATAGAACTCAAGTGCATTAGGAAAAGATGAAGAAAACATTTGACAGAAAAATTAAAGAAAAGGATTTTCAGATGGATGACCTGGTTTTGAAATGGGATGCCAGGAGAGAAGACAAACATGGTAATTTTGAACATCTATGGAAAGGTCCATATATAATAGCAAGATTTCAAGGAGAAAATGCATTTATTCTTCGGAACTAGAATGGAGAGTTTATTCCAGGAGGACTAGTGAATGGTCGACACCTCAATCATTATCTTTCCTGAAGTTACAAAAAGAAAAACTTTTGTACAATGTATATATATTTCTTTTCAAAAGTCTTGTAAAAAAAAATTGCTTCCAATATACAATTTTGTTACCAAAAATAAATTGCTTTCTTTAAGTGATTCAAGAGTTTACTTCACAGTTTTCTAGCAAAAGACTGAGGAACAAATCACAGATCATAAGATGTTAAATGAATTCAGGAGAATTTGAAAGCAACCCAATGGATCAAGTACTTGGTCTATCAGGTTCTTTTCTACTTCACAGGGAGGATAACATCCCTAGTTGGAGCCAGTTGTTAGCACCTATTTTTTACAGCGGGCATATTGATGAATAATGTAAAGAAATCTTGAAAATTTTCCTGAGGAAGCTTAAATTGTCTTTATTTTCATGAATGGTACTAAGTTGTGAAAATAGTTAATTTGGAAGCATAAAGTATAAGAAAACCAAAGAAATTTCGAAGAAAAAGGTGAACAATTCAATCCAAGCAAGCAAAAGGAAGTCAAAAGACTATAGTCCGAAAATAAAATTGCAAATGTTAAAGCTGCAGAAAGTTCCACCATTGATTGGCTGCAGATAGAAGATCCACAGTTCTCATTTGATGTCGGATGGCCAAGACGCACAGGAGAAAGAGGCTACAGATGGTTGCGAAAAGGGAAACTGGCTGCTACATGTCATATGCAGAGAGTGTCACAAATGGGAAAGATGGTATACAAAACCAATTGGATGGGATACGATACCACCAAAGTAAAAGGGTGTGTTGCTGACCACGTCGACCGCCGAGATGAAATGAGGGAAATCCTGTGGTTAAAAGGTCAAGCTTCGAAAAGTTTGAATGTAATAAAGAAAGGAGCTGTCCAGATTGTTAAGTGATTGATCGATGACCCCGGATGATCAACGCATGGCGAAGATGCACTATGGTTAGAATATGTAGTGGATGCGAAAGAAATAAACCACTCGACAGGTGTCAACTCCAGTTTATGTCTCACGAAGGGAAAGTGGTGATGGAAACCACTTTAGAGGTTTACGACACCACTAGGGAGAGATAGTATGCTAATAATGGATGGCAGATATTGGGAGATGAAAAGTGATCGGGCGGTTGATAGAGATGGAGTATACTGATGTTGAAAGCGATCATATCTTATGGCCGATATTGATGCACAAGAGATCAATGGATGAAAATACTAGTCGCTGGAAAAGAAGACCGAAGTATAAGGGAAAAAGGCTTATATATATAATAGTCGGCATGTAAAGTTGACATTTTTTCTTGGGACCTGTCGGAGTCAGAAGCTTCTGGACGTGTGGAAAATGAAGAAGGCGACAGGACATTCTCAGAGGTTGCTAGCGATAGGTAGGCTCTTTCAACTGGTTCCATCAGTGATATAAATGTGTTTACTGCAAGAAAATGGAATAAGATTCAAGTTTAAACATAGTTAGGGTTAAGAATGCTCTGGATGATAGGGATTTCAATATATTTGATACAAAAATTAGGTTTCATGTCACCCAAATTAGAAGAAGATTGAAGAATTTACTTAGATAAGACATAGATGTGCATAGAATGTTCCAGCCATCTTTTATCTTGTTCTTCCCTGACCAAATTATGCCCTTTCCCAAATTTGTATCCCGATGCGCATCCAATTATTCCGAACCTCAACAAGTTATCATGAAAGCTCAAAAAACCAGAATTGTTTGTTCTATAAATCCCTCTGTTGTGAGTAATTCCTTCAAAATTGCTGTGTCCCAAACTGCTGAGCCTAAATTTTTTTTCAAAGTGTCAATTGTCGCCCTATATTGTCAAATTTATTCTAAAAGTCGGCAAGCTTTTATGATTAGATGTCTTAAACCTGATCTACAAAATGAAAATACCCCATACCCTCTCGATGTTAATTTCTTCAATGACAATACTCAGTTAGTCCTTTCATTGATCACCCAATTTTTAGGTCTTGATACTAATATGTTGGTAAACTTAACTACAATTGAGCTTATTATTTAGAATAAGTGTCGGTTTTCCCAGAGTCAAGTATGAGTCAGTGTCGAGTCTCAAGTTTGAAGAATTTTTAGCAGAAAATGTTCATTCTCAGTTAACAGGTTTTCCCAACACAAGATATTTAAGGTTCCAATCACAATTGACTAAAATGGTTATGTTTAGTAGTCGGGAAGAGTTACAGTTTTCACAAGAAGTCTATGCAGGTACTTTAGTCAATAACATGTTCAATTATATGAATCATATTTTATCTGAGTTGTACACATATTTTATCTGAGTTGTACACAATGATTTTTAGAGAAGAATTACAAGAGTTTTACATGAAATGAAGTCCATGATGCAGCTAAAAAAGGAGGGTAGCAGTAGGAGACTGTTTTTTATTAAAAGATTCTACAGTGATTAGGTTGAACAATTTTGTACATGAACCCTACATACTACCTACCTTTTTAACTTTGAGAATTTTCACTTTGGAGTTTGTTAGGAAGAAGTTGATTTTAGAATATGAACACTTTATGAAATTCAAAAAGGGAGTTGATTTAAAATATCCATGGAAAATAGGCTCGTTTATTGTGAAAAGCAAGGATGCTCTTCTAGATGTAAAAAGATTGTTGGAAGTTATGGATTTCAAGAAAGATATAGCAATGGAGTATGACCTTTTCATATTATTTCTGAAAGGAGGACGCTAAATAACATTAAAGCTTTCGAACACAAATAAGTAGAAGGATCATTAAAAGGAAAACATTTGTTACAATATGAACCAGAAGAAGAAACTATGTCAAGCATACAGGTGGAAGATCTCATTTTGATAGAATCAACGATAGAAGTTGATATTATACCAAATGCTCCAGTAATTGGAGAAAAGAGGATTTTGCAAGAAATAATAGATGAACATGATGAAGGTAAAGAAAGAGAAAATAAGTTTAAAGCTGAGACTCAGGAATTGGTTGAGACACAGCAAGAATTGGTTGTTTCAATAGAAGGTGAAATTGGTAAAAAAGAAGAAATGTCAGTGCCAGAAGTACAGGTACAAGAATATAGTTTCCAGGAAGCTAAAGATGGTGGAGACACAAGTAGATTTCAGTCCAGAGTTGAAATGTATAAACAATATGGACTAAATAAACAAGCTTCCTCTCATTTTGTTTATAGTTTGCTACCAAAAGTTAGAGACTTGTCAAATTCAGATGTTACTTTAGTGGCTAGCAGGGACATCAAAGAAAACACTTTGAACCTGGCAGTATCAACTAAGGATAAATTGACTGAGATGAAAGTTAATTTGAAAAAATAACGGTGCCAGATAAAATTCAATTGCACAAACAGATAGGAGAAGTGATATAAGAAGATTTTGTACAAGCAGTTTTAAGAGTTGACAAATTGGAAAGTATTATAAGCAAAATGGACAGTCAATTAAAACAAGAAATATTGGAGGTTAAATCCCACCAACAGCAAGTCAAGAAGTTACAATTTGACTTAATCTCAAGTGATGGTGGAGGCAAGGCGAGCAAAAAATTGTTGATAGAAAAAGATAATTTGATTTAGGCATTACAAAATATATATATATATATATATATATATATATATTCCAAACACCCAGTTAATTCAATCTCCTGAAGAGACAAAGTTAGAAAAGGAAAAAGAATCTTTATCTAAGGAAGTCAGTGATAGCAAAGAAGATTTACTGAAATTGATTGAAAAGGAGGCAGAGTGGGAAAAAGATAAAATGAGTTTGAAAAGCCAGATTGAAGAATTGAAAGGAAAGATGATGGTTTAGCTCAGTAGAAACCAAGTGCAAATCAGACGAGTGAAGATACTAATACAGCCGATCTAGTACAATCTATGTCCCAAATCAGTCTCAAAGATGTAGAAATCAAAGAATTGAAAGAAAATAAGCAGAAGCTAGAAGAACATAACCATAAAAAAGATGAAGAAATAAAGGGACTACAGAATAAAAATAAAGAATTAGTTGATACGAATCAAAGGTTCATTTCCCAGATGATTGGGCAAGTCCCAATGCAGGGTTGCAAACATATGATTTGGGATACTATTATTGAGACAACCACTAATCTCAGACCTTATTTAAATTCCATAAAAGCGAAGGAAAAAACAATAAAGGAAGCCTTGAATAATTGCACTGCAGTGAGAGAAAACCTAAACAAAAGACCAAAGGAGACGGCACAAAATGCCATGGAGTTTTTGAGAGTTTTATCAGAAGATGAGTTAAATACAATGGATATCAGGAATAGAATTTCAGTAATTGCTTGGGCAAGAAGAACATTGGGAAAATACACTCATGTAGAAGGTGTCGAAGCTCGCTGCACAGGGATGAAAAAACAAGTTACTGATTTTAAGAGAAAGTTTGAAAAAGTCTTCCAAAAAGGATTACCTTCTTTTTGGAATGAAGATGATGAATTAATTTCCAAGAATGAATACAACAAATTGTTGTTTGTGATAAGGATGAATCATGAAAAATTTTAGAAACTAACTCATGTTCTTACAGGTAAAATCTTGTTAGAGAAACTGGCAGAGGATTTCAATATCATGAATTTGTTGAAGAAACTAAGCGAGGAAATTCCTACTATGTCAAGTGAAGAAAGTGTAGAGATTAAAGTATTGGAAAAAGAAATGGTATTGTATGAAACGATCACGACCGACCAGTGGAATTACATTGAAAAATATGGAAAAATGAAATATACTCTACATCCTTGAAGGTGCTCATTGAGTGAATTTACTAAGAGATATGAAGACCTTTGAAGATTTTAATTTGTAATAATTTTGTATAAATTCTAACGTTTCTGACATTTGGCAAATTAGTTAAGATTATTCAGTTTTAGTTAAAAGGAGCAGTTAGGTATTGCTTCGGAGAAGTTTTGTATAAAAGACAATGAAAGTCATTTTTGAAACAGTTGGAAAAAATTTTAGAGATAAGAACTTTTGTATCAAGTTGATATTTTTGATATAAAAGGCCACATAGGAAATAACACTTTTTACAGAATCAGAGATTCATGTGTTGATCATTATTACAATCTGTATTTCTCTCATCTTATATGTGCATGTTTATTTTCTCTGTTATACTTCCATTATGTTATGTCTTCTATGCTCAGATGAATGTTCAAATAAATTGAGATTCATATGTTTATGCCTTGATTTATCGCATTTGTGCATCCATTTCTTTCTCTAAAGTTGATAGTGGATTCATCTAAAATCTGGTGCCCACTATTGATGGACCGTAATATGACAGCTACCTTGACTCTGTGAAAATCTTTATTGTTGTTTATCTGCTGGTACAAGAACTCTTAAGTTTGACTCCATGCCCAATAATTCTTGTTTACATTTCAACCAAGTATTTATTCTAAAAACTCAGTCATTTTTCATATATCCTTAGCCATTTACTATATTTTCGAGAGATCCCTCTTTGGTAGGGAAAAGGATAATTTCCCTCCTAAAGTTTGGTTTGAAATAGTTTCCTTGGGGTTTATCCTTCCACAACCAAAGGGTAAAATATGAGTGATAACATTTATGCTATGTTTCTTTGATTCCAAATGTCCACAAACCTTTTTCTACTAAAGTTAATGCACAATTCATCTTATAATACTCTATGGTAATGGATTGTTCTTATGTTTCTTCCTTATCACCATACAAACAACTTTTTGACTGTAAATGAGTAACTACCCTGCCCCTATTAAGAATTATTATGCAAAGCATTGCCCCTTTACCCTCTTGAGTATTTTGACTCCATTGCCCAATGAATGTTCAACTTGGTTCAACCAAAGAACAATATGATCTTAATTTTAATTCATATATCTGTCCTTGATAAACAAACATTGAGAGATCCCTCTCTGGAAATATAGAAGCGAGCTCTCTTTCCTAAAGCTTGGTTTTGTGGTTACCTTGAAGTGACTCTTCCCACAACCATAAGGGTCATTTCGAGTGCTAACATATTAGCGTCATTGCCGGGGAGCGAAAGTTGTATTGTCCCTTGGAGAAACGACAAAGAGTTCCATATTTCAAGGAGAGAAGGATTTCTGTGGGAAAACAAACGTTCTTACACCAAAGAAGGTTGTACATTTTCCTTGGAGACTCCATGTTGATTTCCAAAGAAGGTTTCAGAAGATATCCTGGCTTCTAGAAGGGTACATACAAGAGGTAATCCTTACTTTGAAATCTTAGTAAGTGTGTAAAACCCATAAAGTTTGCTTAGACATAGAAGTGGAAAGGAAAAAACTAGCACTTCTAATATTGAAATATCTTTATCTGAAGGAAAGTTTTATGGTTTACAAGATTTAGATTCAAAAGTAAGTGTTGCAAAGTTTTTATTAAGATCAAAATCAGATTCATACCTAAAGAAAACAGACACCAATCCAAATAGGTTTCAGTCATGCTTGCTAGATCCCTTGTGGTATAACCTACAAAACACTATCAAAGTTGAAAAAGGTAACCCTCATTTCCAAACCTCTCAGCTTCATATTACAAACCCTATTTATAATCTTCATTAAACCCCTACTGCACCACAAAATCCACCTGTTGTACCACAAAATGCACCTAGGCCAATGGCAACTAGGTTTGCACCCTTGGATTTGCCAGTTGCTTTGCATGATCTCCCTCAAAACTACTCACAGAGAATTTCTTTATATGATGGAGATGGAAATTTTACAGCAAGACAACATATGGATAGATTTGAATATTTTATTGACCTAGAGGAAGTATACCATGATGATGCAAAGATGAGGTTGTTTGCTCAGAGTTTATCAGGAGAATAAAAAGGATGGTTTAAATACTTACCAGTAGCATCTATCCCTACCATTGAAGATTTTCAAACACTGTTTTTGGATAGGTAGGAGGAAATAAAGAGTCCCTTACAAATATTGTCTCAATATAACCATTTAAAGAAACGAAACCTTGAGTCTGTGCATGAATTTTCTAGCAAATTTATGAGGGTATACAACTCCATCCTAGTTGATATTAAACCCTTGGTAGGTGCTGCCAAGCTTCATTATGCAAATGCCTTTGATGGAGACTTTTCATGTATCTTGAGAGAGAGGAAGTCTGTGCTTTATCAGCCATGTTAAAGGATTCCCTAGAAGTGGAAGCAAATCTAATGGCCTCAAGGAAACTGAAAAATAGGGTAGAAACGTCTAAGAGAAGAGTAGAAAACCTACCATCCACTTCTGCCCCTTCCTCTGCAAGTGATGTTAAATTTGAAATGATGATGAAGAATATGGAAAAATTGATGGATAGGTTAGCCCTAGATAACCGAACAACCAATAAAGAGCAACTTGAAAATCAAATAAAAAATCCAAATTTTAGAAGGCCACTTCCCCAAAGAAATCCTGAAGATCAACAAATAAGACCACCATTCCCATAAAATTTGGTTGATGAGGAAGCATAAGAAGATCCAATGGATAACCAGATTCGTCACTTTGATGACATGGACTCTGAAATATATTTGACTGAAAAAGAACATGATTTCTTCACCCAAGAAAATGATAGTCCTATTCCAGAGCTAGATTCAGATCAATATTAGATAGGATATTAGAATGCCATTGATGATTTTCAGAGAAAAAATAAAACTCAGAAATCGTGATGTAGTAACAAATAAAGCGAAGCCCGATCAAAACCATCTCTCCAACACCCAACAGAGTTCATAAAAAACAAAACAAAAGCAACATGATGCTACTGTATAGAAGAACCCAGCAAATATGGAAATCCCACCAAAAGAAAGTAAGCAGTCAGAGCCCATTGATATAGGAAAACCAATTTCATCCTTCAGTTTGAAGTCAGAGTTATCAAAGGTCAACTTTTCTATCCCCTTTAATGAGTTGCTGAAGAACAATGAGTACAGAGAAGAAATTACTAAAATGGTCAAGAATCAAGGTGATTATCAACCAGATATTTTGGAAGTAACAAATGATGCTCCCACTATTGTCTTTGGACCTAAACTTGAAGATACAGATGATGAAGATGTTCCCCCATTTTATCTAAGTTTGAATATCCATGACATGATTTTGCATAATGCAATAATAGATTCTAGTGCATCTCATAATCTAATGCCAAAAACAATAGTGGAAATTTTGGGTTTGGAAGATACTAGACCCTACAAATACCTATACTCTTTTGATTTTGGAAAGGTCAAGTGTCTGGGATTGATAAAGGAAATGGTTGTAACCCTTGCACAACTTCTAGGTAAAAGCATTGTGATGGATGTTGTAGTAGCTGACATTCCTATGAAGCTTGGCATGCTATTATCAAGGTCTTGGGCATCAAAATTGAAAGGAACTTTGCAAATGGATATGTCATACGCCACTATACCTTTATTTGGAGGCAACAGAAGGTTATATAGAGAGAAGAGGTTAGCCTATGTGGTCAGCAGTCAAGATAAGCATTGAAATCATCCTATTTATGTTGTTGATATTGATTTAGGATCTTCTATATTTTTCAATGATGGACCACACACTGACCCTGAAGTTCCTATACATATTTAATTTAAGGAGGATAAGGAATTTGCACAGAGGCAAGAATCATTAGAAAAGAAACAAAATGAAGAAGGTTTGTGGACCATGTACTTTGATGGGTCTCTGAGTAAAAATGGGGTTGGTGAAGGTGTTTGGATTATATCTCCAGTCAAAGAATTTAAAGCTTTATCTTATAAACTGACTTTTGAGTGTACTAATAATGTGGCGGAATATGAGGCTATGCTGCTAGGTTTGCAAGCTTTGAAAGATATGGGGGAAAAAGTGTTATTTTTTTATAATTTCATTCCATTATCATTCAGTATCTCTAAGAGAAAAACATGTACAACATATCTACAGCATATCAATCATAGACACAATAACAAGCACACAAGAGACACAGAGTTTCACCGAGGAAAACCAAGAAGGTGAAAAACCCCACAACTTCCTCAGAGATAGAATAAGCCCCAATACAAGATCACAAGGATCAAACCCAATAAGATGTCTCTAGCAAATACTCCTCCTCCTCCACATGTGCGCCACTTTATCACTTAGCTACGCGAGCTTGAGAAGTGAGTGAATGAATAGAATGAGAGAGGCACACCCTCTGTTTATACACTGACTTGACCTGCCAATAAATCATTGGGGCCAACTTCCCAATGAAGCCTAATAACCAAACCACATGACCTAACTAGGGCCTACCCCACACTGGTGGTCTAATAACCCATCAATACAAATGACAACACTTACAATGTAAGTTGAGACACTTGCAAATACAAATGACGACACTTCCAATCAGAGGAATAAGACATCTCTATTGGATATACAATAAAGTACAAATGAAATATACAAGTGAATATATTTTGAAGTTACAAACACATCAACACTCCCTATTAACTAGGAAGGTATTCTGAACACAGGTCATCAATACATATTGGTGCCAGTCTTAAATTTTGGAGCTGGATCACGGAGCATCATCATCATCACTGCTGTTGTACTCGACATCTCAATCACTAGGTTATCTATGAATTCTCCTCATCATAGGAAGTTCTACATAGCCAACCCTTTTCCATGCTAGATGTAGGCCCACCTCCTGCAGGTCTTCATCAACACTGGCCATACTATGGAATCCTCGGGACTTATTATGTGCGTCATAATGCCTCGAAAGAGTATCCCAGGATCCTTTATGTGCCGAAGCACGGACGACAATATCTCCCAGGTCAACTTACATGTGACCCCCACCACAAAACCTCGACAGAGTATCCCAGGATCCTTTATGTGCCGAAGCACGACCGACAAGATATCCCAGGGAAATATTACATGTGGTGACCACAAAACCTCGAAAGAGTATCCCAGGATACTTTATGTGCCGAAGCACGACCGACAAGATCTCGCAGGGCAATATTACATGTGGCATGGAAAAACCTCGAAAGAGCATCCCAGGACTGAATACGAGCACACTGCTCAACCTATCGGATCTCCCATGGAAATATTATATGCCATAGGACAAAACCTCGAAAGAGTAACCCAAGATACTTTATGTGCCGCAGCACAACCTGTAAGATCTCCTAGGGCAATATTACATGTCCTCCCAGATCAAAACCTTGAAAGAGTATCCTAGGATCCTTTATGTGCCGAAGCATGACTGGAAAGATCTCGCAGGACAATTTACATGCTCATCTACACAACTTGTCCATGGCGACAGAGTATCAACCTGATACTCACCATACATCAGAGCATCGTCCTGATGCATATCATCCAGAGTATCATCCTGATACTCATCACAAATGATCATCTTGATCATCATCATTGCATCGTCCAAATGCATATCATCCAAAGTATCATCCTGATACTCATCACACATGATCATCCTGATCATCATCACTGCATCGTCTTGATGCATATCATCTAGAGTATCATCCTGATACTCATCACACATGATCATCCTGATCATCGTCACTGCATCATCCTGAGGCATATCATCATACATGATCCAACTGATCATAAAAGGCATCCAATGGATTCATATACAAAGTAGGAACTGGAGCATTGTCCTGATGCTCATCACATAGTGGTTACATCCACAGCCATGGAAGGATCCTCCTATCACCATGCTTGGAATGGCTCTTGCAAATGTGTCCCATCACTTCTTCCTCGAACTGTCTTCAATCTGAAGAACACCAAGCCTCTCTCTGAAGTACTCAAACTTCACTCTGGCTAGTGGTTTGGTCAACACATATGCAACCTGCTCATCCATCGCAACATACAGGAGCTTCACTGCTCCTCTATGCACCATATCCCTGATATAGTGATATTTGATCTTGATGTTCTTCGACCTATCATGGAACATTGCGTTCTCAAACAACTTCACACAACTCTTGTTGTCACAAAAGATACAGGTAGCATCCAACGGGAGATCAAATAACTAAGATAGTAGATTCCTAAGTCATACTTCCTCACAACTATCCGAACAAGCTGCGACATACTTTGCTTCGATTGTACTCAGTGCTACGCAGGATTGCTTCCTGCTAAACCAAGAGATCACACCTGATCCCATACTGAAGCAGCACCTAGAAGTGCTCTTCCTATCTGCAGCAGTGCCTGCCCAATATGAATCAACATAACCCTCCAGGTTAAAATTTTGATTCACATCATACTTGAGCCCATAATCAATTGTACCCTTCAGGTACCTCAGAATATGCTTTACAACAACCAGGTGAACACCTCTAGGATCCGTCAGCAACTAGATCAATGTGTTCATCGCAAAGAAAATATCTGGTCTCGTGTTCGTCAGGTACATCAAGGACCCAATCATCTGACGATACACCGTGACATCAACCAGATCAGATGAAGCATCACACAAAAGCTTTAGGTTCGATGCCATAGGTGTGGCCATGGCCTTGCAGTCCATCATCGCGAACTGCTTCAAGATCTTTATTGCATACTTCCCTTCTCCAAGGAAGATTCCATCTACACTCTGCCACACCTCCATGCCTAGAAAGTAATGCATCATCCTCAAGTCCTTCATCTCGATCTCGGAAACAAGTTTCCTCTTTGTATCGACAATCAATCTATCCTCACCTTTAACAAACAAGTCATCCACATACAATAGTAGTATCACTAGATTCCCTTTCTCAACCTTGTAGTAAAAGTTGGAAACCACTTTACTCTTGGTAAATCCCAAACTAGATAGAAAGTTGTCTATCCTACCATACCAAGTCCTAGGAGCTTGCTTCAAGCCATACAATGCTTTCTTCAATCTGCACACATATGACTCCCTGTCATGTGTCTCAAACCCGAGTGGCTGCTCCACATACACTTCCTCTTCGACTACACCATTCAAGAAAGTTGTCTTGACATCCATCTGGTGTATCTTCCACTTCATCACTGCATCCAGAGAAAGTACTGTTCTGATGGAAGTGTATCTGGATACTGTTGATGTATATGTAACTTCAGAATGTATTTCACATATATGTATATTGTATTCCTATAGAGATGTTATTATTCCTCTATACGGAAGTGTCGTAACTTATACTTGATGGGTTATTAGACCACCTTGTTGGGGTCAGCCCTGTATAAGTCATGTGGGTCAAAGGGTATTAGACCACCCTATTGGGGGTCGGCCATGTGGGTCAAAGGGTTATTAGATGACCCTAGTGGGGGTCGACCCAGTCAGCATTATGTTAAGTGTTTATGTTGAGGCCGACCTAGTTGAGTAAAGGTCAAGTCAAGTTAGTGTATAAATAGAGAGTGTGTCTCTCTCATTTTACACATTCTATTCTCTCACTCACACTTGGGAGAGTGGCGCACTTGTGGAGGAGGAGGCTCTGCTGCTAGGAGAAGACTATCTCTTGTATTCTGGTTGTATCATTGCTCTATCTATCTCTAAGGAAGTTATTGGGGTTTTTCACCTTTATGGTTTTCCCCAAGTAAACTCTGTGTCTCTTGTGTGATTGCATTATTGTGTCCATGATTGATATGCTATAGATTTTCTGTACATGTTGTTCTCTCAGTTAAGATCCTAGATCAGATTGAAGTAAATTCTAAAAATTTAACATGGTATCAGAGCTAGCCTGAAAGAAGGCAGGATATGGCATATATGACACTTGTTGCACTTATGATGCTAGGGATTGATATAGCAAAAACCAGTCATCGTAGCACTTTCACTATAAATCCGTTTTGGAGAAGTTTGCGGATCTAAAACTTTTACAGGTCAAAGATCATATCCCCATGTACCTTGTGCCCAGAGGAAAACCTCTAATTCGTTGTACTTTGTGATTTATGATCTGTACAATATAGGGTTTCTGCCTCTTCCAGATCTGAGTCAAAATCAAGTGACCTTGGGAAAAAGGTCATAAATTGGGATAGGAAGCTCCAAATGAAATTTCATAAATAGTGACAGGTAGTACACAGGCTGTACTATCTAAAAAAAAAAGTTTAGAGGCCGAAGTTGAACTAGTGACACGTGGCATGCCGTACAAGTTCGCTCTCCTGTATTATCCCATAAACAGGTCACGTTGCGACACTGGGAATAACTCTCTCTCAGATAATATAATTGAGGTCAGACCTATCAGGATGGAAATATAACAGGTTAGGCTATCTCAGGAAAAAATTTCAGAGGCCGAAGTTGAACCAGTGACACGTGGCATGCCGTACAAGTTCGCTCTCCTGTATTATCCCATAAACAGGTCACGTTGCGACACTTGGCATAAATCTCTCTCTTAGAGAATCCAATTGAGGTCAGACCTGTCGGGATGGAAAGATAACAGGTCAGGCTATCTCAAGAAAAATTTTCAGACCCTATGTATCAAAAAGTTCGGAGTTACACCAGAAACAATCAGGTACATATTTCTGTCAAAACATAATTATTTTTTAGCACCTTCATTCATGGCTTCCGGAATTTAGGGCTTCAGAGAAAGTTGGAATTTTTGTAATAGGAGACCACAGCTGGATGCTACTCATCAAAATCAAAATTTAGAGACCAAGATCAGTTTTGTTGGTTGGGCAGAAAGCCGAGCTTGATCAAACCCCAGTTCGGGACTTTGATTGGAAAGATGGAAAATTAGGGCTTCTGCAAAAATTGGAATTTTGGAAATCTATGACCACGGTTGGAAGCTCCTCAGAAAAATCAAAGCTTAGATTTTTGAATCAAATCTTTTGGTTTGGTGAAGCTTTGGGAAACTCAAACCCTAATTCAGGGTCCTCCCTAGTGAATCTGAAAATCTAAAAGGCAATTTCGAGGGGTGAAACTTTGCAGTTTTCAAATTCTAAATATACCAACTTGATCAGCTCATCAAGGCGCATATTTCTATCCTTTCAGAAGTTTGAATTTTGGGGTTTCATTGACAAACCCTAATCCAGCTCCAGGTCTAGTTATTCCAAATCAAGTGGATTGGGTTAATCCTAGAAGAAGATGAATTGATCACCTGCATAAGTGAAGAAGTTCCTGTCTCAGAGGGAGATGAGGCTAAGGCCTTCCATAAGAAGATTACAAGCAATCTTGATAGGTATGGCTTATAGGTATGTTTTGAATTCTGTTCATGGTTAAGTTTAGAATATGTTTGTCTTCATATCATTACAGTACAATCTTGATTAATTACTAGACTTTTCGTATTACCTTAATAGAAGATATTCATTGATTAATGTTTTGACACTTATGATTGTACTAATGCATTGTGATGTTGTATGAGGTTTATGTTGTTTGCTAACATAAAAGGTACACCAAGAAAGACAAATCATGTTCTACTTCAAGAACATATGATCATGGTGACATGAAGACAAAGATTCATCCATTGTCATGGATCACATAGAAGATCTACTTACGAGGTATGTATAACTTGGTTCTACAATGGTTGACTTATGAGACATGCAGGTTACTAGCACAAGTCACTGAAGAGAATCAGAAAACATTATGCAGGTATGTTAGACATAACTAGCTAGCATGCTAATCCAGGTATGTTTTCCTATATCAAGCTAGAATCCTACCTTGTGTTAGGATCTTATATTGTTGTGTTGTTGATAGTGATTATTCATGAAGTCATAGGTTTGAATAGTCATGGTTGTATGCATATTATGTTTCTTACCATAATTGATGATATGACTAACCAGAAGAATCATGAAGGTATAGGTTTGAGTAATCACGGGTTTATGCATTGATGATTTAACTAATCAGAAGAGACCTATGATCAAATAAGAATATGCATGAGTAAAAGAAGAATTCCCTGAAACCTTGAATACTAATGTTTATTATCTGTGAATGATCATGACTATACATGTTTAAGATTATTTTGTTTTGATAGTATTAAGATTATACTAATAAATGTGTGATTATGTATGAGTCCTCAAGTATAACACAATGATGATACTAATAAGCATGCATAGTGATTAAGGATGGATATAAGTTCAAGGACAGGTAATCCAGGAAGCAAAGATCAAGAGGGAGCACACTCCAGTTGTTCCTACAAGAAAGCAAAGGAGCACACTTCAGTAGTTTCTGCAAGGATGCATATATTCAGAGGGCGTTGACCACTTCTCACAATCCACATCAGAATGGAGTTGCAAAGATTCAGAGGGAGTCCACCCAGAAACCAAACAAAGATAAGTATTTGAATAGTCATTTCTTACATAATGTTATTCAATGATGTATATGCTTATGTTCCTAGAATTAGGTTGTGTATTATGCATATTAGAATAGTTGCATTGATGAACAGTATACTACTAATATACATGGGTAAGTGGCCTATGGAACTGTACAACATTCCATTGCTACTTATCTAGAATGAAACCTCTTTGCTGACATGTTAGGAGTTGTGCACACTCTTAGCAATGTTCTGGTAGAGATTGGAAGGCATCTAGAAAGTTACGGAATATGGATAAATGTTGTATTGAAGCATTGGCTAAGATAATTGCATGACTGTATGACATATTTCCTTATGTGTAAGAATTTGTTCTGAAAACTATGAGATGTTTTCTAATCATGCAATTTAACTTGTTGTGTAGGAAAGATCGTATGCCATCACCTACAAAAGAAGAACTACAACATTTGTTCAGCAACAAAATTATCTATTGAAGATATTGAAGTTCCCAGGATATGGGAAGAATGGCATGATCCGTCGATCATGAAGAATGATGTTTGGGATGTAGTCCCAAGACCTAAAGGGAAGTTTGTTATGACTTCCATATGGATCTATTAGATCAAGCATGCTGCAGATGGAAACATAGAGAAATATAAAAGTGATGAAATAGAAGATACACAAAATGGATTTCAAGACATCTTTCTTGAATGGTGTAGTTGAAGAAAAAGTGTATGTGGAGCAGCCACTTGGTTCTGAGACACATGATAGGAAATCATATATGTGCAAAACTTGGTATGGTAGGATAGGTAGCTTTCTATCCAGTTTGGGATTTACCAAGAGTAAAGTAGGTTCCAACCTTTACTACAAGGTTGAGGAAGGCAATCCAGTGATACTACTATGTGGATGACCTGTTTGTAATAGGTGAGGATAGATTGATTGCCGACATGTAGCTGAAGCTTGCTGCCGAGTTCGAGTTGAAGAACTTGAGGATGATGCACTATTTGTTTTTGGCATGGAGGTGTGGCAGAGTGAAGATATCACTATCTATCGTTAGATGATTGGGTCCTTGATGTACCTGACGAACACGAGACCAGATATTTGCTTTGCGGTGAACACATTGAGCTAGTTCCCGACGGATCCAAGGAGTGTTCATCTGGTTGTTGTAAATCATATTCTGAGGTACCTGAAGGGTACAGTTGATTATGGGCTCAAGTATGATGCGAATCAAAATTTTAACCTGTAGAGTTATGTTGATTCAGATTGGGCAGGTAGTGCTGCAGATAGGGATCAGGTGTGATCTCTTGGTTTAGCAGGAAGCAGTCCTGCGTAGCACTGAGTACAGCCGAAGCAGAGTATGTTGCGATGGATGAGCAGGTTGCAGATGTATTGACCAAGCCATTGGCTAGAGTGCAGTTTGAGTACTTCAGAGAGAGGCTTGGTGCACTTCAGATTGAGGTTCCTTCCAAAGGGAAGTGATGAGTCCGGAAGATGCAGATGCACATGAGATTTTCTGACATGGTTGATGTGTTCTTCCTTGGTTATGATGTAATTGCTGAGCCATTTTTCACATGGTGGTAGATGTGTTCTCCCATGGTGAAAAACTAAGGGTTGGAGCCTTCCCCGAATGGTGGTAGATGTGTTCTCCCATGTCGGTGGTGTAAGTGTTGGATGATGTGCATCTGGGCTGTGCTTCGTGGATGATGAGATGATCTGAAGAGGGCAATGCTATGATGATCAGGAGGATCATGGATGATGAGCATCAAGACGATGCTCTAGTTACTACTCTGTATATGTATATGCATCATGTTGGATGCTTGTTATGATAAGTTGGATCATTTATGTATATATGCATCATGTTGGATGTTGGATATGATCAGTTGAATCATTTATGTATATATGCATCATGTTGGATGTTGGATATGATCAGTTGGATCATTTGTATGTATTTTGTATATGCATCATGTTGGATGCTTGGACCATGTATCTGTATATGTATCAGGTAGATACTGAGATCATGTATGTTGATATGTATCAGGTGGATACTGAGATCATGTATGTTGATATGTATCAGGTGGATACATTGTGTGGATCATGTATCTGTGTATGTATCAGGTGGATACATTGTATGATCAGGTAGATCATGTATGATGATATGTATCAGGTAGATACTTGGTATGCATCAGGTGGATGCATTGTATGATCAGGATGATTGTGGATGACGAGCTTCTCTAGATGACATGCATCAGGACGATGCAGTCATGATGATCAGGATGATGTATGGTGAGTATCAGGTTGATACTCTATGGCCGTGGATCAGGTTGTGTAGATGAGCATATAATTTGGCCCTGGGAGATTTGCAGATAGTCTTTCGGGGTTTTTCCTATGGCATATAATTTGGCCCTGGGATATCTGGAAAATGCTCTTTCGAGGTTTTGCTCTAGGAGGACATATAATTTGGCCCTGGGAGATCTGCAGATAGTCTTTCGCGGTTTTTCCTATGGCAGATAATCTGGCCCTGGGATATCTGGTAGATGCTCTTTCAAGGTTTTGTCCTATGGCATATAATATGTCCCTGGGAGATCCAATAGGTTGGGCTGTGTGCCCGTAGTAAGTCCTGGGATGCTCTTGCGAGGTTTTGCCATGACCACATATAATCTGTCCCTGGGAGATCCTATAGGTAGAGCTGTGTGCTCGTAACAGCCTGGGATGTTGTTGCGAGGTTTTGTGGTGACCACATATAATCTGTCCCTGGGAGATCCTATAGGCAGAGCTATGTGCTCGTAATATCCTGGGATGCTCTTGCGAGGTTTTGTGGTGAGGTCACATATAATATGGCCCTCGGAGATCCTATAGGTAGAGCCGTGTGCTCGTAATAGCCTGGGATGCTCTTTCGAGGTTTTGTGATGCACGTAATAAGTCCTGAGGATTCCACAATATGGCCAGTGATGACGAAGACCTGCATGTGGTGGGCCTACATCCAGTATGAAAAAGGATTGGCTCTGTAGAACTTCCTATGACGAGTAGATTCAGAGATTGATTGAGATAGCAATAGTAGTGATGATGATGATGATGATGATGACGATTATCTAGTGACGATGATCCAGAGAAGAAGACTTGTGCTAGAAGACCTGTGTCGAGAAATAACTTCCTAGTTAAGAGGGAGTGTTGATGTATATGTAACTTCGAAATGTATTTCACATATATGTATATTGTATTCCTATAGAGATGTTATTATTCCTCTATACGGAAGTGTCGTAACTTATACTTGATGGGTTATTATACCACCTTGTTGGGGTCGTCCCTGTATAAGTCATGTGGGTCAAAGGGTTATTAGACCACCCTATTGGGGGTCGGCCATGTGGGTGAAAGGGTTATTATAACACCCTAGTGGGTGTCGGCCCAGTCAGGATTATGTTAAGTGGTTAAGTTGAGGCCGACCTAGTTGAGTAAAGGTCAAGTCAAGTTAGTGTATAAATAGAGAGTGTGTCTCTCTCATTTTACACATTCTATTCTCTCACTCACACTTGGGAGAGTGGCACACTTGTGGAGGAGGCTCTGCTGCTAGGAGAAGACTATCTCTTGTATTCTGGTTGTATCATTGCTCTATCTATCTCTGAGGAAGTTATTGGGGTTTTTCACCTTTATGGTTTTCCCCAAGTAAACTCTGTGTCTCTTGTGTGCTTGCATTATTGTGTCCATGATTGATATGCTGTAGATTTGCTGTACATGTTGTTCTCTCAGTTAAGATCCTAGATCATATTGAAGTAAATTCTGAAAATTTAACAACTACAGGTGCAAAAGTCTCTTCATAGTCTATTCCATCTTTCTAGGAGAAGCCGCGAGCTACAAACCTCGCCTTGTATTTCTCTATGCTGCCATCTGTAGCATGATTAATCTTATAGATCCACTTGGAAGTCACACGAGACTTTCCTTCAGGTTTGGGGACAACATCCCAAACATCATTCTTCATGATCGACTGGTACTCCTCAATCATGGCATCCTTCCATTCTTTCTTTTCCGCTGCTTCTTCATAACTGGAAGGTTCTTTGTTCATAATGTCATAGAGCAATGCAACATAGCTGGTATGTGATCTATTCCTCTTCCTTTCTCTGTGTTCTTCTTTTGGAATCCCATACCTTTCTGCATCTTGGATGAGCTCTCTAGCCCATGTAGGTTTCCTCTTGTGAGAGTTCTTCTCATGGGGTGGATCTATAGGTTCTTGTGGATCTTCAATTTCATGATATTCTTCTGGAATTGCTTCTTTCATAGTGGTGTCATGAAATCTGGTTACCTTTGGTTCTTCATGGTGTTCAACAGGTGTCTTCCTCGATTTGATGTATGTTGAGTCTTCATCAAATGTTACATCCATATTGATTGCAATCTTCTTGAACCCTGGAAAGTATATTCTGTAAGCCTTCGAGCTTTCACTATAACCCACAATGATGCCCTTCTTTCCTGAAGGATCTATATTTGTACTCTTTTCCTTTGGAATGTGTGTAAATACTAGATAGCCAAATATTCTGAGATGGCTAACTTCAGGTTTCTTACCAGAGAAAACTTCTTCTGGTGTCTTGTTGTCAAGTATCTTGTGAGGTGTTCTGTTATGCACATATACAGTTGTCCTAGCTACTTCTTCCCATAGATGCATAGGAAGATCTTGGTCATGAAGAATTGCTCATGCTACTTCCATGATAGTTCTATTCTTCCTTTCTACAACTCCATTTTGTTGTGGATTGTAGGGAGCAGTCAACGCCCTCTTAATCCATGAATCACTGCATAGCTTCTTGAAATCACCTGAAGTGAATTCTCTGCCATTGTCAGATCTGAAGGTCTTGATCTTCTTATCAGTTTTATTTTCTATTAAGGCTCTGAATTCCTTGAACTTATCAAATACTTCATCTTTATTCTTCAATAAATAAACCCAAGTCTTCCTAGATAAATCATCAATGAAGGAAACATAGTATACATACCCACTCAGAGAATTGGATGACATCGGAGTGGATAATTTCCAAGATTCCTTTAGCTTTTATTTCATTGCTTGGAAATTCTTTCTTTGTGTTCTTTCCTTTTGCACATCCTTTGCAAACCCCTTCATGCTTTGACTAGATTTCAGGAAGACCTTCTACTGCTTTTCTTGCAATTGGTAGTGCTCTATAGTGCATGTGTGCAAGCCTTCTATGCCAAAGTTCACTTGGCTCCATGGACTCATGTACCATGGCATGTTCAGGTTGTCCCTTTAATTTGTACAATCCTCCCTCTTGCTCTCCAATCACTACTGCATCATCTATGGTATTACCCTTAGGCCTCATCAGTGCTTGGCCATCCACAAATGGAAGTCGAATTCCTTTTGCATCCAAAGATGATATGGATAGGAGATTCTTCTTTATCCCAGGTACATATAGAACATCTTTCATTTTCAAAGACTTCCCCGAGTCTAGTTTGTAGGAGGCTTCACCACTTCCTTTGATAGGATATTAATATTCATCCCCAAGTTTCACCTTATGAGGTGACTCATGTTCATATAGATCTACAAAGGATTCTTTAAACCCAGTCATGTGTTTGGAATCCCCACTGTCAATAATCCAATCATCACATCCATGAGAGATAGTACCTATGAGAGCAAAGATTAGAACATATTCATCTTCACTTGATGAGTCATCACTTTCTATTCTAGTCTTCTCCTTGGGAGGTTCATCATCCTCAGCAGCATGAGCATGATATCTCTTCTTATTGAAGTTGTTGTTGTTTTTCTTTTTGTTCTTAGGATATTCTGAAGAAAAGTGTCCCTTGTGATTACATGTAAAACATCTTAGATCTTTCTTATCTCTATGATGATGGTGTGGAGTTTTCTTGTGATAAGATTGCTCCCTCTTGGAATTTCCTTTCTTGGTGTGTACTGTGAGAGCTTGATCTTCATTTCCCATCTTTTCTTCTCAGGCCACAAGCCTAGCTTCTTCTTGTGAACATTCCTCCCATAGTCTACTGAAAGAGATCAGTTTCCTTCTTGCACAGATTACTTGGATGAAGGAGTCCCATGACCTAGGTAGGCCATTCAATGTGATCATTAAAATTTCTCCATTATCTACTACTTCATCCATAGATTCAATTTGTTCCTTGATTTGAGAGACCTTAGAAAAGTAGGATTGAATAGTCTCTCCATTCTGAAGCTTTACCCCTTTCAATTGGTTCCGTAGAGTCATCTTCCGATTTATGTTCTTTCCTTCAAACAACTTGGTCAAGGAGTCAAACATCTCCCTAGGTGTCTTTAGGGAAGACACATGAGGTATGAGATGGCCTTTGATAGAATCAACAATGATTCTCTTAGCCTTGATCAAGTTCTTCCTGTGTAAGGATTTAGCCTCTTCTCCCTCTGGGACAGGAACCTCTTCACTTATGTATATGTCCAACTCATTCTCTTCTAGGATTAACCCAAACCTATACTTCCAGGATCGGAAGTTATAAGCTCCTTCAAGCTTATCCTCAAGCTTGGTGTGGTGAGACATCTTAAAGAGTACTTCAAATGGAAATATAAAAGTTATTAGGTCTTACCACTTGATTTGCTGAAAACCGGATCTGGAGCTGGATTAGGGTTTGTCAGAGAAACCCTAAAAATTCAAAGTTTGAATTTCAAACTTCTGAAAGGATAGAAAGATGTGCCTTGCTAGGTTGGTCAAGCTGGTATACTCAGAATTTAAAATCTGCAAATTTTCACCCCTCAAAATTGCTTTTGAAACTTCTAGATTCACTAGAGAGGACCCTGAAGTAGGGTTTGATTTTCCCGTAGCTTCACCCAACCAAAAAGTTTGATCCAAATCTCTAAACTTTGATTTTTCAGAGGAGCTTCCAGCTGTGGTCTCATATTTCAAACATTCTAAGTTTTGCAGAAACCCTAATTTCCAGGCCAAAAACAGAAAATGCTCATAATTGAATTATGTCTCTACAGAAAGATGCGCCCTTGCTAGGAGAGTCAATCTAGCCTCCTGATTTTGATGATCTGTGGAGAGAAACCCAAAAATTAATAAGCCATAGCTTTCGTAGCTGCATAGTGCCTTCTTCTTAGGTCAGCTCTGATACCATGTTAATTTTTCAATAATTTCATTCCATTATCATTCAAAATCTCTAAGAGAATAACATGTACAGCATATCTACAACATATCTATCATAGACACAATAACAATCACACAAGAGACACAGAGTTTCACTGGGGAAAACCAAGAAGGTGAAAAACTCCATAACTTCCTCAGAGATATAATAAGCCCCAATACAAGATCACAAGGATCAAACCCAATAAGATGTCTCTAGCAGATACTCATCTTCCTCCACATGTGCTCCACTTTCTCACTTACCTATGCGAGCTTGATAAGTGAGTGAATGAATAGAATGAGAGAGGCACACCTTCTATTTATACACTGACTTGACCTGCCAATATATCACTGGGGCCGACTTCCTAATGAAGCCTAATAACCCAACCACGTGACCTAACTAGGGCCGACCCCACACTGGTGGTCTAATAACTCATCAATACAAATGACGACACTTACAATGTAACTTGCGACACTTGCAAATACAAATGAAAACACTTCCAATCAGAGGAATAAGACATCTCTATTGGATATACAATAAAGTACAAATGTAATATAGAAGTGAATATCTTTTGAAGTTACAAACACATCAACACTCCCTCTTAACTAGGAAGATATTCTGAACACAGGTCATTAATACATATTGGTGCAAGTCTTCAATTCTGGAGCTGGATCATCATCACTCGATCACGGAGCATCATCAACATCACTACTACTGTACTTGACATCTTGATCACTGGGCTATATCTGAATTCTCCTCATCATAGGAAGTTCTACAGAGCCAACCCTTTTTCATGCTGGATGTAGACCCACCTCCTGCAGGTCTTCATCAACATTGGCCATATTGTGGAATCCTTAGGACTTATTACATGTGTCACAATGCCTCTAAAGAGTATCCCATGATCCTTTATGTGCCGAAGCACGACCGGAAATATCTCCTAGGTCAACTTACATGTTACCCCCACCACAAAGCCTCGACAGAGTATCCCAGGATCCTTTATGCACCGAAGCACGACCGGCAAGATCTCCCAGGGAAATATTACATGTGGTCATAAAAAAACCTCGAAAGAGTATCCCAGGATCCTTTATGTTCCAAAGCATGACCGACAAGATCTCCCAGGGCAATATTACATGTGGTCATGGAAAAACCTCGAAAGAGCATCCCAGGACTGATTACAAGCACACAGCTCAACCTATCGGATCTACCAGGGAAATATTATATGCCATAGGACAAAAACTCGAAAGAGTATCCCAGGATCCTTTATGTGCCACAGCACGACCAACAAGATCTCCCAAGGAAATATTACATCTCCTCCCAGATCAAAACCTTGAAAGAGTATCCCAGGATCCTTTATGTGCCGAAGCACGACTAGCAAGATCTCGCAGGTCAATTTACATGCTCATCTGCACAACCTGTCCACGGCCACAGAGTATCAACTTGATACTCACCATACATCAGAGCATCGTCCTGATGCATATCATCCAGAGTATCATCCTGATACTCATCACACATGATCATCTTGATCATCGTCACTACATCGTCCTAATGCATATCATTCAGAGTATCATCCTGATACTCATCACACATGATCATCTTGATCATCGTCACTACATCGTCCTAATGCATATCATTCAGAGTATCATCCTGATGCATATCATCAAGAGTATCATCCCAATACTCATCACACATGATCATCCTGATCATCATCACTACATCGTCCTAATGCATATCATCCAGAGTATCATCCTGATACTCATCACACATGATCATCCTGGTCATCATCACTGCATCGTCCTGATGCATATCATAAAGAGTATCATCCTGATACTCATCACACATGATCATCTTGATCATCGTCACTGCATCATACTGATGCATATCATCATACATGATCCAACTGATCATACAAAGCATCCAACTGATGCATATACAAAGCAAGAATTGGAGCATCGTCCTGATTCTCATCACACAGTACTTACATCCACAGCCATGGAAGGATACTCCTATCACCATGCTTGGAATGGCTCTTGCAAATGTGTCCCATCACTTCTTCCTCGAAGTGTCTTCAATCTAAAGAACGCCAAGCCTCTCTGTGAAGTACTCAAAATTCACTCTAGCTAGTGGTTTGGTCAACACATATGCAACCTGCTCATCCATCGCAACATACAGGAGCTTCATTGCTCCTCTCTTCACCATATCCTTGATATAGTGATATTTGATCTTGATGTACTTCGACCTGTCATGGAACACTGGGTTCTCAGACAACTTCACACAACTTTGGTTGTCACAAAAGATACAGGTAGCATCCAATGGGAGATCAAATAACTCAGATAGTAGCTTCCTAAGTCATACTACCTCACAACTAGCCGAACAAGCTATGACATACTCTGCTTCGATTGTACTCAGTTCTACACAGGACTGCTTCCTGCTAAACCAAGAGATCACACATGATCCCATACTGAAGCAGCACCCAGAAGTTCTCTTCCTATCTGCAGCACTGCTTGCCCAATTTGAATCAACATAACCCTCTAGGTTAAACTTTTGATTCGCATCATACTTGAACCCATAATCAATTGTACCCTTCAGGTACCTCAAAATATGCTTTACAACAACCAGATGAATGCCTCTGGGATCTGTCAGCAACTGGATCACTATGGTCACCGCAAAGAAAATATCTGGTCTCGTGTTCGTCAGGTACATCAAGGACCCAATCATCTTACGATACACTGTGACATCAACCAGATCAGATGACACATCACATAGAATCTTCAGGTTTGATGCCATGGGTGTGGCCATGGCCTTGCAGTCCATCATCCCAAACCGCTTCAGGATCTCTACTACATACTTCCCTTGTCCAAGGAAGATTCCATTTGCACTCTGCCACACCTCCACGCCTAGAAAGTAATGCATCATCCCCAAGTCCTTCATCTTGAACTCGGTAGCAAGCTTCCTCTTTGTATCGGCAATCAATCTATCCTCACCTGTAACAAACAGGTCATCTACATACAATAGTAGTATCACTGCAATTGCCTTTCTCAACCTTGTAGTAAAAGTTGGAATCCGCTTTACTCTTGGTAAATCCCAAACTAGATAGAAAGTTGTCTATCCTACCAAACCAAGTCCTAGGAGCTTGCTTCAATCCATATAAGGCTTTCTTCAATCTGC
This sequence comes from Larix kaempferi, assembly GCA_027924585.1. NCBI lineage: Eukaryota > Viridiplantae > Streptophyta > Pinopsida > Pinales > Pinaceae > Larix > Larix kaempferi. The sequence goes on from BSBM01000428.1 coordinate 10,992,070, forward strand.
ACACATATGACTCCCTGTCATGTATCTCAAACCCGAGTGGCTACTCCACATACACTTCCTCTTCGACTACACCATTCAAGAAAGCTATCTTGACCTCCATCTAGTGTATCTTCCACTTCATCACTGTAGCCAGAGCAAGTACTGTTCTGATGGAAGTGTATCTGGCTACAGGTGCAAAAGTCTCTTCATAGTCTATTCCCTCTTTCTAAGAGAAGCCACGAGCTACAAACCTCGCCTTTTATTTTTCTATGTTTCCATCTGCAGCATGATTGATCTTATAGATCCACTTGGAAGTCACAACAGACTTCCCTTCAGGTCTTGGTACCACATCCCAAACATCATTCTTCATGATCGACTGGTACTCCTCGATCATGGCATCCTTCCATTCTTTCTTTTCCACTGCTTCTTCATAACTGGAAGGTTCTTTGTTCATAATTTCATAGAGCAAGGCAACATAACTTGTATGTGATCTATTCCTCTTCCTTTCTCTGTGTTCTTCTTTTGGAATGCCATAGCTTCCTGCATCTTGGATGAGCTCTCTAGCCCATGCAGGTTTCGTCTTATGAGAGTTCTTCTCATGGGGTGGATCTATAGGTTCTTGTGGATCTTCAATTTCACAATCTTCTTCTGGAATTGCTTCTTTCATAGTCGTGTCTTGAAATCTGGTTACCTTTGGTTCTTCATGGTATTCAACAGTTGTCTTCCTCGATTTGATGTATGCTAAGTCTTCATCAAATGTTACATCCCTGCTGATTGCAATCTTCTTGAACCCTGGAAAGTATATTCTGTAAGCCTTCGAGCTTTCACTATAACCCACAAAGATGCCCTTCTTTCCTGAAGGATCTAGCTTTGTCCTCTTTTCCTTTGGAATGTGTGTAAATACTAGACAACCAAATATTATGAGATGGTAACTTCAGGTTTCTTACCAGAGAAAACTTCTTTTAGTGTCTTGTTGTCAAGTATCTTGCGAGGTGTTATGTTCTGCACATATACAGTTGTCCTAGTTGTTTCTGCCCATAGATGCATAAGCAGATCCTGGCCATGAAGCATTTCCCGTGTTGCTTCCATGATAGTTCTATTCTTCCTTTCTGCAACTCCATTTTTTTGTGGATTGTAGGGAGCAGTTAACTCCCTCTTAATCCTTGAATCACTGCATAGCTTCTTGAAATCACCTGAAGTGAATTCTCTTCCATTGTCGGATCTGAAGGTCTTGATCTTCTTTTCAGTTTGATTTTCTATTAAGGCTTTGAATTCCTTGAACTTATCAAATACTTCATCTTTATTCTTCAATAAATAAACCCCAAGTCTTCCTAGATAAATCATCAATGAAGGAAACATAGTATACATAACCACTTAGAGAACTGGATGACATTGAACTGCATACATCGAAGTGGATAATTTCCAAGATTCCTTTCGCTTTTCTTTCACTACTTGGAAATGATTTCATTGTGTTCTTTCCTTTTGCACATCCTTTGCAAACCCCTTCATGCTTTGAATGGATTTCAGGAAGACCTTCTACTGCTTTGCTTGAATTTGTTAGTGCTCTATAGTGCATGTGTGCAAGCCTTCTGTGCCAAAGTTCACTTGGCTCCATGGACTCATGTACCATGGCATGTTCAGTTTGTCCCTTTAATTTGTACAATCCTCCCTCTTGCTCTCCAATCACTACTGCATCACCTATGGTCTTAGCCTTAGGCCTCATGAGTACTTGGCCATCCACAAGTGCAACTCTAATTCCTTTTGCATCCAAATATGATATGGATAGGAGATTCTTCTTTAGCCTAGGTACATATAGAACATCTTTCATTTTCAAAGACTTCCCCGAGTCTAGTTTTTATGAGGTTTCACCCCTTCCTTTGATAGGATATTGATAGTCATCCCCAAGTTTCACCTTATGAGGTAACTCATGTTCAAATAGATCTACAAAGGATTCTTCAAACCGAGTCATGTTTTTGGAAGCCCCACTATCAATAATCCAATCATCACATCCATGAGAGATAGTACCCGTGAGAGCAGAGATTAGAACATATTCATCTTCACTTGATGAGTCATCACTTTCTGCTCTAGTCTTCTTCTTGGGAGGTTCATCATCCTCAGCAGCATGAGCATTATATCTCTTCTTGTTGTTGTTGAAGTTGTTGTTGTTGTTCTTTCTGTCCTTAGGACATTATGCGGAAAAGTTTCCCTTCTCATTACATGTAAAACATCTTAGATCTTTCTTATCTCTATGATGATGGTGTGGATTTTTCTTGTGATAAGATTGCTCCCTCTTGGAATTTACTTTCTTGGTGTGTACTCTGAGAGCTTGATCTTCATTTCCCATCTTTTCTTCTCGAGCCACAAGCCTAGCTTCTTCTTGTGAACATTCCTCCCAAAGTCTACTGAAAGAGATCAATTTCCTTCTTGCACAGATTTCTTGGATGAAGGAGTCCCATGACCTAGGTAGGCCATTCAATGTGGTCATTACAATTTCTCCATTCTCTACTACTTCATCCACAGCTTCAAGTTGTTCCTTGATTTGAGAGACCTTAGAAAAGTAGGATTGAATGGTCTCTCCATTCTGCAGCTTTACCCCTTTCAATTGGTTCCGCAGAGTCATCTTCTGATTTATGTTCTTTCCTTCAAACAACTTGGTCAAGTAGTCAAACATCTCCTTAGGTGTCTTTAGGGAATACACATGAGGTATGAGATGGTCTTTGATAGAATCAGCAATGATTCTCTTAGCCTTGATCAAGTTCTTCTTGTGTAAGGCTTTATCGTCTTCTCCCTCCGGGACAAGAACCTCTTCACTTATGTAAGTGTCCAACTCATTCTCTTCTATGATTAACCCAATACTATATGTTAGTGCCAGAATTTGTTCCTAGACTACTAAGGAACAAGCCAGCACAATATTTACAATCTGAAGATAAATATGCAATAGTTTTTTCTGTGGTTTTAGGTTTAATGATTTGAAAACTTCAATTAAAAGAAAGAAAGGAAAAATCAGCTTCAATTAAACCATGTAGCATAAAGAACTGAAACCAAGATCTTAATAAAGCATAACCCATCACATTCCAAAGTCACACATTCAGGTTTCCATCTACAATACATAAGCATTCGTTGAATCAAAAACATCAAAACAATAATGAAATTATGCACTGTATGACCACACTAATCAGGAATAAAAACACAGTCAAGTAAAATATAAAGATGGCTTATAACATATATATATGATCTCAGTATTCAAACTTACATGATAAAACTTGCAAGCATATTCAACAGCACTGCATAGTAGCTTCAAACAAAAGACATCGAACCCTTGTTCATTCCCATTTACTTCCTTTTAAACATCTTTCAAAGAAGCAGTTTGTAACTACTTTTAGGTCTTTAGGTCTCAAAACAATTATCTAATCGAGCTTTTTAAATTAGTGTGTTTAATTAAAACCTTAACTAATAATTATTACATACTTGATACAAAAATGAAAAAGAAACTAGGCATTAGGTAGCCTTCCTTGTATCTTCAACCAACATTGCAATCCCTTCCAAAGCATGAGTTCTTTTGTTGTGCTGTGGCTGCTCGGCTTCTAAGTCTTTGACCTTGTCTGATAGAAGTTTGTTCTTCTCTTTCTACTTTTGCACTTGTCTATTTAAATCATTGACTTTAGACTCTGCTTCTCTTTTCCTCTTCAGAGCATTCCTAGCAACACCAATTAGATATTGATAATGATCATTAGCTTCTCCTAAGTCCTCCCTTAAACATTTATTAGACTTTGTAAGCCTACCATTTGTCTCATTAAGGAAAACTATTTATGCTTGTTGTTCTTTTTGGACTTTCCTGAGTCTTTCAATCTCTGAACATATGTTTATTTCTCCATCCAAGGTTGAATCCTGAGATGTGGAAGGTGGAATATCCATCTTTTTGAAGATCAACTCTTCTTGATCTTTATTTTTTTTTAACCTTTGTGCAATTTCAAGCTCATCTTGCTCCATTGTAAGAATCATTTCTTCTTCTTCGACTTCATTTACTTCTTCCCCTGCTTCTTCTAACTTGCTGTAGTCCTGCTGTAGGGTGGTTTGATAAGAATTTGACCTAGTTTCTACCTCTTTACCTTCATCATCTGCAGAGCTTAGAATTATATTTATCTCTTTTGTTTTCTAATTTGAACTTGAACCTCTTTTCATATTTCCTTTCATGGCTGATCTCATTCTAAATCTCCAGCTTGATTCATTTAAATGTATAAGAAGATTTGCGTCAGCCTCAAAATCTTTATCTTGTGCATTTTTATCTTTTGAATTCTCTGCATAAGCTTGTGCAACTGGAATTTAAACCCTATCTTGTTCTGATATAACTTTGTCTTGAAATTGTTCAACAATAGGGTTACTAGTCTGTTTGATTTCTTGAATTTCTTGACCCTATTCTGGTTCTCCTTCAAATGCATTAACCTTATTGCTTCCTGGGATTTTTGGTTTGTTAATTTCAGATACATCTCTCTGCTCCTCATTTTCTAAGCCTTCAAATTTATCCTTTGACATGGGCTTCTCTGAAATTTTTTGTAACAATACTCCTGCCCCCTTATTCTTCTTGTTTTCCTTTTTAGGTTTTATTTTGCTCACATGCTCATCCCTCTCAGTGATAAAACCAAACCAGAAGATAAAATGTTCCCAAGTCTTCTGCTGTTTCTTTAAGATTGTTCGAAATAAGATTTATAAGTCCATGGTGAAATACTGACTACCTTGAAACCTTGGATTGCGTCTTTACCTTGTTTGACATTTTCTGGATACTCTCATACAGGTAGAATGGCACATTCATCTTATAATTCATCTTAAGATGCATTAGAAATCTAATATGATATTTAAAGACCATTGAGAACCTGCCTTCGCAAGTGATATAAGTTTGTATAATGCTTAGCACCTGCCTCCATTTGGGTTGAAAATTTGAAATATGAATTCCATTACCCCAATTTAGAGTTTCTTTACCTAGCAGTAGGAAAGGATTTGGGTCAAAGTCAAAAGGAAGTTTCTTGAACCATAAGTCTCCTTCCATGGCGATACCTGTAGCCTCGAAAATTAGGGCTTCCGTGAGCTGAAATCTCAGGGTTTTAAATTTAATAACATATTCATTCAAGTTCTTTGCAAGGAAAATTGAAACCTCCTCATTAAACCCTGTGATCTTTTCAAAAAAATTAAGCCATCGAGCGGACCTAAACATGTCTGCACATAATGAAAATTTCTCTGCCCACTACATATCCATCAGTTCCAACCTATTGGTATTACCACTCCTCTTTCCCATTTTAATAACTGCAGCTCATGAATTATACCTCTGATTTTAAGAAAAATGACAAATGTTTAAGGTTTAAGAAATAACTGCATTCAACGAATAGGTGGCTTCAAATCTGCGATCCCCAAATTAACTTGTTTCCTCCAACTCTAATTTTCCCGATGATGAAACGTTACAAATCCCACCACCATCAGAAATATTTGACATGTGTGTTAGCACGTCAAATAATCATAGCAAAACCTTCTCTGGTCATCATAAATTTAGCAAACCATTACCCAGCATAAATGATCACGTTTTTCCATGATAGCAGATTCTTTTAGCGCATTAGGGTCTATTTTACAAATTGCGCTACCAGAATCTTCAAAATAGCATCTTTGATAAATACCCTTGTCATGAAACTTGAAACGTAGTCATAGACTTTATAATAAGGCTTGAACAAGCATATCATGAAAGTTAGAGATTAATACTATGTTGATAAACCATTTGAAAAATTCCGATTAAAGTAAAATAAAGTCAATCAAAATTAAATAAAAATATATTGAAAGAAAAATAACAAACTAATCATAACAGAAAAATCGTTAAAAACAAAAGGGAACAATTTAAGCATTTACATCTGGCTCCAGCTGCGGGATGAAAGCCTCCTTGTGAGGTTTCAAGAACTCGTAGACCAATGCCTTACTGTCACCTAAAAATGCTCCCTATTCTGAAAACTTCCATTGGGCATGGAGTCTTATTTCACACCGGTATATACAATGAGAGTGACACTATTTACCTTCAATAACTGTAAAAATGTTTGAGGAACCGTCCATTAACTGGAGTGAACAGCCTCTCACCTTCCAAAGTTTGTAGGATGAAAGTGTTGTTTTCTAAAAAATTTGGAATCATGAAGGGACCCAACCAAAGATTGTCAAACTTACCATGCTGACCTTTCTGATTTCTCCTTGCATCCCATCTGAGAACCATATCACCAAGAGAAAATGTAATTCATTTACCTTTTTGTCAAACCCAGCTTTAACCTTTCTTCTATATGCATCAGCTCTTTCTGCTATAGCTTCACGTTCTTGCTGCAATTCAATTAATGAGAAAATCCTCCTTTGGAGATCATTAGGTTCTTCTTGACAATATTGAAAAAACTTCATTACTGGGGCACCTAGCTGAATAGGGAAGACTGCATCTGTACCATATAGTAATTGGAAAAGGGACAAACCTATTCCTTTCTTAGTAGTTATTCTATCTGCCCACAATGCATATTTAAATATTGAATCCCATGACCTCTTATTTTGATTTAATAATTTTTTAATACTCTGAACAATGTTCTTATTTGATGACTCTGCCAAACCATTTCCCTGGGGATAGTATGAAGTAGAATGCCTCACGTCAATTCCATTATGCTCACAGAAACTCACCATAGCTTTTGACTTGAAAGCAGGTGCACTATTAGTCAATAACCTATGTGGAAATCCAAACCAACTCAAAATATTTTCATGTATAAAACTCATGATAACTCCTTCAGTTGGTTTATGTGTTGGAATTGCCTCCACCCATTTAGTGAAAAAATCTGTAGCTGTAAGTATCCACCTGTGTTTTTCCCTTGATGCAGGGTTAATTTTGCCTATAAAATATAATCCCCGCTATTGAAAAGGGGCATTAACTGCAATATGCTTTAATGGTAAAGAAATGAGCTTTCGTTTTCTGGCAAACTTTTGACACTGAACACATCCTCGCACCTGCTGGTATACATATGAAAATAAAGAGGGCCAATAAAAACTAGACCTAAGAATTTTAAATGTTGTAGATTTCCAAAACTAGTGACCTCCACAAGCACCCTCATGCATTTCTGAAATCACCTCATTCACTTGTGATTTCTCCAGACATCTGAATAAAATTCCACCTGGATCCTTCCAAAACAACTACTGATTAACCAAGCAATATTTTGTAGCCTTCAATTTCAATGATCTAGATGTCTTTTTGTCAAAATTATCTAGACATTTAAGATGCAATAAAAAATAAACAATATCAGAATACCATTCTGATCCTGCATATTTATCTAAAATCAACTCCTCATTATCCTTCGTCTGCAATTCTTCATGATTTGGCTGATTTTCCACCAAATGGATATCCAGAGCCTCACAATTTGAATCAGCTAACAGTTTTGATAAACCCTGACCTTTCACTAACTTTGTAGGTTTGATTTCAACCTGGTATTCCATGATTTTTGCAATCCACTTACCTCTTTTACCCTCACTGTCTGGCTGAGTTAAAATCTCCTTAATAGCAGCATTAGGTACATGGGAGATTATCTTTGAATGCAAAATGTAAATTCTGAAAAACTTTAAAGCTTTTACAAGTGCATAAGCTTGCTTCTCAAGTGTACTGTACTTCAATTATGAATCCCTAAGAGTTTTACTAAAGAAAGCTATTTGCTGCTCTAAATCATCTGCATTCTTTTGTAAAAGAACAGCTGCTATTGTATCCTGGGATGCGAAAGAAAAGGTAAGGAAATCTTTTTGAAAAATCAGGACTTACCAAAACTGGAGCTTCCGTCAAAGCTTGTTTAATCTTCTCGAATGAAGCCTTAGCTTCTGTTGTCCATTTCACTTCTTGATCCTTCCTCAACATGGATATAATGTGTTTAATAGTTCCAGCAAAGTTCAGGATGAACCACCTCAGAAAATTAATTTTCCCAATGAATGATTGGACATATTTTTTACTCCTCGGAATAGTAATCTTCAGAATTGCTTTGATTCTTTCTGGGCCTATTCTAATACCATCAGCTGAAACAAGATGCCCTAGAAGCTTACCTTCTTGTACAACAAAATGTGACTTCTTGGGATTCAAAGACAGCCCAAATTTCCTACACTTTAGAAATGTTTGCTAAAGATGTTTCAAGTGCTCATCATCAGACTGAGAGAAGACTATAATATCGTCCAAATAGATCAAAACAAATTCCTCTTTTTCTCCTACAAAGGCTATATCCATAGCTGTTTGAAATGTTGCACCCGCATTCATCAATCTGAATGGCATCTTATCATACATGAATGTGCCCCATGGAGTAGTGAAGGTTGTTTTCTCCCTATCATCCGGATGTACATCTATTTGATTGTACCCTGAGAATCCATCAACCATGGATATTCTCTGAGAACCCACCACTTTCTGTAGAATTTGCTCAATATTTGGTAAGGGGTAATTGTCCTTCAATGAAGCTCTATTAAGATTCCGGAAATCCACACATAATCTAATCTCTCCATTCTTCTTTCGAACTGGAACTAAGTTAGCAACCCATGATGAATATATCAATGGAACAATTATCTTTGCATCTAGTACCTTTTTAACCTCTTTCTCTATAACTGGTAGCAGAGCTGGGTTAATTCTCCTCAATTTTTGTCTGAATGGTTTCACATCTTATTTTAAAGGCACTCTATGTTGAATGATACTTGTATCATAAGTTCTTAAATATTCATAGCACCAAGCAAAAATATCAACAATGCAATATATCTGTTTCTTTGTTCAACTGTAAGAGACTTAGAAATCTTCACCATTCTTGGCTACTCCTCTGTACCAATATTGCAGCTCATGATATTTTCTTCTGAAGATTACATTGATGGTTTCAGCAGAGTATCATCTTTGGTAAATATTCTTTCAAGGGGGACCAATCCCTTAGGGATAAAATTTCCTTTTAATTCAATGATTTTTTGATCAGCAATTATATTTTCTGTGTATGTAGCAATGTCATCTAGTTCCTCATCTTGATCCTGATTGATTAAAGAATTAGAAAATTCTCCAACTAATTCCAAGAATTTTTTAATCTCTACATCATCCTCAAAATCTCTCCATTGTTTTATATTATCTGGTACTAAGGGTCTATATTTAACTTCAATTGGATATTTCAGTTGAGTATGCTTTGGAATTCTGAAATGAGTGGCTGCCAAAGCCAGTGAATCTGCAGTCTGATTTTGATCTCTGGGTATAAAAGTAATATTAAATGCTATAAAAAAATTGTCAATCATATCCCAAACCTCATTTCTGAAGACCTTCAACAAGTCCTGCTTCACTTGATATTTTCCCTTCAGCTGTTGGACAACCAATTCGGAGTCGCCATAAACAGAAAGTTTTCTGAATTCCCAAATCCTTCGTAGCCCTTAAGCCAAGTATCAATGCCTCATATTCTATTGTGTTGTTGGTAGTGAAAAATTCTAGTTTATACATCAAAATAATTAGTTCTCCACCAGGGGAAATCAAAACAATTCCATCTCCTGCTCCCTCTTTACATGAAGAACCATCAAAATACATCTTCCACAGCTTATCTTTTTGTTCAACAATAGGTTTTATTAATGCTTATTTTTCTACCTGCAGTACTTCATTTGTACTCTCATCACTAAAATGAAGCATACAAGAGCCCAACTCTTCATCTACTGAATATAGGGGATGATTAGTTGTATTCTTATCATCAGTGACTATAAATGCATACTGTAACTCTACGTATAATCTTATGTTCTCTCCACCAAACACTAGAATAGTTGCATAAGCCAAGTCCATATGTAATGTACCACCTATTTTCTTCGCCCAAGACCTTGAGAGCATCATGCCAAACTTAGGAGATATGTCAGCAACTACTACATCCATTATAACACTCTTCATTGGTAATTGAGAAAGATTAACCACCAGATCCTTTATTACTCCTAGACATTACACGGCTCTAGAATCAAAGGCAAATAAATCATGATATGGTTTAGTGACACTCAAATCTAGAGCATCCATTATTGCCTTAGGCATCAAATTATGCGAAGCTCCAAAATCTAGAAGGCAGTTGTGAATCATTTGGTCATGGATAGCCAAAGTTATATAAAAAGGTGGAGGAAAGGTTGAAACATTCTCTAGCTTTTCAGATGAAGCTGACCCAAGAATTATTTTTGGTTTTTCTTCTTGTAAATTCACTGTATCTGAAGGTGAAGAATTGACTGGAACATTCAATAATTTAGATGCAGAATCTCTAAAACAAGGAGTTTTCATTAACTCAGTCAATGGTACTGGGAATTTGATTTTACACAATTCATTCTCAAAATTAAAAGTCTGTGAACTTTTGTTGTTTTCTTCAATTTCTACTACTTTGGTCTGATCACTATGATCTTGTTTCTTTCCCTGAATTTGATTAGGAAACTGACTGGCAGGTGGAACTATTTTCTTTTTTGGAATATGAACAACCTGTTTAGGGCCTAATCTTAAATTATAAGACTTTTTTGGATCAATTTGACATATACTGGCTGAAACCTGAGGACGATGATCACTTCCTTCCTGACACTGATATGAATCATAATATTCAGAATTTTGATAGCTACATTCAGTTGTAAAACTTTCAGATGATAACTCCCCAAAATAATTTAAATTTTGATTTAAATCATTCTCATACTGCACATCTTCCACCTGTTCAATTTCTTCTACAAAATTATTTTGAAAAGGGGGTGGGACTCTTTGATCTTCATTTTCTCTCCTTTCCCTCTGAATATCATTGTTTCTCCTTTCCCGAGGTATAAATCTTGGTACAAATGGTCTTCTAAACTGGTTTGGATTTTGATTAGGATTTCTTTCTCCATCTTGAAAAGGTTTATTAGAACTCTTCTCCAACTCCAATCTATTTACTTTTGTAGTCAAGCTTTTTATAATCTTATTCATCTCCTCCATCTGACTTTCTTCCTTCTTTGATGTATGAGCTACATGTGTTACTACATTTTTACCCTTTCGATCATGAACTTGATGGTCTGCCTGCTCTTTAAGTATGTTTGAGGCCAGAATATTGGACTCCACCTCTAAAGCAGCTTCTTGCATATTCAATAATGTTACAGGTCGCCTCTCTCTCAGGTGTAAGGAAAAATCATGGTCAAATGCATTTTCATATGTCAGTTTAACCAAAGTATCTGAAGGTTTAATTTCCAATGGAATCCTGCCATACATTTTGTTGAAGCGCTTTGAAAAGTCAGCTATAGTTTCATCATGTTTTCTCTTTAGAGCCGCAAATTTAGTAATATAATATGTGTGATCCTTTGTGTCTCCCCATTTCCTCATGAAAACTTCTTGTAATTCTTCTATCAAGGTTATTGAGTTTTGTGGTAGCTCCCTGAACCATTTCCTGACATCACCATCCAAACTTTGCACAAACATACACATCCAGACATCCTTTGCTTATATATTTTGGTTGTCAGCATAGCTAAGGAATGCAGTCCAGTGTTCCTCTACTGTTGTTTCTCCCATCCCATTAAACCTGGGTAGATATTTTTTGTAATCCCCTGCTGGAAGAGCATTTAAAGGCTGTGGAAGCACTAAGGGTGCATACCTGGTTGCAATCATTCTATCCATCACATCCAACTGTTGTCCAGCCATCTTGGAAGTAATCTAATTGAATAAAAAGGTTTATTGGTTTTGACTGAACTAAGTTGAAAGATAGGTGTATTAGTTTTACACTGAAGTAATGGAAAAAATTATGTTTTGAGTTTCTTGGGAGACAATGGACTTGTAAAAGTCTGAATATCAACCTCTTGCAATTTTGGTTCAGAATACAGAAATGGAGACAAAGAATGTAGTCGAGTCAGTGAAAACAAGGCTGGGGAAGACTGAGATCTTCACAAAGAAGAAGTATGTGTATCTCGTTTTGATTTCTTTAAGATCTTTTCTAGATCTGACACACCTGGGTGTAATGGTGAAGTAGGCTTCCCCCTAGTCCCAGACCTCCTGGAAGCCACTGTGAAATACTACTTTTGGTGAACTGTAGTCTGAATAAAAATTCTCTGATTCTGTCCACCTCAAAACCAGAACAATAAAGATATCCCAGGGAAGATGAAACTTCACTTCCGTCCCCGATAATGGCGCCAAAATATGTTTGTGCCAGAATTTGTTCCTAGACTACTAAGGAACAAGCCAGCACAATATTCACAATCTCAAGATAAATATGCAATAATTTATTCTGTGGTTTTAGGTTTAATGATTTGAAAACTTCAATATAAAGAAAGAAAGGAAAACTCAACTTCAATTAAACCATGTATCATAAAGAACTGAAACCAAGATCTTAATAAAGCCTAACCCATCACATTCCAAAGTCACACATTCAGGTTTCTATCTACAATACATAGGAATTCGTTGAATCAAAAACATCAAAACAAGAATGAAATTATGCACTGTATGACCACACTGATCAAGAATCAAAACACAGTCAAGTAATATAAAGATGGCTTATAACATATATATATGATCTCACTCTTCAAACTTACATGATAAAACTTGCAAGCATATTCAACAACACTGCATAGTAGCTTCAAACCAAAAACATCGAACCCTTGTTCATTCCCATTTACTTCCTTTTAAACATCTTTCAAAGAAGCAGTTTGTAACTACTTTTAGGTCTTTAGGTCTCAAAACAGTTACTTAATAGAGCTTTTTAAACTAGTGTGTTTAATTAAAACCTTAACTACTAATTATTACATACTTGATACAAAAATGAAAAAGAAACTAGGCATTAGGTAGCCTTCCTTGTAGCTTCGACCAACGTTGCAATCCCTTCCAAAGCATGAGTTATTTTATTGTGTTGTTGTAGTCCCGAGGTTCGTTTGGTTATCATAGATACATTATACAATACAAGAAAATATACACAATGATGCAGATACAAGAGATGAGAGTGAGAGAGAGAAGCCTTTATATTAACCAGCAATAGCATAATACAATTATAGAACCAATCTCTACTACTTTATCGGCTCACCATCCTAGATATATATATATGCCAATACATTTATATAACCGTCTGTCAGTTTATCTAACTGGCCCGACCTATACTAGTCGATGCGACTTGTCGACATGTGCTGCAGAGTGGTTAGGCGGAGGGCCTAGTGGACAGGCCGACCTAGGCCCCTCCAACATCGCTCGGCTTCTAAGTCTTTGACCTTGGCTGATAGAAGTTTGTTCTTCTCTTTATGATTTTGCACCTATCTATTTAAATCATCGAGTTTAGTCTCTACTTTTCTTTTCCTCTTCAAAGCCTTCCTAGCAACACCAATTAGATCTTGATAATGATCATTAGCTTCTCCTAAGTCCTCCCTTAAACATTTATTAGACTTTGTAAGCCTATCATTTGTCTCATTAAGGAAAACTATTTCTGCTTGTTGTTGTTTTTGGACTTTCCTGGGTCTTTCAATCTCTGAACATATGTTTATTTCTCCATGCAAGGTTGAATCCTGGGATGTGGAAGGTGGAATATCCATCTTTTTGAATATGAACTCTTCTTCATCTTTATCTTTTTTTAACCTTTGTGCAATTTCAAGTTCATCTTGCTCCATTCTAAGATTCATTTCTTCTTCTTCAACTTCATTTACTTCTTCCCCTGCTTCTTCTAACTTGCTGTAGTCCTGCTGTAGGGTGGTTTGATAAGAATCTGACCCAATTTCTACCTCTTTACCTTCATCATCTATAGATATTAGAATTATATTTATCTCTTCTGCTTTCTGATTTCAACTTGAACCTCTCTTCATATTTCCTTTCATGGTTGATCTCATTCTAAATCTCCATCATGATTCCTTTAAATGTATAAGAAGATTTGCGTCGGCCTCAAAATATTTATCTTATGGAGTTTTATCTTTTGAATTCTCTACAGAAGCTTGTGCAACTGGAATTTCAACCCTATCTTGTTCTGATATAACTTTGTCTTAAAATTGTTCAACAATAGGGTTACTAGTCTGTTTGATTTCTTGAATTTCTTGACCCTGTTCTGGTTCTCCTTCAAATGCATTAACCTTATCACTTCCTGGGATTTTTGGTTTGTTAATTTCAGATACATCTATCTGCTCGTCATTTTCTGAGCCTTCAAATTTATCTTTTGACGGGAGCTTCTCTAAAATTTCCTGTAACAATACTCCTGCCCCCTTATTCTTCTTGTTTTCCTTTTTAGGTTTTCTTTTGCTTGCATGCTCATCCCTCTCAGTGATAAAACTAGACCAGAAGATAAAATGTTCCCAGGTCTTCTGCTCTTTCTTTAAGATTGTTTGAATAATAAGTTTTATCAGTCCATGGTGAAATACTGACTGCCTTGAAACCTTGGATTGCATCTTTACCTTGTTTGACATTTTCTGGATACTCTTATATAGGTAGAATGGCACATTCATCTTATAATTCATCTTAAGATGCATTAAAAATCTAATATGATATTTAAAGACCATTGAGAACCTACCTTCGCAAGTGATATAAGTTTGTATAATGTTTAGCACCTGCCTCCATTTGGGTTGAAAATTTGAAATATTAATTCCATTACCCCAACTCAGAGTTTCTTTACCTGGTAGTAGGAAAGGATTTGAGTCAAAGTCAAAAGGAAGTTTCTTGAACAATAACTCTCCTTCCATGCCAATACCTGTAGCCTCAGAAATTAGGGCTTCCGTGAGCTGAAATCTTAGGGTTTTAAATTTAATAACATCTTCATTCAAGTTCTTTGCAAGGAAAATCGAAACCTCCTCATTAAACCCTGTGATCGTTTTAAAAAAAATTAAGCCATCCAGCGGACCTAAACATGTCTGCACATAATGGAAATTTCTCTGCCCACTGCATATCCATCGGTTCCAACCTGTTGGTATTACCACTCCTCTTTCCCATTTTAATAACTGTAGCTCATGAATTACACCTCTGATTTTAAGAAAAATGACAAATTTTTAAGGTTTAAGAAATAACCGCATTCAACGAACAGGTGGCTTCAAATCTGCGATCCCCAAATTAGCTTGTCACCTCCAACTCTTATTTTGCCAATGGTGAAACGTTACAAATCCTACTGCCATCAGAAATCTTTGACATGTGTGTTAGCACATCGAATAATCATAAAAAAAACCTTCTTCGGTCATCATAAATTTAGCAAACCATTACCCAGCATAAATGATCATGTTTTTCCATGATAGCGGATTCTTGTAGCACATTAGGGTCTATTTTACAATTTGTGCTACCAGAATCTTCAAAATAGCATCTTTGATAAATACCCTTGTCATGAAACTTGAAACTTAGTCATAGACTTTATAATAAGGCTTGAACAAGCATATCATGAAAGTTAGAGATTAATACTATGTTGATAAGCCATTTGAAAAATTCCGATTAAAGTAAAATAAAGTCAAACAAAATTAAATAAAAATAAATTGAAAGCAAAATAAAAAACTAATCATAAGAGAAAAATCGTAAAAACAAAAGGGAACAATTTAAGCATTAACACTATACTTCTAGGCTCGGAAGTTATCAGCTCCTTCAAGCTTATCCTCAAGCTTGGTGTGGTGAGACGTCTTAAAGAGTACTTCAAATGGAAATAGAAAAGTTATTAGGTCTTACCACTTGATTTGCTGAAAAACGGATCTAGAGCTGGATTAGGATTTGTCAGAGAAACCCTAAAAATTCAAAGTTTGAATTTCAAACTTCTGAAAGGATAGAAAGATGCGTTTTGCTGAGTTGGTCAAGCTGGTATACTCAGAATTTGAATTCTGCAAATTTTCACCCCTCAAAATTGCTTTTGAAAGTTTTGGATTCACTAGAGAGGACCCTGAATTAGGGTTTGATTTTCCCGGAGCTTCACCCAACCAAAAAGTTCGATCCAAAGCTCTAAAATTTGATTTTTTAGAGGATCTTCTAGCCGTGGTCTCAGATTTCAGAAATTCCAAGTTTTTGCAGAAACCCTAATTTTTGGGCCAAAATGAAAATGCTCAGAATTGAATTTTGTCTCGACAGAAAGATGCGCCCTTGCTAGGAGAGTCAATCTAGCCTCCTTCTTTTGATGATCCCTCGAGAGAAACCCAAAAATTAATATGCCCTAGCTTCCACAGCTGCAAAGTGCCTTCTTCTTAGGTCAGCTTTGATGCCATGTTAATTTTTCGATAATTTCATTCTATTTTCATTTAGAATCTCTAAGAGAATAACATGTACAACATATCTACAACATATCTATCATAGACACAATAACAAGCACACAAGAGACACAGAGTTTCACTGGGGAAAACCAAGAAGGTGAAAAACCCGACAACTTCCTCAAAGATATAATAAGCCCCAATACAAGATCACAAGGATCAAACCCAATAAGATGTCTCTAGCAGATACTCCTCCTCCTCCACATGTGCACCACTTTCTCACTTTGTTATGCGAGCTTGATAAGTGAGTGAATGAATAGAATGAGAGAGGCACACCCTCTATTTATACATTGACTTGACCTGCCAACAAATCACTCGGGCCGACTTCCTAATGAAACCTAATAACCCAACCACATGACCTAACTAGGGCCGACCCCACACTGGTGGTTTGATAACCCATCAATACAAATGACGACACTTACAATGTAACTAGCGACACTTGCAAATACAAATGACGACACTTCCAATCAGAGGAATAAGACATCTCTGTTGGATATACAATAAAGTACAAATGTAATATACAAGTGAATATCTTCCGAAGTTAGATATACATCAACAAAAAGAAAAGAAGTATTTGGGGATTCAGAGCTTGTGGTAATTCAAGTGAATGATAGTTACCAAACAAAACATCCCAGAATGAAAGCCTACAGGAATGAAGTTTGGGACATGTTTGGAAATTATTTTACAGAACATAAAATTAGAGTGGTACCCATAATTGAAAATCAAGTAGCAGACTCTTTGGCTACAACTGTTGGTAGTTTCAAAACCCCCATTTATTCTCAAAAAAAGTATAAAGTTGAAGCTGTAAACAAACCCTCAATACCTGACAATTCCAAATACTGGCAAGATTTTTATGATGATATGCAAATAAAGATATTTTTGGAAATGTATGATGAATTTGTGAACACTCGGATTGATTAAGAAAATGAAAATTTTGAGTGCTTCCAAGATGGTGAATCAACTGAAGATGAAAAAGATGAGAACAAAGAATGGCAGAATGTGTTGGGAGGAAAAGATATAATTCAGTTGAAGAATAATTTTATCCCAAGAGGCCTGATTCCCCTGGAGAAGTTGTTCGATCAGAATGATGTTGCTAAGAATCCTAAAGTTAAACCTGCTGACGATGTTGTTGAAGAGAAGAACTTAGGTATTGAATAAGCTCCACAAATCGTAAGATTGTCCAAGAAATTACCTGCAAAAGAGAAAGAAGAATACCTCAATTTGATGAAGAAATACACAAATGTATTTTCTTGGAGCTATGAATACCTGAAAGAGTATGATACCTCTATCATACAACATACCATTCCAATAAAACCTGGAGAAATACCTTTCAGAAAAAAGTTGAGAAGATTAAACCCCAAGTTGTTGCCTGTGATAGAAAAGGAGATCAAAAAATTGTTCAATGCTAATATTATTGTAACTTTGAGGGTTTCAAAATGGGTGGTTAACTTGGTTCCTGTTAGAAAGAAAAATGGTGAGATTAGGATTTGTATTGATTTCAGAAACCTCAACAAGGTTTCATTGAAGGACAATTACCCACTACCTAAGATGGAACACATTCTGCAAAGGGTGGTAGGGTCTCAAAGAATTTCAACTATGGATGGGTTCTCAGGCTATAACCAGATCAAATTGATCCTGGAGGACCAAGAGAAGACTGCCTTTACTACACCCTAGGGTGCATTCATGTATGCCAAAATTCCTTTTGGGATGATGAACGCAGGAGCTACTTTTCAGCGTGATATGGGCATTGCTTTTGCAGAAGAGAAGGACAAATTTGTAGTTGTTTACATGGATGATATCATTGTGTATTCCAGATCTGACAGTGAACATATCAAGCACTTGGAGAAGGTCTTTTTGAAGTGCAGGAAGTATGGAATTTCACTAAACCCCCAAAAATCTAACTTTGCACTAGAAGAAGCGAAATTGCTTGGGCATATTATCTCTAACGATGGTATCAAGATTGATCCAGAAAGGATTAGTGAAATTTTAAAGGTGAAAGAGCCTAGGAGCAAGAAGGAGGTGTGGGCCTTTATTGGATAGGTAGGTTTCCTAAGGAGATTCATCCCTAGCTTTGCTAAGATATTGAGAAATATTACTAACATGCTGAAGAAGGAGAATCAAATAAAATGGAGAGAAGATGCTAGAGAATCATTCAGGGGTATTAAAAGGGCCATCACTGAAGCTCTAGTCT
Source organism: Larix kaempferi (assembly GCA_027924585.1). Classification (NCBI taxonomy): domain Eukaryota; kingdom Viridiplantae; phylum Streptophyta; class Pinopsida; order Pinales; family Pinaceae; genus Larix; species Larix kaempferi. The sequence continues at coordinate 11,010,422 of BSBM01000428.1, forward strand.
TGGCAAGTACGGATTTTACTAGAGATTTCCTAATTTTTTCGTATGCATCCGAGCATACTGTAGTTGGAGTCCTATTGCAGAAAAATAACCAAAATATTGAGTAGCCTATAGCATTTTTTAGCAGGGTATTGAGAGAAGGGGAGTTGAAATATGATATCATGGAAAAGCATGCCTATGCTTTGGTTAAATCTTTGAAATATTTCAGGGTATACATTATTCATTCACACATTTTTGCACATGTTCCCAATAATGCAGTAAAGAGCATTCTTACCCAACCAGATCCAGCAGGGAAGAGGGGAAAATGAATTATTGTATTGTTGGAGTATGATCTTGAGATCAAACCTACCAAGTTGATTAAGGGACAAGGGCTGGCCAAAATGATGACAAAGGATAATTGTCAATATTTGCAGCTCAACTTCTTGACCAGTCATTCAAACGACTAGACATAGGGATGTAGGTAATGCCATAGTTTTCTATGTCCCCATGGTACACTGATATTGTGTATGTACTGCATAACCTACAAGATCTTGTAGGATTGAGTAAAACAAGAGGTAGATCTGTAAAGCTAAGGGATGCAAAGTTATGCATCATGAATCAATACTTATACTGGAAAGACCCTGGTGGTGTATTGTTGAATTTCTTATTGGAAAATGAATCACAACAAACAATGAAGGATTTTCATAAAGGAGATTGTTGAGGGCACCACTCATGGAAGGTAACAATGAATAAAATTATGAGGGTTGGTTTTTATCGGCCTACTATGTTTTCTGATATTTATAAAGAAACTACCACATGCCATCAGTGTCAGATCTTTGATGGTAAGAGTAAACTGGTTTCACTTCCTCTTAACCCAATTTCAATAGAGACACCCTTCCAGCAGTGGGGGTTAGACTTCATTAGGGAAATCAACCAAAATTCCTCAGGTCAGCACAGATGGATTCTGACAGCAACAGATTATTTCACAAAATGGATTGAGTCCATACCCACAAGGAGAGCAACTGATGCTATGATCATGGATTTTATAGAGAATAACATTTTGGCAAGGTTTGGATGCCCCAAGAGAATTGTGACAGATAATGCAGTTGCTTTCAAATCCAAGAAGATGATAAGTTTATGTCAAAAATATCATATCAACCTAAACCATTCTACTGCCTACTATCCACAAGGGAATGGATTGGCTGCATCTTCCAACAAAATCGTTGTGAGAATAATTAAGAAATTGTTAGAGGAGAACAAAAGAGTTGGGCATACAAAGCTGAAATATGCTTTGTAGGCTGACAAGATTAGCAAAAAAAGGGCAATTGGAATGTCACCATTCCAGTTAGTATATGGAGATGAATTTGTTTTTCCAACATCTTTAGGAGTGTCAGTCATGAAGTTATTGCAGGGGCATGAAGATGAGCCAAATCATAAGCAAAGAAGGATAAATCAGATAATAGAACTGAATGAGATGAGATACAAAGCCTATTACAAAGTAAAAATACATCAGGAGAAGATCAAAAATACCTTTGACACGAAGGTTAAGGAAGAACAATTCCAGATTGATGATTTGGTCTTGAAGTGGGATGCTCCAAGAGAAGACAAACATGGGAAGTTTGATCATATGTGGGTAGGTCCATACATCATTGCAGCATATAGAGGCACAAATTCATTCATTTTGGAGCATTAGGATGGGTCTCAGCTGACTAGTGGCCCAGTAAATGGAGGATTTCTGAAGCATTATTTGTCTAGAGGATGACAAGTAACCCTTGTATCATAGATGTATATATTTCATTACATTTTATCAGTATTGATGGTGAATCAAGAGATTGGAAGCCAGAGGAGAAGGCCCTAAGATCTGGAGGGGTAGCCATTTCTTTTGATTTGTTTTTATATGCAGAAAAGAAGGAATAGTGGTTTGAAGTTTTGGAGAGTAGCCCAATGGATCAGGAACTGGGTCTGCCAGGTTCTTTGCTACCTCATAGGGAGGATACACTACTACATTTTTGGCCTTTAGGGGGGTTGTCTTCCGCCCCCAAAAGTGACCTATGGGGGGGGTTTTGGCTTTGGGGACAGTTTTGAAAAAACTGCCCCTAAAGGCACCGATGTTAAAAGTTTTTCCCTTTAAGGGCGATTTTTGATGAGATTGGAACCGCCCCCAAAAGTGACTTTTGGGGGCAGTTTGTGACCCCCCTCGTAGACATCTACGGAGGCGGTTTTAAACCCCCCTCGTAGAACCCTTCATAGAGACCTATGGGGGCAGTTTTGAACCCCCTTCATAGAAACCTACGAGGGCGGTTGTGAACCCCCCTCATACAAACCTACAGGGGCAGTTTGGAACCCCCCTCGTAGAGGCCTATAGGGGCGGTTGTGAACCACCCTCGTATAGTCCTATAGGGGTGGTTTGGAACCCCCCTTGTAGAGGCCTATATGGGCAGTTTAGAACCCCCCTCATAGAGGCTTATAGGGGCAGTATTGAACCCCCCTCGTAGAGGCCTATAGAGGCAGTTTGAAACCCCCCTCGTAGAGGCCTATAGGGGCAGATTGGAACCCCCCTCATAGATTCCTATAGGGGTGGTTTGTAACCCCCCTCATAAAGGCCTATAGAGGCGGTTTGAAACCCCCCTCAAAATTTCCTATTACAAACCTTTGGGGGCAGTTACAAACCCCCCTCATAGGTACCTATGAGGGCAATTCTAAACCCCCCTCATAGGTACCTACAAGGGTGATTCTAAAACCCCCTCATTGTAACATACAAGGGCAATTTCAAACCCCCTTCGTAGTGACATATGAAGGTGGTTAAGAACCCCCCTTGTAGCAACATACAAAGACGGTTTGAAACCCCCTCTATAGCAATAATAAATCATAATAAAATACATTTTATTAAAAATACCAATATTTCAATATTAATAGGGCATGGAGGAATCGAACCACCAACCTCTTGCTTGTAAGGCAAGCACTCTTCCATTGAGCTAGAACCCTTTCAGAATTGGGGAGAGGAGCATATGAACACCCTTATTGCATCATTTGTAATTCTAAGAAAAGACAATAATATCCAAAGACAACCATGCTTAAAATCCAATTTATTTTTCAAAACACATTGATAAACACAAAAAATACCATAATAAGCCTAGAGCTCCTTCTAACTTTTGGAACTATTTGAAGAGACTGCAAAGATGTATAACCAAAAAAATCTACATAAGTAATCTCATATAGGATCAATGTTGGTAAAGACACTGGGATTTAGGTCCCTGTTTACAGATAATTAACATTGATCATATACTAGATCCACAGGGTATAATTCAAAATTGTTAAACACCATAACCATTACAAGATTATATTAATCCAATGAAAATGAAAGGAAATGTAAGAAATCATAAAATTGTTAATGAACTCACCTTCATTCAATAAAGCCTAGAAATGCCTACAAGGCTTTGGGAAAAGGCCCATAAATGCCTGCAAGAAAGAATTTCAATTGTATGAAACTCTTAAATATAAAATACTTGTCATTATCCTAATGTATGCCACATACTATATCTTAGCAAATATTCAAGGTGAATTCTTAAACCACGAGATTAGATCGTAATGGAATCTCTACCAAAACTCCAAAACAAAGACTATGATGCAAATGAATTATATTTTATAATATGAAAAACATTAAGCATACATGCCTAAAATTCAACAAAGAAATAAATGCCAACACCTTAATGCAAAATATATACATGGATTCATTGGGGAAGGATAGTTGGAATGTTTTTCTCTTCTTCTTTTTTTGTAAACCATGCAGCTAATATCATGCAAAAAATGTATTACTTCCTTTTTCTTTTTATCTCCATGCTTCAATTTCAAAAGTTGACCACATACCTCTATCCCAAATTGTTAATTTCAACATTTTCCCTCCTATTGTCATCATTTTTAACTTAAAGTCCACGCCTACATTTGAGCAATCAACCATAAATCAAGATTATTAACCACAAATAATCTGAATAAAGGCGTGTGAACTATAAATTGAAAAGAAAAATGAAGAATTAAAAGAACTACAAAGTAATGAGCTTAAAAAAGTTACACCTTATGAACTTCTAGGAACATTAAAAATTAAAGAACTAATGACCAAATGTAATACTCCATTTTGACCCTTAGGATACATTAGCATTTAATGTAAATAATGTGTACATGTGATGTATGTTTTCCTAGCGTGGAGCTCAAGGCCAAGGCCCCGCTAGTGAAAGCCTGAATTTTGATTAAAAGGCAAGCATTGATATTTGATGCCCATGTGCTCTTAAGCCATGGCAATTGTAATAGGATGTAAATAAACCTCATGCAATATAAAATTCCAAGACTGGCTATGGAGGCAACGAATGAGAAGGGGCCACGTGTATCCACTAGGGAGTGGTGAGGGGGCTATGGGATTGAACCCTAGGCTGCCATATGTCACCTTGTGAACCCGTTTGACTTACCTTGCTGACATTTATTTATGTTGTAAGGAAGTGGTTGAGGAATTCAGTCCATGGCTTTGATGGAGCATGGGCAGCCCAGAAATTCGTTATGGCAGAGTATGGGCTCTGTTTTCTTGTACCACAAGCCACTCTACCTGATGGGGGTTTTGCTTCTTCCTCATCCCCATTCCATTGGAAAAACCAGCAGCACCATTTCCATCCAAAAACGAATTGCCAGCAGAGAGAAAAACCAGAAATCGCGACTTTGAAAGAACCCACGTTTTGGGAAGCCAAAAACGCCCAGATTTGGTATTGGACAGTGAAATCCAATGGGGGATCCATTGGTATGAACCTTGGGGCGAATTTGGGAGCATTAGCTATCCCGAAATCCATTGGGAAACCTAGTTTTTACAGCCCAGAAATGAAGTGACGGGATTGAGTTATTGGATAACAGAACTGTGAGAAATCCAAGTGTGAATGACTGAGCAGAGGTTTGGTTTGCTTGATAAACCCAGTGAAGGCTAGAATCTCAAGGAATTAGCAGCTGGACCTTTCTATGCCCACCCTGAAGAGCGCTGGAGGGAAGGGACGCCTGAGGGACTGTGCAGCAGAGAAGGGGACCTTCCTTGTGTTGGGGTGCGGTAGGTATTGTGGGTGCCATGACTGCTGAGCTCATTTGAGATGCCTGTAGCTTTGTGGTTGAGCTCATTGGCTTAGCATCCTCCTCATTTGTCATTTGTATGCTTGATAAACCCAACGGGTGTGTTGGCTTAGCATAGCTGATGACTGAAACCATGGCTGTGAGTGAGCCCAGCTAGTTCTTCCTTAGTGGATACACAGCCCAGCTCGGGGGTGATCTCTCAGCTGAAAGAATATAAGCTGGACAGAGATCTATGGTTGGGTGGAACGTTGCTCTCACATAGCCAGTTGTTTGGACAGCTTCATCTTCAAGATAAGTGTTCTATGTATTATAAATTATTTGCATTTTGTGTTCTGCAATATGTTAAATTGTCCATGTTTAATGAAATGAATGGATTATCTTAATTTGGAATCCACGCATGGTATTGGAACGAGATTGAGTCTCTATATGTTGAATCATCCTCTGTGGTGATATATGTATATATGTTAGGCATTACTGTTTGTGTGCTTGCTATTATGTTTAATTCCGCTGTGTTTATATTGAGTTGATCTGCACACAGAAGTTTTTAATTGTCATGAATACTTGAAGTAATGTAATATTGGGGCTAAGTCTGCCAAAAGCCCATGTGTGTCGTTAACGTTTCCTTCCCTGCATTTGATGATGTTGAGGGAACATTACACCAAAGGACATTGATATGCAATTAAAATTACAACTACATATATTATAAACTAACAAAAATTGGAAAACATTGATTAAACCAATGTAAGGGTACTATACTAAATACAAGCTTACAGAAAAATTACTTTGACTAGCATATGGGTGTAGGATACAATATCAAAATTGATACAATCTTTAGCCTTTTGAAAGCATTAGCCTTGCTGATTTATTGCCGATTCTAAGTCTGGTGACTATGGTTGGTGTATATACAGTATATTAATATATACACAACTCAAGGTGTAGGTTACTTTCCCCAAGAGGGTTTTTGAGCCTTAAATATAATAAATGATACAATATAAGGTTGGTCATGACTGAAAGTGAAACTTACACTTTTCTCAATATCTCAACAAAGGTAGCTGAATATGTATAAGGAAGCAAGAAGGTTCCTTGGAGGCCTTGCAATTCTTTGTGACCCTTCTATTATCAAAGTGAGGAGTAAAGTCAAGATTGATCATTGGACGGCTCTACATTGTGAAGTAGTCTCTTCTAATCAGTCCTTTCAAGTTTTCCATGTGTATGCCCCTAATAATCCTCCAGAAAAATAAAACAATGTTCGAAACCGAATTCCTCTCCTCCACTCCCCTCTTCAATGGAATCATTATGGGCAATTTCAACCTGATACTTAACAACAAAGATAAAAGGGATGATCTAGGATACATGACCCTTGTAAAGAAATTGTTGAAGATTTGGTGTTCCAGTTTGGTTTCCAAGACATTATACCCAGGAAAGGAAATAATACATGGACTAATATTGGCAAAATGGTCCTATATTTGAGCATTTAGATAGGTTTCTTATTCAAGAGTCTTTCTTGCATGATGGGCTCAATTTAGTCTCCTCCATCATACCTTCAGCAGGCTCCAATCACAAGCCTATCACTCTGGAAATCACAAGCCTGAAAATTATGGCCTCCTTCCCTTTAACTTCAGTTTAATCTTGTTGAAGCATCATCAGTTCAGAGACCTGTTTCTTCATCCTGGCTCTACCCCCTGGGTTTATAGGGTTCTGTAGCTTTCACATGGGAACAAAAAATATAGAGTCTTAGGAAAGATATTAACGAATTGATTAAATCAAATGTTCAGGATCCTGGTGAGAGTAAATATTATGAGAAAATCCTTCAAGGAATACAAAAATAGATTGATGCTGCTGGATATTCCAATGCCCTGGTGGAAGAAGAGAAAAAGGCCAGCCTCAATTTTTTTGGAACCCATCGCAATGAGGAGGAATATTGGAGACAAAGGACTAAGTTGCTTTGGTTATAGGCACGGGATAAAAATACAAAGCATACCATGCTTTTTATTTTTGAGGATTAACTCACTTTTCATACCAGGCTTTATATTGAGGGATTAAATCACTTTTCTCACATTGTTCCCTGCAGAGATCGACGCATCTTCCTAAGGAAGGTTTAGGCCTATATCACTTGGCAATGTATCATATAAAACCTAATCAAGATAATATCATGGAACCTCAAGCCATTGATCTCAGAGTTGGTTTCTGATGCCATCCACTCAGCAAAAGCTTTCAATAGGAGGAATATGGTTCCTAAAGCTACATATGGAAAACACATTTGACAGAGCGAATTAAAAATGTTTCTCAAAGTTTCGGGAGTATTTGGTCCTGCTGAAAAATTCATATCCTTGTTAAAAGGATGTATTTATTTTCAATGGGTATCTCCTTTAGTTAATGGAAGGCCCATGAGATTTTTTAGTGGCACTAAAGAGCTAAGGGAGGGCTTCCCACTTTCCTCTTATTTATATATCCGTATGGAAAAATGTTGGGAAGAGCTCCAGAAGCAGAAAGAACAATGGAAAGCTTCCACGTATCCAATTGATCCAGCAGACCAAACCTATAAGCCATTCCTAATTTCCTGTTGGCACCACCCTTCTACATGGCGGAGCTTAGACTGTTACAGCTAGAAGAGTTAAACATTCTATTTCTAAATACTTGAATACATCAGGGGGTCAATTAAATAACATAAAATATAAATTTATGGCATGAATGTTGATGAAGTCACCCTTTATAGAATAGCTAAAAAAATTGAGCTCTGCGCTAAGAGAAAATGGAGATCCATTACTTATCTGGGAACCTTTCTTTCCCTGGTAAACCTAAGATCTACTGACTAGCTTCCTGTGATTGAAAAACATAAAAGGAAAAGAGCAGACTGGAGCATTGAATGGATGAATCCCCACGCTAGAAAAATTCTCATAATAGCAGTCCTCTATATCCTCTCCATTTTATCTATGCTCAACCTTGTCATACCCTACTGATATCTTAAATAAAATGGGCAGGATGATTAAAAAAATCCTTTGGAAGGGTGGAAAGCAGTGGAGGGGAAGGGCATTTCCCTTGATATCATGGAAAGAGTCAATCCCACCCATCCTAGGTGGACTGGGTATCAACAAGCCCAAGCTCAAACACGTTGGAATGGGAGCCAGGATATTATGGAGTCTGATCAGTGGGGATTCGACCTATTGGAAGCACATCATTTAAGGGAATACCTTTGGAGCATGAAGGAACTTCATATTCAAAGATATCCCTTCCCTGTCTAGTTCACGAATATTGAAATTCATCCTTAGTCAAAGGATAAATCTATTTGATTCCTAAGGATTCTTTCAGTCGGCATCTAAGAGGATTCTATCCTCAGAGCCCCCCTCTAAAATTTATATTGAGACCTTCCACCCCTCAGGAAATGGTGTTAAGCAATAAAATATCTACCTCGGAAGACATCTCTTCTTGATCAATCTATGATCCCCATCTAAGAGAAATGGCATTCCCCTATTCTGATCCCCAATGCCTTGACCCCCCTTTGATCCAGAGAAATGGCATTACCCTATTCTGATCCCCAATGCCTTGACCCCCTATTGTTCTAGCTCATTGTTCTCTTGGCAGGGTAAGCTCCTATATAGGGCTCTAAATATGGAAGATACTTTGTCAAAGAGGGATATCTCAAACTTCTTGGTAGGGATTGTCCTCATATTCCAATTGGCATCAGGTAGAATAAAATTTGGCTAAATGGGTTTTCCTCGAGAGACTTATTTTGGCTTTTTTCTCATGGAAAAAATTTAACTAGGAAACATTTGATCAGGCAATTGAAGGATGTTAGTGTATATAACAACCAAACTGGATCAAAACACAATTGAAAAATTCCAAACAGTAGCAAACCATGAACCCTAAACTGCCATAAACCCTAACAATAGCAAAAATCACGGCCAAGGCCTTGAAAATCCATGCACCCAAAGTTCGTGCATGCACCCAAAAAAACCACCTTCTTGGTTGGCCACAATGACACACTGCCCACCCATGAAAAGTGGCTGTGTCAATCAACCAATTTCCCCACCTACAGAAGAAGCTTGGGACAATTTCCTCTAAGCAGGAAAGAAATTATGAGAATTAGTTATGTGGAAAAAGTAGATAATGTACAATGTTTGTATCTGTATTTATAAACTCCTATTTGAGGAGATATTTGGAATCTCAACTAACTTTACACTTAACGCCTTATCTAACTCCATTTAACAGTTGCACTAACTCAACTTACCAATTTTTTTCTCTTATATATATATATATATATTAATGGTAATATTGAGTGTGATCTGTGTACATTTGCGGCAATTGTTTTTGCATTCTTGCTTTCTTATGTAAGTTTCTCATTCTACCTTTGTGCACACATGAATCAGGATCTTGGGCATATCATCTTGAACAATTACAGGAGTTGAAGATACAGTAAATCGTTTATATTGGAAAATGTTTGATGAATTTCCTCGAATGGTTGCAGATTTGTAACTGGATGCTCGCGAGGACCATTACTTGGTTTCAAATACTTGGAACCTCCATTCTATATCCAAAGGTGAATTTTGGTTGAGATTTGGACAGTGTTCCTATTTTGTTTAAGATTTGTTCTGACAAGTAATGTTAATTAAAATGTCTTTGGTGTAATTATCTCAGAGTTGCTCCTGAAGATGCCCCTGAAGAAGTGCTTGACCACCTGCCAACTTCAGCAACATGTGCGAATCTTCTTAAGCTCCCTCCCTACATAAGGTACAAATGGGTATCGTAGAATACAGTGGTTGTTTTAATGTCACTCATGTAGCTAGTTTCATTATTAGTCTTTTTTATGATAACTGTTGATGTTTTCATTGTACAGTAAAGATGTGTTGTGGAGTAAGTTGCTCTATGCAATCAGTGCTAATGCAGGATTTGATCTTAGATAAGTAGTAAATTTGATGCCTCAGCACCACTTGATTCCATAATCACTTGTCATGTGGCTTATGGATATTTATGGATAGTCATTCTATATATGGCCTTCTTCCAAGAAGCAATGAAGTTGTCTTGTGGTGATTAACTAAGAGCAAGTGGAACGATATAAAGTCCTAGATGTTGATTGATGTAAATATAAATTGAAGAGTCTGGGATTGGAGTCATGGGTGGCTAATACTTGTTTAGTCCTGGTGTTTCATCTATGATATATACAGGGGGATCTATTTGATTCTTAAGGATCAGATTTACTTGTATAGAACAACAATGTAGATCTGGGTTGGCTTCAAAACATACGAAAATAATATCTACAAAGCGTTTCATTATACAAATTGCCATCTTTGGAGGAGAGAATAATGTACATCAGTAATAGCTACCCCTATGGTATGTTTCTTCTATGTTCAGATCAGTCTATTCATTCTCTAGAAATAGTGCAAACAACATAAATTCTGAGGATGCTTATGTACTTCCCCGAGAACTAGTAGTACGGAAGGTACTTGGCCTCATGCTTAAGTCTATTTTTCGATGCCACATGGCTTGGCATATGCAGGGTATTGTAAATGATGTAATTGTCAATAATCAATTTTCCAGCAGCTTCCCATTTTATGCCATTTTGTTCATATATTGCCATTGAGATGTTCTGTCATTTAATTTAATTTTTGCATTGGCAAAAGATGCCGAGGAAGCAATAAGAATTGGTATTTCATCTTAAACTATGAAAAAGATGCGGGGCATGTGTATTACATTTCAATTTTCACAATAATGTTAAAAATGGTATCCTACAGTGTTTGCAAATTATATTCCATGCTCTCAATGCTGGATTTGTATTCTGGTTCGCCTTCACAGCATAAAGAGAAAGATTCTAACCTTACCAAGCATTCCATGTGAAAATTGTGAAGATTGGATATCGAATATACAATTAATTTTGTTGAAATCCAATCAGATCTTTTCCATGCACCCAAAGTCCATGCAAAAATCACATCCAAGGCCTTGAAAATTCAAATTGTATGGCCTCTAGTACACTATTTATGATTAGGTACCCCACCATATTTTGGACATCTTGTGCTACACACTGCGTAGATTTGATGTTGAAGGACATAGGTAAAACTGATTGAGTAAAGGAGGTTGTTGACTAACCAAATACCTTTTTAATCACACTAATCTCCTCACTGTCATGAGAACATACACTCAAGGCAAGGAGCTCATTTAGCCTACAACCACTAGGTTTGCAATGAAATTTTTCTCCTTGTAATCTGTTATTTCCCAAAAGATTAATCTTAAGAGCATGTTTCATGGACCAGAGTGGATGGCATCGAAATATACCAGAACTATGGAAGGCATGGAGATCAATGCCCTTCTATTCAATGACAATTTCTAGAAGGATGGTAAGGATATACCATCAGTGAGCCTCTTGTCAAAGTGCCAACGTAACTGTACTTTAAATTTTTCAATCTTCATTTCATTTTCTTAGACCAGAATCTATATATGATTTTAATTTCAGTTTCGAAATTTATTACTTTCAAGGTGGTTAATGGTGAAAACCTCTCTATGGATTCCATCTACGAAGCAATGGATATTTCCAAGGAGACCATAAAATCTAGATATGGGGATGGTGAGAACATATGCATGTCTCGTTGGGAGATTATTGATGAGATTTGGGGTAGGAAGCTACATTCCCCCTTACATGTCGGGTACTTATTAAACCCAATTTACTTTTATGATAAGACTAGATTTAAGGAGAGTGCACAGGATGGGAGAGGATTTTTGACATTCATTGAGAGGTGCTTTCCTAAGGAAGAAATCCAAAGTCGCATCATTGGGAAACGACAACATTACAAAGTGCCATCAAAATTATTTGTTTATGACAATGCTATGAGAGTGAGGAAGAATATGATGTCATTTACCCTTGATTAGAGCCACGAATAATACACCTTTATTCCACAAAAAACCACCTTAGAATCATGAAAATATAAATAAAACAAATAAAAATTACTTATGAACTGTGCCTAAATATATATGTACTAATAATGGAGATATTGTTGAGTCGAAGGAAGGCCATATCTCATATATGAAACATTGTGCCATAATCAAAGGATGTTGACACCATAGCGTAGAGGTCGAAATTGGACCACTACACCCCTGTTAAAGCCCATAAACTAAGAACATGAAATGAATGTGCTTGAGAATTGAGTTTCGGGTTCTTTATCAAATGGCCATAGCAAATATTCTAGAATAATGGATCTCCATAATGTACAGCAGAAATTTGCTTGCACTGAAACCATATATTAGTCGTTGAATATTAAGAATGCTTAGCCCTCGTATGATCATTTATGAGCACTGAGGTCGAAATTAGTGCACTAGGCCCATATCAAAGCCCATAAACTAAGAAACTAAATCAAATGTTCCCGAGAATTGATTTCTTGTTCTTTATTAAATGGCCATTGCAAATATTCCAGTATAATGGATCTCCGAAAAGTAGGGCAGAAGTTTGCCCGCACTAAAACTATACATTATCAGTCGAATATTAAGAATGGTTAGCCTTGTATGATAATTTATGATAAGTGATTCCTTAAAGGTTCCAGTCTACCTCTTATGAAAATCCATTCTTTACCAGAACATAGCTAATCTAATTGAGAAACCCTATCCCTAAATTTGTTGACCTTTTTTCCAAAGATAAATTTACACTGGAAACAAGCAACCAAAAAAGATACAATACTGTGAAGTTTTGAAGAACACTGAGATAGGAATCCTGTTAAAAAAGAACAAAAAATTGTAGCACAACCTGAAAGTATTGTCTGTTATTTGCCACTATATATGATTTAGCTCAAATCATGCTAGGTATTGTAGTTAGTATATTTCATATTTTATAAACTTGTACCCTACATGTGAAGCTACATTAAAGTTTCCACAACCATATCTAATCCAACAATACGTTTGATATCCATAACTAATTTGGAAAATGCTAGGTACTGGGAATTTAAAGGATAGTCTGTACCAAGGTATTGGTGAGGTTGTATATCCCACATCTATAATATAGTATTGTAGCTTTGTAGGAGAATCTAATACATTATTTAAGAGTGAATAGAGATATCTATATGATCATCTTGGATAAGGAAATAGAATATATATTTAATAAGATGCCTAAGGGAAAGGGTGTTTCCTGACATTCTATTACTCATTCAGCATATTCATCTTTTTTCCTGGTGTAACACAATTATATTCTTCATGGAAAATCTATGCCAACACCATCATATTCTGCTGCATTATCCCTGGTGCATTTCTCATTGTGTAACTTTATGACCACAATCTTATTTTTTATGGTATTAGATTTATTATCGTGCACTAAGACAAGGGACGTAACATTTTCTCATATGATCCTGGTGCTTCCTGGTCATTAATTATCAATTTTTTCACCAAAACATTCATCTCTTACATAGTCAACAAGAAGTGCTCGTATTCAGTTCAAAGAATTTATTACATCTCATCACTAACAAACCTTCTTCAGAATTACTAGGTTAAATTCAGAATTCCATATCTCAAACATATCAACAAATACATATACATAATGGAACATTTTCAAGCTTCACATCAAGTCCATGTTTTCTAAATACCTGATCAGCAAGGTCATAGATTAGCTTAGAATCTTCGCTGTACTTTCCCATCAGAGTTTCTCTCAATTCAAAAACCAGAGTATCAAGGGACACAACACCATGACGCTTGAACACACCTACAATTACGGAAAATGCTCTCTCTTATGGCCATTTGTTCTGGTGTGAAATCACAAGTACCCTGTAACATTTATCAATTCAAAGCTAGCAAAATAAGCATGTGGAGGCATATGGCAGAAAAGAAAAGAGAAATGATATTCCCCACATGTATGCCATTAAGAGAATCCCCTCTGCATAAGAATACTATTATACTACTCAATAGAAAAACAATAATTTCAAAAATGAGAACTGAAGCCGCAATAAAGAACATATCTACTGCAAATAGCTCAAACCAAGTTTCACAAGCATCTAAAAACTAAGAAGCAAACAGTGCAAATAATGGAGTTAATAAGCCTTCCTTTAAGTTCAAAATACTAGACAAATAACTCTAGTTTATTTTATAGGAATTAGAAATGATAACTGAAAATGAGATCAATATGAGCACCCAAGAAACTGAAAGTGGTTTAAAGAGTGAATTTCCATTGCATGAATGGTCAAATATTCAAATCATGTTCGCTAGCATCATAAAGACAATTTACCAAGGACTTACATTCTATAACGTATAATAAACATATCAATTGAAAGCTATCAAAATAAGCATGTGGAAGCATATAGCAGTAATGAGAAGAACATTGATATGTCCCATAACTAGTAGACCATTGAGAAACAAAAGCATTACATAACTCATGGAAAAACCCTTTGCATAAGAATAAAGCTGCAATAAAGAAAATAACAACTGCAAACAGTTCAAACAAGTTTCACAAGCATCTAAAAAGCAAACAATACAAATAATTAATTTAATAACCTTCATGCAAAATAAAACTACTAGACAAAAACTCTCTAAGTAATTTTCTGCGAGATTGAGAAATGAAAATAAAAATGGGGCCAATGTGAGAACCCTGAACCTCAAGAGATTTATAGAGGGAGATTTCCTTGCATGAATGATACAACATTCATATGTGTTTGCAAACATCATAAAAGACAAATTACCAAGCATGTAGCTAGACAACTAGCACAGTCAAGCTTCTAGGACTTAAGTACTATAAGATTGAACTTAGGTATTCAAGTAGAAAGGGCTACCATTTGACTAAACCTAGACATGGCTCTTTGCAAAAACATAGGGGAACACGAGGGCCAAAAGAAGCATCTATATAAGGCAGTAGTGGGAATGCAATTGCATGTTAAAGAAGTCAATGTAGTTATAGCAGAAAGTTATCTTGAGGGGTTTACAGTAGAAGAACAAAGATTGAAAGAACAAGTAGCTAAGCTCAAGCAACAGCTGGAAGTTCATGGTATAATGCCAAATTTCACCCCCAAAGGCTTGGAATTAAGAAGCATGTGGATATGGACCACAAGAAAGCAATGGATACCAACGAGCAGCACATCAATGTCACTGGGCGTGTCCACCATATAGAATGCCTTCATAATCAATCTATATAAGTAGTGTAGTTTTATATCTCACAACTTTGATTGTAAAAACAGTAATGGATGGCATTTCAAGAATCTCCTCCTTACTAGTAGAAAGCTAGTGGAAAAGCTAGCATTTTTATTTGATGATAGAATATGTTCAATATCTGCTATAAACTAAAACTAGATGATTCAATGCTTACAAGTTACATGTAATTATAGGTTTTAATGACAGAGACTATGAATATCAGATATCAAGGTTTGTGAGGAAAGCTTCATCTACTGCTATATATATTGTGTTAATAGAAAAATATTTACTTATCAAATAGATGCAACAATCACTAACTTTGGGATTTTAGGTAACCTTCTAGTTTCATTGCTTTCTAAAATTGTCTTCATAGTCTCTAAGAGCATCTGAAGTTCTGAGTCTTTCGGATCGAGGAACGAATCTAGTTCCTTGGCCCATTCATCTGGAGACACATAAACTTGAGTAGGTGTAGTACCAAGTTGTAATCTCTTTTGAATAATTTGAACAATGAGCTCCCTGACAGTAGCAGTTCCTTTTCCCAAACCAGTTTCCTGGTTCCGCTTCTTCTTCTTCTCGCCTTTTGGCTTCCCCTTTCTTTCATGTGCCTTTTGTATTATTTTCCTCTACGCTTCCCCCTGCATTTCCGCACTCTTTAACAGGCACATCATGGGCCACAATTTCAACGGGGCAGTTTTTCTCTGCAGTTCCACCTGCAACAAGATTTCCCCGCAAACTGAGCAAAGAGAGTGCGCAAACTGCCTCACAGGACAGACTTCTTCTTGTCTCTTGCAACAAGGCAAGAATATCGTTGGCCACTAGAACTTCGTCCCAATCACATTTAGAAACAACCTTAGAAATATCGATTGGACTTTATCGTTTCAGGTCTTTGAGTAATCGTGCTGCCGCAGAAAATGCTCATCCAGCTTCACAACATTGTCGAGGCTGTTAAAAACGCTAACACTGCGCTCAGCTCTGCGGAAGCTATTCGCTCCGACCGCGTGCAACGAAACAGCAAGTGACAAAACAACCTGCTTTAAGTCTTGAAGCTGCACTGCTTTGCCTGAACCCTGCTTAGCACTGGATTTATTCTTACCGTAAACTGTGCTATTAACTTCAATCCTAATCTTGTTCTGAGACATTTTAACATTTTCTCTAAGACATCCGTGATTGTAAGGGATAGCAAAAAACGCACAATCTCCATCAAACCCTAAATTCTTAGGGTTTGCTAGTTTCGAACAGAACAAAAGCATGCGCATATCAGTGGTGACGTCGTTGTCGGCCTTATTTGAAAACCCTTCGCTTGAAATCTCCAGATCAAAAGCCTGCGTGTTAATTTGGACAGCTTCGCAGGACAAAGCTGCAACAGCTTCTACAGTCACAGACAAAGCTGACGAAGTATAAATGGCGAGCGCACTAATTCCGATAGTGGCCGGAAAACATGCCTCCGTGACCTCAATTTCCTCTGCCGTAACAAAGAAACTGTCCCTTGAAATTCTTGTAAAAGACTCGACCCTGAAATCATCTTTAAACCTGTAAATTGCTCCCACAACCGCGCGTACAATTTCAGAATCGGACTGGGGCAAATCCAAAGCTCTATTATTGTTATTATTCAAAGTATATACAATAAAGAGTGGAATAACAGGATGGATTCGAGCCTTCGATTGCAGCAGCTTGTTTACAAGTACCACGAGTGCAGCTATGGCTTCCACGCGGGTTAAATACGGACCATTTCCGTTCGCATTTTCGTATGAATTTACATTTGTAGGAACGTTTGCTTGAGTAGGACAAGACTTACCTGATAGTTGAAAAAGCCTTTCCAAGGCCGACGAATCTAATTGTAGCCTAGAGAGTTCGTGTGTGACATTGTAAATCGCTTCTGCACAAAGCCGAGACCTTGCTGCCCAAGACAACGGTTTCCATTGATGGAAAAATAAAACCCTGTTTTTCGGGGTTGCCCGGACTGGAACTTGTAACGATCAATGGAAAAATTAACCCCGGATTGGAAACTATGATGAGAGACAATTTACGATGAAGGTGCTTCGACAAACATAGATGTTTACCTTATGTTATCCCTGTGACAAATGTGACGCTTGGTGAACTAATAAAAAACATATTTGTTGTTGGATTGGCGGTGAGCAAGTTACTAGGAGATGGGGGGCGATTTTGAAGTCTATGAAGCAGTCTATTCGATTGTTAAGTCTCGGATTCGATTGTTAAACCTTTCTACTATATGGGTTGTTGTGTTGCAGAATTGGAAAAAAAAACCTAGCAACATTGTTTCACCATGCATGGAACTTGGATCATGGTGAAACTTTATTCATATATGAAATTTCTATTGAAATTTTATCAAATTTGCGACTAAAGTGGGTCTTGGATCTTGTTGGAACTCTCTTCGTACCTAATTTTGTGTTGAATTCTTATCAAATTTGTGATCAATACAAGGGTCTTTATGCTACAACATTAGTTTATCATGTGGAAGGGAGCCATCTAATCCTATAGCAAACTTTAATATGGTTGTCAGAATTTAGTGATATAGGTAGTTAGATTTCCCATCATTATAGAACTCTCACTGAAATTTCAACAATCTGGGTCGATTGAAAATTGTCCAAAACCCTGGGATCATCATTCCACCATGCACATAACTTGGATTACTTTGGAACTCTACTCATAGATAAATTTTCTATAGGATTCTTATCAAATTTGTGAGTAGGGAGAGGTTCTTTTCGTTACAAAATTAGCTTACTTCATGGAGTCATCTAATCTTGTAGCAAATTGCCCTTTGATCGTTGGAATTTGACAATTGAGGGACTTGAGTTCCCATCAATCTATAACTTTGATTAGATTTTCAACAACCTAGGTTGATCATAATTGGGGAAAACCCATAGCAGTGTTGTTCCACATTACAAAAACTTGCATCATGTTGAACTATGCTCATACATGGAATTTTTGCCATATTATTATTAGCTTTGTGACATAAACAAGTTTTTTTTGCTACAAAATTAGCTTACTCCACGGAGTTGTCTAATCTGTACCAAACTTCCTTGGAGTTGTTGGAATTTGGTGATACATGAAGTTAGAGTTCTAATTGATCTATAACTCTGATCAAAATTTCAACGATTTGTGTTGATTTAGGACTTGGAAAAACCCTTAAGAGCATAGTTCCATCATGCATGGAATTTTCCTAACGGTGGAACTATGTTGATACATGACATCAATGTCAAATTCTTATCAAAATTGTGATTAAAAAATGGTCCTTTTGCTATATAATTAGATTACTCAATGGAAGAGGACGTGCCTAATATTGTAGCAAACTTCCCTCAAGTTATTGGAATCGAATGATACATGGAATTGTAGTTCTCATTGATATAAAACTCTAATCAAATTTTCAACACATCGAGTCCATTCATAATTGGTAAAAACACCTAGGGGCATTAATCTATCATGCATGGAACTTGTATTAGATAACCTTGCAATGTTGCTTTATACACAAACTCACTTGGATCTATGGATTTATGGCTTCTCTTTCAGTAACATGAAGTTAATATATGCTTCCTTAGTTCCCCATATTGGAACATGCCTATATTTATTGTTGATTCAAGGTGACTATCATGATTGTTTTCCACTGACTTGTAGGTCTGAATGTGCCCAAAACTAAATAGTAAAGCTATTGGGAGATAATAAAAAAATG
Source organism: Larix kaempferi (assembly GCA_027924585.1). Classification (NCBI taxonomy): domain Eukaryota; kingdom Viridiplantae; phylum Streptophyta; class Pinopsida; order Pinales; family Pinaceae; genus Larix; species Larix kaempferi. The sequence goes on from BSBM01000428.1 coordinate 11,029,272, forward strand.
CCTCAAAAGTCTTCAAACATTACCCTATATTGCTTGGAGTATGCCCAGAATGATCTTTGCTACAACATTTTGCTATTACAAGGCTCAAAACTTCCCAAACGTGAGTTATGGAGCGCTAAAAAAAGATCATAACTACTTCCTAAGGTGTGAAATGTGCCATAACTCTTATCAAAAGGCTTTGATTACAATTTTTCCTCCTAACATCTCCCTATACAAGATATTATTTGCAGTATAGAAGTTGCCATCCGGACCCTTCCTACCTATGATGCTAAAGAAGTCTAGTATGATCACTCCTGCATCTTAAAATGAGCCCCTAAAATCCAACCTCTCTATAAATGAATTTGAACCCTTAAAAATGGCATAGTGCCAATCCAAATAGTGATCCTAAAAGTCAATAAAGGAAATTCCACAACTATTATGAACACTACAGATTACAACTCCAAAAGTTTGACCTCCTTTCCACCATTACATGTAAATCAATTAATTTAATGGCCCGAACTAATTGCAAGGATAAGTGGCTCATTATCCATTGCATACACAACACAGTTAATGTTTACCCAAGCATCCATGATATTCATTTGTCACATCACACCCCCAACATTATGAAGGCCCTGGTAATGAGATGGTCAGGCATGTGTAGAAATAATTCAACCAACCCCCATCCTAAATTCAACTTTAGAAAACTTCCCTTAGTTCTTGTAAACGGTCTATTCTCAAATTGTTGTGGAGGTTTACTCTTAGCTTAGCTTTAAGAGGTAACATTCTATGTTAGTCCACATTGTATGTTGGTTCAACCTCTTCCCAATCTTTTTCATTTGCAAGTGGAATTCTTAGGGTTTTGGGTAGGCATTCAATATATGTTGGTTCAATCTCTTCTTGATCCCTTTCATTTTCTAGTAGAATCCCCAAGGACTAGGTAGGATCTTTCTCAGGTTGTTGAGACAAAGGCCATTCAAAGGAATGTTTGGTTGTTTGTAGTTCTTCTAGCACCTTTTCCAATATTATTTCTCTTACCCTTATTTCCCCAGCCTTGTGTCTTTCCATCGCCCTTGGATACGATCTTTATGTTGGAGTTTCAGTTCATTGTGGAAAAAGAAAGGAAGGTGGTGACAATGGTTGCTTCACATAGTCATCCTAGTAGATGCTTTAATTGTGAGCATGCATAAATGAATCAAGCTATAAGGAGGCATGAAAATCATTGTGGTGAGTTCCAAGACAATAGTTCCTCTATTATGAGGAGGGGCTTCTTCTATGGCGTCTTTCCTCCTTAGTTAACCAAGCTAACCCGATCCATCTCAAGTCACAATTTAAAATATGTGTTGTGAGAGAGATTCTACAAAGGGCCTCCGTGTGTGTCTAGAGGGTCAACACTTGGCATATCAGGTTACACTATGGGCTTTGTGGGTCATGACAATGGGCGCAATTTGAATATTTAAACACATTCATTGATAAGATCAAGCTAACTTAAAATCCCTTTGAATACAAAATAAGATCTGCTTTCCAAACATGGATGACAAATTTAAAATTTATATACATCCTAAAATTATGTAAAGAGAATACCGTTGGAAATTTGAAAGATTAGAAACATAAGTGTGCAACAATCTTGAACCATGAAAATGTTAGAAACATGAGCATTAAGTTGTTACAGAGTATAAACTTGAAAATATTACAGGTATAAACAAATATAAAATAATTTCACATTTCGTGACTGGTGACTCAAGCATGAAAATGGATTCTAATTCTGTTTGAGGATTTTTGAAAGAAAATGATAACATCATCTCAATTTCCATCTCAATCAGTTAGTTGTTGGACATGAAAAGATTTGAGTGACGTCGATTACAAAACAGTATTTGAAATCTCCCTTCCCTAATCGTTCCATTGTTGTGTTCCCGTAGTCGAGTGGAATTTTCTCTATCATGCAATATATGTTATGATTTCCACAAAAGTCGAACATCTCCTGAGTTCCCTTCACTCCTCCAATCGCACTCCCCCCTACAAATCGCCGATCTGCAAACACCAAACAAAAATAACACCATTAGTGGCCTAATTACCCTCCTCATCTGAAAATTAATCACATCCCCAAAAAAGGAAGCCATATCCATAGAGTAAGCTTAAATAAATCACATCACAAGCCACACAGAAAGAAGTCGAGACTTTCCATATGTGAGGGTCGTCACAGGTAGATTAAGAGGCTTTTCAGGTATGCCAACCAAAATCAATTTCCCAACCACCTTCAATAAACTGAGAAGTAGCGACAAGGGATGGTCAGCAAAGACTGTGTCAATTATGTAATCCGAGAGGCTTCTACACGATTCAAATGCAGGCCGATGAGACCATGGATTCTCTTGGAAGTTGACTTTCTCTTGGAAATTGAATTGATTTTAATTGACAAATTTAATTGGTTGGATTTGATTCAATTGCATCCCATCAAACTCAATCTCTGAATCCATTGCATCTAAAAAATGCACCATTATTTCCCATTATATTACATACCAAACATTTATCTTTCATCTATATGAAAACATGGCTCTAGATTGCAAGGCGAATAGGCAGGCAGTGAAGTGGAAACTTCGAGGCAAGATGAACTACAAATACAAATATATCTTCACGAATCCACGCCACCCTATTGAAGCAAAGAAAGAAGTACCTAATAAAATCCGCCATGGAAACTTAACTCAAACACGCATAATACCTACATGCATAATACCTATAGAAATGGTCACATAGAATCATCAATTAAAAACTCATTAGAATTACATTTTTTATTGTCACTAAAAGTCACCAAAAAATGTATTAGTGGGGGGCATTAAAGGATCGTCACTAGAAGTGTCACCAAAGAGAGAATTTGTAACGTGCCCTTAACAACCCTCACCAAAAGTGTCATTGAAAAGGGATGTAGTGACAAACCTTAAAGGAATGTCTCCAAAGACAATTATAATGATGGTTCTTTAAGATCCGTCATCATATGTGAAATTGGTGATGGCCCTTTAAGGTCCCTCACAACCATGACCCTCAATGATGGATATTAATGAGGTCCATTAAAGGATCGTCACTAGAAGTGTCACTAAAGAGAGAATTGGCAATGAGCCTTTAATAACCCTCACAAAAAGTGTCACTGAAAAGAGTTTTGGAGACAAACCTTAAATGAATGTCTCCAAATACAATAACAATGACATTTTTTTAAGGTTTGTCATCATTTGTGACATTGGTGACGACCCATTAAGACCCATCACAAGCATGCCCCTCACCAATGTCTTGTTTTGTAGTAGTGAATACAAGCATCATGGGCCTCATGGAACACTGACCCTCTTAAATTTGGCACATCCATTTGATTTCTTCACAGTAGTACTTCACTTCAACTAAATGTTAATCTTCATATTTTTTACTTCCTTCTCCATCCAACTCTCATTTCTTAATAGAGCTTCACACAGCTCTTGGTAACATTTGTCATCATTGGATCACCTCCTATCATTGTACTTAAATTTTATTAAGCTTGGGAGATTGCATATATATGGCTTCTAATCTAGATCTTAAAGTTGATTGGCTTATGGTAGTTTATGGGTTACTATTCTTAACTACATATCCATGTCATTACTAGTGGCATATGCTATATCCTTTGTGGAAGAAGCAACCATGTTCCCTTAAGCATACAGGATTGATAGAACCCCATTTTAATCAGAAATTGCATCACAACATTGGCTTGATTTTTAAGATACTTTGTTGGTTTTTTCCTAAAACATATTGGAGGAGATTGCACACAAGGACAACAGCTAAACATTCAGGTATCATCTTCAGCAAGAGGGTTCCTTTTCTACTTGGAGAGTGGGCATCTTATCAAGTCATTAACAAGGCATTTCCAGGCATGTAGTTTGTTCATTGTAATAAAATACATCAATCTTTGTTTGTTGGTTGTCTATCTATTATAGTCTATTTAATTTTCTTTCACTCTACCTTACAGCACCAAAGGAAAATATCAACAAGGCATTTATCATTGAAACTGGATTAGAATAAACAAGACTGCATGAAAATATGAGGGCGTACCTTGCCCTTTCAAGGTTCTTCAATTATACCATGCGAATTTAATGGATCCCATGGTTTGAGAGCCGACCCCAATGCTAGCTTCTATGGCAATGCCAATCCTAGATCTGAATGTACGTAGTTCAAGCACTTGGTATGAAGGATCCCCTGGTTTGAGAGTCGGCCCCAGAGTGCGATCGATGAAGAATACCAAGTTGTCATAGAACCATTCTATCCAAATCGTGCGGGATTGAACCAATTTCTTAAAAAAAATCAGAAAAGGGAGTGGCAGGAACCAATATTCCAAAAGGCGCGGGATTCCTAAACATGATTTTGATTTTGATTTCATTCCCATGATGAAAAAGTTCATTATACATTTAGTACAAGTAGTGATCAAATTTGAAGGGTGGGTCTTAATTTTGATTGGAAGGGAATTTGTTCATGGAACCCTTCAAAGATGAAGGGTAATTTAAATAATTGTACTTCAAATGATAAGTATAAGTTAACTAAACCCTTCCCCCCCAAAAATGCAAAAAAAAAATGTTTCCCATCCAAATTTTTACAATCTTAAACAATTGAGCACTCCTTAATATCTTCATGATAAAATGGTATCTTTTCAATAAAATTGAATTTGAACACATTAATTTGACATATATGTAACATTAATTTTACAGTTCATTAAAATAACAACTATTTTGTTGTATTTTTATGGGTTAGACCACACTTCATTATACAAAAAAACTATTTAGACTATGCAATAACCATATTGGGGCATCTGCATGATCTTATGCATAGTGCAAGACATTGTAACTAGGTATAGTCTTAAAATAAAACTAGAACTATGAGAAAATTACTTACTGTTAACTATGTACAAAAAGAAGCCACTAAGCAAAATGAGGCTATAATAAACCTACAACCAAAATATACATATACAACCAACCAAAACCTTAATTCAAACCGGAGAGAGGGAAACCATCCAAGCTTGAGAGATGTAAGAATGATGGACATTAGGCACCTAAGAAAAAATAATACATAGATAAAAAAAACATTTAAAAAAATCATCCATACCAAGCAAGTTAGCAACGCTAGCATCACAGGGGCCTGGGCATCAAATTTTGTTGTTCAACACTTGTTGCGACAACATACAGGTATGGGATGGAGGGGAAATGGAATCAAGCCTATGTCAACTAGGGCTCACTACATGTTTGAGTCTCGATAATATACCTTTTAAATTGAACCAGAACAACAAAATAAGTTTGTTAATGGCTCGATTTGCGAAAAATCTAGATACATGAGTAATTAAGAGCTCGAGGCTCTAAAATTTGATGTGTTTTTTTAGCAATCCATGATTCAGTGAATTCATAACCACTGGCATGAAATTTGAGTTATTTAATGAAAGAATTAAAGTATCTACCTCTATGTCGAAACCGTTTTCCATGATAATGCAGGCCACTGCCCTCCTTATTGTTTTACCAAAAGGCATGAGAATGAGGAAGAAGACTTAAACATATGGACTTCACTATCAAAGAAGCCTTACAATCACATTGGTAAGGAGTGATAAGAAGATCACAACAATCCAATGTGTCAAATCTCAGATGACAATGCCAATTAAATACTTATATGGTAAACTTAATATAAGACTTACTTATAGTTGTCTCTTAATCTTTGTGTCTTGACACATTTGATAATTTATGGCTGTCTCTGTGCCTTGACTCAATTGATATTATAAGGTGAGGATGTGCATGCATAATAATCCTTAGTTATGACTATGCAATGAGGATTTAAATGGAAGAGGATGTAAAGACATGTAATTTTTATACGTATTTTGGTGGCGACTGTCGAAGACAAACGTGGTGAGAATCCACATATGTTTGGAAGGATGGAGGGAGATTACATGATCATGATCATGCCACCCATCAAATTGAAGACAATTCAAGAGCCAATTTTTTTTTTTTTTTTTAATTTTATTAATAACCATTGTGGTACTTTGGTCCAAATGTTTCTTCAACTCATTCTTTCTCCATATTGTGTGCCTACTGGCACCTCTCTATATCAATGCATAAATCAACCTCTTCTTGGTTTGTGGTTCTAGCTGCATGCCATTATTTGTATTTGCATGCCATTGAGTGTTGTTTAGAGTTGTCATGAGTCTGTGACATTCATGCAAGAAATGAAGTCTTGTAGAGGTGGACTCATGAAAGCGGCAATTTGAATTTCATTTTGACGAAAAACGAGTGGACATTGGTAGCCAGGTTCACATAGGTAGTAGGCACAATGTTTCAGCCTTGTTTTGGGCCTAGTAGTGGTTCTCTATTGTTACAGCCATAGTCATTGACACATTGTCACACCTTAGATCTCATCCTGAAGTGACTCGAGATTCAGAGTCAAATACCAGTGGCTAGTACCTCATAGTCGTCAGTCATCACTCATCACCTTGCAAAGCTAAGCAGTGAGTGCATGACATGAGTGAGTGAATGATTATAATTTATGATATTTCCAATATTTTGAATGACAAGTCGAATTTTATAGCATAGGAATTTCAACATAGAAATTGAAATTTATATGGATGGGTAATTTCAAATGTTGCCCTTCTTTTGAAATGTTGATATAAGTTATGTCCTTCCTATTGGAAGGGTAAAATTCAGATTTTAAATTTTTTTTGAAGGGCAATTTTAACTTTACACTTCTAGGAAGGGCTAGAACCCTTTGGAATGGCCAGGAAGGGTTCAAATTTGAACGCTATTACAAGGCTAGGCACATCACATATTAAAATACATTTAATATATGGATTCACAAGAAAGCCACTAAATTCAATCAATTATTAAATACATTGTTCAAGTAAATAATTATGATTCCACTTTAGAACTGAGCGGAGCGATGGAGGATGCATCCAGCACAGAAGCTTTTCGGGTCTCTTCAAGGTTTTTCTAGTGTTTTTTGGTGTTTTAGAAGTGCATGAAGACTTTCTCCATTTTGCTGTGTATATGTGTAAGAATGGAGTATTTGTTAGATGTGGAATGTGAGGCGGAGACTTGAGTCACCCTTCACAAAAAGGGGAAAACAATGAGAAGAAAGGGTGATGGAATGAAAATTACTAGCATGTTGAAATTGGAGGGAAAATTTTTATTTTTGGTGTTACAAATCTAAAAATTACCAACATATCCCACTTGTAGTTGAAATTAGATTCACTCTTTAGAGATTATGTGATGTCGCAAGGCCTTAATCATCACTCAAGAGCAACAGAGGGAATTGTTACATATAGGCTAGATATTCTATATGTAGTAGTCTAGCTTAACATGCATGGACCATCAACCCCATAGCAAATTAATATGGTATTAGGCCCTAAAATTAGTGTATAGGCCACGAGAACCATCGTCAATGTTACAAATATTGAAATGGCCACAATATCTCGCTTGTAAGGTAAAGTAATTATGTGTAAGGCCCTACAAATGGACCATGAATCATATAGTAAATTTATGAACCATGGACCATTATTTAGGTTATGAGAACCACTATTGGTTTACATAACCTATAAATATTAAACCATGGTTGGTTTATTGGTTTACATAACCATGGACAAACCAACAAAAACAATGACATCGACGATGGTGACAATGATGATCATGACAATCTCACATGTAGGCTAGAGATTCTTATGTGGTAATCTAAGTTAACATGCATGGAATATCAACCCCATGGAAAATTAATATGGCATTAGACCCTAAATTTAGTTCACATGCCATAGTCCAGGCCACGAGAACCATCCTTTGTGTTACAAATATTGAAATGGCCACCATAAATAATGCCACTAATTAGACATTGACCTAACAAAACCAACCCATGTAAATGACTCATGCGCTTGCACACTTGATCCATGCAATGAATTCATGCACCTAGGAAGCTTCAACCTCTAACCCCCTCACCTCATACCTAACCTTAACATCTAGCCCCAAACCAAATAACATGATAACTTATAACCCACTTAACCACTAGTACCAACAAAACCATAACCCCTTGCCCACTAACTCACTGATCCCTTAGGTGCCTCGCTTCTAAACCAAAAACTCCCCAAATCCTACCACATTATGAAATTGTAGAAAATATCCCCTTAAGCCAGTGTCCCTCTAACCCTAACCCACTACCCCTTAACCCAATTACTAGCATGCCTACTGCACCAAATCAACACACTAACACAATAAACTTTGACCTTGGGTTATTTATAACCAAGGTTTTAGATCAAAGACTTTGACATCAAGGTTTGAATCATGATGACTATATGGGATTTTATCAAACCAAAATTAGTGCAAAAATGAACACAAGAACTTAGACTATAAACAAAATATTCCCTATCTAGGGTATGTATGATGACTCAAGTCCCTATGCATGGCCCATGAGTCTCAAAATAAAGTTTTATTGCCCAAGAACCTACATTTTGGCCCTAGACCATAACATAGGCTCCTAGAACCATCCATGACATGAAAATACTAAAACAATGACAATGTGTTACTCAAAAGATAAATATTCCTTGCATATGTCCTATGTGGTGGTACAAAGAAACGCCCATAGGTCACAAGACCTTGAGGTAACTACCAGTCATTATAAACAAGATTTTGATCTAACACCATGGACACCATGGATTAGGCTTCAAGAACCATCCATGATGTTGTAAATATTGAAATGGCCACCATACCCACTTGCAAGCTAAATATTCCTTATGTAGGGATCATGTGGTGATTAGGGCCTTACACATGGCCCATTAGCCATAAATGATAATTTTATGGCACACGAGTTTTTATTTTGACCATGGATCATGGAAAGTTGGAGTGTGAGAACCATCTTTGATGTGAAAAAACTATCATGATTGCCTCAATTATAGAGCTCTAATGGGATATGGTGTTGAATGATGATACATACACTTCCTAACACTACATAAGCTTGTGTGCGTTTAGATCCAATTTTTTGATGAGATGCATTATTGAACCCATGTGACACACCTAACCCACGTACATAAATGACTTCTAGGGGGTTTTCAAAAAAATTCCTCAAAAAGTTCAATCCGCATGACTTTAAGGGGGGGAGTTCAACAAACTACCTCCAAAAGTTCAATTCTCATGACTTTTAAGGGGGGTTTCAACAACCTGCCGCCAAAAGTTCAATTCTCATGACTGTCAAGCACTCTAATTGCAGATAATTAAATATCAAACATACAGAGCGTATGAAATTTATTGTCAACCCGAGGAAGTCTTGTTATTTCAAAGGACAAGTGCACAATATATGCTTAAACACAAAACCATTAGAAGTAACACTTTTATCTTCTATCATCCATGTTCATCCCAAGAATCTATGCAATCCCAATTGCCTTCTAACTGCTATACTACAACTCTTTTCTATTATGCATCAAGCAGAATTAATATCAGATCTAATCAACGATTGCAGGAAGGAAATCTCAATTACATTCTAAAATAATCAACTGTCTAATTTAATCAAGCTGGGAATCATAAAGCATGACCTGAACATTACTCTAGAATTTGATAAAAGAGATTAAAGCAACTGTTCTAAGAAACTGGATTGCAAAATGTAAATCAATCAACACATAACAGGAAAGCCAATTTGTAAGAGCTCCTGGGATTACGTTTCAGCTGTAGGATGAACACGGCAGTGTGAACAGAAATTGAAATATATAAAACGAACCTAACGCAGTCGACTGTTATTCGATACCATTCACCAATCTCACGAATAAATCATTTACTGAGAAATCCACACAAGGAATGTTGCTGCTGCGTACAAAAGAAAGATCAAGCATCACACAACAAGAAAAATGAAATCCTAAATTAACACAGCAATCTCTGTGGAAGACGGGCCCAGTCTTCACACAGAGACGCTGGTTGAACAACACTCTTTTTAACTCAGAAGCAACTCAGTATATTAACAGAAGGATGAGTACACAGTTTTGGCTCGACTGCTAATACAAGATAAATTAATTAATTGCTGTCCAACCCCTTAGTCGAGGCAATTCCCCATACTTATACATACAATTGCAACATCTAAAACCTATAATTGGGCAGCCATGAAGATCTCTGATCTTCAGGCGCCCTAAATAATCTAGCTGTTACAATGCGTGGCAGAACTGAAATATGAGAGAAGTATAAATTATCCCCAGAGCGACGGTCATTCCAGCTCACAGCGGGATTTGAGCAGCGACATACTTGATATAGTTCTTCTGTTACAGCTGCCCTGCCACGACTGTGCCTTGATTGACGAATTGAGCCCCAAGGAACCTTCCACAAGCGATGAATCGTTCCTTCATGACTTGTTCAGCTCCGATCTTCCTGCAGTCTATTGTCTTACTACCTTCATAAATCGCACCATGTTAGCACAGATTAAGAGATGCACAGCTTTAATCATCACAATCATAAGTATTAACACAATAAAACAATAATCGGCCATACCTTGGTAATTTGGGGAATAGATAAGGACAATAAGTTGAATTGCCAAGGTAATTGGTGTAAGACAAGGGAAGGGAAGATGATAAATGATGGTCAAAAAGGGCCAATTCTGGGCTCAACATCTCCCCCCAACTATCCTGTTGCATGTCCTCATGCAACAACCTGCATCTGAATATTGCACTGAACTTTGCCCAGGTAAGAGGAAAGAATGTAGATAAATCAGGCATCCCTTCTATCTTTTTGGAAAGCTTCTGTGAGCAGCCCGGCATCTTCCAACTTCACTGTTCCCCTTCCACTGCTACTTACTAATATCTGAGAATGCACTTGATGTGGTGGGGACCTTTCTGCAGTTTTCTTATGCTATGCCTGGGGAAGTTGAAAAGACACACTCAATCTGAATCCAACTCAATGACACCTGTAGGAGGTGGAAGCACTGGTTCTTGTGGGACAGTGTCTTCCAGTGCATCTGATCTTAACAAGGGAGTTGTTGGTTCTTGTGTAATAGCAACATCCCTTAAACCTTCTTCAGCAGCTGCCTTTATTGCTTTTGGAGACACTGGTTCTTGTGTAACAGTGTCTTCTTTGTCATTTGGCTGCTGAGATTGGATATCCTTTTCAATTTGCAGCTCTTCCTCCAAAATTTCAGTGTCACCTGAGCAGGGTGTCTGTACCTGTTCATCATCACTCCATTGTGTATCAGGAATGATATCTACTCCCGGGTTATCTCCCAACTGCAATTCAGGGGTTCTTGCTGCAGTATCCAAGGATGTTGGTTCTTGTGTGACAACATCCTGGCTTACCTCTTCTTCCTTCTTTTGCTGCAGCTCCTCTTCTATGAGTTCTGTATCATGAGAGCTTTCTGGGGTCACTACCCAGAGTTCATCGTTGAATGCCAGAATATTCTCTGTCCCAGCTTCTTCTCCTGTCTGCTCAGTCGGTTGGGCGGTCAAATTCAGGATTGCTGGTTCTTGTGTTGCAGCATCCTGTTCCAACTTATCACTGTCCTGCCTTTCCGTTTCTTCTTCTAAAATTATTGTGTCCTGGGAACGTTCTGGGGTTACAGCACAAAATTCTTCACTATCCTCCAGGGTATCCTTTGGCTCCATGATCTCTGTATCAAGGGAACATTCTGGAGTCTCACCATATTCTTTTATAAGCTCCAGAGCATCCTTCATTTCCTGTTCTTCTCCCATCTGTTCTATGATTTCTGTGTTGTGGGAGCAATTTGGGATTGCCATACATTCCTCATAAATTTCCAGGGCATCCTCCACTCCCTGTTCTTCTCCCATCTGTTCTATGACTTCTGCATCATGGGAAGTAGCAGCTGCAGCAAGGATGTTTAAAGGTGCTGGTTCTTGTGTTGCAGCATCCTTTTTCTCCACTGCTTTCCCTTCTGTGGCTACAGGCTGTTGTGCTGAATAAGTGCTAAGTAAAATTTTATGGCCTGCTTCCTCAAAGATCTCCCCACAGGTGGGGCAGAGTATTCGCTCATCCTTTTCTCCAGCTCCAGCAGAAGCTGATTCCTCCACCTGGTCTGCAGCCTCTATTAATGTATACATCTTCCTTCCACCCTGCTTTCTGCAGACTTCCTTCCATGTTTCCAGCTCCCTTCTAAGTGCTTGGAGGTCCTCTTTCAGCATTGCATTTTCATACAAGAGTCCCTCAACTCCAGGTTCTTCCTCTGCTGGTCTTTGTGAGGTATCCCTCGGTTTTGGTGTAAGGACTGGGGGTTCAACCTGTGTCTCTAAGGTTGCCCATTTTGTTCTAGTTGCCTCTGCTGCTGTAATTGACCGAGTTCGCTTCCTTCTAATTGGTGCCACTAAATCAAACTCATTGGTGGCCCTCTTCCTTTTCTGTGGCGTTTTCTTTTGTGACTTCCCTTTCTGTAATGTTTCTTCTCGTGGAGCTGGAATATAGGGAGGTAAAACTGAAGTTAAAGGAACATTTCCCTGCCCCCCATGCTGTTCTTCTTCAATCACAGCTCCTCCTCCTACCCACTCCGGTGAAGACTCGATTGTGACCAGCTCAATATCGTCTTCCATTGCTCTGGCTCCGTCATCTTCAGGTTCCATTGTCGCAGCATTTGATGCTGCTCCAATTTCACCTTCTGCTGTCAGAGCTGCCCTGTTATCTAGGTTTTCCGCGAGGGTTTCATCTACATTGTCACCTGACAGCTCTGTTTGAGCTTCTCCTCGCTCTCCTTCAAATGCAGTGTCATCCCCCACTGGTTCTGCTTGTGCTGGGGATTCATATACTTCAAATGGCTCTGCCTGTGCCTCGGGTTGTTCTTCCTCTGTGGTTTTGTCAACCCCTGATGTTCCTTCCTGTGCCCCCTGTTGCTCTTCTTCCGTTTCATTCCTTCCGGATGGTCCTGCCTGTGCCCTCTGTTGCTCTTATTCCATTTCATCCCTCCCCCCAACTTCACTGGAGGAACTCCGGTCCTCCTGTTGTGGCGGAACCGGTAATTGCTGTAATGGGATGACCCTCAAGGGAACAGGTTGCTGTGGTCGGGTAATGAATTGCTCCCATGTTATATTATGTTGGGACAGGGTTCTTATAATAATTAACTTAATGAGGCCATGGTGGGTGAGGGAGGATAATGGGTGCTTTGCAGATTGAACGAATGTTGCCATATGGCGCAAATCATGCAATAGATAAAATGGAATATTTAACAAAATGCCATGACGGAGATGAGAAAGCAAAGGAAGTTCAGAGTTGTACACAGTTTGGTATCTACCTTCGCAAGTTATGTATTTCTTGAGGAAGATAGCAACCTGGTCCCATGGCTGCGGAAGTGACTTCAATGCAATCCCTCGCCTGGATGCTTCAACTTGCTCCCCTGGAAGTAAAAATTCTTCCCGTGCAACCGTTGCAGGGACTCGACGGTTAAACCAAGGTTTTCCCACCAACGGGATAGCTGTAACCTCGGATATAATGACCTCCGAAACATCTATACACAGCCCCCACACCGTGGAGTGTGTTTTAGTAAGATTCAATGCGAATTGCAGGGCTGCGTCCCGATCGAATCCGTCCAATCGTTCAAAGAACTCGACCCAGCCAGCAGCTTGAAAAATGGCCAGAACCTGCGGATTCCGTCTAAGTTCCCGGGTATTGAAAGGTTCATGGCGAACTGGAATGCCCATGGTCCTGGCTGCAAGATAGAACTGCTGTTCGACAGAGTACAGGATCCAGAATGGAAGTTGCAGCGCGGAGAATGCACGAATCGTTGAGCGGAGACGTTGAGCGAATGAGCTAATTCGGAAAGTTAAGCGCAGAGAGGAGTTTAAAATTTTCATGCCGAATTGGGGAAGGTGGCAGTTATTAAAATTACGTCGTACGAGGGAAAGGTTTAATCAGATATAAATGTGGTACGAGCGAAGGTACGACCAATCTCGTTTACATGATATCAATACTTAATCACGTGATAAATGAAAGCCATACCTCATAAAACTGTGCATCGGAAGGCTGCGGAAACTGGTGGAGCATGGAGTTGGTGACGTCACAGAGCTGAACGCGTGCACAGTCAGACGTGGAATCATGATGACTCGGATAAGGCACTGATTTCCTTCGCTGGTAAAACACAAGGTGTCGCATCCTTCGGGTTAAAATGATGACTTCGCCGGCAGGACTGGGATGAATCAGCATCATAATTAGCAGGTTGAACAATCCTTCTGTTAACACGGGAGTTACCACTGCAAGTTGCCAAAGGAATGATCACACGGCCGATGAAAAAGATTGTTGCAGCTGGCAGGAAAGAAGTTACAGCCACCGGAAAAGAATTGGCGGCAACCGGAAAAAGATTTACGATATCAGGGAAAATTACGGCTGTCACGGGAAAATTTTACGGCGGCGGGAAAAAAAAATTTACGACTATGGGAAATATGTCGCAGCCGCTAAAAAGAAATGGCAGCTATGTGGAAATGATGTGGAGGTGACTTGGTCAATGAGGTGGCAGCCTTCGAGAAATAAGGTAGAAGCCGGGAAACGATGTGGCAGCTGCGAGAAAAAGATGTTGCAGCCGCCGAAGTTACAGCCGCCGATGTTGCAGCCGCGAATGTTGCAGCCGCGAATGTTGCAGCTGCCGGGATTGCAGCTGCCGGGATTGCAGCTGCCGGAAATGATTTGATGGCGGACGGAAAAAAAAACATTACGGCTACCGGGAAGTGAAATGGTCGTGGCTGGTAAGTGGAGGGGCAGCTGCGGAAAATGAGATGGCAGTCGTGGGAGATGAGGTGGCCATAGCTGGTGAATGAGGTGGCAATCGTGGGAGATGAGGTGGCCATAGCTGGTGAATGAGGTGGCAACCATGGGGACAATGAAGTGGCAGCCGCGGAAACTGGAGTTGCAGCCGCGAATGTTGCAGCCACCGATGTTGCAGCCGCCGATGTTGCAGCCGCTGATGTTGCAGCCGCCGATGTTGCAGCCGCCGATGTTGCAGCCGCAAAAGATTGATGGCTGACGGAAAGGGCATTATGGCTACCAGGAAATGGAGAATATGGTTGCCGGAAAAAGGATATACGGCTGCCGGAAAATATGTTGCAGCTACCGGAAAATATGTTGCAGCTGCCGAATTTTTTTTTTTTTTTTTTTTTTTTTTTTTTTTTTTAGCACAAGGACAGCATAGAGAGATTTTCATTATGGGCCCCAAACTGATCGTTCTCCTGGCGCTTCCCTGAAAATTTTTTCTTAAAAGACAACAGCAAGCAAAGAGATCAAATGCAAAGAGAAAGAAAACGACAACTATACGCTACAGCAAGAAATTATTTATGTACAGCAAATATGATTTTCATTTTAAGATTTGGCAAAGGTAGAAAAATGTTCCTGCTCTGGTGCCAATTGGTAGTTGGGATCAGCAGCAATCTGTGAAATGAATGCATCTTTCGAAATGGGCTTCCGATACAGTCGCAGTCTGTGGCCATTAGCAAGTAATGGTATACGGTTTTCATCAATGGTGACCAGGCGAACAGTGCCGTTGTCAAATACCCTGTCAACCAAATATGGACCCAGCCATCTTGTGCGTAATTTCCCCTTGAAATCCTTCTTGAATCTGGAGTCATATAGTAGTGCCCAGTCTCCTTCACGGAAGATTTTCTTTTTGATGAATCGGTCATGCCAATTAGATCTCTGTTGCTGAAGCAGCAGAGTCTGATCTACCGCAGCTAACCGTTTCTCATCTAATTCATTTAATTGACTCAATCTTCTTTTCTGGGCTTCTATTACATCCAGGTTCATTTCAATGGCTGTTTTCAGGGTCTTGATCTCAAATTCAATTGGAAAGATGGCACTCTTACCATACACCAGATCATAGGGAGAAAAGCCCGTGGTGTTGCACCAAGTCGTGCGATATGCCCACAGTGCTTCTGGAAGTCTGTCAGCCCAATCCCTTCGATGACTTTTAACTGTTTTAGTAAGGATTGCTTCGATGACTTTATTAGTGCTTTCCACCTGGCCATTGGCCTGGGGATGATAAGGTGAAGCTATCTTGTGCTGCACATGATACTTCCGGAGCAAGGATTCAAATTGGTGTGAAATAAATTGTGGTCCCCCATCGGTGACTACTTCCTTTGGTACTCCAAAACGGGTAAAAACTTCACTGTACAGGAAATCAATCACCGCCTGGTCATTTGCTTTAGCCAAAGCTACAGCTTCTACCCACTTAGTCATGTAGTCTGTACACACCAAGATGTAAACCTTCTGTTTGGAAGGAGGGTTGATAGGACCAACAAAGTCCAATGCCCATCTATCAAACGGTTCCAGTACCACTTGGGGCTGTAAAGGCATCTGATCTGTCTTATTAGGTTGGCCCATCCTTTGGCAGCTGTCACAGGACTGAACATATTTTTTAGCATCTCTGAACAGTGTCGGCCAATAATAGCCCATCCGCAACGCCTTATGTCCTGTTCTTTTATCTGCAAAGTGTCCTCCGCAAGGTTCATCGTGACAGGCCTTCAGTATATGAAAGATCTCATCTTCCCTTACACATCTTCTAATTTCAAGATCAGGTCCTGTGTAAAAGAGATGGCCTTTGAGCCAACAATACCTGGCACTTTGCTGAATAATTTTTCTTTTCTCTCGTTTAGACATATGTGGCGGAAGCTTCCCTGCAGCCAAATAATTAGCAACGTCTGCATACCAGGGTGAATGAGCTGAGAGTGCGAATAAATGTTCATCCGGGAAAGCATCCTCAACAGGTGAACTGTCATCACTGTTAGTAAATCGTGATAAAAAATCAGCAACAACATTTTCTTTTCCAGGTTTATCTATAATAGTAATATCAAATTCCTGTAATAATAAAAGCCACCTGGTTACTCTGGCATTAGTGACAGGTTTATTCATTAAATACTTAATGGCAGAGTGATCAGTATGCACAAATGTAGGATACCCAGTAATGTAATGCCGAAACTTATTAATAGAATAAACAATAGCAAGGAATTCTTTTTCAGTAACAGTATAATTTAGTTCAGTAGGGGCTAAGTTTTTACTAACATAATAAATAGCATAAGGTACTTGACCATCCTGCTGTCCTAGCACTGCTCCAATGGCGATATCAGAAGCATCTGAAGAAATGTGGAAAGGTATGGTCCAATTAGGTCCCCTTAAAATAGGGGCTATGGACAGTTTCTGTTTAAGCTCATCAAATGCTGTCTGGCATGCTGTACTCCATACAAACTGTGCGTCCTTCATTAATAATGAAAACAAAGGGGAAGCAAGTTTGGAGAAATTTTCTATGAATCTCCTGTAATACCCAGCATGTCCCAGAAAACTTCGCACTTCTTTCTGAGTTGAAGGGGTTGGTATATTCTTTATCACCTTAATTTTTGAAGGATCCACTTGAATACCGTCAGTAGAGATGAAATGTCCTAATACCACCCCCTCACTCATCATCATGTGGCATTTTTCAGTGCTCAGTGAGAGGCGAGCCTGTTCACAGCGAATTAAAACTTTCTTCAAATTTTCCAGTGCTTCCTCAAAATCCCTGCCATAAGGAGTAAAATCATCCATAAAAATTTCCATGCTATCATTAACCAATTCAGAAAATATGCCAATCACAGCTCTTTGAAACGTTGCAGGTGCATTGCACAATCCAAAGGGAAGCACCCTGTAGGCGAATGTTCCCCAGGGGCAGGTGAAGGTGGTCTTATCTTGATCTTCTGGAGCAATCTGAATTTGATTGTACCCACTGAACCCATCCAGGAAGGAGAAGAACTTCTTCCCAGATAGGTTATCAAGTACCTGGTCAATAAAGGGCAGAGGAAAGTGATCCTTCTGTGTAGCTTTGTTCAGCTCCCTATAATCGACACAGACTCTCCATTTACCATTTTTCTTGGGTACAATTACAAGTGGGGAAACCCACTCACTGTCTGAGATATGATAAATGAATCCTGCTTCCAAGAGTTTCTGGATTTCTTCCTTCACTATATCCCTCAGATTGGGGTTCATGCGTCGTTGGGGTTGACATACAGGCCGGGAGTCGTTTTTAATATAAATATGATGAGTGCACAGACTAGAGGGAATACCCTTCATGTCTGTATACTCCCAGGCGAATGCCCCCTTACGTTCCTTCAAGAGATTGGTTAGGTGCTTTTGTTCTTCTGAGGAGAGACCAGGATTGATGTTCAAAGTTCTCCCAGGCTCTACCTCAATAGGAATGCTTTTCGAGTTTTTCAATACTGGAATTATGTTTGTGTCATTTGCTAGTGCTTCCTCCGTAAGCTGTTCTTGTTCTTCTTTACTGAGGGTACTGTTCAGGAGTTGATAAACTTCCTTGTTTACTGAAGCAGGTTCGCTAATGAAATTATTAATGGCATCGTCTTCTGTTTCGTTTTTGAAGGTTAGTGCCTTCCCTATTGTTAGTAATGGCTGAACATCTTCCTCTTCTTCCTGTTCTATCAAAGGGAGGTTTCAGTTTCTAGACTCGGCCGTGCTGGAGGGTACAGGGTGAGGGTTTTTGGTTTCCATGCCATCAGATATAGTCATAGATCCTGATCGGCAGCTGATACAAGCATCGGCTGTAGCCAACCAGGGCCTCCCCAAAATCAATGGATGTCCCCCCAGCTGTGATTTTGGTTGTAATACCAGAAAATCGGCAGGGTATTCCCATGAGTCTACTGAAATAACAAGGTCGTCCAAAATCCCTTCAGGTCTGATAGTAGATTTGTCTGCCAATTCTAAGATAGTAGGGGTCGGTCTAATATTGGTGAATCCGAGCTTCTTTACAGTCTCCATTGTTATAACATTGATCGCAGCTCCTAAATCTACTAGTACGTTGGGTATCTGTGTTTGTCCTATGTGTACAGTAACAGTAGGATTGCCGGGATCCTCATACTTGGTTATAGGGGTCTTTCCAGTCATTAAAGCGGATAAATTCCCTATAACATGAACAGTAGGAGGATCCCTGGGTTTCCTTCCCGGTCTT
Organism: Larix kaempferi; assembly: GCA_027924585.1. NCBI lineage: Eukaryota > Viridiplantae > Streptophyta > Pinopsida > Pinales > Pinaceae > Larix > Larix kaempferi. Next base: position 11,048,151 of record BSBM01000428.1, read on the forward strand.
TTAATGCACAGGCCCCGAACAGTTCTAGCGTAGATAGGTACATCTTGAAGAGCTTGTAAAAGGGGAATCTTAACATAAAGGTTCTTCAATTCTCCTAAGAGATTGAATTGAGGTTGCCCCCCTCTTTGTGGCAGCATCAATCTCTCAGGGTAAGGTGGTTGCCTTACCAACTGGGTAGGCTGCATGTTATCCACTTCATCGTTTAATGTTTCAGCCCTCCCATCTGAGGGATGCTCAGCATCTTCAATGATAGGAACCGGATCAAAAGGATGCTGGGAACTCTCTCCTTTGTCATACACAGTTGGTGGAATATTTTCTGCAGTTCCACGTTCTACTATCTTTCCAGACCGTAAGTGAATATCATTACAAGGTACAGGGGAGAGAGAGTAGGCTGGCATATTGAGAGCTTCCAATTGCTGGACTGTTTTATTGTTTGGGTTAGGGTTAGGTTGGGCAGGCAGCTGAGGCCGTATTGGTATGTTAGGCACAGGATTATTTTGCAGCTGCAGCTGCGACTGCTGAGGTGGGTATTGAGGATATTGATGAAATTGAGGATATGGAGGATACAGTAACTGTTGAGGTGGAGGTGGTTGAGGAAACTGGTTCCCAGGATGGAAGTTCCTCCATCCAGGAGACCATGAAGTAGGTTGGTGTGGAGGCTGTGTCCAAGGACTCCATGAATTATATCCTTGCATCGCAGGTTGAGGGGAATTCCACTGAGCATAATTTGAAGGGAATTGTGTATTCACATTTTGCATATTAGTATTCCAATTATTCAAATTATTCAAAAATGGAAATGAATCGGGAGACATACCTTGATTCCGGGGTTGCCAGGGTTTCTTCTGTGCAATGAAGTAGGCTGAATCCGCCTCTGGAGTTGATGCCTGCAGAACAGCCTTCACTTGGGGCAACGTGGGGCATTCTTTCATATCATGATTCAGCTCGCACAGCTGACACACTTGTACTTTGTCAAGAGGGCATTCCTTCAGTGGATGAGTCTTTCTACATCGGGGACAAAACACCCCTAGTGTGAGGTCCTCCACTGCCTGTCTTTGCTTGGCCTTCAAGACGTCAATCTCTGAAGAGATAGAGCTCATCATTTCTATTTTAAAGTTTTCAAGAAGATTGCCTATCTCTGCACGTGTAGCTCCCCCCATTGGATGACTTCTGAGTTCTGTCGAAGACATCACGTTCCAGGTTATTTCGTTTATGCTGCTTATTATGCCTAGAAGATCCCCTGGAATATCTCTTACATAATTCCACAATTGTCTCAAAAGATTCTTTAGAGATATCCCCCTTTCCTAATAAATTTAGCATGTCTAAAAAATCGTCCCTGATTCCTCGAAGCAAGATTATCTTAAGCACATCTAGTCCCATATTCGTCTGTCCAGCTCTCTGTACATTGTACAGCAACCTCTCCACAAAGTCCTCCAAACTTTCATCCTCCTTCTGTACCATCTTGAATAACTCCTCCCTTTTGTCCCTGGTGTTACAATATTCTTGATATTTTTCCAGGAATACTTGCTTCATCTTATTCCAATTAGCAACAGTTCCTCCCCCAAGGCTCATGAACCATCGTAATGCATTGTCCTTCAGGGGTGGCAGGAAAAAGTTTCAACTTTTGAGCATCTGTAACATAATCATAGCTGCGACAGAGGATATCGAATTCAAACAGGAATTCGTCTGGATCCTCTGCCGCCCTGCCATGGAAGCGGGGGGTAACACCGACGGTGAAATGTTTTTCATAGGAGCTGTCCCCTCTAGCTGCTGTATTGGGAATTGCAATGTAGCCATAGTTTCTGGCGGGGAATTGTCTTCATGATGGTATTGTACCACTGCTTCTTCCTCTTCGTTCTCATGTCTATTATTCATCTTTTCTTCTGTATCTTCTCCTTCGATTGTTCCTTCGTCCCTTACCTCAATTGTAACAGCTGCGTATTCTTCGGTTGTAACAGCTACGTATTCTTCAGTTGTAACAGCTGCGTATTCTTCAGTTATAACAGCTGCGTATTCTTCAGTTGTAACAGCTGCGTATTCTTCAGTTGTAACAGCTGGATCAGTTGTTCCTTCTTTAGCAGGAGTATATGCAGGAATCACAGCTACTCCTGTATCTTCCACTGTAGATCCTGATGCTGGCGCTCCAGGATCAGCAGGGCCTCTTTGATAGGAGTCTCCCGTTGACGAGATCTGACAGCTGAATCCGTTTTGTCAACAAGGTCGTCGATGAATGTTCTTCTGCCCAGCGGTGGACCTCGACCACGACCCGAACCACCTGCACTGTTAGTAATTTGTGGAGTTTTGGGGGTTGGGAGGTGATCGCGTTTTACCCTCCTCGTATTCATGCGAAGCAGATCATTTCAAAAACAACCCAAAAGACTGGCCAAAAGCAAATATCAAATACGACTAATGACTAGTGTTTAATTTTTCATCCTTCCCCGGCAACGGCGCCAAAATGTCAAGCACTCTAATTGCAGATAATTAAATATCAAACATATAGAGCGTATGAAATTTATTGTCAACCCGAGGAAGTCTTGTTATTTCAAAGGACAAGTGCACAATATATGCTTAAACACAAAACCATTAGAAGTAACACTTTTATCTTCTATCATCCATGTTCATCCCAAGAATCTATGCAATCCCAATTGCCTTCTAACTGCTATACTACAACTCTTTTCTATTATGCATCAAGCAGAATTAATATCAGATCTAATCAACGATTGCAGGAAGGAAATCTCAATTACATTCTAAAATAATCAACTGTCTAATTTAATCAAGCTGGGAATCATAAAGCATGACCTGAACATTACTCTAGAATTTGATAAAAGAGATTAAAGCAACTGTTCTAAGAAACTGGATTGCAAAATGTAAATCAATCAACACATAACAGGAAAGCCAATTTGTAAGAGCTCCTGGGATTACGTTTTCAGCTGTAGGATGAACACGGCAGTGTGGAACAGAAATTGAAATATATAAAACGAACCTAACTCAGTCGACTGTTATTCGATACCATTCACCAATCTCACGAATAAATCATTTACTGAGAAATCCACACAAGGAATGTTGCTGCTGGCGTACAAAAGAAAGATCAAGCATCACACAACAAGAAAAATGAAATCCTAAATTAACACAGCAATCTCTGTGGAAGACGGGCCCAGTCTTCACACAGAGACGCTGGTTGAACAACACTCTTTTTAACTCAGAAGCAACTCAGTATATTAACAGAAGGATGAGTACACAGTTTTGGCTCGACTGCTAATACAAGATAAATTAATTAATTGCTGTCCAACCCCTTAGTCGAGGCAATTCCCCATACTTATACATACAATTGCAACATCTAAAACCTATAATTGGGCAGCCATGAAGATCTCTGATCTTCAGGCGCCCTAAATAATCTAGCTGCTACAATGCGTGGCAGAACTGAAATATGAGAGAAGTATAAATTATCCCCAGAGCGACGGTCATTCCAGCTCACAGCGGGATTTGAGCAGCGACATACTTGATATAGTTCTTCTGTTACAGCTGCCCTGCCACGACTGTGCCTTGATTGACGAATTGAGCCCCAAGGAACCTTCCACAAGCGATGAATCGTTCCTTCATGACTTGTTCAGCTCCGATCTTCCTGCAGTCTATTGTCTTACTACCTTCATAAATCGCACCATGTTAGCACAGATTAAGAGATGCATAGCTTTAATCATCACAATCATAAGTATTAACACAATAAAACAATAATCGGCCATACCTTGGTAATTTGGGGAATAGATAAGGACAATAAGTTGAATTGCCAAGGTAATTGGTGTAAGACAAGGGAAGGGAAGATGATAAATGATGGTCAAAAAGGGCCAATTTTGGGCTCAACAATGACTTTTAAGGGTGGGTTTCAAATAACCACCTCCAAAAGTTCAATTCTCATGACTTTTAAGGGGGGGTCCTCCAACAAACCGCCTCCACAAGCTCAATTCTCATGACTTTTAAGGGGAGTGCCGGAAAACCGCCTCCAAAAGTTCAATTCTCATGACTTTTAAGGGGGGTTCCAAACAAACCGCCTCCCAAAGTTCAATTCTCATGACTTTTAGGGGGGATTTTGACAAACCCCCCCAAAATTTATTAGAATTTGGCTTTTAGGGGGGGTTTTCCAACAATCGCCTCCAAAAGTTTAATTCTAATGACTTTTAAGGGGGGGTTCCAAAAAAGCCGCCTCCAAAAGTTCAATTCTCATGACTTTTGGGGGGGGTTTTGACAAACCGCCCCCAAAAGTTATGAGAATTTGGCTTTTAGGGGGGGGTTTCCAACAACCGCCTCCAACAGTTCAATTCTCATGACTTTTAAGGGGGGTTCCCAAAAAACCACCTCCAAAAGTTCAATTCTCATGACTTTTAAGGGGGGTTTTGACAAACCGCCCCCAAAAGTTATGAGAATTGGGCTTTTAGGAGGGTTTTTACAAAAACTGCCCCCAAAAGTCAAATTTCAGGACTTTTGAGGGCGGTTTTAAAAAAACTGCCCCCAAAAGTCCAATTTCCATGACCTTTAGGGGCGGTTTTAAAAGACCGCCTCTAAAGGTCTGAAAAAACTTTTAGGGGGAGTTTTACCAAGACCCTTGCAAGCCAAAAATGCCCCTAAAGGGCTATTTTATTGTAGTGATAGCATCCTCAATTGGAGCCAGTTGTTAGCACCAGTTTTGGTTTGAAGGGGTGGAAGGGCTTAGATCCCTGAAAATAATGAGTAAGACCTTGGAGTTTTAAGTCATGTGAGCTAGAGGCTACAAATGAGAGGTCAGAGTGTTTATTCCTATGTTCACAATGAAAATGATCAATAATCCTAAGTTTTAACTTTGCAATGAAAATGGACTGTGAAAACCCACTCAAAGTTATATGAGGGCATAAATGGATGGAGTATATCTACAAAGATGGAGATCGACGGCCACAATGTGAGGCACCTGCAACAATTAATTAATACGAATATGCGAAATAGCAAAAATGACAGAACTCAGAATCACTTTTATATTTATCACAGGCCACTTCGAGGGGGCAACCTCCTATGAGCAAGCTCAATACAAATAACTTCACGGTGCCTTCATAGGTCTCAACACACACTTATATACTAATTCTAGGTGCCAATACTATGGGTCAAAACCATGGGCCGTTACAAACTATGGATCAACAATACTACGGGCGACTTACAAAGCATATTCGCCAACAACAATAACACAAACTATTGATCAACAAATACTACGGGACGACTTACAAAGCATATGCGTCCAACAACAACATACTAACAAAGTAAAGACATGGGTTCCTAACATCCCATCCCCCTTAAAAAAAGCTTTGTCCTCAAAGCTTTAAATGTGGAAATTGTTGTTGAATCTGAAGGAGTGGTTCCCATGTAGCATCCTCTGGTTGCATGCCGTGCCACTGAATTAAGACCTCTGTGATAGAGTGAGAGTGAAGCTGACTCGTGCGCCGATTGAGGATGGCCTCTGGCTCCAAAAGGATGGATCCTTCATTATCCAATTCGGGTAAAATCGTTTGTCCACTGATGTTGGTGCCAAGAACTTTCTTCAAACAAGAGACATGAAAGACTGGATGAATGCGGGAAGGAGGAAGTTCCAATTTATAAGCAACGGACCCAATCTTTTGAAGAATCCGATATGGCCCATAGAACTTTGGAGCGAGCTTATGATGCCCTTTGATTTTCAAGGAGGATTGTTTGTACGGCTGGAGATGAAGAAAAACCATATCGCCGACTTGAAAAGTGCGCTCAGAACGGTGCTGATCAGCTTGTTGCTTCATGCGATTTCTTGCCATGTGAAGATTGTCCTGCAAAATGCGAAGAATCTGATCGTGGTTTCAAATGACCATGTCAACTTCCTGAACTGGTGAACTGGTGGGGGTGTATGGAAGAAGAGCTGGAGATGCCTGACCATAGACTGCTGCATATGGGGTCATTTTAGAGTCAGTGTGGTAAGAGGTATTGTACCACCATTCAGCGAGAGGGAGCCACTTTGCCCACTGATGTTGTTGTTCTGAGGTGAAGCAACGAAGATAAGTTTCCAAGCATTTATTGACAATTTCAGTCTGACCATCTGTTTGTGGGTGATACCCTGAACTCATCTTCAGTTTGGTGCCAGTGTGGCGGAATAGTTCTGTCCAAAAATGACTGGTGAAAGTCGCATCACAATCCGATACAATGGAAGAAGGGATGCCATGAAGACGAAAGATCTGGTCCAGAAAAATTTGAGCGACGGAGGAGGATGTATAGGGATGGCTGAGAGCACAAAAATGATTATATTTGGAGAGGTGATCAACCACAACGAGAATCACTGTCTTCCCTCCAGATTTAGGGAGCCCTTCAATGAAATCCATAGAAATATCTGTCCAAATCCGTGTAGGTATGGGCAAGGGTTCAAGCAATCTGGGAAGGAGTGTTGTTTCACCCTTATTGCACTGGCAGGTATCACATTCGGACACCATCTGTTGAATTGTCCTTTTCATGCCCTGCCAAAATAAGTTATGCCGTGCTCGTTCATACGTTTTGAGGAACCCAGAGTGCCCTACCAAAGGAGAAGCATGGAGTTCATAGAAAACATCCTGTTGAAGATCTGTGCTCTGGGGAAGCACCTGACGACCCTTGTATCGTAGAGAAGCACCATCCCAAGAGTAATGTGGTACAGCAGAAGGGTTGTTGGTCAAGCATTGGATGATTTGAGATAAGGAAGAGTCATTGACATAACCCTATTGAACAAATTGCAACCAATTTGGAACAGGCATAGAAATAGCTGAAAGAGAACCTTGGGCATCAAATGTGCGAGAAAGAGCATCTGCCACAATATTGTCTTTACCCTTCTTGTAAGTGATCTCATAGTCATAACCCATGAGTTTGCTAACCCATTTCTGTTGTGCCGAGGAGGAGACACGCTGGTCCAAGAAATATTTCAGACTCTAGTGATCAGTCTTGATGCAGAAATGATTCCCTAATAGGTATGGGTGCCACTTCTGTACTGCATGCAAAATAGCCATCATTTCCTTCTCATAGGTAGAGGCAGCTAAATTCTTACCTGAAAGGGCTTTGCTGGTGAACGCAATGGGGTGTTCATCTTGAAGGAGAACAACACCAAGTCCATTTCCGCAAGCATCACTCTCAATAGTGAAGGGCTTGGAAAAATCGGGCATAGCTAGCACAGGTGTAGTACACATAGCTTGTTTTAGTTTTTCAAATGCACACTGAGCTGCAGTTGTCCATGTGAAAGCATCCTTTTTCAATAGAGCAGTTAATGGAGCTACAATCTTCCCATAATCCTTGACAAACTTGCGGTAGTAGCCAGTCAACCCCAAAAAACCACGAAGGCTCTTGAGTGTCTGAGGATGTGGCCAATTGTTCATGGCATCGATTTTGGCAGTATCCACGCGAACCCCTTGTGCTGAGATAATGTGCCCGAGATACTCGACTTCCTTCTGTACAAAAACACATTTAGACTGCTTGGCGTGGAGATGATGGTCAGATAAATGTTGCATGACAAGATCCAGATGCTGGAGATGTTCATCCCATGTTTTACTGTAGATGAGGATATCATCAAAGAATACCAGAATGAATTTCCGCAAGTAGGGTCGAAATATTTTATTCATTAAGGCCTGGAATGTGGAAGGAGCATTAGTGAGGCCAAAGGGCATGACCAAAAACTCATAATGGCCATCATGTGTGCGGAAAGCTGTTTTAGGGATATCATCCTCATGAACCCGAATTTGATGATACCCAGAACGAAGATCCAACTTGGAGAAAAAGTGAGCCCCATGAAGCTCATCAACAACAGGAATTGGAAACTTATCCTTGATGGTGAGGTGATTAAGTGCTCGAAAGTCAATGCAGAGGCGCCATGACCCATCTTTTTTGTGGACAAGAATAACTGGAGAAGAAAAGGAACTAGTGCTTGGGCGAATAATACCTTGCTTCAATAAGTCCTGAACAAGCATTTCAATCTCTGTTTTTTGGTGAAATGGGTAGCGATAGGGCCTGATGTTGAGAGGAACGCTGCCAGGAAGGAGTTGAATACGATGGTCTTCTGGCTTGGAAGGTGGCAATCCCACTGGTTCAAAAAAGACACTTGTATATCGATCCAGAATTTGTTGTAGATCCAAAGGAGTAGTGGAGACCGCTGATGGTTGCATCTGGATGGAATGGATCTGAGCGATGACACCATGTGAATTCTTCTTGAGGAGTTTTTCCATGCGATGTGAACTGATGATGCTGAGAGAACCTGGTTGTAATCCTGTCAATGTGTGTTTTTGTCCATTGAGGGAAAACTGCATCCAAAGTTCAGCAAAATCCCATAAGATAAGGCCAAGTGTGCGTAGCCATTGAGTTCCCAAAACCACATCACATCCGCCTAAGGGCAAGGAAAACATGTCAGAGCGCAAGGTATAATCTCCCATAGAGATACACACATTTCGACACTTCCCTTTGCAAGGTAAGGTGCCCCCATTGGAAACAATGACTTCAAAGTTGGAGCAAAGATGGATAAAACAATCAGCTTGTTTGGCGATCCGAGGGTCAATGAAATTATGAGTGCTACCAGAATCAATGAGTATTGTAAGAGGAAGCTTCTTGAAGTAACCCCTGACCCGCATTGTTTGGGGGGTGGTGATTCCAGCTAAAGCATGGAGAGATATCTCTGGCTGGTGATCCATAGATGGAGGGTCAATAGGCGGTTCCTGAATGTCGCTGGAGCATCCAGTGTTTCTGGATCTTCGTCACCAATTTCAGAGGCAGGAGGAGACTCCAGATCCAAGAGATAGAGCTTTTGCTGAACACATCTATGTCCCGAGTGAATTTCTCATCACAATTATAGCAAAGCCCCTTTTCTCTGCGTGCTTGCATCTCTGTTTTAGACAAACGCTTGATAGGAGTTGGTCGAGGAGCCTGCGGTATAGGTGGTCGCTGAGAACCCATATTTTGGAAGGCAACAAAAGTGGACTTGGAGCGTTGTTAGGTTGCAATCCTGTCTTCTGCCAACTTAGCCAACCCTAGGGCTTCCATCATTGTGGTGGGACAGAACATTTTGACCTCAGAGCGGATGGCATCCTTTAGACCACTAATAAAACAACTTCAGTAAAAGTCATCAGACAATCCTTTCGGTGTGGTTGGATAGGTTCTGAAATTCGGTTTGATACTCTCTCACAGTGCCAATTTGGCGAAGTTTAGTGAGGGCTCAGGTGAAGTCATCAAAAGCACTAGGACCAAATCATTGCGAAAGGAGCTGGAAAAAGTCTGACCATTTGGGCTCTGGATGAGCCTGGATGTACCAATGGTACCATTGAAGAGCTTCCTGTTCCAAGTGAAAGGATGCCAGCGAAAATTTGTTGACATCAAAAGTATTGTGAAGACTGAAATACTATTCTGCACGATAGATCCATCCAGTTGGATCAGTACCATTGAAGCGAGGAAAATCAAGCTTCAGACCACGGAAATTGCTGGAAGAAGAGAACTCATTGTCTGATGAAGACTCGCATTGTCGTTTGTTGTTCATAGCTGAATGTTCAAGATGGAGGCCAAGAAATTTTTCATCCAGATCCTGGAGTTTGGCTTGGATGGCTGCAAGTGCTTCTTCCATGGTTTTTGCTCCTGCACGGGTGACAACCATAACCAGGAGTTTTTTTTTTTTTTTTCGATTGTGTAGGAAAACAAAAACAGAAACTACTTCAATAAGGGAAAATATGGAATTGGGAAAAAATCTGAAGGGTAATTGGGGTTTGACTAGGTGTTGAACATTGTCGACTAGACAGGGAAGCAAAAATGAGGATTTCAGAAGTGGGGTGAAAGAATGGGAAAATTTGGCAGAGGGGAACGAAGAAGCAGAATTCAGAAAGGAACTCTGTGGTAAAATTTGAAGGTGATTGGGTGAAATCTGAGGAAGTTATGGAAAACCCTAAAAATAGACAAATGTGGGCTTTCGGGCTTTGGGAAGGAGAATTGGGGATAAGGTCCTCAGGAATGAAATATGCAGAATGGGATGACAGGGGTTCCCCAAAAATTTCAAGGGAAACAGATTGAAAACAAGGGAGATATAGACAAAAAACTGAATTTTATACTTTTTTTTTTCCAGACTGGAGCGGCTACGGCTCAGAAGGGATCTGGAATCAGTGTCGAATGGATTGAAAACGGCTGGATCTGGAACGGCTTGCAAAATGGATCTGAAATGGCGCAGTAGGGATCGACAATAGTTCAGCTGAAAGTAGATATGGACCCCAGGTATGTGCGACTTCCTAACAGTTCAGGGGTTTCACTCGGCCACCAATGCTGTCTGACAGCTTGCGTATTGGGGCAGTACCCGTCACTCCACGGCTCAAGTAAAACTGATAACCGCTTTGCCACAAATGACAGCTCTTGGTTTACCTCACGGGTGGGAACTAGTCAATCAGGTAGGGGTCGTTTCCCTTTTCGCTGGCAGGTCCTCTCAATGGTCCAGCTACTTCGGGGTTCCTGTGGTACTCCTCACAATGAGTTTTAGGGATTATGCCCAAGTACTTCCCACAGTTAAGCGGATAGGGATTATTCCCAAATTCGAACCTGCAACAGATGAGAAAAAAAAATTGGCAGAAATTTCACCCAGCGAGCCCAAGCAAGTGCTCTAATACCAGATGTGAGGCACCTGCAACAATTAATTAATACAAATATGAGAAATAGCAGAAATGACAGAACTCAGAATCACTTTTATATTGATCACAGGCCACTTCGAGGGGGCAACCTCCTATGAGCAAGCTTAATACAAATAACTTCACGGTGCCTTCATAGGTCTCAACACACACTTATATACTAATTCTAGGCGCCAATACTATGGGTCAAAACCATGGGCCATTACAAACTATGGATCAACAATACTACGGGCGACTTACAAAGCATATGCGCCAACAACAATAACACAAACTATTGATCAACAAATACTACGGGACGACTTACAAAGCATATGCGTCCAACAACAACATACTAGCAAAGTAAAGACATGGGTTCCTAACACACAAGCGCTCTTCGCAAAAGTAAGATAGGGCAGTTTAAGCATACTCAAAATGTTGCTATCCCACGAGAAAATTAGAATCTAGATCAACGGACGAAAGAACAGATCTACGGACAGCAAGTACTTCAGCAATTTGACATACGCGAAGAACTGAACTTTTCAGATTTGTGAAGTGACGGTAGGATCCACATTGTATGATGGTGCAAATCTGGTGGGGAAAGGCATCAACGGCGGAGGCTTAGTTCGCAGATTGAACATGCAGGAAGTATCGGCATGTTCCAAATTTGCAAACCTCGGTAAAGGCCACACCATTGGACGGTCAGGATGCAGACAGGGGCTAGATCAACTGTTGATAGTGACTACGCAGATCTAAGGTGCATGGAAGGCTCCAGTTGGAATGATGGAAACTATAGAAGGCTGTGGGGATAAGCATGGGAATAAATCAACGGTGCAGGAACGATCATGCACGATGGACGGCCTAGAGAATTCCTTTATCGCAAGAGGTGCAAGGATGATATGAAAGGATAAATAATATAAAAATGGAATGCACGAGGATGCAGATACTGTTTTTCCTATGCATTGGAAAACGACAGACGACGACTATGCAGAAGTAGACAACTCAGCCAGGTGCCTAGATAGGATGTCAATAACCAGGTAGGCCTTCTGTCCCATACAAAACTATTTAAATGGATGAGGTAGGAGAGGTAGAACTCCTAGGTTTTAAACTCCAGAACGTATAGGAACTGTTAGAGGATAATGATGCTAAGGTTTATGTTACAGTTTTGACAAATGGCCCCATTGAAAAAGCAAAGAATAGATTGAAGCTGATTAGGAAACAGAATGTAGATGTGCATAAGGTTTACAAGTCATTTTCCATTTATTTGTAATTGACCAAACCCTAAGTTGTCTCGAGTTCGTTGATTGGTGCACCACCAATTACTCCTCCTCTAAGAGGGTAATTATGGATGCATCCAGTTCAAATATCATGTGCCCAGTCAATCCTCTCACTGTTAGGAAATCCTTGTAAACGACAGCTCTTGGTTTACCTCACGGGTGGGAACTAGTCAATCAAGTAGGGGTCGTTGCCCTTTTCGCTGGCAGGTCCTCTCAATGGGCCAGCTACTTCAGGGTTCCTGTGGTACTCCTCACAATGAGTTTTAGGGCTTATTCCCAAGTACTTCCCACAGTTAAGTGGATAGGGATTTTTCCCAAATCCGAATCTGCAACAGATGTGAAAAAAAAAATTGGCAGAAATTTCACCCAGCGAGCCCAAGAAGGTGCTCTGATACCAGATGTGAGGCACCTGCAACAATTAATTAATACGAATATGCGAAATAGCATAAATGAAAGAACTCAGAATCATTTTTATATTGATCACAGGCCACTTCGAGGGGGAAACCTCCTATGAGCAAGCTCAATACAAATAACTTCACGGTGCCTTCATAGGTCTCAACACACACTTATATACTAATTCTAGGTGCCAATACTATGGGTCAAAACCATGGGCCGTTACAAACTATGGATCAACAATACTACGGGCGACTTACAAAGCATATGTGCCAACAACAATAACACAAACTATTGATCAACAAATACTACAGGACGACTGACAAAGCATATGCGTCCAACAACAACATACTAACACAGTAAAGACATGGGTTCCTAATATCTAAGCCTTTCGTTTTTCTCTTTCCATATTGCTTCAAAGAAATTCGATTTTCTCCATGGAGGATGTATTATATATTATTATCATATCAATGATGAAGATACAGAGTGATTTCCATATTTAATTCTCTCTATTCTTCTTCTCTCATTGTTTAAAATATTCCATGGTGAAATTGTCTTATGAATCTAGTTCCTAGTAATTGAAAATCTCACATGGTATCAGAGCTAGCTTGATTCAAAACAATTTTCAAGAGTGTTTTTTGCAGGTATTACTATCACCAGGAGCGAATCAGTATGGAGCAAAATCAAGCCAAAGCTATGACTCTCACTCCCTTCAATTTCTTTGACTTGAAGGTGCATATGATCATCCAGCTTCGGAGCAAAGGATTGTATAGAGTCACTATGGGGCTTGAAACTGAGCCAGGAGCTATTGCATTAAAATCCAAATGGTTCAATAGGATTGATGAAGCTTATGGGTTACTTTGTATCTCTGTATCTCCAGATCTTCTATTCCATATCGATTCTCTATCAACTCCAAATGAAGTGTGGACAAAGCTAGAGTCTCTCTTTGGAAAACAGGACGAGCTCAGAGGTCATTTGTTGGAGATTTAGCTGATCTCTCTTAGTCCAAGTAATTTCAATTATATGGAGGATTTCATCTCAAAATTCAAGAACCTAGTGCTTCAACTCAAGCAATGTGGTATAGAGAAGAAGGATGATCAATTATTCCTTACCATTCTGTCAAAACTGAGCTCTGAATACTCAGTATTTGTGTCTACTTTTCATTCTACGAGACTTGCAGTTCCCAAGTGGAAGATGCCAACCTTGGATGCATTCATTGATTCGATCACTCAAGAAAAGGACAAGCTGGTCCAAATGAGGGATCAATCACCCTCCAAAGACTTTGTACTTGTTGCTCATGGAGCAAAGAGTTTCAAGAATGACAAATCCAAACAGAAGATATTGTCAAATGAAGAGGATTCTGATGGAGATTCCAAATCCAAGAAGTTGAAGAAGGAGAAGCCCAAGTGTTCTTATTGCTGCAAAGGCACTCATCCTGAGAAATCTTGCTTCAAGAAGAAATTGGACATCATGGCCAAGATGTTTGAAGAGCATAAGATAGATGTTCCTGACTTTGCAAAGAAAGAACAAGGCAAGCTTGCTGTAAAACAAGAACTCTGTCTCCAAGCCTCTCCCAATGGTAATAATGTTTATGCTTTGAGTGCTAGAGTGAAATATAATTTTGATGTCTCTGATATTGATTCACATTCTGATATATTAGAATCAGAAACCTCCACCTCTTCCTTGGAACAATCTTCAGTCAGTTCATCCAAGTCTACTCTCAAAACTAGTCATTTTTTACTTGCTTCTGACTTGTCTTTTGAAAGGTATTTCCACCATCATTCAAATCTTTTAGACTCTGATTTAGAAGATGATTTACAGTCTGATATGCAGGTCATTACATATCCCACATCATATTTCCAACCTTTGGATGCACAAAATACCCTACAAACCCCAAGTTCTCCAGTTAAGAAACTACACAATTCTATGTTTTCCTACACTGTGTCACTTGCCTCTGTTGCACTTTTGTCTTGCATATATTTCATTGGTTGGACAACCATTGTTTTGGAATTATTTGGACTGATATTCCACACATTTGGACATGACCCCATCACTCATGGTTCAAAAGTCAAGTCCTCACACTCTCCAGGCTCGCTCAGCTGTCCGGGTGATCTAGTTTCTCAAATTTTTTCTACTGAAATTATGTTCGATCATGGAGACTCCACATCTTTACTGGTTACTGCTCCATATGACTTACATTCTGATATTTCAGAGCTGCATGATCATATTTTAAATATCAGAAAGGTTCTACATTAGTTTGAGAAGAAAGTACAAGAACTAGTACACCACATTGCAGCTACAAAAGAAATTGATCTTGTTGAGTTCATTGTTTCTCCTCGGGAAGGAGTATGCATAGATCTTCTTTCCATCATTGATTATGTTTTCAGATTTGATTATGTATGTTACAACAGCAAGAAAAATTCATTTGATGCTCCTCCATCATCAAAAGATGAACTTCATAGAGCTTCAACACATGGTTCTTGCCTACACAACATCGATGCATTGATGCATGATCATGACATCCACAATCTCTTCATCAAGTCAGTTACTCGGAAGCATCCCATTCAGCTCATTCAAATGAGCAACATGACAGTATGAAGACATCAAGCATGTCCATTTTTTAGGGAGGGTTTTGTTCCCATGAGGTTTTCCCTGTTTCATCGGTTTACATGGACTAGTTATTTTTGTATTGGGGTGACCATAAGCCTTGTTGCTTGGGCCCTATATTTCTGATATTTTTCTAATTCCCATCACATAAATTCAGGCTTAAGGGGGGGTGTTGGAACATTTAAAAAACCCACTATGTCATTCTAGACTTAGGATAAAATTAATTAATCATTTATGATTAATTTCCTGAGTTTTGACTAGGTAGAATAGGTCAGTTTTGTCTTTTAGTGGACCACATGCTATCCTCATTCACAAAAATGAATTTGGATAGATTTTGGATAAGATTTCCTTGGATTCTATCTGATTTTATTCCATTCCTAAATTAGAAAGACACTATTGTTAACACCCAAAAAGTGCTCACTAGCTCATTTCCTTATTCACATGACCCATTTGTCCACTTTTTCACCATTTGAGCCTCTAAAGCCACCAAAAGGTCACCAAAAGACCTTAATACACCCCTTTTTCCACTCAAAATGAGTATTTTTATAAAAAAGCATAAAAAACCCTAAAAAATGGTCCAAAATTCCCAAAAATATTAAAAAGGGAATAAAAATATTCAAAATATTCAAAAAAGGAAAAATGAGGAAAAAGGTACCTAAACCATGTTGGTCAATACCATTGGTTTCCTCAAAACGATAATGGTATTCCCCACCACCAAAAACTATAAAAAGGTGGTAGGGGCTCCTCATTTTCCATCCATCCATCTTCCTATCCTCATGCTGTCAAAATCTCCCTTGAGCTTTTGAACATTGTAGCCATCTTGGAGAAGAAACCTTTGGAGCTTGGAGCTACTTACCTTGGAAGTTGCTCAACAATCTTCACCGCTTGGAGGTATTACTATTGCAAGCACTTGCTTGCCCTTATTCTTAATACAAAAATATTTTTTACATATTGTCAATCGTTTTTGCTTTTCATAATATTTTCATTATTTGCTTATCTTTTTCACATAGATCCATGATTAATATAGTTTAGATTAGTTTGTTATTTATTTCTATTGAAACTGCTGCTACTAGTTAGCAGGTGCCCATTGCACTAAGCTTGGTTGCAAAACCAAGCCAACAGTTTTGGCGACTCCGCTGGCTTAGAATTCTTAGATCTCAATTTTTAGCTTTAGATCTTAGTTTTTGTTAGTTTTAGTCAGTTTAATTCATAGATCTGCCACCGTAGACAGCAGATCCATTACTGTTCTAGATCTTGGCCCCTTCTATTGCCATTAACAGCCAGAAATTTCCAATTTTTGGGTTCATTTTTCAGCGTCCGTGTATGGCTTTCGCCTCATGGATTTTTGCCCAACAATCATGCGGCTCATCGCGACTTCACGGCTCTTTTTTGCGCAGCTCCCCGCGGCCAATTTGTGCGCTGCACATCGCGGCTTCGCGGCCATTTGTTGCACTGCACATCGCGACTGTGTGACGGAATCCCGCGCTGCACATTGCGGCTTCGCGGCTGAAACCTGCGCTGCCCATCGCGACTGTGTGACAGAAACCCATGCGATCCATCGCGGCTATTCTGCCAAAACCCGCGATGCAATTTTTTTCAATTCGGCCAAGCCGGTAAAAAATTAATTTTTTGCTGTATTTTCTGCCCATTGAGCACATTTTACAGTATTAAAATTCCTGCATTTTTTACAGCCATAGAAATATTTTACTATTTAGAATGCTCCTTTAAAAAGTCTTTTTAAAAATTTTCAAAAATTGAAAGAAGGATTTATTTGCATTTTATCTAGATAAAAATTTTACTGTTTACTTCCTTGATATTTTTCCCATAGCAAATTTTAAAAGAAATCCATTTATTTCTTGAAGAATTCATATTATTTGCTTTCCTATTTCAAAGATCCTTTGTTTTTTGAATAGTTTTTGCAAAGCATTCAATTTCAGTTTAAAATACCACACGTGCACCCACTCAAACACATAATTTAAACTGAGCCTTAAAATTTACCCTAACTTCAACCAACTTTTAACCCCACTTGGGGAGCACTTAAAAGAACTTTGTAGCTAGGTAGAATTGAGGGGATAGGTGTTCCAATAACACCCCTCAGTTATTACATTTGAGATATAGCTGTTTTCCATTAGGGAACCAAAATCTCCTAGTATTTTTTGGCACGGTCACAACCAGTTTATCAGAGGGCCTCTCCCCTAGGAGGGTTGAAGTCGCAAGGATGGTTCCAGAAGCCTGAGTGGAATACCGAAATCCATTCAGTAACCGAAGGCTACCATTTGCAGTTCTCGAGATATCCCTGTATGGGGGTGTTGCGGTAAAAGGACCAAACGACAGATTTACCTTTTCTGAACATGTCATGAACGGAGTATCCTAGTTGCCATTCTTTAGGATTGATTACCCGGTGTCCCTCCCGGTAGGGGGATATCTAGCCGTTGATTCAACACTCAATATTGTCTGACTTGGATTTCATCACCTTGCAGAGAATATCATTTGTTGATTCACAATACTTCTAGTTAGGTGTTTGCATGATATATTCCACCTTTGGTCTAGTAGCACCTCTTTTTTCTAGAAGCTGTTTGACTGTTGGTATTCTGACCATTTTTGTTGCATCCCTCCACTTATTATAGCACATCTGCTATAATAAGTGCATTTTTGAGGTTGATTTTTTTTTGGCCTGAGAGCCTTTATTTTCACTCCCCTTTTTGCACCCTTGGTTGCATTAGGGTTTCGAGTTTTTTATACATTACCATCTTACACTGAAAATTTTTACACAAAAAACATTTTTCTCACCATTGAGAATTTTAGACGATCTCGTCGTCTTCAGGGTGAACCCCCAAAGTTCAGTCTACTTGGCTCTCCACGTCACCGACATCGAGCCTTATCCCTTGACTCGACACGTCATTGGCCAAACATACAGTCATCTGATTCTGACACGCCTCACTGCACGTATGATTTTGAGGTAGAATCTGAAAACCCTACTGTGTTATTCCCAACCAACCTTATGGCTGGAACACAGTTCGACCCACCTTTTACCAGTACCATAGGAGATACATCTACAAACCCTTCTACTGCGGTGCCATCCATGGCAACAACCACCCCCCTAGGTATGCCTAATATGGGGGACACTCCACCTTTAGGAATGCCCAACACATGACTACCTCCTATTATGGGTATGCCAAACATAGGGGTCACACCCCCTCTCATTACCACAACCCAGATCCCAGGAATCCCTACTACTATTCCTAACCCCGGTGTAACCCATGTTGCACTTGGAAACGCTGGCCCATACCAAACCATAGCAGTTGGAGGACACATAACTTCAATACCTAGCATACCCTTAGGGGATACTGGACCACTACATCATGCCACCATGAATAGTCATGTCCTAGTCATTACACCACATCCATCTGCTAGTTTACCTTACATGGCGAGTCTGAACTTACCAGACTTAGCCACGCTAACCAATGATCCTATCGGACACGACCCTGCGTGGCCTCACATGCCCACCAAACTCCCCTCCGACATCCCTAAGTTTGAGGGCAAGGCAGGTGAGGACCCCCAGAACCATATTATGTCCTTCCATCTATGGTGTTCCTCCAACTCCATAGTGGATGACTCTATCCACCTCCGTCTGTTACAGCGCACCTTCACTGGCTCTGCAGCTAAGTGGTATATCGAGCAGCCCCATGGGACCCATGCCACCTTTACCTCCCTTGCCTCGACCTTCCTGCAGTTCTTCAGTTACATGTCCGCTATGATGCGGGAGTCGAGATCCTACTGTCTTGCAGACAGAACACGGCCACCCACATCACTGACCACATTCATGAGTGGCGTCGACGCCGAAGCCTCTGCAAAATCAAGTTAGACGACCGTATCTTCTTACATTGGTTTCTAAAATCCCTCCTCCCTCTCATTGCCAAGGATGTGGCATCCGAACGACCCCAGTCTGAAGAAGAGGCCATCCTCAAAGCCCAACAATTTGACCTCATTTACGCCCAGTCGGGTTGTTGGAGCCAAGGTCGTAGCTACGGTAAAGCTGCGAATTTTGGGAAAAAAGCACAAGTATGGAAGGAAAGTGCTAATTTTGGAACAAGCACTAAGTTTTGGGCAAGAAGGAGACGGTGCGCAGTACGGTGCCAGATAGACAAGCTCAGCGAAGATCACGGACCGAAAATCGCGGAGCTCGCGCGCACGACAGAAGAGAATGAAGGCTGAATAGAAAGCTCAGCTACCATAATAAATAAGGCGATGGAGTAGAGGGCTCAGCTACCCTCATTTAAAGGCTACGTACAGAAGTTATGGTTGCTCAGATCAAGGAGGAGCAACGGACCAGAGCATTGAAGGCGAAGGACAAGCGCCCATACCCACAATCTGCGCCGAAAGTCAAGGAGCCTGCAGGAAGCGGCGACATGACTGCAAGCGGCGCCTACAGTACACCTAGCCATGTGCGTGGTTAGGGTTTTTGGGAATCACTGTTGGGAAAGGCCCACAGTCTTGTAAGGGTGTGACCGCCATGGCCACCTATATATATGAATAATTGTAATGGGTACATGTTAGAGAGAGTAAGAGTTAGATACTCTTGGGATAGATAGATGTTTAGACTGTTAGATAGTCAGTCTCGAGGATAGATCATGTGTTGATTATCCTTTGCTAAGTGTTTCTACTGAGTGTGTAGAACTAGAGTAGAATCGGATAGCCGAGGAGCTAATCCCTGAGTAGCCAGACAGTCTGTGTGACGTCTGCGCCTTTGTAATCTCTGTAGAGAAGAGACCAGATTGAGAGAAGGGCTCCCAGCTGTGTGCGTGGAGTTTCCTGTAAGAATCTAAGGCTGCAGTTGTGTGCGCAGCATATTGTATAACTCTATGGTTTTCTGGCTAATATAACACTCCTGAGGACGTGGTTTTCCTCGAGGAGAGGAGCTTCACATATTTCCACTTGTTATAATGTTTGCGTGAATGATTAACTGTTTAAGTTCCTCACATGTGTATGCAAACTCTTGTATTATCTTTGTGACGGTATGATTGAGTTTGGGAAGGTCCATTGATAGCCATAAGTGTTAAGGACTGAAGAAGTAGTGGAGCGCTGTCGCGGCAGAAGTCGAGGAGAGTGTTACTGCGCTGAGTGCGCAGGGCGAGGAGGTACTTAACGCGTCGACGCAAGGAATACTTGCC
Source organism: Larix kaempferi (assembly GCA_027924585.1). Lineage (NCBI taxonomy): Eukaryota > Viridiplantae > Streptophyta > Pinopsida > Pinales > Pinaceae > Larix > Larix kaempferi. The sequence goes on from BSBM01000428.1 coordinate 11,068,218, forward strand.
TTCTGCGCTAGAACGAAGAAACTGCACCGCGGACCTGCTGAGGAAGGAAACCGCGCAGTTGCGCCGAGGGGCCTGCGGGAGAGTCGGACCGCCGATATCTGAGGAACCAGAAGAAGAGGAAGGACAATCTCTGCGTCACCAAGGTTAAGGAAACCTGATTCCTTAGCCCCCCCATAGCCACTTCGGGTGAGACCTCGAGCTGCTGCGCAGCTCGTTGCCGAGAGGGCCAGTGCGCCAAGGGGTTTGTTGCTGCGCTTCATTAAAACCCGGGTCTGCCCAAGAAAGCAGCCAACAAATGGTTCCGTTGCCTTATGACTTTTTGATCACGTCACTTCTGTTGCTCTGAACCTTGTTGCTCAGCCAACAAATGGTTCCGTTGCCTTATGAATTTTTGATCACGTCACTTCTGTTGCTCTGAACCTTGTTGCTCAGCCAACAAATGGTTCCGTTGCCTTATGAATTTTTGATCACGTCACGTCTGTTGCTCTGAACCTTGTTGCTCAGCCAACAAATGGTTCCGTTTCCGCGTGACTAAAACTTGCTATTTTTGTGACGTAGAAGGTTGTTGCTCAGCCAACAAATGGTTCCGTTGTCTTGCGACTTGCTGCTGTGAGACTTACTATTTCCGCAACATCTGAGATTGTTGCTGAAGCCAGCACAAGGTTCTGTTACACTGAGACTTGCTCAGTCGACAAATGTGTTACTGGAATCCTACAGCTAAAGAAATTGGAGACTGGTTTGATTTAAAGGCTAAAGAGTTCGCTGAACAAGAAAATAGAAGTTCTACGCTCCAAACAGAAGATTGGTTACAGAAGTATATTTATACTGACCTTCACGAAATTTTCTTTGTTACATTCGCACTGGAGTTACACGCTTGGATAGCCAAGTTAGCAGACTCTAGACCTACTGTGCATATTGATCGACCCGTCGCTTGGACGCCTGAGCTAGTCAGTATTGTGAAGCGGATAGACAATCCTGTGTCCCGCGCAGTAGACTTTTGGTTGAATAGTCTACTGAAAGGTTTCATCACCGAGTTTGCAGTAGATACAAGAAAGAGTTTCAGTGAAGCTGAGAGGAATTTCTTCCAAGTACACAGAGGTAAGTTCTTAAATTCTCTGAACTTATGGATTAAAATGCTTCTGTATGAAAAAGGAAAGCTATGTATTGCTTCTGATGAATAGCATAGACAAGTAATGTCCGTAGATTCTGATAGTGATCCTGAACTTATTGGTTGCACTCGTAGTGGAAAACGATATAAAGTAGGCCTTGACCAATATTCTTTTGAGTCTAGCCTAGACAGTAGCCAAGTCCCTGGACCAAGCCATATAGAAAGACAAGGGAGTGCTCATATCCCTTATCACCCCTTTACACCGCAAAAACCAGACGGAGCTCAGTATAACCCTACAGTAACACCTTCTAGTAGCTCACACGGTACTTCTAGCACCTTTGTACCACCTTTATTTAACCAGCCCAGAAGCACTGCTACAGCAGCCTCACCTCAACCTAGCACAAGAAGGATGGGTGATGACATGAAGCTACCAACTTTTAGAGGAACAAGGATAGAAGACCCTGAGCAGCACTGGTTCTTATGTGAAGCCATTTGGACAATTAAGCAAATTAATGATGATGCTGTTAAACTGGTTCAGTTAGCAACCACACTAAGAGAAAGAGCCTTGACTTGGTTCATGAAATACTCAGCAGCACAGAATAGAACGCTTGCTGAGGTAAGAAATGCTATGATTCGGGAATTTAAGAAACCTAAATCAGAATCACAGTGTATAACAGAACTCAAAGACATTAAACAGCTACCTACAGAATCAGTATGGGACTTTGACCAGAAGTTCAAAGCCTTGATAGATCAAGTAAGCTTCGAGTTTGCACCACAACAGCATAAAGAATGGTTCATTGCTGCGCTACTTCCACACATTAGGCTTCCTCTTATGCAACAGAATCTCAATACTCAGGAACAAGCTCTAGAGATGGCTATGAAACTAGAAGCTTCGCCTATTGCGGGAACAAGCAACGATGTTGCGCATTTACAGAACCAATTAGCAAACTTAACCTTGCAAGTGCATGATATTAAGAAAGGCAAGGAGATTAAGGAAGAAATTTGGTGTACAAAATGTAAAGCCCAAGGTCATTCAAAGGACCATTGCCCCGTTTTCATAGACTATATTGCAACTGGAGCACCTAACCCTTTACCAAAGGCACAAGGGCCTTGGTGTGAAATCTGTAGAACTAGAGGTCATAGACCACAAGAATGTCACTTACTTCAGAAATATGTACAAACTCCAAAGAACCTATATTGTAATTTCTGTAAATCAGTAGGTCATGATGAGAACAATTGTAGAGCATATGATCTTATGATAGAAAGAAAGCATGATGTTTATAGGGTACAAGCAGAGACACAAGGACCCACAGCAGGTCCACCGTATGACCAAACCCGCGACGCCCGAGCAGGAAATTACAGGGGACGTGGACGCACAACAAATTTTGGTCGCGGAAGAGGATAGATCACTTGTTATAATTGCGGAGCACAAGGTCACTTTGCTAGGGATTGCCAAAATCCTACAACCCTCTGCAGGTATTGTAAATATTCTGACCATATCATTGAAGAATGCCCTCAGTTACAGGCTAAGATGCAAGCAAAGACCCCACAGGTCAATCAAAATATTCAGTTGATTGCAGCAGAAAGAAGAGAACCAGACCCTACAGTTAATATAGTGACACGCAGTGGAGCAACCACTGGTGCGCAAGAGATGGGAATGGGAAAGCAAGCGACGCAATGGGTGCGCCGCGCTAATATTAAACCAGCCCCACTTAACCTGCAGAAGCAAAAAGAAGCATTCAAGCAAGCTCAAGAGTATTTCTCAGATTCGAGAGCTTCAAGTTCTGCCGCAATTCCGCAGAACAATATTAAAGCGCAAGTGGTAAGACAAGACAACCTGGTACAAGAACAGGCCACTATAATTGAAAGACCTGACGAGGAGCATGCACTAGGCAGTGTTCATGCGTTCCTGCGACAATGTTTAAAATTGTTGCGCAATGAAAAGGCAACTCTAGAACTCCAACACCTGTTGGATCAGTGCCAACAGTCTGCTTCGACAAACACACCGCAGTGTGCTGTTCACCAGATTAGGAGTCACATTAGAACTGGAAAAGAGATGAGGCTCACAGCGCAGATTGGAGCATTTGAAATGGATGAAGTCATGTTAGATTTGGGCTCAGAAGCCAATGTTCTCACTATGCAGACATGGGAACAGATGGGAAGCCCTCAGCTTGCAAGATCCCCTATCCAGCTAAGACTCGCGAATCAGCAACGAGTCTCTCCATTGGGCAGATTACCCAATGTACCTATTGATATTGAAGGAGTCAGAAGCTCTGCAGATTTTGAAGTAATCAAAATCATGGATGATAGTAGACCATACCCAGCACTTTTAGGAATAGACTGGGCATTGGATAATTTGGCTGTCATTAACTTGAAGAAAAGACAGATGACCTTTGAGGATGACCAGATTAGGGTCATCGCACCACTTGATCCTATTCAAGGACCAAGGTATATAGAACCCATTCGCGCAGAAGAAGAAGCGCGCCACATGGAAAGTTTGTACCAAATGACCACTAACCACAGTGACTATGTCAACCCCACAGCAGATGGCCATATCAGCTGGCGATGCGATAGCTCGTGCACATCAGACTCAGATGCAGGATTGGAAAACTGGCAGAATCGTTTACATGAGGTTTCTGCAAGACGTTGCGCCATGATGACTAAATCCATTCGATGGATTGGCACAGAATTAACTGACACTCCAATTTTTGATGGTTCAACTGAAGTAACTAAATTCATACAGGAATATGAACAAAAGCTTCCAGAACCGCAGTGCATACAGGCACTGGATGTAGCATTGCGCGCCACACCCGCAAGATGGTGGGTTGCGCATAAGGAGAATATTCATACATGGAAAGACTGTCGCAGATTGATACTGCGCAGATTTCAGGACACTACAGCCGAAACCCTACGCAAATACGAGGGACAGAGTGACCCCAGGTCACACATTGAAGCATGCATTCAGCAATGGTCAGATATTCCGCAAGATGAATGGGTTCACCTATTCATCCACACATTGGATACAGTTCCAAGGAACTGGTATACTGAAACAGAATTGCGCAAAGGCACTCTTACTTGGCCTCTTATGATGGAAAGTTTTCAACTTACCTTCAGTTTTGAGTCGGAGCATCCAAGTATTGATCAGGCTCTGAAGTATATTAAAAAGAAGGTATTTGAACCATGTCTAGTAACAGAATATTCCCAACCAGATTGGGCTGTCCAGATAGAACATGCCCTGGAATGCTATAACTTCACCGCTGAAGATGAGGAGGACGATCCTCGCAACATCAATATCCCAGAATCACAAGGGACGCGCAATATTGAAGGTCCTGAGCTTGATATCCCTGCCGTCACAGAACACATCAAGCTCAAGAAGATTAACATTGGTACAGAAGCTGAACCAAAGATTGCTTCTATAGGATATTATTGGGATGATGAAACTGTTGGACATGTTTCAGAATTATTGCGTGACTACCAGGATATCTTTCCTACCAAGTTCACAGAAATGAAAGGCATCCTAGGAGACTTAGGAGTGATGCGCATACCTCTGAAACCAGATGCCAAGCCAGTAAAGCAGCGCCCATACAGGTTGAACCCGCGCTATAAAGAAAAAGTCAAAGAAGAAATTGATAAGATGCTTGTAGCAGGTATTATTGAACCGGTAGAGGAAAGCGATTGGATTAGTCCTATGGTGGTCCAAGAAAAGAAAACGAAAGGTGAAATAAGAATCTGTGTCGACTTGCGCAAACTCAATGATGCATCAGCGCACGATCCATTTCCCACTCCTTTCACAGACGAAGTACTTGATAATGTTGGAGGACAAGAGGCTTACTCTTTCACTGATGGTTTTTCGGGATATCATCAGATCAGAATTCATCCGGACGACCGCCACAAGACTACTTTTGCAACTGAATGGGGCTCATTCCAGTATACGGTAATGCCCTTTGGTCTTAAAAACGCACCTGCTATCTTCTCTCGAGTTGTTGTTGCTGTTTTTAAAGAATTTATTCACAAGTTTCTAGAAGTCTATTTTGATGACTGGACTGTATTTGGCCTATTAAAGAACCATATTGCAAATCTGCGCATGATGTTAGAAAAATGTAGACAGCATCAGATTTCCCTTAACTTGAAAAAATGTATCTTCTGTGCGCCCTTTGGTATTTTGTTGGGACATATTGTATGCAGACAAGGACTCCTGATGGATCCTGCGAAGGTTGCCATCATTGCTAATTTACCTGCGCCCAACTCAGTTAAACAATTGCGCACTACATTGGGACATACAGGATACTACAGAAAATTCATCAAGGGTTATGCAAAGATCACAGCGCCTATGGAAAGATTGCTCAAAAAGGATTCGAAGTTCCAATGGACAGAGGAATGCCAACAGAGTTTGGACACACTTAAAGAAAAGATGATCACAGCGCCTATTCTAGTTTTCCCGGACTGGAGAAAACCTTTTCATGTTCATGTTGATGCTTCTTCCATAGCATTGGGGGTTGTGCTTACACAGTCTGGAGAAGGAAGTATTGACCACCCGATTGCTTACTCCAGCAGAAAGCTATCTACAGCTGAGAAGAACTACACCACTACAGAAAGGGAAGGATTAGCTATGGTGTATGCCTTACAGAAATTCAGACACTACCTATTAGGCGCTCATTTTAAAATGTACACTGACCATTCTGCTTTGAAATATTTGGTCAATAAACCAGTGTTAGGAGGAAGAATTTGCAGATGGCTACTGCTCTTTCAAGAATATGATTTCGAGGTCATTGTAAAGCCAGGTAGATTGAATGCAGGGCCTGACCATCTATCCAGGATAGAGTCAGGCGAAGAACCAAGTAACTTAGAGGACAATCTGCCTGACGCACAGTTGTTTTCTATTCAAGCAGCAGACGAATATTATTCTGATATTCTTGAGTTTCTCACTACCGGGCAAGCGCCGGCTGAGTTTACAATCCAGCAGAAGAAGCAACTTGTTGTCAGAGCCGCAGACTTCACTTTGATAGCAGGCCAGCTTTATAAGTTGGGCCCTGACGAAGTTTTGCGCAGATGTATCTTACCACATGAAAAGAACTCTATCATCGCAGAAGCACATTCAGGTACCGCAGGAGGCCATTTCGCAGGAAAGCCGACCGCGCAAAAGATATTAGCCGCAGGTCTTTGGTGGCCGACATTGCACAAGGATACTAAGGAATTCTGTAAATGTTGCAATGTGTGCCAGCGAACAGGAAAACCCTCAAGGAGAGATGAAATGCCGCTAAGACCCCAGATTACACTGCGCGCTTTTGATAAATGGGCCATTGACTTTGTAGGACCTATTAACCCACCCGGAAAAAGAACTGGTGCAAGATACATCATTACAGCTACTGAATACCTCACCAGATGGGCTGAGGCGAAGCCAGTTAAGAACTGCGACGCTGCTACGGCCGCGCAGTTCATTTTCGAGAATATTATCACTAGATTTGGATGTCCAGTGATCCTCATGAGTGATCAGGGTACACATTTCCTCAATGAGACTATAGAATCCCTTACTGAAGAATTCCAAATTAGTCACCATAAGAGTACACCCTACCATCCTCAAGCTAATGGTACGGTGGAAGCATTCAATAAAATTCTTGAGAATGCCCTGACGAAGATCTGTAATCAACAAAGAGATGATTGGGACCTTAGAGTCACAGCTGTATTATGGGCTTACAGAACCACTTGCAAGAAACTAACAGGCCACACACCTTTCAACTTGGTGTATGGAAAAGAAGCAGTTATGCCCATGGAATACATTATTCCCAGTCTTAGAATTGCGCAAATTACAGAAATGGCAGATCCTGATACTATGAATGAAAGACTTTCGCAACTGCTTGCCTTAGAAGAAGACAGACTCTTAGCCGGATTCCATCAACAGGTACAGAAGGCAAGACAGAAATCTTGGCATGACAGGCATATTAAGAATAAAGTCTTTCAGGAACGAGACTTGGTACTCCTCTATGACAGTAAATTTACCAAGTTCCCAGGCAAGTTTCGTGTACATTGGTTAGGCCCTTTTCAGGTGATAAAAATAACAGACGGAGGCGCAGTTCAGCTTGCAAAGCTCGATGGAGAATTACTACCTACAATGATCAACGGGAGTCGGCTCAAGCTTTATCGCGACGACCACTCCGCTCTGTCGACCTAATATATTGCTAAAGAGATGCAGATGCCCAGTGTAGTTGAAAGAGGCACCGCATTTAGTCTACACGGAAGTTGCGAGACACTCAGTCTCCGGCTTCCTGCGCAGTTCCTAGAAACATCCGCGCATGTCTAAAGTTTGGTTGGAGCGAACATAGTTGCGCTCTTGTGAAGCTTCTCCCCGGACCGTTGAACTATCGCTCTTGCGGAGCTCCCTGTGTTAATTCACCGCTTGAAGAGTTCTCCTTGTGGACCCTTAGAGGCACAGTTCCCTAAGTTGAAATGACCCGCCGGAAATTTTGAATTACAGCAGTTATGTAGCCGCGTTTGAATAAATGAAGGATAAGTCCGCTATTTAAGTCTAGCCGTTCTGACGGATTCGGCTTGATCTCCGAAATATTTGCATTTAACTCAGGCGCCGAAAGCATTAGCTTCTCCCGGAAGACTGTCAGAGCCCGTCAATCACACTAAATGCACCCCTATGGCGAGGAGGATAGCGTGTTGTCAACTCATCTATAGCCGCCTATAGCTACGTAACCCCACTTGGTCGCATTTACTCACCTCTGGCTATAAATACCTCACACTTGTATAATTTTTGGGTTACTTTCCTCGAGTTGCTAGCTTGTTTACGAATCCAAGTTATTGTTTTCAGAGCCGAGTCGTGCAGAGTATTTTCCCTTGTTTTCAGCGTCCATATCCTACGAAGGTCCGCCATTTGCTGTCCAAAGTTTTTGTTCCCTACATAGATTCAAGACGGAGAACCTGTCAACTGAAGAAGTTGTTCGTCAATTCCTGCGCCGAGGCTTAGATTTCGGCATGACTACTCCAGTCACGGCTTCGACTTATGTACATCCTGGTTATCAGGATCCCAGACAGTCTCTGGCTACAAGAGCGTCGCCATCACAACCAGAAGAACCTATTCTAGAGCCGTTGGCAACCATGGCGAACTATATTCCACCGCGTCCAGATGATGCGCCAGAAGTACAGATCTCGAAGAATGCAAAGTATCCCATTCCGTTACCGCCACTACCGGATAGTGTGCGGGTAGAAGGGCAACTGTTGGGACACATTCCACTGGTCAAGTTCTCTGATTTCAACCTCGGAGACTATAAGACATACCCTCAGTTCCAGTTAGATAGATATCTGAATGTTGTGCATAATCCCACCAGACAGGTTGACGAGTTTATCCCGAAGGAATTTGCAGCAAATCTTGAGCGCCCTGGACTCCTGAATTTGTTGAAGCTACCGCACTTTGGGCGTAGCAATGAAGTGAACGCAGTCGTTAAAACACTGCTCTCCTGCGTTCATGGAGGTTACCTTTGGCTCGGGAGGCCAATTGATCTAAATGTTGATTTAATTCACCGCATTACTGGTCTATCTAAGGCTGGTAAGGATCCCAATATTCATTTTGTGGGGAAGGACAAAGACAGAAAATTAGCTACACAGCTGGTGCAGAAGTATAACTTGACAAGAGGAGGTCGGGCTTATGACCTCACTACAGTAGAAGATGAGGCACTTCGATTTACAGGAAGTTTGCTTGCAGGCAGACTTCTCACCAAGTGCCGACCGAAGGAAGTCACTGGAGCTGTCGTGGAGCTCGCCATCGCAGCTGTGGAGGGAGAGCAGTACAACTGGTCTCTCTTCCTGCTGAATTCTTTCTTGGCTGATTGCCTGAATGTGCAGGACAATGCAGCCCAAGCATTCCATTTTTCATGGCTTCTAATTTTATGCGCTCTAGTTGGGTGGAAGGATCCCCCGAATACTCAGTTCCTTCCGTGCCGCGCAGGAGAGGTTACCGGCATGCGCTACATCAACCTCTGGGATTCCCCTAATCCCGTGAAGCGCAAGATGAATCGCACTGTCTTTTGTGAGTACTACTATCTCCTCCGAGATACCATTCAAGAAATGCCAAGGCTGAGCGAGGAGACAGCCAGATTATATGAAGGAAAGTTGGCTTTTACTGCCGACATACATCAACTTTACCTCCGCCCTTGCGGCATTCCAGACGAATGGGCGCTAGGCCTTTACAGGATGACTACCGAGGATGTTGAAGAAACCATCAAGTCTTGGTCGGATGAGTGGAGGGAGGCCGCCGATCTCGCATCCGCGCTGCCAACCGCCGCTACGAAAGAGAAAAATAAGGGCAAGGAAGCCCGTGAGCAAAGAAGTGATGAAGGCTCCACAGAACCGGCCACCAAGAAGCAAAAAGTGTCGCATCCCGCTGAGGCTATTCCCTCGGGGATCGACCAGTACCTACACGAGCAATTTCGTGAGCTGCGCAATGCGCATGCTCACATTAGAAGTGCTTTAGATTTGCACTTCGTAGAACTGAAAGGTCTCGCAGGAAGAGTTGCGCAGACCCATGCGGCAGCATCTACTTCGCAGGCGCCACAAGAAATTCCAAGTGCCGAGCGAGTTGAAGAACTCATTGAAAGGCATACTGTCGTGCATATTCCGACTACCAGCATGACACTTCCAGATCCGCTAACTGCATTACAGGTAAGCGCCGTTGGGCCCGTTGAAATCAATTTGTCTCTAATTCCTATAGAGACTCTACAGCTAGTGCATGAGAAAGTTTCTCTTGAGTTAAGAGCTAGAGAGCTCTCTACATTTCAGGAAAATCAACGACTGCAATCGCAGGATTTAGAGTTGAAGGCAATCCATCAGAATACCTCTGAGAAGCTTGCACTTTATGAGGCGCAAGACATCGGTATCAGAAACGCAGTGGATGAGATTGCCCAGTTATTGCCGGCTTGTGAGATTCAACCAGACCTCCCTCTGGTTGCAAAAGTTCAAATTATTGGAGAAAGGGCGAAAATCCTGGAGCAAGAAATAGTTGCTATGGCTGAAGGCCATAGAACCCAGATCGCTGAGCTAGAAGCCCGCGTTGCTGCGCATCTTACGGATGATGCGCAGGTACAATTTGAAGCACTGAACAGAACTTCCACGCAGATGAAAGATCGAGTACAGGAAGCTGAGAACCTGATGAACCAAGCTATGGAAGCTTGGACGGAGCTTGTGAAGCTCCCTTTTAAAGTTGGACTGTCAGAACAGGTGCAAGCTGCAGAACAATCTCTCACTGTTCTGAATGAAGAAGCTAAGGCCTTAACAGGCTTACCAAAAATGAAGAAAATGGGCGAAGTGTGCAGAATGCAGCAGCAACTGCACAAGCTCAGAACTGAAGATGAGAAGCTCACCAACAGCATTCAGCCATTCATGGATGAGTATGCTGAAATTGTTGCCCAGGTTGAGACAAAAATCAAAGAGATTGCTGAATCTCAAGAGATCATTGATACCATCACTCCAGACGAAGCAACCGCAGAAACAGTGCAGACAGCTGTAGAGTGTGTCGATGAATTGGACTCCGCTATTGCGAAGTGGACGAAAACATTTGCGGAGACACAAGCAAAAGCAGATGCGCAAATCAAGCGACCACACGCCAGTGCGAGTGGCTCGAGGGCGAGCCACAAGTGAGTGTTAGGGGCCTATTGGAGCCAAGGTCGTAGCTACGGTAAAGCTGCGAATTTTGGGAAAAAAGCAAAAGTATGGAAGGAAAGTGCTAATTTTGGAACAAGCACTAAGTTTTGGGCAAGAAGGAGACGGTGCGCAGTAGGGTGCCAGATAGACAAGCTCAGCGAAGATCACGGACCGGAAATCGCGGAGCTCGCGCGCACGACAGAAGAGAATGAAGGCTGAATAGAAAGCTCAGCTACCATAATAAATAAGGCGATGGAGTAGAGGGCTCAGCTACCCTCATTTAAAGGCTACGTACAGAAGTTATGGTTGCTCGGATCAAGGAGGAGAAACGGACCAGAGCATTGAAGGCGAAGGACAAGCGCCCATACCCACAATCTGCGCCGAAAGTCAAGGAGCCTGCAGGAAGCGGCGACATGACTGCAAGCGGCGCCTACAGTACACCTAGCCATGTGCGTGGTTAGGGTTTTTGGGAATCACTGTTGGGAAAGGCCCACAGTCTTGTAAGGGTGTGACCGCCATGGCCACCTATATATATGAATAATTGTAATGGGTACATGTTAGAGAGAGTAAGAGTTAGATACTCTTGGGATAGATAGATGTTTAGACTGTTAGATAGTCAGTCTCGAGGATAGATCATGTGTTGATTATCCTTTGCTAAGTGTTTCTACTGAGTGTGTAGAACTAGAGTAGAATCGGATAGCCGAGGAGCTAATCCCTGAGTAGCCAGACAGTCTGTGTGACGTCTGCGCCTTTGTAATCTCTGTAGAGAAGAGACCAGATTGAGAGAAGGGCTCCCAGCTGTGTGCGTGGAGTTTCCTGTAAGAATCTAAGGCTGCAGCTGTGTGCGCAGCATATTGTATAACTCTATGGTTTTCTGGCTAATATAACACTCCTGAGGACGTGGTTTTCCTCGAGGAGAGGAGCTTCACATATTTCCACTTGTTATAATGTTTGCGTGAATGATTAACTGTTTAAGTTCCTCACATGTGTATGCAAACTCTTGTATTATCTTTGTGACGGTATGATTGAGTTTGGGAAGGTCCATTGATAGCCATAAGTGTTAAGGACTGAAGAAGTAGTGGAGCGCTGTCGCGGCAGAAGTCGAGGAGAGTGTTACTGCGCTGAGTGCACAGGGTGAGGAGGTACTTAACGCGTCGACGCAAGGAATAATTGCCTTCTGCGCTAGAACGAAGAAACTGCGCCGCGGACCTGCTGAGGAAGGAAACCGCGCAGTTGCGCCGAGGGGCCTGCAGGAGAGTCGGACCGCCGATATCTGAGGAACCAGAAGAAGAGGAAGGACAATCTCTGCGTCACCAAGGTTAAGGAAACCTGATTCCTTAGCCCCCCCATAGCCACTTCGGGTGAGACCTCGAGCTGCTGCGCAGCTCGTTACCGAGAGGGCCAGTGCACCAAGGGGTTTGTTGCTGCGCTTCATTAAAACCCGGGTCTGCCCAAGAAAGCAGCCAACACGGGTTATCTGTATACCATTATACCAGACGTCCCTCAGGGCGGTTCATCCCAACATGATGCGCCGGGGGCATCCCATGCCGCAGATGGCATCATTGGTCGTATTGCCTCGCATCCCCAACCCTTTTCCTTTGCACGTCCTAGCCATGGCCCCGACCTTTCGCGGGCTATATCTCAATCTGGAGAAACTAATTCATATGCTCCCATGGCACATTACCACCATACCCACGTACCCTCATGTCCACCTCAGTGCTTTGGTCATGCACCACCCGCATACGCCCCCCCAGCCGCACCTCAACCAATGTATTACCCACAACAAGCTGCAACAGATAACCCAACACCTCCAATAGCTCAGGGTTACCAACAACCCTAGCAGGTAACTGGACCACCTCTAGCCCCACCAGCTTATTATCCACTGCAACTTGCTCCCACACCTGCGGTAAACCAAAATCCTCCCGCTGCTCAAGGGAAAGTGTACACACAACACAATTAGCCCCAACATCAAAACAACCAGCGCAACCAGGGTGGACAACAAAACCGTGGAAGAGGACATAACCGTGGCAACAACCAACAACAAAATCGAGGTCCACCACCTCCCAATCCCCCAAATAACAACAATGCTGCTCCTCCCAACCAGAATCCGGATCATCATCCCAGGCAGCCCAAAAACAATAACCTCAGAACAAACCATCCTTGTTCTATTTGCGGGGTCTATGGCCATTACACACATGCTTGCCCACATTTGGAGCAGGCTCGGCAACTCTAGACTGACGATGCCCATCGTCAAGGGAAAGCGGCTCCTCAGGTGCCACCCAACCCTCCGCCACCTCAACATCAACCTTTGGTGCTGCAAAACCCCTTTCCAACCCAAGGCGTAGTGAACACTCAGTCGTTAGCTCCCCCTCAGGGAAACACGCCACCACAACAAATCACTTATGTCGCTCCTGATCAACCCATGTTCAATTCAGATACCCACCACTTGCTAATGATGTCATCCGCAGATGCCAACCTCCAAACCGACCGGAACCAATATGGCTCCACCCCTAAAGACCCTCCCACCGACAAGAACACTAACATTCATCCCATGGATCAGACGTTATGTATACCTCTGGCTCCACTTGATGGCGCTTCTAAAGCACCTCGCTTCCCACTTCGTCGCATCAACAATAATCCCAATGCTCGTGCTGCGTTGAATTACAGCATTGTGGATGACTTAGCACAGTCTCCCGCAGCCATGTCTGCTTTAGAAGTCTTAAAAAACTGTCCTTCACAGTGCAAGACTTTGCTCTCTGCCATTGGCGCTATTGACCCCTATGATTCAAAACTGATGGCATTCAATTCAGACCAGTCCGAACCACGCTTGCCTTCCACTTTAACATTCCAAGTTTTTGTTTCTATTCGGAATCTTGTTATCCATCGATGCATTATCGATGAAGGTGCCTCTACATGCGTTATGTCCACATTCGTTTGGCAGAAGTTGGGATCTCCTACTCTCCAGCAGTCCACCACCACATTACGAGCCTACGACGGCCGTTCGGCTCAACCCCAAGGTCTCTTAGCTAATGTCCCCGTCCAGCTAGCTGGTAAAACCGTGCTCATTGACATAGAGGTCATCAATGCCCAACTTGACTATAACCTCTTACTTGGCCGCAGCTACATGTATGCCATGCGGGCTGTTGCTTCATCCGTTTTTCATACCATGATGTTCCCTCATGATGGACACGTGGTCAAGGTTGACCAACTCACCTATTACGATCCTAAGCCCCCCGCTGCACCTGAAAATGTTCTCCCTATGGTTGAACAACCTATTTGTGGTGCAACTACCTCGTTTGTTTCCTCCGTGGGACCTGGACTTTACTCCGACGCGCCGATGACTTTTACATTCCAATCTATTCCACCACCGTCACCGGGGACCCACATCGCTGACCTCTGTACTCTTTCACACAATACACAAACACCCAACAATCAACCATCCTTGTTACCTAAACCACCATTGGTCCCTAGTCACATTGGTGTTACACCCATCCACACAATCCCCTTTCTATTTCCTCCCTCAGGCGTAGTAAGCGCTCCGGTTATGGCTACCCTTAGTCTCCCTGGGTTAACATTGGGATTACCCGTGTGGTATATTTCACCTCCCATTCCCCCGCCGACACCAAATGTCATCCTGCAACCGGTGCAACCCATTGTCACTTCTACTCAACCACCTCCCGGTATCACTACCCCTTCGTCATCTACGAATCCCCCTCCTCTCATCAGGCCCATTGGGGGCAGAGGCCCACAACCATACACTACGGTACCCCCACCCAAAGAAGTTAAACCTCCCCCTGTATTCCGTGCTCCTACTAAATGCTCGTTGTGTGTTGAGTTATGCCATCCAACTCATCAATGTCCATAGTTACCTGCATTACAGGAACACATGCAAATGCTTGACGACGACCCCAACATCCCGGTTGTCAAAATCGACTCAAACCCCAAGCCTCGTGATAAATCACTACGTACCAACCACCCTTGTACGATATGCGGTATTTACGGCCATTACTCACATCACTGTCCTGATATCCCAGATTACAGAGCAGCGTTGTATTAGTTGAATAACGTCGATTTAGAAATATCTCCTTCCCTCAACGAGGAAATCTACCCTCCGAAATCATCCGCTTCGGAAGAAATCAATACCATCTATATGATTTCAACCACTTTCAAACCAGAACCCCTTGATTTATGGTCTGACTACTTCCATACTGATGAGCAAATTTTGGAAACACTCACTGCACCCGACTACCCTTGGGACGATATGCATCATCGCTCATACTTCCTCCCAGAGGCATCTACATCCACTGCATCTAATCAACTATCAGTCGAATCAAAATATTTTATACCCACTAAGGTCGATTGGTTCAAGGACCCCATCCCAGCACCGGATGCCTTCTAAGAAGGGAACATGTCCAACATTTCCCCCATTATACAAATCGACATTTCAACCACACCTGGAAAACCTGAGCTCATCTTGCTGGGCGCATCTTGCACTCAAGCGGAAACTCAGGCATACAAAAAACTTTTCCAAGAATTCTGTGATGTCTTTGCCTGGTCCTATACCAAAATACCTGGTCTTGACCCTGCCATTATAGAGCACCACATTGACACATGGCCTGATGTCCCCCCTGTTCATCAGAAACAACGACCCATTCATCCTTCCAAGCTCCCCGCTGTTAAAATCGAGGTTGAGAAACTTCGCAAAGCAGGATTCATTTATCCTAT
Organism: Larix kaempferi; assembly: GCA_027924585.1. Classification (NCBI taxonomy): domain Eukaryota; kingdom Viridiplantae; phylum Streptophyta; class Pinopsida; order Pinales; family Pinaceae; genus Larix; species Larix kaempferi. The sequence continues at coordinate 11,083,690 of BSBM01000428.1, forward strand.
TGCTTATACCACCTGGGTTTCAAACCCCATTCCCGTCAACAAAAAACAAGGCACCCTTAGAGTATGCACTGACTTCCGTGATTTAAACCGTGGTTGTCCCAAAGACAATTTCCCCACGCCATTCATTGACCAACTCATTGATGCGTGTGCGGGACATGAAGTCCTATCTTTCATGGACGGTTTTTCCGGATACAACCAGATTCAGATCCATAAGGAGGATCAGTACAAGACTGCCTTTACCACCCCATGGGGCACCTTTTCCTATTGTGTCATGCCTTTTGGCCTAAAAAATGCTGGTGCCACCTTCCAGCGGGCCATGACCTATTGTTTTCACAACTTGGTCCATATCCTGCTAGTCTATCTTGATGACCTTACAACTCATTCCCGGAAACGATCAGACCACCTTAACGACCTCCGGCAAGTTTTCCTGCGTTGTCGCAAATATAAAATCCGCTTGAACCCACACAAGTGTGTCTTTTGTATTCCGGCAGGCCGGTTGTTGGGTTTCATTATTTCCCAGAATGGAATTATTGTTGATCCCCTAAAAGTCAAAGCCATCTTAGACCTTCCCTCTCCGCGCACGCTTCGGCAACTCTAGAGTCTGTAGGGGCGGTCCAATTTCCTTCGTCGCCTCATTCCTGATTATGCCACCAAAGTTCATGGATTCTTACGCCTACTTCGTACCCACATACCCTTTGTTTGGGATGAGAAAGTAGACACGGCATTCAATTCCCTCAAGAAAGCTCTCACACAAGCCCCCTTGATCTCCCCTCCGGATTTCTCCCAGGACTTCATCCTTTACATCTCGGCATCCGAACATGCCGTGTCTGGAGTCTTGGTCCAAGAAGATGCCTCTCACCAAGATCATGTCATTTATTACTTCAGCCAGACCTTGTCTGGCCCACCCCTACGTTACCCATAAGAGGAAAGATTATCCCTAGCTGTAGTCTTTTATGTCCAAACATTGCAACACTACATTCTGCTCAGTCATACCACAGTTGTCGCCGACTCCAACCCTATGGTCTATCTCCTAAACCGGAGGCTCCTACAAGGTCGTGTTGCTAAATGGGTCATTATCCTCCAGGAATATGACCTCACTTTCAAAACTCCCAAGAGCACCAAAGCCCTCGCGCTTGCCCATCTCATCACTGACCTCCCATCCTCTTCGTTATCACCCGCTATGCAAACAGATCTGATTGACGACCACATCTTCATCATTTTGTCTGATGACCCATGGTACGGTGACATCTTAATTTACCTCCGCACGCAAAAAATTCACCCCACATCGATCGTGACAGACGCCGTCGTATACGACACCACGCTCCTTGATACCTCTTATTAGGGGATGTACTTTATCAACGCGGCGTTGACACCATCTTATGACATTGCTTGTCCCATAGCGAGGCAGAACAGGTCCTTAATGATTTCCACAGCGGTGCCTGCGGAGGCCATTTCTCCGACATGGCGACCGCCCAAAAGATCATTTGCGCAGGTTACTTTTGGCCATCATTATTTACTGATTGCATCACCGCAGTCAAACACTGTCAAAACTGACAACTTTTTGCCCCCAAAGCAAGAACCCAACCCACCCCCCTTTATCCAGTCGTCACTGCAGGACCATTCTGCAAATGGGCCATCGACTTCCTCGATTGCAATCCCACGTCAGCCGGCGGTCACAAACACATTATTGTGGCCGTCGATTATTTCACCAAGTGGACAGAGGCCATGCCAACTTACAATTGCAAGGCCGACACCGCAGCACAGTTTTTTCTCAACCATGTTATCGCTCGTTTTGGAGTGCCAAAGCAACTTGTCTTAGACCATGGCTCTCACTTCGAAGACGCCGTCTGGAGAGAACTATCAACCTTACTGAAATTTGAACACCATTTCTCCTCTGCTTACTACCCCCAAGGAAACGGCCAAGTCGAAGCAATCAACAAAATTTTGAAAACCATCCTCCAGCGCACTGTAGACAAACACAAATCAAATTGGCACCACATGCTCTTCCCGGCACTATGGGCATACCGCACATCAACTAAAACCGCCACGGGTTTTACCCCATTCCACTTAGTTCACGGTGTCGAATCCGTCCTCCCCATTGAGTGCTAGATTCCAACCCTACATATGGCCGTTGAACTCCTACCGAACACTGCCCCAATTGAGCAATGCCTACTACTCCTAGAGCAGGCCGATGAAGATCGGCGCACAGCCCTCCAAACCATGGAAGCAGCCAAGAACCAATCCAAATTAAATTATGATAAACATGTCCACCCAAGAAATTTTTCTGAAGGGGACCTTGTCCTCTCCTACGATCAGGCTCATGACAAAACCGGGAAAGGAAATTTTGTGTCCATGTGGCAAGGTCCATATATTATACACACTTGCCTTGGATAGGGGGCATACATTCTGACCGATTCAGAAAGCAACCCCCTCCGCAACCCACGCAACGGGTTGTACCTCAAGCAATTTTACCCATAGTAAACTGGATGGACACCACCGTCCATGACTGAACTTCATGACAGTTCTTTCATTTTCCTGTTTTCACCAGGTCCATTTTTTGACCATTTTTTACCCACACTCGTTGCCTTGGTTCACGTGCCACATCGGCTGTCATCCGTTTTTGACGAATCTTGTATCGCCGGATTCAGTTTTCCACGCTCGTGATGATGCTTAAGATCATTTCTCGCTCTCACGCCTAGATTTTATGGGCATTTTTCCATGCCCCCCTCGTTGCCTCGGTTTGCATGCCACATCGGTCGTCATCCATTTTTGACATGCCTCATATCGTCGGATTCAGTTTTTCGCGCTCGTGATGACCCTTGAGATCATTTCTCGCTATCATGCCCAGATTTTTCAGGCATTTTTCCCATGACCCCTCGTCGCCTCGGTTTGGGTGCCACATTGGCCGTTGCCCCTTTTTGACAATCTTTATGTCACCGGATTCAGTTTTCCGCACTCACGATGATGCTTGAGACCTTTTCTCACTCTCATCAATCCCTTTTTGTTCGGTATAATTTTATCCCTTTTTCGGGCCGAGCAATCCCTTTTACGAAAAAGGCACTTAGGGAGTTTCTGTTAAGCTCTTTTCTGACTCCTAAAACAATGAAAAGATCGCTGAGCAACCTTGCTTCCTTTCATGCTCGCTAAACATATCTGAAAGGGCGTCTACCTGGTATAAGTTTACCCCTTTTCCAGACCTTGTAGACTAATTATGAAAAAGGAATACTCTAGTCACATCGGCTAGAAGAGTTCTCCATTTGCATCATTTTATGCTTTTTCAGGCCTTGGAGACTAACTTACAAAAAAGAACACCAATGGAGTCCACTTACCGCTTTCAGACTCTCTAAACATGAAAGCGACCACGAGCAATCACCATCCTGGGCTCGTAAAACCAACAGGACAGTAATCATAATCACTGCAGAGTCTTCTTATCATTTTTAGACTCCTTAAAAATGAAAGCACCAATGAGCACGAATAGTCTTGGGCTCACAAAATCCACAGGACAGTACCATTTCAGAGCACACTTTTATCCCTTCTTCGAGCTCATTAAAACTACGAAGAAGGACCCAACGGTGCTTCTCGGTGCCAGAACAGATCACGTCTACTCATATAGCAGCTTCCCCATTTTGGTCCCCTTTGTTTAGAGTATTCTGCAGTATGTCACCCTGAGAACCCCTCGACAGCACCCATCAGCTTGACCCCCCCCAGAGTCAATACATACCCTTTAATCCTTAAAAGCTATGATCCCCACACCTATAAGTCAGTACCCTACGCTGCTAGGTCAACCATGTCAACATGCTCTGAACAAAGGAAGTTTGAGTCTACCCACTATATGACCCCAGTTACTTCCCATCCCCACAAGTATGTCAGTCCTACCACCAGTACTACCACACTTCAGTTCTACACCTCGCGCTCCTATCAAGGAAACATCATTGCCTTGTTAGTTGTTGGTCTCCCTCTATCGACGACAACCAAATTTATTCCAGAGGATAGACCTAGAGGTCCCTGTGTCTTGGACTCATCACCATTTATGATGAGTGCCTACGAATCATTTCGAGAAGAGTCCTCAGTGCCTCTCCAAATGGTTGTTTCTCACATGCTCGACTTCAACACCTTGATCGCATCATTGAGACTCGCATAGGGTATTGGTCCATTCAGTTATTTGTTCAAGACCCCAGATACCACCTGATTCTCCCACATTTGAGAGTCTACCTATGGATACAACTAGTTACATTTTTTCTAAAGATATCCGGGTTGCACATGGCGACAGTATTCAAGTGTACCTCAGTTTTATACTCCCTCGAGTATACAGTTACATATACTTCCCAGAGATGGCTCACAGTCATTACGTCCCTACAGATGTTGGACACCTTCAGTTTCAACAGTTCATCAGTTATTCCAATTTATTAGTTATTGAGATCAGTCATGTTATGATCATGAGTACATCCCAAAATAATGTCCCCTCTGGACCATTATGATGTACCAGTATATTTTTTATTTATTTTTCAGGTCCCCCTTCATGGGACTAATTGTTATGTATATGTCTTGATACGAGCATGGGTATGCCCGCCTCGTCCATTATCAGAGATTATTCCTCATTCATATTGAGGCCATGTAATATTGTTTATTTTTTGCAGCTTCCAAGGGTCGTGGATCCAGTCTCCAATCGGTCTCTTCTCCTCCCCAAACCCCAGAAAAAAGACAAAAGAACTATGATGTCTATCGGCCATACGATGAGCTCTTTCCCTCACACATCAGGGGGCAATCTGTTAACACCCAAAAAGTGCTCACTAGCTCATTTCCTTATTCACATGACCCATTTGTCCACTTTTTCACCATTTGAGCCTCTAAAGCCACCAAAAGGTCACCAAAAGACCTTAATACACCCCTTTTTCCACTCAAAATGAGTATTTTTCCTAAAAAAGCATAAAAAAGCATAAAAAAGGGTCCAGAATTCCCAAAAATATTAAAAAGGGAATAAAAATATTAAAAATATTCAAAAAAGGAAAAAGGAGGGAAAAGGTACCTAAACCATGTTGGTCAATACCATTGGTTTTCTCAAAACCATAATGGTATTCCCCACCACGAAAAACTATAAAAAGGTGGTAGGGGCTCCTCATTTTCCATCCATCCATCTTCCTATCCTCATGCTGTCAAAATCTCCCTTGAGCTTTTGACCATTGTAGCCATCTTGCAGAAGAAACCTTTGGAGCTTGGAGCTACTCACCTTGGAAGTTTCTCAACAATCTTCATCGCTTGGAGGTATTACTATTGCAAGCACTGGCTTTCCCTTATTCTTAATACAAAAATCTTTTTTACATATTGTCAATCGTTTTTGCTTTTCATAATATTTTCATTATTTGCTCATCTTTTTCACATAGATCCATGATTAATATAGTTTAGATTAGTTTGTTATTTATTTCTATTGAAACTGCTGCTACTAGTTAGCAGGTGCCCATTGCACTAAGCTTGGTTGCAAAACCAAGCCAACAACTATCCAGTTTTAGTTAGCTTTGTCCTGTTTTTTTCTGCTTTCTAGTGGAAAAGATAAAGCTAGTTTACTTGGAATCTTTTGCCACTTGACCAATTCGAACTCCACATCATATCTAACCTTCTAAAGCCATCATTACATTCCATTTACCTCACTCATGAGCTTCCATACCATACTTTCCAAATTCATGAGCCTCTAGCACAGTTTTGGAAACTGCTTTTGCCACCTAGGGGGTTTTTTGTCTTTTCTAAGCCTTTCTTTTTGCTCTTTCCATATTGCTTCAAAGCAATTCAATTTTCTCCATGGAGGATGTATTATATATTGTTATCATATCAATGAATAAGATATAGAGTGTTTTCCATAATTTATTCTCTCTATTCTTCTTCTCTCATTGTCTAAAATATTCCATGGTGAAATTGTCTTATGAATCGAGTTCCTAGTAATTGAAAATCTCACACAAACACTCTCATCGAAAATTCAAAATACTTCAAAAAGCTTGATGAAGCTTATGGTCTTCTTTGCCTCTCCATCTCCAAGGATCTTCACTTCCATCTCAGCGGATTGAAGTCTCCAAAAGCTATATGGGAGCAACATGACAAACCTTTTGGCAAGCAGGACGAGCTTAGAGCTTTTCAATTAGAGAATGAATTGATTACTCTTAGTCCTGAGAATTTCGAGACCATCAATGATTTTTTCACAAGATTCAAGCACTTGTCATTGCAATTGAAGAAAAGTGGTGTTGTGAAAGAGGATAAGCAATTAATCCTCTCCATTCTCACAAAGCTTGGGAAAGATTACTCGATATTTGTCTCCACTTTCAATTTCGATCGGCTAACTATCCCGAATTGGAAGATGCCTACCTTGAATGCCTTCATTGATTCCGTCAAAAAAGAGCATGATAAGTTGATTCAAATGGGGTCCATAAACTCCAAAGATTCAGCCCTCTTTGCTCAAGGACCCAAGAATTCGAATGGTAAAGGAAAGTAAAGGAAAGAGAATCCCAAATTCGAGTCTACCAAGCAAAGAGATAAAGGCAAGCAATCAGAAGCACCATCTGGTTCGAGGAACAAGCAGAAGGATAAAGAGGAAAAGAAAAAATCTAAATGTTCACATTACAACCGTGGCTTTCATCCTAAAAGTTCATGCATGAAGAAAACAATAGATCAAGTGGCCCTCCTTTTGGAAAAGAACAACATATGTCTTCTCGACAGTACACGGAAGAAGGATAGGAATAATGATCATGAAAGAGGTCAAGCACCCATGGAAACTGTTTCGAAACCCATCACTCTACTGATAGATTCTGGTGCCTCGAATCACATGGCTGCAAACATTGACTCCTTCTCTTCATTCGATCCAAGCAGCTCCATCCCCATCCATTTGGGAGATGACTCAAAAATTTATTCGAAGGGAAAAGGTACCATCCATGTAGAGCATGGAAGATTCCAAAATGTTCTCTATGTGCCTTCCTTGGCTTCAAATCTACTTTCTGTGTATCAAATGACACACACTGGTGAACTGAAGCAAGTTACATTCAGCCCTAACAATGTCAAAATTTTTGATATCAAAAGTGGAATACTTATTGCAGTCGGAAAAGCAAACCACACTGCAAAAACTATGAGTTTTTTCACTTTGTGCTGCTCGAAAAACCCACTGCTCTCCTCATTCATGGAAACGAGGTTAGTAGGATTTGGAATGAAAGGTTTGGACACCTTAATTACAATTATTTGCTACTGCTACAACAGAAATCCATGGTAGATGGTCTTCCACAACTCCATTCCTCGAAGGGAATTTGCCCCGGTTGCATTGTTGGGAAGCACCCCGAGCACAGGTTCGACCGCGGAAAAGCTAGCAGAGCTTCCACCATTTTGGGCCTCATACATTCTGATATCAGTGGTCCACTTCCAAATATGTCATTGAATGGTTCAAGGTATGTTTTGAAATTGATCTATGACTTCTCTTGCTTTACTTGGGTATTTGTTCTAAAAAACAAGTCAGAAGTGCTTGGAAAATTCAAGGATTTTAAGGCTTCTGTTGAGACCGCCACTGAGAGAAAGATCCAAGATTTTAGATATGATAATGGTGGAGAATATATCAAGACTGATTTTATACAACTTTGTGCCAAAAGCGGAATTCAGATCCAACATACAGTTCCCTACACACCCCAACAGAACGGTGTAGCGGAAAGGAAGAATCGGTCACTAAAAGAGATGGCTACCTGCATGCTTGAGTCAAAAGGTTTTGCTGCAAATATTTGGGCTGAAGCCATTAATGTTGCTGCATACATTCAGAACTGAGTTCCACATTCATCCGTGAAAGGTAAAACTCCTTTCGAAGCATTCTTTTTGTCACAAACCAGATGTGTCCAATTTGAGGGTTTTTGGCTCCACTGCATGGGCTAGAATTCCTTCTGATAAGAGGAAAGCTTTGGATCCACAAAGTATTGAATGTATCTTGATAGGATATGGGGAATAATAAAAAGCATATAAACTCATGAATATCATATCCAAAAAGGTATTCATAGAGCGAAGTGTGGAGTTTGAAGAACCACTGCCAGATCTCAAACTAGTTGAGGGAAACACTGTCGATCTGCACCCTCCACAAGAAGAAGATTCGAGTGAATATGAAGAAAGAATTGGATCTGATATCTTTGATATTATATTAGAATTTGATGGCCATGAAATATCAGGTTCAGAATCAGACCATAATGATCGTCCTCAATTACCAAAGTGGGCCCAAAACACTCTACATTCTAATGCTCCAAACATTGGAAATCCTGCTGATCCAAGGAGAACAAGAGCAGACTTTCAAAGAGCAGGTATGGCTCTTTCTTTTGCTGATCCATTATTATCTGAGAAATTCTATTTGATGATTGGTTCAGATCCCAAATCATACTATCATGCCCACCGAGATCCACGATGGCAAACCGCCATGGATGAAGAGTACAGTTCTCTTCAAAAGAACAATACATGGGAGCTAGTTTCTCTTCCCCCTAGAAGAAAATTGTTTGGGTACATAGGGTACTCCCAAAAGACCGAACACCTAGAGCAACCACTTCACACAAACAGATCATAGATCAACACACCGATGTTTTGACGTGGTTTAAACCCTCGTGAGGGAAACACTCCACGGCCCTGACCAAATAGCTTCTACGGAGCAATTTATTATGCAAAGAAAGAAAGTTACAAATGAGCTTCTCATAATCAATCAACTTTCCAATGACCCTCCATGCTCTTTAAATAGAGATCATGGACCAATCGGGTGTTAAGCCATGGATCAAGGGTAGGTATGATCTAAGATAAGTTGAGCCGTCGAATCACAACATATCATGACCATCAGATTAAATATTTACAAATGCATACTAATGCATACTAAAGAAACACACTTTTCCTAATGGATATATTACACAAGTTGATCTTAACTAACTCCTAAGTGTCTAAATATCCTAACATCCCCACTTAAGAACAACTTGGGATAGGATTGAAGGATTTACAAAAGTGACACTATTAGGAGAATGAAGGAGGCATTAGAGCCTATCCCCCCTTAATGACAAGTTCCTAAACTCCTAACATAGATCGAAGTTTAGAAAACTTTGCTTCTGTAAGAGACTTGGTGAAGATGTCTACAACTTGATCATCTGTAGTACAAAAGAGCACTTCAAGAACATGATCATGAACAAAATTTTTGATGAAGTGCATATGTAGATCAATGTGTTTGCTGCATTGATGTAGGACTGGATATTTGGAAAGATTGATGGCACTTTGATTGTCGCACCAAAGTGGAGTAGGCCAGTGTTGCTCGAATCCAAACTATGAAAGGATCTGTTGAAGCCATAAAGCTTCCTGACTGGCATTAACTACGGCTCGATATTCTGCCTCTGCTAAAGAAAGAGCAAGATCTTGTTGTTTCTTACAAGCCCAAGTGATAGGTCCAGATCCCAGACTGAAAACATAACCTACAATAGAATTTCAATCATCAGGATCGTCGACCCAATCTGAATCAGTGAAACCAACCAACAAAGGTTTCCCCCCTATACTGTAATGAATCCCAAACTGAATTGTACCTCGAATATATTGAAGTATTCTTTTAGCAGCTTTCCAGTGACTTTCATGAGGTGCTTGCATATAACAGGAAACACGACCAATGGCAAAGGAAAGGTTAGGATGGGAATGAGTCAAGTATAAGAGACTACCAACAAGCTAACGAGACAAGGTGGCATCTACTTCAGGTGAAGTACAAGTGGCAGAAAGTTTGACTCTAGACTAGAAGGGAGAAGGGGCTGGTGTACAATATTCCATGTGAAAGCGACAAAGAAGGTCACAAGCATACTTAGACTGAGAAAGAAATATTCCTTATTTGGTTTGCAGGAATTGGAGACTAAGAAAATAATGCAAATGTCCTAAGTATGACATTTCAAAATTTTACTTTAGACTGGATTTCACATGGGTTATAAGCTTAGGGTCACTACCAGTAAGAATAAGGTCATCAACATATAGAACAAGTATGCTGAGATGGTTTCCTACTTTCTTGGTATAGACATTGGGGTCATAATGGCATCTAGAAAAACCAGTGTCAAGGAGAAAGCTATCCATTTTGGCATACCAAGCTCTAGGAGCTTGCTTAAGGCCATATAAGGATTTTTTAAGGTGATAGACAAGGTTAGAGTTATTCTGAACATATCCAAGAGGTTGTTCCATTTAAATTTTTTCTTGTAAATCACCATGTAAGAAGGCACACTTGACATCCATTTGATGGACTTCCCAATTGTGTAAGGATGCAAGGGAGAGAACAAGGCGGATGGAGTTCATTTTTACGACAGGAGCAAAAGTTTCATTGTAGTCAATCCCTTCAACTTGGGAAAAAACTTTGGCAACTAACCTTGCCTTAAGTCTTTCAACACTTCCATCTGATGCTTACTTAGTTCTGTAGACCCATTTACATCTGACAAGTTTTCTTCCTTTTGGAAGAGGTACAAGATCCCAAGTATCGTTAGCCATTAAGGAACGATATTCTTCATCCATAGTTGCATCCGAATCTGGATTTCCTAAAGCTTCTGCAAAGGTTTCTGGATCATGATTCTCAAAAACTTGAGCCAAAAGAGAAGAGGCTCGCTGAAACTGAGAACGTGTTCGACGTTGATCTCTAGGATCACCAGCAAGATCACTAGCCACTTCACATGCTGAACGGACCCATCGAGGAAGCACTTATGCTGGTGCAACTGGAGGAACATGAGCAGGTGGAGGTGGATTTTCATCCTCACTGTCATCATCAGAAACTGGAGGTGGAAACCTGTTAAGGAAGTTGGAAGAAGAAGAAGGCACAATCACTGAATCAGGCTCGTAGGCCAAAGATGGCACAATCGCCGAGTTAGTCTTGCGGGCCAAGAGATTTTCATCAAATTTAACATCTCTTCTAATGATTACATCATGAGAATGTGGTTGAAGAAGTCTATAACCTTTGATATCCTCAGAATATCCAACAAATATGCACTTTTCACTTTCAGGCTGCAATGCTTTCCGTTTTTCATCCGAAATGTGAGCCCATGCTTCACTACCAAACACACGGAAGTGACTTACATCTGGTTTAATTTTACTCCATGATTCTTCCGGTGTGATACCTTGTAATGCTTTAGTGGGGGTGCGATTAACTATGTAATTTGCACAATTAATGGCTTCATCCCAAAATTGAAGACTTAGTCCCTTAGATTGGATCATACAATTAGCCATTTCTTTTAAAGTGCGGTTCTTCCGTTCAGCTCAACCATTTTGTTGTGGTGTATATGGAACAGTGTGTTGTTGTTGGATTCCTTGTTCAGTGCAGAAAGTAGTGAACTTTTTGTTAACATATTCTCCTCCATTGTCAGATCTTAACTTAATAATGTGAATACCAGATTGTTTTTCAACAAGGGCATTGTAGGCCAAGAACATGTTAAATACTTTGCTCTTAAGTTTTAGGAAATATACCCAAGATCGTCTGGTGTAATCATCAATGAAAATTAATAAATATTTGAAACCAGAAAAGGAAGCAGATGGAAGAGGACCACACAAGTCACTATGCACAAGCTCCAAAGGAACCGAGGCATGCCAAGAGGCACGTTTGTCAAAACTATCCCGATGATGTTTTCTGAGTACACAACCGGAACAAACACCATCCCTGCAAGATACCATCGGAAGATCTGTCACCATATTGTCTTTACATAGATTTTGCAATGAGCGATAATTTAAGTGACCAAATCGCTCATGCCAAAGTTTGCTCAAGTTATTCCTATGAGCAACAACAACTGAAGGAAAAGGTGATGACCCAAAGTTGTTAAACTTGTACAAACTGGTAATATCATCAACAATTCTGGTAGCTAGGACCTATTGAGGATCTTTAAAATCATTGATTACAACTTGGTGAGATGTAAATGCCACAGTTTTACCTTCCTCGGAATGAGTGATTTCATAGACTAATAACAAATTGCAGGAAATTCTTAGAACACATAGTACATCACTGAAATAACCATTATCTACTGGAACTGTTCCAACTCTTACAACACTTAGAGATCTATCGTCACCAACAAATATTTGTTTGGTGTTACATTCATGCATAGTAGAAAAGATGGCTTGATCCTTAGCCATATGATAAGATGCTCTAGAATCAATGAGCCATTCATTTGAAGTAGAAGAAGAAGATGCATTATAAGAATAACCAGAAGCACAATGTGCATGTTCGTGAGAGGTAGATTCTGAAAGTGAATCTAGGCTGATGTGGTGCTTCTTCATTACTGCTTCCAAGGCTACCATCTTGTAGTGTCCCCTTCTCCATAGAACAACAGGGAAGGAAACATTAACAACATACCGGGCTTTTGTAAATTTAGCCCCAATAATTTGACTCATAACGCATGCAATTTAAAACTTCCATATGCAGATTCGTTTCAATATAAACACAGCGGAATGAACATGCTAACAAGCACTCAAACAGACAGTAATTGCAATCATATCAATCACAGCAAGGAATGATTCAACATACAGAGACCCAATCTCATTCGTATGCCATGCATGGATTCTATATTAATTCATTTCATTAAACATGGGCAATTTAACATATTGCAGAACACAAATGGAATAATTTATAATCCACAGAACACTTATCTTGAGAAGTTGATGTCCAACGACTGGCTACGTGAGAGCAACGTTCCACCCAACCATAGATCTCTGTCCAGCCTGTATTCTTTCAGCTGAGAGATCACCCCCGAGCTGGGCTGTGTATCCACTAAGGAGGAACTAGATGGCTCACTCACAGTCAAGGTTTCACTCAGATAGCCATGCTAAGCCAACACACGGTTGGGTTTCTCAAGCATGCAATAGGAGATGGAGGAGGATGCTAGTCCACTGAGCTCAAACCCAGAGCCACATACCCTTCAAAAACTAGACTCAACAATCCCATCCTCTATTCATATATCCACAATCGGATTTCTCACAACTGTCACAAACAACCCAAATCCGTCACTGATTTTCTGGGCCATTAAAACTGGGTTTTCCCATGGCTTTTGGGGTAGCTATTGCTCCCAAATTCGCCCCAAGGTTCCTACCAATGGATCCCCCATTGGATTTCTCTGTCCAATACCAAATCGGGACGTTTTTGGCTTCAAAAAACGTGGGTTCTCTCACAGTCGCGATTTCTGGTTTTCTCACTGTTGGGAGCTCGTTTTTGGGTGGAGAAAGATGTCCCATACTTCCACAATGGAATGGGGATAAGGATGGAGCAACCCCCAAGATGTAGAGTGACTTGTGGGACAATTGAAAAGAGCCCATACCTTCCCATACGAATTTCAGGGCTGCCCATACTCCATCAAAGTCATGGGATGAAATCTCAACCACTTCCTTACAATTGGCATTAATGTCACCTAAGGAAGTCAATGGGTTCACATAATGACAAATGGCAACCTATGGGTCACTCCCATAGCCCCCTCACCACTCCCTAGTGGATACACGTGGCCCCTTCTCATTCGTTGCCTCCGTAGCCAGCTTTGGACATTTTATATTGCCTGATGTTTATTTACATCCTATTACAATTTCCATGGCTTAAGAGCACATGGTATCAAAATGTCAAATACTTTCCCTTTAAATAAAATTCGGCTTTCACTAGCGGGGCCTTGGCCTTGAGCTCCACGCTAGGAAAACATACATCACATGTACACTTATTTACATTAAAGGCTAATATATCCTAAGGGTCGAATTGGGGGTATTACATTCCCATCCCCCTTAGAACAACACCGTCCTCGGTGTTCCAAGACTTAGGCATACATATACAATTTACACATGTCCAAAACTTCAAAATTTTGCAGATCTGCCCTGCATTCTATCCTTTACTTTGAACTTTCAGGACCAAGTCCTTTGATCTTCACGAGATGCTCCTGCTGATTCGGATCTTCCAGCTCATCCATAAGTCTGAAAACTTTATGGCTGCTACCTTCTTGAGGTTCTCTTGTTGGGCAATTGCGGAGGCAATGATCCCCTCCACATTTCCAACACTTCACTGGTTGCTTCATCTTTACCTGCTCGATTTCCTTTGAGTCTTTCCACCTGGAGCGTCTCTTAATCGGACGATTGGATGAATGCTTCTTCATTGATCCACTTTTCTCTCCTTTGCTGATTGCTTTCACAATGATTTTTACCTCTTTCTGCAGATGAAGAGTGTCCTGCAAGACCTCGTGGTTCATCTCGTTCTGCTGCTTTTGCATCTTGAGCATCTCTCCAAGATTTTCTTGGGTCTTGGCAATTGTTTGAAGAAGACTTCCAGCCAATCCTGATAGCCTTTGGTCTGCCTCCATGGTAAATGGAAACAACTGACCACACTTTGCTTACTAGCAACACTTGCCTGCACCGGCTGCAACCAATTGATTCAATTTCCACCTGTGAAATTCATCATTACAATTCTCGTTAGGCCAAGCATAACCCCAAACATTTAAAAACCAGTCAATGGTTTTTCCCCAATTGACATGGATAGTCCATGTTTTACTCATGAGACTTCCACACTTTTCATGCTTGCCCATCATACACATGAATCCCTTCATGTTCATTCATTCATAGGAAATTCATTAATTAGCATTCACAATTCACTAATTTTATAAATGCATCAATAAAAAGGAAAGAGAGGGAGCAGTAAGAGTTTCTCCTCTTAGTCTTGTTCCATTCTGGAACCCACACCACCACTGTGGTTTTCATGCTCCTGTCCTCTTTCACTTCATGTGAATGCTCGACTTGCCCTTCTTGGCTAAGACACGTAGTGTCTATGGTCTATTCCAGATCTTTCAATCGTGGAGTTCCTCCACTTGGTTGGTCTAACTCTTGGCTGCTAGGGCTCACACAGTCCCATTAGCCCCATCTTTCATTACTGCTCATTCTGAGCTCTTTAGGGTGGTTACATGTCCACATGCATCCTTAAGATGCCTTCATAGTCATTGCTTCCAGCAATACCTACACTCAAACATTGAATTAATTCACATGTTTAGTTTATTTTCATAGAAAACCATAACCAAATCATATACACACGTATATTCATAAGCAAGAAATTACACAATAACCAAATACTTATCTGCACTAGATGTCTTCACTTTATTCCATAGGGTCCTTCTTTGCTTTACAAGCCTTGGAATCGCCTATGGATTTGGGTGTTTGGCCAGCGCGCAGGCTGTCCCTTAACATCTAATAGTCTTGTATGTTTTTCCAGCACGCAGGCTGCTCCACAACATCAAATAACCTTGTATGTTTGGCCAGCACGCAGGCTGCTCCAAATCATCAACCATCTCGTATGTTTGGCCAGCATGCAGGCTGCTCCAAATCATCAATAATCTCGCATGTTTGGCCAACACGCAGGCTGCTCCAAATCATCAATAATCTCGCTCAACCAGCCACTTTCTGGATTTACCAAGCAACTTTTAGTTCTTTCAGGGTCCTTGCTTCCTGTATTGACCAAGGTTTCCAACAAAGAAACAATAATGCATCAGCTCACTGTTACAAGCTTTATGCTTGAAACCTTCATTATTTCAAATAAGAAATGAATGAAAATGAATACTTATCTGTACTGTGCAGTTCCTCTCTGGTCCACAGGGTCCTGCTTTTACTTTATAAGCCTTGGGATCCTCCTGCGGACTAAGATGTTTGGCCAGCACGCAAGCTGTTCCAAATCATCAAATAATTAATGCCCTACCAGTACACCTTCACGCCGACTGGGTTTACCAAGCATTTGGTGGTGCCCAACCAGTCCCATACCTGGTTGGCCCTCTCCATTGCCGAGCCAGCACATACGTCTGGGTCATCGGCCAATGGAAGGTAACTGCGCCACCGACCATTACAGGTCAAGGCTCCACTACTCTTGCCTTAGGCTTGCATCAGCCTTTCACGGTATCACAATCCCTCAATGCGCATAACAATTCTTCACCCACACAAGGGGGGGCACTTCTTCTCTTATGTAAGCCGGCGGTTCCATTAAGGAATTCTTTAGGTGACTTTCTTAACTGCAGGCTATCATGGCCTCATGATACCCACTCACCCTTCACGAGGGTTACCACTGCTCATACATTCCTCTTGAGTACTATTTCTTCACTTTTCCCTTTAATGTGCAGCACTGAATTTCATATGTATAATCTGTCAACACAAAATGGATAGCGAGCTCATTAGTATCGCTGCCCTAGAATTGTAACCATATTTCATAACATTCACTATCCAACCTTGAAACACCAGGAATGCGTCCATTCCCTTAAGGCGTAGTCAATATTGGCATCCCTAACATAACTCAGCACCAGAAAGGCGTGCACTCCTTACTGATGTGAACTATGAAGGTCCTAATCATACTTCAAGCAGTCTTTCATGATGGAAATAAAATCAAAACATGCTCTGCATATTAACTCTAATAATTAGATATATATATATATCATTCAGGGTTTATGGAAAACTTATCCATTTTGCAGATGTTATTTCTCTTCTTTAATGAGGAATGGAGGCTCCTTCTCTGAGTTGACAGTCCCTCGGTTTGCTATCCCAATTCCTTTTGATGTTACATAACCTTCATATGTCTTACTGACATAACCTTTACCATCTCACTCATATTGTTTACCAATCATGCAGTGCAGATGAAACATTAATAATGTCTTATGGCATTCCACCTGGAACCCATTTTCAAATCATGGAATCCCTTCCCATGAAGTTTGGCTTCTGCAGGACCTCTGTCATGGTCTTACTGCAATGTGTCTTCCTGGCACACTTATTAAACAGCCAAACAGTTAGGAACATTTAACACTATAATTTCAAATCCGATTGCTCCATAACCAATCCATGGCACTAATAATTAAATTCAGTATGAACTTGCAACCCTGTCTACTACAGAAATTGGTTTTCTTATCCATGAGGCTATCCTCATATTGTTTGGCTCCTGTAAGTGACACCACTCTACCCATTATGGTCTTATGCCTGCTGCCATACATGAGCATCCACTTACAGCATGTCCTCCTGACACATTTTCATATAAGCCAAACAGTCATTAGTAAAAATTTCAAATCCGAAACATTTACAAATCTGATATTTACAACTGTTCTTGCTAACAGAACTTAGAGCTCTCAACCATGAGAACCTTCTCATAACCTTTGGCTTCTACATGGGGTAGATTCCGGTCTCTACTATGGACTTATCCTCATTGCCATATGTAAGACCTTCCTACCGGAAACTGAAACTTCAATCAGCCAAAATGTTGTGAGTATCTACGCACATAATCATTCATTGCCATAATAGTCACTGAAGTGATCTCAGAATTATAACACTCAATAATTCAAACACCTTCAGCTGTTACAATTGAAATGCAATGAAATATTTACACTCTTCTATATATGCTTCATTATCATAATAGAATTTCAAGACATAGTCACCATATCCATGCAACTTAAATAAATCGTAAGTACTCATTATTTCACAGTCATATCGTTCATACAATTTTGTCCTTCCACAAAGTATTCTAGCAGCCCATCGATCATGATTGGGCTCTTCATGCACTTACTATTTTGCATTCACAACAACTCATGAAATGATCCTAGAATTATCATCAATTCATCATTTCATTCATTATTTATTTTGCAATAACATATGCATCATCCCTATGCATTCATACAATGCATCACAAGATTTATAAAATCTCTTAATGCACATCTACTTAATGCTATCTTGCATTGTTTCATGAGTACTATGCATTCAAGCATATTATGATCGAAGAATGATTATCTCATATAACTTGCATTACCATAATCAGGACCACCAATCCTCACTTGCTTTGGTTATTAAGCACATAACCAACATACACATGGCATGATATAAATTCATATGAATGCATTGATATTTCTGAACAATCATAGGGTGTAAGGATCATTTCCTTCACTTACCCACACCTCACCAAGCTGGGTAGGTTAACAGTCCCAATCGGTATTCAATATCACATGCAAACTAACTCAACATAACTCAAACATAGTTGAAGAGATCTTACCAAATCCTCTTTCAACATTCCTGCAATTTGGCACCAATAATCATTACCTGCATGGTTGCCATTAACATCGCCTGATGTTACCTGATCAGTTGGCCTCTTACTAGGGCTGTTCAGTCCTTGTGCCAACTTTATGATCATAGATTTGTTGCACCATCCTTTCCACGTAAGGTGGTTGGCTTCATGCAACAACATCCCCAACACGTTTAGCCATGCTCTTTGTTATCTTTGGTCCTACAACCAATACCAACATCAATAATGATTATCAACCACAATATTCTCTATTAGCGGTTCATTGCATATGCAGACTTCATTCTTTTACCAATATGCAATATCTCATTCATGCACAAGCATTTCCATATGCAATGTTTGTTAAGATGTCATCTAGTGCATATACATCTATGTAATCCCTTACATTTTTAACATTTTTATGCCATATGACAATTTCATAATTATAAGTATGATAACAAACAGGGGTTTAAGGAATTATTCCCTTTTCGATCCCTCCTCGTATCATGGAATTTCTCTTCCATATCATGCAATTGTAGAAATTGCCCACATTGACAACAAATTTTGTTTGTCAAAACAGCCGCTGGCACTCTTCTGCACTAAATAACTATGATATCTGTAGACCTCATTCAAACTCTGGTCATGCATCATTGTTCCCTGCTAGACAAGCTTTCCAATGCCTGTCTTCATGCTCCATTCTGACATCAGGTGCGGAAACTGCATCCCTTCAAAAATGACAACTTTCACTCCAGTTCTGCACATTTTACATAGTTGCATTTTGGTCCCGAATTCCAACTTCAGCCACCTGTGGAAGAAAATCTACGAGGAATCACAAAAACTTTTCTATCGGGCGGAGTTAGTCCATATAACAAGGAACACTCGAAAATTCACGGATCTCAATTCCGATGCACCGTTCATGTTCTATGAATTTCTGGGTTTTGCTACTTCTCATTTTTCACATTTTTCCAAAATTCCAAATTTTGGGCCAAAAACGGCTATCTCCCGAACGGTGCATTTCTGGAAAATCTTCGTCTAACGGAAGTTGTCCGTCTTAATGAGAATCTGAAATGTCTAGTTCAGTAAAATTTCTGATTCCCACATCTAGGGTCACTTTTACCGCCCACAAGCTTTTCAAAATCCCGAAAAAGTGGCCCGGAACAGTGCTTTTTGGCCTTCTTGATCACCCCGACTCCATATCCTTTGGAGTTTGGTTCCAAGATTCGGAACTTAACATTGTGCCTGCTTCATGGCCGCGCCTGATCAATTTCAGCTCAATCCGACCTTCTGTCAAGCCTCGGGACTCTGTCCTTCAAAAGTCACTATTATCCATTTTCTGTCAAATCGGAGTGTAATGGGCTACGGGTCTTCACTGGTCCTTTCATGGCCTTCGTCAATGGCCTCCGAGCCCCACAGGAATCATTCCATTCTTTGGAGTTTTTTTTTTTTTTGTTTTTTTTGTTTTTTTTTTTGTTTTTTTTTTGTTTTTTTTTTGTTTTTTTTTTGTTTTTTTTTTTTTTTCCGCTCTTCGAGCGCTCGGGCCGGTTCTCCGAACGCTTCCGCAATGCGGAGCAGTTCGGCGAACGCTTCCGCAATTGCGGAGCAGTTCGGCGAACGCTTCCGCAATGGCGGAGCGATTTGCTGAATTCTCCCGCAACTGCGGAGCCATTCGACGAATGCTCCCGCAACTGCGGAGCCATTCGGCGAATGCTCCCGCAACTGCGGAGCCATTCGGCAAAGGCTTCCGTTGCGGAGCCATTCGGCGAATGCTCCCGCAATTGCGGAGCCATTCGGTGAAGGCTTCCGCCGTTTCGGAAAACTTTCTCGAACTCTTCCGCAATTTCGGAACCGTTCGCGGAATCCTTCCGCAGTTTCGGAAGACTTTCCCGAACTCTTCCGCAATTGCAGAGCCGTTCGCGGAATCCTTCCGCAGTTTCGGAAGACTTTCCCGAACTCTTCCGCAATTTCGGAACCGTTCGCGGAATCCTTCCGCAGTTTCGGAAGACTTTCCCGAACTCTTTCCGAAACAAACTCTAAACAAAATTTTCGAAAACACTTAGAAAAATTTTCTTCTTTTTCGGAGCATTTCGCCGAATTTTTCCGCGTTGCGGGACAACTCGCGGAATCCTTCCGCAAATTTCGGAAGAGAATTCCTTCCGAAAATTTCGGAAGGGAATTCCTTCCGCAAATTTCGGGGCGACTTCCCGAATTCCTCCGCGTTGCGGAAAACTTCGCGGAATGCTTCCGCAGTTTCGGAGCAATTCGCCGAATGCTTCCGCAGTTGCGGAAGACATTCGAGAATTCCTCCCGAAACAGTTTTAAACGAATTTTTCAAACAGACTTAGGAAAATTCAAAATCTTTCATTCATTTAACATTCGACAATCCAACTAATGTATTCACAATTAATCACCAAGCAACCAACAATCATGGGCAAGGAAACGCATAAGTATAAGGGTGTGCAAGCTTTCCTAACAATTGACTGTTCATGCTTTTATTCAGGAAATTAACAAACAGAACTCATTTTGCAACAACACAGTATTCCAAGAAACGAAAATTGCCCTTCTTTAAGCATGAAACAGCAATTCAAAACAGCATAAGATGGCAGAGGTTGCCCATGTTCCTTTCTCTATTTCATAGAATGCACTCAATGCAATCAAATGCAAGCAATTTGCAAAAATCCCCAACAGTGATGCGATCTTAAGGTTTCTCTAATGCATTTTTGTTTCAAATACAAAATGTATGTACACACACAATGACTTAAATTTCTGTGAAGGGCCCAACAGTCGTAGGGTTGAACCTAGAGCTCTGATACCACTCTGTAGTGTCCCCTTCTCCATAGAACAACAGGGAAGGAAACATTAACAACATACCGGGCTTTTGTAAATTTAGCCTCAATAATTTGACTCATAACGCATGCAATTTAAAACTTCCATATGCAGATTCGTTTCAATATAAACACAGCGGAATGAACATGCTAACAAGCACTCAAACAGACAGTAATTGCAATCATATCAATCACAGCAAGGAATGATTCAACATACAGAGACCCAATCTCATTCGTATGCCATGCATGGATTCTATATTAATTCATTTCATTAAACATGGGCAATTTAACATATTGCAGAACACAAATGGAATAATTTATAATCCACAGAACACTTATCTTGAGAAGTTGATGTCCAACGACTGGCTACGTGAGAGCAACGTTCCACCCAACCATAGATCTCTGTCCAGCCTGTATTCTTTCAGCTGAGAGATCACCCCCGAGCTGGGCTGTGTATCCACTCAGGAGGAACTAGATGGCTCACTCACAGTCAAGGTTTCACTCAGATAGCCATGCTAAGCCAACACACGGTTGGGTTTCTCAAGCATGCAATAGGAGATGGAGGAGGATGCTAGTCCACTGAGCTCAAACCCAGAGCCACATACCCTTCAAAAACTAGACTCAGCAATCCCATCCTCTATTCATATATCCACAATCGGATTTCTCACAACTGTCACAAACAACCCAAATCCGTCACTGATTTTCTGGGCCATTAAAACTGGGTTTTCCCATGGCTTTTGGGGTAGCTATTGCTCCCAAATTCGCCCCAAGGTTCCTACCAATGGATCCCCCATTGGATTTCTCTGTCCAATACCAAATCGGGACGTTTTTGGCTTCCAAAAACGTGGGTTCTCTCACAGTCGCGATTTCTGGTTTTCTCACTGTTGGGAGCTCGTTTTTGGGTGGAGAAAGATGTCCCATACTTCCACAATGGAATGGGGATAAGGATGGAGCAACCCCCAAGATGTAGAGTGACTTGTGGGACAATTGAAAAGAGCCCATACCTTCCCATACGAATTTCAGGGCTGCCCATACTCCATCAAAGTCATGGGATGAAATCTCAACCACTTCCTTACAATTGGCATTAATGTCACCTAAGGAAGTCAATGGGTTCACATAATGACAAATGGAAACCTATGGGTCACTCCCATAGCCCCCTCACCACTCCCTAGTGGATACGCGTGGCCCCTTCTCATTCATTGCCTCCGTAGCCAGCTTTGGACATTTTATATTGCCTGATGTTTATTTACATCCTATTACAATTTCCATGGCTTAAGAGCACATGGTATCAAAATGTCAAATACTTTCCCTTTAAATAAAATTCGGCTTTCACTAGCGGGGCCTTGGCCTTGAGCTCCACGCTAGGAAAACATACATCACATGTACACTTATTTACATTAAAGGCTAATATATCCTAAGGGTCGAATTGGGGGTATTACACATCTTCTTGAAACACTTAAATTCATCATGATTATCTTTCCCGCAATAGTTGCAATGACACTCAGTCTTATTTCCTTTTGGCTTGGATCCTTTGTCATTTTTTAAAGAAGGAGTTGACTGAGAGGGTTTGGGACCCTTGTTTGACTTATTATTGCAAAAATTTTGTTTCTTGGGAGACTTGGACTTTTCTTTCTGTTGGGACAATAAGGCTTTCCCAAACGTATCTTCATTGTTAATTATTCCAAGATGGATGAGCTTATCTTCCTCTCTAATCAAGGAATCACAAAAGGATTTAAGACTAGGCTCTTGATAGCTAGCTGCATTCAAGGATTCTTTCATGGAGTAAAATGTAGATACAAAAACAGAATATGTAGGTCCAAGTTTGGAAAGAATATGATAAATGCATTGTTTGTCTTCCTTCTTAATCTTTCATTCTTCACATAAGAGTTTAAGAGTTTTGTACTTAGATAAATAATCTTGTATGCATGAAAAATCACTTGGATTTAAAGAAATCAACGCATTTTCCAGTTGGTGACCTCGAATTTCGTTGTGTTTACCAAACACAGATTCCAACTTGTCCCAAGCAGCATCAGGTTCATCAATTCCAGATATGTGGAATCGCAAATCAGTAGAGATTGACATCCCAATCAATCCATGAGCTTCATCACATCTATTTGCCCATTTGATTTTCTTATCATCATCAGTAGGTTATGTTTCTTTTCCTAAGGTAATTCTGAAAATTCCTCTACTTCGTAGAACATCCTCCATACGAGATTTCCATGAGAAATAGTTGGAACTGGTAAGTAAAATATCACAAGGGGCGGCCATATTTGTAAATTAATGGCTGTAAAAGTAGAAACCAATAGTCTGGATGTGAAGAGCTCGAAAAAATAAGCGGTTTAAAAAAAACGACACCGAAAACTGACTCTGTATGATGAAGTTATGCTTGAACAAAGAAACTGTTGAAGATGTCCCCAATAGTGATATGGCAGATAGAAAATGACCAGCTAAAAAAAAGACCCCCCTCTTTCCAAGATGATCCTTTGACAATCACTTTACAATAAAGTTGCTTTAAGTGAATCACTATTGTGAAATAAGTGATTTCACTTTTACAATGATTTACTTTAAATAGTGCAGCAATAAAAGGAACTTAAGTGACTCACTTTGTATTTTTATTTTTTATTTTTTATTATTTAAGTGAGATGCACTTTTACAATAAAGTAACTTGAAAATAGAAATTGCATGCACTTTTTCTTTTAAAAGTAACTTCCTAAGACTTGAACTCAAGACCTATTAAGGAATAAAGCAACTTTGAACCAAGTGAGCTAGATTAAAAAGTATGTAAAATATGAGAATGAGTAAGGGGGCTTTTTTTTTTACTCTTCTTCCTCGGTTTCCGTGCTTGCCTTTTTTTTTCTGCAAAACACACCACAAATCAAAACAAAACAAAAAATTCCACACGTTTGGGGTTTGGGGTTAGATCTTGTTAGCTTGCCCAGAAAGTCTACGTTTTCTCTCTGTTTCTGATTTGTCGAGATCGCTCAAGGTGCATGGCAAAGAGTATACGCAGCCGAGAAAAACCCTTTCCCTTTCTGTTTCTGATTCGCCGAGATCACACAAGGTGCACGGCAAAGAGCATATGCAGACAAGGAAAGCAACAATCTAAAACTAAAAAAAATCTAATAATATAAACTAATAAAATATGAAATATTTTTAAAAAATAAAAATAAAAAAGCATCACTGTAACATTATACCTTCAGATCTGATGAAATACGCATTTCTGAAGCAACTGGGAACCGTTTTCGATCAAATGAAAGCTATTTCCCAATGGAAACAGCACTCCAAATGCAATGGAACACCTCCCACAGCCCAGAAATGCATAGAAATACCAAAACCAGAAACCCTTTCAAGTTTCGGCAACAACAATTCAAGATCTAGATCATAACTGAAAGCAGCTCTTCATAAGAGCTCTTATACAATGTTCGGGTACATAGGGTACTCCCAAAATATCGAACACCTAGAGAAACCACTTCACACAAACAGATCACAGATCAATGCACCGATGTTTTGATGTGGTTTAAGCCCTCGTGAGGGAGACACTCCACGACTGTAATGTCACTTGTTAGAAATTTTATTAAAATTGCAATTTTCCACTTTTTTTCCCTAGTTTGACCTTTGACTAGTTTTGATCTCTAGGTCCCAAATTTGCCCCAAATGATCCCAAACCTTATGAGAAGGTATATGAATGATATTAGAACATAAATATGTGTTTCAGAGATTCCTTTGGACCTTTAAAATACTTCTGCAAATCCTCTTTCAATTTTGATCAATGTAGGTAACTTTACTAGTGATTTTCCTTTGACTAGTATTGGTCTCTAGGTCTCAAATTGACTCCAAATGCCTTCAAATCTTCAAGGAAGGTGTATGAATGATATTAGAACTTGAATATGATGTTTATGGATGATATATGTCCACCAAAAGACCTCTGCAAACTCTCTTAATATTTTGGACCAATTATGCAATTTTACTAGTAATTTGGGGTTCAAATCCCCCTAGGGTAAGTACTGAAAATGGCTTCCCAAATGCCTCCAAACCCACTCAAATTTATGAACAGAGGTATGTAATGTTTTAATTATTTTATTAAAGTCTCATATGCACCATTAATGGATTATTACAATTGTTCTCACCCTCTCCCATTCAACTGCAAAAATCCCCAATTTGACCCTTGGGGAAATGGCACTATTTCACCTCCCAATGCAACTAAATTGAGTAAAAATGCTTCAAATGCTCAAGTACAGTACATGAAACTTGTAGAAGACATCCATGGTAGTATATTTATCACAAATATATCATAGAATCATCCATTCATTTGAAATCATCATCAACACATTGGCTCACAACAAGGTAGTGGGGAAATGACATTGTTCTTCCATTAAAAATGAGATTTATACATTTCTACTTCGAATTTCGACCTGAAATTTTTTGGAGATGAAGAACAGAGTATTTAATTCATATTACAAAATAAATGGGGCATTAAAAGCTTCCTCAAAGAGTACAATAGCTCACCAAAAACGCCCTCCCTCAAGGATCAAGAATATGCCATCAAAATTGGAAATGGTTGAAGGAGTGAGCTGCAATAGAAGAAACCATGAGCTGCCCTATATCTTACACCTGCAAATAAAGAATCCATTAAAGCTCCAAATGAAAGGTCTGAATGGCCTTTCCAATTACCAACTTGGATGGGAATCTTTCACCCTCGAAATTGGCTAAGGCAAGAAACTAGTCATCCACTAGCTCTCCCTCTTCACAAATGCAATTGCAAATTCTACAAATGATCAAAAGCTGGTTTCATTCTTTGTTATTGAAATTTATAAACTTCTAATATCCTCCATGGGTCTAATTCCTTCCAAGAGACTCATGCCAACTCATGTTGGGAAGAGATTCCAAAGAACGCCACTTGTACAACAATTCCTAGTCTCCCACTTCTACCAAATCACATGTGGAAGCATCTTAGCTGCCCTAACACCCTTGAGCACCCTCTTGGAGTCTATTTTTAGCCCTGACATGTCATATATGTCATATGTCAGCCTTCAGGTCTGATTTGTGTCATAGGTGTCATAGCATCTTCATCATTGTTGTCATAGAGCTAGGGAATCTAGCCCAAGTGTCTCACTAGCTCCAAATTGCCTCTTCCTCTTCCATGGGAGTTACTCTTCCTCTATATTTTGACCTTGGATGAGTCATGCAATGAATAATACCTTTTGGACTCCCCCAAGTATGTTACCATTCACCTTGAATTCGAATTGGTGAGAGAGTGATGCCAAATGTAGTGGGGAAATCTAGCCATATGTGGGTCCCACTTCCTCCATGTGTCTTCATGATGAAATGCCACTTTGATTTTCACTTGTATATATTTATTTAGCTCCTTTATTAAATATTTATTCCATTCTAATGTTCAAACATAATTTATTATCCCCATTATTCCAAATCCCAAAGCTTCCACCCCAAACCTAGGAAACTAGTAATTTTCCTCCTTGGCAATTATTTGACCTTTAGCATCAATTTGACAAACTCTAATGAATAGGTCCAATGTGATTAGGCCATTGTGACCCAATACCAAATTTGGGACATGACAAATCCTCCCTTCCCAATATTGCTTGTCCTCAAGCAATTTTAAATGTGGGTGTTGAAGAACCTGCTTTCTGTATAATTCTTTGAAGTTGCCATTGAATTGCCCAACCTTGAGTCTTTGAGTTTCCATGAAGATTTTAGAGAGGAACCACCATGCTTGCTGCTGCACTACTCTGATTAAAATCACTTTATTAAGTGGGGAATCCATCTCCCATACTGCTTGCTTCCCCAAAAAATATGAAACCAATGAGATAAAAATTATTCCAGGGTCCCATTACTTGTATTGCACCCCAATAATTAAGAGTGCTCTCCAACCCAAACCATTAGTTAAAAGGATTCATGGATCCCATTTTCTTGTATGCATCCTTCCAAACATCATGAGTACCAAATATATATCATCAAAGTACATAACAACATAATGAAAATGTACATCAAGGATATGCTTCATCAAAGAGTCATGAAAGTGCTTATACCTCCAAGCAAGTAGACCACCATTTTCCAAGTGCATACAAGCTTCAAGTGACCAATCAAATCTGCTCCAATGACATAGGTGAGGATCCCATGTCCTATAATGCTGCTCCAAAAGGATGTGATATGCATCAAAATATTCAACCATGTATTCTTTCATCCAAGAAGTGAATGAAGAATCTCCACTAAAATCTGAACCAAATAATGAGCAGAAAAAACAAGGAGACTTCAAATGACTCAAAGAAGTCTCACCCATACATCCATGAATGTGAGAATCATAAAAATATAACAAAGTATGTGGCTGCCAACAAAAATGTTCTTCAATCATAAATCTATTCTCCCAAGTGTTGGATGAAGTTCGTCCAACATCAAATGAATCAAGTGTTGAGCAAGAAAAACCATGAGTCTTCAAGTGACTCAAATGCATATCATAGGTGCATCCATGTAGATTTGTATCATCATAAAGTGACAAATAATGTTGCTTCAAATGTGAAGAAGAATGTGCTCCAACCATGTTATCATAAAAGGTAAATCTAGGAGTTCCATACTCCTCATGTGGCACCATCAAAAAGAACCCTTTCACCCATACTTCATTGAGACTAATACTGCAAAACATGGAATTGTAGGATGTAGGAGAATGAAACAAATCACCCAAATGATCAAAAAGTACAGAAGTTTCATCATGGAAAGGATCCATATGGGTAGTATCATGCAACTCCTTCAAAAGTGTGAACTCTTTGTCATAGTTTGGTTCCAATGTAGAGGAATCATGCTCTTCTTTAAAAATTGCATAACCTTCATCAAGAGGCAATTCAAATTCCTCTTCCACCACATCAAGTGTTTGGATCTCTTCAAGTTCATCTTCAAACACATCAAGAACATTCAAATTTTCACATTTCTCATGATCCACCATGTCATGAGAATCCTCCAAACAATCTACCATTTGACAATCTGAAACATAGGAGGAAAAACAAGTATCTTGCAACTTTTCAAGAAGTTGCTCATTTTGAATTGTGAGCTTATGATTATCCTCATTATTCTTCAAGTATGCATCATGTAACAATTCATTAAGCTCAAACAAATGGTTTCTATCAAAAAGCAAAGACATGAAATTACCTTTGATGTGGCACATTGCTCTTTGAATCTTCTCCATGTCTTCAAGGAAGGATGTTTCCTCCAATGAAGTAGCTCTCCAACAAGAATTTGACACCAATGCTTGAGTGTCATGGAGAATGCTGAGGGACTCTTGGATCTTATTTTCATTCATCTTTAAGGACCCTTCAAGAAAACGAGGCTCTTGCAAATGAACCTCCTCATCTTCTTCATTTTTTCTTGGACCAACTTCATGAAGCTCAAGTGGTGATGGAGAATGTAGCTAGGATTTTACCCCTAGCTTGTGCAAATGAGCACCTACTAAGGAGAATGGACTCCTTAGTAGCAGTTCAGTAAATGTAAATAATTAAACTAAAACAGAAATTAAATTACTTTAAACATTTTGCATGAAACATAAATAAAAGATGTAAAGAATGGCTTTTTTATATTGATATTACCTCCAATGTGGAGATTGATGAAGCCCTTGCAATGCCAAGAGGGTTGCTCCAAGCTCCAATGTGCTCCTTCTCCTTCTCCAATGATGGGAATGGGCCAAAAGTGGCTCTCAAGGTGAAAGTAGTTCAATGGTGAACTAGGGTTTCGAGAGAGATTTTGGCAGAGTAAGGGTGCTTGTGATTGTGGATATGGAATAAGGGATCTCCATCACCTATTTATAGTTTTTTGGTGGTGGAGTGCTGACCCATGGTTTTAGGGAACACATGGTTTAGAGCAGCTGTATAGAGTTTTTTCCTCCTTTTCCTCATTATTTTATATTTTTTATTCCCTTTTTAGGGGTTTTTGCTATTTTTGGAGGAAAAAGGGGGTTTTTTAGCCTTTTTTAGGCTATTTTGATGGTTTTGTGGCCTTTTGGAGGCATTTTAGGCCTTTTGGAGGCTTTTTAGAGGGATTTTTTGGGATTTTAAGGAAAATATGGTAGGAAAATGGACAAATGAGCCATATAATGTGGTAGATGAGGTAGTGAACACTTTTTGGGTGTTAACAGATTGCCCCCTGATGTGCGAGGTCAGGAGCTCATCGTATGGCCGATGGACATCATAAGTCATGAATGGTTTTCCTGGGATGTGGAGAGAAGAGAAGAAACAAACTGAAGCCCGGAACAACGATCCCGAACAACTGCAAGAACTAAAAGTACATAACCTCAATAATGGATGAGGAATCTTCTGATCATATGGACGAGGCGGGCATTCCCATGCTCGTATCAGGATATAACATAATAATAACAACACTGGGGTCCAAAAAATGGGGACCTGAAATATACATGACCTCAAATACTGACTGAGGAATAATCTCAATATATGGACGAGGCGGGCATACCCATGCTCGTATCAAGATACATAAACATAACTGTGAGGCCCAAGAAAGGGGGACCTGTAAGATACATGACCACTGTGTACATCATAAGAGTCCAGAGGGGACACAAATCTGGGACATACTGCTGAGTTGATCATGTGTGAACTGAAGAAATGGTGCACTGGAACAATCAACAATGTTACTGAGTGTGGTACCAAAGGAACTGATGAGCTGCTGGATCATAGTGACTGGGGTCATACTCTCCTTGGGACACTGGACTGGAACTGAAATGGGTACTCCAGGAAGCATATAACTGGATGGCTTCCGGATACAATCGCCAACGCAGCCCGGACATCCACGGGAACATATAACTGGGCATTCCGAAGTGACTCACCAATGTGCTAGAGTCAGGGGAAATCCGGGGTCTTCGACAAAAAAACTGATGGGATATAATCCTACGCGATCCTCAACGATGCGATCAAGGTGCTGAAGTCGAGCATGTGAGGAACAACCACTCAGAGAGGCAATGATGATTCCTCTCGGAATGATCCGTAGGCACTTACCACAGATGGTGATAAGTCCAAGGCGTAGGGACCTCTAGGCCTATCCTCTGGAATAGAGGAGCTGTCGTCGACAGAGGGAGACCTGCAACTATCAAGGCAATGATGTTTCCTTGACAGAAACTGTAGCTAGGATTTTACCCCTAGCTTGTGCAAATGAGAACCTACTAAGGAGAATGGACTCCTTAGTAGCAGTTCAGTAAATGTAAATAATTAAACTAAAACAGAAATTAAATTACTTTAAACATTTTGCATGAAACATAAATAAAAGATGTAAAGAATGGCTTTTTTATATTGATATTACCTCCAATGTGGAGATTGATGAAGCCCTTGCAATGCCAAGAGGGTTGCTCCAAGCTCCAATGTGCTCCTTCTCCTTCTCCAATGATGGGAATGGGCCAAAAGTGGCTCTCAAGGTGAAAGTAGTTCAATGGTGAACTAGGGTTTCGAGAGAGATTTTGGCAGAGTAAGGGTGCTTGTGATTGTGGATATGGAATAAGGGATCTCCATCACCTATTTATAGTTTTTTGGTGGTGGAGTGCTGACCCATGGTTTTAGGGAACACATGGTTTAGAGCAGCTGTATAGGGTTTTTTTCCTCCTTTTCCTCATTATTTTATATTTTTTATTCCCTTTTTAGGGGTTTTTGCTATTTTTGGAGGAAAAAGGGGGGTTTTTTAGCCTTTTTTAGGCTATTTTGATGGTTTTGTGGCCTTTTGGAGGCATTTTAGGCCTTTTGGAGGATTTTTAGAGGGATTTTTTTGGGATTTTAAGGGAAATATGGTAGGAAAATGGACAAATGAGCCATATAATGTGGTAGATGAGGTAGTGAACACTTTTTGGGTGTTAACAGGGAAGTTGATCTTGGTTCTTCTTCAACTGCTACAAGGTTTTCATTATCATGCTTAATGAAACTTGTACTTGTAGAAACACTTTCAAAAGTGATCTCTATGTCACCAACATAGAGGTGTGAGCACCCATCAGTAGGTACTCCTTCATAGTTTAAGCATCCATCAGTAGATGCTCTTTGGTTCATGTATAAGCTAGAAGGTGTCTCGAAATGATCTTCCATATTTTCAATAGAATCTTCTTCATGCTCTTGTGATGTCTCTTCCTTTTGTTCCTTAAAGCAAGCTGATGCATTTTGCCCATTGTTTTCCTTAGGATCAGTATATTTGGAATCTCTTCTTGAATAAATCTCAAAAGCTCTCCTCAAGGAGGACATCATTTCATGCACACATATATGATACTCGCTCCAAGGGTTTTTACAAGAAGGGCATAAACCTTTCTTCACTAACTCCACATCTTCATTTTTGGGCCTATTTTCAAAAAACATGTTCAGCATAGTACTCAAAAGACATGGCATTTTGTGTATTTTTGCTCGAAGCAAGATATTCTTGATATTTTTTATATTGTTGGGGCAAAGTTTTATATTTTTCTCTCCATCTTTGGAACTCGCTCATAGAATTATCCTTGGTTGGTGTGACACACTCATATTCATCAGATCTAAATTCATAATAATAATCTTCATTTCTCTTGAAATTGTAATAAGTGTTGCATGATGGCACCTCTTCCTCATACCATTCACATTCTGCTTCATATTGCTCATAAGCATCTGCATATTCCTCATAAGAATTGTACTCATAGGATTCATCATAAGAGTAAGACATGGATGCCAATTATTCTTGAATGTACGTACCTAATCCATAGGTGCAAGGACCATGCTTTGATACCACTGTAATGTCCCTTGTTAGGAATTTTATTAAAATTGCAATTTTCCACTTTTTTTCCCTAGTTCGACCTTTGACTAGTTTTGATCTCTAGGTCCCAAATTTGCCCCAAATGATCCCAAACCTTATGAGAAGGTATATGAATGATATTAGAACATAAATATGTGTTTCATAGATGCCTTTGGACCTTTAAAATACTTCTGCAAATCCTCTTTCAATTCTGATCAATGTAGGTAACTTTACTAGTGATTTTCCTTTGACTAGTATTGGTCTCTAGGTCTCAAATTGACTCCAAATGCCTTCAAATATTCAAGTAAGGTGTATGAATGATATTAGAACTTGAATATGATTTTTATGGATGACATATGTCCACCAAAATACCTCTGTAAACTCTCTTAATATTTTGGACCAATTATGCAATTTTACTAGTAATTTGGGGTTCAAATCCCCCTGGGGTAAGTATTGAAAATGGCTTCCTAAATGCCTCCAAACCCACTCAAATTTATGAACAGAGGTATGTAATGTGTTAATTATTTTATTAAAGTCTCATATACACCATTAATGGATTATTACAACTGTTCTCACCCTCTCCATTCAACTGCAAAAATCCCCAATTCGACCCTTGGGGAAATGACACTATTTCACCTCCCAATGCAACTAAATTGAGTAAAAATGCTTCAAATGCTCAAGTACAGTACATGAAACTTGTAGAAGACATCCATGGCAGTATATTGATCACAAATATATCAGAGAATCATCTATTCATTCGAAATCATCATCAACACATTGGCTCACAACAAGGTAGTGGGGAAATGGCATTGTTCTTCCATTAAAAATGAGATTTATACATTTCTACTTGGAATTTCGACCTGAAACTTTTTGGAGATGAAGAAAAGAGTATTTAATTCATATTAAAAAAGAAATGGGGCATTAAAAGCTTCCCCAAAGAGTACAATAGCTCACCAAAAATGCCCTCCCTCAAGGATCAAGAATATGCCATCAAAACTGGAAATGGTTGAAGGAGTGAGCTACAATAGAAGAAACTATGAGCTGCCATGTAGCTTACACCTACAAATAAATACTCCATTAAAGCTCCAAATGAAAGGTCTGAATGGCCTTTCCAATTACCAACTTGGATGGGAATCTTTCACCCTCGAAATTGGCTAAGGCAAGAAACTAGTCATCCACTAGCTCTCCCTCTTCACAAATGCAATTGCAAATTCTACAAATGATCAAAAGCTGGTTTCATTCTTTGTTATTGACATTTATAAACTTCTAATGTCCTCCATGGGTCGAATTCCTTCCAAGAGACTCATGCCAACTCATGTTGGGAAGAGATTCCAAAGAACGCCACTTGTACAACAATTCCTAGTCTCCCACTTCCACCAAATCACATGTGGAAGCATCTTAGCTGCCCTAACACCCTTGAGAGCCCTCTTGGAGTCTATTTTTAGCCCTGACATGTCATATATGTCATATGTCATCCTTCAGGTCTGATTTGTGTCATAGGTGTCATAGCATCTTCATCATTGTTGTCATAGAGCTAGGGAATCTAGTCCAAGTGTCTCACTAGCTCCAAATTGCCTCTTCCTCTTCCATGGGAGTTACTCTTCCTCTATATTTAGACCTTGGATGAGTCATGCAATGAATAATACCTTTTGGACTCCCCTAAGTATGTTACCATTCACTTTGAATTCGAATTGGTGAGAGAATGATGCCAAATGTAGTGGGGAAATCTAGCCATATGTGGGTCCCACTTCCTCTATGTGTCTTCATGATGAAATGCCACTTTGATTTTCACTTGTATATATTTATTTATCTCCTTTATTAAATATTTATTCCATTCTAATGTTCAAACATAATTTATTATCCCCATTATTCCAAATCCCAAAGCTTCCACCCCAAACCTAGGAAACTAGTAATTTTCCTCCTTGGCAATTATTTGACCTTTAGCATCAATTTGACAAACTCTAATGAATAGGGCCAATGTGATTAGGCCATTGTGACCCAATACCAAATTTGGGACATGACAACGACTCCATCCAAATATCTTCTATGGAACAATTTATTATGCAAAGAAAGAAAGTTACAAATGAGCTTCTCATAATCGATCAACTTTCCAATGACCCTCCATGCTCTTTAAATATAGATCATGGACCAATTGGGTGTTAAGCCACAGATCAAGGGTAGGTATGATCTAAGAGAAGTTGAGCCATCGGATCACAACATATCGTGACCGTCAGATTAGATATTTACAAATGCATACTAATGCATACTAAATAAACACACTTTTCCTAACGGATATATTACATAAGTTGATCTTAACTAACTCCTAAGTGTCTAAATATCCTAACAAAAATTAGTTCAATGCAAGTGGATCTATCACACGAAGGTTGATGTTGATGGCTCTATCAACAAATACAAAGCTAGGTTGGTGGAAAAAGGTTTCTCCCAAGTCCAAGGTGTGGACTACACTGAGACTTTTGCACCGGTTGCAAAGATGGATTCCATCTCCCTAGTTTTAGCCATTGCTGCATCCAAGCATTCGAAAGTGCACCACATGGATGTGAAGAGTGCCTTTATACATGGAGACCTTGATGAGTAGGTATATATGAAACAACCAGAAGGATACATATCAGATCCATCATTAGTTTGCAGATTGAAGAAATCTTTGTATGGATTGAAACAGGCCCCAAGAGCTTGGTACATGTAACATACCCTTTAAGATGGAAAACATTTTGTGTTAAGAAACATTATGATAACTTTTACTGTAAAGTTTATGCTGGACAGGTGTCAAAGGATGACTGTAATTTGCACAATATATTATTATTTAATAAATAAAATAGGAGACAAACACCTAAGAGGACTGTTGAAAGAGTGGTTACTGATCCACTAGGTGGAATGGAATCTGGGGTAGAAAGCAATGGACAAGTGGCAGCATCATGATGCAACTAACTAGTTGTCGGTATGGGACAACTCCTTTGAAATGTGGTCATAGTGCCTTGAAAGATGGGACTGGATCTTGAGGCTCATTTATTCCAAACTGACCACTAAAATACCTAGGCAGTCTATATAATAGCCATCAAATATTGAACAGAGGTTCATCACTTTTCCTGACGAGAAAATTTACCTTGGGGTTTTGCTGTGTTTGCACCCAAGAGATTTGATGAGGGGATATGCTGTTGTTGATCATGTTGTGAGTCTGCCAAACTCTTATTGAGTTCAGGAGGTTGATGCTGAGTGGAGAAGGCATTTTATTTCAGGAGGTTGATACCGAGTGGAGAAGGTATTTTTGAGTGCCTTGCTTCTACATAGATTCCACCCATTTTCCGGATCAGTAATCAGGCTCAAGGGTTCATTAGAAGTTAGCAGTTGAGCTGCTTCTTCTGGAGCAGGTTGGGAGGAACATGCCTCCTCAGGTGTTTGTCAGCCTATCATCTTGTATAGGTTCTATTGTCTTATCTTTTTTTATTTACAAGATCTGTTATCTATTCCTGTGTATTTTAAAGTTATGTCATCTACTAAGTTTTTACTGTTTACTTCATAAAGTTCATTTCAGTTATTCTGAATGTTTTAATGATTTTGTATAAATCGAAATGATTGAATAAATGATCTCTACATTTTTCCCCATGCAAAAGGAACAACATCGTACTCTAGTACAGAGATAGATTAAAATAGATAAGTCTGATAGGCAAATAGCCAAGTGAATAAGAATATTAATTTATTATAAATTTCTCAAAGTTTCTACTTTCCGTTTAATTCCTACATATACATTACAGTACCCTCATTATTAATTATTTTATTAGCTAATTGTTTTTCCTAATTTACATATATGTTTCTTTAATTATAGATATTTCTGTTTTAAAAAGAATTAGAGTTCTGTACTAACAGTAAATATTTTATCTATATTCAGTAGTTATAATGCTCATGTTTATATTAGGAAATTTATAGATTTACAACAGAGTAATAATTCTTCTTTAGATAACAACAATTTCCAATTATTACATGCATAATTCATACATTGTTTTATACTATAACTACACAGTGAAAATCAAGGCATTTGTTATTCCTGCCAAAATCCTAACATAGTTATCATTCACTAGCCTATAGTAAACATTTCAATTTCAACATCAAGTTTAACTTTATTTCTCTTACATATAAAAGCATCCCATTGTAAACAGGATCAAGATGTAATCTCGACATTTCACAGCAGAAGACCTGGTTAATATTATCAGTTTGACCAACATTCTGGTGTTCATTTCCTTTAACAATAGATAAACCATTTCAAACAGAAGTATCAAGACATACAAGCTCGATTGCCATTATCATAACAAGATCAAAGACAAGAATTAAACGTTTACACTATAAACATGCCTGTAGATTGATTAGTTAAGATTGAGTTATCAAAACGGCTATTGGATATTTCCAAACATTATAGTGAATACAGGCCTATGCCAAAAACCATATCGAGGATAAACATTAAACCCTGATTCACAGAAATCAAGAAGAGATCACGATATCCAAATCTCGAGAGACACACGACACAGCCTTACAGTTTCATAGTTATTACATGTAGAAGAAACATTCCCAAAAGACTTCCATTACATTTCTCACAGCTATAACTTCTATTTCATTAAACCCTAAACGTGGGATCAGGTTTATAAAATAAACAAAAATTCATACAGGCCGTAAGCCATACATAGATATAAATTATCTAGCCTGTAGCAAACAGACACATCGTTTTTACAGACTTCAAACACTTACATTTTAACTTTAGCCATATACAAAATAAAAATGATAACAGTAGTCGTGAAACACCATTTATTACATTATTCAAGTCTGAGGGTAAAATCCCTGTTTATAAAATTGTTGCATTCATAACCAAACATGGCAGTTGCCTTATGGGTCGAGGCATATCCTCCCCATACTTCTAAAAAAGTTTACAACCCTATCGAAACTCTATGAATTCAAACACAACACACAGGGAATCACATAGTCGACCATTATCTCACCTACACAGAGTTTTCAAATCTACCGCCGAGGCTTACCGGTTGGTATAGCTCTTCCAACCTTCAACGCCTAGAATTTAAGGATGCCATTGCGTAATGCACCTGTAAGACATTACAAACGTGGTTAAAACAATAACCAAGAAGGAGAGATTACAATATTGAAAATTGAATAACTGTCACTACCATCATATGCATATTACAGGGAAGGGAATCAATACACATTTCCTTTCAAACTATAGCCGTAGCAGCAATGAATGTTGTGACATTCAACTGCATTGAAAACCCTACTTCGTTAATGGCTAGTATAGCCGAAGCCAACACAAAAACTTTTCACTATTTCAACACAGTAATACAGTGCCAGGAAGATAGCAACAATGGCGAGGCCCTGGGCCTTTCCTTTCAAACCAAATCTTAAAAGAAACAAACCGTCAACACATTGGGGTATCGAACCACATAGATACAAAAACTATAAGACTGTCAAACGAGAACTTCACCACCATACCAGAACAGAAAAGAGCTTGGATCTATAAAATTCAAAGGTTATGAGTTCAAGACTCAAGAACAACGCCTCCATAGGCCAAAACATTAATACTACAAACCCTCAGCCTGTTGGCCACAAAGAACTACCACAACCAAATGACAACAAACACAATAAACTCATCGAATACAGCAAGGTAGGGTTTAACCACAACATTGAAATCCCTGTCAAGATCAACGATGTAGATCATTAATGAGATTTACGAAGTCACCAAACGGCTATCACATTTAATGAGCCATCACTACCACAGCCACGATGGAGCCTGATCATGAACGTTTAAATCCTCATCGAGTTACAACTTAGCACTTTGTAGTTACACTAAGACACATTCACGTGAAATAAGCACATTAAGCCACCCACGATGGATTTCCACTATCCATAGTAGTTGCAAGCATTTAATGCTTAAGAAATAAACACATCCACCAACCTGTAAACCATTACAACATTCACATTAAATAACATAGATATGGTATGGATATGTTACATCACCTTTGTAACATGAAGTTAAGGGTTGAATACAGTTGTCACAAGGTTGTATAAGTGTCACTTAGGGTTACGAATAAGTGCACACAACACATAATAAATTATTCCAAATTTTACATAGCAAGACATGTTTACAAAACTATTGATATAGTTTGTAAATGTCACTTAGTTGCATGGAATCATAGGTTTGTATAGTTCACTAGGGTAGTATAATATCAAATGGGGCAACACTATTGCACATACGCCCAACATATAATATGTTATATATATATAGTTTATAATTGTTTCATCATGTCCCAACACCATATAAATGGGTTGTATAATAATCAAGAAGATTGTTTACACATACATGTTAAGGTATAGTGAAATAAAAGACATGATGATAAATCAAATTATCATAACCATGGTAGGAGTATAGACCCTGGGCCAGTTAGAAAAACAATTACATGAGAGATAGATAATTACATACAGTTCAACATGATTGGAAATAAAACATAAATATGAGTATAGAGCTGAGATACAATCCTTCTAGACCTTCTTATAATTTAATTACAAGTTTACAGTTTACAAAGATTCTCACCGGAAGAATGTCCACAGTTTTATCTCTTCAATTTATGACAAAAGAGATTCACAATAAAACTGTTTATTCACTTATCGAAACCTCAAACCCTTACCTGTATGTTGTCACAAGTACAAATCACATGCTTTAGCACGAATGCTAAGTAAGCCTCGGGGCATCCGAAGGAACCCTTCATCAATCAAACAAAAGTACATTAGTCAAACAGATGTTACATTATCCATAAACCACAACAGTAGAAAATGTAGCAGCACAACTAAATTTGGAATAATATCAAGAAATAAATTGAAATCTGTTTGTTGTGAATTCTTACTTAATAAGCTAGCATGGTATTTATTATAGCAGGATAACTTTTGATGCTTTGTTCTATTTTGCACATATTAAATAGCATTTACTGTCACGTAGAAAAATTTTAAATTTTTGTGATTTTTTCGGGATGTTACATGTGGTATCAGAGCGCAAGTTCAAACTCTAAGCTTGAATGAGGCTCATGCGTGCAAATAGAAAAATAAATCAGAAAGTTTATGTTACTAACTTTTGTATTTTAATTTTATTTTTGCACAGAACAGATTGACCTTTAATTGCAGGTATGGAAATACCAGAGGAATCAGCAGAGGACATATCTCCTCGTAATGAACGTATTAATCATAATAACACTAAAGGAATTTATGTTGAGTTAAACAACTAGTCTTCTGAAATTTTACGCACTGTACAAGATTTAAAATCTGAGTTAAAAGTTGTTAAAGAAGAAAATGAACAGATCCTAAAGGCACAGGAAGAGTTACAACAGAATTTAAAAGGAAACTGTCACAATGATGAAAGAGGTAGAAAATAAGAATTTAGGGCTGATTCTGAAATAATGTCCCACCAACATAAGCATAAGAAAACAAGAAATGATAAAAGGAACAGTTACTCCTCTTATAAGTCTAATTCAAGTAATGATGATGTAAATTATGACAACAGTAACAGTGAGTGCTGCTCTAAAAGGAGAAAACATAAGCATCATGAACAGATTACCGGTGAATTTAAAAATATTAAGCCACCTACTTTTAATGGTGAAAGTGAAAAAGGTGAGACAACAGAAGGTTGGTTGTCTGGAATGAAAAAGTACTTTAATATTTACGACTACTCTTCTCAACTGAAAGCCAAGATGGCTATTTATAATTTGACCAGAAAGGCAGATATATGGTGGCAGGATCTTAAAAGAATCAAGAGCATAACAGAAAAAGAAGTAACTTGGACTATGTTTAAAAAGAAGTTTTTGTCGGAACAATACTTTGAAGATAAATAGAAGGAGTTTTACGATTTAAAGTTGGGTACAATGAACATGAAAAAAACTGTGTAGCAAGTTCCTTAGCTTGCTGAGGTACGTACCCTACATGGTTTAGGAAAAGCCTAAAGTGCAAAGGTTCCTCAGTTGTTCACCATTTAATATAAAAGATCGTATTGAGTATGATAATCCTTCCACTTTGGAAGAAGCCATGAGAAAGGCAAATTTTTGTTTTGACCAAAACAGAAAAAGAGAAGGAACAACTGGATGGAAGAACAGTAAGACTAATCAGTATGACTATAAAAAGAAGAATTTTAATCAGAATGCTGGAGGTTTTAAGAAAAATTTTAATAACAGAAAATTTCCTAATAATTACCGGAATAATGTAACTCAGAACTCTACTGCTGCAAGAAATGTACCTAATAATCACAACAATAATAATAATAACAATAACAACAGGTACGTTGAGCAGAAAGGATCCATAAAGTGCTATGAATGTGGCCAACCACACAAGAGAGCAGATTGCCCACACAACAAGAGGACAGCCAACAACATACATACTATGCAAGCAGAACCTACAGTTGGAGATATTGCAAGAGAAATGCCCAGGATAAATGTAGCATTGGAGAACCGTCAAGCAGACCATCAAACATCCATGGTCGAAATTGAAGGTATGATACAAAACGAGTCTATTTCTATTTTAATAGATCTTGGTGCAAATTTAAGTTATATTTCACCTACTTTAGTAAACCGTTGCAAGCTAAAAACAAAGAAATTTAATAATGCATGGTTAGTTTAGCTTGCAATAGGAACTAAAAGAAAGGTTACAAATTATGTTCAGAATTGTGAAGTATTTTTAAATCAGCTGAAAATGCAAATTAATCTGAATGTTTTACCCTTAGGTTCATATGATTTGTTAATTGGCATGGATTGGCTTGAACATCATAGAGTTATATTTAGTTGTTATGATAAATATTTTACTTGTATAAATAATGAAGGTAATTCAAAAACAGCAAAAGGAATTCATAGGCAGATTTCAGTAAGGTAGATTTCTGCCTTACAAGTGAAGAGAGCTGCTAGAAAAGGTTGTAAATTGTTTGTTGTTAATGTTGTTAATGATGAGCATACATCGAAAGAAGACAAGTTAAAACTAGAGGATATTCCCATCCTTAGGGACTTTTCTAATGTATTCCTGGAAGAAATTCTAGGATTACCTCCGAAAAGAAAACTTGATTTCACCATTGAGTTAGTACCCGGTGCGGTACCAAACTCAAAGGCCCCCTATAGGATGAATATTCTGGAGTTAAACGAGTTAAAATATCAGCTGAAAGAATTAATAGATAAAAATTACATAAGGCCCCGTGTGTCCCCTTGGGGAGTGCCACTAATATTTGTTAAAAAGAAGGACGGTACCATGCGTTTGGGCATTGACTACCGTCAACTTAATAAAATGACAATTAAGAACCGGTATCCCTTACCTCGCATAGATGATCTATTTGATCAAGTACGTGGAGCAGAGATATTCACAAAAATTGATCTAAGGTCAGGTTATCATCAAGTCCGGATAAAAGGCGAGGACATATTCAAAACTACATTCAGAACGCGTTATGGACACTACGAGTTTGTAGTTATGCCTTTTGGGCTAACTAACGCACCGACAGTGTTCATGTGTTTAATGAACACTGTTCTGCATAAATATTTGGATAAGTTCGTAGTGGTATTCATTGATGATATCCTGATTTACTCAAAAACTAAAGAAGAGCACGACGAACATTTAAAAATCATTTTACAAGTACTTAGAGATCATCAGCTTTACGCTAAGTTCAGTAAGTGTGATTTCTATAAAGATAAAATTCAGTATTTGGGTCATATAATTTCAAAAGATGGTATTTCTGTTGATCCTGATAAGAGAAAATCAATAAATGAATGGCCTGTCCCTAAATATGTAACTGATGTATGGTCAATCATGGGAATAACAGGTTATTATAGAAAGTTTATTGAAGGGTTCTCTAGAATTGCTAATCCCATCACTTCTTTGCAGAAGAAAGGGAAGAAATTCATATGGGATCAAAAGTGTCAAGACAACTTTAATAAGTTAAAAGAATTGTTAACCACTGCACCCATTTTAAAAATTGCAGATCCTAATAAGGATTTCGTCGCATGCACGGATGCATGCAACGAAGGACTTAGAGGGGTCTTAAGTCAAGAAGGTCATGCAATTGCTTTTGAGTCAAGGAAGTTAAAAATACATGAAAATAATTATGCTACTTATGATCTTGAGTTGGTAGCCATGATACATGCTTTAAAAATGTGGCGATATCACTTGATCAGAAGAAAATTCATCTTAATGACTGATAATAAGGGCTTAAAGTATCTTTTGGACCAAACAAATCTTAACACAAGGCAAGCTAGGTGGTTAGCTTTCCTTAGTGAGTACGATTTTGAGATCTATCACATTAATGGAAAGGAAAATAAGGTTGCTGATGGAGTGAGTAGAAATGCTTGATTGAGTTTTGTGGCAGCAATCAGTACTTTTAAAACTCATCTGGAAAATCAGATCGAAGAAGGAATTAAGCAAGATGAAAATTACCAAAAATTACAAGATAAAGTGGCTGAAAATTCATCTGAAAATGTTATATTAGATTACAGTATTAATGAAAAAGGCTTCTTAACTTACAAAAACCGAATTTATGTGCCTAATTTTTCGAAGGTTAAGTTGTTGATTTTAGATGAAGTTCACAAGAGTCCTTATTCAGGACATCCTAGTTATTAGAAAATGATAACTATGTTAAGAAATGAGTATTTTTGGCCTAACATGAAGATTGAAGTTGATGAATATATAGCTAGATGCTTTGAATGTCAGACTATTAAAGCTGAACATCAACATCCAGCTGGGCTATTGTGGCCCTTACCAATTCCAGAATGGAAATGGGAAATCATAACCATTGACTTTATTACAAGTTTGCCTAAAAATTAGAAGCAGAATGACTCAATTATGGTTGTTGTTGATAAACTTAGCAAGGTTGCTCATTTTATTCCTGTTAAAACTACTTTCAAGGCTTCTAACATTGTAGATATTTTCATGAAGCAAATTTTTCACTTGCATGGAATTCCAAAGGTAATTATTTCAGACTGAGACTCTAAGTTCAGTGGTAACTTTTGGACAACACTGTTTAAAGGATTAAATACTAAGTTAAATTTCAACACTTCTTTCCACCCACAAACTGATGGTCAAACAGAAAGAGTAAATCAGATTTTGGAAAATATGTTAAAGATCAGCCATCTAAATGGGAAGACTACTTGCACTTAGCAGAATTTGCCTATAATAATAATTATCAAGCATCTGCTAAGTTAAGTCCATTTGAAATTTTGTATGGAAGAAAATGTTGTACTCCAATTTCGGGGGATAATCCTGTAGACAGATTGATGTTAGGACCAAATTTATTGAAAGAAATGGAGCTAACCATGAAACAGGTTGAAGGTAACTTAAAAGTTGCCCAAGATTGGCAGAAAAGCTATGCTGATTTAAAACGCACAGAAAGAGAATATCAGGTAGGAGACCATGTTTTCATAAAGGTAAAGCCTAAGAAAAGTTCTTTGAAGCTTGGGAGTTGTGCTAAATTAGCACCAAGGTATTTTGGACCATTCGAAATCCTATCAAGGATAGAAGCTGTTGCATATCAATTGGCATTACCATACAATTTAAAAATCCACAATGTTTTTCACGTTTCTGTTTTAAAGAAGTATGTGCACGATGCTACTCATGTGCTGAATTGGAATGACATATAGGTGGAACCCAAAGGAGATTTTCAGGTGGAACCGGACTGTATTCTAGACCAGAGGGAAATTATGCTTCGGAATCGCACCATAGGGCAAGTAAAGGTGCAATGGAAGCACCTTAGCCCTAATGAAGCTACTTGGGAGCGGGAAAGTAATATGCAGGCAACATATCGAGTTCTGTTCCATGAGGAACTTGATGATGAATAAGAAACATCGAGGACGATGTTGAGCTTAAGAGGGGGTGTTTGTAACATACCCTTTAAGCTGGAAAACATTTTGTGTTAAGAAACATTATGATAGCTTTTATTGTAAAGTTTATGTTGGATAGGTGTCCAAGGATGACTATAATTTGCACAATATATTATTATTTAATAAATAAAATAGGAGACAAACACCTAAGAGGACTGTTGAAAGAGTGGTTACTGATCCACTAGGTGGAATGGAATCTGGGGTAGAAGGCAATGGACAAGTGGCAGAAGCCTAACTGCTTAGGGGTATCCAAGGTCATTTCTTCAGTCTTGTTTGATGGTATTTGTTCATTTTCTTGATTAGGATCAGTTAGTAGGCTCTGTTTGACCCTCCTAGGCTCTTACAGACCCTTCCCAGCCCTTGCAAACCCTTGTGGACCCAGGTGTGGGGGTTTTAACCCCATTTTTTCGACTTTTTCCACCTGTACGCTACTGTTTGTACAACACAGTAGCACCCATACACTACTTTTCCTTTGCACAGTAGCACCCATCCTGCTATGGGCGCTGGTATGCCTCATACACAGTAGCGCCCACAATCTGGGTTTGATTTTTTTGAGTTTTTGGGTTGTGGACCCAAATCTGGGGGGTTGTGGCTACATTTTTTGGGGTCCCTGATGACCCTAGGTCTGTGTTAAACTACTGTAAGTGATCTCCCATCCTTGTACTGATCCTACATTCATGATTTGAACCTCTTTTGATCAATTTGGGCTTGTTTGGAAAGTTTTGGTGCTTGTTGACCCAAGTTGGGGGGTTGTGGACCCGTTTGGTGTTTTGTACCCTGATTTGAGTCTGACTGAACTTGCTTGCCCCATTTCCACTGGATTTGAAACCTCTTGAGTCTT
This sequence comes from Larix kaempferi, assembly GCA_027924585.1. Classification (NCBI taxonomy): domain Eukaryota; kingdom Viridiplantae; phylum Streptophyta; class Pinopsida; order Pinales; family Pinaceae; genus Larix; species Larix kaempferi. The sequence goes on from BSBM01000428.1 coordinate 11,127,997, forward strand.
CTTGACCCTGTTTGTATCTATTTTAGTGAAATTTCTCTTTTAGATTGGTTTTTTATCCTCCCTTCTGCTTTTAAGTTTTCTTTTGTAGTGAAAGCTCAAGTGTTTTGGCTGTTGTTCAAGACCTTGTTTGCATTGTTTATGTGCAGACCTGAATTTACCAACCATACTTCTCCATAGGTCATTTGCTTCCTTTTGGTTCTAAAAGTAGTTTTCGTACTCTTTTCCCAATGTTTGGCATGCTTACATCAATAAGATTTTGAAAGTCATATTTGGTAGCTTTTATTGTTTCAATAAAGAAAACCTGAAAGTCTCTTTGCTTTTCTTTGATAGTAGGTTAGTTTCAGTTTTATTTCTTACCTTTGGAAAGCATAAAGAATTTTGATTCATTTTCTGAATAGAGTACCTTGCAAGTGGCTGAAAAGATTTTAGAGTGCTTTGCATAAAAAAGAACAAGTTTTCTTTTGCATACCTATTTGCTTGAGTAGCTGCATTCTTAGGTTTTGAGTTTAATTTTGTACATTTAGACTTTATTTTTGCCTTTTTTGCATTCGAAATATTAAAAATTGCATTTTCATATGCATTATAGATCATAATTTTAAGACTTGCATTGAAAAGAAAAGATTTGTTTGGTGATAAATATTTCATTTTCAGTACTCTATCTCTATTATAACCACTCTCACACACCCACTACCTTTTTGAGTAAGCAAGTAACCTTTAAAATGAACCCTAATAAAATGTACCATTTCATTCAAAGCTTGCCTGGGATCTATGCAGTAGGTCTTGTGAGATCAGATTGTTAGGAATACTCCTCCTACTTTCTGTTTCGAGCATATACCAGGATTGGATTGCATTTGGGGATTCTTTTGAGTTTCGGGCTCAGTTACTGTGCTCACGCCTTCTAATTCGACCAGAGACTGTTCCCCCAGGAGTTTTCGGTGTGGTGGTATCCTTAGTATCTGACCATAGGTTCATACACAGGTGACAGTGGAGGGTATATCTGTTGTACCTAGGACAGACGTGGGAGGAAATCCCTTGCAGGTCTTTGGGAGGGTGGTTGGGTGATTCCAGCGCTTCACCCTTAGTCATTGTATTGTGGACCTTGGGTAACTGTTCTTCATCCTTCATTGATCTGTTCTGGGCCCTCATCATCCCAGACTCTTCTCCGGAAGGCATTTGTTTTCCTGGTTTGATTTACCTAGGACCTTTTTTAGTGGTGTGCTCTTTATGCTACTTGTTTTAGTTTGCCTTAGAGATTTTCTTGTTCATTTGAGCAGGAAACTATGTCTAGCATTCCAGCAAGTGCCAATCAAGGTACCCCTGTTCTGGGGGATCCTTGTGATGTTCCATTCATTGGAAACATTGGTACTCCCTTAATGGCTACTCTGAATCTTCCTGGATTCACTATTGGGCTGCCAGTTTGGTTGTTTTCCACTCTGAATGCCTTGCATGCTCCTAACGCTTCTTTTGTGAGCACCTCAAATCAAGAGAATTAGAACCCTGTGCCTCCCTTGCCAGTAACATCTTTTCCTCCTCCTTCTACCTCATGTGGCGAAAGTAGCAATACTAGTAACCAATAGTCTAAAAGGAATAGACGGGGGAAGAATAGGAAGAAGATGCCAAAACAAGGGGGCAACAACCCAACCACTGCAAGTCATGCTGGGGGCAAGCACCCTGCCTCTGCAAATCATGCAGGGGGCACCTACCCAGCCTCTGGAGGTCATGCTGGGAGAAAAAATTTAGTCACCGAAAATCACACTTAAAGTTTTTCTTCAACCACTGTTAGTCATGTTGAGGACATGTCATTGATCACTGCTAGTCATATTAATGACAAGTCACCATTTCCTATGAGTCATACTGGAGACACCAGATCAGCCACTGCAAGTCATGTTGAGAGAGTTGACATTGTTGACAAACCCAACAAACATAAGTTTAAGTTCCCTTGTAAGTTTTGCGAGGGAGATCACCTTACTTACTTGTGCCCTGTACTTCCAGAAGTGCAAAAAGTGTGCTCCTTAGTTCAAAATTCTTCTACTTCTGAGCAACCAGCCACTGCAAGTCATGTTGGGGGCAAGCTATCATCCAATTCTAGTCATGCAGAGAGTACCAATGTTTTAAAGGAGTCTTGACCTATAGGACGGAAACCAAGTTTCCTTGTAAACTTTGAAAGGGAGATCACCTTACTCACCAATGCCCTGCCATTCCAGAGGCACGAAGAGTGTGGTCCATGTCTGAAGGAACCTTTGTTCCTAAGTTGTCTATAGATTCCCTATAGTCAGAACAAACTTTGGTTGACAAAGTGGTTGAACGAATGCCATCTTTGGTTGACCCCACTCTTCCTTCGGAGAGTGAAGTGATAGAATCGATGCAATCTTCGACCGATCCCATCAATCCTACAAAGATTGATGCACCTACTGTGGAAGTATTTTGCATTACCCGTTTGGATGTTCCTGAAAAAGGGGGTACTTCATATATGCCATGTGAACCGCTACCAAGCCCTAGGACCATTTCCTTTGATTGGAATAGTCTAGCCGAGCCTCGTCTTCGTTCTTCGACACCTTTCCAGATAAAGGTTGATATCGGGAACCATACGATTGATCGATGCATTGTTGATGAAGGAGCTTTTGTTAGTATCTTATCCGCTTATGCTTGGAGAGATTTGGGTTTCCCTAATGTTATTCCAGCTGTTACTTGGCCATTGACCTTCGATAGAAGACCTAGTGAACCGATCAGATTCCTCCGTCAGGAACCTATTACCTTGGGTGGAAAAACAATCTTAGTTGATTTTACGGTTTTAAAGGACCCTATGGATTTTGATATGATCCTCGGGCATGATTATGTTTATGCTATGCATGCTATGGTGTCTATGCTTTTTCGTGTGATGCATTTCCCTCATAACGAAAACATTGTCACCATCGACCAAATTGCATTCGTTGATCCTCCTCATTACCCAACTGTAGACCAGTCTGATCCCTCGTCATTAGGCAATACTATGTCACATGGGACTTATGTGGCATATTGTTCCTTGAGTTCAACTGCTACTGAGAAGAAGTCTCTGAGTTCATGCTTACCTTCTCGGGACTTGGTCCCAGCTTTTGACCAAGTGACACCTCCATCTGAATGTTTAGATATGTGTTCTATCTGGAATGATATACTTCCTTCCAATGAAGTTTTCCTAGAGTCCATAGTACAGTTTGCCATTCATTTGGATGTTGATCCAGTCGCAGTTATGTCCAGCCCAGGTTTGACCTTAAATTCTGATCTTCCTACTGTTGAGTCTTTAGACTCTCCTATAGATCTGCAAATCGGTGTTCCTGCTAAGTTTGATTCTGCTTCTAGAATTTTCAACTCCCGTGTGATGAATTTATTTCTGCAGATTCCATCATGTCCTTCAACTTTGATCTTCATCCTGAAGTCGATCTTGTTGATTGTAAGTCCTCGGGCTTGGGTACCATAGAGTCTTCATTTGAAAACTCTACCTTGTTTATGCCTGTTGTTGATGATAGTGCAGTTGAAAGTGTTTCTACCATAGTGACTTGTATCGGGTCTTTCTTTACATATGTTTTAGATATGATGCTGATACTAATGTTTCTTGGAGACAGGATTCTTAGCTGGATTTATACGTGCTTACTAGACCTTTTCGAAACCTTGTGCGACCATGTCAAGTATATTCGGAACCTTGCATGTAGGTTTAGTCTTCCCCGCTGTTATGTTGCATTTGAACCTTTTTCCATCCGAATTTGCCATAAGGTCGAACCTGTTGGATATTGGTGTGTTAGCCATCTCTTTATGCATTGTGCACCAGTCCGACAACAGAGCCTACCTAACATGGGTCACCCTAGTCAGCACCCTTATGCCATTTTGGTGCCCATGTTGACTTTTTCTCATAGGCTTGGGAGCCTTTTTAGATGTACCATGACTTTGAGAAGAAGCCTCATATCTTTCTTCCTCATCTATTTCTGGCCATCCCCGATAAGGCTCCCATCTTTATGTTCAAGTTGCATATGCATCTATTATGATCCCACTTGCGCTAATGAGCCTGATGCCGGCTTCCATGCTTTTAGCTCATTGTATAAGCCTTAATCTCCGATCTCATTTCCGCTAAGACCTGTATCATTTTTCCATCGCAATTTGACACCTTTTACCTGGAGGAGACATGCCCTGAGTGTCCTTATCTTGCTCATGTTCCTTGCATTAGGCATAGCTTTGTTCCATGTGCTTGGAGATAGTTTCGCATGTCCCTGACACTCGTCTCCTCCCATTTCGAGCTTTCTTCTTTTACTTTGAGATCGTTAAAAACAGTAAGTAGGTTATGAGCAGTCTTTCACCTTTCCTTTGAGCTCATTAAAAACAGTAAGGAAGCTACGAGCATTCTTCCACCTATACTTTGAGCTTGTTAAAAATAGTAAGTAGGTTTTGAGCATTTCTTCCACCTTTCCTTCGAGCTCGTTAAAAACAGTAAGGAGGCTATGAGAATTTCTTTCATCTTCACTTTGAGCTCATTAAAAATAGTAAGGAAGTTATGAGCATTTCTTCCACCTTTCCTTCGAGCTCGTTAAAAAGAGTAAGGAAGTTATGAGCATTTTCCTATCTCCTTTGAGCTCATTAAAAACAGTAAGGAGGTCACGAGTTTACTTTTCCAGACTCGTTAAACCTTTACGAAAAAGATCCCGATGGAGTTATTTTAAGCCCTTTTCAGACTCCTTAAATAGGAAAATTTTGCCGAGCATAGTTGTCTTTTCAGGCTTGTTAAAATAACTGAACCGACATCCACTTAGGTATAGAATTACCCCTTTTTCAGGCCTTGGTGGATAATTTATGGAAAAGGTATACTCTAGGTATACTTTGGTATGCGCTATAAGAGTTCTTCTTCCATTATTTTACACTTTTTCGGGGAAGGAGACTAACTTTACGAAAAAGGACCTTTGGAGTTGTCTTTAGGGTTTTCAAACTCTCGAAATGTGAAAACACCAAGCGAGCATTCACCTACTCGGGCTCGATGTGAAATCCACGAGATGGTGTATAGAGGACTGTTTAAGTTTTTCAACTCTATAAACAAGAAAACACCGCTGAGCAGATACCAATCTGGGCTCGATATAAAATCCACGAATAGGTGTATAGAGGACTGTTTAAGTTTTTCAACTCTATAAGAAAGAAAACACCTGCCGAGCACAGACCAATCTAGGCTCGATATAAAATCCATGGATAGGTGTATGGAGTTTTCTTCTAGGTTTTTCAGACTCCTTAAATATGAGAATATTGTCGAGCATGCTTTAGTTCTTTGTCAAGCTCGTTTAAAAAATGAAAAAGGAAAGGGAAGGGAAGAATGTTAAAATATATTTCAATATGATGGCAGTAAGTCAACTATCTCCTTGAAAAAAGCACCTGTTTTGAGTCTATCAAACAAGTTGGGTTCTAGTATTTGGCCTTAGGGTAAACCTGATCATAGAGTTCTTACTCCTTCGTTTGGTTAGTCTTCCAATCATATGGAGAATCTGTTAATGTCTTCTACATTACAGATTTGCATTGTGGTCTAGTTGTGTTAAAAGCTTCCTAAGTCACTCTTGTGTCGTGCTCATTGTTCAAGGATATAGCCTGTGTCATCCATTCTGCAATTGCCTTGACCTCATGTGTCGGCTATTCCTTGGTGTCAGTATGTTTCATCATGTGTTCAGTCCTACTCCAAATCAGCTCATACCTGTTGAGTGTCCCTTGTCTTGGATGATGTAGGATGCATTAAGGCCTCCCTTCCAACGGACTTCTTCCCATCGACTTCAACTCATTGTGCTCTGGGAATGAAGTTTAGAATTTTGGTTAGTACCTTGGGGATTGTAGTCATTAGTGGCAGTTTCCCTCGCTATTGGATAGATGGGAATACATCAATGTCTCCTATCCGATGGATTCTTCAAGTGTTCAACGGCAAGACCACTTATTCGCACTTGCTTGAATGTACTAGGTACCTTGGGTTCCATTTTCATTATTGGTGGCCACCCTCGCGTTTGTTAACGGTATACATCAATGACCGGTAATCAAACGATACCTCCCATGTTCGACATCAACTCATTTATTCGCATGGATAGGTTTGTACCTTGGGATGTTTTTGGATGAAGACCTTGGGATCCTCGATAGCATCACATTATTTATGTTATCTCCCAAGTTGCGCAAGACTGATCCACACTCTTTTTGGCTCTTGATGAGGCATAGACCCAGCTTGTTCTCTATGGCTATGTTCTCCAGTTTTGACACAGATCCACCTTGTATTTATGTGGCTATGTTTACACTTATGTTCCTCATGGATCCACGCTTGTATTTTAGTGGCCATGATATATGCATTAGTATTTTGGATCATTATTGTATCCTCTTGGAGGTCATGTTCCACCATTTGAACATGGACAGTTCCCCTAAGGATAAGTTTGTCTGACATTGCCTTTGCTTTCAGGTACTTCATTTGAGCCTATGATTCTTGGTTTCTCCGTTCCTCCATGATTCAACTCTTTGTTATTTATAATGTATTTCGGTCATCGTTTCCCGCACTCCCTCTGACCTCATACATTAGGGGGCATCTGTTATAGCTTGAAATGACACCTCTCCATCCGTGACGACACTTGCTTCCCTTGGTCGCATGACAACACTTCTTGAGATCAAGTTTGAGTCACACAACAGGACATTTGTGGATGGATGAGTCATTTGGGACACTAAAAATGGTTGAAATTACCTCATTCTTGACCCATTTGATGTATATGACCCTTAGGAACATTTTTCTAGACCAAACCATCTCCTGAAAATGAGCAGAAAAGCCTATTTTTGGCTATTTTTTAACATGAGCGCTGGTACACAGGCATGATAGTAGCATGTGTACCCTACTCTAGTGTACAATAGTAGCTCTCAACCCTCTTGAGCGCTACTCCACTGTGAAATAGTAGCGTACACCCCTGTTTTGGTCAAAATCTCGAAATTTGGTAAGTTAAGTTGGTTGGGAAACCTCCTGATCGGTTATAACTTCTTTTGCTCTCCTTCACTAACTATATAAGGAGGGTAGAAGGGCCATGTGAGGGGACCAAGCCTAATTACAAAGTTATGCTGGAGGAATGGAGACCCTCATCCCCCTCTCTTGGGCCTCAGTTTTGATAAACACTAGCACAGTTAATTAGAGGATGGGATCCTTCGAGAATGGAACCAGGAAACCTTGAATCTAGGTTTCATGAAGTGCCAAGCTTGAAAGAAGGTATAACTTTATGTACTTGCTTTCATTCATTAATAAAGATCATACATTCTTCTCTTTCCAAATATGATCTATTAATGTGTCTTAGATTTGATTACTATTTGATTATAGTTTGATGTCTTCTATCATTATGGATATCAGTATTATATATGTAGTAAAATGTATTTGAGAAAGGTATCAAGTTGTTTTGAAGGTGTGGGAATTGCGACACTGGATAAGCATTGAAGAGCGAGGGAGGCAAAGATAGGATCAACCTTCTGAATAAGGTTCCTACATCTCTAAACCCTAATCTCTTCATTTATTTGTTGTACTTGCAAAATGCTTATAAGTCTATCTTTATCACCATAAGTTGGTAGTTTCTCCCCTAAACTATAGGTGCATTTTCCTCACAACAGTTCCTCACTCTGTCGATACCCAAACCAACATGATCTCCCTGAGCACTGGCCTAGACAGGTTTTATCCCATCTGGAAACACCTGTAGAGAAGATAAAGCCTCACTTGAGATGTTCGAGGGAGAGATGAGGGAACCACATTTCCGCCGAATGAAGGAGGACCATGTGCATCTACTTATTGACTTAGCACAGCATTATTTAACAGATCTAACTATTCAACTTATGCATCAATTAAAATCACATCATCATTCAACAAATCCATTAATGCACAAATAGATCCAACAGTATAACATCAATTGGAGTGGGGAAACATCGCATCATTCATAGATTCATATTGCAGATACATAGCACATTCATAACAGGAAAACAGGAAAAGACACAATGATTCTACTCAAGCTCCATCATGTCATATTAGCCTTCGCAACAAAATACAAATACATCAACACAATTCTTCCGTCACATAAACAGACCAAGATCAATATCCAATACCATTCACACAGTATTCTTCTATATGATCATGATGATCCTAACACTTGCAATTCTACATCTATTTATAGGCTTGCACCTTTACATTCATGGTTCACATAGAAAACCACATAACTACTTCTTAAAAAGATCTACAAAAGAATGACCATAATCTGGACAATGCGGACCAAAATGACCCAAAAATACATAAAATAATATAATTTCTGACTTATGCATGGTTTTCCTCCTTGCGCGACATCTTTGACCTTGTGCAACATCCACAATGTTGCGCAGCTAACTTATCCAAACCCTCTTGCCAACAGGCCCCCAACACAATGTTTTGGCTTGCCCTCGAGCCACATCAACTGGACATGGTGTATTCGTTGATATTTAGCCTGAAATATTCATACTGCTGACTGATCTCCTTGACTTGCTCCTTGACTGTCGCAGTGATCTCCTGACTCTCTGCCAAGTCCTGCACTAATGGGTGCTCAACCATCTTAGCGACAACATCCTTCTTACCATCATGCACGGCCTGCAACGCCGAAACTGCCTTAACATAAAGTTGTGCTCCAATATCTTGGAACTCATTTAACTGCATATTGCGCTTCCGCTGATGCTCCTGTGCCCTCACCACATGCTATTGTAACTCTTTCAGCTCTGCAGAATTGGTGATATGAACAACTAGTGGCAGCGCTCTCATCGAGGTCTTCAGTGTTTCCAGTTCTCCTTCTGCCTCCTGCAACTGCTTGGTCAGTTGCTCCAATTGCTCATCCTGGACTATGCTGCCCCAAAATTGCATAGTTGCTCCAGTTACTTTTGTTGCTTCTTTCTCCAACTCTCCTAGCTAGGTCGCCAACTCCTCCATGGCACTTTTCCTTTCTGCTACTTGACCATTTCTCCTACTTGTGCATCTTGTCCTTGCTGGTGCGCCATCCTTCTACCTAGCATCCTGTCTTTTTTTTCTCTTTTTTTTCTTGCTCAATGCCTTAAGCATCGCGTGGCTCTGGGCCCGTCCTATAGGGCTTCAACCTGCTACAATTCACTAGCTTGGGTAGCATTGCTCCATCTAATTGCTTCAATTGTACTACGCCTCCTGAAGTAATGAAACTAATGAGATATGGACCTAGCCAATGCATCTGTAACTTACCTGGATGCTTCATGAATTTGCTGTCATACAACAACACCAAGTCACCTTGCTAAAATTGTTTGTTTTTAATATGTCGATCATGCCAACCTTTTTGTCGATCCTTTTCTACACGCTAGTGAAAACCTGTGACAAAACAGTCTTCCTCAAGCTGTACCAACTGCGCCAATCATTCTTCCAATGTTGCTTCATCGTCCATGCCTGTCGCAGCCACTATGCGCAAACTCGGAACAATGTACTCCATAGGCATGACTGCCTCTTGACCATACACCAATTTGAACGGTGTCTGTCCCACCAATCTTTTACAAGTGGTGCGATATGCCCACAAGACTACTGGAATATTCAAATCCCAGTCATCACGGTTCGCGTTACATATATTTGTAAGCACATACTCCAACACTTTGTTGAATGCCTCCACTGTTCCACTTGCTTGTGGATGATATTGGGTACTCTTCTTATGATGTATCTGAAGCTCTTCTGTCAATGCGTTGACTGTGCGATTGATGAAGTGACTCCCCTGGTCACTCATCAATAACTTTGGGCATCCAAACCGAGTAACAATATTGTCAAACAAGAATCGCGCTGTTGTCGCAGCGGTGCAATTTATAATAGGTGCAGCCTCCACCCACCTTGTTAAATAATCTGTTGCTGAAATTATGTACCATGCAGTAGTTCTCTTTCCAGGTGGGTTGATTGCTCCCACGAAATCCACATCCCATTTATCAAATGGTTGCAATGTCACTTGAGGTACCAGCGGCATCTCATCTCTCCTTGATGGTTTTCTATTTCTTTGACAAATGTCGCAAGTTTGCGCATAATCCATCACATCATTATGAAAAGTGGGCCACCAAATCCCTGCGCGAAGCACCTTCCTAGCAGTAGCATGACCTCCATAGTGTCCACCAGCAACTCTCGCATGTGCCTGAGTCTGCCAATATCTGCCCTTGTTCACGAGGTAGGACACATCGCCTCAAGAGCTCATCTGGTCCTAGTTTATAAAGTTGTCCAGCGATCAACTGGAAATCTGCAGTCTTAACCACCAACTGCTTCTTCTGACTTGTGGTAAAATCCTCTGGTGCAGTTTCCTTTGCCAAAAAATTAATCATTTCTTCATAGTGGTTGTCATCCACCTCAACTCTGAATAGTTGTGCATCTGGAAACCCATCTTCAATGTTTGTTGGTTCCTCACCTATCTCAATTTGCGATAAATGATATTGCCCCGCATTCAAGCGACCTTCTTCAAAATTACCTCAAAATCAAATTCCTGAAAGAGAAGTAGTCAATGACATATCTTCCCCCCCAACACAGGCTTATTAACCAGTTATTTCAAAGCAGAATGGTCTGTGAACATTTTAAAATGACCCCCCAAGAGGTAATGCCTAAAATTCTGTAGTGCATATACCATTGCCAGACCTTCCCTCTCTATAGTCGTATAATTTTTCTCCACAGATGACAGCTTCTGACTCACAAAAGCAATCGGGTGGTCAAGATCTCCTTCTCCTAGTTGTGCAAGCACTACCCCTAGCGCAATTGACGATGCATCCACATGGACATGGAATTCCTTGTTCCAATCAGGAAATACCAGTATCGATGCAGAAGCCATCTTAGCCTTCAACATCTCGAAACTGACTTGACATTCTGGACTCCATAAGAATACTGCATCCTTCTTCAACAACCTCTCCATAGGAGCCATGATAGCAGCATAACCACGGATAAACTCGCGGTAGTACCCCGTGTGCTCCAGCATCTCTCTCAATTGCTTTACAGTTGTAAGTAGTGGCTAGCTCAAAATCAGAGCAATCTTTGCTGGGTCAACAAACAATCCATGCTTGCAAACAATGTGACAACAACATCTCAAACGGTGCACATAAAATAAAATTTTCAAGTTCAGCGTGATCTGATGCTATCTACATTGCTCCAGCATCAATCACAGGTTTTCCAGATGGTCCTTGATCAATCCATAAACTGTCCAGTTGTTGGTCTCTCTTCTGATCTAGAGGTTTTCCAATGTAGAACCAGGTACTTCGCGGTGCAAGATACCAACAAAACCCCTATTCACTGGCCCTTTCGGCAATAGGCTGCAAGCAACCTGAGGTCTCACTCGAGGCGAAGTTGAGGGGGTGGTTGCAGAATCAGGTTTCCACAACCTTGTGATGCGAGTGTTCCATTGGTAATGTGCAGTGTGGTGATAGATTGCATACTACAGTTAGTGACTGTGCGAGGTCTTCTACTCTATGTAGAATGCCGCAGTGAGCAAGGATGCTTGTGCACCCAGCACATTCACTGACTGCGCAGTGGGATTACTTCCACTCTACGATGAGTTATCAACATCTTATCGCGCAACACTTCTTATGGATCGGTGTGTCAACTAGACCGCGTGGTCGTTTATGAGACCTAATCACTTCTATTCAATCTTATTGGATAATCCTTAATCATTCATCGTTACTTAGACTGATAAACATCATAACTTATGCAAATGAGTGAGATGCGATGTGTTGTGTGCTTTGATATCGTACTTCAACCTTAACCATTAACTATGTGGTTATCTCATAGATCCATTCATTTGAGGACTTATAGGTGCTTGACTATTAATATCCCTCCATACATGAACTACTTTCATCTTATTTCATCCCTTCCATGGCAAACACAGATAAAAGTAAACATATATCAAATAACACTAACTTTATGCATGCACTGTAAGTAATTCAAATAAAAATAATGGCAATCATACACAGCAATCACATAACACAAGGTTTAACGTGGTTCACTCCCCCGGATGGGAATCTACCTCCACAAGAACTGTTGTTTATTATCTTAGGAAAGGGTACAACAGTTCTTCGTCTGTGCACTCAGCTGCAGACACTCTTCTCTCTCTCTCAAAATTATGTCTCTACGCACTCAGCTGCAGAGCCTTACAATGGTTCAATCTTGCAGATCTAACAATATTCAATAATAATCAACAAAATGAAGAGTTAACCATTTCCCTTACAAAATTTCCTTATTTATAGATCAAGACCCGTAGGTCATGTCTTTACATTTATGAAGGCAGAAACCCTTAGGTTTACAAAACTATCACAGTTTTCCAAAACTGTATTGCAAGTGTCTGGTAGCAGATCTTCAGTTGTGGCTATCCTCTGTGTAGACACGTTGCTATCCATCCCCCTGCCATCCATGCCACATGCTTGTTTCCGTTGAGTTGTTCCTTCTTTCATGGCCTTAGATAATTGGTTCAATTAGTAGTAGTGCTCTGTTTGTGTGATCAATCACCTACCTCCCGATCTGCACCTACCCACTGGTTGGTAGTTATCGACGATCTTTGCCAAAAATAGGTCTTCTGTGACCTATCCAAAATAACTGTCATCATCCATTCATGCTCTACTTAGTTGGATCTCTGTCGACATGGCACATCGTGACATTGTAATCCTTGCGGCACCGATCTCGTAGTTCTTCCGACACTACATTGTGTGCAATGTCGCAGCATACCAAAACTGTGCTGCGCTTCTCCTCACAGCTTCCAAAACTGATATTTCACAAAGTCTCCATCCATGCTGCGCTCAGCTTCGTAGTTCCCAAAAACTTAATGTGTTCAAAATTTGACCCCCTTGGGCCGGGCCCAACACCATTCATCCATATAGACTTGCAGAAACTAATTCTGAATGAAATATTTGAATGCAACAACAACAACCCAGGAGAATATCGCAAGTGCATTCTTTAGCCCAAATGGAATCACAGTATACTGGAAACAACCCCATTCAGCCACAAACGTTGTCTTGTGAAGATTCTCTTTTGTGATCCCAATATGGTGATGGCTAGAAAATTCATCCGTCAACGAATACATTTCTTAACCGCCCACTCCTTGTAGTACCTCATTAGTGAATGGCGTCGGAAATGGATCATGCATACACGCATCATTCAACGTCGTCAGGTCGACACAAATCCAAACCTCACCTATCTTCTTATCTTGAACCACCATGGGACTAATCCATTCTGATTCTTCGACTGGCTCAATTATTCCAGCATCCAACATTCTATCAAGCTCAGTTTTGATCCTTTCCTTGTGTCGCAGATTCAGTCGATATGGTCACTGCCTTACTGGTTTCGCATCTAGTTTCAACGGAATCTTCATCTCTCCTAAATCCCCCAATATTCCCTTCATCTCAGAAAAGTTCGTAGGGAATAAGTCTCGGAATTCATGCAATAGGTATGTGATCTTTTCCATCATTTCTTCATCCCACTAGTCCCCAACATTCGCAAACTTTGGGTTCTCCTCTATCCCAATGTTGACCTTCCTAAGCTTTAACGACTAATTTATTGGATCGGCCAGTATGTTAGGTGCTACGACATCCCAACTCCCCTCTGTTTCTGAAATATTGATATTCCATGGGTCATCACCATCCTCCAACCCTCCAATAATATTATAGCATTCCATCATTGACTGCATCCGACAATGCACATGCAAATCCACGGGGTATGCAACTGGAACCACCTTCAGAACAACATCGCGGATGATTTGCAGAGCATTATGAACATCTGGATTGGCATCCGCGAAACTGAAGGTGTGAGTGAAGCAAACGTCAACTCTTCCCAAGTGGTAATCTCTTTTCACAACTCGGTTGAGGCATACCAAAATCGCAGCATTTTATCCAAAGTGTGGACAAAGGCATGGACCCATTCATCCTTTGGTCACAAGTCCTACAAAGTCTGACATTCAATCAGATGACCGCTAGGGTCATCCCACCCATCATACCTTCCAATGTGGTATATTTATGCATTGCCAACGTGAATCATCATCAATCTTCGACACTACGACCATCCAATAATCGGCTTCTTATGGGTCACCCACCAACGTGCTGGAGCATCCTTTAGCACCTCCTCCAATGCCAGCAACCGTTGTGGTTCTAACACCTCATCTTCAAATGCTACTAGAAATTCAACCAACTCGGGTAGTCCTTCATATACTGGAAATTCAACAGTCTTAGTCACGACATGGTAGAGAAACCGCGTGAATAAACCACATTTTCTGAATGACACCTCATGCATGCGATTCTTCCAGTTCTCTAAAGCATCATCAAAGTCGGAAGACGCTGAGCTAGAGTTGCGCCAACCGAGTTCGTGGTCGACAATTGGATGGATGTAGTCTTCTAAAATGTTATATGCATGATCCCATCCTGTTACAACTTCATCCTTTATTGGTTCAACATACCTTCTCCCTTCAGTCAGATCCAATGAATCTATGACTCTGAGGTCTTGATTTTCAAAGGTCATCACCCACTTCTTGAAATTAATTACTGCGATATTGTCATTGGTCCATCCAATCCCTATCAACACGGGATAGGAGCCTCCACCATCAACAAATTCAATCACATCAAAATCAAAATAGGTTTTCATCCCCTCAATTTCCACCACAAGATGCGGAACTCTCCCAATTGGTGTTACTTTGGCCTGATTAGCCAGTCGCAGCTGCACAAGAGACCAGCTCAATGTTGGGCTCCCCATCTTTTTCCATGTCTACGTTGTTAGAATATTGACATATGAGCAGAGATCTAGAATGACTGAATCTACCTCGTAGTTCCCAATCTAGATATTCATGCACATCTATTTTCCTGTCTTCTTCCTCTGCAAAGAGTTCACTGTGGACTCCTTTTGTCCCTTGGCCAGTCGATGCAACAAACTCTCAATCTCGGGAAGAGCATCGGGATATCGTGCCAATGATAAGCAATTTTCAAAGAAGTTCTGCAAAGTACCATACTGTCGCGATGGTCCTTCTTCTTTCCATCTAGCCAGATTAGTGGACATGGACCATCTTCTCCTATCGTCGCACCTCTGCAAGTGATAACAGCAACATCAACATCTTGCATTCTTGGTTCTGTTGAAATCATCGCGACAGTTGGTCCCTGATTCTGGTTCGGCGGTTGATTCACGTTCAAATTTGTGTTTTGATTCAGATTCTGATGCTGATTCTGGTTCTTCAACGGATTATGATTCTACATTAGGTTCTAATTCTACAATTGATTCTGATTCTGAAACTGGTTCTGCAACAGGTTCTGGTTCAGGTTCTGCAACTATGGAACATTTCCTGCTTGCCATCTCGCGATCAGTTGTGGACAGTTCTCAACAGCGTGATCAATATCAATACAATATGTACAGTGTGTTTGCAACTGCGGGAAATGTCTTTGATAGTGTCCCAATATTCTACAATTATAACATTGCATAGGTCCACGACCCCGTCCTCCTCCTCGACCAAAGCCTCCACCTCATCCTCCTTAGAATCCTCCGCGAAATCCTCCTTGTTGTTGATATTGCGGTTGATTAAATTGTTGCTGCGGGGGATTCAGTTGCTGTTGAACATACTGCGTTGGCTCAACATATTAAGTCAGCTGAACATGCTGTGGCTGCTGCAGATCCATCTGCATCTGATTATACTACGGTTGTGGCACAAACTACTATTGTGGTTGCGGCTGCGGTACAAATTGCATATGTGGTTGAGGTGGCAGTTGGGCCACCTGTGGTTGTGGCTGCGGTTGTTGTACTGTGCGATGGTCATCTCCCTTTATGTAGTATGAGTCGTACGTTCTTTCCAGGAGTAGGTCATATGCACGGCAATCCTTATCTGCAAGCCCAACAGACCTGCAAAATGTATAGTATAAATTCATCAGCTTCATGACCATCTTCTACATGTATCCACACTCTTCATGTCGATGCCCATAAACTTGACAAATGCGGCACCATGGCATACCTCCACCACTCAATGGGTTCAACACTCCTGATAATAGGTAGTTTCGGAAGTCTGGGAAGTTATCTTTGGCATGTCCTTCTGCAGGACATCGAGTACACCAAACTTCTTCATGGTGCTCTTTACCCTTCTTGAGATCTTGCAACTGAATTGTTAGATTCTCCAGAAGCGTCTGGATTTGAAACATGCTAACTGCATTCTCACCAACAAGTGAAGCTTCTAACTTAATTGCAATCTCTAGAGCCTCGCTCTATGTTGCAATTTTTTGTTGCATCAACGGAATTCTGATATGAGTTAGTAACACTGTAATGAACCATTCCTTATGCTGAATGTCACTCATCTCAAAGCTGACTCTTGCCATTAGCGTTTTAAACCTTTGGTCAAAATCCCAAACAGTTTCATTTGGATATTGCTTGATTTCCTTCAGTTCCGTAATGTATTGCGCTTCAGACTTTGGTTTCCTGAATTCTTCAATTAATCCTTTTCTAACTTCACCCAATGTCTTCTCTGGACTCCCCACAGGAACTTGTACAAATTTCATGTACCAATCCAGTGCACGCCCTGTTGGTTGTGGAGCCAGATCTTCCAGTCTCATAAATGATATTGTCTTAGCTATGCACCCCAGAGGACTGTACACCCGTTCTACATTTTTAGGGGTTTAGGGGCAGTGCCCTCGAGAAATGGGGGTTCGGGGGCAACGCCCCCGAGAAAAAGTTTTTGGGGTTGTTTTCGCCAGCTGTTTTGCAGGCCCATGGTTTTGGGTATCCCGTGGTATTTTCCCATTGTATTTCCCCTATAAAAGAAAGACATTGTAATACGGCTAGGGAAAGATGTATTAGGTTTTATGCATTGTAAATATCTCTAAGATCAGGAGGGAGACTATGAGATAGTGAAGAGGAAGTGCAGTGGTTGTGCTGCAAGTTGTATCCCTTCACCTTGCTGGACGGTAATAATAATAAGGACTGGAAAATTCAATGTGGACATAGCCCAAGTTGGGGTGAACCACGATATATCTGTGTCTCTCTTGTAATGTGTGTGTGATTATATTTTCATTTTTGTTTATTGTTATTGCTCTACGATCCTGTTTTTCTAACACGGCCCTGAAGAGTAGTCGCCAATTGACCTTTCTTGACATCATCATCTGTATTTTGTTTAACAGTCCACACAGCTTCACATAAGAACCAATATTGCTCTGGATCCTCAGTTCCATTTCCATGGAACAAAGGTAACTTCGCATCGTCGCTTGCCATCTTGGGCCTTCCTCCTACAGTCGTTGATCCGCTACTATTTGATTGTTATTGACATGTCAAATAGAGCGGTGTCAAATTCATGTTTATTCCTGGTTGTAATGTAGTGCACGGAGGTGTGGATACATTACTGCTAGGGGTTGGTCTTGCCTCTGCCTCGGGTGTAGCCTAGCTTTCCATGTCGGCACTGTGGGGTTGCTTCATCCAATGTGGTCTTCCTTCGCGGTCTCATGTTTCGATCGCAGCAGGAACTTCTCCTATCCTCTACCTCTTCTCTTGTCAAAACCTCAATCCTCCCCTCGTAAGATCACTCTCTTCCCTAGATTCCCTCATAGTATCATCGTAGCTTGCACCCATCTACCCCTTGTCATTCCATTCCTCCCCCCAGTCAATGCAAGAACTAACTGTTGGAATCCAACAGTGTGTAGTAGGGTGCATTTGTAATCCATATGATGAAAACAAGGTGCACTAGGTAGGTAGGAGGGTTGCTGATGGCTAAAATTAGGCTCTAGGGGGATGAAAATAATCTCCAAGTTCCGGGGAGACTACCATACTGATGACCGAATGCATGCATTCAAATAAAAATGATGATGGTGAGAATATTCCAACACCCCCCCGCAAGCCAAAATATGAGGAAGTAATTGAAAACGTAGGGCCCTAGTAACTGAGGCCAAAGTTCACCCCGTACAACAATCTAAATAAATAAAGTGAGGAAAGAGGGAAAACCCAGTGGAAAGAAATCCCTTCCCAAAATAGATTGTAAGATGCTAATGTAGCATGGCATCACTCACCCTAGAAGGAGGTAAGTGACCTTCTTTACCGAAGAAGCTGGATCAATCAACAAAAAATGGATCAATGTCAGAATGATCAATGTGAGAAGGATGAAACCTTCCATTCTGAAAATCAGATCTGGTTCTCCTTGGATCAAGTGGATCACCAACAAGATCACCGACAGATCTAAGAGTTGTGGTTGCCCATATCGGAAGAGGAGGATCATTAGGTTGTAAATATAGATGAACCATTCGCTCATCTTCACTGTTAGGTGCTAGATCTTCGGGTTCTTGCGGATCTGGATGTAACATTCGCTCATCTTCACTATTAGTTGCTAGATCTTCAGGTTCTTATGTATCTAGATCTAGCATTCGCACTTCATCACTATCACTTTCAGAATCTGAATCTGAACTATCATAAGATGAAGTTTCACTCTCTTGCTCATCAAGCAATGGTGGTGTGGTAGGAAAACTGCTTTGCTCAACACGATGAGCATCATGTAGAGGCCATTCCTCAAACTGAACACTCCTTTCAAGGAATGTTTTCATAGTAGAAGGATCAATAAGTTTGTAGGCCTTTTCACTAAGTGCATAACCCACCAGTATGCACTCTATGCTCTGAGAATCTAGGGATCTCCTTTTCTCTGTTGGAATTCGAGCCCAAGCTCTAGATCCAAACATGCTGAGATGAGATACATCAACTTTGTAACCCATCCATGCTTCGAAATGAGTCATCCCTTTTAGTCCTTTGTGAGGGACTCTTTTCTGAAGGTAAGCAGGACAATTAATGGCCTCTTCCCAAAGACTAGGATGAAATACTTTAGACTCTAGCATACAGGTTTCCATATCCTTTAAGGTTTTGTTATTTCTCTCTACAACACCATTTTGTTGTGGTGTGTAGGGAAAAATATACTACATCTCTATACCTTCATCTACACAAAAGGTTTGGAACTCACCCTTCACATACTCTCCTCCATTATCAGTGCAAAGGGCCTTGATCATTTTGTCATAAAACCTTTCAACAGAAGATTTAAAGAACTTGAAGTATCCAAAAACTTCATATTTTAATTTGAGAAAGTACACCCAACTGAATCTAGAATAGTCATCAATGAAAGTTAAGATATACCTTTATTTGTTCAAAGACAGATCTGGAAGTGGCCCTGAAACATCACCATGAATCAGCTCAAGAGGTTGAGAGGCTCGCCTCGCCTTCCTTTTCTCAAAATTATGCTCTGGATGCTTTCCCATCAAACAACCTTTACAGGTGCCTTTGGAAAACTTGATCTGGGGTAGACCTTCAACCATTTCCTGATTGTTCATGTCTTGCAAGTACTTGTAGTTAAGGTTCCCAAATATTTTATGCCAAAGTCTACTTTCTTCATTTGCATGTGTGAGCAATGAATTCGACTTTGAGTAAGGTAGGAAGTGATAATACTCATAGAGTTTCGAATTGTGATCAGCTATACCTTTGCTATGATGTTTCCAGTGGAGATATCTTGGATATCAAGCTCATTAGGAGTGAATATTACCTTCTTGGGTACTCCTGTATGAGTCATTTGGTAGACAAAAAGTAGATTTGCTGCAAGAGTAGGAACATAGAGTACATCACTGAAATACCCATGCTCAATGTTGATCCTTCCAATCCCCTCAGAGGAGACCTCATAATCATTTCCCATAGATATTGAAGGGCCAACTATGGATTCAAAATCATAGAATATATTCTTGTGAGCAAACATGTGTCTTGATGCTCCAGAATCAATGATGAAGAAGGAATCATTGGAAGTACCAGCCATGAGATCATGGCACCTCTCCTTGTCCTCATATTTTGGATCAAATTTTCTTCTAGCATTCGCTGGTACTAGAAGGTTGTTATTTTCCAGTAGATGTGCCATTAGATCTATTGTTTTCTTCATACAAGTGCTTTCAGGATGAAATCCCCTGTTGCAGTAGGGGCATTTTCTCTTATCCTTTTGAGATTTCTTTCCTCTCTTGGAATTTGAATCCCCTTCTCACCGATAGGGAGCCTCTCTTGGATTATGCTCATTCGAATTTCTCTCTTTATATTTTTTATTCCCTTTGGCATTCTCACTCTTCCCTTCTGCAGCTTGAAGAGTAGAATCCATCCTTGGTTTGATCACAACCATTTGCACTAGTTTGTCTTGCTCTTTTGAGAGAGAATGTATGAAGGCTTCAAGAGTGGGAATCTTCCAATTTGGAATGGATAGCTTCAATGACTAGAAGGTGGAGACAAATACTGAGTAATCAACCCCCAATTTTCAGAAAATGGAAAGGATAAGATGCTTCTCTTCTTTCTCTATTCCATATGACTTCAACTGTGAAATCATATTTTTGAACTTGGTGAAGAACTCATTGATTGAGTCAAAACTACTGGGGCTCAGGGAGATAAGCTCATTTTCCAATTGGTGACCCTTCAAGTCATATTTCTACCTAAACAGTGACTCGATCTTGTCCCAAACTTCTTTAGGAGTCTTGAGATCAATGACATGAAAATGTAGATCATCGGAAATACTGAAGAGTAGAAGTCCAACTGCTTCTTCAAGTTTATCAAGATAGCTTGATTTCTCAACTTCTCCAATGGGCTCAACTGCATAATCATTCAACACTATTTAAAGGATTTTAGACTTCATGAAGATGTTCATCTTTTCCTTCCATTCGAAATAGTTGAAGGAGGTGAGCTTTGGATCCATAGTAGTTGTTGAATTCGAAACTATTGAAGATGGAATAACCTGCAATAAAACAAGCAAATTTTGATGGAGATTTGTTGCAGAGTCTAAAGAACACTTCTTTAGGACAGTGAGCACATGTGACTAGATCCTTCACACCTGCCTAGACCTTGCTGGATTGCTCCAGTGAATTAAATGCAATGGCACCAAGATTTTCTATGGAAATCCAGAGGCTTCTAGTGCTCAACCGAAAAATAGTTGTTCAGTAAACTATTGCAACTGTTGCAATAGCTACAATTCGAATAGTTGTATAAATATTTGATACCATGTGATAATATGTAGGTTTAGATCACTCAACTTGAAAAAACCTCACAAATTCACTCATAGAATTGCACAGAAGAAGAAGAAGAAGAATTGAATCAATATTCACACATGAAACTCAAAGAATGTGGAAAATTGTTGTAATCATGTTCATCAACTGTAAGCTAGAAAAAATGTGAGAGTACAATGGAATGAATTTGAATACATATAAGGTGATTTGAATTCTCCTCAAGTTGTGGCTTGGATAGCATTGGATACATAACCCAATTAATGGTAGTAGTCACAAATAGTCAAATGTCAGTCAATATGAGTCTAACTAAGTCTAACTGAACCATGTGATAAAAAATGTAAGGAAGGATACTCCAAGGAGGGCGCATGAGGAATGTCAGTAGTCAAGTGGCACTCCGATATAGACAACTGAAATCTACAAGTAGTTAAACTAGGCAATAAATGCATGAACTGGGAAATCAATGCAACTGACTGTTGGAATCCAAGAGTGTGTAGTAGGGCACATTTTTAATCCAGATGATGAAAACAAGGTGCACTAGGTAGGTAGGAGGGTTGTTGATGGTTAAAACCAGGCTCCAGTGGGATAAAAATAAGCTCCAGGTGCTAGGGAGACTACCATACTGATGACTGGATGCATGCAGTATGCAGAATGCATGCAAATACAAATGATGATGGTGAGAATATTCCAACACTGGTATGTCCTTCAAGCGAATGATGAAAGGTTGTGTCATGTGTAGGAGGTTTTTCCACCAACAAAGGTCCTATAGGATCAGCGATTGGTGGATTTGCAGGAGGAGAGTAGTTCACTCCTGATTCTAAGGTAGATGTTCCTTCTTCATGTGACACAGAAATGGAGGGTTGATCCATAGTTTCTCTTGATTTCTCCTCCTGGTTAAGGGGATATTCAAGTGGAAAATTTAAAATTATACGGGATCTTCTTAAAGTTTGATCAACCATGATGGATGAAATAAAACTTATCCTAAGATTTTTCTACAAAAGAAAAACACACTTCAAGATCTACTCAAGCTAAAGCTTCAAGCAAACGTAAGTGGTGGGTGATATTCAATAGTTTGGAACCTCACGGTATTATAAGGGCATCGCAACTAGCAATATACTATAGGGTCCAATAGTTATACATGGCCCAATATTTCAGAGCACTATCCATGGAGGATTAGGATTGTACCCCTGACCGTATAACCCAAGTACCTGGAAGTACGTGCATAATCTCTCCCTGAGTGTTTTTCTCGGTGTATTTCCACGCCAAGATGACCAATAGTTAACTCAGAAGGTTTCAGGAATCCTAATGGGTCTCTCGATATACACAAGGTACGTGGGATCTCAAATCTGTAGTGGTGTTTCCTAATGCACAACCACACGACAGGAGCCTTCTCATATACTATCGAGTATGTGAATTACCTTTCTATATACCTACAGGTACATGAAAGGTCGTTCGATATACCGATTTGTATGTGGAAGAAATACAAGACCTCGAGATATAGTGCAGGAAAATAACGATAGATTCCATGCTTAAAGACGCCAAAACACATCTCTAACCTAACACACAAGTTTCTATACAATTTTAACCCAATCTATCGTTAAATTTTATCTTAATGGTTAAGTGGATGCATGAGGTGTAGACTTGGAATTTAAGAAGATGCAAAATTACTCTACATGCAATGTAAGCCTTTGTTTCTCTTTCGATGAAAACTAACTAATGATAGGGAGAAGTATTTTTTCCATTTCTGATAATAAAAATGAACAAAACACCTATACTTTCAAATTAACCAAAAGACATGAAAATAATTCTTTCAACAATCCAACAAAAATGAAAAGCAACACACCAAATCAAAGAATATTTTTGTCTTTTTGTTTTTCGATTCAAGCAGATCTACGATCAAAGAATGAAAAGATGAATTTCCTTTTGAAAGGACTAACTCTAATACTGAAATGAAAACTAAAGGATATGGAGAGAAAATAAAAAATTCTCGAGTTTTTACTAACTTTCAAAATACTTTGAAAAAGCTCAAATAAACTCAAAACTTTCAGGGAAATAAAATGAAGTTTTTACAACCAAGAAGTCCTAAGTATTATTAAAATTTTCACTTTCCAAATGTTTATTTAAATGATGTTCCAAAAGACAAAAACTCTTTGAGCCAATTCCAAGTAATGTGCTCAAAATGGAAATAATGTTATGAACCAGTGTCAACGCTTCTCTATATTGTGTTAGTATATTGTTGTTGGACGCATATGCTTTGTAAGTCGACCCGTGAGTATATTGTATTATCCCACATTCATGGGTAGTAATAGATGTTTGGATTAGACTTAGTATATAATTCTGTGTTGAGGCCAAGGAAGGCATCCACGAGTTCTTTGTATTGATCTTGCTCAAAGGAGGTTTCCCCCTCGAAGTGGCTTACGATTAATAAATTCCTTTTGTGTTCTATTATTTCTAATATATTGTGCATTTTCATCATTTAATTGTTGAAGTTTTCTCCTATCTGGTATCAAAGCGCTTTCTTGCGCTCGCTGGGTGGAATTTCTGCCATTTTTCTTTTCACAGTGGCTTCCAGGCACTGTGATTATTGTAGTAGTTCTTTTTATTTTCATCTATATTGTTCATTTCAATTGCAGGTTCGGATATGGGAATAATCCCTATCCTCTTAACTGTGGGAAGTACCTGGGCATTTCCCTAAAACTCATTGTGAGGAGTAGCATAGGAACCCTGAAGTAGCTGGCCCAGTGAGAGGACATGCCAGCGAAAAGGGAAACAACACTACCTTATTAACTAGTTCCCACTTGTGAGGTAAGCCAAGAGCTGTCATTTGTGGAAAAGTGGTTATCCTTTTTACCTGAGCCGTGGAGTGAGGGGTTGTTGTAGGTACAACAGATCCCATGCTTCATTTGAACATGGGAGCCCCAAAATTTTAAAATACAAAGGTATTTGGGTAAGTTCCTTATTATAACGAGGTTCTTAAACCTTGTTTGTCATAATCTCGTACCTTTGCTTTTGGTTTTTGTAATTACCTTTTTCCTTTGAAAATTTTCTAAGTTTTTGGTTATTTTCTTAACTTGCAAAAAGCCTTCAATTCTTTCAAAATATTACTTTCTACCTGCAAGCCCGCAATCCCACAATTGAAGATTGCGGGAATTGATTGTTCTTTCTTTTTGGAATTGTTTCATCCCTCAACCTGCAACCCGCAATTAGGGATTGCGGGCAAAGTTTGTAAATATTGTTGGGAAATTTTGATCCCTCATCCTGCAACCCGCAATTGTGGATTGCAGATTACAAATATGGTTCGGAGATAGCATCAAGGGGAGCAACAAGGAGCTGAAATAGAAACAAAATGTCAGATATACCACCGAGGCGGGCATTCCCATGCTCGAAAACAAATGACTCAAAGCATGGCTGCCGACCAATACATTGCAAATCCATGAGTACTGAGATGATATCGACTGTAGACAAATCATGGCTACTATGAACAAGCGTAGATCCATGAGACAATAATGGCACAGCCATGACCAATACATAAGTGGATCTGTGTGACAATACAGAAAAATATCCATTGCAACCTGGATGTAATCAAAATACAAAAGGGTGTCCAGGGTCTTCTACCCAATCGCAAACGATACGAATCTATCCATGTGATTACAAGGTGTTGAAGTCGAACATGGTAGAAACCATTTGATTACCGGTCAATGATGTGAACCGTTAACAAATGCGAGGGAAATCACCAATGATGACAATGATCCCCAAGGTATCTATAGTACATCTCAACGAAATGCGAATAAACAAGTTGATGTCAAGCATTCGGGAGATCATTCAATCAGAGGTCATTGATGAAAACCTACTGTTGAATATGAGGAAACCTGCCATTGAGGCATGTAGGAACCAAGGTACTAGTGGTTGACTCCTAAGCCTAATTCTTGGATAGTGATTTGGTGTCGACAGAAATAGACTCATCGAAGGTGGGCCATAACGATTCCCACATCATCGACACAAAATCAGAACGAGAGATAGTATGGACCGATGAAACAATAGAATATATATTGACACAAAGGGAAGGTTTGACATGAAGTGGAGGTGGACTCAAGGTAATAACCCTTTGAACATATAATGACATGAAACAGAGCTTGGCAGCAGGGACCACTTGAACAGACAAAACCATAGGAAGTGTGAACTCATAGCAATAATGAGGACGCATGATCATAATGATGACACTATCAGCAAGACTGACTACCCAAAATAGACAAGGTGAGGATGCATGCCATGTTCAAAGGTGACGACTCACAAGCTACCAACAAGGTAAACTTGACTCAATTTCCCATTTTCCCTTGACATGATGGATGAGTACCTCTTTGTTGTTTTACGAGCTTGAGGAGGATAACATATGCTCGGTATAGCTCATCTCATATATGAGTCCAATCTCACATGTTTTTTGAACTTGAGAAAGGAAGGGTTTGTCCCAAAGTGGGCCCTTCGATGTTGAATTTTAATGAGTCCAAGGAAGGAAAACTCGATCGTCATTTCATGTTTAGAGAGTCTGAAAAGAACTAAAGAAGACTCCAACAGTCCTTTTTCTTAAAGTTAGCCTCATCGCCTGCAAAAGGGTAAAACAACGTGGGAGAGGACTCTTGCAGTCATGATTGGATGGAGTATTCATTTTTCGTAAGTAGTGCCCCCTAGTCCGAAAAAGGGGTAAACTATCACTAGGGAGACGATCATTCAAATCCTTTTACAAGCATGAACGAATCAATTTCGCTTAGCCATCTTTTCCTATTTTAGGAGTCTGAAAAGACCTTAAAGAGGACTCCATGTACAACTTTGTCATGGTTGATGATCGAGTACGACAAAGGAAAAGTAAACTCGGCATAGTTCCTTTTCCGTAAATAGTCTAGCGAGGCCAAATAAAGTGATAAACCTATACTCGTTAGACACACCTTTTTACTCCAATTGTTTAACGAGCACGATAATGGTATCAAAAGCACTTGGAATATTTTTCATTTTTGGATCCAGAGCACGAAAAAGGAAAAAGTAAGCTCAAACCACTTTTCATATTTTAACCAAAGCACGAAAAAAGTGAAAAGTAAGCTCAAACACTATCTTACTATTTTTAACGAGCTCAAAGATAGGTTGGAAGAATGCTCATGATGTCTGCTTCATTTTTTAACGAGCTTGTAACAAAAAATTAACTATGCTCAGGATAATTTTCATAGTTTAATGAGCTCGAAACCTAAAAAGGAAAGTATGCTCGAAAATGTTCCCAATGGTGAACTTCTTCCCGTCATGAAATCCAAAGGTTGGTACATGCCCTTAACATGATTGCTAGAAGTAAGTGACTTAGCTCCAATGTGGTGTGGAGAGGCGATCGAGTTGACTTCAACGTAACTTCCAGAGGTTGAAGACATGCCCCCAAGCTTCGTTTCATTCACCTAAGGTATAGGTGAGTGAAAAGAAGGTTCAGGTACTAAGTCTATGAGGAGACTTGACTCAAAGGGAAAGGATATGTTTCATTTTTTAATGAGCTTGACACAGGAGTAGAACTTTGCTCAGACTACTGGTTTCATTTTTTAATGAGATTGAAGCCAAAGGTAAACTCTGCTCACAGTTAAGGCTCATTGATGGGTTCCCTCCCAACATGATGACCAGAGGTTGGTAAATGCCGCCAGCATGATTGCTAACGGCTAAACATGCCCCCCAAGCTTCGTTTCGTCTGACTACTCCTCTTCCTTACCCAAAAAATCCTGGTTACTAATCTGAATGTGTTCACCAGGGGGGGTAGGGAGAACCAGGACCAAGTGACCCAGGCAGATGAAATGAAGGTTCAAATCCTAACTCTAGCGAGAGACTCGAACAAATGGAAGGGAGATCTATTTCATTTTTACACAAGCTTGAAATAGATAATAACAATGCTTGAAAGGGTCCTTTTTATTTTTTAATGAGCTTAAAACATAAAGAAATTATGCTCAAAGGTAGTTTCATTTTTACGCAAGCTTGAAACCGAAACTAAACTATGTTGGGATTGGTTTCATTTTTACACAAGCTCGAAACCAACGGTAAACTGCGCTTGAGCGTCGGTTTCATTTTTTAACGATCTTGAAACAAAGAATAAACTATGCTCATAGGAACCTATTTCATTTTTTAACAAGATTGACACATAAAGGGAACTCTGCTCAAAATGATGGTTGGTTTCATTTTTACACAAGCTTAAAACCAAAAGTAAACTATGCTTGGGATGATGGTTGGTTTCATTTTTACACAAGCTTAAAACCAAAAGTAAATTATGCTTGAAAAAATGGTTTTAGTTTTTAACAAGCTTGACACCGGAATAGAAATTTGCTCCAACGTACCCCCCTTAGGGGGAAGAAATCACTAAAACATGTGGAACATTTAGGGAAGTCTGGTGACTAGGAGTCATGCGATGAGTGGGCATCACAAAGGAAAGCTGATCGATGATCACAACATTCCCATGATGGGGAAAATACATCACTCGGAAGAGTGAGGACACTACAACCTTCATTGCATAGACGTAATCACGTCCAAGGAGTAGATTAAAATCTAAGGGACCTTGGTTGACCATGACATCAATACAGACAGTTTTCCCTCCCAAAGTGATAGGTAACTGAGGAAGGGACCCTAAAGGTCCAGTAGGCCTTCTATTGAAAGCCAGTATCTGGTCAGTGACGAGCACAAGCCGAGGAGAACCTAAGGATTTCCAAGCAGTTAACGATAGAATACTCACAGAATCTCCTTCATCAACTATCGTACAAAAAATTTCTTTATCAGAAACTCCTACAGATATTTGAAAAGGAACACTCGAAGGAAGACAAGATTTTGTTAGACCATTCCAATCAAAGGAAATAACCTCAGTACTTGGAGGGTTCTCATGGAAATGGACAGGGTTTCCCCTTGCCGAGGACATTCTGAACCGATAAGGAAAACATCAACGGTTTCCAATTCACTCTCGCTGGGAAGATAAGAATGAGACGAAGATTGTGTCAAGATGACTGCTTCAGTCTGGACTTTATTCAATGAAAGAGCGGGATCAAGTGGAGGTGACAGTGACTCGATCACTTCACTCTCGGAAGGGAGCGCGGGATCAATTGCAGATGAAATTGAATTGATCACTTGGTCAACCAGCAGGGGGTCGAGGGACAAATTACTGTCATTTGTTGGAAGCACCAGTTGAGAACTAGTAATATCTTCCAACCACCACAAAGCTTCATCCATGCTCGGACAAAGGAAAGTATGGTGCATACCCTTGCATATCAAACAGGGATATAGGACTTTACCATTCTGACCCTTCACCAAAGGTTCACTGGTTGAGGGAGTGTCATCGACATGATGGTCAGAGGTCGACGATACAAGTGGTTTGGGTTTTTTAGACCACACTTATGATACACGGGAAATATTGGGGCAATCCTTGAGAAGGTGATCACCCTTGCAAAGTTTGCAAAGGAACTTGGGCTTACGGGGTGTTTTTGTAGAATGAGTGCCATTAGAGGCAACTGGTTTATGTTGGTCTCTTCCTTATCCTTCTTC
Organism: Larix kaempferi; assembly: GCA_027924585.1. Taxonomy (NCBI): domain Eukaryota; kingdom Viridiplantae; phylum Streptophyta; class Pinopsida; order Pinales; family Pinaceae; genus Larix; species Larix kaempferi. The sequence goes on from BSBM01000428.1 coordinate 11,156,524, forward strand.
TTCTTAACTTTCCTTTTCTTCTTCTTCTTATCCTCCCGATTACTAACACTATTGCTTTGATCAGGCGAGGAAGAAGGAATGGAAGAAGATTCATTTGACGAAGAAGGGGAAGGATTAGTTTGGGATTGACTCTCTCGTGGGGGAGAATTAACATTAGAAACATTGGGTGCAATCAGAATTACCGGATTGAATAACCATACTGGTAATCGTATGGCTAATCCACGAAGATTTAATGTGGAAATAAAGGGAGGACCAATATCTCCAATTGGAGGAAAAGTAAAAGGTACCCCTTGAAAAGGGGTCTCCGAATTGGTAGTCCCAGAAGGAGCCTGGGTGCATGGAGGTAGATTCTCCATGAAACAAAACTAAGTGATGTGGATGAAGTCTTGTTAAAAAGAACTCAAAAACCCTTAGGCAACCGAGCGTGCGAAAGGGGAGCTAGGAAAAGACAAGGCTCACAGGCCAAAAAAGCAAGCTCAAAAAACTATACTGAGGCCGCTGCCACAGTAAGCGAGTTGTATAACAAAATGTCCAGAATGCCAACAAGCAACCCTACAAAGAAAAAGACCCTCTACAAGATAGCAAGCAAAACCTCCTAACTAAGAGCTGGAGACCTCAACAAATTGTATCCTTCGCAAGGTGATGAAATCCAAGTTGAACAATACAAAATGAGAGACCAATAATGGAAGGATATCCCTCTACCGAAAGGGATCCTGGGTAAAGAGCCTTAGAAGAAAAGTCACTAAGCTACCTCATTCATGACATGTTGGAAAAGGTTTTCAGCGCTCCTGCCTTATCACCCTTGCATTACTATGAATACAAGGAAGACAATGATCGATGTTTCCTTAGGGCTAAGTGGAGTGCGAAATTCCACAGAGTCCGTTCGGTTCTCAATCTCGCGGTGGTTTAACCCCTGAAAGTGTGAAACAGTCAGGAGGCCCCTCCACAAACTGGTGTATGACCGTGTCAACAAATACTAGAGGATTTTAGTTCCCTAAGGACAATGAATATGTCTCAGATGAAAAATGACAAGGGGAAATTATTTTGATGCCTATCCTTGGTGTCCTACCTAATTACCAAATTCTTTTGATTTCCTCAAGTGAGGTTAATGTTGGTTTAGTTAGGGAGATTAATTTTAGAGGTTGTCTTACTCAATCGGGTAAATGGATGTGAAAATTGGTGCTGTTGTGACGACCCAAACCATGAAAATGAGAATGAATCGAAATGATCCTTTCTATTTGATGAACACTAGCTAAAGTAAGGAAGAATTCTTTCCATTCCCAATATGCACAACCCAATGCACATGCAATTTTATTCCTTTTCAAAATGATAGAAAGAAGTAAAGTATGTACCCAAAACTAACCCAAAGCAATGAAAAATTTCTTCATATGAACACCAAATGTAATGATTCTAATCCATTTCTTATCTTTTCACACTTGAAAAAGACACATCCAAGCTACGGAAAGAAAGATTCTACAAATGCTTCCAATCAAATGCAAGACAAAGAGAAGAACCTAATAATATCGTCTAACTCAAATGCACATAAATATGAAACAAGCATTTCTTCTTCTCATGAATGTAATACCAAGAATGTCAAATGATTAAATTAAAGCAAGAAGAATACCTATGTGTTTCAATTTCATCAATATGGTAAAAGAACGACAAAATCAAGCTTCTCTTTGAACTAAAGTGGAGGCAAGGAATCAATCTTTTCAAACAATCATTAGATAGGATGTAAAGGAAATAAGATGCCGAGCAATCCAAACACACCAAACCAAAAAATGATCTCAAAACCTTAATATAGGTCAAAACGACTGTAGGATGCATGATTCATGGCGGGGGAGTTTTTTTTCAAAAATAGAACCCATTTCGCTTAAAAATGCAAGCAAAACACTAGTGTTTACTCAAAGGGCCAACATGGATCCAAATCTCGAAAAGACCCAAAAATAACCAAACAAACCAAATAAACCAAATAAACACACTTTCCAGGAACTACCGCGGGCCTGCAGGCAACCTAGGAGCGGTATTGATAGACTACCGCACTCTAGAGAGCGGTTAAGGCACAATACTGATAGACTACCGCGCTCTAGAGAGAGGTAAAGGCACAGTACTGATAGACTACCACGCTCTAGAGAGTGGTTAAGGTGCGGTACTATCGCTCTGTAGGAAGTTGCGGGGGCGCGGTAGTGTGTGAACAGGGGGAAAGAGGCGGAATTTTGTGAAAAGATTTTGACTTTTCAAGGGTTTCCAACCCAGAGGACTTGCTGATCTGTAACAAAATTCTAATGCAGAGAACAGGGAAGTGAATGAGGGTAAAAGAACCCAATTCTTACAATCAATGAGTGAAATCAAACTTCACAAGCAAAGAAAATGGATTCAAGCGTCCCAGTGGAGTCGTCAATTTTTGTTGTAGAAATTTCTCCCTACGGATAGGTAGAAACTCTCTTAGAATAAAGCAGGATGCATTGACTCTATGCTAAGACAAAAAGGAAACAAATGCTACCTTGAGTTCCTGAACTAATCTTCACAACAAGATTAAATGCATTCAGAAGAGATGAAAGACGTAACTCACCTTCCAATTCAACGTTTGTCCCGCTTCTAGCTCTTGATCCCGAAGCTCCAATGTAGAACCTGTTGAAATCAAATAAAGGACAAGCATGTGATCTTCCAAATACCTTAAAGCAAAGGTTAAGTTCAAATCTAAATAAGATACATTTCATATCAAAGATTTATACAATACACATGAAATGGGAAAAACAAGACAACTTATCTTATATTACAATCTTGAAGAGTGCTTACAAAGGTTGCTTGATATCCAAGCCAATCCTCCAGCTCCAAGTGCTTCCTCTAGTTATCTCTGTAGAAGTCTAAAGATCATATGTTTGATGCCCCAAAAGTCCTCCCTTTGGCCCATGGAAAGCTTCTCTCTTATAGCACATGGGAAGGTCAACCAACAAGAGAGAAGTGTGGATCTATGGAGGGTTTAGTGGATCAGGTCAGCTAAACAAAGAAGGCGTTAGGATCAAACCAAGGGTGGTAATCCCAACAAAATCTCCTCGAAGGTCGAAATCCCAAAATCCAAGGCAAAAAGGCTAATTTCAGACTATCACGCCCCTATAACTGAGCATAACGCGGTAGTACCACACCTTAGAGAAGGAGCAACATGCGGTAGTGCTGACTACCGTGCCCATGTAGATGTGCAAGGAGCGGTATTGCTAAAAAACAGGGCTAAGTTGGGCTGGCAGATGGCAGAAAAAGGTTTTTCTTTCAGCGTTCAGTCAGTGTTTTTCAATCTGAATGTTCAGATGATCTTTAAGGGAAACTGTCGTTTAGGTTGGTAATGCAAGGATGCGACACTAATACGTAATGTGTAATATTGAGGTATAACAAAGTTGTCTTTTAGAATAGGTCTAACATGGATTAGATTCCCTTCTTAGGTAGATCCATTTTATAGAATTTCACACCCTTGTTTTCCTTTATTGGATGAATGATCTATTTATCAAATTTCACCAACTCATAGAGTGCCAGCGGAGGCCAAATATCCGTGGGAGATTACTACACCAAATAGGATGGGGATAGAACTGTCCTTGCATAGGACCTTTTGAAGCCTTTCAGTCTGGGTTTCTCCCCTCTATTGGGAGCCTTGGAACCCATTCCAGCACCTTGCACCTACCCTGCACACCCGAGGCCTCAAAAAATGGCGCTAGAAGGAGGGCCAGTAGTAAACTATGCCTAAACAGAATACTCAGAAACCTCCTCCAGCAAGAACATCATCGGTTGTCACTCATAGCCAATCACATGAATCTACATCTAAACAACCAACTGCAATTCCTTCTACACCTGCAACTGAGTAGGAAAACAGAAGGGATATCATTATCATATCACCTACTAGAGGGACCCTTTCACTTGAACAAATATTGAAAAGTTCTAATGATAGTGTTGCTAGAGTACAACAAAGGATTACTAATCTATGAAATATAGGACTATCAGCAATTCAGCAGAATACCATCCCGCAGACTGGTAACCAAGAAGGTCAACAGACAGCAGACCAGAGTGCTGAGAATCAACATACACCTGATCATCCAAGATCCCTTACGTACAACCTTGATTCACTCTTTCAAGAAGTACCACAATATCAACCTAACACTATAACTGGTGAACCACTACCTTCTCCTCCTTCATCATCATCTTCCTCATCTGAAAGTGAACACTCTTCTAGTTCTTCATTTGAAGAAGAGGAAGAACAACCAATGGGTGAAGAAGGCCAAAACAGACCTTGGCTTGACCAAGATGCTGTGTTCATACTTGGGGATCAACATAGATTGCCTAGAACCCTGAGAAGCGGCTTCCAAATTTCAATCTAGACAATAAATCACCTGCATTAGATCACATAAAACTTTTATGCAGGCCATTTGTAACGTCCCCTTCTCCATAGAACAACAGGGAAGGAAACATTAACGACATACCGGGCTTTTGTAAATGTAGCCCCAATATTTTTGCACATAAATTCCTTAATTTTGAAACTTATGTATGCAGATTCAATTCAATATAAACGCAGCGGAATTTAAACATTACATAGGCACACAGTTTCATCATGCATTCAACATATAAACAACAGTCATTATTTAAAATGCTTGCAGGGCATAGAATTAACATCAAGAATACTTATCTCGAATTATAATGGTCCAAACGACTGGCTACGTGAGAGCAACGTTCCACCCAACCATAGATCTCTGTCCAGCCTGTATTCTTTCAGCTGAGAGATCACCCCCGAGTTGGGCTGTGTATCCACTAAGGAGGACTAGATGGCTCACTCACAGTCAGGGTTTCACTCAGATAGCCATGCTAAGCCAACACACGGTTGGGTTTCTCAAGCATGCAATAGGATATGGAGGAGGATGCTAGTCCACTAAGCTCAATCCCAGAGCTAGGTACACATCAAGCTAGACTCAAACGATCCCAGCCTCCATTCGAACATCTACACTTGGATTTCTCACAGCTTTGTTCAGCAAATAACCCCAAATCCGTCACTGATTTTCTGGGCCATTAAAACTGGGTTTTTCCATGGCTTTTGGGGTAGCTATTGCTCCCAAATTCACCCCAAGGTTCCTACCAATGGATCCCCCATTGGATTTCACTGTCCAATGCCCAATCGGGACGTTTTTGGCTTCCCAAAACGTGGGTTCTCTCACAGTCGCGATTTTCGGTTTTCTCCCTGTTGGGAGCTCGTTTTTGGGTGGAGAAAGATGTCCCATACTTCCACAATGGAATGGGGATAAGGATGGAGCAACCCCCAAGATGTAGAGTGACTTGTGGGACAAGTCAAAAGAGCCCATACCTTCCCATACGAATTCAGGCCTGCCCATACTCCATCAAAGTCATTGACTTAATTCTTCAACCATTCTCTTACAACAGGAATAAATGTCATCTAGAAAGGTCAAATGGGTTCTCATAAGGACATATGGCAACCTATGGTTCACTCCCATAGCCCCCTCACCACTCCCTAGTGGATACACGTGGCCCCTTCTCATTCGTTGCCTCCGTAGCCAGCTTTGGACATTTTATATTGCCTGATGTTTATTTACATCCTATTACAATTTCCATGGCTTAAGAGCACATGGTATCAAAATATCAAATACTTTCCCTTTAAATAAAATTCGGCTTTCACTAGCGAGGCCTTAGCCTTGAGCTCCATGCTAGGAAAACATACATCACATGTACACTTATTTACATTAAAGGCTCATATATCCTAAGGGTCGAATTGGGGGTATTACACCATTAGACTTAGGAGTGTTGTCCATGAAGATGTGGTTTGTATATTGTTCCCTTATACCTTTGAAGGAAAGGAATCCACATGGTACTTTTCCTTAGAATCCAGATCCATAACTTCTTGGGATGAGTTTGAAAAATTGTTTATCCAGAAGTTTGGGGTTGATAAAACTCCACAAGATCTAGTCTTAGAACTATCTTCTATGAAGATGAGAGGTAAAGAAAGGGTTAAAGATTACAATCAGAGATTTTCTTATCTAAAAAATAGGATCCCTTCCACTCTTCTTCCTGCAGAAGAACTATTGGTTTCCTATTATGAAAAGGTTCTATCTGTTCCTATTGCAATGTGGGTCAAAAGAGCACATAAAGACAACTTGTTTGAGGCTTATGCTGAAGCTATTCAGGTTGAAAAGGATATCTATTGTCTAAAAGATAATCTTGATTCTTTAAAAGAACAACCTTCCACATCTAGAAAGAAAATTGATAATGCTCCCAAACCCACTACTCAAAATAAAGATGCCTTTGAAATGACTGATATTAAGAAGTTTCTCCATAAAATGTCCAATGATATGGTTGATTTAAACAAGAATAATAATGCGAATCAAAATAATAAAAAAAGGTTTTGCAAGGCCACCTTTTAGGAGACCTTATCAATCTCCCCAAAATCCACCACCTCCTAATCCTAATGAAGGGATAACATCTGAAGAAATTTATTCTATCTTCAAAGCTTTGGCCACAGAATCAAAAAATGTCCTTGAATCTTTTGAATATCAAACAAATCAAGATCCACAATTACCAATAGAAGGAGAAGAAGAAGAAGATCCATAGATCAATATTGTAAGCTATTTTTCTAAACTCCTAGTGAATGAAAAAGAAGAAGAACCTGAGGCAGTGTTCAATGTTCAACATCCTTACAATACTAGATCAAGACCACAACCCTCTCAGGAACCTTCATCTTCAATAGTGCCCCCCAACAAAAGTAAAATTGTTCCTCAAAAGGATACAGTCATTCCTAAAATGGAGTACAGTTTGGCTGAAGATTTAAAAAGAGTTAAAGCAAATATTTCGTTGTTTGAACTACTGAAAATCCCTTCCATGAGGGATTTTGTTAAAATATTAAGCAGGAAAATGACTGGAGAGAAATGCATGGAAAACGTTTGCATGCATGCATGCAAAAGTGAGTTTTGCATGCAACTAATTTTAGGTTTTTGGTAAACCTAACTTCAAAGTGAGATGTTATAAGGAAGACAGGAGGTGACTTTCTTCATCAGAGAGACCATTGATCTGAGATAGATCAAGAGAGAGGAGGACAACTTCTCATGTGGAGGAGGGTGATTTCTTCAAGGAGGGAGAAGCTCGTACCGCATCCAGTAGAGTAGTTGAGTGTCTATAACTTATAGAGTATCTTTGTCTCAGAGATTGAGGAAGATCAGTGATGCTCAGAGCTCAGATCTGCTGAGATCTGATTCAGTACGAGGCTTTCATTGTTGGAGGGAGGGCGCACTTGTGCATGCAGAGGAGGACGTTTTCAGTCACAGGGAAGTCTTCAGAGAGAGCAGAGAAGATCTGAGGATAGAGACAGATAGATCAGGCAGAGGCGGATACAGGGACACTCAAATCCATTTTTTCGATTAGGGATTTTCTCTTCCGTACATGCATCAGCTAGATGCATGCAAATCTTGAGTTTTCCTGAAAAGATTACTGAGGTAACCCTATATTGTACTTATCTCTTTTCCTATATGCTCTGGGCCCGAGAGAGAAGATAACCCCATAGTTTGTTAGGACTCCTGAGGAGGATTTTTCTGGGAAGAAACCTGAAGTTGGGCACTTCAGGATTTTTGGATGCCTCACCTACTCTCATGTTCCTTCGGAGAAAAGGACAAAGCTGGAACCCACTACAGAAAGAGGAATTCTGGTTGGGTATGATGAGACTTCAAAGGCCTATCGCATTTACATCCCTACTTTCAGAAATACTGTTGTGAGGCGGGATGTGAAGTTCGAGGAGGATCGGGCCTTTCGGAAGTCATGTGAGTCAAAGATGGGAAAACAACAAGTTGCTACATCCCCACTTGACACAGGACAGGGTACTACTCAGCAGTCAATAGGATCCCAAGTATCTCGAGTGACAGATGCACTAGATACAGTTTCCACAGGCACAGGAGTAGGGACTGGCACAATATCTCAGGTTGGTGATCAACTGAGATCAGGATCCCATATTATAGGTTCTTGAGCTACAGGATCAATAGCTACTGGCACCTCTACTGGAGGAACTCACTCACATACAGGATATTGGGAGGAGGATGAGGAGTTCTCATCTTAGGATGTCACTTCAGGGAAGAGAAATCCCAAGTGGCTTCAGGACACCTTGAAGGACGCTCAGGTAGTAGGTACTCCCAAGAAAGATGTGAGAGAAAGAAAGGCTCCACAGAGATTCTGCAGTTACTTATCTCTAGTAAGCAGCATCAGTTAGTCAGAACCTTCCTCATACGAACAAGCAGTAGGAAAGCAGGCTTGGAGATATGCCATGTTGGAAGAGTATGCTTCCATCATGAAGAATGATGTCTGGGAAGTGGTGCCTAGACCAGAAGGAAAATCTGTAGTCACCTCCAGATGGCTCTATAAGATTAAGTATGTTGTAGACGACAGCATTGAGAAATACAAAGCCAGGTTTGTGGCTAGAGGGTTCTCACAGAGAGAGGGAGTTGACTATGAGGAGACGTTTGCTCTAGTGGCCAAGTCTTCCTACATCAGGACTGTGATTTCAGTTGCAGCAGAGATGGGATGGAAGATTCATCAGATGGATTTCAAGACAACTTTCCTAAATGGACTCATCAAGGAGGAGGTTTACATTGAGCATCCTGAGGGCTTTGAGGTACTTGAGAGACAGTCTCATGTGTGCAGATTGAAGAAACCTATATATGGCTTAAAGTAGGCACCCAGAGCTTGGTATTCTAGGATAGATACCTATTTGCAGTAGCTAGGGTTTCAGAAGAGTGAAGCAGATCCAAATCTCTACTTCATTGTGGTGAGAGGGGATCCTCTTATTCTAGTGCTTTATGTAGATGACCTATCTATTACAGGAGCAAAGAAACTCATCAGTGATTGCAAGAAGGATCCTGCATCTGAGTTCGAGATGAAGGATATAGGGCTGATGCATTACTTCCTAGGGATGGAAGTCTGGCAGGAGGATGGGCATATATTTCTTAGTCAGGGAAAGTATGCAATGGACATTCTGAAGAGATTTTAGATGCAGGATTGCAATCCTATGACTACCCCTATGACGACCAACTGGAAGAAGGAAGTGGCTTCTGAGAGTAAGTTGGCCGATTCCACTAAGTATAGAGAGCTCATTGATTCCTTGATGTACTTTGTAAACACCAAACCATATTTGAGCTTTGCTGTCAACACCTTGAGTCAGTACATGGTAGAACCCAGAGATGTACACTGGGTAGCATCAAAGCATTTTTTGAGATACATCAGTGGAACAATAGAGTACGGACTAAATTATGTGAGGCATGGAGAAGTCCAGCTAGTTGGGTTCATAGATTCAAACTGGGCAAAGAATGTAGGTGACAGGAAAAGCACCTCCGGGTGTTGCTTCAGCTTAGGTTCAATAGTTGTGTCATGGTTCAACATGAAGCAAAAGTCTATTGCATTGATATCTACTGAGGCAGAATATATGGCGTCTAGCTTAGCTAGTTGTGAATCCATCTGGCTTCGCAAGATGTTGGTCAATCTATTTGATCAACAGTTGGAGCCTACAGTGATTCACTGTGACAATCGGAGTTGTATCAAGCTCTTTGAGAATACAATGTTTCATGATCGATCCAAACACATTGAGATAAGATATCACTTTATTCGTGATCATGTTCAGAAGGGAGTAGTTGAGCTACAGTACATTTCTACAGATGAGCAGGTTTCAGACATTCTGACGAAGTCCTTGATGAAGACTAAGTTTGAGTACTTCATGTTAATTTTTCATAATTTACTTCAATCTGATCTAGGATCTTAATTGAGAGAACAACATGTACAACATATCTACAGCATATTAATCATGGACACAATAATGCAAGCACACAAGAGACACAGAGTTTACTTGGGGAAAACCATAAAGGTGAAAAAACCCAATAACTTCCTCAGAGATAGATAGAGCAAGGATACAACCCAAGCATAAGAGATATACATCTCCTAGTAGCAACTTCTCCTCCTCCACAAGTGCGCCACTCTCCAAAGAGTGTGAGAGAGAATAGAATGATCAAATAGAGTGCCTCCCGCTCTCTATTTATACTTGACTTGACTTGCCTAATAACCTTTACTAGGTCGGCCTCAACTTAACCACATAACACAATGATGACTAGGCCGACACCCAATAGGGTGGTCTAATAACCCTTCGACCCACATGAATTATACAGGGACGATCCCAACAAGGTGGTCTAATAACCCATCAAGTATAAGTTACAACACTTACAATATAAATGACGACACTTCCGTATAGAGGAATAATAACATCTCTATAGGAATACAAACACTTCCGTATAGAGGAATAATACCATATCTATACGAGTACAATATACATATATGAAATACATTCCGAAGTTACATATACATCAACACTCCCTCTTAACTAGGAGTATTTCTCAACACAGATCTGCTAGCACAAGTCTTCTTCTCTGGATCATCATCAGCGAATCATCGTCATCGTCACTGCTGCTGCTACCTCAATCAATCTCTGAATCTACTCATCATAGGAAGTTCTACAGAGCCAGTCCTTTTTCATACTGGATGTAGGCCCACCACCTGCAGGTCTTCATCATCGCTAGCCATACTGTGGAATCCTCAGGACTTATTACATGAGTCAACAAAACCTCGAAAGAGCATCCCAAGACTGATTACGAGCACACAACTCAACCTATCGGATCTCCCAAGACCTTTTACATGCTACTGCACAACCTTTCCACGGCCACAGAGTATCATGAAGCACAACCTAGATGTACACACATAGCACTTACACTCACTGGCATGGGAGGACCAACCTACCACCATCCGTGAAAGGCTCACAGCACTTACATCAACGACCATGGGAGGACCAACCTACCACCATGTCGGAATGGCACACCACTTATATTGCAGCCATGGGAGAACACATCTAAAACCATGCTCAAATGGCCCAGCACTTATATCGCAACCATGGGAGAACACATCTACAACCATGCTCGAATGGCCCCAGCACTTATATCGCAACCATGGGAGAACACATCTACAACCATGCTCGAATGGCCCTAGGTTTTATATCGCAGCCATGGGAGAACACATCTACAACCATGATCGAATGGCCCTAGAAATTACATCATGACCATGGGAGAACACATATGCCACCATGTCGGAAAATCCTAGCAATTACATCGTGACCATGGGAGAACACATCTACAACCATGTCCAAAAATATCATGTGCATCTGTGTCTTCGGAACTCATCACACATAATCCAACTGATTATGTAATGTATCCACCTGATACATATGATCATCCTGATCATCATCATAGCATCATCCTGATGCATATCATCTAGAGTATCATCCCGATACTCATCACTGCATCGTCCTGATGCATATCTGGAGCAACATCCTAAAGCTCATCATCCATGATCATCCTGATCATACAATGCATCCACCCGATGCATACATAGTATCTGCCTGATACATAGCATCATACATGATCTACCTGATCATACAATGTATCCACCTGATACATATACAAATACATGATCCACTTGATCATACCTGATACATATCAACATACATGATCTACCTGATCATACAATGTATCCACCTAATACAACTACAGATACATACCCATGATCCAACTGATCATATCTAGCATCCAACATGATGCCTCCATACATATATATAAATGATCAAACTGATCATATGTAGCATCCAACATGATGCGTACATACATATACATATAAATGATCCAACTGATCATCTCCAACATCCACCTGATGCATATACAGAGCAATAACTAGAGCATCGTCCTAATGCTCATCATCCAGCACTTACATCCACAACCATGGGAAGGATCCTCCTCTCACCATGCTTAGAATGGCTCCTACAAATGTGTCCATCACTTCTTCCTCGAAGTGTCATCAATCTGAAGAACACCAAGCCTTTCTCTGAAGTACTCGAACTTCACTCTGGCTAGTGGCTTCGTTAGGACATCTGCAACCTGCCCATCTATTGCAACATATAGGAGCTTCATTGCTCCTCTCTGCACCATATCCCTAATATAGTGATATTTGATCTCAATGTGTTTCGACCCGTTGTGGAACACTGGATTCTCAGACAACTTCACACAACTCTGGTTGTCACAAAAGATACCAGTAGCCTCCAACGAGAGATCAAATAACTTAGACATTAGCTTCCAAATCCATACTGCCTCACAACTAGCTGAACAAGCTGCAACATACTCTGCTTCATCTGTACTCAGTGCTACGCAAGACTGCTTCTTGCTAAACCAAGAGATCACACCTAATCCCATACTAAAGCAGAACCCAGAAGTACTCTTCCTATCTGCAGCACTACCTTCCCAATTTGAATCAACATAACCATGTAGGTTAAACTTTTCATTCACATCATACTTGAGCCCATAGTCAATGGTACCCTTCAGGCACCTCATAATATGCTTTATAGCAACCAGGTGAACACCTCTGGGATCCGTCAGGAACTGGCTCAATGTGTTCACCGCAAAGCAAATATCTGGTCTAGTGTTTGTCAAGTACATCAAGGACCCAATCATCTGACGATACACAGTGACATCAACCGGATGAGATGTAGCATCACACAAAAGCTTCATGTTCGATGCCATAGGTGTGGCCATGGCCTTGCAGTCCATCATCCCGAACCTCTTTAGGATCTCTACTGCATACTTCCCTTGTCCAAGGAAGATACCATCTGCACTCTGCCACACCTCCATGCCTAGAAAATAGTGCATCATCGCAAAGTCCTTCATCTTGAACTCGGCTGCAAGCTTCCTCTTGGTATCGGCAATCAAACTATCATTTACTTGTTACAAACAGATCATCCACATACAGAAGTAGTATCACTGGATTTCCTTCCTCAACCTTGTAATAAATGTTGGAATCTTCTTTACTCTTGGTAAAGCCCAAATTGGATAGTAAACCATCTATCCTACCATACCAAGTCCTGGGAGCTTGCTTCAAGCCATACAAGGCTTTCTTTAGTCTGCACATATATGACTCCCTGTTATGTGTCTCAAAACCAAGTGGCTGCTTGACATACACTTCCTCTTCAACTACACCATTCAAGAAAGCAATCTTGACATCCATCTAGTGTATCTTCCATTTCATCATTGCATCCAGAGCAAGTACTGATCTGGTGGAAGTGTACCTGGCTAAAAGTTTCTTCATAATCTATTCCCTCTTTCTGAGAGAAGCCACGAGCTACGAATCTTTCCTTGTATTTCTCTAAGCTGCCATTTGCAGCATGCTTGATTTTGTAGATCCATTTGGAAGTCACAACAGACTTCCCTTCAAGTCTTGGGATTGCATCTCAAACATCATTCTTCATGATCGACTGGTACTCCTTGATCATGGCATTCTTCATGAATCCTAGGAACTTCAATATATTCAATATCTTCAATAGATAACTTTGTTGTTGAAACAAATGTTATAGTCCTTCTTTTGTAGGTGCTCGTATACGATCTTTCCTACAAAACAAGTTAAATTGCATGATTAGAAACTTCTCATAGTTTTTTCAAAACAAATTCTTTACACATAAAGAAATATGTCATACAATCATGCAATTATTTTAGCCAATGCTTCAATACAACATTCATCCATATCCTGTAACTTTCTAGATGCCTTCCAATCTCTACCAGAACATTGTTAAGAGTTTGCACTACTCCCAACATGTCAGCAAAGAGGTTTCATTCTAGATAAGTAGCAATGGAATGTTGTACAGTACCATAGGCCACTTACCCATCACATGCATATTAGTAGTATACTGTTCATCAATGCAACTATTCTAATATGCATAATACACAACCTAATTATAGGGACATGAGTATATACATCATTGAACAGTATTATTTAAACAATCAATTATGCAAGAAATGATAATTCAAATACTTATCTTTGTTTGTTTGTTGGGTTGACTCCCTCTCAGTATTTGCTTCCTTTCTACAACTCCATTTTGATGTGGATTGTGAGAAGTGGTCAACTCCCTCTGAATATCTGCATCCTTGCAAAAACTACTGGAGTGTGCTCCCTCTTGATCTTTGCTACCTAGATTACCTGTCCTTGAACTTATATCCATCCTTGATCACTATGCATGCTTACAAGTATCATTATTGTGATATCCTCAAGATCTCATACATAATCATACATTTATTAGTATATTCTCAATACTATCGAAACACAATAATCTTAATCATGTATAGTCATGATCATTTCAAACAGAAATACTAAACATTAGTATTCAAGGACTCTTATGGTTAGTCATATCATAAATTAAAGTAAGAAACATAATATTTCTACACCCGTGATTACTCAAACCTATACTTTCATGACTCTTCTGGTTAAGAAACATAATATGCATACACCCATGATTATTCAAACCTATGAATAATCATTATCAATCATGCCATGTATACTTTACACAAGGTAGGATTCCAACTTGATATAGGAAAAACATACCTGGATTAATATGTATGTTGGCTATTGTCTAACATACCCACATAATGTCTTCTTGTTCTCTTCAGTGACTTGTGCTAGTAACCTGCATATCTCATAGGTTAACCAAGTTATACATACCTCGTACGTAGATCTTCTATGTGATCCATGGAAATGGATGAACCTTTGTCTTCATGTCACCATGATCATATGTTCTTGAACTAGAACATGATTTGTCTTTCTTGATGTACCTTTCATGTTAGTGGACAACATCAACCTCATACAACATCACAATGCATTAGTACAATCATAAGTGTCAAAAACCCTAATCAATGAATATCTTCTATCATGCATTCATAATTTTATTAAGGTGATACGACAAGTCTAAAATTAACCAAGATTTGTACTAACCGTAATAATATGAAGACAAACATATCATAAATTTAATTATGAATAGAATTCGAAACATACCTATTGAGATTGCTTGTAATCTTCTTATGTAAGGCCTCAGCCTCATCTCCCTTTGAAACAGGAACTTCTTCACTTATGCAGGTGACCAATCCATTCTCTTCTAGGATTAACCCAATCCACTTGATTTGCAGGAACTGGATCTGGAGTTGGATTAGGGTTTTTCAGAGAAACCCTAAAAATTCAAAATTTGAATTTCAAACTTCTGAAAGGATAGAAAGATGCGCCTTGATGAGCTAATCAAGCCAGTATATTTGGAATTTGAAAACTGTAAAGTTTCACCCCTCAATTTTGCCTTTGAAACTTTCGGATTCACTAGACATGTCCCCGATTAGGGTTTGATAAAGCCCACCCTTCTGCCCAATCAAAAAGTTCGATCCAAAGCTCTAATCTTCTATTTTTCTGAGGAGCTTCCAGTCGTGGTCACAGATTTCAAAAATTCCTATTTTTGCAGAAGCCCTAATTTTCCACTTTTCTGATCAAAGTCCCAAACTAGGGTCTGATCAAGCCCGGCCTTCTACCCAACCAAAAATTCTTATCTTGGTCTCTAAATTTTGATTTTGATGAGTAGCATTTAGCCATGGTCTTCGATTACAAAAATTCCATCTTTCTCCGAAACCCTAAATTCCCGAAGCCATGAATGAAGGTGCTAAAAAATAATTATGTTTTGACAGAAATATGTACCTAATTTTTTCTAGTGTAACTCTGAACTTTCGGATCCATAGGGTCTGAAACTTCTAACTGTGGTATCTTGACCTATCATCTTTCCAACCCCACAGGTCTGACCTCAATTGGATTCTCTGAGAAAGATTTATGCCAAGTGTCACAACATGACCTATTTATGGGATAAAACAGGAGAGCGAACTTGTACGGCATGCCACGTGTCATTGGTTCAATTTCGGCCTCTGAACAAGTTACCTGAGACATTACAGTCAGTGCACTACCTGTCACTTTTTACTGAATTTCATTTGGAGCTTCCTAGCCCAAGTTATGACTTTGTTTCCTAGGTCACTTGTTTATGACTCATATCTAGAAGAGGCAGAAATCCTAGATTGTACAGATCATAAAACACAAAGTACAACGAATTAGAATTTGTAATTTGGACACAAGGTACATGGGGATCTTATATTCGACCTGTAAACGTTTCAGATCCAAAAATGTCTCCGAAATGGATTTATAGCGAAAGTGCTACAATGACTGGTTTTTGCTACATCAAGCCCTAGCATCGTAAGTGGAACAAGTGTCATACATGCCATACCATGCCTTCTTTCAGGCTAGCTCTGATACCATGTTAATTTTTTAGAATTTACTTCAATCTTATCTAGGATATTAACTGAGATAACAACATGTACATCATATCTACATCATATTAATCATGGATACAATAATGCAAGCACACAAGAGACACAGAGTTTACTTGGGGAAAACCATAAAGGTGAAAAACCCCAATAACTTCCTCAAAGATAGATAGAGCAATGATGCAACCCAAGCATAAGATATAGACATCTCCTAGCAACAGCTTCTCCTCCTCCACAAGTGCGCCACTCTCCAAAGAGTGTGTGAGAGAATAGAATGATCAAATAGAGTGCCTCCCGCACTCTATTTATACTTGACTTGACTTGCCTAATAACCTTTACTAGGTCGGCCTCAACTTAACTACATAACAAAATGCTGACTAGACCGACACCCAATAGGGTGGTCTAATAACCCTTTGACCCACATGACTTATATAAGGCCGACCTCAACAAGGTGGTCTAATAACCCTTCGACCCACATGACTTATACAAGGCCGACCCCAAAAAAATGGTCTAATAACCCATCAAGTATAAGTTACGACACTTACAATATAAATGACGACACTTCCGTATAAAGGAATAATAACATCTCTATAGGAATACAAACACTTCCGTATAGAGGAATAATACCATCTCTATAGGAGTACAATATACATATATGAAATACATTCTGAAGTTACATATACATCAACACTTCAGGGAGAAGATGGGAGTGGTACAAAATCCTTTCCTGGTTAAGAAGGAGTGTTAAAATATTAACCAGGAAAATGACTGGAGAGAAATGCATGCAAAAGTGAGTTTTGCATGCAACTACTTTTAGGTTTTTGGTAAACCTAACTTCACAGTGAGATGTTATAAGGAAGACAAGAGGTGAATGTCTTCATCAGTGAGACCATTGATCTGAGATAGATAAAGAGAGAGGAGGACGACTTTTCATGTGGAGGAGGGCATTTTTTCAAGGAGGGAGAAGCTCGTACCACATCCGGTAGAGCAGTTGAGTGTCTGTAACTTACAGAGTATCTTCATCTCAGAGATTGAGGAAGACCAATGACGATTAGAGCTCAGATATGATTCAGTACGAGTCTTTCTTTATTGGAGGGAGGGCGCGCTTGTGCATGTAGAGGAGGACTTTGTTAGTCACAAGTCAGTCTTCAGAGAGAGCAGAGCAGAGCTGAGGATAGAGATAGATAGATCAGGCAGAGGCAGATACAGGGACAATCAGATCTAGTTTTTCGGTTGGGGATTTTCTCTTCCGTGCATGCATCAGCTGGATGCATGCAAATCTTGAGTTTGCCTAAAAAGATTACTGAGGTAACTCTGTATTGTACTTATCTCTTTTCCTATATGCTTTGGGATCGAGAGAGAAGATATCCCCATAGTTTGTTGGTTTCTCCCGAAAGGGTTCCAAGGTACATTTGTTGTTTATGTATGATTACATTTATATTGTTCAATTGGTAAATGTAGATCTAGTTGTTTGAGTTCATATTAATGTTGTATTAGTATCGAGACTCATACCGCTTGAGATATCAGGGCGATCCAGAGGGAATAGTTATCTCTGGATCTAATATATCTACATGATTCTCTACCTAAAAGCATGATAATCAAACAACCAAGGGAATCATAAAACAATAACTTAGACTCTTTTACCAGACCAGGAGATCAGAAATATGGAAGCAAGAGAACACCTCCTTTCTTGCTTACCTTTGAAATCTTCAACAGAAATGTACACAATTGTATGATAGACTCAGGTGCTTCTTCCAATGTGATGCCCCTATCTGTCTGCAGGAAGTTAAATGCCACTTGGGAACCCTATCCTACTCAGATTGTCCATCTTGACAGATCTAAAGTGAGAGTAGTGGGGAGATTAAGGAATATGTTGTTGACATTATCTGTTGATCCTCGAATTCACTAGAGCATAGGTATTGTTGTAGCTAACATCCCGAAGCTTATGGAATGTGGTTGAGTAGAGATTGGTCAGAGAAACTCAAGGGCTACTTTGCCAATGATTGGTCTCACTTATGGCTACCCTACAATGGACAACCAAATAAGATTAAGATCAGTAGGGAACCATTTATGAAGCAAAAATTCACTGACCTTAATGATTTAAGTGAACGTGCTTGTTATTTCAGTTCACATATTGAACATTTCACATTCGATACCTTTTTTGGGGATTTGCTAGTGATTCTTCACCAGATGAGAATGTACAAAATGAGTCACAGATTACCAATGTTACTTCTGTACCATTCTCTGGAACTATTGTACATCATGTTTATAATGTTAATACAAATTTTAGGATAGATCCTAATGCATGGACTTTATTGTTTGATGGCTCCAGATCCAAGGATGGAGCTGGTGCAGGTTGTTTCCTTATTGATCCAAAGGGGACTAAAACAATGATTGCTTGTAGACTTGAATCTGAATGTACCAATAATGTAGTTGAATATGAGGCCCTGGTTCAGGGACTCGAGAAGGCTATTGATATGGGTGCACAAGTGATAGAATATTTTGGAGATTATGAAATCATAGTTAAATAGGTAAGAAACAAGATACATTGTTTGTCTCCTCGTTTAACTAATTATCAAAAAAGGTAAGAGATCTCACTAACTCTTCCACTACATTCAACATCAAGTCTTTTCCTAGGTCACAGAACTTTGATGCTGACCTCTTAGAAAATACTGCATCTAGGTTGATTCCACCAGAAGGATTGTCACCTAAAACCTTTTCAATAGAACTTATGTATAGGCCTTCCATAATTGATAATGTAACAAGATGGAAAGTGTTTGATGATGACCAAAAAATCCTAGAATTTCTCTCAGCTCAAGATACCTTTCAAGACATGGCACTAGATGAGGCTGAGCATGAAAAATATTTGTCTGATCCTTCCAACATCATCCAAAAATCAGTGATCAACTTAGAAATGTTCTATGACTTGCAAGATAAGTTTAAACATAGGACCAATTGCAAAACCCATAGTTCTTCTTTGAACTATGAGCCAGTCAACCTTGGTACTCAACAGAATACCTGATTCATTAACCTTGGGCTTGACTGCTCTGTTGATAAAAGAAAAGCTTTCATCAGATTGTGTAAAGAGTATAACGATGTTTTTGCATGGACCTACGACGAACTAAAAACATTTGATACTAGAATTATGTTAATTTTTTAGCATTAATTCAATATGTTAGGATATTCCTATAGTCCATCCTAGTCCCACCAGTATTTTGATCATTTACATTTTCAATCATGCATGCACTTTTAGGGTTTGCATGCATTATAGGGTTTTCATGCATTTTGCATGCATCCCAGTCATCAGTCCAACACCTAGCCCTCAGTTAGCCAGCCCCCGAGAGCTTCTCACTGATCAGTTTTAGCCCTCCAGTTGCTTAATGCGCCCTTCTTCCTTGATTTTAGGAAGCAACTCACCCTTCTTCACCTACCAGTCTAGTTGTCTTCAGTTTACACTCAGTTACACCTACCAGACTCAGTTTGACTAATGGTTGACAGTTACTTGAGCATTGATGACTCCACTGCTGATGATGAAGACTTCCAGTTGTGCTCTGATGACACTCCAGTGATCCTTTGATCACTCCATGAAGGTTAATTCGAATTGCCACCTTAGGCATTCCAATCCTCATGCATTGTACTATTTATTTGTCCATATTGTGATTAATTAACTAGTGTGTGTGAAGTATTTTTGCTTCTATCCAAGTTCTACTGTATTATTATTCTGTTGCTCATTATACTACATTGACCACTCTTCTTCTATTTTCCTGCTTAATCATAATTACTCTTGTGAGGTATAAATCATCTCTTAGATATGATGTGAGGATTTTCACATGGTATCAGAGCATGTTGAGAGTATTATTTATCTCCATTCCTGAGAGTTTTTTGCAGGTTATTACCAAGATTTTGAGTGCAACAATTGCAATAGTTTCTGCATTTATGCAGCAGTAGCAGTTGCAGATATTCTCTATTGTTTTTGCAGGTCTTCTATAGCTTCAATGAATTCAGAAGAAATCCCTCCTCTTTCTCCATTCAACTATGATCTTCTTTCTCTATTCAACTATGATGAATGGAAACCGAATATGATAGCACATTTGAAGAGAAATGGTCTCTTTGATTATTGTTTTGAAAGAGAGTTTGAATCCTTTGAAGAAGAGATTGAATTGTTAAATAATGGTGATAGAGCTTGTGCAGCCATGATGTATGCTATGCCTTTTTACATGACACACCAAATTGTTGATATTGAAACTCCAAAAGAGCTATGGGCTCAATTGGATGAAAGTTTTGGCAGACAAAATGAAGGAATTGGTCCAAACCCCTTCAAGAGCAAGCAAAGTGATGCATTCGCCCTCCTTGATGATCTCATTGATCATGAACTAGTATCAAACACATCTCATATTGAAGTTGTCCACAAAAAACTTGTATATTCTACACTCATGCTCCAAAATTCTTCTCTTTCTGTGCCAGCTCACACTCTAGATATTGTAGAAGGTCATAAATCCTCTCTTGCACCAGAGTTTGTTGGTTTGCATCATGATCACATGATTATTTCGGAGGAAAAATCAGCTATTGGAGGTAATGCATTCACTCTCCTCAAGCAATCACCTCTTATTTATTACTATATGATCATTATCTCATGCTTTCAGAAGGTTATTGAAGAATATGTCCATTGCCACCCGCTTGGGATAATTTCTCATGCATCTAATGGTTTTGATCTCACATCTTATGGTTCAAAGGATATCTCAAGAAACCATGATTCAAGTCTTGGATCTAATTTGGATTCTAAGCAATTACTACTTGGGATAATTTCTCATGCATATGATAGTTTTGATCTCACCCCTGCTGGTTCAAAGGAGATCTCAAGAAACTATTCTTCAAGTCTTAAATCTGATTTGGATTTCAAGTAGTCATTATTATTTGATGGTTCTTTTTGGCATAATCTCACCCATGATGTTTCGAAGGAGAAGACAAAAGACTATCTGCATATTCATGTTTTTTATCATACCTCAATTGATTTGAATCACAGGTTCAAGGATCATCCTCATACTTTTGGATTTGTTCTCATCACATTCAATATGAAGAGCAAGTAAAAGCACATGCTTTTTGAGCATGATCCACTTCTTCCCAAGAAGAAGATACCTACAGATATATGACCAAGCATCACACCTGCTTGAGTTTGGAGCATTTATTTTTTATGTGTGCCTTACAGTTAGTTTTGAGGGGGGGTATTTTTCCCATGAAATTTTCCTTACTTCCTTGGTTTATTGACTGTTATTATTCATTGTATTGGGTGACCTTTGGTCTTAGTTACCAAAGCCGAGGATGGATTAAGGGGGGGTGTTAGGATATTCCTATACTCCATCCTAGTCCCACCATTATTTTGATCATTTACATTTTCATTCATGCATGCACTTTTAGGGTTTGCATGCATTCTAGGGTTTGCATGCATCCCAGTCATCAGTCCAACACCTAGCCCTCAGTTATCCAACCCCTGAAAGCTTCTCACTGATCAGTTTTAGCCCTCCAGTTGCTTAATGCGCCCTTCTTCCTTGATTTTAGGAAGAAACTCACCCTTATTCACCTAGCAGTACAATTGTCTTCAGTGTACACTCAATTACACTTAGTTACACTCAGTTAGACCTACCAGACTCAGTTTGACTAATGGTTGATAGTTACTTGATCATTGATGACTCCACTGATGATGATGATGACTTCCAGTTGTGCTCCGATGACACTAGTTGTGCTCCAATGACACTCTAGTGATCCTTTGATCACTCCATGAAGGCTAGTTCGAATTTCAACCTTAGGCATTCAAATCATCATGTATTGTACTATTGATTTGTCCATATTGTGATTAATTAACTAGTGTGTGTGAAGTATTTTTGCTTATATCCAAGTTCTACTGTATTATTATTCCGTTGCTCATTATACTGCATTGACCACTCTTGTTCTATTTTTCTGCTTAATCATAATTACTCTTGTGAGGTATACATCATCTCTTAGATCTGCTGTGAGTATTTTCACACAATATACTCTAGGATCTTTACTAAGAGAATAACATGTACAACATATCAAGTATAAAAATGCATATCAATCACACCAAGCAATCACATGAGACAATAGACACACAGAGTTTCATTGGGGAAAACCATAAAGGTGAAAAACCCCACAACTTCCTTAGAGATAGAAAGAGCAATGATACAACCAAGGTACAACCAAAGTACAAGAGATAGTCTTCTACTACTAGCTCCTCCTCCTCCTCAACTAGTGCGCCACTTTCCGAGTGATGTACAAGTGAATAATGAGATGATCAAATAGAGAGATCCCGCTCTCTATTTATACTTGTTCTGAGCATCCTAATAAACCTATGGGGCTAACTTGTCTAACTCAGCCTAATAACCCCAGGTTACATAATCCAGACCGACCCCTCTACTAGGTGGTCTAATAACCCATCAACAAGTTACACCACTTGCGACACTTGTCAATACAAATGACGACACTTCCGTATAGAGGAATAATACATCTCTATAGGAGTACAATAAAATACATAAATGAAATATATTCCGAAGTTACATATATATCAACACTCCCTCTTAACTAGGAAGGCATTTCTCGACACAGATCTGCTAGCACAAGTCTTCTTCTCTGGATCATCATCAGCGAATCATCATCCTCAAATCATCATCATCGTCAGTGTTGCTGCTATCTCAATCAATCTACAATATACTCGTCATAGGAGTTCTACAGAGCCAGTCCTTTTTCATATTGGATGTAGGCCCACCATCTGTAGATATTCATTATCACTGGCCATACTGTGGAATCCTTAGGACTTAGTACGTGCATCACAAAACCTGGTTGAAGCATCCCAGGCTGTTATGAGCACACAACTCTACCTATTGGATCTCCCAGGAGCACATTACATGTGACCTCATCACAAAACCTGGTTGTAGCATCCCAAGCTGTTATGAGCACATAGCTATACCTGTCGAATCTCCCAGGAGCACATTACATGTGATCTCACCACAAAACCTGGCTGTAGTATCCCAGGCTGTTACGAGCACACAGCTCTACCTGTTGGATCTCCCAGGAGCATATTACATGGGGTCATGGAAAAACCTGGTTGTAGCATCCCAGGCTGTTACGAGCACTCAACTCTACATGTCAGATCTCCCAGGAGCACATTACATGCCATAGGACAAAACCTCGAAAGAGCATCCTAGGCTGTTATGAGCACACAGCTCTACCTGTCGGATCTCCCAGGGCTCGATTATATGTCCTCCCAAAGAAAAACCTCGAAAGAGCATTTTCTAGATATCCCAGGGCCACATTACATGCCATAGGAAAAACCTTGAAAGACTATCTGCAAACCTCCCAGGGCTGGATTATATGCTTATCTGCACAACCTGTCCATGGCCACAGAGCATCAACCTGATACTCACCATACATCTTCCTAATGTACATGATCATCCTGATCATCAGTGCATCCACTTGATGCATACCAAGCATCCAACATGATGCATATATAGAGCAGTAACTGGAGCATCATCCTGATGCTCATCATCCAATGCTTATATCCATGGCCATGTGAAGGATCCTCCTCTCACCATGCTTGGAATGGCTTCAGCAAATGTGTCCATCACTTCTTCCTTGAAGTGTCATCAATCTGAAGAACACCAAGCCTCTCTCTAAAGTACTCAAATTTCACTATGGCTAGTGGTTTCGTCAGCACATCTGCAATCTGCTCATCCATCGCAACATACAAGAGCTTCACTGCTCCTCTCTGCACCATATCCCTGATATAGTGATATTTGATCTCGATGTGCTTTGACCTATCGTGGAACACACTATTCTCAGATAGCTTCACACAGCTTTGGTTGTCACAAAAGATACCAGTAGCCTCCAATGGTAGATCAAATAGCTCAGACAGTAGCTTCTGGAGCCATATTGCCTCACAATTGGCCGAACAAGCTGCAACATACTTTGCTTCGGTTGTACTCAGTGCTACGTAGGATTGCTTCCTCCTAAAAAGAGATATCACACCTGATCCCATACTGAAGCAACACCTAGATGTGCTCTTCCTATCTGCAGCACTGCCTGCCCAATCTGAATCAACATAACCCTGCAGGTTAAAATTTTGATTCGCATCATACTTGAGCCCATAATCAACCGTACCCTTCAGGTACCTCAAAATATGCTTTACAACAATGAATTGAACACCTCTCGGATCCATCAGGAACTGGCTCAATGTGTTCACTACAAAGAAAATATCTAGTCTCGTGTTCATCAGATACATCAAGGACCCAATTATCTAACGATACATAGTGACATCAACTAGCTCAGATGAAGAATCACACAGAAGCTTCAGGTTCGATGCCATAGGTGTAGCCATGGCTTTGTAGTCCATCATCCTGAACCTCTTCAGGATATCTACTACATACTTCCCTTATCCAAGGAAGATCCCATCTGCACTCTGCCACACCTCCATACCTAGAAAATAGTGCATCATTCCCAAGTCCTTCATCTCGAACTCGGCAGCAAGCTTCCTCTTGGTATCAGCAATCAAACTATCTTCACCTGTTACAAACAGGTCATTGTTGTGAGGAAAATGCACCTATAGTTCAGGGGAGAAACTACCAACTTACGATGATAAAGATAGAATTACAAGCATTCTGCAAGTACAACAAATAAGTGACTAGATTAGGGTTTAGAGATGTAGGCACCTCATTCAGAAGGTTGATCCTAGCTTTTCCTCCCTCACTCTTCAATGCTTATCCAGTGTCGCAATGCCCGGACCTGTAAAACAACTTGATACCTTTCTCAAATACATTTGACTACATATATAAGACTGATATTCATAATAGAAGAAGACATCAGATTATAAGCAAACTGTAATCAAATCTAAGACACACATAAATAGGTCATATTTGGAAAGAGAAGAACGTCTGATCTTTATTAATGAATGAAAGCAAGTACATAAAGTTATACCTTCCTTCAAGCTTGGCACTTCACGAAACCTAGATTCAAGGTCTCCTGCTTCTGTTCTCCAAGGATCCCAGCCTCTAATCAACTATGCTAGGGTTTATCAAAACTAAGGCACAAGAGAGGGGGATGAGGGTCTCCATTCCTCCAACATAACTTTGTTATAGGCTTGGTCCCCTCACATGGCCCTTCTACCCTCTTTATATAGTCATTGAAGGAGAGGAAAAGAAGTTATAACCGAGTAGGAGGTTCCCAACCAACTTAACTTACCTGAATTTCGAGATTTTGACTTGTACAGGAATGTACGCTACTATTTCACAGTGGAGTAGCACCCAGGGCGCTACTATAGTGTTTTACAACTAGTGCTCATCACTTTTTAAATGTTGTACGCTACCCTATTGAAGAGGAGTAGTGCCCATGAGGGGTTGAGCGCTACTATTGTACACTAGAGTACGGTACAGGCGCTAGTTTGTTAAGGTAGAGTAGCGCTCATGTGAAAAATGGCCAAAAGCAGGCTTTTTTGCTCATTTTTAGGAGATGGTTTGGTCTGGAAAATAGTTCCTAAGGGTTGTAATCATCAAATGGGTCAAGAATGAGGTAAATTCAACCATTTTAAGTGTCCCAAATAACTCCTCCATCCACAAGTGTCCTGTTGTGTGACTAAACTTGATCTCAAGAAGTGTCATCATGCGACCAAGGGAAGCAAGTGTCGTTATGGATGGATAGGTGTCATTTCAAGCTATAACAGATGCCCTCTAATGTATGAGGTCAAAGGGAGTGTGGGAAACGATGGCTGAAATACATTATAAATAACAAAGAGTTGAATCATGGAGGAACGAAGAAACCAAGAATCATAGGCTCAAATGAAGTACCTGAAAGCAAAGGCAATGTCAGACAAACTTATCCTTGGGGTAACTGTCCATGTTCAAATAATGAAATATGACCTCCAAGCGGATACACTAATGATCAAAATACAGATGCATATATCATGGCCACTAAAATACAAGCATGGATCCATGAGGAACATAAGTGTAAACATAGCCACATAAATACAAGGTGGATCTATGTCAAAATTGGAGAACATAGCCATAGAGAACAAGCTGGATCTATGTCTCATCAAGAGCCAAAAAGAGTGTGGCTCAATCTTGCGCAACTTGGGCAATAACATAAATGAGGTGATGCTATCGAGGATCCCAAGGTCTTCATCGAAAAACAACCCAAGGTATAAACCTATCCATGTGAATAAATGAGTTGACGTCAAACATGGGAGGTATCATTTGATTATCGGTCATTGATGTATACTATTAACAAACACGAGGATGTCCACCGATAATGAAAATGGAACCCAAGGTACCTAGTACATTCAAGCAAGTGCGAATAAATGGTCTTGTTGTCGAACACTTGAAGAATCCATTGGATAGGAGACATTGATGTATTCCCATCTATCCAATAGCGAGGGAAACTGCCACTGATGAGTGCAATCCCCAAGGTACTAATCGAAACTCTAAACTTCATTCCCAGAGCATAATGAGTTGAAGTCGATGGGAAGAAGTTCGTTGGAAGGGAGGCCTTAATGCATCCTCCATCATCCAACACGAGGGACACTCAACAGGTATGAGCTGATTTGGAGTAGGACTGAACACATGATGAAACATACTAACACCAAGGAATAGTCGACACATGAGGTCAAGGCAACTGCAGAATGGCCGACACAGGTTATATCCTTGAACAATGAGCACGACACAAAAGTGACTTAGGCAGCTTTTAACACAAAGAGACCACGATGCAAATCTGTAATGTAGGAGACATTAACAGATTCTCCATATGATTGGAAGACTAACCAAACGGAGGAGTAAGAACTCTGAGATCAGGTTTACCCTAAGGCCAAATACTAGAACCCAACTTGTTTCATAGACTCAAAATAGGTGCTTTGTTCAAGGGATAGTTGACTTGCTGCCATCATATTGAAAGATATTTTAACATTCTTCCCTTCCCTTTCCTTTTTCATTTTTTAACGAGCTTGACAAAGAACTAAAGCATGCTCGACAGTAATTTCATATTTAAGGAGTCCGAAAAACCTAGAAGAAAACTCCATACACCTATCCGTGGATTTTATATCAAGCCTGTATTGGTCTGTGCTCGACGGTGTTTTCTTGCTTATAGAGTTAAAAAACTTAAAAATTCCTCTATACACCTATCCGTGGATTTTATATTGAGCCCAGATTGGTATGTTCTCGGCGGTGTTTTCTTGTTTATAGAGTCTGAAAAACTTAAACAATCCTCTATTTACGCTCTCATGGATTTCACATCGAGCCCGAGTAGGTGAGTGCTCGCTGGGTGTTTTCACATTTCGAGAGTCTCAAAACACTAAAGACAACTCCAAAAGTCCTTTTTCGTAAAGTTAGTCTCCTTCCCCGAAAAAGTGTAAAATAATGGAAGAGGAACTCTTCTAGCGCATACCAGAGTATTCCTAGAGTATACCTTTTCCGTAAATTATCCACCAAGGCCCAAAAAAGGGGTAATTCTATACCTAAGTGGATGTCAGTTCAGTTATTTTAATGAGCCCGAAAAGAAAACTATGCTCGATAAACTTTTCCTATTTAAGGAGTCTGAAAAGGGCTTAAAAGAACTCCACAGGGATCTTTTCTGTAAAGGTTTAATGAGCCCGAAAAAGTAAACTCGTGACCTCCTTACTATTTTTAACGAGCTCAAAGGAGATAGGAAAATGCTCATAACTTCCTTACTGTTTTTAACGAGCTAGAAGTGAAGATGAAAGAAATGCTCATAGCCTCCTTACTGTTTTTAACGAGCTTGAAGGGAAGGTGGAAGAATGCTCATAACCTACTTATTGTTTTTAACGAGCTCGAATTAAAGGTGGAAGAATGCTCGTAACCTACTTACTATTTTTAACGATCTCGAAGTAAACGAAGAATGCTCCCAACCTGCTTACTGTTTTTAACGAGCTCGAAGTAAAAGAAGAATGCTCGAAATGGGAGGAGATGAGTGTCAGGGAGACGCGAAACTAGCTCCAAGCGCATGGAACAAAGCTATGCCTAATGCAAGGAACATGAGGAAGATAAGGACACTCAAGGTGTGTCTCCTCCAGGTAAAAGGTGTCAAATTGCGAAGGCAAAATGATACAGGGCTTAGCGGAAATGAGATCAAATATGGAGGCTTATATAACGATCTAAAACGTGGAAACCGACATCAGTCTCATTAGCGCAAGCGGGATCATAACAGATGCATATGCAACTTGAACACAAAGATGGGAGCCTTATCAGGGATGGCCAGAAATATATGAGGAAGAAAGATATGAGGCTTCTTCTTAAAGTCATGGTAAATCTAAAAAGGCTCCCAAGCCTATGAGAAAAACTCAGCATTGGCACCAGAATGGCATAAGGGTGCTGACTAGGGTGACCCATGTTAGGTAGGCTTTGCTATCGAACTGGTGCATAATGCATAAAGAGATGGCTAACACAACAATATCCAATAGGTGCGACCCTATGGCGAATTCGGATGGCAAAAGGTTCAAATGCAACATAACAGCGGGGAAGCCTAAACCTACATACAAGATTCCAAATATACCTGACATGGTCGCAGAAGGTGTCGAAAAGGACCAATAAGCAAGTATACATCCAGCTAAGAATTCTGTCTCTAAGAAACATTAGTACCAGGATCATATCTAAAACATATGTAAGGAAAGACCCGATACAAGTCACTGTGGTAGAAATACTTTCAACTTCACTATCATCAACAGCAGGCATAAACAAGGCAGAGTTTTCAAATGAAGACTCTATGGTACCCAAGCCCGAGGACTTACAATCAACAAGATCAACTTCAGGATGAAGATCAAAGTTGAAGGACATGATGGAATCTGCAGAAACAAATTCATCATCATGGGAGTTGAAAATTCTAGAAGCAGAATCAAACTCAGCAGAAACATCGATTTGTGGATCTATAGGAGAGTCCAAAGACTCAAAAATAGGAAGATCAGACTTTAAGGTCAAACCAGGGCTGGACATGACTGCGATTGGATTAAAATCCAAATGAATGGCAGACTGTACTATAGAATCTAGGAAAACTTCATCAGAAGGAAGTATATAGTCCCAAATAGAACACATATCTAAACATTCAGATGGAGGTGTCACTTGGTCAAAAGCTGGGACCAAGTCCCGAGAAGGTAAGAATGAACTCAGAGACTTCTTCTCAGTAGCAGTTGAACTCAAGGAACAATATGCCACAAAATTCCCATGTGACATAGTAGTACCTAATGACGAGGGACCTGACTGGTCTACAGTTGGGTAATAAGGAGGATCAAGGAATGCAAGCTGGTCGATGGTGACAATGTTTTCGTTATGAGGGAAATGCATCACATGAAAAAGAGTAGACACCACAACATGCTTAGCATAAATGTAATGACGCCCAATGATCATATCAAAGTCCACAGGGTCCTTTAAAACCATAAGATCAACTAAGACTGTTTTTCCACCCAAAGTAACAAGTGCCTGACGGAGGAATCCAAACGGTTCACTAGGTCTTTTATTGAAGGTCAATGGCCAATTAGCAGCTGGAATAACATTAGGGAAACCCAAATCTCTCCAAGCATAATCGGATAAGATACTAACAAAAGCACCTTCATCAACAATGCATCGATCAACCGTATGGTTCCCGATATCAACCCTTGTCTGGAAAGGTGTCGAAGAAGGAAGACGAGGCTCGGCTAGACTATTCCAATCAAAGGAAATGATCTTAGGGCTTGGTAGGGGTTCACATGGCACAGATGAAGTACCCTCTTTTTCAGGAACATCCAAACTGGTAATGTAGAAGACTTTCGCAGTAGGTGCATCAATCTCCAAAGGACTAATGGGATCGGTCGAAGATTGCATCGATTCGATCACTTCACTCTCTGAAGGAAGAGTGGGGTCGACCAAAGATTGCATTGGTTCAACCACTTTATCAACCAAAGGTTGATCTGACTGTAGGGAATCTATAGACAACTCAGGAACAAAGGTTCCTTCAGACATGAACCACATTCTTCGTGCCTCTAGAATGGCAGGGCATCGGTGAGTAAGGTGATCTCCCTTACAAAGTTTACAAGGCAACTTTGGTTTTCGTCCTATAGGTCGAGACTCCTTTACAACGTTGGTATTCTCAGCATGACTAGCAATGGCTGACAGCTTGCCCCCAGCATGACTTGTAGTGGTTGGTTGCTCAGAAGCAGAAGACTTTTGAACTAAGGACCACACTTTTTGCACTTCTGGAAGTACAGGGCACAAGTAAGTAAGGTGGTCTCCCTCACAAAACTTACAAGGGAACTTAAGCTTCTGTTTGTTTGGTTTGTCGACAATGTCAACTCCCTCAGCATGACTTGTAGTGGCTGATCTGGTGTCTCCAGTATGACTCACAGGAACTGCTGACTTGTCATTAATATGACTAGTAGTGATCAATGACATGTCCTCAACATGACTGACAGTGGTTGAAGACAAAATTTTAGTGTGATTTTCGGTGACTATTTTTTTTTTCCAGCATGACCTCTAGAGGCTGGGTAGGTGCCCCCTGCATGATTTGAAGAGGAAGGGTGATCGCCCCCAGCATGACTTACAGATGCTAGGTTGTTTCCCCCTTGTTTTGGCATCTTCTTCCTATTCTTCCTCCGTCTATCCCTTTTAGACTGCTGGTTACTAGTATTGCTACTTTCGCCACATGAGGTAGAAGGAGGAGGAGAAGATGTTACTGGCAAAGGAGGCACAGGGTTCTGATGCTCTTGATTTAAGGTGCTCACAAAAGAAGTGTCAAAATCATGCAAGGCATTCGGAGTGGAAAACAACCAAACCATCAGCCCTATAGTGAATCCAGGAAGATTCAAAGTAGCCATTAAAGGAGTACCAATGTTTCCAATGAATGGAACAGTACAAGGATCCCCTGGAACAGGGGTACCTTAATTGGCGCTCGCCGGAATGCTAGACATAGTTTCTTGCTCAAATGAGCAAGAAAATATCTAAGACAAACTAAGACAAGTAGCACAAAGAGCACACCACTAAAAAAGGTCCTAGGTAAATCAAACCATGCAAATAGGTTCCTTCCGGAGAAGAGTCTAGGATGATGAGGGCCTAGAACAAATCAACGAAGGATGAAGAACAGTTACCCGGGGTCCACAATACAATGACTAAGTGTGCAAGCGCTGGAATCACCCAATCGCCCTCCCAAAGACCTGCAAGGGATTTCCTCCCACGTCTGTCCTAGGTACATCAGATATACCCTCCGTTGTCACCTGTGTATGAACCTATGGTCAGATACTACGGATACCACCACACCGAAAACTCCTGGGGGAACAGTCTCTGGTCAAATCAGAAGGCGTGGGCAGTGTAACTGAGCCCAAAACTCAAAAGAGTCCCCAAACGCGATCCAATCCTGGTATATGATCGAAACAGAAAGTAGGAGGAGTATTCCCAACAATCTGATCTCAAAAGACCTACTGCATAGATCCCGTGCAAGCTTTGAATGAGGTGGGTTTACCTATGATAGTCAAACTATGATTTTTGCGTAATGTGTGATCTTGGGTGGTTTAAGGTGTTTTAAACCCAAGATCCTAACCAAGACTAGTTGGTGTAATGTAACCTAGAAAAGAAAATGTTACTAGTACATTTTATTAGAGTTCATTTTAAAGGTTACTTGCTTACTCAAACAAGCAGTGGGTGTGTGAGAGTGGTTATAATAGAGATAGAGTACTGAAAATGAAATATTTACCACCAAGCAAATCTTTTCTTTTCAATGCAAGTCTTAAAATTATGATCTAGAATGCATATGCAAAAGCAATTTTTAATCTTTCGAATGCAAAAAAGGTAAAAATAAAATCTAAATGTACAAAATTAAACTCAAAACCTAAGAATGCAGCTACTCAAACAAATAGGTATGCAAAAGAAAACTTGTTCTTTTTTTATGCAAAGCACTCTAAAATCTTTTAAGCCACTTGCAAGGTACTCTATTCAGAAAATGAATCAAAATTCTTTATGCTTTTCAAAGGTAAGAAACAAAAACTGAAACTAACCTACTATCAAAGCAAAGAAAGAAACTTTTAAGTTTTCTTTATTGAAACAGTAAAAGCTACCAAATATGACTTTTAGATACTTATTGATGTAAGCATGCCAAACATTGGGAAAAGAGTACAAAAACTACTTTTAGACCCAAACAAAGAAAATGACCTACAAAGAAGTATGGTTTGGTAAAATCAGGTCTTCACATAAACAATGCAAACAAGGTCTTGAACAACAGCCAAAACCCTTGAGCTTTCACTACAAAAGAAAACTAAAAGCATAAGGGAGGATAAAAAACCAATCTAAAAGAGAAATTTCACTCAAATAGATACAAACAGGGTCAAGAAGACTCAAAAGGTTTCAAATACAGTGTAAATGGAGCAAGCAAGTTCAGTCCGACTCAAATTAGGGTACAAAACACCAAACTGGTCCACAACCCCCCAACTTGGGTCAACAAGCCCCAAAACTTTCCAAACAAGCCCAAATTGATCAAAAGAGGTTCAAATCATGAATGTAGGATCAGTACAAGGATGGGAGACCACTTACACTGGTTTAACATAGACCTTAGGGTCATCAGGGACCCCAAAAAATGCAGCCACAACCCCCATATTTGGGTCCACAACCCAAAAACTCAAAAATTTCAAACCCAGATTTTGTGTGCTACTGTGTATGAGGCATACCAGTGCCCATAACAGGGGTGGGCGCTACTATGTAGAGGAAAAGTAGTGTATGGGCACTACTGTGCTTCACAACAGTAGCGTACAGGTGGGAAAAGTTGAAAAAATGGGGTTAAAACCCCCCAACTTGGGTACACCGGGGTCGAAAAGGGCTAGGAAGGGTCTGTAAAAGCCAACGAGGGTCAAACAAAGACTAAGAACTGATTCTAATTAAGAAAATGAACAAATACCATCAAACAAAACTAAAGAAATGATCTTGGATACCCCTAAGCAGTTAGGCTTTCCCCAGCGGAGTTGCCATTCTGTTGTGAGGAAAAAGCACCTATAGTTCAGGGGAGAAACTACCAACTTACGGTGATAAAGATAGACTTACAAGAATTTTGCAAGTACATTCTGTTGTGAGAAAAATGCACCTATAGTTCAGGGGAGAAACTACCAACTTACGGTGATAAAGATAGACTTACAAGCATTCTGCAAGTACAACAAATAAGTGAAGAGATTAGGGTTTAGAGATGTAGGCACCTCATTCAGAAGGTTGATCCTAGCTTTTCCTCCCTCACTCTTCAATGCTTATCCAGTATCGCAATGCCCAGACCTTCAAAACAACTTGATACCTTTCTCAAATACATTTGACTACATATATAAGACTAATATTCATAATAGAAGAAGACATCAGATTATAAGCAAACTATAATCAAATCTAAGACACACATAAATAGGTCATATTTGGAAAGAGAAGAATGTCTGATATTTATTAATGAATGAAATCAAGTACATAAATTTATACCTTCCTTCAAGCTTGACACTTCACAAAACCTAGATTCAAGGTCTCCTGCTTCCGTTCTCCAAGGATTCCAACCTCTAATCAACTGTGCTAGGGTTTATCAAAACTGAAGCACAAGAGAGGAGGATGAGGGTCTCCATTCCTCCAACATAAATTTGTTATAGGCTTGGTCCCCTCACATGGCCCTTCTACCCTCTTTATATAGTCATTGAAGGAGAGGAAAAGAAGTTATAACCAAGTAGGAGGTTCCCCAACCAACTTAAATTACCCGAATTTCAAGATTTTGACTTGTACAAGAATGTACGCTACTATTTCACAGTGGAGTAGCGCCCAGGGCGCTACTATAGCGTTTTACAACTAGCGCTCATCACTTTTTAAATGTTGTATGCTACTCTATTGAAGAGGAGTAGTTCCCATGAGGGGTTGAGCGCTACTATTGTACACTGCAGTACGGTACAGGCGCTAGTTTGTTAAGGTAGAGTAGCGCTTATGTGAAAAATGGCCAAAAATAGGCTTTTCTGCTCATTTTCAGGAGATGGTTTGGTCCAGAAAAATGTTCCTAAGGGTTATAATCATCAAATGGGTCAAGAATGAGGTAAATTCAACCATTTTAAGTGTCCCAAATAACTCCTCCATCCACAAGTTTTCTGTTGTGTGACTGAACTTGATCTCAAGAAGTGTCGTCATGCAACCAAGGGAAGCAAGTTTCGTCACGAACGGAGAGGTGTCATTTCAAGCTATAACAGTCATCCACATATAAGAGTAGCATCACAGGATTGCCTTCCTCAACCTTGTAGTAAAGGTTAGAGTTTGCTTTACTCTTGGTAAAGCCCAAACTGGATAGAAAGTTGTCCATCCTACCATACCAAGTCCTAGGAGCTTGCTTCAAGCCATACAAGGCTTTCTTCAACCTACACACATATGACTGTCTGTCATGCGTCTCAAAACCGAGTGGCTGCTCCACATACACCTCCTCTTTGACTACACCATTCAAGAAAGCTGTCTTGACATCCATCTGGTGTATCTTCCACTTCATCGTTGTAGCCAGAGCAAGTACTGTTCTAATGGAAGTGTACCTGGCTACAGGAGCAAAAGTTTCTTCATTATCAATCCCTTCTTTCTGGGAGAAGCCACGAGCTACAAATCTCGCTTTGTATTTCTATATGCTGCCATCTGCAACATGTTTGATCTTGTAGATCCACTTTTAAGTCACAACAGACTTCCCTTCAGGTCTTGGGACTACATCCCAAACATCATTCTTCATGATCGATTGATACTCTTCGAACATGGCATCCTTCCATTCTTTCTTTTCCGCTGCTTCCTCATAACTAGAAGATTCTTTGTTCATAATGTCACAGAGTAAGGCAACATAACTGGTATGAGATCTAGATCTCATACCATTAGCAAAAGTTTCTTCATTATCAATCCCTTCTTTCTGGGAGAAGCCACGAGCTACAAATCTCGCTTTGTATTTCTATATGCTGCCATCTGCAACATGTTTGATCTTTTAGATCCACTTTTAAGTCACAACAGACTTCCCTTCAGGTCTTGGGACTACATCCCAAACATCATTCTTCATGATCGATTGATACTCTTCGAACATGGCATCCTTCCATTCTTTCTTTTCCGCTGCTTCCTCATAACTAGAAGATTCTTTGTTCATAATGTCACAGAGTAAGGCAACATAACTGGTATGAGATCTAGATCTCTTCCTTGCTCTTTGTTCTTCTTCTAGAATGGCATACCTTTCTGCATATTGAATGAGCTCTCTAGCCCATGCAGGTTTCCTCTTGTGAGATTTGTTCTCACGGGGTGGATCTACAGGTCTTTGTGGATATTCAACTTCATGATCTGCTTCTGGAATTGATTCATTCATGGTGGTGTCTTGAAATCTGTTTTCGTTTGGTTCTTCATGATCTTCAACAGGTGCCTTTCTTGACTTGATGAAAGCTGAGTTTTCATCAAATGTTACATCCCTACTGACATCAATCTTATTGAACCCTAGAAAGTATATTCTGTAAGCCTTCGAGCTTTCACTGTACCCAACAAAAATACCCTTCTTTCCTGAAGGATCTAGCTTTGTCCTCTTTTCCTCTTTTCCTTTGGAACATGTGTATATACTGGACAACCAAATATCTTGAGATGGATGACCTCAACTTTCTTACTGGTGAAGACTTCTTTTGGTGTCTTGTTGTCCAATATCTTGTGAGGTGTTATGTTCTGCACATAAACAGTTGTCCTTGCTGCTTCTGCCCATAGATGCATAGGCAGATCCTAGTCATGCAACATTGCCCATGCTACCTCCATGATTGTTCTGTTCTTTCTTTCTACAACTCCATTTTGTTGTGGATTGTAGGGAGCATTCAAATCCCTCTTAATCCCTGAATCACTACATAGAATCTTGAAATCACCTGAAGTGAATTCTCTACCATTGTCGGATCTTAATGCCTTGATCTTCTTATCAATTTGATTTTCCATAAAGTTTTTGAATTCCTTGAACTTGTCAAATACTTCATCTTTGTTCTTCAAGAAATAAACCCAAGTCTTCCTAGAGAAATCATCAATGAAAGAGACATAGTATATGTACCCACTCAAAGAACTGGATGACATTGGTCTGCATACATCAGAGTGGATAATCTCCAAAATTCCTTTTGATTTTCTTTTACTACTTGGAAATTCCTTCTTAATGTTCTTTCCTTTTGCACATCCTTTGCAAACACCTTCATGCTTTGACTTGATTTCAGGAAGACCTTCTACAGCTTTGCTTGCAATTGGTAGTGCTATGTAGTGTACATGTGCAAGCCTTCTATTCCAAAGTTCACTTGGCTCCATGGATTCATGTACCATGGCATGTTCAGGTTGTCCCTTCACTTTGTACAATCCTCCCTCTTTCTCTCGAATCACTACTGCATCATCAATAGTTTTACCCTTTGGCCACATTAGAACTTGGCCATCTACAAATGCAACCCTCATTCCTTTTGAATCTAATGCAGATATAGAGAGTAAGTTCTTCTTGAGCCCAGGTACAAATAACACATCTTTCATCTTTAAAGACTTTCCATATTCTATGCTATAGGAGGCTTCCCCACTTCCTTTGATAGGATATTGATAATCATCCCCAAGTTTCACCTTATGGGGTGATTCATGTTCAGATAGATTTACAAAAGATTCTTTCAACCCAGTCATGTGTTTAGAAGCCCCACTGTCAATTAACCAATCATTACATCTAGGAGAGATAGTACCTGTGAGAGTGGATATTAGAACATATTCATCTTCACTTGATGAATCATCACTTTCTGCTCTAGCCTTCTTCTTTGGAGGTTCATCATCCTCAGCAGCATGAGCATGATATCTCCTTTTGTTGTTCTTCTTCTTGTTGTTGAAGTTGTTGTTGTCCTTTTTGTTCTTGGGACAATTTATAGCAATGTGTTCCTTCTCATTGCAGGTGAAACATATTCTCCTTTCTTTGTGGTGGTGTGGAGATTTCTTGAAGCGAGATGGATCTCTCTTGGGCCTCCCTTTCTTGGTGTGAGCTGTGAGAGCTTGATCTTCATTCGCCATCTTTTCTTCTCGTGCCACAAGCCTTGCTTCTTCTTGAGAGCATTCTTCCCATAGTCTACTGAAGGAGATTAGTTTATTTCTTGCACAGATTCCTTGGATAAAAGAATCCCATGACCTAGGTAGGACATTCAATGTGGTCATAACAACTTCAGCATTATCTACTACCTCATCCACAGATTCGTGTTGTTCCTCGATCTGAGAGACCTTAGAGAAATAGGATTGAATGGTCTCTCCATTCTGAATTTTTACCCCTTTCAATTGGTTCCGCGGGGTCATCTTCTTATTTATGTTCTTCCCTTCAAATAGCTTGGTCAAGGAATCAAACATCTCTTTGGGTGTCTTCAGAGATGACACATGTGGGATGAGATGGTCCTTGATAGAATCAACAATGATCCTCTTTGCTTTGACCAAGTTCTTCTTGTGAAGGCATTTAGCCTCTTCTCCCTCTAGGATAGGGACCTCAGAGCTTATGTAAGAGTCCAACTCATTTTCTTCCAGGATTAACCCAATCCTATACTTCCATGCTTGGAAGTTATCAGCCCCTTCAAGATTATCTTCAATCTTAGTGTGGTGAGACATATTTAAAGAGTACTTCAAATGGAAATAGAAAAGATGTGGATCTTACCACTTAATTTGCTGAAAATTGGATCTGGTCCCGGATTAGGGCTTGTTAGAGAAACCCTAAAAATTAAAAATGTGAATTTCAAAATTCTGAAGGGATAGAAAGATGTGTCGTGATGAGTTGATCAGCCTAGTATATTCATAATTTGAGATCTGCAAAGTTTCACCCTTCGTAAATGCCTTTTATTCTTCCTGGATTCACTAGGAGGACCCTGAATTAGGGTTTGAGTTTTCCGGAGCTTCACCCAACCAAAAATATCAATCCAAAGCTCTAAACTTCGATTTTTCCAAGGAGCTTCTAGCTATGTCTTCAGACTTCAGAAATTCCTATTTTTGAGGAAACCCTAATTTTTAGGGCCAAAACTGAAAGTGCACATAATTGAATTCTGATCGGACATATAGATTGTCCTTGATGAGTAGAGTCAATCTACCTTACTGCATTTCCAAAATCTATGGAGAGAAACACAATAAACAAGAAACCCTAGTTTCTGCCACTGCACAATGTCTTCTTCCTAGGGAAGCTCCGATACCATGTTAAGTTTTGAGCATTAATTCAATATACTCTAGGATCCTTACTGAGAGAATAACATGTACAACATATCAAGTATAACAATGCATATCAATCACACCAAGCAATCACATGAGACAATAGACACACAGAGTTTCACTGGGGAAAACCATAAAGGTGAAAAACCCCACAACTTCCTCAGAGATAGAAAGAGCAATGATACAACCAAGGTACAACCAAAGTACAAGAGATAGTCTTCTACTAGCAGCTCCTCCTCCTCCTCAATTAGTGTGCCACTTTCCGAGTGATGTACAAGTGAATAATGAGATGATCAAATAGAGAGATCCCGCTTTCTATTTATACTTGTTCTGAGCAACCTAATAAACCTATGGGGCCGACTTTTCTAACTCAGCCTAATAACCCTAGGTTACATAATCCGGGTCGACCCCTCTACTAGGTGGTATAATAACCCATCAGCAAGTTACACCACTTGCGACACTTGTCAATACAAATGACGACACTTCCGTATAGAGGAATAATACATCTCTATAGGAGTACAATAAAATACATTCTGAAGTTACATATACATCAACACATTATGCATCATAACATACCGATGAAGCCAGAAGTGAAACCTTACCCACAGAAACTAAGGAAGATGCATCCTAGTTTGGAACCCTCAGTAAAGAAAGAACTTGAGAAGTTGTTGACAGCTAGAATCATATTCCCTATCAGACACACATAATGGATAGCTAATCTAGTACATGTTTGTAAAAGGAATGGGGAAATCAGACTTTGTGTCAATTTCAGAAATTTGAACAGAGCTTCCGAAAAGGATAACTATCATGTTCCTCCCATGGAGCAAATTCTTCAAAAGGTAGCAGGGTCAGTGATGCTCTCTCTCCTGGATGGTTTTTCAGGATACAACCAAGTCATGGTTTCCTCTGATGACCAACTGAAAACAGCATTCAGAACCCCCTGGGGTACCTTCACCTACAGGCGAATGCCCTTTAGACTAATAAATGCAGGAGTCACATTCTAGAGAGCTATGGATATAGATTTCAGAGTTTTGATGCATAATTCTGTCATAGTATACTTGGACGACATCACTATCTTTAAAAAAAAAGACATGAACATCTATCTGCTCTCAAACAGGCTTTTGAACGCTGCAGGAAGTACAGAATTTCGTTGAACCCCAAGAATTCCATATTTGCAGTAACAGAAGGTAAGCTCCTGGGTTTCATTGTTTCTAAGGAAGCTATGATTATTGATCCTAAACACACTGAAGCTATTTCAAAGATTGGTTTTCTTGGTTCACGTAAAGCCATGCAATCATTCCTTGGTAAGATCAATTTTGTACGTAGGTTTGTTCCAAATTTTGCACAAATTGTTAAGCCATCGCAACAGTTAGTTTAAAAATATGTACATTTTAGATGGTCTCGGGAACAGAAGGATGCATTTGTTGAAATACGAAGGGCCATTGCAGAAGCCCCTGCTCTGATGTCCCCAGATTTCAACAAGAATTTTTTTCTATATACTTTTGCTATTTATTTTTCTTATGCAGCTATCTTGACATAGAAGCATGATAATGATGTTGAGATTCCAATTTCATTCATGAGCTCAACGTTTAAGGGAGCAGAACTTAACTGCTCCCAAATTGACAAGCAGGCTTATGCAGTTTACAAGTCTGTGAAACATTACAGGCCGTACTTATTGAAATCTTGAACGAAGGTTATTGTGCCATACACAGCCATCAGAAACATGCTAGTCCAGAAAGAACTAGGTGAGAAAAGAGCCCATCTGATGACATCTTTGCAGGAATATGACCTGTAAATCAGGCCAGCGAAGATTGTAAAAGGGCAAGGTTTGTGCCTGCTTGCTGCTCAGTCAAATGATCCTGTTTAGTAGCAGACTGAATGGGAGTAGGAGGAAAATGTTCCTACAGGTTCTGTTAATGCCATAGACGCTCCAACATCTGAATGGTAAGATCATATTAAGTCTTTTCTAAACCATGGGTTTGCTCCCAAAACCCTTGACTTCAAAAAATGTAGAGCTTTAAGATTAAATTCTGCTCCATATCAATTTATTAATGGAGTTCTGTTTAGGAAAAATTACGATGGAGTTTTCCTTAGATGTTTGGAGAAAAATGAGACTGATGACATTCTTTTACAATTTTATGCAGGGCCCGCTAGAGGCCATTTGTCAGGTGAAACCACAGCACACAAGATTGTCACAGCTGGATCTTATTGGCCTACTCTTTTTAATCATGCTTATGCTTATGTCAAAAGGTGTGAACCATGTCATAAGTGTGTAGGGAAATTCAAAAAGCTTCTTTTCCTCTACAGCTAGTGACAATTCAGTTTCCATTCCAGCAATTGGGACTGGACTTTGTTGGACCAATTAATCATGTTTCCTCCTTGCAACATAGGTATATCCTTACACTAAATGACTACTTTACAAGATGGGTAGAGGCAATCCCTCTTAGGCAATGTAACACAAACCAAGTAATTTATTTCCTTGACAGCCAGATAGTTACAAGGTTTGGTGCCCCTGAGTATCTTGCCTTTGACAATTCATCCTACTTTTCCTCAATTGACTTGACATAGTATGCCCTTCAAAAGGGGATCAAACTAAAATTTTCTGCCAATTATTAGCCACAGGGTAATGGGCTTACTGAATCTTCTAACAAGAACTTGATAAACATTTTGAAGAAGACAGTAGCCTATCATCACAAAGATTGGCATACCCAGCTTTATAATTCTCTTTGGGCATATTGAATTACCCCAAAGGCATCTATTGGAAACTCTCCCTATTTTCTGGTCTATGGCAAGGAAGCCATCCTACCAGCTAACCTTACCATTCCCTCATTACAGTTAGCCCAATCCATTCAAGAACATGATTCCTCTCCTCTTCAATAGAGAATTGATACCTTGCTTAAGTTGGAGGAAGACAAGGAAATGGCTAAAAGTAAATTATATCAGCATTAGCAGATGGTTAAAAGATGGTTCGATGAGAAATCCTCTTCTAACAAAGAATTTTCAGTAGGATATTTGGTATTGATATGGGATAAGCAACATAAGGATAAAAATGATTATACCAAATTTCAACGCCTTTGGCTAGGACCTTTCATTGTTACATAAAATATTGGTCCTAGTACTGTTCGATTACAGACATTGGAAGGGGTCATTAACACTTATCCAGTGAATGTTTCACTACTCAAGAAGTATTTTTTCTGAACAATTTGATGCACTATGTACATAAATTTGGTATATTTTTGCATATTCTTTGTTTTGATTGGTTTTCTTTTATTGGTTTTTCTTTTAATAAAATCCATACATTTGGTAATGGTTGATGGTCAACTTGTCTCAAGGATAATCTGAACTAAAGTTTTGGAATGTTTTGTCAATCTTGGATTTTCTCAACCTATGTTAGAATTTGTTTTACAAAAAATAGACAGTCATTAATTGCAGAACTTTGATTGATACCTTTCAACCTTGGTCATGATCTTATATATGCTTTATTTGTTTAATTGAGGTTGACGAAAGTGACTGACTTTCTTTCCCTATGCTTCATTAGTGCAGTACAACATATCTTAATAGCCTGGTCAACCTTTATTTGCTCTAGATCCTATCATAGTCACCTTGAGAAATGATATTACTTAATGATTGTGGATTGCAGGATGGGGGGTCTTATTAAAATCCATCCCATTAGGTTCATATATGTGAGTGGAATGACATCTTCACACCAAGCCACCAAACTTGGAAGATGACTTTCAGTTAACTAAAAGGTGGAAGATCCTATTACAGGTCGGTCCATTCATAATCTGCAAAGCATCAGTGAGTAATGCCACTATCATATGGTCACCAAGCCATGGTGGTGTCTTGTAATTCACACCCTAATAAAATTTTTGTTTTACTTTTTCTTTATAAGACAATGTTTCATATAACGACAGGGGGGTCTTATCACAAGCCATCCCTTCCATGATCATGGGTTTGATTTTGGACTGAAATAATCATTAGATGGTCATGAAGGCATGATAATTGATTTCAGTGTCATAGCTCGAAGACAAGGAGTCTCATTACTGAGCTAGCTTGTTCAGTTTTTGTATTGGAGAAAACTCACTATGGCTTGGGAATACCACAATAGACAGATGACTACCAAAAATCTACTCAATTCTCATAACAATGCTATTATAAACAACAATGTTAAAACAATGGAGAAATGTAACCAACCTCGATCCAACGTTTGATGTAGATCCCCATTGGAGCTTTCAATCCACACACGTCCAAGCACTTGTAATCTGCAAATTAGTCTTGACAACAAATATCTAACAAGTACATGTGACATATAAATAACATTAACATCATCAATAACAATGGTCCATAATATCATAAGCAAATGCAACCCAATGTATAATAAATGACATTCACACCATGAATGGATGAGAACATGAGTATTTCTATTAATGAACAAGAAGAAGTACAAAGTGATACGACCTCTTGCCGGCAACCAATCTGAACCAAGATCTAGATCAATCCACTTGTGCCTCCACCACTTCAATCCTCCATGAATGGCAAACTCAAACTAGAAAGGATTTTGGAAGGTGAACATAACTGGTTCACAACTACAAGGATCAATGAGTGCAGACTCATGATAGGGAAAAAATCCACTAGAGTGCCTTTACTATTCTCTTCCTCCTCCCGTCCATAAGCCATATGTGCTCAATATATAGTCCTCTCAAAGGTAGGCGAAAGGACTCATCGAGATGTTACTCGGGTAGATGGAGAGCCAAAGGTCACCCAATGACCACTTTTTGGGAGTAAAAAAGTAATAAAATAGTGGTTTTTACCATTTACTTGATACCCACTGGCTATAGGGATGCAACTCACGAGTACGCATGCTATAGTGATGCAACATGTGGGTAGGAACAAAAATAGGATAAACTAGTATCACTGAAGGATAAAAATGGGTCTGAGTCACTGAAATGGATCCTATAGGCGAAAGAATGTTGATGCTCACAGGGTGGAAGATTTTTGTGTAACAAATGCCCCCTAATGTGTGAGGTCAGAGACTGAAATGTGCTACGATGGCCGAAATCCATTATAAAACTCAGAAGTGGAGTGATGGAGACACAAGTGGAAAGAAGGGATCACTCATCATAATACAATAGTATCTCTGAATACATGTCGGTATAGTACAACAATCTGATACAATGGCCATGAATAGGCAGTACATAAGTAGATACATGTCATAAGTGATCATAGCCATGATCCCTCTACAGTAAGATATGGTCTTCTGCTGAAAAGAAGACAACTGGTGCAAACTGAAGGTACAAACTGCTAAAATCTGAGAGGTGATATCTCAGATGTAAA
Organism: Larix kaempferi; assembly: GCA_027924585.1. Taxonomy (NCBI): domain Eukaryota; kingdom Viridiplantae; phylum Streptophyta; class Pinopsida; order Pinales; family Pinaceae; genus Larix; species Larix kaempferi. The sequence continues at coordinate 11,200,280 of BSBM01000428.1, forward strand.
GTCAAAGTCATATGTAGCATACCGAATGCCACAATCGCCTAGGCTCTTCTACACAAGTCTTCGATGGTGCAAGTCCCATCAAGTGAATAAAGGAGTTGGGGTCAAACCTGATGAGACGTCGTCTGATTACCGGTCATTGATGTATACCGTTAACAGACGCAAGATTACCCACCGATAATGAAAATGGGCATCAAGGCACAGAGCACAATCATCTGAGTGTGAATAAATGGGTTGAAGTCGAACACTAGGATGAATCCATCGATCAGGGGACATTGATGTATTCCCAAAACTGTCGATGGCAAGAGAACCTACCACTAATGACTACAAGCCTCAAGTTACTCAACTGAACTTGAAGCCTCAAGTCCCGGATTAAATGAGTTGAGGTCGACGGAACGAGACTTGCTAGAAGGAGGGCATTAAGGCATCCCCCATCAACCAGCACAAGGTACCAGCAATGCTGAAAGATTTGGAAGATCTCAGGTGAAACGGACTGACTCAATAAGGATGGCCAACATGCAATAGTCAAGATGGCTGAGTGGCCGACACTGGTTTCAGGACTTCCTTTGAACAAGAGCATGAGTAGATGGATAGACTCAGGCAGCATAGACTCGACATAAACTGTGCAATGCAGGAGGCATTACAAAGGGATCCATAATGATTGGAAGCTTAACCAATCAGTGGAGAAAACTGAGAAACAAGTACAGCTCCTAAGGCCCAACTATAGTCCCAACTCATAATGTACGGAGTGGAATGAATGCTCTATTCAAAGGCGACACAACAACTGCCAACAAGAAATAATGACCATAATCCCATCCGGGTTTTTGGAATATTTGATATTTTTGTCTTTTTCATTTTTGGGAAAAGCTTGAAAAAGAATAAAATTGCTTATAGTACAACAAGTGAGGGAACGAGTGTCAAATAGCTAGCAGACTAGTCCCAAGCAGTGGAACATACCTATGCTCAATGCAAGGAAGTGTGTGCAGGATGTGGACACTCGGGGGTGTGTTCCCTCAGGGTCAAAGGGTCATCAAATTGTGAAGGGAAAATATATAAGCTCTGTAGGGCTTGACAGGGAAAGTGCTTAGGCACCAGGCTATAACAATTGAGAAAGCGGGAGCCGGCATGAGGCTCAAGCGGCAAGCAGGATGATGCAATGCAATCACAACATGATATAACTGAGAAGTCATTTTTTGTAAAGTTAGTCTCCTCACCCGAAAAAGTGTAAAACAATGAGAGAAGAACTCTTCTAGTCACATATGACTAGAGTATACCTTTTTCATAATTAATCAACAAAGGTCCAGAAAAGGGGTAAACTTATACCTAAGTGAATGTCGCTTCAAATCCTTTAACGAGTCTGAAATGACAAGCATACTCGGCAATCTTGTTTGATTTGAAAAAGTCTAACAAGGGCTTAAAAAATACTTTATAAAAATATTTTCCGTAAAGGTTTAACGAGCCCGAAAAAGTAAACTCGTGACCTCCTTAATGTTTTTAACGAGCTCAAAGGAGATATGGAAGAATGCTCATAATGAGAGCAGACGAGTGTCAGGGATATGCGAGACTAGTTCCAAGCGCATGGGACAAAGCTATGCATAATGCAAGGAACATGAGCAAGATAAGGACACTTAGGGGGTGTCTGCAAATTCGGATAGTAATAGGTTCAAATGCATCATAACAATGAGGAGGCCTAAACCTATATGCAAGGTTTTCAATATTCCTACCATGGCCAAAGCAAATGTCGAAAAGGACCAGTAAACAAGTATAAGTCTAGCTAAGAATCCTGTCTCCAAGCAACATAAGTACCAAGATCATTTCTAAAATGTACGTAAAGAAAAATCCAATACAAGTCACTGGGGTAGAAACATTTTCAACTTCACTATTGTTAACCTCAGACATAACACAGGTAGAGCTAACCACTGAAGGTGCCATAATACCAATACCTGAGGGATCAAAATGAAGAGTAAAGTTGAAGGATGTGAAGGAATCTGCAGTGGCAAATTCATCATCATAGGAGTTGGAAATTCTAGAAGTAGAATCGAACTCATCAAGATCACCGATTTGTGGATCTATAGGAGAGCTCAAAGACTCATTAGACTCAAACATCAAATCAGGGCTAGATGAGACGGTGAATGGATCCAAATTCAAATGGATGGTAGGTTGTATTATAGGACCATCTTATTCAATAATATCAAGGGGAGGAGGGGAATGAGATCTATGATAAAGATCCCCCCACGGCTTGTCATCACCACTCATGGCCTTAAAAAGAACTCCATCTGAAAGTAGGATGCCATCGAGGCAATCATGTGAACAAGATAGGTTGGCTGCCAAAACTGGTAGTGTAATGGGATCTTCTTCAACTGTCTGGGAAGAAGAGAGATCCAGATCTACAGTGGTTTGTTGGATGTGATCATAAGTGAGCTCCACTACAGATAAGGGCATAGACATCCTGACGTGTGCAATGTCTCCAGACGTGGAACTCGTGGATGGTAAAGTCCACGGATCATTTAAATAAGAGGTCCAGAATAACATATTATTCGAAGGAGGAGGCGCACTGTCGGAAATTGTTCCAATAAACTTCACAGGTGTGGAATGGTTAAAATTTCCCATCAATGAGGCGTACATTCCAACACCTATGTTCCCATTTTCCGACTGAGAATCAGAAACTTGCAGGACTACTAATCCCGTAGATGTTGTGGAAGGAGTGCCAACATAATCCAGCTGATCGATTGTCCCAATGTTGCCTTCATGGGGAAAGCAAATAACTCGAAATACAGTAGATGTGACAACCTTCATAGCATACATCCAGTTCCGACCCAGTAAAAGGTTGTAGTCAATGGGCGCATCAACCACTTCGACTTCAATAGGCATGGACTTACCTCCAAAGGAGACAACAAGGGAAGGGATAATTTCGTGCGGCATGAAAGATCTACCATCAAATGCAGTGAGTGTAGTTCTAGACGCGAGTAAGGGAGGAGAGCCAAGAGCTTTCCAACAAGTTAGCGACATTACTGACGCAGAGGCACCTTCATCAACCATAGTACGTTTGACGAAGCTCTTAAGGAAAACCACCTGGATTTGAAAAGCCACGTGGTAAGGCAAACGAGGCTGGACATCAGTAGTATCGAACTTGATAACACTAGGACTTCCCCCATCCTGAACTCCTAATGCACTCAAAAGGGCATGCTTCTGAGAAGGACAGGCTTGCAAAACTTCAAGAGCCGACATGGCACACGGAGTTTGGCCCAAATCTTCTACGATGGAGTAGTTCTAGGTGGCTCGAGCATTGGGATTATGTGTAGAGCGCTTGAGAACACATTTCGGTATCTGCGGCATAATAGAAGGCTTCTCGATATGCAAGGAATTATCAGGAGGAGGGGGAGGATCATTCCCCAAATTCGGTTGTGGTGCACCATAATCACATTGACGAGTAGCAACACAAACCTCCAACTGAACCATATTCACGCATACATAACCACTAGTATTGGAAGAAGACGTCATTTCATTAGTACCACAACTAGTGGCGGGAGCATCCGAAGCCATGTTTTGGTGATGAGGTAGGGGATCCTTCAACACAACTGGGCTCTGTGCCAAATGCTTCGATGCTTCTTCAATATGAGGACATAAGTGAGTAAGATGATCCTCCCCACATAGCTTGCAAGGGAATTTCACCTTACGCCTAGGTTTACGATCCTCGCCAACATTACCGCCTTCCCAAGGAGGGTTGGCATTCTCTTTACGAGGATTATTGCGATTGCTATTATTCTTACTTCCATTGTTTCCACCCCTATGATTATTTCTCCCCTTTTTCTTACCACCAGGTTGCTAGTTACCCAACGGTTTTCATTGATTGCACATTGTGTACATCATACGACGGAGTGGAAGTGGACAAGGTGTGAACCTGTCCGGGTGCAGACTGGTTTAGCGACAAATTTTGCATTTGATTAGATACCAAGTCTACATGGCGAGTGCATGCGAACTCCACGGTGCCATCGGCATGTGGTTGAGGAACTGACGTGGGCTCATGTCTTGTTATCGGTGTGTCAGGAATAATGTCATACAAAATGCCAGACTGAGAATAAAGAAGATCTAACTACTGGACTTTCAAGATAGCTTGCTCCTCAGTCATAATGCTGGACATCAAAACATCCTTAGCAATATATGGAAGTAAAGACTTGAGGAACCATTCCAATAGGAACTCTGGAGGAATGTTGGCTTTCACTAATCTCTTCCGCCAACGCCACTCTTAATCGTGGTCAAAAATATGTGTGGCGTTATTCTGACGGAATGTGGACTGCAATTCAGTACCAGTATCATAACAAACTGGCAACTGGAAATGGTGTAAGAAAACCAAAGCAATCTCGTTGAAACCCCTATAGGTGTTTCCGACAAACTCCACATACCATTTCGTGGCTGCCCCCGTGAGGGTGCGTTGAAATAGGCATAATCGAATGGAATCATGATTCAAAGAGTTGGAGGAGAACCAAAGGTGAAATGTCGTGACATGATCTCCCGGGTCCTCACCACCTTTCCCATCAAACTTTGGAATGTCCGAAGGGATCTTGGTAGGGACCGGGGGCCAAGTAGGGTCATGACACATTGGATCATTTGTAAGCTTCGAAAGATCTAGGAGATTCAAGCGTGCAAGGAACGGGAGCTACGGCTGGAAAGCTTGATTATAAGCTCCCATAAAAGGTTGATTGAATGGAACTGTGTTGTACGATGGAACAAAATCTTGACCATGAGGGTTAAACTATTGATACTAAGGACCTGACGGTCCATAAGCTTGCCCATGGACATAAGATGGATAACCTCCCCCTGCCTGACCTATTTGAGAGTAAGAAGGTATATGTGCATTTTGAGCACCATATTGGGGTGTTGGGTGATACTGGTGGCCATCACCGACTGTGTTGTAGTAAGGGTTTCCACCATGGGTATGGGGCATGTATGTACTATTCATAGTGGGAATCGTGTTGTATTGACCGTAATGGTATGGTATGTTCTCACCCCCAATATTAGGATTAGCTTGAGCAGTCGTGTGATGACCATAAGCATGAGAAGTATTCCCAGGTCCAATATGGGTGTGACCAGTAGCAAGGTTGGTGGTGTGATGTCCATGTGGATAGGAAATATTCCCACCCCCTACATTACTATTACTAGCGGTGGTAGTGGACGCAAAAGTATGTGGTAAGTGTCCACCCCCGTGGTTGGGAGGAATGGTATCATGTGCAAAAGTGTTCCTAGGTTGACGAGTAGCGACATGTGTACTAGGTGGTGGATGGCGAGTTGTGTTTTGGACAACATTTCAACTAGGTTGAGTATTCCTAGGAGTTGGTCGCGTTCCAACAATAGCATGGTTAGGAATCAGACTAGTCCCCATACTATGTGAGTGGGTGGATAACTTAGTGCCCCCAGCTAGGGTAGTGCTCCCAGTGGGTATAGTATGGCTAACACTTTGACTAGTGCCAACATGAGTACCAACCATAGTGGAAGGTTCAACAGTATTGTGACTAGGCATACCAAAAGAGAGTGCAGTGGGGTTGACCATAGGGCCGGAATCATCATGAGTCTCAGGCCTCCTATATCTAGAATCACGTGGAAATGAAGGAACGAAAGGCTCATCCTGTTCTTCCTCCTCCGGTAAGTCGGGCATCCCGTAAAGATACTTATCTGGATTTAAAGGATCAAATGGATCCTGGTCAAGTGGATTAGGCCAAATAGAACCAGGTTGAGTCGCAGGTGGATCACCTCCCCAATCCTCACGAGGAATCTGGGGATCGGAAATGTGTTCAACTCTACCCGAAGAGTAGAAAGGTCTTGCCCTATATCAAGATGTGTAGCCATGTAATCCTCAACGTAAGTCGTGTAAGAATCTGAAGACTCAGAGGGAGCCCTCCGGTGTCCTCTAGTAATGTGTTGTGTAACTAAAGCTGGATTTAAACCATCCAAACGACAGGACCGGCGGAGTGTAGGGCTCTGTGCCACATTCTCTCCAAAGAGAGACACAACCTCTCCTAAAGGACAACTATCGATCACAAAATAGTAAATCAAAAGCACACACCTAGAGAATCTACAGCCAAGAGCAGACAAACAAAGTGGCTAAATGAGCTACCGACACTAGAGCTGGTATGTCTCACCTAGGAGAGGCTTGAGACTCCCAAACTATAGCCGGAGGTAACAGAATCAGTTATAGAGACACCCAGGCTTCACTGTGTCGACAGGGTCAAGTCCATTGCACGAACACAATTGTGCTGTCCAATCCCTATCTGATTTAGGACACAAACAGCATAACCACTTCAAGTACCCTGTGCGGTACCTAGGTAAGGCAACTATGTCTACCGCAATATAACCAATGCTCAATGGAACAGTCGCAGGTGGGACCCGTCGTATGGGCAGGGTAGCTAAGCCCGAAGCACAAGAGGACGAACCTTCGGTACCCCCAGATACGAACAAATCCTGGATATATCTCCCACGTTCAGTTGGTATCAGAGGGATATCTTCTCAACCAACCTCCCATGACCTCGTGCTTAACTCTAGTTTGAGTAGAGCTTTCTTGAGAACACTGATCTATACCATGGATTCCTCCACTCCCTGGTCAGACACCTAATGTTTTGTTCAGTAGTCTTGGATTGTTAACTCACAATGATCTATTCCAAGACTCTAAACCTATGCTAGTTGGTGTACCCTATAAATAAAATAAGTCTAATCAATTTTATGATTAAGCGTTAATTTTAGTGGCTGTGATTACTCAAGGGATATGGTCGTGAAACTAGTGATGTGTAGACTCAATAATATGCACCATCATCCAATCCTAGACTCAACTATCCAATAAAACAATGTAACTAATATGCAAAATCAACCAACAATTCCGAAATAAATATGCAAACTTTTATCTTTTCAATGCACAAGCAGAACCTAGAATGAAGGCAACAAGCACTCAATGCAAAATGCAGTACATGGAAATAAAATATTTTTGTATTTTCTCTTATAAACAGAAAAGAAAATGCAAAAACTAAATGAATATTTTTTGTATTTTTTCAATATATATGGAATGAAAAAATGCAAGCAAAATCCTACTATTCAATCACTGAAGTGCCGAGAAGATCACTAAGACAACCCAGTAGATCCTAAACAGCCAAGACTCAGCCAAAAGGAAGAGCTCAAAAGGAAGAAACCAAGAGGTTAAAACCAAAGATGGTGCAAAACCAAGAAGGCTCAACCAAGAGAAACGAAGAGATCTGGTCACAACCAAGGCATGAAAAAGTCAAGAAAGAGGCCAACAAAGACTCAGGAATCAACCAAACTCACCCAGCAACAACCAATAGCCACAAACCAACAAAAGCCAGAGTTACACGCTACTGTCGAAGGAATACCTGCGGGTACCCGCGAGCAGTAATGTAAATAGAGGCGGGTGTATGCGGGCAGAACTAAGCTAGCCCGTGGGTGAGAAATAGCAAATGGTCAAACAGAGAGTCTAAAGGCTCAGAAAAAACAAGTTTTCTATAGTGTATCTTAACGGCCAATCAGTGACACAGAGCTTCGATAAACAACAACTCTAAATATGGACTAATGCTCATAAAATTTCCCAAACATGGATGTTTTCCCCAGTGGAGTCGCCATTTCTGTATTGGAGAAAACTCACTATGGATTGGGAATACCACAACAGACAGATGACTACCAGAAATCTACTCAATTCTCATAACAATGATATTATAAACGACAATGTTAAAACAATGGAGAAATGTAACCAACCTCGATCCAACATTTGATGTAGATCCCCATTGGAGCTTTCAATCCACACACGTCCAAGCACTTGTAATCTGCAAATTAGTCTTGACAACAAATATCTAACAAGTACATGTGACATATAAATAACATTAACATCATCAATAACAATGGTCCATAATATCATAAGCAAATGCAACCCAATGTTAAATAAATGACATTCACACCATGAATGGACGAGAACATGAGTATTTCTATTAATGAACAAGAAAAAGTACAAAGTGATACGACCTCTTGCCGGCAACCAATCTGAACCAAGATCTAGATCAATCCACTTGTGCCTCCACCACTTCAATCCTCCATGAATGGCAAACTCAAACTAGAAAGGTGTTTGGAAGGTGAACATAACTGGTTCACAACTACAAGGATCAATGAGTGCAGACTCAAGATAGGGAAAAAATCTACTAGAGTGCCTTTACTATTCTCTTCCTCCTCCCATCCATAAGCCATATGTGCTCAATATATAGTCCTCTCAAAGGTAGGTGAAAGGACTCATCGAGACGTTATTCGAGTAGATGGAGAGCCAAAGGTCACCCAATGACCGCTTTTGGGGAGTAAAAAAGTAATAAAATAGTGGTTTTTACCATTTACTTGATACCCGCTGGCTATAGGGATGAAACTCGCGAGTACGCATGCTATAGTGATGCAACATGCGGGTAGGAACAAAAATAGGATAAACTAGTATCACTGAAGGATAAAAATGGGTCTGAGTCACTGAAATGGATCCTATAAGCCAAAGAATGCTGATGCTCACAGGGTGGAAGATTTATGTGTAACAGTTTCCATATCAGGTTTGTGAATTGAATTGCCAAAATTGGATCACCAAGTCAAGGCAGTGATCTTATGTCAACAAAGTCTTATGTACAGATTACATGTTTTTATTTTTATTTTTAAAAAAAAAGAGAAAAGAAAAAAAAGGAGAATAAGAAAATGAATTAATTGTTAACAGCGCATCTCTATGTAAATAAAGCAATTAATAAGTCAAGGTGATTTATGATTTGGATATCCAGAGTAGTTTTAAGCTTACCCCTAGGTTCATCTAAGATTTGTCTTCCTATGATTACATATTGGCAAAAGGGTCCTGTTGTTTCTTAAATATCCTTATCAGATTTGCATTATCTTTAAATTGATCATGGATGGAGTATATCAATCTTATGTTTAATTCTGCTTATTGATTGTCCTTTTATAAACATTTTCTAAAAATCCAGGTTGAAAATCAGTTGGCTGACATACTTTCTTTAACTGAAATTTTGTTTGCAGAGATAACTGGTTCTTCCCAACCAGTCGCCATTTGTTGTAGGTACAACAGATCCCATGCTTCATTTGAACATGGGAGCCTCAAAATTTTTAAATACAAAGGTATTTGGGTAAGTTCCTTATTATAACGAGGTTCTTAAACCTTGTTTGTCATAATCTCATACCTTTGCTTTTGGTTTTTGTAATTACCTTTTTCCTTTGAAAAATTTCTAAGTTTTTGGTTTTTTTCTTGACTTGCGGAAAGCCTTCAATTCTTTCAAAATATTACTTTCTACCCGCAATCCCGCAATTGTGGATTGCGGGAATTGATTGTTCTTTCTTTTCGAATTTGTGTCATCCCGCAACCCACAACCCACAATTGCGGATTGCGAGAAAAGACTTTGTAAATATCTTTGGAAAATTTCGATCCTGCATCCCGCAACCCACAACCCACAATTGCGGATTGCGGAAAGTTGTTATTTTAAATAAATTGTGTTGTGTGTTTCCACAACCTGTAATTGCGGATTGCAGAATGCGAAAAGTTATTTTAATTTTGAAGGTTGTTTTCATTTCCTCAACCCGCAACCTACAATTGCGGATTGTGGATTGCGGAAACACTTTCGTCCGTTATTTTGCAAAGTTGTAATCCCGCAACCCGTATCCCGCAATTGCGGATTGTGGATTGCGGAAACACTTTCGTCTGTTATTTTGCAAAGTTGTAATCCCGCAACTCACATCTCGCAATTGTGGATTGCGGATTGCAGGAATAATGAATAAAGTTGAAAATAAGACTTATGACCCGATCCCGCATCCTGCAGGGGTTAATCTCAACCGTTCATTTCTTCTAATCCTACGATCCAGATTTGATCTGACGAAAAATCAATAAAAATAAGATTTTTTCTATTTTTCTTTATCATTTTCATTGTTGGAAATTTACTCTGCTACATGGATTTTACTATGAATTTCTTACCAGGGGTCATTCTCACAAATTTTCAATTATTTTCAAGTTGGTTTGTTGTCATTTTCGCATTTGTCATTTATGGTTTTACTGTTTAAGATTTAGTTTTCATTTCATTTTTATTTTATTTTCTTAGAATTTCCAAGCTTTGCAAAAATGTCATGAAACACTCGGTCTAAGACAATTCACAAGGATTTGTTGAGCAAAGACCCTAATTTCAGTATCTTCTCAGATACCAGTGGGAGGGTTACTAAAACTTATCAAATGGACTCGTCCAAAATTTATTCGATCTTTGAAAATGATGACCTTTCATACATTATTGAAGATCGACCTGCATATGAGAAGATTAGGGATTCTCAACTCCATGCTATTGCTGCTCGGCCCGCTATCCTTCCTTACATTGATGCCATTAAATGGATAGTAGACAATGCTAATATTAAAGACTAGTCATTCAATAACAGTACGGGGTCACAATTGACGACTTTCCGCCCTGAAGTCTCTACCAGATCTTTTTCTCTTAAGCCAACTATGCAGATCCTTATCCCTGAATTCATCCAATCTTCTAAAACCAGGTACAATTTCGACGAAATGTTGAAATCATGGATGATTAAACCTAGCAGCTTTGTGCCAAAGGCTGATAACCGCTATCCGATTTCCTAGTTCAGAGAGCCTTATTCTTTACTGGCATCCATGCTATGCAAGCTCTGCAGCCTTCCAAATTGTTCAGTCTTCAAGGCTGAATGGACTCCAGTAGCCCATCATGTCCTAACCACAGGTGAGTATTTTCCTTGGGCATTCGTCTTGTCACTAGAACCTAAAACATCCATCCAGGAGTATCAAAAAGCACCTGCTTTGAAGAAGCCACACATTTTCTTTTCAGCCTTCATTATTGATGTCTTTTGCTCAAAGTTCCAATATCCCAACATGGGATGGAATTGGACCCCTTCAACTCCACCAGTTCATATCTATCACTCAGCACTATCGGAGAGTAATTTTTTGCCCTTACTCTATGACATTTGTGACCATTTTATGGGTACTATTTATTTCAAGATATTCAAACAAGAGGCTCCTTCCTTATTAGCTGATGCGAGGACCTTTATCAATATAATTGATGATTGGTATGTCTATGAGTCCTTTTCATATATCAGAGTCTAGGGAAGTCCCACTATTCATCTACTACCTAGAATAGTCCCCGACAGATTGGTCATTGAAGAAGTCTCTTATTAGACTGTTACTGATGGTGTCTACAAAAACCTCACTAGTCCCAAGAGAAAGGGTTGGCCTAAATTCTCCTTAAACCTTGGACCATTGGTCATTCCCACTTCAAATTGGGCTATAGTGTTGGGGGACATGATGGCTTCTCTCAAGCTAGGCTTTGCTCCCAAAATAAAGCATGACCCTAAGAAGTTCCTGGATGCTCATCTTAAACAATATCATGTGAAGATGGACTGTGTGCATGAAGAAATCCCTAATGAATCCATATACCAAGGGGTGAATACCTTTTCTAAGGTCATGGCTAGGGCCAAGAGCATAGATGAGAAACATCAGATTATGTAATATCAGAGAGAAATTAAAACTAAAGTTTTGAGCTACAAAGCAATGGAAATGAAACTGCTTGAGCAAATGAGAAGGGATAGAGAAATAAAGGAGAACCAGCAAGCTAATGCCCCTCTAATGCTCACTTATCTAGATGGGAATAAAGGTAAAACTCCTATGGAGAATATTCCATAGGTAAAGACTACATAACAGGTCAAAGTTTTGTTGGAAACCTCTCATCAGATGAAGCAAAAGTTAGCACAGATATCTTCAGTATTGGGTACCCAAACAATTGATCCTCCTAAGCTTACTGTGGATATTCAAGTGACTGCTGCAACTATACAAGTATCGGATGATCTAATAATAGCTGATGCAAACCCAACTAAGAGACAAAAAATCATGATTCCTACCTCACAAGTTCCTACTCTTAATATTATTGACAGTGATATTGAAGATGAGCCACATCCTACAGTGTTTTTGATTGAAGTAGTGATTGAAGACTCACAGACAGTTACAGATTTGCTAAATACTATTGAAATGGATCACTCTGATCCTGATTGACAAATATTGGAACTCACTACTACACCTAATGTTACAACTTTAGCACTTTTGCTTTCATCCATTCAATATCTCTCTACTTTGTCTCGAGGGGTGATCCCACCATTTTCCATATCACAATGCTTTCATACTTTGAATTCTAAAGCCACTCCATTTTCAGACAGCTCAATTCCATTTTCCATTCCCTCATCTATTATTGTAGAGATCCAGTTTTCGAATGTCCCTCAGCAATCACCCATATCTACTTTATAATTACCCATTGTGGATGAGCCACCCTCAGTTCCCTCTTCATCATCACCTGTTAATGATGATCATGTTCCACTTTCTGAAGCCTTCACTTCAATACCTTCTCTAACCAATCTCTCATCAGTTCCTCAGATTGTCTCTACCCCTCTGACTACTCATCAAGTTACCATGTCTATACCTAGCCCCACTGTCACTCAAATGCCTTCATTAATTTCAACAGAGAATGTCATTTCAATTTATTCAGAAATGGTAATTGAATATGAAGATGATGTTGTAGTCCCTCTTGGAAACTATTTCTATAGTAAAGAAAATAAAGCAGTAATAAAGAGTGGTAAGAAGAGAAGCAGGGATAAAGGTGGATTAGAAGTATCAGTTCCAAATCAAATAATATGGGCTCAGCAAACAAATGATCCCCAGAAAGGAGCAATTGAGATAGCTGCAGCCTTAGGGGAATTTGCTAGTGCAAACCTTGATTCAGTCCAGGTACTGAATAGGGATATTGATGAGAACAAGGAAGAATTGAAAAGGCTTGAAGAAGAGTTAGTTAAGACTAAGGAATAACATGAGGTTTATGTTACTGATCTCAGGAAGATATGGGGAGATAGGTTAGAGGATTTGGAACGAAGCGACACCTCTCTTTAGACTAAACTTCGTAATGCACAAGTTGAGAACTCTACCAATACACAGAGGATAGCTATGCTGGAAAAGCAATGTGAGGATGCAACTGCAAGTGCAGCCTCTTCTCATTTCTTTAATTTTTCACCCCAGGAATTTAAGGATTTGGCCCTTCAGGTCAATGAAGAACATCATAAGTTGCTGGAGAAACTGTTTAACACCCTAGATGAGATTAGGGAAACTCATATCACTTTTGGTAAGATGTTTGGTGTCCTTAAAGAACAAAATGACAAAAGGCTACAAGCTTCTCAGGCGAGTCAAAACATTGTTGAGTGGCAGGGGTATATCAAGAACATACCAGAAGACATCCCCATCGTTAACAGTTTTCAGTTCAACAAAATCAGAGCTGCGTTGAACACTTGGCTTGATCTTAATGAGTCAGTTGAAGAAATTATTAAGAAAGCACAGGCTATGTGTAGCAGGCGATGGTATGAAGTGGATAATATCATGGAAGTTCTACAATTCTCTGCCATGGAGCTCATTGAAGATGCTTTCCCGCCTAAGTTGATGGTTGAGCAATTCAAACGCAGGTGTGAGGAAGCCAAGTAGAAAATTCAGCGCCCTGATGATGTGGATCAATTAATTAGGAAACCGGTCACCATGGAAGGAAAAATCCACATTTTCATTCGTATTTGGCATAAGTTAACTAAAAATGAGATGGAAACATTCACATGTAACTCCTAGCTAGGGCTTGAGTCAGTTAACTATCCGAATGTAGATGATTTGTTAGGAATATGGGACAAGTGGCAAGATTTTCTTGACCATTAGTCTAATTCGAATTGTGTAATCCCTATTCTGTGGGAATTTCCTGTTGTATTAGTTTGTAAATCTTATTTAAAGGCTTGTTTTCTCATTAAGAGGATGATGGAATTTGGAGGAGAAAATCAACAGGAGAGGCTGGAGATACCCTGTTTGATACAAAGCTTGTAATTTCTTACAGACTTTCATTAATACAGTAAAGTTATTCCTAGATTTTATTTTGTCTATTGATCAAGTTTATTTGGTGAATGTTGATTTTACTCTAAATGGCTTATCAAATGTTGTTTAAGCCTTTCTCAATTTATTAAGCACAATGATCTATAGTTTTGGTTTATCTTTGCTAATGATCTGTGTGTTCATGATGTTTTGAAAGAATTTATTTAATTAAAACATTATCAATTTCTGCAAATGGTTTTCTCAGTAAATTATAATTGATGCTAATTTTTAAATTGACATATCAGTTATAGATTGATCTTGAATGAATATAACCCTCAATGTGTTGTTGATTAGTTTTAATTGATTAATGGTAATTTGGACAAATAAGTAATAAGTCTTTTAAGATTTCTTTTAAGTTGGTGAACAATACTTATTTACTTCTACATCAAGATCACCTGCACATAAACAAGTTGTCTTTTAGAATAGGTCTAACTTAGATTAGATTCCCTTCTTAGGTAGATCTGTTTTATAGAATTTCACACCCTTGTTTTCCTTTATTGGAAGACTGATCTATTGATCAAATTTCACCAACTCATAGAGTGCCAGCGGAGGATGAATATCCGTGGGAGATTACTACACCAAATAGGATGGGGATAGAACTGTCCTTGTGTAGGACCTTTTGAAGCCTTTCAGTCTGGGTTTTCCCCCTCTGTTGGGAGCCTTGGAACCCATTCCAACACCTTGCACCTACCTTGCATACTCGAGGCCTCAACAGGGGTACTGCCCCAATACGCAAGCCATTAGATAGCATTGATAGCTGAGTGAATCCCATGAACCTTTAGAAATCCAAGAATACATGTGGTCCATATCTATTTCCATTTGATAAATAGCAGATTACATCTGTCCAGAGTCGTTGCAAATCAATTCTGAAAAAAATAAGTAGAAATTTCTATTTTTTTGTCATATCTTCTTTGCTTTAGCTCTGTTTTCCTTGAAAATTCACTAGAACCCCTGCACTTCTATTATGCATAATTTCTTCCTGAGCACCCTATCCCAAATTCCACTTCTCGAATCCTGAAATCCCACATTTGTCTATTTTTAGGGTTTTCCATAACTTCTTCAATTTTCACCCAATCGCCTTCAAATTTTGCCACGGTGTTCATTTCCTATTTCTTCTTCTTTGTCCCTCTTTGAAAAAACTTCCCATTCTTCCACCCCGCTTCTGAAATCCCTATTTTCTACTTCCGTGTCCATTCGAAAGTATCCAAAACGTAGTCAAACCCCAATTAGCCATCAAAGTTTTTCCCAAATCCAAATTTTCCTTTACTAAAGAAGTTTTTGTTTTTTTTTCTACCCATTCTTCCAAAAAAACAAAAACAAAAAAAAACTCTTGGTTTTGGTTGTCACCCAAGCAGGAGCAAAAAACATGGAGAAAGAACTTGCATCCCTCAAGCCCAAACTCCAAGATTTGGATGAAAAAATTATTGGCATCCATCTTCAGCATTGAACCATGAACAATAAATGACAGCCAGATTCTTCTATCAACACTGGGTTCTCTTCTTCTAGCAATTTTCGTTGGCCGAAGCTTGATTTTCTTCGTTTCAATGGTGATGATCTGCCTGGATGGATATACTGAGCAGAACAATATTTGAGTCTGCATAATACTTTTGATGTCAACAAAGCTCCACTTGCATCCTTTCATTTGGAACATGAATCCCTTCAATGGTTTTGTTGGTACATCAAGACCCATGAAGAGCCAAAATGGACAGATTTTTTCCAACTCCTTTTGCAACAATTTGGTCCTAGTGATTTTGATGACTTCACATGAACACTCACTAAATTTTTCCAAATTGGCACTGTGAGAGAGTATCAGATAGAATTTGAGAAACTGGCCAATCACACAAAAAAAATGGCTGATGAATTCTACAGGATTTGTTTTGTCAGTGGTATGAAGGATGCAATATGATTTGAGGTTAAAATGTTATGCCCCAGCACAATTATGGAAGCCCTAGGGTTGGCTAAGTTCAAGACAATTTCATAGCCCAACAACACTCCAAATCCACTTTTTCTCCATTCAGAACTATGGTTTCTCAACGACCTCCCATCACGCCAGCTCCTAGAGCAACTCCTATCAAGCATTTATCTGAAGCAGATATGTGGGCATGTAGAGAAAAAGGGCTTTGTTATAATTGTGATGAGAAATTGACTCGGGGAAATAGATGTGTTGAGAAAAAGCTCTATCTTTTGGATGTGGATTCTCTGCCTGCAACTGACATTTGTGAATAATCTCAGGATACATTAGATGACCAAATCGACATTTAGCAGCTGCCTGTTGACCCTCCTTCTCAAGATGACCACCTAGAGATATCTCTCCATGCTTTAGCCAGAGTCACCACCCCTAAAAAAATGCGGGTCAAGGGTTACTTCAAGAAGATCTCTCTTACAATACTCATTGATTCTGGTAGCACACATAACTTCATTAACCCTTGGATCGCTAAACAATCTGATTGTTTTGTCCAGCCTTGATCCAACTTTGAAGTCATAATTTCCAATGGGGGAACCTTACCTTGCAAGGGGAAGTGTCACAATGTTCGTATCTCTATGAGATATTATAACCTACGCTACGACATGTTTTCCTTACCCTTAGGAAGATGTGATGTGTTTTTGGGCGCTCAAGGGTTATGCACACTTGGCCCCATCTCATGGGATTTTGCTGAACTTTGGATGCAGTTTTCAGTCAATGGGAAAAAAAACACATTGACGAGCTTACAACCAGGGCCTCTCAACATCACCAATTCACATCACATGGAAAATATCCTTAAGAATAATTCACATGGTGTCATCGCTCTACTCCATTCCATTCAAATACACCCATCAACTGTCTCCACTACTCCTTTGGATCTACAACAAATTTTGGATAGATATACATGTGTCTTTTCTGAACCAGTGGGATTGCAACCTTCAAGACTAGAGGACCATCATATGCATCTCCTTCCTAGAAGTTTCATCCTGACATCAGGCCCTATCGCTACCCATTTCACCAAAAGACAGAGTTTGAGATGCTCGTTCGAGACTTACTGAAGCAAGGTATTATTCACCCTTGTACCAGTTCCTTTTATTCACTAGTTCTTCTTGTCCAAAAAAATATGGGCCATGGTTTCTCTGCATTGACTTCCTTGTACTTAATCAACTCACAATCAAGGATAAGTTTCCAATTTCGGTTGTTGATGAGCTTCATGGTGCTCATTTTTTCTCCCAATTGGACCTTCGTTCTGGGTATCAGCAAATTCAGGTTCATGAGGATGATATTCCTAAAACAACTTTCTGTACACATGATGGCCACTATGAGTTTTTGGTCATGCCCTTTGGCCTCACTAACGCTCCCTCCACATTCCAGGAATTGATGAATAAAATTTTCCAGACCTACATGTCGAAATTCATTCTGGTATTCTTTGATGATATCCTCATCTATATTAAAACATGGGCTGAGCATCTCCAGCATCTAGATATTGTACTACAACTTTTCTCTGATCATCATCTCCATGCGAAACAATCTAATTTTTTTTTGGACAAGAGGAAGTAGAGTATCTCAAGCATATTATTTCAGCACAAGGGGTTCATGTGGATCCTGCCAAAATAGATGCCATGAAAAATTGGCCGCATCCTCAAACGCTCAAGAGCCTTCGTGGTTTTTTGGGATTGACTGGATACTACTGCAAGTTTTTCAAGGTTTATGGGAATATTCCAACTCCATTAACCACTCTATTGAAAAATGATTCTTTTACATGGACACATGCTACTGAGTGTTCATTTGACAAAATGAAACAAGCTATGTATACTACACCTATTCTAGCTATGTCTAATTTTTACAATCCCTTCACTATTGAAAGTGATGCCTGCAAAAATGGAATTGGTGTTGTTCTCCTTCAATATGAACATCCCATTGTGTTCACCAGTAAATCCATTTCTGGTAAGAATTTAGTCGCCTCTACATCTGAGAAGGAAACAATGGCTATTTTGCTTGCAATACAGAAGTGGTGGCCATACCTATTAGGGAATCATTTTTGCATCAAGACTTATCACCAGAGACTGAAATATTTCCCGGAACAATGGGTCTCCTCCCCAACACAATAGAAATGGATTAGAAAACTCATGGTTTATGACTATGAGATCACTTACAAGAACGGTAAGGACAATATTGTGGTAGATGCGCTTTCTCGCACATTTGATGACCATTTTTCTCTTTCAGCTATTTCTATGCTTGTTCCAAATTGGTTGCAATCTATTCAGCGGGGCTATTTCAATGACTTCTCATTATCTCAAATCATCCAATGGTTGGCCAAAAACCCTTCTATTGTACCACATTACTCTTTGGATGGTGCTTCATTGAGATACAAAGGTCGCTTAGTGCTTCTCCAGAGCACAGATCTTCAACAGGTTGTATTTTATGAGCTCCATGCTTCTCCATCGGTAGGGCACTCCGAGGGCCTCAAAACGTATGAGTGGGCACGACATAACTTCTTTTGGAAGGGAATGAAAATGACAATTCAACAGATGGTGGCTGAATGTGATACTTTCTAACACAAAAAGGGTGAAATGACACTCCTTTCGGGATTTCTCGAGCCCTTTCCCATCCCTACACAGATTTGGACAAATATTTCTATGGATTTCATTACAGGGATCCCTAAATCTGGAGGGAAGAAAGTGATTTTGGTTGTGGTTGATAACCTCTCCAAATATAGTCATTTTTATGCCCTCATTCATCCCTATACCACCTCCTTAGTCGCACAGATTTTCATTGACCTGATCTTTCGTCTTCATGGAATCCCTTCTTTCATTATCTCAGATCATGATGCAACTTTCACCAGTCATTTTTGGATAGAACTTTTCGCCACACTGGCACCAAACTGAAGATGAGTTCAAGGTATCACCCAAAAAATGATGGTTAGACTGAAGTTATAAACAAATTTTTGGAAACTTATCTTCATTGCTTCACCTCCGAACAACAACATCAGTGGGAAAAGTGGATCCCTCTCGTTGAATGGTGGTACAATACCGCCTACCACACTGCATCTAAAATGAAGCCATATGAAGCAGTATATGGTCAGGAACTTCTAGTGCTTCTTCCATACACCCCCAGTATTTCACTAGTACAGGAAGTTGACATGGTTCTTCGAACCCGAGATTATATTCTTCACATGTTGCAGGAAAATCTTCACGTGGCAAGAAATCGAATGAAACAACAAGCCGATCAAAATTGTTCTGAGCGTACTTTTCAAGTAGGTGATCTGGTTTTTCTTCGTCTACATCTTTAAAAGCAATCTTCCTTGAAACTCAAAAGATGTCATAAGTTGGCTCCAAATTTCTATCGGCCATATAAGGTTCTTCAGAAAAATTGGGTCTGTTGCTTATAAATTAGAACTTCCTCCTTCTTCATGCGTTCATCTAGTATTTCATGTCTCTTGTCGAAAGAAAGTTCTTGGCACCAACATTAGAGAAAAAAATACCAGAACTGGATAATGAAGGATCCATCATTTTGGAGCCAGAGGCCATTCTCAATAGGCGCACTCATGAGCTTCGCTCTCAATCCATCACATAGGTATTAATTTAGTGGCACATAATGCAACCAGAGGATGCTACATGGGAACCACTCCTTCAGATTCAACAACAATTTCCACATCTAAATATTTGAGGACAAAGCTTTTTCTAAAGGAGAGGGGATGTTAGGAACCCGTTTCAACCCTTCTCTTTACTTTGTTATTATATTGTTGTTGGACACATATGCTTTGTAAGTCATCCCGTGAGTATATTGTATTATCCCACATTTTTAGTATATTTTTGTTGGACGCATATGCTTTGTAAGTCGTCCCGTGAGTATATTGTATTATCCCACATTCATAGGGAGTAATAGTTGTTTAGCTTAGACTTAGTATATAAGTACGTTTTGAGGCCAAGGAAGGCATCCACAATTTATTTGTTTTAAGCTTGCTCAAAGGAGGTTTCCCCCTCAAAGTGTCCCGCGATCAATAAATTCCTTCTGTGTTCTGTTATTTATGATATATCATGCATTTTCATCATTTAATTGCTAAGGGTTCCTCCTAAACAATAAGAAATTTATGATTTTCATACCAAAGACTCAAATAAATCTGTGAATTATGTTATTCCTTTACTCCAAATTCAAATAACTAAAGAGTTTTTCTACTTTAAACCATAATCAATCGGAAATCCGCAAAAATATAAAACACCCAAGATCTTCAAACACACAAAACCACACGCAAAATTTCTTACAAAGATCGCAACTATTAACTATCGGAGGGCTGAGAAGTTAGTTTGAAAAGATCAAATGGTCTGATAAGGGGTCATAAGACTGAACGTGCTCACGAGGGATTGAAATTTCCCACTATGAGAAGTGTGCCCGCTTGACTAACTAAGACCCAAATCAAGCTTAAGTTTCAATAATGAGCCAATGGAAAAAGCATGATGTACCTAGGAGGTTCTGGGACTGTAAAAGAAAACCCACATAGTCCAAAGAATCAAGCCAAAAATCACAACGAGGAATTTTTAAACTAATGTACCAAGTGATGAGGGGTGACGCTCCATGCTAAGGTACATTAGAGCGTTGGATTCTCCAGAGACACTCTCTATGCACACAGAAAGTGTGTCAGAGACGCAATCTATAAACAGGAAGATAGCGGCAGTGATGTATGCTTCTTTAAGGAAAGTTGCATCACTGAGACTTCTAACACATGCTATGAACTTCCCAGGTGCGTCGGGCGGGATCCAAGCAATAAAAAATGAAAAAACCTCAAGAATAAAAATATAAAAGGCTTAATATAAATCCTAATCAGAGTTTGGATGACCCATAAACTCTCTGATGGTCAGATCCGGTGGAGGGAAAGGCAATTAGAGTCAAAATCAAGAAATATCAGGAATTAAAAACAAAACAAAACTATGAACTATAACTCCCCAGTGTGGTTGCCATTTTTGTTTATAGACAATCTGTTAATGTGGACAAAAATTGATCTCTCTAGTATAAATGATTTAGATCTAGAACAAGAAACATACACAATACAACTACCTTTCCTAAATAGATTAAATTACAGAGTAATTGATAGACAACTTTCTTTATGGATGCAATTCCTTTCTCCTCATTTGATCTAATTCCTAGCTCATGATCTAATTCCTAGCTGCTCGATATCTGGCTGCAAAACAAGATAGAGCAAGTGGAAACAAACAAATAATGAAATCTTATGATTATGAATCTAACTAGATTAATAGTCAAAGAGGTCAATCATAAACATTATCAAGACAACAAGTTTATGGAAATAAATTGTATTGAGTGTAATTTGCAGCAAATAAAAAGTAGAGAGTTAGAACCAATGCTTTGACGTTATAACACCAACTCAAGTGATATTGCCTCAAAATATCAAATCCTTCTAGCCTTCTAACCTCATATGGATGAAGAGGATCTCCTAGCCAAATTCCACCAGCATATGGGTATTTTATCCTTCCTCCCTTGACAATGGAGAGAGAGTTCATATAAATAGGGCTAAAGGGATAAGGGAGGTTGAGTATTTATGGGAGAGGCTTAAGGGATCATCCCACTAGCTAATGGGATTGAATGCCACCTTCCCAGATATGTAGGGATAAGTCTCCATGTGATCCAAAGTTCGAGAAGTCTCTCGAAGCTTCTCTTTATCCATTTTAACCAGCAACGACACACCTTGCACAAGGAAAAATTGTGCCATTGGAAGGGTGACGCACCTTGTGCAATGGAAAACAGTGTCACCAACATGCTCCGCTAATGTGCAGAGCATGTCACCTTAAGTCTAACGCACCTTGCTAGAGAACAGGGCATGTCAGGGTTACAATAAAAGTTAAAGGGTTGAACATCAACTCTTCTCTTGATCTTTCATCCCAAGTACTTTAGGAAACAATTCATATATAAGACACAAAACTCATGATGATGAGATTATGGTGTAACATTGATGGGGTATTGGTTCGGCCTCAACCAACTCAACCCTCACCCTTCCAAGATCTGGGGTGATTCGCTATAGAACACAAGATTACCCTCGCAATTTTCTTGCGGGATTACCCTCCTTCTACAACTACGACGTTTCACTGCAATTACCTTCTCTGCAATAATCTTTCTACAATTGTGGGTTGTGGGTTGCGGGGTGTTCTTCCTACATCCTCCAGAAAGTATCTCTGCAACACCCTTGCGCAAACTCCTTTCCGCAATACCTTTTCCGCAACTTGCGGATTGCGGGTTGCAGGGTGCTCACCTGACTTCTCCGGAAAGTCCTTCTGCAACTTTTCCTCCTCAACGCCTTGCCACTAAGCCTCACGCTTCTTCTCTTCTATGGGCGCTATCTTCACAGTTGATCCTTGCGTATCTGATCTCAGCCGTTGATCTACGATCAAGGCAGAATCCTTCACTTAGGCTCACGTGAATGTATTTTCCATGAAACTTGACTTCGAACAACGCTTCCCCATCGTCGATCTTCTGTTCGGCTTCAATCTGAAATGTTCAACTTGACAAGCTAGATTTACTTAGCTTCTTCATGATTTCTTGGCTGATTGATCATGGAAACGATCAACCTAGCTCGACCCTTGTCTGGATACTTGGAAAACTTCTACACAAACGAGAATTCCTACTTAAAGAAATGAATGGCCATTGGTCCGCAAACACATTGGGGTTCTTATCTACACACAGAGATCAAATTAACGCAACATAGAGATTCATTCATACAAAAATCAAATGAATGCAACACAGAGGTTCTTTCACACAAAAATCAGGTCACAAATGCACACAGCTCAACCTGACAGAAACTCAAAGCATTCTTGATTAAAATACACAAAAAGATGTCTTCAACACACAGTTCTTCTAACTTTTCTTACAGACAATATGAAAATTGCATTCCTATAGAATGACCCCTAATCCAGAGCTGACCAACCAACCCTTAACTCATTCTATCCTTTCCTACTTATGCATTTGGCTCCCTAACAACATCTCTAGCTAGTCAACAACCTAACAACCTAACAAACTCCAAGAAGGCGGGTCTACACCATCACTTAGCCGACTTCCCAAAATGGCCTGATCTCCATGCAGGGAGTATTAGCTCACCGCTAGTACTATCATACCAAAAATAGACAACGCATCCATCTATGGCATGCGTGAATCCAAAGGATAATAGAAAATAGATCATCACAAAACAACTCAGACTGTCCACATCAGAACTGTTTGTTGCCAATGTCATGTCCCAAATTTGGCATTGGGTCACAATGGCCTAATCACATTGGCCCTATTCATTAGAGTTTGTCAAATTGATGCTAAAGGTCAAATAATTGCTAAGGAGGAAAATTACTAGTTTCCTAGGTTTGGGGTGGAAGCTTTGGGATTTGGAATAATGGGGATAATAAATTATGTTTGAACATTAGAATGGCATAAATATTTAATAAAGGAGCTAAATAAATATATACAAGTGAAAATCAAAGTGGCATTTGATCATGAAGACACATGGAGAAAGTGGGACCCACATATGGCTAGATTTCCCTACTACACTTGGCATCATTCTCTCACCAATTCGAATTCAAGGTGAATGGTAACATACTTGGGGGATTCCAAAAGGTATTATTCATGGCATGACTAATCCAAGGTCTAAATATAGAGGAAGAGTAACTCCCATGGAAGAGGAAGAGGCAATTTGGAGCTAGTGAGACACTTGGGCTAGATTCCCTAGCTCTATGACAACAATGATGAAGATGCTATGACACCTATGACACAAATCAGACCTGAAGGCTGACATATGACATATATTACATGTCAGGTCTAGATATAGACACCAAGAGGGTGCTCAAGGGTGTTAGGGCAGCTAAGATGCTTCCACATGTGATTTGGTGGAAGTGGGAGACTAGAAATTGTTGTACAAGTGGCGTTCTTTGGAATCTCTTCCCAACTTGAGTTGGCATGAGTCTCTTGGAAGGAATTTGACCCATGGAGGACATTACAAATTTATAAATTTCAATATTAAAGAATGAAACAGGCTTTTTATCATTTGTATAATTTGCAATTGCATTTGTGAAGAGCGAGAGATGTGGATGACTAGTTTCTTGCCTTAGCCAATTTCGAGGGTGAAAGATTCCCATCCAATTTGGTAATTGGAAAGGCCATTCAGACCTTTCATTTGGAGCTTTAATGGAGTCTCTATTTTCATTTGTAAGCTACATGGAAACTCATGGTTTCTTATATTGCAGCTCACTCCTTCAACCATTTCCAGTTTTGATGGCATATTCTTGATCCTTAAGGGAAGGCGTTTTTGGTGAGCTATTGTACTTTTGGGGGGAGATTCTAATGCCCCATTTATTTTTTAATATGAATTAAATACTCTGTTCTTCATCTCCAAAAAAATTCAGGTCGAAATTCGAACTAGAAATGTATAAATCTCATTTTTAATGAAAGAACAGTGTCATTTCCCCACTACATTGATGTATAGCATGATAATGCTGATGATTTCAAATGAATAGATAGTTCTCAGATACATTTATGATTAATAAACTTCCATGGATGTATTGTACAAGTTTCATGTACTGATCTTGAGCATTTGAAGTATTTTTACTCAATTTAATTGCATTGGGAGAAGAAATAGTGCCATTTCCCCAAGGGTCGAATTGGTGATTTTTGCAGCTGAATGGGAGAGGGTTGGAACAGATATAATAATAAATTAATGGTGCACATGAGACATTAATAACATCATTAATACATTTCCTACCTCTTTTCATAAATTTGAGTGGCTTTGGAGGCATTTGGGAAGCCATTTTTAGTACTTACCCCAGGGGGATTTGAACCCCAAATTACTAGTAAAATTGCATACTTGGTCCAGAATATTAAGAGAGTTTGCAGAGTTCTTTTGGTGGCCATATCTCATCCCTTAACATCATATTCAATTCCTAATATCATTCATACACCGTCCTTGAATATTTGAAGGCATTTGGAGTCAATTTGAGACCTAGAGACCAATACTAGTCAAAGGGAAATTACTAGTAAAGTTCCCTACATTGACCAGAATTGAAAGAGGATTTGCAAAAGTATTTTAAAGGTCCAAAATCATCCCTGAAACACATATTTATGTTATAAAATCATCCATATACCTTCTCAGAATATTTGGGAGCAATTGGAGCAATTTGGGGACCTAGAGCTCAAAACTAGTCAAAGGTCTAACTAGGGAAAAAAGTGAAAAAATTGTCATTTTAATAAAATTCCTAACAAGGGAAATTACAGTGATATCAGAGCATCGTCCTTGCACCTACAGATTAGTTACATACATTCAAGAATAATTGGAAGCCATGTCTTACTATTATGATGAATCCTATGAGTACAATTCTTATGAGGAATATGCAGATGCTTATGAGCAATATGAAGCAGAATGTGAATGGTACGAGGAAGAGATGCCATCATGCAACACTTCTTACAATTTCAAGAGAAATGAAGATTATTATTATGACTTTAAATATGATGAATATGAGTGTGTCACACCAACCAAGGATAATTCTATGAGTGAGTTCTAAAAATGGAGAGCAAAATATAAAACCTTGCCCCAACAATATAAAAAATATCAAGAATATCTTGCTTCGAGCAAAAATACACAAAATGCCATGTCTTTTGAGTACTATGCTGAACATGTTTTTAAAAATAGGCCTAAAAATGAAGATGTGTAGTTAGTAAAGAAAGGTTTATTCCCTTCTTGTAAAGAACCTTGGAGTGAGTATCATACATGTGTGCATGAAATTATGTCCCACTTGAGGAGAGCTTTTGGGAATTCTTCAAAAAGAGATTCCAAAGATATTGATCATAAGGAAAAAAAGGGGGAAAATGGATCATCTTTCTTGAAGGATAAAAATGAAGAGACATCACAAGAGCATGAAGAAGATTCTATTGAAAATATGGAAGATCATTTTGAGACACCTTCTAGCTTAGACATGAACCAAAGAGCATCTACTGATAGATGCTTAAATTATGAAGTAGTACCTGCTGATGGGTGCTTGCACCTCTATGTTGGTGACATAGAGATCACTTTTGAAAGCGTTGCTGCAAGCCCAAGTTCCATTAAGCATGATAATGAAGACCTTGTAGCAGTTGAAGAAGAACCAAGATCAACTTCCCCATCACCACTTGAGCTTCATGAAGTTGGTCCAAGCAAAAATGAAGAAGATGAGGAGGTTCATTTGCAAGAGCCTCATTTTCTTGAAGAGTCCTTAAAGATGAATGAAAATAAGATCCAAGAGTCCCTCAACATTCTCCATGACACTCAAGCATTGGTGTCAAATTCTTGTTGGAGAGCTACTTCATTGGAGGAAACATCCTTCCTTGAAGACATGGAGAAGATTCAAAGAGCAATGTGCCACATCAAAGGTAATTTCATGTCTTTGATTTTTGATAGAAACAATTTGTTTGAGTTTAATGAATTGTTACATGATGAATACTTGAATAATAATGAGGATATTCATAATCTCACAATTCAAAATGAGCAACTTCTTGAAAAGTTGCAAGATACTTATTTTTCCTTCTATGTTTTAGATTGTCAAATGGTAAATTGTTTGGAGGATTCTCATGACATGGTGGATCATGAGAAATGTGGAATTTTGAATGTGTTTAATGTGTTTGAATATGAACTTGAAGAGATCCAAACACTTGATGTGGTGGAAGAGGAACTTGAATTGTCTCTTGATGAAGGTTATGCAATTTTTAAAGAAGAGCATGATTCCTCTACATTGGAAACAATCTATGACAAAGGTTTCACACTTTTGAAGGAGCTGCATGACACTAGCCATATGGATCCTTTGCATGATGAAACTTCTGCACTTTTTTATCATTTGGGTGAGTTAGTTCATTCTCCTACATCCTACAATTTCATGTTTTGCAGCATTAGTCTCAATGAAGTATGGGTGAAATGGTTCTTTTTGATGGTGCCACATGAGTAGTATGGAACTCCTAGATTTACCTTTTATGATAACATGGTTGGAACATTCTTATTCACATTTGCAGAAACATCATTTGTCACTTTATAATGATGCACATCTACATGGATGCACCTATGACATGCATTTGAGTCACTTGAAGACTCATGGTTTTTCTTGCTCAACACTTGGTTCATTTGATGTTAGAGGAACTTCATCCAACACTTGGGTGAATAGATTTATAATGGGAGAACATTTTTGTTGGAAGCCACATACTTTGTTATATCTTTATGATTATCACATTCGTGGATGTATGGGTGAGACTTATTTGAATCCTTTGAAGTCTCCTTATTTTTTATGCTCATTATTTGCTTCAGATTTTAGTGGAGACTCTTCATTCGCTTCTTGGATGAAGGAATACATGGCTGAATATTTTGATGCAAATTACATCCATTTAGAGCAGCATTATAGGACATGGGATCCTCACCTATGTCATTGGAGCAGATTTGATGGGTCACTTGAAGATTGTATGCACTTGGAAAATGGTGGTTTACATGCTTGGAGGTATAAGCACTTTCATGACTCTTTGATGAAGCATCTCCTTGATGTACATTTTCATTATGTTGTTATGTACTTTGATGATATATATTTTGTACACATGATGTTTGGAAGAATGCATACAAGAAAATGGGATCCATAAATCCTCTTATCTGATGGTATGGGTTGGAGAGCACTCTTAATTGTTGGGGTGCAATACAAGCAATGGGACCCTAGGATCATTTTTGTCTCATTGGTTTCAATTTTTTTGGGAAACAAGCAGTATGGGAGATGGATTCCCCACTTAATAAAGTGATTTTTATCATAGTAGTGCAGCAACAAGCATGGTAGTTCCTCTCTAAAATCTTCATGGAAACTCAAAGACTCAAGGTTGGGAAATTCAATGGCAACTTCAGAAAATTATACATAAAGCAGGTTCTTCAACACCCATGTTTAAAATTGCTTGAGGACAAGCAATATTGGGAAGGAAGGATTTGTCATGTCCCAAATTTGGAATTGGGTCACAATGGCCTAATCGCATTGGCCCTATTCATTAGAGTGTGTCAAATTGATTCTAAATGTCAAATAATTGCCAAGGAGGAAAATTACTAATTTCTTAGGTTTGGGGTGGAAGCTTTGGGATTTGGAATAATGGGGATAATAAATCATGTTTGAACATTAGAATGGAATAAATATTTAATAAAGGAGCTAAATAAATATATACAAGTGAATCAAAGTGGCATTTGATCATGAAGACACATGGAGGAAGTGGGACCCACATATGGCTAGATTTCCCTACTACACTTGGCATCATTCTCTCACCAATTCGAATTCAAGGTGAATGGTAACATACTTGGGGGAGTCCAAAAGGTATTATTCTTGGCATGACTCATCCAAGGTCAAAATATAGAAGAAGAGTAACTCCCATGGAAGAGGAAGAGGCAATTTGGAGCTAGTGAGACACTTGGGATAGATTCCTTAACTCTATGACAACAATGATGAAGATGCTATGACACCTATGACACAAATCAGAATCGAAGGCTAACATATGACATGTCATGGATAATTATAGACTCCATGAGGGAACTAAAGGGTGTTAGGGCAGCTAAGATTCTTCCACATGTGATTTGGTGGAAGTGGGAGACTAGGAATTGTTGTACAAGTGACATTCTTTGTAATCTTTTCCCAACATGAGTTGGCATGAGTCTCTTGGAAGGAATTTGAACCATGGAGAACATTATAACTTTATAAGTTTCAATCAAAAATAATTAAATGGGCTTTTGATGATTTGTATAATTTGCAATTGCATTTGTGAATAGGGAGAGCTAGTGGATGACTAGTTTCTTGCCTTAGCCAATTTCGAGGGTGAAAGATTCCCATCCAACTTGGTAATTGGAAAGGCCATTCAAAACTTTCATTTGGAGCTTTAATGGAGTCTTTATTTTCAAGTGTAAGCTACAGGGAAGCTCATGGTTTCTTCTATTGCAGCTCACTCCTTCAACCATTTCCAGTTTTGATGGCATATTCTTGATCCTTGAGGGATGGTGTTTTTGGTGAGCTATTGTACTCTTTGGGGGAGCTTCTAATGCCCCATTTATTTTTTAATATGAATTAAATACTCTATTCTTCATCTCCAAAAAAATTTAGGTCAAAATTCCAATTAGAAATGTATAAATATCATTTTTAATGAAAGAACAGTGCCATTTCGCCACTACATTGATGTATAGCATGATAATGTTGATGATTTCAAATGAATAGATAGTTCTTGGATACATTTATGATTGATAGACTGACATGGATGTATTTTACAAGTTTCATGTACTTTACTTGAGCATTTGAAGTATTTTTACTTAGTTTAATTGCATTGGGAGAATAAATAGTGTCATTTCCCCAAGGGTCGAATTGGTGATTTTTGCAGTTGAATGGGAGAGGGTTGGAACATATATAATAATAAATTAATGGTTCACATGAGAAATTAATAACATAATTAATACATTCCCTACCTTTGTTCATAAATTTGAGTGGATTTGGAGGCATTTGGGAAGACATTTTCAGTACTTACCCCAGGGGGATTTGAACCCCAAATTACTTGTAAAATTGCATACTTGGTCCAAAATATTAAGAGAGTTTGCAGAGGTATTTTGGTGGCCATATCTCATCCCTTAAAATCATATTCAATTCCTAATATCATTCATACACCGTCCTTGAATATTTGAAGGCATTTGGAGTCAATTTGAGACCTAGAGACCAATACTAGTCAAAGACAAATTACTAGTAAAGTTCCCTACATTGGCCAGAATTGAAAGAGGATTTGCATAAGTATTTTAAATGTCCAAAAGAATCCCTGAAACACATATTAATGTTGTAACATAATCCATATACCTTCTCATAATATTTGGGAGCAATTGAAGCAATTTAGGGACCTAGAGCTCAAAACTAGTCAAAGGTCTAACTAGGGAAAAAAGTGAAAAAATTGTCATTTTAATAAAATTCCTAACAAGGGACGTTACACCCAACTAGTCACAACATGTGATCAAGTAATCACATTGCTAAATAACTGAACCCCTGTTCAGTAAATCTGTTATTGAGAAACCCTTGGTTTCCAATTCTTTAGCATCCATCCATGTAGAATCCTCCACAGGATGTACTTTCCACTTGATCAGGTATTCCAAATAATCCCCCTGTCTGGTACTTCTCGCCACTCTAGTCTCCAATATATGCTCAGCTTCTGAATGTTGGGCCACAGGCATCTACTTCAGCTACTGTAGATCTTCTACCTCTGGCACTTGCCCTGTATCATCTGTCACATAGGCATACAAGTCTGCAACGTTAAAAATAGGTGATATACCAATTCATGTTGGCATTTCCAGTTCATAGGCATTTGCTGAAAATTTCTTGAGTATTTTGCATGGTCCAATCTTTTTCATCTTCAACTTGTTGTACTCTCCTTTTGGAAATATTTCCTTCCTCATATGTGCCAAGACTAAGTATCCCACTTCATAGTGCTTTTCCCTTCTCTTGGTATCTTCTCTGGCTTTGTAACTGTTGTTACTCTGCTGCAATATTGCCTTAACTTGCTCTTGTATCTCACTGATACTTGCTGCAAAATATTCTCCATCTGCACTCCTTTTTTCTAATTGTACCAAATCTCGAAGTTCACATGCTCCTCTTGGATGCATTCCATAAATAATTTGGAATGGACTCATCCCTATACTTATGTTTGGTGAATCATTATATGCAAATTCAGCTTGGCTTAATACCTTATCCCATTTCTTGGGATTTTCTCCAATCAGACTTCTCAACAGGTTACCTAGACTTCTGTTTACGACCTCAACCTGGCCATCAGACTGTGGATGATATGTTGAACTGAAATTCAGCTTAGTACCCAACTTCTTCCACAATGTCCTCCAGAAATGACCTGTGAATTTCACATCCCTGTCAGATACAATACTCTTAGGTAAACCATGTAGCTTCACAACTTCATCAAAAAACAAGTTAGCAATGTGTGTGACATCACTAGTCTTATAGCATGGAACAAAATGTGCCATCTTAGTGAATCTATCAACCACAACAAAATAGAATCATATCCCTTCTGATTTTTTGGCAAACCCAAAATGAAATCCATACTCACAGAATCCCAAGGCCTAGTTGGAATAGGAAAGGGTGTGTATAAGCCTGTGTTCTGGCTTCTCCCTTTGGCATGCTGACATACCCTACATTTGCTCTCAAAATTTTCAACTTCAGATCTCATCTTTGGACAAAAGTAAAAATGACTTAACTAACCAAATGTTTTATCACTCCTAAACTGACCTGCCATTCCTCCGTTGTGCTTCTCCTGTATCAAGTTCTCTCTCATGGAACCCTTGGGAATACATAGCTTACTGTTCTTAAAGAGTAAACCATCTTGTAACATATACTCAATCCAAGTCTCTCTGTCTGTCTCTACAGGACTTCTACAAGCTCTATATGCATTATGAAAATCAATGGCAGTGTCATACAAATCTCTTAAATGTTCAAATCCTACAACTTGGATCTGATTCTCTTGCACCATCAGCTGTCTTCTACTTAAATCATCAGCTACTCGATTTGATTTCCCACTTATGTGCTTTATCACAAAGGTGAATTTTTGCATGAAATCAACCCACTTGACATGTTTCTGGTTCAACTTAGGTTGCTGCATGATATACTACAATGCATGATTATCTGAAAACAAAACAAACTCACTAGGCATCAGATAATGTCTCCAATGCTTTAATGCTTGAACAATAGCATAAAATTCCTTATCATGTGAGGAATACTTTTATTTGGCCTCATTCAGTTTTTCATTGAAATATGCTACAGGTCTATCTTCCTGAATGAGTACAGCTCCAATTGCTACTCCACTGGCATCACACTTCACTTGTAAAGGGTGATTGAAATCTGGTAATTTCAATACTGGTTGTTCAGTAATCTTCTTCTTCAAGAACTGAAAGCTCCTTTCAGCCTCTATTGTCCATTGGAATGGGTGTTGATCCTTCCTAATGGTTTCAATGATAGGTGCAAAAATACCACTGAAATTCTTTATAAACTTCCTATAAAAACTTGCCAATCCATGGAAACTCCTTACCTAAAAAATGTTCTATGGTGAAGGCCAATCAATGATTGCCTGCACTTTATCTGGATCCATATTCAATCCATCACTTGAGATAAAAAAGCCCAAGTACACTAGTTCCGACTTCAGAAAGATACACTTCTTCACATTTACTAGCAAAGTTTCATGCTGTAGTCTCTCTAAGACATATCTCAGATGCTTCAAATACTCTTTCTCTGATCGACTGAAAATCAGAATATCATCAAGGTAAACTATCACAAACTTACCTATGAAATCTCTCAAGACGTCATTCATCAATCTCATGAATGTGCTTGGTGCATTGGATAGTCCAAATGGCATAACCAACCACTCATACAACCCCTCATTTTTTTTGAAGGTGGTCTTCCATTCATATCCTTCTCGAATTATAATCTGATGATATCCACTCTTCAAGTCTATTTTTGAAAAGCATGTTTCCCCACTAAGGCAATCCATCGTGTCATCCGTCCTTGGTAATGGAAATCTGTATCTGATGGTAATATTCTTAATTTCCTTGGATTTAGTACACATCCTCCATTCACCATCCTTCTTTGGTGTCAGTATTGTTGGTACTGCACATGGACTCAAACTCTTCTGAACCAATCCTTTGTCTACCAATCCTTGTACTTTCCTTCTGACTTCTTCATTCTCTCTCGGTGTCAGTCTGTATGCTGCCTTGTTTGGTAAACTTGCTCCAGGAATAAAATCAATATGGTGACTTATATCCCTCTTTGGTGGTAGCTCATTGGGAAAATCATCTACCACAATGTCACTAAACTCCCTTAGCATCTCCTGAATCTACTTAGGTAGATCTGTAATGTTAGTCTTCATCACTACCACTCTGGGTTTACATACTACACATAGTTGTTCCTCCTCATCAATCTGTTGCAAATACTCTTTTCCTGTCAACATCGGGACTTTTGATGTCTGCTGCTCTGTTGAACTCTCTCCTTGTAAAGGATGAAGAATATGTTTTACCCCATCTTGGATAAAACTATGACAGTTACTCCTACCATCATGTACTACCTTTTTATCAAATTGCCAGGGTCTCCCTAGAAGAATATGACAAACATCCATGGGCATAACAGCACATACAATCTTATCCTTATATGTGCCTATTTGAAATTCAACTTCATATTGTTCACTTACCAGAATTTGATGTCCTTTATGCAACCATGATACTTTGTATGGAACAGGATACTTAGTCCTCCTCAAACTCAGTTTGTCCACCATCTCTATGGAAACAAGGTTGTCAGTGCCCCCACTGTCAATCACCATCTTACAACACTTCCCTTTTGCTTTACACATGGTTCTGAATAAATCCTTCCTTTGGATAGGTTCCACTTCCTCCTTTTCAGGTTTCAGTAAGGTATTGTTCATCACTAGAGACTCTCCCTTTTCTTGCATGTTCTCATCTACTGTTTCCTGTTCTTGTTGTTGTTCTTTATGAGCTACATAGGCTCCCCTTTGTCCTATGTCTTCCTTATCTAGGCATTCAAAAGATATGTGTCCTAACTTGTTACACTTGTAACATCTATAAACATTTTCTCTGCCTCTTCCTCTACCTCTATCTCTATGGTAGGGTCCTTTGTCTCTGGAGTTTCTTCCTCTTTCTTGGTGCTCATGCTGGTGTGAATTACTAGGTCCTCCTCTCTGGGCTGCAAACCTTCATCTTCTAGTTGTTTTCCCCCTCCCTTGGGTCAAACCTCTGCTTCTCTGGAAGATCTGTTTTCTTAACAACTTCTCTTCTGCTCTCAAGGCACATTGGTATGCCTCATCCATTGTTCTAGGTGATATCATACTAATCTCATCCTGAATTTCCATTCTAAGACCATTGACATATCTAGCATTCTTCTCTGTTGATTCTTCTACATAGCCTTCCATCAGGTTAACTTTGTAATTAATAATATTTTCCCAAGATTATGCATCTGTTTGTACAATGTCAACTGGTAATCCTTGGGTAAGAACTTTTCTCTAAGCTTAACTACCATTCTATCCCACTTATTTATGACCGGTTTGTTCTTTCTTTTTCTTTCAGCTTGTACACTCTCACACCATAAAGATGCATGTCCTTTTAATCTGGTCACTGCAAATCTGAATTTCTTGTTCTCTTCAACTTCATCATACTCAAAGTATTTATCCAGCTCATTAATCCAATCAATGAGGTGCTCTGCAGTGAGACTTCCTTCATAGGTAGGAAACTCAAGTTTCGGCCTCGAATTTGCTGCAAGAATTGACCGAAAGTATCTCAACTCTAGTGTTTCTCACATAGGCACTGCTTCCTCTTGTTCATCTTCTTCAGGATCACTTACATCTCCTGCTTCTAGATCTCTTCGTTGACCCATCTCCATAGCTTCCATACGTGCTCACATTTCTCTCAATTCCTAAAGGAATTCGGCATTCATCGCGAATCTTCCTCTGCCACGCATTCTTGCTCCTCTCATGTGTGCAGCCATGTATTTGCTCTGCTGTGTCACACAAACAATCCACTCTCTTCCGCTACTGGATTCTACTTCTTCTCTAATACCAAAACTGATGGGGCGTCGAATCAACCTCAACCAACTCAACCCTCACCCTTCCAGGATCTGGGGTGATTCGCTAGAATCGATCCTTGACTCAGCCAGAAACTAGCCTAGTCCTTCTGCCATGTAGTCCTGACCTTCAACACAGGTTTTCTACAACCTTCTGGGACCTCAAACCCTTGAAAATGACCGGCCACAATTTTCTTGCGTGATTACCCTCCTTCTGCAACTACGACATTTCTCCGCAATTACCTTCTTCACAAAAATATTTCCGCAATTGCAGGTTGTGGGTTGCGGAGTTTTCTTCCTGCGTCCTCCGGAAAGTATCTCCGCAACGCCCTTCCGCAAACTCCTTTTCCGCAATACCTTTTCCACAACTTGCGGATTGCGAGTTGCGGGGTGCTCACCTGACTTCTCCAAAAAGTCCTTCTGCAACTTTTCCTCCGCAATGCCTCGCCACTAAGCCTCGCACTTCTTCTCTTCTACGAGCACTATCTTCACTGTTGATCCTTGCGGATCTGATCTCAACTGTTGATCTACAATCAAGGTAGAATCCTTCACTTAGTCTTGTGGGAATGTATTTTCCGTGCAACTTGACTTTGAATAACGCTTCCCCATCGTCGATATTCTGTTCGACTTTAGATATGAACCATTCAACTCGACAAGCTAGATTTACTTAGCTTCTTCACGATTTATTGGCCAATTGATCATGGAAACGACCAACCCAACTCGACCCTCGTCTGGATACTTGGAAAACATCTACACAAACGAGAATTACTACTTAAAGAAATGAATGGCCATTGGTCCGCAAACACATTGGGGTTCTTCTCTACACACAGAGATCAAATGAATGCAACATAGAGATTCATTCACACAGAAATCAAATGAATGCAACACAGAGGTTATTTCATACAGAAATCAGGTACCAAATGCACACAACTCAACCTGACAGAAACTCAAAGCATTCTTGATTCAAATACACAGAAAGATGTCTTCAACACACAGTTCTTCTAACTTTACTTACATAAAATATGAAAATTACATTCCCTATAGAATTACCCCTAATCCAGAGCTGACCAACCAACCCTTAACTCATTCTATCTTGCCCTACTTATGCATTCGGCTCCCTAACAACATCTCGACCCACTCAACAACCTAACAACCTAACAAAATCCACGACAGCGGGTCTGCATCATCACTTAGCCGACTTCCTAAACTAGCCTGATATCCATGCAGGGAGTATCAGCTCGCCGCTAGTACTATCATGCCAAAAATAGACAATGCATCCATCTACAATATGCGTGAATCCAAAGGATAACAGAAAACAGATCATCACAAAACAACTCAGACTGTCCACATTAGAACAATTCATCCCCAGCTAGTCACAACATGTGATCAAGTAATCACATTGCTGACTCAACAACAATTCTCCTACATCAAACATGGTTATACCTCACCTTCTCATTCTTCTATGAAGAATTCTCCTCCATTCATTGTAAAAATCCAAGTTTAATAACTCTCTATATGGTCTCAACTCTAAGAATATTATCCAATGCTTAATGGGATATGTTAATACTTTTTGTTGTGTCTTATTTAATGTACGAGTCTTTATTATACATCATAGAATGAATTTGAGAGCCTTAGAGGCTGATTTTGTTCACCTTTCTAAAGACTATCTCATTGAGCATTTTTAATTGACTAGTTTTGCAGTATTTTTAATTAAGAGTTATCTGAATGTTCAATTTCATTTTTATCAATCATATAAGATTATTGATACCTTGCTAAAGACCCTCCAATCCTCTCCATGGGAATTAATATCCCTCTCATCCTGTTTGGGAGAGCCTGGAAACAATCTAGTTAAGTAGACCATCCTAGCTCTTTTTATCCCTTTGCCTCCAAACATTGCCAAAACCTTCCAAAACCTCTATAAAACTTGTCTAGAAGTATATTAGGGGGTTGTGACCTGTTATCCACCTATTTTTTATGTCAACTGTAAGTGACAGAGTTTAGTAGGCATATCCTGGTGTGCCCGGGTAGCCTTGGAGTAGACTTCAACATGTTTGATGTTTAGAACATAAATGGCCCTAGTACATTGTTCTTAGAAATCAGAAGCTAGAATTGATGTTGTTTTCCTTACTGCTGCACACTCTCCAGTACATTTTGCAAATCCAAAAGTGTCCATCAATTAAGCTTTGGGTGGGTTAATTAGTGACCCAGTCTAGTTCCTTTTTCACTAGTTTGGAGAACTAGTTATTGCTTGCAAAAAATTTTATTTGAATTTTGAATTTTGAGATAATATCATCTGATATCATAACAGGGATGTTACATCGACGCCACCATGAAATATTGATTCTAGGAGAAATCAATAGCCACTCTCTGTTATTGTTTACCATTTCATTTGTTATAGACCGATGAGAGTAGTATCACCTTTGTGAGAGCAAGGTGAGAGGGTATTGAGCCACACTCTCAACCATCATGGTTGTAGAGTGAACCAAAACCACAATTAGCTCGAGACGATTCACGGGGAAGGGAAAAACCCTCGTTGTATTCCATCGAGGAGAAGTACAACATATTTAATAAGTATTAAAACCCTACTAACTACCACTTGATATTACGTGGAAAGCATAACCATGTGGTGGTTGAGATCATTAATGAATAACATTTACATGGGATCCACGATGGAAAATTCCATCATTATAATAGACCACAAGTGACATGGAACTCGAAGCCATATCCTGATGATGCGGAAGGGGATCTTTCAACACAGCTGGGATCTATGCAAGATGCTTCGAAGCTTCTTCAATTCGAGGACACAAGTGGGTAAGGTGATCTTCCCCGCAAAGCTTGCAAGGGAATTTCACCTTACGTCTAGGCTTACGGTCCCCACCAGCATTTTCATCGTCCCGAGGAGGGTTTTCGTTATCTTTTCTAGGAGTATTTCTATTATTTCCATTGTTTCCACCCTTACGATTGTTTCTCCCCTTCTTCTTTCCACCAAGTTGTTGGTTACCTGATGGGTTTGCTGATTGTAAAAAATGGACATCGGATGATTAGGTGGAAGTGGACGAGGCATGAGCTTGTCCAGGAGTAGATTAGCTAATAGACAAATTTTGCATTTGATTTGTAACCAAATATACGGGTCGAGTACTCATGGATTCAACGATGCCATCAGCATGTGGTCTAGGAACAAGCTTGGGTTCATGACGTGATGACAGTGTGTTGGGAATAATATCGTACAGGATACCAGACTGAGCGTAGACTAGGTCTAGTTGTTGGGATTTGAATATAGCTTTCTCCTCAGTCGTAATGCCGGACATAGAAACATCCTTCGAAACATAGGGAAGTAAATACTTAAGGAACCATCCTAACAGAAACTCTGGAGGAATGTTGGCTTTCACTGGCCTCTTCCGTCGACGTCACTCTTGAATGTGATCAGATATGTGTGTGGCCTTGTCTTGGCGGAAGGTAGATAAACGTTCGGTGCCAGTGTCGTAGCGAACCAGTAGCTGAAAGTGATCTAAGAAAACCAAGGCTATCTCATTAAAACCCCTCTAAGTACCCCAGATAACTCGATGTACCATTTCGCAGCTGCCCCCGTGAGGGTGCATTGAAATAGTCTCAAACGAATAGAGTCGTGATTTAACGAATTCGAGGAGCACCATAAGTGAAAAGTAGTAACATGATCACCCAGATCCTCACCATTCTTCCCTTTGAACTTTGGAATGTCAGAAGGGGTCTTGGTAGGGACTAGAGGACAAGTAGGATCGTGACACACCGGATCGTTCATGAGCTTCGAAAGATATGGTGGATTCAAATGAGCAAGAAACGGGAGCTGCGACTGTAAAGCTTGATTATGATCTTCCAAACGAGGCTGAACTTGTGGACCCGAAGGATGATATAAACCATGACCATGACCATAGGGATAATAACCGCCTCCAATCTGATCCATGTAAGGGTATGACTGTATATGTGTGTTGTAAGCA
Organism: Larix kaempferi; assembly: GCA_027924585.1. NCBI lineage: Eukaryota > Viridiplantae > Streptophyta > Pinopsida > Pinales > Pinaceae > Larix > Larix kaempferi. The sequence goes on from BSBM01000428.1 coordinate 11,238,794, forward strand.
CTATAGTGAGGAGGGTTCTAATAAGGGCCAGAACCAAATGCATTGTAATGAGGATTACAACCATGACTACGAGGCATATAAGTGTTATTCGTAGCAGGAGCAGTCGAGTGATGACCATAAGTAAAGGGCATGTTCCCATCTCCCATATTAGGAGGGACATGCAAGTTGGAAAATGTGGTCGTATTAATGGGTATATACGTAGAATCATGTGGGTTAAATTGTGGAATGTGGGCCGTATTATGAAAAGTGTTCCCACCGAAATTAGGGGTAGTCCTGGGACGTGGTCCTCCTCCAACATATGGATTAGATGAAGGAATATGACTAGACCCAAATTGAAATGGAGAAAAAAAGGGTGCACTACCTCCAGAGGGAGCAGTGCCCCCAACACCAAGGCTAGAGTTAGCTTGAATACCAGACGAAGTGGATGTAGTATTCATATTAAGACTAGGCATACCAAATGAGAAAGGAGTTGTGGTCGAAGGGATTGTTGTATCATTAAGATCTGGCATCCCATATCGGAAACAATGTGTGTGTACGATCAAATGGGTTCGACTCCAGGGGTGGGTTCGTCCCAAACACAATAGTACTGGCGTGTGGTGGTGAACCTGACCACCAACCATCCTCAGGAGTGGAAGGAGCGGTGTGTCCATCGGCATCACCTGACGGAGTCACGGGAATTCCCGCAGTGCCAGATGCAAAAGTCATAATGTGAGCTTCTTGAAGCTCGTGAGGAGTATCAAAAGGATCAAAGGGAATCCTTTGGCATGTCTTGTAAAAAGGATGTGCTACCTCATCGGCTAGTAGACCAGGAAAACGACGAGACCGGCGGAGATGTGGATCTCGCTCCATGATAACTCCAAAAAGTCAATAAATCAAAACGCCTCCTAACAGCCAACTAATGATCAAATAGCACACACCTAAAGAAACTATAGCCAAATGCACACAAACAGGATTGGCTCAAGGGACCTCCCGACACTACAGCCGATATGTCTCTCCTAGGAGAGGCTTGAGACTCCCAAACTATAACCGAAGGTAACATAATTAGTTATAAGGGCTCCCATACTTCACTACGTGCACAAGGTCAAATCCCTATACAACAGCAACTGTGCTGTCCAACCCCTATCTGACTCAAGACAATCACATAATAACCGCAACAAATGCCTATGTGATACTTAGGTAAAGAAACCAAGGCCACCATGTATAGCCAATGCTCAAGCGAAAATTCGCAGGTGGGATCTATCGTATGGGCAGGGTAGCTAAGCCCGAAACTCAAGAGGGTCAAATCCCCCAAGAGCCCCAGTACACGAACAAATCCTAAAAATATCTCCCACGTTCAGCTAGTATTGGAGGGCTATCTCCGCAACCAACCTCCTGTGACCTCGTGCTTAACTCTGGTTTGAGTAGAGCTTCCTGAGAACACTGATGTATTCCATGGGTTTCACCACTCCCTGGTCAGACACATAATGTTTCTTTTAATACTCTTGGATCGTTAACTCAGAATGATCTATTCCAAGTGTAATGCTCGCCTCAACACTTATGTTTGATTTTGATTATGTTAGACTTATGATTGACTAGATTATTTTGAGACCTACGGCTGATTTGACTATTTGAGGGCACTGGTTTGAAGTGACCCAGAGTTATAAAACTTGGACCATGAATGATTGCTTTAGACTTTATATGTGAAATGAAAATGGTTAGATAAATGATGATTTATGGATATACTTGACTGACTGAGAAAATGAAAATGATGAACATTGGAATTACTTGAAATGAAAAATGATGATTTGTTTATACTCGACTGACTGAGAAAATGAAAATAATGAATATTGGAATTACTTGAAATGAAAAATAATTATTTGTTTATACTCGATTGACTGAGAAAATGAAAATGATGAATGTTGAAATGTTTATTAGTGCAGCGCTACTAATATGCGTTTTAGTGTGTGCAGTGGCAGGTAAGACGATTTACCGACTGACCCACAATGGAAATATCGGGGTCGTAAGAACGGAAAGAACACTTAGGGGTACGACGACTGACTGTCGACCCTAAACTAGTAATCCACTCACGGGTGAAGCCATTTCAGCTCACCCGGGGAAGCGTATGCCGTACGGGCAAGACCATAATGATTTGGTCGCGTGCGATGAGTTGAGGGGCGCGCAATAAGGAGAGCCTTATCCCTCAAGATCCCTTAGTCTCCAATGAGCGTAGTTGAGAGATCGTGGTAACGACTCCCAATCGCTACGCAGTACTCCCCATCAGAAGAAAGAAACAAACTGTCAGAAGGGCCCACTGAAGAGGTACCTAGACAAAAGAAGAATGGAAAAAGAAAACTACTCATACATGCATAAATTAAATAATATACATGTGGAAGTTTTAGAAAATTTAATAATAAATTATTCAATATTTTATTATTATTATTATCATCATGATTATGCTATTATGGTTGAGAAAGGAATTCAAAATTTAGAAAAGTTAATATTCTCTTCTTTTATAATTAATGGAAATAATATTAATTATTTCAAAAAGAAAATATTTTTAAATGGAATAAAGAATTATTCATTATTACTATAAAAGAAAAAGAAAAGACTGTCAATAGAATAAATAATTATTTGAATAAAATATTTTATTTAGAATTAAAAGAATATATATATTTATATATATGTTAATCTTTTAATCTCTCAAAAATAAAAAAATTCATATGCTATTTCATTAAAATAAACAAATACTGTTATAAAGTTTTTATTATTTAAAAGAATTTAAATAAATAAAAAACAACTAGTTACTAAAAGATACTGAGTAAACTAATTGAGAATCAAAAGAGAAGTAGAACTCTCCTACACCTAACTCCCAATGATCTAGAGATTTAGGTGCACATTAAAGACTTTGAGACACTTGTATTTGAGAATTTTTGAAGAGTAACCTCGATACGGTAGGGTGGTCAACCGAGGGGTTGTCGGTAGCTTCTTCAAGTCGACCGGCTGCGGATTCATCTACAACTACAATGGACCTTCAACCTCGAATTCGACAATCTAAAATAGGTTCATTGTTTTTCAATTAATTTCTTTCGGTATTTAAGATTGATATTTGAATTTCATTATGTAAATCTAGTTTTCTTTAGCTCTGTTCTCATTACACATATACCTTGAATTACTATGAATGTGTCGAGCTCTCGGATCAGATTTACTAGGATTGTTTTTAACTCTGTTTTCAGTGTACATTCCTTTCGAAAATTACATGGCTTTTAAAAAAAAAAAATTTGTTGAAAACAGATTCAGTTTCTGCGTATGAAGACTCTGTATTTCTTGTGCGTTTATAATATAGATTTTTGTATATTAAGATCAGGAAGTTGAATCCAGTGGATACTGACGAATCTGCCTGCCATTATTTAACTCTGTCTAATTGGGTATTTTATAGAATGTTGTATGTATATCTATATAATTCTAAAACCAGATTCCGATTCGTTATCATTAGTTTAAAACCTCTGTCAGATGCGTGCAACCCGATTCATGTGAAACTGCTGGGTGAGCGTTCAAATTAGAATTACTATGACTATATCTATACTAAAAAAAATAAAAATATTTGATCCCTAATCCGTCTAATTCTGGATCTCTGCGTATCTTATGTGAAGAGCTGAAGGGCGTTTTTCTAGATCTTAGAATATGCAGGTATTTCGATTTTAAAAGATCGTTTTTATAGATCTTAGAATATGCAGGTATTTCGATTTTAAACGATCGTTTTTCTAGATCTTATAATATGCAGGTATTTCAATTTCAAAAGATCGTTTTTCTAGATCTTATGATATGCAGGTATTTCAATTTCAAAAGATCGTTTTTGTTCTGGAGGTTAAGTTAATTATTTTTGCCATTCATCTTGGGCGTTCCCAGAGTTTCCCCCAGGAGGTCGATTCGTTTTAAATTCATTAACTCTCTTTTAAATTGGATAGTATTTCCAGAATTTATCTTTTGCATCAGATCTTGAGCACCTCTCTGTTAAATTATTTTTAAAATGGAGAAATCCATTCTAATTTGTAACTATTTCTTTTGTTGAAATTCGATTTTGGATTGAAAGGAGAAATCGGTTTCGCCCGTAACTCTGTCTTCTGTTGGAATTGATTCCAGATCTAAATGGAGAAATCGATTCTAATTTGTAACTATTTCTTTTGTTGAAATTCGATTTTGGATTTGAAAGGAGAAATCGGTTGAGCCAATAACTCTGTCTTCTGTTGGAATTGATTCCAGATCTAAATGAAGAAATCGATTCTAATTTGTAACTATTTCTTTTGTTGAAATTCGATTTGGATTTTGGATTTTGGATTTGATAGCGTTGCAAATCTGGCGATTGTGCCTAAATTTCCAGCATTCCAAATCAATAGCAAATTCAATGATAGCGTTGCAGATCTGGCGATTGTGCAGTATGGTCCTATTTTAGTTGTGTATTATGTAATTGGTTGATATAAATCGCTGGCGAATGTGAAAATTCTATTTTTCACTTTCTTAAACTGAGTTTCTTATATTTTTGTTAGACCAGAGAATGGGAGGTCGGCCTACATAGGTTTTAGGGCAAATCCTTACGAATGAATCTTGCCGAGAAACCTTGTTGATTGTCTCAGTTTCGATTCAGATAACTACTCTACAAGTACTATTCGTTTAATGGGGTTTTTTCCTGGATATTTTTTTATAGATAAAACTCATTTACAGCCTTCCTGTCTTGGAATTATCCTTCCTTGAGAGATAGCGGATTGACCCTTCATCGCTGCTCTGCAAGTATTTAATTAAATTCCTGAAGATTATACTGCTAATCCTATCTCGGCGTGCATCTTCGATGGCAATTCTGTTATTAAATTATTTTCATACTCTGTTTATCAAAATAAATTGTTAATCCATTCTTGGCATGCAACCTCGATTGCAATTCTGTTTGTTATATTACTCTGTAAAATATTGTATTAATTACCTTAAAATGGCCTTCGCCATCTATTTCAGGTTGAAGAGATTTCACTTATAATACTCTGTAAAAATGTTCTGTCAATTCTCTTAATAGCTTTAGGCCGACCATTCCAGATACTTCTAGTCATACGACAATGGAAGGCGTTGACAATCAAAATCAAAGAATTATATATTTGTGAAAAGTGAAATCGTTCCGATGCAAAACACAGTTTATGTTTTATGAAAGATAAGTAATTGCAAGTTAGAATATTTAATGAGTCTATCCTTATTTTTATGTTAATCGTTTAGTTAGTAAATAGAATTGGGATGCATTGGACTTTATGCTTGCAATATTGTATCCACCAATATTAATTAAGGAATTGCGACATTGAATTTGGTATAGAATCATTTATTTCCTTAAAAGTATTGAAATACATTATTTGAAATTATATTATTTGTTTATTTCATAGAATTGAAAGGAGATGGTAGATCGAAATGAATATTAACATTAAGTCAACCTATGCTAGTTGGTGCACCTATCAAAGAGAAAATCGTTTCTAATCAATTTTAAGATTAAGCGTTAATTTTAATGGTTGTAATTACTCAAAGGATATGGTCATAAAATTGATGATGTAAAAGACTCAATGGTATGCATAATCGAAAAACACTAGACTCATTTATTCAATAAAAAGCATGCCATTAAGATGACAATCAATCCAACGGTTCTTTCGAAAATAAATAGGCAATCTCTTTATCATTTCAATGCACAAGCAAGTCCTAGATGAAATCACAAGCACTCTGATGCAAAATGCAGGAACATAAAGCAAATATTTTTGTATTTTCGCTTATAAATAAAAGGAAAATGCAAAACAATGTTTTTTTGTATTTTTTCAATATAAATGTAATGAAAAATTGCAAGCAAAATCAAACTATTCAGTTAAAAATGCAGAGCATATCAACCAGACAACCCAACAAAATCCAAACAGTAAGACTCAGTCAAGCTAATGAGCTATAAAAACAAAAAATGGTGGGAAACCAAAAAGCTCAATAACTAAAGAAAGACGAGTTTCTGGTCAATAACAAAGCATGGAACAGTCAGGAAACAGGCCTCTTAAGACTTAGGAAAACTCAGAACCAACCCCGCAACAATCCAAGTTCATAAACAAGACAATCCCGAAGTTGTACGCCACTGTTCAAAGAACAGTATCATCTGTATGCTGGCTACTGTACTGCTAGTAGTGGGTAGACGCTGGAAAAACAAGGTTGACACGTGTACAAGGGAAGGTAAATGAGCCAAAAATGAATCAAACAGCCCAAAAATATCAAGTTTTCTAATGCAGAACCCAATGGCCAGTCAATGACACAGAAGCTCGACAAACAACAACTCAAAATAAGGAAAAATGCCTAAAAATCCCCAAAATGGAGGTTCTCCCCAGCAGAGTCGTCATTTCTGTTACAGAGAAAAAATTCCTATGGCACGGGACAGACCACAACAGATAGATGAGTACTCGAAATAAACTCAATTCCCAATGCAATGCTATATAAATAAAAATGCTAAGATATGGAGAATAAGGCCAACCTTCAACCGGATGTTCGAAGTAGATATGTTGGCTTATATAACTGTTCTAAAGGTTTTTAATGTAAACCCAGGTTCTTCGCGGTTTCAAGGAACCAACAAAAGCCCTTTTCACCGTCCCTTTCGGCAACAGCCTGAGAACAGACTGAGGTCTCACCCGAGGTGGAACTATGGGGGTGCTGCGGAATCAGGTTTCCACGGTGATGTGATGAGTTTTTGAAACAGATCTACTGCATAGCGCGCCGTGGGGCTCACACTGCGAACTGAAGATTGCGCGACGATAGCCTTCGTCGGTCAACACTTCTACAAGCTAAGACGCTTGCACAACCAGCACATCCAAGACTGCGCGGTGCTGGTAGGATTCACTCGACAGGACAGCACAACTGGCTTATACGATTCCTCTTCGGACTTAACTACTCGTGAAGACTTTACTTAACACTTTATTCATTCAGTTACTGCCCTAGATTACTTAGCTTTATGACTTATGCAACGAAACAAAATACACCTCGATGCGCACTTCTGGTGCTGCGCTTCAAGGGAGTCGCACGGCGTGAACTCTCCAACTTAACTGCTTATCTAAATGACTTATGCGTTCATTAACTCAGGAATACCGTGCATTCAAGATTCATCCATTCATGTAATACTTAACATATTAGTCCCATCTCATTCCTATGGCGAATACATATAAAAGCATAAACATATCAACTAATAATGAGAATTTAAGCATTAATTTGTAAGCAAATAGACAAGTGCAAAACGCATAAACAATCACACTGCACAAAGTTTAACGTGGTTCACCCCCAAGATGGGAGCTACGTCCACAGGAACTGTTGTTGTATTAATATTTGGGAAGGGTACAACAGTTCCAGTCTACACACTCAGCTGCAAACTCTCTTCTCTCTCAATAGGCATCTGCACACACAGCTTGCAGAGCCTTTACAAAATGGTCTCTCAATAAAAGGTTTCTGAATAAACGAGAGATTAACCAAAATACTAACAATGAAGAGTAACCAAATTAACAACCCTTTCCCATCCAAAATATGCCTTATTTATACATCATGCCCGTAGGTCATGTCTTTACAATTCGAAGGCAAAAACCCTTAGGTTTACAAAACCGTCACGGTTTTCCCTTAACCGAACTGCTAGGTTCTGGTAGTGAATCTTCCATCATGGTCATCCTCCACGCATGCTTCACATCGCTATCATCCTTCCTGTCGTGCGCACTCCAATAGGTCGCTTTCACCGAGTCGTTCTTCATCTAATGGTCTTTTGCGACTGGCTCAAGTAGTGGTTCTTTACATGTGCGACCAGTCACTTTCCTTCTGCATTGCTCCTTACTCGTCGCTTGGTAATCATGGAGAATCTTTACCAGAAATAGACCACCGATGGTCTAACTGGAATACGTGTCGTCTTCCTTCCAACCTTCTGCCTTGCCAAATCTCCATAGATCAAGCTCATCGCAGCATTGTCTCCTTGCAACACTGTACTTTGCATCTCTTCCGATGCTGCACTGCGCTCTACTTCGCAACATCCCAAAACAAACTTGTCAAAAAGCCTTCAGTTGAACTGCGCTTAGCCCCGCAGTTCCAAAATCTGACTTACTAAAAAATGCCCCACTTGGGCCAGGCCCAACAGGACCCTAACACTTACATGTGGCTCGTCCCCGAGCCACCTTCAACTTCTACCTCTCCTAGTTGTTCCTCCTCCTGTGGAGCTAGCTTCGCAGGGAACTCATTGTATGTGACAATCAACTTTTCAACTTCTTCCTTAGTATATTGCTCAACTTTCCTGACGGTTTCCAACATCTCAGGTGTTATTTCATCATCAGCTTGTTGTTCCACCTATTCTTGCCCTTCGTGCAACTCCTTTAACTTCTACTCGATCTCCTACGAGATCATGTGGGCTTCCTCCTCCAAGGGTTGTGACTTGTCTGTCATTTCACTCTCTCTTTCTCTTAATGCTTGAAGTTCTTTTCTCAAGCTCTGGACTTCTTTGTACCTCTGTAGTCTTTCTCTTGGCTTCAGCGCTTTAACTTCCGCGTCCAGCAGTTTGAATGCTGCCTGCTTATCTTTCATAGTGTTCTTGATTTCCAGCAACTCTGGATCCTCTTTGAGGGCAGTGAATGCCTTCAACGCCTCATCTAACAGACTTCGGCACTTAGCCACCTCGGTGGCTATACTTTCTACTATGGCCTTCACTTCCTTTGCTCTTAACTGTTGTTGATCCGGTGGAATCTACGGGTGAATCTGTGCCTCCAAGGCAACAATCTTAGCTTTGTGGATGATCTCCATATCTTGCATCTCTACCTTAAGATCACTAACCACTTCGTCAATCTTAACAATGTTAGTTTTTCATCATTTAATTCACTAGATCTAGGATCTTAACTGAAAGAACAACATGTACAGCATATCAACCATAAGAGACAAGAGACACAAAACATTTCACCGGGGAAAACCAAGAAGGTGAAAAACCCCGCAACTTCCTCAGAGATAGAATAAGCAACAATACAAAGATCAAACCCAAGAGATAGATATCTTCAGCAGCATACTCCTCCTCTACTTGTGCGCACTCCTCCTTTCTCTCACTAATGCGAAGTGAGTGAATGAGAGAATGTGTCAAATGAGAGAGTCACGCTCTCTATTTATACTTTTACTTTTACTTGACCTTTACTCAACTAGGCCAGCCCCAACTTAACCACTTAACATAATACTGACTGGGCTGACCCCACTAAGGTGGTCTAACAAGCCTTTAACCCACATGACTCATACAAGGCCGACCCCATCAATGTGGCCTAATAACCCATCAAGTATAAGTTACGACACTTACAATATAACTTGCAACACTTGCAAGTACAACTGACGACACTTCCAAACGGAGGAATAATACATCTCTATTGGGGATACAATAAAGTAGAAATGTAATACATGTAATATATAAGTGAATATCTTCTGAGGTTACAAATACATCAACACTCCCTCTTAACTAGGAAGGTATTCTCTTGACACAGGTCATCAATACATATAAGCACAAGTCTTCAATTCTGGAGCCGAATCATCGTCACTAGATCACGGAGCATCATCGTCACTGCTGTTGTACTCGTTATATCGATCAATGGGCTATCTCTGAATTATTCTCGTCATAGGAAGTTCTACAGTTCGAACCCTTTTTCATGTTGGATGTAAGCCTAGCCTCCTGTAAGTCTTCATCATCTTTGGCCATCCTGTGGAATCCTCAAGACTAATTATGGGTGTCAACAAAACCTCATAAGAGAATCCCAGGACTTTTACGAGCACATAGCTCAACCTATCGGATCTCCTAGGATCTTTTACATGTGACCTTCACAACCTGTCCATGGCCACGGAGTATCATCCTGATACTCATGATCATATTGATCATATCATATCATCGTCCATGGAGCACAGCCCAGATGCACATCACATAGCACTTACACCACCGACATGGGAGAACACATCTTCCACCATTTAGGGAAGGCTCCAACCCTTACTTTTTCACCATGGGAGAACACATCTACATCGTGTGAAAAATGGCTCCAGCCCTTACATCTACACCATGGGAGAACACATCTGCACCATGTGAGAATGGCTCAGTAATTGCATCACAACCTTGGGAGAACACATCTACACCTTTGTTGGAAAATCTTCAGCAATTACATCACGACCTTGGGAGAACACATCTACACCTTTGTCGGAAAAGCTCGACAATTACATCACGACCATGGGAGAACATATCTACACCATGTCGGAAAATCTCATGTGCATCTACGTCTTCTGGACTCATCACACATGATCCAACTAATCATGCAAAGCATCCAACTGATGCATATCATCACACATGATCCAACTGATCATGCCAAGCATCCACCTGATGCATATCATCACACATGATTCAACTGATGCATATCATCATATATGATCATCCTGATCATCAATATGCAGAACATCATCTGGAGCATCGTCATGATGCTCATCACATAGCACTTACATCCAAAGCCATGGGAAGGATCCTCCTACCACCATGCTTGGAATGGCTCCAACAAATGTGTCCCGTCACTTCTTCCTAGAAGTATCTTCTATCTAAAGAAAACCAAGCCTCTCTCTGAAGAACTCAAACTTCACTCTATCTAGTGGTTTGGTCAACACATCTGCAATCTGCTCATCCGTCGTAACATATAGGAGCTTCACTGCTCCTCTCTGCACCATATCCATGATATAGTGATATTTGATCTCGATGTGCTTCGACCTATCATAGAACATCGTGTTCTCAGACAACTTCACACAACTCTAGTTGTCATAGAAGATACAAGTAGCATCCAATGGGAGATCAAATAACTCAGATAGTAGCTTCCTAATCCATACTACCTCACAAATGGCCGAACAAGCTGCGACATACTCTGCTTTGGCTGTACTTAGTGCTACGCAGGACTGCTTCCCACTAAACCAAGAGATCACACCTGATCCCATACTGAAGCAGCACCCAGAAGTGCTCTTCCTATATGCAACCCTGCCTGCTGTTATAACTTAAAATGACACTTCTCCGTCCATGACGACACTTGTATCGCTTGGTCGCATGACGACACTTCTTGAGATCAAGTTTAGTCACACAACAGGACACTTGTGGATTGAAGGGTCATTTGGGACATTAAAAATGGTTTAAATTACCTCACTCTTGGCCGATTTGATGGTTATAACCCTTAGGAACATTTTTCCAGACCAAACCATCTCCTGAAAATCATCAGAAAACCCTGTTATTGGCTATTTTTCTCCAAAAACGTTGGTTTCCTATGCATAGAGTAGGGCATACTAGGATGTGTGCGCGACTCTTATTCCTATAGAGTGAGTGCACACCTTCGAAAATATGCAACTCTGCTTCAATAAAGTAGCGCACACCTTGAGAAATGCGCTAGTTTGTAGTAGGAAGAGTAGGGCACTTTCCTGAACTAGTCAAAATCTCGAATTTTGGTTGAAATGAGTTGGTTTGGCAACCTCATGATCGGTTATAACTACTTTTCCTCTCCTTAATTGACTATATAAGGAAGGTATAAGGGCCATGTGAGGAGATCAAGCCTATAACAATGTTATGCTGGAGGAATGGAGACCCTCATTCCCCTCTCTTGTGCCTCAGTTTCTAATAAACCCTAGCACAACTGATTAGAGGCTGGGATCCTTGGAGAACATAAGCAAGAGACCTTGAATCTAGGTTTCGTGAAGTGCCAAGCTTGAAGGAAGGTATAACTTTATTTACTTGCTTCATTTATTAATCAAGATCAGACGTTCTTCCCTTTCCAAATATGACCTATTCTTGTGTGTCTTAGATTTGATTACAGTTTGCTTATTGTTTGATGTCTTTTACTGTCATGAATATCAGTCTTATATATATAGTCAAATGTATTTGAGAAAGGTATCAAGTTGTTTTGCAGGTGTGGGCATTGCAATACGGGATAGCATTGAAGAGCAAGGAAGGGAAAGCTTGGATCAACCTTCTTAATAAGGTATTCACCTTTCTAACCTTAAATATCTTTGCTTACTAGTTGCACTTGCAGAACATTTGTAGGTCTATCTTGTGAAAATCCTCACAGCAGATCTAAGAAATGATGTATACCTCACAAGAGTAATTATGATTAAGCAAGAAAATAGAAGAAGAGTGGTAAATACAGTATGATGAGCAACAGAATAATATGGTACAGTAGAACTCGGATAGAAGCAATAATACTTCACACACACTAATTAATTAATCACAATATGGACAAATAAATAGTACAATGGTAGAGAGGATTCGAATGCCTAAGGTGGCAATTCGAATTAGCCTCTCAGAGTGATCATAAGATCAATAGAGTGTCATTGGAGCACAACTAGGTGTCCTCATGATCATCGGAGCACAACTGGAAGTCTTCATCATCATCAGTGGGGTCATCAATGCTCAAGTAATTGTCAACCATCAGTCAAACTGAGTCTGGTAGGTGTAACTGACTGTAACTAACTGCAACTGACTGTAACTAAGTGTAAACTGAAGACAACTGGACTGGTAGGTGAAGAAGGGCAAGTTGCTTCCTAAAATCAAGGAAGAAGGGCGCATTAAGCAACTGGAGGGCTAAAACTGAATAGTGAGAAGCTCCTGGGGGATGGCTAACTAAGGGCTAGGTGTTGGACTGATGTCTAGGATGCATGCAAACCCTAGAATGCATGCAAACCCTAAAAGTGCATGCATGACTGAAAATGTAAAGGATCAAAATACTGGTGGGACTAGGATGGAGTATAGGAATATCCTAACATCCCCCCTTAATCCATCATGGGCCCTGGTAACCAAGACCAAAGGTCACCCAATACAATGAATAATAACAGTCAATAAACCAAGGAAGTGGGGAAAATTTCACGGGAAACATACCCCCTCCTCAAAAACAGACTGTAAGGCACACACAAAAAAAAATGCTCCAAACTCAAGCAGGTGTGATGCTTGGTCATATGTCTGGAGGTATCTTCTTCTTGGGAAGAAGTGGATCATGCTCAAAAAACATGTGCTTGTACTTGCTCTTCAGATTGAATGTGATGAGAACAAATCCAAAAGTATGAGGATGATCCTTGAACCTGTGATTCGAATCAGCTGAGGTAGGATCAAAATCATGAATATGCAGATAGTCTTTTGTCTTCTCCTTCGAACCATCATGGGTGACATTATGCCAAAAAGAACCATCAAATAATAATTGCTTGAAATCCAAATCAGATTTAAGACTTGAAAAATAGTTTCTTGAGATCTCCTTTGAACCAGCAGGGGTGAGATCAAAACTATCATATGCATGAGAAATTATCCCAAGCGAATGGAAATGGTTTCTTGAGATCTCCTTTGAACCATAAGAGGTGAGATCAAAACCAATGGATGCATGAGAAATTATCTCAAGCGGGTGGCAATGGCCATATTCTTCAATAACCTTCTGAAAGCATGTGTTAATGATCATATAGTAGTAAATAAGAGATGATTGCTTGAGAGGAGCGAATGCATTACCTCCAATAGTTGATTTTACCTCCGAAATAATCATGTGATCATGATGCAAACCAACAGACTCTAGTGGAAGAGAGGATTTAGGACCTTCTGCAATATCTAGAGTGTGAGCTGGCACAGAAAGAGAAGAAAGTTGGAGCATGAGTGGAGAATCTGCAAGTTCTTTGTTAACAACTTCAATATGAGATGATACTGGTTCATGATCTGAGAGACCATCAAGGGGAGCGAATGCATCACTTTGTTTGCTTTCGAATGGGTTTGGACCAATCCCTTCATTCTTTCTGCCAAATTTTTCATCCAAGTGAGCCCATAACTCTTTTGGAGTCCATAACTCCATTGGAGTTTCAACACCATCACGATATTGGAAATAGAATCTCAGGTATTTAGGCAAAGAAAGCATCATTGATCCAAAGGCTCCATCACCTTTATCTAACTAATCAATCTTCTCTTCAGGGGATTCGAAGTCTCTTTCAAAATGACAATCAAAGAGATCATGGATCTTCAAGTATGCTATCATTCTAAGTTTCCATTCATCATAGTTGAATGGAGAAAGAGGAGTAATTCCTGATGAATACATAGAAGTTGTAGAGGATCGGCAAAAACAATATAGAATAACTGCAACTGCTACTGCTGCACTCGAAATCTTGGTAATAACCTGCAAAAAAAACTCTCAATAATGGAGATAAACAATACTCTCAACATGTTCTGATACCATGTGAAAATCCTCACAATAGATCTAAGAGATGATGTATACCTCACAAGAGTAATTATGATTAAGTAAGAAAATAGAAGAAGAGTGGTCAATACAGTATAATGAGCAACAAAATAATATGGTACAATAGAACTTGGATAGAAGCAATAATACTTCACACACACTAATTAATTAATCACAATATGGACAAATAAATAGTACAATGGTAGAGAGGATTCGAATGCCTAAGGTGGCAATTCGAATTAGCCTCTTAGAGTGATCATAAGATCAATAAAGTGTCATCGGAGCACAACTAGGTGTCCTCATGATCATTGGAGCACAACTAGAAGTATTCATCATCATCAGTGGGGTCATCAATGCTCAAGTAACTGTCAACCATTAGTCAAACTGAGTCTGGTAGGTGTAACTGAGTGTAACTAAGTGTAACTTAGTGTAGCTAAGTGTAACTGAGTGTAAACTGAAGACAACTGGACTGGTAGGTGAAGAAGGGTGAGTTGCTTCCTAAAATAAAGGAAGAAGGGCGCATTAAGCAACTGGAGGGCTAAAAATGAATAGTGAGAAGCTCCTGGGGGCTGGCTAACTGAGGGCTAGGTGCTGGACTGATGACTGGGATGCATGCAAAATGCATGCAAACCCTAGAATGCATGTAAACCCTAAAAGTGCATGCATGACTGAAAATGTAAAGGATCAAACTACTGGTGGGACTAGGATGGAGTATAGGAATATCCTAACATATCTTTCATACCTGTAAGTTGGTAGTTTCTCCCCTGAACTATAGGTGCATTTTCCTCACAACAGAATGGTGACTCCGTTGGGAAAAGCCTATCTGCTTAGGGGCATCCAAGGTCATTTATTCAGTTTTGTTTGAAGGCCTTTGTTCAATTTCTTGATTAGAATCAGTTATTAGGCTTTGTTTGACACTCCTTGGCTCTTACAGACCCTTCCTAGTCCTTTCAGACCCTTACTGGCTCAAGTGTGGGGGGTTTTAGCTATGTTTTTTCAACTTTTCCCACATGTGCACTACTATTTTGAAGAATAGTAGCACATTCCCCTGCTTTGGGCGCTGGTATTCTTCATACATATTAGCGCACACATTCTGCGATTGAGTTTTTTGGGTTTTGACCTGTTTTGGGGGGCCGTGGCTGCATTTTTTGGGGTCTTTGATGACCCTAGGTCTGATTTAAACCATTGTAAGTGGTATCATATCCTTGTACTGATCCTATGTTCATGATTTGGACCTTCTTTAATCAATTTGGGATTGTTTGGAAAGTTTTGGGGCTTGTTGACCCAAGTTGGGGGGTTGTGGACCAGTTTGGTGTTTTGTACCCTGATTTGAGTCCGACTGAATCTACTTGCTCCATTTCCACTGGATTTGAAACCTATTGAGTCTACTTGACCCTGTTTGTATCTATTTGAGTGAAATTTCTCTTTAGATTGGTTTCTTATCCTCCCGTATGCTTTTATTTTTCTTTTTGTAGTGAAAGCTCAAGTGTCTTTGCTGCTGTTCAGGACCTTGACTGCACTGTTTATGTGCAGACCTGACTTTATACTTCTTTGTAGGTAATTTGATTTTTTTGGGTCTAAAAGTAGGTTTCATACAGTTTTCCCAATGATTGGCATGCTTACATCAATAAGAATCTGAAAGTCGTATTGGATGTTTTTATTGTTTCAATAAGTAAACCTGAAAGTTCTTTGCTTTTACTTTGATAGTAGGTTAGTTTCAATTTTAGTTTTGTTTCTTACCTTTGAAAAGCATTACAAAATTTTGATTTATTTTCTAAATAGAGTACCTTGCAAGTGGCTTAAAGGATTTAAGAGTGCTTTGCATCAAAAAGAAGAAATTTTTCTTTTGCATACTTATTTGTTTAAGTAGTTGCATTCTTAGGTTTTGAGTTTAATTTTGTACATTTAGACTTTATTTTTACCCTTTTTTGCATTCGAAAGACTAAAAATTGCATTTGCATACGCATTCTAGATCGTATCTTTAAGATTTGCATTGAAAAGAAACGATTTGTTTAGTGGTAAGCATTTCATTTCAGTATTCTATCTCTGTTATAACCACTCTCACACACCCACTACCTTTTTGAGTAAGCAAGTAACCTTTAAAATGAACCCTAATAAAATGTACTAGCAACATTTTCTTTTCTAGGTTACACTTTTCACCAACTAGTTTTGGTTAGGATCTTGGGTTTAAAACACCTTAAACCACCCAAGATCACACATTACGCAAAAATCGTAGTTCGAATATCACAGGTAAACCCACCTCATTCAAAACTTGCCTGGGATCTATGCAATAGGTCTTGTGAGATCAGATTGTTGGGAATAAACCTCCTACTTTCTGTTTCGAGTATATACTAGGATCAGATCGCATTTGGGGACTTTTTTGAGTTTCGGGCTCAGTTACCCTGCCCACACCTTCTGATTCGACCAAAGACTGTTCCCCCAGGAATTTTTGGTGTGGTGGTATCCTTAGTATCTGACCATAGGATCATACACAGGTGACGGTGGAGGGTTATATCTACTGTACCTAGGATAGACGTGGGAAGAAATCCCTTGCAGGTCTTTGGGAGGGTGGTTGGGTGATTCCAACACTTGCACCCTTAATCATTGTATTGTGGACCCCGGGTAACTGTCCTTCTTCCTTCGTTGATCTGTTCTAGGCCCTAATCATCCCAGACTCTTCTCCGGAAGGCATCTGTTTGCTTGGTTTGATTTACTTAGGACATTTTTAGTGGTGTGCTCTTTGTGCTACTTGTCTTAGTTTGCCTTAGATAATTTATTGGTCATTTGAGCAGGAAACTATGTCTAGCGTTTCGGCGAGCACCAATCAAGGTACCCCTATTCCAGGGGATCCTTGTGCTATTCCATTCATTGGAAACATTGGTACTCCCTTAATGGCTACCCTGAATCTTCCTAGATTCACTATAGGGCTTCCGGTTTGGTTGTTCTCCACTCCGAATGCATTGCATGATCCTGATGATTCTTTTGTGAGCACCTCAAATCAAGAGCATCAGAACCCTGTGCCTTCTTTTCCAGTAACATCTTCTCCTCCTCCTTCTACCTCATGTGGCGAAAGTAGCAATACTAGTAACCAGCATTTTAAAAGGAATAGATAGGGGAAGAATAGGAAGAAGATGCCAAAACAAGGGGGCAGCAACCCAACCTCCGGAAATCATGCTGGGGGAAAGCACCCTGCCTCTGCAAATCATGCAAGGGGCACCTACCCAGCCTCTAGAGGTCAGGCTGGGAGAAAACTTTTAGTCATTGAAAATCACACTGAAAGTTTGTCTTCAACCACTGTCAGTCCTATTGAGGACACGTCATTGATCACTGCTAGTCATATTAAGGACAAGTCATCAGTTCCTGTGAGTCATACTGGAGGCACCAGATCATCCACTGCAAGTCATGCTGAGGGAGTTGACATTGTCGACAAACCCAATAAACAGAAGTATAAGTTCCCTTGCAAGTTTTGTGAATGAGACCACCTTACTTATTTGTGCCCTGTACTTCCAGAAGTGCAAAAAGTGTGGTCCTTAGTTCAAAAATATTCTGCTTCTGAGCAACCAGCCACTGCAATTCATGCTGGGGGCAAGCTGTTAGCCAATGCTAGTCATGCTGAGAGTACTGACATTGTAAAGGAGTCTAAACCTATAGGACGAAAACCAAAGTTCCCTTGTAAACTTTGTAAGGGAAATCACCTTACTCACCAATGCCCTGCCATTCCAGAGGAACGAAGAGTGTGGTCCATGTCTGAAGGAACCTATGTTCCTGAGTTGTCTATAGATTCCCTACAGTCAGATCAACCTTTGGTTGATAAAGTGGTTGAACCAATGCAATCTTTGGTCGACCCCACTCTTCCTTCGGAGAGTGAAGTGATCGAATTGATGTAATCTTCAACCGATCCCATCAGTACTTTGGAGACTGATGCACCTGCCTTGGAAGTTTTCTACATTACCAGTTTGGATGTTTCTGAAAAAGGGACACTTCATCTATGCCATGTGAACCCCTACCAAGCCCTAGGACTGTTTCCTTTGATTGGAATAGTCTAGCTGAGCCTCGTCTTCCTTCTTCGACACCTTTCCAGATAAAGGTTGATATCGAGAACCATACGATTGATCGATGCATTGTTGATGAAGGAGCTTCTGTTAGTATCTTATCTGCTTATGCTTGGAGAGATTTGGGTTTCCCTAATGTTATTCCAGCTGTTAATTGGTTGTTGACCTTCGATAGAAGACCTAGTGAACCGATCGGATTCCTCCGTCAGGTACCTGTTACTTTGGGTGGAAAAATAGTCTTAGTTGATTTTATGGTTTTAAAGGACCCTATGGACTTTGATATGATCCTCGGACATGATTATGTTTATGCTATGCATGCTGTGGTGTCTACACTCTTTCGTGTGATTCATTTTCCTTATAACGAAAGCATCGTCACTATCGACTAGCTTGCTTTTGTTGATCCTCCTTATTACCCAACTGTAGACCAATCAGATCCCTCATCATTAGGCACTACTATGTCACAAGGGACTTATGTGGCATATTATTCCTTGAGTTCAGCTGCTACTGAGAAGAAGTCTCTGAGTTCATGCTTACCTTCTCGGGACTTAGTCCCAGCTTTTGACCAAGTGACACCTCCATCTGAATGTTTAGATATGTGTTCTATCTGGGACGATATACTTCCTTCCGATGAAGTTTTCCTAGAGTCCATAGTACAGTCTTCCATTCATTTGGATGTTGATTCAGTCGCAATTATGTCCAGCCCTGGTTTGACCTTAAAGTATGATCTTCCTATTGTTGAGTCTTTGAACTCTCTTATAGATCCGCAAATCGGTGTTCCTGCTGAGTTTGATTCTACTTCTAGAATTTTCAACTCCCGTGATGATGAATTTGTTTCTGCAAATTCCATCATGTCCTTCAACTTTGATCTTCATCCTGAAGTTGATCTTGTTGATTGTAAGTCCTCATGCTTGGGTACCATAGAGTCTTCATTTGAAAACTCTGCCTTGTTTATGCCTGTTGTTGATGATAGTGAAGTTGAAAGTATTTCTACCACAGTGACTTGTATCAGGTCTTTCTTTACATATGTTTTAGATATAATCTTGGTACTAATGTTTCTTGGAGACAAGATTCTTAGTTGGATTTATACGTGCTTACTGTTCCTTTTTGACACCTTGAGCAACCATGTCAGGCATATTTGGAACCTTGCATATAGGTTTAGGCTTCCCCGTTGTTATGTTTCATTTGAACCTTTTTCCATCCGAATTCACCATAGGGTCGAACCTGTTGGATATTGGTGTGTTAGCCATCTCTTTATGCATTGTGCACCAGTCCGACAACAGAGCCTACCTAACATGGGTGACCCTAGTCAGCACCCTTATGCCATTTTGGTGCCCATGCTGAGCTTTTATCATAGGCTCGGGAGCCTTTTTAGATTTACCATAACTTTGAGAAGAAGCCTCATATCTTTCTTTCTCGTATATTTCTGGCCATCCCTGATAAGGCTCCCATCTTTGTGTTCAAGTTGCATATGCATCTGTTATGATCCCACTTGTGCTAATGAGCCTGATGCTAGCTTCCACTCTTTTAGCTTGTTGTATAAGCCTCCATCTATGATCTCATTTCCGCTAAGCCCTGTATCATTTTTCCTTCACAATTTGACACCTTTTACCTGGAGGAGACACACCCTGAGTGTCTTTATCTTGCTCATGTTCCTTGCATTAGGCAAAGCTTTGTTCCATGCGCTTGGAGCTAGTTTCGCATGTCCCTGACACATGTCTCCTCCCATTTCAAGCATTCTTCCACCTTCACTTTGAGCTCATTAAAAACAGTAAGTAGGTTTTGAGCATTTCTTCCACCTTTCCTTCGAGCTCGTTAAAAATAGTAAAGAGGCTATGAGCATTTCTTTCATCTTCACTTCGAGCTTGTTAAAAATAGTAAGGAAGTTATGAGCATTTTTCTTGTATCTCCTTTGAGCTCGTTAAAAACAGTAAGGAGGTCATGAGTTTATTTTTTCGGGCTCGTTAAACCTTTATGGAAAAGATCCCTATGGAGTTCTTTTAATAGGAAAAGTTTGCCGAGCATAGTTGTCTTTTCGGGCTCGTTAAAATAACTGAACCGACATCCACTTAGGTATAGAATTACCCCTTTTCCGGGCCTTGGTGGATAATTTACGGAAAAGGTATACTCTAGGTATACTCTGGTATGCGCTAGAAGAGTTCTTCTTCCATTATTTTACACTTTTTCGGGGAAGGAGACTAACTTTACGAAAAAGGACCTTTGGAGTCGTCTTTAGGGTTTTCAGACTCTCGAAATGTGAAAACAACAAGCGAGCATTCACCTACTCGGGCTTGATGTGAAATCCACGAGATGGTTGATAGAGGACTGTTTAAGTTTTTCAACTCTATAAGCAAGAAAACACAGTCGAGCACAGACCAATCCGGGCTCGATATAAAATCCACGGATAGGTGTATGGAGTTTTCTTCTAGATTTTTTAGACTCCTTAAATATGAAAATACCGTCGAGAAAGCTTTAGTTCTTTGTCAAGCTCGTTAAAAAATGAAAAAGGAAAGGGAAAGGAAGAATGTTAAAATATCTTTCAATATGATGGCAGCAAGTCAACTACCTCCTTGAACAAAGCACCTGTTTTGAGTCTATCAAACAAGTTGGGTTCTAGTGTTGGCCTTAGGGTAAAACCGATCTAAGAGTTCTTACTCCTCCATTTGGTTAGTCTTCCAATCATATGGAGAATCTGTTAATGTCTCCTACATTGCAGATTTGCATCGTGGTCTATTTGTGTTAAAAGATGCCTAAGTCACTCTTGTGTCGTGCTCACTGTTCAAGGATACAACCTGTGTCAGCCATTCTGCAGTTTCCTTGACCTCATGTGTCGGCCTTTCCTTGGTGTCAGTATGTTTCATCATGTGTTCAATCCTACTCCAAATCAGCTCATACCTGTTGAGTGTCCCTCGTGTTGGATGATGGAGGATGCATTAAGGCCTCCCTTCCAACGGACTTCTTCCCATTGACTTCAACTCATTGTGCTCTGGGAATGAAGTTTAGAGTTTCGGTTAGTACCTTGGGGATTGCAGTCATTAGTGGAAGTTTCCCTCGTTATTGGATAGATGGGAATACATCAATGTCTCCTATCCGATGGATTCTTCAAGTGTTCGATGGCAAGACCATTTATTCACACTTGTTTGAATGTACTAGGTACCTTGGGTTCCATGACTGGTAATCAAATGATACCTCCCATGTTCGACATCAACTCATTTATTCATTTCTTCAAGTTTAATGACATTTGATACACAAAAGATACATTTCTTCAAGTTTAATGACATTTGATGTTGTCTACACTTTTCTAGCATCAATCTGAGGTTTGCACAATGGTCCTTCAACAACCCAAATACTGTCCAATCATCAAAATATGCTTCTAAGAACTTATGCATGAAATCTTTAAATGTTGCGACCACAACTCTTGAAAAGATGGCAGGCGCATTCTTCAGACCAAATGGCATCACTGTGTACTGGAACAACCCCCATTCAGTGGAAAAAGTGGTCTTATGTCTATCCACGAGATCAATTCTTATATGATGATATCCTGAAAATCCATCAGTAAAGGAATATGCCTCATTTCCTCCAACATTATCGAGCACCTCATCAGTAAAGGGAGTAGGAAATGGGTCATGCATCGAAGCATCGTTCAATTTTCTGAGATCAATGCAGATCCTAATCTCGCCTTTTGTCTTCTTATCTTGGACAACCATAGGGCTTATCCACTCAGACTCTTCAACCAACTCAATGATCCCCGCATCGAGAATTTTATCGAGTTTTGCCTTGAATTGTTCTTTGTATCGTGGATTCAGTCTACAGGGCCTCTGCTTAACAGGCTTCGCTCCTGGCTTAAGAGGTATCTTCCTCACCCCTAAGTCCCCCAAAATTCCCTTCATCTCTGTAAAATTTGTCAGGAATAAATCCTGATACTCATGTAACAGGTCTGCGATCTCCATGACCGTCTGATCATCCCAGTAGTCTCCAATACTTGAGAACTTTGGCTCTTCGCTGGTGCCAATGTTCACTTTCTTTGTTTTTACAGGTCCACTCATGTCTGGGATTTCCAGTGGAGGTCCCTCTATGTCACGCGCTCCTTCTGACTCAGGTATGTTTATGTTGCGCGGATCCTCCTCATCACTTTCTTCTTTTTCTCTTCAGCTAGGTTATAACATTCCATGGCATGCTCTACCCGTTCCTTCCATTCGAACTGTGGGCTTGCAGGTACGCTATCAGCTCCAAAGAATTCCTCTAGTGTCATGTTTCTATGTGGACATTCCGGTATTAATATTCTTTCCTTAATAATTTACAAAGCGTCATTGATGGTAGGACCCTCATCTTCAAAATTGAAGCTCTTCTGGAAGTTCGAAGTCAAGGTAGGCCAATCTATAGTTTCTCTGTGCAACTCCATGTCTAGATACCATTTCTTTGGAATTTCTTCCTCCAACGTGTGCACAAACAGATGCACCCATTTTGTCTGTGGTCTCTCCTCCCATGCTTGTGAACAGAATTCAATATGCTCTCTTGGATATGTCTGTCCATTATATTTTTCAAAGGGTAGTGTAACCTTGTCAACAAACCTGATCTGCATTGTGATTCTGCATTGATCCCATGTGGTCAATGTCTGCTTATGCACAGCCCACTATCTGGTAGGTGTCTCTCACAGTACCATATCTAGTGATGGTAAGCGATGTGCATCTGCAATTGCTACAGTATATTCTTTGATAAAGGAATAAACATTAGATAAACCATCATAGGTAGGAATTGGGCTTACCTCCTTTCCAATCCAGCGTAGTGACTTTGTAACTTGCATGCATCTCCTTGCAGATACTTCATGCAGACGACTTTTCCAGTTTTCCAATCCTGCATTAGAGTATGAGATGCAAGAGATGTCGCATCTCTAGCTAGGTGTTCCATCCGTAGTAGGATTAATATAGTCTTCCTAGTGCATGGTCATCTTGTAAAGGCGGTCCAAATCTTGAGCTTTGGATTCTTCTTGAATCGGCTCGCTGTATCTGTCTCCGTCTGAAGGGTCCAATGGTGCGATGACCCTGAGATGCTTTCCTTTGAATATCATCTTCTTTCTTTTCAAATTTATGATGGCGAGGTTATCCATAGCCCAGTCAATCCCCAACAGAGCTGGGTATGGATGAATATCATCCACAATCTCGATAACCTCAAAATCTGCATGACTTTGCACTCCATCAATGTCAACAATAAAATTGGCTAACCTTTCAAAAGGTATGACTTTCTCCTAATTGTCCATTCTCAACTGGAAAGGTGACCATAATAGCTTTGGTCTCCCCATCTGCTGCCATGTCTATTTAGTTAAGACATTTACTTCAGATCCCAGATCAAGGATGATCTCATCCATTTCATAGTCTCCTATATGTGCACTGAGTCTCATTTCTCGTCTTGATCATTTGTGTTTCTTGATCTGGTGAACTGCACTATCGGTAGTCTCTGTCTCATTCTGTGGTTCATACTAGTTTAACCATTTATGCAATTCTGTGATAGCATTTGGGCTCTTCACTAGCCCAAGCGTGCTTAACTGCATCCTCGTTGAGCTTTCAATCTCTACACTTGACGCTGCATATTAGTCTCAACAACAGATATAAGCAAGTGCATATAATATATGAAAGACATTAGCATAATCAATAGCATGGTCCATGGTATAATAAGCAAGTGTAACCCAATGTAATTTAAACAACATTTACAAGAACAATTGGACGAGAAAATGAGTATTTCCATTAATAATAACAAGAAGTACACAATACAACCTCTTGCCAGCAACCAATCTCAACCAAGAACTAAGTCCCTCCACTTGTGCCTCCACCACTTCAATCCCCTGTGCAATGGAAAACTCAAACTATGAAGGAGTTTGGTCGGTGACCATAAGAAGTTCACAACAACAAGGATCAATGGATGTAGACTCAAGTCACGACAAAAAATCCAATAGAGTTATGGTGCTTTCTCTTTATCATCCTTCCATGCACCATAAGAGCTCAATATATAACCCTCAAAGGTAGGTGAAAGGTTGAATCGAATCGTTTCTGGGGTACAAGGAGGGCCAAAGGTCACCCTAAGACCGTTTTTGGAGTAAAAAGTAATTCTTCTATGGTTTTTACCATTTAACTCGATGTGCGTTGGCTACATTGGTGTAGCTTGTGTATATGCTGGCTATAGTAGAACAACAAGCATACAAAAACAAAAATAGGGAACAATGGGTTCCTGGAGGAAAAATAATGGATCTGACTCTCTAAAATAAATACTGAAGGCCAAAGAGTGTTGATGCTCACAAGGTGGAAAAATACACTGTAACATCCTTCCAATTGCTTCTCTATAAATGAGAGCATGTTTATTTTTCACAATGAAGGGACCCACTTTCAGGGGGAACTAGATATCATAAGCTTTTTTGAAGGTCAAGAAATGATCATCTTCCACAATCAACTTCTGTCTAATAAATTCCAAAGAAAAAACTCTTGGGTTCAAAAATGCTGGTAATATTTAGGGTTCTTTCACAAATCCGTATAACCTGGTAACTGTATGTTGCTTGAATAAAAACCAGTCCCCGACTGCTAAATCCTGTTTTAAATGCATGGAAGTACTCATTTCTGGAAGGACTCTTGCCAATTCCTCACCAAAGATTAACTTGTAGACTTCTGCAACAATATAGTTCATATAATTGAACATGTTGTCTTCCAGTGAATCTGAACAAACCTTCGGTGAAAACCCTATAACTTTCTGACTTGAGAAAATCAACATTTTCATCAGATGAGATTGGAACCTGAAATGACGAGTATTGTGGAAATCCACTAGCTGAGAATGGATATTCTCAGCCAGGGATTCATCAAACTTAAGGCATGGTACTTGATGGTACTCCATCTCTGTTAAAATAGACCTTATTATGAAGAGAAGGCATAGCTGAACCTCGATCAATACAACATCACTATCAAGTCCTAAGAACTAGGAAATCAAAGACAAGACTAACTGGGTTTTTTCATTAAAGAAATCCAAATCTAAAGGGTAGGGTGTGTTTTGGATTTCAAGGTCCGGTTTTAGGCAACTAGTGAGGAAAATTTGTTTGGCTTCGGGGGAGGATTCGTGATAAC
Source organism: Larix kaempferi (assembly GCA_027924585.1). NCBI lineage: Eukaryota > Viridiplantae > Streptophyta > Pinopsida > Pinales > Pinaceae > Larix > Larix kaempferi. Next base: position 11,264,174 of record BSBM01000428.1, read on the forward strand.
TACTGACTAGGGCTTCCTCGGAAAAACACTCGGGCTCATGGGACTGTGATGGGGGTATCTCAAGGGATTTTATGATAATAGTAGGCTCGACAAGGAAAATGATTCCGGATTTTTGAGCATTCATCACAACTCTCTCGGCTTGGGAGTAGTTTTCCACGCACCATGAAACGAACTCAGGGCATCCCATGAACTGGTCTGGGAAGAAGTATATAAAGGACGATTGAAAAACACTATGGACATCAGTTCCTTCCTTATTTAACCTCTATAACTTTGCTTTTATCTCCATGACCGACATATTAACCACAATATAAAAAACATCCCTGTCCCTATCTTGACTTTTAGTATTTTCGACACTTAGGATTCTACAACTTCTTCCATCATAAAATAACTTTTTTCTAGTGAATGCACAGGTTTCAGGGCCTACCTGACACTGACAGCTCGTAAACCTAGTATCCTCTGTCACTTTCTTCACTGCACACTTGTCCAGAGCTCTCTGACGTTGTCGCTTAAAAAAAAATTTCAACTTTCACGTGTCCTTCTGCCTTTTATAACCCGACCCTGGTTACTTTCCTTGCTTCTCCTCCCACGGACATTCTCCTCAATCTTCGATCCCTCATGTTACAATCTGGGTCGTCGGATCTATAGTCCCTTTACCATCATCCTTGTGTAACCATTACCTGTCATCAAATCTAACCTGCGATCAACCTCCACCGTTGATCTCAGCACTTACAGCCATTGCCGACGGTTTTGCATGGCTAATCGGTGGTTTCCATTACCGCCTTTTCAAATGGCGGAACAGTGAGGATCCCCCACATGTCCAGCGATTTTGGATTTCGCAACCCCCTCTTCATTTAATATTTCGCTCATATCCATAATGCGGAAATCCTCTTACACCATTGATCTACCTCTCGCAGCCTGATTAATGGTGGAAGTTGCTCACTGCTTAGACCCATCTTATTTGACCTTTCTTCCCAGCTTTTCGTTATCCATCGTGCTCCTTCCTTTGCCAAAGAACCTTCACCACTATAGATCTCCTTTAGTGAAACCCGAACCATTGGATCGCTTTTCACCTTTTCCACGCTTTAATCGACGTCCACGATCGTTGGATCCCCTTTCAGTTCCCACCTTAGCCGTAGATCTCCCCTATCTTCCCTCTATCTTCCGGAAAGCGGTTCCGCTAAGCCTCTAAGCAGTTTCCCAAACCGCTCTCCCAATCTGTGAAACCCTGCCGGAATGACACATGGCGGGTGGTTTGCAATTCCACAACCACCTACAGTGTCAATCCTCCCTACATCTTGGCGTTGTGGAATTCACCGTGGACCATTGATCTGGATATCAATAACCAATCAACTAGCGAAGTTTCACATCGTTTATCAGCCTCCGATTTTCCGGGTGGGGTCTCGTCGGTATTCATCTCACTTCTTTTTGCGTCGAAAATCGGCCTCCGCCATTGATCTCCAGTGACTAGATCTGGGTCGTTGAGACATATGACCTTCTAACCTTCCTGTATGGATATTTCAAGATCTCCTCTCCGTTGTAGATCCTTCCTCCACTTCGATCTCAGCCATTGATTGCTTACCTCGTGATCTCCCTGAGCTATTTCGTAGATTTCTTCTCTCTTGCTTTAGCTCCAGCCAGCGATCATGTGGTATATATCTCTTAAGGGACCGGGTGCTTTCCCCTACAAAGCCTTGGATTATATCAGCCACAAATTTGTATTTTCTATCACCTCATTCATGCTTTGAAAAATATTTGTGCTAACATCTGGCTCCAACTGGGGATGTTATCCTCCTTCTGAGGTAGCAAAGAACCCGTAGACCATGTGCTTGACCCACTCTGCACTCTTCAACCTGCAAGTTATCCTCTTGGAACCAAATTGATAATCCAAACTGAAACCACGACACATTTCTGAAACAAAACCATACAATGTTCTTCTTACTGATTTTATGTACAAACTTCTATGAAACTAATATCATATATATAAACTATGTACACCAACTTCTTTTTCTTCTTTTTGGGGTAAGAAAGATAGTGTTTCAAGTACCTTCCGTTTACTAGGCCTCCACCAATAAAATATCCATTCTGATCTTGTAAAATGAAGGAATTTCCCCCCTGGTAGGCAGAAATTATATATGGAACTTTCCATAAATGTTCGAATTTCCCATGTTTGTCTTCATTCCTGGCATCCCATTTTAGAACCAAATCATCAATTTTGAATTCTCTTTCTTTGATTTTCCTGTCAAATTTCTTTTTCATTTTTTCTTGATGAATTTGAGTCATGTTGTAAGCTTTCTCCCTTATTTCATGTAACTCAATCATTTGCCTTATTCTTCTCTGCATGTGGTTTGGTTCCTCCTCAAACTCTTGCATCAGCTTCATGACAGGCAAGCCTAAAGAAACGGAAAAAACCACTTCCGTCCCATAGACCAACTGAAAAGGGGATATACCAATGGCCCTTTTTGTACTAATCTTGTCTGCCCACAGAGCGTATTTGAGTTTGGTATGCTAGGCCTTTTTGTTTCCTTCCAACAATTTATGTATGATTCTTACCAAACTTTTGTTAGAAGATTATGCCAACCCGTTTTCTTGATGATAGTATGCAGTTGAGTGATTTAAATGGATATGGTACTTGTGACAAAAACTGATCATCTTCTTTGATCTGAATGCCTGTGCATTATTTGTGACTATCCTTCTGGGACACTTGAACCTTGAAAAAATATTTTCTTCCAGAAAATTTATGATAACCATTTCTGTGGCATTTCTCGTTCGGGTAGCTTCAATCCACTTAGTGAAATAATCTGTTGTAGTCATAATCCACTTATGCTTCCCCGAAGAATTCAGATTAATATCCCCAATGAAATCTAATCCCCACTACTGGAATGGTGCTTCTACTGAAATTGGTTTTAGGGGCAAAGGAAAATTTTCTCTTTTCCCATCAAAGATCTGGCATTCATGACATTTTGCAATTTATTTATGCACATATGAATAAACAGCAGGCCAATAGAACCCTGGTCTGAGGATCTTTTTCATAGTGGATTTCCAGGAGTGATGTCCTCCACACACCCCTCCGTGAAACTCCTTGATGACAGGCTGTGCTTCATCTTCTAGAAAATAGTTCAGTAAAATCCCTCCTAGATCTTTCCAATACAAATATTCATTCATTATGAAAAATTTTGTTGCTTTTAATTTTACTGACCTTGCTCTGGTTTTCTCCAGGTCTGGGGGTGCTTGTAAATTCTGCAAGGAAACATATACAATGTCACTGTACAAGGTGACAAAGAAAAATCCCTCACCATAGGCATTTCTGGAATTGTTTTAGATGAGATATTAGGGATCAAGTTCATATCCAAAGCATCATAGTTGGTCTCATTTCATCAGTTTCCCCAAACCCTGTCCCTTGATCAATATTGTAGGCTTGATATCCAGGTCATATTCTAACAAAATTGCAATCGACTTATCTCTTTTCCCTTCTAGGTTTGGTTGGGTAAGAATATCCTTGACAGTTGCAGATGGAACATATGCAATAGTATGAGAATGCAAAATGTAAACCCTGAAATCTTTTAAAGATTTTATCAATGCATAAGCATGTTTCTCCATTATATTATACTTTAGTTCTACATCTCTCAAAATCTTGCTGAAAAGGAAATTGGTTGTTCCATATTATCTTGATTCTTCTGCAATAAGACTCCAGCTATAGTATGTTGTGATGCATAAGAGAATATGATAAAATCCTTTGAAAAATCAGGACTGATCAAAACAAGAGCTTCTGTTAAGTATTTCTTAATGTCAGTGAAATATTTCTTGGCTTCAATGGTCCATTTGATTTCATTATTCTTCCTCAACATATCTAAAATATTCCTCAGAAACTCTACAAAACTGGGAACAAACCTTCTTAAGAAATTCTAAAAGATTGGACTTCCTTTTTGCTCCTTGGTATCCCAATTTTCTGAATCGCTGCTACTCTTTCAAGATCAATTTTTATGCCATATTTTGATATGCTATGCCCCAATAACTTTCGTTCATTCATGGCAAAAATCGACTTCTTTGGATTCAAGGATATGCCAAATTTCCTGCATTTTAGAAATACCCTTTCTAAATGCTTCGAGTGATCTGCAATGAATTTTGAGTATATAGTTATGTCATCCATGTATACTACTACAAATTTATTTGTCTCCTCAGCGAAGGTGATATCCATGGCCCTTTGAAATGTAGCCTCTGCATTCATCAACCCAAATGGCATTTTCGCGTACATGAAAGTCCCCCGAGGCGTTGTGAAAGCCGTCTTCTCCTGATCCTCTGGAAGGACCTTGATCTGATTGTATCCAGAGAAGCCATCCAGCATGGAAATTCTCTCTGCCCCCACAACCTTCTACAAAATATGATCCATCTTTGGAAAAGGATAATTATATTTCATGGACACTTTGTTCAAATTTTTGAAGTCTACACACAGCCTTATTTCTCCATTCTTCTTTCTCACAGGGACCAGATTCGCAACCCATCTGGAAAATCTCAGTGACACAATTATTTTGGTATCAAATAAATTTTTAACCTCCTTTTCAATCACTGGCAACAAGAGTGGGTTTATTCTCCCGATTTTTTGTTTAAAGGGCTTCTCATTTGGCTTGATGGGGATAGTATGTTGAATAATAGAAGTGCCATATTCCTTCAAATCCTCATAACTCTAGGAAAACACATCTGTGAATTCTTTCATAAGCTCAACATATTTATTTTCTTCTTTTGGCAATAGGTTCTTAGAAATTTTCACTATCCTGGGATCTTCTTTTGTTCCAATGTTGCAATCTTTTACTTCTCCATCATGAGGTTATAATTTCAGATTCTTGGCCACATCATTTCTGTCGAACAACTTCTCTAACGGTACCAACTGTCTGGGAATGACATTGTACTTCAACTGAATTATTTCTTTTCCTCAGATTTCTCCCCTGAACTTTTCTTGTTCCTCCATAAATTCTTCTCGGTTAACAAATCTTTCCATATTTTGGTTTTCATTATCGATATTTGTATTTGCAAACTCATGAGTCATTTCCAAAAATCTTTTAATCTACATATCATCATCAAAAACTTGCCAGTGTTTCGAATTGTTAGGAATAGAAGGCTTGTTTATGACTTCAATCTCATATTTTTTATTCGAAAAACCAGGTTCTTTGAAAGTGCCATCAGTTGTATCCAAAGAGTCTGTTATTGAGTTGTTAATTCTGGGTATTACTACTATGCCGGGTTCATCAAATAAATTATCCAACATATCCTAGACTTCATTTATGTATGATCTCATTTTTGGGTGCTTCGTCTGATATATGCCATTCACTTGATTTATGACTAGCTATGAATCCCCAAACACTTCTATTTTATTTTCCTTTAGATCTTTCAGCACATTCAATCCTAGAATCAGAGCTTCATACTCTGCAACATTGTTAGTACATTCAAAATCCAATTTGAAAGAATACATTAGAAATTCTCTATCTGGGGTCACTATCCACACGCCTGCACCAGCACCCTCTATGCTTCTCGACCCATCAAAATGCATGGTCCAAGTCCCTTCCATCCTCATTTTTTGTATAGATTCTTCCTCTCCCTTAATCTGTCTATTTCCTTATTGCTTTTTATATATATCTATTTTCTCTTCAGACTGAGAATCATTATAGAATATAGAAGATCCTAAATCGGTATCAACTGCATAAATGGAATGGCTATTGGGATCATTATGGCTACTTACCACATATGAGAGTATCTTCTCAGTGTACAATATTCTGTGTTCACCGAGGACTGGAATAGTAGCAAAGGACATATCCATCTGTAAAGTTCCCCTGAGCTTCGAAGCCCAAGACCTAGATAACAACATACCAAAATTTGGTGGAATATATGCAACAACCACATCCATGACCACATTTTTAGATGGAAATTTTGTGAGAGAAACTACCAAGTCCTTTATCAACCCCAAGCATTTGAACTTTTTCGAATCAAAAGAAAACAAATCCTTGTATGGTCTTGTGATATCTAAACCCAAACTTTCCACCACCACCTTTGGCATCATATTATGAGAAGCTCTTGAATCAAGCATGCAATTATGAAGGGTCATATCATGAATATTCAAGTTTACATAAAAAGGTGGAACTTCTTCTAAACTGTTATCCTCCATTTTAGAACCCATCATAATAGGTGGAGCATCATCATTTAATTCTAGAGCATCAAGTTCTACTTGTCCTTTGCTTCTAACCATTTTTTAGATCTGTTCTCTATCTTCACCATTTTTCAACAATTCACTAAAAGGGATGGGTATTTTGATCTTCGACATCTCATTTTGCAAATTGAAGGAATTAAGCATTTTATCATTTTCTTTCACTAAATCTCTTTTAACTTCTGGAATCTTCTTTGCCACCTCTTCTTCTGGTTTATCCTTTTTGTGTTGGATGGTCGAGGGTAAACCTACAAGGCTTTTTCCCTTTTCCACAACTACATCCCTATTCCTGGGATTGATCTTCCTCTAGAGATCACTCACAACATTTTGATATCCTACTTGGTATTGCTCTGTCTCTAACTCAAGGGTATTGCATTCCCCCTCTATGGAAAACATGTCTTGCTCTGCCTTAGTCAAATAAACTTCAGAATCAAGATCACCAAAATGATGAATTTCACTTTCCACAAATTCATTTTCCCCTTCCTCATCTACACAATTTTCAGGAAATGGGGGTCTTACTTGATTATCTTCTGCATTCCTTGGATTCCTTTGGTCTCTTTGATCCCTCTGCCTTATTTGTGGTGGAATTTGTCTTATTTTGGTTTCTAATTTGGGGCTCCTGCTGGTCTCTACCCTGGGGTTTATTTTCTAAGGCTAATTTTTCCATTAGCCTCTCCATTGTTTTCATCATCATATCAATCCTAGAATCAGTGGGGGAGGAGGTAGAAGCTATGCTTTCTTCCCTAACCTTCCTTCTATCTATATCAGTTTTTTGTTTCATTTTCCAAGAGGCCATCATATTCACTTCAACCTCTACTGCATCCCTTAACATGTCTGGCATAGTGGTTGAATTTCTTTCCCTCAACATACAAGAAAAATCACCCTCAAAGGCATCCACATAATTCAATTTAGCATCCCCTACCGAGGGTTTCACATCAGCAGGGATGGAATTATAAACCCTCATGAATCTAGCCAAAAATTCTTGGACAGACTCAAAACCGCCCTTTTTCAGATTGTTATACTGGGTTAGGACTTGTGAAGGGTTTTTCTTATCTTCCCACCTCTCAAGGAAACAAGTCACAAACTCATCATAGGAAGGTATTGATCCCGCAACAAGTGTTCTGAACCACTTCTTCACTTTTCCAGATAAGCTATGTGCTAGCAGCCTCATTTTAGCATCATCGTAATCCACCTCCTCAAGGTCAATGAAATCATTGAATCTATCAACATGTTGTTGGGCTGTATAATTTCCCTCCCCATCAAACAATGTGATTCTTTGGGTGTAGTTTTGAGGGAGGTCATGCAAAACAGCAGGTAGAGCAAGTGGGGAAAACCTAGAAGCCATGACTACTGGTGGGTTTGGAGCGGGGTTATGATTTCGTAATGGTATTCTTTGAGATTTAGATTTTTTAGACTTAATGCTTCCAGACTTTAGCAGATATTCCCAAATAGACTGTAAAAAATATGACTGAAATCCGTTTTGATCAATTACAATTTCTTTTAAATCTGATTCTTATTTAGACCTCAACAAAGATTGGTCAAACCTTTCACTTAAATCAATATTTTCATCATCTAACAAATCTTCTTGAAAAGGAGGAAACAGATCTATTGTTTGAGAAGTACCTTCTTGATATTTTCCTTTAATCTTCCTTAGAATATTTTATGGACTCTCCACCCCCGAGAACAACTGAGAGTATGGATTTCTTCTCATGGGAATCCTTCTGGGAGCCACGTTGTCTTTCTTAGAGTCGCCTTTAAACCTGAAAATTTCTTGACACTGGAGTCGCCAAGGAAAAAATACAACCAATACTAAATATCAAATTTATTTTCCCATAGAAATTTGATTACATTTGTCATTATTCCCAGGGACAATTTGAACATTCGTCCCCGGCAACGGTGCCAAAATGTTATCACTCAGGATTTAACCTTTGGTTGTGGGAGGATAACCCTAAGGTAACTATTTCAAACCAACCTTTAGGAGGAGAGCTGGCTTCTTTCCTACTAGAGAGGGCTCTCTCAAAAGATGAATACGATGACCATAAACGTTTTTCAAGAAACCGATCTTCTATTTTAAATTGGATGAAAACATATGAATCACATTGGTGATGGAGTCATGTCTGAGATTTCTAAAGACTAACATAAAATAAACAACATAAATCTTGATGAATGCAAGGTAATTTCTATCCCACTGTCAAGTTCTTTTAGCAGGTGATATTTGAAAGAAAGTAAAACAACCCATCAACATTAATCATCAACACAGATGAATTTAATATTGAATTTAGAAGAAAGCATGAGATACTTAGGTTTGATTAACACAGAGCATGATTTACATGAATTCTGGATTAAACACCACGTTCACCATAAGCATGAGAAGAAAAAAAACATGAAATCTTTTCACTGGAAAATACGATTCACAGAGAAAAAAGAACACACAGACTACAACACAAATAACACAAGAATCTTCACGCTTCTAAATGTGCTTTATTTCTACACGGCAAAACTTTACAATAATAGAGGTCTCCTTAGTACCAAAATTTCCTTCTCTATTACAGGTTTCAACCCTTTACAATGATGGCCTAATAGCCTTTTTATAGCACCTCTTTGAAGTGAAACCCTAACTAACTTGTAACCGACCCAGTAAATATTTGGGTTTTCACTTTTACATTTTACTTTGGCTAAAATTGTACACATGTCAAACTTTCCAACACTTGGATATCCTCGGTGCTCTGCTTGCTAGATGGAGACTGCTGGCTGAAGTTTTGGGCCTGAATCTTCAAGAGCGCAAGTTGGATTTCACTTTCTCGTACTTCTCTACTGCCTTCCACAAGTCTGCATTGGGAAATTCATAGCTTGTCATTTCTTTGACCAATACTTTCAGTTCTATGTGCTCTGATGCGTAAATTTGTGGTATCCTTTCAACAATCATGGTCAACTGATGCAAAACTTCGAAATCATCCGAAATTTTTTCCAATAAAATCTTTCATGACAAAACATGAGTTAAGTTTTCAAATTTCTCATGATTTATTCTGACTCCGAAAAGCAATTCCTTGTGATCTTTTTGGGGGATCAAGTCACCATTTTCATCCCAAAATGAAGGCAATCCTTTCTCAATCAATTTATCAAATTTCTTCTTGAAATCTGTCACTTACTTTTTCAAGTGTTTAGCTCTAGCTTGAACACCCTCTACATGAGAATATTTTCCAAGTACTCTTCTCGCCCAATTTATAATTGATATTCTATTTTTTATCTACATATTCTTCAGGTCTTCATCCATCAGAGAATTCATGAAATTTACTCTGTTCTGAGTTGTATCTTTGGGTTTTTTACTCAAATTTTCCTTCATCGTTGTACAACTCTACAAGGCTTCATTTGCCACTTTTTCTTTCTCTTTCATGAAGCTCAGATAAGCTCTGAAATTGGTGGCTTCAACTATAATTGAGTCCCAAATTATCTGTTTGGATCCCTGCATCTAAACCTGCCCTGTTACCTATGTTATAAATCTTTGGTTCCTGTCTACTAAATCCTTATTTTTTAATTTTAATGCCTGTATTTCTTCATCCTTTTTCTTATTCTCTTATTCTAGCTTCCTCTTTTCTTCTTTCAACTCTTTTATTTCTACTTCTCTTAAAATGGCCTGGGACATAGCCTGGACTAGGCCATTTGTGCTGGTCTCTTCACTTTCTTGATTAGCAACTGGATTCTCTTGTTCCAAAGCCATCAATTTCCCCTTAAGGTCTTCGATTTGAATTTTGAGGCTTATTCGGTCTTTCTCCCACTCAACCTCTTTCTCTATAAATTTCAATGATTTTTCTTTGTGGTCATCTAGCTCTCTGGATAAGTTTTCTTTTTCTTGCTCAAGCACATTTAATTCAGAAGCCTGTATTAGTTGTGCTGTTGGTATTTTGAACTTTTTCTTGAGCAACTGAATAGTGCTCTCTTTCTCCATCAACAGCTTCTTGCTGCCTTCACCTTTGCCTACTCCATCGTCAACCAAATCTATTTGCATTTTCTTAATCTATTGTTGATGGGCCTTATTCTCAGTCCTTTCCTGCCTCAACTGGATCCCCAATCTGTTGACAATATTCTCCAATTTAGAAATTTTTAGGGTAGATTTCATCAAATCATCGTATATTACTTCCCCGATCTACCTATGCAACTGAATCGTGTCAGGGGCTGCTATCTTTTTCAAGTTCAACTTCATCTCGGTCACCTTATTATCAGATGACACGACCAAGTTCAAAGTATGTTCGGAGACATCTCTGCTGGTCACCAAAGTGACTGGTAAATTTTCTGTATCTCTGACTCTTGCCCATACTTTACATACATCTCAGCTCTTGATTGGACCCTCTTGGTGTCACCATCCTCCTTGGCTTCCTTGAAACTGTATTGTTTTATTTGAACTTCGGGAGACAGGTACTTCTCCTCTTTCTTCTCTTCCACTCATGGATATAACCAAATCACTCGGAACATCTGCTTTGAACCTTTTTTCCCCTTCTGACTCCTCTATTTCTATGTCAGAGATTTCTTCAAAGCTCCTTTTTCCTGCATTCTCTACTGCATCTGTGTGAAGCACCTGCAACAAGTAATTAATAAGAATATGCAAAATAGCAGAAATGACAGAACTCAGAATCACTTTTATATTGATCACAGGCCACTTCGAGGGGGCAACCTCCTATGAGCAAGCTCAATACAAATAACTTCACGGTGCCTTCATAGGTCTCAACACACACTTATATACTAAGTCTAGGCGCCAATACTATGGGTCAAAACCATGGGCCACTACAAACTATGGATCAACAATACTACGGGCAACTTACAAAGCATATGCGCCAACAACAATAACACAAACTATTGATCAACAAATACTATGGGACGACTTACAAAGAATATGCGTCCAACAACAATATACTAAAAAAGTAAAGACATGGGTTTCTAACATCCCCTCCCCCTTAAAAAAGCTTTGTCCTCAAAGCTTTAGATGTGGAAATTGTTGTTGAATCTGAAGGAGTGGTTCCCATGTAGCATCCTCTGGTTGCATGCCGTGCCACTGAATTAAGACCTCTGTGATAGAGCGAGAGCGAAGCTGACGAGTGCGCCGATTGAGGATGGCCTCCGGCTCCAAAAGGATGGATCCTTCATTATCCAGTTCGGGTAAAATCGTTTTTCCACTGATGTTGGTGCCAAGAACTTTCTTCAGACAAGAGACATGAAAGACTGGATGAATGCGGGAAGAAGGAGGAAGTTCCAATTTATAAGCAACGGACCCAATCTTCTAAAGAATCCGATATGGCCCATAGAACTTTGGAGCGAGCTTATGACGCCCTTTGAGTTTCAGGGAGGATTTCTTGTACGGCTGGAGACGAAGAAAAACCATATCGTCTACTTGAAAAGTGTGCTTAGAACGGTGCTGATCAGCTTGTTGCTTCATGCGATTTCTTGCCATGTGAAGATTGTCCCGCAAAATGCAAAGAATCTGATCACGGTTTTGAAGGACTGTGTCAACTTCCTGAACTGGTGAATTGTTGGGGGTGTATGGAAGAAGAACTGGAGGTGCCTGACCATAGACTGCTTCATATGGGGTCATTTTAGAGGCAGTGTGGTAAGAGGTATTGTACCACCATTCAGCGAGAGGGAGCCACTTTTCCCACTGATGTTGTTGTTCAAAGGTGAAGCAACGAAGATAAGTTTCCAAGCATTTATTGATAATTTCAGTTTGACCATCTGTTTATGGGTGATACCCTGAACTCATCTTCAGTTTGGTGCCAGTGTGGAAGAATAGTTCTGTCCAAAAATGACTGGTGAAAGTCGCATCACGATCCGAGACAATGGAAGAAGGGATGCCATGAAGATGAAAGATCTGGTCCAGGAAGATTTGAGCGACTGAGGAGGCTATATAGGGATGGCTGAGAGCACAAAAATGACTATATTTGGAGAGGCGATCAACCACAACGAGAATCACTGTCTTCTCGCCAGATTTAGGGAGCCCTTCAATGAAATCCATAGAAATATCTGTCCAAATCCATGTAGGTATGGGCAAGGGTTCGAGCAATCCTGGAAGGAGTGTTGTTTCACCCTTATTGCGCTGGCAGGTATCACATTCAGCCACCATCTGTTGAATTGTCCTTTTCATGCCCTGCCAAAAGAAGTTACGCCTTGCCCGTTCATACGTTTTGAGGAACCGAGAGTGCCTTGCCGATGGAGAAGCATGGAGTTCATAGAAGACAACCTGTTGAAGATCTCTGCTCTGGGGAAGCACGAGACGACCCTTATATCTCAGAAAAGCACCATCCCAAGAGTAATGTGGTACAGCAGAAGGGTTGTTGGTTAAGCGTTGGTTGATTTGCGATAAGGAAGAGTCATTAACATAACCCTGTTGAACAGATTGCAACCAATTTGGAACAAGCATAGAAATAGCTGAAAGAGAACCTTGGGCATCAAATGTGCGAGAAAGAGCATCTACCACAATATTGTCTTTACCCTTCTTGTAAGTGATCTCATAGTCATAACCCATGAGTTTGCTAACCCATTTCTGTTGTGTTGGGGAGGAGACATGCTGTTCCAAGAAATATTTCAGACTCTAGTGATCAGTATTGATGTAGAAATGATTCCCTAATAGGTATGGTCACCACTTCTGTACTGCATGCAAAATAGCCATCATTTCCTTCTCATAGGTAGAGGCAACTAAATTATTACCTGAAAGGGCTTTGCTGGTGAACGCAATGGGGTGTTCATCTTGAAGGAGAACAGCACCAAGTCCATTGCCGCAAGCATCACTCTCAATAGTGAAGGGCTTGGAAAAATCGGGCATAGCTAGAACAGGTGTAGTACACATAGCTTGTTTTAGTTTGTCAAATGCACACTGAGCAGCATGTGTCCATGTAAAAGCATCCTTTTTCAATAGAGCAGTTAATGGAGCTGCAATCTTCCCATAATCCTTGACAAACTTGCGGTAGTAGCCAGTCAACCCCAAAAAACCACGAAGGCTCTTGAGTGTCTGAGGATGCGGCCAATTGTTCATGGCATTGATTTTGGCAGGATCCACGCAAACCCCTTGTGCTGAGATAATGTGCCCGAGATACTCAACTTCCTTCTGTCCAAAAACACATTTAGACTACTTGGCGTGGAGATGATGGTCAGAGAAAAGTTGCATGACAAGATCCAGATGCTGGAGATGTTCATCCCATGTTTTACTGTAGATGAGGATATCATCAAAGAATACCAGAATGAATTTCCGCAAGTAGGGTCGAAATATTTTATTCATTAAGGCATGGAATGTGGAAGGAGCATTAGTGAGGCCAAAGGGCATGACCAAAAACTCATAATGGCCATCATGTGTATGGAAAGCTATTTTAGGGATATCATCCTCATGAACCCGAATTTGATGATACCCAGAACGAAGATCCAACTTGGAGAAAAAGTGAGCCCCATGAAGCTCATCAAGAAGCTCATCAACAACAGGAATTGGAAACTTATCCTTGATGGTGAGGTGATTAAGTGCTCGGAAATCAATGCAGAGGCACCATGACCCATCTTTTTTGCGGACAAGAAGAACTGGAGAAGAAAAGGAACTAGTGCTTGGGCGAATAATACCTTGCTTCAATAAGTCCCGAACAAGCATTTCAATCTCTGTTTTTTGGTGAAATGGGTAGTGATAGGGCCTGATGATGGGAGGTACCCTGCCAGGAAGGAGATGAATACGATGGTCTTCTAGCCTTGAAGGTGGCAATCCCATTAGTTCAGCAAAGACAGAATTTGTTGTAGATCCAAAGGAGTAGTGGAGACCGTTGATGGTTGCATCTGAATGGAATGGATCTGAGTGATGACACCATGTGAATTCTTCTTGAGGAGTTTTTCCATGCGATGTGAACTGATGATGCTGAGAGAACCTGGTTGTAATCCTGTAAATGTGTGTTTTTGTCCATTAAGGAAAAACTGCATCCAAAGTTCAGCAAAATCCCATAAGATAGGGCCAAGTGTGCGTAGCCATTGAGCACCCAAAACCACATCACATCCGCCTAAGGTCAAGGAAAACATGTTAGAGCGCAAGGTATAATCTCCCATAGAGATACGCACATTTCGACACTTCCCTTTGCCAGGTAAGGTGCCCCCATTGGCAACCATGACTTCAAAGTTGGAGCAAGGATGGATAAAACAATCAGCTTGTTTGGCGATCTGAGGGTCAATGAAATTATGAGTGCCACCATAATCAATGAGTTTGTAAGAGGAAGCTTCTTGAAGTAGCCCCTGACCTGCATTGTTTGGGGGGTGGTGATTCCAGCTAAAGCATGGAGAGATATCTCTGGCTGGTCATCTTGAGACGGAGGGTCAATAGGCGGTTCCTAAATGTCGACCTGAGCATCCATTGTTTCTGGATCTTCATCACCAATTTCAGAGGCAAGCGGAGAATCCACATCCAAGAGATAGAGATTTTCCTGAACACATCTATGTCCCCGAGTGAATTTCTCATCACAATTATAGCAAAGCCCCTTTTCTCTGCATGCTTGCATCTCTGTTTCAGACAAACACTTGATAGGAGTTGGTCGAGGAGCCTGCGGTATAGGTGGTCGTTGAGAAACCAGATTTCGGAAGGGAACAAAAGTGGGCTTGGAGCATTGTTGGGCTGCAATATTGTCTTCTGCCAACTTAGCCAACCCTAGGGCTTCCATCATTGTGTTGGGACAAAACATTTTGACCTCAGAGCGGATGGCATCCTTTAGACCACTGATAAAACAACTCCAGTAAAAGTCATCAAACAATCCTTTAGTGTGGTTGGCTAGTTTCTCAAATTTGGTTTGATACTCTCTCACAGTGCCAATTTGACGCAGTTTAGTGAGGGCTCCTGTGAAGTCATCAAAAGCACTAGGACCAAATCGTTGCAAAAGGAGATGGCAAAAGTCTGGCCATTTTGGCTCTTCATGAGCCTTGATGTACCAACGGTACCATTGAAGAGCTTCCTGTTCCAAATGAAAGGATGCAAGCGGAACTTTGTTGATATCAAAAGTATTATGCAGACTGAAATACTGTTCTGCACGATAGATCCATCCAGTTGAATCAGTACCATTGAAGCGAGGAAAATCAAGCTTCGGACCACGGAAATTGCTAGAAGAAGAGAACCCATTGTCTGATGAAGACTCGGACTGTCATTTGTTGTTCATAGCTGAATGTTCAAGATGGAGGCCGAGAAATTTTTCATCCAGATCCTGGAGTTTGGCTTGGATGGCTGCAAGTAGTGCTTATTCCATGATTTTTGCTCCTGCATGGGTGACAACCATAACTAGGAGTTTTTTGTTTTTTTTTTGCTCCTGCACGGGTGACAACCATAACCAGAACTTTTTTTTTTTTTTTTTTCCAGACTGGAGCGGATACGGCTCGGAAGGGATCTGAAATAGATAAATCTGCAACGGCCCAAAAGTGAGCGAAAATAGAGGGATCTGAAACGGTGCTGAATGGATTGAAAAA
Source organism: Larix kaempferi (assembly GCA_027924585.1). Taxonomy (NCBI): domain Eukaryota; kingdom Viridiplantae; phylum Streptophyta; class Pinopsida; order Pinales; family Pinaceae; genus Larix; species Larix kaempferi. The sequence goes on from BSBM01000428.1 coordinate 11,279,826, forward strand.
GGCTGGATCTGGAACGGCTTTCAGAATGGATCTGAACGGCTGGATCTGAAACGGTGCAGTAGTGATCGACAATAGTTCAGCTGAAAATAGATATGGACCCCAGGTATGTGCAGCTTCCTAACAGTTCAGGGGTCTCACTCGGCCACCAATGCTGTCTGACGGCTTACGTATTGGGGCAGTACCCCTCTCTCCACGGCTCAGGTAAAACTAATAACCGCTTTGCCACAAACGACAGCTCTTGGTTTACCTCACGGGTGGAATCTAGTCAATCAGGTAGGGGTCATTGCCCTTTTCGCTGGCAGGTCCTCTCAATGGGCCAGCTACTTCGGGGTTCCTGTGGTACTCCTCACAATGAGTTTTAGGGCTTATGCCCAAGTACTTCCCACAGTTAAGCGGATAGGGATTATTCCCAAATCCGAACCTGCAACAGATGCGAAAAAAAAATTTGGCAGAAATTTCACCCAGCAAGCCTAAGAAAGTGCTTTGATACCAGATGTGAAGCACTTGCAACAAGTAATTAATAAGAATATGTGAAATAGCAGAAATGACAGAACTCAGAATCACTTTTATATTGATCACAGGCCACTTCGAGGGGGCAACCTCCTATGAGCAAGCTCAATACAAATAACTTCACAGTGCCTTCATAGGTCTCAACACACACTTATATACTAAGTCTAGGCACCAATACTATGGGTCAAAACCATGGGCCACTACAAACTATGGATCAACAATACTACGGGCGACTTACAAAGCATATGCACCAACAACAATAACACAAACTATTGATCAACAAATACTACGGGACGACTTACAAAACATATGCGTCCAACAACAATATACTAACAAAGTAAAGACATGGGTTCCTAACAATCTGAAAGTACCACTTCGAATGAGGGATTTTCTGGGGCATCCAGATCCAAATGTGAACATGATGGGGCCTCTTCATCTGATTCATATTGCATAATATTTTCTCTTTTGGATAAACCTTCCACCTCTTCATGATCAAAGGCTCTATTCTTGTTTTGCTATCTTCTATCAAATATTATGAGGCAGGGGTCATACTTAACAACAATATCTTTTTTGAATTCCAATCCTTCCAAATGCTTCTCTATAAATGAGACGGCATGTTTATTTTTCACAATGAAGGGACCCAGTTTCAGGGGGAACTTGATATCAAAAGCTTTTTTAAAGGTCAAGAAATGATCATCTTCCATAATTAGCTTCTCTCTGATAAATTCCAAAGAATAAATCTTGGGGTAAAAAATGCTGGCAATATGTAGGGTTCTTTCACAAATTCGTATAACCTGATAATTGTATGTTGCTTGAATAAAAACTAGTCCCCGACTGCTAAATCCTTATTGAACTAAATGGAAGTTCTCATTTCTTGCAATAATCTTGCCAATTCCTCTCCGAAGATTAAATTGTATACTTCTGCAACAATATAGTTCATATAATTGAACATGATGTTGTCTTCCAGTGAATCTGAAAAAACCTCTGGCGAAAACCTTATAACTTTCTAACTTGAGAAAATCAACATTTTCATCATATGAGACTGGAACCTGAAATGACGAGTATTGTGGAAGTCCACTAGCTGATAATGGATATTCTCAGCCAGGGATTCATCAAACTTAAGGCATGGTACTTGATGGTACTCCATCTATGGTAAACCAAAGCTTATTCTGAAGAGTAGGAATAGCTGAACCTCAGTCACTGCAACATCACTATCAAGTCCTAAGAACTAGGCAATCAAAGACAAGAATAACTAGGTGTTTTCATTAAAGAAATCCAAATCTAAAGGGTAGGGTATGTTTTGGATTTCGAGGTTCGGTTTTAGGAAACTAGTGAGGAAAATCTGTTCGGCTTCAGGGGAGGACTAGGGATAACTACTGACTAGGGCTTCCTCGGAAACAATCTCAGGCTCATGGGACTATGATGGGGGTACCTCAAGGGATTTTCTGATAACAGTGGGCTCAACAAGGAAAATGATTCCGGATTTTTGAGCATTCATCACAACTCTCTCTGCTTGGGAGTAGTTTTCCACATACCATGAAACGAACTCAGGGCATCCCATGAAATGGTCTGGGAAGAAGTATATAAAGGATGACTTAAAAACCCTATGGACGTCAGTGCCTTCCTTATTTAACCTATATAACCTTGCTTTTATCTTCCTGACCGACATCTTAACCACAGTATCAAAAACGCTCTTGTCCCTATCATCTAGGGCATCTTCACTTTTAGTATTTTCGACACTTAGGGATTCTGCAAATTCTTCCATCAAAAAATAACCTTTTTCTAGCGAATGCACGGGTTTCAGGGCCTACCTAACACTAACAGCTTGTAAACCTAATATCCTCTGTCACTTTCTTCGCTGTACACTTGTCCAGATATCTCTGACGTTGTCGCTTAAAAAACCAAATGTCAACTTTCACGTGTCCTTCTACCTTTTATAACCTAACCCTGGTTACTTTCCTTGCTTCTCCTCTGGAGGAAATTCTCCTCAACCGTTGATCCCCCGTGCTACAATCTAGGCCATCGGATTTGTGGTCCCTTTACCATCACCCTCATGTGACCCTTACCTGCCGTCATATCTAACCCGCCATCAACCTACACCGTTGATCTCAGCACTTACAGCCATCTCCTGTGATTTCACATGACTAATCGGCGGTTTCCATTACCGCCTTTTTAAATTGCGGAACGCTGAGAAGCCACCACATGTCCAGGGGTTTTGGATTCTGCAACCGCCCCTTCCTTTAATCTGTCATGCATCTCCATAATGCGGAAATCCTCTTGCACCGTTGATCTACCTCCCGCTTTCATATCAAGTTCAACGGTGGAAGTTGCATGCTGCTTAGACCTATCTTATTTTACCTTTCCCCCTAGCTTTCAGTTATCCATCGTGCTCCTTACTTTGCTGGAGAACCTTTACCACCGTAGATATCCTTTAGTGAAACCCAAACCATTGTATCAATTTTCACCTTTCCTGCGCTTTAACCAACGTCCACAATTTTCGGATTCCCTTTTGGTTCCCAGCTCATCCATAGATCTCCCATGTCTTCCCTCTATCTACCGGAAAGTGGTTTCGCTGAGCCTCTAAGCGGTTTCCCAAACTGCTTTCCCAATCTATGAAACCCTATCGGAACAAAACGTGGTGGGTGGTTTGCAATTCCGTAACCTCCTACAATGTCAATCCTCCCTGCATATTGGCGTTGCGGAATTCACCGTGGACCGTTGATCGGGATATCAACGGCCGATCAACCACCGAAGTTGCACACCGTTTAGTGAACCTCCAATTTTCTGGGTGGGGTCTCGTCGGTATTCATCTCGCTTCTTTCGACGGTGAAAATCGGCCTCCGTCATTGATCTCTGGCGACCAGATTTGGGCCGTTGAGACATCCGACCTTTTAACCTTCCATGTATGTATATTTCAGGATCTCCTCTCTACCGTAGATCCCTCCTCTGCTTCGATATCATCCATTGGTTGCTTACCTCATGATCTCCCCAAGCTATTTCGTAGATTTCTTCTCTCTTCCTTTAGCTCTAGCCAATGGTCATGTGGTATATATCTCTTAAGGGAAGGAGCACTTTCCCTTACAGAGCCTTGGATTATATCAACCATAAATTTCCATTTTCTATCACCTCACTCATGCTTTGAAAAATATATGTGCTAACAGATAGCACCAATTTCTCATCTTTCTTCTCAATTCCACACCACTTGCATTTCATGACTAGAGATTTGAATTTGGAAAATATTTGATGGACGGTCTCGAAACTTCTCAGTCGAAGAGAAATAAACTCATTTTCTAGAATATGGACCCTTATCTCATCTTGTTTTCCGAAGAGGGTATCTAACTTCAACCATATCTCTCTTCGAGTCATCAATCCATTGAGGTGGAAGAGTAGATCTCTGTAAATATGAATACACATGAAACCAAATGCTTCATCCAATCCATTAAGATACTTGGCCTTCTCAATGGCTGCTTGGGGTTCGACCTATTTTCCCATTGTTACCCTGTACAGTGACTTGTTGCGCAAGACCATCTTCGTGTTAGGATATCTCATCATTCAGTTATGTACTTTGCATGCATTTTTCATGCATGCATGCATCCGCATGCATCCCAATCACCAGTTTGATGCCTCCAGCACCTAGTCCATAGTCTGCTAGCACCTGGGAGCTTCTTTCTGATCAGTTTTAGCCCTCATAGTGATTAGTGCACCCTGCATGCAATTGCATGCATCCCAGGCGCCCTCTCTCACCTACCAGTCAGTTCACTTTAGTTAGCTAGTTGTCTTTCCTTGATTTAAAGCTAGATTGACTCCTAACTACTTGTATCACTTCGTTGGACCTCCAGTGAGACTAGACTGCATATTCTGACTCCAGTTAGCTCCTCATGCGCCCTCCACCGAGCCTTCTTCATTCAGTAAGTGCCTACATGTGCTAGTTACACCTACCACACTCAGTTAGACTTAGTTTGACACCTGGTTGACCATTACTTGTGCATTGATGACTCCACTGATTTGATGATGAGACTCCTAGTTGGATCCAAGCTATTCCATGCAATTAATTCAAATGACCTCTTTGGTTAATTCGAATTGCTCACTCATTGTTACAGTATTGTATTGTATTCTCACTATTCTGAGTTATAGAGCACCGATGCATCTCTCTTGCATAGTTTTTACTCCAATTTGTTTTACATCATTGTGATTGACTTAGTTGTTCAATATATCTGTTGTGACTAATTTTACATGGTATCAGAGCCATGGCAGGGACAAGAATTCTTTTATGCAGGTGTTCTACATGAAGATTGAGTGAATTTATCACAAAAATATTTCAGCAGTTGCATGCAAAATCTAATGTGCATTCTCTCATGTGCATGCAAGACTGAAATTTCTCTCCAATCCACTCCAAAAGCCTTGAGTTTTCCACAGAATTCCTAGACATGAATCATTCGATCTTCAAGCTTGCTTGATCTCCTATGCTAGGTGTGATGCAACTCTAAAAAGGGTGGACTGTTCGACCTTATGGTTCTTGTTTTCTTTTGATTTGTAGGTTTCTTACTTTCTCCATTTGCATTCGCTATTGTGAAGATGGAATCTTCTTCTTCAAAAAATCTTCTTAGTCCATTCAACTATGATGAATGGAAACCAAAGATGATAGCATGCTTGAAGAGACAATCTCTCTTTGATATGTGTATTGGTATTACAAAAGATTTTGTTTCCAATGAAGAGGAGAATGATTGGCTTAATGATTGTGACAGAGCTTTTGGGACAATATGTCTTGCTATGTCTCCTTGTATGTGCTACCTCAGTACTACTGCTGAAAATCCAAGAGATCTATGGGCCCAACTCAATAGAGAATTTGGAAAGTACGAAGAAGAGGATCATGCTAGCCTTTTGGAGAACAAGCCCAGTGAGATCTCCTTATGTGCTCTCTCCGATTATGTCTTGGCCTCATCCATTTTTCAAGATGAAGAAGAAACTGTAGATTCAACACTCATTCTCTCAAAGACTTCTATTTCGAATTCTAATCAAGATAAACCAGCTCATACTCTAGATTCCGATGAGGTTCTTGAATCCTCTCTTTCACATGAGTTTGTCGGGATGCAGAATAATGATCTACTTGATGTTTTGGAGGTAAAATCTGATTTTGGAGGTGAAGCATTCGTCCTCCTTGATTGCATGCCTCCTATAAACCTTTTTTCAATCATTTGCACAGTTTCTCATATTTTTACTGAAAATGAAGAGCACTACCATTCGCTTGAGTTCAATTCTCATGCAATTTTTGCTCATTTTGGTTTTGATCTCACCCCTATTGGTTCAAAGGAGATCTCAAGAAACCATTTGTCAAATCTTGGAGCTGATTTAACTTCCACTGATAAGAAGTTCAAGTTTCAAGATCTATTTGATCCGATTGGAGCTATTCCTACCTCACTTGGTTCGAATCACAGGTTCCAGGATCATCCTCATATTTTTAGATTTGTTCTCACCATTTTCAGTTTCAAGAGCAAGTTCATAAATTCTCCACATTCACTTGCATCCACTGATAAAGAATTCAAGCGCATGTTTTTGGAGCATGATCCATTTACTCCCAAGAGTAAGATACCTCCAGACATATCTATTTGATTTTGGGGCAGTTAAATCTTTTGGTGTGTTACAGTCCATTTTGAGGCGGGGGGTTCCCATGAGGTTTTCTCCATTTCCTCAGTTCATGGATTGTTCTTTATTTGGATTATTATTGTATTGGGGTGACCTTTGGTCTCAATTACCAGGGCCCTATCATTTATTTTTTACATCAGAGTATAGCCTAAGGGGGGGTGTTAGGATATCTCATCATTCAGTTATGTATTTTGCATGCATTTTGCATGCATGCATGCATCCGCATGCATCCTAGTCACCAGTTTGATGCCTCCAACACCTAGTCCCTAGTCTTCCAGCACCTAGGAGCTTCTTTCTGATCATTTTTATCCCTCCTAGTGCTTAGTGCGCCCTGCATGCAATTGCATGCATCCTAGGCACCCTCTCTGACCTACCACTCAGTTCACTTCAGTTAGCTAGTTGTCTTTCCTTGATTTAAGGCTAGATTGACTCCTAACTGCTTGTATCACTCCGTTGGACCTCTAGTGAGACTAGACTGCCTATTCTGACTCCAGTTAGCTCCTCATGTGCCCTCCACTGAGCCTCCTTCATTCAGTTAGTGCCTACATGTGCCAGTTACACCTACCACACTCAGTTAGACTCAATTTGACACCTGGTTGACCGTTACTTTTGCATTGATGACTCCACTGATTTGATGATGAGACTCCTAGTTGGAGCCAAGCTATTCCATGCAGTTAATTCGAATGACCTCCTTCGTTAATTTGAATTTCTCATTCATTGTTACAATATTGTATTGTATTCTCACTATTCTGAGTTATAGAGCACTAATGCATCTGTCTTGCATAGCTTTTACTCCAATTTTTTTTACATCATTGTGATTGATTTACTTGTTCAATATATCTGTTGTGAATAATTTTACACTGCATATTAGCCCTCCAATCTAGATAACTGAAGAGTGTCAGGATCTTGGAAGAGAGAGGAGAGTTCGAATTCTTTATGAGAACTGCTGGAGAGAATACAAGGTGAAACTGTTGATACCGTTGCAACTGCTGCAACAAAAAAAAATTGAATAACCTACAAAAAACTCTCAATTTTGGATATATACTACTATTGAGCACTACTTTAGGACAATAGGCACATTTTTACGGATCCTTCACACCTGTCTAGACCTGAAAGTATTTCTCCAATGAATTCAATGCAATGGCACCAGGATTTGTTGTGGAAATCTAGAGGCTTCTAGTGCACTACTGAAAGCAGTTGCTCAACCTACGCTCAATGGATATGATACCATGTTAAATTCTAAATAAAAGCGTATCTAAGAGTTGAGTGTACCCCACATATAAAGAATGAGTATAAAATATTAATTAGAGTGAAAATTGCAAGAAAAATGAGCAGACAATTAATCATGCATGAGAACTCAGATAGGAGAAGAATAAAGTCACATGATTCAATAATCAGTATAATAAGAAATAATGTTACAATGGAGAGAATTCAAATCACACAGGAGAATTCAAATCTCATTTGGTCTAGCATAGTAATTGTCACCACTCGAGTTCTCCGGAAGACTCGAACTCAACCAAATTGATCCTAAACTCAGTTAATTGAAGACAAAATCAGTTAACTGACCAAGGAGGGCACATTAGTGAGTTTTCCATGCAAAACAGTCAGAAAAGGGCGCATGAGGACACAATCAGTGGTATTCGGAGCTCTAACCCCCCACAAGAGTCAACTAACTCGGGTGGACTGAAATGGAACACTGAGTAGGTTCCTATAAAATAGGGAACTGACTAAAGTTGTCCTAAAATGATGCATACAGGGCTCATAAGGTGGTATATGGATCTTGGATGACATATGCACACCACTAGGGGGAAATTGACATCATCAACTACTAGGAAAATGAAATAATGCTAGGTAGGACAAGGATGGAGTATTAAAATATCCTAACACGTGGTACATATTTCATCTTGGTTCAAGTATGATTTCATGGTCCATAAAGAAGTTGAGAATTCTTTCACTACTAGATTTGGGGTCAAAATTCAAGGTTTCTATCGACATATAATATTAAAAGTTACTTTAAACATCGAAAAAAGGTCAATTTTTTGGTTTTTTAGAAGGTGCTTCAAAAATATTTGTCTGATGCCGCTTAAGTGACGTTATAGTAGACGTCTCTTAAGGGTCATTATGTTTTGTCACTTAAGTGATGTCCCGCATGCATTTGTTGACCCAAAAAACATTAATTTCTTAATGTCACTTAAGAGATGAGTAAAATCCGAATGTATTTTTCTTTTTCTTTTTAGTTAAAGTCGACAATTTTCAAAACATATTCGGACACAACATCTATTTAATTTTTTTCTATTTCAATTGGGAAAAATTTAACACATTTTTTTTTGGTTCTTGGAAAGGATACTTTGTGGAAGAATTTTGGAGGGAGAACTCTGATTATAGGTAAAAAAAATGTGGATTAATGAGATTATCCCTTGAATTAATTTATTTTCATTCATTTAATGATTTTTTGTCTTTCCTCTTACTTTGATAATGTATTTTATTGAAATAGAGAACAATGTTAGACAATCATGTCCATTGATTGGCTAGTAGATCTGAATGAGTTGCTGCTATTCAAGTAGCTATCAATTCTATATACAGTGATAGAAGAAACTGAGGTAATGAAAATGATCATAATCAATCCTTTACTGTTGAAGATACAATTGGTGATGGAAAATTTTACTTCCCTTGTATTCAATGAAAAGGGATAGAAAGAAGAAGAGTTGTTAGGGAAACAACCAAGAAAAAATGCTTTGAGTATGGGCACTTGGAAGGTGGAACCTGAGAATATCATCCACTTGTAATATAAAAAAACAAAAAAAAATCTCATTTGCAATACTATTATTATTGATGTCTTTTACGATACTAGTTGGATTTGTTTTTCCATAATTATTGCACAAACAAGAGCACCAATGCTTAGAAATCCAGTCGCTACAATTCATACTAGAGATGGTGAGGGTAGCAACATTGAGGTTGATACAATAGAATAAAATGACCACAGCCTTATTGAGAATGAAGGAATAAATAGGTTGATCAATGATACATTTTTTTCCATGGATGAGAATGCAACTACAAACAATATCTACAAAAAAATTCATGATGTACCTCTTATTGATAAGGAAAAAAACCTTATACAAAGACTCAAAGACAAGTCTTCTCTTTGCTCTTTTGTTTCTATTCAAATTGAAGGTCATGAATGGTATTTCAAACACAACAATGATGTAGTTTTTAAGGTATGCAAGATTTATACATATGCAATTCAAATTGGACGTTGTTTTTTTATTTATTGGCATTGTCATATGTAAGCTAAGGTAGTAATTACGATTGTTGCATTATTTATTTTTGTTAGGATTGTTAGGTGACACTCTTCTACCACCATCAAATACTTTACCTCACACATACAAATAAATGTGCGTCATCTTGAAATATATAGGAATGGAGTATAACACAATTGATTCATACCCCAATGATCCTAGCATATATTACGTACAACATGCATCAAAGAGTAAGTGCCTTGAATGTGGTATTAGTAGATATCATACTGATCATGTAAAAAGTAAGGTTCCTTCCAAATTTCTTCACCATATCCCAATAATTCCATGTTTTCAATGACTGTTTAGGTGTAAAAACATTGCAACATTTATGGATTACAATGCAAGACATAGAAGTGCAAATTGTAATATTTCAGAAGTAGGATCACTCAGCAGTAGCAAACCTTGACTAGAATTTACTCATGTAGTGCAGAAAGAAGAAGAAGAAACGTTGAATCAATAATCACTCATTACAGAGAAAATGGAGAAAACCTGTTGCATCATACATCAGTTGTAAGCTGGCACTTTGTAAAATGAATAATAATTGAATACAATCAAGGAGATTCGAATGCCTCTAAGTTCATTCAAATTATCCTCAATGTGTAGCTTAGATAGCATTGGAGACATCATCCAAACTAGTGGCAGTGGTCATAAAAGTCAACTAGTCAGTTAAATGAGTCTAACTGAGTCTAACTGAGTGCATGGGCACTAATGTAGGGAAGGAGACTCCAATGTGGGTGCATGAGGAGCTATCAGTAGTCAATAGAGCTCAATTAGTCTCAGTAGGTGCCTATCTAAGTGCTTCAGTCAGTTAACTGATCAATCATCCCCTGAATCAAGGAACTGAGTCATCAACCAACTAAATATTTGAAGTAACTCCTAAATAGGTGGAATAAGGTGCACATGTTCTCCAATGGTGAAAAAAAGGGCACATCAGTGGCTAGGAGGGCTAAAACTGAGCAGAAACAGGCTCCTGGGGGCTACATAATAAGGACTAGGTGCTAGGAGACTGCCATACTAATGAATGGATTCATGCAATTGCATGCAAATGCATGCAGAATTGCATGTAAGAATGCACAATACAAAAATGATGGTGAGAATATTCCAACACCCCCCCCCCCCCCCCCAAGTTATATTATGAGGAACAACTGAAATGGTAGGGCCCTGGTAACTAAGACCAAAGGTCACCCCGTACAACAATCTAAATAAAAAAAGTGAGGAAAGAGGGAAAACCTAGTGGGAAGAAATCCCCCCCCACCAAAATAGACTGTGGTAGGATGATCAATAATGTACATCACTCACCCCAAATGGTAAGTGGAATTCTCCATCGAAGAAGGATCTGTTGGCGGTAAATGGATTAGTAATGTGAGAAGGATGAAACCCTCCATTCTGGAAATCAGATATGGTCCTCCTTAGATCAAGTGGATCTCCAACAAGATCTACGACAGATCTAAGTGTAGTGGTTTCCCATCTAGGAAGAGGAGGATCATCAAGTTTAAGATCATTAGGTTCTTGTGGATCTGGATCTTTCATTCGCTCATCTTCACTAATAGGTGCTAGATATTCGGGTTCTTCTGGATCTGGATCTAGCATTCTCTCTTCATCATCTTCACTCTCATACTCTGAATCTGAACTGTCGTGTGATGAAGATTCGCTCTCTTGGAGCTCATCAAGCAGTGGTGGTGTGGTAGGCAAGCTCTCTTGCTCAACCGGATGAGCATCATGAAGAGGCCATTCCTCAAATTGTACACTCCTATCAAGGAATGTGGTCATAGTAGAATAATCAAGAATCTTGTAGGCCTTTGCATTCAATGCATAACCCACCATGATACATTGTTTGCTTTGTGGATATAGGGCTCTCCTTTTCTCATATGGAATCCTTTCCCATGCTCTGGATCCAAACACTCTAAGATGAGACACATCAGGTTTGTATCCCATCCATGCTTCGAAAGGAGTCATGTCTTTGAGTCCTTTGTGAGGAACTATGTTTTGAAGATAGGTGGCACAGTTAATGGCTTCTACCCAAAGACTAGGGTGCAACCCTTTCGACTTTAGCATGAAGGTGGCCATTTATTTCAATGTTCTGTTCTTCCTTTCAGCAACACCATTCTGTTGTGGTGTATAGGGAACAATATGTTGCATCTCAATGCCCTCTTCACCACAAAAGGTTTGAAAGTCACCCTTGATGTACTCACCTCCATTATCAGTGTGAATGGTCTTGATCTTTCTATTTGAAAACGTTTCTGCAGAAGACTTGAAAAACTTCAAGAATCCAAATACTTCTGACTTTAATCTAAGGAAGTATACCCATGTAAATCTGGAATAATCATCAATAAAAGTAAGAATATACCTTTCCTTGTTCAAATATAGATCTGGAAATGGTCCCGCAACATCACTATGAATCAGATCTAGAGGATGAGAGGCTCTCCTTGCCTTTCCCTTCTCAAATTTCTTTTCAAGATGCTTTCTAATCAAACAACCATGACAGTTTCCATTAAAAAACTTGATCTTGGGAATCCCTTCAACCATCTCTTTAGTATGCATGTCTTGCAAGTATTGATAGTTAAGATGCCCAAATCTTTCATGCCATAATCTACTCTCTTCATTGGCATGAGTGTGAAGAGAAGATTGCTTTGAGAGAGGTAAGAAGTGGGAGAACTCATACATTTTCGACTTATTATTAGCAACTCCTTTTGAAATGGTATAACCTGATACCATGTCCTAAATTTTGACCTCATTTGGAGAGAATATCACCCTCTTAGGCTCTCTAGTATGGGTCATCTGATATACAGAAAGTAGATTAGCAATGAGAGTGGGGACATAGAGTACATCCGAGAATTATCCATGATCTAGTTTGATTCTTCCAATCCCCTCAGAGGATACCTCAGAATCATTCCCCAACATAATGGATGGTCCAACAGTAGCTTCGAATCCAATGAAGAGATTCTTGGAGGAAGACATGTGTCTTGATGCTCCAAAATCTATGATGAAGGAGGATTGAGTTGATGCACCTGCCATTAGAGCATGGCATCTCTCTTTGTTCTTAGATCCAGATGGTTCACTCTCTTTCTTTCTAGCACATCCAGGTACTAGAAGACTATTTTTTTCAAGAAGTGAAGCCATGAGATCTATGGTCATCTTCATACATGAGATCTCAAGGTGATATCCTCGATTATAGTATGTGCACTTGGATTTTCCCTTCTGAGTGTGCTTGTCCTTCTTAGGATTCGAGGCTCCATCTAACTATATGGGAGCCTCCTTCTGCTTTGTATCACTCGAATTTCTATTAGAAAATTTTTGTTTTCCTTTGTCATTCGCTCTCCTTGACTCAGTGGTTGCAAGGGCTGAATCCAACTTGTCTTTTATCACTCCCAAGTGCACTAGAATCTCCTCCTCAAGAGTTAGAGATTGGATGAAGTCTTCAAGCGAAGGGAATTTCCATTTTGGAATGGAAAAATTTGTTGACTAGAAGGTTGAAACAAACACTAAATAATCAGGGCCTAGCTTCGACAGGATGGCAATGATGAGTTGGCAAGGATGGCAAGGATATGTCCATTTTTTCCTTCCATTCGAAGTAGTTGAATCAATTTAACTTTAGATCCATGATACTGAAGAATTCAAAGCTAAGAGAGGGAGATTCCTACAAAACAAATGAGAATTATGAAAAGAAGATCCACTACAATTTGAATTGAAAACTTCCTTAGGACACTGAGCACATGTGACTAAGTCCTTCACACATGGATAGACCTCATTGGATTGATCCAGTGAATTCAAGGCAATAGCACCAGGATTTGCTGTGGAAACTTAGAGGCTTCTGGTACTCAATGAAATACAGCTACTCAAGGAACTGCTGCAACTGTTGTTGCTGCTGCAATTCGAATAGCTATTGTCAGCTTTGATACCATGTAATATTTCAGAAGTAGGATCACTTAGCAATAGCAGACCTCACTATAATTTACTCATGTAGTGTAGAAAGAAGAAGAAGAAATGTTGAATCTATAATCACTCATTACACAGAAAATGGAGAAAAACTGTTGTATCATACATCAGTAGTAAGCTAGCACTTTGTAAAATGAATAATAATCGAATACAATCAAGGAGATTCGAATGCCTCTATGGTCATTAGAATTATCCTCAGTGTGTAGCTTGGATAGCATTGGAGACATCATCCAAACCAGTGGCAGTGGTCATAGAAGTCAACTAGTCAGTCAAATGAGTCTAATTGAGTCTAACTGAGTGCATGGGCACTAATGTAGGGAAGGAGACTCAAATATGGGTGCATGAGGAGCTATCAGTAGTCAGTAGAGCTCAACTAGTCTCAGTAGTTTTTTTATCTAAGTGCTTCAGTCAGTTAACTGATCAATCATCCCCTGAATCAAGGAATTGAGTCATCAACCAACTAACTAACTGAAGTAACTCCTAAATAGGTGGAATAAGGCACACATGTTCTCTAGTGATGAAAAAAAGGGCGCATCAGTGGGTAGGAGGGATAAAAATGAGCAGAAACAGGCTCCCAGGGCTACAAAATAAGGACTAGGTGCTGGGAGACTGCCATACTCGTAACTGGATGCATGCATAATTGCATGCAGGCATGCAAAATACAAAAATGGTGGTGAGAATATTCCAACACAAATGGTGTCATGTGAGTTCCTGGAAATGGATCTACATCCGTAGACATTGAGGAAATATGGAAATTTTTTAAATAAGAACCATGTAATGTTAGACTTTCATTAGCAGTTGATGGTGTCAATCCATTTGGAGAGCTCAAAAACAATTACTCAGTTTGGCCATTTTTGTTATAAAAAATAACCTTCCTCCATGGATGACATTTAAAAGTGATCACTTCATGTTGGCATTAATTGTTCTAGGTAATTATTTTTAATAATGTTAACACAATATAAGCAATCGTTCATTGTTGCATGATCGAGAACTTATGAATTATGTATTTTAATTTTCAAATAACTACTAGGTAAGCACCAAGTTAAAAATACGGATGTCTATCTTGACCCTAGTATAGATGAAATTTTAAAATTATGGGTTGGAATCAGTATGTGCGACATATCCAAACCTATAGGCCAAAACAATTCAGTTTCATGGAATACTTACATGGACAATTCATGATGCACCTGGTCTTAAACATTTTTGTCGTATGTAAATTCGTCATGTATTGCTATGCATCGTTTATTATTGAACCTCTTTTTATAATTATGGAATTCAATATATTAATTTACTATTCAATAACTTGCAGAGATTCAAACAAAGGGAAAATATGCATGTCTAGTATGTGGTCAAAGAACAATATATAGACATTCAAGAAGTTTAGGAAAGGAGGTGTACAATGAGTTTAGGAACTTTCTCCATAAGGACCATAGGTATCGGATTACCGAAAGAAATGAATTTAATGAGAAGGAAGAGAGTGGAAAAAAACCACAAAGAATGATGCCTTAACTATGGAAGAAGGCATTTTAGAAAATCTATGGTAAGCAATATTTGTTTGTAGTTAACACTACATTCGTAGTCACTTGTATTTATTTTTAGATTTCCATACTTAGCGTGACAAGTAAAAATTATAAATATTTCATTGATACTTATTAAACATCACCATGGTCAACTTCCATGGGGTTTGAAATGATACTCTTCCCAATTCAGTCAGTTTCCATACTATTATGTAGAAATTCTAATAAGCCAGGATCTAGAAACAAGGTAGTCCTCACAAGAATTTACTCATAGATTTGCATAAATAAGAAGAAATATTGAAGCAAAACCATGAGACTGAACTCAATTGATTTAAATATCATCTCTATATTATTCAACAATTAGAATACAATATATAATACATCCTCAAGAGAAAATTCGATAGGCTTGGAGGCAACTCGAGTGAATCACAATTGGAAGGCTTGGATTTAACAAAAATATCCATCTAGAACAACTTACTAACTCCAAATCAAGGCAGGAGGTCACGAATTGGCTAATAAAGCTTAGGTAGGCCATGAGTGACCAAAAGGAAGCAAGCTAGAGGCTTTTCAGGAGAAAAAGTTAGAAGGAGTTGAGGAAACATCATGAAAACCTTACAAAGGCACCAAAGCGCCCTTGCCAAATCCTTAACCATTTGAAAAGCAAGCAAAAGTAGGCTTTAACTCAGTAAAAAAAGACTAAAGAAGATGGGGCACCTTAGCTCCTAAAATATGCTTTAAGCATCCTTTGGGGAGCACTTGTGGATAATCATCACATGTTTTTCAAGTTATGCACTAGGAACAACATCTACCATGGTCTAAACACCTAGGAATCAACCTAAAGTAATAAACTAAGGTCTCTAAGGTCTAGATGGTGATTAAATATTCCAAAACCCCCACTTAATACTGACATAGGTGAGTGAAATTATTATGAGGGCCCAGGAAACTATGACCTACGGTCACCCTTTACAAAAATTTATTAGTCCATGTAGGTGAGGAAAGAAGGAAAAACACTTGGGCAGAAAACCCCCCTCAAAATCAACATGGAATACACCATAATACGTCTCTCCAAACTCCAAGCAGGCAATAACTTGGTAAGGATGTATGGAGGAATATTCTTCTTGGGAAGAAGTGGAATGTGCTCACTAGACTTGAACTTCTTGATGTCAGGTACAAATTAGTCTTGATGATGTCCTCAATTTTCTGTGTAACTCTAAGAAAAGGTACCAATCATAATCATGCAGTGGATCAAAAGCATGATAGAGAGAGTAGATGCAACAACTACATATAGTAATTATGCCTCTATAACATCCAATGACACACCAAAATGTGAACCAATGAGATTTTTTGAGTGTGTATGAACTGCAACAAATGGATGATGATCTTTAGAATTCGAATTAGAATCCTGGAAAGTAAAAGTGAGAGTGCAAATAACAACTTAACACTGCATGTTGGAATTCCCAATAACCATTAGATCATTATCTTGCAGAAAATCCTCAGTATATGAAGTATGAAAGGAGAATCATGATGAGATATTGAAAGATATGATCTCTTCTTCAATAATAAATTTCTGTCATTTGATATTAAATACCTACAAAACAATCTCTCTAAAATCTTATATTGGAAGACGGATTTGATCAAGCTACGAGCTCTACTTGGATAGTAGGAACTTTCAGGAGTGCTTCACACTTGGGTAGACCCCAATGGCAAGACAAAGGACTCAAGGAAATTTCCCTAGGATTTATGTGGTAACTCCACTTCTTCTGGTGCGCTATAACAAACAGCTATGTTTGTAGACTCCCTAAGCTCTTATACCATGTAGAAATTCTAATAAGCTAGGATCTAGAAACAAAGTAGTTCTCACAAGAATTTACTCATAGATTTGCAAAAATAAGAAGAAATATTGAAGCAGAACTGTTATCAGTCAAAATGGCACTTGTCTGTTTGTGACCACACTGCATTGTCGGTCACACAGAGCACCTTGTGGATGGAAGAGACTAATTGACCTTATATGATTTGGCCCAAATATTACAATGCTCTCCTCAACATAACTGTTTTTGTGACATATTTTGAGGCATAACCACGACTCTACTATCAGTTAACTCGTGGGTTAACTGCAACAGTCTATACTAACAACCCGCGGATAACACCTAAAACGTTGCACCCACATGTTGTTGGACGCTAAAATCGCAACTCATTCGCTAGTTGTCAAGAGATAAAATCGTGGGTATCTTCAAAATCACGAAAAAAATATTTAAAAGACTAATTAAGTATTAGTTATGACAGTTATCCTAACTACCATAACCTCCCTGACCAATTACCTTTTGAATCTATCCTCTCAGCCTTGCTATAAATACAAGGAGAGGGTCTTGAGAAAGGGAGAACCAATTTTGATAAGGAGATGCTGGAGAAATATCCTTTTGAAGGAGAGAGGAGCAAATATCCTAGGGTCAGGTTTCGACGGTATCGGTTACAAAGCAGGTATTGCGGATTACAATTAATGCAAGTAATACAAGAGATTTTCCTTCCCATAATATTTGTCTATTACATAAATATATTTCATTGAATCTTTCATATTTACATATATATGAGTTTCATGTTAAGTATTCATCTCTATTTAGTCAAAATATTTGAGAAGGGTATATGGTTTATTGCAGGAAATTCATTTGGAACTGTGGAGCAGAGGATTAAAGCTTAAAGCTCGGATTAGACGTTAGTTATCCAGGTATGTATTTTGGCTTTAGATATTAGTTCTTTTTAATTAAAAATAATTATTGCAACTTGCACTTGTTTACCATTCAGCCTTTCTAACTTAAATAAACATATGTTGATGATCTCTGAACTTCCCAATCATAGGTAACTTTACCGAACATCAAGAACCATGAGAGACTAAACTCAATTGATGTAAATATCATCTCTATATTATTCAACAAATAAAATACAATATATAATACATCCTCAAGAGAAAATTTGAGAGGCTTGGAGGAAACTCGAGTGACTCACAATTGGTAGGCTTAGATTTAGTAAACATCTTCATCTAGAACAACTTACTAACTCCAAATCAAGACAAGAGGTCACGAATTGGCTAATAAAGCTTAGGTAGGCCATGAGTGACCAACAAGCATCAATATAGAGGATTTTTAGGAGAAAAAGACAGAAGGAGTTGAGGCAACATCATGCAAACTTGCAAAAGATACAAAATCGCCCTTGCTAAATCCTTAACTATCTGAATTTGAAAAGCATGCAAAAGCAGGCTTTAACTCAGTAAAGAAGGAATAAAGTAGATGGGACGCCTTAGCTCATAAAAGTTGTTTTTAAGCATTCCGTGGGGCACATTTGTGGATAATCATCACATTTTTTTAATTTATGGACCAGGAACAACATCTACCATGGTATAAACACCTAGGAATCAACCTAAAGTAATAAACTAAGGTCTCTAAGGTCTAGATGGTGATTAAATATTCCAACATGTTAGCACCTACAATAGCTCATTTGTTTGACACAATGCATATTGGAAAGAATGTCATAGAGTCCTTGTGGAAAATTATAGATGGGAGGAATAACAAGGAAATAATTACAAAAATTACAAGTGATGTTCAGGAATCCAATTCATTGCAACATTTGTAGGATTTCTATGGTAGTGGGAATTCTACCAATATTCCATGGTTATTAACAAACCAAGAGAGCTTTATTATAAAAGAGGTTGTACAAAAAAATTTCCAATGGTTTTTCTTCAAACATAAGTAATATATTAACAAAGAAAAGCGATTTCAGTGGGGCTAAAACTCATGATTGGAATACATTTATGAAGGTTTGACATTTTGCAAGTTTGATTATTTTATGATACATACATATGTTAGCAATTAATGTTTGATTCTATTTCAATTATATGTAATGATCTATACCATATTATTTAGTAATGTACATTACGTCCTTATTGGAGTATATTCTACATATAGCTCTTCCTAATAGCTTTGACACATAAAGAAGGTTATTTATGATCTTGGCAAGTACATGAGGTATGTATAGAGTTATAGTTGAATTATTGATTGTATAGTCAATAGTTTCTTTGATTTCCTTATTTATATTAATGGTGATACATCAAATTTCTTTGCACTTGCATGTGGTTTTCATATAAAGAGATACATAAAGAAGATATCAAGTATTATAAAAGATAAACTCCCCAACTAATGTGTGAGATTCAAAAGTTGATGGAATATATTAGATTCCTTGGAAGGTAATAATGTCTTTGTATTATGTCGGAAGTTATCCAGAGTCTTATGTAAAAGAGTAATACATTATATCCCGTATTCATTATGGTAAAGTATACTCTTGATATACATTGTTATATAAAGAGATGTTATTATGGAGAATTATATTATCCCACATTGAATATGTGAGATTAATTCCTCCACATATCTTGGTATATAATAGGGTCAAGGGAGTCACATCCATACATTCGATCATACTATCACAACACATTGTATTGTTCTCACAAACTCTTTGCTATATTGTATTGGAGTTATTTGTAGTTGCTCTCTTGTAAGATTGAAGAAGATTTCTGGAGATAATAGAAGACAACCTTCCCATGGACGTATCCTAATTGGGTGAACCACGTATATATGGTGTATTCTTTTTCTTGTTCTCTTTCTATTCTTATTTATGTTGATATGTTATTGATTGCTTAGATAGGTAAGATAGTTTATCTAGATCTAGAACTCTGACATGGTATCAGAGCTGGTTGTTATGATCTATCACCTTCTACATCTTTCAATCAATAACTATTATCATCGGGGCATTATTTATTATTTGTATATTTGCTTTCTATCTGATATCCATTAGGATTCTCTTCAGATCTGGGCATGATTCTGCAGTTTTTTTTATAACCCTAACTTTGTTGTGTTGATTTTTGCAAAAAAATTTCAAGGGTCTCTTGATGTTTTTTCTATAGATCTATATGATTTTTGGATTCTCCTCAAGTAGATCTATCTTCTGGTTGTCAGATCTATTCTTTTCATCTAAGTTTGGTATATTTTTTGCAGGTTTCCGTCAGCAGATTAATTGGCACTGTTCTCGGCGTAAAACTAGACACCCGCGACTTTTCTTCGCAAACAACGCGAGAACCCACGCCTTGATGACTATGAAACCGCAAGTAAATTTGTAGAACCACATCCTTTTATTTTATAGACCCGCGCACCCACGGATAGCTCTATTGTAAAACTGCGAGTAACCCGCAACTGTCTTGTGCAGAACCCGCGAGTATCAGATCTACTCGCAAGTTTCCTGTGATAGACCCACAAGTGACTTTTCTTGGCAATTTTTAAGGGTTGTAAATAAAGTTTATGT
This sequence comes from Larix kaempferi, assembly GCA_027924585.1. Taxonomy (NCBI): domain Eukaryota; kingdom Viridiplantae; phylum Streptophyta; class Pinopsida; order Pinales; family Pinaceae; genus Larix; species Larix kaempferi. The sequence continues at coordinate 11,300,071 of BSBM01000428.1, forward strand.
TTTTAATTGTGGTTCTTCATATCATAATGGTAAAGTGTATCAATTTTATGTTATTCACCTTTTTTCTCTTGTCATTTATAGCATTTGGGTTTAATTTTCTTGTCAAAATTTCTATTATTATGAATTCAGAAGTAGCTTCTGTTCCTGAACTTGTTGGTCCTAACTATCTTACATGGAAAAGAAAAATGATTGATGTTTTCAGGAGTAAGAATTTATGTAGGATTGTTAACAGTGAACACAAGAAACTTGTTGATGCTAAAGATGTAGCTATATGGGAAGATAAATGTGATCAAGCAAGAGGGATCATTGGTCAAACAGTTTCAGATAATCTTCAGGTAAGTATTGAGGCAGAAGACAGCCCGGTTGAGTTATGGAAAATTCTTGTTTCTTTATTTGATAAATATGATGATGTTTTTGCTTATTACCTAAGAAGATTTTTGAGCTAGATCCTACTAAATTTGAAAGAGTAGAATTATATCTTGCTGAAGTGAAAACTTTAAATGATAAATTAAATAATTGTGGTAAATATTACAAGAAGACAAACACTGCTCTTATAATTCTTGTAGAACAAAAATTTCCATCTTGTTTTGACATGTTCATCCAAACTAGGAATAGAGCTCTTGAATTGTCTCAAAATACCACGAAACCTACTTTTGATTATTTTTGTAAAGGGTTGATAAATGAGCAATAAAGGTTGATTGTTTCAGGACAAGTCTTACCTAATAAATCTATTATGGCATATAATAAGAATCCTAAGAAAAGTTTTAATAATGCTAAAGGTTCTTTTTCACACACTTCAAATCATACTAATAAATTTGGTCATGCTTCTAATGCACATCATGAAAATAGTAAGAAGAATGTGTATGATCCTTGTAAGCATTGTGGTAAAACTAACCATCCTGGAAAGAATTGCTTTAAAGTGGAATGTTTAATTTATAAGGCTAAAAAGAAAGGTTCTGATGAATCACGAGTAGCTTTATGTGCATATGGTGTTTCGTCTAGTAGTTCTTCATCTAATGTGGAATGGATAATGAATTATGGTGCTTCTAAACATATGACTCATAATGCTTCTTTATTTACGTCTTATGACAATAATAAGTACACATCTCAGAAAGTATCTATAGGTGATGGTAAAAAACTTTCCGTAATTGGTTCTGGTAATGTTAATGTTGCTAATGGTAAATTGGAAGATGTTTTTCATGTTGAACACATTCCCATCAACTTGCTTTATATTTATCGTACATGTCGAAAAGGAAATAAATTTGAAGCTTGGCCTGGTAAATATGTTCTTAAAAATATCAACCATAATTTTAAAGTATTTTCTTCTAGTCCTGTTGATCATAATGTTGGTTTATATAAATTTGTTGGTTTTCATTCAACTAAAAGAAAACCCTTGTATTCCTATGTTGCTCATGCTGATGAACTAAGTAAAGTATGTCATGAAATATTGGGTCATTTGAATTATGGTAAAATGCAAATGATAACTAAAATGGTACATGGCTTGCCTAATATTTCGTCTACTAACGGTGTTTGTGAAGGTTGTGTACTTGGTAAACATCATAGAGAATTGTTTGATAAGTGTAAAGCTTGGCGTGCTAAAGAACGTTTGCAATTAATTCACAGTGAAATTTTTGGTCCTCTTGAAGTTCCTTCTATATCTCATGCAGTCTATTTTCTTACTTTTATTGATGACTTTAGTAGAAAATCATCGGTTCATTTTTTGAAAAATAAAAGTGACACTTTTTCTAAGTTTCAAGCATTTAAATCCTTGCTTGAAAATGATTCTGGTAAAAGGATTAAGACTTTGAGATCTGATAATGGGGGGGAATTTGTTAAAAAATCATTTGAAACTTTTTTATCTAAACATGGAATTCAACACCAAAATATTGTTCCTTACACACCTCAACAAAATGGTGTTGATGAAAGGAAAAACATAACTTTAGTTTAAATGACTATATGTATGCTTTATTCTAAAGGATTACACAAGAAATTTTGGGCTGAAGCCATCATTTGTGCTAAATTTATTTTAAATATAGTTCCTGCAAAATCTTTTAAGCATGTTACCCCTAAGGAAAGATGGAATGGTAGAAAACAAGATATTAGTAACTTTAAGGTGTTTGGTTGTGAATGTTGGGCTCATATTCCTGATGACAAACGGAAGAAGTTAGAACCCAAGTCTCACAAGTGTATATTCATTGGTTATGTTGATGTTGGTCCTTTCTCTTCTCTTTATCTACTTTCCATGGGGATGACTCGGGTTTTGTGAGGTTCTTTCTAGTTCTTGGTCCAACAAAATCCCCTTCACTGGCCCTTTCGGAATCAACCTGTGAGCAGGATGATGTCTCACCTGAAGCGAAGATGGGTGGTTACATAATCAGGTTTCTGTAACCTGGTGACGCGTGGTTATGTTATGCGAACTGATGTGCGCAACTTACTCAACGTCTACTTCGCAGATCACTACCAGAAAATATCTGTGCACTTCTTAATTCTCAACAACCTATAGACTTCATTGAATCGTTGTTACAACGTATTTTCTATGACTATGCATTTACTATACTTAAGACAACTTCACAATGTTCATACATGCATGGTCCACTACTTAACATATCATTCTCATTTGCACTCATATGAAAACACATATATAAGCATAAAAAATTCATAAACATTCAATAGAACAGAGAACCAAACATATAACGCAAGTATTTATGTGGTTCACCCCCCATATGGGAGCTACGTCCACGGGAACTGTTCTTATATTTCTTGGAAGGGGTTAACAGTTCCAGTCTGCGCACTCAGCTGCAGCCTCTTCTCTACAATAGATATCTGTGCACACAGCTGCAGAGTATTTTTCCTCTCTTAGATCTCTCTCAGCATAGATCTACAATAATAACCCACTAGATTCTACCAAAATCTCTAACAAAATATAACCCTTCCTTATACAAAATTGCCCCTTTTATAGATTGTGCCCGAAGGTAACATATTTACAATAACTATGGGTCAAACCCCATAGTACCCTTAAACCCGAAATGGCATGGCTCTCTTGTTGACCACGATTTGTCTTTACTTTGTTGGAGCTCTGTTTTCCTTTTGCGCCGCTTCATCTAGCTTTGACGCTTCTCTGACAGTCACAGTTTTAACCGCGCGCCTCTGATGGTACAGTGGTACATCCTTTGCACCATCCCGCTTCTTTACTCTTTGCTTCTGTAGCTGACAGTCCGCCACTTCATTCATAACTGCTCCAACTAATTCGATGGTCCTTAGTACTTTGCATTTACTAATGGGACAAATCCTTATCTGTCACTTCGCTGCGCTCCATACCCTGCTCCCATGAATTGTGGTTTTTCCTCCCAAAAATGGTCGATGTTAGGCCTCGCCTAACTTTGTACCTTCACCACAAAAACTTATTTCACTTGGGATGCGCCCAATAGCTGAGGATTCTAAGGCTTACAGGTTATTTGATCCTTCTAATCAGAGTGTCATCATCCAAAGAGATGTTCAATTTACTGAAGTCTCTTCACCACCTGAGTCTGCAGAACCTCATGTTACCCTGAATATTCCACTGTCTAATGTTACTCCTATTGTTTTGCGGACAATCTACCGAGAGCGAACTCAAGGCCTGATCTCCCTAGCTTAACATAAGTCTATAACAAATAGGACAGAACATAAAATATTTTCCTAGATCGTATAGAAATACAAATGAAAGAGTAGATCATTTACCTTAGATTTGTAGATCCCTTTCTCTTTTGTTGATCCAATGCTCCAGCGCTGCCAGATTGCAAGTAGCTAAACTCTGTTGAGCATGTAACAGACCATGAGAAGTGAAAGCATATATCTCATATGATAGATCTAAGCTAACAGTTAAGGAGGAAAGCTCTAAACATTATCAAGGAGACAACATTTATGGAAAGCAATTATATTAACTGTATTGAAGAGTGGAGAAGTACAATAGAAAAGAAGATTACAACCATTTCCTTAACGTTGCAAGCTCCTTCCGACAAGCCATGCCAAAGCTCCTAGAGATAAGTGGATGTTCCCCAAGCTAGAGTATTAGATCTATTGAGCTTGATTTCACTAGCATAAGAGTACCATAGACTTCCTCCCCTTGGGATGGGAGTGAGCTTCATTTAAATATGACTAATGGATAGGGAATGGATAGGATAGGTTGAGATATGATAGGAGAGGCTTAAGGGATCCTTCCAAGGTGTTAGGAATCGAGTTCCATTTCTCCCAAGAGGTCAGGGATAGGGTCCCAAGTCAGCAAGCTTCGAGAAGGGGCTCGAAGGGCTATTTTTGTCTATTAACTGACATTGGCGCACCCTACAATAGAGCAAGCTGCGATGTCGCATGTTGCATGAATGCAACCTGCGAAGACCTCACAAAACCTAGCACAAATGGGTACAAATCCTTCCAGGTTAATCACTCAATCAAGGTTACTCCAGGGATGTATACACTAAATCTCATGATGGGAATATTTTAGGTGTAACAGAATGCCCCCCAAAGCATGAAGCTGTTTGAAAAATAGATAGGTGAAATGCTTTGATAGAAGGAATGGAAATGGACTTGTCAGACGAAGGACGCTGCCGCAGTACAACTGATTCTAAGTACACAGTCTCAAATGACTCACAACATGGATGCTGACCAATACAACGCAGATCCATGGTAGTAATGACCAACTGAACACAATCATGGCTACTAGACACAAGCGTAGATCCACGATGAGATGATAACACAGCCACGACCAATACAAAAGTGGATCCGTGTAATATGACTCAATACAAACTCCATCGCAACCTAGGTAAAACATGACTCCCCAGGGTCTTCAAGCTGAACCCGCAATTATACGAATCTATCCATGTGATTACAAAGGTCTTGATGTCGAACATGGTAGAAACCACTTGATTAACGATCATTCATGTAAATCGTTAACAAGCGCGAGGGAGATCACCATTAATGTCAATGATTCCCAAGGTATCATAGTACATGTCACCAAGCGTGAATAAGTGAGTTGAAGTCGAATGCAAGATGAAATCTTTCAATCGAGAGTCAATGATGTAAACTCATGTTGAAAGCAAGGTAACCTTCCATTGAGGTATGCAGGGCCAAGGTACTTGGTTGGTTTCTAGATTCAATCCTCGGATGATGAGTTGATGTCGATAAGGATGAGTCCATCGAAGGAGGGCCATGATGAATCCCCCATCAATCGACATGAAACATGACAAAAGATGTGTAGAGTAGATCAGATGGTACCATAACATGCAAGACTGACTCAAAGTAAACAGACATGGTGGCGGGCGTACTGACTGCAGATGATAAATGATGGATGTATTCTTGAACATGGGCATGGCATGACTTGGAAGTATTGGCATGACGAGTACAACACTAAATCCTAATGCAACTGATGAGGGAAGCTTTCTTTGAATGAATCAAAGGAGTAACAAGACTCAAGAAGTAAGAGGAACTCAAGGAAAAACAGATGATCCAAGTACTGTATGCAAATGCAGATGAGTTCCATGTTCAAGAATGACTGCGTATTGCCACTCACAAAGTATGTAACACAAAAGCCTTCCTTTTTCCCCATCATGAATGATGAGTGCCTCATGTGTTTTTTACGAGCTTGATGAGGGTAACCAGATGCTCGGTATAGCTCATCTCATAGATGAGTCCAATCCCAAATATTTTTCGAACCTGGGATAGGAGAGGTTCGTCCCATGATGGGCCCTTCAATGTAAGAGTTTAACGAGTCCATAGAAGGAAAAATCGGTCGTCATTTCATGTTTAGAGAGTCTGAAAAGAACTAAAGAAGAATCCAATGGTCCCTTTTCATAAAGTTAGCCTCATCACCTGAAAAAGGATAAAACAACGCGGGAGAGGACTCTTCCAGTCATGATTGATTGGAGTATACCTTTTTCGTAAGTAGTGCCCCCTGGTCTAAAGAAGGGGTCAACTATCACCAGGAAGATGACCATTCAAATACTTTAACAAACGTGAACGCGACAAGTTCGCTTGGAAATATTTTCATTTTTCGAGATCCTGAAAAGAGCGTAAAGGTAGACTCCGGGGGGTATCCTTTTCCGTGGGAGTTAACGAGCCCGGAAAAGAGAAAAATCGCAACTCGATACTTATTCTCATAGTTTCAAGAGCACGAGAACAAACGAAGAGTAAGCTCATCATCATAAAATAATTACAATTTAACCGTTGCAAAATAATGACAAAACATTCAAGGGAGTGTTCATAGCTAAGATGCCCATTGTAACGCGAGAAACGACACAAAAGACCACTTAACAACTCCTACACACTTGGAAACTAGGTTAACTAGTCAACTGATATTCCAAATATGATCAAAGATGATTAAAACTATAGCAAATGACCTCAAAGAATTAAATATTTGAAAAAGGAATATTCTATTTCATTTATAAATAGAAAAATGGGTCAAATATAGTCACCATTGTTTCATTTGCCAATTTGGGAGAAGTGTTAAATTTTCAGAATTTACTTCAATCTGATCTAGGATCTTAACTGAGAGAACAACATGTACAACATATCAATTATGGAGACAATAATGCAAGCACACAAGAGACACAAAGATTTACTTGGGAAAAACCATAAAGGTGAAAAACCCCAATAACTTCCTCAGAGATAGATAGAGCAATGATACAACCAACCAAGAGAGATAGCCATAACCTAGCAGCAGGTCCTCCTCCTCCATAAGTGCGCCACTCCTCCTTGAGTGCATGTGTGAGAAGTGAGTGAGTAAATAGAGTGCCTCCCGCACTCTATTTATACTTGACTTGACTTGCCTTTTTACCTAACTCATGTAGGCTCGAACTTAACCACATAACATAATGCTGACTGGGCCGACCCCCAATGGGGTGGTCTAATAACCCTTTGACCCACATGACATATACAGGGCCGACCCCAAACAAGGTGGTCTAATAACCCATCAAGTATAAGTTACGACACTTACAATATAAATGACGACACTTCCGTAAGAGGAATAATAACATCTCTATAGGAATACAATATACATATATGTGAAATACATTCCGAAGTTACATATACATCAACACTCCCTCTTAACTAGGAAGGTATTTCTCAGCACAGTTCTTCTAGCACAAGTCATCTTCTCTGGATCATCGTCACTGGATAATCGTCATCGAGTCATCATCATCGTCACTGCTGCTGCTATCTCAATCAATCTCTAAACCTACTCGTCATAGGAAGTTCTACAGAGCCAGTCCTTTTTCATACTGGATGTAGGCCCACCACCTGCAGGTCTTCATCATCACTGGCCATACCGTGGAATCCTTAGGACTTATTACGTGCGTCACAAAACCTGGCTGTAGCATCCCAGGCTATTACGAGCACACAGCTCTACCTGTAGAATCTCCCAGGAGCACATTACATGTGACCCATCACAAAACCTGGCTGAAGCATCCCAGGCTGTTACGAGCAACGGCTCTACCTGTCGGATCTCCCAGGAGCACATTACATGTGGTGCACCACAAAACCTGGCTAAAGCATCTGAGGCCTTTTTCATCCTGTCCAGATCTCCCAGGAACAAATTACATGTGGTCATGGCAAAACCTCGAAAGAGCATCTCAGGATGTTACGGGTACACAACTCCGACCTGAAATCTCCCAAGGCCCAAATTACATGCCATAGGACAAAACCTCGCAAGAGCATCTCAGGATGTTACGGGTACACAACTCCGACCTGAAATATCCCAGGGCACAAATTACATGTCCTCCCAGAGCAATGTCTCGAAAGAGCATCCCAGGCTGTTACGGGTACACAACTCCGACCTATAGGATCTCCCAGACATGCTCATCTGCACAACCTGATCCACGGCCACAGAGTATCAACCTGATACTCACCATACATCATCATGATGTACTCATGATCGTCCTGATCATCATCACTGCAACGTCCTGCTGCATGTCATCTGGAGCAACATCCTGAAGCTCATCATCCATGATCATCCTGATCATCATCACTGCAACGTCCTGCTGCATGTCATCTGGAGCAACATCCTGAAGCTCATCATCCATGATCATCCTGATCATCACTGCAACATCCTGCTGCATGATCCACCTGATCATTAATGCATCCACCTGATGCATACCAAGTATCTACCTGATACATATCATCATACATGATCCTCCTAATCATACAATGTATCCACCTGATACATGATACATATCACCATACATGATCCACCTGATCATACAATGTATCCACCTGATACATATACAGATACATGGTCCAAGCATCCAACATGATGCATATACAAAATACATACACGTGATCCAACTGATCATATCCAGCATCCAACATGATGCATACATACATAAATGATCCAACTGATCATATCCAGCATCCAACATGATGCATACATACATAAATGATCCAACTGATCATATCCAACATCCAACATGAGCAGAAACCAGAACATCATCCTGATGCCCATTATCCAGAGCTTACATCCACATCCATGTGAAGGATCCTCCTTCCAACATGCTTGGAATGGCTTCAGCAAATGTGTTCATCACTTCTTCCTCGAAGTGTCCTCGATCTGAAGAACGCCAAGCCTCTCTCTGAAGTACTCGAACTTCACTCTGGCTAGTGGCTTCGTTAGCACATCTGCAATCTGCTCTTCCATCGCAACATACAGGAGCTTCACAGCTCCTTTCTGCACCATATCCCTGATATAGTGATATTTGATCTCTATGTGTTTCGACCTGTCATGAAACACTGGGTTCTTGGATAGCTTCACACAACTCTGGTTATCATAGAAGATACCAGTAGCCTCCAACAGGAGATCAAATAACTCAGACAGTAGCTTCAGTAGCCATACTGCCTCACAACTAGTTGAACAGGCTGCAACATACTCTGCCTCAGCTGTACTCAGTGCTACGCAGGACTGCTTCCTGCTAAACCATGAGATCACACCACATCCCATACTGAAGTAATACCCAGATGTGCTCTTCCTGTCTGCAGCACTGCCAGCCCAATCTGGATCAACATAACCCTGCAGGTTAAACTTTTGATTCACTTCATACTTGAGCCCATAATCCACTGTACCCTTCAGGTACCTCAGAACATGCTTTACAGCAACCAGGTGAACACTCCTCGGATCCGTCAGGAACTGGCTCAATGTGTTCACAGCAGAGCAAATGTCTGGTCTCGTGTTCATCAGGTACATCAAGGACCCAATCATCTGACGATACATGGAGACATCAACCGGCTCAGATGAAGCATCACATAGAAGCTTCAGATTCGATGCCATAGGTGTGGTCATGGCCTTGCAATCCATCATCCCGAACCTCTTCAGGATCTCTACTGCATACTTCCCTTGTTCAAGGAAGATTCCTTTTGCACTCTGCCACACCTCCATGTCAAAAACAAATAGTGCATCATCCCCAAGTTCTTCATCTCGAACTCGGTAGTAAGCTTCCGCTGCGTGTCGGTAATCAATCTATCTTCATCATACCAAGTTCTGCACATATATGATTTCCTATCATGTGTCTCAGAACCAAGTGGCTGCTCCACATACACTTCTTCTTCAACTACACTATTCAAGAGAGCTGTCTTGAATCCATCTGGTGTATCTTCTATTTCATCACTTTCATATTTCTCTATGCTGCCATCTGCAGCATGCTTGATCTTGATAGATCCATATGGAAGTCACAAAAGACTTCCCTTCAGCTCTTGGGATCGAATCCCAAACATCATTCTTCATGATCGACGGATCATGGCATTCCATTTCTTCATCCCAGATCCTGGGAACTTCAATATCTTCAATAGATATCTTTGTTGCTGGAACAAATGTTGTAGTCCTTTTGTAGGTGAAGATATATGGTCTTTCCTACAAAACAAGTTAAATTGCATGATTAGAAACATCTCATAATTTTCAAAACAAATTCTTACACATAAAGAAATATGTCATACAGTCATGCAATTATCTTAGCCAATGCTTCAATACAACATTTATCCATATCCCATAACTTTCTAGATGCCTTCCAATCTCTACCAGAACATTGTTAAGAGTGTGCACAACTCCCAACATGTCAGCAAAGAGGTTTCATTCTAGATAAGTAGCGATGGAATGTTGTACAGTGCCATAGGCTACTTACCCATGCATATTAGTATATTTTTCATCAATGCAACTATTCTAATATGCACAATACATATCCTAAGTCTAGGAACATGAGCATATACATCATTGAACAATTTTATTTAAACAAACAAATATGCAAGAAATTAAAATACTTATCTTTGTTTGTTCGTTGGGTGGACTCCCTCTGAGTCTTTGCTTTCTTACAGGAGCTGTTGGAGTCCTAATTTGAAGTAGCTTCTTCTACACCTTTCTATTGTGGAAAGATGGTCAACTCCCTCTGAATATCTGCATCCTTGCAGAAACTACTGAAGTGTGTTCCTTTGCTTTCTTGCAGGAACAACTGGAGTGTGCTCCCTCTTGATCTTTGCTTCCTGGATTACCTGTTCTTGAACTCATATTCATCCTTGGTCCCTATGCATGCTTATTAGTATCATGAATGTGTTATCCTTGTGATCTCATATAAAATCATACATTCATTAGTATACTATTAAAACACAATAATCTCAAGCATGTATAGTCATGATTATTTCAAGCATAAATAATAAGCATTAGCATTCAAGGTTTATGTAGGATTCTTATGGTTAGTCAAATCATAAGAACCATAACATGTCTAAACCTGTAATTACTCAAACCTATGACTCTTCGGGTTAGTTGAATCATCAATCAAGATAAGAGATATAATATGCATAAAACCTGTGATTATTCAAACCTAGACCTTCATGATTCTTCTGGTTAGTCATATCATCAATTATGGTAAGAAACATAATATGCATACAACCATGATTATTCAAACCTATGAATTCATGAATAATCATTATCAACAACAGTATAAGATCCTAACACAAGGTAGGATTCTAGCTTGATATAGGAAAAACATACCTGGATTAGCATGCTAGCTATTTATGTCTAACATACTCACATGATGTCTTCTTGTTCTTCTTCAATCACTTGTGCTAGTAACCTGTATATCTCATTGGTTAACCATTACAAAACCAAGTTATACATACCTCGTAAATGGATCTTCTATGAGATCCATGACAATGGATGAATCTTTGTCCTTATGTTGTCATGATCATATGTTCTTGAACTGGAACATGATTTGTCTTTCTTGGTGTACCTTTCATGTTAGTAGACAACATAAACCTCATACAACACCATAATGCATTAGTACAATCATAAGTGTCAACACCTTAATCAATGAATATTTTCTATTGTGCATTCATAGTTTTATTAAGGTGATATGACAAGTCTAAAATCAAGATTGTACTAACCGTAATAACATGAAGACAAACATACCATAAACTTAATCATGAACAAATATCGAGACATACCTTGATGAGTCATACCTGTCGAGATCGCTAGTAATCTTCTTATGTAAGGCCTTAGCCTTATCTCCCTCTGAAACAGGAACTTCTTCACTTATGCAAGTGACCAATCCATCTTCTTCTAGGATTAGCCCAATCCACTTGATTTGCAAGAACTAGACCTGGAGCTGGATATGGGTTTGTCAGAGAAACCCCAAAAATTCAAACTTTGAATTTCAAACTTCCGAAAGGATAGAAATATGCGCCTTGATGAGCTGATCAAATTGGTATATTTAGAATTTGAAAACTGCAAAGTTTCACTCCTCAATTTTGCCTTTGAAACTTCCGGATTCACTGGACGTGACCCTGAACTGGGGTTTGATGAATCCCACTCTTCTTCCCAATCAAAAGGTTTGATCCAAAGCTCTAAGCTTCTATTTTTCTGAGGAGCTTCCAGCCGTGGTCTCAGATTTCAAAAATTCTCATTTTTACAGAAGCCCTAATTTTCCACTTTCCTGATCAAAGTCCCGAACTAGGGTCTGATCAAGCCCGGCCTTCTTCCCAACCAAAAATTCTGATTTTGGTCTCTAAATTTTTATTTTGATGAGTAGCATTCAGCCGTGGTCTCCGATTAAAAAAATTCCAACTTTCTCCAAAGCCCTAAATTCCGGAAGCCATGAATGAAGGTACTCAAAAATAATTCTGTTTTGACAGAAATATGTACTTGATTGTTTCTGATGTAACTCTGAAATTTTCGATCCACAGGGTCTGAAAAAGTTTCCTGAGATATCTTGACCTGTTATCTTTCCATCCTGACAGGTCTGACCTCAATTGGATTCTCTGAGAGAGAGTTATGCCAAATGTCGCAACGTGACCTGTTTTGGGATAATACAGGAGTGCGAACTTGTACAGCATACCACGTGTCACTATTTGAACTTCGGCCTCTGAAAACTTTTTCTGAGATAGCTCGGCCTGTTATCTTTCCATTCTGATAGGTCTGAACTTAATTGGACTCTCTGAGAGAGAGTTATGCCAAGTGTCGCAACATGACCTGTTTATGGGATAAAACAGTAGAGAGAACTTGTACGGCATTCCACGTGTCACTGGTTCACCTTAGGCTTCTAAAAAATTTGTTGAGATAGTACATTCTGTGTACTACCTGTCACTTTTTACGAAATTTCATTTGGAGCTTCCTAGCCCAAGTTATGACCTTTTTCCCAAGGTCACCTGATTTTGACTCAAATCTGGTAAAGGCAGAAACCCTATATTGTACATATCATAAATCACAAAGTACAACGAATTAGAGGTTGTCCTTTGGACACAAGGTACCTGGAGATCTTAGCTTCGGCCTGTAACAATTTCAGATCCGAAAACTTCGCGAAAACGGATTTATAGCGAAAGTGCTACAATGACTGGTTTTTGCTATATCAAGCCCTAGCATCGTAAGTGCAACAAGTGTCATACATGCCATATCATGCCTTCTTTCAGGCTAGCTCTAATACCATGTTAAATTTTCAGAATTTACTTCAATCTGATCTAGGATCTTAACTGAGAGAACAACATGTACAACATATCTACAGCATATCAATCATGGAGACAATAATGCAAGCACACAAGAGACACAAAGATTTACTTGGGGAAAACCATAAAGGTGAAAAACCCCAATAACTTCCTCAGAGATAGATAGAGCAATGATACAACCAACCAAGAGAGATAGCCATAACCTAGCAGCAGGTCCTCCCCCTCCATAAGTGCGCCACTCCTCTTTGAGTGCATGTGTGAGAAGTGAGTGAGTAAATAGAGTGCCTCCCGCACTCTATTTATACTTGACTTGACTTGCCTTTTTACCTAACTCATGTAGGCTTGAACTTAACCACATAACATAATGCTGACTGGGCCGACCCCCAATGGGGTGGTCTAATAACCCTTTGACCCACATGACTTATACAGGGCCGACCCCAAACAAGGTGGTCTAATAACCCATCAAGTATAAGCTACGACACTTACAATATAAATGACGACACTTCCATAAGAGGAATAATAACATCTCTATAGGAATACAATATACATATATGTGAAATACATTCCGAAGTTACATATACATCAACAAGAAGAAGTGCCAATTTGGAGCCAAAAAATTCACTTGTCGATTCTGGGAGCTACGAGCTGCCATTTCACCCACCGTCTGGAGCAGGTAAGCCTAAACTTCATCCAGCAAAATTGTAGTGGATTAGATTTTGATTTTAGGTCCATTTTTTAGGTTTTTTGATGGATTTGTGGAGGGCTATTGCGCCCTCGGCTCGTCGCAGTCTTCCCTTTCGGGAATGGCGACGAGACCTATTCGATGCAAGTCCCGAAAAACTGGAGTGCGACGTCATCGCACTCTGTGCAATAGCATAGTGCGACGGCGGAAACGCATACCCCAACCATCAAATTAAACCCAAAAGGTGGACTTCCTGTGGTTGAAGTGAGGTCTAATAGTCTTAAAATGCTCACTTGGTCAGGTTGATAGCAAGCAAACATGGTATTAGAGTGGCGGGAAACAGAACATGAGGTGGAAGATGTACAAGCCGCCAATGATCGACAATGCGTGAATGCTTTGAGAAACTGCAGTTTGCTCAAGTTCTTTGAGATTCAGGGCATGAGGGCCCAAATCTCGCTGCTATCACATATGCTCCGGTGTTGGGATGCGGCCCAACAACACATTGTGATCGGTGAGCACATCCTCACCATAGATGTTGAGGACATTTATTTTCTTACCGGTTTGCCCCGGAGAGGGGACCCTGTAGTTCTAACCAGATCACGAGCTAGTGATCGCACTGTTGATGACATGGTGACGCAGCATTGTACTACTCATGCTCGATCCTCTAGTGGGAAGATTCCCATTAGGGATGTTGTAAATCGCCCCCTGCGTGCCATATTGTTCACTATTACTAGAGTGGCGGGGAGCCAAGCCCCACACATGGCCACTCGGGCTCAGATGCTCTATGTAGAGGACTCTATGTCCCCCAATATCTTCAACTGGTGCAAGGGTCTCCTCGCAAACATCCGAGCTCAGCTGACCAAGTGTCGGCAGGGAGAGCTCAAGCAATTTGGATATGGATCGATCCTGATATCGTTCCTCTTGGAGCGGGTCCCTCTCTTGCGCCCATAGGTATGACTGGATGACAGGGATCCTAGGGATCCTCACATGCTCAGATGGGAAGAGGTGATGGCCCATCATGGTGGGGGCCCTATCATCAGCTTTGGTGTCAAGTTCCTCAGCTGGATGGAAAGCCAGTTGCTCATGGTTGAGGACTACCCGTATGGCAGTACGGATTTCAGAGAGGATCCCGACTTAGTCTTGCCCGAGGGTACAGCATGGGGAGACATCGGTAAGAACAAAACCATTGTATTTTTTAAGTTTTGTATATTTATAATTTTTTTTTTTGTAGTGCTGACAAGTATGTAACATGTGTGTGCAGATGTGGGTCCCATACAACCCGTAGGAGTCTCTATTCTAGCAAGGAGAGATAGAGTTGGGGAAGCAGTTGTGCCCCTAGGTGTTCATGCTGCCATCGTGGAGATGGAGGACATGTACAGGAACTTATCCCAACTGACAGTGGATGTTCCTGAGCCAGCAGTAGATGACTTACCGAGACCTATGCAGAGGTTCGGAGTTGGAGCGTCTGTATGCTTCAACGCCTTACTCCGCAAGGTAGTGAGGATAATGGAGTGCTTCCATTCTCAGCGACAGAGAGTTGTCCGTCCTAGGGGTGTATGAGCCAGGCATCAGGCCTGATGACGTTATTATACTTGTATTGATAGCTTAGAGGCCTCATATTTTGTACTACTGAAAGCTACAAGGCTTCAGATTTTGTAGAGACTTACTGAAAGCCATCATGCTTCATATTTTTGTACCAGCATTACTTTTGATGATATATATATATATATATAGATATTCCCGGCAATTTATACATTATGTGTTTCAAAAACGACGAATGATGTGATCTTGTTCATATGCTTTGCTTTTTATATAGTGCATTATTTACATGTTGTGAATGCTTTTACATATTATGAGTATTATGTGTGTGCGATGTACCAATCTAGAATGAAGTTGGCCATTGAGTCAACAAATGCATTTAACTCTCGTGGAATGTGCAGGTATTGAATGGATTCAAATGACCTTTCCAGGAGACAGACTCGTTTAAGGAGACGGAGTAGGGTAGGATCACGGATAGCATAGACTCGGTTAAGATGGGAGACCACTAATTGAGAATCCATGTGGATGACAATGTGGTTCATACCCAAGGAAATAGCATCGGTTAGGGTTCCAATTACCGCTTGATTCTCTGCGGCATTGTTGGTTGCAAACCCAAGGCAACTTCCTCTTGAGCTGATGAGCTCGCCTGTTGGGGAATACAATACCCAGGCTGCCGAGGCAAGGTTACGAGTATGCCGGCTGGCATTGTCCATGAATTCGTAGCATGTTTCCATCTACACACGTAGACATAACATGGTATAAGAAGCGGAAACAAGATCTAAAGACACTCAAAACATAAGCGCGTCACACCACACGAAAACACAGAAACACGCCATGTATAGTATATACAAGAAATTTTATGCATGACAAGTTCAGGCATAGTACCTCTTCAGGTAAAGCCCATTACGGGGTTCACCCAAAGACATTCCGTCATAGTCTTCAAGCTCGTAAGCTCCATTTTCCAAAACATGTTTGACAATGTAAGGTCGGTGCCACATGGACTCGAACTTTCTTGATCCTAGTTTGTCATGTTTCTGGTCGTATGTGAGGACTAGGTCACCCTCGTTGAAGATACAAGGTTCAACTGACTTGTTGTATTGAGCTTTGATGCATTTCTTGTGTGCTTCATTAGCAAGAGCAGCATCTCGGAGGGACTCATCAAGTTTTGCTAAGTACAGGAAACGTTCTTCCTCGACAGTAGTGTTAGGAAGAAGTTCGACAACGAGTTGTAGAGACGGAATTTCGCACTCTATAGGAAGGACAGCCTCCAATCCATACACCAATTGGAAAGGAGTGAGACTTGTGGCGGTTATAACGGAAGTTCTATAGGTCCATACTGCTGAAAAGAGCATATTATTCCAGTTGGACTTATGCGTACCTACCATCCTTTGGTCCATAGTTTTCAAGACCTTCTTAATGGCCTCGACCTGTCCATTAGACTGCGGGTAGTAAGGTGTTGAGTTTTCATGGAAAAAACCCAATCTCTCACTCAGTTCGTTAACCATATGGTTCTGAAAGTGAGAACTATGATCGGTAACTATCGCCTGAGGAAATCCAAACCATGCTATTACATTATTGAACATGAAGAGTGCGGCGGTTTTTCCGTCGTTTTGGTATGTAGGCATTGCTTTGGCCCACTTTGTGAAGTAATCTACAGCTACAATGATGTAACTATGCCCCCTGGCCGAGGTAGGATTACAATGCATAAAATCGATGCCCCATTTTGCGAAGGGGCCTACGGCAATAACCAGGTGTAATGGGGCAGGATTGGTGCGCTTCTTCGTATGGAAGTGTTGACATGGAGGACATCTTTTCATGGCCTCAATACAATCTTTGAAGATAGTAGGCCAATAATATCCCGCACTTAAAATCTTCTTGGCTGTAGCCATCCCAGAGAGGTGACCGCCACATGCCCTAGCGTGACAGTTATTCAGAACGTGTTCAACCTCATCATGAGTTAGACAACGTCAAAGAATTGAATTGATGCCACTGCGGTACAAAGTATCATTGATGATCAAATAATATTTCGCATGGTGACATATTCTACGACGGTCATCGCGAGAGAGTTGAGGCTTGAAGCGTTGGGTTTGAAGATATAATGAAATATCCCCACCACGAATCAATCGTACTGATGAGAAACAACGATTCATCCGGAAAAGAGTCATTGTGCTCAACTTCTACATCAGAACGGGTAAGGTCACAAATAAGCTTAGCAAACACCAAGGACTTTTTAGACTTGGCTTTCTCGAAAAGAAGGTCAAATTCTTGCAGTATCACAATCCAGCATGAGTACTTGCCCCCAAGCACCTGACGTGTCAGTACGTGGTACATGGGGTTCGAGTCTGTGATGATGGTGGTGGTGCAGAGCAAGATATAGTGGCGAAACTTTTGGATGGTGATGACGACCGGGAGAGAAAGATTCTTGACATGTGAATATCTAGTTTCAGCGTCAATGAGAACCTTACTCGCATAGTATATTACATGTTCCTGAGGGTTTTGATCCTCCTATACCAAAACCATGGCGATAGTGGTAGCAGAAGCAATGAGATATAAGATGTAATCTCGGAAATAGTTGGGCGGTTGGATTACGGGGGCATGCGTGATGGCATGTTTGATGTTGTCAAAGGATTTTTGATCTTGATCATCCCAAATGAACGGGACGTCCTTCTTAAGGAGTTTCATATACCCATTAGTCTTCTCCACGAAGTTACAAACAAAACGCATTAAATAAGTTCCCTTGGAGACTTTGAAGTTCTATCACATCAGTTGGAGGTGGTAGGTTGACAATGGCTTCCACCTTTAAGGGGTCGATGCGGATCCAATCCTTTGAGACTATGAATCATAAGAGGCGTCAGGACTCAATGCAAAAGATACACTTATGAGGATTCAAACGGATATTGTACCATCTGCATCTGAGGAAAATGGTCTTCAGATGATCCATGTGGAACTCACGCTGCTTTGAATGAGCAGGGAGATTGTCCAGGTAAGGTTCCACAAAGTCCTTAATGTCATGGAAGTCATACGACATGGCCTGCTGGAATGTGGCACCAGTGTTTTTAAGGCCAAATGGGAGTTTGCGGTATGCAAACGTCCCCCAAGGATAGATGAAAGCTGTCTTATGTTGGTCGGCTGGGTTGATCTCAATCTGGTTGTAACCAGAAAAGCCATCCATGAATGAAAAGATGACGCTCCAGGCACAATTGTCGATAATTTGGTCGATGAATGGGGTCAGGTAGTTGTCCTTTGGACAAGCCTTGTTAAGGTCCCGATAATTGACACAAACGCGAATGGTACTGTGCTTTTAGTTCACAGGGATGATGTTTGAGACCCAATCCATCAATGGGATAGGATAGATGAAGTCAGACTTTAAGATCTTTTCAATCTCTTCCTTGATCACTGCAGTCTTCCGGGGGTGTACCGGTCGCAACTTTTGACGTATAGGTTTGATGTCGGGATAGGTTTTTATTTCATGAGAAATAATCGTAGGGTCTATCCCAGGCATCTCCTCATAGGACCAAGCGAAGACGTCTCGAAATCGTTTTAATAAGGCCATACCAATAGCTATTTCTTCATGGGAACACTTCTAGCCTATGCGAATGTGTTCCACTACACTAGGTTTCATCGAAATGTCTACCGGGGTGGTAGGCTCAATGTTGGCCAAGTTGCCCTCAGTGTCTGAAAGACACATAAGTATGGGGGAATGAGGGAACGGGTAAATGTCTGGTGAAAAGATGGTGCTAATGTTGTCCTCTATGTACTCCAAAGGAGGAAGAAAATATGACCTATGGTGGAGGTCATCCCATGGACCATCATCAAAATTCATAACTTACATGTTGGACTTGTCTGAATGAAAAGTCCGAAGTAAGAGATCAAGTAGAGATGATTCCTGTCGTAGAGAACAGGATGGGGAAGCCACAGTTAAGTGGTTCTCTGGCGCTAACTGGATAGCCTTGTAAATACGTTCAGCAGGTGAAAGAGGCATTGCGTCTCCAATCAGGTGTGTTGTGGCTTCGTCAGGTACAAGCCAAGTATCAATGGAGTGAGATGAAATCTCTATGGAGATCATGTTCACCGAGGCAGCATGATTAGGGGGGTCCGAAGTTGGAAAAACACCCATGAGAGATGAATCTTTCAAAATGCCAACCCCTATTCTCTCATGTTATTTTGACGTTTGTCCAATGGAAGGAACATGGTCACCAGGATGAGTAGTAGTGTCCGGTGTGTAAAAATCTAGTTGGTCTACAATAACAATTCGTCCTTGGTGGGGGAATTGTACTACACGGAAGATTGAAGAGGCTACCACCTGCATGGCATAAAACAAATTGCGACTAAGCAAGAGATTGTAATCTATTGGGGCTGAGACCACTTCCACATTAATGGTTACAGTCTTTCCGCCCAACTCAACTGCGAGAGCTTGTAGGATCCCATGAGGTTGAAAGCCATGCCCGTCGAATGCTTTCAACATGGTAGGAGAATGATTCAATTTGGGAGAGTCGATGGCTCTCCAGTAGGCGATCGACATGACATAAGTAGAGGCGCCTTTGTCCAAAATGGAACAATGGACAATTTTCCCAGAAATGTTCGTAGCGACTTGGAATGTGAGTTGATGGGAAAGCCTCGGCTTGAAGTAGTCAAGTCGGAACATGATGGTATTCGAAGAATCAGGGTCAACTGCACCGATTGCTGTAAGGAGAGTTTTGCATTGATTGGGACAATTCTGTAAAACTTCCAAGGTAGACATGGTGCAAGGAGCTTGCGCCAAGTCCTCTATGATATTGTAATTTTGTGCTACTAGAGCATTAGGATTGAAAACAGCGTTTCGAATCGTGATTTTGGGTGGTTGCAATATCGAATCTAAGGACGGATTCTCAATGGTGAGAGAAGCTGATGGTATAGTGACATCAAGTAAGGAGCTGGAAGCTTTTTCAGTATTACTTCCAATAGGTTCCTTTGAAGGGACCGAGTCGTATGATCGTGAGCGAGTGTTCAAATTGATCGTCTCGTTACGCACCATGAGAACAGGCGCTGTATTGGATGGTTCCCCCTGGGCTGGGGGAGGTTGAGGAATCATTTGCTAGTTTTGAGTGGGAAACGGATCGTTGAGGACTGCGGGAGTCGGTTTACCCCTAAGAAACTTTTGAACTTCGTCTCTATGGGGACACTCTTTGGAGAAGTGATCATCTCCGCACAGTAGACAAGGATACTTTAGTTTCTGTTTCTGTTTGGTGTCGTTAGGAGTACTCTTTTGTTCCTGCTGGGTGGAAGACTTCTTAGGTTTCCCTTTGTTCTTCTTCTTGCAGCCGAACTTTTAGGATGAAGCTGATTGGACAGAATTCACCTCTTCAGTTACAGCAAGAGTGGTCGATTTGGTGGTCCTATGCCTAGCCTGAGTTGGTAATGGGGAGGAACCATGAAGGTTCGACGATCCAACAGTGTTAGAAGTAGGCTGGGTGTTAAGGGATCCAATGATGCCATCGGTTTGGGGTCCCTTAGGAGGTTTCGTGGGGTCATAAGCGTCGTGGGGTACGTCGGGAATAATTTCAAACAGCATGCCCGATTGAACATAGACCAAGTCTAGGTAATGGGCATGAGCGATAGCTTGTTCTTCAGTGACAGAACCGCCCATGGCGATATCTCGAGCTATGTGAGGGATGAGAGACTTTGTAAACCAATCTGCTAGGAGTTGGTCTGGAATGGGAGCCTTAATCAAGCGTCTTCTCCTCTGCCACTCATGTATATGAGTAGAGATATGAGTAGCGGTATTTTGGCGGAGAGAGGTGAGAAGGTCCGTACCAGTTTCGTACCATATAGGCAGTTGGAAGTGAGTCAAAAAGTTCATAGCAAGAGAACCAAAATCATGAAAAGAATGAGGTGGTAGTTCGATATACCACTTGGCAGCCGAACTAGTGAGAGTCCGTTGACATAATCTCAGACGGATCGAGTCATCCATCAGAGAGTTGGATGAACACCATAAATGATATGTCATCACATGGTGTTTAGGATCCTCGCCCGGCTTGCCATCAAACTTAGGGATATTCGATGGATGTTTCACCGGAATCGGGGGCCAGTTAGTTCTGTGGTAGATGGGGTTGTTCGTCAGTCGAGATAGATCAGGTCGGTCCAAAGTAGCCAAAAAGGGCAGCTAATGATTAGGTTACAGGTATTGGTAGTATTGGTAAGGCATGTAAGGACCGGTAGGACCTCGTATCGACTAATTAAAGGGTGACCATGGAGGAAACTGACCATAGGGGGGTGTGCTGCCCGGACCGTAAGGGGGTCCACCACCATAGTAAGGTGGTCCGTTACCATAAGGTGGGGTTCCACCTCCACCATCGGGAGGGGGTGGAGGTCCGTCGCCACCACCCGGGGGAGGTGGGGGTCCATAACCATAATAAGGTGTCCCGCCACAACCTCCACCTGGAAGGGGTGGTGGACCACCTCCGCCACTAGAAGGATGGGGGCCCCCACCACCTCCGCCGCTGGAAGGATGAGGGTCTCCACCACCACCACCACCACCATAATAATTAGATACGCCACCGCCTCCGCCTGTAGGGGGTGGTGGACCACCTCCACCGCCCAAAGGGAAATGTCCTCCTCCACCATAATAGGTTGGTCCTCCGCCGCCTCTGCCTTGGGGGGGTGGTGGACCATTCCCGCCACCGCCGGAAGGGTGGGGCCATTGTTGGTAAAATGAGTTGGACCTCCGCTAGAAGGGAGAGGTCTGCCTCCTCCAAATTTAGGTGGGGGCCTGCAGCCTCCAACAGGAGGTGGGTGTGGACCGATCGGGGGTGGTGATGCTTGAAGTATAGTTGGTTGGGGTCCATGTTGTAAAACGGGTTGTTGCCCCCATAGAGTGTAGGGATTTCTATGATAGGGTATCCCGTATGGTGCATTTCTGGGATTAGATTGACCCGGCGCAGGGTTAACGAGACCTAAATACACTTGACTCCATGAGGGTTGAGTTACATTGGATGGCCCCCCAACATGAGATAATCCCATGGTGGATGGTCTAGCGGGTTGGGAAGGTCCAACGAGATATCCGTTGGGGATTCCACCGCCTACGTTCTGGTTAGGAAACGGGGGTGGCCCCCCAGCCACAATGGGCTGACCACTAGACAAAGGTTGAACCAACATAGGTTGTTGATAAGCTACCATAGTAGTAACGTTACCAATGAGATAATCCGGGGGAATGAAGTATCCTCCCCTCGAATTCTAAGGTGGGGGAGGAACTGGTAAAGTAACTATGGTAGTAACAGGTGGTTGGACTGTTGTCCTTCAACCGGTTGGTTCACTTGAGGTGCAGGACTGGACTCTTGCGAAGGTTGACCAGTCTCATTAATGGTCAGGTTGTGGAGGGATGGTTCGGTGAACCAAAAGATATCGAATAAACTGGGATGTCTCTATACCCAGGTCATTGCTCGAGAATTTGTCTTTGAAGTTCATCACCCCTAACACGTAATCGTTCCAGATGATCATGAATAGGGCCGAAAATCTCAGTGGGGTCGGGCCTGTAGAAGGGTCTAGAGGGTTCTGGAGTAGTCTAGTTGGGTGGGGATGCAATGGCAAAATGAGCCACTAGGTGGCCTGGAGATGATGTCCAATAGGCTGCAGCTGGACCAACAGCTGCTGCAGGGTCGTCCTGGTGAGAATTCAACCATTCCAGTGAACTAGGCTCTCCTGGCATAACTACCGGGAGGGTATCATATTGTGAAGTAGAAATGTCCACCTCTTCACCCTGTGGGGGGTTGGAGGTGGATGAATCTGGTGGAGTTGAGGGAAACAAAAGTCCTCCAACATTCAAGGTGGGGTTTTCGACTTCAGTAACTACGACCGTGTTATGCTGATCCATTCTTACCCTCAAAATAACCTCTGGGTTAAGGGGATATTCAGGTGATAAGTTTAATATCCTATGGGATATTCTCCAGGGAAAATCCTCAAGAGCGTTAGGAAAATCAGTCAGGGTGACTGAAACAGCGTTTCTCCTAAGGGTATGCTACAAAAGAAAAGCAGTCCAGAAAAACCTACTCAAACTAAGGAAACAAGCAGACTTATGTGATAGAGTGGATTCAAAGTCTGGAACTTCACGGGATTATCAAGGCATCACAAACCGCTATATACTGCAGGGTCCAACAATATGACGCCACAAGGAGGATTGGGACCGTACCCTTTCCTGCATACCCAATTACCTGGACAATACGTGTGTGCTAATCTCCCTGAGTGCTGTTCTCGGTGTATTGCTTTGCCAAGACATCCAAATGGTTAACTCAGTTGGTTTCAAGAATCCTAGTGGTGTCTCCCGATATACACAAGGTACATAGGAGCTCAAATGCATTGTGGTGCTATCTAATGCACAACCGTTCGACAAGATACCTTCCGATATACTACCGAGTACGTGATACACCCTTCGATATACGCCAAGTATGGATTATGGTACTTGGTGGGTATGTGAAGGAGATCGATATACCGATAAGTACGTGGAAGACTAAAATACCCCCGGGATACAGTGTTGGCAAATAATGACAGCTGCCACGCTTAATGACGTCGGAACATGTCTCTAACTTACACACAAGTTGCTAAATTTTTTTACCTAGTTCTGCCGTTAATTTTATCTAGACGGTTAGGTGAATGCATGAGGTGAGTACATAATCGAAAAAATAATGCAAATCCTAGCTGCATGCATGAAATATTCTTTTCTTTTGATGAACTCTAACTATGGGAACGAGAAATATTTTTCTTTCCAACGAGATTGCCAAAACAATGCAATGCAGTAATTCCCAATTCAAACAATTTTGACTACAAAAGCATTCTTTTCATTTTTGTGAGAAACCATAAAAATCACAACACTACTAATCCAAATCAAGACATGTTTTTCCTTTTATTTTTCTTTTCAAAGCAATATGACACTAGGTAATGAAAAGAGAGGATTTTAAGATGGAGTATGCAAGCTTTTCAATTTCTATTTCAATTGCCTAAAAGCAGTAAGAATTAAAAATGCATCTATCTTTCCTTAGCATGGAACTAATTTTGCAAAAACTAAAGTATATTTTGGATTTTTTGAGAAAATGAGAAACTCATAATTCAAGAAAAACACAAGTGATCACACATTCATTCAATTTTTCCAAAAGATGCATAAGCAAAACATTCCAATGCATGAACAATTTTCTTCAACAATGCTTGAGAAATGATGGGAAAGAAGCACTTTTAACTTTTCAATGGATGCATCAAAAGATTAACTTGATAACAACTATGCTTTCAGATGTAAATGACTGAAAAGAAAACACAACTTACAGCACTCAGAAAACTCAAGAAAAGATAAGCACTCAATCAGACTGAAAGACACACGAGACTCAAAATCAGACAGTAGGAAGCAAACCAAGCAAGCAAAGCTCAAAAAATAATGTAAATGAGGTCTGGGAGCTGATCTAATGCAGTAACCAGATCAGTTAAGGAGAGGAGGGAAAGCAAGGGTGAGCAGATGAAGGTGGGGGAGACAATAGTATCCACCACTACTGGTTCTCAGAATTGTCCAAGACGGAACCCGAAATCAATCCAAACAAAACCAAACACTCAACACACAAATCAAAGATGGGATCTTTGGATGGATCTTGCAGCACAGAGGGAGTTCATATAGCAAACCAAAGCTCAGATCAACAAATGGAGAGGGGATTCATGCATGCCAAATTGGACAAATCGGCGCACTCTGTGCTTGTACACGGTGCGATGTTGCAATTCACCAATGCGGGGAGTTCGACGGTGTCGCAGTGTACCAATGAAAGGACCACGACAAGTGGCTAACAGACAAAGAACGGAGACCAGAAATGACATAGTGTCGCTTTGTTTTCACTAACCAACTGCGACAGGCGAGATCTAAGTTCAAAAATGAATCAAATCTCCAAGCAATGAACTATGAAATGGTTTGAAAATGAGTAGTACAAACTCAGAGGAAGTAGATCAGAGTCTTCAAGATGAAGATCTAATAGTGAAATCAACTCAAGAAGCAAATGAAAAATAAAAGGCTTGTGTCAAGCGATCAACCGAAAATGACTCTCAGATTGACAACTACAGAACAAGATGTAATTCCCCAGTATGGTCGCCAGATTTGTTTTGCGGACAATCTACCGAGAGTGGACTCAAGGCCTGATCTCCCTAGCTTAATGTAAGTCTAGAACAAATAGGACAGAACATAAAATACTTTCCAAGATCGTATAGAAATACAAATGAAAGAGTAGATCGTTTACCTTAGATTTGTAGATCCCTTTCTCCTTCGTTGATCCAATGCTCCAGTGCTTCCAGATTGCAAGTAGTTAAACCTTGTTGAGCATGTAATAGACCACGAGAAGTGAAAGCATATATCTCATATGATAGATCTAAGCTAACAGTTAAGGAGGAAAGCTGTAAACATTATCAAGGAGACAACATTTATGGAAAGCAATTATATTAACTATATTGAAGAGTGGAGAAGTACAATAGAAAAGAAGATTATAACCATTGCCTTAATGCTGCAAGCTACTTCTGACAAGCCATGCCAAAGCTCCTAGAGAGAAGTGGATGTTCCCCAAGCTAGAGTATTAGATCTATTGAGCTTGATTTCACCAGCATAAGAGTACCATAAACTTCCTCCCCTTGGGATGGGAGTGAGCTTCATTTAAATAGGACTAAGTGGATAGGGTATGGATAGGATAGGTTGAGATATGATAGGAGAGGCTTAAGGGATCCTTCCAAGGTGTTAGGAATCGAGTTCCAGCTCTCCCAAGAGGTCAGGGATAGGGTCCCAAGTCAGCAAGCTTCGAGAAGGGCCTCGAAGGCCTATTTTTGTCTATTAACTGACATCGACATACCCTGCAATAGAGCAAGCTGCGACCTCGCATGCTGCATGAATGCAACCTACGATGACCTCACAAAACCTAGTACAAATGGGTACAAATCCTTCCAGGTTAATCACTCAATCAAGGTAACTCTAGGGGTGTATACACTGAATCTCATGATGGGAAGATTTTAGGTGTAACACCTATATCTATTACTCCTTCCAGTACTGTATCTGTTGTTGATCTTAGTTCACCCTCTTATTCAAGTGTTCCACCTGAATGTCTCGAATCTGCTGAAGTGACTTATGTTCCTTCTAACCTTCATGTTTGGGCCTGGAAAACTCTTGAATCTGCAGGTAGTGAGATCGGTAATCCTTCTGATACTCGTAGAACTAGATCTAACTTTTCTCTTATGACCAAAGTTTTGGTCACATACGATCCTACTTCTTATGCTTAAGATAAAGGTAAACCTCATTGGGAACAAACTATGTCTGCTGAATATGAATCTCTTATGAAGAACAAGACTTGGTCTCTTGTTCCTCTTCTTTCAGGAAATAATTTAGTTGGTTGTAAATGGGTTTATAAAACTAAGTTTACTGCAGAAGGATAGATTGAAAAATATAAATCTAGATTAGTTTCCAAAGGTTTTAATCAACTTGAAGATATTGAGTATAATGAAACTTTTACTCATGTTTCTAAAATGAATACAATAAGAACCATCTTATCTCTTGCTTCATATTATAAATGGGAAATACACCAAATGGATGTTAAAAGTGTGTTTTTAATGGTAATCTTAATGAAGACATTTATATGCAACAACCTCAAGGTTTTATTAATGTTGAATCGTCAAGTTTTGTATGCAAATTACACAAGTCTTTATATGGTCTCAGACAAGCACTTAGGGCTTGGTATGATAAACTTGATACATATTTCTTGAACAATGGTTTTAAGCGTTGTATATTTGATCCAAATCTATATGTTAAGAACTTTGGTGATAATATCCTCATTATTGTGTTATATGTGGATGAAGGTAAGGTCGTTACAGTCAATCAACTTTCTTTCACTCAGAGAAACAACCAGACTTCTTCAGAGTCCATGATTCCCTTAGTTGATCAAACCACCCCAGTAAGCGAGAGTTTAGGAGCAGGGCTTTACGAGTCATTAATAGGCACGTTTGACCTACCCTCTCCAATTCTTTTTATGCGTTCTGATGTGGGTACTTCTACTGAAACTTTCACGGTTGGTTTAAGAACTGATCCGTGGATCCTTCCCACTACATCAGAACCTTCAGTGCCTCTATCCATTGCAAAAGTAGCATACATGGAAGCACAACATGCTGCAATGGAACATATCGTGACTCTGCCAGTCTCTGCTGAGTCGGATATGGACTATGCTCTTGCATGGTCACTGAATTCTACCCACTCTTTCGACTGTTTAGATACGGTCTTACCGTCTAATGAAGCCATTTTGGAAGTCATGATGGGCCTGGACCAACCATGGGAACATATGCATCACAGGTCTTACCTACTTCCAAACCTAGACAGGATAGAGAGAGGAGAATTCTCTTTGAGACCCGGTGGATTTGTTGATTTCTCATTGTTTCCTTCTACTTCGAGAGCAGTTTACGCTGAAGCGAATATGGCTAATATATCAAGAACAATTCCGATTAACATTTCCACTAAACCAGAGGTCATGGAAAACATTTATATTGGAGTAGACTGTTCTCTAGAAGAGATAGCTCTGTATACCAAGCTCTTTAAAGAATTCCGCGACATATTTTCCTGGTCATATGAGGAGATGCCAGGTATCGACCCAGCCATCGTGGAACATGTCATCACGCCATACCCTAACGCAAAACCTGTGAGACAAAATCTTCGTCCTGTGAATCCACAAAAAGCGGCCGCCATTAAGGCGGAGGTTGAAAAGTTGCTTAAGGCCGGTTTCATCTATCCGATTGACATGATGGAATGGGTTTCAAATCCTGTTCCAGTTGATAAGAAGCAAGGCCATTCAAGTCTGTACTGACTTCCGGTAATTGAACAAAGCTTGTCCGAAAGATAACTATTCCACACTGTTTATTGACCAGATTATTGATGCCTGTGCGGGACACAAGATGTTCTCTTTCATGGACGGATTTTCGGGATATAATCAAATACAAATCAAACCCAAAGATCAACACAAAATAGCTTTCATTTGCCCGTGGGGAACCTTCGCTTACCGGAAGATGCCGTTTGGTTTAAAGAATACTGGAGCTACTTTCCAGCGAGCGATGAATTTCACTTTTCACGACATTAAACACATAGTTGAACCTTACTTGAATGACCTCCTGGCGCGATCTCGAAAGAGATGGGACCATCCAGGTCATCTAAGACTTGTGTTTGAAAGATGCAGACAATATAAGATTCATTCAAATCCTAATAAGTGCGTATTCTGCATCGAATCGGGATGTCTACTGGGATTCGTTGTCTCCAGTCGTGGCATAATGGTCGACCCGCTAAAAGTAGAGGTGATTGTAAATCTGCCTCCTCCTTGCACCTTGCGACAGCTTCAAAGTCTGCAAGGCATGTCTAATTTCTTACGGCGCTTTATTATAAACTATGCTAAGATCACGAAAGGTTTTATGAGACTACTCAAACAAGACTCATACTTTGTGTGGGACGAGGCTGCTCAAGCATCCTTTGAGGCCTTGAAAAAGGCATTACTTTCAACTCCCTTGTTGAGCCCATCGGACTACGCAAAAGATTTTCTTTTATATCTGGCAGCGTCTCTTAATACAATTGGAATAGTATTAGTTCAGGAGGATGATACACTCCAAGAGCATGTTGTATACTATCTTTCTCGCGCATTGATAACCCCTAAGGTTAAATATTCACATGTTGAGAAGTTAGCACTTGCCACAGTCTATGCGGTACAGAGGCTTCGTCACTATATACTTTTACGAACAACTACTGTGATAGCAGAAGTCAATCCCTTTCAGTACGTTCTCACTCGACGAATCATCGGTAGGAAATATAATAAATGGATTGTAATCCTACAGGAGTTCGATTTGGTCTTTCAATCCGCCAAGTCGAAGAAATCACTAGTGTTCGCTGAGTTAATCTCAGAGTTTTTGAGTGACCTAGAGCATGTCGAGGAAGAATCATCATTCCCGGATGAACATATCTTCCTCATTGCTTCCTCTGACCCATGGTACGGGGATATCTTAATATATCTCCAGAACTTGAGGTGTCCTACTACTTTTTCTCGAGAAGAGCGACGCAAGTTGAAAAGCCATGCGAAGAACTATCTCATCATCTCAGATACTTTGTATCGACATGGGGTAGATTCCATCTTATGACGTTGCTTAACTCTAGAAGAAGCCGAAGCAGTATTAAATGATGCCCACAGTGGAGTTTGTGGGGGACATCTTTCCGGGTTGGCAACAACTCAGAAGATACTGCGTGCCGGATATTTTTGGCCCACGATCTTTAAAGATTGTGTGGAAGCTGTGAAACGCTGCCGTCCGTGTTAGTTTTTCACAAAGAAAATGAGGGCACACCCATCTCCTCTTCATCCTGTGACTACAGCAGGTCCCTTCACAAAATGGGGGGTTGATTATATGACTTGCAATCTAGTTTCGGCTGGAGGGCATCATTACATCATCGTTGCTGTCGACTACTTCACCAAGTGGGCGGAGGCAATGCCTACTGTCAAGGCAGATGGAGAAACTATCGCTTATTTCATGTTTAATCAGATTATTGCACGGTTCATCATACCTAAAGAGATAGTGACTGATCACAGTAGTCATTTCCAAAATATCATGATGACTGAGTTATATACAATGCTTGGTTTTCGACAAGAACATTCGTCTTTATACTATCCACAGGCGAATGGACAAGTCGAAGCAGTGAACAAAACTTTAAAAGTTATACTGCAAAGAACTGTTAATGCTAGTCGAAATAACTGGCACATCATGCTATACCCGGCTCTTTGGGCTTACCGAGCTAATGTAAAGATTGCTACCAGGTTCTCTCCTTTTTGGCTTGTGCATGGGATAGAAGCAGTCGTTCCGATTGAATGCGAGATTCCTTCGTTAAAACTAGTCGTTTAGTTACTACCGGATACTTCAGTATTGGAAGAACGTTTGTTACATTTAGAACACCTAGATGAACATTGTCACAACGTGCTTATGACAAACGAGGTTCACAAAAAACAAGTCAAAGGACAATATGACAAGTCTGTCAAGCCTAGGGTTTTCCTTGAGGGAGATCTTGTTTTACTTTGGGATCAAGACAAGGAACCTATAGGACCTGAAAATTTTAAGTCCATGTGGCTTGAGCCCTACATAATTTCCAAAGTATTGAAGAAGGGCACCTACGAGTTGGTAGACTACGAGGGTAATAAGCTAGCCGAGCCTAGAAATGGGCTCTACCTAAAGAAGTACTACACTGAGGCTGTTGTGCATTTTCTTGTAACATAGTGTCACGTCCCCACCCATCATACCAGTGCAATGGAGGGGATCGTGAGGCTAAAACCGGGCACCCAGCCCCATGTACCAATTAAGTAAGCATTCCATACATATGAAGAGGCATAAACATTTACATTACACAGCATAAGTAATTTCATTTACACATTCGCCATACATTCAAGATATTCATCAATTAAATAATTGAAAGATGGCACCAGAGAATACTTATCTTTAACAGAGTAGTCCCAAGCAACTAGCTATGTCGCTGCAACGTTCCACCCAACCGTAGGCTCTTCGACAGCTTATACTGAGTCCGTCCGAAGGCCACCCCCGAGCTGGGCATGATTCTCACAAGGAAAAGGGAACATTCCAGCTCAACCACTGCCCAATAACCCTTTCTTCTCACAACAAAACGACTATTGACAGGGTTACACATTTACAACAGAGGTGTTCACGAAACAGGGTCCACATTGGTTCTCCCAGCTCGTGGTTCACCCAATGAACTGTGGAATTTCGATTTCAACCCCAGGGAGCAAAACCGATTTCTCTCCACGGGTTAGGATCCCTTCCAATGGCCTAAACGACCTCCAGGAAGATCCAAAACGTTCTGCTCTCTTTCCCCACTGGTAACCAGCACAAAAACGCCCTTTCCCAGCTAAAAGATGAAGGGGAACACAGAAAAACGAGGGAGGAAAACGCCCAGGCAGCTAGAGCTGCGTGGGAGAGCAAGGCCATGCTGAATAATGGCTTAGGCAGCCATTTCGTGGCTCTATTCTTCCCCCAAGAGGCCAACACGTTTTTCCATGGAGGGTGGCTTGCCCATACCCGATTTTGGACAGCCATACCTCCCCATTCCCAAGGCATTAATTTCCCCAACCAACTCTTGGGAGAAATCAATGGTTGGGTACAAAAGTCAACATGGGTAGCTAAGGGTTTGATGGGTTTTCTCATGGACACTTGGCTTGACTCTAATGGCTCAAGGGTTTGAATGTTTTCCCTCCCAATTCCTTGTGAAATCATGCCCCCATCTCTTTGTTGCATTGCATAGCTAGTTGTGGGTATTTTTTTATTAAAATGCATATTACATGCTATTTGAATTTCCACTGTGCATTGCTAGCACGCAAATCATATGCATCACGAAATCGATGGCGGGGCCTTGGCCTTGAGCTCCTCACCATGATTTCCTAACAATATTACATCGTTTATAATGTTAATTCCATGGGGCCAAACTGGGGACGTTACATTCCCCTCCCCTTGGAATAACACCGTCCTCGGTGTTTCAACACTTCGGACTATATACCCACTTTATACATGATTCATAGTTCACAGATGGTGGCAGGTCTGTCCTGCAATTCGTCCCCTCTCCTTGACCTTTCACGATCAAGTCCTTTGGCTTCCACCAACTGCTCCTGCTAGCTTTGGTCTTCCAGCTCCACAAGTGGGCATTGCTCCAGAGCAATCCCTTCCATTTGTTTATCTTCCAACTGATCTACAAGTCTGGAATTTCATGGATGCCATCTTTCTTGTTGTCCTAGCAACTATCTGTGAGACTTATCATGGCAATTCCTGTTAGGACAAGCATAACACAATAATAAAATTAGTCAATTATTTTCCTAATTGACTTAGAACGTCCATGCTTTACTCATGAGACTTCCACACATTTCATGCTTTCCCACACACACATGAACTCACTCACGTTCATCCTTTCACAAGAAAATAACTATTTCAGCATTCTCAATTCATTTCAAGCAACGAAACACAATTTGGTTTCATTTATGACATGCACTCAACAATCCCTTGTTTCTAAGATGCATCAGTCAAAGAAAGAGAAGAGTAAGAGTTTTCCCCCTCTTAGTCTTGTTCCAATCCGGAGCCACACCATCATTGGCGGTTCTAGGCTCCTTGGCCTCTTTCACTTCCATGTGAATGCTTGACTTGCCCTTCCTCGGCTATGACACTTTAGTGTCTAAAGTCTGTCGAGTAGATTTCAACTAGGGAACCCTTCCCCATGGTTGCTTACAGAACCTTTGGCTGCTAGGACCCACACAGTTCCACTAGCACCATCTTTCATTACTGCTCATATTGAGCTCTTTTAGGATAGTCATATGTCCACATGCATCCTCCGGGTGCTTTCATAGTCTTTGCTTCCAGCAATACCTTTATTGGATGTCTTCACTTTATCCCACAGGATCCTTTTTCGCTTTCCAAGCATTGGATTTCCCGTGGATACCACAATGAATGTTGGGCCAGCACGCAGGCTACTCCACAACCATTCGAACAGGCAATGCCAGGCCAGTATGCTGACTGGTTTTATCAATTGTTCAAGGGAATGTTTGGCCAGCACGCCGGCTGCTCCACAACATCGAGGGGTTAATGTTCCCACCAACTATTCTCTGAATTTGCCAAGAATTTTATAGCTCCAACCAGTTACTCTCTGGCTTTACCAAGCATTTATAGCTCTTTCAGGGTCCTTGCTTCCTGTAATGGCCAAGGTTTCCAACAAGAAACAACAGTGTATTAGCTTGGTTGTCATAAGACTTATACCTGAAGTCTTCATTATTCCAAATAAGAAATAAATGAAAATGAATACTTATCTGTATTGTGCATTTTCCTCGCTGCTCCACAGGTTTCCTTCTCTGCTTTACAAGCCTTGGATCACCTGTGGGGTGGATGCTTGGCCAGCACTCATGCTGCTCCACAACATCATCCGAATAGGCAATGCCAAGCCAGTACGCCGACTGGGTTTATCAGGCATCCCTAAAATCAGTATGCTAAGCCAGTACGCCGACTGGGTTTATCAAGCATTTCAAAACCAGTATGCTAAGCCAGTACGCCGACTGGGTTTATCAAGCATTTCAAAATCAGTATGCTAAGCCAGTACGCTGACTGGGTTTATCAAGCATTTCAAAACCAGTATGCTAAGCCAGTACGCCGAATGGGTTTATCAAGCATTTCAAAATCAGTATGCTAAGCCAGTACGCCGACTGGGTTTATCAAGCATTTCAAAATCAATATGCTAAGCCAGTACGCCGACTGGGTTTATCAAGCATTTCAAAATCAGTATGCTAAGCCAGTACGCCGACTGGGTTTATCAAGCATTTCAAAACCAGTATGCTAAGCCAGTACGCCGACTGGGTTTATCAAGCATTTCAAAACCAGTATGCTAAGCCAGTACGCCGACTGGGTTTATCAAGCATACAATAACCATTTCCAAGCCAGTTCTCCGACTGGGTTTGTTAGGAAATAACACCCTTCACCAATACCTCCACATCATTCAAGTCACCAATGCCAAGCCAGTACACCGACTGGGTTTATCAGGCATCCAGCAACCATTCGCCACAACACCCAAATAACCAATGCCAAGCCAGTACGCCGACTGGGTTTATCAGGCATACCACAACCATTGCCAAGCCAGTACACCGACTGGGTTTATCAGGCAATATGAACAACATAGTATGATTACGTGGCTCCTCCTCTTATGCAACCGGTGGTTCCCTCCAGGAACTCCATAGGTGACTCACTTAACTGCAGGCTAGCATGGCCCCACAATACCCACTCACACTACACAAGGATGATACCCCTTTTCTGCAACACAGCTCCCCGGGCCTATCTACCCCTTCTAGTGTCCTTTAGTGTGAGCGTAGAAAGGTTACCACTGCCCATACAGTCCTCTTGAGCACCCTTTCTTCACTTTGCCTCTTACGTGCAACACCAATTGCATCTGTGTAAGCTGATATCACAAGAAGGATAAGCAGACTCATCAGTATTGCTGCTCAAAAATTGTAATCATATTTCATATCATTCACTATCGAGTATTGAAACACCAGGAATGCATCCATTCCCTTAGGGTGTAGTCAATATTGAAAACCCTATCATGACCCAGCACCAGAAAAGGTGTGCACCCCCTTTCCGATGTGCGCCATGTAGGCCCTAATCATACTCAAGCAATCTGCAATGATATAAATAAAATAGAGCATGCTCTGTGTATTAACCCTAATAATTTAGACATGCATATTCTTAGTTAGGGTTACGGAATACTCATTCGCTTCACAGATGTATATTTTCTGCATTTGTGAAGAATGGGGCTCCCTTTTCTGAGTCAACAGTCCTTCGGTTTGCCACCCCAATCTTTTCACGTGCCATAACCCACACATGCCTTCTTGGCATAATTTACTGTCTCACTCACATGCTTTACCAACATGCAGTTTGCTGAGACATTATCAACATTTACAATGGCGTTTCACCCGAAACCCATTTCCAAAGCATGGGATCCTTCCCATCTAGTTTGGCTTCTGCAGGCCATCACACATGATCTTCCTGCAATGTGTCATCCTGGCACACTTTATCACATAGCCAAACAGTCAGCAACATTTAGCAATAAGCTTCAAATATGATGGTTCCATAACCAATCAATAGCATTAATAATTAAATTCAATATGAATTTACAATTCTGTCTACTACAGAAATTGGTTTTATTATCCATGAGGTTATCCTCATATTGTTTGGCTCCTGTAAGTGACACCACTCTGCCCGTTATGGTCTTATGCCCGCTGCCATACGGGAGCATCCACTTACAGCATGTCCTCCTGACACATTTTCATATAAGCCAAACAGTCATTAGCAATTATAAGCAATTCTCAAATCTGAAATTTGTAACTCTATTTTCCCACAGAGATTAGATTTGCAACTTAAACCAGACAGTTTTCAGATTCATTTCATTCGTAAATTTACAACCATGAGAACCTTCTCATAACCTTTGGCTTTTGTACATGGTAGATCTCGGTCTTTACTATGGGCTTACCCTCATTGCCATATGCAAGACTTTTCTACCTAAAACTGAAACTTCAATCAGCCAAACACGTTGTGAGTATCTACGCACATAATCATTCATTTCCATAACAGTCACTGAAGTGATCTTGGAATACTCAATAATTCAAACACCTTCAGCTGTTGAACATTTGAAATGCAATGAAATGTATATACGTTTCTATATATGCATCATTATCACAATAGAATTTCACGACATAGTCACACTATCCATGCAACTTAAATAAATCGTAAATACTCATTATATCACAATCATATCATTCATACAACTCTGTCCTTCCACAGAGCATTCTAGCAGCCCATCGATCATGATTTGGCTCTTCATGCACTCACTATTCTGCATTCATAACAGCCCATGAAATGGTCCTAGAATTATCATCAATTCATCATTTCATTCATTATTTATTTTGCAATGACATGTGTATCATCCCTATGCATTCATACAATGCATCACAAGATTTATAGAATCTCTTAATGCACATCTACTCAATGCTACCTTGCATTGTTTCATGAGTACTATGCGTTCAAGCATATTATTATCGAAATATGACTACCTCATATAACTTGCATTATCATAATCAGGACCACTAGTCCTCACTTGCTTTGGTTATTAAGTACATAACCAACATACACATGACATGATATAAATTCATATGAATGCATTGAGACTTCTGAACAGTCATAGGGTGTAAGGATCATTTCCTTCACTTACCCACACCTCACCAAGCTTGGTAGGTTAATAGTCCCAATCGGTATTCAATATCACATGCAAACTATCTCAACATAGCTCAAACATAGTTGAAGAGATCTTACCGAATCCTCTTCAACATTCATGCAATTTGGCATTGATAATCATTACCTTCATGGTTACCATTAACATCGCATGATGTTACCCGATCAGTTGGCCTCTTACCAAGGCTGCTCGGTCCTTTTGCCAACTTTTGATCATAGATTTGTTGCACCATCCTTTCTGCATAAGGTCGTTGGATTCACGCAACAACCTCCTCAGCACATTTAGCCATGCTCTTTGTTATCTTTGGTCCTACAGCCAATATCAACATCAATAATGATTATCAGCCACAATATTCTCCGTCAGTGGTTCATTGCATTTGCAGACTTCATTATTCTACCAATATGCAATATCCCATTTATGCGCAAGCATTTCCATATGCACTATGCAATGTTTGTTAAGGTGCCCTTTAGTGCATATACATCTATGTAATCCCTTACATTTTTAACATTTTTCTGCCCTATGACAATTTCATAATTATAAGTATGATAACAAATAGGGGTTTAAGGAATTCTTCCCTTTTTTATCCCTCCTCGTATCATGGAATTTCTCTTCCATATCCTGCAATTGTAGAAATTGCCTACATTGACAACAAAATTTCTTTGTCAAAAACAGCCGCTGGCATTCTTCTGCACCAAATAATTATGATATCTGAAGACCTCATTCAAACTCTGGTCATGTATCATCGTTCCCTGCTGGACAAGCTTTCCAATGCCTGTTTTCATGCTTCATTCCGACATCAGGTGTGGAAACTGCATCCCTTCAAAAATGACAACTTTCACTACAATTTTGCACATTTTACATAGTTGCATTTTGGTCCAGAATGTCAACTTTAGCCACCTGTGGAAGAAAATCTATGAGGAATCACAAAAACTTTTCTATCAGGCGGAGTTAGTCCATATAACAAGGAACACTCAACAATTCACGGATCTCAATTCCGATGCACCGTTCATCTTCTATGAATTTCTGGGTTTTGCTACTTCTCACTTTTCACATTTTTCCAAAATTCCAAATTTTGGGCCAAAAACGGCTATCTCCCAAACGGTGCATTTCTGGAAAATCTTCGTCTAACGGAAACTGTCCGTCTTAATGAGAATATGAAATGTCTAGTTCAGTAAAAATTTTGATTCCCACATCTAGGGTCACTTTCACTGCCCACAAGCTTTTCAAAATCCCGAAAAAGTGGCCCGAAACAGTGCTTTTTGGCCTTCTTGCTCACCCCGACTCCACATCCTTTGGAGTTTGGCTCCAAGATTCTGAACTTAACATCGTGCCTGCTTCATGACTGCCTCATATCAATTTCGGCTCAAACCGACCTTCTGTCAAGCCTCGGGACTCTGTCCTTTAAAAGTCACTATTATCCATTTTTTGTCAAATCGGAGTGTAATGGGCCCGGGGTCTTCACTGGTTCTTTCATGGCCCCCGTCAATGGCCTCCGAGCCCCATGGGAATCATTCCATTCCGAGCCCCGATGCTCCCCCTATCCAAAAAATGAGTTTTTGTCACTTTACTCTTTTTTTTCTTTTTTTTTTTCTTTTTTTTCGCCTGCCGCCACTGTGGGGCGGTTCACTGAATGCTCCCGGTTGGTCGGTTGGCTATAGCCTTCCGCAAATTTCGGGCCAGTTGGCTGTACCCTCCCGCAGTTGCGGACCGATTGGCTGTATCCCTCCGCAGTTGCGGGCCGGTTGGCGAATTGCTTCCGCAGTTGCGGAACGACTCGGTGAAGTCTTCCGCAATTGCGGAACGATTCGCCGAAATCTTCCGCAGTTGCGGAACGATTCGGCGAAGTCTTCCGCAGTTGCGGAATGATTCGCCCAAGTCTTCCGCGATTTCGGAAGAGATTT
Source organism: Larix kaempferi (assembly GCA_027924585.1). Taxonomy (NCBI): domain Eukaryota; kingdom Viridiplantae; phylum Streptophyta; class Pinopsida; order Pinales; family Pinaceae; genus Larix; species Larix kaempferi. The sequence continues at coordinate 11,337,947 of BSBM01000428.1, forward strand.
CCTTCCGAAATTTCGGAAGAGAATTCTTTCCGAAATTTCCTTTCGACGCCGGGCACTTAATTTTTTTTTTTTTTTTTTTTTTTGCTTTTCGGAGCATTTCACCGAATTTTTCCGCGTTGCGGAACAACTCACTGTATCCTTCCGCAATTTCGGAGCCGTTCGCGGAATCCTTCCGCAATTTCGGAGTCGTTCGCGGAATCCTTCCGCAGTTTCGGAAGACTTTCCCGAATTCTTTCCAAAACAAACCTTAAACAAAAATTTTGAAAACACTTAGAAAATTTTTCCGTCTTTTTCGGAGGAATTCGCCGAATTTTTCCCTGTTGCGGGACAACTCGCGGAATCCTTCCGCAATTTCGGAAGGGAATTCCTTCCGCAGATTTCGGAAAAACTTGCGGAATGCTTCCGAAATTTCCGGAAAGATTCGCCGAATGCTTCCGCAGTTGCGGAAGACATTCGGGAATTCTTTCCGAAACAGTCTTTAAACAAAAACTTTTTCAAACAGACTCTAAGCAAATTTTTCAAACACTTAGGAAAATTGAAATCTTTCTTTCTGTCAGAGATGGCTGTTATTGGATTTGGCCCATGGAGGCCCAATGCTGCAACCAGCAGCTCTGATACCATTCTGTCACGTCCCCACCCATCATACCAGTGCAATGGAGGGGATCGTGAGGCTAAAACCGGGCACCCAGCCCCATGTACCAATTAAGTAAGCATTCAATACATATGAAGAGGCATAAACATTTACATTACACGGCAGAAGTAATTTCATTTACACATTCGCCATACATTCAAGATATTCATCAATTAAATAATTGAAAGATGGCACCAGAGAATACTTATCTTTAACAGAGTAGTCCCAAGCAACTAGCTATGTCGCTGCAACGTTCCACCCAACTGTAGGCTCTTCGACAGCTTATACTGAGTCCGTCCGAAGGCCACCCCCGAGCTGGGCATGATTCTCACAAGGAAAAGGGAACATTCCAGCTCAACCACTGCCCAATAACCCTTTCTTCTCACAACAAAACGACTATTGACAGGGTTACACATTTACAACAGAGGTGTTCACGAAACAGGGTCCACATTGGTTCTCCCAGCTCGTGGTTCACCCAATGAACTGTGGAATTTCGATTTCAACCCCAGGGAGCAAAACCGATTTCTCTCCACGGGTTAGGATCCCTTCCAATGGCCTAAACGACCTCCAGGAAGATCCAAAACGTTCTGCTCTCTTTCCCCACTGGTAACCAGCACAAAAACGCCCTTTCCCAGCTAAAAGATGAAGGGGAACACAGAAAAACGAGGGAGGAAAACGCCCAGGCAGCTAGAGCTGCGTGGGAGAGCAAGGCCATGCTGAATAATGGCTTAGGCAGCCATTTCGTGGCTCTATTCTTCCCCCAAGAGGCCAACACGTTTTTCCATGGAGGGTGGCTTGCCCATACCCGATTTTGGACAGCCATACCTCCCCATTCCCAAGGCATTAATTTCCCCAACCAACTCTTGGGAGAAATCAATGGTTGGGTACAAAAGTCAACATGGGTAGCTAAGGGTTTGATGGGTTTTCTCATGGACACTTGGCTTGACTCTATTGGCTCAAGGGTTTGAATGTTTTCCCTCCCAATTCCTTGTGAAATCATGCCCCCATCTCTTTGTTGCATTGCATAGCTAGTTGTGGGTATTTTTTTATTAAAATGCATATTACATGCTATTTGAATTTCCACTGTGCATTGCTAGCACGCAAATCATATGCATCACGAAATCGATGGCGGGGCCTTGGCCTTGAGCTCCTCACCATGATTTCCTAACAATATTACATCGTTTATAATGTTAATGCCATGGGGCCAAACTGGGGACGTTACACATAGTTGTATATTTTGTAGAGCTAGTTTTTGTTTATGCTTGTTAGTTAATCTTATGTGTGTTTTCGTTTCGTGTACCAGATTTCGACTGAACATTTCTTAGGATTCGCTGATGGCGCCAATCGCTACACCTGACAGTTGGCTTCAGCAGCCTGGGTCATTTATTCACCCGTTGGCCAACTGGTCTCTTCGGGGGGGGTTTGTTTGGGTCCCACTACGAATAATGTGGTTGAATACAGTGCAGTTATAGAACTCCTCCGAGATGCTCTCAGCCATGGCATTTCACATTTGAAGGTAAGACTTGACTCACAACTAATTGTATTTCAGTTAACGGGTGTTTACCAGATTAGAGATCCTGTATTGCTACGTCAGTTTCTGCAAGTTAGACTATTGGAAAGACAGTTTGATTCTATTATATATGAACATATTCCAAGAAATTTAAACGCATTAGCTGATTCATTTGCAAACTATGTTCTAGATTGGCATTTGTATCATACACTTTCATAAACAACATTTCACACATAAAATTCAAACACATACACATGTAAATAACCGATACTATATATAGCTGATACTGTATCAAAAAAATATGAGCTTTGGATCACAAGTCTATCAAGTCATGTCATAAAAGTACAAAACTGAGCACAATGGCCTCAAAAATATACATAGAATGTATCCCTCTCCTATGGAGAAGGAGGAGCCTCATCATCATCTACTGCATTCCGATAACATATGACTAGCCTAGCTATCTTCCGTAGCACTCTAAGCCATGCTGGGGGCACCCCAACTACATCTTCATGCATATCAATAGGTATCTGATCCATACGACATGCAGGAACATCATGAGTCAACCGACTCACTTTTCTCTCTATGGTCCCCAACATAGCATCTGCTGCAGCAATATCAGCTGGCCTTACGAAGATAGTGGGATGTCCCTCGGGACGTACAGGCCCAATATCTGCATATGACACTTGTTTAGTACTTCAAAATTCATTTATAAAAATCAAATACTTGAAAATTTTCAAAAAATTAAATAATTCTCAAAATTAAACATACCAATAGCTCCCCAGGCTCCACCTGGAGGAAGCACCAGCTCTGGATCATGGCAGAAGTCCAATCTAGCATATGGAAATTGCTCGAAGGCGGGCACCTGCCTCTCCCACCACCCCCAGAAATCATCAGTATGATAACAATAGTGACTTTTCCCACCACCCTGGCGGAGGAATATGTCACCCCAATGGCCTAGTCTGGGCTCACGGGGGTTAACCTGAGGTAGAGGCATCCCCAAGCTAATAGCAGGTACCCTCTCGAAGAAGAAGGTACATAAGATGCTGCCATACCCAAAATTCTTCATACTCCCGGATTTACAACCCGTGAGTTGAGCTTTCATGGATGCCAGTAAACTAATACACCAATCGTACACATGACCCTGTAAGCATTGTACACCAATATGCATAGAATGCCTGGAAGCTAGGTGTAGTGAGGCACTACCTGCCACCCGGTTAATCATACTCACAATCACCTTTAGAGGGAGGCCTTCAATGGTAGAAATCAAGATTTGGCTTCCTAATTTCTCAGCTCCAGCCACACAATATGTATTCAAGTACTCTTGCACCGATCCTATACCCACATGAGAAGACCCCTTCAAATTTCTTGCATCTCCCCTACGAGAGAGTCCAGTAATGAAGTAAATGTCATCAACTGTAAGCTCCAAAGTTTTCCCTCGGATGACAAATGTATTGGTATCCACATCCCAGTACTAAATAAGTCTTCGAAACAATCTATTTAGGGCCCTCATATTTACGGTTCGGTAAAACTTCAACAAACCGCATCTTCGGAGAGCATGGAGAGTGGCTGGGTCTTGCATGGCCAGCCTATCCATGTCCTCGTGTTCCCTCTCCCTCCAAAGAAGAACCATCCTGCACAAAAAATGGCAATTTTTTAGTTCTCGGCACTTGTTTCTCCACTTTCAGGCTTGAGCGCTACTGTTCATACAAGACAGAAACGTATGGGCGCCACTCTATGTGAGCATAGTAACATCCATACCCTTGTATATGCTACTATTCTTGTTACATAGTAGCACCCATGCATAAAACGATATGAGAATTGCCTTGCAAGTGATTTTTGGCTCAAAAATTGAAAACTAAACCATGGAAATGCAAGATAAGAAGATTCTAACTTACCTGGCGGAAGAAGAATGATGTTTGGTTGCTCGAATCGATCGCCACGGAAGATTGAAAATGCAAGGTTTGCTCCCAAATTCTTGCCCTACAAAACAAATTGAAATGTGAGTTTAAAATGAAATTACATATATTGAAATTGATTTTAATTTTTACCCACCATTGTTAAAATACATATAGTTTCAAATTTTACTAAAATATTCTAATTAATCAATTAATAGACATACATGGTGCAAAGGTAATTTCACTCATCCGGTTCTCATTTTTCACTGAAACTTTGTAGGATTAATCTTCTAAGACTAAATTTCTCACTGTTAAACCTTTTTAACTAGCTCCTAGTTCAAATTTATGTATCATCCGAGATTTTTGTCGCGATTACTAATATTGTTGTTGAAAACCTAGTTTTGGCAGATTATGAAGTCATGATCCCAGAAATTGACCTTTAAGTCATTTTAAGCTCTTGTTTGACTATTTAAACCTAAACAAGATTGTCGAGTAGACTTGTCCTCTTCAAGCTCGTTAAAGTAATTGAAGGCTCATCCACTCAGGTATAGAATTACCCCTTTTTCGGGCCTGGGTGGATTAACTACGGAAAAGGTATACTCTAGGTATACTCCTATATGCGCTAGAAGAGTTCTTCTTCCTTTGTTTTATACTTTTTCGGGGGAGGAGACTAACTGTACGAAAAATGACCTTTTGGAGCCCTTCTTTAGGGTTTTCAGGCTCTCTAAACATGAAAACACCAAACGAGCATTCACCTACTCGGGCTCGATGTGAAATCCACGAGAGGGTAAGTAGAGGACTGTTTAAGTTTTTCAACTCTATAAACAAGAAAACACCGCTGAGCACAGACCAATCCGGGCTCGATATAAAATCCACGGATAGGTGTAAAGAGGATTGTTTAAGTTTTTCAGACTCTATAAACAGGAAAACACCGGCGAGCATTAATCTGCTTGGGATCGATACTAAAATCCACGAGCAAATATATGGAGTTATTGTTTAAGTTTTTCAGACTCCTTAAAATTGAAAACACCGGCGAGCAGGAACAGATCTCGGCTCGATATTAAAATCCAGAGATCAGTAATATAGAGTAATCTTCTATCTCTTCTTCGAGCTTTGTAAACAATGAAGAAGGTCCCAAGTCTTCCTCCCATGGGCTCGTTAAACTTTTTACATGGTTGGATCTATTGAGTTTTCATTCTTTCTTGGACTCATTAAAACAACAAGAAAGGTATTCTTTTATCTAAAAAGAATAAGGGATGGGAAAGATGTGTCATATCTTCAATGTCAAAGGCAGTTCAGTCAGTTCTATCCTTGAACACAGCACCTACTTGAGTCTATCATGTCGGTTGGGTAGTTTTTGACCTCAGGGTGAACTTGATCTCCAAGTTGTTTACTCCCCCGGTTGGTTATTCTTCCAACCATATGAAGGGTCTGATAATGTCTCCTACATTTCAGGCTTATCATTTGCCCCATCATGTCAGAAACTGCCTGAGTCACTTTGTGTCGTGCTCACTATTCAAGGATATACCCTGTGTCGGCCATTCTGCAGTTTACCTTGACCTCATGTGTCGACCATCCTAGTGTTAGTCTTGTTACATATTACTCCATATCAGCTCATACCAGTTGAGTGTTGCTCGAGTTGGATGATGGAGGATGCCTTAAGGCCTCCCTTCCAACGGACTTCTTCCCATCGACATCAACTCATTTTTCTCTGGGAATGAAGTTTAGAGTTTCAGTTAGTACCTTGGAGATTGCAGTCACTAGTGGCAATTTTTCTCGCTGTTGAATGTCCAGAATACATCAATGTCTCTTCTTCGACAGGATCCCCAAGTGTTCGACTCCAAGTCCATCTATTCATACTTGTCGGATCGTACTAGGTACCTTGGGCCCCATCATCATTATCGGTGGAAGTCCTCACGTTTGTTAACGATATACATCAATGACCGGTAATCAAACGATACTCCCCATGTTCAACTATCAACTCATCTATTCACATGGTTAGGGTTTGTACCTCGGGTTGTTTTGGATGAAGACCTTGGGATTTTGGATGACATTACCTCATTATGTTATCACCCAAGTTGCGCAAGACTGAGCCTCACTTATATTCGGCTCTCCATGAGACATAGATCCAGTTTGTTGTTATGGCTATGATCTCTCAGTTTGACATGGATCCACGCTTGTATTCTAAGTGGCCATGCTATATATACATCTCCTTGTTATGTATCGGAGATCATGTTGTATCACACTGCACATCTATATGATGTCAAGAATGTAATTGCTCGCTGACCTTGATCTTTGTTTTAGGTGTTCTTGTGACTTGCTTCCGCGGTTCCTTGCTCCTCCTTTGGCTTTGGAATATAATGTATTTCGGCCATCGTTTCCCTCTGACCTCACACATTAGGGGGCATCTGTTATAGGTCAAAACTGCACCTCTCCGTTCGTGATCACCTTGAGATGTCGATCACACAAAAGGACAACTGGGATGGAGGAGCATGTTGACCTTAGATGAGACCTTGACCTACTACACCTCCTTGCAAGCTGGCAAAACCATTAAAAAACATTGTTTTGAGATATGGGCGCTACTCTACCTTAACAGACTAGCGCCTGTACCCTACTCCAGTGTACAATAGTAGCGCTCAACCCCTCATGGGCGCTACTCCTCTCCAATAGAGTAGCATACAACATTTAAAAAGTGATGAGCGCTAGTTATAAAACACTATAGTAGAGACCTGTGCGCTACTCCACTGTGAAATAGTAGCGTACACCTCAAAAGATGATTAAAAAATTAATTAATTTCACGAAGAGGATTAATTGCAGTTGGTTTCCCAACTTCCCCAACTTCCTCCATAACCATCTCTCGACCTGAACTGCTTCCCTTGTCCTATAAATACAAGGAGGAATGAAGATAGGGGTTAGACATGAATGTTATTGAGAGACTCTTAAAGAGAAGTTTGTGTTGAAGGAGGTTATGCTGGAAGATTTCCAAGCCAGAGAAGAGCAGGAGCCCAGGATCAGGTTGCAAGAGCATGCTGCAAAGTCAGGTATACTTTGTATCATCAATTTGCATTTGACAATAAAAGGTTGAAACATCTTTCTTGTCCCAAATCAAGTGTTCATTGAGTTATGTACTTGTTTGGATCTGTTTTGGTTAATATTTGATGTTTAAATTGCTTTGTCCATTTCATCATTATATATTATCCAAGATATGCTGAGAAAGGTACTTGTATTGCAGGTTTATCGAACGGGACGTTGACTTGAGGATCGAGCGCAAGATTGAATAAGAGTTAGGATTGAACTTCGTTCAAAAGGTATGTTTTCAAGACCTATAACCTATTTCCATTCATAAACATCTCTGTAACACAGTTAATATGCTTACCTGTCACCCCCTTAAGTTGATAGTATTTGTTTCCTTACTATAGGGTAGTTTTTTCCGCCAACACTCCCTGCGACACAACCTTCTGCTGCATCAATGGTAATCTAATGTGGGGAAACAATGCAGTAATAAACCATTCCTTGTGTTGTTCTGGAGCTATAACAAAACTCACTTGGTCCAATAAGGTCTTGAACTTCTGATCAAACTCCCAGACCGTTTCAGTCGGTCTCTACTTTATTTCTTTCAACTCGATTATACACAAGATTCATATTTGGGTTTCTTAAACTCTGCCACAAGCGCAGCTTTAATTTCTATGAGGGTTCTCGGCTATGTCTGAGAGTACTTCATAAACCAATGTAAAGCTCTGTCTCTGAGGGTGGTAATGAGCTGCACTCTCTTCACGGCATCATCCTGGATTTGTCTTACGCTCCATACGGCTTCGCAAAGAAACCAATGTTGGTCAGGGTCTTCTAGACTAGTTCCTTTAAATATCAGTAGCTTCATATCAGTGTTTGCCATTGTCCTATTAGTAGAAGCACCTAAATTTGTGCGTGGCTATTGTGATGGGCTCTGCGCAGTGAAAATAAATGGGAGTATTGGAGTGGACGTACTCGGCTGAGTATCCTGCAGGGTGGGTTGTGTAACGGGTGGGCTCTGAGATAAGGGAGGCGCAGTCTCTACAACCAACGGATTCCGAGGGGTGAGTGGTGGCACGGCTTCGTTGTTAAGGTCACAGGGAATCTCAATATCTATGTGGATTCCAGTGCCTCCAAGGTTCTTATTAAATTTATATCTCTTCCCACTTCTAAGATTATGGGTGTTTTCATCAGAGTCACTATATATATTGTTTACCATGACAGACTTGAAAATATTACTGCATTCTTAAAACACCTTTCTCAGCTAACAGCATCTTAATGTATAGACTGATATTGTTCAGGTACTTACCTTGGAATCCGTAAAAAAAGTATGCTTCTACTTGGCTGTAGGATTTGAGTGTGTCTACAGCAAATTTTGTTACGAAGCCTTCTAGCATGTGATCGACCCAGAAGTCAACTGCGCACGTCAATGGGCTGTCTATCGCTTTGAGCTGCGTTATGAGCTCTGGAGTCCACTCTGTAGGAACTCCTCTTTGAAAACAGGTTTTCTTCTCTGCGAGCCACGAGATCCACTCGTGCAGCTCGTCTAGGAATGATGCCCAGAAAATCTCGTGAATATCTTTCCACAGATATCTACTCAACCATTGTGCATTAGATAGATGAGGGTGTCTATTCTCTTGCCTTGCAAAGTCTCTTACGGTCTTGTCACACCAAGCCTGGATCTCTGTATTTTCAGGATGCCAATTGTCGGAGCCTTCCGAGAACTGATGTTCTTCGTCACACATTACAGCTGTAACTCATCACGGATTCTAGCACGGAAACAGAACCATTTGTTGGTTTATCATATGCTGACCCAAAGGGTTTTCAATAAAGACCTAGGTTCTTCGCGGTTCCCCCTTGACCAACAAAACCCCTTCGCACCGACCCTTTAGGCGACAACCTGTGAGCAGGTTGAGGTCTCACCCGAGGTGTATCTATGGGGTACTGCCGAATCAGGTTTCCACAGTAGGTGATGAGTTGTTTAGTGTGACGTACTATGCAGCGTGACACGGACATGTGCTGCGAGGCAAGGCTACACGTCGATAGACAACACCACGATCCGCACCTCTAAATTCTACTTCCACAGAACTTTGTTGGGATTACGGTCGATGCAGTTCACACTAAGACTTGAAATACGTGCAGTTAACTAGAGTACTGAAGTTATTAACACTCAATCATTCATTCATTCATTTGGGGTGTTCACTGCTCAAGCATGTGCCACGGAGACGGTCCAACTACCATGCATTCTTCCTACTATGTAATGTGAAGGTGCTTAAGCAATATCTAACACTTAGCCGAATAACTGATTCATTACTTCTTCATAAGTAGAGGCCAAACATTCACCATTCATCTATTTATGCAGAACTTAACATATTATTTCCATATTCTCCTGATGGCAAATACATATAAAAGTCCTATCATAACGATATGCAAGGGAAAATTCAGACATTCATTTACAGGAAGCAGATAAATGCACAATACACAACACAATCACACTGCACAGTATTTAACGTGGTTCTCTCCCCCGGGTGGGAAGCTACGTCCACAAGAACTATTGTTATATATATCTTTTGGGTAGGGCACAACAATTCTTAGTCTGCATACTCAGCTGCAGACTCTTTTCTCTCTCAGATAGGTCTCTGCGCATTCAGCTACAGAGCCTTTACAATATCTTTACTCAGAAAATATTTTACAATGCTCAGTACTAAACCTCTAACCCTTTCACATACAAAAATGCCTCCTTTTATAGATCATGCCCGTAGGTCATGTCTTTACAATGCTAAAGGCCGAAACCCTTAGGGTTTCCAAAAACTACTACAGTTTCTCTAAACCGAATTGCTGGCCTCTGGTATCGAGTGCTCCATTGTGGACATCCTCCACGCCTTCATCCTGTCGCTATCGGCCTTTCTGTTGTGCGCACGCCAACAGATCACTTTCCTTGAGCCGCTCTTCCTCTAACAGCCTCGTACAGCTAGCTCAGCTCCTAGTCGCTTTCATCAAACCGTTCTTCCTCTAACGTCCTTGTACAGCTGGTCGCCTTCCTAATTTGCTCCTGGCCACCACTCGGCCTCCCTGTAGCATCTTTCCCAAAACTAGACCGCCGACGGTCTAACCGGTACCCGTGCCCATCCTCTATCCAGCACTCTGCTTTGTCAGCTCTACGTGGACTGGTCACTTCACAGCACTGATCTTCGCAGCACCCTTCGAAGTACTACCAAAATTTGGTTGTTGCGTGCAACTTCGCAGCATCCCCAACACTTGCACAAAATTGTATTTTTGTTGAGCTGCGCTCAGCTCCGCAGCTAAAACTCCTTCGGTTATCAAAATTTGCCCCAACTTGGGCCAAGCCCAACAGGCACTCTTCACTTTATGATATCAAATCCCTAGATCTAACCCAATCACCATATCAGACTAAGAAATAGAATACGTAAGGTGATGGATATGAAACCCTAGATCTAAAGATGAAGTCACAAGATGAGTTACATCTGGATTGAGAGGCTTATGAGATGCAAAATATCAGCCCACTATGAATATTACATGTGACTTATAAGTTTGAGTTTAACAAATATAGGATCAAGGTACTAGTAAAAGATGATGATTCTTGTTTCCTTGGAAAACGTGACCAAGGTAGAAGTTTAAGGTCAATATGAGGCTTTCTTAGCACCTTTGGATGAATCTTGGTGAAGGATTTGACAATATCTTAGCACACAAGCAATGACTGGGTCTCAAACAACTCAGAAAATGGCTAGGTCAAGGAGGGCGTCATGCATGAAGACCAGTCCCTAGGGAATAGGGAGGATGGAGTCCCTTAGAGGTGATGCCCTAGGAGACCCACTTAGGGCTAGGACTAAAGATGAAAACACAGAAATATTTTTCCAACATTCCAAATTATTTGAGCTAGACAATGTTTATGATTTTTAGTTGTTAGGGTTTGCAGTAAATGTAGATGTAGACTAATGGAATCATCATTAAACTCAATAAAATCAATGGGAATTACCTCTTGTGGCTTGTATATTCCAATTTCAATGATGCTCCAAGCCCCTCGAAGCAATTCCAAGTTGAAATGATGAGCTCCAAGATGAAAACAATTTTCCCAAATGAACTAGTGTGCCCTCCTTCCTGCAAAAGACAAGCTCAATGAGACTTGATTTAAAAAAGTGGAAAGTAAATGATGCAAGAAGAATAAAAAAGCATAAGCATTAATCAAATATGCAATGCAAACTACTCCCTGATTATTTTACTCATCCAATGGATAGATTCGGAGAGCCCCCACAAAATCCCCTAGTGAAATCACACCCATGTAGAGAACACACTAATCTAACATGTGTAGCATGGAAATATCATCAAATAACATGGACGTCTTAGGCTATCAGAATGAAGGAACAAAAGTTCCCACTAATAGAATAACAAGTACAAGTAACGTAAGAAAGCTATAAATGGCTAAGTAGTAATGTAAAAATGAATGTATGATAGATGATTAATAGTTACATAGGTTTGGGCTTTATATAAGCCCGTCATGTACCTTTTCGACAAAAGGTCATGACTATTGATATTTGTTTAATTAATAAATTAATATTAATAGTTAATATTAATTTATTATTATTTCGTTGTTACATTGCCTTCCCCTTAAGGGAAGCTTTGTCCTCAAAGCTGTATTGACAGCAATGTCTGATTTCCCTTGAATGGTCGTCTTGAGATACTTGATGAAATGAGACGATACGAATTACGGATTCCTAAGGAGAATTGTCTCATCTTATTGCCTGTGGTCCATCCCAAATCTATTTTTATCGGAGCTCTGAGGTCTTTTTGTGGGATGGGTCTCAATTATTGCTTAATATGTCGATATGTTTGCCTGTCAACATAATTCCTCTGTGAATGTTCATTTTGACCCTGTCGTTGGTCAAAATGACGATTATAATTGGGATGTCTATAAGGCATATGTGTTATTTGTTTTTCGTTCTTTTGAACAGCGGCGATGACTGTCTTCACTTCCTTGATTTGATTTTTGGATGTATCTTCCTGGATTTGCGCTACTTTGTTCTCCAGCAGACTGTTAAGATTTTGAATCTTTTCGATTCTTTCATCTTGCGACTTTTTGTCAATTTCTAACTTCTTGATTTGATTCTCTAGTTCCTGATTACGATTCTTTAGACACTGGTTTTCTTCCTGCTTTTCCAGTATTCTTCCTTCGAGGTCTTCATCGGGGTGTTCCCTCTTACTACTGTTTTTTAATTTTTTAATTTTTGTAATCAGTGTTTTGTTATGATTTCGTAGATGAAAAATCTCTTCGGTATTGCTTGATAATACAGTGTTGACTTTTGTTAGTTCCAACTTATGTGTCTTCTTACTGTCGTCATACTACTACTACATTTTTTCTTTTTGCTGTTGATGATGACGTGACTCAGTTTCCTGATTTTTTAACTTTTCATGTACTTGCGCCAATTTGTCTTCTTTGTCCATGATGACTTTGTTTAGACGACTAATTTCCTCTTATAAGTCGACACTATTTCCATACGGATATTGTTTGAATTTTTGTGACTTTATTATCCGATCTTCAAGTTTTTGAATGAGGCTTTCTAGATGTGATATTTTCTCATCTTTATCTACTAACCTTTCTGTGAGTTTTTCTTTACTATCTTCCAATAATTGAATATGCAATTCTGAGTTAGTAATCTTTAGTGTCTGCTTGGCATTTTCGAACACTAGACTATTATTGGTTGCCTTGCACTTTTCTAATTGAGTCGAAATCGCTCGTAAGTGTGATTGTATCTCTGCTATCATCATCGCTATGACTTTTGAATTCCAACTTTGACCTGGTCTTCTTGTTTGATAGTGGTTTTTGGTTGCTTGACGACTCTTCTTGGTCTTCTTTTGATTTTTTCGGTGATAGAATTTTTTACTTTCTTTTGGATCTCTGATGATCCATGCTGGTGGGCGGGGGGTGTGAGTATGTGAATGTGAGTTTGGATTCTGGGGTTAAGGTTAAGATATTTTTTTTGTGGTAAGGAAAATATAATAATAATTTACTATATTTTTTTTTTTTTTTTTATTTAATAAAAGACTTAAAAAATAACAATTATAATAATTATTAAAATAATAATTATAATATAAATTATTTAATAAAAATTTTAAAATATATATATATAATACAATTATTAAACTATATAATAATAATTTATTATCATTATTATAAATGTATATAATAAAATATTTTATTATTTTTATTTTAATAAAAAATAAAATAATAATTTTTTTTATTAAAAACGTTTTTTGTTGCAGGTTGGCGGAAAGGAGAGGTCGTGGGGGAGAGAGAGAAGAGGCAGAGGGCAGATGGCACAAGAGGTGGCTAGAGGTCGGCGGCGTAGGGCGCAGGTGGTGGAGGACGCAGGCAGGAGGTCGTAGCCACTATGCAGGGGAAAGCGCAGAGCGTGGGGCAATAAGGAGAAAGGCACAGCACAGAGCATGGGGCAATAAGGAGAAAGGCGCAGCAGGAGGGGAGAGCGTGGAGGGAAGGAGCGCGAGGGTGGCTAGCGGGGAGGGGCATGGAGCTGAGGGGAGTGGGCGGGCGGGAGAGGGCGTGGACGAAAGCACGAGCCGGGGTGAGCGTGTGTGGAGGGTGTATGGAGGGAGGAGAAGCTGGGTGCGCGGGACCGAGGGAGGTCGGTCGGCGGGGGTGGAATGGAGAGATGGCAGAAGCAACGGGGGTGAGGGAAGAGAGAGTTGCAGGAGCAGAATGCGTGGGGAGAGACAGCTGGATGCGGCTGGATGTGAAGTTGACGAGGGAGGACACAGAGGAGAGGGAGGGTAGGTTTTGCAGGCGGGAGTGGAAGATGTAGAGAGTGAAGTGGTAGCAATGGCCGGAGGATGGCGAGCAGAAAAGGGAGGCTCAGAAGTAATGAGCGAAGTAATGGTGGTGTGGTTGTGTGGGAGTGATGAATGGGTAGAGGATGTGTGTAGGGAGGATTTTAGGGAAACCCTAGAGTTAATGGAAAAATTCCAAGGTGGTTCAAAGAAACTATGAATGATGACTATCGGCCGGATCAGAAGCTCTAATACTACTGAAAGAACAAAAGTTCCCACTAATATAATAACAAGTACAAGTAACGTAAGAAAGCCATAAATGGCTAAGTAATAATGTAAAAATGAATGTATGATAGATGATTAATAGTTACATAGGTTTGGGCTTTATATAACCCTCTCATGTATCTTTTCGACAAAAGGTCATGACTATTAATATTTGTTTAATTAATAAGTGTTTTTCAATATTAAGTGTTAAATGGTCTAAAACCAAATATTAAGTGTTTTTCAATATTATTATTATTATTATTAAGTGTGAAGGCTAAAACATATAAGGCTAAGCTAAAGGATGACCACTGACTTGGCACTGTGATACTTTGGAAATGGAAAGGGGATACACACTCTAGCATAAGCTGGACAAGCAGTAACATAGGGGAGGGCAGTGTCTCACAAATGGGTAAGTTGTTTCAGAAGTGTTTATTCAATCTTGGCAGATCCCTACAACTCACATCCGAGCTGATACAGCTCTGTGAGGATCTTTTCTAGAGCCGCCATGACTAGGTGTTCGACAAACCTGTTATCACACCATAGTAGTAGGGCTACTATCCTTGTTGAGCAGATATTTGCACATTTTAGAGCTTAGCTTTCACAGAGATCAGCTATGATGAGCTTGTATTTTGAGATCACTCATGATCAGAGCAGTATATTATATCAGACTTTTGTTAGACCTTGTGCCAAGGATGAGCCTTGGGAGCTTAGATTTGATGACCGATGTGACTCTTTATTCCATACAGTTTTAGTTCAGTGCCTAGTGATGTTATTGCAACAGTGTTTCAGATGATATTTGATGATTATTGTTATGATGTGATATAAATTATGGACTTCTGATTATTGACTATGGATTATTATCTTGTTGTTTTAGTCATCTTCATAGCATTAGCTTGGTATATGATTCAGGACATGGCAATACTATTTAAAACTAAAATTGAATATCCTGGATGATGTTATAAATATTAATGGATGTATTACTTGTACACTTAGGTTTTCTGACAAAACTCACCGGTTGTATTACTCTCTTATGAGCATAGATATGGTCTTACTTGACATTCTTGTCTGCTAGCGTAGGCACCACATTCATTTGACTCCATCGATCCATGACCTTTCCAATTTGGATTTCACCATTGACTTTCCTTTCTTGACCTTTTGATACTGAGGACTTCCCCATTACTACCTCTATGTTGGACCGCATCCATGTTTGTTTAGCATCTCAACTCTCAGTTGAGGATAGAACTTTCCTTTGGTGAGTTGGATTGTAGGCCTAAATAATTCTGGTCGGTTGTCCCGATGTTTGGCATTCGCAGAAGTCCCCCTAGTCACTTGAGATGTTGTTGGCTAAATTTGAAAGCTCATGTACTACTTTATATTGGAAATCTTTATAAATTCGCCCATAGAAACTATAAACTCTAGAATGTGTTTCTTAACACACGTGATTAAAAGGAAAGAGCAATGAAATGCTAAAATACTCCTCGAAGGGTATAGAAAAGGTCCAAAAAGCAAATGTTACTCAAAAGTTATATCTATTATTGTTGGCCTTGTATATGTGTAAACATGCCCTGGATGCAAGCTGCAACTAGTTGTGCTTCTTAGCACATCTGAAATCCGAAGGGTTATGTAGGGCAAAAAGGCCATGAAATGAAATGAATGATCCTAATGAACTTAGATCAGATTGATGTAGACATGATGCCTAAGTTGAATAAACACTCTCTAAACAACTTATCCATTTGTGAGGCACATCCCTTCCCCATTTTATTTGTCCGGCATAGAGTGTAGCTTCCCCTTTTCCCGTCTAAAGTGTCCCCTAGTTGAGTTTGGTCAGGTCGTCCCCTTTACCCAACCTTGTCTTAGCCTTCACCCTTAGCTAGCAGTTAGACCTTGTCCAATGGGTGCGTCTATCACTAAAGCTCTTATGCAAGTAAAGTATAAATAACATTTAATATTTGTATGTATTAAACTTCCATGGAATGATTATGTACTTTAAGTTAAGTTGTGAGGATGATTAGAGGAACATGTCTTAGTCTATTGATATAATTTGTCCTTGGTTATATTTTGACCTAGTCAAACTTAGTTGACGATGGTCATTTTTGGGATCTGTGATGATGTGGACCATGTATGCCTATGGATGATCATTGATGGTCCCACATAATCTTATTGATGATACTATATGGTGGACATATGATTCAGAGGATGGTTGATGTAGTTCAGTAGATTTATTATTATTTCCAGATCATTAGATTATGCACTGTCCAGATATGGTGGACCCTATTATTGACCCCTCGGGTCAACCCATGGTGTATGAGTACACATTTCTAGTAGATTTGGGTCTTCTGGATCCATTGAGACACTTATCATTCAGTTTCGGGAACTTCTGACAGGGATAGATGCAGTTATCCACTTGATAACCAGTTTTGCACTTGTTTTCCCAGCCTGACCAACAGAGGCATGAGAGGCTAGTTCACCTGGGGAGTTGTATGAGGAGGGGGTGGTCTAGCCACTTAATTCTACCATTATACCCCCCTCCAAGAGAGCCTAGTGGGCTCAGTTTGATAGCGCAGACACTCCAGGTGTCAGTTTGGGCAGCTTCACAATTACCGAGGCGGATAAAAATGGAATAAATGGGTCACTGAGGAATTCGATTTGGACAACTGAGGCAAGGTTTTGGTATTTGGTCTTCACAATGGTCTTCTAGGGTGAACCCCCCATCTTCCAGCCGGTTATCATCAGTCAATGGGGTCCACAGAGGCCACAGGAGGCCTTTTACTACATGTCTTTCACAGATTTTGAGGACAAGATTTGATCATTTGTATTATTTTGGACATATTATTTTAAATTATTGTGCCATGGGGATGAGCTAGTAAGGATTGATGCCTCCTAGCCCCACCATGATCTCTTTGAATCATGTCCATGTCATATGAAGTGGGCCCATGTGTTTTTTCCCCCTCTAGAGGATGGCGTCACCCTCACTTAGTCACTCTTAGCAATGACATCACCTCTATTTTGAGTGATCCATGTGATATTTTATGTTGGCTCATCTTAGCCATTGATTATGTTGTGAGATCTTATAAACTCAACCACTCATCTTGTTGTATTGTAAAGTGGTTTTGAGAACTAGGGTTTTGGTCCTTATTATCCTATATAAGGAGGAGACCCCCCTCATTGTAAAGCACCTTTGGGCTCTGGAAAACTTGGAATGAAAATAATATTTTGGAGATCTACTTCTTGGATTTGATTGGGTTACTCTTGTACATGTTCTTGCATCTCTTGCTTCTAGACATTGTTTGCTTTTCAGGTGAAATCGACAGCAAGAGAGGGAGGCTGAATTGCTTGAAGCTAGCTCAACGTTTTGCTTTGTGGGAATATTGTAGGGGTTGCTCACATCCTCCATGGGAAAGACGTCTTCATCTTGACGGAGTTTTTCAATTGTGTTTTGTCCATTGATTGCTTCTTTGATATGACATGCTTAGATCTTATGGATTTGTGGATCAAATCTAACTTGATGTAGTTTAATTTACAGGTTTTCATGGGACATCTCTCCTCCCAGGAGCATGCCACTTAAAACCCACTTTGATAATTTCCTTAACTACCCCAATCTACATTTTGGCATCATTTGGACTCCATTTTCCCCCTCATCTCAAGGCACTAGTCTCCCTTGGTCAATTCGCACTCCTTGGGGTTAGTGTCATTTTCTAGATCCCATAAGTGGGTGTTGCCTAATCCACCTTGGATCCATAGATCCATGTCATCAAACACCCCTTAGTGCCATATCACCCCTAACTTCACCTTGTGGGTACCATTTGGACCATTTCCATATTTCAAGGAAGTGGACCCCACTTATGTATTTTCATGGTACTAGATCTATCCATTAGGTGGCCTTATTCATTCATTGGTTAAGGCATTAGTCACTTCTTAAGTCTCTTCAACCACCACACTTAACTCTTGGGCCCACCTAGTCCTAATCAACTCATTGGTTTCCATAACTCATCTTTGACACACTTCCCTAGGAACCTTTTGGGTTAGTCAATCTTCCTTGATTGGATAGGGTCTCCCCCTTGGTCTTGACTTGTCTTGATCTAAAGTGAAGAGTGCCTTGGTTATCATGACACCCAGCTTGCATTGGGAACCGTGGCATCTCTTGGGTCACCTCTTTAGTTGTCTATCTCCTCTACCATCCCAGATGGGATACCTTTAGGGACAACTAAAAGTTGTGTGATAACAAAACCGTAACTCAGGACTCTAGGGGACACTTAGAATTAGTTGTTCCTTACTCCATCTCACATGATAACTCGCAAACTAGTGAGGAATAAATCAATACAAGTGAGGCCAGCAATCATTAGATATAGCATTTCTTAAACCATTTCATTTTAGGCAATTAATACATTTCCATAGCATTGATCTATGTGTGTTAAAAAACAAATTCTTGGATTTACATTTACTAAGGCTTTTTGATCTGTGTGTGTTAAGAAACACATTCTTGGATTTACATTTCACATTTAAATTTCAAAGCCAAATTCATTAGGCTTGCCCTTCATTCACGTGTGTTAAGAAACACATTCTAGAATGGTCTTTAAGATATACATTTCATTTCCATACACATTGTACTGATGATAACACTATCTGTTTCAGGTTTAGCCAACACAACTTAGGCAGCTCAGAGCCGAGACACAAAACAACAGGGAAGCTTATCCAACAAAGAGGCTAAAGTGGGGGAAGGTCCTCCATGCCACTAGTCAAGTAGTATGTCAGGATAACAACAATAACTGGAAGGTAATTGATAGGTTGAGAAAGTGAATAATGAGACCAACACTAGCAAGCCAAAAGATGGTGGGAATGATCACCTCTATTCTCCCTAAGGAGGGTAAAACGTATAATAAAGAACTTCTAAGTCTGAGCAGGACATATATATATAAATAATATAACCAGGTCCAAATATCTATATGATTACCAGATCATGACACTAAGTTCTAAGACATGCCACAAGAATGAGCATAAAAGCAATAATAACCATAACACAAGATAATACCTACTGGGTCATATACCTGTGCATAAACAATCTAAACCATCATCTGTCCACTGAGAATCTGCTGCTGCAACTCTGGGAAATACATACTGCTATGTAAATGGCTAAATAGCCACATCAGTCATCAAATCTAAGTTTCCTGAAACTTAGTCATGGCATAGGAATATACTGTTGTCCATAATCATAATAGTGATCCAACATAAATGCTCATCTCAGCATCTCAATGTAAGGAAACTGGCTAAAAAATGTACTAGAATATGGAATTAAACACATGGTAGCCCAACTACTATATATGTGATAATAGAGCCTTTCCCGAATGGTGGTAGGAAAGTTCTCCCATGTCAGTTGATGCAAGTGTTGTGTCTCACATGCTGGTAGGAAAGTCCTCGCATGTTTGTAGACAAGGTCTCGTATGGTGGTAGGAAACTCCTCCCATATTGGAGACGTTGTGATGTCCACCGGTCTTAAGACATTGTGTGTGAGCCTAGGCAGGATCTCGCATGGTGGTAGGAAAGTCCTCCCATGCTGGTAGACACGGGTTGACCGTTGTGGGACATGTGATGTGCATCTGGGTTGTGCTCCATGTGATGATCAGATGATCTCAGGATGATAAGGCGACTGTAGGAGACGCAGGTGTTTGCAGAGGCAATGTAATGATTGGTCCTGGGATCTACCTACTTGATGGCTTGCTCGCAGAGATGATGAAGACCTACATGAGGGATAGGCCTACATCCAACATGAAAAAGGGTTGGCTCTGTAGAACTTCCTATGACGAGTAGATTTGACAGATGTCACCAATCAATGATCGAAATGATGAGGATTGTAGCAGCGACGACGATGATCCAGTGTTGATGATGATGTTCGCTCATTGATGATGATCCAACGACGAAGACTTGTGTCCATATGTGTTGATGACTGTGTCAAGAGAATACCTTCCTAGTTAAGAGGGAGTGTTAATTGTTGGAATATTCTCACCATAATTTTTGTATTTTGCATGCTTGCATGCAATTCTGCATGCATCCAGTCATCTGCATGCATTTTCATGCATCCAATCATCGGTACGGTAGTCTCCTAACACCTAGTCCTTATTTTTCTACCCCTAGGAGCCTGTTTCTGCTCACTTTTAGCCCTCCTAGCCACTAATGCACCCTTGTTTCCATCACAAGAGTACAAGTGCACCCTCTTCCACCTATTTAAGAGTTACTTCAGTTAGTTCCATGATTAGTGGATATGTTCCTTGTTTTGGGGACTGATAGCTTCTCATGTTCCCACATTGGAGTCTCCTTCCCTACAGCAGTGCCCATGCACACAGTTAGACTCAATTAGACTCATTTGACTGACTATTTGACTTTTGTGACCACTGCCACTAGTTTGGATGATGTCTCCAATGCTATCAAAGCCACACTTTGAGGAGAATTCAAATGACCTTAGAGGCATTTGAATCCATTTGATTGTATTCAGTTATTATTCATTTTACAGAGTGCCAGCTTAAAACTGATGTATGATACAACAGTTTTTCTCCATTTTCTATGTAATGAGTGATTATTGATTCAACATTTCTTCTTCTTCTTTCTGCACTTCATGAGTGAATTCTAGTGAGGTCTGCTACTACTAAGTGATCCTAATCCTAAAATATCACATAGTATTAGAGCTAACAGCAACTATTCGAATTGCAGCAGCAACAATTGCAGCAATTCCTTGAGCAGTTGTCTTTCATTGAGCACCAGAAGCCTCTGGGTTTCCACAACAAATCCTAGTGCTATTGCCTTGAATTCACTAGAGCAATCCAATGAGGTATAGCCAGGTGTGAAGGACCCAATCACATGTGCTAAGTGTCCTAAGGCAGTGTTCAATTCGAATTGTAGCAGATCTTCTTTTCATAATTCTCATTTGTTTTGCAAGAATCTCCCTCTTTCAACTTTGAATTCTTCAGTATCATGGATCTCAAGTTGAACTCATTCAACTACTTCGAATGGAAGGCAAAAATGGACATCTTCTTGAAGTCGAAGAGTCTTTCCAGAGTGGTGAATGGCTCTGCAGTTGAGCCCACTGGTGCAGTAGAGAAATCCAAGTACTTAGACAAGCTTGATGAAGTACTAGGACTGTTGCTACTTAGCATTTATGAAGATTTTCACTTTCATGTTATCGATTTGAAGACTCCAAAGGAGGTTTGGGACAAGCTCAAATCCCTCCTTGGCCAGAAAGATGATTTGAAGGGGCATAAACTAGAAAATGAGCTCATCTACTTGAGCCCAAGCAGTTTTAAAACTATCACTGAATGTCTCAAAAAATTCAAGAACTTGATTTCACAGTTAAAGAGGTATGGGATTGAGAAAGAAGAAAAAAATTGATTCTTGCCATCATGTCGAAGCTAGGCCCTGATTATTTAGTTTTTTTTTCGACCTTCCAGTCAAAAAAGTTGTCCATTCCAAAATGGAAATTCCCTTCACTTGAAGACTTCATCCAATCTCTAACTCTTGAGGAGGAGAAGCTAGTGCACATGGGAGTGATAAAAGCCAATTTGGATTCAGCTCTTGCAGCTACTGAGTCAAGGAGAGAGAATGGAAAAGGAAAACAAAAAATTTCTGATAGAAAGTCGAATGACCAAAAGCAGAAGGAGGCTCCCATACAGTTAGATCGAGCCTCGAATCCTAAGAAGGACAAGAACACTCAGAAGGGAAAATCCAAGTGCACATACTGTAATCGAGGATATCACCCTAAGAGCTCATGTATGAAGAAGACCATAGATCTCATGGCTTCACTTCTTGAAAAAAATAATCTTCCAGTACCTGCATGTGCTAGAAAGAAAGAGAGTGAACCATTTGGATCTGAGAACAAAGAGAGATGCCATGCCCTCATGGCAGGTGCATCAACTCAATCCTCCTCCATCATAGATTCTGGAGCATCAAGACACATGTCTTCCTCCAAGAATCTCTTCACTAGATTCGAAGCTACTGTTTGACCATCCATTATGTTGGGGAATGATTCTAAGGTCTCCTCTGAGCGGATTGCAAGAATCAAACTAGATCATGGATACTTCTTGGATGTACTCTATGTCCCCACTCTCACTGCCAATCTACTTTCAATGTATCAGATGACCCATACTAGAGAGCCCAAGAGGGTGATCTTCTCTCCAAATGAGATCGAAATTCAAGACATAGTATCAAGTTATACCATTGCAAAAGGTTTTGCAAATCATAAGACAAAACTCTATGATTTCTCACACTTTCCACCTCTCTCAAAGCAATCTGCTCTTTACACTTTGCAAATTAAGAGAGTAGGCTACGTCATCTCAACTACAAAAATTTGCAGAGCATGCAAACTCAAAATTTAGTTGAAGATCTATCCAATCTCAAATCTTCCCAAGGCACCTGTAAAGGTTTCTTGAATGGCGAAAATCCAACATGGAAAGTTGAGAAAATGAAGACTGAGAGAGTAGAGCAAAAGCTAGATCCAAATCCACAAGAACCTAGAGATCTAGCATCTATTGGTTCAACTTCTATTGCAAAGAGGGCCACCACCACTGTTGCATCCACCAGTGATCTTGTTGAAGATCCACCATCATCATGTCATGTTTTTTTGGTAAAAATTTCACCCATGTTGGTTCAAAGGAGATATCAAAGAACTACATGCACATTCATGGAGCTGATCCTACCTCAGTTGGTATGGATCACATGTTTCATAATGATATTCACATTTTTGGATTTTCTCCCACCATGTTTGGTCAAAAGAACAAGTTCAGGAAGTTTCCAGATTCACTTGTTTCCACTGAAGGAGAATTCAAGCACACGTTCTTGGAACATGATCCACCTTCAAATTTAGAGTTTGGAGTGATGATGAGCAAGAGAGTAAAGCTTCATCACATTAGATTTCAGATTCAGAGTTTGGAAGTGATGATGAGCAAGAGAGCAAAGCTTCATCACATGAGATTTTAGATTCAAAGTTTGGAAGTGTTAATGAGCAAGAGAGCTAACCTTCATCACATGACAAATCAGATTCAGAGTATGACAATGAAGATGATGAAGAGTGAATGCTAGATCCATATCCACAAGAACCTAAAGATCTAGCACCTATCAGTGAAGATGAGCGAATGGAAGATCCAGATCCACAAGAACCTAATGATCTTGCACTTGATGATCCTCTTCTTCCTAGATGAGCAGCCACTACTCTTAGATCTGTCAGAGATCTTGTTGGAGATCCACTTGATCCTAGGAGGATCGGATCTGATTTTCAGAATGGAAGGTTTCATCCTTCTCACATTACAGATCCATTTCTTGCCGATAGATTGTTCTTCGATGGAGAAGTCCACTTACCATTTGGGGTGAGTGATGTACATGATTGATCATCCTACCACAGTCTATTTTGGGGGGGGGGGGCTTTCTTCCCACTGGGTTTTCCCTCTTTCCTCACTTTGTTTATTTAGATTGTTGTACGGGGTGACCTTTGGTCTCAGTTACCAGGGCCCTACTAGTTTTCAGTTGTTCCTCATAGTATAGCTTGCGGGTAGGTCTTGGAATATTCTCACCATCATTTTTGTATTTTGCATGCCTGCATGTAATTCTGCATGCATTTGCATGCACCCAGTCACCAGTATGGTAGTCTCCCAGCACCTAGTCCTTATTTTGCAGCCCCCAGGAGCCTGTTTCTGCTCAGTTTTAGCCCTCCTATCCACTGATGCACCCTTGTTTTCATCACTGGATTACAAGTGCGCCCCCTTCCACCTATTTAGGAGTTACTTCAGTTAGTTCCATGATTAGTGGATATATTCCTTGTTTTGGGGATTGATTGCTAGTTTAACTGACTGAACCACTTAGATAGATTTCCAGAGAGACTAGATCAGCTATTCTGACTACTGACAGCTCCTCATGCGCCCACATTGGAGTCTCCTTTCCTACATCAGTGCCCATGCACTCAGTTAGACTCAGTTAGACTCATTTGACTGACTATTTGACTTGTGTGACCACTACCACTGGTTTGTAAGATGTCTCCAGTGCTATCCAAGCCAACACTTTTAGGAGAATTCGAATGACCTTAGAGGGATTCAAATCCATTTGATTGTATTCAATTATTATTCATTTTACAGAGTGCCAGCTTACAGCTGATGTATGATACAACAATTTTTCTCCATTTTATGTGTAATGAGTGATTATTGATTCAACATTTCTTCTTCTTCTTTCTGCACTTCATGAGTGAATTCTAGTGAGGTCTGCTACTACTAAGTGATCTTAATCCTAAAATATCACATGGTATCAGAGCTTACAGCAGCTATTTGAATTGCAGCAACAACAGTTGCAATAGTTTTTCTTCATTTTCTGTGTAATGAGTGATTATTGATTCAACATTTCTTCTTCTTCTTTCTGCACTTCATCAGTGAATACTAGTGATGTCTGCTATTGCTGAGTGATCCTAATCCTAAAATATGACATTAATGTAATTGTAACTTCGGAAGATATTCATTTGTATTTTATTGTTATTATTATTGTATTTTATTTGTACCTCCAAAGATGTTTAGTACCTCCAAAGATGTTTATTCCTCCGGTCGGGGTTGTCATTATTACATTTGGTCATGTAAAGTCATTGAGGTAAATCCTCCATTGTAAGTCGGGGCAATAGTTCCCCTAAATTCAGTTAGATTAGGGTTATTGAGTCCCCTAGAGAAGTCGGCCAAGTCAGGTACAACTAGGGCCGACCTAGTAAGTGAAAAGGTCAAGTGAAAGATAAAGTATAAATAGAGAGTGGAGCTCTCTCATTTGGACAAGACACTCACTCACAAGTTCGCATTAGTGAGAGAGAGGACAAGTTCGCATAGGAGGAAAAGAAGAGGAGTTGCGGAAGACCATCTTTGTTTTGGGGTTTTACTTTTGTGATATTGTATTGGTGACGATTCTATCTATGAGGAAGTTGCGAGGTTTTCTCCTTTATGGTTTCCCTGATGAAATTCTTCGTGTCTATTCTATTATGTTGTGCATATTATTATTTTAGTTAAGATCCTAGATAAATATTGATTAAAAGTAGAAAATATAACAATATACGACAAGAGAAATAAAATTTCAGACATATTTGATCCCATGATCTTAATCTTGGTTACAAATGAGCTGAGGGCACTTTATTTACAGGAGCAAAGTCCTGGTATTTCCCACCTCTAGGTTGACTTGTCTAATTTGAGTTTAAAATTCATTTTTAGGGTTTGTCACCCACAATCCAGGGACTAAACCTCATAAAACACAAAAATAATGACAAATAAGTGATTCTAGCTTCAACAAATGAAATGTTGAGCTTGGAAGGAGGACTTCTTACCCCAACAAGTGTCTTTTTCCCTCAAGGACCTCCTCCTTGCTTGGTACGACCTTCAAAATTTGATTTCAATGTTGGACGATTTGCATTTTTCGCCTAAGATGATAAAAAACGAGGGGTAGTATAACAAATCGACGTCCAAGTAGGGATAACAGAGGTGTGCTAGAATGGGTATGACAACCCTTACATGCACAATCAACTTTACAAAGCATAAAACCATAAGTGTGGCTAAGGGCTCCTAAGCCATGTGTCATGTCCCACCACAAGACCAACAAACCTTGAAATGTGTCATGTCCCCAAATTTTGACAAGGTCTATGTCACTAGATCATAAGCATTAAATATTTAATTAATGATGCCAATAGTACTAGGAAAAGAATTAAATTATTCCAAGGGATTAATTTAATAGTTTGGAAGCATTTAGTTAATTAAATTCCAGAATTTGCACTTTGGAATAATTCATTAGTTGGTTTGAGTAATTTTATTTCTCATTACTAATATTTGGATTAGAAATAATGAGCTAAGCTAAGGAGGTCGAATTAGAGAGGCCAAGTTGACCAAGGAGGATGGAAATTGCTAAAAATGGTCAAAAACATGCTAAAAGTAGCAAATCAGGATAAAATCAGGAAAATCAGGATAAAGCAGGAAAATCAGGATAAATTGGAAAGAAGCATAAATCAGGAAAAGCAGGAAAGTCAGAAAAGCGGGAAAGTTCAGAAAAGAAGAAAAGTTAGAAAAAAGAAGAAAAAGAAGGAAAGCCAAAGCAAAGCAAAGCAAAAGGAAAGGAAGGAAATCAAGATTTCCTTATCCACTCAAGGAGGGCGCATTTATCACGGAGACTTGCTCCCCAAGTCATATAGAATCTATAAATAATTCAATGTGTACCACATTCATATCTTTTGTCAGTTTGAAGAATTGTATGAGAGCAATTTTGCCTCAAGACTTGGGAGGTGTGCCCCTGGTCAAGGTTGGGAGATGTGCCCCAGCTTCCTATGAGAGGATGATGGAATTCAGCCATTATCATTGATTTTATTTGCAAGTCCTGTAGCTGAACCAAACTCTGGTTGAAATTCAGAAAGCTTCTTAAGTCTGTGGTTCGAATCTCAGAGCCATTCGTTGATTTCTAGTGTTGTAATGTTCAGTGGTAATGGCGAGAATGTTTTGTAATGATTTGAGGAGCTGCTTGGCCCACATATGATGTATTAACACTGAATTTAATCCTCTGATATCATTCAGCTTAAATAAAATTGCATAACTCAGATTTCTTCTCACATTCCTCCACCCATTCCAAATTTAGCTAGATTTTGACTAGTTTCCAGTTTGCAAGTAATAAATGCATGATAATGTATCCAAATGAAGTAATTCTTGTTCATGGAGTTCAATAAGATGCCAAACATAACATCCCATGCTTCAGTTCATAAATTCGTGAGTCTTTAGAACCTGTTTGAAAATCTTGAATTCGCACTAGCTGAGCTGTCCTAGAAGACAATTTTTTGTGTGTTTGTGTGAGACTTGGTCAGATCTCTTTGAAAATTTCTAGAATGTTGTTTTACTGTTAAATGACTATTATTAATTCATATTTAACATCTTAGATTAATAAATACCCATCCCCAACCTCCAGTCCAAGTTTGCACCCATACTAGTCTGCATATGTTGAGGGGCCCAGGAGCATTGGAGTAAATTGAAGCCAATATGCTCTTGAAACATAAATAGTCTCAGTACATTGTGCAGAGGTATCATACCACATCAAAACCTTCCATCCTTCCATAGCCTCCGATCTTTCCCATCCCCAGTAATTCTAGCTTCCCTAACCTTTGTTTTAATTAATTCTGAGAAGAAAGGAGTTTTTGTATCACTTGTATAAGTTGGTACATTACAGTGGTATCGGAGCACCTTCCTTGACTTAGCATGTGGAAATTAAATCTCATATGAAGAAATATCTCAGAACTATGTTCAAGTTGCAGCCATGAGACTAGCACCAAACAATGATAATTTTGAATGGGATGATGAGGAAGTCTTCTATATTGATGGAGGCTTAACAAGAAATGAGGATGCTAATCCTTTGTGTGACACTGTGTGCATAGAGAATAGAAGGCCTAATCCACCATATTTTTGTATTGTAGATGGAAGAGTGTGCTATGGGGAAAAATTCTAGAAGTTAATCCCTGAGAGTACATCATAGAATACCAAACATTGAGGAAGGAGATCCAGGAGGTCTTTCCCTTTCGAGACTTCTGTACTCTCAAAGTT
The DNA here is from genome assembly GCA_027924585.1 of Larix kaempferi. Taxonomy (NCBI): domain Eukaryota; kingdom Viridiplantae; phylum Streptophyta; class Pinopsida; order Pinales; family Pinaceae; genus Larix; species Larix kaempferi. The sequence continues at coordinate 11,365,625 of BSBM01000428.1, forward strand.
GAAAGGTTGTTTTCAAATGAGGATCCTTATGGAAGCACATATCAGGGAAGAGTAAGTCATATTGTCAACGGTGTGTGCAAAGAAGTGAATCATATGTTGCAGTAGAGAGAAGAATCGAATAGCTCTTCCAATCTATGCCCTAAGACATCAGTTCATAAAGGAGAAAATACTAGTCATAGGTATGAAGAAAAATATGATTTTTCATCACAGCCATCATACCCTAAGGAAGAGCATGTAGATATAAATCAGCCTATTTGCAGCAGCCATAAGATTGATGAGTTACCAAATCGTTCATCAGAAGAGGATGAAGAAGGTCCATGCATAGCTGAAGATCCAACAGTCCAACATCTGGTTGTTGGCAATGTGGAAGGTGAAATCACTCCCAGCGTCTTTGTGGGTGATATCAAAATCATCACAAGGGATAATGATGTTATTAGTAGTGGTAAGACATCTTTTGGATGTGACCCAAAGGATGAACACGAATCAAATTTGCAGTCTCCTCCTGAGCTTCATCGGGAAGCAGAAGGCAAACACACATCAGTTGGATGTGAACGAGAAGATTTGGTGGAAGGAAAAGCCACCATAGCTCCACCACATGAAGAGAAAGACATCATACAAAGGTACTACCACAATTCTAATTTTTGTATCCCTTTGTTTCATTATGATATGGTAGCCACTTATAGTGAGAAGGTTGGCATGGTTGAGTCCTTTGGTATGGAGGCTCAAATTTTTGGTGTTAACTATGAAAGCAGTCATGGAGATGAATCATTGGAGGAGCATGAGTCACTGGAAGGTGGTATCAATGGGTGCTCACATCTCTATGATGGTGACATAGAGATTAGATTTGAAGATGTTGCTACAAGCCAAAGTACCATTGATCATGATGATGGAGTTCTTGCAATAGTGGAAGCAAACAAAGGATCAATTTCACCTTCACCGCTTGAATTTTATGAGGGTGATCCAATGAAGTTTGAAGAAGAGAAGGTGCTATCTCATGAAGTTTCCTACTTTGATAAAGGTGCTACAAACATACTTTCCTTTGAGCATGAAGATGATGAATTTGTAGCCATTGATGAGGAGAAAGGAGTAACTTCACCATCACCACATAAGCTTCATGAAGTTAATCCAAGGAAAATTGAAGAAGAGGATGTTCACCGTCATGAACCATTGTTCCTTGAAGGGACATTAAAGATGAACACATTGAATATCAAGGAGACCCTTGACATTCTTAATGTCACTCATGCTTTAGTGTCACAATATTGTTGGAGAGCTGCATCACTGGAAAATCCACTCCCATTGAAGACATGGAGAAGATTCAGAAGTCAATGACAAACATCAAAGGTAAATTTTCACAATTGATTTCTGACAGAGATTATTTGTTTAATCTTTCAGGATTGTATCATGATGGATTATTGAAGAATGAAGAAGAGTTTGAAAGGCTCTCATTTGAGTTGGAATCCACCCAAGATTCTTTAAGAAGCACTCAAAGTACTCTCTTGGAATCTTAGATGATGTTGATGTATTTGTAACTTCGGAAGATATTCACTTGTATATTGTATGCATTACATTTGTACTTTATTGTATCCCCATCAGAGATGTATTATTCCTCTGATTGGAAGTGTCGTCATTTGTATCTACAAGTGTCGCAAGTTATATTGTAAGTGTCGTAACTTATATTTGATGGGTTATTAGACCACCTTAGAGGGGTCGGACCAGTATGAGTTAAAAGATTATTAGACCACCCTAGTGGGGTCGGCCCAGTGACAAGTGGTAATGGATTATTAGACTCTCCTAAGGGAGGTCGGCCCAGTTAGAGTAAAAGGAAAGTAAAGATAAAGTATAAATAGAGAGGAGCACCTTTCTATTTATCCATTCACACACTCACTCACTTCGCATTAGTGAGAGAGAGGAGGAGTGCACACAAGTGGAGGAGGAGAAGATGTTAGGAGACTATCTCTTGTTTTGGGGTTTGATCTTTGTGATCTTTGTATTGGTGCTCATTCTATCTCTGAGGAAGTTGCGAGGTTTTTCACCTTCTTGGTTTTCCCCGGTGAAATGCTTTGTGTCTCTTGTCTCTTATGTTTGATATGTTGTACATGTTCTCTCAGTTAAGATCCTAGATCATATTGAATTAAATGATGAAAAAATAACATGGTATCAGAGCTAGCCTGAAGGAAGGCATTGTATGGCATTTACGACACGTGTTGCACTTGCAACAAATTGGAAGCTAGGGCTTGATATAGTAAAAACTAGTCATTGTGGCACTTTCGCTATAAATCCGTTTTGGCGAAGGTTCAGGGTCTAAATTTTTTACAGGCCGAATATCAGACACAGATGTACCCTGTGTAAAAATTTCAGCCTCAGATTTGTTGTACTTTGTGAGATATGATCCGTACAAGTTAGGGTTTCTGCCTCTTCCAGAATGCAACCCTAAACAGGTGACCTAGGCACAGAGGTCATATCTCGGGCTAGGAAGCTCCAAATGAAATTCCGTAAAAAATTTCAGTTGGGTAACGGACTATAGTTTCACAGGTCCAATTTTCAAAGGCCGAAGTTGAAACAATGACACGTGGCACTCTGTACAAGTTCGCTATGTTGTTTCATCCCATAAACAAGTCATGTTGCGACACTTAGCATATCTCTCTCATGGAGAATCCATTGAAGCTCAGATCTATGGGGTTGGAAAGATGACAGGTCAGTCTAACACAGGCCGAAGTTTCAGACCTTGAGGATCCAAAATTCAGAGATACATCAGAAACAATATGGCATATATTTCTCTCAAAACAGAATTGGATTCTGGGCACTTTCATTTTTGGCTTGTCACTGCTGCGGGAAATTAGGGCTTTTGAAAGAAGTGAAATTTTGGAGTGCTCTCAACATACGAATGTTCTCCTCAGCAAAATCGAAATTTAGAGACCAAGATCGAAATTTTTGGTTGGGTAGAACCCCGGGTTCCATCAAACCCTAGTTCGGGTTTTGGACCAGAAAACCAGATTTTGACAGAAATTGTAGATCAGAAATTCGTAGGTCATTTTTTTAAGTTTTCAAAATCTGAGCACACCAGTTTGCTCGCCTCAGTCAAATGCATCCCCCTATCCACACAGAAGTTTGACATTCCAAGTTTGGATTTTTAGGGTTTCTCTGCCAAACCCTAGCCAGCTCCAGATCCATTTTCAGCAAATCAAAGTGGATTGGGTTAATCCTAGAAGAGAATGAATTGAAGACCTACATAAGTGAAGAAGTTCTAGTTCCAGAGGGAGATGAGGCTAAGACCTTACATAAGAAGACTACAAGCAATCCCAACAGGGTTGACTTGAGGAGATACAGATATGTTTTGAAATCTGTTCATGATTAAAGTTGTCTTCATAGTATTGAGGTTAGTACAATCTTGATTAATTTTAGACTTGTCTTATCACCTTAGTAAAAGTATGAATGCATTCATTGATTAGGGTTATGACACTTATGATTGTACTAATGCACTGTGGTGTTGTATGAGGATGATGTGGTGCGCTAACATGAAAGGTACATCAAGAAAGACAAATCAAGTTATAGATCAAAAACCTATGGCCATGGTGACATGAAGACAAAGACTCATCCATACCCATTGATCACATAGAAGCTCTACTTACGAGGGATGTATAATTTGGTTTTACAATGCTTAACTTATGAGATATGCAGGTTACTAGCACAAGGTCTTTAAATCATTGAAGAGAACAAAGAAGACATTGTTTGGGTATGTTAGACATAACTAGCAAACATGATAATCCAGGTATGTTTTTCTATATCAAGATAGAATCTTACCTTGTCTAAGGGTCTCATATAAGTATAGTTTTGTATGATTGATAATAATTATTCATGAAGTTATAGGTTTGAGTAATCATGGGTTTATGCATATTATGCTTCTTACTTTGATTAATGATATAACAAACCAGAAGAGTCCTATGTATGAGTAAAAGAAGTCCTCCCTGAAACCTTGAATACTAATGCTTGTGATAAATTACCTGTGTATGAAATAACCATGACCATACATGTTTAAGATTATTTAGAATCATAATGTTTTGATTATACTAATGAATGTATGATTATGTATGAGATCTTGAGGATGACACAATGATGACACTAGTGCACACTTAAGCATGCATAGTGGTCCAGGATGGATAGAAGTTCAAAGACATAAATAATATCATAAAGGAAGCAAAGAGCAAGAGGGAGCACACTTTAGTAGTTCCTGCAACGAAACAAGAATTGAGAGGGAGTCCACCCAACAACTAAACAAAGATAAGTATTGGAATTATCATTTCTTGTATATATGATTCCTTAAATGATGTTGTTCAATCATGTACATACTTATGTTCCTAGATTTAGGATATATATTATGCATTTTAGAAAAGTTGCATTAATGAACAAGACACTACTAATATGCAAGTAATGGGTAAGTGGCCTATTGTACTGTACAACATTCCATTGCTACCTATCTAGAATGAAACCTTTTTGCTGACATGTTGGGAGTAGTGCACACTCTTAACAATGTTTTGGTAGAGATGGAAGGCATCTATAAAGTTACCGTATGAATACGGGATATGGATGAATGTTGTATTGAAGCATTGGCTAAGATAATTGCACGACTATATGACATTTCTTCATGCGTAAGAATTTTGTTCTGAAACTTATGAGATATTTATAATCATGCAATTGAATTTGACTTGTAGGAAAGATCGTGTACAATCACCTACAAAACAAGGACAACGACATTTGTTCCAACGACGAAATTCAAGAAAACTACCTATTGAAGATATTGAAGAATCTGAAGTTCCCAGGTCAGGGATGCAGTAATGGAAGGATGCCATGATCGAGGAGTACTAGTTGATCATGAAGAATAATGTCTAGGATGTGGTCCCAAGAACAGAAGGGAAGTCTGTTGTGACTTCCAAGTGGATCTACAAGATCAAGCATGCTGCAGATGGCAGCATAGAGAAATACAAGGCAAGGTTTGTGGCTAGTGGCTTCTCCCAGAAAGAAGAGATAGACTATGAAGAAACTTTTGCACCTGTAGCAGGATACACTTCAATCAGAACAGTACTTGCTCTAGCTGCAGTGATGAAGTGGAAGGTACACCAGATGGATGTCAAGACAGCTTTCTTGAATGGTGTAGTTAAAGAGGAAGTGTATGTGGAGCAGCCACTCGGATTTGAGACACATGATAGGGAGTCACATGTGTGCAAATTAAAGAAAGCCTTGTACTGTTTGAAACAAGACCCCAAGACATGGTACGATAGGATTGACAGCTTCCTGACTAGTTTGGTCTTTACCAAGAGTAAAGCGGATTCCAACCTTTACTACAAGGTTGAGGAAGGAAATCCAGTGATACTCCTACTGTATGTAGATGACCTGTTTGTGACAAGTGAGATTGGATTGATTGTTGATACAAAGAGGAAGCTTGCTGCCGAGTTCGAGATGAAGGACTTGGGTAAGATGCATTACTTTCTAGGTATGTAGGTGTGGCGCAGTGCAGATGGAATCTTCCTTGGACAAGGGAAGTATGCAGTAGAGATCCTAAAGCAGTTCGGGATGATGGACTGCAAGGCCATGGCTACACCTATGGCATCGGGCCTGAAGCGATTGAGTGATGCTTCATCAGAGTCGGTTGATGCCACGATGTATCGTCAGATGATTAGGTCCTTGATGTATTTGACGAACACGAGACCAGATATTTGCTTTGCTGTGAACACTTTGATCCAGTTCCTGACGGATCCTAGACATGTTCACTTGATTGCTGAAAAGCATATTCTGAGGTACCTGAAGGGTACGGTTGATTATGGGCTCAAGTATGATGTGAATCAAAAGATTAACTTGGAGGGTTATGTTGATTCAGATTGGGCAGACAGTGCTGCATATAGGAAGAGCACTTCGGGGTGCTGCTTCAGTATGAGATCTAAGGTGATCTCTTGGTTTAGCAGGAAGCAATCCTGCATAGCACTGAGTATAGCCGAAGCAGAGTATGTCGCAGCTTGTTTGGCCAGTTGTGAGGTAGTATGGCTTAGGAAGCTACTATCTAATTTATTTGATCTCTAGTTGGATGCTACTTGTATCTTCTGTGACAACCAGAGTTGTGTGAAGTTGTCCGAGAACCCGGTGTTCCATGACAAGTTGAAGCATATCGAGATCAAATATCACTATATCTGGGATATGGTGCAGAGAGGAGCAGTGAAGCTCCTGTATTTTGTGACGGACGAGCAGATAGAATATGTGTTGACCAAGCCACTAGCCAGAGAAAAGTTCGAGTACTTCAGAGAAAGGCTTGGTGTCCTGCAGATTCAGGATACTTCCAGGAGGAAGTGATGGGACACAGATGCTCGAGCCATTCCTAGCCTGGTGGCAAGCGGGTCCTCCCATGGCTAAGGATATAAGTGTTGCATGATGAACATCCATACGATGTTCTAGATGATGATGATCCGTATGATCATGAGTAGCGGTGATCCGTATGATCATGAGAATCCAGATGATGCTCTGTGGTCGTGGATATGTTGCAGGTTGTGCTAGTTAGACATGTAATGGATCCTGGAAGATGCCATAGGTTGTGTTGGGCACGTAATAAGTCATGGGATTCTCTTGTGAGGTCTTGTTTGTAGGCATTTAATCAGTCTTGGAGATCCCATAGGTTGTGTTGGGCACTTAATGAGTCTTGGGATGCTCTTTAGAGATCTTGTCGGTCGCAAGATGCTATTTTAAGGTTTTCCTTGTTCACATGTAATCAGTCCTGGGATCCTGAGATGCTGAGATGCTCTTTTAAGGTTTTGTGAGTTTGCATGTAATCAGTCCTGGGAGATCTTGCTGATCGTGTTGGGCACATAAAGGATCCTGGGATGCTCTTGTTAGGTTTTGCAAAGATGCACATAATCAATCCTCAGATTCCATCGATTGGCATGCGTAGAGATGATGAAGACCTACATAGAGGCTAGGCCTACATCCAGCCTGAAAAAGAGCTGGCTCTATAGAACTTCCTATGACGAGTAGAATTAAGATATAGCACTAGTGATTGAGATGACAAGTACAGAAGCAGCGACGATGATGCTCCAGTGATCCAGTGACGATGATCCAACTGCAGTGTTGAAGACTTGTGCCTATATGTATTGATAACCTGTGTCAAGAGAATACCTACCTAGTTAAGAGGGAGTGTTGATGTATTTGTAACTTTGGAAGATATTCACTTGTATATTGTATGCATTACATTTGTACTTTATTGTATCCCCAACGGAAATGTATTATTCCTCCGATTGGAAGTGTCGTCATTTGTAGTTGCAAGTGTCGCAAGTTATATTGTAAATGTCGTAACTTATATTTGATGGGTTATTAGACCATCTTAGAGGGGTCGGTCCAGTATGAGTTAAAGGGTTATTAGACCACCCTAGTGGGGTTAGCCCAGCGACAAGTGGTAATGGGTTATTAGACTCTCCTAAGGGAGGTCGGCCCAGTTAGAGTAAAAGAAAAGTAAAGATAAAATATAAATAGAGAGGAGCACCTTTCTATTTATCCATTCACACACTCACTCACTTCGCATTAGTGAGAGAGAGGAGGAGTGCACACAAGTGGAGGAGGAGAAGCTGCTAGGAGACTATCTCTTGTTTTGGGGTTTGATCTTTGTATTGGTGCTCATTCTATCTCTGAGGAAGTTGTGGGGTTTTTCACCTTCCTGGTTTTCCACAGTGAAATGCTTTGTCTCTTGTCTCTTATGTTTGATATGATGTACATGTTGTTCTCTCAATTAAGATCCTAGATCATATTGAATTAAATGATGAAAAACTAACAGATGCAAGTAGAACAAATTCAACAAGAGTTTCTAAGATCTCATATTCCTTCCTATGTTCCAATCAACCATTCCCTTTTGGTTGATGATTTTCAGATTTCTATAGAGGAATCTCATGTGATGGTGGAACATCATGAGCATGTTGATTTGAATGTGCTTGAGAGGGATGAAATCAAGCAAGAAGGAAACCAAGAACTTGTAAATATATTAAATCCAGAGATCACTACTCCCTCTATATCACTCTGAGACCTCAAGTAGTATGAATCTCAATGTCAGTACATACTCATAAAAACATAGACTCAAACCACTAGATCTGCATCTACCAACTAACATATAAATGCAATCAACCACATAGACAACAGATATACCCTGGAACCCTTTCGGGAGAAACCAGCTAACTATGGGGCTATCTTCTCTCTCAGCCCCAGAGCATATAAAAGTATAAAAGACAGTACAATACAGAATTACCTTAGCCGGTAACTCATTCCCTCTGAACAAGACAAACTCTAATTTGCATGCATCCAGCTGATGCATGCACTGATGAAGTATGCTCTAACTGCCAATATGGATCTGAGTGCTCTGACGGTGCCTCTAATAGATATTCCCTCTCTAGATCTCTCTGCCCTGATCTACTCGCTCTGAATATTGCCCACTGATGAAATCGACCCTCTCTGCATGCACAAGTGTGCCCTCCTGTCTGGGTGTCAAATGCTCGTACTGCTCCAGATCTCAATAGATCTGAGCTCCGATTGTCCCTAACCTTCCTCAAATCTCAAGGCAAGGATTTCCTGGAAGTCACGGACTCCTAATCGGTCAATCCAGCTCACAATGAGCTCCTTTGCCCTCAGGAAAAATGTCCTCCTCCAATCTCCATAGTAATCTCACTGTTGAGCTCTCTCAGCTCACTAGAACGGGTATCTAGCCTCTCTGGAACTGAAGGTCACTGATCTAGCTTAGATCTGACCTTCCTAGCTCCTGCAGCAACTCCTCTCTATCTCAGAAAGTCACCCCACATGGACAGATTCGTCCCCCTCACTTTGGCAGTATCTCTCTCTGATGATACAATTGAGTAACCCCATCTGGGAATCCCCTGCCTCTATAAATAATCTCACCGATGAATTTGGTTTTCCAAAACCCTAATTCCCGGTGCATGCAAAAGGTCACTTTTGCATGCAGTCACTGAATGCTGGCAGGTCATGCAATACTCATGCATGCTAAGGTCAATCTCCCCTGAAGCTCTGCATGCAGCACCCACTGGGTTCGTGCCACTGAGTAGAGTGCATCTCACTCTCTACTCCATCCTAATGCCTATGGTACTGATGTACCTCCATGTAAGGCATCTGAGTCATGGAGGACATCCCGAAGTTACCATAATCTAACACTCCCTCTTACCGAGGGAAGTCCTACCATGGATACCTGGATCCAACAAATCCTCTGTAGCTGACACTGATCTAACTGATCTTCCTATCATCGCTGCACTCTGAACTGAACCACCCTGATCAATCTCCATCTGTGTGGCTTCGGAAGAAGCCCCTCTGTCAACCACTGTTGACTCTGTCACTGCACTCTGACTCGGACTCCCTCTAAGTTTCTGCTGCTGTAACCAACTCTAAAGACCTAGGTCAAGTGGATCCACTGCTCTGTAGGTCATTTGCCTATGACACTAAGTTGACTTAGCTCAGTAAGTCAACTCCCTCTGTCTCTGCACTGACTGAACTGACTGAGCTCTCTCCTGAGCCAAGTCCATCTTAGCCATGTCATACTAGCTCACTCTCTGACTGGTGCTTGCATGAGAAGCATGCTCATCCCTCTGATATGATCCCAAGGGCTCAATCTCCACATCTCCATCATTGTCAAGAGCATCTTGCTCATCCATCAGAACTCCACAATCACTGCCCCGATCCTCATCATGGTGAGCATCTCGCTCACCCATCTGCTGAACAGGCTCAATCCTCCTAGCCTCATCTCTGCTGTGAGCATCCCGCTCATCATCCTCCTAAGCATCTGAAGAGGATGCACTCAACCATCCTGATGTGCCTGAAGTAGGTTGTCCATGAACCACGTAATCACCATCAATCCTGTGACCAAATAAGATTGGGTCTACTCCTCTAGGATAGGTGAAGAACTGATCCCTGTGAAACACTATAGGGTATCCTGCAGCTGCCAATGCTGCCACTGAGAGAACACTCCCTCTCAGTCCTGGAACAAAGAACACTCCTGAAACCTCCAGGAGCTCCCCATGGTCAAGCAGAAATCTCACTCTTCCCACTCCAGCAAATAAATGGTCAACCCCTTGACCATCCCGAGTCAACTGTACTACCATATGCTCTAGGATCAGGAATGCATCTTGTACTCTTGTCATATGACTGCTGAGAGTAATGTCCACTCTCCATCTCTGATCAGCCTGAATCTCTGGTGGGCTACTATCATGTCCTGACTGAACTGCGTCTACTGAGAACTCCTTCTCAAACCGAGAAGAGAACTCATCAACCTCCTCTGCTGCTGCCACCTGCTCATCCTTCGCCTGCTTCCCCTTCTTCTTATGCGGACACTGTCCCACATAATGTCCATACTCATTGCAGGAGAAACACTTGATCTTGCTTAGATCCTTCTTCTGTCTGCCTCTCTGCCTCCCGCCTGCTGCGAGAGCCACATCCTCCTCCTCAGGAATGGCAGAAGCTGAACTCTGAATGTACCCTCTCTGGGTCTCCTCCTATGTGAAATCATCCCACAGTCGATCCCACTTGGGAAGGTTCTCACGACCTATGATAGACTGAACAAACACTACCCATGTCACAGACACACCATTCAAGGCTTGTCGAACCAGCTCATTATCCTCTACCTTCTCACCAACTGCTCCCAACTCATCTCTCACTTGAGAGATCTTACTGAGATAGGTGACCATGCTCTCATCCTTCCCCATCTTGATGCTTCTCAGCTTCTCTCTAAGAACCATCTTCATGTTTTCATTTGAGCTCTGGTACAGACTAGTCAACGCATCCCACATCTCAAACATTTTGTCTTTGGTAGAGACATGTGGGATGAGGTGATCCTTGATCGCATCAAGAAGGATCCTCTGAGCCTTCACATTCTTTTTGTCATACACTGCTTTGGCAGTGGCATCTGACAGAACAGTAACGGGATTTGTTGTCATGATGTTCACAACATCCCATAGCTCACTCTATTTCAACAAGAGAGTAATACGTTCCCTCTATGCACTGTAGTTGGAGGCACCATCCAACCGGTCCTCCACTCTCAAACCAGTAGCCATACTCACCCAACTGAAGAAACTGTAACCCACAGTAAATAAGAATCTCTCCTGATCACAGATCTATCTCAGATCTGACCACAAACCAACTGAACTGATAGATATGACCTCTACAACCACATATCTGAACAGGAATGTTCAGATCTGGTAGATCTGGCCTCTATCTCCACAGATCTACTAGATCTATCTCAGATCTAGTCACCACCACTACAGATCTATGTGTGACTACTCACCTTGATCCTCAACAGGGCTCTGATACCATGTAAATATATTAGATCCATAGATCACTACTCCCTTTGTATCACTCTAAGACCTCAAGTAGTATGAATCTCAATGTCAGTACATACTCATAAAAACATAGACTCAAACCACTAGATCTGCATCTACCAACTAACATATAAATGCAATCAACCAACTAAACAACATATATACCCTGGAACCCTTTCAGGAGAAACCAGCTAACTATGGGGCTATCTTCTCTCTCGAGCCCAAGGCATATAGAAGTATAAAAGAACATACAATACAGAATTACCTCAACCGGTAACTCAATCCCTCTGACCAGGACAAACTCTAATTTGCATGCTTCCAACTGATGCATGCACTAAAGAAGTATTCCCTAACTGCCAATCTGGATCTGAGTGCTCTGACGGTGCCTCTAATAGATCTTCCCTCTCTATATCTCTCTACTCTGATCTGCTCGCTCTAAAGACTGCCCATTGATGAAATTGGCCCTCTCTGCATGCACAAGTGTGCCCTCCCCTCTGGGTTTCAAATGCTCGTACTGCTCCGGATCTCAACAGATCTGAGCTCCGATCGTCCCTAACCTTTCTCAAATCTCGAGGCAAGGCTATCCTGGAAGTCACAGACTCCTAATCGGTCAATCCAGCTCACAATGAGCTCCTCTACCCTTAGGAAAAATGTCCTCCTCCAAGAGAATTCGGCCTCCTCCAATCTCCACAGTAATCTCACTGTTGAGTTCTCTCAGCTCACTAGAATGGGTATCTAGCCTCTCTGGAACTGAAGGTCACCAATCTAGCTCAGATCTGACTTTCCTAGCTCCTGTAGCAACTCCTCTCTATCTCAGAGAGTCGCCCCACATGCATAGATTCATCCCCCACTTTAGCAATATCTCTCTCTGATGATACAACTGAGTAACCCCATTTGGGGACCCCCTGCCTCTATAAATAATCTCACCGATGAATTAGGTTTTCCAAAACCCTAATTCCCGGTGCATGCAAAAGTTCACTTTTGCATGCAGTCACTGAATGCTGGTAGGTCATGCAATACTCATGCATGCAAAGATCAATCTCCCCTGAAGCTCCGCATGTAGGCCCCACTGGGCTCATGCCACTAAGTAGAGTGCATCTCATTCTCTACTCCATCCTGATGCCTATGGTACTGATGTACCTCCATGCAAGGCATCTGAGTCATGGAGAACATCCCAAAGTTACCATAATCTAACAGAACTTGCCTTGTTTCAAAGAGATTATGAGTTACCTCATGATGAGAGATGCATAATTCTGGAGGAGACAGAGGGTCTCACATTTGATGGATCATCCCATGATGGTGAGGTACATAGATCCACATGCTTGGTGGATACTTGTTGCAAAGAGTTGACTCATTCTCTTCCACCCCACACTTCTGTTTTAATCACATTATCTGAAGATGAGAATTGGGTGAAAGGATTTTTCTTGATAATGACCCAAGAGGAGCAAGAAGCTCCCACAATCATTATGGATGACTTGATGGTAAATACATGGGGTTTGGTAAAGGCTCATATTCCCCCCAGTAGCCATGATCTTGATTTCATATCCTTGGAATAAATTAGCAGAGAGTCTGTCCATCTATGGATAGATGCACCACAAAGTTGAAGACTCCATGAGGTAAATTTTTTAATGCCTCTGACATTGATATGTTTTGTGATCAGCAACATAGGTACATATCGCTGCAAATAGATACCATTCATCCACACATGGATTGGGTGGAAGGTTACATGTTCCACATGGAGTCTCCTCGCAGAAAAATTTATGCACATGGTAGGTGGAAGACAACTAAACAAACAAGCTTCCAAAGGAAGTCGGTGAGCTTTTGGGGATATGCACTTGGAGGAGCCACAAGCTCCTTACTTGGACATGATTTGGTGAGTGGTTGTTCATCCACTAATTGGATGAGTACATACTTGATGGAGGTATGCAGCACCTGTTCTTTCCACTTGAGTGGAACCAGTGGCAGAGAGTTGAGCCATTGGGATAGTACATGTTTGTATTTTGGATCCTGTGGCAAAGGGTTGAGCCATGGGATTACTTCCTTGGAGATATATACCCTTAAGGGTATTGGTTCTACTTGCACTTGTGGTTTTTCATTGTATTCATCCTATTTTACTTGTGAGCAGTTAACGAGGCATTTTTTTTGTTTGGATGATGCTTATCTTTCTCATGATTGGATAAGGGACTTCCACCCTTGTCATTTGAGCTACAATGATGACATTTTTTATTCTTGTGTACATTTGGCACATGAGAACCTTCTTTTTGGAGTGGAAAGAATTGAGGAGGTTTGGCCTCACTCTTTGGAGGCGTTTTGGGTGATGCATAGTCTTTCCTTGATTGGGTCCTACCATGGAGAGTTGCATATCTTGATTGAGGGGCCCTCAAAGCTTCAGGGTTGCATTGGAAAGGATGATTTTCCAATGCAACCCTCAATGATTTCATATGATGATGATTTTTTTCTTGTTAGTAATGTTCGAGGAGGTGCAGTATGATCAGTGGGATCCTGAAATTCCATGGGATGACAGTTTTCCACACGTCACTACTACTTGGGAACTTGCAGTTGAAGCAATCGGATCCAGACACTCTTTTGCTTAAAATATTTTGTTGGATGGTATTTTGATCCATGGGAGTGCCATACAAGCAATGGCATCTTGGCATTGTTTGTCTTTGGAGCAGTTGTTTGCATGTTGGCATGATGGAGAAAGCCAACCCTCTTTTACATCAGTTCATTTATGTTGCACTTGGTTTCAATTTCCTACATGGGGAACACCTCTTTGGATGGACTTATTGTTAAGATTAAATATGATAAGATAGATAACATCATTATTCCATTCAATTTCACAACAATAGCATATACAGGATCACTGAAAGAACAACAAGCACATCATAAACACAAGAGCACAATTTATCCTAGGAAACCCTCATGGGGTAGAAAACCCAGTAAAGCTTCCTCAATATAGATGATCAACAAGTACAAATATGCAATCCCCAAACAAGAGCTCATTCTCCTCCTTTGTAGATCTCTCTCTTTCCTATGCGAGTTCAAAAGTGAGTGTGTGTTAAATGAGGAACACACCTCCTCTATTTATACTTTACTTCACTTGACTTTTAACCCTAACTAGGTCGTCCCCAACAACTTAACCACTCAACTTAATGTTGATTGGGCTGACTCCTCTAGGGGACTTAAACACCCCATTACAATTGACTCAAGGGGATTTATTGCCCCGACTTACATGGGAGGTTTTACCTCAATAATAATAACATCCCGACGGAGGAATAAACATCTCTAGATATATAGTAATGTCCCGATGGAGGAATAAACATCTCAGGATAATAAAGTACAAATAGAATATTCTTAGAAGTTACAATATTTCAACAGTCCCCCTTAATGAGAAGGATATTCTAACAACATCTGCAGGAGCAAGGAGTCTGTTATCACCAATCTTGTAATTGCCCCTATAGGTGGATCCAATGTGGACTGTAGAGGGGATAGGCAACTAAAGTGGTGAACCAAGAGGCCCTAGGTTCCCAAATGGATGGTTGTCACGCCAACCAAGGAACTCTTCGCTTTAGCTATCAAAGCCAAGATAGCAAGGGGGAGACCTAGATCTACCCAGATCTACTCTCGACATGAGAGATCAACCCAATCACTAGATCAAATCAATCTAATGAGGTATGTAAGGTGACAGGTATGGAACCCTAGAAATAAGGAATTAGGATCACTGTGGAGGCTTGGAAAAGCTATAGTATGACAATGATATATAACACACAGTGATTCAATGATTAGGTATGATTCCAGGATTCAAAGCTAGTTTCAAATGATCAAAATCAACTACCTTGGGAAACGTGACCCTTAAAATAGGGAAAGTGTCCCAAGTCAGAGATCTGATAGTTAGGGATTTCTAGCTATGCTTGATGAAAGAATATGACAGTTTCAAGGTGTTTAAAGCAATAAGACAAAGATCAAGCCACAAGATGACTCAACAATCTAGAAAAGTCGAATTGACTTGGGGAAGATTAGTGCCTTGGGAAATGGGCCAAATGGAGTCGGATGTCCACCAAATTGTAGATCTGGAATGTTGAGGTGTTGAGGTAGGTGGATCTAAAAGATTAGGATCATCCAATGGCTAGATCTCAGTAGATCTGAGATTGAAATGTGCCACAAAGTGACCCAAGTGGGGCTTAACCCTCAAAATAAGGAATGGGGCCCACAAGGTCAAAATCACTGAAGTGACACACAAGGGGTAGGTTATCAATTATGGAGATCAAGGATCCAGTGGGATCTCACCTACCCAGGTGCTAGATCCTTGCAAACTAGCTCCTCCTAAGAAGTGCGACCTCCCTTAGAGATACTGTTTTGCCTTGGGAAAGGGGTCAGATGAAGGCCAAATCACAACAAACTACAAATCCGAATTACCATGGATACTGTAGAGGTGGGTTTTAAATTTTATACCCAAACACCAAGTGGATCTTACTAGATCTGAGAAAATGTAAAATGTGGGTTTGTAAATTGAGGGTTTTATCAATGAAGTAGCTATGTCAATGGATTGGAGCCAAGACAAGAAGAACAAACCTGTGGATCTTACCTGGATAACCTTGTAGATGCCTTGATGATGATGATCTATGAAAACCCGATCAATTTGGAGCGATTTGAGGTAGTTTTCTATGAAGTCGAATTAACCAAGGAAGCCAATGCGCCCTCTCTCCTGCACAATAAACGTCAACAATATCAGATTTACTGCGAACAAGAGATAAGACTAATGCCACAAGAGAAATAACAGAAAGATAGCATAGATCACAATGATACTAATGATAACCCCCTGATACAAGCGAATGCCAAGTGGAGCGAGTTGAAGAAGTCTTGCAAAAACGCCCAAGTGAAGTCGCCCTCCTGTAGACAAGACAAACGTTTCCAAAAAAGATAGATCTTACCACAAATACCCAAATGCTAGGATGCAATAGACTTTCCAATCACCATCTAATAACACCAGATGCAAAGGAGACCACTAGAAAGTTTTTCTATATCAAGATTCCAAGAGCCAAAGACCCATTTACAATGAGAGGCTCTCTCCTTTAAATAGGAATGAGAGGCACCAAAATCCTAACCACTTTTGGAATGAGTGGCTAAGATTAAAAGATCAAAATATCTAATCAATGGTTGAGATGAGCTCAACAATACAATACTTGGATCACTAGTAAAATATAACAATAAGTGGACAAATCGCCCTAGGAGAGGGGATCCCACCAAATCATGATGACAAAACATAAAATATAGCTCATGGTGGGTCCAAGGGGTAATTTCTAACACCCTTGGTCAATCCCCATGGCACAATATCCAAGGATAAATGATCTAGACACCAAATCGTGCCTCTCCGGGAAAGTCGCGAACCTTAGGAGGCTCAAGAAATCATCAAAAAGTGCCATAAGTGATGGATGTGGGTCCCGATGAAGCTGAAACTGCTGGAGAAGGTGTGGAAGACATCCCACTCATCATCATTGATCATCCCATGCCATAACCTTTCCTCAGTAGCCCAAATCGAATTCCTCTGTAGCCATTTTCACCATTTCTGGACTGCCTCGGGAAATGTGAAACTGCCCAAACTACCTCCTGGAGTGCCTGCGCTGTCAAGGTGAGCTCAACAATGAGTCTGGGAGGGAGGTAATATGGTAATAACAAGTGGCTGTACCACCCCCTCCATGCACAACGCCCTAGGTGAACCAAGTAAATCTCATCACTGCTCTGACAGGGCCTCCGACAAACCAAAACTGCACTAGGATAGCCAACTGAGGCTCAATCATCATTGTAACTGCCCAAAACGAAAAACAGACTATCTCATTGGACTCACAAGGTCCAAATCCATCTAAGATATGTACTCATACACTATATAAACCTCTGCATGGTCCAAAATAAATAATCATCATGTCCGGTAAACCAAATAATAATAATCTGTAAAAGTGCTGAAAAGCACAAATCATCATCATAAGCCTGAAACCATTGCATAAGCCCACCATGGTGACCTGTACCAAACCATATATCATCTATCTGTAACATCTGAGGTTTTCCACCTCATGTCCTGTGGTTGACTTTTGTTTGACCAAGTCAACATGACCAAAATATGAATCAAATTGTCATCAAGTTGCTGCAAGGTGTCAAGGGTTAAAACATGCTTTACAATCCATTCACATAGCAATTATAACAATTAGCAATCATTACTGGCGATCTAAATCCAAATATAATATGTCATTAATTATTATTAATTACTCAGACAAGACTTTCAAGGTCATACTCAATTCATAGTTGTGATCAATTTGCTAGTGAAGGGTGAAGGCTAAGAAACAATTGGTTAGGTCAAGGATGACTTACTGACTTAACACTATGACACTTTGGTAATGGAAAAGGGAATACACACCATAGCATATAGTGGACAAGCAACAACACAGGGAATGGCGGTGTCTCACAAATGGATAAGTTGTTCAAAGAGTGTTTATTCACCTTACACGGATGCGCACAATCCATAATACAAATGAGGCCAACAATCTTTTTGATGTAGAATTTAAGTTCCATTGCTTTTTGGCCCTAGAGTTTCCATAGCCTTTGATCTATGTGTGTTTATAAACACATTGCATAGATTTTCATTTAATTTAGACTTCTTGCTGCAGGTGTGTTTTTAAGGCACTTGTTTACCTGAGCATTTCTAGGTGTGTCACAGACTGCTTGTTTACTTAGGTATTTATATTTCACAATAGATATAACATTTCATATTTCATAGCCATTTTCATTTGGCTTGCCTTTCATTCATGTGTGTTTAGAAACACATTGCATGAATGAGCTTTTCATACAAGATACAACATTTCATTTCCATGCTTTGCATTAATGGCAGCACTAAAAGTTTACGGGTTTAGCCAACAACATCTTTAGTGACTAGGGGGATTTCTCAAGTAAATCCAACTCATTAAAGGTAAGTTTGTCAAGAACTCAGAGCCGAGACACAATAAACAAGGAAGCTCATCCAATATAGAGGCTACAGCGGGGGTAAGGTCCTCCATGCCACTGGTCAAGTAGTAAGTCAAGGTAATGAACAAACTAGGTAAGTCATGGATGGATGAAGACAATGAATAATGAAACCGACACTAGCAAGCCAAAGTATGGCGGGAATGATCACCTCTATTCTCCCTAAGGAGGGTAAAACCAATGAGTATAGGCCAAGAACTTCTAAGTTTGAGTAGGGACAAATATGATATATATATATAATGCAACCAGGTCCACATATCTATATGATCGCCACATCACAACACTAAATGCTAAGACATGCTAAGATAATGGAAATAAAAGCAATATAACCACAACACCATAATATACCTGCTGAGTCATATACCTGAATGCTCATCATTTGAGCCAACATCTGTCCTCTGAAACTGTTGTTGTAACTCTGGGCACTACTGCCTGCTCTGTATAAATGGCTAAATAGCCACATCGGTCATCTCTCTTAGTGTCCTGAGACTCAGTCATGGCATGGGGAATAAAACTGTTGTCCAAAATCTGATAGTGATCCATAGTAGATGCTCATCTCAGCATCTCAATGCAAGGGAACTAGCTGAATAGTGTACTGGAATCAAAAAAATAATGTATGGTAGCCCGACTACTATCTATGTGATAACAAAGTCATCAACTACATCACAATGATACATCTATAAATCATTGGAAGCTTTCTTCAATCATCATTAGTAACTCAAACAGTTACTGGAACATCTTCAATATCTTCAATACTGGAACATCAACATCTTCAGTACTGAGTCTTCATCTTCTGCAGTACTCGATCAGCTATAGAAGCATCATCATCTGGATCTTTCGATCAACAGAACCATCTGGATCTCTTGATCAACAGCATCATAATCTGCAATACACATGATCCAATTACGAGATGATCAATCCCCCTCACTTTAGGAAGTAAGTCCAAGGATGATAAAATCATGATCCACTTACGGGATGATCAATCCCTATCACTTTAAAACACCATATCATGTCTAGGGACGATGCAATCCCAACCATAGTGCCAGTACTTTTTCAACTGGGGTGTGACCTAGATCAAATCTAGGATTTACAACCACAGAGCTAGTATTTTTTTCAACTGGGGTATGACCTAGATCAAATCTAGGATTTTCAACCACAAAGCCAATACTTTTTCAACTGGGGTGTGACCTAGATCAAATTTAGGATTTACAACCACGGAGCCGGTACTTTTTCAACTAGGGTGTGACCTAGATCAAATCTAGGATTTACAACCATAGAGCCAGTACTTTTTCAACTGGGGTGTGACCAAGATCAAATCCAGGATTTACAACCACAGAGCCAGTACTTTTTCAACTAGGGTGTGACCTAGATCAAATCTAGGATTTACAATCTGTGAATGATCACCTGCTGCTACATTGAGCAGTCGAGGAGCGTACATTACATCATTACAGGACCTGCGAATGATCACCCGCTGCTATAATGAGCAGTTCAGGAGCGCACATAACATCATTCCAGGCTCAACATCTTTCTTGGAGACAAGAGTCTACCGATTCCTTTAGGACATGTGTCCAAGGATGATACAATCCACTCGTCAACTTAGACCAAGTCTAAGGACCACTCATCGAACTCATCGTCGGTATCATCGACCTCATCATAGGAACAGGTATCCTCATCATCGATACAAGTGTCCTTATCATCAATACAGGTATCCTCATCATCGACCTTATCGTCGGTATAGGCAACCTCATCATCGATACAGGTATCCACATTGATACCAGTATCCAAATATCATCATCGACCACATCACTCCCCCTTTCGAGGAGAGTCCTTCTAAACTACACCAAGCTTGTCTCGGAAATACTCAAACTTTACTCGAGATAGAGGTTTGGTCAATACATCAGCAACTTGCTCATCAGTGCTCACATACTCGAGCTTTATAGCTCCTTTCTGCACCATATCCCGTATATAAAAATATCGGATCTCTATGTGCTTTGAATTATCATGGAATACTGGATTCTCTATCATCTTGATACAACTGTGGTTGTCAAGGAGGATTACAGAGGGATCTATCTCTAAGTCAAATAGTCCTCATAGAAACTTTCGAAGCCATATGGCTTCACAACTAGTAAAGCAAGCTGATATATATTCTGCTTCAGCTGTACTGAGAGCCCCACTAGACTGCTTCCCGCTAAACCATGAGATCATAGTAGATCCCACACAATAACATCCACCCGATGTGCTCTTTCTTTCTGAGACACTTCCATCCCAATCTGCATCTATATAACCATACATTCTAAAGCCATGATATCCAACATAGTATAGACCAAAGTCTATCGTACCTCTTAGGTACCTCATCACATGCTTTGCCGCTACTAGGTGAACACATCTAGGCTCAACTAGATACTAACTCAGGGTGTTCACAGCAAAGCATATATCTAGCCTGGTATTCGCCAGATACATCAATGAACTAGTCATATGTCTGTAAACTATAGATACCACCGTCCATCATCACGAATCTCTACTTCAAATTTTCCTTGGCTAAGGAAAAATCTCATCTTATCTCAGCCACATATCTAATCACATAATCATACCAGGATTCTTTAACTCTGAGATCTACTCCCTCTGAAGTGGAGTCTTCTACATCTGAGTATTGTCCTCCTTCTGTGACTGAACATCATTCACACTCTGCATTGAGTGATCTTTTGCATATCTATCTGTTCCATCTCCCATCAGATGGTTCTACTGATATAAGCCTCAAGATCACTCGAACTTTATGGTGAGTTCCTTCTTGCTTCCATCTGAGAGAAACATGTCATCTGTATATAGAAACCATCTTCAACCTTGTAGCAAAGGTTGAAATCCGCATCACCCGTGGTGATCATCGAGCTCATCAAATGACTATCGATCTTGGGTACTTGTTGAACCCGTACAAAGCCTTCTTCAATCATTTGATTCTCTATAGAATCCTGGGAGTTTGCTCGATTCGCACTTCTTCTTCAATTGCACCATTCAAGAGAACGGTATTGTCATCCATGGGTGTAATCTATCTCTGGAAGTGTGTCTAGCCACTTGGAGCAAACATCTCGTCATGATCCTCTGCCTCTTTCTAAGAGAATCCTCTAGCCACGAGCCTTCTATAGTACGTTTGATTTGTAAGTCTTCTTGTCGAACATCCATCACTTGTTCTTTGGAACAGGTGCTCATCATCCTTCTTTTGTAAATCATAGCACATGATCTTTCCTACAAAACAAAATCCATTACATGATTAGTAACACTTCATAATCATCAAATCATGTTGACATTTCAATGATAACCTATTATGCATACTGATATGATTCACATAGTTATGCAACTATCTTGACCAATACTTTGGTACAACACTTTTCCATATCCTGTATGCATACAGTGGCTATCTAGATGTCTTCCATCTCTACCAAAACATACTATTAAGAGCGTGCACAGCTCCCAGCATGTTAGCAAAGAGGTTTCATTCTATACAAGCAACAATGGAATGTTTGTCCAACTTATCCATCATATGCATATTAATAGTATACTGTTCAATGTTATATGAATGCTTACACTATGCATGATATATTCTAGGAATACAAATATGCATACAACTATTGCGAGCAATATCATTAACTATTCAGAGATTCAAGAAGTAATTCAAATAACAACTCAAACACTTATCTTTTATGTTTGTGTCGTTGCCTCCCTCTTGATCTCTATTTTCCCTTTATGATAGCATCATGATTATATGTCTTTGAACTTCATTACATCCTGAACCACTATGCATGCTTAACTGTGCACTAGTGGCATCATTTTGTCATCCTCAAGATCTCATACATAATCATACATTCATTAGTATAATTTTAATAATATCAAAACATTATGATTCTAAATAATCTTAAACATGTATAGTCATGATCATTTCATACACAATTATACTTATCTAAGAACCTAACACAAAGTAGGATTCTAACTCGATATAGGAAAACATACCTGGATTAGCGTGCTTGATAGTTATGTCTAAAACAGTATCTTCTTTGTTCTCTTCAATGATTTAGAGACCTTGTGCTAGTAGCCTACATATCTCATAAGTTGAGCATAGTAGAACCAAATCATACATACCTCGTAAGTAGAGCTTTTATGTGATCAAAGACTGGATGAGTCTTTGTCTTCATGTCATCATGGTCATATAGATTTGTCTTACTTGATGTACCTTTCATGTTAGTAGACAACATCATCCTCATACAACACCACAAGTGCATTAGTACAATCATAAGTGTCATAACCCTAATCAATGAATGTGTTCTATCATTCACGTGCATTCATACTTTTACTAAGGTGATCAGACAATAAAAAATTAATCATGATTGTACTAACCTCAATAATATGAAGACAAACATATCATGAACTTAATCATGAAACAGATTTCAAAACATACATGTATCTTCTCAAATCATACTTGTCGAGTAGTCTTCTCTATAAGGGTAAATCCCTAACCATCCAAGGTAGATCAATTGTAAACATCTTATATAGCTTCATGGTGCTAGTATGATAAAATATCAGTGCCATTTAAACCTCCTTCATTGCTGCCCTATGAGTCTCCCAACTTTGCTAGGGTTTCTTCTTACTTGGAAACCCTAATTTTCAATCTCCTTCCTCCCACAACATTTTGATGGAGGATTAATATCTATGATGAATGGATTCCAAATCCACTTTCAAGTTTTCCATGTTGCATCAGGTGTCTCCAACATTGTATCAGGTCATGCCATACCTAAAAACTGAGAACCCTAGGTGAGAGCTTCTTCCTCCTCTTCTATGATTTCCTCCATTGAGTCATTTCATATGTGCCGTATTGTTGCTAGTGTATCTCTGAAACTTCGGATCTACAGGGTCTAAAACTTCGGCCTGTGGTAGCCTGACCTATCATCTTTCCAACCCCACTGGTTTGAGCTTCATTGGATTCTCCATCTGAGAGATATGCTTAGTCCCAACATGACCTATTTAAGGGATGAAACAGCATAGCGAACTTGTACGAAGTGGCACGTGTCACTGTTTCAAATTCGACCTCTGAAACTCGGACCTGTGAAACTACAGTCTGTGTCCTAACTGTCACTTTTTATGGAATTCCATTTGGATCTTTCTATCCCGAGATATGACCTTTTTACCTAGGTCACCTGTTTAGGGCTGTATTCTGGAAGAGGCAGAAACCCTAACTTGTACAGATCATATCTCAGAAAGTACAACGCATCTGAAGCTGAAACTCAGACACAAGATACAGGAAAATTTCATCTTCGGCATGTCCAAGTTTCAGATCCTGAACCTTCGCCAAAATCGATTTATAGCGAAAGTTCCACGATGACTAGGTTTTGCTATACAAAACCGTAACTTTCAAATTGTCGCAAGTGAAACAAGTGTCGTAAGTGCCATACATTGCCTTCCTTCAAGATAGCTCTGATACCATGTTAAGATTCAATATGCTAAGATAGATGACATCATTATTCCATTCAATTTCACAACAATAGCATATACAGGATCACTGAAAGAACAACAAGCACAGCATAAACACAAGAGACATAGATTTATCCTGGGAAACCCTCATAGGGTAGAAAACCCAACAAAGCTTCCTCAATATAGATGATCAACAAGTACAAATATGTAATCCCCAAACAAGAGCTCCTTCTCCTCCTTTGCAGATCTCTCTTTCTCTCCTATGCGAGTTCACAAGTGAGTGTGTGTTAAATGAGGAACACACCTCCTTTATTTATACTTTACTTCACTTGACTTTTAACCCTAACGAGGTCGACCCCAACAACTTAACCACTCAACTTAATGCTGAGTGGTTCGACTCCTCTAGGGGACTTAAACACTGGTCTAACTCCTCTAGGGGACTTAAACACCCCATTACAATTGACTCAAGGGGATCTATTGCCCCGACTTACATGGGAGGTTTTACCTCAATAATAATAACATCTCGACGGAGGAATAAACATCTCCGAATATATAATAATGTCCTGAAAGAGGAATAAACATCTCTGGATAACAACGTACAAATAGAATATTCTTAGAAGTTACAATATTTCAACACTTATAGTTTTCATAGTAGTGGTATCTTTGCATTTCTGATATTTTTATGGGATCTTGACACACTTTCCAGTTGCTTCACTTGGATAGAAGTAGGCATGTTCAGTTATAGATGTAGTGAAGATTTTCTTTGGAGAGATGATTATGATCAGAGTAGTGCAACAAAAGCATGATGGACCTCTTCGGATATTTTGCTTGAGGACAAGCAATTTTTTGGGAAGGAGGACAGTCATGTCCCCAAAATTTTGACAAGGACTATGTCACTAGATAATAAACATTAAATATTTAATTAGTGATGCCAATAGTACTAGGAAAATAATTAAATTATTCCACGGGATTAATTTAATGGTTTGGAGGCATTTAATTAATTAAATTCCAGAATATGCACTTTGGAATAATTAATTAGTGGGTTTGAGTAATTTTATTTCTCATTACTAATATTTGGATTAGAAATAATGAGCTAAGCTAAGGAGGTCGAATTAAAGAGGCCAAGTTGAACAAGGAGGATGGAAATTGCTAAAAATTGTCAAAAACATGTTAAAAGCAACAAATCGGGAAAATCAGGATAAAGCAGGAAAATTAGGATAAATCATAAAGCAGCATAAATCAGGAAAAGCGAGAAAGTCAGGAAAGCAGGAAAATTAGGATAAATCATAAAGCAGCATAAATCAGGAAAAGTAGGAAAGTTCAGAAAAAGCAGGAAAGTCACAAAAAAAAGGAAGGAAAGCAAGCTTTCTTTATCCACTCACGGAGGGCGCATTTATCATGGAGACTTGCTCCCCAAGTAATCTAGAATCTATAAATAATTCAATGTGCACCACATTCATATCTTTTGTCAGTTTGAAGAATTGTATGAGAGCAATTTTGCCTAAAGACTTGGGAGATGTGCCCCAGCTTCTTGTGAGAGGATGATGGCATTCAACCATTATCATTGATTTTATTTGCAGATCCTGTAGCTGAACCAAGCTCTGGTCGAAATTCAGAAAGATTCTTCAATTCTATGGTTCGAATCTCAAAGCCATTCATTGATTTCTAGTGTTGTAATGTTCAGTAAGAATGGAGAGAATATTTTGTAATGATCTGAGGAGCCTCTTGGCCCACATATGATGTATTAACAGTGAATGTAATCCTCTTATATCATTCAACTTGAATAAAATTGCAAAACTCAGATTTCTTCTCACATTTCTCCACCCCTTCTAGATTTAGCTATATTTTGACTAGTTTCCAGTTTGCAAGTAATAAATGCATGAGAACGTATCCAAATGAAGTAATTCTTGTTCCCGGAGTTCAATAAGATGCCAAACATCACATCCCGTGCTTTAATTCAGAAATTCGTGAGCCTTTAAAACTTGTTTGGAAATCCTGAATTCACACTAGCTGAGTTGTCATGGAAGACAATTTTTTGTGTGTTTGTGTGAGACTTGCTCAGATCTCTTTACAACTTTCTAGAATGTTGTTTTACTATTAAATGACTGTTATTAATTCATATTTAACATCTCAGAGTCATAAATACCCATCCCCAACCTCTAGTCCAAGTTTGCACCCATACTAGTCTGCATATGCTGAGGGGCCAAGGAGCATTGGAGTAAATTGAAACCGGGATGCTCTTGAAACATAAATGGTCTCAGTACATAGTGCAGAGGTATCAGACCACATCAGAACCTTCCTTCCATAGCCTCTGATCTTGCCCATCCCCAGTAATTCTCACTTCCCTAGCCTTTGTTTTAATTAATTCTGAGAAAAAAGGAGTTTTTGTATCACTTGTATAAGTTGGTACATTACAAAATGACGACCAAGGGGACCTGCCATGACCGACCAAAGGATCTAGATCACCGGTAGACCAACACTTTTACATAAAGTAGCCCCAACTTGTCCTTTTACAATGGCAAAAAGACCCCTCTCCTCGGCACATCTAGTAGGGTGCACTGTAGAGAATCTAAGGCGTGATAATAGGGAAGCATGCCTTAGCCTAGAAGTGGCTTAGAACATGGGAAAACTTAAAACTAAGATGACAATGGTGATATTTTTACGTTGTTGCATGCCGAAACACTAGTGGATTGGGACTTTGCCACTAAAGTGTCATTTGAGATATAACATGTCCAATTGAAAATGTTTATCTAAAAGTCGGGGACAATTTCTTCTGAAGAAAGCAATGATGAGTAGCTTGAGATAGTCATCACAATGTACACTATTATATCTACCTTTAAGATATCCTAAGTGTATTAGTAGACACAATTCATTCCATCCAACTTATGATGTTGGGAGTGGGGAGCGAGGGTGGGGTGAAAAGCGAAATTTTCGAAAGCTCCCGTTTTGGGAGCGTTTTTTATATAGTATATATTTTAATATATTTTGATGGATTTATATCTAAAAAACATGTATGATGTTGAATAAGCTATAGAAAACATGGATTAAACCATATAACATCAATCATCTAATAGTGTTATCAAATGATCAACCATAACAACTTTTATAGGAGCTTGACAAAGAAGGAAAGTACCATAACATTGTCATCAAATGATCAACCTAGTATAGGAGCTTTTAGTATAGGAAGGTAGGGAGAGCCTCGGGAGCGCGCTCCCAAAACTGGGAGCATTTTGGCAGCGAGCTTCGGGAGAGGGAGCGAGAGGTGGTGGGGCGACGCTCCCCTGCAGCATAACAGGCGACCACTACAGTTAGATAACAAATTGTAAGTCAACCATTATGATCTCATATCAATGCAATATTACAAAGAGGTCATATGCTGTTCATTAATTCTCAAATGTCTTAAATGTATTAGTAGACACAATTCATTCCACCCAGCCACTACGGTAAGATAACAAATTGTAGGTCAACCATTCTGATCTAATATCAATGCAATATTTCAAAGAGGTCATATGCCGCTCATTAAGTCTTGGAGTACAACACTATGCATGTAGCATTAGTAAGAGGCAACAGAGCACTGGTGAGCTGAGGCGTTCTCTCTACTTGCAGGACCTCATCTTCCATGAACATTCAACCATAGTTGAGGATATTATCTTCTATTTCTGAGCAAGTTCTTGGGGTTCTCTTGGATCGTAAGGAGTTGTATCCAATTTTTCTCATCTAGCTGCAATTCTCATCATATCAGATACATGGTTGATGTTATGGTTTTTGTCCAAATATCTTTTATATACATTTTATCTTGATGATTTTTAACATTAGTTGGTGTCATGCTGCTTTTAGGAGAACTGAGTATGAATGCTTCTAACCACCCTAGTCATATAAACTTCACAAAACCTCTGAATTTATAGAACTAGAAATTACTCCAGACTATTATACATCAGATTAAATTTTCAACTCGCTAACATTCTATCCACATGCCATGGCTGTAAGTGTGGATGCAGTATTAGTGTATTACATAATAGCTGTAAAGTGGATGGGCAAAGAATTCACCTGTGCCAACATGCCATGGCTGTAAGTGTGGATGCAGTATTATATAATAGCTGTAAAGTGGATGGGGAAATAATTCACCTGTGCCAATCTTAAATCGCAAGCATACCGCGATTGCATACTTAGGAAAGTATATTTAATCATAGCAGTTTGTACAAATCAAACAGGTGCATAGATCAATGTGGAAAATACAACCCCTTATATTATTACATTTCAGAATAACTCCCAAGTTTTGATCAACCCCAGAGAAATGCACGAAAACACAGTTAATGAGTAGTGAATGAATACTTGATGGGCAATGTTCTCTTTAAGGCAATAGTCTTTCAGCTATGTGCATCTGATTTGTATAATTCCACTTTGCAGTTGAGAAGCACATTACATGCGACTGTAGACACTTGAGTGCAAGTTCAGGATATAGGAAACAACGAACAGATGTACATCAAAACTCTGTTTTTGACAAACCCTGCATAGTTGTAGAAAGTGGATATTCAGTTTGGAAAAGAGTACAAAAGTATATCCCTTTTAATCAAGTTTTTTGAACTGGTAGCTTTGCCACACTAATAAGGCTAGATTCCTCCATCTAAATTTTATTGCATACAAATCTTATGGATCACTTTACCTTAAATAATAAATCATGAGCAATATTTTCCCATGGAAGTGAAAGTGACATCAGACAGCATCTTAGAGGCAACATTTCAGAGTCCGGCTTTTTAGCAGCACCAACAGCAACATAGGCATGCTTTGCTGCTGTAGATGCAGCAATTGCAGCCTTACGCACAATAGTTCCTATACCCATTTTGAAACCTCCCTTTGATATTTGAACTGGTGATGGAGGACCTGTCTCCTCCTCACTCTGATCTGTAGTAACAATCAACCATGATTAATTTACATGTTATTTATTTCCTTTTTCTTTTTCTGTAAACTATAATAAATTGTATCCACAACTTTAAGCACAAGACAGTAAAGTGAGATCAAGTTCAAGTTTTTCCAAGAGGCCAAATAATATTTATAAAATCTAGTACGAATGAAGAAAGTTCAAAATAAAAAATACAAAAAGATAATAGACGAGATTAAATCCCTTGTTTGAGAAAGATTTGGCTCCTAAGTGTAAACCCATAATACAAAGATAATTTTCCGAGAGCTGTGTCATTTGAGTATGTGCAACAGGTATAGTATATATTATATACACAAAGTTCAACATTGTAATATTATAGCAAAATAAAATATAATTAAACTCTGCTTCAATCACATACCTATAACCAAAGAATTTATAAGATAACATTACTAGTGGATTTGTCTCGTGGCATAGTCAAACTTTGTCAAAAATTACATAAGTGCTGAGATTCAAACTCGGAACAGTTCTTCTAGCTGAAAATAGATGAGAGAGAACTTGCTGAATAATGAAAGCTATGACCACTTTGAATTTAGATTTCTCAGCTACAAAAACAGATGAGAGATGAGGGTTCTAGAATGATTACATGTGTATTCCCACTTTTCAGATGGAAGTTACAATTTTGCTAGAAAACAAACTAAAAAATAAAGTTCACTAAAAACAACTCTTTAGAGACAAAATTACTCAAGCACGATATTGATACAAATGTGATAGGTATAAATAATCTTATGAATATATGGTTTTCTGAAACTTGGACTGTTGTATCTATTCATCTTGAATAAGGATGGGAAGGCATAACTTGTCAATACTGAAACAAATTTATATTAATCTCCACTAATGACCAAATAGGTCAATGGGGCTTGAGCCCAAGGAATTAACTCAACCAGTTGTCGCCAATGTTGCCAAGCATTTGGCTGGTTCTGGGATGGCAAGTGCCCAGTCTAAATCCCCCTAGGTGAAGCACAATATTCTACGCCGACAGGTTTACTAGGGATGCTATTCACAAATATGGGGAAGCACCCTTGGGTTTACCCACGAGATTTTCCTTGAAAAAAAGGGTCAACGGGACTTGGAATGACAAGAAGTAACAGTCACAAAATAAAAAATGCCTAAGGACTCTCCTCCCTAAAATTTAGAAAAATAAATAAATAAAAAGAAGTGGAAAAGAAATTTCAGTAATAAAAAAAGTGAATGTACAGTTAAAGTTAAATCCAGAATGGTTCACCCCTTGATTTAAAGTACAGCCCTGGAGAAGAAGACAAACAGCAATCAATGCCCTAATGAAAAGTGAAAGTCGATCGATATCAGAGATATCTCCATTTTATGATGCAAATCATTTGCAACATATGTTATTTTTTAGGATAAATGGATAATGAAGAAGTGACTAGTGGTTTGTTTTGCACTTGGGATTAGTATTACCGATACAGATTAAATATACAAACAGATTGCTGAAGAAAGAACATAAATGAAAGTTGCAACATTTTTTCATGTTAGCCAGCTAACAAGTTGTTCTGCTAGCATCTGTAGAATGGTTCTCTAACAAGTGAGCTCATGCCTATGAGGATAGCCACCCAAACAAGACTATCTTATACCTTTGAGTGGATTATTATATATCATCTCTTCAGCATACTTCTACTAGTATTCTGTGTAGGAGTGCTGCAGACCAGCGCTTCCAACAGAAATAAAATTCGAGTCGGTGACTCTAACAATTAGTATTGCTCTGCCATAATCCATCTCAAATATCATAAAAGTGGTCTTTCATCCTCATTTATGTTATCAAAAGACTGTTGGACCTGTGATGAAGTCTCTGACTACAAGATATGTGGCTTTGTTGCATTTAACAATATTTGCTGCAAACTTATATCCTACTGAACTGTAATGAACAACTCAAGAGTGGTTCACTGCATACAAATATCCAAAATAAGTTATAACAATTGGGACTAAGAAATTCAAGCACATTTCTGCATATGCTAGAGCATCTTTTAAATTTTGTTGCCTAGATCAACTGCATTTCATATTTGAGGTATACTTGTATTCTCCTATATCACAACATTTAAGTCAAGGAGGCACAACTTATACGCTTGGGTGTCTGATACACAACTTCAATAAACAGTTTCAGTTCAAATCTCTTCAACTTTCACTACACCTACACAACCATAATAATATAATATTAATCTTACAGTTTTTATCATAGCTTTGCAATGTTAGTAGTAAGGAACCAAATTACCTATAACTGCTGAGACTGCAACTTCTACTTCACCACAATCTCCAGGTCCTCGCATGAAGAGCCTCTCAGACTTTGTAGGAGAACTTCCAGCAAAGAGAAGGCCACCAAATTTAGATCTTCCAGCTGTAAAATAAAACAGGTACTGAATGGAAGCGGTCAAAATCATAAACTCAAAAAGAAAGCCTAAAATTTAGCATATATGATTGAGATGAAATTAGAAACATGTCCAGCTACTGCCCGACGGAACCATCAAAGTATCCTCATAAATTTATGACCATTTATTAATTCAGCATTTTGTTGATGCACTCATAAGTGTTTTTTTTCTTTGAGCAGTGAGAACAAGATTACCTAATATGCAGGCAGGACAGATTCAAGTAAAATACTACAGCACTTATTTGCATTGATCCGTAATTGAGGGACTTATAGCCCATTCAACTGACCAACATGGATGCTTGTGTAGAAAATGATTTATAATCTGTGTCTCAATCTTGTATATAGATATCAGTCTTTCAAATGGATACAAGATTTTTCTCTTCTTTTTTAGATGTTTTCCTGACGAGTATGCACATTAGCAACCAATGGTTAAGGCAATAAAAACCAATACTATTAATTTTATGTCACTAATTTCAAGCTTCTCTGCTTTCAAACTTGGTTCACTGCTTGGTTGTTTGGTTGGTTCACTTATGGCACAGAGGCTATTTCAATACTCCATTCCAACAACACCAACTAATGACCAAAGAGTAGTATGTGCAAACTGAGCTACACTGATATTTTGAAGAAAGGAAGTTACTCAACCAATAATGCCACCTTGTCTTATTCGCAGGCTAGACGACTTGGTGAACTTGCCTGCCACATAACCACAGTGAATGAAGACCCCAGTGCATAAGCTCTACATGAACGTCTTCTTTGACTGTTGGTTGCAGACTCAAGAAGGATAGCCACTATGAATACATTTTCTCTTTGCAAATGGTTTCTCTTGCCATTGCTTAATATATTAGCGGAGATAACAAGAAAGGAAACCAACCAAGATATTGAAATGCCCAGCACGTAATAATCACTCCAGCAACAAATAAAATTGGGCCCAGCAGCTTTCAAATGCCTGAGCATTTATAAAAACGCCCAGCATGTATAAATTCACCCAGGACTATTTAAATTTGTCTCTTTTAAGAGGAATTCAAGCCAGCAAGTAGAAGGAACACTCAACAAGACTAAAATTCGTCCGGCGCCGTCTAAATTTAGCCCAACAAGTATAAATTCCCAAGACTTGTTTAAATTTCACCTAGCGAGAAATTCGCCCAACAATAGAGAAATCTGCTCCAGCAACAATTAATTCGCCCCAGCATGTATAAAATTTCCCCGCCAACATTTATATTCACCCCAGGAAGAAAAAATTCGCCCAAGACACTTCAACTATGCCTGACCATGCTTAATTTCGCCCCAACATTTATAAAAAATGTTTTCTGAGTTTTTCAAATTGCCCAGGTGAGAAATTCGCCCAACGATTGAGATGAATCGAAAGGAAGCACCCAAGTAATAATAAACGACATGTACAATAAAGAATCCGCCCAGCAAGTGATACCAAAGAAGGAAAATGAAATTAGCAACTCCACATTTATTGTAACAGCTCCGAAACAAGGACCCCAAATCTCCGGGATAGAATGGGCATCCAACGGTGGAGCTTCACTAGCTGTTGACTCCTCTAGTGAACAATGGCACTCAGATATGCAGAAATAAGAAGGAAAACGTGGTTTTAATAAAAGAAAAACAACTCCTCTCTCATTCCCTGTTATTTGGCAGCAATTGATACTGTAGAGAACTTTTAATGAAACCAGCAAAACAAACTAATGGAGATAATCAAACACACACATGAAGAACCATTGCTCAAGACAAAATTTACCCTGGAAACCCAAATAGGAAAACCAGCATTCAATGGTTGCTCAATTTTTTATTTCAACAATCTTTGGATTACAATGCAGCTCTGGGCTCTTTGGCACTCCTATTTTCCCATTCCCCTCTGCTATTTTCATTTTCTGATTCAATTAAGCCTTGTCTTTTTTTTTTCTCTTTTTCTTATTCGTATTTACATTTGCATTATCTTTAATGTATTGTCTAACCTTAATACATTGTCAAAATGCATTACAGGTCCTGAGTATTACAACCATTTGTTTGTTTAGATCCATTTCGGATCATGCATATAAACTAAAAATATTGCAACCCGCATTAGTTTTTCTCTACCTGATATTGAAAGAGATGCATGTAAATTGTCTCCATGAGGCTATGTTAAAAAAACAGATCATTTACGAGATAATGGCTAAACCTTATTCCCAGTTTGGCAATAGAATGTTCAAACTTATAAGTACTTATCAATTTTCACCTTTTTAGTTCCTATTTTTTGTTTAAACCTCCATGCATTTTATGGCATCAACATGATAAATTCTAATATTTCCCCAGCTAGCATTCCTTACCTGTAAGATTATGAAGTTGACAATTGATTGACACAAGAATACACTTGATATGACATTTTACAACTCCTAATACGAAATATCTAATACAAATCAGAGACATAATCAAGAAAATAATAATTAAACAAGTCTACACTGTTGAAAATTTCAAATTTTCAGATCTGATAATTACTTCCTAATGATATCTTTATGCCACCGTTATCATTGAATAATTACACACTGAAAATCTCAACTGTAAATGCAGCGGAGACAATTCAATCATAGAAAGATAGCCATGCATAGTAGACACAATATTTTTTATCTTGGGAAACCCATACTCGGGAGAAAAAACCCAGCAACTTTTCTTAAGAAGAAATCAGTCCAATATTACAATTACATCACCATGAAAAAAACTCTAGCACATAGGTGTGTCAATCATGAAGAAACCCTAGATCAAGATAGCGAACACTTAGATATGATAAGAACCTTCAAAAGATGCTCCTTGTACCTTCGCTATCCATCCTTGAACTTGTGCACTAGAAGAGATGAGATGAGATGATGAAAAAATGAAATGTTTAAGCACTTATTTATACACTTCAAGTCACCTTTCATTTCACCTTTAAGGCCGACCTGTACTTTTTTTCTTCAATATTTCTTGGGGTTACCATTCTTTCTAGAAGGTTCTAACTTCGTCCTTTTCTCCTTGGGCACGTGGGTGTATACTGGACAACCAAAGATCCTGAAATAACTGACCTATGGCTTTACTCCTATCAATGCCTCCTCAGGAATCTTGTCTCCCAATATCTGGTGAGGAATCATGTTCTGAACATAAACTGCCGTATTGGATGCCTCTACCCATAAGAACATGGGTAAATTCTGATCATGAATCATCACCTTGATAGCCTCCACAATGGACTTGTTCTTCCTTTCTGCAACCCCATTCTACTGAGGGTTATAAGGAACTGTCAACTCCCGCTTGATCCCTGCCTCCTTGCATAAATCACTAAAGTCATTGGAAGTATACTCTCCTCCATTATCTAACCTTAAAACCTTGATCTTCTTCCCCGACAAGTTCTCTATCTGAGCCCTGAACTCCTGGAACCTACTGAAGACTTCAACCTTGGACTTCATGAAGTAGATCCATGTCTTTCGGGAGAAATCATCAATGAATGTCACATAGTACAAGAAGCCACCCAAAGGATGATACTATCATCGGTTCGCATACATTTGAATGCACTAGATCCAAGATCTCTTTAGACCTACTATCAATGCTCAGAAAAGATCCCTTGGCATTCTTGCCAAGCGTACAACCCCTACAAATCACCCTCATGCTCTACCTGGGGCTCTGGAAGACCTGTAACCATTCTCCTCAATACTCCCCAGAGATTTGTTAGCGATTTCTACTAGCGGTTGTTCTTTCCGCCCGTTGTCCACCTCCAGTCACCCCCCTCCCGAAAGATTTCCCTAGCGGTTGCAATTAGCTGGAGGCGGCTTCAACTTTTTCGTCATTTTCCTCCTACAAGGCCTGACTACCTCCATTTGCCAGCGCCATCACCACCAAGGTTACAAAAACCGAACCGGTGGTCAAACCAGGCGACCTTGAAAACTGGAACAGAACCAAAACCGGGAAAAAACTGGATCACAAAACCAGTCCACCAAAAATACATAAAATATTCAAATTTTGAAAAATTATATATATATATATATGTTCAACCATGTGAATCAAAACCATTATGCACAAATTTGGGGCTCCTGTATGTATTTTGCTAGGTGCCATACTGAGCATATTTCACTTGAATCATATGTCTAACATGCTGAGGAAACTATTCTTGTTGAAAGGGTTGTTTCAAGGCTATTGTAACAGACTATCACCTTGGAATATGCCCACAAAATTTTCTTTTAACTACACAATTAGCTCAGAGTTGCTGTTAGGGCTGCTCAAAACCTCTTTACTGCTGTAGGTAACTGCTATTAGGTGTATTTTATTGTTGTTATGATGATATAACCAAGACTGTTGTAGGTACTTAGCATACTCTTTCAAGGATGCTACACCAAGGTTACTTGGGAGCGGGAGCAGGAGTGGGAGCGAGAAGCGAAATTTTAAAAAGCTTCCGGTTAGGAAGCGTTTTTTATATAATATATATTTTGATGCATATATGTCAACAAATGCATGTAGAATGTTAAATTAGTTATGGAAAGGATAAAAACATGAAATAAACAATAATAGTTAATAGTAAATACCATATAACATCATTTCATCAATCATCAATCATTAATCATTTACTAGTGAATTCATCAACCATAGGTCCAGACTCCAGTATCCATGATTCCATAAGTTATAACATCAAGATCCAACCTTAAAGCTTCAAATTTTCAATATATAAACATTTTGTCATCAACTATTAACCGTATTTCTACTATGTCGAATCTTGAGATGCTAGTTTTTGTGGTAACATGACACATGTGGATGGAATGTACCATCAAACCCTCATAAAATCACCCATTGAGAATGCATCATGAAGAAACATGATGAATGTGCCAAATATAAGTGAAGTGCAGTCATCATCATGAAGATCTATCAACCCCCACACGCTGAGACATCATCACCAAGACCCCAAGGCACCATACAAAATCTAGGATCAACATTAGGCCATCCAAATTTCCATAAAGACGTAAAACCCCTACTGAAATTGTGAAAAACATGCAAAATGGGAGGTAACAAGGGGTAACAGTAAGGGTTTGGTGGTAACGCATTGTATACTCTATTCAACACTTGCAATTTGCCCGTTTGAAATCTTAGCAGAATTCACCGATTTAATTACCAAATTGATCATCCTTGGCACCAATTTCTGTTTGATTGAATCATTGGGTGGAACCCACAGCTCAATCCTGCAATTGCTTGATCGCTAGCATGCAGAGAATGCTTGTGCACTGTTTTACTAGGCAACTACAACACTATTATTAATTTGTTGGCTTCCTTTTTAATCCTTAAATTACCCGCCCAATCTGTTTAAATTTTGTGTGATGGCATACCTACAGCATTTGCCCTCAAGCTGTATATAGTTGACTAACTGCTCACAACCTGTGTGTGGCCTTTTCAAAAATCCCACAGCCATACATCATCCAACCTGCACATTTTCCTTATACCTACAGCCATCCCCTATGATTGGTTGAAGCTAAAAGACTCCCGAACAAATGAATATATACATTTGTATCATGAATAGTGATAGTGATGAGGAGTAGCGTTTGTGTTTTTTTGGAACAATGCTTAACACACACACACATATGTATGTATCTTTTGAATGGGAAGAGCAATGGTTGAATGAAGTGCTGTGTTTGTAGAGTTAAAAAACACGGAGTGCATTGTTGTGTTGGCATATAGAATCAGAGTGCCCTTGGATCTATACAAGAAATATCTAGAGGCCACAGTGCTGCATATGCCATATATTATGCTAGTGTAGTGTGTAACTAAGAGCTATCCACATATGCAAGCATGAATGTATATTGAATGGCCGCTGTGTTCATAATGAAGTGATGGGTTTGAATATTGTAGTTAACAGA
The DNA here is from genome assembly GCA_027924585.1 of Larix kaempferi. Lineage (NCBI taxonomy): Eukaryota > Viridiplantae > Streptophyta > Pinopsida > Pinales > Pinaceae > Larix > Larix kaempferi. Next base: position 11,402,597 of record BSBM01000428.1, read on the forward strand.
GCGTGGTATTTGGAGAATCTTGTTTAGCTGGTATGAAAGAATTGTAGCGTGTATTTGTTCAAAGTTTGGCATTGATCTTGGCCTACAAGCAAACAAACCAAGCCTTCAAAACTGGACCTGGACAGAGAATGAGAAGCTTGACTCAGCTTGGCATAGAATTGCAGAGACCTTACAATTTTAATTCCATAGTGGAGATCCATGTTGGCAAGACGGATGGGCCATGACACGTCCAAGGAAGCGTCAGGAAGCGATTTAGGAAGCGTCGGGAAGCGATTTAGGAAGCGGCCGAAAGCGATGGGAAGCAATCTAGGAAGCGATTAGGAAGCGAAGGGAAGCAATCAGGAAGCGACGCTTTCGAACGCTTTATGACAGTGGCAGGGAGCGTTTTAAATTGAGCGGAAGCGAGCTTCCGAAATTCGCTTCCGGACGGACGCGAAACGGAAGCACGATTCCGCTTAGCTTCCGGCTAGCTTCCGGAGCGGAGGCGAGGGGGGGGGGGGAGTGCTTCCCCGCAACCTAGTGCTACACTTCCCAGGAATGTCAAGAATGATTCTTAACTCAAAATACTCAAATGAATAGTGTGAGAGAAATAGAGCGGTTGGGGTTGCTTTTATAGCTTTCTTAGGGGTTTAGAATTATCTAGAACCTTTCCCACTCAACCAACTTTTTTATTTTAAATTTTAAATTTAAAAAATGGTCTCTTAAGTGTCGTTGTAGGGGTTCTGTACTGAACCGGCCAAAACTGGAACCGGTCAGAACCGGTCGGTTCCGTACGAAACCGATCATTTCTGGTTTGAGACACCGGTTTGAACATGTGAGGCCTCTGAACCAGTCGGACCAACCGGTTTTGCCGGTTCCGATCCGGTTTTTGTAACATTGATCACAACAGCTTTTGTGTTGTCTACTTGGCTCTTCTCAACACTCAGCTGCAGCTCCTGCGAGCCAGCTTCACTAGCGCCCACAACCTATCCACTCTACTCCCCAATCTGCTGGCCCGATCTCCTCTGCACAAGACCTCCTTGCCATTAGTTCCTTTGCCAACTCCGGCACGACTATGTTGCCTGCTAGCTTACTCTGCCGTATCTCCTTGCAGCTCCATTACTCCCGCATGGTCAGCTTTTCGCCTGAGCTCACGTCCTCTACGACCAATCCTTCACACCCGCATGGATCCTTCCAGTCTATGCCTTCTGCAGCTATCACTCCACACGTCGTGGCTCTCACGGCTTCACCTATCGACTTACACACAGCCTGCGGCTACCACTCTGCCTGGTCTACGAAGAGGTGCCCCCCGACTTTGCTGGCTACGTCCACTGATCACCACACCTGTCATTGCTTTCTGTTGGTGGACTTGCCTACTGCAGCCCAGCTCCCATCCACTCTGCACTGGTCTGCCTGCTTAGTGCACTCCCTTGGCTCAATCCTTTATGGTCGACAGGTGACTCTAAACCCAAGCCATGAGCCCACAGCCTTCGATCCTTCTCACCCAATGATGGCTTCTCACCAAACCATTTTTCATGGCATGCCATTTTTGTAGCCAATTCACCCATTTCTATCATGTCCCCCTTAGGCAATTAACTAATTATGTGTCATGTTCTAAAGTTTCTACATATTATCATTCTACCTGTGATGCCTAAATTAAAGCCAAAAGAGCCAAAGTACTGGAAGTGAAATGAAATTAAATGATGAGTATGAGTTATTCCCCCTTGCAACCATGATATTGTGTCCTAGCTTATTAAAGCTACATCAAAAGAAAGGGACTAATGTTAAAAAATTATAAATTAAAAAAAAAAAGAAAAAATAAATAAAAATGATTGTAAAAATGGTGCAAGGAAAGGGTAATGTTATCACATATATAGTAGCCGGGCTACCATACATTATTTTTCTCATTCCAGTACACTGTTCAGCCAGTTCCCTTACATTTGAGATGCTGAGATGAGCATCTATATTGGATCACTATCAGATTGTGGACAGCAGTTGCATTCCCCATGCCATGACTGAGTTTCAGGACACTCAGAGAGATGACCGATGCAGCCATTATATCATTGGTACAGAGCAGACAGTAGTGCCCAGAGTTACAGCAGCAGTTCCAGAGGACAGATGATGGTACAGGTTGATGTGCATTCAGGTATATGACTCAGCAGGTATATTATAGTGTTATGGTTAGATTGCTTTTATACTTATTCTTATAGCATGTCTTAGCACTTAGTGTCATGATCTGGCGATCATATAGATATATGGACCTGGTTGATCTATTATATATATTATACTGTCCCTACTCAGACTTAGAAGTTCACTATTCATACTCATTGGTACACACCCTCCTTAGGGAGAATAGAGGTGATCATTACACCATACTCTGGCTTGCTAGTGTTGGCTCCATCATTTCATTGTCTTCATCCATCCATGGCCTACCTTTTAGATTATCACCCTGACTTACTACTTGGCTAGTGGCATGGAGGACCTTTCCCCACTGTAGCCTCTGTATTGGATGAGCTTCCTTGTTTATTGTGTCTCGGCTCTGAGTTGGTGACAAAACTTACCTATGGTGAGTTGGAGTTCCTTGGAATTCTCCCTAGTCACTAAAGTTGTGTTGGCTAAACCTGAAACTTTTAGTGCTGCCATCAATACAAAATCTAGAAAATGAAATGTTATATCTTGTATGAAAAACCCATTCATGCAATGTGTTTCTAAACACACATGAATGAAAGGCATGCCAAATGAAAATGGCCATGAAAATAAAATGTTATATCTCTTGGAAAAATAAATACCTAGGTAAACAAGCTGTCCATGACACACCTAGAAGTGCTCAGGTAAACAAGTGCCTTAAAAACACACCTGCAGCAGAAAGCCTAAAGAAAAAATGTAAATCTATGCAATGTGTTTATAAACACACATAGATCAAGGCTATGGAAACTTCAGGCCCAGAAAGCAATGGAACTTAAATGTTATATCTAAACAATTGCTGGCCTTATTTGTATTATGGATTGTGCGCATCTGTGAAGGTGAATAAACCCTCTTTAAACAACTCATCCATTTGTGAGACACCGCCATTCCCTGTGTTATTGCTCATTCAGTATATACTATGGTGTATTCCCTTTCCCTTGCCAAAGTGTCACAAAGTCAAGACAGTTAAGTCATCCCTTAGCCTAGCCAAGTTAATTTAGCCTTCACCCTTCACTAGCAAATTGATCACAACTATGAAGTGAGTATGATCCTGAAAGTCTAATCTGAGTAATAATAATAATTAACGACACTATATATTTGGATTTAGATCGCCAGTCATGATTACTCTGTGTTATAATTGCTATTTGAATAAATTGTAAAGCATGTATTAACCTTGATACTTTTCAGCAGCCTTGGATGATGGACTGAGTTATATTTGGTCATGGTTGGACCTAGTTTGACCATGGAGGACCATGGGACATGAGATGTTAGACCTTATGAGGATATGGATAGATGATATATGGTCCATGTACACATACATGATGATTCTATGCAGCAGCTACAGGGTTATGATGATGATTCTTGGGATACAGCAGTGTTTGATCATTTACAGAGCATTATTATTGGCCTTGTTCCGGTATATTGGATATTTATTTGGATCATGCAGAGACTCATATGGTGTATGAGTACACATCTTGGATAGATTTGGACCTTCTGAGTCCAATGGGACAGTTTGTTTTCAGTTCCGGGCACTTACAGTGATGATTGAGCCTCAGTAGGCTGTCCCAGTGCAGTTTTGGTTTGTTGGAGGCCCTGTCGGAGCAGAGATGACTTTTATCCGGTTGACCTAGGGCGCTGATGATGGAGGGGGTGGTCCAGCCACTTGTTTTTACCATATTACCCCCCTTCCGGACACATTGCTTCCCTCACCTTGACAACGCCAGCACTCCAGGAGGCTGTTGGGGCAGTTTCACGCTTCCCGAGGCATTTCAGGATTGGTAGAAATGGCTATTGAGGAAATCGATTTGGGCTACTGAGGCAAAGTTATGGCATGGGATGATCAGTGATGATAGATCGGGACCTTCCACACCTTCTCCAGCAGTTTCAGCTTCATCGGGGCCCGCATCCATCATTTATGGCACTTTCTGTGGATTTTTTGAGGTCTTTTGAGGACCACGATGGAGGCACGATTTGGTACATTCATGATTATTTATTGGTTATTGTGCTATGGGGATTGACCAAGGAGGGATAAAATTACCCCTTGGACCCACCATAAGCCTCTTATGATATTTCATCATCATGATTTGGTGGGATTCCCCTCTTCTAGGGCGATTTTGTCCACTTATGTTATATTTTATGTGTGATCCATGTATTATGTTGTTGAGCTCATCTCAACCATTGATTAGACATTTGTATCTTCTAATCTTAGCCACTCATTCAAAAAGTGGTTAGGGTTTTGGTGCCTCTCCTTCCTATTTAAAGGAGAGAGCCTCTCATTGTAAAGGGTCTTTGGCTCTTGGATTATTGGTATAGAAAAATATTCTTGTGGAAATTCTTGTGGTCTCCTTTGCATCTGGTGTTCTTAGATGGTGATTGGAAAGTCTATTGCAATCTAGCATTTGGAAATTGTGGTAAGATCTATCTTTTTTTGGAAATCATTGTTTGTCTACAGGAGGGCGACTTCAACAAGGGCGATTTTGCAAGGCTTCTTCAAATCGACTTTCTTGGCATTCGCTTGTATCAGGGGGTTATCATTAGCTTCATTGTGATCTATGCTATCTTCCTGTTACTTCTTTTGTGGCATTAGTCTTATCTCTTGATGCATCAAATCTGATATTGTTGACGTTTGTTGTGCAGGAGAGAGGGCGCATTGGCTTCTTGGACCAAATCGACTTGCATAGAAACTACCTCAAAGCTTCTCAAATTGATCGGGTTTGCATAGATCATCATCATCAAGGCATCTACAAGGTTACCCAGGTAAGATCCACAGGTTTGTTTCTCTTTTCTTTATCCAATCCATTGACATAGCTCATAAATTGTTGAAACCCTAAATATCTTAAAACCCCCATTTTACATTTTCTCAGATCTACTTAGATCTAGTGGGTTGTTGGGCATAATACTGAAAACCCACCTCTATAGTATCCAAGGCATCCCGGATCTATAGTTTGGTGAGGATTGGCTTCCATTTGATCCCCTTCCCAGGCCAACTTAGCTTCTCCCAAGCAAGGCGCACTTCACTAGTTGAGCAGGTTGACCTAGATCTAAGTGGTGGGTGTTTGAGATTCCACTTGATTTGACATCTACACATCAAATAACATACACCCAGGTTGTCACTTTTCTGAAATTCACCTTGTGGGCCCTATTCCACATTTCAAGGGATTTAAACCCCACTTTGGACCACTTGGAACACTTAAACTCAGATCTAGTAAGATCTAGCCATCGGATTATCGTGAAACTATAGATCCATACCCCTACTTGACTGATCTACCCGGATCTAAAATTTGGGTGCCATCCGACTTGTCTTGACCCACCTAAACCCCACTTTCAGCCTCCTTGGGTAAAGTCGCACCACCTTGGAGAAGTGAGTTCACTCACTTCTAGGAACTGGGTACTTGAGATTTTTGGAGATTTGAAACCGGAATAATTCAAAACCTAGGTCTAGACTGTCACTAAATAAAATCTTGCCTTGGGGACAGCATTCCTTGTTTTAAGGGATTGTGGTCCACTTGGTTCAAACCTAGATCTAGACACATTTACACATCAAAACTTAAATTGCCCACTTATCTCATGTACTAGGAGTCTTAAACCACAAGTCAACCCTACTTTGACTCCACTTCCCAATTCCCAAGGCACTGGTTTCTCTCCAAGTTAGTTCAACCTTCCTAGATTGTTGGATTGACTTGTGGATTGACCTATGCATGGCGAACTTAACCCTTGAAGCTATCATGTATCATGGTCAAGCTTGTCATCTGTACTAGTTAGCCCCAATACAACCCTTAACTACCCTGCATTGGACACAGTTCCCAAGGCAGTGGACTTTCCAACATTGAACTAGTACACTAGCCCTAGATCTCACTTCAAACATTGTAAGTCACTTTCACATCAACTATGAACCAAATCTATACCTATTGAACCCCTCACTTGGCTTGTGACTTTACCCTTAGGTCTAGGATAAACCATACACCTAACTTCACTTAGAAATACCCTGATTTGGTGTCTTGGTTTTGATCTCTCCTGTCGGGAGTAGATCGGGTCTCCCCCTTTGTTGTCTGGGCTAGATAACATAAAGCGAAGGTTGCCTCGACTGGCGTGACAACCATATATATATTGGAGGTCGAGGTGATCGTGGTTGCACCTTTTGAGTTGCCCTTCCCTATTGCCATCCATGACTGGATCCATCCATAGGGGTAACTACAGTTTAGGTGATAACAGGTAACTCAAGAATAAATAATTCCCTTCCAGATGACACACTTATGGATGAAAATTATTAACCCCTAGCTCTTGAAAGCTAAGGATAAGACTTGGAACTTAGGCACTTTTTCTCATGATATTTAATTTGTGAACCCCATTCCCTAACATTTTAGTTAATTTCCCCTTCATTACATCATACTCACTTCATTACCTTCACCTTGCCTAGAAACTTGGAAAGTTTACTTAGTCTTAGGGGTGTAACATGGATCTGGATCAATTATGGTTGCACCATGGTAGTTCTAAGGTTATTTGGACAATTAATTAAACAAGTTATTAGAAAAGTGCACAAAATAGCCTTTTATGTTAATGTTTGCATATAATTAAGTGTTTTCCTAAGTTATAATTTATGATGTCCAACACTTGGTTGATTTTACTAGATACATGTTGTTTTCTCCTAGGTGATGCGCCCCCTTCTTCATTCACATGTGGGGATTGATGAGATGTTGAAGAATGTAACTTCGGAAGATATTCTTATTGTATTGTTATTGTACTTCCTTCAAGAAATATTCATATTGTAATTGATCATGTAAAACCCCACAAGAATAAGTCAAAATAGACAAGTCAGTTCAACAGAATTCTGTGGGTAAACTACCCCAAACAATGGGCAAAACTGTCCCAGTCAAGTTGGCCCAGTTAAGTAAAAAGGCTAGTTTTGTGACCAGTATAAATAGGATGGCGCCTAGCTCATTTGAGGTATCATCTCACTCAAACAAGTTCGCATGAGTAGTAGCAAAAAGACAATTTCACTTGGAGAAAGAGTAGTTGCATTGAAGACATCTTTTCTTGGGGTTTATGCTAATATTATATGGTTGTACAATCTCTATTGGAAGGCATGAGCTCGAGGGAGACAAATAGCTTGTCTATGGTTGGGAGGTGATAGATCATCACCGTGGTTAAACGAGCTCCACTCTTGTTATTGTTTTTGTGCTTTATCATTCTTTTAGTGATCATGTTTTATTATCTGCAGTTAAATTATACTGCTAGAATTGTATAAAATCTAACATGAGATATCTGCCATCATCATTAGAGAGCCAACACTCTTGGACCATTTGGATAAGCTATCATGAGCTTTGACCACCTTCTTGATGACATTTGGATTCTGGACCATTATCTTAACATTTGGACCTGTTGTCGCCTAAAACACACTTGACCACAGATAAGTCTTGTTATCACACCATAGTAGCAGGGCTACTATTCTTGTTGAGCAGATATCTGCACATTTCAAAGCTTTGCTTTTACAGAGTTTGGCTATGATGAGATTATATTTTGAGATCACTCATGATCAGAGCAGTATATTATATCGGACTTTTGTTAGACCTTGTGCCAAGGCTGAGCCTTGGGAGCTCAGATGTGATGACCAATGTGACCCTTTATTCCATATAGTTTCAATTCAGTGCTCAGTGATGTTATTGTAGCAGTGTTTTAGATGATTTATGATGATTATGATGTGATATAACTTATGGACTTTTGATTATTGACTATCGATTATTATCTTGTTGTTTTAGTCATCTTCACAGCATTAGCTTGGTATATGATTCAGGACATGGCAATACTATTTAAAACTAAAATTGAATATCTTGGATGGTGTTATGACTATTAAATGGATGTATTACTTGCACATTTAGGTTTCTTGACAAAACCCACCGGTTTATTACCCTCCTATGAGCATAGATATGGTCTTTCTTGACATTATTTGTCTGCTAACTTAGGCACCACATTCATTTGACTCCATCCATCCATGACCTTCCCGATTTGGCTTTCACCTTTGATTTGCCTTTCTTGACTTTTTGATACTGAGGACTTCCCTATTTCTACCTCTGTGTTGGACTGCATCCATGTTTGTTTAGTGTCTCGACTCTAAGTTGGTGACAAAACTTGCCTTTGGTGAGTTGGATTGTAGGCCTAAATCATTCTTGTCAGTTGTCCCGATGTTTGGCATTGGCAGAAGTCCGCCTAGTCACTTGAGATGTTGTTGGCTAAAACTGAAAGCTCATGTACTACTTTGTATTGGAAATCTTTATAAATTCACCCATGGAAATTGTAAACTCTAGAATGTGTTTCTTAACATATGTGAGTAAAGGGCAAGAGCGATGAACTTCTAAAAATACTCCTCGAAGAGTATAAAAAAGGTCCCAAAAAGCAATGGTTACTCAAAGTTATATCTCTTATTGCTAACCTTGTATATGTATAAACATGCCCTGGATGCAAGCTGCAACTAGTTGTGCTTCTCAACACATCTGAAATCCGAAGGGTTATGTCGGCCAAAAAGGCCATGAAATGAATTGAATGATCCTAATGAACTTGGATCAAGCTTGATGTAGACATGATGCCTAAGTTGAATAAACACTCTCTAAACAACTTATCCATTTGTTAGGGCACAGCCCTTCCCCGTGTTATTTGTCCGGCACAGAGTGTAGCTCCCCCCTTTCCCTATCCAAAGTGTCACCTAGTTGAGTTTGGTCAAGTCATCCCCTTTACCCAACCTTGTCTTAGCCTTCACCCTTAGCTAGCAGTTAGACCATGTCCAATGGGTGAGTCTGTCATTAAAACTCTTGTGCAAGTAAAGTATAAATAACACTAAATATCTATATGTATTAAAATGCCATGGAATGATGATGTACTTTAAGTTAAGCTGTGAGTATGATTAGAGGAACATGTCTTAGTCTATTGATATAATTTGTCTTTGGTTGTATCTTGACCAAGTCAAACTTAGTTTGACTATGGTCATTCTTGGGATCCGTGATGATGTGGACCATGTATGCCCATGGATGATGATTGATGGTCCCACATACTCTTGTTGACGATACTATATGGTGGACATATGATTCAGATGGTGATTGATGCAATTCAACAGGTTTTATTATTATTTCAGATCATCAGATTATGCACTGTCCATGTATGGTGGACACTATAGTTGACCCCTCAAGTCAATCCATGGTGTATGAGTACACATTCTTACTGGATTTGGGTCTTCTGGATCCAATGAGACACTTATCATTCAATTCCGGGCACTTCTGACAGTTATAGATGTACTTATCCACTTGATGACCAGTTTTGGAGTTGTTTTCCCAGCTTGTCCAGCAGGGGCCATGAGAGGCTAGTTCACCTAGGGCGCTCTATGAGGACGGGGTGGTCTAGCCACTTGATTTTACCATTATACCCCACTCCCAAAGAGCCTGGTGGGCTCAGTTTGACAACGCAGGCACTCTAGGTGTTAGTTTGGGCAGCTTCACAGTTATCGAGGCGGATAAAAAATGGAATAAAAGGGTCACTGAGGAATTCGATTTGGGCAACTGAGGCAAGGTTTTGGCGCTTTGTCTTCACAGAGGTCTTCCAGGGTGAACCCCCCATCTTCCAGCCAGATATCATCAGTCAGTGGGGTCCACAGTGGCCACAGGAGGCCATTTACTGCATGTCTCTATCGGTTTTGGAGACAAGATTTGATCATTTGTATTATCTTGGACACATTATTTTATATTATTGTGCCATGGGGATGAGCTAGCAAGGATTGATACCTCCTAGCCCCACCATGAGCTTCTTGAGTCATGTCCTAGTCATATGAGGTGGGCCCATGTGTCTTAGCCCCCTCCTAGTGATGACGTCACCCTCCATGAGTCACTTTAGGCTATGACATCATCCCTCTTTTGAGTGATCCATGTGATATGATGTATAGGCTCATCTTAGCCATTGATTTGATTATGAGATCTCTTAATCTCAACCACTCATCTTGTTGTATTGTAAAGTGGTTTTGAGATCTAGGGTTTTGGTCTTTATTATCCTATATAAGGAAGAGACCCCCTATTCTAAAAGCACCTTTGGGCTCTGGAAAACTTGGAATGAAAATAATATTTTGGAGATCTACTTCTTGGCTTTGATTGGGTTACTCTTGTATATGTTCTTGCATCTTGTTTCTAGACATTCTTTGCTTCTACAGGTGAAATCGACAGCAATTGAAGGGAGACCAAATTGCTTGAAGCTAGCTCAACGACTTGCTTTGTGGGAAGATTGTAGGGGTTGCTCACATCCCCCATGGGCAAGACGTCTTCACCTTGAGGGAGTTTTTCAATTGTGCTTTGTCCATTGATTGCTTTCTTGATATGACATGCTTAGATCTTATGGATTTGTGGATCAAATCTAACTTGATGTAGTTTGATTTGCAGGTTTTCATGGGACATCTCTCCTCTTAGGGCTTGGACGATTTTGGTCGAAGACTGTCATGTCCCAAATTTGGTATTGGGTCACAATGGCCTAATCACATTGGCTCTATTCATTAGAGTTTGTCAAATTGATGCTAAAGGTGAAATAATTGCCAAGGAGGAAAATTACTAGTTTCCTAGGTTTGGGGTGGAAGCTTTGGGATTTGGAATAATGGGGATAATAAATGATGTTTGAACATTAGAATGGCATAAATATTTAATAAAGGATCTAAATAAATATATACAAGTGAAAATCAAAGTGGCATTTCATCATGAAGACACATGGAGGAAGTGGGACCCACATATGGCTAGATTTCCCCACTACATTTGGCATCATTCTCTCACCAATTCGAATTCAAGGTGAATGGTAACATACTTGGGGGAGTCCAAAAGGTATTATTCATTGCATGACTCATCCAAGGTCGAAATATAGAGGAAGAGTAACTCCCATGGAAGAGGAAGAGGCAATTTGGAGCTAGTGAGACACTTGGGCTAGATTCCCTAGCTCTATGACAACAATGATGAAGATGCTATGACACCTATGACACAAATCAGACCTGAAGGCTGACATATGACATATATGACATGTCAGGGCTAAAAATAGACTCCAAGAGGGCGCTCAAGGGTGTTAGGGCAGCTAATATGCTTCCACATGTGATTTGGTGGAAGTGGGAGACTAGGAATTGTTGTACAAGTGGCGTTCTTTGGAATCTCTTCCCAACTTGAGTTGGCATGAGTCTCTTGGAAGGAATTCGACCCATGGAGGAAATTAGAAGTTTATAAATTTCAATAACAAAGAATGAAACCAGCTTTTGATCATTTGTAGAATTTGCAATTGAATTTGTGAAGAGGGAGAGCTAGTGGATGACTAGTTTCTTGCCTTAGCCAATTTCGAGGGTGAAAGATTCCCATCCAAGTTGGCAATTGGAAAGGCCATTCAGACCTTTCATTTGGAGCTTTAATGGAGTCTTTATTTGCAGGTGTAAGCTACAGGGCAGCTCATGCTTTCTTCTATTGCAGCTCGCTCCTTCAACCATTTCCAGTTTTGATGGCATATTCTTGATCCTTGAGGGAGGGCGTTTTTGGTGAGCTATTGTACTCTTTGGGGGAGCTTATAATGCCCCATTTCTTTTGTAATATGAATTAAATACTCTGTTCTTCATCTCCAAAAAGTTTCAGGTCGAAATTCCAAGTAGAAATGTATAAATCTCATTTTTAATGGAAGAACAATGCCATTTCCCCACTACCTTGTTGTGAGCCAATGTATTGATGATGATTTCGAATGAATGGATGATTCTCTGATATATTTGTGATAAATATACTGCCATGGATGTCTTATTCAAGTTTCATGTACTGTACTTGAGCATTTGAAGCATTTTTACTCAGTTTAATTGCATTGGGAGAAGAAATAGTGCCATTTCCCCAAGGGTCGAATTGGGGGTTTTTGCAGTTGAATGGGAGAGGGTGAGAACAGTTGTAATAAACCATTAATGGTGCATATGAGACCTTAATAAAATACTTAACACATTACATACCTCTGTTCATAAATTTGAGTGGGTTTGGAGGCATTTGGGAAGCCATTTTCAGTACTTACCTTAGGGGGATTTGAACCCCAAATTACTAGTAAAATTGCATACTTGGTCCAGAATCTTAAGAGAGTTTGCAGAGGTCTCTTGGTGGCCATATGTTATCCCTGAAAATCATATTCAATTCCTAATATCATTCATAAACCTTCCTTGAAGATTTGAAGGCATTTGGAGTCAATTTGAGACCGAGAGACCAAAACTAGTCAAAGGGAAATCACTAGTAAAGTTACCTACATTGACCAGAATTGAAAGAGTATTTGCAGAAGTGTTTTAAAGGTACAAAGGCATCCATGAAACACATATTTATGTTCTAATATCATTCATATACCTTCTCAGAAGATTTGGGATCATTTGGAGCAAATTTGGGACATAGAGATCGAAACTAGTCAAAGGTCGAACCAAGGAAAAAAGTGGAAAATTGCAATTTTAATAAAATTCCTAATAAGGGACATTACAAAGACACTTGGATCAAGCTTGGAATTGTAACTAGGGCAAGATTTCTCCATATGCTAAGAGGCCGCAAGCTTTTCAGGTAAGATCTACAAGGTACGTATTGATTTCACTTTCTATCCATCCTATTGGTCAAAAACTCCATTAAAATCAAAACCCTCATTTTTGTTTTCCTTAAATCTACTTGGATCTAGCTTGGCTTTTGGAAAGATATTGAAAACCCACCTCTATAGTATCCACAGCAATTCGGATCTATAGTTTGGTCGTGATTGGGTTCCATTTAACACACTTTCCAAAGCACCTAGCCCTCTTGAAGGCAATTCGCACCCCTTGGGAGAAGCTAGTTGGGTTAGTTCCAAGACATGGTTAGGTGAGATCCCACTTGATTTGAACTTTTCTCACTTGATAACCTACCCCTAGTGCTTCACTTCTTTGATTTTTGCCTTGTGCGCCCCATTCCTCATTTTGAGGGTTGTGCCCCACTTCGGTCATTGGGTGAGGTACTTTCAACCTTAGATATATGGAGATCTAGCCTACTTTGGGGCATGCCACTTAAAACCCACTTTGATATTTGCCTTAACTACCCCGATCTACAATTTGGCATAATAATTTGGACTCCATTTGCCCCTCCATCTAAAGAAACTAGTCTCCTTGCGTCAATTCGCACTCCTTGGGGATTGTGTCTTTTGCTAGATCCCATATGTGGGTGTGTCTATATCCAACTTGGATCCATAGATCCACATCTTCAAACACTCCTTAGTGCCATTTCAGCCCTCACTTCACCTTGTGGGTCCCATTTGGATCATTCCCATACTTTAAGGAAGTGGGCCCCACTTGTGTATTTCATGGTACTAGATCTATCTTTTTTTATCTCCCTAGGTGGCCTAATTCATACATTGGTTGAAACACTTGTCACTTCTTAAGCCTCTTCAACCACATCATAACTTTTGGGTCCACCTAAGCTTGCATTGGTTTCCGTAACTCAACTTTCACATCCCCCTAGGAACCATTGCTTTAGCTAATCTTCTGTCGATTGGCTATAGGGTCTCCCCTTGATCTTATCCTATCTAGATCTAAAGTGAAGAGTGCCTCGGTTGTCATGACTCTCAACTTGCATTGGGAACTGTGGCATCTCTTGGGTCACCTCTTTACTTGTCCATCTCCTCTACCATCCCGGATGGGATACCATTAGGGACAACTACAAGTTGTGTGATAACAAGTCTCTCAACCGCTATGTGTGTTCTTAAGGGCAACTATGAGGGTAGAACCTGTTATCACACAACTTGTAGTTATCCCAAAAGGTGATCCTATCCACGATGGTAGAGGCATTGGACAACTAAAGAGGTGACCCAAGAGATGCCACGGTTCCCAAGGTAAATGGTTGTCATGCTAACCAAGGCACTCTTCACTTTATATCTAACCTAAGCAAGACCAAGGGGGAGACCCTAGCCAGCCAATGAAGGCTAGCGAATCAACTCTAGACCTCCTAGGGAAATGTGAAGATAAAATAGGAGAAGATAAAGAGTGAATGTATCTAGATCTAGGAAGGATAAGTGGACACATAGAGTTAGGGCTTGGTTGTAGAGGCTTATGGAAGGAAAAATGCTCAACCAAGGAGTGATAAAGCCACTTATGAGATTAATTGAGTAGATCTAGATAGATCTAATGCCAATCAAGAAAACCCAAGTAGAGCCCACCCTTAAATTAAGGAAAATGAGTGAAATGGGGCCCACAAGGCAAAGTTAAAGTTGGAATGGCACTAGGAGGGTTGCTAATCAACAGATCTAATGAATTGATGAGGAACAAGCAACACCCAGATGATAGATCTGGAAAAATACCACCTACCCACAAGTGCGACCTCCCTTGGAGAGGCCCAGTGCCTTAGATCAAGGGGTAAATGGAGTCGGATGCCCACCAAATTTGGTCTCCAAGGTTTATTAATTATTTGTGAGGCGGGTTTTAATTATTAAGCCCAAGTTATCGCCAGATCTATCAGATCTAAAAATCTAGGGTTTTAAAATGAGGGTTTGAAGTGACCAATGGGTAAAATGCATGAAACTAGATACATACCTTGTAGAACATACCTCGCCCATTCTTCATTTTGAGGGTTGAGCCTCACTTGGATCACTTGGTGATGCATTTTCAATCTTAGATCTATGGAGATCTAGCTCACATTGGGGCATGCCATTTCAAACCCACCTTGATAATTGCCTTAACCACCCCGATCTACATTTCGGTGAAATTTGGACTCCATTTGCCCCCTCAATTTAAGGCACTAGTCTCCCTTGGGTAAATCGCACTCCTTGGGCTAGTGTTCTTTTGCTAGATCCCATATGTGGGTGCTGCCTCTCTCATCCTAGATCCATAGATCTACATCATTGCATACCCCTTAGTGCCATCTCACCCCTAACTTGACCTTGTGGACCCCATTTGGACCATTTTTCCACTTTTTAAGGAGTGGGCCCCACTTGTGTATTTTCATGGTACTAGATCTATCCATTTGAGCTCCATAAGTGGCCTTAGTCATTCATTGGTTGAAACACTTGTCACCTCTTAAGCCTCTTCAACCACACTGAAACTCTTGGGTCCACTTAATTTAACTAACTCATTGGTTTCCGTAACTCAACTTATACATTTCCCTAGGAACCCTTGGGTTAGCTAGTCTTCATTGATTGGCGAGGGTCTCCCCCTTGATCTCGATTAGTCTTGATCTAAAGTGAAGAGTGCCTCGGTTATCGTGACACGCAGCTTGCATTGGGAACCATGGCATCTCTTGGGTCACCTCTTTAGTTGTCCATCTCCTCTACCATCCCGGATGGGATACCTTTAGGGACAACTACAAGTTGTGTGATAACAGGTCCACTTATCCTTTCTAGATCTAGGTCTTATTCTATCTTGGTCTCCCTTCATTTCATCATCACATTTCCCAAGGAGGCCTTGATAGCATTCGCTAGCCTTCACTGGCTAAGCTAGGGTTTCCCCCTTGGTTTTGCTTCGACTTGACCTAAAGTGAAGAGTTCCTCGGTTAGCGTGATAACCAGCTTGCATTGGGAACCGTGGTATCTCTTGGGTCACCTCTTTAGTTGTCCAACACCTATACCATCCTGGATGGGATACTTTTAGGGACAACTACAAGCTAAGTCACCTGGTTCGAATTCGTGTTCGAGTTCAACGATCTTTAAGTTCGTCAAAAATTCGGCAATGAAAATTTTGGTGATAAAATTCAATAGACTATAAAATTTGAAAAAAATAAAATAAAATACATGAAAATTTAATATACTCGTTAAAAAATGAAATGTATATTTCAAAAATATTCAAAATAATTAATGATTAAACTTTTATACCATGAAAATATACTCATTGATAAAAATGAAAAGTATATTTCAAAAATATTCATAATAATTAATGATTAAACATTCATACTATCAGATTAGCGATTAAACATATTTTTAGAAAACATTTATTTCAAAAATATTTCATCAAAATTTTAAAGTATGGCCATGAAACATAATATTAAAATGCCATATCTGCTTTCGAGTTCTGAGACTGGATAGAGAACCCAAGGTCACGATCGTCAATCTCTGCCACAAATTTTCATTCAACTTCTGGTCAAGCCTTGAGGGCATTGGGTGAAGGTGAAGCAAAGATTCAAACTGGTGGCAAGGCAACGTGTGAATCGCACGACGACTGGAAATTATGCAACAATCTCTGCTACAGACTTACGGTTCCAGTCGAGGGCATAGCACAGAGTTCATTCGCGGCAGCGAGTTCTATTATCACATATATAGTAGTCGGGCTAGCATACACTATTTTTCTGATTCCAGTACACTTTTCAGCCAGTTCCCTTACATTGAGATCCTGAGATGAGCATCTATTATGGATCATGATTATATTATGGACAGCAGTTTTGTTCCCATGCCATGACTGAGTTTCAGGACACTCAGAGAGATGACCGATGGAGCCATTTAGCCATTTATACAGAGCAGTCAGTATTGCCCAGAGTTACAGCAGCAGTTTCAGAGGACAGATGTTGGTTCAGATTGTGTGCATTTAGGTATATAACTCAGCAGGTATATTCTTGTGTTGTGGTTATATTGCTTTTATATTCATTCTTGTAGCATGGCTTAGCACTTAGTATCATGATCTGGCGATCATATAGATATGTAGACCTGGTTGTATCATTATATATATTATATTGTCCCCACTCAGACTTAGAAGTTCACTATCCATACTCATTGGTTTTACCCTTCCTAGGGAGAATAGAGGTGATCATTCCTACCATACTTTGGCTTGCTAGTGTTGGTCTCATTATTCACTGTCTTCACCTATCCATTACCTCCCAGTTTGTTTATTACCCTGATTTACTGCTTGACTAGTCGCATGGAGGAACTTCCCCCGCTTTGGCCTCTCTGTTGGGAGAGCTTCCCTGTTTCTTGTGTCTCGGCTCTGAGTTGGTAACAAAACTTGCCTTTAGTGAGTTGGATTGTAGTCCTAAATCATTCTGGTCAGTTATCTGTTAGATTATGGTAACTTTGGGATGTCCTCCATGGTTCAGATGCCTTACATGGAGCTACATTAGCTGCATAGGCATCAGGATGGAGTAGAGAGTGAGATGCACTCTACTCAGTGGCATGAGCCCAGCAGGGATGCATGCAGAGCTTCAGGGGAGATTGACCTTTGCATGCATGAGTATTGCATGACCTGTCAACATTCAGTGACTGCATGCACAAGTGACCTTTTGCATGCATGCATGCAAAAGTGAATTACGGTTTTGGCAAACCTAATTCATCGATGAGATTATTTATAAAGGCAGGGGGTCCTGTTATCACACAACTTGTAGTTGCCCCTAGTGGTATCCCATCCGGGACGGTAGAGGAGATAGGCAACTAAAGAGGTGACCCAAGAGATGCCACGGTTCCCAATGCAAGGTGGGAGTCACGTCAACCGAGGCACTCTTCGCTTTAGATCAAGGTGAATCAAGACCTAGGGGGAGACCCTATAACCAATCACAGTTGATTGGACCCAAACAAAGGTTCCTAAGGATAAGTAAATGAAGAGTTACGGAAACCAATGCAAGGTTGAGTGGACCTAGAAGTTAAAGTATGGTTGAAGGTGGTTTGAGAGATTGTTAGTGTTTCAACCAATGTATGATTTAGGCCACATAATTGGGTATGATGACAAGGTATATTACCATATGCTACACAAGTGGGTCTTACCTTTCTTGGGATATGTGAAATGGTTTAAAGTAGACCCACAAGGTGAAATTAATGGATGCAATTGGCACTAGATGACATGTAATGAGTAGATCTATGGATCTAAGTTGAATTTAGGAGTACCCATGTACCGGATCTAAGGTTTGACACAATTCCCAAGGAGTGCGACTTGCTTTGAGGAGGACTAGTGCCTTGTTGGATGGGGTAATGGAGTCAAAAGATATGTCAAAGTGTAGATCGAGACACCTGGAGGTCAAGTCAAGTGGGCTAATTGAGATAGATTGGTTGGATCTTGCTAGATCTAGGTTTTCATGAAATGACCCAACTGGACCACAATCCCTTAAAACAGGGAATGCTACCCCCAAGGCAGATCGTCACAAAATGATACTCTAGACCTAGGTTTCGAGGTATGCCCGTTCCAAATCCACAAAAATCTCAACCACCCACGTCCTCAAAGTGGGCAAACTCACTCACCCAAGGAAGTGCGACCTTGCTCAAGGAGGGCTAAAAGATGGATAAGGTGGGCCAAATCAAGTCCAATGGCCACCAAACTGTAGATCCAAATAGCTTATGCACCGATCTATGTGGATCTAGAACATCAAGTCAATCCAAGGGTTAGATCTTACTAGATCTGAGTTTTAAGGTGCCAAGTAATTCGAAAGGGGGTTTTAATCCCTTAAAATGTGGAATGACGCCCACAAGGTAGAAATCACCAAAGTAAAAGTCTGGGGGTAGGTTATCAAATGTGTAGATTGCAAATCAAGTGGGATCTCACCTACCCATGTGCTAGATCTAACCAAAACAAGCCTCTCCAAGGAAGTGCGATTTGGTTCAAGAGGGATTTTTGCCTTGAAAAGTGTGTCAATTTTAACCCAATCACCACCAAACTATAGATCCCACTAGGGGTGGATGCTATAGAGGTGGGTTTTTAATGTCTCTTCCAAAGCAAGGCTAGATCTAAGTAGATCCAAGAAAAACGAAAAATGAGGGTTTTAATCAATTAGGGTTTTTATGATCTAGAAATTATGGATGATTCAAGGAAGGAGAAGATCATACCTTTGGAGCATACCTGGATGAAGAGATGAATGCTAGTTGAGACGAGGATTACTTTTGCCAAAGATCAAATGGAGAATTTTTTAAGCCCTCTTGCCAAATCGATTTTTCCAAGCCACATATGAGTCCCTCTAACCTATCAAAACCAAGGAGCAAAGCATCAATCAGTTTAACATGTTGAGGGTAGATACAAGCAAGAAAGAGATAAGCAAAGAATAGTTGGTGCAAAGACAAAACCACTCCCTGTTTAACCCAAAACGTCCTCCTCCAAGCTTGAAGGGCAAGCCTCCCCACCAATTCGCACTTGTTGAAGAAGTCTTCTCCACCTGTAAAAAGATATGGCAAATATGCAAGATAGCTACAATAGATCCTCCAGTGCAATGGACAAAAGCATTTACAATCGAAACAACCAACATCCACTGCAACCCAAGCATGTACTCCAAAAGATAGAAATTTTATTCCAAGAGACAAGAGCCAAAAATCTCTAGATGATTTTACAATGAGAGGCTCCCTCCTTAAATAGGATGGGGAGAGAGTACAATCCTAACCACTTTTTACATGAGTGGCTAAGATTAAAAGATCAAAAGATCTAATCAACGGCTAATAATAAATCATAACAATACATCACATGGATCACCCAATATAATGATGACGTCCTAACTAAATGGTACAAAGGGAGGATGATGTCATCCACTAGAGGGGTAAAAGTACAAAAATCCACCTCATAATGACTAGGACATGACATAATAAGCACATAGTGGGGCTAGGAGGCATCAATCCTTACTAGTTCATCCCCAAGGCACAATAAAATAATAAAATATGTCCAAGATAATATAAATGATCAAATCTGTCCTCAGAATCTGTGACAGACAAGCAATAAAAGACCTCCTGTGATCGCTGTGGGCCTACCGACATGGTGAAAACTGGCTGGAAGATAGTGGGATCATCCTGGAAGACCTCTGTGAAAACCAAATGCCAAAACCTTGCCTCAATTGCCCAAATCGAATTCCTCAGTGACCACTTTATCCCATTTTTTAACTGCCTCGGTAACTGTGAAAGTACCAAAACTGCCCCCTAGGGCATCTGCGCTGTCCATCTGAGCCCACCAGGCTCTCCAGAAGGGGGGGTAAATGATAAAAACAAGTGGCTGGACCACCCCCTCCTCATACAACACCCTAGGTGAACTGGCCTCTCATGGCCCCTGCTGCTCAGGCTGGGAAATCAGCCCCAAATCTGGTCAACAAGTGTAAAACTGCATCAATCACTGTCAGAAGTGCCCGGAACTGAAAGATAAGTGTCTCATTGGATCTAGAAGACCCAAATCCACAAGGAATGTGTACTCATACACCATGGGTTGCCCTAATGGGCCAGCTATAGGGTCCACCATATATGGACAATGCATAATCTGCTGATCTGAAGTAATAATAAAACCTGCTGAACTGCATCCATCATCATCTGAACCATCTATCCATCATATGATATCATCACCAAGTATGTGGGACCATCAATCATCATCAACAGGCATATATACATGGCCCAGGCCCCACACCATCACGGATCCCAATAATATACAACCAAGGATAAATCACATCAGTAGACTAAGACATGCTTCTCTAATCATTCTCACAGCCAAGCTCAAAGTATAACATCCATTCAGTGGCATTAGTCAAGTTAACATATTCCTTTGTTATATAAAATTACTTGCACACTAGTTCAAATGACAAACTCACCCGTTGGACATGGTCAAATTGCTAGTGAAGGATGAAGGCTAGGAACAAGGTTGGGCCAAGGGGTTGACTTGTCTAACTTAACTCAAAAATACTTTGGACTGGGAGAAGGAGGAAAGCTACAAACTCTGTGCTGGACAAAATAACACGGGGGATGGCTGTGCCTCACAAATGGATAAGTTGTTCAGAGAGTGCTTATTCAACTTATGCATCATGTCTACATCAAGTTGATCCAGGTTCATTAGGATCATTCAATTTCATTTCATGGCCTTTTTGGCCTACATAACCCTTCGAATCTCAGGTGTGCTGATAAGCACAACTAGTTGCAGCTTGCATCCAGGGCATGTTTTTTCAAATATATACAAGGTCAGCAATTGTTTAGATATAGCTTTTAAGAACCATTGCTTTTTGGACCTTTCTTATACTCTTCGAGGAGTATTTTTAGCTGTTCATCGCTCTTGCCCTTGTTTAGTTTCCATGGGCGAATTTATAAGTTTCCATAAGTAGAACATGAGCTTTCAGTTTTAGTCAACAACATCTCAAGTGACTAGGGGGAGTTCGAGCCAATGCCAAACATCGGGACAACCGACCAGAATGATTTAGGCCTACAATCCAACTCACCAAAAGCAAGTTTTGTCACCGACTTAGAGCTGAGACACTGAACATACAGGGATGCAGTCCAAACACAGAGATAGAAAAATGGGGAAGTCCTCCGTATCAGAAAGTCAAATGAGACATGTCAAGGTTTAAAGTCAAATAGGAAAGTCATGTATGGATGGAGTCAAGTGAATATGGAGCCTACACTAGCAGACAACTAGTGTCAGGAAAGACCATATCTATGTAAGGTGGAAAACTAGTGGGTTCTGTTAAATGACCTAACTGTGCAAGCAATTGTCCATTTTATGATTTATAGTTCATTTTAAACAGTTTGCCACATCAGGAATAATATACCAAGCAAATGCTGTGAACATGAGTAAATCAACAAGATAATAATCCACAGTCAATGATAAAATATCCATAGATCATACAACATCATCATAGTAATACTCATCATATACCATCTGAAACACTGCTACAATACATCTCTAAGCACTGAACTGAAACTATATGGGATAAAGGGTCACATCGGTCATCAAATCTGAACTTTCAAGGCTCAGCCTTGACACAAGGTCTAACATAAGTCTGAATAATACACTGCTCTGATCATGAGTGATCACAAAATATACAATCATCATAGCCATGCTCTGAATAATGGAAGCTCTGGAATGTGCAGATATCTGCTGAACAAGAATAGTAGCCCTGCTACTATGGTGTGATAACAGGTCCCCAATGTTAAATTTTGAGCATTAATTCACAATACTCTAGGATCTTTACTGAGAGAATAACATGTACAGTATATCAATGCATAACAATCACAATAAGCATGACAAGCATCACAAGAATCAAAAGCATCAGAGACAAGAGACACAGAGTTTCCGTGGGGAAAACCCTAAGGTGAAAAACCCCACAGCTTCCTCAGAGATAGAGAGAGCAATGGCTCAACCAAAGTACAACCAAAATACAATGAGATAGTCTCCTAGTAGCATATGATCCTCCTCCTCACTAGTGCGCCAGTTTCTGAGTGAGAGAAGTATGAGTTTCCAAGTGATCCAAATAGAGATCTCCCGATCTCTATTTATACTAGTCTGTTTGCCCAATGACCTTATGGGGCCGACTTGTCTAGCTAGATATATCAACCATATAATATATATTTCAAGGCTGACCCCACACATGGTGGTCTAATAACCCATCGACAAGTACACACACTTGCAAGACTTGTCAATACACATGACGACACTTGCTTATAGAGGAATAACACATCTCTTATAAGGGTACAGTAAATATATATGAAATACATAGATGAAATACATTCCGAAGTTACATATACATCAACACTCCCTCTTAACTAGGAAGGTATTTCTCGACACAAATCTGCTAGACAAGTCTTCTTCTCGGGATCATCGTCATCGATGCATCGTCATCATCACCGTCACTGCTGCTGCTATCTCAACCAATCTCTGACTCTACTCGTCATAGGAAGTTCTACAGAGCCAATCCTTTTTCATACTGGATGTAGGCCCACCACCTGCAGGTCTTCGTCATCATTGGCCATACTGTGGAATCTTCAGGACTTATTACGTGCATCACAAAACCTTGCAAGAGCATCCCAGGACTTATTACGGGCACACAACCCAACCTATCGGATCTCCCAGGGAGCTATTACATGTGACCCTACCACAAAACCTCGAAAGAGAATCCCAAGACTGATTACAAGCACACAGCTCAACCTATCGGATCTCTCAGGGCGCTATTATATGTGGTCACCACAAAACCTTGCAAGAGCATCCCAAAACTTATTACGGGAACACATCCCAACCTATCGGATCCCCAGGGCGATATTACATGTGGTCATGGCAAAACCTTGCAAGAGCATCCCAGGACTTATTACGAGCACACAGCTCAACCTATCGGATCTCCCAGGGCGCTATTATATGCCATAGGACAAAACCTCGAAAGAGCATCTGCCAGATATCCCAGGGAGCTATTATATGCCAGCAGCAAAACCTTGCAAGACTATCTGCAGATCTCCCAGGGTGCTATTATATGTCCTCCCAAATCAAAACCTCGAAAGAGCATTTTCCAGATCTCCCAGGGAGCTATTATATGCCAGCAGCAAAACCTCGCAAGAGAATCTGCAAACCTCCCAGGGCACTATTATATGCTTATCTGCACAACCTGATCCATGGCAACAGAGTATCAACCTGATACTCACCATACATCAACCTGATGTATACATGATCATCCTGATCATCATCACTGCAACATCCTACTGCATGTCATCTGGAGCAACATCCTGAAGCTCGTCATCCATGATCATCCTAATCATACAATGCATCTACTTGATGCATACCAAGTATCTACCTGATACATATCATCATACATGATCCACCTAATCATACAATGTATCCACCTGATACACATACAAATACATGATCCACCTAATCATACCTGATACATATCAACATACATGATCTACCTGATCATACAATGTATCCACCTGATACATATACAGATACATGGTCCAAGCATCCAACATGATGCATATACATACAAATGATCCAACTGATCATATCCAGCATCCAACATGATGCATACATACATAAATGATCCAACTGATCATATACAGCATCCAACATGATGCGTACATACATAAATGATCCAACTGATCATATCCAGCATCCAACATGATGCGTACATACATAAATGATCCAACTGATCATATCCAGCATCCAACATGACGCATACATACAAATGATCCAACTGATCATATCCAGCATCCAACATGATGCGTACATACATAAATGATCCAACTGATCATATAGAGCAGAAACTAGAACATCATCCTGATGCTCATCATCCAGCACTTACATCCATAGCCATGTGAAGGATCCTCCTTCCAACATGCTTGGAATGGCTTCAGCAAATGTCTCCATCACTTCTCCCTCGAAGTGTCATCGATCCGAGGAACACCAAGCCTCTCTCTGAAGTACTCGAACTTCACTCTGGCTAGTGGCTTCGTCAACACATCTGCAATTTGCTCATCTGTCGCAACATACAGGGGCTTCATTGCTCCTCTGCACCATATCCCTGATATAGTGATATTTGATCTCTATGTATTTCGACCTATCATGAAACACTGGGTTCTCGGACAACTTCACACAACTCTGGTTATCACAAAAGATACCACTAGCATCCAACAGGAGATCAAATAACTCGGACAGTAGCTTCCATAGCCATACTGCCTCACAACTAGCTGAACAGGCTGCAACATACTCTACCTCAGCTGTACTCAGTGCTACGCAGGACTGCTTCCTGCTGAACCAAGAGATCACACCTGATCCCATACTGAAGCAACATTCAGATGTGCTCTTCCTATCTGCAGCACTGCCTGCCCAATCTGAATTAACATAACCCTGCAGGTTAAACTTTTGATTCGCTTCATACTTGAGCCCATAATCCACTGTACCCTTTAGGTACTTCAAAACATGCTTTACAGCAACTAGGTGAACACTCCTCGGATCTGTCAGGAACTGGCTCAATGTGTTCACCGCAAAGCAAATATCTGGTCTCGTGTTCGTCAGGTACATCAAGGACCCAATCATCTGACGATACATAGAAACATCAACCGGCTCAGATGAAGCATCACATAGAAGCTTCAGATTCGATGCCATAGGTGTGGCCATGGCCTTGCAATCCATCATCCCGAATCTCTTCAGGATATCTACTGTGTACTTCCCTTGTCCAAGGAAGATTCCATCTGCACTCTGCCACACCTCCATACCAAGAAAGTAGTGCATTATACCCAAGTTCTTCATCTCTAACTCGGCAGCAAGCTTCTGCTACGTGTCGGCAATCAATCTATCCTCACCATATCAAGTTCTGCACATATATGACTCCCTGTCATGTGTCTCAGAACCAAGTGGCTTCTCCACATACACTTCTTCTTCAACTACACCATTCAAGAAGGCTGTCTTGAAATCCATCTGGTGTATCTTCCACTTCATCACTGTAGCCAGAGCAAGTACGGACCTAATGGAAGTGTATCTGGCTACAGGAGCAAAAGTCTCTATGCTACCACCTGTAGCATGCTTGATCTTGTAGATCCTCTTGGAAGTCACTACAGACTCCCCTTCAAGTCTTGGGACTGCATCCCAAACATCTTCATGATCGACTGGTACTCCTCAATCATGGCATTCTTCCCAGATCCTGGGAACTTCAATATCTTCAATAGATAATTTTGTTGCTTTGAACAAATGTTGTAGTCCTCCTTTTGTAGGTGAAGGTATACGGTCTTTCCTACAAAACAAGTTAAATTGCATGATTAGAAACATCTCATAATTTTCAAAACAAATTCTTTCACATAAAGAAATATGTCATACAGTCATGCAATTGTTTAAGCCAATGCTTCAATACAACATTCATCCATATCCTGTAACTTTCTAGATGCCTTCCAATCTCTACCAGAACATTGTTAAGAGTTTGCACTACTCCCAACATGTCAGCAAAGAGGTTTCATTCTAGATAAGTAGAAATGGAATGTTGTACAGTGCCATAGGCCACTTACCCATCACATGCATATTAGTAGTATACTGTTCATTAATGCAATCATTCTAATATGCACAATACATATCCTAAGTCTATATACATCATTGAACAATTTTATTTAAACAAACAAATATGTAAGAATTGGTAAATAAAATACTTATCTTTGTTTGTTTGTTGGGTGGACTCCCTCTGAGTCTTTGTTTCCTTGCAAGAGCTACTGAATTAGCTTCTTCTACACCTTTCTGTTGTGGAATGTAGAAAGATGGTCAACTCCCTCTGAATATCTGCATCCTTGCAGAAACTACTGGAGTGTGCTTCTTCTTGATCTTTGCTTCCTTGCAGGGGCAACTAGAGTGTGCTCCCTCTTGATCTTTGCTTCCTGGATTACCTGTCCTTGAACTTATATTCATCCTTGATCCCTATGCATGCTTATTAGTATCATGATTGTGTTATCCTTGTGATCTCATACAAAATCATACATTCATTAGTATATTCTCAATACTATCAGAACACGATAATCTCAAGCATGTATAGTCATGATCATTTCAAACAGAAATAATAAACATTAGCATTCAAGGTTTATATAGGACTCTTATGGTTAGTCATAACATGTCTAAACCTGTGATTACTCAAACCTATGACTCTTCTGGTTAGTCATAACATTAAATAAGGTAAGACACGTAATATGCATATACCCATGATTATTCAAACCTATGACTTCATGAATAAACATCATCAATCATGTCATGCATACTTATATAATAGATCCTATGATATAAGAAACACATACCTGGTCACCATATCTGCTAGTTATGTTTAACAATGTGTTCTTGTTCTCTTCAATGACCTACATAACTCATTAGTTAACTTTTGCAAAAACAAATTATACATACCTCTATGTGATCCATGAATATGGATGAATCTTTGTCTTTATGTCACCATGTCATGTTTAGGTTGTCCCTTCAATTTGTACAATCCTCCCTCTTGCTCTCCAATCACTATTGCATCATCGATTGTTTTACCCTTTGGCCACATTAGGACTTGGCCATCCACAAATGCAACCCTCATACCTTTTGCATCCAATGCAGAGATGGAGAGAAGATTCTTCTTGAGCCCAGGTACATAAATAACTTCTTTCATCTTCAAAGGTTTTCCAGAATCTAGGTTGTAGGAGGCTTCACCATTTCCTTTGATGGGGTATTGATAATCATCTCCAAGTTTCACTTTATGGGGTGATTCATGTTTAGATAGGTTTACAAAAGATTCCTTAAACCCAGTCATGTGTTTGGAAGCCCCACTGTCAATTAACCAATCATTACAACCATGGGAGATTGTACCTGTGAGAGCAGAGATTAGGGCATACTCTTCTTCACTTGAAGAGTCATCTTCACTTTCTGCCCTAGCTTTCTTCTTTGGAGGTTGATCATCTTCGGCAGCATGAGCATGGTACCTTCTTTTGTTACCCTTCTTCTTCTTGCTAGAGTTGTTGTTGTTGTAGTTGTCCCTTTTGATCTTGGGACATTTTGAAGCAAAGTGACCCTTTTCATTACAAGTGAAACACCTTAGATCTTTCTTGTCTTTGTGATAATGATGAGAAGATTTCTTCTTGTGATGGGATGGCTCCCTCTTGAACTTGCCCTTCTTAGTGTGAGCTGTGAGAGCTTGATCTTCATTCCCCATCTTTTCTTCTCTTGCCACAAGCCTAGCTTCTTCTTGAGAGCATTCCTCCCACAGTTTACTGAAAGAGATCAATTTATTTCTTGCACAGATTCCTTGAATAAAGGAGTCCCATGACCTAGGTAGGCCATTCAGAGTGGTCATAACAACTTCACCATTGTCCACTACTTCATCCACAGCTTCAAGTTGTTCCTTGATCTGAGAGACCTTGGAGAAGTAAGATTGAATGGTTTCTCCATTCGACATCTTGACCCCTTTCAATTGATTCAGTAGGGTCATCTTCCGATTTATGTTCTTCCCTTCAAATAGCTTGCTCAGAGAGTCAAACATCTCCTTGGGTGTCTTTAGAGAAGACACATGGGGTATGAGATGGTCTTTGATAGAATCAACAATGATTCTCTTTGCCTTGACCAAGTTCTTCTTATGCAATACCTTAGCCTCTTCATCCTCTGGGATAGGGATGTCTTCTTTTATATATGAGTCCAACTCATTCTCTTCCAGGATTAACCCAATCCTATACTTCCAAGCTCGGAAGTTATCAGCCCCTTCAAGCTTATCCTCAAGCTTGGTGTGGTGAGACATCTTAAAGAGTATTTCAAATGGAAATAGAAAAGATTTAGGTCTTACCACTTGAAATGCTGAAAAACTGGATCTGGTCCCGGATTAGGGTTTGTCGGAAAAACCCTAAAAATTCAAAATGTAAATTTCAACTTTCTGAAAGGATAGAAAGATGCGCCTTGATGAGCTGATCAGCTTGGTGTATTCAGAATTTGAAATCAGCAAAGCTTTACCCTTCAAATTTGTCTTTTTGTCCTCCCAGGTTCACTAGGGAGAGCCCTGAATTAGGGTTTGAGTTTCCCGGAGATCTACCCAGCCAAAAATCTCGATCCAAAGCTCTAAACTTCGATTTTTGCAAGGAGCTTCCAGCTATGTCTTCAGATTTCATAAATTCCTATTTTTGAGGAAACCCTAATTTTTAGGGCCTGTTATCACATATATAGTAGCCGGGCTACCATACATTATTTTTCTCATTCCAGTACACTATTCAGCCAGTTCCCTTGCATTTGAGATGCCGAGATGAGCATCTATATTGGATCACTATCAGATTGTGGACAGCAGTTGCATTCCCCATGCCATGACTGAGTTTCAGGACACTCAGAGAGATGACCGATGTAGCCATTATATCATTGGTACAGAGCAGACAGTAGTGCCCAGAGTTACAGCAGCAGTCTCAGAGGACAGATGATGGTACAGGTTGATGAGCTTTCAGGTATATGACTCAGCAGGTATATCATAGTGTTATGGTTAGATTGCTTTTATACTTATTCTCATAGCATGTCTTAGCACTTAGTGTCATGATCTGGCGATCATATAGATATATGGACCTGGTTGATCTATTATATATATTATATTGTCCCTACTCAGACTTAGAAGTTCACTATTCATACTCATTGGTACATACCCTCCTTAGGGAGAATAGAGGTCATCATTACACCATACTTTGGCTTGCTAGTGTTGGCTCCATCATTTCATTGTCTTCATCCATCCATGGCCTACCTTTTAGATTATCACCCTGACTTAATACTTGACTAGTGGCATGGAGGACTTTTCCCCACTGTAGCCTCTGTATTGGATGAGCTTCCCTGTTTATTGTGTCTCGGCTCTGAGTTGGTGACAAAAC
Organism: Larix kaempferi; assembly: GCA_027924585.1. Lineage (NCBI taxonomy): Eukaryota > Viridiplantae > Streptophyta > Pinopsida > Pinales > Pinaceae > Larix > Larix kaempferi. The sequence goes on from BSBM01000428.1 coordinate 11,431,739, forward strand.
TTACCTATGGTGAGTTGGAGTTCCTTGTGAATTCCCCCTAGTCACTAAAGTTGTGTTGGCTAAACCTGAAACTTTTAGTGCTGCCATATATACAAAATCTGGAAAAATGAAATGCTATATCTTGTATGAAAAGCCCATTCATGCAATGTGTTTCTAAACACACATGAATGAGAGGCATGCCAAATGAACATGGCAATGAAAATGAAATGTTATATCTTGTGGAAAATAAATACCTAGGTAAACAAGCTGTCCATGACACACCTAGAAGTGCTCAGGTAAACAAGTGCCTTAAAAACACACCTGCAGCAGAAAGCCTAAAAGAAAAATGTAAATCTATGCAATGTGTTTGTAAACACACATAGATCAAGGCTATGGAAACTTCAGGCCCAAAAAGCAATGGAACTTAAAAGCTACATCTAAACAATTGCTGGCCTTATTTGTATTATGGATTGTGCGCATCTGTGAAGGTGAATAAACCCTCTTTAAACAACTCATCCATTTGTGAGACACCGCCATTCCCTGTGTTATTGCTCATTCAGTACATACTATGGTGTATTCCCTTTCCCTTGCCAAAGTGTCACAAAGTCAAGACAGTTAAGTCATCCCTTAGCCTAGCCAGTTAATTTAAGCCTTCACCCTTCACTAGCAAATTGATCACAACTATGAAGTGAGTATGATCCTGAAAGTCTAATCTGAGTAATAATAATAATTAACGACACTATACATTTGGATTTAGATCGCCAATCATGATTACTCTGTGTTATAATTGTTATTTGAATAAGTTGTAGAGCATGTATTAACCTTGATACTTTGCAGCAGCCTTGGATGATGGTCTGAGTTATAGTTGGTCTTGGTTAGACCTAGTCTGACCATGGAGGACCATGGGACATGAGATGTTAGACCTTGTGATGATATGGATAGATGATATATGGTCTATGTATACATACATGATGACTCTATGCAGCAGCTACAGGGTTATGATGATGATTCTGGGGTTGCAGCAGTGTTTGTATATGTACAGCGCATTATTATTGGCCTTGATCCGGTATATTGGATATTTATTTTGATCATGCAGAGATTCATATGGTGTATGAGTACACATCTTGGATGGATTTGGACCTTCTGAGTCCAATGGGACAGTTTGTTTTCAGTTCCGGGCACTTACAGTGATGATTTAGCCTCAGTAGGCTGTCCTAGTGCAGTTTTGGTCTGTCGGAGGCCCTGTCGGAGCAGAGATGACTTTTATCCGGTTGACCTAGGGCGCTGATGATGGAGGGGGTGGTCCAGCCACTTGTTTTTACCATATTACCCCCCCTTCCGGACACACTCGTGCCCTCACCTTGACAGCGCCAGCACTCCAGGAGGCTGTTTGGGGCAGTTTCACGCTTCCCGAGGCATTTCAGGATTGGTAGAAATGGCTATTGAGGAAATCGATTTGGGATACTGAGGCAAAGTTATGGCATGGGATGATCAGTGATGATAGATCGGGACCTTCCACACCTTCTCCAGCAGTTTCAGCTTCATCGGGGCCCGCATCCATCACTTATGGCACTTTCTGTGGATTTTTGAGGTCTTTTTGAGGACCACGACTTCACTATGGAGGCACGATTTGGTACATTCATGATTATTTTTGGGTTATTGTGCTATGGGGATTGACCAAGGAGGGATAAAATTACCCCTTGGACCCACCATAAGCCTCTTATGATATTTTGTCATCATGATTTGGTGGGATTCCCCTTTTGTAGGGCGATTTTGTCCACTTACATTATATTTTATTAGTGATCCATGTATTTTATTGTTGAGCTCATCTCAACCATTGATTAGACATTTGTATCTTTTAATCTTAGCCACTCATTCAAAAAGTGGTTAGGGTTTTGGTGCCTCTCCTTCCTATTTAAAGGAGAGAGCCTCTCATTGTAAAGGGACTTTTGGCTCTGGATTATTGGAATAGAAAATTATTATTGCATCTATCTCCAGTGTTGTGGTGAATGTTTTTGGTGTTCGTTCGTTGGTTCTTCCTTTGCACTGAGTTATTGGAGATCTTGTTTTCCATATCTTTGTACCACGACTTTGCATCTACAGGTGGAGGCCGATTTGCTTGGAGGAGGAGGTATTGGTAGGGGAAGACTCTCCCTACTTCTTCTTTGGAGCTCTTCGTTGGTAACAGGGAGTATTACTGTTCCAGGACCTTCTATTTCATGTTACTATTGCATTTCTCTTGTATTTCTTCCATACTTGATCTTACTGATTGAATTTTGTTCCTTGGTTTGACAGGTAGAGGAAGGCACACTTGTGGGCTAGGGCATCAAATTGGCAAGCAAATCAACAATCTCTCATTTGATCTCTGCGGGAATTTTCCTCAACATCAAGGCATCTCATCCACATCACTCAGGTATGATCTCAAGGTAAGTTCTATCTCCATGATCTATCCAATTGTCTAAAACATCTTAAAACCCTAAATTAATCAAAACCCCATTTTTACATTTTCTCAGATCTACTTAGATCTAGTGGGTTGTTGGGTATAATATTGAAAACCCACCTCTATAGCATCCACGGCATCCCAGATCTATAGTTTGGTGAGGATTGGCTTCCAATTGACCCCTCTCTCATACCAACTTGGCCTCTCCCAAGCAAGGCGCACTTCACTGATTGAGCAGGTTGACCTAGATCTAAGTGGTGGGTGTTTGAGATTCCACTTGATTTGACATCTACATATCCAATAACATACACCCAGGTTGTTACTTTTCTGAAATTCACCTTGTGGGCCCCATTCCACATTTTAAGGGATTTAATCCCCATTTTGGGCCACTTGGAACCCTTAAACTCAGATCTACCAAGATCTAACCGTTGGATTACCACGAAATTATAGATCCATACTCCTACTTGACCGATCTACCCGGATCTAAAGTTTGGATGCCATCCGACTTGTTTTGACCCACTTAACCCCATTTTTAGGCCTCCTTGGGCAAAGTCGCACCACCTTGGAGAAGTGAGTTCACTCACTTCTAGGAACTGGGTACTTGAGATTTTTGGAGATTTAGAACCGGAATAATTCAAAACCTAGGTCTAGACTGTCACTTTGTCAAATCTTGCCTTGGGGATTGCATTCCTTGTTTTAAGGGATTGTGGTCCACTTAGGTCAAACCTAGATCTAGATACATTCATCCATTAAGACCTCTACTGCCCACTTGTCCCAAGTACTAGGAGTCCTAAACCACAAGTCAAACCTACTTTGACTCCACTTCCCAATTCCCAAGGCACTGGTTTCTCTCCAAGTTAATTCAACTTTCCTAGATTGTTGGATTGACTTGTGGTTTGACCTATGCATGGTGAACTAAACCCTTGAAGCTGTCATGTATCATGGTCAAGCTTGTCATCTGTACTAGTTAGCCCCAATACAATCCTTAATTACCCTGCATTGGACACAGTTCCCAAGGCAGTGGACTTTCCAACATTGAACTAGTACACTAGCCCTAGATCTCACTTCAAACATTATAAGTCACTTTTACATCATCCATGAACCAAAGCTATATCTATTGAACCCCTCACTTGGCTTGTGACTTCATCCTTAGGTCTAGGATAAACCATACACCTAACTTCACTTAGAAATACCCTGATTTGGTGTCTTGGTTTTGATCTCTCCTGTCGGGAGTTGATCGGGTCTCCCCCTTTGTTGTCTGGGCTAGATAACATAAAGCGAAGGTTGCCTCGACTGGCATGACAACCATACATATTGGAGGTCGAGGTGATCGTGGTTGCACCTTTTGAGTTGCCCTTCCCTATTGCCATTCATGACTGGATCCATCCATAGGGGTAACTACAGCTTAGGTGATAACAGGGCCAAATCTGAAAATGCTCAGAATTGAATTCTGATTGGACAGATAGATTCTCCTTGATGAGTAGAGTCAATCTACTATACTGCTTTTCCAAAATTTGTGGAGAGAAACCCAATAAACAAGAAACTCAAGTTTCCGTCACTGCAAAATGTCTTCTTCTCAGGTTAGCTCTGATACCATGTTAAATTTTGAGCATTAATTCACAATACTCTAGGATCTTTACTGAGAGAATAACATGTAAAGTATATCAATGCATAACAATCACAATAAGCATGACAAGCATCACAAGAATCAAAAGCATGAGAGACGAGACACAGAGTTTCCGTGGGGAAAACCCTAACGTGAAAAACCCCACAACTTCCTCAGAGATAGAGAGAGCAATGGCTCAACCAAAGTACAACCAAAATACACTGAGATAGTCTCCTAGTAGCAGATGATCCTCCTCCTCACTAGTACGCCACTTTCTGAGTGAGAGAAGTATGATTTTCTGAGTGATACAAATAGAGATCTTCCGATCTCTATTTATACTAGTTTGTTTGCCCAGTGACCTTATGGGGCCGACTTGTCTAGCTAGGTATATCAACCATATGATATATATTTCAGGGCCGACCCCACACATGGTGGTCTAATAACCCATCGGCAAGTACACACACTTGCGACACTTGTCAATACACATGACGACACTTCCTTATAGAGGAATAACACATCTCTTATAAGGGTACAATAAATATATATGAAATACACAGATGAAATACATTCCGAAGTTACATATACATCAACACCCAAATGAGGTTACTCAGTTGTATCATCAGAGAGAGATACTACCAGAGTGAGGAGGACGGATATGCACATGTGGGGCGACTTTCTGAGATAGAGAGGAGTTGCTGCAGGAGCTAGGAAGGTCAGATCTGAGCTAGATCAGTGACCTTTAGTTCCAGAGAGGCTAGATACCCGTTCCTATGAGCTAAGAGAGCTCAACAGTGAGATTATTGTGGAGATTGGAGGATGCCGAGTTCTCTTGGAGGAGGACGTTTTTCCTGAGGGAGGAGAAGCTCGTTGTGAGCTCGATTGACAGATTTGGAGTCTGTCACTTCCAGGATAGCCTTGCCTCGAGATTTGAGGAAGGTTAGGGAGGATCGGAGCTTAGATCTGTTGAAATCTGGACCAGTACGAGCATTTGACATCCAGAGGGGAGGGCACACTTGTGCATGCAGAGAGGGCCGATTTCATCAGTGGGTAGTCTTCAGAGCAAGCAGATCAGAGCAGAGAGATCTAGAGAGGGCAGATCTATCAGAGGCACCGTCAGAGCACTCAGATCCAGATTGGCAGTTAGGGAATACTTCTTCAGTGCATGCATCAGTTGGATGCATGCAAATTAGAGTTTGTCCTATTCAGAGGGATTGAGTTACCGGCTGAGGTAATTTTGTATTGTACTGTCTTTTATACTTCTATATGCTCTAGGATCGAGAGAGAAGATAGCCCCATAGTTAGTTGGTTTTTCCCGAAAGGGTTCCAGGGTATATCTGTTGTTTATGTGGTTGATTGCATTTATGTTCAGTTGGTAAATGTAGATCTAGTTGTTTGAGTTTATTTCTTTATGAGCATATTTTGATTTAGAGACTCATACCACTTGAGATCTCAAGGCGATCCAGAGGGAGTAGTGAACTCTGGATCTATATATATTTACATTGTTCCGATGTTTAGCATTGGTACGAAGTCCCCCTAGTCACTTAAGATGTGTTGGCTAAAATTGAAAGCTCGTGTACTGCTTATGGAAACTTATGTAAATTTGCCCAGGAAATTGTAAACTCTAGAATGTGTTTCTCAACACACGTGAGTAAAGGGCAAGAGCAATGAAAAGCTATAAATACTCCTTGAAGAGTATAAGAAAGGTCCCAAAAAGCAATGGTTCTTAAACTCTATATCTAAAAGATTGTTGACCTTATGTATATGTATGAACATGCCCTGGATGCAAGCTGCAATTAGTTGTGCTTTTTAGCACACCTGAGATTCGAAGGGTTATGTAGGCCAAAAAGGCCATAAAGTGAAATCAATGGATCCTAATGAACTTGGATCATCTTTTATAAAAGTAGACATGATGCCTAAGTTGAATAAGCACTCTTTAAACAACTTACCCATCTGTGAGACACTGCCATCCCCCATGTTACTGCTTGTTCAGCATATGTTAGAGTGTGTTTTCCCTTTCCATTTCCAAAGTGTCACAATATCAAGTCAGTAGTCATCCCTAGCCTAGCCTTTTAATTTTTAGCCCTCACCCTTCACTAGCAAATTGATCACAACTATGAAGTGAGTATAGTCTTGAAAGTCTAGTCTAAGTCATAATAATAATAATTAAAAGCCTTATTTATATTTGGTTTTAGATCGCCAGTAAATGATTACTTCTTGTTATAATTGTTACTTGAATGAATTGTAGAGCATGTTTTAACCTTTGACACTTGCAGCAGTTTGATGATAGCCTGAGTTATATTTTGGGTCATGTTGACTTGGTCAAACCTAGTTTGACCAAAAGTCAACCACAAGACATGAGGTGGCAAACCTCAGATGATGCAGAGATATGATATATGGTCTGGTACAGTCACCAGGTGGTTCTATGCAGTGCTTTCAGGCTTATGATGATGATTTGTGCTTTTCAGCACTTTTACAGAATATTATTATTTGGTCTGTTGGGTATATCAGATATTTTATATGATCATGCAGAGATCCATAGGGTGTATGAGTACACACCTTAGATATATTTGGGCTCTCTGAGTCCAATGAGACAGTCTGTTTTCAGTTAAGGGCAGTTGCAGTGATTATTAGCCTCAGTTGGCTATCCTAGTGCAGTTTTGGCCTGTCAGATGGCCTGTCAGGGCAGAGGTGAGATTTGATAGGTTCACCTAGGACGCTGTGCATGGAGGGGGTTGTCCAGCCACTTGTTATTACCATATTACCCCCTCCTAGAGAGCCCGGTGGGCTTACCTTGGCAGTGCAAGCACTCCAGGAGGCAGTTTGTGCAGTTTCACACTTCCCAAGGCAGATTAAAAAGGGTGAAAATGGCTACTGAGGGGTTCGATTTGAGCTATCGAGGCAATGGATTGGCATGGGATGATCTTTGATGATGAGTTGGATGTCTTCCACACCTTCTCCAGCAGTTTCAGCTTTCAGTGGGGCCTACACTCATCACTCCGGCATTTTTTATGGATTTCTGTAGCCTCCTAAGGCTCACGACTTTTCCAGAGAGGCACGATCTGGTGCTTAGATTATTCTTTTGATGCTATTGTGCCATGGGGATTGACCAAGGGTGTTAGATATTGCCCCTTGGACCCACCATGAGCTAGATCTTATGTTTATTCATTGACATTTGGTGGGACCCCCCTCTCCTAGGGTGATTTGGTCCATTGATGTATTGTATTGTTATATTGATCTATGTACTTTTATGTTGAGCTCATCTCAACCATTGATTAGATCACTTTGATCTTTTAATCTTTGCCATCCATTCAAAAGGTGGTTAGGGTTTTGGTGTCTCTCCATCCTATTTAAAGGAGAGAGCTCCTCACTGTAAAGGGACTTTCGGCTCTGGATTATTGGAATAAAAAAAATTTATTGCATCTACTTGTCTTGTGGTGCTGAATGCTTTTGGAGTTCGACTATTTGTTCTTCCTTTGCACTAGGTTATTGGAGATTATCTTGCTATCATTTTGTTCCATGTATTTTTCATCTACAGGTGGAAGCCGATTTGCTTCAAGGAGGTCGCATTGATCAAATCCCTTGGTCAGTTGACAAATCCTTTTTGAGTATTGTAGATCGGGCACATTGTGAAGTGGTTCTCAAAAACGGCTTACTTGGGTGACTCTATAGGCCCAAACCCCAAGGCACTGATCTCTCCAAGCCCTCACGACTTTCCTAGGTTATCCAATTTCCCTGTGGGTTGATCCATGTTTGGTTGCTTGCATACTTTGACATTGTCATATCCCTTCATCAAGCATAGCTAGAAAGCACTAACTGTCAGATCTACGTTTTGGGACACTTTCACTGTTTTAAGGGTCACGTTTCCCAGGGCAGTTGATTTTGACCATTCTGAACTAGGTTTGAATCCTGGAATCATACATAATTATAGAATCACTGTGTGTTATCTTTCCCTATCATTTCACACCTTTCCTAAGCCTCCACAATGGTCCTAACTCCTTAATTCTAGGGTTTCGTACCTATCACCCTACGTACTTCATTTGATTGATTTGATCTAGTGATTGAGTTGATCTCTCCTATCGGGTGTAGATCTGGGTCTCCCCCTTGCTATCTTGGCTTTGATAGCTAAAGCGAAGAGTGCCTTGGTTGGCATGACAACCATCCTTTTGGGAACTAGGGCTCTCTTGGTTCACCACTTTAGTTGCCTGTCCCCTCTACCATCCACCTTGGATCCATCTGTAGGGGCAACTACAAGATTGGTGGTAACAAGTTCGTCAGTCGAAGTTTGAAGTTGAACAAAGAAAACAAATGTGGGTTAGGGCTTCAATGTTAAAACACGTTTTGTTTGGCGAACTTCAACGAATAAATTCGCCCATTGATAAAGTTTGCTGATTTTCGATTCTGAAGGTTAAAAATTGGCGAACGCGGTGACTTAGACAACAAGTTGTGTGATATCAAGTAGATTGTCTCACTATCGAAACTATTCACCTCCTCATAGGGTTGCGTCCAAGAGAAGCTTTGCTCAAGAGCTCTTTTTCACAAATGCAAAATGGCAAGAATGAATGAGAGAGTGGGCTCTCTGTCACTTTTATAACTCTTTTTCTCACTTGTGACTCTTCAACTTCCCTTTCTCCCCCTTTTCTCACCTTTTAACTTAAAAATGACTTTTTAGTGAGAAAGTGGCTACTATTCTCATGTTGACCCTTTTGGCCCAATTTTACCCTTTTGCACCACTTTTAACTTAAGTGACTTTTATAAAGTCATTTTAGGAAATAATTATTAAATGTCACCTCATAAAGTTCTTTTGGGCCTAGGTGACATTAAATAATTAATTAATCCCCTATTCCACCAATTATAGCCTACGGGGACTGGATAGCAGTGAAGCACAACTCGTGAGTACTCGCGAGTCTAGGCGAGTGGAGCTCCAGCCCGAGTAACCAGCCCATACTCGTCTCAGACTTGCCTAAACCCAGAAACTCGCTGCACTCGCCCAAATCGGCACGCACTTGCCAGTTGCCCGGAAACTCGGGACGGATTGGACCCCGCGGACGCCAACTGTTATGCAATTTGGCATGATAAAATTTGGAGGAAAAAAATGACGCGGGAGAGTTAATAAAGGGCTCAAGCCTCGTATTCAATCACTCATTCATCAATCATCAGCGATTCAGTCGCTCTGTCGCTGGGAAGGAGGTCGATCAGTCATTGGTGGTCTGCACTCTGCTAATTTGTTGGTGCTTCGTGGTCTGTTGACTGTGCTCATTCATGGTCGTTGTTGGTTGGCTGTCTCAGACTCTCAACTTCGAAGGAGGTCGCGACTCGCAGTAATTTCCAGTTTAGTAATGCTTTTTTTTTTCTGTTATAAATTTAAATTATAAAATGATTTTATTGTTTTTTAATTCTATTTGTTTTTTATTTTTAATTGTTTTTAAATTTTAAATTTATGATTTATTTTGATGGGAAAATGCCCTGTAGTTGAGTATCTCAGCCACACAATGGACTGTGGGCTGAGATACTCAGCCACAGGAAAGTGTTCTCTACTCGGGCCACATTTTTTTTACAATTCATTAAACAATTAAAAAAAATTAAAATCTAAATTTAGAACATTAAAATTTGATATAGAACATTTTTTTTTTTGCAATCCAGATTCCATGGCACCATATTTTAAGTTTTTTTCGTATTTTCTGAGTCTTGCCGAGTCTGCCCCAAGTCTGTCCCGAGTCTTTACCGAGTCTACGAGTCAGTCATATGCCAGCCGAGTCTTTTCCGAGTCCGAGTAGTGCAACATTGCTGGATAGGCTTATAAGTTGTCCCCATGGAGGTCATTCGGAAAGGGACATGACAGTATTAGCCTATGGAACAGTTATACTAGCCATACTTATCAAAATCAATCATTGTGAAGTAACATGCAACATCCTACAACACATCATCATATTATGCCTTGAGATGATACCATGTTATGTACTGATGTGATGCCATGCCATGCCATGCCTGAGGACTGATTTATGGACTATGCTTTAGCTGCTGGTATCTCATCACTGATTACATCTGAATGCACTGAACTCTGGATCTCAATCTGATCTTTGAAGCAAAAATATGGGAAACATTTCCCATACAAAAAATGGTATAACAGTGCCCTTGGCTGCAACCTTGTGAGGACCTTCCACTTTAGGGATGTTAGTTTTTGAGGCAACAAGACCTCATGCAATATGAATGGTAACATGCCTCTTGGCACAATGAACTTGACAAATTCAAAGCATCATAATGCTCGTGCCAAGTTGAATTGAATAGACCAGTGGAAATAATCCTTAACATTTAATTTCGAAAAATGATTTATTCCCAATTGACAAACTTTCACCCAAGAAAAGCCTATAAATTACATGGATAGTTTGTTGTCTATAACAATCCACCAAAAATGCATTTTCAGATAGTAATATATGTTTTGAAAAGGATTCCTATTTCAGTAATGAGGTTAAATCTTGAGGGTGCTCTATATTTTAAAAGGACCATTTTTAAACCATCATAGATGACATATATATAACGTCTCAAGAGTTCATAAAATGGACATCCCTTAATCAAGTCATTTTAGAGCATCATTGTAATTACTTATTATTGCATTAAGGGGATCAAAAGAGTCAGTAAGAATAGCTCATTGTAAGTCATTGATTAAAATTCATCCTATAACCTCCTGTTTAAGAAGATCTCTCTAAGAGAATACTTGCGAATCGTGATGCCTTGTAAAGGGGATATCACTGTAAGTCTGTAAGATCTAGTGTGGCATGCATATCGATATTTTCCATTTATAAATCACTATAACTTATCATCTATCATTAGTGGATTCACATTATGATACATGAAAGATGTTCAAGGAATTCTAGTGAGAAGGAGATGATTGCTAAGTCACATACAGAAAATCCTCTGCACATACTAATACAATATTTTCAACTTCAATGTCATCCCGATCAACAAATTCAGAATTATCTTATGGTAAACTTGCTGATTATGTTCCAACAAAGGAAGGGACAATTTGCAACAACATTCTAGCATTCTTCAATAAAGCAAAGAAAAAATTCAATGAACACAAGCGTAGATAACACTTACAATCATAAGCTTCACGAACCATCTTATAGCTGACAAAGCCTGAAAATAATGTCAACTGCAATGTGAAATGGATAATCATGTTAGTAAACATAAAAATGACATTTGAAACAAGTGATATAATGAATAATACAATGTCTGAATCAACATTACTTTATTAGTAACAAATTCTAAGTAATAGTTAATTTTAATGAACTGTGCTTCGACATCACTTGTTTTGACATTTATAATATAATAAGGACTTCCTGCTTACACACAGAATTGCACCCTTGCCATTTTGGTGTTAACTTCCAAATTATTCATCAGGCTAGTACCAAGCTGGTGATCCTTAAAATCTTTGGAGCATGTCATCAGCAATATAGGCAAACCTAGAAGTTTGAGTTTGCGGGGTTTGCTTGCCCAGTAGCCTAGCTAATTTTATATACTGTAAAGCACCTATCATAAGTGGACTTGGACGCAGAATTTGACAATAACAACTTTTCCTATGAATCAGCATATCACCCCGAGTTTTTGGAGGTATTTGTGGCAGAGCTATTTGCTGAAAATTTGAAGAATATGACCAAAAGTTAGGGTATTATTTTAATGATGATTTGCAGTTGTACCAAGCCTGGTTTAGGAGATATCAGTAACAGGTGTTGATGGTTGATTGACCTTTTTTATTGATGGATTTTGAGAAGAGTTACATGCAGACCTTCGGCACTGTTTCTAAGGATCCTGTCATTGTTGTTTGAAGATTGTAACTAGCAGAAAAATTAGTTATAAGAATGGAGAATTCTTTCCTCGGTTGATGGCAGGATTAGTGTGCCTTTCTCTCGGTCTGTTTATGTTGATCGGCTGCTGTATGCATGAAGCAGGCACCTTCTTGAGCCTGATATGGAGTCGAATTTGTGACCACTTCAATGCTCACCCTTTGTACTCTCTGTTACCATCTAAAGTTGCACTTTAGTGGACTTCAGTGAGCCGCCAGTATTGCACAATTCACCTGTGCTCTTTCAGAGTTTAGAAGTTCCAAGTTTGGTCTGTTCAGGGCCCTTTTTTTAATTTTTGTAGTGCATGACCATGCACCACGGGGTTTGTAATAAGTGTGTTAGCATGGTGGTCTTCGAGTGACTCGGTTCCCTAGGACTTAACAACCAAAGAAGGTATTCCAAGGAGTTTTTTCCTTGTCGATTATGCTTTGCCTTTAGCCGAGTATAATCGATGAGTTTTTCTCCTGCACCTCCAAAGCTGGAATGCCCAAAGTGGTGGTTAGGCCTTAGGAGATTATTAGAGTCCATTTTGTAACATTTATAAACATGCTAGACGCTAAAAAAATATTGTTTGGTCATCTACTAGGTCCCCCATAAGTTTTAGTCAGTTCCGAGAAAAATATTTTTTTCGCATTTTTAAGCCATTTTATAATGGTTTAAATGAAAAAATTCAAATGGTGATAAAAATGTGATCCAGAGTCGGAATTTGGCACAGGGATGCTTGTTTTCAAGCTCAGAGCATAATCTTTACTCTAATACACAGTCTTCCTATGTTTCAGGCGACCAAAATGCCCCATGGAGCAGTTTTTCCTATTAGAGCTACAGAATGGCACTTTAAATGCTAAAAGTGCAACAAATTGCACCATGGCCAAAATTAAAAAATATTTAAAAAGTGGAATTTTGGCACATGCCATTTGACATGGCATTAGTCAAATGAGATGGGCGATTTATGCTAAGGGTTAAACCATATGTTTTGAGGTCGAATTTAAAGGTTGAGTGGAGATCCTTTTCCATGCTACGCCTTCTCCTTCACGTGGGGCCAACCTTCCCCAATTGGTCATGAGCGAATTGGCTGGAGTATAAGTCAAGTATATGGTGGGCATTTGAAGTTATATCTCAAACCTTATATTATAAATTATTAAAGTGGGCGCTGTTATCACACCATAGTAGCAGGGCTACTATTCTTGTACAGCAGATATCTGCACATTCCAGAGCTTCCTTTATGCCAGAGCATGGCTATATATTTTGGATCACTCATGATCAGAGCAGTACATTATTCAGATTTTATGACCTTGTGTCAAGGCTGAGCCTTGAGAGTTCAGAGTTGATGACTGATGTGACCACTTATCCCATTACAGTTTCAATTCAGTGCCTAGAGATGTATTTCAGCAGTGTTTCAGATGATGCATGATGATGATTATTATGATGATGTTGTATGATCTATGGATATGTTCTCACTGACTGTGGATTATTATCTTGTTGATTTAGTCATGATCATAGCATGTGCTTGGTATATCATTCCTGATGTGGCAAACTATTTAAAATGAACTGTAAATCATAAAATGGACAATTGCTTGCACTTTTAGGTCATTTAACAAAACTTACTGGTATTTCACCTTACATAGACATGGTCTTTCCCCGACACCAGTTGTCTGCTAGTGTAGGCTCCATATTCACTTGTCTCCATCCATACATGACCTTCCTGTTTGACTTTAAACCCTGACTCGTCTCATTTGACTTTTTGATACTGAGGACTTCCCCATTTTTCTACCTCTGTGTTTGGACCGCATCCCTGTTTATCCGGTGTCTCGGCTCTGAGTTGGTGACAGAACTTGCCTTTGGTGAGTTGGATTGTAGGCCTAAATCATTCTGGTCGGTTGTCCCGATGTTTGGCATTGGCTCGAACTCCCCCTAGTCACTTGAGATGTTGTTGGCTAAAACTGAAAGCTCATGTTCTACCTGTGGAAACTAAATAAATTCGCCCATGGAAACAAAAAGGGCAAGAGCAATGAAAAGCTAAAAATACTCCTCGAAGAGTATAAGAAAGGTCCAAAAAGCAATGATTCTTAAAAGCTATATCTAAACAATTGCTGACCTTGTATAAATATATGAAAAACATGCCCTGGATGCAAGCTGCAACTAGTTGTGCTTCTCAGCACATCTGAAATCCGAAGGGTTATGTAGGCCAAAAAGGCCATGGAAATAAAATTGAATGATCCTAATGAACCTGGATCAACTTGATGTAGACATGATGCCTAAGTTGAATAAGCATTCTCTAAACAACTTATCCATTTGTGAGGCACAGCCATCCCCCGTGTTCTTTTGTCCAGCACAGAGTTTGTAGCTTCCCCCTTCTCCCAGTCCAAAGTATTTTTGAGTTAAGTTAGACAAGTCAAACCCTTGGCCCAACCTTGCTCCTAGCCTTCATCCTTCACTAGCAGTTTGACCATGTCCAATGGGTGAGTTTGTCATTTGAACTATTGTGCAAGTAATTTTATATAACAATGGAATATGTTAAACTGATTAATGCCACTGAATGGAATTTATACTTTGAGCCTAGCTGTGAGAATGATTAGAGAAGCATTGTCTTAGTCTACCGATGTGATTTATCCTTGATTTTATATTCATGGGATCCGTGATGATGTGGACCATGTATGGATGATTATTGATGATGATTTATGGGCCCACATGTTTGATGATGATATCATATGATGGACATATGATGCAGATGATGTTTGATCCAGTTCAGCAGGTTTATTATTACTTCAGATCAACAGATTATACATTGTCCATATATGGTGGACCCTACAACAGGCCCATTAGGGCAACCCAGGGTGTATGAGTACTCATTCCTAGTGGATTTGGGTCTTCTGGATCCGTTGAGACACTTATCTTTCAGTTCCGGGCACTTCTGACAGTGATTGATGCAGTTTTACACTTGTTGACCAGATTTGGGGCTGATTTCCCAGCCTGAGCAGCAGGGGCCCCGAGAGGCCAGTTCACCTGGGGTGCTGATGATGGAGGGGGTGGTCCAGCCACTTGTTATTACCATTTATCCCCCCTTCCGGAGAGCCTGGTGGGCTCAGATGGACAGCGCTAGCACCCTAGGAGGCAGTTTTGGCACTTTCACAGTTCCCGAGGCAGTTAAAAAATGGGGTAAAGTGGTCACTGAGGAAATCGATTTGGGCAATTGAGGCAAGGTTTTGGCATTTGGTCTTCACAGAGGTCTTCCAGGGTGGCATCACTATCTTCCAGTCAGTTTTCACCATGTGGGTATGCCCGGATTGATCACAGGAGGACATTTACTGCTTGACTGTCATGGATTCTGAGGACAGTTTTGGTCATTTCTATTATATTGGACATATTTTATTATTTTATTGTGCCTTGGGGATGAGCTAGTAAGGATTGATGCCTCCTAGCCCCACCATGTGCTTATTTTATCATGTCCTAGTCATCATGAGGTGGATTATTGTACTTTTTACCCCTCTAGTGGGATGACGTCACCCTCCATTGTACCATTTAGTGAGGGCGCTTTTGTTATTTTGAGTGATCCATGTGATATATTGTTATGGGTCATCTTAGCCATTGATTGTATGATGAGATCTTATAATCTCAACCACTCATTTGATGTAGTATTATGAAGTGGTATAGGGTTTTGGTCTTTATTATCCTATATAAGGAGGAGACCCCCCATTGTAAAGCTCACCTTTGGAGCTCTGGAATATTGGAATAGAAGATTTTTTGTGGAGCACATCTCTCTTGCATGGTGGATTCTCTTGCATATTGAATATACAGTATCTCTTCTATGTATCATTGTGGATTTTGGTGCTTTTGCTAACCTTTTGACAGGAAAGTCGAATTGGAGAGAGGAGGGCGACTTCATGAGGGTTATTGTTGGAGGGATCCACATATTCTCTCTTGGGTTGATCTTGTGACAGGGAGTATCATTATTGTATCTTCGTGACATAGTTGATGCTTTCTATTACATCTTTCTACCATTTTCAGAATCATCTTGCTTGACTTGTTTCTTTGATCTTGTCTTGTAGGAGGAGGACGATTTGGCTATCTTGGAGAAGGGCGATTTGGTTGGGGCACTTGGATCTCACTCTTGAATATACACATAGGAGAATGCTATCAACTTGCAAGGTGGCCATAAGCAATTGAGGTAAGATCTACAAGGTATGTGCCTCTTTCATCCATTCTATCTTCATTGGTCATAAAACCCTAATTAAATCAAAACCCCAATTTTGGTATTTCTTAGATCTACTTAGATCTAGCCTTGCAATTGAAAAGATATTAAAAACCCACCTCTATAGGATCCACCCCTAGTTGGATCTATAGTTTGGTGGTGATTGGCTAAAAATTGACACACTTTTCAATGCAAAAAGCCTTCTTGAACCTAAATCGATTTTCCTAAGAGAAGCTTGTTGGGTTAGATCTATCACATGGGTAGGTGAGATCCCACTTGATTTGACATCTAGACATTTGATAACCTATACCCATATCTTTACTTTGGTGAAAACTACCTTGTGGACATCTCTCCATGTTTTAAGGGGTTGAAACCCCCTTTTTGACCTTCTTGGCATCTTAAAACTTAGATCTACTAAGATCTAGCCATTGGATTCACTTGAAACTTTGAAGGAACATAGATCGGGGTACTAACATCCCGGATCTACATTTTGGTGGCCATTGGACTTGATTTGGTCCACCAAAACCCATTTTTGGACCCTCCTTGAGCAAATCGCACCCCCTTGATTTTTTGAGTTGGTCCACTTCTAGGAAGTGGGTGTTTGAGTTATTCGTGGATTTGGAATGCCCATGCCTTGAAACCTAGGTCTATACTGTCCTTTTGTCAAGATCCGCCTTGGGGATTGCATTCCTTGTTTCAAGGGATTGTGGTCCACTTAGGGTCCTCACTTAAAAAACCTAGATCTAGTAAGATCCAACCATTAGATTTCACTCAACCCACTTGACTTGGCTTCTAGGTGTCCCGATCTACAATTTGACACACTTTTGACCCCATTAGCCCACTTAACAAGGCACTAGTCCATCACCAAGCAAGTCGCACTCCTTGGGATTGGTGTCAAATCCTAGATCTAGCACATGGGTATCCTTGAAATCAACTTCAACTCATAGATCTAGCCTACATATAACCTATAGTACCTACCTCACATCTAACTTCACCTTGTGGGCCTACCTAGAATCACTTCACACTTCCCAAGAAAACTAGACCCACTTGTGTAAACACATAGTACTATACTTTTTCATCATACCCCATCATGTGGCCTAGACCATACATAGGTTGAAACGTTAATAATCTTTTACACTTCCCTCAACCATACCTTAAACCTTAGGTCCACTTAGCCTTGCATTGGTTTCCGTAACTCATTACTTACCTACACTTAGAAACCTTTGTTTGGGTCCAATCAACTGTGATTGGGGTATAGGGTCTCCCCCTTGGTCTAGTTATACCTTGACCTAAAGCGAAGAGTGCCCCGGTTGACGTGACTCTCACCTTGCATTGGGAACCGTGGTATCTCTTGGGTCACCTCTTTAGTTGCCTATCTCCTCTACCGTCCCGGATGGTATTCCTCCAGGGGCAACTACAAGTTGTGTGATAACAGGCGCCTAAGATGAAGTGGAAAGGCATGTATTGAAATATCAAAACCGTACGGATTGCTTTCACATGGGCCAACCTTCACCTCCACGGCAGCCATTTGATTTGGTTGATGGATAAGGTTAAAGAGCAGCTACCATTGTGAGGTGGCAAAAAGTATATGAAAAGGTTTCCAACTAAGTCAACCACCCAACCCACCATCCATGAAAACTTGGAAACATCAAGTCGCCATCCTCATCCTCACGTGTGAGTTGCTTTAATTTGGCACCTTCCATTTTGAGTTGTTTTCTTCCAAGTAAGGTAATGCATTCTATTGGCTTTGAGCTTGCCTTACTCTACAATCAAGGTCCTTAGGGTTTTGTGCCCTAGGATGCTTGCTTTGGCTATTTATTGAGGAGCTGAGGTCCATTGTAAACCATTTGAAGGTGGAACCTTTGCTCTTGTCTATTGTAATATTATTTTTGGTTATTGAGTAATAAAAGGCTTTGGAGGCTACCCTGGTGTTGTCTGCGGTGTGTATTGTCATGTTCTTTGATCATCAATGAGGTAATCTGTATCGTGGTTCATACTAGTATATGTTGGGTATTTTCCTTTGTAAGGAAATTACTTTTTCATAAGGATAGTAAGCATTGCTTTGTAGAATTCTTACTATTGTGAGTGATATCAGAATGCTAGAGGTAATGACATTTCTTGTTTGAGTATGTTATTCCTTCTTATTTCTTTCAATTGTTCACACAAATCTCTTAATCCCCTTTGCTAGTGTTGACTCCATTTTGCAGGTAACTCAGGTTGAAGGAGCGGATGAGCATGTTAGCTCTTCCTCATATTCAATAGGTCCAAAACAAGGAAGCTAATACTACAGGTGCATCAGCAAGCAGACTCCATAGCCCATTTAGACACTCATCCCCCAAGCGTTCAAGCTTCAAGATCCAAACTTCTTCAACTATCTTTGGTTATTGTTACTCATTTAGATCGTAGTTCTTTCAAAGCATAAATATTTAACTCTAGATCTAATGTTACAAATTTTCCTTTTCAAGCTTGCTTTATTGTAAAATCTAGAGTTCTTGATAGGAAAATTTTGTTTTGATTGAATAGTATATTTGGTTGATTTAAGAGCTTGCTATTGGCTGCCCCAAAAGAGCAAGCCAAGATCTCGAGAAACGAAATTTCTTGTTCGTGTTCTTGGTTTTTGTTATCACACATCAAGCATCATTCTATGCTTTGGTCTAGCTACTGTTATAATTGAAGGAGCATATCATAACCATTTGTACTTGCAGCAACAATTATTCATGATCTGGTTCATTATTTTGATCATTCTTGACCTGGTCAACCTAGTTTGACCAAGTCAACCACAGAGTCTAGGATGAGTTTGGGTAGACAGTGTTCAAGATGCATTATTCATGGCCTATATGTGTCCATTAGATGGTTCCATGCCTCAGACAACAGTTCCAGATGATGTTTTGATGGATTTTTCTAATTATTATTATTTTACGAACCATTATTTTTATTTATTCCGGGCATGGATGAGCTTATAGAGGTATCTTTTGATGGTCACATAATGTATGAGTACACATTCCTAGTGGATTTGAGCATTCTGAGCTCATTGGTGCACTCAGTTATCAATTCCAAGCACTTACAGTTGATGATGTGGTCAGATTGCCACTTTTCTCTGTTTTGCCATGCAGAAATGGCCTGTCCAGCACTTTCATTGAGCTAGCACGTTCTCCTAGGGCGCTACAGAGGGAGATGGGGGTCCAGCAAATCGTTATTACCATTTTACCCCATCCCCAAACATTTTGGTACAGTCAGATTTGTGTTCGGAACACTTGGTAGGGAGATACAGTTTTTGTACTTTCAGAGGTGGTTTTCCGGTAGAGGAATGGCTCATTGAGGAAATCGATTTGTCTGAGTGGGGCAAGGAAATGGCATGAGATTGGCCCGGGATATTTTGATGATGATGTCCACGCCTTCTAGAACTTGTTCTGACATCAGTGGGGTCCACACGTCCCACTTTTCATCATTTTGGATGTTTTATTGTGTCTTTGAGGGGGCCACGATTTGGTCTTACGGTCACTTTATGATGTTATCTTGACATATTATTGGTTATTGTGCCATGGAGCCATACTAGTGAAGGATATGATTACCTCCTAGCCCCACCATGTGCTTATATCATATGTCTTAGTCACTTGTCATGTGGTGCGTCCCCCTTGGACGTTTTAGTGAGTGCCCCGCCCTCTATTTGTGAGTTGATCCATGTATTGTATTTTCGGCTCATCTTAGTCGTTGATTATTATTGTTATATCTTTTGATCTCCACCACTCATTTAAAAAGTGGTTAGGGTTTTGGTCTCTCTCATTCCTATTTAAGGAAGAGACGCCCCCTCATTGTAAAAGGACTTTTGGCTCTTGGCTTTTGGAATACAAAGAAATATCTTGGAGAATTCCATATCTTGAATGAAAACCAAGAGGACCTGCCATGACCAAACCAAGGGTTTTGAGCCCCGCTAGACCAACACTTTTACATAAACAAGCCCATACTTTTCCTTTTACAATGGCAAAAGACCCCCTCAGTCTGGTATATCCTGAAAAGCACGATGCAAGCAATCTGGGGCATAACAGTATGTACAGGGCATTGTCTTTCTTTATGCATTGGCATTCACCATATTAATCAATATTAAGTACAATCTCCCTCTTTTCTCTCTCTGCAGGTATTCTTCTGTCATATAATACCAATGTTTCATTTTAATTTTAAGTACTTAAAATAAATTCCATGAAGCTTATACCGTAGGAAATATTCTTACTTTTTTATCACACAAATGTAGAAAACTAGTAAAAATACAAGCACCACAAAGCTTTTAAAAATATACAATTTTTTTTAAAAATGAGAATCTAAACCTTAGAAGTTGTAGTAGATGGGAATTTGCTAATGTGCTCAGAATTTAATCCTGTGCTAGTGCTACACTCCTGTGTATGTTTCTCTGATGGAAATGCTGCTCCACCATTTGCATTTAGGATTACACAATAACAGTGGTCTCCTTCTGTAAGGACCTGGAGGAGATTCAAACCACATTATACAAGACAGTGATTTTTTCAGAAAATATACAAGGAATTTACAAGGACTATCCATAATTAGATCAACTATGCATTTTAAATGGGACAATAAATCAGTGGGAAGTATTTCATAGTCGTCTAAACAAATTATACATCCTAATTCATAATTATATTCTTGTGCATAAGAAAGTGCTAGCAACATCAGGCAAAGAAAATGACCTAAAACAGTGATTCATAAGTATCATATTTTGGTTTCATTGGTCAACAAATGATAAGATTAATAAACTGTAGCCGTGCAATACCTATGTATATCAAAGTGTAGCAATTGCATTTCATATTCTTAATTAAAGGGCATTAATAACTTAAATTGGAAGCATCCAGTACTAAATATTTTGACACGCATTGTATGTTTTCCAACATATAAACTTAACAGAAAGGAGATTACATCTCACCCAAAGCCTATACTACTCAGTGCGATTTTACCAACGACTTGCATAAAGGCAAAGTTAGAAACATATTCTTATGCCAAAACTTAACCACATCCTAACCAATCAAATCTACAATGAAACTTAAACATAACTATAACTAGTGTCTTTCACAGAATTCAAAATTAAAGACTTCAAAATAACTAGAGGATTTTAGAGGATTTCATAGCATGTAACAAAAAGGGCAGCTATGGTCATCCATTATGAAAAACAAGCATTTATGCACAGCCAATAAATACAAAGCCTAACAAAGATATTACTTGTTATCTGAATGTTGAATGATACAAATAGCCAAAGCCATATATAGACTAGTGATCTTCCCTGTGGTTGCAACTCATGGATTGCAATATTTTATGATATAATCATTAATTATTGATGTGTGATAGTAAGTTATTACTAGTGTTACCCCTCATGTCGTATGAGGCTTGCCCTTGTGATTTTCATCATAACACTTGTGATATTTTGTCACATGGATCAAGCTTGCAGGATCACATTGCTAGATGACTTGATGGACAGGGGGTGTATTTTTGCTTTGACTTAAAGATGTTGCTTCGTTGTGGTTGAGTGGATGCTATGATGGTTTTTAGTAAGTGTGGAATGAGATGCTCTAGTTTGCTAATGGTGGTCAAAATGATAAATTAGCATGTGCCTCATGGTTAAAACTTTTGATGATGCCGATGATGGTGAGGGAATTCTGTCGAAGAAACCACAGGATGTCGAGGTAGTTCTCAATTTCAATGAGCATTCGAAGTACTTGAGCTTGCAGGCCAGGTGTCGGAATCCGCCTTTTGTTGTACCAACGTATGATGTTGAGCAAAAGTGTATGGTCATTTGCGTTAACGAGATACTGTTATCACACAACTTGTAGTTGCCCCTATAGGTATCCCATCCGGGACGGTAGAGGAGACAGGCAACTAAAGAGGTGACCCAAGAGATGCCACGGTTCCCAATGCAATGTGGGAGTCACGTCAACCGAGGCACTCTTCGCTTTAGGTCAAGGTGTAACTAGACCAAGGGGGAGACCCTATACCCCCAATCACAGTCGATTGGACCCAAACAAAGGTTTCTCAGGGTAGGTAAGTGGTGAGTTACGGAAACCAATGCAAGGCTAAGTGGACCTAAAGGTTAAGGTATGGTTGAAGGTGGTGTGATGGATAATAAGTGTTTCAACCTATGAATGGTTTAGGCCACATGATGGGGTATGATTACTAGGTATAGTACCAATGTGTTTGCACAAGTGGGTCTAGTTTCTTGGGAAGTGTGAAATGGTTCTAGATGGACCCACAAGGTGAAGTTAGGTGTGAGGGTGGTACTATAGGTTAGAGTTGGTTCTAGGATTACCCATGTGCTAGATCTAGGGTTGGACACTAATCCCAAGAAGTGCGCCTTGCTTGGAGAAGGACTAGTGCCTTGTTTAGTGGGCTAATGGAGTCAAGAAAGATGTCAAAGTGTAGATCGGGACACCTAGAAGCCAAGTCAAGTGAAATGGATGTGATCCAATGGTTAGGTCTTACTAAATCTAGGTTTTTGAGTGATGACCAAAGGTGGACCACAATTCCTTAAAACAAGGAATGCAATCCCCAAGGTAGATCGGGGCAAAAGGATAGTCTAGACCTAGGTTTCAAGGCATGGGCATTCCAAATCTACGAAAATCTCCAACACCCACTTCCTAGAAGTGGTCCAACTCAAAACTCCCAAGGGGTGCGACTTTCTCAAGGAGAGGCAAAAAGTGGGTTTGGTGGACCATGCCAAGTCCAATGGCCACCAAAGTGTAGATCCGGAGTGCTAGTACCCCGATTTATGTTCCTTCAAAGTTTCAAATGAATCCAATGGGTAGATCTTAGTAGATCTAAGTTTTAAGTTACCAATGAGGTCAAAAGGGGGTTTCAACCCCTCAAAACATGGAGAGATGTCCACAAGGTAGTTTTCACCAAAGTAAGGATATGGGTATGTGTTATCAAGTGTCTAGTTGTCAAATCAAGCGGGATCTCACATACCCATGTGCTAGATCTAGCCCAACAAGCCTCTCTCAAGGAAGTGCGCTTTAGGTCAAGGAGAGCTTTTTGTCTTAGAAAATGGGTCAATTCTTAGCCAATCACCACCAAACTATAGATCCAACTAGGGGTGGATGCTATAGAGGTGGGTTTTCAATATCTTTTCAAATCGAGGGCTAGATCTAAGTAGATCTAAGAAATACCAAAAACAAGGGTTTTAATTTGATTAGGGTTTTTGTGATCTAGAAATTATGGAAGATTCAAGGAAGAGAAGATCATACCTCTTGGGACATACCTGGATGAAGAGATGAATGCTAGTTGAGACGAGGATTACTTTGCCAAAGATCAAATGAAGAATTGTTGAAACCCTCTTGCCAAATCGATTTTTCCAAGCCACATGTAATTCCTTCTAACCTGTCAAGCCAAGGAGCAAAGCATCAATTAGTTTAACAAATTGAAGGTAGATGCAAGCAAGAGATAGAAAAACATAGAATAGTTGACACAAAGGCAAAACCACTCCCTGTCAAACCCAAAACGACTTCTTCCAAGCTTGAAGGGCAAGCCTCCCCACCAATTCGCACTTGTCAAAGTCGCCCTCTCAACCTGCAAATAAAGTATGGCAAATACGCAAGATAGCTACAATAGATCCTCCAGTGCAATGGACAATAGCATTTACAATCGAAACAACCAACATCCACTCCAATCCAAGCATGTACTCCAAAAGATAGAAATTTTATTCCAAGAGCCAAGAGCCAAAAATCTCTAGATGAATTTTACAATGAGGGGGTCTCCTCCTTATATAGGATAATAAAGACCAAAACCCTAGATCTCAAAACCACTTTTTGAAATGAGTGGTTGAGATTAAAAGATCTCACAACATAATCAACGGCTAAGATGAATCCATAACATAATATCACATGGATCACTCAACATAACAATAGCGCCCTCACTAAATGGTACAATAGAGGGTGACGTCATCCCACAAGAGGGGTATAAAGTACAATAATCCACCTCATGATGACTAGGACATGATAAAATAAGCACATGGTGGGGCTAGGAGGTAGAAATCCTTGCTAGCTCACCCCAAGGCACAATGAAATAATAAAAATATGTCCAATATAATAATAATGACCAAAACTGTCCTCAGAATCCATGACAGTCGAGCAGTAAATGTCCTCCTGTGATCAATCTGGAGATACCCACATGGTGAAAAATGACTGGAAGATAGTGAGATCAACCTGGAAGACCTCTGTGAAAACCAAATGCCAAAACCTTGCCTCAATTGCCCAAATCGATTTCCTCAGTGACCACTTTATCCCATTTTTTAACTGCCTCGGGAACTGTGAAAGTGCCAAAACTACCTCCTAGGGTGCTAGCGCTGTCCATCTGAGCCCACCAGGCTCTCCGGGAGGGGGGATAAATGGTAATAACAAGTGGCTGGACCACCCCCTCCATCATCAGCGCCCTAGGTGAACTGGCCTCTCGGGGCCCCTGCTGCTCAGGCTGGGAAATCAGCCCCAAATCTGGTCAACAAGTGTAAAACTGCATCAATCACTGTCAGAAGTGCCCGGAACTGAAAGATAAGTGTCTCAATGGATCCAGAAGACCCAAATCCACTGGGAATGAGTACTCATATACCCTGGGTTGCCCTAATGGGCCAGCTGTAGGGTCCACCATATATGGACAATGTATAATCTGTTGATCTGTAATAATAATAACCTGCTGAACTGGATCAAACATCATCTGTATCATATGTCCATCATATGATATCATCATCAAACATGTGGGACCATAAATCATCACCAATAATCATCATACATGGTCCACATCATCACGGATCCCAAGAATATATATAATCAAGGATAAATCACATCAGTAGACTAAGACAATGCTTCTTTAATCATTTCATAGCTAAGCTCAAAGTATAAATTCCATTCAGTGGCATTAATCAAGTTAACATATTCCGTGATTATATAAAATTACTTGCACCCTAGTTCAAATGACAAACTTACCCATTGGACATGGTCAAACTGCTAGTGAAGGATGAAGGCTAGGAGCAAGGTTGGGCCAAGGGTTTGACTTGTCTAACTTAACTCAAAAATACTTTGGACTGGGAGAAGGGGGAAGCTACAAACTCTGTGCTGGACAAAAGAACACGGGGGATGGCTGTGCCTCACAAATGGATAAGTTGTTTAGAGAGTGCTTATTCAACTTAGGCATCATGTCTACATCAAGTTGATCCAAGTTCATTAGGATCATTCAATTTATTTCCATGGCCTTTTTGGCCTACATAACCCTTCGGATTTCAGATGTGCTGAGAAGCACAACTAGTTGCAGCTTGCATCCAGGGCATGTTTTTTATATATTCACAAGGTCAGCAATTGTTTAGATATAGCTTTTAAGAACTATTGCTTTTTGGACCTTTCTTATACTCTTCGAGGAGTATTTTTAGCTTTTCATTGCTCTTGCCCTTTTTTTGTTTCCATGGGCGAATTTATTTAGTTTCCACAGGTAGAACATGAGCTTTCAGTTTTAGCCAACAACATCTCAAGTGACTAGGGGGAGTTCGAGCCAATGCCAAACATCGGGACAACCGACCAGAATGATTTAGGCCTACAATCCAACTTACCAAAGGCAAGTTCTGTCACCAACTTAGAGCCGAGACACTAGATAAACAGGGATGTGGTCCAAACACAGAGGTAGAAAAATAGGGAAGTCCTCAGTATCAGAAAGTCAAATGAGACAAGTCAGGGTTTAAAGTCAAACAGGAAGGTCATGTATGGATGGAGATAAGTGAGTATGGAGCCTACACTAGCAGACAACTGGTGTCGGGAAAGACCATGTCTATGTAAGGTGAAATACCAGTAAGTTTTGTTAAATGACCTAAAAGTGCAAGCAATTGTCCATTTTATGATTTATAGTTCATTTTAAGTAGTTTGCCACATCAGGAATAATATACCAAGCACATGCTATAATCATGACTAAATCAACAAGCTAATAATCCACAGTCAGTGAGAACATATCCATAGATCATACAACATCATCATAATAGCAATCATCATGCATCATCTGAAACACTGCTGAAGTACATCTCTAGGCACTGAACTGAAACTGTAATGGGATAAGTGGTCACATCAGTCATCAAATCTGAACTCTCAAGGCTCAGCCTTGACACAAGGTCATACAATATCTGAATAATGTACTGCTCTGATCATGAGTGATCCAATATATATAGCCATGCTCTGGAATAAATGAAGCTCTGGAATGTGCAGATATCTGCTGTACAAGAATAGTAGCCCTGCTACTATGGTGTGATAACATCTGGCTCCAGCTGGGACAAGTGCTCTAAGGGAGAGAGCGCTTGAGAACCTCAGAATCTCTGGTCTCGAACACCTCTGCATCAATCTTCAGTCCAGCACTGCACCATCCTTGCTTTCAGCCTTTATCTTGCACCTGTTCCTGCTCTCACAAAAACTAGAATACCATCATGGAGCATGTATGGGATAAAAATAAAATAAAACTGAACTGAAATATAATCTACAGCATGAACTTGAAAAACTAACATGGCATATATCATTATCATTTTATTTACTGTGCAGGAGGAAAGGAGTACATTCGGAATTCAGGCAAATCTCAACCAGCACAGGCAGCCAACAAAATAAATGCTAACTATAATTTCTTAAATGCATGCAGGAGAAGAGAAAAGCTTAGGAAGGAGCAAGACTCAACTCAGGCATAAAAAGGAAAAACGGGACAATACTCAGCACACAGAAAAAGAAAAATCACACAAATCCTACTGCTCAAGTGAGCTTATTCAGAACCTACCTAATCTAAACATGCAAGGCAAGGTAAGGAAGGTCAGGGATAATAATCCCTTAGCTCCCTTTGATTTATAGGGAGTAAGATGCGTTGGCCAGTCCCAGTGGTGAGAAAACACATCTCATCAATGCAGCGCTCAACAGTAAGTGGTCCAACCCAAAAGTCACTTGATCCCCTGGATCGTATATAAAATAAATCATTAGGTACTACAACCTTATCACCAATTTCGAAACTTTGGCGATTTACAGATTGAGGGATGACTTCAATAACATGTTCAGGAAAAGGTTGGATATCAGAAGTGCATTGGGGTTGAGGTGTAACTATATTTGAATTCCTATTAGGAGGAATTTCATCACATCTGGGAGGTCCACCGTTCAAGGGTACAACCATGCTACCAATCAAGATTTCTCCTATAGTCAAAAGGTCAGTATCAACATCCTTATTCATTTCAGCTTGGGTTAAGGGTGGAGGGCTTTGATTTTCACTACTTCCGCTACTACCCTCTCCTGATGGGATAGGAATGGTCATGTTTTCTAAAAATGCCAAATGGTCATCAGAGATGGGACTATGAATTGTGCTAGGTGTACTTTGGATCCTCATATCCCAAGATACTGGTGTAGAGTCAACATCCTCTTCACTACTAGGTAACTCTCTAGGCAAAAGGAAGCTAGGGTAAGGATGAAGCAACTGTGGGTCAGTGGGTTCTTCTTGAAAAATGGCTAGATTATTCAATGAAAAGTCTTCCCCAGGGGCATCATGGCTCAAGGCATGTTCTTGCCAACTCATAGAGTTGTCATTCACTTGCCTTAAAGCCCCATCCTCTAAGGACAAATGGGACAAGTGATCAGGCACATCAGAGAAGTGATAATCAACTAGTTCTTCGTCATTCCCCTCAGGTGAGGGAGGGTGTGTTCCTTCATTGTTATTTGTCCAAGGAGTGATGTGAGGTAAACCCTGTCTTCCTCTTTCTGTGTTAAGGTCAACTAGGAAAAGCCACTCATGTACTGTCCTAGGTGTGTACTCACCCCTTCTAATTTGGTCAAAGTTATCCTCCGAAGTGTTTAGCTGAATGGGAGGTGCAGGTTGGTCAATGTTTGGCCCTACACTATTGGGTTGGTTCGAGGTCCTAAGGTTTTCTGACACTTGAATGGAGTGAGGGTCAACTTCAATAATTCTTTCTTCTACCATGCTAGGATCATCATCATGACCACCCATGACCATAAAGATACCCTCTGGTAATAACTCACCCTCACCAAAAGTGTTTCTCACGCCATCCTCATAATTCTCAAGATGTCCATCATAAAATGGCTCCCGATATACCCTAACCAAAGACCCATCAGAGTTGGGGATGGTAGCATATGACAAGTCCATCTGAAGATGTCCCCCTAGCCCAGCGGACCACTTCCTACAAAGGAGCATGCCATAGGCTGGAGGGAGATCTATGACTACTATATCCATCAGCATAGATATGTCGGGGCATGAAAACAGGTCAGCTCTCAGGTTTTTGATCAAGCCAAAGACTTTTACTGGTTTAGAGTCAATCCCACAAACGTTCCCATAAGGTCTAGTTATTTTTAGTCCCATAGCTTCCATGACTTGTAAAGGCATCACATTCATGGAGGCACCAGAATCCAACATACAGTTATGAAGGAGGAGATCACCTATGCGTAGTGTAAGGTAAAATGGTTGATGACCCCCATTCTTTCTCTCGTATAAGGCAGTTTGGATGTTAATGGGAGGGTCATCCTCTTCCTCAACCACATCACAAGGTGCTGGGTTTTTGGAAGATGAATCCTCACCACTAGTCGTGGCTGTCTCAGGGATACTCTCGAAAAACTCTACCACTTGTTCTTTTATCGAAGGGATTTTCATTAGCTCAGTGAGTGGAATGTTGTGCATGACTTTGTCTAACTCTCTTTCGATGTTGATATCAAAGTCATACTCAGGCAAAGGGCAAGGCTCACTTACTGGACTAGGCAACTCTTTGTTTTTCTTTTCGCTAAAAGGCATAGGCTTTTGGCCATCCTTCCTTCGTTGATAAGTTTTAAAAGGAGCTTGGTCATTGTTAACCTGTTCAGTAGCATAAATGGGACCACTAGGGTTTGTTTCTTCTATGGTGTTTTCTTCATGATCAATCAGGATTCTTCCAAAGTCTTTGTCAAATTTTAAGTCATCAACCCAATTAATGTTCTTTGGAGAATCCGGAGTATCATCACCATGGGTGGTATACTCAGGATCTTCCAACTTCTGCTCTTCAGACCAGTTTATGATAGGAGGTTCTTGATTCATAGGGTTTCTTCTATCTCCTTCATTAGGTTTCTTTTGTTGATTCCAATAAGGTTTAGGACCATAGGGCTGCCTATATCTATCCCCTTCTCTGTTCTTGGCTAGGTCCCTAGTTAGGAGAGTTAAGTTTTTCATCATTTCATGCATACTCTCCATCATTTCACTGGGCTCTTTGCTAGATTCCTTACTCTTCTTAAACTTAGGTTCAGATCTGGAGGAAGAAGGTCCACTAATTAGGTCAAAGAAGTTTTGTTTTCCCATGGAGGCAGCATTTGCCTCAGCTTTCTTGGCGTTGTCTTGGGCTTCCTTCAAATTATTAGGGTCTTTGTCCTTTAGGTGGTAACCCAGGTAACCTTCATAAGCATTAAGGTAATGGATCAAGATGGCTTGGTCAAGGGGCCTTATGTTACTTGGGATGTTGGCAACAGTCCTATCAAAGCGTTGGTTAAACTCATGGACAGACTCATTCTCCTTCTTTTTGATGTCAAAAAGTTGGTGTAAAAGGAAACGCCCATCTAACTTGACTGACCACTCTTGCTTGAGTTTATCGGCGAAAACATCATACCCATTGATTGATGATGGGGGCAATCGGTCAAACCATTTGCGAGCATCACCCTCCAAGGATGCAAAGAGACCCCTAATAAACACATCCTCTTCCTCAGCCCCATATGCTTCCATATGAGCCCAAACATTGTCTATGTGGTCCTCAATAGAGGTGGCACAGTTGCCATTGAATTTTGGAATCTTTTCAAAGTACTTGTCTGGCATACTATGGGGAGCACCCAAGATCTGAGAGAAGTCTAAGGGAGAAGCTCTAGCTTTATGACCAAAAGCCCGAGCAACAGGAGGGTTGTTTTGGTTGTTGGTACCGGAGTTTGACTGACCTTGTCCTGCCATTGGATTGATTGGGCTTGAACTAGAGTTGTGATTAGGTGATAAAGGAGGAACCGGATTGAACAAAGGGGATCCTAAGACACAGTTTGGAGAACCTGAGTTAACAAGTTTCCACAAGAAATTAGTTGATTGGGTTTTAGGATCTCTTTTGTGATACGTGAGTGGGGTTCCTTCCACTTGATTTGGATTTGATTTACTTCGTGTGTTGTAAGGATGACTATGAGCTCGCTCCTCAGCGGAGTCACGATTAGGAGTCGCCAGGTAGATTTTTAGGCTCTACTACCAAGAGATATGTCGTTTGAAGTGCAGAAAGGTAGTGATACACAAAGATGTGTTGAACCAAGGTAGGCCCCTACCTCCCCGGCAACGGCGCCAAAAATGTTATCACACAACTTGTAGTTGCCCCTATAGGTATCCCATCCGGGACGGTAGAGGAGACAGGCAACTAAAGAGGTGACCCAAGAGATGCCACGGTTCCCAATGCAATGTGGGAGTCACGTCAACCGAGGCACTCTTCGCTTTAGGTCAAGGTGTAACTAGACCAAGGGGGAGACCCTATACCCCCAATCACAGTCGATTGGACCCAAACAAAGGTTTCTCAGGGTAGGTAAGTGGTGAGTTACGGAAACCAATGCAAGGCTAAGTGGACCTAAAGGTTAAGGTATGGTTGAAGGTGGTGTGATGGATAATAAGTGTTTCAACCTATGAATGGTTTAGGCCACATGATGGGGTATGATTACTAGGTATAGTACCAATGTGTTTGCACAAGTGGGTCTAGTTTCTTGGGAAGTGTGAAATGGTTCTAGATGGACCCACAAGGTGAAGTTAGGTGTGAGGGTGGTACTATAGGTTAGAGTTGGTTCTAGGATTACCCATGTGCTAGATCTAGGGTTGGACACTAATCCCAAGAAGTGCGCCTTGCTTGGAGAAGGACTAGTGCCTTGTTTAGTGGGCTAATGGAGTCAAGAAAGATGTCAAAGTGTAGATCGGGACACCTAGAAGCCAAGTCAAGTGAAATGGATGTGATCCAATGGTTAGGTCTTACTAAATCTAGGTTTTTGAGTGATGACCAAAGGTGGACCACAATTCCTTAAAACAAGGAATGCAATCCCCAAGGTAGATCGGGGCAAAAGGATAGTCTAGACCTAGGTTTCAAGGCATGGGCATTCCAAATCTACGAAAATCTCCAACACCCACTTCCTAGAAGTGGTCCAACTCAAAACTCCCAAGGGGTGCGACTTTCTCAAGGAGAGGCAAAAAGTGGGTTTGGTGGACCATGCCAAGTCCAATGGCCACCAAAGTGTAGATCCGGAGTGCTAGTACCCCGATTTATGTTCCTTCAAAGTTTCAAATGAATCCAATGGGTAGATCTTAGTAGATCTAAGTTTTAAGTTACCAATGAGGTCAAAAGGGGGTTTCAACCCCTCAAAACATGGAGAGATGTCCACAAGGTAGTTTTCACCAAAGTAAGGATATGGGTATGTGTTATCAAGTGTCTAGTTGTCAAATCAAGCGGGATCTCACATACCCATGTGCTAGATCTAGCCCAACAAGCCTCTCTCAAGGAAGTGCGCTTTAGGTCAAGGAGAGCTTTTTGTCTTAGAAAATGGGTCAATTCTTAGCCAATCACCACCAAACTATAGATCCAACTAGGGGTGGATGCTATAGAGGTGGGTTTTCAATATCTTTTCAAATCGAGGGCTAGATCTAAGTAGATCTAAGAAATACCAAAAACAAGGGTTTTAATTTGATTAGGGTTTTTGTGATCTAGAAATTATGGAAGATTCAAGGAAGAGAAGATCATACCTCTTGGGACATACCTGGATGAAGAGATGAATGCTAGTTGAGACGAGGATTACTTTGCCAAAGATCAAATGAAGAATTGTTGAAACCCTCTTGCCAAATCGATTTTTCCAAGCCACATGTAATTCCTTCTAACCTGTCAAGCCAAGGAGCAAAGCATCAATTAGTTTAACAAATTGAAGGTAGATGCAAGCAAGAGATAGAAAAACATAGAATAGTTGACACAAAGGCAAAACCACTCCCTGTCAAACCCAAAACGACTTCTTCCAAGCTTGAAGGGCAAGCCTCCCCACCAATTCGCACTTGTCAAAGTCGCCCTCTCAACCTGCAAATAAAGTATGGCAAATACGCAAGATAGCTACAATAGATCCTCCAGTGCAATGGACAATAGCATTTACAATCGAAACAACCAACATCCACTCCAATCCAAGCATGTACTCCAAAAGATAGAAATTTTATTCCAAGAGCCAAGAGCCAAAAATCTCTAGATGAATTTTACAATGAGGGGGTCTCCTCCTTATATAGGATAATAAAGACCAAAACCCTAGATCTCAAAACCACTTTTTGAAATGAGTGGTTGAGATTAAAAGATCTCACAACATAATCAACGGCTAAGATGAATCCATAACATAATATCACATGGATCACTCAACATAACAATAGCGCCCTCACTAAATGGTACAATAGAGGGTGACGTCATCCCACAAGAGGGGTATAAAGTACAATAATCCACCTCATGATGACTAGGACATGATAAAATAAGCACATGGTGGGGCTAGGAGGTAGAAATCCTTGCTAGCTCACCCCAAGGCACAATGAAATAATAAAAATATGTCCAATATAATAATAATGACCAAAACTGTCCTCAGAATCCATGACAGTCGAGCAGTAAATGTCCTCCTGTGATCAATCTGGAGATACCCACATGGTGAAAAATGACTGGAAGATAGTGAGATCAACCTGGAAGACCTCTGTGAAAACCAAATGCCAAAACCTTGCCTCAATTGCCCAAATCGATTTCCTCAGTGACCACTTTATCCCATTTTTTAACTGCCTCGGGAACTGTGAAAGTGCCAAAACTGCCTCCTAGGGTGCTAGCGCTGTCCATCTGAGCCCACCAGGCTCTCCGGGAGGGGGGATAAATGGTAATAACAAGTGGCTGGACCACCCCCTCCATCATCAGCGCCCTAGGTGAACTGGCCTCTCGGGGCCCCTGCTGCTCAGGCTGGGAAATCAGCCCCAAATCTGGTCAACAAGTGTAAAACTGCATCAATCACTGTCAGAAGTGCCCGGAACTGAAAGATAAGTGTCTCAATGGATCCAGAAGACCCAAATCCACTGGGAATGAGTACTCATATACCCTGGGTTGCCCTAATGGGCCAGCTGTAGGGTCCACCATATATGGACAATGTATAATCTGTTGATCTGTAATAATAATAACCTGCTGAACTGGATCAAACATCATCTGTATCATATGTCCATCATATGATATCATCATCAAACATGTGGGACCATAAATCATCACCAATAATCATCATACATGGTCCACATCATCACGGATCCCAAGAATATATATAATCAAGGATAAATCACATCAGTAGACTAAGACAATGCTTCTTTAATCATTTCATAGCTAAGCTCAAAGTATAAATTCCATTCAGTGGCATTAATCAAGTTAACATATTCCGTGATTATATAAAATTACTTGCACCCTAGTTCAAATGACAAACTTACCCATTGGACATGGTCAAACTGCTAGTGAAGGATGAAGGCTAGGAGCAAGGTTGGGCCAAGGGTTTGACTTGTCTAACTTAACTCAAAAATACTTTGGACTGGGAGAAGGGGGAAGCTACAAACTCTGTGCTGGACAAAAGAACACGGGGGATGGCTGTGCCTCACAAATGGATAAGTTGTTTAGAGAGTGCTTATTCAACTTAGGCATCATGTCTACATCAAGTTGATCCAAGTTCATTAGGATCATTCAATTTATTTCCATGGCCTTTTTGGCCTACATAACCCTTCGGATTTCAGATGTGCTGAGAAGCACAACTAGTTGCAGCTTGCATCCAGGGCATGTTTTTTATATATTCACAAGGTCAGCAATTGTTTAGATATAGCTTTTAAGAACTATTGCTTTTTGGACCTTTCTTATACTCTTCGAGGAGTATTTTTAGCTTTTCATTGCTCTTGCCCTTTTTTTGTTTCCATGGGCGAATTTATTTAGTTTCCACAGGTAGAACATGAGCTTTCAGTTTTAGCCAACAACATCTCAAGTGACTAGGGGGAGTTCGAGCCAATGCCAAACATCGGGACAACCGACCAGAATGATTTAGGCCTACAATCCAACTTACCAAAGGCAAGTTCTGTCACCAACTTAGAGCCGAGACACTAGATAAACAGGGATGTGGTCCAAACACAGAGGTAGAAAAATAGGGAAGTCCTCAGTATCAGAAAGTCAAATGAGACAAGTCAGGGTTTAAAGTCAAACAGGAAGGTCATGTATGGATGGAGATAAGTGAGTATGGAGCCTACACTAGCAGACAACTGGTGTCGGGAAAGACCATGTCTATGTAAGGTGAAATACCAGTAAGTTTTGTTAAATGACCTAAAAGTGCAAGCAATTGTCCATTTTATGATTTATAGTTCATTTTAAGTAGTTTGCCACATCAGGAATAATATACCAAGCACATGCTATAATCATGACTAAATCAACAAGCTAATAATCCACAGTCAGTGAGAACATATCCATAGATCATACAACATCATCATAATAGCAATCATCATGCATCATCTGAAACACTGCTGAAGTACATCTCTAGGCACTGAACTGAAACTGTAATGGGATAAGTGGTCACATCAGTCATCAAATCTGAACTCTCAAGGCTCAGCCTTGACACAAGGTCATACAATATCTGAATAATGTACTGCTCTGATCATGAGTGATCCAATATATATAGCCATGCTCTGGAATAAATGAAGCTCTGGAATGTGCAGATATCTGCTGTACAAGAATAGTAGCCCTGCTACTATGGTGTGATAACAGATACCTTCTACTAGGGCAGCAGTATTGGCATTTCAGTCGGAATTTATGCAGCCACTTGTCCACAGAAGAGTCCAATTTACTCACCGTTCTTCCGTCTTCGCCCTCTTGACTCTCTTTCACTCTCACTTTTGTCTTCAACGGTTTGAAAAGGCAGTGTTTGCAAAGAACAATCCTCCACTCTCCATGTAGTCAATTGATTCAACAGTCGAATGGAATCCAGAAAACATTTCAAACTCCAGCATACATGCAGCTCCAGATACTTTAAGTTCCTTAGGTCACGACCGAGCAACGATGGGAGCTTTGCCAGCAAAGGGGGGGTTTTCAATTCGAGTTTTTCCAAACTGTTAGTCTGTTTGGCTCTCCAATTGCACTTGGCCATTCTTTTAAGTTTCAAATTTTCAATTTTAATTTTTCCAGGGACCTTTGTTGTGCAATTTGGGAGGACACACTTCAATCTGGTCAAAATCAGTAATATCTATGTATTCAAGTGTGTTGATGTTTCCAAAAGTTCCACTCGAGAAGGTTAAACTAGAGCAGTTCTTTAAATCAAGATACGTAAGCTTAATTAAATTCCCAAAGGAATTTGGAAGCCTATTCAATTTCCTGCAACCTGACAAGTCGATGTGTTCCAGATTTGTTAGATTCCCAAAGGAATCTGGTAGCGACCTCATCTGTTGAATGTCTAACTGCAAGTGTTTCAAGGAAGGCAGATAAAAAAAATCCTCTGGAATTTCGAATATAATCCTCGACCAAGAAGTCACCACCATCCGTTTCAAGTGCTTCAGATTCCCTATGGAATTCAGAATTTTCGATAGGGAAGCATCAACTCGTAACTCATGCAACTGCAAGTGTACTGCTGAGATGTCCTTGTATTGTCCACTACCATATTCTTGGAAGTGATAGTCATGAAAGAAACTGATTTTATTTCATGGAATGGGGACCATAATATCTGGACTGATTTTTATATTATATGGTTTTCTGTAGTAGCAATTGGAGTTTTGAATTGCAGACCACCTTTGTTGAACCCCTTTATCTTGTGGTGGTTCGTTAGCTATTTCCAAATTTATAGAAGGCTGAGTACTAATTCATGTGGCTGAGTGAGAGTCCTTGCAACTGACTGTTGTGCAGGTTCATCTTCTTTGCTTTCTATTGCTGCCTCATCCATTAATGTTTTACCTCTTTCTACCATTGCTCCAATAGTAATTTCATCTTCACTGGCTACCTTGTTGGGCAGGTCTCAGCTACCAGCTATAAATTTATAATTGAATCTATTTTTTTATCAATTGCCTTAACCATTTCTAGGAAGTTTGAAGTGTTACACATATGTGTGTAGCAGCTAATATTTTGTTTTGCTCTGATACCAATGTTACGCTTAAGTTGGGGAAGCTTTAAATATTAAAATTTAATGTTCAATTGTACAAAGACAATATATATATATATATATATAATGAATTGATGTATTACAATGAGCGAATAGCATAGCTTATATAGGTTTGATGGTGACTTTTAACATAAGGTGACAACCCTTGTTAAGGCACTGTTATCACATCCATAGTAGCTGGGCTACCATGGTTGCAGAGCAGATATCTGCACTTTTTTGAGCTTTGCCTTTTGCACATATTCAGTGAGATCAGCTATGATGAGCAGTATTAATTGTGATCACTCACACATCAGAGCAGCCTTATATCAGACATGCAGTAGACCTTATGCCAAGGCTGAGCCTTAAGACATCAGATTTGATGACCAAGATGACCTTTTATTCCATACAGGGACAGGGTAGTGTTCAAAGTTTCAGCAGCAGTGTTCTCAGTGGGTATAGTGACCCAGATTACAGATATAGATATATGACCCAGTATATATATGATGTGCATTGGCATTATTATCTTGTTGTTTAGGTCATTTTGATAGCTTGACTTGGCATAGAGTAATTATGATCTGGCAGTATATATATGTTAAAATGAAATTGGTTATTATGGATTATATGCATGATTGTATTACTGAGCGAATAGCATAGCTTATATAGGTTTGATGGTGACTTTTAACATAAGGTCACAACCCTTGCTAAGGCACTGTTATCACATCCATAGTAGCTGGGCTACCATGGTTGCAGAGCAGATATTTGCACTTTTCTGAGCTTTTGCCTTTGCACCTAAAAAAACCGGACTTGCTGGAAACCCCCCTCGTGTCCCGTGGGGATCGAATCGGACACGATTCGATCTCAATTCGTGTCCGATTCGACTTTCAGTCAAATCCGAAATCGGGACATGCTCTAAAATCGAATCAGACTCGAACTGAGATCGTGTCCCCGACTGTAGAACAAGAATCCCGAAAACAGGACACGTAAAGTGCGATAAAGTCCGGAAAAGTGCGGCCAGTTTTGTTTTAAAAGCAAAATTTGAGTTTGTTTTTGTCATTTGCAAGGAAGGAGTTGGCTGAGAGTGAGTTGTATGTGCAGGTGAAGGAGATTTGAAGGAGATTTGAAGGCTATCCATTGTTTCCAAGTGATTCCAAGTGCATTCTAGTGGATTTGCGGAGAGGATTGCAAGCTCAACCATCACACAAGAAAAGGAATGTCTCAATCAGCTAGGGCAGGAGGTAGGGGGCAAAGGAGAGGGAGAAATGCACCATCTAGTGCCTCCCCTCCTATTCCAACAAGCACAAGCGGTTCTCCTCCTCCATCAAGTGCTCCATCGGCTGCTAGTGGAGCTCATTCTATGGCTCCATTTAACCCTGTTTTAGCAAGACAACAAGCCCAAGAAAAAAAATACCCTTTGTGGAAGTATGCGACAAGGAAAGATGGGCCCGAGGCAAAGCTTGGTGGGGGAGGCAATGTGTCTTGGAGATGCAATTTTTGCAAGCATGAGTTCAAGAGCACATATTTTCGGGTTAAGGGCCATTTGTTGGCCCTTCCTTCTTGTGGGATTTCTTCATGCAAAGCGGTGAGTGTTAAATAAAGGAGGGATATGGAAAGAGAGGATCATGTTGGCTTAGGGAAGGTGGCAACAACAAGCAAGAAAAAAGAGGATGATCCTCTTCCATTTTTGAGGAAGTCCTCTAGCACCAAGCCTCCATTTCCACCTAGCATTCATGGGAGTGGGGATACTTATCAAACAAGAAAGAGGCAATCTACAGGTGGTCCAATGGATAGGATCTTCCAACAAGAGGCGCGAGAAGAGGTAGAGCTTACCATTACATTTTTCTTCTACCTCAACTTCATCTCATTCAATGTTGCACGGTCACCATTGTATTTTAAGACGGTTCGAACTATCTTGGAACGAGCTCCAAGTGGTTATGTGCCTCCTGGTTCAGAGAAGCTTAGAACCACATTGTTGGTTAAAGCAAAGAAGGAGGTAGATAAAATCCTTGAGCCAATTAGAACAACATGGCCCTCATGCGGTGTGAGTATTGTTTATGATGGAATCATGGATGGACGGATCCAACACGCCATCCACTCATCAATTTCATGGTATCTTCCCAAAATGGACTGTTGTTCTTGAAAGTGGTGGATGCTCTTGGGAAATACAAGGATGCACAGTATATGGATGATTTATTCATCAAAACCATTGAAGAAGTAGGTGTTGATTCGTGTGTACAAATCATCACGGACAATGCACCTGTTTGCAAGGCTGCTGGCATGATTGTGGAAGCTAAATATCCACAGGTATGTTCATTTTGGACACCTTTCATTTCTGATTTTCTCATTGTTTGAATTGGTCATTGCAATGTTAGTGTTGTAGAGTCATTGATACATGCTTTTATTGCTCTTACAGGTTTTTTGGACACCTTGCATTGTCCATTCCTTGAATTTAGCACTGAAATCCATTGCTTCGGATGTGGCATGGATTGGCAACCTTATTGAGGATGCACGCCATATCCGTAACTTTGTACAAAACCACACAAATTGCCCTCACCATCTACAAATAGTACACATAGCTTTCATTGCTGAAGATTGCAGATACTCGGTTTGCTTCCTCATTCATCATGCTCAAGAGGTTGAGGGAGGTCAAAACTGCTCTTGGGTCCATGGTGATTTCAGAGTCTTGGGCTTTTTGGAGAAAGACGGATCAGGCTGCTTCACAAAAGGTGAAGGACAAGGTGTTAGATGATGGTTGGTGGGACACGGTAGATCATAGCATTAAGATCATGGAGCCAATCATTTCTTTGTTGCGGTTTGCAGACACAGACCAGCCCATCCTAGCAGAGGTTTATGAGGAGTGAGATTCCATGATTGAGTCCATGAGGTCCATTGTCATGGAGAATGAGTGTCCCGAGTATGGGACATCAGCAGAGAACTTATGGACCATTATTCGGGATATTCTTATCTCTAGGTGGGATAAGAATTGCACACCTTTGCATTGCTTGGCCCACTCCTTGAACCCCAAGTTCTACACTCACGAGTGGCTCACTGGTGGATCAAGGGCCTCACACAGAGTCCCTCCTCACATGGATGCAGAGATTGCAAATGGGAGGAAGATAGCACTTAGACGGCTATTTCAGGATAGAGACATGCTTGAGGAGGCGGAGGAGGGCTTTGTAGATTTTTCCACTGGCACTGGGAGATTTGGAGGCTATAATGTGCTTAGAGATAGGGAGGGTAAGAAACCCTATGCTTGGTGGCCAACTCATGGGGCAACATCCCCTATTCTACAGAAGTTAGCCTTCAGGGTCATCTCTCAAGTTACATCATCCTCTTGTTGTGAGAGGAATTGGACCACATTTGGAAACTTGTACAGTGTGAAGAAGAAAAGGCTTGAGCAGTCCAGGGCAGAGTCGATGGTGTATGTGCACTCCAACCTTCGTCTTATTTACAGGAAGAGGGAGGAGTGGGTGAAGGGAAAGACAAAGATGTGGGATGTCTATCCTGTTGATATGGGTTTGGACAGAAGTACTGAGTTGGCATTAGCCAACATGGATCTTAATGATCCAATGCTAGAGCCGGTCACTTTTGATGATAGTGATCGTATAGAGGGGTCATCCTCCACAGCAGCAGATGCAAATCGTCAAATGGGCAGAGAGGAGGAGGAGGGGGAGGAGGATGAGGAGGATGAGGATTTGGGCAGTGGCAGTGATGAGTATGTTGATTCAAGCATGGAGGAGGACTACTAACATATGGGATTCTCCCATCTTGATCCACCCCTTTTTGTATTTACTATTAGTCTATTTGGCATTTGCCAGTGCCCAGTTGCATTCCGACATATATGTATACATTTTGATTTGATGACTTAATGAGAAATATGGTTTCGACATGCATCTATGTGTCTCATAATTCATTGTGAATTGTGAATGACAATGTGTAATCATTAATGTGTTTGTATTCTAATTTCTATTGAATATTTGTAAATGTTCTAGTTTCTAAAGATTTTTGGATCTATATGTCTATATTTTCAAATTTTAATATATTTTTAAAAAATATATATATGTATATAAAACGTGTCCTGATTCCAGGGGTCACTGTGTCCGTGTCGGACTCTCGTATTTTCGTGTCCCGTGTCCCCATGTCAGGTGACTTAGCTTTGCACATATTCAATGAGATCAGCGATGATGAGCAGTATTATTTGTGATCACTCACACATCAGAGCAGCCTTATATCAGACATGTAGTAGACCTTATGCCAAGGCTGAGCCTTAAGACCTCAGATTTGATGACCAAGATGACCTTTTACTCCATACAGGTACAAGGCAATGTTCAAAGTTTCAGCAGCAGTGTTCTCAGTGGGTATAGTGACCCAGATTACAGATACAGATATATGACCCGGTATATATATGATGTGCATTGGTATTATTATCATGTTGTTTAGGTCATTTTGATAGCTTGACTTGGCATAGAGTAATTATGATCTGGCAGTATATATATGTTAAAATGAAATTGGTTATTATGGATTATATGCATGATTGTATTACTGACATTTGGAAACCCTTATTTTATACTCATTGGTTTTTACCTTCTTAGGAATATGGACATTGTTGACCACCAAAACCATCTTAGTGGACAACGGTGTACCTTGCACATGTTGAATGTGCCTTGAAGATGAACAAGAAGTACTTAATGATTTATTCAAGCGAGGAAGCTTGTTTTCTTGTCTTCTCTCCATGAAATTTCCGCACCCCTGCAGGGGATTTTGTAAGGATATGTCAGCATGGGGGTCTATTTTTGTGTAACTTAGTCACCTAGGACTTTATCCTTACGGAAGTCCTTTCATCGAGTGTTTTTTCGCTTTAAATAATTAAAATTTCT
Organism: Larix kaempferi; assembly: GCA_027924585.1. NCBI lineage: Eukaryota > Viridiplantae > Streptophyta > Pinopsida > Pinales > Pinaceae > Larix > Larix kaempferi. Next base: position 11,472,830 of record BSBM01000428.1, read on the forward strand.
CTTTAGAGGTTTTAATTATTTGAGTTTTCACTCAAAAATACCTCCAAAGTGGTGAAAGGTGTTCTAGTGATCGAGTCCATGGGGTGATTGGGGCCTAGGAGTGTTCTAGATTACCATGCTAGACATTATCCAGAGTCTTGCGGAATTTCATTAAGTTTTACATACGTTTTTTTAATTTTTGGTCATTAAAAATTGTCACTCAGGATAATTTGTTGTAATGTAAAAGAGGATTACTTGGTCCTTTTTAATGTTGTATAGGGGTATGGGTACTCAAGACAAATGGCATGAGACCCCCTACACTCTTGAGCCAAGTTTGAAGTCATTCGGACAAGTATTACTATGGTTTTGGTCACTTTTTCGCACGTCAGTCATGGAAATCAGGAAATTGGGCATTTAATTAGAGAGCAAAATTTTGTAAAAGTGACTATAGTCACTTGGGGTGGCCAAGTAAAGGTTCTAAAGCCTATGTTATGTACCCAACATGAAAACTAAAGCATAAAAGGGCCCCCCATGAGTGTATTTCATTAGTTATGAGTTTCCCACTCTAGGGGGTGTGCCATCCTCTCTTTGATTAGTTGGGTGAGTAAAAGTCAATGGGAAGGGCCCCACTATGGTGGTTTCCTCCCCATTTGACATAGCAATAAGGTTGGGAGCATCAAAATGGAGGTTTATCTCCCCATATTTGAGATCTCAAACTATGGTTTTTCCCTCCTTGAGCAAATTCGCCCCTCTCTTGGGCCCCCCTCTCTCCCTTGTGACACTTTTCTAGCATGTAAAGAGCCTCTCTCTTTCATTTTTCCTATTTAAGGAGGGCATTCCTCCTCATTTGGGTTACAATCTCTCATGCTCTTGCTATTTTTCCATTTCTCTCATTCTCTTTCTCTCTTCTTGCCCCATTGTTGAGCCATTGTAATTTTCAGCCATTTGGCTTGGTAATACAAATTCTTTGAGGAGATTTGGTGTTTTGGATGCTCTTGGTGGTGCTTTGCTTCAGATCTTCATGATATTCAGCCATTGGAAGGCCAAACAAGCAAACTGTTTTGCTTTGGTGAGATTTCTAGTAATTTTGCTAGTTATTTTATGAGTTTTCCTATTTAGCTAGTTAAGATCTTCATATTCTTGTTGGTTGAAGTCTATGATCTCTTAGTTCCTCTATAAGTAATCACCTTTCATTTCAGTTGTGTACCAATATCTTACAAGTTGCAGGTCACTAAGTTTGATGGTGGAATTCTTTGGTCAGATAACCCACTCCTCAAAGCATTGGATGGGCAAAAGAGCACTATCTTCTCCTTACTTTCCCATTTAAATTTTCTACATTATATTCTACATCTTTTGCATATATAAATCAAATTTGAATCATCGTTTACATGTAATTATCTCATCAAAATATGCTCATAAATTTTCTGTAAATTTGTACATTTTTGTATGATAAACTAACATTGTCAAAAAGTGATTTTGGGCATTTTTCTGTGACTTTTTGTGTGCTGGTTTTTAGCAGGTCTGCACACTTTCAAGAGGGATATGCTACCCAAAATCAGCCATCTCCAAGTGTAAAAGGTCTCCACAAGTTGCCATTTTGGCCACTTTGGTAAAAACGGTCAAAATCACTATTTTCTCTCTATCTTCCTAATAATAATAAGTGCTGGAATTTACATCATTGTAACAAGCCCAAGAGAGTCTCTTGGGCTTGGGTTTATTGTGTTTATTTTCAATCATTTAAGTCTTCGTTAGTTTACTCTTAGTTGCATGCCAAAGGAAGAGGCTCTGCCCATCCTTGCATGGTTTTGTTAATTAGTTTTGCTTACTAGTTTTTTTTTTACTTCAAGCATTTTCATTTTGCATGCACCTCACTAGTGAAGTGGCTCTACCGCTCCAGTGATATCGCGCTTGGCTTTCATTTACTTCTGTGATTTATTTTCAAGTAATTTCATTTTGCCCGCACCTCATACGTGAGTGGCTCTGCCACTCCGATGATATTGCGCTTGGCTTACATTGTTTTAGTTTAGTTTTGCTTAAAGAAATAAAATTTAACTTAAGCCCCGTTTTTGCCCCGTATCCTCTCCCCTCACCAGTTAAACCGAACTTGGGTGACGAGAAAGGGCAAAGATTTGTGTTGGCTAGATTAATAGGCACCTAGTTATATATCTTCACTAGAACAGAGAAAAGAAGGCTTGGCCTGTGGAGCTAGTGGGGTAGAGACCATGGGGGGTCTTGTGGCACTTTGTGTCCTCCAGTTGAGCACCCAGCAAGCCTTGGGTTTGACCCGTGGAGCTAGTTGGGAACCTTGTGTTCTCAAGTTGAGCACCCGGCATTCTCCCTCTAATTGAAGGAGATAGTTTCTTTGGGGTAGACATCTAAATTAGTTTTATTTCTTTGCAACAAACACATTAATCCCCTAAGTAAAAGAGAGACATTAAAATTTGCTAAAATTTAAAGGACCACTTGCAAAACATTGTTACAATCTTTTTTATTTTGCAAGCTTTTCACTTAGCTATCTTATTCACAACATTTGCTTCAAGTACTTTATTTTCAGCTCAATATTGTTACATGTATCATTGATTCCATAAGTTGTTAATAATCTACACTTCAATGCTTTATGTGATATATTGATCATCTTGTTGCAAGCATTTATGTTTATTTGTTCATGTACTATTTCTTGATATATCTTGTTGAGTGAATGAGTTAACACTTTGGGAAAGTACTTGTTTAAGTTGATTATTGTGACTCCATAGCTCGAGTAGTGATGGCACTGGTCTTTTTAATCGATAATTTGTTTCTCTCTTGCATTTCATCATTTGGTTGATTGCTAAAGTGTTTTCTTGTCATTGAAGGATTTGCATAATTACACGTTGCTTGTCATTTTTATCTTTGTAACTTACAACTCCAAAACAAAACATAAAGAAACTTAGTAATTAGGGGCTAACCCCCTTGGCCTTTAGGAGTTGTGGTCTAAACGGAGGAGTTTAGGACTGAGGTGACAGTGGGTTCTTAACGCATAGTTTCCCTTAGGAACACACACAGCGGTTGGGAGACTTACCCGTGTCTAAGTGTGTTTTAGGCGGCAACATACATGATCACTATTTGTCTTTTTGACTTGCTAGCTTAGGCACCATTTTCACTTGTCTCCATCCATCCATTTGTCTTTCCTCATTATTTGATCTTTAGCCTGACTTGTACCTTAACTTGTGATATGGAGGACCTCCCCGCTTTTGCCTCTTTGTTGGATAGCATCCATGTTTATTTTGTGTCTCGGCTCTGAGTTGGCAACAAAACTTGCCTTTGGTGAGTTCGATTTTATACCTTGATCTCTCTAGTCGGTTGCCCCGATGTTTGATCTTGATTGTGGAAGTCCCCATAGTTGCTCGAGTTTTGTTGGCTAAAACCTGAAGCAAATTGTACTACCTTTGGAAATTATTGATATATATCTTTTGTAAAGCCCAATGAAAAGGGTTGTGAAATGAAATGCAATGAAATGTAAATACACCCCGGATGAAAGTTGCGATTAGTTGTGCTTCTAAGCACATGCAAAATCCCAGAGGGGTCCTAAAGGCCTCAAAAAGCAATGGATAAATGTATGCTGAATCTAAATATTGTTGGCCAAGTAAATGATATGAAATGAAATGAAAGGTCCAAATAAAGCAGTGGTTAAGTATATGCCAAATCTAAAGACTGTTGACCTTAGATGAAATTTTCCTCATTGAGCCGGATTATGATATGAGATGGAGCAAGGGACAGCTAATTCTAAGTGTCCCCTAGAACCTCAAGTTACGGTTAGTTGGGCACCTAGTTCACGACGGTTGTAGTAGTAGACATTTTGCCAAGGTTGAATAAGCACTACTCTAAACAACTTACTCATTTGTGAAACACCACCATTCCTTATGTATTCTTTGTCCAACGCATGCTTAAGTGTGTAACACCATTTCCTTTATCCAAAGTATCACAGTGTCAAGTCAATCAAGTCATCCCCTTTTACCCTAGCCTTGCATCCTTAACCTTCACCCTCTGCTAACACATTGATCATGTCTACAAATGAGTATATTCTTGGGGTTCTCTTTGAAAGTAAATTATTAACTAACCAACTATTATCTATTAACTGCCAGTGAAATAATGCTTAATGCTTTAAAGTCTTTCTATGAAAATAATTTAAAGAGCATGTCTTAACCATTTGCACTTGCAGCAACTTGGCTTCTTTGGCCAGGGTCATATTTTGATCAATTTGACTGGTCAAACCTAGTTTGACCAAGGTCAACCTTGGGATCCATGACAAGATGGACCACTTATATTGTATGATGTTCATCTATGGTCCTATATATACCTTTTGATGACTCCATATGATGGGAACAGGTTTCAGATGATGATTGATGCAGTTTTTATTGATTATTATTATTTCCAGATCATCATATTTTTATTTGTCCTGGTATGGTGGGATGCTACAGATGATATCACAGGTTACCATGAGATGTATGAGTACTCATCTCTAGTGTATTTGGGTCTTTTGGATCCATTGAGACACTTATCTTTCAATTTCAGGCACTCCCAGACATGATTTGAGCAGTTTTTCACCAGTTGACCAGTTTGGCTATTGCTTATGTGGCCTGTCCAGTTGGTGTATTGGAGGCAAGTCGTTTCCTAGGGCGCTACAGAGGAAGGGAGTGGTCCAGCCACTTGTTATTACCATATTACCCCCCCTTCCGGACATGATGGTACAGTCAGATTTTGTGCTCGGGCACCAAATAGTGGGTTGTGGGCAATTTGGTGGTTTTTCAAGTGGAATAAAAACGGAATAAAAAGGTCATTTAGAAAATCAATTTGGGCAATTGACACAAGGTTTTGGCATGAGGTCTTCTCAAAGGCCATCTATGGTGTATCCCACTCCTTCCAGATCGGTTTGCAGCATTCAGTGGGGTCAACACAGTCATCAGGATCTGTTTTGATGTATTCTTCTATCAGTTAAGGTGGTCAGGATTTGATCATTTGTACACTTGGACATGTCATTGAGTCATATGTTATATTATTGTGCCATGGGGTGATGCTAGTAAAGGAAAGTAATGCCTCCTAGCCCCACCATGTGCTCATAGTCACTTATCCTAGTCATCTTATGTGGCACACTTGTATTTTAGCCATCTTTATGTGGTGAGCACCCCCTTAGGGCTTCTTCTATGTAGTGCGCCCCACCCTCATGTGAGTGATCCATGTTATATTGTATCGGCTCATCTTAGTCATTGATTGTATCTTTCTATCTTTTGATCTCAACCACTCATTTCAAAAGTGATTTAGGGTTTTGGTCTTGTTATCACCTAAACTGTAGTTACCCCTATGGAAGGATCCAGTCATGGATGGCAATAGGGAAGGGCAACTTGTAAGGTGCAACCACGATCACCTCGACCTCCAATGTATATGGTTGTCACGCCAGTCGAGGCAACCTTCACTTTATGTTATCTAGCCCAGACAACAAAGGGGGAGACCCAATCTACTCCCGACAGGAGAGATCAAAAACCAAAACACCAAATCAGGGTATTTCCAAGTGAAGTTAGGTGTATGGTTTATCCTAGACCTAAGGATGAAGTCACAAGTCCAGTGAGGGGTTCAATAGATGTAGCTTTGGGTCATAGTTGATGTGAGAGTGACTTACAATGTTCAAAGTGAGATCTAGGGCTAGTGTACTAGGTCAATGTCAAAGGATCCACTGCCTTGGGAACCGTGTCCAATGCAGGGTTGTTTAGGGGTCAGACTGGGGCTAACTAGTACATGAGACAATCTTGACCATAGTCCATGATGTCTTCAAAGGTATAGTTCACCATGCAAAAGTCAAACCACAAGTCAATCCAACAATCTATGAGAGTGGGTTGACTTGGAGATAAACCAGTGCCTTGGGAATTGGGAAGTGGAGTCAAAGTAGGGTTGACTTTGTGGTTTAGGACTCCTACAACATGAGATAAGTGGACAGTATAGGCCTTGATGGATAAATGTGTCTAGATCTAGGTTTGACCCAAGTGGACCACAATCCCTAAAAACAAGGAATGCAATCCCCAAGGCAAGATTTGACAAAGTGACAGTCTAGACCTAGGTTTTGAATTATTCTGAATCCGGATCTGCAAAAATCTCAAGTACCCAGTTCCTCGAAGTGAGTGAACTCACTTCTCCAAGGTGGTGCGACTTTCCCTAAGGAAGCTTGAATCGGGGTTTAGGTGGGTCAAATCATGTCGGATGGCATCCAAACTTTAGATCCGGGTAGATCAGTCAAGTAGGGACATGGATCTATAATTTTGTGGCAATCCACCGGTTAGATCTTTGTAGATCTGAGTTTTAGTGTTCCAAGTGGTCCAAAATGGGGATTAAATCCCTTAAAATGTGGAATGGGGCCCACAAGGTGATTTTCAAGAAAGGGACAACCTGGGTGTATGTTATTTGATGTGTAGATGTCAAATCAAGTGAAATCTCAAACACCCATCGCTTAGATCTAGGTCAACCTGCTCAAATGGTGAAGTGCGCCTTCCTTGGGAGAAGCTAGGTTGGCTTGGGAGAGGGGTCAAACGGAAGCCAATCCTCACCAAACTATAGATCCGGGATGCCGTGGATGCTATAGAGGTGGGTTTTCAATATCATGCCCAACAACCCACTAGATCTCAGTAGATCTAAGAAAATGCAAAATTGGGGTTTTAATTAATTAGGGTTTTAAGAGTTTTTGACAATTGGATAGACTATGGAGATAGAACTTACCTTGAGATCATACCTGAATGATGTGGATGAGATGCCTTGATGTTGAGGAAGATTCCCGCAGAGATCAAATGAGAGATTGTTGATTTGCTTGCCAATTTGATGCCCAAGTCCACAAGTGCGCCTTCCTCTACCAACGAAAAGCTCCAAAGAAGAAGTAGGGAGAGTCTTCCCCTACCAATACCTCCTCCTCCAAGCAAATCGGCCTCCACCTGTAGATGCAAAATCGTGGTACAATAGATATGGCAAACAAGATCTCCAATAACTCAGTGCAAAGGAAGAACCAACGAACGAACACCAAAAACATTCACCACAACATTGGAGATAGATGCAATAATAATTTTCTATTCCAATAATCCAGAGCCAAAAGTCCCTTTACAATGAGAGGCTCTCTCCTTTAAATAGGAAGGAGAGGCACCAAAACCCTAACCACTTTTTGAATGAGTGGCTAAGATTATAAGATACAAAAGTCTAATCAATGGTTGAGATGAGCTCAACAATATAATACATGGATCACACATAAAATATAACATAAGTGGACAAAGTAGCCCTAGGAGAGGGGAATCCCACCAAATCATGATGACAAAATATCATAAGAGGCTCATGGTGGGTCCAAGGGGTAATTTTATCCCTCCTTGGTCAATCCCCATGGCACAATAACCAATAAATAATCATGAAAGTACCAAATCGTGCCTCCCTAGTGAAGTCGTGGTCCTCAAAAGACCTCAAAAATCCACAGAAAATGCCATAAGTGATGGATGCGGGCCCCGATGAAGCTGAAACTGCTGGAGAAGGTGTGAAAGGTCCCGATCTATCATCACTGATCATCCCATGCCATAACTTTGCCTCAGTAGCCCAAATCGATTTCCTCAATAGCCATTTCTACCAATCCTGAAATGCCTCGGGAAGCGTGAAACTGCCCAAACAGCCTCCTGGAGTGATGGCGCTGTCAAGGTGAGGGCACCAATGTGTCCGGGAGGGGGGTAATATGGTAAAAACAAGTGGCTGGACCACCCCCTCCATCATCAACGCCCTAGGTCAACCGGATAAAAGTCATCTCTGCTCCGACAGGGCCTCCAACAGACCAAAACTGCACTAGGACAGCCTACTGAGGCCCAATCATCACTGTAAGTGCCCGGAACTGAAAACAAACTGTCCCATTGGACTCAGAAGGTCCAAATCTATCCAAGATGTGTACTCATACACCATATGAATCTCTGCATGATCAAAATAAATATCCAATGTACCGGAACAAGGCCAATAATAATGATCTGTAAATGACCAAACACTGCTGTATCCCAAGAATCATCATCATAACCCTGTAGCTGCTGCATAGAATCATCCTGTATGTGTACATAGACCATATATCATCTATCCATATCATCATAAGGTCTAACATCTCATGTCCCATGGTCCTCCATGGTCAAACTAGGTCTAACCAAGACCAAATACAACTCAGACCATCATCCATAGCTGCTGCAAGGTGTCAAGGTTAATACATGCTCTACAACTTATTCAAATAACAATTATAACACAGAGTAATCATGACTGGCGATCTAAATCCAAATATATAGTGTCGTTAATTATTATTATTACTCAGACTAGACTTTCAGGATCATACTCACTTCATAGTTGTGATCAATTTGCTAGTGAAGGGTGAAGGCTTAAATTAACTGGTTAGGCCAAGGGATGACTTAACTGTCTTGACTTTGTGACACTTTGGCAAGGGAAAGGGAATACACCATAGTATATACTGAATGAGCAATAACACAGGGAATGGCGGTGTCTCACAAATGGATGAGTTGTTTAAAGAGGGTTTATTCACCTTCACAGATGCGCACAATCCATAATACAAACAAGGCCAGCAATTATTTAGATATAACATTTAAGTTCCATTGCTTTTTGGGCCTGAAGTTTCCATAGCCTTGATCTATGTGTGTTTACAAACACATTGCATAGATTTACATTTATTTTTAGGCTTTCTGCTGCAGGTGTGTTTTTAAGGCACTTGTTTACCTGAGCACTTCTAGGTGTGTCATGGACAACTTGTTTACCTAGGTATTTATTTTTCCAAAAGATATAACATTTTATTTTTCATGGCCATTTTCAATTGGCATTTCTTTCACATACAAGATATAGCATTTCATTTTTCCAGATTTTGTATTCATGGCAGCACTAAAAGTTTCGGGTTTAGCCAACACAACTTTAGTGACTAGGGGGAATTCTCAAGGAACTCCAACTCACCATAGGTAAGTTTTGTCACCAACTCAGAGCCGAGACACAATAAACAGGGAGGCTCATCCAATACAGAGGCTACAGTGGGGAAAGGTCCTCCATGTCACTAGTCAAGTAGCAAATCAGGGTAATAATCTAAAAGGTAGGCCACGGATGGATGAAGACAATGAAATGATGGAGCCAACACTAGCAAGCCAGAGTATGGTGTAATGATCACCTCTATTCTCCCTAAGGAGGGTATGTACCAATGAGTATGAATAGTGAACTTCTAAGTCTGAGTAGGGACAATATAACATAAATAATAGGTTAACCAGGTCCATGTATCTATATGATCGCCAGATCATGACACTAAGTGCTAAGACATGCTATAAGAATAAGTATAAAAGCAATCTAACCATAACACAATAATATACCTGCTGAGTCATACACCTGAATGCACATCAACCTGTACCATCATCTGTCCTCTGGAACTGCTGCTGTAACTCTGGGCACTACTGTCTGCTCTGTACCAATGATATAATGGCTACATCGGTCATCTCTCTGAGTGTCCTGAAACTCAGTCATGGCATGGGGAATACAACTGCTGTCCACAATCTGATAGTGATCCAATGTAGATGCTCGTCTCGGCATCTCAAATGTAAGGGAACTGGCTGAATAGTGTACTGGAATGAGAAAAATAATGTATGGTAGCCCGGCTACTATATATGTGATAACAGGTCTCCCTCATCCTATTTAAGGAAGAGACCCCCCTGTTAACACCGAAATTGACCCCAAAGGCTGAAAGAGGGTAATTCTGGGTAACCACTAACCAATCTTTGGCCTGTGCTACTGACCCAACACAGACAGAGAGGGCTCTCTCTAAAATCTCATGAAAAGACTGGAATAATCAAGATTGTCAATAATGAAAAAGAAACACCAGCATTCACGACCAAGATATTCAATTACAACAATTATATAGAAGATCAGTTTTCTGTTTGGAAATAAAATGATTCACGCGTTGTTTGGTTGAAAACGTATGGGATTTAGTTTGGGCAATGGAGTCACCTTTAACAAACTATGAAACATCGTTCACAAAGATTCTGCAAACGCATTCACAAGGGCAAGGTAGCAAGCAACTAGTAGTCAAAGAGAGTTTAATTTTGTGGAACAGAAGAGAAAAGAAACAGTCCATCAATGTAAGGCATACCAAGATGAATCCTACATCAACTTTAGTAGAATATGTTGCTGAAATACTTGGAAAAGACTAAGCAGAGCATAATTTCTATGAATTCCACTTAATCATTACCCTGATCCAAGCATGAAAGAAATAACACAAAATGGGGTTACGAAGAGAGAAAATACAATTTCACATGGGAAGAGAGAAAATACAGACTACCAGACCTATTACACAGGAAACCCTGTCAAAACGCAGGCTTCAGCTCTGCAAACTTTATTAAAACAGCTCAAAAAATGTCTTACAGACTAATCCTCAAAATTACCAAATGCTTTCAACATCAGATTTTCAACCTTGATTCATTCTATTACATCGCATATATATATGCCCAGAGCCTTCCTGCATGACTCACCTCTTACCGTAATGGAAATATTAGGACACCTCATTACACCCGAAAAATTCAGAAATATTACATATGTGTCAAGTCTCAAACAGACTGATTAAGACAATGAATGGAATATCGTAGACAAAGGAATGTCCTAACCCTGGTTTCGGAAGTGACCTTGCGAGTCAAAGAAATCTTCCACTTTCAATGAACTGTCAGCCTAAGATGCATCAACTGGCAGGATAGGTGTCGCTTCTTCTGTGGAGATTACAAAATCGTGAACTATTTCTGTACCCGGTTGGCCGCTCCGCTTGATTTCGAGTTTCTCCTTCTTCGTTCTTTGCCGGTTTCCTTTGGACATTTGTCGTCTATCAGGCTTCTCGTCTTTGCTGGCAGAGCTGGACTCTATGAGGTCAAATACCATAAGAGGTGGAGGGGTGGAATTTTCCTCCGTCTCATCCCACACTTGCTCTGGCATGAATACCACTTTGCATTTCCGCCCTTTCCCCATGAGGCAATAGTAACAGAGAAGATGGTCGAACCGCCAGGTGTACCATCTTTTCTGTTATACCAACTGTAGATAAAAGACATGAAAACCTTATCCATAACTGCTGTGATGATGACGGCAGCTACAAGTGGTTATGATTGTCATGATAGTTCTATTAGACATCTGTAATCAGGTAACCGTAATGCTTTGAGGTCTGAACTGACTTTCTGCATGCTCAGCGACGTCGTCCTAGATAGACGACGTAGCCAATGATGATGCAAAAAGTGCCTTTCATCATACCGGTAATCCTCTGGGATATCATTCAGCTTTGCAGGTCCGTCCTTCTGACGTCTCTCGTGCGACAATATTTAATCTCATGCTTTCCAGCACGCTCTGAAAGACGTGGGTCACATTACTTCCGTCACCTTTCGAGCCAACCTCTAATCCACGCAAGGGACTTTTCCTTTTTACACCTCCTTTACAAACTTTTTCGGGCCTCCATGCGTTTGCCAAACTTCTCATTCATAAGCATCCAGCACCTTTAGGATGCTTATAACCTTCTGAAAACTTCAGCCATCACCCTAGTAAGGCTGGGACCTATGTCTTCTTCACCTACTTGCTCCAATCCTTCCCCTTTATCCGGAAACTAGGCCAGAAGCTATTAGCACCAGGGGTAAATGTTACCTGTGGAAGGATACCTTTGGTCAGAAATTCTCCCATATCGGGGTTTAATCTTGACGCACCTATGCTTTCGGACAGACCGACAGTTACTTTGGACGCTCGACAGGTCGGGGGAATTATCCCTAATGTCCAGTTCGGGCCCGAGGCGGGGAGTTACGAAGGTCCAACGACCTTCGGATGGACTTTGACGAAACAGGGCAACCACAGTCATTTCTGGGGCGACCTTCAGGCCTACAAGGCCGAGGTCTTGAAGGATAGCTTCTTCGCAGGCCATTATGGCCTGGACCGAAACTAATACAGACTCTCCAGGGACCTCCCTGTTAGGGTGCGACCGCACAACTTTCGCGCTTCAACCCAACTGCCTGGTGACCAGCCATCAAACTCCTGTACCGGTGTTAGAACATCATTTTCTGGAAAAAACCCCTTCCGCTTAGACAGGTTCCGGAAAGGGTAAAAATGCAAACTTTGAAGGGTGTTTTCATATATATAGTTGCGTCTCCGTAACGCCGGCTCTCTTGGTAGTGTTATCACACAACTTGTAGTTGCCCCTAGTGGTATCCCATCCAGGACGGTAGAGGAGATGGACAACTAGAGAGGTGACCCAAGAGATGCCACGGTTCCCAATGCAAGGTGGGAGTCACGTCAACCGAGGCACTCTTCACTTTAGATCTAGATTAAACAAGACCTAGGGGAGACCCTATAACCAATCCAAGATGATTGGACCCAAACAAAGGTTCCTAAGGATGAGTAAATGATAAGTTACGGAAACCAATACAAGGTAAAGTGGACCTAGAAATTTAAGTATGGTTGAAGGTGGTTTGAGAGATGATTAGTGTTTCAACCAATATATGATTTAGGCCACATGATTAGTTATAATGACAAGATATAGTACCATGTGTTACACAAGTGGGTCCTACGTTCTTGGGATATGTGAAATGGCTTAAAGTGGACCCACAAGGTGAAATTAAGGGATGCAATTGGCACTAGAGGATATGTAATGAGTAGATCTATGGATATAAGTTGAAATTAGGAGTACCCACTTACTAGATCTAAGGTTTGACACAATTCCCAAGGAGTGCGACTTGCTTAAGGAGGACTAGTGCATTATTGGATGGGTTAATGGAGTCAAAAGATATTTCAAAGTGTACATTGGGACACCTAAAGGTCAAGACAAGTGGGCTAATTGAGATAGAGTGGTTGGATCTTGCTAGATCTAGGATTTCATGAAATGACCCAAGGGGACCACAATCCCTTAAAACAAGGAATGCTACCCTCAAGGCAGATCGTCACAAAATGATACTCTAGATATAGGTTTCAAGGTATGCCCATTCCAAATCCACTGAAATCTCAACTACCCAGAACCCAGAAGTGGGCAAACTCAATCACCCATGGAAGTGCGACCTTGCTCAAGGAGGGCTAAAAGGTGGATAAGGTGTGTCAAATCAAGTCCAATGGCCACCAAATTGTAGATCCAAGTAGCTTAGGCAATGATCTATGTGGATCTAGAAAATCAAATCAATCCAAGGGTTAGATCTTACTAGATCTGAGTTTTAAGTTGCCAAGTAGTTCAAAAGGGGGTTTTAATCCCTTAAAATGTGGAATGATGCCCACAAGGTAGAAATCACCCAAGTAAAAGTCTAGGGGTAGGTTATCAAGTGTGTAGATTACAAATCAAGTGGGATCTCACCTACCCACATGCTAAATCTAACCCAACAAGCCTCTCCAAGGAAGTGCGATTTGGTTCAAGAGGGCTATATTGCCTTGAAAAGTGTGTCAACTTTAACCCAATCACCACCAAACTATAGATCCAACTAGGGGTGGATGCTATAGAGGTGGGTTCTTAAGATCTTTTCAAAAGCAAGGCTAGATCTAAGTAGATCTAAGAAAAACCAAAATGGGGTTTTGATTCATTAGGGTTTGTGACCAATGAAAAAAGAATGAATGAAAGAGGCACATACCTTGTAGATCTTACCTCAATTGCTTATGGCCACTGTTATCACACCATAGTAGCGGGGCTACTATTCTTGTACAGCAGATATCTGCACATTCCAGAGCTTCCTTATTCCAGAGCATGGCTATATATTTTGGATCACTTATGATCAGAGCAGTACATTATTCAGATTTTATGACCTTGTGTCAAGGCTGAGCCTTGAGAGTTCAGATTTGATGACTGATCTGACCACTTATCCCATTACAGTTTCAGTTCAGTGCCTGGAGATGTACTTCAGATGTGTTTCAGATATTGCATGATGATGATTATTATGATGATGTTGTATGATCTATGGATATGTTCTCACTGACTGTGGATTATTATCTTGTTCATTTAGTCATGATCATAGCATGTGCTTGGTATATTATTCCTGATATGGCAAACTATTTAAAATGAACTGTAAATCTTAAAATGGACAATTGCTTGCACTTTTAGGTCATTTAACAAAACTTACTGGTATTTCACCTTTACATAGACATGGTCTTTCCACCGACACCAGTTGTCTGCTAGTGTAGGCTCCATATTCACTTGTCTCCATCCATACATGACCTTCCTGTTTGACTTTAAACCCTGACATGTCTCATTTGACTTTCTGATACTGAGGACTTCCCCATTTTTCTACCTCTGTGTTTGGACCGCATCCCTGTGTATTCAGTGTCTCGGCTCTGAGTTGGTGACAGAACTTGCCTTTGGTGAGTTGGATTGTAGGCCTTGGCTCGAACTCCCCCTAGTCACTTGAGATGTTGTTGGCTAAAACCGAAAGCTCATGTTCTACCTATGGAAACTAAAAATTCGCCCATGGAAACAAAAAGGGCAAGAGCAGTGAAAAGCTAAAAAGAAATACTCCTCGAAGAGTATAAGAAAGGTCCAAAAAGCAATGGTTCTTAAAAGCTATATCTAAACAATTGTTGACCTTGTATAAATATATGAAAAACATGCCCTGGATGCAAGCTGCAACTAGTTGTGCTTCTCAGCACATCTGAAATCCGAAGGGTTATGTAGGCTAAAAAGGCCATGGAAATGAAATTGAATGATCCTAATGAACCTGGATCAACTTGATGTAGACATGATGCCTAAGTTGAATAAACACTCTCTAAACAACTTATCCATTTGTGAGGCACAGCCATCCCCCGTGTTCTTTTGTCCAACACAGAGTTTGTAGCTTCCCCCTCTCCCAGTCCAAAGTATTTTTGAGTTGAGTTAGACAAGTCAAACCCTTGGCCCAACCTTGCTCCTAGCCTTCATCCTTCACTAGCAGTTTGACCATGTCCAATGGGTGAGTTTGTCATTTGAACTATGGTGCAAGTAATTTATCATAACAACGGAATATGTTAATATAATTAATGCCACTGAATGGAATTTGTACTTTGAGCTTAGCTATGGAATGATTAAAGAAGCATTGTCTTAGTCTACTGATGTGATTTATCCTTGATTATATATATTCTTGGGATCCGTGATGATGTGGACCATGTATGATGATTATTGATGATGATTTATGGTCCCACATGTTTGATGATGATATCATATGATGGACATATGATGCAGATGATGTTTGATCCAGTTCAGCAGGTTTATTATTACTTCAGATCAGCAGATTATACATTGTCCATATATGGTGGACCCTACAGCAGGCCCATTAGGGCAACCCAGGGTGTATGAGTACTCATTCCTAGTGGATTTGGGTCTTCTGGATCCATTGAGACACTTATCTTTCAGTTCCGGGCACTTCTGACAGTGATTGATGCAGTTTGACACTTGTTGACCAGATTTGGGGCTGATTTCCCAGCCTGAGCAGCAGGGGCCCCGAGAGGCCAGTTCACCTAGGGCGCTGATGATGGAGGGGGTGGTCCAGCCACTTGTTATTACCATTTATCCCCCCTCCCGGAGAGCCTGGTAGGCTCAGATGGACAGCGCTAGCACCCTAGGAGGCAGTTTTGGCACTTTCACAGTTCCCGAGGCAGTTAAAAAATGGGATAAAGTGGTCACTGAGGAAATCGATTTGGGCAATTGAGGCAAGGTTTTGGCATTTGGTTTTCACAGAGGTCTTCCAGGGTGATCTCACTATCTTCCAGTCAGTTTTCACCATGTGGGTATCTCCAGATTGATCACAGGAGGACATTTACTGCTTGACTGTCATGGATTCTGAGGACAGTTTTGGTCATTATTATTATATTGGACATATTTTATTATTTTATTGTGCCTTGGGGTGAGCTAGCAAGGATTTATACCTCCTAGCCCCACCATGTGCTTATTTTATCATGTCCTAGTCATCATGAGGTGGATTATTGTACTTTCTACCCCTCTTGTGGGATGACGTCACCCTCCATTGTACCATTTAGTGAGGGCGCTATTGTCATGTTGAGTGATCCATGTGATATATTGTTATGGATTCATCCTAGCCATTGATTGTATGATGAGATCTTATAATCTCAACCACTCATTTGATGTAGTATTGTAGAGTGGTATAGGGTTTTGGTCTTTATTATCCTATATAAGGAGGAGACCCCCCATTGTAAAGCTGACCTTTGGAGCTCTGGAATATTGGAATAGAAGATTTTTTGTGGAGCACATCTCTCTTGGCTTGTGGATTCTCTTGCATATTGAATATAAAGTATCTCTTCTATGTATCATTGTGGATTTTGGTGTTTTTGCTAACCTTTTGACAGGAAAGTCGAATTGGAGAGAGGAGGGCGACTTTTTGAGGGTTATTGTTGGAGGGATCCACATATTCTCTCTTGGGTTGATCTTGTGACAGGGAGTATCATTATTGTATCTTCGTGACATAGTTGATGCTTTCTATTACATCTTTCTACCATTTTCATAATCATCTTGCTTGACTTGTTTCTTTGATCTTGTCTTGTAGGAGGAGGACGATTTGGCTATCTTGGAGAAGGGCGATTTGGTTGGAGCACTTGGATCTCACTCTTGAATATAAACATAGGAGAATGCTATCAACTTGCAAGGTGGCCATAAGCAATTGAGGTAAGATCTACAAGGTATGTGCCTCTTTCATCCATTCTATCTCCATTGGTCATAAAACCCTAATTAAATCAAAACCCCAAATTTGGTATTTTATAGATCTACTTAGATCCACCCTTGCATTTGAAAATATATTAAGAACCCACCTCTATAGGATCCACCCCTAGTTGGATCTATAGTTTGGTGGTGATTGGCTAAAAATTGACACACCTTTCAATGCAAAAAGCCTTCTTGAACCTAAATCGATTTTCCTAAGAGAAGCTTGTTGGGTAAGATCTAGCACATGGGTAGGTGAGATCCCACTTGATTTGACATCTAGACACTTGATAACCTATACCCATATCCTTGCTTTGGTGAAAACTACCTTGTGGACATCTTTCCATGTTTTGAGGGGTTAAAACCCCCTTTTGATCTTCTTGGTACCTTAAAACTTAGATCTACTAAGATCTACCCATTGGATTTACTTGAAACTTTGAAGGAACATAGATCGGGGTACTAACATCCCGGATCTACATTTTGGTAGCCATTGGACTTGGTTTGGTCCACCAAACCCTTCTTTTGCCCTTCCTTGAGAAAGTCGCACCCCCTTGAAGTTTTGAGTTGGACCACTTCTAGGAAGTGGGTGTTTGAGATTTTCAGAGATTTGGAATGCCCATGCCTTGAAACCTAGGTCTAGACTGTCCTTTTGTCCCGATCTACCTTGGGGATTGCATTCCTTGTTTTAAGGAATTGTGGTCCACTTTTGGTCATCACTCAAAAAAACCTAGATCTAGTAAGATCTAACCATTGGATCACATCCATTTCACTTGACTTGGCTTCTAGGTGTCCCGATCTACACTTTGACATCTTTCTTGACTCCATTAGCCCACTAAACAAGGCACTAGTCCATCACCAAGCAAGTCGCACTCCTTGGGATTCGTGTCAAACCTTAGATTTAATACATGGGTACTCCTAGAAACAACTCAAACTCATAGATCTAGCCTAGATCTAACCTATAATACCAACCTCACACTTAACTTTACCTTGTGGGTCCACCTAGAACCATTTCACACTTCCCAAGAAACTAGACCCACTTGTGTAAATAAATGGTATTATACCTAGTCATCATACCCCATCATGTGGCCTAAACCATACATAGGTTGAAATATTAACAAACTCTTACACCTCCTTCAACCATACCTTAACCCATAGGTCCACTTAGCCTTGCATTGGTTTCCGTAACTCATTACTTATCTACCCGTAGAAACCTTTGTTTGGGTCCAATCAGCTGTGATTGGGGTATAGGGTCTCCCCCTTGGTCTAGTTACACCTTGACCTAAAGCGAAGAGTGCCTCGGTTGACGTGACTCCCACCTGTATTGGGAACCGTGGCATCTCTTGGGTCACCTCTTTAGTTGCCTGACTCCTCTACCGTCCCGGATGGGATACCTCTAGGGGCAACTACAAGTTGTGTGATAACAGCCACCTTGCAAATTGATAGCATTCTCCTATGTGTATATTCAAGAGTGCAATTTTGAGTCTCCAAGCCAAATCGTCGTCCTCAAGAAGCCAAATCGGCCTCCTCCTAGAAGACAAGATCAAAGAAACAAGTCAAGTAAGATGATTATGAAAATGATAAAAAGATGTAATAGAAAGCATCAACTATGTCACGAAGATACAATAATGATACTCCCTGTCACAAGATCAACCCAAGAGAGAATATGTGGATCCCTCCAACAATAACCCTCAAGAAATCGCCCTCCTCTCCACTAATTCGACTTTCGTACAAGACAAATAGTTGTAGAACCAAAACCCACAATGATACATAGAAGAGATACTGTATACTCAAGATG
The DNA here is from genome assembly GCA_027924585.1 of Larix kaempferi. Classification (NCBI taxonomy): domain Eukaryota; kingdom Viridiplantae; phylum Streptophyta; class Pinopsida; order Pinales; family Pinaceae; genus Larix; species Larix kaempferi. The sequence continues at coordinate 11,491,288 of BSBM01000428.1, forward strand.
CAAGAGAATCCACAAGACAAGAGAGATATGCTCCACAAAGAGGTGTTCTATTCAAATATTCCAGAGCTCCAAAGGTGAGCTATACAATAGGGGGTCTCCTCCTTATATAGGATAATAAAGACCAAAACCCTATACCACTTTACAATACTACATCAAATGAGTGGTTGAGATTAAAAGATCTCAATATCCAATCAATGGCTAAGATGAACCATAATAACATAACACATGGATCACTCATAAAGTGATGACGTCATAGTCTAAAATAATCATGGAGGGTGACGTCATCCACTAGAGGGGGTAAAAGTACCAAAGCCCACCTCATAATGACTAGGACATGACATAGGAAGCACATGGTGGGGCTAGGAGGCATCAATCCTTACTAGTTCATCCCCAAGGCACAATAAAATAATAAACTATGTCCAATATAATATAAATGATCAAATCTGTCCTCAAAATCTGTGACAGACAAGCACTAAAAGACCTCCTATGATCGCTGTGGGCCTACCCACATGGTGAAAACCGGCTGGAAGATAGTGGGATCACCCTGGAAGACCTCTGTGAAAACCAAATGCCAAAACCTTGCCTCAATTGCCCAAATCGAATTCCTCAGTGACCACTTTATCCCATTTTTTAACTGCCTCGGTAACTGTGAAAGTGCCAAAACTGCCTCCTAGGGCATCTGCACTATCCAACTGAGCCCACCAGGCTCTCCAGAAGGGGGGGGTAAATGGTAAAAATAAGTGGCTGGACCACCCCCTCCTCATACAGCACCCTAGGTGAATTGGCCTCTCATGGCTCCTGCTGCTCAGGCTGGGAAATCAGCCCCAAATCTGGTCAACAAGTGTAAAACTGCATCAATCACTGTCAGAAGTACCCGGAACTGAAAGATAAGTGTCTCATTGGATCCAGAAGACCCAAATCCACTAGGAATGTGTACTCATACACAATGGGTTGCCATAATGGGCCAGCTGTAGGGTCCACCATATATGGACCATGTATAATCTGATTATCTGAAGTAATAAATAAAACTGCTGAACTGCATCAATCATCATCTGAACCATATGTCCATCATATGGCATCATCATCAAGAGTATGTGGATCCATCAATCATCATCTATAAGCATATATATGGCCCACATCATCACGGATCCCAATAATATACAACCAAGGATAAATCACATCAGTAGACTAAGACATGTTTCTCTAATCATTCTCACAGCCAAGCTCAAAGTATAACATCCATTCAGTGGCATTAATCAAGTTAGCATATTCCTTTGTTATAAAATTACTTGCACAATAGTTCAAATGACAAACTCACCCATTGGACATGGTCAAACTGCTAGTAAAGGATGAAGGCTAGGAACAAGGTTGGGCCAAGGGGTTGACTTGTCTTACTCAACTCAAAAATACTTTGGAATGGGAAAAAGGGGAAAGCTACAACCTCTATGCTTGAACAAAATAACACGGGGGATGGCTGTGCCTCACAAATGGATAAGTTGTTTAGAGAATGCTTATTCAACTTAGGCATCATGTCTACATCAAGTTGATCCAGGTTCATTAGGATCATTCAAATTCATTTCATGGCCTTTTTGGCCTACATAACCCTTCGGATCTCAGGTGTGCTAATAAGCACAACTAGTTGCAGCTTGCATCCAGGGCATGTTTTTATATATATATAAGGTCAGCAATTGTTTAGATATAGCTTCTAAGAACCATTGCTTGTTGGACCTTTCTTATACTCTTCGAGGAGTATTTTTAGCTATTCATCACTCTTGCCCTTTTTAGTTTCCATGGGCGAATTTATAAGTTTCCATAAGTAGAACATGAGCTTTCAGTTTTAGCCAACAACATCTCAAGTGACTAGGGGGAGTTCGAGCCAATGCCAAACATCGGGACAACCGACCAAAATGATTTCGGCCTACAATCCAACTCACCAAAGGCAAGTTTTGTCACCAACTTAGAGCCGAGACACTGAACATACAGGGATGCGGTCCAAACACAGAGGTAGAAAAATGGGGAAGTCCTCAGTATGAGAAATTCAAATGAGACAGGTCAAGGTTTAAAGTCAACAAGGAAAGTCATGTATGGATGGAGTCAAGTGAATATGGAGCCTTAACTAGCAGACAACTGGTGTCAGGAAATACCATATCTGTGTAAGGTGGAAAACCAGTGAGTTTTGTTAAATGACCTAAATGTGCAAGTAATTGTTAATTTTATAATTAATAGTCCATTTTACACAATTTGCCACATCAGGAATAATATACCAAACAAATGCTGTGAACATGACTAAATCAACAAGATAATAATCCACAGTCAATGATAAAACATCCATAGGTCATACAACATCATCATAGTAATAAGCATCATATACCATCTGAAACACTGCTGCAATACATCTCTAAGCACTGAACTGAAACTGTATGGGATAAAGGGTCACATCGGTCATCAAATCTGAACTCTCAAGGCTCAGCTTTGACACAAGGCCTAACATAAGTCTGAATAATACACTGCTCTGATCATGAGTGATCACAAAATATACAATCATCATAGCCATGCTCTGAATAATGGAAGCTCTGGAATGTGCAGATATCTGCTAAACAGGAATAGTAGTCCTGCTACGATGGTGTGATAACAGGTAGGTTGTCCGTTAATTTCAACTGTTGATCTCCCACGTGCTAGTTTTCCTTCGTCGGATCTGTTGCCTCTTTATCTCTTGATTTGACATTCAATTCTTCCTCACCGTCGGATCTGGTTTAACTTTCCATCTACGCCGTCCTTCCTGTCCACATTTCCCCATAAGACGAGCCTCGCATGTACCCGGGTGGTCCCTACTATGATTTCCCTTCTTTGTGCGACGGACTCTGGAGCCGACATCTGGCAGGCGAGAAACTCTCATCGCATCCATCCCTTTCTTATCCGGTGCACTACTTCTTTATGCGAGCTGCTGCGAGCGTCGTTGATGTATATCCCTTTTGCATTCCGAACCGTGGATCTTTCCACCAACTCATGCCATCGCATGCACCCATTCTTATATATCGCCCTTTGATCTTACTTCTTGCGACAACGTCTGCTACTGACACCTGGCTGGCGGAGAAGACTCATCGCATCCACCTTTTTCTTATCTTCCTCGCAGCTTGGCTATGCGATACTTCATATAAGGCCGTGGATCTGATCTCCGTGCCCAATCTACGGTGTAGATAGGTGTGGTGTTTAGCTTCCCATTACTTGACCGGTGGACTATAGGCTATAAAGTATGCTTCTCGTTTATTTTTGCCTATACTTCAACATTTTCTCCTTTTTTGCACATTTGTTTCTCTTTAGACTATTTAGTCCTTCCCATTAGCATCTAGCACTGGAGCATGGAGGATATCTCGGTTTTCAATACCAGGTACTTTTGACCCCTCCATTACTTCCATTCAACTACATATTGTAGAAAAATATATGGGTGCTAACAACTGGCTCCAAAGGGGATGCTATCCTCCCTGTGAGGTAGCGAAGAACCCCGTAGATTAAGTGCCTGATCCATTGGGCCATTTTTCCAAGCCCTGACTATCATAAGCAACATCCTGGGGCCGACCTTTCATCTCGACGCTGCAACCGAACATTCGGAGCCGAACACCTAAACATACTAACTGAAATAAATGCAACTGCTTGACCTGCAAGCTTATTTATATACAAGTGTTCCTACCCTACTTGTTTGGCACAAAGGGTAACTCAAGTAATTTCACACCGCCAATGAAGCCAATCAAGCAAATGACTCGTAGACCGAATTCTCCCTTCTAGTCCTCCTGCCGGGGGGGGAAACCCACTAAATGATAGCTCCATCTGAATATATCCTTTAATCTTAGTCTCCCAGACCAATATAAACCCTACTGTTTCCGACCTTTCCAAGAAATTAGCAAAAGGATCTATCAGAACATGAAGAACTCTTATTTCTCTAGGACCAGCTGAGAGGGCTCCTGGGCTAGGTTCTTCTCGACCTTTCTTCTGTTCTTCTAAATCTTATGTCAACCGGTATTGTTGAAAAAATGTCTCATCCCACTTGGGAGGAGGGATATGCAGGTCGTCACCAATTTCTTCTAAAACTTCAGTGCTTAGGGTTTGATTTTCACCGTCGGAGGCGGCAGAAACAGCTTCAACCCTTTCTTCCACTTTAGGTGAAACCGACTCCCTTTGATGAGCTTCTGCTTCTTGGGATGGATTATACGCTTGTTCTTTCTCTTTATCATCAATCTCGAAAAAACTTATGAAGTTTTCCGAGCAATCCCCTTCATATTTGTCATATTTAGGTGGACCGAATTCCTCTTCAAAAACATCATCGACAGGAATTTTAGCCAGTGTATCGCAATTTACATAAAGCCTATCATGATTATCTTCTTCTGGAATTTTCCTGGCCTGATCGTCTTCCTGTGCATCCAGGGAAAAACAGGGACACAGCGCAACTTTCCCTTGCTCGTGCCCTCCTTTAAATCTAGTTTCTTCTTCCATCCTTGTAACCCTACCTTCGTTTGATAATTTTCTAGACATCCTAATATTGTCTTCGACCTCCAAAGCATCAATGAGCATACGCTGCAAATTCAGAGACCTCCTTTCCAACAGGAGCAAGGATAGCTCGGGGGGGAAAGTAGATGCATAATGCAACTTAGTAGCGTTCTCTAGGGGCTGAATTTCCCTTGGCATACCATAATAGAACTTCGAAAACCTTCTATTAAAGCTAGATATGGCCTCTCCCTCTAGCCTTCCCATGGAGTAAAATTCTAAAAGAATCAGGTCCCATGACTGTCTTTTTCCCCAAAATTCTAGGAAAACATCAGAAAACCTTTGCCAATTATCTATAGATCCCGGCTGCAAATGGCTGAACCATTTCTTCACATCTCCTTGGAGAGATTGGGCGAAAGCCCTCATACAAATGTCGTCATGCTCTACCTCAAAAAGATCCAAAAAGTGTTCAAAGCCGTGGAGACGCTTCTCAGCAGTGAGGCTTTCGGATTCTCCATCAAATCTCGGAAGGTATTTATGGTATTTGGGAGGGTAGTCATGTAGAATAGGTGGCAGCTTTAAAGGGCCATATCTCAGTTGAGATCTGGAAGGCAAAGGGATATGTACAGGGGGAGCATCTTCAGCTTCATTCTCCTAGGATTCGCAAAGTTTAGCATGAATCCTATAAGACTCGGAAGAAGGGATGGGATCAGCTCTAGGGGTCGAAGGAGGATATACATTTGTAAGGTCTAGAGAGGGATATACAAAGGAAGGTCTATCATGATCTAGAGCTCTTCGGTGGGATAAAATTTTCTTGATATATATACATAAAGGTAAAAGGAGATTGATACAAAAGAACAAGATTTCTTTGAAGAGATTAGTGTTCTGACACCTGAATCTTGATTCTTCCATGTTTAAGGCAAATGTGTTCGTTCTCCAGTGGAGTCGTCATGAAAATCTTTCAATGTCTTAATTCTGCTACAAGATCACAGATCATCCCTAGTGGGGTCACCTTCATACTGAAATTCCTCTTGAGTGGAGTCACCAGGTGAATGATACAACCTTCATGATGTCTGACCGTTGTTCACCATCAGCACTCAGATCTGAACTTTGTCGTTCTCGCAGGGATCGGGAAAAAGTTTCGGTCCCCGGCAACGGCGCCAATTTGTTAACACCAAAATTGACCCCCAAGGCTGAAAGAAGGTAATTCTGGGTAACCACTAACCAATCTTTGGCCTGTGCTACTGACCCAACACAGACAGAGAGGGCTCTCTCTAAAATCTCATGAAAAGACTGGAATAATCAAGATTGTCAATAATGAAAAAGAAACACCAGCATTCACGGCCAATATATTCAATTACAACAATTATACAGAAGATCAGTTTTCTGTTTGGAAATAAAATGTATCACGCGTTCTTTGGTTGAACACATATGGGATTTAGCTTGGGCAATGGAGTCACCTTTAACAAACTATGAAACATCGTTCACAAAGATTCTACAAACGCATTCACAAGGGCAAGGTAGCAAGCAGCTAGTAGTCAAAGAGAGTTTAATTTTGTGGAACAGAAGAGAAAAGAAATAGTCCATCAATGTAAGGCATACCAAGATGAATCCTACATCAACTTTAGTAGAATATGTTGCTGAAATACTTGGAAAAGACTAAGCAGAGCATAATTTCTATGAATTCCACTTAATCATTACCCTGATCCAAGCATGAAAGAAATAACACAAAATGGGGTTACGAAGAGAGAAAATACAATTTCACATGGGAAGAGAGAAAATACAGACTACTAGACCAATTACACAGGAATCCCTGTCAAAACACAGGCTTCAGCTCTGCAAACTTTATTAAAACAGCTCAAAAAATGTCTTACATACTAATCCTCAAAATTACCAAAAGCTTTCAACATAAGCTTTTCAACCTTGATTCATTCTATTACATCGCATATATATATGCCCAGAGCCTTCCTGCATGACTCACCTCTTACCCTAATGGAAATATTAGAAGGACACCTCATTACACCCAAAAAATTCAGAAATATTACATATGTGTCAAGTCTCAAACAGACTGATTAAGACAATGAATGGAATATCGTAGACAAAGGAATGTCCTTAACCTGGTTTCGCAAGTGACCTTGCAAGTCAAAGAAATCTTCCACTTTCAATGAACTGTCAACCTAAGATGCATCAACTGGCAAGATAGGTGTCGCCTCTTCAGTGGAGATTACGAAATCGTGAACTATTTTTGTACCCGGTTGGCCGCTCTGCTTGATTTCGAGTTTCTCCTTCTTCGTTCTTTGTCGGTTTCCTTTGGACATTTGTCGTCTATCAGGCTTCTCGTCTTTGCTGGCAAAGCTGGACTCTATGAGGTCAAATACCATAAGAGGTGGAGGGGTGGAATTTTCCTCCATCTCATCCCACACTTGCTCTAGCATGAATACCACTTCGCATTTTCGGCCTTTCTCCATGAGCCAATAGTAACAGAGAAGATGGTTGAACCGTCAGGTGTACCATCTTTTCCGTTATACCAACTGTAGATAAAAGACGCGAAAACCTTATCCATAACTGCTGTGATGATGACGGCAACTACAAGTGGTTATGATTGTCATGATAGTTCTATTAGACATCTGTAATCAGGTAACCGTAATGCTTTGAGGTCTGAACTGACCTTCCGCATGCTCAACGACTTCGTCCCAGATAGATGGCGTAGCCAATGATGATGCAAAAAGTGCCTTCCATCATACCAGTAATCCTCTGGGATATCATTCAGCTTTGAAGGTCCGTCCTTCTGACATCTCTCGTGCGACAATACTTAATCTCGTGCTTTCCCGCACGCTCTGAAAGACGTGGGTCACATTACTTCCGTCACCTTTCGAGCCAACCTCTAATCCACGCAAGGGACTTTTCCTTTTTACACCTCCTTTACAGACTTTTTCGGGCCTCCATGCGTTTGCCAAACTTCTCAGTCATAAGCATCCAGCACCTTTAGGATGCTTATAACCTTCTGAAAACTTCAGCCATCACCCTAGTAAGGTTGGGACCTATGTCTTCTTCACCTACTTGCTCCAATCCTTCCCCTTTATCTAGAAACTAGGCCAGAAGCTATTAGTACCAGAGGAAAATGTTACCTGTGGAAGGATACCTTTGGTCAGAAATTCTCCCATATCGGGGTTTAATCTTGACCCACCTATGCTTTCGGACAGACCGACCGTTACTTTGGGTGCTCGACAGGTCGTGGGAATTATCCCTAATGTCCAGGTCGGGCCCGAGGCGGGGAGTTACAAAGGTTCAAAGACCTTCAAATGGACTTTGACGAAACAGGGCAACCATAGTCATTTCTGGGGCGACCTTCAGGCCTACAAGGCCGAGGTCTTGAAGGATAGCTTCTTCGCAGGCCATTATAGCCCGAACCGAAACTGATACAGGGTCTCCGAGGACCTCCCTGTTAGGGTGCTACCACACGACTTTCACGCTTCGGCCCAACTGCCTGGTGACCAGCCATCAAACTCCTGTACCGGGGCTAGAACATCATTTTCTGGAAAAAAACCCTTCCGCTCAGACAGGTTCCGGAAAGGGTAAAAATGCAAACTTTGAAGGGTGTTTTCATATATATAGTCGCGTCTCCGTAACGCCGACTCTCTTGGTAGGTTGTCTGTTAATTTCAACCGTTGACCTCCCACGTGCTAGTTTTCCTTCGTCGGATCTGTTGCCTCTTTATCTCTTGATTTGACATTCAATTCTTCCTCACCGTCGGATCTGGTTTAACTTTCCATCTACGCCGTCCTTCCTGTCCACATTTCCCCATAAGACGGGCCTCGCATGTACCCGGGTGATCCCTACTATGATTTTCCTTCTTTGTGCGATGGACTCTGGAGCCGACATCTGGCAAGCGGGAAACTCTCATCGCATCCATCCCTTTCTTATCCGGTGCACTACTTCTTTATGCGAGCTGCTGCGAGCGTCGTTGATGTATATCCCTTTTGCATTCGGAACCGTGGATCTTTCCACCAACTCATGCCATCGCATGCGCCCATTCTTATATATCGCCCTTTGATCTTACTTCTTGCGACACCGTCTGCTGCTGACACCTAGCTGGCGGAGAAGACTCATCGCATCCACCTTTTTCTTATCTTCCTCGCAGCTTGGTTGTGCGGTACTTCATATAAGGTTGTGGATCTGATCTCTGTGCCCAATCTACGGCGTAGATAGGTGTGGTGTTTAGCTTCCCATTACTTGACCGGTGGACTATAGGCTATAAAGTATGCTTCTCGTTTATTTTTGCCTATACTTCAACATTTTCTCCTTTTTTGCACATTTGTTTCTCTTTAGACTATTTAGTCCTTCCCATTAGCATCTAGCACTGGAGCATGGAGGATATCTTGGTTTTCAATACCAGTTACTTTTGACCCCTCCATTACTTCCATTCAACTACATATTGTAGAAAAATATATGGGTGCTAACACCCCCTATTGTAAAGGCATCTTTGGAGCTCTAGAAACTTGGAATAAAATTACTATTTTTGTGGATTTGCTTCTTTTGTCTTGATGGGTATTGTTATCACACAACTTGTAGTTGTCTCTAAAGGTATCCTATCCAGGACGATAGAGGTGTAGACAGCTAAAGAGGTGACCCAAGAGATGCCACGGTTCCCAATGCAAGATGGGTGTCACATTAACTGAGGCACTCTTCACTTTAGATCAAGCCTAAGCAAGACCAAGGGGAAGACCCTAGCTTAGCCAATGAAGGCTAGCGAATTCAATCTAGACCTCCTAGGTAAATGTGATGATGAAAGAGTAGAAGGCCAAGATGAAACAAGATCTAGATCTAGGATGATAACTGGACCCAAGGTGCTTAGGGCTTGGTTGAAGAGGCTTAGGGAGGTGACAAAAGTTCAACCAAGTGTAAGATAGGGTCACTTATGGATTAGGAATAGTAGATCTAGATATATCTAATCCCAAATAAAAGTACCCAAGTGAGGCCCACCCTTAAAAGTGGAAAATGGTCCAAATGGGGCCCACAAGGTCAAAATCAAAGTGAGGGCACTAGGGGGTATGCTATAGCATGGATCTATAGATTTGAGAAGGAATGAGCAATACCCACATGTGGGATCTAGCAAAAGACCACCAACCCAAGGAGTGCGACTTGCCACAATGAGGACTACTGCCTTAGATGGAAGACAAAATGGAGTAAGATGTCCACCAATATATAGATCGGGATAGTTGAGATGATTATTAAGGTGGGTTTTAATTATTAAGTCCAAGTGATTGTTAGATCTCCATAGATCTGAAAAATAAAAAATGCAAGGGTTTTGATTTTAGGGTTTATGTAACCAATGGAGAAAAGATGGGCGGAGCTACATATATACCTTGTAGAACATACCTCAAAAGCTTGTGGCCACTTTGCGAATTGATATTCAAGAGTGAGATCCAAAGCTCCAAGCCAAATCGTCCTCCTTCCAAGGTGACCAATTCGCCCTCCTCCTACAAGACAAGATCAATGAGAAACAAGCATAGCAAAAGAATGATGATAATGATGAAAAGATGAAAGAGAAACCATCAACTATGTCACTAAGATACAATAATGATACTCCCTGAGACAAAAGGCCAATCCAAGGCAAGATATGGGGTTTCCCACAATAGCCTCCCTCCAAATCATCCTCCTCTTCACCAAATCGGCCTCCCTGTAGAAAAACGTTTCGAAGCCCCAAGATCAACAAATTATACACAGAGAAAAGATTGTATATTCAACTTGCAAAAGAATCCATCAAGACAAGAGAAGTAGATCCACAAAATAGTACTTTTATTCCAAGTTTGAAGAGCTCCAAAGGTGCCTTTACAATAGGGGGTCTCCTCCTTAAATAGGATGAGGAAGACCAAAACCCTAAACCACTTTTGAAATGAGTGGTTGAGATCAAAAGATACAATAATATAATCAATGGCTAAGATGAGCCAATACAACATATGACATGGATCACTCACTAAAGGGATGACGGCATGGCTAAAAAGACCCTAAGGGGGATGACGTCATGACAAGGGGAGACTAATACATGTGTGTCTCACATAAGATGACTAGGACAAGCGACTAGGAGCACATGGTGGGGCTAGGAGGTATTATTCCCCTTCACTAGCATCACCCCGTGGCACAATAATATAACATGAAACTCAATGACATGTCCAAGTACACAAATGATCAAATACTGTCCCCCCAAATCTGAGAGAAAAATACATCAAAAGACATCCTACTAACTGTGTGGACCCCACTAACTGCTGCAAACTGATCTGGAAGGAGTGGGATACACCATAGATGACCTCAAAGCAGACCCAATGCCAAAACCTTGCCTCAATTTCCCAAATCGAATTCCTTTCTGACCTTTTTATTCCATTTTTTATCCTCCTGAAAAACCCTGAAACTGCACATAACTAACTGTCAAGTGCCTGCGCTATCAAACTGACTGTGCCATCATGTTCAGAAGGGGGGTAATATGGTAATAACAAGTGGTTGGACCACCTCCTTCCCTTGTAGCTCCCTAGGAAACGACTGGCCTCCAATGCTCTGGCTGGACTGGCCTGATCAGCATGGCCAAACTGGTCAATAGGTGGGAAATTGCTCATAACATGCATGGGAGTTCCTGAAACTGATAGATAAGTGTCTTAATGGATCCAGAAGACTCAAATCCACTAGAGATGAGTACTCATACACCTCCTGATAACCTATAGGATCATCTATAGGGTCCACCATACCCGGACAAGTAAAAATATGATGATCTGGAAATAATAATAATCATGACAAACTACATCAATCATCATCTGAAGCCTGTGCCCATCATATGGACTCATCAAAAAGGTATATAGAAGACCATAGATCAACATCATACATAAAGTGGTCCATCTGATCACGGATCCCAAAGTTGACCTTGGTCAAACTATGTTTGACTGGCCAAACTGATCAAAATATGACCCTGGCTAAGAAGCCATGCTACTGCAAGTGCAAATAGTTAAGACATGCTCTCTAAATCATTTTCATAGCAAGACTCTAGAGTATTAAGCATCATTTCACTGGCAGTTAATAAGTAATTGTAGGTTTAGGTAAATAATTTACCTTCAAGAAGAATCTCAAGAATATACTTGTTTGTAAACATGATCAAATTGCTAGCAAAGGGTGAAGGATAAAGACAGAAGGCTAGGCTGAGAGGGATGACTTGATTGACTTGACACTATGATACTTTGGATGAGGGACATGGTGTTATACACTTAAGCATGTGTTGGACAAGGAGTACACAAGGAATGGCGGTGTCTCACAAATGGATAACTTGTTGATGAAGTGCTTATTCAACCTTGGCAAAAGTTGTCTACTACTACAACCACAGTGAACTAGGTTCCCAGATAACCGTAACTTGAGGTTCTAGGGGACACTTAGAATTAGTTGTCCCTTGCTCCATCTCATGTCATAACCCGTAGGCTCAATGAGGAAAGTTTCACATAAGGTCAGCAGTCTTTAGCATATATTTAGCCACTGCTTTTTAGGACCTTTCATTTCATGGCCAGTAATCTTTAGATTTAGCATACATTTATCCATTGCTTTTTAGGCCTAATATGGCCCCTCTAGGATTTCACGTGTGCTTATAAGCACAACTAATCGTAGCTTACATCCGGGGTGCATTTACATTTCATAGCACTTGAATTTCACTTCAATTTCATTGCCATTTTCATTGGGTTGTACAAGATATAACAATAATTTCCATATGTAGTACAACTTTGCTTCAGGTTTTAGCCAACACAACTCAAGCAACTAGGGTGACTTCCGCAAATCTAAACCACACATCAGGGCAACCGACTAGAATGATAAAGGCATAAAATCCAACTCACCAAGGGCAAGTTTTGTTGCCAACTCAGAGTCGAGACACAAAATAAACATGGATGCAAGTCCAACACAGAGGCAGAAGCGAGAAAGATCCTCCATATTACAAGTCAAGGTGTGAGTCAGGGTGAAGATCAATATATGGGAAATGACAAATGGATGGATGGAGACAAGTGAAGATGGTGCCTAAGCTAGCAGGTCAGGCAAACACTAAATGATCATGTTCACATTCATATGAAGGTAAAGACCAACAAGTATAAAACAAGAGTTTTCAAATGTCAGTAATACAACCAATACATATAATCCATAACCAATTTCATTTCAATTTTAATACACTGCCAGATCATAATTACTTTATACCAAGTCAATGTTATCAAAATGACCTAAACAGCAAGGTAATAACATCAATGCACATCATGTATATACTGGGTCATCAATCAACATCTATAATCTGAACCAACTATAACCACTGAGAACACTATATATGAAATACTGAAACTACACTGCAACTGTATGGAATAAAAGGCATATCGGTCATCAAATCTGAGGTCTCAAGGCTCAGCCTTGGCATAAGGTCTACTAAATGTCTGATACAAAGATGCTATGATGTGTGAGTGATCATAACGCTGCTCATCATAGCTGATCTCACTGAAAAAGTGTAAAGGCAAAGCTCTGAAAAGTGCAAATATCTGCTCTGCTCACATGGTAGCCCAGCTAGTATGTGTGATAACAGGTATCTTTGCAACTTGAATATACAACTGTTTCTCTGTGTATCATTGTGGATCTATCTATCCAAACGTTTGCTCTGCAGGAGGCCGTGTGGGTTGAAGAGGAGGACACTTCAAGGGGACGCTATTGTGGGGAAACCCCATATCTTACCTTTGATCTACTTTTTGTCTGAGGGAGTATCATTATTGTATCTTAGTGACATAGTTGATGCTTTCTCTTTCATCTTTTCATCCTTATAGTCATTTTCATGCCGGAATGATTCTCATACAGATCTTTTCTTGCAGGAGGAGGGCGCACGTGTGAGCTTGGAGAGCTAGCGATTTCACTTGGGTAGCTTGGATCTCACTCTTGAATATACACATAGGAGAAGGTTATCACTTTGCAAAGTATTCTCAAGCTCTAGAGGTAAGATCTACAAGGTTAGTAATTTGTTTCATGCATTTTCATCCATTGATCATCTCAAACCCTAAAAGTCAAAACCCTTGCATTTTTATTTTTCAGATCTATGGAGATCTAGCAATCACTTGGGCTTAATAATTAAAACCCACCTTAATAATCACCTTAACATTCCCGATCTAAAATTTGGTGGACATCCGACTCCATTTGCCCCCTGATCTAAGGCACTGGACCTCTCCAAGGGAGGTCGCACTTGTTGGGTAGATGGTCTTTTGCTAGATCTACATCGTGGGTATTGCTCCTTCTTTCTCAAAGTCATAGATCCATTATGTAGAACACTCCCTAGTGCCATTTCATCTTAATTTTTACCTTGTGGGCCCCATTGGGACCATTTTCCATATTTTAAGGGTGGGCCCCACTTGGATACTTTTACTTGGCATCAGATCTCTCTAGATCTACTACTCATAACCTATAAGTGGCCTTATCTTTTGTTGGTTGAACAATTTGTCATCTCTTAAGCCTCTTCAACCAAGCCCTAGCTCTTTGGGTCCACTTGTCTATCCTAGATCTAGATCTAATCCTACCTTGATCTTCTCTTTTATCATCATCACATTTCCCTAGGTCTTGATTGGGTTCGCTAGACTTCATTGGCTAAGCTAGGGTCTCCCCCTTTGTCTTGCTTAGGCTTGATCTAAAGTGAAGAGTGTCTCAGTTAATGTGACACCCAATTGCATTGGGAACCATGGCATCTCTTGGGTCACCTCTTTAGTTGTCTAACACCTCTACCGTCCTGGATAGTATAACCTTTAGGAACAACTACAAGTTGTCTGATAACAGGCACCTCTTCAATATTTTAATATTAAATATATTTTAATAATATTACCATATAATGTTCATAACACACTTCCCTTTTCCTAAAATGAATTACAAAATAGAATTCTCTTCAACTACTTGCGGCACGTTCACATTGAACCTATGCGAAAGTTTCTATCTGAGCTATAATCCTCAACATAAAGAATAGACAAACTCACAAGTCTGAACAAAAAATAAAAACATGTTATATAGTTTGAACTATGCTAATGATTGCAGTCAGGATCAATTTTATAAATGGCAGTTCAAATAACAAAATATCATATTATGTCAGCTTTCAAGAATCAAGACAAGAAGTAAAGTACAACGCTAAGGATTTTAATTAAGCATGCCTTAATTCCTGATTACAACAAGATAGTAAGAGAATTTCAGATTAAAGGATCAAGTTAAAACTAGAGAAAGACAGTTGTACTCATGTCCATAGAGATATCTTACCACGGCGCCAAAAGTGTCATCAAAGTCATCAACAGAAAAACAAATATCTGGATATGCCGGAAATGTTTCCACAGCCTGTAATCATTTACAAAGCACTGAAGTTAGACTTTAATTGTCCAATAATCGGGCCTTTGCAAAAAGCATCAACAACATAACTGCAGGGAGAGAGAAGAAATCCCAAAATCTCACACCTTCAGAGATCTTGTAGACTACAATAAAATTATCTATTAAAAAGACAAAATAAGCAAACCCATAACACAGTCACCTTCCTAGAATCCAGCCGAAAGTTGACACGACTTGGTGATGCATACACAGTCTTTGCTACCTACAATAGCAAACAAGATAAACAATGAAACAGAAAAACACTGCAAAATATTCATGGATGTACATTGTAAACTAAGAATAGCCTCAAAAGTTATCTAATTCGGAAGAGATTGATATATCGAAAGAAATAAAATTCAGATCCAAAGTTAGAATAGAGAAGTCGCATATAGACTAAAATGAAATTTAGTTCTATCCCATCCATGTCCTGGAAGTTCAATTTAGCAGACAGAAAGAGAGAAGTTACATTAATATCCACTAAAAACCAAAATAGGTCAACGGGACTTGATAATATAGTAAATAGTAGTAGCAAATAAGGATTGCCTGGAGCATCTTCTCCCAAATACAGAAAGAAAGTAAATAAAGAGCATAATATCATATCAAACTGAAGGTACATTACAAACGAAAAAACTCTCTGCACAAGAGCACAGCCCTGAAGGTGAAGACAATAAAAGCAAGCAACTATTGAAATTTCCATCCAAATGGCAATAAATGCAAAATAGAAATTTCACCTCTTTGACAAGAGGCATCCTGGATCTTAACCCTGTGAATAGTCAGAATTTGGGATGTTATGAAATTGGGTATGAAACAGCAGCAGAAAAGAGTACAATGTTTCACCTTCTAACAAGCCAATCTTGTAGGCAATTGAAGGTAAAAAGATACCAAACTGTCTAGATAAGTTTCTGCTCTCTAAGGCAACCTATCGCACATAAACCAGATCTGAAAATTCACTTTTACAGCAGTAAAACAACAGATATAACAGTAGCAAAACAACCCTTAAATTCTTGAATGATGAAGTCAAACCACTCAACAAATTCTCCATTTGTTTATGTCAAATCATCAAGACATAGTGTAAATAACAATACATGAAAACCATGTGGCTAAAAATCAAAACTGGAAATTGCACTAGTTTCAAACAGTTGAAATCTTCATTTATATGCTCACGATGAAGTTCATGTATATACCATAGCCTTCTTTCAAGGCTAGTAGAAACCTACTAGCTCTCTAAAACCCTACTAGAGAAAACAACAAAACCCTAGCTCAAACAAGAGCTACGCCTACAACATGCAAGAATCACTCCAACAAGTCCTCCAAGGCAAAACATCCCCTTCTCTTCTTTTTCTCCACTAAGTATACCCTAGGGTTTTATCACAAAACCCTAATATCAAACTTCCAAGGGATAAACCCTAACTCTAGACTTCCAAGATGTTGAAGAATGTAACTTCGGAAGATATTCTTATTTGTATTATTTGTATTGTACTTCCTTCAGGAATCATTTATGTTGTATTTATTCATGTAAGAGTCCTTGAAAGAATCAATGCAAACCCTACTAGTTGTGTCAACCTAGAAGAATCCAAAACAAACATGAAAAATATATTTTATTGTATCCTAGACAAGTCGGCCCTGTTTGAGAGGTCAAGTCGGTCCTGTTAGGGAAAAAGGTCAATCTTGTGATTAGTATAAATAAGAGGGTCGCCCTCCTCAATTTGTCATGGCATTCACTCACTCAAGTTCGCATGAATAGAGGAGAAAAGTCGAGTCACTTGGAAGAGAAGAGTAGATGCTTTGGAGACATCTTATTATTGGATTATTGTACGGGATTGACATTGTAGTTTCTGGCGAATCTATACTAAAGAAGTTTTGTTGGGTTTTCTGCCCCACGAGGGTTTCCCGGGATAAATTGTTGTGTACTACTGTTTATGATGTGCTTGTCTATCTTTCAGTGATCCTTTACTTTATTGCATTTAAAATTCTAACATGGTTTCAGAGCTAGCCTAAAAGACGACCTTGTGCAGGAGAAACTGCCAGAAGTGAAAACTTGGGTTTTCTATTCCGGAGGCTTTTCACCATAGTTTGGCCTAAAAAGGAGGTCAAATCAACTCGCCCAGAAGGGTGCATTGTTTGTGGAGGAAGAATTCAAATCAGAGAATTTTCATTTTTGGCCTTGTCACTACTGCTCGGGAAAACTAGGGCATCAAGTTTTTGGCAATTCTGTCCACAGATCTAGAAGAAAAGGACTTGTTAAGATTATATGCTACTAAAGACTAAATTCTAACTTCATGAGCATTTAATACATTTTCACAATAGCAGCATAACAAGGATCTCTAAAACATACACAATCACAAGGTACACAACAATATATCCTAGGAAACCCTCAAGGGGAAGAAAACCCAGCAAGAACTTCCTCAATATAGATTCCCAATAGTACCATGCCCAAAAATAAGTCTCGCAAAGAAGAGAGACAAAAACCCAAACTCTAGAGCCAAGCCAATCCTCCTCCTTCGCAAACTTCCTCTCTCCTCTAATGCGCAATGCTTGAGTGAGTGAATGGTACAAATGAGGGAGAGACTTCCTTTATTTATACTTTACTTTTCACTTGACTTTTAACCCAACTAGGTCGGCGTCAATAACTTAACTGGGCCGACCTCTTCTAGGGAGACTCAAAATAATAATAACATTAAACTCTTTGGGGTACTATCGACCCAACTTACAATGGAGGTTTTACCTCATGACTTTTACATGACCAAATATAATAATGACATCCCCGAACGGAGGTAAAACATCCCCGACGGAGTTACAATAATAAAGTACAAGTAGAATATTCTTCGAAGTTACATTAATTCAACAAGACTTTTTCTCAACTGGCCTTAGGGAGGCGCAACTCTCTCTCCATTCAGTTTTTCAAGATTCTAAAGTTGAAAAATTAGGGTTTCTCTAACAAACCCTAAGTCAACCAGAAGTCAAATCTCAAAAGACATTGAAGCAAGCACTTGATTGGAGCATCTCAATTGGTAAGTCCTATTGTCTTTATTTCCATTTGAAGTTCTCATTTTATCAAGATGACAAACAATACCAAGCTTGAGGATAAGCTTGAAGGAGCATATAACTTCCATGCCTAGAAGTATAGAGTGATGCCTGGAAGTACAGAGTGAAGTCCTTTCATCAAGTGTTTTTCCACTTGGATAATTAAAATTCTTTTTTAGTGATTTTAATTATTTGAGTTTTTCACTCAAAAATACCTCCAAAGTGGTGAAAGGTGTTCTAGTGATCGAGTCTGTTGTCGCCTAAAACACACTTGACCGCAGGTAAGTCTCCCACCCGCTATCTGTGTTCCTGAGGGCAACTATGAGTTAAGAACGCAATGTCACCTTGGTCCTAAACTCCTCTGTTTAGACCACAACTCCTAAAGGTCAAGGGGGGTTGTCCCTACTTACTAAGTTTCTTTTTTAGAGTTTGTTTTTGGGAGTTGTAAATTACTAAAAATTAAATGACAGTCAAACGTGCAGTAATGCAGCAATTTTAATGACAAGCAAACCTTTTACAATAAACCAACAATGGATGCAAGAGAGAAATGAACTATTAAACAACAAGATCAATGCCGTCTCTACTCGGGCTATGGAGTCACAATAATCAATTAATCAAATAATTTTCCAATAGCAATAAAACATTTACTTAACAAAACATCACATTAAACATTTACTTGCAGTAAATAAACAAATTAAAGAACCAAAGATGTGTATACAAGATTAAGCTCAAATGTGAAATGCTTGCGAAGTAAAGAATTGTAAATGATTGTAACAATGTTGTGCAAGTGGTCCTGTAGATTTTAATGTATTTTAGGTCACTCTTCAGCTTAGGGGATTAAGGTTTTTGCCAAAAACAACTTAACTACTCTATGTGTCTACCCCGAGAGACTATCTCCTTCGATTTGAAAGAAATTGTCGAGTGCTCAACTTGAGAACATGAGGTTCTCAACTCGCTCCGCGGGTCAATCCCAAAACTTGTTGGGTGCTCAACTGGAGGACACAAAGTGCCACAAGGCTCTCAATAACCTCTACCCCACTAGCTCCACAGGTCTAGTCTTTTTTTTTCAATTCTAATGAAGATATGTTTACGAGTGCCTATTAGTCTAGCCAACTCAAATCCTTGTCATTTCTTGTCACCCAAGATCAGTCGAACCGGCAAGGGGAGAGAATACGGGGCAAGAATCGGAGCTTAAGTTAATTTTTATCCTTTAAGCAAAAAGCAAACAAGCCAACGCGATTTCACAAGGGAGGCAGAGCCTTCTCACTTGTGAGGTGCGGGAAAAATAACTTAAGGAAATAAATTACAAGCCTCAACGATTTTGCATGGATGGGCAGAGCCTCTTCTCATGCAAGGTGTGGGCAAAATAAAAGAGTGCAAGCCAACGCGATTTCACAAAGGAGGCAGAGCCTTCTCACTTGTGAGGTGCGGGCAAAATAACTTGAAACAAAACTTAAGTAAATAAATGACAAGCCTCAACGATTTTGCATGGATGGGCAGAGCCTCTTCTCATGCAAGGTGTGGGCAAACAATAATAACAAATGCAAATTAAAGCATAAACTAAACCTAACCCCTCTACACTTGCAATGCAAAAGTGGGCAAGCCCAACTTCTAATGCATGCAAGGGATGGCTGAAAATTTAAAGAGCTATTGCTAGAAATAAGGAAGTAAAGAACCAATCCCAAGAGACTCTCTTGGGCTTGTTACAACAAAGGAAAATTTCAACCTTATTATATACAAGAAAATGAGGTCAAGAATGAGAAATTTGACCATTTTTTGTGGGGGACTTGAAGTGGCCACTCTTAGGTAATCTTTAAGCTTGCTAGTGACCAAATTTGGGCATTCCCTCCCCCTGTAACATCAAAAACCTGCACAAAACAGCAAGCTAATATTGTGCAAATATGATGAAAATGAGTTTAGAATCAACTTGAAAATTTTGCATATAATTTCAGAAAATTGTAAGTGCAATGTAGCATGTAAAAGTACTTGAAAAGATGATTTATGAGTGCAAAATAAGCAAATAAAAATCTACAAAACAGAAATGTTAGTTTGAAGATAACAAGTCCTTCAAAATTTGTTGAACAATGGGGTATCCCACCCGAGAATACCACTCTCCAAGCTTGAGCAACCTGTAACAAACTAGCTTCAACATACAAATGGGGTGAGATATCAAACAAAGACTTGAGAAATCATATATTCAAACTAGAAATCAATGAACTTCTCAAATACTAAGAAGATAACCCAGATAACATGTTACCAAACTATCACAATGTTATTCTCAAGCAAAACACTTTGCCTCAGATCCACAAATGCAAGAAGGAACTAAGAATGAAACAATATTACCTCACACACAATGCCAAGGACAGTATTTCCTCCAAATATTTTCTTCATTAACTTCACAAAGCCAGAAGTTACGATGGCTCTCTTCTTGGACAAGAATGGAAGCAAGAGAGCAACAGAGCAACAGAGATCAAAAATGAAAGACAACAAGAGCATGAGTGATTGTAACCACAATGAGGAGGAAGAGCCTCCTTAAATAGGAAAAGACAGAGGAGAGAGTTCATTTGCATGAATGACATTTGTCACTTGGAGAGATAGGGGGGCCTTGGAGGGGGGGGTGCACTTTCATGGGTTCAAAATAACAAACAATGTGTTAGTTTTTCAACATTTAATTCAATATGATCTAGGATCTTATCTGAGAGAATAACAAGCACAACAAATTAATCACAAGAGACAATAGACACCAAGCATTTCACCGGGGAAACTATAAAGGAGAAAACCCCGCAACTTCCTCAGAGATAGAATGAGCAATAGTAGAAAACCCCAAAACAATAAGATAGACTCCAACAGCTCCTCCTCCTCCAGTTGTGCGAACTTGTCTCTCTCTCACTTATGCGAATGAGTGAGTGAGTGAGTGAATGATCAAATGAGAGAGTCTCACTCTCTATTTATACTTTACTTCACTTGCCTTTTTCCCTAACTGGGCCGACTTCTCCTAGGAGAGTCTAGTAACCCATTTAACCCTAACTCTGGGCCGACCCCACTAGGGGAGTCTAATAACCCACTCTAGTACAATGATAACCTTCCCGATCGGAAAGAAACCTCTCTGTCAGAAGTATAATGACAATATAAAATATACAAGTGAAATACATTCCGAAGTTACAAATACATCAACACAATGGGGGGAGAAACCCCCCACTCATGTTTTATATTTCATTGTTAGGCCAAGGCAAGAGAATCGTGAAGGTGGGACCCCCGCTTTTGGTTTATTTCAAATTATCTCATTTCCCATGGTGAGAGAGGGTTTCCCCCTTAGAAAGAAACTTCCAACTTGAAAAACACTTGCTTGGGGGGGGCCTTTTGGCCTTTATTTTTACCTTAGGAACATAACTTGACATTAGGAAACCATTTTTCCACCTCCCAAGTGACTTTAGGCACTTTTCCAAAATTTGTCTTACTAATTAATTGCCCAATTTCCTAATTTCCATGACTGACCTGGGAAAAAGTGTCCAAAACCTTAGCAAGACTTGTCTGAATGACTCCAAACTTGGTCGAAGGGTGTAGGGGGTCTCATGCCATTTATCTTGAGTACCCATACCCCTATACATAATCATAAAGGAGCACTTATCACTCTTTTACAAAACAATGTTTTATGTTGAGGGACATTCTATCCGCAAATCCTATGTAAAACTTAATGAAATTCCGCAAGACTCTGCATAATGTATAGCATGGTAATATAGAACATTCCTAGGCTCCAATCACCCCATGGACTCGATCACTAGAATGCTTTTCACCACTTTGGAGGTATTTTTGAGTGAAAAACTCAAATAATTAAAATCACTAAAAAGGAATTTTAATTATCCGAGTGAAAAAAACACTCGATGAAAGGACTTCCCCAATGATAAAATCTTAGGTGACTAAGTTACACAAACATTGACCCTCATGTTGACATATCCTTACAAAATCCCTCGCAGGAGTGCAGAAATTTCATGGAGAGAAGATAAGAAAAAGCATTGCATCGCTTGAAAAATCCATTAGGTACTTCTTTCTCATCTTCAAGGCACATGGTACATGGTTGTCCACCTAGTTGGTTTGGTGGTCAACATTCTGGCTCCAACTGTGGGATGTGTGCTCGATCTGGTCTTCAGCCAAGGAGAGGATATGAGAACCCCATAATCTTTGGTTCTTTATAATCTGTAAAAACATTTCAACTTGACAAGAAAACCTTAGTAGCACATGTTTCATTAAAAATCCAATGAACCAAAAGTTGCTTTAGCTAACAAAATGTTATTATTCCTATGTACATAAAATAAATGCAGAAAGTAAATGCTCACCCTAAGGAGCTTATTTTCCTACTCTAAGCATGACAAAATAAATATCTTAGGTAAAATCAAATATCCAGTGCAACCACCTAAGCATTTTACCAACTTTAAAGTGTTTTGACTTGTCTTTGGTTACCATCCAAAGCAAGGACATATTTATTAAGAAATGCAAACTTGCATGATGATAACAAATGGGCAGGATGGATGGGAAATCATGAGCATGAATAATGTCATCAAACTGCTTCCCGAACTGGCAGGTGCTTGCACAGGATTCTTCTATCCAAGCTTGGATAGGAGTGATATATACATGCGCACAGTGAGGCAGATCAACCACTTCAACATATTGTTCCAAAGGGCTCTCATGATGATAACTTTGTGTAGAAGACCCCAAATGCTCCAGATCATAAGGAACCTCTGCATGCGAAAATGATGGCTGAGATAGGTCTTCGTTTAACTATACCCAATCTAATTGGAATAAAGAACTATTTTGTGGATCTACCCCCCTATTCCAAAGGCACCTTTGGAGCTGGTATCACATTTATAGTAGCCGGGCTACCATACATTATTTTTCTGATTCCAGTACACTATTCAGCCAGTTCCCTTACATTTGGGATGCTGAGATGAGCATCTATATTGGATCACTATCAGATTGTGGACAACAGTGTATATTCCCCATGCCATGACTGAGTCTTAGGACACTCAGAGAGATGACCGATGTAGTCACTATACCATGGGTACAGAGCAGTCAGTAGTGCCCAGAGTTAGAGCAGCAGTTTCAGAGGACGGATGATGGTACAGGTTGATGAGCATTCAGGTATATGACTCAGTAGGTATATCATTGTGTTATGGTTATATTGCTTTTATACTTATTCTTATAGCATGTCTTAGCACTTAGTGTCATGATCTGGCGATCATATAGATATGTGGACCTGGTTGATCTTATTATATATATTATATTGTCCCTACTCAGACTTAGAAGTTCACTATTCATACTCATTGGTTTTACCCTCCCTAGGGAGAATAGAGGTGATCATTCCACCAAACCTTGGCTTGCTAGTGTCGGCTCCATTATTCATTGACTTCATCCATCCATTGCCTACCTTTTAGTTTATCACCCTGACTTACTACTTGACTAGTGACATGGAGGATCTTTTCCCCACTGTGGCCTCTGTATTGGATGAGCTTCCCTGTTTATTGTGTCTCGGCTCTGAGTTGGTGACAAAACTTACCTATGGTGAGTTGGAGTTCCTTGTGAATTCCCCCTAGTCACTAAAGTTGTGTTGGCTAAACCTGAAACTTTTAGTGCTGCCATGAATACAAAGTCTGAAAAAAATGAAATGCTATATCTTGTATGAAAAGCCCATTCATGCAATGTGTTTCTAAACATACATGAATGAAAGGCATGCCAAATGAAAATGGCCATGAAAATAAAATGTTATATCTTTTGGAAATGTAAATACCTAGGTAAACAAGTTGTCCATGACACACCTAGAAGTGCTCAGGTAAACAAGTGCCTTAAAAACACACCTGCAGCAGGAAGCCTAAAATAAATGTAAATCTATGCAATGTGTTTATAAACACACATAGACCAAGGCTATGGAAACTTCAGGCCCAAAAAGCAATGGAACTTAAATGCTATATCAAAATTATTGCTGGCCTCATTTGTATTATGGATTGTGCGCACCTGTTAAAGGTGAATAAACCCTCTTTGAACAACTCATCCATTTGTGAGACACCGCCATTCCCTGTGTTGTTGCTCATTCAGTATATACTATGGTGTGTATTCCCTTTCCCTGTGCCAAACTGTCACAAAGTTAAGTCAGTCAAGTCATCCCTTAGCCTAGCCAGTTATTTTAACCTTCACCCTTCACTAGCAAATTGATCACAGCTACGAAGTGAGTATGATCTTGAAAGTCTAGTCTGAGTAATAATAATAATTAATGACATTATATATTTGGATTTAGATCGCCAGTAATGATCACTTTGTGTTATAATTGTTATTTGAATAAGTTGTAGAGCATGCATTAACCTTTGACACTTTGCAGCAGCTTCGGATGATAGTCTGAGTTATATTTGGTCATGTTGACTTGGTTAGACCAAGGTCAACCATAGGACATGAGATGGTTGGACCCTATGATGATATGGATAGATGATATATGGTCTATGTACATGTACATGATGATTCTATGTAGCAGCTACAGGGTTATGATGATGATTCTTGGTTTACAGCAGTATTTGATCATTTACAGATTATTATTATTGGCCCTGTTCCGGTATATTGGATATATATTTTGATCATGCAGAGACTCATATGGTGTATGAGTACACATCTTGGATGGATTTGGACCTTCTGAGTCCAATGAGACAGTTTGTTTTCAGTTCCGGGCACTTACAGTGATGATTGAGCCTTAATAGGCTATCCCAGTGCAATTTTGGTCTGTTGGAGGCCCTGTCAGAGCAGATGTGATTTTTATCCGGTTGACCTAGGGCGCTGATGATGGATGGGGTGGTCCAGCCACTTGTTTTTACCATATTACCCCCCTCCTGGACACACTGGTGCCCTCACCTTGACAGCGCAGGCACTCCAAGAGGCAGTTTGGGGCAGTTTCACGCTTCCCGAGGCATTTCAGGATTGGTAGAAATGGCTATTGAGGAAATCGATTTGGGCTACTGAGGCAATGTTATGGCATGGGATGATCAGTGATGATAGATCTGGGTCCTCCGCACCTCCTCCAGCAGTTTCAGCTTCATCGGGGCCCGCATCCATCACTTATGGCACTTTCTGAGGATTTCTGAGGTCTTTTTGAGGCCTACGATTTGACCATGGAGGCACGATTTGGTACATTGAGGATTATTTTATGATTATTGTGCTATGGGGATTGACCAAGGAGAGATAAAATTACCCCTTGGACCCACCATAAGCCCCTTATTATATTTTGTCATCATGATTTGGTGGGATTCCCCTCTTCTAGGGCGATTTTGTCCACTCACATAATATTTTATTAGTGATCCATGTATTTTATTGTTGAGCTCATCTCAACCATTGATTAGACATTTGTATCTTTTAATCTTAGCCACTCATTCAAAAAGTGGTTAGGGTTTTGGTGCCTCTCCTTCCTATTTAAAGGAGAGAGCCTCTCATTGTAAGAGGGACTTGTGGCTCTGGATTATTGGAATAGAAAATTATTATTGCATCTATCTCCAGTGTTGTGGTGAATGTTTTTGGTGTTCGTTCGTTGGTTCTTCCTTTGCACTGAGTTATTGGAGATCTTGTTTGCCATATCTTTTGTACCACGTTTTTTGCATCTACAGGTGGAGGCCGATTTGTTTTGAGGAGGAAGTATTGGTAGGGGAAGACTCTCCCTACTTCTTCTTTGGATCTCTTCGTTGGTAACAGGGAGTATTACTGTCCCAGGACCTTCTATTCTATGTTATCATTGCATTTTACTTGTATTTCCTCCATACTTGACCTCTCTGATTGAAATCGATTTTCCTTGGATTGACAGGTAGAGGAGGGCACACTTGTGGGCTAGGGCATCAATTTGGCAAGCAAAATCAACAATCTCTCATTTGATCTCTGCGGGAATCTTCCTCAACATCAAGGTATCTCATTCACATTACTCAGGTATGATCTCAAATTAAGTTCTATCTCCATGATCTATCCACTTGTCTAAAATATTTAAAACCCTAATTAATCAAAACCCCCATTTTTACATTTTTTCAGATCTACTAAGATCTAGTGGCTTTTTGGGTGAGATATTTAAAACCCACCTCTATAGCATCCACGGCATCTCGGATCTATAGTTTGGTGAGGATTGGCCTCCATTTGACCCTCTTCCCAAGGCATTTGGCCTCTCCAAGCAAGGGCACACTTCCTAGTTTGGGCAAGTTGACCTAGATCTAGTACGTGGGTAGTTGAG
Organism: Larix kaempferi; assembly: GCA_027924585.1. Classification (NCBI taxonomy): domain Eukaryota; kingdom Viridiplantae; phylum Streptophyta; class Pinopsida; order Pinales; family Pinaceae; genus Larix; species Larix kaempferi. The sequence goes on from BSBM01000428.1 coordinate 11,517,422, forward strand.
ATTCCACTTGATTCGTAATCTACACATCCAATAACCTACCCCCAGATTGTCACTTTTCTGATTTTCACCTTGTGGGCCCTATTCCACATTTTAAGGGATTCAATCCCCATTTTGGACCACTTGGTACATTCAAACTCAGATCTAGTAAGATCTAGCCGTCGGATTGCCATGAAATTATAGATCCACACTCCTACTTGACTAACCTACCCGGATCTAAAGTTTGGATGTCATCAGACTTGTCTTGACCCACCTAACCCACATTTTGGCCTCCTTGGGTAAAGTCGCACCACCTTGGAGAAGTGAGTTGACTCACTTCTAGGACATGGGTACTTGAGATTTTTGAAGATTTGGAACGAGAATAATTCAAAACCTAGGTCTAGTGTGTCATCTTGTCAAATCTTGCCTTGGGGATAGCATTCCTTATTTTAAGGGATTGTGGTCCACTTTGGTCAAACCTAGATCTAGACCTATTCACCCATCAAGACCTTAATTGCCCACTTGTCTCATGCAATAGGAGTCCTTAACCACAAGTCAACCCTACTTTGACTCCATCATCCCAACTCCCAAGGCACTGGTTTCCCTCCAAGTCAATTCGACTTTCCTAGATTGTTGGATTAACTTGTGGTTTGACCCTTGCATGGTGAACTAAACCCTTGAAGCCATCATGTATCATGGTAAAGCTTGTCACTTGTACTAGTTAGCCCCAATTCAACCCCTAAACTACCCTGCATCGGACACGGTTCCCAAGGTAGTGGATTTTCCAACATTGAACTAGTACACTACTCCTAGATCTCATCTCAAATATTATAAGTCACTCTCACATCAACAATGGACCAAAGCTATACTCATTGAACCCCTCATTTGGCTTGTGACTTCATCCTAAGGTCTAGGATAAACCATACACCTTACTTCACTTAGAAACAACTTGATTTGGTGTCTTGGTTTTGATCTCTCCTGTCAGGAGTAGATCGGGTCTCCCCCTTGTTGTCTGGGCTAGATAACATAAAGTGAAGGTCGCCTCGACTGGCGTGACAACCATATATTGGAGGTCGAGGTGATCGTGGTTGCACCTTTTGAGTTGCCCTTCCCTATTGCCATCCATGACTAGATACATCCATAGGGGTAACTACAGCATAGGTGATAACAGGAGCTCTTGAAGATTGGAATAAAGAACTATTTTGTGGATCTACTTCTCTTGTTTTGATGGATTCTTTTGCAAGTTGAATATACAGTATTTTCTCTATGTATTTGTTATCACAAATATAGTAGTCGGGCTACCATACACTATTTTTCAGATTCCAGTACACTTTTCAGCCAGTTCCCTTACATTGAGATGCTGAGATGAGCATCTATTATGGATCATGATTATTATATGGACAACAGTGTTGTTCCCCATGCCATGACTGAGTTTCAGAACACTCAGAGAGATGACCGATGTAGCCATTTAGCCATTTATACAGAGCAGTCAGTATTGCCCAGAGTTACAGCAGCAGTTTCAGAGGACAGATGATGGTTCAGATATTGTGTATTCAGGTATATGACTTAGCAGGTATATTCTTGTGTTATGGTTATATTGCTTTTATATTCATTCTTGTAGCATGTCTTAGCATTTAGTATCATGATCTGGCGATCATATAGATATGTGGACCTGGTTGTACTTTTATATATATATTATTGTCCCCACTCAGACCTAGAAGTTCATTGCCTATACTCATTGGTTTTACCCTCCCTAGGGAGAATAGAGGTGATCATTCCCACCATACTTTGGCTTGCTAGTGTTGGTCTCATTACTCACTGTCTTCACCCATTCATTACCTACCAGTTTGTTTATTACCCTAACTTACTACTTGACTAGTGGCATGGAGGACCTTCCCCCTCTTTAGCCTATGTGTTGGATGAGCTTCCCTGTTTCTTGTGTCTCGGCTCTAAGTTGGTGACAAAACTTACCTTTGGTGAGTTAGATTGTAGTCCTAAATCATTATGGTCGATTGTCCCGATGTTTGGCACTGGTACGAAGTCCCCCTAGTCACTTAAGATGTGTTGGCTAAAACTGAAAGCTCATGTACTACTTATGGAAACTTATGTAAATTTGCCCAGGAAATTGTAAACTCTAGAATGTGTTTATCAACACACGTGAGTAAAGGGCAAGAGCAATGAAAAGCTAAAATACTCCTTGAAGAATATAAGAAAGGTCCAAAAAAGCAATGGTTCTTAAACTCTATATCTAAACGATTGTTGACCTTATGTATATGTATAAATATGCCCTGGATGCAAGCTGCAATTAGTTGTGCTTATCAGCACACCTGAGATCCGAAGGGTTGTGTAGGCCAAAAAGGCCAAAAGTGAAATCAATGGATCCTAATGAACTTGGATCATCTTTTATAAAAGTAGACATGGTGCCTAAGCTGAATAAGCACTCTTTGAACAACTTACCCATCTGTGAGACACTACCATCCCCCGTGTTACTGCTTGTCCAGCATATGTTAGAGTGTGTATTCACTTTCCATTTCCAAAGTGTCACAATGTCAAGTCAATAGTCATCCCTTAGCCTAGCCTTTTTATTTTTAGCCCTCACCCTTCACTAGCAAATTGATCACAACTATGAAGTGAGTATGTCTTGAAAGTCTGGTCTGAGTGATAATAATAGGTAATGACTTTATATATTTGGTTTTAGATCGCCAGTAATGATTAATTCTTGTTATAATTGTTACTTGAATGAATTGTAGAGCATGCATTAACCTTTGGCACTTGCAGCAGTTTGATGATAGCCTGAGTTATATTTTGGGTCATGTTGACTTGGTCAAACCCAGTTTGACCAAAAGTCAACCACAGGACATGAGGTGGTAGACCTCAGATGATGCAGAGATATGATATATGGTCTAGTACAGGTCACCAGGTGGTTCTATGCAGTGGTTTCAGGCTTATGATGATGGTTTGTGCTTTTCAGCATTTTTACAGATTATTATTAGTTGGTCTGTCGGGTATGATGGATATTTATTTTGATCATGCAGAGATCTATATGGTGTATGAGTACACATCTTAGATGGATTTGAGCTCTCTGAGTCCAATGAGACAGTCTGTTTTCAATTCCAGGCAGTTACAGTGATTATTAGCCTCAGTAGGCTATCCTAGTGCAGTTTTGGCCTGTCAGATCAGGGTTGGACTTGACTGGTTCACCTAGGGCGCTATGCATGGAGGGGGTGGTCCAGCCACTTGTTATTACCATATTACCCCCCTCTCAGAGAGCCTGGTGGGCTCACCTTGACAGCGCAAGCACTCCAAGAGGCAGTTTGGGCAGTTTCACACTTCTCAAGGCAAATCAGAACTGGTAAAAATGGCTACTGAGGGATTCGATTTGAGCTACTGAGGCAAGGGATTGGCATGGGATGATGTTTGATGATGAGTGGGATGTCTTCCACACCTTCTCCAGCAGTTTCAGTTTTCAGTAGGGCCTACACCCATCACTCCAGTACTTTTTGTGGATTTCTGGAGCCTCCTAAGGCTCACGACTTTTCCAGAGAGGCACGATTTGGTGCTTAGAGCATTATTTTATTGATATTGTGTCATGGAGATTGACCAACGGTGTTAGAAATTACCCCTTGGACCCACCATGAGCTAGATCTTATATTTTATCATTGAGATTTGGTGGGACCCCCTCTCCTAGGGCGATTTGGTCCATTGATGTACTTTTTATTATTGATCCATGTACTTTTATGTTGAGCTCAACTCAACCATTGATTAGATCACTTTGATCTTTTAATCTTAGCCATCCATTCAAAAAGTGGTTAGGGTTTTGGTCTCTCTCCATCCTATTTAAAGGAGAGAGCTTCTCATTGAAAAGGGTCTTTGGCTCTTGGAATCTTGATAATAGAAAAACTTCTTGTGGAAATTCTTGGATCTCCTTTGCATCTGGTGTTCTTAGATGGTGATTGGAAAGTCTATTGCATCCTAGCATTTGGAAATTTGTGGTGAGCTCTATTTTTTGGGAAACTTTGTCTTGTCTACAGGAGGGCAACTTCAACTTGGGCGTTTTTGCAAGGCTTCTTCAACTTGCTCACTTGGCATTCACTTGTATCAAGGGGTTATCATTAGTATCATTGTGATCTATGCTATCTTTTTGTTATTTCTCTTGTGGCATTAATCTTATCTCTTGATTGCATCAAATCTGATATTGTTGACATTTGTTGTACAGGAGAGAGGGCGCATTGGCTTCCTTGGGCAAAATCGATCTCATAGAAAACTACCTCAAATCTTCTCAAATTGATCGAGTTTGCATAGATCATTATCATCAAGGCATCTACAAGGTTATCCAAGTAAGATCCACAGGTTTTTTTACTATTTCTTGACACTAATCCATTGGCCTAAGCATTTAACTGTTAAAACCCTCATTTTACATTTTCTCAGATCTACTTGGATCTAGTAAGCTTTTGGGTAAGATATTGAAAACCCACGTCTATAGCATCCACGGCAATTCAAATCTATAGTTTGGTGTGGATTGGCTCCCATTTGACCCCTTTCCCAAGGCACATTAGCCTCTCCAAGGGAGGTCGCACTTCCTGAGAGAGGGTGTTTGCTAGGTTCCAAGATCTGGGTAGGTGAGATCCCACTTGATTTGAACTTCTCTCACTTGATAACCTACCCCTAGTGCTTCACCTTGTTGATTTTCACCTTGTGGGCCTCATTCCTCATTTTGAGGGTTGTGCCCCACTTGGGTCACTTGGTGATGCATTTTGAATCTCAGATCTACTAAGATCTAGCCATTGGATGACCTTGATCTTCAAAACCCACCTTGCTTTGCACCTTGACAACCCCGATCTACAATTTGGTGGACATCTGACTCCATTTGGCCCAATTTCCAAGACATTGATCTTCTCCAAGCCCTCACAACTTTCCTGGGTTATCAATTTTCCTTGTGGGTTGATCTCTGTCTGGTTGCTTGCACACTTATATACTGTCATATCCTTTCATCAAGCATAGCTAGAAAGCCCTAACTGTCAGATCTCTGATTTGGGACACTTTCCCTGTTTTAAGGGTCACGTTTCCCAAGGCAAATGACTTTAACCATTTGAAACTAGATTTGAATCCCGGAATCATACTTAATCCTAGAATCACTGTGTGTTATCTTTCCTTATCATATCACACCTTTCCTAAGCCTCCACAGTGATCCTAACTCCTCAATTTTAGGGTTCCATACCTATCACCCTATGTACTTCATCTGATTGATTTGATCTAGTGATTGGGTTGATCTCTCCTATCAGGAGTAGATCTGGGTCTCCCCCTGCTATCTTGGCTTTGATAGCTAAAGCGAAGAGTGCCTTGGTTGACGTGACAACCATCCTCTTGGGAACTAAGGCTCTCTTGGTTTGCCACTTTAGTTGCCTGTCCCCTCTACCATCCACCTTGGATCCATCTGTAGGGGCAACTACAAGATTGGTGATAACAGTATCATTTGTGGATCATGGGCTATTAGTTGTTTTCTGCAAGGAGGCCGAATTGGTGAGGAGGAGGACGATTTGAAGGAGGCTATTGTTGGGGGGACCCACATATCTTCTCTTAGGTTGATCTTTGTGACAGAGAGTATCATTATTGTATCTTTGTGACATAGTTGATGCTTTCTATTACATATCTTCATCATTTTCAAAATTCTTTTACTTGGCTTGTTTCTAACTTGATCTTGTCTTGTAGGAGGAGGACGATTAGGCTATCTTTGGAGGAGGACGTTTTCGCTTGGAGCACTAGATCTCACTCTTGAATATACACATAGGGGCAATGCTATCAATTTGCAAAGTGGCCACAAGCAATTTAGGTATGTTCTACAAGGTATGTACCTAGATCCATTCTTCTTCTTCATTGGTCATAAAACCCTCATAATCAAAACCCTCATTTTTACATTTTTCTAGATCTACTCGGATCTAGCAAGCTTTTGAGGATAATTTTTGAAACCCACCTCTATAGCATCCACGGTAATTCAGATCTATAGTTTGGTGGTGTTTGGCCTCCATTTGACCCGGTTCCCAAGGCACATTAGCCTCTCCAAGGCAATTTGCATTCCCTTGAAGAGGTTAGTTTGCTAGGTTCTAGCACTTGGGTAGGTGAGATCCCACTTGTTTTGGATAGATCCACCTTGATAACTTACCCCTAGGGCTTCACCTCTTTGATTTTTTCCTTGTGGGCCCCATTCCTCATTTTGAGGGTTGAGCCCCACTTGGGTCATTTGGTGATGCATTGTAAATCCTAGATCTATGAAGATCTAGCTCATATTGGGGCATGCCATTTCAAACCCACCTTGATAATTGTCTTAACTACCCCAATCTAAAGTTTGGTGAAATTTGGACTCAATTTGCCCCCTCAATCCAAGGCACTAGTCTCCCTTGGGTAAATCGCATTCCTTGGGCTAGCTGTCTTTTGCTAGATCCCCTATGTGAGTGTTGCTCCTAGCATCTTAGATCCATAGATCTAGATCATTGCATACCCCATAGTGCCATCTCACCCCTAATTTGACCTTGTGGGCCCCACTTGGACCATTTCCACTTTTTAAGGAGTGGGCCCCACTTGTGATTTTCATGGTACTAGATCTATTAAGCTTCATAACTAGCCCTAGTCATTCATTGGTTGAAACACTTGTCACCTCTTAAGCCTCTTCAACCACACTTAAACCCTTGGGTCCACTTAACTTTCATATCTAACTCACTCATTGGTTTCCGTAACTCAACTTACACATTTCCCTAGGAACCTTTGGGCTAGCTAGTCTTCATTGATTGGCTAGGGTCTCCCCTTTGATCTTGATTAGTCTTGATCTAAAGTGAAGAGTGCCTCGGTTATCGTGACACCCAGCTTACATTGGGAACTGTGGCATCACTTGGGTCACCTCTTTAGTTGTCCATCTCCTCTACCATCCCGGATGGGATACCTTTAGGGACAACTACAAGTTGTGTGATAACATTTTTGGTGTCGTTGCCGAGGAGGTGGAGGCTTACCTCAAGTGTCTGCGAGTATCCATGCATAACTCATATCTTATCGCATACGGATTAATTTAGATGGTTATCATCTTTTTCCTTAACTTAACCATAGCCATCTATTTGTCACTCACTCCCCGCTATTTTAACGACATCTTTTGGTAGAAGAGATTTAAAATCTACCTCGCAATTCCACTGGTGGTCGATCCTATCATATCTAGAACCCATGGAGTGCATAAAGTTGTATTTTAGCTCTTGATTTTTCTAATAATTGCCATCCATGGCTGCTTCCGAGCGGCCTTGAACTTTCGGTCGATTAAAAGTCTTCTTCTCAAAGACTGTTGGGTATCCTCATCATATTCCTCATCAAGCCCGTGAAAGGTTGCCTAAATTCGATGGAAGTTATGAGGTGTCTGCTAAAGGGCACCTTAATCTCTTTAAAGAAGTTATTAAAGAATTATCTATAATCGATGAGGATGTATGTATGAAACTATTGGCCTCATCTTTCCAAGGAAGAGCTAAGCCCTGGTTCTGGAATTTGAAGACCAATAGCATTTCTGGATATGACATGTTTGAAAGTAAACTCCTAGAAGAATGGGGAAGTGAATATGATGATATTTATTCTTCAAGTCAAATCCAAGATCAAAACCTTCCCCTTTCCAATCCTATCGTTGAATCAATCAAAAAATCAAATATCAAGTGATTTGTCAACATCCAGAGATGACCCCTCCTGCCCAATTTCTTTTGAGGATAAGTCTTCCACTTTTGAGTCAATCGAAAGTCAAATCCCTAATCATTGTATAAATCATAAGTTTTCAAATTTCTTTTTAGATAGCTCTAGTCCTAATCCTGAGGAAATTTCTAAGGATGATCTATTAGTCAGTAAGTAGAAGAAGAAAGTAGGGACATTGATCAAGATCCTTTAGTAGTGATCTCACATGATCATGGTGTAAATAATCAAGATGTTTTAAATGAACTTGTTAATTTTATCCCTGATCAATTAAATGAAAATGATCAAATATCTTCTTGTGAATCTAATGATGAGTCAATAGAAGGTCAATCTCAAGATGAGGGTGAGTTAATAAATCACACTAGATGCTCTAATCTTTGTTCTACTTCTTATAGTGAGTCTTTAGGTTTTCCTTTGTTCATCCTTAATCAAGATAGCTTTATCAAATCCTTAGAATTAGATAGTTATGATCAATCTTGTCCTCAAATTTTTAAGTATTAGATTTAATCAAAAACCTGAAGTCATTCCTAGTGCTACTTTAAAAGGCCTTTCATTTTGTCAAATTCCAAGGCCAAATTTTTCTATCCATCTAGGAGACTGTGCATATTTTCAATCCACCCTCCCTTCCCAACTTTTTCAATCTTCTTTGGGTTGGTGGTCTAGTCAATCTTTTGCTTTTAAAATTTTTAATAGGAAGTATGATCATTGTCGCATAATTGGAGAAAAGGCACTTTATTTCCCTTTTCAGTCACTTTGGAACAATAATGTTTGTTTTCCTTTTATCAATCATTCTTGGTGGCTAGAAAAGGTATTTAAAGATCAGTTTCATCTGTTCTCTATTTTTGAGCAACAAGTGGGCTTGGTTTTGATTTTTCGTCTTCCAAGCTTTAATTTGTCCCCACTTGGTTTTTATTTGATCGCCAGTCCCAGGGAGAACCAAATTGAATATGTGAGAAAAGTGAATGAGGAAAGTAGTTTGTGTAAGAAGAATTTGAATCACATGCCTTATGTTTTCCCTCCATCCATTTTAAGTAATCATTTGCATAACTTCTACGATCCAATCAATTCTTTGATGGAGGATGTTTGCATCAATCATTTTTCTCCTTGGCATGATTTCATTTTGCACCATTCCAATCATTTTTCAATTTTTGAACAAACTAGGAAGATTGGGCTATCAAATTCCTTAATCTTTAACCCAATCCTGGCTTGTTTTATTAAGAAAAATTGAAAAAGAATTATTAACCTTTTCGATGAATGGTTACACTGGATTAATGATTTTACCTAGCATTTGTGCTGACTAGTTAGAGTAGGTAGGTCCTTGAATAAGCTCACTTGAGCAGTAGGATTTGTGTGCCTTTTTTTATTTTCTGAGTGCTGAGTATTGCGAGTTTTTCTTTGATTTTTCTTTTGATGAGTCCTTTTTCTTCTTGTTGAGTTGTTGTTTGAGTTGAGTCTCGCTCCTTCCTAAGCTTCTCTCATCTCCTACATGCATTTAAAAGTGGTTAGAAGTTTTTCTTGAAGTTTTAAGTGCTTGTTGTTCGTCTGTGTCAAGTGAGTTGAGTATGCCTTCTTGAAAAAGCTTTCCTTCCTCCTGCACAGTGAAAGAAATAAAAATTTGCTTATTATGTTAGTTTAGCATTTCCTTTATGCATTTTCAATTTCTATTATAGATTAGATTTCATTTTCAACATTTATTTTATATTTTATCCCATACATGCGTCATGCCGTATTTTTAGTGGCCATGAGTGCAGATCAGGTGCAAAATAAAGCTGAAAGCAAAGATGATGAGTTGTTGGATTGAAGATTGATGCAGAGCAGTTCGAGACCAGAAATTCTGAGGTTCTCAAGCGCTCTCTCCCTTAGAGCACTTGTCCCAGCTGGAGCCAGATATTATCACACCATAGTAGCTGGACTACTATTCTTGCTGAGCAGATATCTGCACTTTCCAGAGCTTTGCTTTTACAGAGATCAGTTATGATGAGCAGAGTTATTTGAGATCACTCACAGATCAGAGCAGTATATGTTAGACATTGAGTAGACCTTGTGCCAAGGCTGAGCCTTGAGAGCTTAGATTTGATGACCGATGTGACATTTTGTTCCATACAGTTTCAGTTCAATGCCTAGAGTTCTGGATGTTATTATTGCAGCAGTGTTTCAGTTGTTTATGGATGATGATTATTTACATAATATGATGTGACCTATGGACTTGTGATTGTTATCATGGATTATTATCTTGTTGCTTTAGTCATCTTCATAGCATTGACTTGGTATGTAACTCATGATGTGGCAGTACTATCTAAATAATAAAATAAAATATCTTGGATGATTTTATAAAATATAAAATTGGATGTATTACTTGCACTCTAAGGTTTTCTAACAATCCTCATTGGTTTCATTACCCTCTTGTGAGCATGGACATGGCTTTTCATTAAGTGACCTTCTTGACTGCTTGATATGGAGGACTTCCCCATTTCTACCTCTGTGTTGGTTCGCATCCACGTTTGTTTTGTGTCTCGGATCTGAGTTGGAGACAGAACTTACCTTTGGTGAGTTGGATTTTATGCCTGGATGACTCTAGTCGGTTGCCCCGATGTTTGGCTTAGCGCAGAATTCCCTCTAGTCACATGAGTTTTTGTTGGCTAAAACTGAAAGCACATGTACAACTTATATTGGAAATCTATTATGAAAGCATGTGAACCTAAAATTCTAGAATCTATATTATCGTATCCACTTCCCCATTCTTCTAAGAATTTATGTTCAAACACGTTATATCCGGAAATGCTATTGGTCGCCAAATTCAAGAACCAGAGCTCAGCTCTTCCTTGGAAAGATGAGGCCAATAGTTTCATACATACATCCTCATGGGTTATAGATAATTAGTTAAAAATTTCCCTAAAGATTTCAAGGTGCCTTTTAGCATAGATTTCATAACTTCCATCGAATTTAGGCAACCTTTCACGAGCTTGATGAGGAATATGATGAGGATACCCAACAGATTTTTAGAAGTCAAAAACTTTTAATCGACCAAAAGTCCTAGGATGCTCAGAAGCAGCCATGGATGGCAATTATTAGAAAAATCAAGAACTAAAATACAAATTGATGCACCCCATGGGTTCTAGATATGATAGGATCGATCACCAGTGGAGTCACTTTTGTGGAGTCGTCAAGTAGACTTTAAATCTCTTCTACCAAGATATATGTCGTTAATAAGCGAGAAAATGAGTGACAAATAGATGGTTATGTTTAAATTAAGGATTGAAATGATAACCACCTAGATTAAACCGAATGCAATAAGATATCAATTATGCATGGATACTCGCAGACACCTAACGTAAGCCTCTACCTCCCCGACAACGGCGCCAAAAATGTTATCACACAACATGTAGTTGTCCCTAAAGGTATCCCATCCAGGATGGTAGAGGTGTTGGACAACTAAAGAGGTGACCCAAGAGATGCCACGGTTCCCAATGCAAGCTGGGTGTCACGATAACTGAGGCACTCTTCACTTTAGATCAAGCCTAAGCAAGACCAAGGGGGAGACACTAGCTTAGCCAATGAAGGCTAGCGAATGCAATCAAGGCTTCCTAGGGAAATGTGATGATGCAATGAAGGAAGACCAAGATGAAATGAGATCTAGATCTAGGATGAGTAAGTGGACCCAAGGGGTTAGGATTTGGTTGGAGAGGCTTAGGGAGTGACAAATGGTTCAACCAATGAAAGATAAGGGCCATGTTATCACACAACTTGTAGTTGTCGCTAAAGGTATCCCACGTGGGACGGTAGAGGAGATGGACAACTAAAGAGGTGACCCAAGAGATGCCACAGTTCCCAATGCAAGCTGGGAGTCACGACAACCGAGGCACTCTTCACTTTAGATCAAGATAAATCAAGATCAAGGGGGAGACCCTCTGATCACTCAAAAGTGATTAGACCAAAACAAAGGTTCCTAGGGATGTGTAAATGAGAAGTTACGGAAACCAATGCAAGGTTAGGTGGACCCAAGAGTTTAGATAGTGGTTGAAGAGTTTTAAAGAGTGACAAGTGTTTCAACCAATGAATGGGTTGGGTCACCTATGAAGACCAAAAAGATAGATCTAGTACCAAGAAATACACAAGTGGGACCCACTTCCTTGGGATATGGAAATGGCTCAAATGGGACCCACAAGGTGGAGTTAGGGGTGCAAATGGTACCAAGGGGTATGCAAGAGATAGATCTAAAAATCTAAGATGAAATTAGAGATACCCAAATGTGGGATCTAGGACTTGACACAACTGCCAAGGAGTGCGAATTACCCTAGGTGGACTAGTGCCTTGATAGATGGGCTAATGGAGTCAAAAGAGATGTCAAATTGTAGATCGGGACACCTAGGATGCAAATCAAGTGGGCAACTTGAAGTGTGATGGTTGGATCTTACTAGATCTAATATTTCACTAAGTGACCCAAGTGGACATCTTTCCCCAAAACAAGGAATGTTATCCCCAAGGAAGAACTTCACAAACTGAGACACTAGATGTAGGTTTTAAGGTATGCTCTTTCCAAATCCAATGGGATCTCAACCACCCAGTTCCTCAAGGTGGGATAACTCAATCACCCAAGAAGTGCGACTTTGCCCAAGGAGGGCTAAAAGCATGGAAAGGTGTGTCGAATCAAACCCAAAGGCCACCAAAGTTTAGATCCAAGTAGTCTAGGCAAGTAGGAGTGTGGATCTTGAAAATCAAGGGCATCCAATGGCTAGATCTCCATAGATCTGAGATTGAACATGCATCACCAAATTGACCCAAGTGGGGCACAACCCTCAAAGTGAGGAATGGGGCTCACAAGGCAAAAATCAATGAAGTGAGGCACTAAGGGTAGGTTATCAAGTATGGAGATTATGGATCAAGTGGGATCTCAACTACCCATCTCTTGGAAGTAGCCCCACTAGCCTCCCTCAAGAAGTGCGACCTCCTTCAAGAAGGCTAATGTGCCTTGGAAAGTGTGTCAAATGAAGGCCAATCCTCACCAAACTATAGATCCGAATTGCCGTGGGTGCTATAGAGGTGCATTTTCAATATCTTACCCAAAGCCAAGCTAGATCCAAGTAGATCTAAGAAAAAGTGAAAAATGAGGGTTTTAATCAATTAGGGTTTTTATGATCTAGAATTTATGGATAAGCTAAGGAAGAAGAAGACCATACCTTTGGAGCATACCTGGATGAAGAGATGAATGCTAGTTGAGATGAGGATTACTTTTGCCAAAGATCAAATGAAGAATTTTTTAAGCCCTCTTGCCAAATCGATTTCCTCCAAGCCACATGTGTGTCCCTCTAACCTCTCAAAACCAAGGAGCAAAGCATCAATCAGTTTAACATGTTGAAGGTATATACAAGCAAGAAAGAGATAAGCAAATAATAGTTGGTACAAAGACAAAACCACTCCCTGATTAACCAAAACGTCCTCCTTCAAGCTTGAAGGGCAAGCCTCCCCACCAATTCGCACTTGTCAAAGAAGTCTTCTCCACCTGTAAAAAGATATGGCAAAATATGCAAGATAGCTACAATAGATCCTCCAGTGCAATGGACAAAATCATTTACAATCAAAACAACCAACATCCACTCCAAAACCTAAGCATGTACTCCAAAAGATAGAAATTTTATTCCAAGAGCCAAGAGCCAAATTCTCTAGATGATTTTACAATGAGAAGCTCTCCCCTTTAAATAGGATGGAGAGAGGCCATAATCCTAACCACTTTTTGAATGAGTGGCTAAGATTAAAAGATCTAATCAATGGTTGAGATGAGCTCAACAATACAATACAATACATGGATCAATAATAAAATATAACAATATGTAGACAAACTCACCCTAGGAGAGGGGACCCCACCAAATCATAATGATAAAACATAAGACATAGCTCATGGTGGGTCCAAGGGGTAATTTCTAACAACCTTGGTCAATCCCCATGGCACAATATCCAAGTATAAAGGACCAAGACACCAAATCGTGCCTCTCTAGGAAAGTCGTGAGCCTTGGAAGGCTCCAGAAATCATCAAAAAGTGCCATAAGTGATGGATGTGGGTCCCGATGAAGCTGAAACTGCTGGAGAAGGTGTGGAAGACATCCCACTCATCATCACTGATCATCCCATGCCATAACTTTGCCTCAGTAGCCCAAATCGAATTCTTCAGTAGCCATTTTCACCATTTCTGGACTACCTCGGGAAGTGTGAAACTGCCCAAACTGCCTCTTAGAGTGCCTGCGATGTCAAGGTGAGGGCACCAAGCTGTCTGGGAGAGGGGTAATATGGTAATATCAAGTGGCTGGACCACCCCCTCCATGCACAGTGCCGTAGGTGAACTCACCCAATCTCTGCTCTGCTCTGACAAGGCCTCTGATAGACCAAATCTGCACTAGGATAGACAACTGAGGCTAAAAATCACTGTAACTACCCGGAACTGAAAACCAACTATCCCATTGGACTCAGAAGGTCCAAATCCATCTAAGGTGTGTACTCATACACCATATAAACCTCTGCATGGTCCAAAATAAATACTCATCATATCCGACCGGCCAAATAGTAATAATCTGTAAAAGTGTTGAAAAAGCACAAATCATCATCATAAGCCTGAAACCACTGCATAAGCCCACCCTGGTAACCTGTACTAGACCGTATATCATCTATCTGTATCATTTGAGGCCTGCTACCTCATGTCCTGTGGTTGACTTTTGGTCAAACTAGGTTTGACCAAGTCAACATGACCAAAATATAACTCAAACTATCATCAAGCTGCTACAAGGTGTCAAAGGTTAAAACATGCTCTACAATCCATTCAAATAGCAATTAAAGTAACTAGCAATCATTACTGGCGATCTAAATCCAAATATAACAGGTCATTAATTATTGTTTATTACTCAGATTAGACTTTCAAGGTCATACTCACTTCATAGTTGTGATCAATTTGTTAGTGAAGGGTGAAAGTTAAAAATAACATGGCTAGGTCAAAGGATGACTTACTGACTTAACACTATGACACTTTGGAAATGGGCAAGGGAATACACACCATAGCATATAGTGGACAAGCAATAACACAGGGAATGGCAGTGTCTCACAAATGGGTAAGTTGTTCAAAGAGTGTTTATTCACCTTCACAGATGCGCACAATCCATAATACAAATGAGGCCAACAATCTTTTTGATATAGAGTTTAAGTTCCATTGCTTTTTGGGCCTAAAGTTTCCACAACCTTTGATCTATGTGTGTTTATAAACACATTGCATAGATTTACATTTAATTAGGCTTCTTGTTGCAGGTGTGTTTTTAAGGCACTTGTTTACCTGAGCACTTCTAGGTGTGTCACAAACAGCTTGTTTACCTAGGTATTTACATTTCACAATAGATATAGCATTTGATATTTCATAGCCATTTTCATTTGGCTTACCTTTCATTCATGTGTGTTGAGAAACACATTGCATGAATGGGCTTTTTATACAAGATACAACTTTTTCATTTCCATATTTTGCATTCATGGCAGCACTAAAAGTTTCAGGTTTAGCCAACAACATCTTTAGTGACTAGGAGGACTTCCCAAGGAAATCCAACTCACCAAAGGTAAGTTTTGTCACCAACTCAGAGTCGAGACACAATAAACAAGGAAGCTCATCCAATATAGAGGCTACGGTGGGGAAAGGTCCTCCATGCCACTAGTCAAGTAGTAAGTCAAGGTAATGAACAAACTGGGTAGGTAATGGATGGATGAAGACAATGAATAGTGAAACCAACACTAGCAGGCCAAAGTATGGTGGGAATTATCACCTTTAATCTCCCTGAGAGTAAAACCAATGAGTATAGGCCAAGAACTTCTAAGTTTGAGTAGGGACAATATGATATATATATATATAAAGTACAACCAGGTCCAGATATCTATATGATCGTCAGATCATGGTGCTAAATACTAAGACATGCTATAAGAATGAATATAAAAGCAATATAACCATAACACCAAAATATAACTATTGAGTCATATACCTAAATGCTCATCATCTGAACCAAAATCTATCCTCTGAAACTGCTGTTGTAACTCTGGGCACTACTGACTGCTCTGTATAAATGGCTAAATGGCTACATCAGTCCTCTCTCTGAGTGTTCTGAAACTCGGTCATGGCATGGGGAATATATCTGTTGTCCATAATCTGACAATGATCCATAATAGATGCTCATCTCAGCATCTCAAATGCAAAGGAACTGGTTGAATAATGCTCTGGAATCTGAAAAAGAATGTATGGTAGCCCGGCTACTATATATGTGATAACAGGCCACTAATGGATTTGAATTAGAAGATCTAGGTAGATCTAGCACCATGAAAATGGCCAAGTGGGGCCCAATCCTTAAAAAGTGGAAAATGGTCCAAGTTGGGCCTGCAAGGTCAAAGTTGAAACGAAATGGTAGGGGTATGCTATGTCATGGATCTATGGATTAGACAAAGGATTAGTAATACCCGCAAATGGGATCTAGCAAATGGCCACCTACCCAAGGAGTGCTTATTGCTCCAAGGATGACTAGTGCTTTAGATCAAGGGCCAAATGGAGTCGGATGCCCACCAAATTATAGATCGGGATAGTTAAGATGAATATCAAGGTGGGTTTTCAATGTCAAGTACAAGCCATGGCAAGATCTCCATAGATCTAATGCATCACCAAGTGACCCAAGCAGGGCTCAACCCTCAAAATGAGGAATGAGGCCCACAAGGTGAAAATCAACAAGGTGAAGCACTAGGGGTAGGTTTTAGGGGTTGATCTATCCAATGAAGCAACAATCTCTCCTACGCATGTCTTGGAACTAGCCCAACTAGCCCTCCTCAAGAAGTGTGACTTCCCTTGGAGAGGCTAATATGCCTTGGGAAATGGGTCAAATGGAGGCCAATCACCACCAAACTATAGATTTTAATAGTCGTGGATGCTATAGAGGTGGGTCTCAAATTTTATCCCCAAAAGCATGCTAGATCCAAGTAGATCTAAAAAAATGTAAAATGAGGGTTTTGAATTTTAAGGGTTTTATGATCTAGAAACCATGAATAAGCCAAGGAGGAGAAATACTAACCTTTAGAGCATACTTGGATGAAGAGATGAATGCTAGTTGAGATGAGGATTACTTTGCCAAAGATCAAATGGAAGATTTTGAAGCCCTCTTGCCAAAACGTCTTGTCCAAGCCCACACGTGTGCCCCTCTAACCTGTCAAAACCAAGGAGACAAAGCATCAATCAATCTAACAAGATGAGGGTAGATACAAGCAAGAAATAGATAAGCAAAGAATGATTGGTACAAAGACAAAACTACTCCCTGTTTGATCCACGATTTGGAAAGAAGTTGTAGGGCAAGGCTCCCCACCAATACGCATTCCTCCCAAGACGTCTTCTCCACCTGTAAATCAAAAGTATGGCAAAAGATGCAAGATAGCTACAAGATATCCTCCAGTGCAATGGACAAAAGCATTTACAATCATCACAACCAACATCCACTCCAAGATCCAAGCATTACTCCAAAAGATAGAATTTTATTCCAATAGCCAGGAGCCAAAAATCTCTAGATAGTTTTTACAATGAGGGGGTCTCCTTTTTATAGGAGAGAAAGACCAAAACCCCAAACCACTTTTGAAAACCAGTGGCTGAGATCAAAAGATATAACAATCTAATCAACGGCTAAGATTAGCCAATACAATATAAGACATGGATCACTTAACTAAGTGATGACGTCATGGCCTAAGATGCTCAATGAGGGTGACGTCATACATGGGGGTGGCTAAAAATACATGTGCCACAACAATAAGACCTAGACAAGTCACTAAAAGCACATGGTGGGGCTAGGAGGTATTAATTCCCTTCACTAGCATGTCCTCATGGCACAATAATATAAAATATGAGTCTATGACATGTCCAAGTAATACAAATGATCAAATCCTGTCCCCATCATTAGAGAGAGAAGTACAATAAAAGAGCTACTGTAGCCCATGTGGACCCCACTGACTGGTGTAAACTGATATGGAAGAAGGAGGATACAACATGGATGACCTCAGAGCAGACCAAGTGCCAAAACCTTACCTCAATAGCACAAATCAAATAATGACAGCTCTTCGATTTGGGGTGTCATAGCTCTTCAATAGGTGTGGTCGTAGCTCCAAATGAGGAGAGAGCCCATGCAGGCTTGAACACACTTCCCACACAGTCTTTACAACGGTCTTCAAGATGAAAAAAAAACTTCTTACAGTCTTCAATCACGAGCTTTTCTTCTATTCCGGAGATGTACAATCCTCACACAAGTGGTTGAGGGTTCATGCCAGAGGCATGTGTTTCCACGCGCAAACAAGATTTGGTTTCATTCTCATTGAAACTTGCAGCAATTATTCAATGCATACCAACACAGAAATGATGTGAGAAAACTCAACTTCAAACTCCCTTTCTTTTATTTTTGGGCTCAGACACGCAGCAGACGAAGAAATGGCCCTTCGAGAGAATATATGCAGGAGATCAATTATCGATCTATGGCGCTCAAGTGATTCTTTATCAACACTTTGAACCACATAGGCGTGAATTGCACAATGGAGACGTATACGGGTTGAGGAGTGATGCGTTGGTTCTTCCCACCTTGATAGCCAATGTCTAAAGCATAGTACGGGTAAAAGTTACATCTAAACTCTCTAGGAAGTTGGATGTGTAAAAGATAGTTGAACGGGAAGTCTAGGGTTGTGATGTGGCTATTACGCAAAGCAGTATCAAAGTAGGTATACAAAGTGGTTATGACGCAAAGCAAGAGCAAGCAAGACTATGAGGTTGTAAAAATACCAAGACTCTGCACTGCAATGCACAGGCCTCCATTCATACGCGAGTATCAATGGAATGAAACATGTGGCGGTCTGGAGAGATGGAGAGGATGCAAAATAGAGAGGACTCCACTCAGCAATACCAAAGTCCACAAAGAAACAGCTCCAAAAAGAGGGTCGCAGCTCTTATAGTGAAATTTCCAATGCACAGTTTAGGGTTTCTCAAGGACATCCTCACACATCAATAGCACCAACAACTCAATGATAACTCTAGTCAAGTTGAACCGCAGCACAACAGTCCAACAATATTAATGCAAGGGAGAGAGGAATGTTGGAGAGATCGAGACTATTTATGCAGCACGAGGATAAGAGAAACGCTCAGATAGAAGAAGAAGAAGAATGCTAATAAATATGCAAGGTCAGGGAATAACGCATACTAAGGAGAATTCGACATATTAGCATGTAGGATGGCAGGACTAGTGAGTAGGAGTTATGGCAGGAGGCAAAAATAAATGCATACTGCAGAGAATAATTGCAGGAGGACGATTCTCAGCATGTAACGGATGAGGAGAACACAAGGCCAAAATTAGGTGAACGCATGACTAAATAAGGCAAACTATATAGGTCTAGCAAACTGACAAGCAGGCCAATGTTCAAAGTGGCTCTGATACCACTATAAGGTGCCACATTGGGCACATAAACAATAATTAATGAAGACAAGAAAAATAGGCGTCAAAGCACACTTTAATATCATTAATAATACATATATTTATACAAATGAGATGTCCCTTGGTGGTGACTCTTGGACTCCCAAGAGACTAATAGTCTTCTCAATGACTTTTCCTATTCACCTATACTCTTGATTTTCCTTGAACATGAATAGGGAAATATAATAATATAAGATTTTCCTAACACCAAAGATTAGGCTCCAACAAAGTACAATACCATTCATGAAGAGAAACCCTAGCAAGATAAGACGTTTTCCCTTCTTCACAATAAACCCTAGTAAGGGTAGTGAATCTTCTAGAGACAATCAGAAACCCAAAATTCCTCCTTGTGTTCTTCACTAGCCATCCTTGGAAAGTGCACACCAATGTAGCAGAGATGATGTTGGATGATGAGTGTAAAAATGAAATGTTGGAGCACTTTATTTATATTCTTCAGTTCACTTGACTTTTTCACCAGTGGGGCTGACTTGTCTTTCTTGTTGGGGCCGACTTGCTATTTTGATCTTCACCTTTTATTTTATCTTAGGGGCCAACTTGCTTTTTGTCTTCAAACTTTCCTTGGGACTTCTTCAATGCTATCTGGGACTTCTTCAATGGTTGACTTGACTTCTTGGTTATTTATTCATCATAGAAAAGTTGTCCTTGTTGATGTTCATCTCCTTGCATGCACGTCTATTCATGCATAGAGCTCTAATGTTGATATGACCCCACTCTAAGAAGTCCCAAACACTTCTTAGAGCCTATGTCAAATTCAGCGTTAGATTAGACTTTGTATATTCCACAAGGGGATGAAATCCCCTTATCAAATAAACAAGTCAACTCACTCTAACATAGAATAGATCACTCTATCACGAAGCACTCCCTCACAAAGTATGCAATGTAACCTCTAGCCTTATTCACTCTTAGGCTACACACATGCCTAATCAAGGCTAAGCACCTCAAGCCTTATTCACTCTTAGTCAACACACATGACTAATCAAGGCTACACCAGGGCCATTCTCCACTAGCCATTGATCAACACACATGACCCCTCTGGGAGAATGTCTGCAAAATATTTGCCCGGTGCTGCAACTTGGAGAAACATCAACAAGTCGTACAGTCATATGTTCACCGTACACTTGTTGTCATTCATTGCTATTTGTAACATCGTATTCGTCAAGCTAATTGCAATTCAGCAATTTAGTTTGGCAGCCAATGCATCGAACCAATGCAATGCAACCAATCCATCGAACCAATGCAATGCAACCTCTGAAGGACTGATGCCAGACTGTTAAGATCCTAATGGACGGCCTTCACTAACACCTCGGGGTTTTGGTGTAACGGTTCGTATCATTTGGTATCAGAGCCTCCACCCAGGTTCAAGTCACAGAGCGGGTGGCAACGTCGGCATTGCAGTGTTCGCCTGAGGCTCGTATGGCACAAAGGGGACACCACCGTACAGGCGCACATCCAGCCCAGAGTCTGGACTGCGGAGCGTGGTGGGATGTTAAGATCCTAATGGACAGCCTTAGGATATCAACCCCAACTCTTGCTGGCAACCCCAACTCCAGAGCCATCAGAACCAAGCCCACCGATATCAACTCTAGCACGACCTCCTCCACCAGCACCTTGACCCAGCAGAAACACCACTACAACCCTTGGCTTTGAGGCCAAAGGGGTGCCACCTGTAACTGAGTCTGGAGCTGAAAAAATTATCCCCTGAGCTTCACCCTTGCCCAGTCCAGCTTTTAATTGGGAGACCAATCTGTTTCACTGGTATGAAATCACAACTTATTTATCAAAGTTAGCTCTCCATATTTAAGCAAGGATTAGCATTTTCAGGATAGATGTTGATTCTCTGGAGCCAGAGCTAAATCTGATATGTTGCCTCTCCTAGCTTCTGTAGAAAGGGTAACCTGTATACTCAAGCCTTGGCTCTATGATGTATGTTTCTTCATGTATTCTTTATCTTTCAGTAATGACAAGGTTGCATTTTTCAAAAAAAAAATGTGTGCATTTGTGTATTCAACCAACAAGTTTAGAGATCTGTAAGAACTCACCTTATAAATCGGTGTTAATGGTGCACCAGGTACTTTTTGATGACTCTCTAGAGCCTGAATGCTACAAGCCAAGAAACAAGACCATAAACCTTTTGGGGGAAAAAGGCATAGAACTTATCAAATAATGGAAAAGTTAATTCAAAACATAGTCAGAAAATTTATGACATCCAATTTTTCTCCAAAGATCTTGCATTCTAGATTTGTTTATGAACAATGAATTCCAAGTGAAAATGCACATAAACAACAAAACAAGCAGAGTACCAAAGCTCAGAAACTTTTTGCAATGCACAAAGATAGATGAAGGAACTTGTGCAAGTCAGACGAAAGAAAACATATCTATCTAATAAATTGTCAACAGGGGTATGCATTTGAAAACTGCTGGACCCATAACATAGGATTAGAGTGCTGAAAACCTATTTTAGAAAATAAAAATAAAAGTAAAATTGGTGTTCTGAAAGATTAAAAATAAAGAAGGACTCGCAATAATAATTTTTAGTGATATACAAGTCATATACATGAAATCTAGAAGTATAGAAATATTGCACAAGTGATATACCTGAATAAATGTAGGAAAGGTTGTTGATAAACAAATTCAATTAAAATTATTTCATGGTACACATGTTGATCATAGGAAATGGCTGGCTTGCATGCAAATAAATGTAAAACAGGTAAATGCCCAATGAAGCATAGCATAATTTCCAATATGTAAATAATGCAAATTATTGGGGTGTAACATATTCAGCATGTAAACAGGAAGAATACAGTCGGGTATGACTACTGGAGAGCAACACATGCTTAAGTGCACTTTGGACTCATCCTTAAACAAGTTAACCCCAAAGGCTATGCAGGTGAGAACTCAATAATGTATTTATTTCATGGAGATATTATTTCAGTTTGAAGCTGAAAGTTTGTTGTATGATACCATTTAATTTTAGCTCTCCTTTTTCTATTTTGTGACTTAAATAGATCATATAAAATCATTAAGTTTGTATTTTGTTGAAAACATGGCAGAACTTATCATGAGTACATGTGGCTGAATTACATGTAAAAATATGTAAAGCAGGTAAAATCTCATTGAGCCATAATATAATGCCTAACATGTAAATGATGCCAATTCTTGAGGTTATGGCTGTTTATTATGCATGCATGTTGATTTTGTCATGAAAATGCATAGTGGGAATTGTACAACATTAGAGATGATAAATCACCGGCAATGTTTCTTCTAAAAAATTTCATTAGTGAGTGGGATAGTGCAACGAATGAAGAGATGAAGTCTCTTATAAAAATCAAACATCTGAATGGTTGATCTACCAGCTGGCAAAGAAACCCCTTGGTTGTAAATGGGTATACAAAACAAAATTCAAAGTTGATGGTTCTCCATTGAAAGGCTCAAAGCTAGATGTGTGGCCAAAGGTTTTGCCCAAAAAGAGATATTGATTATGAAGAGACCTGTTATCACACATATAGTAGCCGGGCTACCATACATTCTTTTTCAGATTCCAGAGCACCTATTCAGCCAGTTCCTTTGCATTTGAGATGCTGAGATGAGCATCTATTATGGATCACTATCAAATTGTGGACAGCAGATATATTTCCCATGCCATGTCTGAGTTTCAGGACACTCAGAGAGAGGACTGATGTAGCCATCTAGCCATTTTTACAAAGCAATCAGTAGTGCCCAGAGTTACAGCAGCAGTTTCAGAGGACATATGTTGGTTCGGATGATTGAGCATTCAGGTATATGACTCAGCAGGTATACTTTGGTGTTATGGTTATATTGCTTTTATATCCATTCTTATAGCATGTCTTAGCATTTAGTATCATGATCTGGCGATCATATAGATATGTGGACCTGGCTGTACTTTATATATATATATATCATATTGTCCCTACTCAAATTTAGAAGTTCTTGACCTATACTCATCGGTTTACCCTCCCTAGGGAGATTAGAGGTGATCATTCCCACCATACTTTGGCTTGCTAGTGTTGGTCTCATTATTCATTGTCTTCATCCATCCATTACCTACCCAGTTTGTTCATTACCTTGACTTACTATTTGACTAGTGGCATGGAGGACCTTCCCCCACTGTAGCCTCTGTATTGGATAAGCTTCCCTGTTTATTGTGTCTCGCCTCTGAGTTGGTGACAGAACTTACCATTGGTGAGTTGGCTTAGCCCCCCTAGTCACTAAAGATGTTGTTGGCTAAACCTGAAACGGATAGTACTGCCATGAATGCAAATGAAATATTGCGAAAAGCCAAATGAACCTGGCAAAGAAATATCAAATGTTATATCTATTGTGAAAAAAGCCAAATGAATCTGGCAAAGAAATATCAAATATTATATCTTTTGTGAAATGTAATACCTAGGTAAACAAGTTGTCTAAAGACACACCTAGAAGTGCTCAGGTAAACAAGTGCCTTAAAAACACACCTGCAGCAAGAAGCCTAAATAAATGTAAATCTATGCAATGTGATTATAAACACACATAGATCAAAGGCTATGGAAAACTAAAGGCCCAAAAAGCAATGGAACTTAAATTCTATATCAAAAAGATTGCTGGACTTCTTTGTATTATGGATTGTGCGCATCTACTAAGGTGAATAAACACTCTTTGAACAACTTACCCATTTGTGAGACACTGCCATTCCCTGTGTTATTGCTTGTCCATTATATGCTATGGTGTGTATTCCCTTTCCATATCCAAAGTGTCACAATGTTGAATCAGTAAGTCATCCCTTGGCCTAGCCACTTTTTTTATAAGCCTTCACCCTTCACTAGCAAATTGATCACAACTATGAAGTGAGTATGGTCTTGAAAGTCTAGTCTGAGTAATAATAATTAATGACCTTATATATTTGGATGTAGATCGCCAGTTATGATTACTTCTTGTTATAATTACTATTTGAATGGATTGTAAAGCATGCTTTAACCTTTGACACCTTACTGCAGCTTGATGACAGTTTGAGTTATATTTTGGTCATGTTGACTTGATCAAACCCAGTTTGACCAAAAGTCAACCACAGGACATGAGGTGGCAGACCTCAGATGATACAGAGAGATGATATATGGTCTGGTACAGGTCACCATGGTGGGCTTATGCAGTGGTTTCAGGCTTATGATGATGATTTGTGCTTTTTCAGTGCTTTTACAGATTATTATTATTTGGTTTGCGGGATATGATGAGTATTTATTTTGGACCATGCAGAGGTTTATATGGTGTATGAGTACACATTTTAGATGGAATTGGACCTTCTGAGTCCGTTGAGATAGTCTGTTTTCAATTCCGAGCAGTTACAGTGATGTTTGAGCCTCAATTGGCTATCCTAGTGCAGATTTGGTCTATCAGAGGCCTTGTCGGAGCAGAGCAGAGATTGGGTGAGATCACATAGGGCGTTGTGCATGGAGGGGGTGGTCCAGCCACTTGATATTACCATATTACTCCCCTCCCAGACTCATTGGTGAGCTCACCTTGACAACGCAGGCAATCCAGGAGGCAGTTTGGGCAGTTTCACATTTCCCGAGGCAGTCCATAAATGGTAAAAATGGCTACAAAGGAATTCGATTTGGGCTACTGAGGCAAGGTTATGGCATGGGATGATCAGTGATGATGAGTGGGATGTCTTCCACACCTTCTCCAGCAGTTTCAGCTTCATCGGGACCCACATCCATCACTTATGGCACTTTTTGATGATTTCTGGAGCCTCCTAAGGCTCACGACTTTCCCAGAGAGGCACAATTTGGTGTCTAGACCACTTATTCTTGGATATTGTGCCATGGGTATTGACCAAGGGTGTTATAAATTACCCCTTGGACCCACCATGAGCTATTTATTATATTTTATCATCATGATTTGGTGGGATCCCCTCTCCTAGGGTGAATTTGTCCACTTATTGTTATATTTTATTATTGATCCATGTATTGTATTGTTGAGCTCATCTCAACCATTGATTAGATCTTTTGATCTTTTAATCTTAGCCACTCATTCAAAAAGTGGTTAGGATTATGGCCTCTCTCCATCCTATTTAAGAAGAGAGCTTCTCATTATAAAAGCACCTTTGGAGCTCTAGAATATTGGAATAGAACACTTCTTTGTGGAGAATATTTCTCTTGTCTTATGGATTCTCTTGCATCTTGAGTATACAGTATCTCTTCTATGTATCATTGTGGGTTTTGGAGCTGCATCTTGTTTTCTTGCAGGGAATCCGAATTGGTGGAGAGGAGGACGATTTCTTGAGGGTTATTGTTGGAGGGATCCACATATTCTCTCTTGGGTTGATCTTGGTGACAGGGAGTATCATTATTGTATCTTTGTGACATAGTTGATGCTTTCTATTACATCTTTCTATCATTTTCATAATCATCTTACTTGGCTTGTTTCACTTGATCTTGTCTTGTAGGAGGAGGACGATTTGGCATCTGGGAGGAGGACGTTTTGGCTTGGAGCAACAAAATTTCACTCTTGAATATACACATAGGAGAATGCTATCAATTTGCAAGGTGGCCATAAGCAATTGACGTAAGCCTACAAGGTATGTGCTTGGATCCATCCATTTCTTCTTCATTGGTCATAAACCCTTAAAATTCAAAACCCTCATTTTTGGTTTTTCTTAGATCTACTTGGATCTAGCCTAGCTTTTGAAAAGATATTGAAAACCCACCTCTATAGCATCCACGGCAATTCGGATCTATAGTTTGGTGGTGATTGCATTCCATTTGACACACTTTTCAAGGCAAAGTAGCCCTCTTGAGGCAAATCGCACCCCTTGGGAGAAGCTAGTTGGGTTAGATCTAGCACATGGGTAGGTGAGATCCCACTTGATTCACACTCTCCTCACTTGATAACCTACCCCTATTGCTTTACCTTGTTGATTTTTGCCTTGGGGGCCCCATTCCTCATTTTGAGGGTTGTGCCCCACTTGGGTCAATTTGGTAATGCACTTTCAATCTCAGATCTATGGAGATATAGCCATTGGATGCCCATGATTTTCAAGATCCACGCTAATACTTGCCTAAACTACTCGGATCTAGATTTTGGTAGCCTGTTATCACACAACTTGTAGTTGCCCCTAGTGGTATCCCATCAGGTATGGTAGAGGAGATGGACAACTAAAGAGGTGACCCAAGACATGCCACGGTTCCCAATGCAAGGTGGGAGTCACGTCAACCAAGGCACTCTTCACTTTAGATCTAGATGAATCACGACCTAAGAGGAGACCCTATTACCAATCAAAGATGATTGGACCCAAACAAAGGTTCCTAGGGATAAGTAAATGATGACTTACGAAAACCAATGCAAGGTTAAGTGGACCTAGAAGTTAAAGTATGGTTGAACGTGGTTTGAGAGATGATTAGTGTTTCAACCAATGTATGATTTAGGCCACATGATGAGCTAAAAAGACAAGATCTAGTACCATGTATTACACAAGTAAGACCCACTTTCTTGGGATATGTGAATGACTCAAATGGGACCCACAAGGTGGCCTTTAAGGGATGCAGTTGGTACTAAAGGGCATATAATGAGTAGATCTATGGATCTAAGTTGAAATTAGGAATACCCACTTACGGGATCTAAGGTTTGACACAATTCCCAAGGAGTGCAACTTGCTTAAAGAGGACTAGTGCCTTGTTGGATGGGTTAATGGAGTCAAAAGATATGTCAAAGTGTAGATCGGGACACCTAGTATGCAAATCAAGTGGGCTAATTGGGATATGAAGGTTGGATTTTACTAGATCTAGGGTTTCATGATATGACCCAAGTGGACCACAATCCCTTAAAATAAGGAACGCTGCCCTCAAGGCAGATTGTCACAAAATGATACTCTAGACCTAGGTTTCAAGGTATGCCCTTTCCAAATCCACCAAAATCTCAACTACCCACATCCTCAAAGTGGGCAAACTCAATCACCCAAGGAAGTGCGACCTTGCTCAAGGAGGGCTAAAAGATGGGAAAGGTGTGTCAAAACAAGTCCAATGGCCACCAAATTGTAGATCCAAGTAGTTTAGGCAATGATCTATGTGGATCTAGAAAATCAAGACAATCCAAGGGTTAGATCTTACTAGATCTAAGTTTTAAGGTGCCAAGTAGTCCAACATGGGGTTTTAATCCCTTGAAATGTGGAATGATGCCCACAAGGTAGAAATCACCAAAGTAAGAGTCTAGGAGTAGGTTATCAAGTATGTAGATTGCAAATCAAGTGGGATCTCACCTACCCATATGCTAGATTTAACCAAACAAGCCTCTCCCAAGGAAGTGCGATTTGCCTCAAGAGAGCTATATTGCCTTGAAAAGTGTGTAAATTTCAACCCAATCACCACCAAACTATAGATCCAACAAGGGGTGGATGCTATAGAGGTGGGTTCTTAAGATCTTTTCAAAAGCAAGGCTAGATCTAAGTAGATCCAAGAAAAAACAAAATTTGGGGTTTTGATTAATTAGGGTTTGTGACCAATGAAGAGAGAATGGATCAAAAGAGACACATACCTTGTAGATATTACCTCAATTGCTTATGGCCACCTTGCAAATTGATAGCATTCTCCTATGTGTATATTAAAGAGTGCAATTTTGATTCTCCAAGCCAAATCGTCCTCCTCAAGAAGCCAAATCGTCCTCCTCCTTTAAGACAAGATCAAAGGAAACAAGTCAAGTAAGATGATTATGAAAATGATAGAAAGATCTAATAGAAAGCATCAACTATGTCACAAAGATACAATAATGATACTCCCTGTCACAAGATCAACCCAAGAGAGAATATGTGGATCCCTCCAACAATAACCCTCAAGAAATCGCCCTCCTCTCCACCAATTCGACTTCCCTACAAGACAAATAGTTGTAGAACCAAAACCCACAATGATACATAGAAGAGATACTGTATACTCAAGATGCAAGAGAATCCACAAGACAAGAGATATATGCTCCACAAAGAAGTGTTCTATTCCAATATTCCAGAGCTCCAAAGGTGAGCTATACAATAGGGGGTCTCCTCCTTATATAGGATAATAAAGACCAAAACCCTATACCACTCTACAATACTACATCAAATGAGTGGTTGAGATTAAAAGATCTCAATACATGATCAATGGCTAATAATGAATCATAACAATATATCACATGGATCACCCAATATAATGATGATGCCCTAACTAAATGGTACAAAGTGAGGATGATGTCATCCACTAGAGGGGTAAAAGTACAAAAATCCACCTCATAATGACTAGGACATAACATAAGAAGCACATGGTGGGGCTAGGAGGCATCAATCCTTACTAGCTCATCCCCAAGGCACAATAAAATAATAAAATATGTCCAAGATAATATAAATGATCAAATCTGTCCTCAAAATCTGTGACAGACAAGCAGTAAAAGACCTCCTGTGATCGTTGTGGGCCTACCCACATGGTGAAAACTGACTGGAAGATAGTGGGATCACCCTGGAAGACCTCTGTGAATACCAAGTGACAAAACCTTGCCTCAATTGCCCAAATCGAATTCCTCAGTGACCACTTTATCCCATTTTTTAACTGCCTCGGTAACTGTGAAAGTGCCAAAACTGCCTCCTAGGGCATCTGCGTTGTCCAACTGAACCCACCAGGCTTTCCAGAAGGGGGGGTAAATGGTAATAACAAGTGGCTGGACCACCCCCTCCTCATACAGCGCCCTAGGTGAACTGGCCTCTCATGGCCCCTGCTGCTCAAGCTGGGAAATCAGCCCCAAATCTGGTCAACAAGTGTAAAACTGCGTCAGTCACTGTCAGAAGTGCCCGGAACTGAAAGATAAGTGTCTCATTGGATCCAAAAGACCCAAATCCACTAGGAATGTGTACTCATACACCATGGGTTGCCTTAATGGGCCAGCTATAGGGTCCACCATATATGGACAGTGTATAATCTGATGATCTGAAGTAATAAATAAAACTGTTGAACTGCATCAATCATCATCTGCATCCTATATCCATCATATGGCATCATCATCAAGAGTATGTGGGTCCATCAATCATCATCTATAAGCATATGTGGCGCACATCATCACTGATCCCAAGATATGACCACAGTCAAACTAGGTTTGACTAGGCCCATATATAACCAAAGAAAAATCATATCAGTAGACTAAGACATGTTCCTCTAATCATTCTCACAGCTTAGCTCAAAGTATAACATCCATTCAGTGGCATTAATCAAGTTAGCATATTCCTTTATTATATGAAATTACTTGCACAATAGTTCAAATGACAAACTCACCCATTGGACATGGTCAAACTGCTAGTGAAGAATGAAGGCTAGGAACAAGGTTGGGCCAAGGGGTTGACTTGTCTAACTCAACTCAAAAATACTTTGGACTGGGAGAAGGGGAAAGCTACAAACTCTGTGCTGGACAAAATAACACGGGGAATGGCTGTGCCTCACAAATGGATAAGTTGTTTAGAGAGTGCTTATTCAACTTAGGCATCATGTCTACATCAAGTTGATCCAGGTTCATTAGGATCATTCAATTTCATTTCATGGCCCTTTTGGCCTACATAACCCTTCGGATCTCAGATGTGCTGATAAGCACAACTTGTTGCAGCTTGCATCCAGGGCATGTTTTCATATACATATAAGGTCAGCAATTGTTTAGATATAGGTTTTAAGAACCATTGCTTTTTGGACCTTTCTTATACTCTTCAAGGAGTATTTTTAGCAGTTCATCGCTCTTGCCCTTTTTAGTTTCCATGGGCGAATTTATAAGTTTCCATAAATAGTACATGAGCTTTCAGCTTTAGCCAACAACATCTCAAGTGACTAGGGGGAGTTCGAGCCAATGCCAAACATCGGGACAACCGACCAGAATGATTTAGGCCTACAATCCAACTCACCAAAGGCAAGTTTTGTCACCAACTCAGAGCCGATACATTGAACATACAGGGATGCGGTCCAAACACAGAGGTAGAAAATGGGGAAGTCCTCAGTACCAGAAAGTCAAACAAGACAGGTCAAGGTTTAAAGTCAAATAAGGAAAGTCATGTATGGATGGAGTCAAATGAGTATGGAGCCTAAACTAGCAGACAACTGGTGTCAGGAAAGACCATATCTATGTAAGGTGGTAAACCAGTGAGTTTTGTCAAACAACCTAAATGTGCAAATGTCCATTTTATAATTTATAGTTCATTTTAAACAGTTTGCCACATCAGGAATAATATACCAAGCAGATGCTGTGATCATGACTAAATTAACAAGATAATAATCCACAGTCAATGATAAAATATCCATAGGTCATATAACATCATCACAACAATAATCATCATATATCATCTGAAACACTGCTGCAATACATCTCTAAGCACTAAACTGAAACTGTATGGGATAAAGGGTCACATCGGTTATGAAATCTAAACTCTCAAGGCTCAGCCTTGACACAAGGTCTAACATAAGTCTGAATAATACACTGCTCTGATCCTGAGTGATCTCAAAATATACAATCATCATAGCCAAGCTTTGAATAATGGAAGCTCTGGAATGTGCAGAGATCTGCTAAGCAAGAATAGTAGCCCTGCTACTATGGTGTGATAACATAGCCATTGGACTTGATTTGACACACTTTACCATGCTTTTAGCCCTCCTTGGGCAAAGTCGCACTCCTTGGGTGTTTGAGTTTGTCCACCTCTAGAACCTGGGTAGTTGAGATTCCATTGGATTTGGAAAGAGCATACCTTGAAACCTACATCTAGTATCTCACTTAGTGAAGTTTTGTCTTCGGGGTAGCCTTCCTTGTTTTGGGGGAAAGTTGTCCACTTGGGTCACTTAGTGAAATATTAGATCTGGTAAGATCCACCCATCACACTTCAAATAGCCCACTTGATTTGTATCCTAGGTGTCCAGATCTACAATTTGACATCTCTTTTGACTCCATTAACCCATCCATCAAGGCACTAGTCCACCTAGGGCAATTCGCACTTCTTGGGAATTGTGTCAAGTCCTAGATCCCATATGTGGGTATCTCTAATTTCATCTTAGATCCCTAGATCTATCTCTTACATACCCCTTGGTACCATTTGCACCCCTTAATTCCATCTTGTGGGTCCCATTTGAGCCATTTCCGTATCCCAAGGAAGTGGGTCCCACATGTGTATTTTTATGGTACTAGATCTTGTCATTTTACTTCATCATGTGGCCTAAATCATACATTGGTTGAAACACTAATCACTCCTTAAGCCTCCTTCAATCATACCTTAACTTCTAGGTCCAGCCGTTTTCGATCGTTTCTGCGCTGTTGCAGATCCATCTATTGCGGATCCCTTCCGCGCCGCGATTGCCGATCCATTTCTGGAACAAAACAAAAAAAACTGTTTTTCGGCCATATCTCCCTTGTTTCAACTCTGTTTTCCCTGAAACTTCATTCCTGCAATCCCATTCTGCATATTTCATTTCTGAAGACCCTATCCCAAATTCCTCTTCCCAAGACCAGAAATCTCACATTTGTCTATTTTTAGGGTTTTCCATAACTCCTTCAATTTTCACCCAAACGCCGTCAAATTTTGCCACCATGTTCCTTTCCTAATTCTGCTTCTTTGTCCCTCTCTACCAAATTTTCTCATTCTTTCACCCCGTTTCTGAAATCCCCATTTTTTGCTTCCCTGTCCATCAGAAAGTGTCCAAAACCTAGTCAAACCCCAATTACCCATACAAGTTTTTCCCAAATCCAAATCTTTATTTACTAAATAAGCTTTTGTTTGTGTTTTTCTATCCATTTCCAAAAAAAAAACCATGGAGGAAGCACTTGTAGCCATCCAAACCAAACCCCAAGATCTGGATGAAAAATTTCTCAGCCTCCATCTTCGGCATTCGGCCATGAACAATAACCGACAGCCATAATCTTTTGCAGCCACCGGATTCTCTTCTTCCAGCAATTTTCGTGGGCCGAAGCTTGATTTTCCTCGCTTCAATGGTACTGATCCGACTGGATGGATATACCGAGCAGAACAATATTTCAGTCTGCATAATACTTTTGATGTCCAGAAAGTTCCACTTGCATCCTTACATTTGGAACAAGAAGCCCTTCAATGGTACCGTTGGTACATCAAAGCTCATCCCGAGCCAAACTGGATAGATTTTTGCCAACTCCTTTTGCCACGATTTGGTCCTAGTGCTTTTGATTACTTCACAGGAGCACTCACTAAACTTCACCAAATTGGCACAGTGAGAGAGTATCAGACAGAATTTGAGAAACTGGCCAGTCACACAGAAGGATTGTCTGATGAATTCTACAGGAGTTGTTTTATCAGTGGTCTCAAGGATGAAATCCGCTCAGAGGTCAAAATGTTCTGTCCCAACACAATGATGGAAGTCCTAGGGTTGGCTAAGTTGGCAGAGGACAAGATCGCAGCTCAACAACGCTCCAAACCCACCTTTGTTCCCTTCAGAAATATGGGTTCCCAACGACCTCCCATCACGCCTGCCCTGCAACCAACTCCTATCAAGCATTTGTCTGAAACAGAGATGCAGGCACGCCGAGAAAAAGGGCTTTGTTATAATTGTGATGAGAAATTCACTCGAGGACATAGATGTGTTCAACAAAAGCTCTATCTCTTGGATGTGGATTCTCTGCCTGCCTCAGAACTTGATGAAGAAGCTCCAGATACAGTAGATGATCAGGTCGACATTCAACACCCGCCTGTTGACACCCCATCTCAGGACGACCCACCCGAGCTCTCTCTCCATGTTGTAACCGGCATCACCACCCCACAAACAATGCGAGTCAGGGGATACTTCAAGAAGCTCCCTCTTACCATACTCATTGATTTTGGTAGCACTCATAACTTCATTGACCCTCGGATTGCCAAACAGGATGATTGTTTTGTCCATCCTTGCTCCAACTTTGAAGTCATGGTTGCCAATGGGGGCACCTTACCTTGCAAGGGGAAGTGTCACAATGTGTGTATCTCTATGGAAGATTATAACCTACGCTCTGACATGTTTGCCTTGTCCTTAAGTAGATGTGATGTGGTTTTGGGCATTCAATGGTTACACACACTTGGCCCCATCATATGGGATTTTTCGAAACTTTGGATGCAGTTTTCAGTAAATGGGGCACAACACAAATTAATGGGATTACGACCAGGGTCTCTCTGCATCATCAGTTCACATCGCCTGGAAAAAATCCTTAAGAAGAATTCACATGGTATCATCGCTCAGCTCCATTCCCTTCAGATGCACCCATCAATGGTCTCCACGACTTCCTTGGATAGATATGCAAGTGTCTTTGCTGAACCAATGAGCTTTCCTCCTTCAAGAGACCTTTCCGGTAAGAATTTAGTCGCATCTACCTCTCAGCAGGAACTGATGGCTATTTTGCATGCAGTACAGAAGTGGCAGCCAGACATATTAGGGAATTATTTATGCATCAAGACTGATCTCCAGAGTCTGGAAAATTTTCTGGAACAATGGGTCTCCTCCCCAACACACCTAAAATGGGTTATCCAACTCATGGGTTATCCCTATGTGATCACTTACAAGAAGGGTAAGGACAATATGGTGGCAGATGCTCCTTATCGCACAATTGATGACCCAGTTTCTCTTACAGCTCTTTCTCTGCTTGTTCCAAATTGGTTGCAATATGTTCAACAGCGCTATCTCTTCTATGAACTCCATGCTTCTTCATCAGCAAGGCACTCTGGGTTGTTCAAAATGTATGACCGGGAACAATGTAACTTCTTTTGGCAGGGATTG
Organism: Larix kaempferi; assembly: GCA_027924585.1. Classification (NCBI taxonomy): domain Eukaryota; kingdom Viridiplantae; phylum Streptophyta; class Pinopsida; order Pinales; family Pinaceae; genus Larix; species Larix kaempferi. Next base: position 11,551,368 of record BSBM01000428.1, read on the forward strand.
AAAATGACAATTCAACGGATGGTGGTTGACTGTGATACTTTCCAAGTCAACAAGGGTGAAACGACCCTCCTTTCGGGACTGCTCGAACCCTTGCCCATCCCTACACAGATTTGGACAACTATTTCTATGGATTTCCTGGAAGCGCTCCAGTGGTATAGTACCACATCTAAAAGGACACCATATGAAGCAGTCTCTGGACAGGCACCGCCAGTTCTTCTTCCATACACCTTTAGCAGCTCCCCAGTTCAGGCAATTGACTCAATTCTTCGAAACTGCGATCAGCTTCTTCTCATTCTGCAGGACAATCTTCACATGGCAAGAATTCGACTGAAACAACAAGCCGATCAGCACCGTTCTGCGCGCACTTTTCACGTCGCTAATATGGTTCTTCTTCGTCGACAGCCTTCCATGCAATCCTCCCTGAAACTCAATCTAGCAAAGATTTGGGATTAATAATTAAAACCCACCTTAATAATCATCTTAACATTCCCGATCTAAAATTTGGTGGACATCCGACTACAAATTCTTCATTTGATCTGTGGGGAAGTAATCCTCGTCATAATTGGCATCCATCTCATTATCCAGGTACGCTTGAAAGGTTGTATTTTACTTCCTTAGCTTATCCATTATTTTTAGATCTCAAAACCCTAAAAGTCAAAACCCTTGCATTTTTTATTTTTCAGATCTATGGAGATCTAGCAAAGATTTGGGATTAATAATTAAAACCCACCTTAATAATCATCTTAACATTCCCGATCTAAAATTTGGTGGACATCCGACTCCATTTGCCCCCTGATCTAAGGCACTGGGCCTCTCCAAGGGAGGTCGTACTTGTTGGGTAAGTGGTCTTTTGCTAGATCCCATTCATGGGTATTTCTCTTTTCTTCTCGAATCCATAGATCCATATCATAGAAAACCCCCTAGTGCCATTTCATCTTAATATTTACGTTGTGGGCCCCATTTGGACCATTTTCCATATTTTAAGGGTGGGCCCCACTTGGGTACTTTTACTTGGCATTAGATCTATCTAGATCTATCATTCCTAACCTATAAGTGGCCTTATCTTTTGTTGGTTGAACAATTTGTTATCTCATAAGCCTCTTCAACCAAGCCCTAACTCCTTGGGTCCACTTATCCATTTTAGATCTAGATCCATCTCTCTTGGTCTCTTCATGTTTTGTCTTTCACATTTCCCTAGGAGGTCTTGAGTGGGTTCGCTAGCCTTCATAGGTTAGCTAGGGCCTCCCCCTTGGTCTTGCTTAGGCTAGATCTAAAGTGAAGAGTGCCTCGGTTAGCGTGACACCAACTTGCATTGGGAACCGTGGCATCTTTTGGGTCACCTCTTTAGTTGTCTACACCAATGTTACAAATATCGTGTCGGCAAATATATCGCCGAGGGTCCAAAAAGAAATTATTGGATTTATCGGCGAAAATGTCAGCAAACATCGGCAATATATCGGCAAACTTAAAAAAATACAAAAATATTCATTTTTTTTCAATTTTCTAAACATCTAAAGCAACAAGAACATCAAATAAACACATTGCCACATGAATCAACTTGAGTTAAATGAATTTATGAACCATCATGTCAGTATCACACTGAAAGAAGAAAGGGGAGTTTGCAAGTTTGCAAGATGAAGGGGTTTGTAAGTTTGCAAGTATCCTTGTAAATTTGTAATCATTTTAATTTTTAGTTTTTAAAATTAAAACTTAAAAATTGGAATTTAAAAATTAAAACTAATCATTTTAATTTTTAGTTTTTAAACTTAAAAATTGGAATTTCAATTTAAAACTTAAATTAGTATGCTACAAAGTTACAAACAACAATATGCATAACAATCCGACTTAGGGTCGGCGCATAACTTCTCCACATGTGCGGCTCGGGCTGGTAGCAGTGTTCTCCACCCCCACGAATCGGAAACAACGATCTGCTGCTTCCTCTGCTGAGTCTGCTCCACCGTGCCGGCGTTTGCTTGAACTTCAAACCCTGGGCCGTCAATGGGACAACACTTCTACTACGGTGCTGGAGTTGCTCCTCCTGTCCAACTTCCACTGCGACCTCCGGTTCCCACTTCGCACTCACAGGCGCACTAGCAGAAACCCTATCCAGAACGATGAAAACAAACCCCGAGCGAGCCCGAATGATGGGCAAAACACAAAAAAAAACAATTTTTTTCTACCTGGCGATATCATTGTATCGACTCGTGATTTTTTAGGAAATATCGGGAAAAAATCGCAATTTTATCGCCTGGAACATCGCCTTAAAAATCAGGGCGATTTTTACCAATAATATCGGCACGGGGTAGACATCGCGATGTCGGCAATAAATCGCTGATATTTGTAACACTAGTCTACACCTCTACCGTCCTCGATAGATAACCTTTAGAGACAACTACAAGTTGTGTGATAACAGGACCCTTGTAAGCTTGAAATATTTTAATGAAAAGCTGATTTTGAAGAGAAGAAAATTGTGCATGTGTTGTTGATTTGTCTCCTACATTGCTTCCGCTATTTATTTCTGTGGATAGATCTCAGCAAGTATAAAATAATCAGTGAGCTAAAAATTAATTTTTAAACAAGAAAAATCACTTGGAATTGTTTTATCTAGTGCTGTGGTTAGAAAAGTCAACACTCAACAACTAAATTTTAGACTTTCAATTTGTCACTTAAGTGAAATACAAAATAGATTTGACTCAAATTACTTCCAGCATGTTTGACACTAAACCTATGCAGAAGTTCCTATCCAAGCTACAATCTTCAATAGTTAAGTGATGTGAAGTCACTGGAGGAGGCTGCCATCTTCAGCTAGGTGCTCCTCCTTTGTTATCCATTCATTGTAATTTGTTTTCCTAAGCTAATGAAATCTTTATCATTGCTGGTCTAGAGCTTGTAGCATGGGTTTTGCAATTTCAGCTAGGGATAAAACTCAGATCTACCATTCAATGCTTAGTAGATCAATCTAAAATTTTCAGATATGTTGTCTCTATTTCCCTGATATATCTTTCTACAGTGTCTATTTTTGGTAAGAAGCAACTTTGACTGTATTTCGAGAATTTTTCTGTTTCAGATTTAGTATTAGAACTTAGGAATCAGTTATGCATATCATGAGTTAAAAATTTTAACAAAAGCAACTTCTATCAACTATGAGAGGAAATTAAATTACAACTCACAACAAATTTCATGCCTATAGAAATAAATGCAAGAATAATAAGAAGAAAAAACCCTATGAGATAACATTTGATGCAGTAATCTCAATGAGAACATGACTAGGGAAGAGAAATAACCTGCAAATTGCAACTGTGACTGTGAACGAGGTATGAGCAATAAAATTTAGGTAAAATGAGCGTCGCCAATCAACTTCCACATCATTTTCTCCAATCACTTTATCAAGCTGTTAAACAAAACGATTGCATTATACTCCCCTCTATTTCAACTCCAGAATTGCAGAGCAACTAAACCAAGAAACAATTTTTGCATCTTTCCAAATCTATGATTCACAAAAGTGAAAACTATTTTTTATTTTCAGCGTAATTGCATAGGAAAGCTGAGAATAAGGTGGGGGGGGGAAGCTTTAAATGGATTGAGCGAATAAAGCTCTTAACAGCAGAGGAGAAATGAAGATTGTAAACAGAGTACGCAATTTATAAGAAAGCTAAAACAAGTTTTGGCCACAGAATGTTATGAAAGACATGGAGGAAGTGCTAGTATTTAAATTTTATACTTCAAGCATTTTATATGTATTGACATATAAATTACACTTTTTACACCTCTATGAAAAACAAATCAATTTGGATCTATAGAAAATATTTCGAAATAGACCGAACATCAAAACAGGGACTTCTTTAGAATTATGTGCTTCAATTCCTGGACTTGCATGCCTCTTCCTTGACCATTATTGCTTTCTATAAGAATTAATAATTTAATATTGCTCATCATCACTTCGTTCTTGACTGATTCTTTCTTGGCTTGAGCCTTGCATTGCGTTACCACCTATTACAACAAAATCTAGCACCCACAAAAGTGTAAAGTTCTGAGCACAAAAGTGATAGCTTTGTATAACTCAGGAAGGCTGTCCACTTTCACCTCAGCAGCTCTTCCCCACACTTTAGATTGACTCTTCTCCAACCCAAGGGGGGCTTTCCTAAGGTAGGATTGTTAAGGCTACGGAGTGGAGGCTCAAGGTGAAGTTTGAAGAATAAGACTTAACAAAACAGAAGGTTGTTGCAGTATATAGAAATTGAAATGGGGAAAAGGATATAGGAAAGAAAGGAATTGGAAGAAGGAAACAAGGAAATGAAATGATACAATAAGGGACCAGTGCCTATCAATCTATTCGGCCAATGGAGTCATGAAATATTGCATAAATGAAAGAACTAGTTCGTCACAATCAACAACTTTGAGGTGGACTATATGATGGAAAGGGCTACCTTGCCACATTCAACCATCTAATGGATAAAAGAACTAGTTGATACATTCATCATTTAGGTGTGTACTTTAAGGTAAAAGGAACTCATTTGATACATTTAACCTTGAGTATTTGCTGGAAATCGGTTATAGAAACTAGTCTTAAAGAGCTAGAGTAGCCACTCATCGAATAAATACAAAGGTGCTGCCTTTTAGCTGAATTAGTTTCCAATCAACAACTTGATAGAAAATGGATAACAATTGCATAATTAAAACAGAAAATAAAACAAGAGGGAGAACCTCCTCATATTGCTCAACTCCTAAATGAATAGTGTGTTTATTAATAGGCCTTCAAATTGGAATGAGGACAAGAGCTTTCTACAACAAATTTACAACACATGAAGAGCATAAACATGAGACTAACAACAAAGTAGACGCAATACCTCACTTCTTCATCAAGTCTTCAAGGGTTTGATAATACAAGAAGGCTCAGTCCATCATCATCTACAAGCTTGTGCAATCTTCCTCCTTCACTTCTCAATCTCTCAGACTCCATTCTCAATCACCTTTCACAAATAAATGGAGACAAGGCTCCTTTATATAAAGATAGCTACATCTCTCTCACAATAAAATACAATATTCCTTAACCAACTCAATGACAAGTTAAAGATGAATGAAATAATGGAGTAGTTAGACCTTATCCCTTCAAGTTTGACTTGTCAACTATGATCACTAGTCTTCATTCTCTCCAAGAGATGTCGCTCCATCTAAAAATATGAAATAATGTTCAAGATAAACCTCCAAGAGACAAAGTGCATCACTAAAAATAGGTCTTTTGGCCATGCCAAGAGGATAAGATGTCCACTTCCAAGTGCACCCTCAAGGATGCATGATCAACAATACAATAAAATACTCCATGCCATAGAAGAATGTGTTCCATGGTCCACCTAGAAGAAACACCAAGTATGCCCTCCAAGATGCATTAGATAAGAAAATAATATAATATTCCCTCTAGGAGAGTGCTCCTCAACCACCTCAAAATAGCATGTGTGATCCACAAGGTGCGCATTAATTATCCTCCATGAAGCATGTGTGGGTTTCCTTGAGTGGTGCATCCTATCATCACATGTGAAAAGGTGTGGAAAGGTGTGCAAAGACCACGTCAATGAGAATATCCTTGCCAAATGCGAACCCAAAGTAGGTCGTTCCAACTAACTCCATAGAAAAGTGTGCAACCGTGCCAAATAGGTGGAGCACTCCACATGCAAAGCTGGTCAAAGGTCTTGGGACCTTCAACAACCTCCCAAAATAGAAAGGGGCATTCTCCAATGTGCAGCCACCTCATCATCTAGGTGTTTAACCATATCAAACACTCCAAAATTACAAATAATCATAAAATACTCCAAAGTGGTTACAACTCATCAAGCAATATGCAAGTGGATAGATCCAATGAAAATAAACCTTATCCACCAACCAAGTCAACCAAAAGAATTCCAAGACCAAGGGGATGGCCCTTCGCTCAAGCAAATAATAATAAAATTTGTGGTCCACCTCAACATGTGTGCTAACAGAGAGGTGTGCTCCATGAAAGTGTTGTACCATGCAAAATAAGTTTTATCTCCTAGCAAATCGTTACCATGGTACCAAGGTAAGCCTCAATCAAAAGATAAAACATAAGGTTCAATCTAGGCTTGAACCTAGGGTGAACCACTACCAAGGAACTATTACATCAATAATTCATCATTAATCCTTAGAAAGGCTAGATCACCATGAAAACTATGTAGTAGGCCATCTAACTAATGCTTAGGAAATAGTACACATCAACTAGGGTACTCACATCATCAAAATTTCAAATACCCATCCCCCTAGGTGATCTCTAGCAATATTACAATGTTATAAATTTTATCACCTAGGGAAATTCCAACAAGGAAGAGTGCAACACCACACCACATTCAACACCATAGCAAAAGGAATATCAAAAGGTGCTAACTCCATCAAATATCAAGTATGCCCCTGTCACGTCCCCTTCCATTCAATCCAATGCCAGGAAGGAGACGTGAGCCAAACTTACCGGGGTTATTTGACGATCTCAGCCCCATACATTACTCATAAATTCATAACAATTAAAATCTTCTGTGTGCAGACTCATACTTAATATAAACACAGTGGAAATAAACATATTTGCAAGCACACAAACAGTAATGCATCATCATATCTAACACAGGCATATGATGGTTCATTATGCAGAGAATTCAATCTCGTACTCATGCTATGCACAGACTTCATGTCGATTTCATTAAGATAATCATTTCGTTTCATTATCATGGGCAATTAACATTCAGAATTAACACACTGCAAAACACATATTGCATATAATGTAAATCACAGAGAACACTTATATTGAAGATGAAGTTGTCCAAACAACTGGTTATGTGAGAGCAACGTTCCACCCAACCATAGATCTCTATCCAGCTTGTATTCTTTCAGCTGAGAGATCACCCCCGAGTTGGGTTGTGTATCCACTAAGGAGGAACTAGACAGGCTCACTCACAGCCATGGTTTCACTCTACAGCTATGCTAAGCCAACACACAGTTGAGTTTATCAAGCATACAAAAGACAAAGGAGGGCAATGCTAAGCCAGTGAGCTCATCCACAGAGCTACAGGCATCTCAAATGAATCTAACAGTCAGGGCACCCACATTACCTACCACACCCAGCACAAGGAAGGTTCCCTTCTCTGCTGCACAGTCCTTCAGGCGTCCCTTCCCTCCAGTGCTCTTCAGGATGGGTATAGAAAGGTCCTGCTATCACATATATAGTAGCTGGGCTACCATACATTATTTTTCTGATTCCAGTACACTATTCAGCCAGTTCCCTTACATTGAGATGCTAAGATGAGCATCTATATTGGATCACTATCAAATTTTGGCCAGCAGTTGTATTCCCCATGCCATGATTGAGTCTCAGGACACTCAAAGAGATGACCGATGTAGCCATTATACCATTTGTACAGAGCACTCAGTAGTGCCCAAAGTTGCAGTAGCAGTTTGAGAGGACAGATGATGGTTCAGATGATGAGCATTCAGGTATATGACTCAGCAGGTATATCATTGTGTTGTGGTTATATTGCTTTTATATTTATTCTTATAGCATGTCTTAGCACCTAGTGTCATGATCTGGCGATCATATAGATATGTGGACTTGGTTGATCTTATGATATATATTATATTGTCCCTACTCAGACTTAGAAGTTCACTATTCATACTCATTGGTTTTACCCTCCTTAGGGAGAAGGTGATCATTCCACCATACCTTGGCTTGCTAGTGTTGGCTCCATTATTCATTGTCTTCATCCATCCATTGCCTACCTTTTAGTTTATCACCCTGACTTACTACTTGACTAGTGACATGGAGGATCTTTTCCCCACTGTAGCCTCTGTATTGGATAAGCTTCCCTGTTTATTGTGTCTCGGCTCTGAGTTGGTGACAAAACTTACCTATGGTGAGTTGGAGTTCCTTGTGAACTCCTCCTAGTCACTAAAGTTGTGTTGGCTAAACCTGAAACTTTTAGTGCTGCCATGAGTACAAATTCTGGAAAATGAAATGTTATATCTTGTATGAAAAGCCCGTTCATGCAATGTGTTTTTCAACACACATGAATGAAAGGCATGCCAAATGAAAATGGCCATGAAAATAAAATGTTATATCTTTTGGAAATGTAAATACCTAGGTAAACAAGCTGTCTGTGACACACCTAGAAGTGCTCAGGTAAACAAGTGCCTTAAAAACACACCTGCAGCAGAAAGCCTCAAATAAATGTAAATCTATGCAATGTGTGTATAAACACACATAGATCAAAGGCTATGGAAACTTCAGGCCCAAAAAGCAATAAAACTTAAATGCTATATCTAAATTATTGTTGGCCTCATTTGTATTATGGATTGTGTGCATCTGTTAAAGGTGAATAAACCCTCTTTGAACAACTCATCCATTTGTGAGACACCGCCATTCCCTGTGTAGTTGCTCATTCAGTATATACTATGGTGTGTATTCCCTTTCCCTTTGCCAAAGTGTCACAAAGTTAAGTCAATCAAGTCATCCCTTAGCCTAGCCAGTTATTTTAGCCTTCACCCTTCACTAGCAAATTGATCACAGCTATGAAGTGAGTATGGCCTTGAAAGTCTAGTCTGAGTAATAATAATAATTAATGACATTATATATTTGGATTTAGATCGCCAATAATGATTACTCTGTGTTATAATTGTTATTTGAATAAGTTGTAGAGCATGCATTAACCTTTGACACTTTGCAGCAACTTCTGATGATGGTCTGAGTTATATTTGGTCATGTTGACTTCGGCAAACTTAGTTTGACCAAGGTCAACCATAGAACATGAGATGCTTGGACCTTGTGATGATATGGATAGATGATATATGGTCTATGTACATGTACATGATGATTCTATGCAGCAGATACAGGGTTATGATGATGATTTATGGTTTACAGCATTATTTGATCATTTAGAGATTATTATTATTACACCTGTTCCGGTATATTGGATATATTTTATGATCATGCAGAGACTCATATGGTGTATGAGTACACATCTTGGATGGATTTGAACCTTCTGAGTCCAATGAGACAGTTTGTTTTCAGTTCCGGGCACTTACAGTGATGATTGAGCCTCAGTAGGCTAACCTAGTGCAATTTTGGTCTGTCGGAGACCTTGTCAAAGCAGAGAGGATTTTTATCTGGTTGACCTAGGGCATTGTGCTTGGACGGGGTGGTCCAGCCACTTGTTTTTACCATATTACCCCCCTCTCGAACACACTGATGCCCTCACCTTGACAGCGCAGGCACTCCAGGAGGCAGTTTGGGGCAGTTTCACGCTTCCCGAGGCATTTCAGGATTGGCAGAAATGGCTATTGAGGAATTCGATTTGGGCTACTGAGGCAAGGTCTTGGCATGGGATGATCAGTGATGATGGATTGATGTCTTCCACACCTCCTCCAGCAGTTTCAGCTTCATCGGGACCCGCATCCATCACTTATGGCATTTTCTGATGATTTCTGAGGTCTTTTGAGGCCTACGATTTGTCCATAGGGGCACGATTTGGTATATTGATGACTATTTTATTATTATTGTGCTATAGGGATTGACCAAGGGTGGCTAAAATTACCCCTTGGACCCACCATAGGCTCCTTATTATATTTTGTCATCATGATATAGTGGGATTCCCCTCTCCTATGGTGATTTTGTCCACTTATGATATATTTTATTAGTGATCCATGTATTTTATTGTTGAGCTCATCTCAACCATTGATTAGACCTTTGTATCTTTTAATCTTAGCCACTCATTCAAAAAGTGGTTAGGGTTTTGATGCCTCTCCTTCCTATTTAAAGGAGAGAGCTTCTCATTGTAAAGGGACTTGTGGCTCTGGATTATTGGAATAGAAAATTATTATTGCATCTATCTCCAGTGTTGTGGTGAATGTTTTTGGTGTTCGTTCGTTGGTTCTTCCTTTGCACTGAGTTATTGGAGATCTTGTTTGCCATATCTTTTGTACCATATCTTGAGTAAAGTCGCACCACCTTGGAGAAATGAGTTGGTCCACTTCTAGGACGTGGGTACTTGAGATTTTAGTGGATTTGGAACGAGCATAATTCAAAACCTAGGTCTAGTTAGTCACTTCATCAAATCTTGCCTTGGGGATAGCATTCCTTGTTTTAAGGGATTGTGGTCCACTTAGGTCAAACCTTGAATCTCTAGATCTAGACTTATTCATCCATCAAAACTTTAATTGCCCACTTGTCTCATACAATAGGAGTTATCAATCACAAGTTAACTACACTTTGACTCCATTATCCCAATTCCCAAGGCACTGGTCTCTCTCCAAGTCAATTCGACTTTCCTAGATTGTTGGATTAACTTGTGGTTTGACCCTTGTGTGGTGAACTAAACCCTTTGATGTCATCATGTATCATGACCAAGCTTGTCACTTGTACTAGTTAGCCCCAATTCAACCCCTAAATTACCCTGCATTGGACACGGTTCCCAAGGCAGTGGATTTTCTCACATTGACTAGTACTTTAATCCCGGATCTTATATTTAAATATTATAAGTCACTCTCACATCAACAATGAACCAAAGCTATACTCATTGAACCCCTCACTTTTCTTGTGACTTCATCTTAAGGTCTAGGATAAACCATACACCTTACTTCACTTAGAATTAACTTGATTTGGTGTCTTGGTTTTGATCTCTCCTGTCGGGAGTAGATCAGGTCTCCCCCTTTGTTGTCTGGGCTAGATGACATAAAGCGAAGGTTGCCTAGACTGACGTAACAACCATCTATTGGAGGTCGAGGTGATCGTGGTTGCACCTTTTGAGTTGCCCTTCCCTATTGCCATCCATGAGTGGATACATCCATAGGGGTAACTACAGTTTAGGTGATAACAGGTCCAGTTGCTAATTCTTGAGATTCTAGCCTTCACTGGGTTTATCAAGCAAACCCAACCTCTGCTCAGTCATTCACAATTGGATATCTCACAATTCTGTTCATCAAATAACTCAATCCCGTCACTAGTTTTCTGGGCTATAAAAACTGGATTTTCCAATGGATTTCGGGGTATTTAATACTCTCAAATTTGCCCCAAGGTTCATATCTATGGATCCCCCATTGGATTTTACTGTCAAAATACCAAATCTGGGATTTTACTGTCAAAATACCAAATCTGGGCGTTTTTGGCTCTTCAAAACGTGGGTACTTGCAAAGTTGCAATTTCTGGTTTTGCTCACTGCTGGGAATTTGTTTTTTGGATGAAAATTGATGCTCCGTTCTTCCACACTGCCATGGGAATGAGGAAGAAGCAACTCTCATGAGGTAGAGTGACTTGTGGTCCAAGAAAACAGAGCCCATACTCTGCCATACGAATTTCTGGGCTGCCCATGCTCTATTGAAGCCATGGACTGAAATCTTCAGCTACTTCCTTACAACAGAAATAAATGTCATCAAGGAAAGTCAAATGGGTTCTCACAATGACATTTGGCAGCATATCGTTCATCCCCACAGCCCCCTCACCACTCCCTAGTGGATACACATGGCCCCTTCTCATTCGTTGCACCCATAGCCAGTTTTTGGTATTTTATTGCAATATTAAATATTTACATCAATTTACAATATCCCATGGTTTAATAGCACATGGGTAACAAAATGTCAAATGCTTGTCCATTTAAAATAAAATACGAACCTATACTAGCGGGGCCTTGGCCTTGAGCTCCATGCTAGGGAAACATACATCGCGTGTATACAATATTTACATTAAGAAACAATATTTCATAAGGGTCAAAATTGGGGTATTACAACCCCTACCACACATTCAACAAAAGGGGACCATGTAGAACACCTCCTCCTAGTGACAAGCCAATATCATAACACCATCATACATAGTCACTAGGATGCTCCAAGAAAAATATGGCACATGAAGTAGCAAGCATCCATAAATCCAAAGTGATCCATCAAGCAAAGGCATGAAAGTAGCACTAGACCACAAGATGACCATCAAGTAATCCACTGCCAAGAAGAAAAAAGGTTCCATGAAGGCACATTCTCTATTGTCCGCACTAATGGTGGAGATTTTGCTCTTTTTTTTGCCATTTTGCCAATGATTTACCCATAAAAGCAATCACCATGTAAGGGTTTTTTTCGGAATAGCAAGCTTGATTTTTAATTCTTTAGCGACCCTCTTATTCTCATTTTTCATGGCTAACAATCTAAATTTAGAGGTCTGATATACATCAGTGTTTTCTCCATATTTATGTTCCAATGTGTTTATCTGATGTTGTTGTCACTTTATATGTTTAAAATTTTGAAAAAAAATGAATACATTTTGTGTTTTTTAATGTTTGTTGCAATTTGCTGATTTTTTCGCTGATGTTGCCGAGAAGATGTTTTCTGGACCCTCGCCGATTTTTTGCTGATGCCAAAATTATCTACATTGATCTCAACTGTGAAAATCCATCACAAACCATCTCGCATGTGCAAATCCATCTCGAACCCAAATCTCATGAAGCACCCCCAACATGGAGGAAACAATTTCATAGTAGCCTAAAAAACTAACACTAAACCCTCTATTCTAAGATTTTAGTAATTTTTCCATGCCATACCTCTTTTATTAGAGATTGTGAGGTATTTAACACGTAGTTGCATTGCATCAACAATTTGTATCTTTTGACATTAACCCACAAACAATTAACAAAACCTGCCCAGCGATTTTTTGAACAAAATAAAGGTAAACAACCATGAAAGGATCTTCTTGACAACTTGTCAACGAGGTCCTTCACAAAGGACAACTAACTTTTTTGAAGCCATTGTGGCTGATAAATGCAGTACCTGCATTCCCATATTTTCATATTGTAAATAATAAGATATAGTGATCTTAGGAGTCACAAAAGGTTCCCTTGGAGTTCTCCCCAAAGACCCAACCAGAGCTCAGATGCATCTAATGATGATGGAAAGGACTTTTTACATCAAGAAAAATCCAAATTATCTTCCATATGGATTAATAAAGAAAGAAACTAGCTTCAGCTCACGACCCAACTAAATGTATGAGGGGGTGATATATAGGTCTCACATAAACACCAATGACAGAAGCATGTCTCAGGAACAAAATTCTATGGAAAACAGCTACCTTAGAAATGCCTATCGGAATGTAAGAGGATTGGATTCTGTATTCTCCAAAAATAATTAGTAAATTAAGGATAAACAATTCAAAATTGATCCACTTTATCACATCTAGAGAAGATAATGCAATCTGGCCTCAGGCAATAATTTTTGCTCTCTCTATTTGAAGCTCATCAACAGATATTGTCCTTCAAAACCTAAAAATTGTTGCAACCAATTTGTGATATTTTGGAAGGTTGCATATATTGATTGCTTGTTCCCCATTTCAGACATGAACAATGAGAGTCATCATACAAGGATACTAAAGCCATTAAAAATATGTTACAGGCAACCATTTGAATAGCATGACTCCAGCTTTGACATGGTTCTACTGCCTAAAGTAAATAAACAGGAGTATTCATACAATTTTTTATCTTTACCATATTTTCTCGTATAATCTAAGTTGGAATCACCTGGAATGCCATTGACTATTTCCTCGACTGTGGCATATCAAAACACGAGACATTTCTTATAAGATTCAGAATAGTATTACTATTGTAGTGCTTAAGACTTTAGCTCTCACCTCAAAGTGAACACTTCAAATATTTCTATGATGTGTGGTTCCATGGTTCATTAGAACATTTGTAAAGGCATAATGGTATTCCATGCCCTTCTTCTAATCAAAGGGGAGCAAATTCCACAATACACAACTTCAAAAATTTCACAGAAACATTAGAACGTCTGGGAATCTTTTGTAGTAATTTACCTTTGGATTCCATCTGCGCACAAAATAAGGTTGCTCTTCCGGTCTATCATTGAGCCCATATTCATTATGCAAGCCCTGCCAATCAGGACATGCAGTAACATGGAAATTTGGTTGCAAAATTTTTCAGAATAAGCTAACTTGATAAATTTAACATTGAAAAGTGCTGCACAAGAAAAAAGAAAAAGGGAATGATCGATCCCGCCTTCTAAGTGCACATAAAAGAAAAGATAGCAGTGCAAAGACATACAGTATTGCGTACGAAGAAGATCATGTCATCATCTTGGTGTGATTTGGATTCACTTATACCACGAATAAAAAACATATCAAGCATTTCACGCCAAAATCGCATATCCACCTCATCATCCCCGTCATCTTTCTCATCAAGTGCATATTGTCCAAGCAAATGAGAATGCTTGCGCACTATGCTAAGGAGCTCTTCCCTGTAGCAGACAATTGCAAAATTTGAGAACCCGTTACATTCAATAAAGTAATAAATGCCAAAGTTTTAAGGCAATCTACAAATAACAACCCAATCCAGAAGATATTTTAATAGCTTGCTGAAAGAATGAGATCTCTTTGTAATCCACTTTGTTACACAAAGCTCTACTATTTCATATATGCTTGAACAAGAACCTGAATTATAGAAAGTTTTATTTCCTGGGTTGTAGAAAATTTGGCGAGTCTACAATGAAGTTCAAATCATAAAGTGAATATCAGTATTAATTTTTGACAAGCATGGACATTATTGGAGAATATTTTACTTTCTTCGATGCATAGTTGTTGTTCTATAGACACATATTTAATAGTTGATCTAGAAATAGTGAGTTGTAAAGTTAGCCTAACAGATAAATCTAGTGAGCCTCAACATAAAATTGATTATCTACTTGAAAAGCACTTTATCGATGATCATCTTCATCCACATAATGTTCAAAGAGATAAATAAAAAATAAAAAAATAAAAAATTTGTTTTTGTAATGAATAAAAACAATCAATTATTTAAATCAAAGTTTCTTCATTCTGTTTAGTTTGCGCATAAGTATTGAGTAGATTATTTGTAGCATCCTCATTGTTTTTGGGTTATGTTGCCGCCAAAAACACACTTGACCACAGGCAAGTCTCCCAACTGCTATGTGTGTTTTTTAGAGCAACTATGAGTGTAGAACCCACTTGTTATCACACAACTTGTAGTTGTCCCAAAAGGTGATCCTATCCAGGATGGTAGAGGTGTTGGACAACTAAAGAGGTGACCCAAGAGGACTTCGATTCCCAAGTATAAATGGTTGTCACGTAAACCAAGGCACTCTTGACTTTAGATCTAGCAAGTGCAAGATCAAGGGGGAGACCTGTTATCACACCATAGTAGCAGGGCTACTATTCTTGTTTAGCACATATCGGCACATTCCAGAGCTTCCATTATTCAGAGCATGGTTATGATGATTGTATATTTTGTGATCACTCATGATCAGAGCAGTGTATTATTCAGACTTATGTTAGACCTTGTGTCAAGGCTGAGCCTTGAGAGTTCAGATTTGATGACCGATGTGACCCTTTACCCCATACAGTTTCAGTTCAGTGCTTAGAGATGTATTGCAGCAGTGTTTCAGATGGTATATGATGTTTATTACTATGATGATGTTGGATGATCTATGGATATTTTATCATTGACTGTGGATTATTATCTTGTTGATTTAGTCATGTTCACAGCATCTGCTTGGTATATTATTCCTAATGTGGCAAACTGTTTAAAATGAACTATAAATCATAAAGGGGACAATTGCTGACCAAAAAGCAATTGTTCTTAAAAGCTATATCTAAACAATTGCTGACCTTATATGTATATGAAAACATGCCCTGGATGCAAGCTGCAACTAGTTGTGCTTATTAGCACACCTGAAATCCGAAGGGTTATGTAGGCCAAAAAGGCCATGAAATGAAATTGAATGATCCTAATGAACCTGGATCAACTTGATGTAGACATGATGCCTAAGTTGAATAAGCACTCTCTGAACAACTTATCCATTTGTGAGGCACAGCCATCCCCTGTGTTATTTTGTCCAGCACAGAGTTTGTAGCTTTCCCCCTTCTCCCAGTCCAAAGTATTTTTGAGTTGAGTAAGACAAGTCAACCCCTTGGCCCAACCTTGTTCCTAGCCTTCATCCTTCACTAGCAGTTTGACCATGTCCAATGGGTGAGTTTGTCATTTGAACTATTGTGCAAGTAATTTTATATAACAAAGGAATATGATAACTTGATTAATGCCACTGAATGGATGTTATACTTTGAGCTTGGCTGTGAGAATGATTAGAGAAGCATGTCTTAGTCTACTGATGTGATTTATCCTTGGTTGTATATTATTGGGATCCGTGATGATGTAGGCCATATATATATACCTATTGATGATGATTGATGGTCCCACATACTTGATGATGATATCATATGATGGACATATGAAGCAGATGATGATTGATGTAGTTCAGCAGTTTTATTTATTACTTCAGATCACCAGATTATACACTGTCCATATATGGTGGACCCTACAGCTGGCCCATTAGGGCAACCCATGGTGTATGAGTACATATTCCTAGTGGATTCGGGTCTTCTGGATCCAATGAGACACTTATCTTTCAGTTCCGGGCACTTCTGACAGTGATTGATGCAGTTTTACACTTGTTGACCAGATTTGGGGCTGATTTCCCAGCCTGAGTAGCAGGGGCCAAGATAGGCCAGTTCACCTAGGGCGCTGTATGAGGAGGGGGTGGTCCAGCCACTTGTTATTACCATTTACCCCCCCTTCTGGAGAGCCTGGTGGGCTCAGTTGGACAGCGCAGATGCCCTAGGAGGCAGTTTTGGCACTTTCACAGTTACCGAGGCAGTTAAAAAATGGGATAATGTGGTCACTGAGGAATTCGATTTGGGCAATTGAGGCAAGGTTTTGGCATTTGGTTTTCACAGAGGTCTTCCAGGGTGATCCCACTATCTTCCAGCCAGTTTTCACCATGTGGGTAGGCCCACAGCGATCACAGGAGGTCTTTTACTGCTTGTCTGTCATAGATTTTGAGGACAAATTTGATCATTTATATTATCTTGGACATATTTTATTATTTTATTGTGCCTTGGGGATGAGCTAGTAAGGATTGATGCCTCCTAGCCCCACCATGTGCTTCTTATGTTATGTCCTAGTCATTATGAGGCGGATTTTTGTACTTTTACCCCTCTAGTGGATGACGTCATCCTCACTTTGTACCATTTAGTTAGGGCATCATCATTATATTGGGTGACCAATGTGATATATTGTTATGATTCATTATTATCCATTGATCATGTATTGAGATCTTTTAATCTCAACCACTCATTTGATGTAGTATTGTAGAGTGGTATAGGGTTTTGGTCTTTATTATCCTATATAAGGAGGAGACCCCCTATTGTATAGCTCACCTTTGGAGCTCTGGAATATTGGAATAGAACACTTCTTTGTGGAGCATATCTCTCATCTTGTGGATTCTCTTGCATCTTGAGTATACAGTATCTCTTCTATGTATCATTGTGGGTTTTGGTTCTACAACTATTTGTCTTGTAGGGAAGTCGAATTGGTGGAGAGGAGGTCGATTTCTTGAGGGTTATTGTTGGAGGGATCCACATATTCTCTCTTGATCTTGTGACAGGGAGTATCATTATTGTATCTTCGTGACATAGTCGATGCTTTCTATTACATCTTTCTATCATTTTCATAATCATCTTACTTGACTTGTTTCCTTTGATCTTGTCTTGTAGGAGGAGGACGATTTGGCTTGGAGAATCAAAATTGCACTCTTGAATATACACATAGGAAAATGCTATCAATTTGCAAGGTGGCCACAAGCAATTGAGGTAAGATCTACAGCCAACACATTTTGTTCACTCGCCACTTCCCCTTAACGACATCCCACCTCCGATGAATGAGGCATTCTGTTCACCTGGCAACTCCACCCCGCGGCTCCACTGGAGGCCGAACCCACCACTACAACCTTCGTAGTTTAGAGCATTCTGACACTTTACATGAGACTCCACTGGGAACTCTTAAATTGACAAATCAGAATGGACCCAGATGTTCTCCTTGGCCTCTCACAAGCCATAAAAGAATTAAATGAACGTGTGAATAGATATGAAAGGAGACACAAGGAAATAAATGAATGGGATGCACAATCCCAGTATGGGTATGAACCTAAATATCTTGATGTTTGCGATACCCACGATGCCCCTCATCACTCTAATGGAATCTTTTTCCTATCCACCCCAAATAGATTGGTAAGTCAACCTGAATCTTGTCAATCCCAACCAAGGATTTGTAGCCAAAATGGTCGGTCGAATCATCATATTAGCCATTATCAAACCCAGCCGGGACCTTCGGTAAACCATTCTCGCCCAATTCAAGCACCCAGAACCTTTAGGAAACCCAAGCCATCCCCTTTTGATTTTTCAGAAATACATGGGGCACCTCATCTTATGCCAAATGGATACATCAAGAGGTTGCCTCGCTTTTATGGAAATGATGGAACACCTATTGAAAGTCATTTGGATGCCCTCTGGGACCATATGGAATCTCTGGGTGCTCACGGTGAGGATGTCTATATGCGAGCCCTTGGTGCGTCCCTAGTAGGGGATGCCTGTTTATGGTTTGATAATTTAGCACCGGGATCCCTCACCGAGTATGACATGTTCACGAGGTTGCTAATAGGTAAATGGGGTAAGAACATTGATGAGCCTTTGGAATTTCAATCTAGCACTGATTGTGTCATGGATGAAGATTATATTGATGATCTGCTTTCCCGGTTGGATCACTCCTCTCCTGAGATGTTCCAAATCTTGAGTGTGCCTACAATCCACAGGAATGTCACAGAGTATCTTGAGAACAATGCTGCAAAATCTCATGCGGAAGTTAAAAGAAACATCAATCGAATCATACGAGATACTTTGTTACTCTTACCTGAGGCAGTTGCAGGCCTAACCCTATATCTAATTCGCCTTTCCATTGGTGACTCTAATGAAGCATCACCTGGAGAGCAACTTCACAATCATCACATGGTTGACAATTGTCCTATTCAATGTTCAAACGATCTGAATTGTCACTCAAATTTTAATCATCTCTCTGAAAAAAGGAGGAGAAAGGCGAGGATTGTCAGATTTCATGTGAGAAACAATCTAGTGATCATCATATAATTGAAAACCAACTTTGTCAAGACGAATGGAGTGAAAACATTGATGAATCCATGGAAGAACTACCAAATGAGGATCAATGTCATGAAGACGAGCAGGATAGCAATGATGAAATGGTCAGTGATTGCCCTTATCAGTTTAATTTCTCCTCCCCCAAGCCAATGGTGAGTGTGCCTTTGATTCAACTTCTAAATGAGCCTTCAATCTATAAGAATGTAGCAGAGTATTTGAAAAATATAGGACATGAATCTCATGATATGATAGTGAGCAAGTCTCAACCCCTCAAGATTTTGACCTTGATATTGACTTAGAAGGGGAACTTACTAAACTCATACGGAGCACTTTGTCATCTTTACCCGAAGAAGGCACAAATGAAAAAGGGGATTCCATTGATCATCAAAGACGAAATTCTATGGTTGAGCTTTCAACCAGTGAATCCACTAGAGATTCTCTTGAGGGGCGGCCCCATAGTCATTGCTTTGTTAGCGATTGTTCAGGTCAATGCCCAAGTGATCCTGACCTTGTTTCACTTTCCAATCATACCTTTGAAGGAGAAGAAGAAAAGGAAAATATCGAAAATAATCAGACTTTTGTTGAGAATGGATCAAACGATCATCATGGGCTTGAAAGTCAAATGTGTGAAGATGATGGGGGTTTTAAAATTGATTATATCGATATACCTCCCTGTCAAGATGATGATGATCCAGTCATGTATCAACTCGACCTTGAGAGTTCCTTGCTGCAACCTGCAAGATGGAATCAATGTCACAAAGAACCTTCAAAAAGTATCATGCTTAATGTCAACACACTTCCTTGCTCTCTCCTTGGTCAAAACGAAGTGATTGGAAATTTGATCCAAAGTCTGTGTTGTCTTTGGGAAGTTGATATTGATGCAGATGAATTCTTTGATAAATGTCTGTTCTCTCATGCGGAATTGGGGATAGCACCTTTGGGAAATGTCGAGCAAGTTTCCATCTTTCACTCCTCCAATCCCATCCCAACTCATGAATTTAATGCCTATTTCAAACCTAATCTCGTTGTGTAAAGGGTTCGATAAGGAGTTTGTAGAATGCCAAGCGGTTGATGGTGAAACCTTCTATTTTCTTTTTCAGTGATCCTGGGCTAACCCTATTTTCCAAACTGATAATCTCATTGATGGGTTGACCGAGAAGCTTTTCAAAGATCAACTTCACCTTTTTGCAATTGTTGGGCAACAAGTGGGCCTAATTTTGATCTTGGGTTCATTGCACTCTAATTTGCCCCCATTCGGATCTCTCATCTATCCTAGGATAAAAGAAATTGAGCATGCGAGCCACATAGATGAGGGAAACAAGCTTAACCAAGGAAGGCTGAACCTAGTATCGTATCATTCTCTTCCATCATTCTTAAAAATTGATCTTCATTACATTAATTCTATTGACATTTGGATGGAAGAGACTTGTAGAAATCAGCCTCAACCTTGTCATGGATTCATCTTGCACCATTCTAAGCCTATCTTAAACTTTGAACGAGTCAGGATGGCCATAATCCTAAATTCATTAATCTCTAATCTAGTCTTGACTTGTGTTGCTAAACAACATCAAGAAGGAACTATTGATCTATTGGATGAGTGGTTGCACTGGATCTATGATTTTACTTAGTAGTTCTTTGAGTCAGTTAGAGTAGGGTAGGTAAATTGAATAAGCTCTCGTGAGCAGTAGTTAGCTGTCATTTTGCTTGGGTTTTTGCTTTTCTTACCTTGTGACACCATTTCCCCTTTGTTAGTTTGTTTTTCTACCATAGTTTTCGTCCAGTTGTCTTTTTCACTTTATTACACCTCATGTGTCGGCCTAATAAAATTTTAAATGCTGTAGAGTTAATTTCGTTATTGATATATCTTTATTTCAGCATTGTCATTTTCTTTATTTTCCTGGATTATTATACATGTATATTGTGCGGCCTGACGTGTGGTCTGCAGAGATTGGTATAGCATCTGCATTTTACAGGACTAGGTACACATTGATGATGATGATGCAGATAGCATGCGAGTGCATGTACGTTGATGATGATGAGGGGGGTGCTACGAACCAGAGATTCTGTGGTTCTCAGCACTCTCTCCCTTAGAGCACTTGTCCCAGCTAGAGCCAGATGTTATCACATTTTATGTCGGCAACAGCTTCCATACGGCAGACTATGCGGCCGAGGACCGCACAGTACCTTTTTTCCAGATCAGGAGATCAGTTGCCTTCAGAGGAGGCATTTTTGTTCAGATTGCCCCTAGCAGACATATCAGAGGGGACAGACAGTTGGACTTAACATCTACCACAGGGTTACCTTTCCTTGCCAGGTTTTGACACAAGCCCATTTGAGATAGTTGCCTAGTCTTGTTCTGATCGAGATTATCACAGTACAGTGCTGATTTATTATGTGCCCGGATTCAGCAGAGATCCAGCTCAGATACAGGTTCAATAGCAGTAGGTATATGGTGCAGCAAGTATTGCATATTGTTGATTATTGCTCATGTTGTAGATTAGACTCATTTATGCTTGCTAGTACACTAACTTGGCATGAGATGATATATTCGGTGATCTAGCTATGATATGATGTGATTGGGCCCTTGGTGATGTCAGTCCACCCCTCTGGTTAGACTTATGTATATGCACGCTGAGTCATGTCCTCCATACTTGGCATAGACTTGATCACTTAGCCTCCCTTGGTAGTTGACTTTAGCACCATTATCACTTTCTCCACCCATCCGACTCATCCATGACACTTCTTCCCCGACATGGATTCTGATTTGTGATCCCGAGGACCCCTCTCCCCACTGATCTCTGAGTTTGCCATGACTCCCTGTTTATTGTGCCTCGGCTCTTTAGTGTGTGAGATACACGGTTAGACCTGGGATTTGCTCCTGTCGGTTGCCCCCGATGTTGCAATGCAGTTAGGATTGTGCCTCACCAGGTGCTCCCCATTGGTCACCGAAGCTTGTATTACTCACCCCCATTACCTTTGCAGTATGAGCACCATGTTTATATCTTTTGAGATATGTATGTAGCCCAAGAGGGCCATGAAGAAATGAAGAAATGAAATGTAAATCAGGCTAAAAAAGCCATTGTATTGTAAATTGTAAAATTTAGCCAAAAAAGGGCTAAGTATGAAACTCATTGTAAAATCCATGCAATGTGTTTGTGAACACACATGGATTCTGGTCAGCTATACATGTCAGCATTTGTAGTGGTTATTCCTCACCTAGTCCTGCGGGACAAGGAGGTGAGAAGGAGCAAGGGACAAGCTCAAGATTGCCCCCTAGAGTGTCAAGTTACGGTTTGCCGGACACCCGGTTTGGCGGCTCTAGAAAAGAACCTCACGGAGTCTTCAGATACGGATGTGAGTTGTGAGATACTTGTTAGATGATTGGTGGTGGTTTCCCTGCACTATACCCATTTGTGAGGCACCGCCCTTCCCCGTGTTCTGTCATGGCATACTTACCTCAGTGGACCCCGCTTTCCCGAATTGTCCAAAGGGTCACATGATCTTCATCGTTGTCTTCCCATGTCCTTTGCCTTGTCGTCCACATCACCTAAAGTCAGCAAAGTGGTCAATTCTATAGATGTGCATAGCATTTTAGTCTTTTGGAGGTGGTGGGCCCACTTCACTGGGGCCTTGTATTATCTCGGGATTTAATGTATTTTTTATCACCATGTTATCATTATATTGCTTAGTAATGTACTAACTTGTATAATTGAGCCTTGTCACTTCATGCTTGCATACAGATATTCAGCTAGCACTAGGGTTGACCAGATTTGACTTGGTCAAACTGAGTTGACTAGGCCAAAAATAGGCCCGAAAAAATGTTGCAATCGGAATTTCGATTTCGATCAATTATTATCTATAGGTATCCCATATGAGCAAGCAATTGTCGGAATTGCAAAATACTAAAGCGTTTGAGAAATTTTTAATTATTATTGGTCAACTTTGACCTGTTTTAATTAAAAATTATGAATTTGGGGCAAATAATGCCAAAGTGATGGATCAGGGTCGTTCGAGTGGTCATCCCTACTACTTTTGGGGTCCACGATCGCATTGCAGCAAACGGTTCGGCAATCCGAGCAATAAAAGTGGGTCAAAAGCTCAAATTTCATCTTCAGCCATATAAACCTGCAAAAATTACATGGAAAATCAGAATTTGACTAAGGCAACTATAGGCAAATGGCAAAATCAATGGTTGGTAAAGGTAAAGGTAATTTCTAAGGTAAAATGGTAATGTTTGACATGGTGTTTATGTATTGTGGGGCCCTCTCTTGCCAAGCTCACCATGAGGGGCGAATTTGCCCATGGAGGCGTTTTTTCCACTTAGTGAAATTCATGATTTGTATTGTATTTGATGTGAGACCTTGGGTGTATGTGTTAGGGGGATAAAACATCATATAGACACCCCCTAACACTTGTTTTATGGGTTGTATGGCCCCAAAATGGGCCCCTCACTCCATATGTGCACTATAGATGGGCAATTCGCACCCCCTTCTTGAGCTGATCTCCTCCATTCGTTTTTGATGGTTGGGGATTGATCTCCACCCTCTGTTTTGGGGGGTGTTGATGTATATGTAACTTCGGAATGTATTTCACATATATGTATATTGTATTCCTATAGAGATGTTATTATTCCTCTATACGGAAGTGGTTGTATTCCTATAGAGATGTTATTATTCCTCTATACGGAAGTGTCGTCATTTATATTGTAAGTGTCGTAACTTATACTTGATGGGTTATTAAACCACCTTGTTGGGGTCGGCCCTGTATAAGTCATGTGGGTCAAAGGGTTATTAGACCACCCTATTGGGGGTCGGCCATGTGGGTCAAAGGGTTATTAGACCACCCTAGTGGGGGTCGGCCCAGTCAGCATTATGTTAAGTGGTTAAGTTGAGGCCGACCTAGTCGAGTAAAGGTCAAGTCAAGTTAGTGTATAAATAGAGAGTGTGTCTCTCTCTCATTTTACACGTTCTATGTTCTCACTCACACTTGGGAGAGTGGCGCACTTGTGTAGGAGGAGGCTCTGCTGCTAGGAGAAGACTATCTCTTGTATTCTGGTTGTATCATTGCTCTATCTATCTCTAAGGAAGTTATTGGGGTTTTTCACCTTTATGGTTTTCCCCAAGTAAACTCCGTGTCTCTTGTGTGCTTGCATTATTGTGTCCATGATTGATATGTTGTAGATTTGCTATACATGTTGTTCTCTCAGTTAAGATCCTAAATCAAATTGAAGTAAATGGCATGATATGGCATGTATGACACTTGTTGCACTTACGATGTTAGGGCTTGATATAGCAAAAACCAGTCATCGTAGCACTTTCGCTATAAATCCATTTTGGCGAATTGTTCGGATCTAAAACTTTTACAGGTCGAAGATCAGATCCCCATGTACCTTGTGTCCAAAGGAAAACCTCTAATTCGTTGTACTTTGTGATTTATGATCTGTACAATGTAGGATTTCTGCCTCTTCCAGATCTGAGTCAAAATCAAGTGACCTTGGGAAAAAGGTCATAACTTGGGCTAGGAAGCTCCAAATGAAATTTCGTAAAAACTGACAAGTAGTACACAGACTGTACTATCTCAAAAATATTGTTCAGACGCTGAAGTTGAACAAGTGACACGTGGCACGCCGTACAAGTTCGCTCTCCTGTATTATCCCATAAACAGGTCACGTTGCGACACTTGGCATAACTCTCTCTCAGAGAATCCAATTGGGGTCAGACCTGTCGAGATGGAAAGATAACAGGTCGGGCTATCTCAGGAAAAATTTTCCAAGGCCGAAGTTGAACCATTGACACGTGGCATGCCGTACAAGTTCGATCTCCTGTATTATCCCATAAACAGGTCATGTTGTGACACGTGGCATAACTCTCTCTTAGAGAATCCAATTGAGGTCAAATCTGTCGGGATGGAAAGACAACAGGTCGGGCTATCTCAGGAAAAAATTTCAAACCCTGTGGATCGAAAAGTTTGGAGTTACACCAGAAATAATCAGGTACATATTTCTGTCAAAACAGAATTATTTTTTAGCACCTTCATTCATGAATTCCGGAATTTAGGGTTTCGAATAAAGTTGGGATTTTTGTAATCGGAGACCACGGCTGAATGCTACTCATCAAAATCGAAATTTAGAGACCAAGATCAGAATTTTTGGTTGGGCAGAAAGCCGGGCTTGATCAGACCCTAGTTCGGGACTTTGATCGGAAAAGTGGAAAATTAGGGCTTCTGCAAAAATGGGAATTTTTGAAATCTGTGACCACGGCTGGAAGCTCCTCATAAAATTGAAGCTTAGAGCTTTGGATCAAACCTTTTGATTGGGCAGAAGAGTGGGCTTCATCAAACCCCAATTTGGGGTCACGTCTAGTGAATCCGGAAGTTTCAAAGGCAAAATTGAGGAGTGAAACTTTGCAGTTTTCAAATTCTGAATATACCAGCTTGATTAGCTCATCAAGGCGCATATTTCTATTCTTTTGGAAGTTTGAATTTTTGGGGTTTCTCTGGCAAACCCTAATCCAGGTCCAGGTCCAGTTCTTGCAAATCAAATGGATTGGGTTAATCCTAGAAGAAGATGGATTGGTCAACTGCATAAGTGAAGAAGTTCCGTTCTCAGAGGGAGATGAGGCTAAGGCCTTCCATAAGAAGATTACAAGCAATCTTGACAGGTATGGCTTACAGGTATGTTTCATGGTTAATTTTATCATATGTTTGTCTTCATATCATTACAGTACAATCTTGATTAATTACTAGACTTGTCGTATCACCTCAATAGAAGATATTCATTGATTAAGGTTTTGACACTTATGAATGTACTAATGCATTGTGATGTTGTATGAGGTTTATGTTGTTCGCTAACATAAAAGGTACACCAAGAAAGACAAATCATGTTCTACTTCAAGAACATATGATCATGGTGACATGAAGACAAAGATTCATCCATTGTCATGGATCACATAGAAGATCTACTTTCGAGGTATGTATAACTTGGTCCTACAATGGTTAACCTATGAGACATGTAGGTTACTAGCACAAGTCACTGAAGAGAACCAGAAGACATTATGCGGGTATGTTAGACATAACTAGCTAGCATACTAATCCAGGTATGTTTTTCCTATATCAAGCTAGAATCCTACCTTGTGTTAGGATCTTATACTGTTGTGTTGTTGATAATGATTATTCATGAAGTCATAGGTTTGAATAGTCATGGCTGTATGCATATTATGTTTCTTACCATAATTGATGATATGACTAACCAGAAGAATCATGAAGGTATAGGTTTGAGTAATCACGGGTTTATGCATTGATGATTCAACTATCAGAAGAGTCCTATGATCAAATAAGAATATGCACGAGTAAAAAAAGACTTCCCTGAAACCTTGAATACTAATGTTTATTATCTGTGAATGATCCTGACTATACATGCTTTAGATTATTGTGTTTTGATAATATTAAGATTATACTAATGAATTTTTGATTATGTATGAGACCTAAAGGATAACACAATGATGATACTAACAAGCATGCATAGGGATCGAGAATGAATATAAGTTCAAGGACGGGTAATCCAGGAAGCAAAGATCAAGAGGGAGCACACTCTAGTAGTTTCTGCAAGGATGCATATATTCAGAGGGATTTGACCGCTTCTCACAATCCACATCAGAATGGAGTTGCAGAAAAGAAGCAAAGACTGAGAGGGAGTCAACACAACAATCAAACAAAGATAAGTATTTGAATTGTCATTTCTTACATAGTTGTTTGTTTAAATAATGTTATTCAATGATGTATATGCTTATGTTCCTAGAATTAGGTTGTGTATTATGCATATTAGAATAGTTGCATTGATGAACAGTATACTACTAATATACATGGGTAAGTGGCCTATGGCACTGTACAACATTCCATTGCTACTTATCTAGAATGAAACCTCTTTGCTGACATGTTAGGAGTTGTGCACACTCTTAACAATGTTCTGGTAGAAATTGGAAGGCATTTAGAAAGTTACGGAATATGGATAAATGTTGTATTGAAGCATTGGCTAAGATAATTGCATGACTGTATGACATATTTCTTTATGTGTAAGAATTTGTTCTGAAAACTATGAGATGTTTTCTAATCATGCAATTTAACTTGTTGTGTAGGAAAGATCGTATACCATCACCTACAAAAAGAAGGACTACAACATTTGTTCAGCAACAAACTTATCTATTGAAAATATTGAAGATATTGAAGTTCCCAGGATCTGGGAAGAATGCCATGATCGAGGAGTACCAGACGATCATGAAGATGTTTGGGATGCAGTCCCAAAGGGTAGTCTGTAGTGACTTCCAAGAGGATCTACAAGATCAAGCATGTTGCAGGTGGTAGCTTAGAGACTTTTGCTCCTGTAGCCAAATACACTTCCATTAGATCCGTACTTGCTCTAGCTGCAGTGATGAAGTGGAAGATACACCAGATGGATTTCAAGACAGCCTTCTTGAATGGTGTAGTTGAAGAAGAAGTATATGTGGAGAAGCCACTTGGTTCTGAGACACATGACAGGGAGTCATATATGTGCAGAACTTGGTATGGTAGGATAGACAGTTTTCTATCCAGTTTGGGCTTTACCAAGAATAAAGCGGATTCCAACCTTTACTACAAGGTTGTGGAAGGCAATCCAGTGATACTACTATGTGGATGACCTGTTTGTAACAGGTGAGGATAGATTGATTGCCAACATGGAGTGGAAGCTTGCTGCCGAGTTTGAGTTGAAGAACTTGGGTATGATGCACTATTTGTTTTTGGCATGGAGGTGTGGCAGAGTGCAGATGGAATCTTCCTTGGACAAGAGAAGTATGCAGTAGAGATCTTGAAGAAGTTCGGGATGATGGACTGCAAGGCTATGGCCACACCTATGGCATCAAACCTGAAGCTTCTGTGTGATGCTTCATCTGAGCCGGTTGATATCACTATGTATCGTCAGATGATTGGGTCCTTGATGTACCTGACGAACACAAGACCAGATATTTGCTTAGCGGTGAACACATTGAGCCAGTTCCTGATGGATCCGAGGAGTGTTCACCTGGTTGTTGTAAAGCATATTCTGAGGGGTACAATTGATTATGGGCTCAAGTATGATGCGAATAAAAAGTTTAACCTGCAGGGTTATGTTGATTCAAATTGGGCAGGCAGTGTTGCAGATAGGGATCAGGTGTGATCTCTTGGTTTAGCAGTAAGCAGTCCTGCATAACACTGAGTACAGCTGAAGCAGAGTATGTTGCGACGGATGAGCAGGTTGCAAATGTATTGACCAAGTTGTTGGCCAAAGTGTAGTTTGAGTACTTCAGAGAGAGGTTCCTTCCAAAGGGAAGTGATGAGTCTGGAAGATGCAGATGCACATGAGCTTTTCTAACATGGTTGATGTGTTCTCCCTTGGTCATGATGTAATTGCTGAGCCATTTTTCACATGGTGGTAGATGTGTTCTCCCATGGTGAAAAAGTAAGGGTTGGAGCCTTCCCCGAATGGTGGTAGATGTGTTCTCCCATGTCGGTGGTGTAAGTGATGGATGATGTGCATCTGGGCTGTGCTTCGTGGACGATGAGATGATCTGAAGAGGACGATGCTATGATGATCAGGAGGATCATGGATAATGAGCATCAAGACGATGCTCCAGTTACTACTTTGTATATGTATATGCATCATGTTGGATGCTTGTTATAATCAGTTGGATCATTGCATCATGTTGGATGCTTGTTATGATCAGTTGGATCATTTATGTATGTATGCATCATGTTGGATGCTTGGACCATGTATCTGTATATGTATCAGGTGGATACTGAGATCATGTATGTTGATATGTATCAGGTGGATACCTTGTGTGGATCATGTATCTGTGTATGTATCAGGTGGATACATTGTATGATCAGGTAGATCATGTATGATGATATGTATCAGGTAGATACTTGGTATGCATCAGGTGGATGCAGTGTATGATCAGGATGATCATAGATGACGAGCTTCAGGATGTTGCTCCAGATGACATGCAACAGGATGTTGCAGTGATGATGATCATGATGATCATGTGTACATCATGATGATGTATGATGAGTATTAGGATGATACTTTGTGGCAGTGGATCAAGTTGTGCAGATGAGCATGTCTGGGAGATCCTATAGGTCAGAGTTGTGTGCTCGTAACAGCCTGGGATGCTTCAACCAGGTTTTGTGGTGAGATCACATGTAATGTGCTCCTGGGAGATCCGACAGGTAGAGCTGTGTGCTCAAAATAGCCTGGGATGCTTCAGCCAGGTTTTGTGATGGATCACATGTAATGTGCTCCTGGGAGATCCGACAGGTAGAGCTGTGTGCTCGTAATAGCCTGGGATGCTTCAGCCAGGTTTTGTGATGGGTCACATGTAATGTGCCCCTGGGAGATCCGACAGGTAGAGCTGTGTGCTCGTAATAGCCTGGGATGCTGCAACCAGGTTTTGTGATGCATGTCATAAGTCCTGAGGATTCCATAGTATGGCCAGTGATGATGAAGACCTGCAAGTGGTGGGCCTACATCCAGTATGAAAAAGGACTGGCTCTGTAGAACTTCCTATGACGAGTAGATTCAGAGATTTATTGAGATAGCAGCAGCAGTGACGATGATGATGACTCGATGACGATTATCCAGTGACAATGATCCAGGGAAGATGACTTGTGCTAGAAGACCTATGTCGAGAAATACCTTCCTAGTTAAGAGGGAGTGTTGATGTATATGTAACTTTGGAATGTATTTCACATATATGTATATTGTATTCCTATAGAGATGTTATTATTCCTCTATACGGAAGTGGTTGTATTATTCCTCTATACGGAAGTGGTTGTATTCCTATAGAGATGTTATTATTCCTCTATACCGAAGTGTCGTCATTTATATTGTAAGTGTCGTAACTTATACTTGATGGGTTATTAGACCACCTTGTTGGGGTCGGCCTTGTATAAGTCATGTGGGTCAAAGGGTTATTAGACCACCCTATTGGGGGTTGGCCATGTGGGTAAAGGGTTATTAGACCACCCTAGTGGGGGTCGGCCCAGTCAGCATTATGTTAAGTGGTTAAGTTGAGGCCGACCTAGTCGAGTAAAGGTCAAGTCAAGTTAGTGTATAAATAGAGAGTGTGTCTCTCTCATTTTACACATTCTATTCTCTCACTCACACTTGGGAGAGTGGCGCACTTGTGGAGGAGGAGGCTCTGCTGCTAGGAGAAGACTATCTCTTTTATTCTGATTGTATCATTGCTCTATCTATCTCTGAGGAAGTTATTGGGGTTTTTCACCTTTATGGTTTTCCCCAAGTAAACTCTGTGTCTCTTGTGTGCTTGCATTATTGTGTCCATGATTGATATGTTGTAGATTTGTTGTACATGTTGTTCTCTCAGTTAAGATCCTAGATCAGATTGAAGTAAATTCTGAAAATTTAACAGGGGGAAACCTAGTTTGAGAGTGAGCCATCTCTATAAGAGGATGGACTCTCTCCATTGTACTTCTTCTTGACATTTTTGAGATTTCTTATTGAGCTCTAGAGAGACATTTTCTCCATCTTCTTGTGCATAGTGATTGAGTGTTTGTTGTTGACTATTAGCATATTGTTGGTGTATTGTTGAGTGTTTATGTGGTATCTCTATCTATCCTTGGCCAAACTAATCTGCAGGTGGAACGACCATCAGAGGAGAGGTGCATTTCTTGAGCTAGCAGCTCCGTCTTGGGCTCTCTCTCTGTGTTTCAGCAAAGGGAAGTGAATTTATACTTGTTATCTCGCTTTTCTTCATTATTTGTCATTTATTTGCTAGTATTTCCTTGTCATTTGCCATAGTTTATGATTTACTTCTCTCTCTAGCAGGCACAAGGGTGCACTTGGTCATCTGGCTGCTCCAAACGCTAGGGGAAATCGCTTGGCTGCTCAACACTTGGACTTCAGCAGTTGTTTTCAGCATCAAACTCTTCTTCTATGTTGCTTCAGGTAGGCGATCACTACTGCTCTCTCTTTTTCTCATCTTCTTGTGAATGTTAAGCTGCAAAAACACATTAAAACCCTTAAAAATTAAAATCTATAAATTTAACCGTAGGAATTCCATTTTCTTTCCAAACCCGCTTATTATTTGCCCTTAAAAGCTTACATCCCAAGTTTGGTTAGATTCCAACTCCATTTACCCATATTTTAGGCACTAGTCATTTAGCCAAAAACGCCCCTCTAGGGAGTTTTTCTATCTTAGCCTGTTGGGTGTGTTTTGGGGTTATGGGTACTCTTTAATCTGCTTCGTAACGTCTTTTTACTTTGCAGTGCCAAGTATCAGCAGCTGGAAGTGCTTAAAAACGTCTTTTTTTTTACTGCCCTAGGTCCATTTTTCCACCGTCTAACCCATTCCCCTAGGGCTGTTAATTTCACTGCTTGCTGGTTTGTTTTTTGTGTCTTAAATCAGCCATTTAATTAATGTATTATTGCTGGAATATGTGTTTAATTTGCTTATCCATCTCTACAATGTATTGATAAATCATCACGAGCTTCATTCCCCTATAGGCAGGGTGCCTAACCACGCTTCTAGTATTTTTCTGTTTGCTTATTTAATTTCCAGGCTTCTAATTCTTCAATTTGTTCATCATTTACATGTGTAATCAGATCTGGGTTTGTTTCACTTAGCATACCTTATCATCCAGAGTCTTGATTCCACTAAGGCTGGAAGAAAGCTCACCTTCAGTCATCCATTTTGCTTTCTACTTCGATCATCTTTTTCGATTTAGGGTGTCTGATTGTTGAGTCTCGACCTTCACCGGTTGAGTGGGTCTCCCCCTTGACTTGGCCAACTGCCTTGTCTAAAGTGACTGCAGCCTTGTCCAGTGTGACTTCTGTCCCCTTGGGTAGAGGACTTGGCTGTTGTTGGTTACACCGGCCTAGCTGTTCTCCTCTACCGTCCCTATTGGGATACATACCACAAGCAGCTAGAGATTGTGTGATAACAACCCCCTCATTGTAAAATCATCTAGAGGTTTTGGCTCTTGGCTCTTGGAATAAAATTTCTATCTTTTGGAGTACATGCTTGGGTTTGGAGTGGATGTTGGTTGCTTTGATTGTAAATGCTTTTGTCCATTGCACTGGAGGATCTATTGTAGCTATCTTGCATATGTTGCCATATCCTTTTAGAGGTTAAGAGGACGTTTTTGACAAGGGCGAATTGGTGGGGAGGCTTGCCCTTCAAGCTTGGAGGAAGACATTTTGGTTAAACAGGTAGTGGTTTGTCTTTGTGCCAACTATTCTTTGCTTATCTCTCTCTTGGTTGTACCTACCTTCAACATGTTAAACTGATTGATGCTTTGCTCCTTGGTTTTGACAGGTTAGAGGGACACACATGTGGCTTGGAAAAATCGATTTGGCAAGAGGGCTTCAAAAATTCTTCATTTGATCTTTTGGCAAAAGTAATCCTCATCTCAACTAGCATTTATCTCTTCATCCAGGTATGCTCCAAAGGTATGGTCTTTTTCTTCCTTGGCTATCCATAACTTCTAGATCACAAAAACCCTAATTGATTAAAACCCTCATTTTTACTTTTTCTTAGATCTACTTGGATCTAGCCTAGCTTTTGGAAAGATATTGAAAACCCACCTCTATAGTATCCACGGCAATTTGGATCTATAGTTTGGTGGTGATTGGGTTCCATTTGACACACTTTCCAAGGCACTTAGCCCTCCTTGAGCAAAATCGCACCACTTGGGAGAAGCTACTTTGGTTGGTTCCAAGACATGGGTAGGTGAGATCCCACTTGATTCATGATCCTCATACTTGATAACCTACCCCTGGTGCTTCACATTGTTGATTTTTTCCTTGTGGGCCCCATTCCTCATTTTGAGGGTTGTGCCCCACTTGGGTCAATTTGGTGATGCATTTTCAATCTCAGATCTATGGAGATCTAGCCATTGGATGCCCTTGATTTTCAAGATCCACATTGATACTTGCCTAAACTACTTGGATCTACAATTTGGTGGCCATTGGACTTGATTTGACACACTTTACCATGCTTTTAGCCCTCCTTAGGCAAAGTCGCACTCCTTAGGTGATTTAGTTTGCCCACTTCTAGAATCTGAGTAGTTGAGATTCCATTCGATTTGGAAAGAGCATACCTTGAAACCTATATCTAGTGTCTCATTTTGTGAAGATCTGCCTTGGGGGTTGCATTCCTTGTTTTAGGGGATTGTTGTCCACTTGGGTCACATCATGAAACATTAGATCTAGTAAGATCCAACCATCACATCTTAATTAGCCCACTTGATTTGCATCCTAGGTGTCCCGATCCACAAATTGATATCTCTTTTGACTCCATTAACCCATCCATCAAGGCACTAGTCCACCTAGGGCAATTCGCACTCCTTGGGAGTTGTGTCAAGTCTTAGATCCCATATGTGGGTATCTCTAATTTTACCTTAGATCCTTAGATTTACTCTTTGCATACCCCTTAGTACCATTTGCACCCCTAACTTCACCTAGTGGGTCCCATTTGAGCCATTTCCATATCCCAAGGAAGTGGGTCCCACTTGTGTATTTCATGGTACTAGATCTTGTCATCTTATCTCATCAAATGGCCTAAATCATTCATTGGTTGAAACACTAATCACTCATTAACCCTCCTTCAACCATATTCCAACTTCTAGGTCCAACTAAACTTGCATTGGTTTCCACAACTTGTCTTTTACATATCCCTAGCAACCTTTGCTTGGATCCAATCTTCTTTGATTGGTTATAGGGTCTCCCCCTAGGTCCTGACTTATCTCGATCTAAAGTGAAGAGTGGCTTGGTTGACGTGACTCCCAACCTGCATTGGGAACCATGGCATCTCTTGGGTCACCTCTTTAGTTGTCCATCTCCTCTACCATCCCAGATGGAATACCACTAGGGACAACTACAAGTTGTGTGATAACATTTTTGGCGCCATTGCCAGGGAGGTAGAGGCTTACCTTAGGTGTCTGCGATCATCCATGCATAACTCATATCTTATCACATCCGGATTAATCTAGATGGTTATTATTTCAATCCTTAATTAAAAAAGTATATCCATCTATTTTGTTCACTCTCTCCCTGCACTTTAAACGACATACATCTTGGTAGAAGAGTTTAAAAATCTACCTAGCGACTCCTAATTGTGACTCCGCTAAGAATCGAGCCCCTAAAGAGATGTCTTCTCAAGACAATATCTCTCCTGAAATCACCATGGAATTCATGTCAAACATTTGTGAGATGGTCACCAACATTGCTATGTATCTTAAAAATCAAGACAAAGATTTTAAAAGGCGTGATCAACAAACCAAATAAATGTTAAAGTCTATCTGTAACAATTCGATCCCTCGTAAGGCTAGTCCTCCTAAAATTCAGCAACCTAAGCCGATTGACCCATAGCCTAGCAAGGCAATACATCAACCTGTACGAAGAATCTTTCCCAGGACTCCAAAACCTTCATTTGAGGCCACCACGAAGGGTAAAGCTGTAACCAGTACTAGTCAAACCCTTCCTGCAACCCAAAAACCAGATCAAGAGATCAAGATTGATCTTCCTCCTAAAGCTAATATTCCCAAAAAAACCCTTTGGAGAAAACAACCTGTGCCTTCGAAAACAAAGCCTCCCATGATTTTAAAGCCTAATCAGGAGCATCCAAGAACAAATGTTCCTAGTAAACTGACCAATTCATCTGCTTTGGTTTCCTTAAAAGACTTAGTCAAAATCCCATCTGTCAAGTATGACATCATGAAGTTCCTGGGCTTGGATATAAATCAGAAGGACAAAGAAAATCCCTACAACCTAAACATCGATGTTACAAGCTTTTTAGGGGAAATGAATATGCCTGTCCCATTCTGTGAAATTTTCAAGATCCCTTCATTCCACAAGAGAGCTACCACTCATCTTGGCATCCAAACCAGGAAGCAAGTTCCCAAGCAAATTTCTGTAGAACCTAAGGATTCCCCTGTCATGATCCAAAGTATCTCGGGTGACAACTCTGGAAGTTTCCCTCCCTTTTACATTGCATTAGAAGTAAATGGTTTGATATTGCATAACTGCATGTTAGACTCGGGAACTAAGGTAAATGTTATGCCCTTAGGAGTCATGGAACAACTTGAGTTAGTACCCAGAAGACCTTATAGGAACGTCTGTGGAATGGATTCCAGAACTGTGAAATCTATTGGGATTATTGAAAATTTGCCTATTAGGTTGGCTGCCTTTTCTGACATCGAGCTCTCAATGAGTGTCCTTGTCCTAGACGTCCCTGATGCCTGGGGAAAGTTACTATCCAGGGAATGGTCAACAAGATTAGGTGGAAGTGTCCAAATGGATGTCACATATGCAACAATCCCAACCGGAAAGGATTCATCCATAACCTTGTTTAATGAACCACCTATGCAAGAGCATGTGGAGACACCTGATCACTTGTTCGCTGAGGCAATGTATTCAAGTGATGAAATTGGAAATTTTATGGTCTTAGCGAATTATTGGGAAGAAGTTAAGAAGCATCCTTTCCCACATGATCAAATTTGGAAGATGCACTTTGACGGGGCCCATTCCCGACATAGTGCAGGTGCTGGGATTGTTTTGACTTCACCATCCGGAGAAGAGAATTTGTTTTCTTTTCGATTGGAGTTTGATTGCACCAACAATGTTGCTAAGTATGAAGCCTTGCTTTTAGGTCTGGAAATTGCTAGAGAAAGAAAAATCAAATCTTTGTCTGTCATAGGTGACTTTGACCTCATCGTATCCCAAGTCAAGAATCAATTTGCTGCTAAGAATAACAGACTTAGAGACTATAGACATGCAGTTTGGGATACCATTGAATGCTTTGATGCCTTTGGAATCAGGGCAGTTCCCCATGAGCAAAACATTATGGCCGATGAGTTGTCTGTCTTGGCTAGTACTCTTCAAGCCTCTAAATCTTTGAGACAGAGAAACTGCAAGCTGGAAGTCTTATTTAGACCCTCTAT
This sequence comes from Larix kaempferi, assembly GCA_027924585.1. Taxonomy (NCBI): domain Eukaryota; kingdom Viridiplantae; phylum Streptophyta; class Pinopsida; order Pinales; family Pinaceae; genus Larix; species Larix kaempferi. The sequence goes on from BSBM01000428.1 coordinate 11,587,375, forward strand.
CCCTGATAACCAAGACCATTGGCAAATCTTTGATGATGATGCCCAAATCATCCGATTTCTGACTGCTGCTCGAACCCCAATGGTAAACTTTGAGGATGAAGTGAAGGGTAGTTCAATTGAAGGAATGGATGTAACAGAAATCACTTTCCCTCTAGAGAAGAATTTCAATAGGCATGATGAATTCAAAGGTAGGAAATCTGAGCTAGTTGATGGGGTCATTGAAATTAATATAGGCTCTTCTTGTTCCCCAAAGATGATTAGAATAGGGATAAATGCCTCTAAAGAAGAAAGAAGGAGAATTGAAGAATTAATTAGAGAGTATAAGGATGTGTTTGCATGAGTCTATGATGATTTGAAAACTTATGATCAGTCTGTTATAGAACACACCATTCCTCTCAAAGAAGGAGCCAAACCATATCGACAAAAGTTGCGAAACGTAAACCCTAAGTTAGCTCCCTTGATAAAAAAAGAGTTGGAAAAAATGTTGGCAGCAGGCATCATTAGGCCAGTCAAGCATACAACATGGGTATCCAACCCCGTAATTGTGAGGAAGAAAAATGGGGAAATTAGAATCTGTATTGACTTCAGGAACCTAAATTAGGCATCTCTAAAAGATAACTATCCATTGCCTAATATGGAAAATTTGTTGCAAAGCATAACAGGAGCCGGTATGTTATCTTCACTTGATGGTTTTTCTGGCTATAACCAAGTCCAAATCAAGAAAGAAGATCGTGGGAAGACAACTTTCACCACCCCTTGGGGAACTTATGAGTATATAAGGATGCCATTCGGACTTCTAAATGCAGGGTCAACCTTTCAAAGGGCAATGGACCATGCATTTGAAGGCTTAATTGGAAAAATTATTGCGATCTATCAAGACGATCTAATTGTTTTCTCTAAAGACAGGGGGGATCATATAAAGCACTTAAGAAGAATTTTTGAGAGGTGTCGAAAATTTGGAATATCCTTAAATCCTAAAAAGTCCACATTCGGTGTGGATGAAGGGAAGTTGTTGGGTCACATTGTCTCCAAAGAGGGCATTAGAATTGATCCTGAAAGAGTGCAAGGAATTCAAGCCATAGCTCCCCCCAAAGATGTTAGTTCATTACGGTCATTTTTTGGGAAGATAAACTTTGTAAGAAGATTCATTCCTAACTTAGCTGAGTTGGCCAAACCTTTAAACAGCTTGCTTAAGAAGGATGTTAAGTTTGTTTGGGATAAGAAATGTGATGCCTCATTCGAATCCCTGAAGAAAGCAATTGCTTCTGCACCTGTCCTAGTAAGTCAAAATTACAATAAGGAAATCTTGATTTACTCCTATGCATCTGAGGACACTATAGCAGGCATCTTGCTACAAAAGAACGAAAACAACCATGAGCAACCAGTGGCATTAATGAGCAAAAATCTAAGAGATGCGGAACTAAATTATACAACCACTGAAAAACAGGCCTACGCATTAGTAAAATCTTTGAAGCACTTTAGGACTTACGTTGGTTATTCAAAAGTTTTACTTTGCGTTCCCTATCAAGCAGTCAAGGATGTTTTGTCTCAACCAGATGGTATAGAAACCAGAGGAAATTGGATTTCCAAAATTCAAGAGTATGATATTGAAATCAAGCCAATTAAGATAGTTAAAGGCCAAGGATTAGCCCAACTTCTAACTGATTCCAAGATGCAACAAAGTAAGGAAGAAGTGAGTATTGAAAATGTTATGATGCTTTATATTGATGAAGACCATGAGTGGTACAAGGACATCATTTTCTATCTTAGACATATGTCTTGTCCTGACCACCTCTTAGACCACCAAAGAAGAGCTTTAATGTTGAAAGCATCAAAGTATGTATTGACAGAAGATGGTTTGGGTTGGAAAAATCCAGATGGAATTTTACTCAAATGTGTGAATCACGATGAGTCCCAAAGAATCATCAAAGAGATGCATTCTGGATTGTGTGAAGGGCATTATGCTCCTAGGACTACAGCTGCTAAGATCATGAGAGCTGGGTATTATTGGTCATCTTTGTTCAAAGATGTGCATGCCTTTATCAGGACCTGCCAAGAATGTCAATTCTATTCAGGAAAACCCTGATTGCCTGCTTTGCCTTTAACCCCAGTCATTATAGAAGCACCTTTCCAGCAATGGGGAATGGATTTTGTAGGGCCGATAAACCCTAGTTCTTCAGGTGGATACAAATACACTCTGACCTGTACAGACTATTTTACTCGCTGGGTTGAAGCTACCCCTACCAAGAAATGTACCGCAGAAGTTGTGGTCAAGTTCTTAGAAGAAAATATAGTTTCCAGATACGGTTGCCCTTGTAAAATTACAACTGATAATGCGCCAGCATTTAGCAAAGTGGAGATGTCCACCTTTTGTTCAGATCATGGGATCATTTTGTCTCATTCTTCCAACTATTACCCACAGGGAAATGGTTTGGCAGAATCAAGTAATAAGAATTTGATAAGAATTTTGAAGAGAATGGTTGGTGAAAACAAAAGGACTTGGGATGTCAAGCTCAAGTATGCCCTTTGGGCAGATCGAACAACGGTTAAAAGAATAACTGGAAAAGCTCCCTTCGAAATAGTATATGGACAGAACTGTAGGCTTCCAAATTTCCAATCAATCTTCAAATCCCTGTGTATGAGTTGTTCCAACAATGTTCCTCGGATCAAGAAGCCCTGCAAGCAAGAATCGATAAATTAGTAGAGTTAGACGAAACTAGAAGGGAAGCTTGGAATAGAATGGTCATAGAACAAGAAAGAATAAAGGGACCCTTTCACCAAAAGAGTAGAGATGTAATCTTTAGAATTGGGGATATAGTCTTGCTGTGGGATAAGCATAAAGAGAAACCAGGAAATCATGAAAAATTTGAGAAAATATGGATGGGTCCTGTTATCACACTGTAGTAGCAGGGCTACTATTCTTGTACAGCAGATATCTGCACATTCCAGAGCTTACATTATTCCAGAGCGTGGCTATATATTTTGGATCACTCATGATCAGAGCAGTACATTATTCAGATTTGTATATGACCTTGTGTCAAGGCTGAGCCTTGAGAGTTCAGATTTGATGACTGATGTGACTACTTATCCCATACAGTTTCAGTTCAGTGCCTAGAGATGTATTACAGCAGTGTTTCAGATGATACTGGATGATTATTATTATGATGATGTTGTATGATCCATGGATATGTTCTCACTGACTGTGGATTATTATCTTGTTGATTTAGTCATGATCATAGCATGTGCTTGGTATATTATTCCTGATGTCGCAAACTATTTAAAATGAACTGTAAATCATAAAATGGACAATTGCTTGCACATTTAGGTCATTTAACAAAACTTGCTGGTTTTTCACCTTACATAGATATGGTCTTTCCCAACACCAGTTGTCTGCTAGTGTAGGCTCCATATTCACTTGTCTCCATCCATACATGACCTTCCGGTTTGACTTTAAACCCTGACTTGTCTCATTTGACTTTCTGATACCGAGGACTTCCCCATTTTTCTACCTCTGTGTTTGGACCGCATCCCTGTTTATTCATTGTCTCGGCTCTGAGTTGGTGATAAAACTTGCCATTGGTGAGTTGGATTGTAGGCCTAAATCATTCTGGTCGGTTGTCCCGATGTTTGGCATTGGCTCGAACTCCCCCTAGTCACTTGACATGTTGTTGGCTAAAACTGAAAGCTCATGTTCTACCTATGGAAACTTAATAAATTCGCCCATGGAAACAAAAAAAAAGGGCAAGAGTGATGAAAAGCTAAAAATACTCCTCGAAGAGTATAAGAAAGGTCAAAAAAAAGCAATGGTTCTTAAAAGTTATATCTAAACAATTGCTGACCCTATAAATATTTGAAAAACATGCCCTGGATGCAAGCTGCAACTAGTTGTGCTTCTCAGCACATCTGAAATCCGAAGGGTTATGTAGGCCAAAAAGGCCATGGAATAAAATTGAATGATCCTAATGAACCTGGATCAACTTGATGTAGACATGATGCCTAAGTTGAATAAGCACTCTCTAAACAACTTATCCATTTGTGAGGCACAGCCATCCCCCGTGTTCTTTTGTCCAACACAGAGTTTGTAGCTTCCCCCTTCTCCCAGTCCAAAGTATTCTTGAGTTAAGTTAGACAAGTCAACCCCTTGGCCCAACCTTGTTCCTAGCCTTCATCCTTCACTAGCAGTTTAACCATATCCAATGGTAAGTTTGTCATTTGAACTATTGTGCAAGTAATTTTATATAACAACGAAATATGCTAACTTAATTAATGCCACTGAATGGATGTTATACTTTGAGCTTAGCTGTGAGAATGATTAGAGAAGCATTGTCTTAGTCTACTGATGTGATTTATCCTTGGTTGTATATTCTTGGGATCCGTGATGATGTGGACCATGTATGGATGACTATCGATGATGATTGATGGGTTCACATGTTTGATGATGATATCATATGATGGACATATGATGCAGATGATGTTTGATCCAGTTCAGCAGGTTTATTACTACTTCAGATCAGCAGATTATACATTGTCCATATATGGTGGACCCTACAGCTGGCCCATTAGGGCAACCCAGGATGTATGAGTACACATTCCTAGTGGATTTGGGTCTTCTGGATCCATTGAGACACTTATCTTTCAGTTCCGGGCACTTCTGACAGTGATTGATGCAGTTTTACACTTGTTGACCAGATTTGGGGCTGATTTCCCAGCCTGAACAGCAGGGGCCCCGAGAGGCCAGTTCACCTAGGGCGCTGATGATGGAGGGGGTGGTCCAGCCACTTGTTTTTACCATTTACCCCCCCTTCTGGAGAGCTTGGTGGGCTCAGATGGACAGTGCTAGCACCCTAGGAGGCAGTTTTGGCACTTTCACATTTACCGAGGCAGTTAAAAAATGGGATAAAGTGGTCACTGAGGAAATCGATTTGGGCAATTGAGGCAAGGTTTTGGCATTTGGTCTTCACAGAGGTCTTCCAGGGTGGCATCACTACCTTCCAGTCAGTTTTCACCATGTGGGTATGCCCAGATTGATCACAGGAGGACATTTACTGCTTGACTGTCATGGATTCTGAGGACAGTTTTGGTCATTTATATTATATTGGACATATTTTATTATTTTATTGTGCCTTGGGGATGAGCTAGTAAGGATTGATACCTCCTAGCCCCACCATGAGCTTATATTGTCATGTCCTAGTCACCATGAGGTGGATTTTGGTGCTTATGTTTCTCTAGTGGATGATGTCACCCTCTTATTGTACCACTTAGTGGGGGCGCTATCATGATATTGGGTGATCCATGTGATGTATTGTTATGATTTATTGTTAGCCATTGATTAGATCTTGAGATCTTTTAATCTTAGCCACTCATGTAAAAAGTGGTTAGGATTGTACTCTCTCTCCATCCTATTTAAGGAGAGAGCCTCTCATTGTAAAATTCATCTAGAGATTTTTGGCTCTTGGCTCTTGGAATAAAATTTCTATCTTTTGGAGTACATGCTTGGATTGGAGTGGATCTTGGTTGTTTCGATTGTAAATGCTATTGTCCATTGCACTGGAGGATCTATTGTAGCTATCTTGCATATTTGCCATATTTCATTTACAGGTTAAGAGGGCGATTTTGGACAAGGGCGAATTGGTGGGGAGGCTTGCCCTTCAATCTTGGAAGAAGTCGCTTTGGTGTAACAGGGAGTAGTTTTGCCTTTGTGTCAACTATTCTATGTTTCTCTCTCTCTTGCTTGTATCTACCTTCAATTTGTTAAACTAATTGATGCTTTGCTCCTTGGTTTTGACAGGTTAGAAGGAATCACATGTGGCTTGAGAAAATCGATTTGGCAAGAGGGCTTCAACAATTCTCCATTTGATCTTTGGCAAAGTAATCCTCATCTCAATTAGCATTCATCTCTTCATCCAGGTATGTTCCAAAAGGTATGATCTTCTACTTCCTTGAATCTTCCATGGTTTCTAGATCAATAAAACCCTTGTTTTTGGTATTTCTTAGATCTACTTAGATCTAGCCTTGCTTTTGAAGAGATATTGAAAACCCACCTCTATAGCATCCACCCCTAGTTGGATCTACAGTTTAGTGGTGATTGGCTAAAAATTGACCCACTTTTCAAGGCAAAAAGCCCTCCTTGACCCAAATCGCACTTCCTAGTGAGAGGCTTGTTTGGTTAGATCTAGCACATGGGTAGGTGAGATCTCACTTGATTTGCAATCTAGACACTTGATAACCTACCCCCAGATTCTTACTTTGGTGAAAACTACCTTGTGGACATCTCTCCATGTTTTAAGGGGTTAAAACCCCCTTTTGAATCTCTTGGCAACTCAAAACTCAGATCTACTAAGATCTAGCCCTTGGATTGACTTGATTTTTGGGCATGCATAGATCGGGGTACTAGCATCTCGGATCTACAGTTTGGTGGCCATTGGATTTGATTTGGTCCACCTAACCCATTTTTTAGCCTTCCTTGAGCAAATCGCACTCCCTTGAAAAAGTGAGTTTGTCCACTTCCAGGAGGTGGGTGTTTGAGATTTTCGTGGATTTGGAATGCCCATACCTTGAAACCTAGGTCTAGACTGTCTTTTTGGCACGATCTGCCTTGGGGGTAGCATTCCTTGTTTCAAGGGATTGTGGTCCACTTAAGGTCATTACTTGAAAAACCTAGATCTAGTAAGATCCAACCATTAGATCTCATTTAACCCACTTGAGTTGGCTTCTAGGTGTCCCGATCTACACTTTGACATACCTTTCGACCCCATTTGCCCATCCAACAAGGCACTAGTCCTTCTCTAAAGCAAGTCGCACTCCTTGGGAATTGTGTCAAACCCTAGATCTAGTACATGGGTACTCCTAGAATCAACTTAGATCCATAGATCTAGCCTTTATCCAACCTATAGTACCAACTTCACACCTAACTTCACCTTGTGGGCCTACCTAAAACCATTTCACACTTCCCAAGAAAACAAGACCCACTTGTGTAAACGCATGGTACTATACCTAGTCATCATACCCCATCATGTGGCCTAAACCATACATAGGTTGAAACACTAACAATCTCTTACACCACCTTCAACCATTCCTTAACTCTTAGGTCCACTTAGCCTTGCATTGGTTTCCGTAACTCATCATTTACCTACCCTTAGAAACCTTTGTTTGGATCCAATCAACTATGATTGGTTATAGGGTCTCCCCCTAGGTCTTGCTACACCTTGACCTAAAGCGAAGAGTGCCTCGGTTGACGTGACTCCCACCTTGCATTGGGAACCGTGGCATCTCTTGGGTCACCTCTTTAGTTGCCTGTCTCCTCTACCGTCCAAGATGGGATACCTCTAGGGGCAACTACAAGTTGTGTGATAACAGGTCCTTATCGAGTAAGTAGGATAGCTGGCAAAGGTTCAGTGCATTTAGAATCCTTGGATGGAGATGAGTTGGAATTACCTGTAAATGGGAGGTTACTAAAACATTACTTCCCACCTATAAGCCTTAAATGACTTTCCTTGCTTTTCCTTGCCTTGCCTGTTTAGAATAGGTAGTCTTCTGAATAAGCTCACTTGAGCAATAGGATTTGTGTGCTTTTTCTTTTTCTGTGTGCTGGGTATTGCCCCTTTCCTTTTTCTTCTTTGAGTGTCTGCTTGTTTTTGTCGATTGAGTTGAGCCTTGCTCCTTCCTAAGCTTGTCTCTTCTCCTGCATGCATTAAAGAATGTTTAGTTTTTCTGTTATATTTTTGGCTGCCTGTGCAAGTTGAGATTGCCTGCTTGAAAAAGTTTTATTTTCCTCCTGCACAGTAATAAAAAAAAATAATGAATGATGAGTAATGGCTATATGCCATTTTAGATTAGATTTTCTTTTATGCATTTCAGTTTTTGTTTTAGAGTAGATTTCATTTTCAGTTTTATTTTATATATTTCCCATACATGCTCCATGAGGTGATCTAGTGTCTATGAGCGCAGGTACAGGTGCAAAATAAAAGCTGAAAGCAAGGATGCTGCAGTGCTGGATTGAAGATTGTTGCAGAGCAGTTCGAGACCAGAGATTTTGAGGTTCTCAAGCACTCTCTCCCTTGGAGCACTTGTCCCAGCTGGAGCCAGATGTTATCACACCAGAGTAGCAGGGCTACTATTCTTGCTTGGCAAATATCTGCACATTCCAGAGCTTCCATTAGTCAGAGCTTGGCTATGATGATTGTATATTTTGAGATCACTCATGATCAGAGCAGTGTATTATTCAAACTTCTGTTAGACCTTGTGTCAAGGCTGAGCCTTGAGAGTTTAGATATGATGACCGATGTGACCCTTTATTCCATACAGTTTCAGTTCAGTGCCTAGAGATGTATTGCAGCAATGTTTCAGATGGTATATGATGATTATTCTTATGATGATGTTGTATGACCTATGGATGTATGATCATTGACTGTGGATTATTATCTTGTTGTTTTTGTCATTTTCACAGCAGTAGCTTGGTATATCATTCATAATGTGGCAAAATGTGTAAAACTTAAAATGAACTATAAAATGGACATTTACTTGCACATTTAGGATGTTTGACAAAACTCACCGGTTCACAACCTTGCATAGAGATGGTCTTACTTGACACCATTTGTCTGCAAGCTTAGGCTCCACCTTCACTTGACTCCATCCATACATGACTTTCCTTATTTGGCTTTAAACGTTGACCTGTCTTACTTGACTTTTTGATATTGAGGACTTCCCATTTTTCTACATCTGTGTTTGGACCACATTCCTGTATGTTTAGTGTCTCGGCTCTGAGTTGGTGACAAAACTTGCCTTTGGTGAGTTGGATTGTAGGCCTAAATCATTGTGGTCGGTTGTCCCGATGTTTGGCACTGGCTCGAACTCCCCCTAGTCACTTGAGATGTTGTTGGCTAAAACTGAAAGCTCATGTACTACTTATGGAAACTTATGTAAATTCGCCCATGGAAACTAAAAAGGGCAAGAGCGATGAACTGCTAAAAATACTCCTCGAAGAGTATAAGAAAGGTCCAAAAAGCAATGGTTCTTAAATGCTATATCTAAACAATTGCTGACCTTATATGTATATATAAACATGCCCTGGATGCAAGCTGCAACTAGTTGTGCTTATCAGCACACCTGAGATCCGAAGGGTTATGTAGGCCAAAAAAGCCATGAAATGAAATTGAATGATCCTAATGAACCTGGATCAGCTTGATGTAGACATGATGCCTAAGTTGAATAACCACTCTCTAAACAACTTACCCATTTGTGAGGCACAGCCATTCCCCATGTTATTTTGTCCAGCATAGAGTTTGTAGTTTCCCCTTCTCCCAGTCCAAAGTATCTTTTAGTTGAGTTCAGACAAGTCACCCCCTTCGCCCAACCTTATTCCTAGCCTTCATCCTTTGCCAGCAGTTTGACCATGTCCAATGGGTGAGTTTGTCATTTAAACTATTGTGCAAGTAATTACAAATAACAAAGGAATATGCTAACATGATTAATGCCACTGAATGGATGTTATAATTTAAGTTAAGCTGTGGGTATGATTAGAGGAAGATGTCTTAGTCTACTGATATAATTTATCCTTGGTTATATATGGACCTAGTCAAACCTAGTTTGACTATGGTCATTTCTTGGGATCCGTGATGATGTGGGCCATGAAGGCTTATTGATGATGATGTATGGGCCCACATACTCGTATTTATGATATTATATGATGGACATATGATTCAGATGGTGATTGATGCAGTTTAGCAGGTTTTATTATTACTTCAGATCATCAGATTATGCACTGTCCATATATGGTGGACCCTACAGTTAGCCCATCAGGGCAACCCATGGTGTATGAGTACACATTCTTAGTAGATTTGGGTCTTCTAGATCCAATGAGACACTTATCTTTTAGTTCCAGGCACTTCTGACAGTGATAGATGCAGTTTTACACTTGTTGACCAGATTTGGGGATGATTTCCCAGCCTGAGCAACAGGGGCCATGAGAGGCCAGTTCACCTAGGGCGTTGTATGAGGAGGGGGTGGTCCAGCCACTTGTTATTACCATTTACCCCCCCTTCTAGAGAGCGTGATGGGCTCAGATTGACAGCGCAGTTGCCCTAGGAGGCAGTTTCAGCACTTTCACAGTTACCGAGGTAGTCCAAAAATGGGATAAAAGGGTCACTGAGGAATTCGATTTGGGCAATTGAGGCAAGGTTTTGGCACTTGGTTTTGACAGAGGTCTTCCAGGGTGAACCCCCTATCTTCTAGCCAGTTTTCACCACTTGGGTGGGTCCACAGAGGCTATAGGAGCCCTTTTACTACTTGTCTGTCACAGATTTTGAGGACAGATTTGATCATTTAAATTTATTTTGGACATATTATATTATTTTATTGTGCCTTGGGGATGAGCTAGTAAGGATTGATGCCTCCTAGCCCCACCATGAGCTCCATGTGTCATGTCCTAGTCATATGAGGTGGGCTTTTGTACTTTTACCCCCTCTAGTGGATGACGTCACCCTCCATGAGTACCTTTTAGCTATGACGTCATCATTATTTGAGTGATCCATGTGTTATATTGTTATGTTTCATCTTAGCCATTGATCATGTATTGAGATCTTTTAATCTCAACCACTCATTTCAAAAAGTGGTTATGAGATCTAGGGTTTTGGTCTTTATTATCCTATATAAGGAGGAGACCCCCTCATTGTAAAATCATCTAGAGATTTTGGCTCTTGGCTCTTGGAATAAAATTTCTATCTTTTGGAGTACATGCTTGGGTTTGGAGTGGATGTTGGTTGCTTTGATTGTAAATGCTTTTGTCCATTGCACTGGAGGATCTATTGTAGCTATCTTGCATATGTTGCCATATCTTTTTACAGGTTAAGAGGACGTTTTTTACAAGTGCGAATTGGTGGGGAGGCTTGCCCTTCAAGCTTGGAGGAAGACGTTTTGGTTAAATAGGGAGTGGTTTTGTCTTTGTGCCAACTATTCTTTGCTTATCTCTCTCTTGCTTGTATCTACATTCAACATGTTAAACTGATTGATGCTTTGCTCCTTGGTTTTGACAGGTTAGAGGGCACACATGTGGCTTGGAAAAATCGATTTGGCAAGAGGGCTTCAAAAATTCTTCCTTTGATCTTTGGCAAAAGTAATCCTCATCTCAACTAGCATTCATCTCTTCATCCAGGTATGCTCCAAAGGTATGGTCTTCTTCTTCCTTGGCTTATCCACAACTTCTAGATCACAAAAACCCTAATTGATTAAAACCCTCACTTTTACTTTTTCTTAGATCTACTTGGATCTAGCCTAGCTTTTGGAAAGATATTGAAAACCCACCTCTATAGTATCCACAGCAATTCGGATCTATAGTTTGGTGGTGATTGGGTTCCATTTGACACACTTTCCAAGGCACTTAGCCCTCCCTGAGCAAAATCGCACCACTTGGGAGAAGCTACTTTGGTTGGTTCCAAGACATGGGTAGGTGAGATCCCACTTGATTCATGATCCTCATACTTGATAACCTACCCCTAGTGCTTCACCTTGTTGATTTTTGCCTTGTGGGCCCCATTCCTCATTTTGAGGGTTGTGCCCCACTTGTGTCAATTTGGTGATGCATTTTCAATCTCAGATCTATGGAGATCTAGCCATTGGATGCCCTTGATTTTCAAGATCCACATTGATACTTGCCTAAACTACTTGGATCTACAATTTGGTGGCCATTGGACTTGATTTGACACACTTTACCATGCTTTTAGCCCTCCTTGGGCAAAGTCGCACTCCTTGGGTGATTTAGTTTGCCCACTTCTAGAATCTGGGTAGTTGAGATTCCATTCGATTTGGAAAGAGCATACCTTGAAACCTATATCTAGTGTCTCATTTTGTGAAGATCTGCCTTGGGGGTAGCATTCCTTGTTTTAGGGGATTGTTGTCCACTTGGGTCACATCATGAAACATTAGATCTAGTAAGATCCAACCATCACATCTTAATTAGCCCACTTGATGTGGGTATCTCTAATTTTACCTTAGATCCTTAGATCTACTCTTTGCATACCCCTTAGTACCATTTGCACCCCTAACTTCACCTAGTGGGTCCCATTTGAGCCATTTCCATATCCCAAGGAAGTGGGTCCCACTTGTGTATTTCATGGTACTAGATCTTGTCATCTTATCTCATCAGGTGGCCTAAATCATTCATTGGTTGAAACACTAATCACTCCTTAACCCTCCTTCACCCATATTCCAACTTCTAGGTCCACCTAAACTTGCATTGGTTTCCGCAACTTGTCTTTTACATATCCCTAGGAACCTTTGCTTGGATCCAATCATCTTTGATTGGTTATAGGGTCTCCCCCTAGGTCCTGACTTATCTCGATCTAAAGTGAAGAGTGGCTCGGTTGACATGACTCCCAGCCTGCATTGGGAACCGTGGCATCTCTTGGGTCACCTCTTTAGTTGTCCATCTCCTCTACCATCCTGGATGCGATACCACTAGGGACAACTACAAGTTGTGTGATAACATGACCAATGGGTAAAATGCATGAAAACCAGTACGCACCTTGTAGATCTTACTTCAAATGCTTGTGGTTTCCAAAGTACATTGATGATCCTTTCGATTAGTTACAATTCCAAGCGAAATCTAGTTGATTCCAAGCTCAAACATCCTAGTCCAAGGAGGAACTGTGTCTTCTTTTACCTGCAAATTCAAACAACCCAAGTTAGATTTGATCCACAAATAAAAGAGGAACTATGCATGACATATCACAGAGAATAAATAAATGGACAAAATCACAATTGAAAAACTCCCTGAGAGATGAAGACGTCTTGCCCAAGAAGAGATGGGGAACCCCCACAATCGCTCCTCCAAGCAAGTCGCACCCTACAAGAGATGAATTCGGCCTCCCCAAGAAGATGTTGAAATCACCTGTAAATCACTTAGATGTCTAAAAGAAAAGATTTCCAATCATGTACAAGAACATTCATCAAAGCATGAGAAGTAGATATGCAAAATAATATTTTATTCCAAGAATTCTAGAACCCAAAGGTACCTTTACAATGAGGGGGGTCTCTTCCTTAAATAGGAATGAGAGAGACCAAAATCCTAACCACTTTTTGAATGAGTGGTGGAGATCAAAAGATAAAACAATAATAATCAACGGCTAAGATCAGCCGGAAATACAATACATGGATCAACTCACTAAAAGAGGGGGTGCGCACTCACTAAGTGGCCCTAGGGGGTCGCACCACATGACAAGTGACTAGGACAAGTGAAGTAAGCACATGGTGGGGCTAAGAGGTGTTTATATCCTTCATTTTCATCACCCCATGGCACAATGATAAATAATGACTCTATAACATCACAAAGTGACCAAGTGACCAAATCGTGGCCCCTTCAAAAGCATAATAAAACATCAAAATAATGGCTCGGAGTGTGGACTCCACTGAATGCTGCAATTTGTGTCGGAAGGTGTGGGATGCATCACAAATAACCTCTGAAGAAACCGCATGCCAATTCCTTGCCTCAATTTCCCAAATCGATTTCCTTAGTGACCATTTTATTCCATTTTTTATCTTCAGCAAATCACCTGTAAAGTAATAAAATGCATGTAGCTCTCTGCCTGGTGCACCGGGCACAAAATCTGACTTTACCAAAATGTCTGGGGGTAAGGTAATATGGTAATAACAAGTGGTTGGACCCCATACTCCCTCTGTAAAGCCGTAGGAGAACCAAATAAACATCCAACTGTGCTGTCAGGCCATTTTATAATGGCAAATCTGCAATAAAGTAACAATCTGAGTGAAATCTCATCTGGAAGTGCCTGTAACTGATATCTGAGTGTGCCAATGGACTCAAAAGATCCAAATGTACTAGAGATAAGTACTCATACACCCTGCGACCACCTGGATAATCATCTGTAGGCTCAACCATGCCCGGACAAATAAAAATAATGGTCTGTAAATAATAATAACAATAAAAATCCACCAAACCTTCATATGAAACCTGTGTCTGTTGTATGGAACCATCAAGTGGCCATCATAGGACCATAAATAATCAATCTCAAACATCATCAATCCAACTCATCTCAAATCCTGCGGTTGACTTGGTCAAACTGGGTTGACCAAGTCAAGATTGACCAAAAGAATGACCCAGGCTAAAAATGCTCGATGCTGCAGGTGCAAATAGATAAGACATGCTCTTTTAATTATTCTAATAGCAAGACTAAAGTATAAAGTAGCATTTCAATGGAGGTTAAGCAGTTAACACATCAAATATAAGACCAAATAATCAATTACTCAAAACAGAACCTCAAGAATATACTCATTTCATGGACGTGACCATTTTGCCAGGAATGGGTGAGGGTGAAAAAAATGCAAGGATAGGATAAGGGAATGACTTTACAATATCAACACTATGATACTTTGGATAAGGGAAAAGGAATACACCCTTAAGCATATGTTGGATAATATACACACAGGGAATGGCAGTGTCTTACAAATGGAATAAGTTGTTTTGAGAGGTTCTTATTCAACCTTTACCAAAAGTCTACCACTCACATCCAAGCTGAAACCAGCTCCATGAGGATCTTTTGTAGAACCACCATGACTGGGTGCACAGCTAACCGTAACTTGAAGTTCTAGGGGATACTTAGAATTAGTTGTCCCTTACTCCATCTCACATCACAACCCGTAGGCTCCGTGAGGAATTAATCATTACATTTAATCTTGGTCAGCAATTCTTTAGATTTAGCATATATTTAACCACTGCTTTTTAGGCCTTATGACCCTTTTTGGATTTTGTATGTGCTTAGAAGCAAAACTAATTGCAGCTTTCATCCAGGGTGCTTTTTTCATTTCATTTCATAGCCCTCTTTCATTGTGCTGAGAAGCACAGTTTTAGTTTGTTTCCATGGGATTGCACATAAGCTATAATAATAGTTCACACATGCATGTAATGATGGTAATACAGTTTGTTTCAGGTCTAGCCAACACAACTCAGGCAACTAGGGGGATCATCCACAATCAGAACCAAACATCGGGGGCAATCGACCAGAGAGGTCAAGGCATCAAATCCAACTCACCTAAGCTCGGGAACCAACACCAGCGGGTTCTCCTGGCCCAGAAGGATCAAGGCTTCAGTAGGTTTCGTTGCCAACTCAGAGTCGAGACACAAACAACAGGGAAACTATCCAACATAGAGGCAAAAGTGGGGAGGTCCTCCATATCACACGCTGAGGTGTAATTCAAGGTAAGAGAACAAATGGATGGGGGAAAGTGAAAGGTGATGCCATAACTAGCAAGCCATAAATGGTGGGGATGACCACGTCCATGTTGAAATTTTGTACTGAGTTAGGTCCCTTACCATATTTTTGTGTTTACCATGGTGGGGACATAAGTTGTCTTTCCTAGGAAATGTACTTTTGAAATATAAAAAGTGACTATGTTTTAAAAGTGAAGTGACTTTATTAAATTTATTTGTGCATTAAATGATTAAAAAGGGACATTTAATGTAAACCCTTAGATCTAAAGTGATCTTAGCCATTCAAAAGTTAGTTTGAATTAGTTAGGGTTTCAAGGAGGTAAAGTCATCTATTTAATACACCTTGGGAAGAGAGCCAAAACACATAGAAAGACAAAAAGAGACAAAAAGGGAGAGAGATCTAGGGTTTCAAAGGAGAGCAAACCCATTTGTGAGAGTGAGAGCATTAATTGCAGCAGAAGGAGACTGAGTTTGCTTGTGCACAAATACTGAGGAGAAGGAAATTGTACCACTGCACAGAAACTGAGAAAATCCGTACAACAGGCTGTACAGTCCATACAGCAGCATTCATTGGCACAGAAATCGAGGAGCTGAACTTTGGCACAGATTTTGAGGTGTTCTCTGCAGTTTTCTGAAGAACATTTGCACAGAAATAGAGGGCAGCCATTGGCACAAATTTCAAGGCAGTTTGTTGTGGAAGAAGAAGGCCGTACAGCTGCATTTATTGTTGGTATTTTATTTCTGTTTTCTGGCACATTTTCAAATGTATTTCAGATTGCCTAAGTATTAATGTCTCTGTTGTAATTAAGTTGCTGCTCTTTAATAAAAATCTCTCTGGGTTTTCCCTCATGAAGTGTGAGGGTTTTTCCCTGGGCTTGGCCCTAAATTTATGAATTTTCAATGTGTATGCATTTGTCTTTCGCTCTTCAGCTAGGTGATTGGGTGAATGTATAAGTGTTTATGTTTCAGTTATCAGAAGATTTATTGTACAATGGATACATAAATCATAACTCGGATAAATGATAAAGCTAGATATGCATTCAAAGTGTTTGATAAAATTTCATAAAGAGAATTTGTTATTTTATCAAATTCCTACAATCCATACTACTAAAAAGGGTAAAACCAATGAGTATAAACAAGAACTTCTTATTCTGAGTAACTAGACCATTTAGATTATCATCAAAATAACCATATCCATATATCATATTTATATCGCCAGATCATGACCACTAAGAACCTAGTCAAGCTACTAAGATAAGAAAAAGAGCAAGGAAAATATATCCAATGCACAACCATATACCTGCTGGGCCATATACCTGTATCTACCATCTAGATCATCAATAGTCACCGGAACACTGTTGTTATAAACCCTGGGCACTATTACACTACTCTGTATGGAACAAAAATGGTCACCTCGGTCATCAAATCTGAGGTCATAAGGCTCAGTCGTGGCATAAGGTTTATCATAATTTGATCTGGGGCTGCTATGATATGTGAGTGATCACCAAAAGTATTGCTCATCATACGTTGATCTCATCAAAAATCTGTAAAGGCCTGGCTCAAAAATATACAGGAAACCGCTCTGCAATCATGGTAGCCCAGCTACTATGGATGTGATAACACCATTGTCACCTCAATTCCTCACTCCTCCGTTTAGACCCCAACTCCAAATGGTCAAGGGGGGTTTTCCCTACTTACTAAGTTTCTTTAGAGAATTTCTTTAGGAGTTGCAAATTATTAATGTTTAATGACAAGCATTCATGCAAAGATGCAATAATTTTAATGACAAGCAAACATTCTTTGTAAATAAACCATGTACAAATGCAAGAGAGAAATAACAAATCAACTACCAAATCAGTGCCTACTTTACTTGGGTTATGGAGTCATAGATACAATAAAAGTAAGATCACCAAAGACAATGAAATTGCATTAAACCATTCACTTGTCACAATGATCAAAATATCACATTTTACACATGAGAAATACTTGTAGTAAATGAACAAATGAATGAAAGGTGCTTGTAATGATATTGAACCAAATTCAAATGCTTCAAAAGTAAAGGACTAAAAATGAAACAATAATTGAAATGTTTTGCCAATGGTCCTGTGAATTTTAATTGTGCACCTACAGAGGTACCCCACGGAGAGGGTGTCTTTTTCTGACCAGGAAAGATGCTTAGCCGGCTTATTCTGAGGTAGGGGTTATGGTCAGACCCTCTAGTTTCTCCTTTGGAAGTACTATGGCTTAGTGGCATCGCTGACTGCCTCATGAAAGGGCTTGAAGCCCTGACATTGGTGTCTGGGGCTTTCGGGGGTGGATCACTGGGTCACATAACCCCGACGTTGATTTATCACTCCAGCGACGGATTCTTCAACACTGAGGCGCATAATTATCCTTCAGAGCACCTCCAGCACCCTTCTGGCCCTCCAGCTCACCAGCGCCCTCTATCTGGGCCCCTCTTTAGAGGATGACGTCATCTCTCCTTTGGCTATAGTATGCTTAATCTGAGGGGGGGCATTGAGGGCTTTTTCACTATTTATGGGGTTAGTAGGGGTATGACGACCCCCCCTACGCATCTCAGCCTTCAGTTCAGTCCGATGTGTCCATTTTCAGTCATTTTAGACATGCAAGGGTAAATGTTGGGGAAAAAGTCCCAATTTACCCACTCAGTTGATTATTTTATTTACTTTTGTTATAATTTTAAGTTAACATTTTATAATTTCAAATTGACATTTAAAAAGGCACGTTGGCCTGGATTTGATTTTATTTTGTAAACGTGAGTGTGAAAGGATATAAATTACCTTTCCTCACTTCATTTTTAGACATCAACTTATGGGATTACACTCTATTTTCTGATTTTCGACCCTCCTCGGGCATTTTGAGGGATGCGCACTTCTTGAGGATGAAAGTACAAGCTTGTTTGGGGATTGATCTTTGAAGTATCTTTTGTTCTTGCACTTTGCTTGGGTAATGCTAAGGGTTGTTTGCTTGACACATGCACAAAAAGGTATCTAAGTCTTTCTCTTGATTTTTTTTGTTAAATGTTGGATCTATACTTGTCTAAGGTTGAATGGTAGTTGTCAATGCTGCATTTTACCCTAGCTAAGTAAAAATTTCAGTATTTAGTTGCCCTAGAAAAGAAAAGCTTGAGCTTTAGGTCTCCAAGTTTGTCTTAGCCAAACTTCTCACAACCAACCCTAGAGGTTGTTGGGGGAGTCATTGGCTTGCCAAACTTGGCAAGTACCATCTCAAGGAGAGGCTTATACTCTTGGATGTCCTAGGGTTAGGTTGGATTACCTAACAAACCCTAGGTTGATCTTCTTCTTCTAATCTAAATTTATGAGTTTCTATTGTTTTGTAAATATTATTTTAATTTAGGTTTTGATCTTTCCATGTTAAATTTTATGTATTTTTACAAATTTTAAGTTAATAAATGTCTGTTTTTTTGTGTAGAATCCCTAATTACAGACCTAAAGCTACCTTATTCTCCTCCCCCCACAATCTTTTACCTTCATTCTACCTCCCAAACTCCTCGGCCTCCTCCCTTTTCCTTACCTCCATCCTAGGCCCTCTCCTTATCCCCCTCGCTGCCCACTTTGCACAGCTCAGGTCCCTTATCTACCCTCGGACCTGCTCCATTGTAGCCCTCCACCAGCTCAGACCTGCTCCCCTTTTTTGTTGCTGCTTCCCTCTCCTACTCACGGCCACCTTTTGTTGCTCCTTCTCCTCATTGCTCCCTCTCCACCATTTCCTCCCATCTCCTATCTCTTCCCTTCCATTGTCTCTCCTCCTTTTCGAGCCTGATCTTTCCCTTATCCGAGCCCTTCCTACCCTAACAGAAGTCTGCAATTTTTGCAGACCCTGTGTGTTCCATCCTTCGCTACCCTCACCTGCTGCACGAAACAAAAATCAGAAGTTAGCATATCAAGTTAGCTTAGAACTTAATTATTTCTAGCTGGCATTTCTTGAATTAGTTTTGTCCCATTACTTGTATTGCAAAAGGGTTGAATTTCTGCTATAGATCTGGAAATTACATTAGGTCCTATTGAATATCTATTTGATGATAATGTCATCTATTGAATGCTAAAGTGATTCGCATAACTTTGACTTAAATGCTTTGACCTTATAATTAGACTTACATGAATTTTGTTATCGAATATCTACTTGCTGTATTTTATATAATGAATGCAATGAATGATCTCTTATGTATGATGTTCTTACATTGAATTTACATTTCATTGAATGATCTAAGTGCTACATGTGTTTGGAATATTATTGAAGTTACATTCACTAGCATTTTGAATACGATTGACTCCATTTAGGCACTGGTCTAACTATAAATTGCATAGAGAATACAGTCCTTTGGTTGCACTAGTGTTTTACAGGGTCATTAAGGACACTTCTCCTTGGAGGTTCCGACGCTCCGAAAAAGTTAGAATCGTGATTGAGGTGACATTGGATCACTTTTCTTATTTTTGCTTATCAAGAATTAGCCCTGCTAGTTTGCCCGATAACACCACCATTTATGGCTTGCTAGTTATGGCATCACCTATCACTTTCCCCATCCATCCGTTCTCTTCCATACTGGTTTTACCTTGACTTACACCTTAGCCTGTGATGTGGAGGACCTTCCCACTTTTGCCTCTATGTTGGATAGTTTCCCTGTTGTTTTGTGTCTCAGCTCTAAGTTGTGTGACAGAACTTGCCAAAACCTTGATCCTTCTAAGCCAGGAGAACCTGCTGGTACTGGTTCCTAAGCTTAGGTGAGTTGGATTTGAAGCCTTGACTTCTCTGGTCGGTTGCCCCTGATGTTTGGTCCTGATTGTGGATGATCCCCCTAGTTGCCTGAGTTGTGTTGGCTAGACTTGAAGCAAATTGTACTACCATCATTACATGCATGTGTGAACTATTATTATATCTTATGTGCAATCCCATGAAAGTAAACTAAAACTGTGCTTTTCGGCACAATGAAAGAGGGCTATGAAATGAAATGTAAAAGCACCCTGGATGAAAGCTGCGATTAGTTGTGCTTCTAAGCACATACAAAATCCAAAAGGGTCATAAGGCCTAAAAAGCAGTGGTTAATATATGTTAAATCTAAAGAACTGCTGGCCAAGATTTAATGTAATGATTAATTCCTCACGGAGCCTACGAGTTGTGATGTGAGATGGAGTAAGGGACAGCTAATTCTAAGTGTCCCCTAGAACCTCAAGTTACGGTTAGTTGTGCACCCAGTCACGGTGGTTCTAGAAAAGATCCTCACAGAGCTGGTTCCAGCTTGGATGTGAGCTATAGACATTTGCTAAAGGTTGAATAAACACTCCTCAAATCACCTCATTCCATTTGTGAGACACTGCCATTCCTTGTGTGTTTTCTATCCAACATATGCTTAAGTGAGTATCCCTTTTCCCCTTCTATCCGAAGTATCACAGTGTAATGGTTGTAAAGTCATCCCCTTATCCTACCCTTGCATTTTTCACTCTCACCCATTCGTAGCAAAATGGTCATGTCCATGAAATGAGTATATTCTTGAAGGTTTGTTCTGAGTAACTGACTGTTTAATACTGGACTTATATTTGATGTGTTTAATTTTAATCGCCTATGAAATGCCACTTTATACTTTATAATTGTTATTAAAATAATCAAAGAAACATATCTTATCCATTTGCGCTTGCAGCATCAGTCAGATTGAGCCTGGGTCATTATTTTAATTAATCTTGACCTAGTTAACCCAGTTTGACCAAGTCAACCACAGGATTTGAGATGAGTTGGACCGATGATGTTCGAGATTGGTTATTTATGGTCCTATGATGTCCACTTGATGGTTCCATGCAGCAGACACAAGTTTCAGATGATGGTTTGATGGATTTTTTTATTTATTATTATTATTTACAGACCATTATTTTTATTGGTCCGGGCATGGTTGAGCTTATAGATGATTATCTAGGTGGTCACTGGGTGTATGAGTACTCATCTCTAGTACATTTGGACCTTCTGAGTCAATTGCCACACTCAGATATCAGTTACAGGCACTTCCGGATGAGATTATAGTCAGATTGTCACTTTATTACAGAATTGCCATTATAAAATGGCCTAACAACACAGTTGGAGTTTTATTTGGTTCTCCTAGGGTGCTACAGAGGGAGTATGGGGTCCAGCCACTTGTTATTACCATAGTACCATACCCCCAAACACTTTGATGCAGTCAAATTTGTGCCCAGGGCACCAAGTAGAGAGCTACAAGCATTTTATCATTTACAGGTGATTTTTCTGAGGATAAAAATGGAATAAAATGGTCACTGAGGAAATCGATTTGGGCAATTAAGGTAAAGAATTAGCATGAGGTTTGTTCAAAGGACTTATGTGATGCATCCCACACCTTCCGGCATGTTGATGTATATGTAACTTCGGAATGTATTTCACCCATGTATTTCATATATGTATTTTGTACTCCTATAGAGATGGTATTATTCCTCTATACGGAAGTGTTTGTATTCCTATAGAGATGTTATTATTCCTCTATACGGAAGTGTCGTCATTTATATTGTAAGTGTCGTAACTTATACTTGATGGGTTATTAGACCACCTTGTTGGAGTCGGCCCTGTATAAGTCATGTGGGTCAAAGGGTTATTAGACCACCCTATTGGGGGTCGTCCATGTGGGTCAAAGGGTTATTAGACCACCCTATTGGGGGTCGTCCATGTGGGTCAAAGGGTTATTAGACGGCCCTAGTGGGGGTTGGCCCAGTCAGCATTATGTTAAGTGGTTAAGTTGAGGCCGACCTAGTTGAGTAAAGGTCAAGTCAAGTTAGTGTATAAATAGAGAGTGTGTCTCTCTCATTTTACACATTCCATTCTCTCACTCACACTTGGGAGAGTGGCGCACTTGTGGAGGAGGAGGCTCTGCTGCTAGGAGAAGACTATCTCTTGTATTCTGGTTGTATCATTGCTCTATCTATCTCTGAGGAAGTTATTGGGGTTTTTCACCTTTATGGTTTTCCCCAAGTAAACTCTGTGTCTCTTCTGTGCTTGCATTATTGTGTCCATGAATGATATGCTGTAGATTTGCTGTACATGTTGTTCTCTCAGTTAAGATCCTAGATCAGATTGAAGTAAATTCTGAAAATTTAACATGGTATCAGAGCTAGCCTGAAAGAAGGCAAGATATGGCATGTATGACACTTGTTGCACTTACGATGCTAGGGCTTGATATAGCAAAAACCAGTCATCGTAACACTTTCGCTATAAATCCGTTTTGGCGAAGTTTTCGGATCTGAAACCTTTACAGGTCGAAGATTAAATCCCCATGTACCTTGTGTCCAAAGGACAACCTCTAATTCGTTGTACTTTGTGATTTATGATCTGTACAATATAGGGTTTCTGCCTCTTCCAGATCTGAGTCAAAATCAGGTGACCTTGGGAAAAAGGTCATAACTTGGGCTAGGAAGCTCCAAATGAAATTTCGTAAAAAGTAACAGGTAGTACACAGACTGCACTATCTCAGGAAAAATTTTCAGAGGCCGAAGTTGAACCAGTGACACGTGGCACACCGTACGAGTTCGCTCTCCTGTATTATCCCATAAACAGGTCACGTTGAGACACTTTGCATAACTCTGTCTCGGAGATTCCAATTGAGGTCAGACTTGTCGGGATGGAAAGATAACAGGTCGGGCTATCTTAGGAAAAAATTTCAGAGGCCAAAGTTGAAATAGTGACACGTGGCATGCCGTACAAGTTCGCCCTCCTGTATTATCCCATAAACAGGTCACGTTGCGACACTTGACATAACTCTCTCTCAGAGAATCCAATTGAGGTCAGACCTGTCAGGATGGAAAGATAACAGGTCGGGCTATCTCAGGAAACTTTTTCAGACCCTGTGGATTGAAAAGTTCGGAGTTACACCAGAAACAATCAGGTACATATTTCTATCAAAACAGAATTATTTTTTAGTACCTTCATTCATGGCTTCCGGAATTTAGGGCTTCGGAGAAAGTTGGAATTTTCTTAATCGGAGACCACGGCTGGATGCTACTCATCAAAATCGAAATTTAGAGACCAAGATCAGAATTTTTGGTTGGGCAGAAAGCCGGGCTTGATCAGACCCTAGTTCGGGACTTTGATCAGAAAAGTGGAAAATTAGGGCTTGTGCAAAAATGGGAATTTTTGAAATCTGTGACCACGGCTGGAAGCTCCTCATAAAAATAGAAGCTTAGAGATTTGGATCAAACCTTTTGATTGGGCAGAAGAGTGGGCTTCATCAAACCCTAGTTCGAGGTCACGTCCAGCGAATCCGAAAGTTTCAAAGGCAAAATTTGTTGATTTTTCCTTAGCAGCATCGAGTGCCATTCTCTGGGAGAATGGAGGCACCTGGTCAGTTACCAGGATATTGACCCAGTCTGGGACTGGGAACTCAGCCTGGGGCTGAGTGCCATTCTCTGGGAGAATGGAGGCACCTGGTCAGTTACCAGGATATTGACCCAGTCTGGGACTGGGAACTCAGCCTGGGGCTGAGTGCCATTCTCTGGGAGAATGGAGGCACCTGGTCAGTTACCAGGATATTGACCCAGTCTAGGACTGGGAACTCAGCCTGGGGCTGAGAGCCATTCTCTGGGAGAATGGAGACACCTGGTCAGTTACCAGGATTTCACTGTAAGCCCTAGACCGGGTCTGGGCAAGTGGTGTACTCCTCCACTTGGACTTGGTGACCACAGGTGGGTGAAGTAAAGCAATTAAATATCTTCCTATGATGATGTACTTGGAGTGGACATGAAGACCCTGAAGGACACCTGGATGATCTATTGAAGAACCATAGAACCCAAGCACCACTTGGCTTGGTCCATGAACCCACCAATTAGAAGAAGAAATAAATAAATATGTATTTATTTATGTATTTTGGGTCAACTCATTATTGGAGGAAAGACAAAATTAAAATGATGAATGATGTGAAGAAATTAAAATATATATGTTATATATATATTTATTGGAAGGTCGGCCTCATTGATTAAAATAAAAATTTAATGGCCAATTAATGCAAGTCGGCCTCATGATTTAATGACCAATTTAATGCAAGTCGTCCTCATTAATTTTGTGTGGAATTATTCCACTATAAATATGGAAAGTGACTCATCATTCACACATATATTTGTGGGTTTTAAAAGACAGCTCAGAAATCAGTTCGGTGGTATCTAACAGTTCGGTGGTCTAACAGTTCAGTGGTATCTAACAATTCGGTGGTGTCAAGAAAGACAGTTCGCTGGTGTATTACTGGATTCTCTCCACGTTAATGCTGGGTTATCTCCATTGTTAATGCTGGGTTATCTTCATTGCTAATGCTGGGTTATACATACTGCTGATTACTGCTGTACATTCAAGGGTGATTTCTTACTGCTGGGTTATCACCATACTATCTTACTACTAGGTTATACTACTGTTGCTGCTGAGTTCTCCCTTCTCTCTGCTAGTGGCTATTGGGTTCACTCTTTACACTACTGATTACTACTGCTGGTCCGAGCCCTGCTAGGGCATACTTCGGTTCAGCTGAGTTGCATTCAGGATCTGTTCATAAGTGTTTGCAGCCATCTACAAGTCACTACAGCCCCTGGAAAAGGTCACAACAGATATTAGTGAACAGTGGCATGCACAGGATGATTGCACAAGGTTGAGACTGCTTCAGTTACAGCAGAACAGGGTTCTTCTTTATAAATGAAACAATTCTAATTGTTGGAAAGGCTTGTTTAGCCTGCTGTTGTAAAACTCAGACATCTCATATTTAAGGAAGATATTTTTGCTGGGGTTTTTATACCTTAAAAGGTTTTCCCCAGGGTAAACAGCTGTGTTCTTGTGGTTGCATGTTGTTCTATTTTTATCTACAGTTAGCTATCTCTGCATTTTTTATATTTACAGTCTGCTACTGCTATCATTCTTTGATTTTTTAACAAAATTGAGGAGTGAAACTTTGCAGTTTTCAAATTCTGAATATACCAGTTTGATCAGCTCATCAAGGCGCATATTTTTATCCTTTCGGAAGTTTGAAATTCAAAGTTTGAATTTTGGGGTTTTCTCTGACAAACCCTAATATAGCTCCAGATCCAGTTCCTGCAAATCAAGTGGATTGGGTTAATCCTAGAAGAGGATGGATTGGTCACCTGCATAAGTGAAGAAGTTCCTGTTTCAGAGGGAGATGAGGCTAAGGTCTTCCATAAAAAGATTACAAGCAATCTTGACAGGTATGACTCATCGAGGTATGTTTTGAGATTTGTTCATGATTAAGTTTATGGTATGTTTGTCTTCATGTTATTACGGTTAGTACAATCTTGATTTTAGACTTGTCGTATCACCTTAATAAAATTATGAATGCACGATAGAAAATATTCATTGATTAGGGTGTTGACACTTATGATTGTACTAATGCATTATGGTGTTGTATGAGGTTTATGTTGTCTGCTAACATGAAAGGTACACCAAGAAAGACAAATCATGTTCTGGTTCAAGAACATATGATCATGATGACACGAGGACAAAGATTCATCCATTGTCATGGATCTCATAGAAGATCCATTTACGAGGTATGTATAACTTGGTTTTATAATGGTTAACCTATGAGATATACAGGTTACTAGCACAAGTCATTGAAGAAAAACAAGAAGACATCATGTGAGTATGTTAGACATAACTAGCTAGCATGCTAATCCAGGTATGTTTTCCTATATCAAGATAGAATCCTACCTTGTGTTAGGATCTTATACTGTTGTGTTGTTGATAATGATTATTCATGAAGTCATAGGTTTGAATAGTCATGGTTGTATGCATATTATGTTTCTTACCATAATTGATGATATGACTAACCAGAAGAATCATGGGTATAGGTTTGAGTAATCACAGGTTTTATGCATATTATATCTCTTATCTTGATTGATGATTTAACTAACCAAAAGAGTCCTATGATCAAATAAGAATATGCATGAGTAAAAGAAGACTTCCCTGAAACCTTGAATACTAATGTTTATTATCTGTGTTTGAAATGATCCTGACTATACATGCTTGAGATTATTGTGTTTTGATAATATTAAGATTATACTAATGAATGTTTGATTACGTATGAGACCTAGAGGATAACACAATGATGATACTAACAAGCATGCATAGGGATCGAGAATGAATATAAGTTCAAGGACAAGTAATCCAGGAAGCAAAGATCAAGAGGGAGTACACTCCAGTGGTTTCTGCAAGGATGCAGATATTCAGAGGGAGTTGACCATCTCTCTACATTCCACAATAGAAAGGTGTAGAAGAAGCTACTTCAGATTAGGACTCCAGTAGCTCCTGCAAGGAAGCGAAGACTCAGAGGGAGTCCACCCAACGAACAAACAAAGATAAGTATTTGAATTGTCATTTCTTAAATAATACTGTTCAATAATGTATATACTGATGTTCCTAGAATTAGGTTGTGTATTATGCATATTAGAATAATTGCATTGATGAATAGTATACTACTAATATGCATGGGTAAGTGGCCTATGGCACTGTACAACATTCCATTGCTACTTATCTAGAATGAAACCTCTTTGCTGACATGTTGGGAGTTGTGCACACTCTTAACAATGTTCTGGTAGAGATTGGAAGGCATCTAGAAAGTTACGGGATATGGATAAATGTTGTATTGAAGCATTGGCTAAGATAATTGCATGACTGTATGACATATTTCTTTATGTGTAAAAATTTGTTCTGAAAATTATGAGATGTTTCTAATCATGCAATTTAACCTGTTTTGTAGGAAAGACCGTATATCTTCACCTACAAAAGGACTACAACATTTGTTCCAGCAACAAAGATATCTATTGAAGTTCCCAGGATCTGGGATGAAGAAATGGAATGCCATGATCCGTCGATCATGAAGAATGATGTTTGGGATGTAGTCCCAAGACCTGAAGGGAAGTTTGTTATGACTTCCACATGGATCTATCAAGATCAAGCAAGCTGCAGATGGCAGCATAGAGAAATATAAAAGTGATGAAATAGAAGATACACCAGATGGATTCAAGACAGCTTTCTTGAATGGTGTAGTTGAAGAAGAAGTGTATGTGGAGCAGCCACTTGGTTTTGAGACACATGACAGGGAGTCATATATGTGCAAAACTTGGGTATGATGCACCACTTTCTAGGTATGAAGGTGTGGCAGAGTGCAGATGGAATCTTCCTTGGACAAGGGAAGTATGCAGTAGAGATCCTGAAGAGGTTCGGGATGATGGACTGCGAGGCTATGGCATCGAACCTGAAGCTTCTGTGTGATGCTTCATCTGAACCAGTTGATGTCACTATGTATCGTCAGATGATTGGATCCTTGATGTACCTGACGAACATGAGACCAGATATTTGCTTTGCGGTGAACACATTGAGCTAGTTCCTGACAGATCCGAGGAGTGTTCACCTGGTTGCAAAAAAGCATATTCTGAGGTACCTGAAAGGTACAGTGGATTATGGGCTCAAGTATGAAGCGAATCAAAAGTTTAACCTGCAGGGTTATGTTGATTCAGATTGGGCAGGCAGTGCTGCAGATAGGAAGAGCACATCTGGGTGTTGCTTCAGTATGGGATCAGGTGTGATCTCTTGGTTTAGCAGGAAGCAGTCCTGCGTAGCACTGAGTACAGCTGAGGCAGAGTATGTTGCAGCCTGTTCAGCTAGTTGTGAGGCAGTATGGCTACGGAAGCTACTGTCTGAGTTATTTGATCTCCCGTTTGATGCTACTGGTATTGTTATCACACAACTTGTAGTTGCCCCTAGAGGTATCCCATCCGGGACGGTAGAGGAGTCAGGCAACTAAAGAGGTGACCCAAGAGATGCCACGGTTCCCAATGCAGGTGGGAGTCACGTCAACCGAGGCACTCTTCGCTTTAGGTCAAGGTGTAACTAGACCAAGGGGGAGACCCTATACCCCAATCACAGTTGATTGGATCCAAACAAAGGTTTCTAAGGGTAAGTAAATGATGAGTTACGGAAACCAATGCAAGGCTAAGTGGGCCTAAGAGTTAAGGAATGGTTGAAGGTGGTGTAATGGATAGTTAGTGTTTCAACCTATGTATGGTTTAGGCCACTTGAAGGGGTATGATTACTAGGTGTAGTACCATGTGTTTGCACATGTGGGTCTTGTTTTCTTGGGAAATGTGAAATGGTTCTAGGTGGGCCCACAAGGTGAAGTTAAGTGTGATGTTGGTACTATAGGTTAGGTATAGGCTAGATCTATAAGTTGGAGTTGGTTCTAGGAGTACCCATGTGCTAGATCTAGGGTTTGACACAAATCCCAAGGAGTGCGACTTGCTTGAAGAAGGACTAGTGCCTTGTTGGATGGGCTAATGGGGTCAAGAAGTATGTCAAAATGTAGATCGGGACACCTAGAAGCCAAGTCAAGTGGATTGAACGAGATCCAATGATTGGATCTTACTAGATCTAGGTTTTTTAAGTGATTGCCCTAAGTGGACCACAATCCCTTGAAACAAGGAATGCAATCCCCAAGGCGGATCTTGACAAAAGGACAGTATGGACCTAGGTTTCAAGGCATGGGGATTCCAAATCCACGAAAAACTCAAACACCCACCTCCTAGAAGTGGACCAACTCAAATCATCAAGGGGGTGCGACTTGCTCAAGGAAGGCCAAAAAGTGGGTTTGGTGGACCAAACCAAGTCCAATGGCCACCAAATTGTAGATCCGGGATGCTAGTACCCCGATCTATGTATGCTCAAAGTTTCAAGTGAACCCAATGGCTAGATCTTAGTAGATCTGAGTTTTAAGATGCCAAGAAAATCAAAAAGGGGGTTTTAACCCCTTAAAACATGGAGAGATGTCCACAAGGTAGTTTTCACCAAAGTAAAGATGTGGGTATAGGTTATCAAGTGTCTAGATTCCAAATCAAGTGGGATCTCACCTACCCATGTGCTAGATCTAACCCAACAAGCTTCTCTTAGGAAAATCGATTTAGGTTCAAGAGGGCCTTTTGCATTGAAAAGTGTGTCAATTTTTAGCCAATCACCACCAAACTATAGATCCAACTAGGGGTGGATCCTATAGAGGTGGGTTTTTAATATCTTTTCAATTGCAAGGCTAGATCTAAGTAGATCTGAAAAATACCAAAAACAAGGGTTTTAATTTGATTAGGGTTTTTATGATCTAGAAATTATGGAAGATTCAAGGAAGAGAAAATCATACCTCTTGGAACATACCTGGATGAAGAGATGAATGCTAGTTGAGACGAGGATTACTTTGCCAAAGATCAAATGGAGAATTGTTGAAGCCCTCTTGCCAAATCGATTTTTCCAAGCCACATGTGATTCCTTCTAACCTGTCAAGCCAAGGAGCAAAGCATCAATCAGTTTAACAAATTGAAGGTAGATACAAGCAAGAGAGAAAGAAACATAAAATAGTTGACACAAAGGCAAAACTACTCCCTATCAAACCCAAAACGACTTCTTCCAAGCTTGAAGGGCAAGCCTCCCCACCAATTCGCACTTGTCAAAATCGCCCTCTTAACCTGCAAATAAAATATGGCAAATATGCAAGATAGCTACAATAGATCCTCCAGTGCAATGGACAATAGCATTTACAATCGAAACAACCAACATTCACTCCCATCCAAGCATGTACTCCAAAAGATAGAAATTTTATTCCAAGAGCCAAGAGCCAAAAATCTCTAGATGAATTTTACAATGAGGGGGTCTCCTCCTTATATAGGATAATAAAGACCAAAACCCTAGATCTCAAAACCACTTTTTGAAATGAGTGGTTGAGATTAAAAGATCTCACAACATAATCAATGGCTAATAATAAATCATAACCATATATCACATGGATCACCCACATAATGATAGCGCCCCCACTAAAAAGTACAATAAGGGGGTGACGTCATCCACAAGAGAAAATATAAGCATCAAAATCCACCTCATGGTGACTAGGACATGAAAATATAAGCTCATGGTGGGGCTAGGAGGTTTTAATCCTTACTAGCTCATCCCCAAGGCACAATAAAAATAATAAAATATGTCCAATATAATAAAAATGACCAAAACTGTCCTCAAAATCCATGACAGTCAAGCAGTAAATGTCCTCCTGTGATCAATCCGGGCATACCCACATGGTGAAAACTAGCTGGAAGGTAGTGATGCCACCCTGGAAGACCTCTGTGAAAACCAAATGCCAAAACCTTGCCTCAATTGCCCAAATCGATTTCCTCAGTGACCACTTTATCCCATTTTTTAACTGCCTCGGGAACTGTGAAAGTGCCAAAACTGCCCCCTAGGGTGCTAGCGCTGTCCATCTGAGCCCACCAGGCTCTCCGGGAGGGGGGATAAATGGTAATAACAAGTGGCTGGACCACCCCCTCCATCATCAGCGCCCTAGGTGAACTGGCCTCTCGGGGCCCCTGCTGCTCAGGCTGGGAAATCAGCCCCAAATCTGGTCAACAAGTGTAAAACTGCATCAATCACTGTCAGAAGTGCCCGGAACTGAAAGATAAGTGTCTCAATGGATCCAGAAGACCCAAATCCACTAGGAATGAGTACTCATACATCATGGGTTGCCCTAATGGGCCAGCTGTAGGGTCCACCATATATGGACAATGTATAATCTGCTGATCTGAAATAATAATAAACCTGCTGAACTGGATCAAACATCATCTGCATCATATGTCCATCATATGATATCATCATCAAACATGTGGGACCATAAATCATCATCAATAATCATCCATACATGGCCCACATCATCACGGATCCCAAGAATATATAATCAAGGATAAATCACATCAGTAGAATAAGACAATGTTTCTCTAATCATTCCCACAGCTAAGCTCAAAGTATAAATTCCATTCAGTGGCATTAATCAAGTTAACATATTCCGTGGTTATATAAAATTACTTGCACAATAGTTCAAATGACAAACTCACCCATTGGACATGGTCAAACTGCTAGTGAAGGATGAAGGCTAGGAGCAAGGTTGGGCCAAGGGTTTGACTTGTCTAACTTAACTCAAAAATACTTTGGACTGGGAAAAAGGGGGAAGCTACAAACTCTGTGCTGGACAAAAGAACACGGGGAATGGTTGTGCCTCACAAATGGATAAGTTGTTTAGAGAGTGCTTATTCAACTTAGGCATCATGTCTACATCAAGTTGATCCAGGTTCATTAGGATCATTCAATTTTATTTCCATGGCCTTTTTGGCCTACATAACCCTTCGGATTTCAGATGTGCTGAGAAGCACAACTAGTTGCAGCTTGCATCCAGGGCATGTTTTTCACATATTTATAAGGTCAGCAATTGTTTAGATATAACTTTTAAGAACCATTGCTTTTTGGACCTTTCTTATACTCTTCGAGGAGTATTTTTAGCTTTTCATTGCTCTTGCCCCTTTTTTTTTGTTTCCATGGGCGAATTTTTTAGTTTCCATAGGTAGAACATGAGCTTTCAGTTTTAGCCAACAACATCTCAAGTGACTAGGGGGAGTTCGAGCCAATGCCAAACATCGGGACAACCGACCAGAATGATTTAGGCCTACAATCCAACTCACCAAAGGCAAGTTCTGTCACCAACTCAGAGCCGAGACACTGAATAAACAGGGATGCGGTCCAAACACAGAGGTAGAAAAATGGGGAAGTCCTCGGTATCAGAAAGTCAAATGAGACAAGTCAGGGTTTAAAGTCAAACAGGAAGGTCATGTATGGATGGAGACAAGTGAATATGGAGCCTACACTAGCAGACAACCAGTGTCGGGAAAGACCATGTCTATGTAAGGTGAAATACCAGTAAGTTTTGTTAAATGACCTAAAAGTGCAAGCAATTGTCCATTTTATGATTTACAGTTTATTTTAAATAGTCTGCCACATCAGGAATAATATACCAAGCACATGCCATGATCATGACTAAATCAACAAGATAATAATCCATAGTCAGTGAGAACATATCCATAACATCATCATAATAATCATCATCATGCATCATCTGAAACACTGCTGAAATACATCTCTAGGCACTGAACTGAAACTGTAATGGGATAAGTGGTCACATCAGTCATCAAATCTGAACTCTCAAGGCTCAGCCTTGACATAAGGTCATAAAATCTGAATAATGTACTGCTCTGATCATGAGTGATCCAAAATATATAGCCATGCTCTGGAATAAAGGAAGCTCTGGAATGTGCAGATATCTGTTGTACAAGAATAGTAGCCCTGCTACTATGGTGTGATAACATCTGGCTCCAGCTGGGACAAGTGCTCTAAGGGAGAGAGCGCTTGAGAACCTCAGAATCTCTGGTCTCGAACTGCTCTGCATCAATCTTCAATCCAGCACTGCACCATCCTTGCTTTCAGCTTTTATCTTGCACCTGTTCCTGCTCTCACAAAAACTAGAATACCATCATGGAGCATGTATGGGATAAAAAATAAAATAAAATAAAACTGAACTGAAATTTAATCTAAAGCATGAACTGAAATGCGCCAAAATATAAATATAAACTAGCATGGCATATATCATTATCATTTTTATTTACTGTGCAGGAGGAAAAGAGTAACTTTTTATCAGGCAATCTCAACTTGCACAGGCAGCCAACAATAGAAATGCTAACTCAACTCAGGCAGAAAAAGGAAAAAGGGACAATACTCGGCACACAGAAAAAGAAAAATCACACAAATCCTATTGCTCAAGTGAGCTTATTCAGAAACTACCTACTCTACTCTAACCAGTTAGCACAAATGTTAGGTAAAATCATAAATCCAGTGCAACCATTCATCAAATAAATTAATGATTCTTCTTTGATTTTTGTTGATAAAACAAGTCAAGATTGGATTAAAGCTTAATGAAATTGACAGCACAATCTTCTTGACTTGTTCAGAAATTGAAGAAGGATTTGAATGGAGCAAAATGAAATCATGCCAAGGAGAAATTTGACTGAAGCAGACATCCTCCATCAAAGAATTGATAGGATCATAAAATTTGTGTAAATGATTGTTTAAAATTGATGGAGGGAAAACATATGGCACTTTACTTGCATATTCAATACGGTTCTCCTTGGGACTGGTGATCAAATAGAAACCAAGTGGAGACAAATCAAAGCTTAGAAGACGAAAAATCAAAGTCAGACCCTCTTGATGCTCAAAAATGGAGAAAAGATGGAATTAATCTTTAAACACCTTTTCTAGCCACCTAGAATGATTGATAAATTGACAACAAGCATTATGGTTCCAAAGTGACTGAAAAGGGAAATGAAGTGCTTTTTCTCCAAACATGTAGTCATGCTTATACTTCTTATTGAAAATTTTAAAAGCAAAAGATTGACTAGACCACCAACCCAAAGATGATTGAAAGAGTTGGGAAGGGAGGGTGGAATGCAAATATGAGCAGTCTCCTAGATGGATAGAAAGATTTGGCCTTGAAATTTGACAAAATGAAAGGCCTTTCAAAATAGCACTAGGAATGACTTCAAACTTTTGATTTAATCTAAGTTGAGGACAAGATTCTAACTCTAAGAAAAAGCTATCTCGACTAAGGACAGAAAAACAAAAATTTAAAGACTCCTTATAAGAAGTGGAACAAAGATTAGAGCATCTAGTGTGATCTACTGGCTCATCCTCTCCTTTTATTGATTCATTATTAAAATCACAAGAGGATACTTGATCATTGTCATTAAATTGATCAGAGATAAAATTAACAGATTTATTTAGAACATCTTGATTATTTGCACCATGATCATGTGAAACCACCACTAATGGATCTTGGTCAATGTTCCCACTTTCTTCTTCTTCAAAAAGGTGATGAGAAATTAAAGGATTGTTAATGATAGAATGATTAAGGAGTTCTTTTTCTGAAGGATCCACAGAATCAGAAATTTCTTCAAGGTCAAAAGGGGGGCTACTCAAGGACTGATTTGAAGTGTCATTATTATTGTCATGGTCCTTGTCAAACTGATCCTCCACAACACAGTTATTGCTTGATGTCTCTGTTAAGGATTCTTCAATATTACTACCCCATTTATTCTTTAATAACCCAACAAACATATCATATCCAGTGATGGATCCTGGGGCTAAATTATCTAACCATAATCCGGCATTTCCACCTAATGTCTCACCCAGGGCCCGCATATAAACATCTTCATCATCAGCACCCCTAACTTCCATATAATCCCAAAATCTTTGTAAATGATTTTCAATTGACTCAAAATAATTTCCATAGAAACGAGGCAACCATTCAGAGTAATTATTTGGCATAAGATGAGGTGCCCCATGAATTTCAGAAAAGTCAAAAGGAGATGGCTTAGGTGGATTTCTAATAACTTTGGCCATTCTACTAGGGATTAGTTTTGGATGTCTAACTGGAATGCTAGAGTCATTTGACCGAATGCTTTGGTTGCAAGGCCTTGGTTGAAATTGACTTTTGTTTAAGTTAATTGGATTAGTATTTTTACTTGAAGAATGATGAGAGTCATAAGAATTATGTACATAATCACTCCCATATTGATATGTTGACTGACCTTCATTACTTTCTTCCAACTGCCCTCTATAGCGAGATAGATTCTCATATATTTCATTCATACACCTTGTCATTTGGAAGAAAATGTCTGAATTCATTTATGATTTACAAATTACAAAATTGAAAGATGGGAATGGGACCGATCCTCAGCGGAGTCACGAATTGGAGTCGCCAGATAGATTTTTAAACTCTTCTACCAAGATGTATGTCGTTTAAAGTGCAGGGAGAGAGTGAGACACAAAGGTGTGTTGAACCAAGGTAGGCCCCTACCTCCCCGGCAACGGCGCCAAAAATGTTATCACACAACTTGTAGTTGCCCCTAGAGGTATCCCATCCGGGACGGTAGAGGAGTCAGGCAACTAAAGAGGTGACCCAAGAGATGCCACGGTTCCCAATGCAGGTGGGAGTCACGTCAACCGAGGCACTCTTCGCTTTAGGTCAAGGTGTAACTAGACCAAGGGGGAGACCCTATACCCCAATCACAGTTGATTGGATCCAAACAAAGGTTTCTAAGGGTAGGTAAATGATGAGTTACGGAAACCAATGCAAGGCTAAGTGGGCCTAAGAGTTAAGGAATGGTTGAAGGTGGTGTAATGGATAGTTAGTGTTTCAACCTATGTATGGTTTAGGCCACTTGAAGGGGTATGATTACTAGGTGTAGTACCATGTGTTTGCACATGTGGGTCTTGTTTTCTTGGGAAATGTGAAATGGTTCTAGGTGGGCCCACAAGGTGAAGTTAAGTGTGATGTTGGTACTATAGGTTAGGTATAGGCTAGATCTATAAGTTACAGTTGGTTCTAGGAGTACCCATGTGCTAGATCTAGGGTTTGACACAAATCCCAAGGAGTGCGACTTGCTTGAAGAAGGACTAGTGCCTTGTTGGATGGGCTAATGGGGTCAAGAAGTATGTCAAAATGTAGATCGGGACACCTAGAAGCCAAGTCAAGTGGATTGAACGAGATCCAATGATTGGATCTTACTAGATCTAGGTTTTTTAAGTGATTGCCCTAAGTGGACCACAATCTCTTGAAACAAGGAATGCAATCCCCAAGGCGGATCTTGACAAAAGGACAGTATGGACCTAGGTTTCAAGGCATGGGGATTCCAAATCCACGAAAAACTCAAACACCCACCTCCTAGAAGTGGACCAACTCAAATCATCAAGGGGGTGTGACTTGCTCAAGGAAGGCCAAAAAGTGGGTTTGGTGGACCAAACCAAGTCCAATGGCCACCAAATTGTAGATCCGGGATGCTAGTACCCCGATCTATGTATGCTCAAAGTTTCAAGTGAACCCAATGGCTGGATCTTAGTAGATCTGAGTTTTAAGATGCCAAGAAAATCAAAAAGGGGGTTTTAACCCCTTACAACATGGAGAGATGTCCACAAGGTAGTTTTCACCAAAGTAAAGATGTGGGTATAGGTTATCAAGTGTCTAGATTCCAAATCAAGTGGGATCTCACCTACCCATGTGCTAGATCTAACCCAACAAGCTTCTCTTAGGAAAATCGATTTAGGTTCAAGAGAGCTTTTTGCATTGAAAAGTGTGTCAATTTTTAGCCAATCACCACCAAACTATAGATCCAACTAGGGGTGGATCCTATAGAGGTGGGTTTTTAATATCTTTTCAATTGCAAGGCTAGATCTAAGTAGATCTGAAAAATACCAAAAACAAGGGTTTTAATTTGATTAGGGTTTTTATGATCTAGAAATTATGGAAGATTCAAGGAAGAGAAAATCATACCTCTTGGAACATACCTGGATGAAGAGATGAATGCTAGTTGAGACGAGGATTACTTTGCCAAAGATCAAATGGAGAATTGTTGAAGCCCTCTTGCCAAATCGATTTTTCCAAGCCACATGTGATTCCTTCTAACCTGTCAAGCCAAGGAGCAAAGCATCAATCAGTTTAACAAATTGAAGGTAGATACAAGCAAGAGAGAGAGAAACATAGAATAGTTGACACAAAGGCAAAACTACTCCCTGTCAAACCCAAAACGACTTCTTCCAAGCTTGAAGGGCAAGCCTCCCCACCAATTCGCACTTGTCAAAATCGCCCTCTTAACCTGCAAATAAAATATGGCAAATATGCAAGATAGCTACAATAGATCCTCCAGTGCAATGGACAATAGCATTTACAATCGAAACAACCAACATTCACTCCCATCCAAGCATGTACTCCAAAAGATAGAAATTTTATTCCAAGAGCCAAGAGCCAAAAATCTCTAGATGAATTTTACAATGAGGGGGTCTCCTCCTTATATAGGATAATAAAGACCAAAACCCTAGATCTCAAAACCACTTTTTGAAATGAGTGGTTGAGATTAAAAGATCTCACAACATAATCAATGGCTAATAATAAATCATAACCATATATCACATGGATCACCCACATAATGATAGCGCCCCCACTAAAAAGTACAATAAGGGGGTGACGTCATCCACAAGAGAAAATATAAGCATCAAAATCCACCTCATGGTGACTAGGACATGAAAATATAAGCTCATGGTGGGGCTAGGAGGTTTTAATCCTTACTAGCTCATCCCCAAGGCACAATAAAAATAATAAAATATGTCCAATATAATAAAAATGACCAAAACTGTCCTCAGAATCCATGACAGTCGAGCAGTAAATGTCCTCCTGTGATCAATCCGGGCATACCCACATGGTGAAAACTGGCTGGAAGGTAGTGATGCCACCCTGGAAGACCTCTGTGAAAACCAAATGCCAAAACCTTGCCTCAATTGCCCAAATCGATTTCCTCAGTGACCACTTTATCCCATTTTTTAACTGCCTCGGGAACTGTGAAAGTGCCAAAACTGCCCCCTAGGGTGCTAGCGTTGTCCATATGAGCCCACCAAGCTCTCCAGGAGGGGGGATAAATGGTAATAACAAGTGGCTGGACCACCCCCTCCATCATCAGCGCCCTAGGTGAACTGGCCTCTCGGGGCCCCTGCTGCTCAGGCTGGGAAATCAGCCCCAAATCTGGTCAACAAGTGTAAAACTGCATCAATCACTGTCAGAAGTGCCCGGAACTGAAAGATAAGTGTCTCAATGGATCCAGAAGACCCAAATCCACTAGGAATGAGTACTCATACATCATGGGTTGCCCTAATGGGCCAGCTGTAGGGTCCACCATATATGGACAATGTATAATCTGCTGATCTGAAATAATAATAAACCTGCTGAACTGGATCAAACATCATCTACATCATATGTCCATCATATGATATCATCATCAAACATGTGGGACCATAAATCATCATCAATAATCATCCATACATGGCCCACATCATCACGGATCCCAAGAATATATAATCAAGGATAAATCACATCAGTAGAATAAGACAATGTTTCTCTAATCATTCCCACAGCTAAGCTCAAAGTATAAATTCCATTCAGTGGCATTAATCAAGTTAACATATTCCGTGGTTATATAAAATTACTTGCACAATAGTTCAAATGACAAACTCACCCATTGGACATGGTCAAACTGCTAGTGAAGGATGAAGGCTAGGAGCAAGGTTGGGCCAAGGGTTTGACTTGTCTAACTTAACTCAAAAATACTTTGGACTGGGAAAAAGGGGGAAGCTACAAACTCTGTGCTGGACAAAAGAACACGGGGAATTGCTGTGCCTCACAAATGGATAAGTTGTTTAGAGAGTGCTTATTCAACTTAGGCATCATGTCTACATCAAGTTGATCCAGGTTCATTAGGATCATTCAATTTTATTTCCATGGCCTTTTTGGCCTACATAACCCTTCGGATTTCAGATGTGCTGAGAAGCACAACTAGTTGCAGCTTGCATCCAGGGCATGTTTTTCACATATTTATAAGGTCAGCAATTGTTTAGATATAACTTTTAAGAACCATTGCTTTTTGGACCTTTCTTATACTCTTCGAGGAGTATTTTTAGCTTTTCATTGCTCTTGCCCCTTTTTTTTTGTTTCCATGGGCGAATTTTTTAGTTTCCATAGGTAGAACATGAGCTTTCAGTTTTAGCCAACAACATCTCAAGTGACTAGGGGGAGTTCGAGCCAATGCCAAACATCGGGACAACCGACCAGAATGATTTAGGCCTACAATCCAACTCACCAAAGGCAAGTTCTGTCACCAACTCAGAGCCGAGACACTGAATAAACAGGGATGCGGTCCAAACACAGAGGTAGAAAAATGGGGAAGTCCTCGGTATCAGAAAGTCAAATGAGACAAGTCAGGGTTTAAAGTCAAACAGGAAGGTCATGTATGGATGGAGACAAGTGAATATGGAGCCTACACTAGCAGACAACCAGTGTCGGGAAAGACCATGTCTATGTAAGGTGAAATACCAATAAGTTTTGTTAAATGACCTAAAAGTGCAAGCAATTGTCCATTTTATGATTTACAGTTTATTTTAAATAGTCTGCCACATCAGGAATAATATACCAAGCACATGCCATGATCATGACTAAATCAACAAGATAATAATCCATAGTCAGTGAGAACATATCCATAACATCATCATAATAATCATCATCATGCATCATCTGAAACACTGCTGAAATACATCTCTAAGCACTGAACTGAAACTGTAATGGGATAAGTGGTCACATCAGTCATCAAATCTGAACTCTCAAGGCTCAGCCTTGACATAAGGTCATAAAATCTGAATAATGTACTGCTCTGATCATGAGTGATCCAAAATATATAGCCATGCTCTGGAATAAAGGAAGCTCTGGAATGTGCAGATATCTGCTGTACAAGAATAGTAGCCCTGCTACTATGGTGTGATAACAGGTATCTTCTGTGATAACCAGAGTTGTGTGAAGCTGTCCGAGAACCCAGTGTTTCATGACAGGCCGAAACACATAGAGATCAAATATCACTATATCAGGGATATGGTGCAGAGAGGAGCTGTGAAGCTCCTGTATGTTGCGACGGACGAGCAGATTGCAGATGTGCTGACGAAGCCACTAGCCAGGGTGAAGTTCGAGTACTTCAGAGAGAGGCTTGGCATTCTTCAGATCGAGGACACTTCGAGGAAGAAGTGATGGACACATTTGCTGAAGCCATTCCAAGCATGTTGGAAGGAGGATCCTTCACATGGCTGTGGATGTAAGCGCTGGATGACGACATCGAGATGATGTTCTGGTTTCTGCTTGGATATGATCAGTTGGATCATTTTTATATGTATGTATGCATCATGTTGGATGCTGGATATGATCAGTTGGATCATTTTTATGTATGTATGTATGCATCATGTTGGATGCTGGATATGATCAGTTGGATCATGTGTATGTATTGGACCATGTATCTGTATATGTAGCAGGTGGATACATTGTATGATCAGGTAGATCATGTATATTGATATGTATCAGGTATGATCAAGTAGATCATGTATGTTGATGGATACATTGTGTGGATCATGTATCTATGTATCAGGTGGATACACTATGTATGATGATATGTATCAGGTAGATACTTGGTGTGCATCAGATGGATGCATTGTATGATCAAGGTGATCGTGGATGACGAGCTTCTCCAGATGACATGCAGCAGGATGTTGCAGTGATGATAATCAGGATGATCATGTGTACATCAGGATGATGTATGGTGAGTATCAGAGGATACTTTGTGGCCGTGGATCAGGTTGTGCAGATAAGCATGTAATTTGTGCCCTGGGAGATTTGCAGATGGTCTTTCGAGGTTTTGCCTATGGCATGTACTTTGTACCCTAGGACATTTGGCAAATGCTCTTTCGAGGTTTTGCTTGGGAGGACACATAATTTGTGCCCTGGGAGATCTGCAGATAGTCTTTCGAGGTTTTGCCTATGGCATGTAATTCGTGCCCTGGGATATCTGGCAGATGCTCTTTCGAGGTTTTGTCCTATGGCATGTAATTTGCTCCTGGGAGATCTGGACAGGATGAAAAAGGCCTCAGATGCTTCAACCAGGGTTTTCCATGACCACATGTAATTTGCTCCTGGGAGATCTGGACAGGATGAAAAAGGCCTCAGATGCTTCAGCCAGGTTTTGTGCTGGACCACATGTAATGTGCTCCTGGGAGATCCGACAAGTAGAGCTGTGTGCTCGTAACAGCCTGGGATGCTTCAGCCAGGTTTTGTGGTGAGATCACATGTAATGTGCTCCTGGGAGATCCGATAGGTAGAGCTGTGTGCTCGTAACAGCCTGGGATGCTTCAGCCAGGTTTTGTGATGGGTCACATGTAATGTGCTCCTGGGAGATCCGACAGGTAGAGCTGTGTGCTCGTAACAGCCTGGGATGCTTCAGCCAGGTTTTGTGATGGGTCACATGTAATGTGCTCCTGGGAGATCCTACAGGTAGAGCTGTGTGCTCGTAATAGCCTGGGATGCTGCAGCCAGGTTTTGTGACGCACGTAATAAGTCCTGAGAATTCCACAGTATGGCCAGTAATGATGAAGACCTACAGGTGGTGGGCCTACATCCAGTATGAAAAAGGACTGGCTCTATAGAACTTCCTATGACGAGTAGATTCAGAGATTGATTGAGATAGCAGAAGCAGTGACGATGATGATGACTTGATGACGATTATCCAGTGACGATGATCCAGAGAAGATGACTTGTGCTAGAAGACCTGTGTCGAGAAATACCTTCCTAGTTAAGAGGGAGTGTTGATGTATATGTAACTTCGGAATGTATTTCACCCATGTATTTCATATATGTATTTTGTACTCCTATAGAGATGGTATTATTCCTCTATACGGAAGTGTTTGTATTCCTATAGAGATGTTATTATTCCTCTATACGGAAGTGTCGTCATTTATATTGTAAGTGTCGTAACTTATACTTGATGGGTTATTAGACCACCTTGTTGGGGTCGGCCCTGTATAAGTCATGTGGGTCAAAGGGTTATTAGACCACCCTATTGGGGGTCGGCCATGTGGGTCAAAGGGTTATTAGACCACCCTAGTGGGGGTTGGCCCAGTCAGCATTATGTTAAGTGGTTAAGTTGAGGCCGACCTAGTTGAGTAAAGGTCAAGTCAAGTTAGTGTATAAATAGAGAGTGTGTCTCTCTCATTTTACACATTCTATTCTCTCACTCACACTGTGGAGAGTGGTGCACTTGTGGAGGAGGAGGCTCTGCTGCTAGGAGAAGACTATCTCTTGTATTCTGGTTGTATCATTGCTCTATCTATCTCTGAGGAAGTTATTGGGGTTTTTCACCTTTATGGTTTTCCCCAAGTAAACTCTGTGTCTCTTCTGTGCTTGCATTATTGTGTCCATGAATGATATGCTGTAGATTTGCTATACATGTTGTTCTCTCAGTTAAGATCCTAGATCAGATTGAAGTAAATTCTGAAAATTTAACACGGCACAGCTTGCAGCATTCAGTGGGGTCCACACACACTCCGAGCTATTATTTGGATATGTATTTATGCTTTTAAGGGGGCCACGATTTGGTCACTTGGTCACTTTGTGATGTCATAGGGTCATATTATTTATCATTGTGCCATGGGGCCATGTTAGTGAAGTATATAAACACCTTCTAGCCCCAGCATGTGCTTATTTCACTTGTCCTAGTCACTTGTCATGTGGTGAGACCCTCTAGGGCCACTTAGTGAGTGCGCACCCCCTCTATTTATGAGTTGATCCTTCTATTGTATTTCCGGCTCATCATAGCCGTTGATTATTATTGTATATATTTTGATCTCCACCACTCATTTAAAAAGTGGTTAGGGCTTTGGTCTCTCCTATTCCTATTTAAGGAAGAGACCCCCCCTCATTGTAAAGCACCTTTTGGCTCTGGAAATCTTGGAATAAAATATTATTTTGCAGATCTACTTCTCATGCTTTGATGAATGTTCTCGTACGTGAGTGGAATGCTTTTCTTTTAGACATTCGAGTGATTTTTATGTGATTTCAACATCTTCTTGGGGAGGCTGAATTCATCTTTTGCAGGGTGCGACTAGCTTGGAGGGGCGATTATGGGGGTTCCCCCATCTCTTATTGAGCAAGACGTTTTCATCTCTCAGGGAGTTTTTCAATTGTGATTTTGTCCATTGATTTATTCTCTTAGATATGCCATGCATAGTTCTTCTTTCATTTGTGGCTCAAATCTAACTTGGGTTGTTTGAATTTGCAGGTAAAGAAGACACACTTCCTCCTTGGACTAGGACGTTTTGGCTTGAAATCAACTAGATCTTGCTTGGAATTGTAACTAATTGAAAGGATCATCAACATACTTGGCGACCGCAAGCATTTGAGGTAAGATCTACAAGGTACGTATTGGTTTTCATGTGTTTTACCCATTGGTCTCTCAAAACGCTCATTGTTAAAACCCTCATTTTATAGATCCAATAGATCTAGCGATAATTTGGGCTTCATAACTAAAACCCACTTCTTAAATAATTAATAAACCTTAGAGACCAATTTTGGTGGAATTCCGACTCCATTTTCCCTTCGATCCAAGCATTGGCCATCTCTAGGGGAGGACACACTTGTGGGTTCTTAGTCATTTTCACATATCTATCATTTGGGTATTGCCATTTTGTCTTCTAAACTCCAGATCTACCCTTTGGAAAACCTTCTAGTGCCTTTCCTATCCTAATTTTACTAAGTGGGCCGCACCTCACTCCATTTTGACTAAATCAAAGGTGGACCCCACTTTGGTCTTCTAGATTTCCATTAGATGTATTTAGATCTACTCATTCAACTCCTTTAGTAGCATAATCACTTATTGGTTGAGCATTTATCTCTTGCATAAGCCTCCTCAACCAAGCCCTAACTCTATTTTGCCACCCATCTTCCCTAGATCTAGATCTACTTGCTCTTGATCTCTCTCTCTCTTCAACTTCACATCTCCCTAGAGTGTCTAGAGTAGGTTCGCTAGTCTTCATTAGCTAGTTAGGGTCTCCCCCTTGGTCTTGCATTAGATCAGTTTGATCTAAAGTGAAGAGTGCCTCGATTAGTGTGACAACCATTTATCCTTGGGAATCGAAACCCTCTTAGGTCACCTCTTTAGTTGCCCAACACCTCTACCATCCTG
Organism: Larix kaempferi; assembly: GCA_027924585.1. NCBI lineage: Eukaryota > Viridiplantae > Streptophyta > Pinopsida > Pinales > Pinaceae > Larix > Larix kaempferi. The sequence continues at coordinate 11,631,106 of BSBM01000428.1, forward strand.
GATAGGATCACCTTTTGGGGCAACTACAAAATTGTGTGATAACAGTGGTCATTTGTTGGGCATTAATAAAATTATCTTATCTTATCTACATTTTTCAGTAAGATATTACTTATAAATTGCAACAACTAGTTGGGAAAATTTTTAGAAGTTCAAATGTTATCTTTAGTATTTTTCTAAGCTTCTTTAATTTTGGAATTTTTTGCATTTTTGCTATTTTTAGTAATTTCCAGAATTAGGTTTTCCTTGTTTACGCTAAAGAAACTAATCATAAGACACGAGGAGGAAATTTCCAGTGGTTCTAACCACTAAACCCTTCGAGCTCTAATCACTAAGAACTAATAATCTAAGTGTTACTGATTGTGTCTTGGCATTTGGGTTTATCTAACATAAAAAGTTATTGTTATTCTTGCTAAGTCAATGGTTATTGTACAAACATAATTAATTTAGTTGGATAATTAAGACACGTTGCTAAATCACATTAATAAGTGCTATACCCTAAATTGTGAATTTGGTAAACTGTCTTGTTTACATTGCTCATTATTCATATTGAATATCTTTCAAAGCATTGTTGTTGAGTTTACCAGTGCTATTGAATAATATAAGTAAATTCATTTCCTAAGTTTGAACATCTATTGTTAATGATTACTCTTAAGCTTTATCTAAGTACATGAGCTAAATTTGCATTCTATATGATGCTTAGCATAGTCTAGATTACTTTAATATTACCATATCTTTTATCTAGACTTAAATAAATAATCAACCAAATTGGGATACCCCTCTAGGCTTAGGTTTAAAGACAAAGCTTGAAGTGAAAGGTTGTGAGTTGAGGTTTGTGACGAGCAACTTTTGTTGCCACCTAGGTTGTGCAAGTGGGTTGGGATCTTTTCCGCTTATGTACAAATTGGGCGATAACATGCCACATGGAGGATTCACTTGGTGGGAGAATGCCCTACAAGGGATGTGAAGTATTGTGCATCATGAAGGAGGGATTCAAGCCTTAGATGGCACATGGTAGCTTGGGTTCTTGTTCGGAGGATTGGAGATGGCCTAGAGTTTCCTAGGGCTTCCACAATGTTCTTGCAAGGGGTTTCTAACGGAGTGGAGTACTTTGCTTTGGAGGATAGATGGAATCTATGGAGACTCAAGATGGAGTGGTGTGGACTTGCCTTGTGTAGCTACATCACCTTGGAGGTTTTATTTTGAAAGACATCATCACTGGAGCATGACACTTGTACTCTTGAGTGGACGTCTCCCCTGTGTGGCCTAGAAGGGCTCACATAAGTTACTTGTAAGGGCTTGTTCCCACATGGTATTGTTGGTCTCCCTTACCTCTCATATAAATAAAGGAAGGTGGGAGTCTTTCATTCATATGACCTGTGTGTTCATGCTTTCTCACTCTTGTGTAGAGATGTGACCTAGAAGAGGAGCACACCTGTCCTCTCTCTCTCTCTCTCTCTCTAGATCTTTACTTGTACTTGTTTTTCTCTCTCTCTCTTGGACGCTAGGGAAGATGCCTTTGTGGAAAATGTCCTCTTCGAGAATATTCTAGGGTTGAGATTTGAGAAACCTTCTAGAAAGAAGGTGAAATTTCTAAATTGCATTGAAGTGTCATTCCGGTGAAATTTCCAACAAAGGGATCCATTTGTGAATCTATTTGCCTGACCTGCTTAAATCTATAGTTTATATAATTTGATAGGCAAACTTTCAAATTTAATAGCTAAAACAAAGCAAATTTTGCTCACTTAAATTTTCTACCTAGAAATTAGATCCTCCTCAATCATATTCGATCTAAATGGAACTTACTACCACAAGAATCAGGAACCATGTTAATGTTCCAACTCAAAGCTGAATACATCCATTTTCTAGTTCATATTGTATAATCAGGCTCTGTTTTGCATGATTCACAAGTTCTAAGCCGTGTTTCCTAGCTTCAAGAAACAAGAAACATAATTTTTCACACTCCATGCAGAGTTACTCTATCACACCTAAACTACAAAGAGATATGTAATACACTGAACAGATCTTTGAGAATGGGAAGAAATTGGAACAAGGAACTTTGTGTCTTGAATTTAGTAGAATGAAAAATAATCCGTACCTTGATGGTGTATTTTTCTGTAAATAGAGATCTGTGGTTTTTTCAAGCATTGTCCTAGAAGGGGCAGGATGATTTGGGGAAAAGATTGTCCTTCCAACACAGTGTTGCTCAGCTTGCTGCTGATCACACCTGCAAATTTCCATGGGAGTTAACCACTCTTGTTGTCAAAATGTCAAGTATAATTTCAAAAACAGATGAGCAAAATTTAAACACTAATATTATGTTACTTCAACCTGACAAGTGAAAAATAAACTGAGTGGGTTAAAAAAGAGAAACAACCTATTAATACCATTACAAGAGCATAAATGAGCTTGAGAGATTTTGCCTTTATGGATACCAGAGTTGTTTACTGGCAGACACATAATAGTATATCAGGCAACTTTCAGTAAACACCGATAATACAACTAATCGTCCTACCAAAGGAGTCATTGCATCCTTCAAATATATCTACGTGATCACATATATGGGATATCAAATATAAGTATGACAAACTGTTGACCTTATACACTAACCGAAAAGGAAAATCAATAAAATCTCTGGAATAATGTATATTGGGACTACACATCCTTGCAACCCAGAATCCACTTTCAGGCAACTAAGTGATTGTTCTCCAGTCAATTTACCACAAGTAAATGCAGCATGTGCTAATCAATGTTGCATGGGAAACCGTCCCTACCCCCAGGGAACACATCCCCTCCATTTCTCCATTCCCGGGTTGGAGACTGAAGGAGGAAGTCTCTGTTTGGAAGGGGACATCCAGAAACCCCTTATCCAATTCCAAACCAGCACCCACGTGGCACAAGTTCTCTAATAAAAATATTCACTCACAAATTTGACATTTAAATTTTAGACGGACAAATATTATCTAATGCAGCACATGCCAAAATACCATGTTGTATGTTTTGGAAATGGGGGATAATTGGAACAACAGGTGTATTTGACAGAGACAGAGTCAAGGGCAAGAAACGGAACTTGGATGGGAACATCTGGCAGAGGTGGGAAACAAAGGTGTTGGGGTCCCCCTCGTCAAACAGGGAGTTTTGAGACTCCTTGAAGAGGCAGTAAACACGTCTCCATATCTCGTAGTAGATAAGACACAAGAAACTAATGTGCTCCTCTGTCTTAATCTCTTGCAAATGGCATAGAGAAAGTTGTTGCCCCACTTGCTGATCCAAAATAATAGGAGAAATCAAATTCAGATTAGCTCAGTTCCATTGAACAAACCAAGACCTCTAAACCTACCAATAAAGACAAAAGGCCGAGATGGCTTACTCAGACATTACAGAAGGCACAAGAACAAGTAGGAGCACCAACAATTTCTTTTCGGGCAAGTCATACCCCTAAAACGTTTCCTACTTATGTTACACTAATGTCTTCCATTCCTAAGACACAGCCTTCCACCTCTGAGGAGGCAGATACAAAGCAAGTATGGCAGGATGCCATGACCGAATAGTACAACTCCATAATCAAGAATCATGTGTGGAAGATTGTTCCAAGATCAATCGGGAAGTCAGTGATTGACTTTTTATGGCTATACAAGATAAAGCATGCGGCTCATGGAAGCATTGAGAAATTCAAGGCCAGATTTGTAGCCAGAGGGTTCACTCAGAAATAGGACATTGATTATGATGAAACTTTTGCTCTTGTTGCTAGGTATACTTCTATACGTACCATCATGTCTATTGCATCTTGTTTTGATTGGCCACTTTACTAGATGGATGTAAAGGTTGCTTTTCTAAATGGAATGATTGGAGAGGAAGTATACATAAATCTGTCAAGAGGGTTTGAGGTGCATGGACGAGATATCAATGTGTGGACATTAAATAAGGCCCTTTATGGGTTGAAGCAGGGGCCACAAGCTTGGTACTCTAGTATAGATCAGTACTTGTTGATATAGGCTTCTCCAAGAGTTGTGCAAATTCAAATCTTTATTATTTGTGTGATGGGAATGATCTGCTTGTCTTAGTATTGTATGTAGATGATTTTATTCTTACAAGTAATTCTAAGAAGCTCATTGTGTGGTGCAAGCAGAGATTAGCCAGCAAATTTGATATGAAGGACATTGGTTTTTTGCATTACTTTTTGGGTCCGGAGGTATGGCAGGGCCCAAGTGAAGTCTTCCTTGGGCAAGAGAAGTATATCATGGAGATTTTTAAGAGATTTCAATTCACTGTAAGCCCTTGGCTACACCTATGGGACCAAATCTTAAGGTAACATGTGTTGAAGACACTGATTTGGTTGATCGTAGATTGTACCAGGAGTTGATTGGGTCTTTGATGTACTTGGCGAATACTATGCTGTACATTTGCTATGCAGTGAATACATTGAGCCAGTTTATGATTGAGCCTTGCTGGTCTCATGGGAAAGCTGGTAAGCATTTGCTTAAAATATATGAAGGGCACAATCCTATATGGCATGAAGTATTCTGGAGATGGTGAGTTGTTACTAGACAGATTTGTAGATTCAGATCGAGCCATCTGGCTTTGCATGTTGACTACAGAGCTGACCAATCAGTTGTTGGAGCCCACTGTGGTTTAATATGACAATCATAGCTGCATCTGGCTCTCTGTGAATCCAATATTTCATGATTGCTTCAAACATATTGATATCTAGTATCATTTCCTGAGGGACTGAGTTCAGAAGGGAGCTGTAGTGTTGAACTACATTCCGACAAATTAGCAGGTCACTGATATTCCGACAAAATCCCTATCTAAGGAGAAGTTTGAGATGCTGAGGGAGAAGCTGTGGTATTGGAGAGCACCTTCCTCACAGGGAGTGTTAGATTACTTGTTGGTCAGAGGTTTTCAACTTCATCCTGCGTGAGCAGCAGCAGAAGTTCACCTTCGGCCATGGTCAGTAGAGCAGCTGAGCAGAGATCAAAGCAGTGGAGAAGGTGGGCACAATAGTGTTCCTCATGAATCATGAGGGCGAGTTGGTCTTATGGACCATCTTCCTTCTCTATTTTTGGTTTGTAGGAGTCACTCTGCATTCGTAGGAAGGGTGCACTTTTCTAGGTGGATGCTTCTGTGCTAGGCAGCTAGAGTAATGGAGTGTTGTAACTGTTGGTAATTACATTTCAGTCGAAGTGCCTTGACAGGAGTTACCAGCAGGTGGGGCACACTTCTCCATGTGTGCATTCAATGCTAAGTGGGGAACACCTCTCCTTAGTAACTCATTCAATGCCGGGTGCACTCTTCCTTGATCACCTTCACTCCTTAAGGGCGCAGCAGTAGTTTGTGGCCATTAATAAGCCATGAGGGTGCATTCCTTAAGGCCATTCATGGCCACCTTGTAACCTCCTCTTCCTTAGCTCATAAAAGGAGAAGAGGCTGCATTAGTTCTTCAGTGAGTTTGAGTGATTGTGCGTTGCTGTGACAGCAAATTGGTGGCAGCCTGTGTGTTAACTGCTGCTATAATTTCTAAGTAACAGAGAGTATTATGTGATTGCTGATTGGAGTCTGTCCCTGCTGTCTCAATTTCCAGATTGCAGATTTTATATAGAGTTAGTTTCCTTCTATCTGTTGTTTTGAATTACTCATAGAATGCAGTATTTGCACTCCCGGACTTAGTTTACAAAATGTTAGCATATGCAGATCTAGGCTTTGATAGGCATAAGCTAAGTTCCAAGTTTTAGGACCTGTAGGTTTCATTATTTGAGTGCAGATCTGAACTATGATGTAAAGTTTAACAGTGATCAATACCATAAACAATAGTAAAATGCACAAGTTCAATAGAGAACCAAAACGATAAAAGGATTTCCAGCCACACCTTGATAAAATTGAATAGAAACCATGCTCAAACTCTACAAGTTGCCAATCATCATCCTCATCCTTCTTGTCATGAAAAGCTAATTTCCTGAAATCATAGAATGGGACATGTTATCCTCTCCCAAGAATTCTAAACATATATTAGTAAATAAGGATGGAAACATAGCATTAGGGTTTTAAACTAAAAGTTGATTTTGATTTTATTGTGAAGAACTACTTTCAAAAATCAATCAAAATGATGACTTTGTCAATTTCAGTTCAGAAACCAGATATATCATATCAGGTTTACCAAAAGCCTACTTTTAACTATATTTGGCCAAAACCTACACTAAGTTCTAACAAACTTACAATTTGAAATGTCAAGTTATAGAATAAAGTGCTACTTGCTAAACATATAGCTGCAGCATGTTCCCTTAACTTGAAAAGAAATTATAGAGGCTTCATTGTGTTTTGAAGCACAGATGCTACTTGCAAACTTATAAATACAGTAACCAATGATGATAGGATTATTCTTGTCATCTTGCCAAAATCTCAATGTAGCATTCCAATAAAACTTGTTCACATAAAATATGTCATTTATCTAAGGCCAACCCAGCTACAGCGTGTGTGAGGATATTTTGGCATTAAGAGTTAGTTTAAAGTAAACTTGGTCTAAAGTGCTTTGAAGTCTATAGTGTTTATCTAGTGTGCTCCTGTACTTTAAATAATCCAACAGCCACGACCATGTCTTCTACATGAGTAATCCAATGGTTCAATATCTCCTCAACTACAACAGCACTTGATTCATGGCTTAATGCCGGATTTTTGCATGATCTCTATTTAAAGAACATTTTGGACCATTTGTTGATGATCAATATGAGAGATGTTATGATATAATTTTTTGTTACAATATAAGGCTACACATGTAATAAAGTCACTTAAATGACTCTAGATTAAATGTTAGGGTTTACATATTAGAGTTAGGGTTTTGATCACTCAGACTCTTTATAAGAGTGAGAACCCTCAATGTAGTACCGTTTCGGTTCTTGGAATATGGTATCAAAGCAAAGAGATCCCTGTGATTCTTGTTACCACCTAAAGTTGCACTTTAGTTGGACTTCAGTGAGCTGCCAGTATTGCACAATTACTTGTGCTCTTTCAGAGTTCAGAAGTTCCAAGTTGGGCCTGTTCAAGGCCTCTTTTTTAATTTTTGTAGTGCATGACCATGCCCCACGGGGTTTGTAATAAAGTGTGCCAGCATGGTGGTATTTGAGTGACTCGGTTCCCTAGGACTTGACAACCAAAAAAGGTATTCCAAGGAGTTTTTTCCCTTGTCAATTATGCTTTGCCTTTAGCCAAGTATAATCAACGAGTTTTTCTCCTGCACCTCCAAAGCTGGAATGCCCAAAGTGGTGGTTAGGCCCTAGGGGGTTATTAGAGCCCATTTTGTAACATGTATAAACATGCTTGACGCTAGAATTTTATCATTTGGTCATGTACTAGGTCCCCCTGAAGTTTCAGTCAATTCCGAGAAAATTATTTTTTTCGCATTTTAAAGCCATTTTTTAATGGTTTAATTAAAAAAATTCAAATGGTGATAAAAGTGTGATCCGGAGTCGGATTTTGGCGCAGAGATGCTCGTTTTCAAGCTCAGAGCATCCTCTTTACCTTAATATCCGGTTTTCCTATGTTTCGGGCAACCAAAATGCTCCGTGGAGCAGTTTTTTCCGATAAGAGCTACAAATTAGCATTTTAATGCTAAAATTGCATCAAAATGCACCATAGCCAAAAATTAAAATAATAAAAAATGGGCATTTATCACATGCCAAATGAGTTGGCATTGGTTCTCTTAAGGTGGGCGATTAAGTGAAGGGGATAAAGTACATGTGGGAAGTCAAAATTAAAGGTTGAAACATTTGTATTATTTCCAAGGAAGCATCACATGGGCCAATTTCTCTTCATGCCATCTTATCTCATCACGTGGATGATTAAGTAAGTGGGTGTGAACCTTATGTTATAATTTATTTGGATGGGCGATAGTGATAAAGGAACAAACCATATGGTTAGAGGTTGGTTTAAAACGATGAGTGATTATTCTATTTTTCACACCCCATTCACCTTCACGTGGGTTGGCCGTACGGTTTTCATGGTGCATAGTCTAAGTGGTGGGCTCTCCCATCTTATGAGGTGGCATAACCCACATAAGATAGCTGCTATTTAAATCAACCTTTCAAACAGCTCATCCATCAAAGCATGAAACATCATGCTTCATGCTACGGATTACATTCATGTGGGGTAAGTTCTCCACGGCCATCTTCGAATTTTATGATGAGTTCATGGTGGGGGCGGCTCCTTATTGTGAGGTAGCAACCATTTAATTTGGCTCTTATCTAAAGTCCAAACACAACCCACTCTCCAACGTGGCATGGAATTCTTTCAAACTCATATTCGCTTCATCCCTCACGGCCGTACGGATTTGATGTTTAGTAAGTGGGGGCGGCTTACCTCTTATGAGGTGGCACAAAGCTTGTTTTAGTTTCTATTTGAATCAACCAATCGCAACTCATCAATGTAAAGCTTTCGGAGGCATGGAAACATCAAGCCATCCTCATCCACGCGTGAACTTCCTTCCACAACTCGGCAGCTTCCATTTCAAGGTGATTTTGTCCAAGCGAATGGTGCTTCCCCATTGGCTAATGAGTTTGCTTGCTCTACAATCAAGGATTGTCTTCTTAGGGTTTTGGCACCCCAAGCTACTTGCCTTGTGCTATAAATTGGGGAGTTGAGGTCCATTGTAAACGATCTAAAGGTGGAACCTCTGCTCTGGTATTGTTGTATCATTTTCTGAATATTTGAGTAATAAAATAAGGCTTTGGAGGCTAGTCCTGAAGTGTTCTATGGAGGCATGATGTGTTAAGTTTTGCTAATGAGGTAATCTATATTGATTTCATATGTCTTATATATTGTTGAGATAGATCTGTCTTTGGAAGGAAATTAATTTCAGTAAGAACATCAGGTAATGCTTTATAGATTATTTGTTGTTGTTGAATGGTAGAAGGATTAACAACGATATATACATTCTTGTTTGAACTTACATCTTTGATTATTCTTTTTAATTGCAGACACGGGGTATTTTTAATCTTCTTGTACAAGTGTTGTGAGATCTTTTTGCAAGTAACCTATGCTAGAGGAAGTACCAAGCATGTTAGCTTGCTCGTCTTCTAGAATCTTCGAATAAAGCTCCATCTCTCAGGTCCTTCAAGGGAACAACTCCATTGGCCAAAATTAATGCTCAAACCCCCAAGGGTTCATCTTCAAGATCCATCTTTCTAATCTAAATTGGTTACGGTTCTATTTCATTCTAGATCTCAAATTTTAATATCATAAGAAGTAGATCTAGTTTCCTTAAGCTTGCACCTAATTCAAAAAAAAATCTAAGTTTTGCTAAGGAAAAGTGCTTATAAAAGAAATATCTAGCATTGTTAAGCTTGTAATTTGGCTTGCGACTTGAAAGAGGGCAGCCAAAGATCCTAGCAAGGCACGCTCTCTAGCTTGTCCTACTAGTTACTTTTCTGCATCATTTAGATTTAGTTTTTATAAGACTTAGTTTGCATTTAGAAGAAGAACAAGTTCTTAATTGTTTTTAGGCATTTCACAAACTTTTTAGTTCGCTGGAATTTCTTGCATGCATGACAGTCACACATCAGAAAATTAATTTAAAGTCAGTTAAAGACTCAAAAAATTGCCCAAAAAACAAGTTTTTACACACTAGTTGCATTAGTTTTCATTTTTTGCATTTTGTAGCATTGTCAGAACACTCTTAAAATATTCTGATTATCATTTCTAATCAACTTTAGCTCGCTGGTCTGTTTTATGTTTTTAGCAGGTTGGAGCTAAAAAACTCACAGAAAAGTCATCCTGAAGCTCCCATAACCACCCTGTGAAGCAGCTGCTCAAGCACTGTTTTACTTTTGAAATAATTTGTAAACTGTCTTGTTCCCTAAGCATAAAGGGCAAGCAGTGTTTCATCTTGAGTTTCATGTTGTAATCGAAAGAATAAAAAGAGCATAGCAGGCAATTCCAGCGCCTGACCCCAATCCCCCCAGGGGGGATTTCGCAATTTTCCTTTTTCGCAACTTTTTCTAACTTTTTTGTTTTAGATTAGTTTCATTTGAGCAGTGATAATTAAACAACTCACTCAAGCACACAACGTCCTCCAAGGAATCATTTATCATCTTGTTATATGCTTATGTGGTTTATTCAATCATACAACTATTCTTAAAATCTAACTCTAAAATTAACCCCTTGCTCTACCGAAGAACTCCATCAGTTTGTGGTGCGAAGAAAAGGTATTCTTGGGTTGTAGCTTAGTTAATCATCCACTCACACATCCTAATAAAACGAACCACTCCCCAAGCCCAAAGTATGCTCTTGGCCGCTGCAGCTTAGTCGGAACAGTTGGACCAATCGTAAACGGGTGCAAGGTAATTAGTTTAACAGGACAATCCAATCTCATCTTTCTTGGCGGATTCAAGAGGTTGTTGTTATCACACCATAGTAGCAAGGCTACTATGCTTGCTGAGCAGATATCTGCACATTCCAGAGATTTGCTTTTACAGAGTTTGGCTATGATGAGCCTATATTTTGAGATCACTCATGATCAGAGCAGTGTATTTTATCAGACTTATGTTAGACCTTGTGCCAAGGCTGAGCCTTGAGAGTTCAGATGTGATGACCGATGTGACCCTTTATTCCATACAGTTTCAGTTCAGTGCCCAATGATGTTATTGCAACAGTGTTTCAGATGATTTTGGATGATTATTGTTATGATGTTATATAGCCTATGGACTTCTGATTATTGACTATGGATTATTATCTTGTTGCTTTAGTCATCTTCCAGCATTAGCTTGGTATATGATTCATGATGTAGCAAACCATTTGAAATGAAATGAACTATCTTAATGATGTTATAAACTGTAAAATGGACATATTACTTGCACACTTAGGTTTTCTGACAAAATTCACTGGTTGTATTACCCTCTTATGAGCATAGATATGGTCTTCCTTGACATTCGTGTTTGCTAGCCTAGGCACCACATCCATTTGACTCCATCCATCCATGACCTTCCCAATTTGGCTTCCACCTTTGACTTGTCTCTCTTGACTCTTTGATACTACGGACTTCCCTATTACTACCTCTGTGTTGGATCGCATCCATGTTTGTTAGTGTCTCGGCTTTGAGTTGGTGACAGAACTTGCTTTTGGTGAGTTGGATTCTAGGCCTAAATCATTCTGGTCGGTTGTCTCGATGTTTGGCATTGGTTGAAGTCCCCTTAGTCACTTGAGATGTTGTTGGCTAAAACTGAAAGCTCATGTACTACCTATTGGAAATGTTTATAAATTCGCCCATGGAAACTGTAAACTCTAGAATGTGTTTCTTAACACACGTGAGTAAAGGGCAAGAGCAATGAAATGCTAAAAATACTCCTCGAAGAATATAAGAAAGGTCCAAAAAGCAAAAATTACTCAAAAGTTATATCTATTATTGCTGACCTTGTATATGTATAAACATGCCCTGGATGCAAGCTGCAATTAGTTGTGCTTCTTAGCACATCTGAAATCTGAAGGGTTATGTAGGCCAAAAAGGCCATGAAATGAAATTGAATGATCCTAATGAACTTGGATCAGCTTGATGTAGACATGATGCCTAAGTTGAATAAGCACTCTCTAAACAACTTATCCATTTGTGAGGCACAGCCCTTCCCCGTGTTATTTGTCTGGCACAGAGTGTAGCTTCCCCCTCTCCCAATCCAAAGTGTCTTTTAGTTGAGTTTAGGCAAGTCATCCCCTTTGCCCAGCCTTGATTCTTAGCCTTCATCCTAAGCTAACAGTTAGACCATGTCCAATGGTGAGTCTGTCATTTAAGCTATTGTGCAAGTAAATATAAATAACAACGGAATATGCAAACATGATAAATGCCACTGAATGATGTTTATACTTTAAGTTAAGCTATGAGTATGATTAGAGGAACATGTCTTAGTCTATTGATATGATTTGTCCTTGGTTGTATATGGACCTAGTCAAACCTAGTTTGACTATGGTCATTCTTGGGATCCGTGATGATGTGGGCCATGTATGCTTATTGATGATGATTGATGGTCCCACATACTCTTGTTATTGGTACTATATGGTGGACATATGATTAAGATGGTGATTGATGCAGATCAGCAGGTATTATTATTATTTCAGATCATCAGATTATGCACTGTCCATATATGGTGGGCCCTACAGATGACCCATCAGGGCAACCCATGGTGTATGAGTACACATTATTAGTAGTTTTGGGTCTTCTGGATCCAATGAGACACTTATCATTCAGTTTCGGGCACTTCTGATAGTGATAGATGCAGTTTTCCACTTGTTGGCCAGATTTGGGGTTGTTTTCCCAGCTTGTCCAGCAGGTGCCATGAGAGGCCAGTTCACCTAGGGCACTGTATGAGGAGGGGGTGGTCCAGCCACTTGTTTTTACCATTCTACCCCCCTCCCAGAGAGCCTGGTGGGCTCAATTTGACAGTGCAGGCAGCCTAGGTGGCATTTTCAGCAGCTTCACAGTTACCGAGGCAGATTAAAAATGGAATAAAAGGGTCAGTGAGGAATTCGATTTGGGCAATTGAGGCAAGGTTTAGGCACTTGGTCTTCACAGAGGTCTTCCAGGGTGAACCCCCCATCTTCCAACCAATTATCATCAGTCAGTGGGGTCCACAGTGGCCACAGGAGGCCATTTATTGTATGTCTCTCTTAGTTTTGGAGACAAGATTTGATCATTTGTATTATCTTGGACATATTATTTTATATTATTGTGCCATGAGGATGAGCTAGTAAGGATTGATGCCTCCTAGCCCCACCATGAGCTTCTTTAGTCATGTCCTAGTCATATGAGGTGGGCCCATGTGTCTTAGCCCCCTCCTAGTGATGACGTCACCCTCCATGAGTCACTTTAGGCTATGATGTCATCCCTCTTTTGAGTGATCCATGTGATATTATGTATTGGCTCATCTTAGCCATTGATTAGATTATGAGATCTTTTAATCTCAACCACTCATTTTGTTGTATTGTATAGTGGTTTTAAGATGTAGGGTTTTGGTCTTTATTATCCTATATAAGGAGGAGACCCCCTATTGTATAGCTCACCTTTGGGCTCTGGAAAACTTGGAATGAAAATAATATTTTGGAGATCTACTTCTTGGCTTTGATTGGGTTACTCTTGTATATGTTCTTGCATCTTGTTTCTAGACATTCTTTGCTTCTACAGGTGAAATCAACATCAATTGAAGGGCGGCCGAATTCCTTGAAGCTAGCTACGATTTGCTTGATGGGAAGATTGTAGGGGTTGCTCACATCTCCCATGGGCAAAACGTTTTCATCTTGAGGGAGTTTTTCAATTGTGCTTTGTCCATTGAATGCTTCTTTGATATGACATGCTTAGATCTTATGGATTTGTGGATCAAATCTAACTTGATGTAGTTTGCATGAGACATCTCTCCTCCTAAGGCTCAGACAATTTTGGTTGAAGACACTTGGATCAAGCTTGGAATTGTAACTAGGGCAAGATTTCTCCATATGCTAAGAGGCCGCAAACTTTGAGGTAAGATCTACAAGGTACGTATTGATTTCGCTTGCCATCCATCCTATTGGTAAAAAACTCCATTAAAATCAAAACCCTCTTTTTCTATTTTCCTAGATCTACTTGGATCTAGCTTGGCTTTGGGTAAGATATTGAAAACTCACCTCTATAGCATCCACGGAAATTCGGATCTATAGTTTGGTGTGGATTGGGCTTCATTTGACACACTTTCCAAGGCACTTAGGCTTCCTTGGGTGAGGTCGCACTCCTTGGGAGGGTGAGTTTTGCTACTTCCAAGACATGGGTAGGTGAGATCCCACTTGATTTGCATTCCTCTCACTTGATAACCTACCCCTAGTGCTTCACTTCTTTGATTTTTGCCTTGTGGGACCCATTTCTCATTTTGAGGGTTGTGCCCCACTTGGGTCATTAGGTGATGTACTTGTTATCACACTAACTCTAGTTGCTACTAAAGGTATCTCGTCCGAGATGGTAGAGGGCAAGCGGCCAGGTAGGTGTAACCTGCAAACGCCAAGTCCACCGTCCGAAGAGCGGTAGTCACACCAGACAAGGCGTTTGTCACTTCGGATAGGGCATGTAGCCTAATCCAGGGGGAGACCCTTCTCAACCAGTGATGGTTGAGAGACAAAAAAGACACCCAAATCCCAAAAGATAAAGAGATAGAAACAAGAGATGAGTGCTGGTGAGATCCTAAGTTGGATTTCAGCCACTGATTGGACACAAGTATAAAATGAGTACGTGAATGGAAAGTGACCAGCAATCAAACGTGATGAGATAGTGAGATTAGATCAGTGATTGTGTGGCTGAAAACAAGCTAAGGATGTACAGTAAACTGGAAGTGAAGAGATGAAGTACAACTGCCCAAGAAAGGGGATTGACTCAAGCCTTGGACACAAGTATAAAATGAGTACGTGAATGGAAAGTGACCAGCAATCAAACGTGATGAGATAGTGAGATTAGATCAGTGATTGTGTGGCTGAAAACAAGCTAAGGATGTACAGTAAACTGGAAGTGAAGAGATGAAGTACAACTGCCCAAGAAAGGGGATTGACTCAAGAGCTTAGTGGACCTAGGCAGTGCTAAATTAATGTTTAAATTCACTTCCAACAAACGATAGCTTGGTTTCTTATGATGAAATGATGATTTAAACCCAAATCCAAACTACCCACAACCCCAAAACAACCCAGCTAGACAGAAAGAGAAAAACGCCCTAGGGAGGCGTTTTTGCCAAGTGGACCAGTGTTAGTTCTAGGGAAAATGGAGTCTAATCAAACCGAAACTTTGGACTTAAGCATTTGAGAACATTTCATAAGCGGGTTTGGAAAGAAAAACAAGTTTTAAACGGTTGAATTTTTAGTTTTTTAGTTTTATGGTTTATATTGACAATTTCCAGCTTAGCATTTGCAAATGAGAATGAAATGCAGGAGACAAGCAAGGATTGTACCTGGATGATGAAGATGAATGCGTTTTGATGCTGAAGACAAACCCTGGAGACCAAATGCCAAGCAACAGTGCGTTTTCCCCTAGTGTTTTAGTGCAGCCAGTTGACCAATTCGCCTTAATACCTGCCAAAGAGAGATAAATCGGTAACCGTGGCAAATAGCAAAGGAAAAACGACAAATGAAAGACAAATGGTGAAGGAAAGCATGAAACAAATGCAAACTTTACTTCCCTTGTTAAAATCCCGAAGAGAGAACACAACTTGGAGCTACTAGCTCAGGAGCTGCGCCCTCCTCAAGTGGTCGATTTCACCTGCAATTCGTTTTGGCCAAGGAAGGATGGAGACACCACAAAATCACTTAACAATGCACCAGCAATAAGCTAACAATCAACACCATAAGCATTCACCACCATATCACAAGCAAAAATGGGAGCAATGTCTCTCTATTTCTCAATCTCAAGTCTGAAAAATGCCAAGAAGAAGTACAAAATGGGTGAGTGTCTTCTCTTATAGAGAATGACCACTCTCAACCCTAACTCCCTCCAAAACTAAACGCTGAGATTAACTCTCTCAATGCCCAAATCGATGGAGGAGATCAACTCTCAAGAGGGGGGGCGAATGACCCTCTAACGCCCAAGCGGATGATGGGGCCACTAATGGGGCCCAATAAACTCATCCAAATGCTGGTTGGGGGGTGCCTATGGGTTGTTTTAGCCCCCCATACCACTAAACCATAGTCTCCATACAACAAAACCACAAAAAATTGATTTTTGCTAAGTGAAAAACGCCTTCCCATGGGCAAATTCGCCCCACATGATGGGTTGGGCAAAATGAGGGACCCACAACATATATCTAATGTCCAAACATAACAAATATTACCTTAGAAGACCCCATTGTATTAGCCAACCTTTGCATTTGCCATTTTCCATAGTTACCTTTGCCATATTTGATTTTCCATATTAATTTATTGCTAGTTTTTATTGCTGAAGATGTAATTTGGGCTTTTGACCCACTTATAATGCTCGAATTGACGAACCGTCTGCTGCAATGTGATCGTAGACCCCAAATATAGTAGACATGGTCACTTGAACGACCTCGATCCATCAATCAGGTACTGTTTGCCCAAAATCCATGATTTTTAATTAAAACGGGTCACTGGTGACCCATAATAATTAAAAATCTCATCAACGCCTCAATCTTTTTGAATTCTGACAATTGGAGGCTCATATGGGACCCCAATAGATAATAAATGACCAAAATCGAAATCTCGGTCGCAACATTTTTTTGGACCCATTTTTGGCCTAGTCAACCTGGTTTGACCAAGTCAAATCTGGTCAAGATGGCAATGGTTGAAAACCTGTAAGCAACATGAAGCATCAAGGCTTCCTTATTTACGTTAGTACATTACTTAAAACAATATAATGCCGATATGGTGATCAAAACATAAATATCTCAATAAATACAAGCCCCAGGTGAGGTGGGCCCACCGCCTCCAACAAAGACTCAGCTATGCACAACTTACAGACTTGACCACTTAGCTAACTTTGGGTGAGGTGGATAAACAAGGTGAAGGATAAGGGAAGACGAGGACCAAGACCATGTGACCCCTCAGGTAAACAGGGAGAGCGGGACCCACTGACATAAGCATACCATGATAATACACAGGGAAGGGCAGTGCCTCACAAATGGGTATAGTGCAGGGAAACCACCACTGATCATCTAACACGAACCTTGCAACTCACATATGTGCCTTCAGAAGACTCTGTGAGGATCTTTTCTAGAGCCGCCATGACTGGGTGTCCAACAAACTGTAACTTGAGACTCTAGGGGACACTTAGAATTAGCTGTCCCTTACTCCATCTCACCTCCTTGCCCCGCAGGACTAGGTGAGGAAATAACCACTACAAAGCTGATACATATGGCTAACTTGTGTCTATGTGTGTTCGAAAACACATTGCTTGGACTTTTACATTGACTTTCATACCTAGCCTTTTTGGCTTGATTTTACATTTCACATAGCTTTTTTGGCTTCTTTTACATTTCTTCATTTCATTACATTTCAAGGCCCTTTTTGGGCTACATACATATCTCAAAAGATATAACAAGGTGCTCATACTGCAAAGTAATGGGGGCAAGTGAACATGCTTTGATGACCAATGGGGAACACCCGGTGAGTCTACACAATCCTATATTGCATTGCAACATCGGGGGCAACCAACGAGAGCAAATCCCAGGTTTGAGAATGCATCTCACACACTAAAGAGCCGAGGCACAAAATACAAGGAATCATGGCATACTTAGAGGTCAATAGGGAAGGGGATCCTCAAGGTCACAAATCAAGGTCCAAGTTGGGAGAAATCAACATGAATGAGTCGGATGGATGGAAAGAAGTGACAGGTGGATCCAAAGTTAGCCGCCTAGGAGGACGAAATGACCAAGTCTATACCAGTAACGGGGATGGGAACCAGTGTGCATATACATGAGCCTACTAAATGAGGTGGACTGACATCACCAAGGGCCATACACATCATAATAAACAGCGAACTCACCACAATCAAACATCATATGTCAAGTCCGTGTACTATCATAAATAAACAAGTCTAAACAACATGTGTAATAAACCATAAAGTGCTATACCTGCCATACCATATACATGTTGCTGAAGCTGTCTCTGAAACTGGATCTCTACTGAATCCGGGCAATAAGTGGCAAACCAGCAATACTCTGTAGTACTCTCATCACAATATGGCTAAGTAACTATCTCAAATGGGATCATGCAAAGCCTGGCAAGGAAGGGTGACCCTGTAGGCAATGCTATATAACATGTCTGGACCAATACAAAACCATCTGTCCCCTCTGATATCTCTGCTCGAGGCAATCTGAATACAATGCATGCCCCCTCTGCAGGTATCTGATCTCTGATCTAGAAAAAAAAATGTAGTATGGTCCCTGGCCACACAATCAGCATGGTAGCTCCAGCTAGCATGGATGTGATAACAGTACTTTCAACCTTAGATCTATGGAGATCTAGCCTACCTTGGGCATGCCACTTAAAACCCACCTTGATAATTGCCTTAACCTTCCCAATCTACAATTTGGCATACTTTGGACTCCATTTACCCCTCCATTTGAAGGCACTGGTCTCTTTGGGTCAATTCGCACTCCTTGGGGATTGTGTCATGTGCTAGATCCCATATGTGGGTGTTGCCTAATCTACCTTGGATCCATAGATCCACTTCATCAAACACCCCTTAGTACCACATTACTCCTAACTTCACCTTGTGGGTCCCATTTGGGTCATTTCCATACTTTAAGGAAGTGGGTCCCACTTGTGTATTTCATGGTACTAGATCTATTTCTTTGATCTCCATAGGTGGCCTAACTCATTCATTGGTTGAAACACTTGTCACTTCTTAAGCCTCTTCAACCATATCATAAACTCTTGGGTCCACCTAAGCTTGCATTGGTTTCCATAACTTCACTTTCACATCTCCCTAGGAACCATTGCTTTGGGCTAATCATCTTCGATTGGCTATAGGGACTCCCCCTTGGTCTTGACTTGTCTAGATCTAAAGTGAAGAGTGCCTCGGTTGTCGTGACTCCCAGCTTGCATTGGGAACCGTGGCATCTCTTGGGTCACCTCTTTAGTTGTCCATCTCCTCTACCATCCCGGATGGGATACCATTAGGGACAACTACAAGTTGTGTGATAACATTTTTGGCGCCGCTACCGGGGAGGTAGAGGCTTACCTTAGGTGTTTGCGATTATCCATGCATAACTTATATCTTATCGCATCCGGATTAATCTAGAAGGTTATCATTTCAATCCTTAATTAAACCATATCCATCTATTTATCACTCACTCTCTCCCTGCACTTTAACGACATAGATCTTGGTAGAAGAGTTCAAAGGTCTACCTGGCGACTCCAAATCGTGACTCCGCTGAGGAGCGAGCTCATAGTCACCCTTACAACACTAGAAGTAAGTCAAATCCAAATCAATTGGAGGGAACCCCGCTCACTTATCACAGAAGAGATCCTAAAGCCCAATCATCTAACTTCTTTTGGAAAATTGTTAACTCAGATTCTCCAAACCATATCTTGGGATCTCCTTTGTTCAATTTGGTTCCTCCTTCATCTCCTAATCCTAATCTAAACATAAATCCACCAAGTTCAATGGTTGGAACTCAAACTAATTTTGGAAGTAATACTCAAAACAATCCTCCCGTCGCTCGTGCTTTTGGAAACAAGGTTAGAGCCTCTCCCTTAGACTTTTCCCAAGTCCTAGGTGCCCCCCATGATATGCCTGACAAGTACTTTGAAAAGATCCCAAAGTTCAATGGGAACTGTGCGACCTCCACTGAGGACCACATAGAAAATGTCTAGGCTCACATGGAAGCGTATGGGGCTCAACAAGAAGATGTGTTTATGAGGGGTCTCTTCGCATCCTTGGAGGGTGATGCTCGCAAGTGGTTTGACCGTTTGCCTGCATCATCAATCAATGGATACGATGTATTCACCGAGAAACTCAAGCATGAGTCGTCAGTCAAGTTAGATGGATGTTTCCTTTTGAACCACAAGATTTTGAGCTATGTTCTACAAGGTATGTATCTAGATCCATCCATCTTTTCTCCATTGGTCATTTAAACCCTAAAATCAAAACCCTTGCATTTTTTATTTTTCAGATCTATGGAGATCTAGCAATCACTTGGGCTTAATAATTAAAACTCACCTTAATAATCATCTTAACTATCCCAATCTAAAGTTTGGTGGACATCCGACTCCATTTGCCCCCCGACCTAAGGCACTACTCCTCTCTTGAGGAAGTTGCACTCCTTGGGTAAGTGGCCATTTGCTAGATCCCACACATGGGTATTGCTCATTCTTCCTCAAATCCATAGATCCATGTCATAGCATACCCCCTAGTGCCATTTTACTTTGATTTTGACCTTGTGGGCCCCATTTGGACCATTTTCCACTTTTTAAGGGTGGGCCCCACTTGGGTACCTTTTTCTTGGCATGAGGTCTATCTAGATCTACTATTCCTAATCCTTAAGTGGCATTATTTTACACTTGGTTGAACATTTGTCCTTGCCTTAAGCCTCTTCAACCAAGCCCTAACCACCTTGGGTCCAGTTGTCATCCTAGATCTAGAGCTTGTTTCATCTTGGTCTCCTAATTTTTCATCATCACATTTCCCTAGGAGGTCTAGATTGAATTCGCTAGACTTCATTGGCTAAGCTAGGGTCTCCCCCTTGGTCTTGAAAATTGAAAAAACTGAAAGTTCATACTCAAAAGTCAGAACCAGAAGGAGAAAGGAGTGACAGGTATCCCCTCAGAACCCAACATTTGCAATAGCTCATATTCGTCACCAATCAATAGCAATCAAAACGAAGATGTAAGGGCAAGCAGAGTCGTATTTCTGGACACCAGTAGCACAGAAGAGGAAATGAAGGCTAACAAACAGCTTATTCCTACAGTCACCCCAGTCAAAATCAATTACTTTGCAGTCAGTAATAGAATGTATGGGCCTTGTTCGTCTATTAGTAATTTTGAAAAATTGTTTCTGGAACCGGTTTATTCATGGTTTCTGCACAGGAAGCTCAGACTGGTGATCAAAATAAAATTTTGTGAATTTTAAATTCAGGACTGTTAGGCAAGTCAGAAAGGGTACCAAATTTTAGGAACAAGGCCCAATAAGTACAGCAAAAGAATATATAAAGACTAGGTTCCAAAATGTAAAACACCCTATGTGTATAATTGGGTTGACTCTGCTGTAAGTTTTTACTCTTAATAAAATATTGCTGCTGTTAACAAAGGAAAAAAAGGAAGGAAGAGGGGAATATTAAAGGAAATTAGTACCAAAGTATCAATCCATAGCAAATGACAGCATGTAAGAACATGGGAGATTTAAAGTGGCAGGCTTGTAGTAATTGCCACTAAATGTTCACAGGCAAAATCTTGATCGGAGGACTCTTCATTATAGGTCACACAGTGAGATGCAATCCATCTCATGTGGGAAGATTAGCAAATGCGCCTACTGCTTTTATGGATTGGAGTGGGACTTCCATCTATAAATTAACCTCCAAGTGATTGGCTTGGATAAAAATTTGAATTCCTGGATAGTTTGGATGAGAGACGCCTCTGAGGAAGATAGGAAAGTACGGCAGACAAGATAAGGGGTGTGTAGTGTCACCTTAGGTTCACGATGGAATCTCTAATCCCTAGTTCTTGGTTAAAAGAGGGGGAGAGAAGAATGGAAGGAGATCACAAGTTCTATGTTATCAAGATTGCCTCAGAAACCAACGGGGCCTTGGATCACTGATGAGATCGATTGCCTCAAATGCCAACGGGGCCTTGGATCACTGATGAGATCGATTAAGTATTAAGCCATCCACCACAGTTCCATTCTTGCTGTGATCTGCCCATCCAAATGGCATGTCAAAAAAGGATGAGGCCAGATGCAAGTACCGTGTGATTGTGGCAGCAAAGATACCCCTCATACCTGGCATCTAAACCAAAGGCAGTCCATGTGAAGTGGTGCAGCCCCCAGACTCGATGTGATTCTCAGAGCAACTTCCGGAAAAACAAGAGAGAGATTGTTTTAAAAGACGTTTCCAATCTATATGAGAGATTGTTTCAAAAGACGTTTCCAATCTATATGAGTGACCGGGCCTAATATTTGTTTGATTGCTCCAATTGAATCCTTGGACAGAAATTTTGTTAGGAGATCAAAATGTAGACTTCGATTATAAAGTCAGAAGAGTTGTCCATGGCCAAGTAACGCCAAGAGAAGGTTAAAATTTAAAAATCAAAATAGCTCTGTAGGCTGACAAATTTCAAAATTCATTGGGCAATTTGTTTTCCTCTTGATGCCTATCCAACTAAAAATTTACCCAGAGAAATGAAATGAAATAATACCCTTGACCATCAATGACCAAAATAGGTCAATGGGGCTGGATAGAACCGCAACTAATGACAGAGATGTCGGCAGAGATAAAAGAAAAAATGCATCAGCTGACATCAGCGTCTCTTCATTCTTCACTACTCTTATGTAGCCCTCACTACCCAAGAAAGCAACTGGATTTTGAACAAAATCTCTGTTATCTATCTATCTATGCGTCTCAGCAATTTTGATATAGCACTATTTTAACTCGATTAATTTTTGGTTTTTAGTGGTTGTCGAGGTTTTGTAATTTCAGTAACTTGGGCTTTAAATGATCTCTGTGTTCTTGGAATGGGAAGCAAAATTCAACCAAAATCTTAAAATTATAGAACTTCCCAAGTTTACAAGTTATTGAACTTGGAAACTGTACAACTACTGACAACTTTCACTTCTATGAGATAAATATATAATAGATATGAAAGTGTACACGGCAAAAATAATTTGAATGTTCTTACATGGGCTGTCTCTGTTATCTGTTCTGGTCGGTGAATTCACCGGATCGTTATGCTGTGCGTCGAGCTTAATTCGTGAGAAATGAAAGTTTGGTTCCCTAGGTTTGCTTAGGCTTCCGTTGTAGATGTATATATACATTACGTAATTGTTGTTCTCAAATGATATATTTCTTGATGATAACGAACTCGATGTGCTCGCGCAATCTTCGCCGTCCTTCAACATGTGATGGTATCCTTTATAGCTATTGACTTCTATTGACTTGTAGGTAGCATCTTTGTTTTTTTCATGGAGAAAAAACTATACTTGTTATTCATTATCGAATCAAAGTATACATAGTTTTTTTTAGTAATTTGACTTTTTCAGTCTTATTTTACAAATACTCATTGATCTTCTACAAAAGGACATTCATCCAGTGATTCCATTCTACAAAAAGACATTCATCTAGTGATTCCAGATTTTACAATCTGAACATTGAGCCCACTTGATCTGTCTAATAGCACTGGTTATCTGCACCAGAATGGACTACATCCAAAAGAGTACTCGGTACCTGCTCCTTACTGGACAGTATGACTTCTGAGGAGAATCGGCCTAATAGACAGGTTGTCCCACTCTAGCAAAGAGGGAGTGTGCCGAGTCGAATGGACAGTACACCCACTAGAAAAAGTGGAAGTAATCCTTGTGAGACCGATAGACAGTCCCGCCAGTCTTCCAATAATTGATTTGGACAGGAAGACCTTCTATTCCCTGAAAACTTGATGATACCCGAAGTCATGTTGTAGTGTGTTGAATGAAAAGCACACCCACTGCACCAGAAAACTACTGCATGGAATTGGACGCAAGTAGTCTTCGAATCTGGAGTTGTCACCAGTCCTGGAGGAAACCCTGTTAAATACACTTGTTTTTTTCACTCTAGAAATATCTTTGTTCCCACAATCTACAAAGAAGCAGTGTTTTATGTTGAGTAAAGAAAGAAACTATCCCAATAAGAGTTGTTGTGTGTATCCCCACGAGAAAGCAAGTTGATCTGTACAGAGCCCAGTGAGCATAGTCAAACAAGAAAGCAAAGCGCAATGTAAGTTAATATAAGTCCAGAGTGCCCTCCCGCATCATTCTGTTCGCATGCCAGTGTTGATAGTGAATAACCCCCTCTGGACTGTGTAATGCCTCTTTTGACAGCCTATCAGCCTCCTCGTTGTAATTCCTTGTGACGTGGATATAATTGATCGTCTAAAATAGTGCTTGTATTCCTCTGATGCAGGCTTCCCATCCTTCCAAAATTGTTACTTTGATATCTGATTTTAACTGTGCCCGGTCCAGTATAACCATAGAATCACCCACCACAGTCAGGTCCCTTAACTGCTCTGCATTCGCAAAAAGTAAGAGCGATGCTAATCCCAGAAGTTCACTTCGAGTATTAGTACCACTCCCGCAGCCAATTCTCAGTCGAAACAAGTTATTGACCTCCATTCTCAACAATACACCTGCCCCTGAAATTTCTCCATCTAATTGGAAAGAGCCATCGAAAAACCCAATCGGCAAGTTTGTGTGTATAATTGGAGGTGGCCACACTCTGTGTACATACTCTACCTTTGTTTTGTGGTATCTCCTCCATGACTCCAGGGCCTGCCTTGCAATTGTTGCTCTATAACCAATATAGTCTTCTAAAATAATTATGTTCCTGTGTGTCCAGATGAACCACAAAACAAAGACCGGTAAAGCCTCCCATTTTTCCCCATAAACTCGCCATCTCAATAAGCAATCTTCTATACTGTCACCAAACCACCTCAGGTTCACCTTCGTAGCCCTTCTTATATCCCCCAGATCAGAAGCGAGAACCTACAATTTATGAAGAGATGTGTAGAGGTCTCGACATCCCCGTAGCAATGTACATACCTACCAGGGCCTATGAAGCCCCTCCTATTGAGAACCTCCCAAGTCAACATCTTATTGTGCAAGAGAAGCCATCCGAAGCATTTTAGCTTATAAGGACACTGCCAGTACCAAAGCCATCTAGTCCACCAAGGAACATTCCCAGCTGATTGTTCCCACATCAGCAAATCATAAGCAAGCTTGGTTGTTACTTAACCACTCTGAATGTTCCAAGACCAGAAAAGAGAGTCTTCCTCTTCATTAAGTAGTAAGCCTAAACGCATTAAGTAGTAGGTAGCATCTTTGTTAGACTTATGGTCTTGGCATTACTTTGGATGAAGGGAGGATAAAAATTAAAAATAAAAAGTGTTTAAATTATTATGGATTTATTAATTTAGATTTTTCAAGTATGAAGAGGGATAAAAAAAATGTTGTTTGAGTATATTTTCCATCTTATTTTGGTTGGAAATCTTTAGAAAATCTTAGAATTAGCTATGGAAATTGCATAATTTGGGTGTCACGGGGGTATTCCAGTGTGTTAAATCTATTTATGGATTCAAAAACACAATTTAAACACTTTCAGATTTGGATTTTACCCCAAAAAAAATTACTAGATTCCAACAAAAAACCAACGTAAAGTCCAAAGCGTAAAATAAATACACTACTCCAAAAAAAAATTGGTGGATAAATTTATTTTTTTGAATCATTATGGAATTATCTTAAATTTAGATTTTTCAAATACGAAAAGGGATCAAATTTCTTTACGTTTATTTTTTTTTTTTTTTTAATGTAAAAAAAATCATATCAATAAACTTGATCTCTAGTGATGCTTATAAATTCGCTTTACTCTTTTAGTTTTTTTTATTTGATATAAAAATATCATACCAATAAATTTGATGTCTAGTTATGATTATAGATGGATTTATATCGCTTTATTCTTTTATAGTTTTTGTATAAAATTTAAAATTGAATCGATATATGCTATCCAAAAGTTTTTATTATTATTATTATCATTTACATTAGGTGACAACATCTATCTCATAGTAAATTGTAGAACATCTAAATACTTTAGATGCAATAATTCAGATATGTTAATTTAATTTATTATCATATATTTTTATTATTATTATAATAAATTTTTGTATATTTTATAATTTAATGTTTTTTCTTTTAAATGATATTCATGTTACACATTTCATCAATACTAAGTTATAAAGTAATAATGTGATATCTTTGAAACATTATTGTTACTCTAATTATAGCATCCAACTAGGCTCAATGCACAATAATAGCTAGCTAGAGAAATAGTACAATATAATGACAACAAGAGATCATCATGATGCTTCCAGGCCACTTATAATAACTTTCAAATAAGACGTTCATTAGACTTTTGTTATAATTGATTTGGTTGTTGGTGACTATTGTATTGTAATTATTGAATACAATATTTGACTTGGTCAATGGGTTTACATCCATGATATCAAGATAACCATAATTTTGTAAAGAAAATTTTATGCACACTTAAGCTTGTTTAAATTATGTAATGAAGAATAGAAAGGATGCATAATTTAACAATTTCTTCTCTTTTACTTTCTATTCACATTAAATGTATTAGATAAAACCATGACCAAAAAAATGTGTGAGAAAAGAAGCCTTTATGATAAATGAGGTAGAAATGATGAAAGCAAAGTTTGTTAAAAAAATATAGAAATCTTTTAAAATTAATCAAGAATTCTTTGATTTGAATGAACCTTTCTCATGTCCACTATAAATTATGATTCAAGGGAAATGGTCGAAACTTCTCTAGATATAAACCTTTTACAATAATTGTTATGCATAGTGTTAAAATAGGGAGCATTGTGGTGTTAGGATTGTAAGTGAGCAAAACACATGGTATAAGCATATTGAACCTTCTTGGTTATGATGATTATCAACTACCTAGAGCAATTTTGGTCTATTGGATCTCAAGAAATTGATTGGGAATTAATTGATTTGTTTCTGCATTTTGTTTATATGGTCGAAATAAGAAATTGGTTGGGAATTAAATGATTTGTTTTAACATTTTGTTTCTATGGTAGAAATGATTGGAGAGAAACTTTCCCATGTCTCTTTTATTTTCACAACAAGTTATGGAGATCATAATGTATAAATATTTTGAAGCTAAGGCTTAATGCTTAATGTTTGTATAGACAAGACAAGTTATGGAGATCATAATGTATAAATATTTTGAAGCTAATGCTTAATGCTTAATGTCTATATAGACAAGACAATCTAGGAAAAAAATGTTACATTCTTAATTTTTGTTTATTGAACCTTAATAAAATTGATGAGGAATTAACTAAGTTGATCTAACATTTTTATGGCCAAAACAATTGAAGAGAAATTTTCTTAGTTCTTCTTGGTTTTCATGAGTTAACAAGTATGAAGATCAATAATGTTACAACGTATTTTAAAATTGGGAGTTAATTGTGCATAAACAAAATCTATGAGAAAGTGTTTTTTCATCATGCAAAAACTATATCTTGTAAATTAATGGAGCGATACTTATCACTAACCTTAAAAAAGAGAAAGTGGATTATAATTGCCCAAGATCGAGGCTTGTCACATGGAATGCACCTTAAACACAAAGGCAATGGTCTAATATCAAGTTCAAAATTAACAAAAATTGGAAATTGTATTTTTGGATGGTCCCAAGACATGGTATATTTTTTAGACAATGGACTCCAATATTTTGACCTAAACAACCAAGCCCTCTAAACACACTATAATAGTAAAATTTGGCATTTTATATGCACTATCACCAAGAAAGATGGTGTATTTAATAGTTGTTTATGCTAAGCCATAACACATTATTGTTGCACCCTTCCCTATAACTTTCCTTGGCGTCTTACATTGTCTCTTAGCTTAAGATGCAATTTACTTTAGGTGTTTGGCCTTACACCCTCTTGAATCCATACCTTGATTGCTTAGAGCCACTTGTTAGATCCTTTGCTTAGTCAGAGCCACTTGTTGGATCCTTTGCTTAGTTAGAGCCACTTGTTGGATCTCTCTAAAACACATGGCTAGCCAACTAGTATGCACCTCAACCCCAAGTCAACCCTTTTAGGATCCCACCTTATGCTCCTACATGGACCACTCCCATGGCAAAAATCAAAACCCAACCTTGTCTTATATGTTTGCAACTCCAACCATTGGCATTTCATCATTTTGTACGTGTTTTGTGATCCCACCAGTGCTCTTTGTGAAAGAGTGTCATCACCAATAGATTTGTGTGCATCACGTAGGATGACACAACTCTAATCATTTCTTATAATAAAATATGTTATTTCTGGGAAAGACTCTTGCACATCTAAGTTACTAAGGAATATACCTAAAACTATATATGTGAGTGAGAGACCATTGCATTCTACTACCACATGAATGTTTGTTTAAGTTCATATCTTGCTCTTGAGGTATTCTACTCTTGATTTTTGTCTAAAGTTACACAGAGTTTATTTCCACAAGGTTAGAATGACTTTGTTTGGATTTCACTACATTTATGTTACCACACTGTTGTTAAGATTGAGAATCCTTAATTTTCATCCCATTCTACTTACAAGAACTCTTTTTTTGGAATCCACGATATACACCACAACAATGTGGATCAATGAAGGCACAAGTGGAGCATGCTCCATTTAGTGTGATGGTTAGAGTGAAATAACACACTACCATAAGGGGGAAGGCTCGAACTAAGGGATTTGGAAGAGATTTAGAGTCACCATTTAATTTTTGAGAAAAATAGGGGAAAAATGGAGAGACGGGAGAGGTAGGAAAGGAAGGGTGAGGGTAGAACATTAATTTAATTGAAGGAACAATTGTTTAATATACCTATGGATGGTTATTTATGGTTTGTATGTGTGTTTATTGAGTTGATTGGAAATGAAAAATAAAATAACTAGGGAGTTAACAAAGGAAAGAAGATAAAGCAAAGTGTAATGAACTATTTTCATTTGGTGTCCTAATTAATCTTCTTGCAAGGAAAGTATGGATCTGAAATAAGAGAATGGGATTTCAAACCAACCCTTCAACATAATGCAAACAAAGTAACAAGAAGCATTAGATTGTTTAACATGATTATCTTTGATGATCAAGCAAATTAGGAAAGGGTCCAAGGGTGTACTATCTTCTTAGACATGTGAAAACCCCTAGATAGGTGTGAAAGAAGCAAGTATAAATAAAGTAATCTAATATACAATAAGTTATTTGGGTTTAAGTAAAAAAGGAGAACAACAAGCAACAAAGTTGAAAGAAGGGTTATAAACATATATCACATACATGTGATGGCAGTTATCCCCTTATGGAAACAAACAAGTATATACTATCTTCAAATGAAATGAAAGAACAAGCAAGCCACGGACACAACTAATGACAAAGAAAATAAAGTACATGTATGTGTGACCCAAGTACCCTTAATGAAGAAGGTCACCTCCTCATTCACAAGCTTATGTTGAAGCTTCCTTTGAGGTGGGGATGAAGGTTAACAAAAGTGCAACTAAGAACAAAGCCAAAAACAAAACAATATGCAACCAACCAATCCAACGAGGGATGTGTTATCACACCATAGTAGCTGGGCTACTATTCTTGTTGAGCAGATATCTGCACTTTTTAGAGCTTTGCTTTTACAGAGATCAGCTATGATGAGTTTGTTATTTGAGATCACTCATGGATCGTAGCAGTACATTGTATCATACTTTTATTAGACCTTGTGCCAAGGCTGAGCCTTGAGAGCTTAGATTTGATGACCGATGTGACCCTTTGTTCCATACAGTTTTAGTTCAGTGCCCAGTGATTATATTGCAGCAGTGTTTCAGATATTTATTGATGATTATTATGATGTATGACCTACGGACTTCTCATTATTGACTTTGGATTATTATCTTGTTGTTATAGTTCTTCATAGCATTGACTTGGTATATGATTCATGATGTGGCAGTACTATTTAAAATAAAATGAAATATCTTGGACGATGTTATAATTATAAAATGGATGTATTACTTACACACTTAGGTTTTCTGACAATACTCATCGGTTTCATTACCCTTGTATAAGCATAGACATGGTCTTTCCTGGCATCCTTGTCTGCTAGCTTAGGCACCATTTCATTTGACTCCATCCATCCATGACCTTCCTTATTTGGCTTTCACCTTTGAGTTGCCTTCTTGACTTCTTGATACTGAGGACTTCCCCATTTCTACCTTTGTGTTGGACTGCATCCATGTTAGTTTTGTGTCTTGGCTCTGAGTTGGTGACAGAACTTGCCCTTGGTAAGTTGGATTGTATGCCTAAATCATTCTGATCGGTTGTCTCAATGTTTGGCACTGTGCAGAAGTCCCCCTAGTCACTTGAGATGTTGTTGGATAAAACTCAAAGCTCACGTACTACTTATATTGGAAATGTATTATGAAAGCCTGTGAACTTAAAATTCTAGAATGTGTTTCTTAACACACGTGAATAAAGGCTATAGAAATGAACCACTAAAATTCCCCTCGAAGGGTATAGAAATGGTCCAAAAAGAAAATGTTACTCATAATTTATATCTATTATTGTTGACCTTGTATATGTGAATATGCCCCGGATGCAAGCTGCGATTAGTTGTGCTTCTTAGCACATGTGAAATCCCAGAGGCGTCATATAGGCCAAAAGGGCCATGGAAATGAAATGAATGATCATAATGAACCTGGATCAGCTTGATGTATACATGATTCCTAAGTTGAATAAACACTCTCTAAACAACTAATCCATTTGTGAGGCACAGCCCTTCCCTTTGTCATTTTGTCTAGCACAGAGTGTAGCTCCCCCTTTCCTCGTCCAAAGTGTCATCTAGTTGAGTTTGGTCAAGTCATCCCCTTTTGCCTAGCCTTGTCCTTAGCCTTCATCCTTAGTTAGCAGTTAGGCCATGTCCAATGGGTGAGTCTGTCATTAAAGTTTTTGTGCAAGTAAAATTTAAATAACATTGAACTATATATATGTAGTAACTGCCACAGAATGATGTGAATACTTTAAGTTAAGCTGTGAATATGATCTAAAGGAACATGTCTTAGTCTTTGTCATAATCATGTCCTTAGTTATGTTTTGACCTAGTCAAACATAGTTTGACCATGGTCATTCTTGGGATCTGTGATGATGTGGACCATGTATGCTTATGGATGATGATTGATGGTTCCACATACTCTTGTTGATGACTCCATATGGTGGAAATATGACTCAGATGATGACTGATGCAGTTCAGCAGTCTCTCCCTTGGTATTGATTCTTCTTGATATAAAGTGAAGAGTGCCTCGGTTATCGTGACACCCAACTTGCATTGGGAACCGTTGCACTTCTTGGGTCACCTCTTTAGTTGTCCACCTCCTCTACCATCCTGGATGGGATACCTTTAGGGACAACTACAAGTTGTGTGATAACATTTTTGGCGCCGTTGTCGAGGAGGTAGAGGCTTACCTCAGGTGTCTGCGAGTATCCATGTGTAATTCATATCTTATCGCATCTGGTCTAATTTAGATGGTTATCATCCTTATGCTTAAATCATACATAGCCATCTTTTTGTCGCTCACTTCTCCCCGCTATCCTAACAACATATCTTTTGGTAGAAAAGAATCAAAATCTTCGTAGCGACTCCAATGGTGATTGATCCTATCATTATCTAGAACCCATGGGGTACATCATTTTGTATTTAGGTTCTTGATTTTCTAATAATTGCCATCCATGGCTACTTCCGAGCAGCCTAGAACTTTCGGTTGATTAAAAGTCTTTGACTTCTCAAAGATTGTTGGGTATCCTCATCGTATTCCTCATCAAGCCCGTGAAATGTTGCCTAAATTTGATGGAAGTTATGAGATGTCTGCTAAAGGGCACCTTAATCTCTTTAATGAAGTTATTAACAAATTATCTATAACCGATGAGGATGTATGTATGAAACTATTGGCCTCATCTTTCCAAGGAAGAGCTGACCTCTGGTTCTTGAATTTGAAGACCAATAGCATTTACGGATATGACATGTTTGAACATAAATTCTTAGAAGAATGAGGAAGTGAATTCGATGATATTTATTCTTTAAATCAAATCCAAGATCAAACCCTCCCCTTTCCGATCCTATTGTTGAATCAATTAATAATCAAATATCAAGTAAATTGTCAACATCCGGAGATGACCCCTCCTACCCAACTTCTGTTGAGGATAAGTCTTCCACTTTTGAATCAATCGAAAGTCAAATCCCTAATCATTGTATAAATCATAAGTTTTGAAATTTCTTTTTAGGTAGCTTTAGTCCTGATCTTGAGGATTTTTCCGAACTTGAGATTTTAATTAGTAAGTCTATTGAAGTTCCTCCCTCAGAGAAACTCTTTAGTCATTCCATCTTTAGTGATCATTCAATTCCTTATCACCTTTGTGAAGAAGAAGAAAGTGGGGACATTGACCAAGATCCTTTAGTAGTGATTTCACGTGATCATTGTGAAAATAATCAGGATGTTTTAAATGAACTTGTTAATTTTATCCCTGATCAATTAAATGAAAATGATCAAGTATCCTCTTGTGAATCTAATGATGAACCAATAGAAGGTCAATCTCAAGATGAGGGTGAGTTAATAAATCACATTCGACGCTATAATATTTGTTATACTTCTTATAGTGAGTCCTTAAGTTTTCCTTTTTCCATCCTTAGTCAAGATAGCTTTATCCAATTCTTAGAGTTAGAATCTTGTCCTCAATTTGTAAATATTAGACTTCATAAAAAGCTTGAAATCATTCCTAGAAAAAAGAATGTTGCTTTCAAAGGCCTTTTCTTTTGTCAATTTCCAAGGCCAAACTTTTCTATCTATCTAGGAGAATGTGCATATTCTCAATCCACCCTCCCTGCCCAGCTTTTTCAATCTTCTTTTGGTTGGTGGTCTAGTCAGCCTTTTGCCTTTGAAATTTTCAATAGCAAGTATAAGCTTGATCACATGATTGGAGAAAAAGCACTTAATTTCCCTTGTCAGTCACTTTGGAACAATAATGCTTGTTGTCAAGTTATCAATCATTCTTGGTGGCTAGAAAAGGTGTTTAAAGATCAGTTTCATCTTTTCTCTATTTTTGAGCAACAAGTGGGTTTGTTTTTTATTTTTCATCTTCTAAGCTTTAATTTGTCCCCACTTGGTTTTTATTTGATCAGCAGTCCTAGGGAGAACCAAATTGAATATGTGAGAGAAATGAATGAGGAAAGTAGTTTGTGTAAAAAGAACTTGAATTAGGTTCCATGTGTTTTCCCTCCATCAATTTTAAATAATAACTTGCATAAATTTTATGATCCTATCAATTCTTTGATGGAGGATGTTTGCATCAATCATTCTTCTCCTTGGCATGATTTCTTGTTGCACCATTCAAGCCCTTTTGCAAGTTTTTAACAAACCAGGAAGATTGTGTTATCAAATTCCTTAATCTTTAACCCAATCCTGACTTGTTTTATCAACAAAAATCGAAGAATAATCATTAACATTTTCGATGAATGGTTGCACTAGATTTATGATTTTACCTAGCATTTTTGTTGCCTGGTTAGAGTAGCTAGGTCTTTGAATCAGCTCATTTGAGCAGTAGGATTTGTGTGCTTTTTTATTTTTCCGTGTGCTGAGTATTGCCATTTTTCTTTTCTTACCGAGTTGTCTGCTTGAGTTGAGTCATGCTCCCTCATAAGTTTTTCTCATCTCCTGCATGCATTTAATAAAACATGAAGTGGTTAAGTTCTTTTTTAGTTTTGAGTATTTGT
This sequence comes from Larix kaempferi, assembly GCA_027924585.1. Lineage (NCBI taxonomy): Eukaryota > Viridiplantae > Streptophyta > Pinopsida > Pinales > Pinaceae > Larix > Larix kaempferi. The sequence continues at coordinate 11,664,081 of BSBM01000428.1, forward strand.
TGTTCTTCTGTGTCAAGTGAGTTGAGTATGCATGCTTGAAAAGCTTTCCTTCCTCCTGCACAATAAGATTAATAAAATTTACATGTTATGCTAGGTTAGTATTTCATTTGATGCATTTCAGTTATTGCTATAGAATAGATTTCATTTTCAGCATTTATTTTATATTTTTCCCATAAATGCTTCATGAGGTATTTTAGTGGCTATGAGCGCAGATACAGGTGCAAAATAAAAACTGAAAGCAAGGATGATGAGCTGCTGGATTGAATATTGATGCAGAGCAGTTCGAGACTAGAGATTATGAGGTTCTCAAGCACTCTCTCCCTTAGAGCACTTGTCCCAGCTGGAGCCAGATGTTATCACACCATAGTAGTTGGGCTACTATTCTTGCTGAGCAGATATCTGCACTTTTCAGAGCTTTGCTTTTACAGAGATCAACTATGATGAGTTTGTTATTTGAGATCACTCATGGATCAGAACAGTACATTGTATCATACTTTTATTAGACCTTGTGCCAAGGCTGAGCCTTGAGAGCTTAGATTTGATGACCGATGTGACCCTTTGTTCCATACAGTTTTAGTTCAGTGCCCAGTGATTATATTGCAGCAGTGTTTCATATATTTATTGATGATTATTATGACGCATGACCTATGGACTTCTGATTATTGACTTTGGATTATTATCTTGTTGTTTTAGTCATCTTCATAGCATTGACTTGGTATATGATTCATGATGTGGCATTACTATTTAAAATAAAATGAAATATCCTGGATGATGTTATAATTATAAAATGGATGTATTACTTGCACACTTAGGTTTTCTGACAATACTCATCGGTTTCATTACCCTTGTATAAGCATAGATATGGTCTTTCCTGACATCCTTGTCTATTATCTTAGGCACCATTTCATTTGACTCCATCCATCCATGACCTTCCTTATTTGGCTTTCACCTTTGACTTGCCTTCCTTACTTCTTGATACTGAGGAGTTCCCCATTTATACCTTTGTGTTGGACTGCATCCATGTTTGTTTTGTGTCTTGGCTCTGAGTTGGTGACAGAAATTGCCCTTGGAAAGTTGGATTGTATGCCTAAATCATTCTGGTCGGTTTTCTCGATGTTTGGCACTATGCAGAAGTCCCCCTAGTCACTTGAGATGTTGTTGGATAAAACTCAAAGCTCATGTACTACTTATATTGGAAATGTATTATGAAATCATGTGAACTTAAAATTCTAGAATGTGTTTCTTAACACACGTGAATAAAGGCTATAGCAATGAACCACTAAAATACCCCTCGAAGGGTATAGAAAAGGTCCAAAAAGAAAATGTTACTGAGAAGTTATATCTATTATTGTTGACCTTGTATATGTGAATATGCCTCGGATGCAAGCTGCGATTAGTTGTGCTTCTTACCACATGTGAAATCCCAGAGGGGTAATATAGGCCAAAAGGGCCATGGAAATGAAATGAATGATCCTAATGAACCTGGATCAGCTTGATGTATACATGATGCCTAAGTTGAATAAGCACTCTCTAAACAACTTATCCATTTGTGAGGCACGACCCTTCCCTTTGTCATTTTGTCCAGCACAGAGTGTAGCTCCCCCTTTCCCAGTCCAAAGTGTCATCTAGTTGAGTTTGGTCAAGTCATCCCCTTTTTCCTAGCCTTGTCCTTAGCCTTCATCCTTAGTTAGCAATTAGGCCATGTCCAATGGGTGAGTCTGTCATTAAAGCTTTTGTGCAAGTAAAATATAAATAACATTGAAACATATATATGTATTAATTGCCACAGAATGATGTTTATACTTTAAGTTAAGCTGTGAATATGATCTAAAGGAACATGTCTTAGTCTTTTTCATAATCTTGTCCTTAGTTATGTTTTGACCTAGTCAAACATAGTTTGACCATGGTCATTCTTGGGATCCGTGATGATGTGGACCATGTATGCTTATGGATGATGATTGATGGTCCCACATACTCTTGTTGATGACTACATATGGTGGACATATGACTCAAATGATGACTGATGCAGTTCAACAGTCTTATTATTATTTCCAGATCATCGGATTTTACACTGTCCGGATACGGTGGACCCTACGGGTGACCCCTCAGGTCAACCCATGGTGTATGAGTACACATTTTTAGTAGATTTGGGTCTTTTGGATCCATTGAGACACTTATATTTCAGTTCCGGGCACTTCTAATGATGATAGATGCAGTTATCCACTTGTTGACCAGTTTTGGGCATGCTGACTGAGCCTGTCCAGCAAAGGCTTGGAGGCCAGTCATTTCCTAGGGAGCTGTGTCTGAAGGGGGTGGTCTAGCCACTTGATTTTACCATTATACACCCCTTCCAGAAACTGTGGTGCCCTTAGTTTGACAGCGCAAGCACCCTATTATTTGATCATTTGTGTTATTTGGACATGTCATGGGCCTATTATTTTATATCATTGTGCCATGGGGATGAGCTAGTAAGGATTGATGCCTCCTAGCCCCACCATGAGCTTCTTGAGTCATGTCCATGTCATATTAGGTGGTCCCATGTATATTTAGCCCCCTTTGAGGGATGACGTCACCCTCTTTAGTCTTTTTTGAGGGATGACATCACCCTACTTTTGAGTGATCCATGTGATATTATGTTAGGCTCATCTTAGCCATTGATTATTATGTTTTATCTTTTGATCTCAACCACTCATTTCAAAAAGTGATTTTGTGGTTTAGGGTTTTGGTCTTTATTATCCTATATAAGGAGGAGACCCCCCTATTGTAAAGGAACCTTTGAGCTCTGGAAAACTTGGAATGAAAATATTATTTTGGAGATCTACTTCTTGGATTTGATTGGGTTTCTCTTGTATATGTTCTTGCATCTCTTGTTTCTAGACATTGTTTGCTTTTCAGGTGAAATCGACATCAAGAGAGGGAGGCCGAATTGCTTGGAGCTAGAGCATGTTCTGCTTGATGGGAAGATTGTAGGGGTTGATCACATCCCCCATGGGAAAGACGTCTTCATCTTGAGGGAGTTTTTCAATTGTGATTTTTCCATTGATTGTTTATTTGATATGACATGCTTAGATCTCATTGATTTGTGGATCGAATCTAACTTGTTGTAGTTTGGTTTACAGGTTTCATGGGACATCTCTCCTCCTAGGGCTTGGACGATTTGGTTTGAAGACACTTGGATCAAGATTGGAATTGTAACTAGGGAAAGAATCATCCATATGCTAAGAGGCCACAAGCTTATGAGATAAGATCTACAAGGTACGTATCCATTTCGCTTGCTCTGCATCTTGTTGGTCACAAACACCATTAAAATCAAAACCCTCATTTTTACTTTTTCCTAGATCTACTTGGATCTAGCTTGTCTTTGGGGATTATCTTTAAAACCCACCTCTATAGTATCCACGACAATTCGGATCTATAGTTTGGTGGTGATTGGGCTTCATTTGACACACTTTCCAAGGCACCTAGCCCTCTTTGAGGCAAATCGCACTCCTTGAGGGAGGCTAGTTGGGCTAGTTCCAAGTTGTCGGTAGGTGAGATCCCACTTGATTTGCATAGATCCATCTTGATAACCTACGCCTAGTGCTTCACCTCTTTGATTTTTGCTTAGTGGGCCCCATTCCTCATTTTGAGGGTTGTGCCCCACTTGGGTCATTGGGTGATGCATTTTAAATCTTAGGTCTATGGAGATCTAGTTCATGTTGGGGCATGCCACTTCAAACCCACTTTGATAATTGCCTAATCTACCCCGATCTACATTTTGGCATAATTTGGACTCCATTTGCCCACTCATCTCAAGGCACTAGTCTCCCTTGGGAAACTCGCACTCCTTGGGTTAGTGGCCTTTTCCTAGATCCCATATGTGGGTGTTGTCTATATTGTCTTAGATCCATAGATCTACCTCATCTCATCCACTTAGTGCCATCTCACCCCTAATCCAACCAAGTGGGCCCTATTTGGACCATTTTCCACTTTTTAAGGAGTGGGCCCCACTTGTGTATTTTCATGGTACTAGATCTAATTCATTTAAGCTTCAATAAGTGGCCTTATTCATTCATTGGTTGAAACACTTGTCACATCCTAAGCCTCTTCAACCACACTTAAACTCTTGGGTCCACTTAATCTAACTCACACATTGGTTTCCGTAACCTACTTTACACATTTCCCTAGGAACCTTTGTGTTAGCTAATATTCGTTGATTGGCTAGGGTCTCCCCCTTGGTCTTGATTCTTCTTGATCTAAAGTGAAGAGTGCCTCGGTTATCGTGATACCCAGCTTGCATTGGGAACCATTGCACTTCTTGGGTCACCTCTTTAGTTGTCCACCTCCTCTACCATCCCGGATGGGATACCTTTAGGGACAACTACAAGTTGTGTGATAACAGGATGATCTAAGCTAATGAACATGATGCATTGACTGTAGCAACATTCAATAATTAGAGGGTTGATGGAGACAACATATTTAAGCAAACCCAGTAGCATAGAAGGGAGGAGACCACTAGAATGCAAGGTAGTAAGAAATCCAAAAGAGTTTCAGTATGAAAGAAAGAGATATTAGAGACCCTTAACAATGATTAGAGGAGCAACATTAATACACAAGGGAATGCTTAAGTGGCATAGTTAATTGTGTCATGTGCCATTAGAAGGGCATTTTCTCCATAATGGCCAACTCATGGAAACTCATGGATTTTGACCCTATTTACTATGAGGGATACGGCCATATCATACATAACATGGGAGGGAATATACCTCTATTTTGTAGGTAACTATGAACCATAGACCACAAGTGAAATATAGATAGAAAAGGCACTACTTTGAATTGTACACAATATCCTGCTATTCATCACAATGGATCATCTAATAATTTGTATCATTATTCAATAAATCTAGTAAATGTGCTTTTGCATCCTAACCACTAAAAAAAAAATAACAAAAATTTAAAATGCACATTCAATCAAAACATATTGACACACAAATTTACCCTACATAGAGCTTGGGTACATGTTCATCATGGCATGTTGATCTATGATTAATAGTAATTCCAACTTCATGTTCTTGAGTTGCAAAGAACAATTCGAGCTGAGGTAATATTTTTTTTATTTTTGATTCCTTACAACCTTCTTTCTCATTGTCATTTCCATTGTATCACATGTGTGGCATAGCCCATAAGGTCCATGCAAAATTAACATCATCCCCGCCTTCATCTAGACTCTTGTGAGTGCGGGAGAAATCCACTTAGGAAAACTTTAACAATGGATGCCTTTGATTGTGCTTTATTAATTCATTAAATAAAAGGGAAATGCCATATTACAATTGCTCTAATTGAGCAGAGAAAATTGTGCGACTCCACACTACTATAGTATTTATTTCCTTTGTCTTAGGTAGTCTTAGCTTGCAATCTTCATTTAGTCCAGGAACAGGCTATTAGACTATGAACTAGCTTCCTTATCCTTTGAGATCTATCTCCAAATGTTGTCGCTATCTCATGGAACTCATTTGAAACATGTCCATGATTCAATATGAAACAAGAGTTAAAAATATGGTATCCTTCCTCACAAAACAACAACAAAAAGACTACAACGAATTATCCATTTTTTATGTCTAATGAAGGGAAATTTATAGGCTAGGTTATGGATATTTCAATTCACTATGTGACTCCTTGAAATCCAAACTATTTGGCCTTCCACCCTCCCAAACATTGCATCTACCTAGAATACTAGTTGTTCAATTGCTCATCAAATCACATGATCTATCATGAAGTTCTCTCACCCAATCACTTCAACAAGGGTGAGTTATATTTTATTTGGTCAAACCACTTATTCATGCCAAGGGGTTATTACCATTGCATTTGTTTTAGTGAACCACCATCGACCACTTTGTTTATTTTGGTGCGATTTCCTTTCCTTTGCATGTGGTGTAAGTTATCTTCGCTTAAGCTATAGCAAGTTACCTCCTTCATTGAAATTGGTGTAAGTAACCATTCATCTTAATGACGTCAATTGCACTTCATTTAAATCAATGTGACCACACTTGTTGGTATGGGTGTGATTGCATTCTTACAAAAAGGTTGCAACCATCCTTCACTTATAATGTTACAACTTCACTCTATTTTAGTCACGTGCTGTTACTCACTTGTGAACTCTTTTAAATGTGATGCCATGAGTTTCCTTAGCTTTAAAGATATAATCACAATCAAGTGAATGAGTGCATTCCTTCATTACAAGTGATGGAAATCCTTCAACCACAATGTTGCGATCTAGAAATTATATATTTGAATCACCTTTCTAAACATGATGGTTTCACCAATTCAATTAAGCCCGATTCTTCCTTGGAATTTCATTTACTTACGTGATTTGTTTCAAGTCACACCTCGCCAGTTGGGAGTCATTTGGCCCTCAAAAGATACCAATGAATAAGCGAGGGAACAAATCATTGACTTTATCCCTCTCGCACCATTTTTCCTCACTTGATAAATGTCCTAAAAGTCCAATCTATTAGATTTATTCTTTTCCCTTGCGTGCATTTCAAATATTGACTTATAAATATGAATCCTCTTCCAACTCCTCAAGAGAATTTCCACTAATGAAAGTACTTTTCCCTCATCCTCCTTGTCCAACATAGATGGTTTAAAGAGGATAGATTTTCCACATCGACTACTAAAAACATCTACATATACAATTGTAGGCTCAATTGAAAAGCATTGCTCCTAACTTGTTCAATAATGTCAAAAGGTCCATACCTCAGTGGCCACTCACTACAATATTTCTTTGTTGAGATACAATCAAGCTTGATCTCCAACTTGGAACTTATGATCTATCTTACATTGATCATGGAAAAGATTGCACTTCACCTAACTTTGTTATAATTACTCATATACTTGTTGATGAATCTACTTAACTCTTTCAATGAAATTGCTTGCTCTTCCTACCTCCTTGTGCATCTTTGGTTATTTTCCCTCTTTATCCCCATAAACAACATCAAAAGGTGAGAGTGAAAAATAACCAAAACAAGCTTCAAAGGGGATTTTTGGGTGGAGGAATGTATTTCCTTGTTATAAGCATGTTTTAAATAAACCAATTGCCCATAGATCCATCTGTTTTTCACTCTTGACTTGAATTTAGAGTGCTAGGACGGACTACGAGCGATCGGATGCCCTAGCTCTCCCTCGGCCCCGATGATTGGCTGCCAGCCCTAGGCGTGCCTTCACTGGTTGCCTGCCAGTTCTGAACGCCCGTGCTCTGGCCGACCCTCCTGATCGTGCCTCCCTTCCCCCGATCCTCTTGACTTCCTTTTCTCCTTCCCATCCTGGCTCCCCTCCTCTTCCCCTTACTCGTTTGCCTCTCTCTCCCCCTTGCCTCCCATTACTTCAGAGGCCGAAAGCCCTCCCCACGATCTTGCTAGCTTTCTGAAACTGTTAGTAGCTCAAGGCAAGAATTCCCTATCCTCCTCTCAACAAAAAATTGTAAAGAAGCTCGATGAAATTCCTACAGTAGCCTTACCGATCGACGTACCTTGCAAGACAACTCTCAACCTATCAGAGCGTGGTCTGATTGGCCAGTTCACAGGCCTTTGACCCTCCTTGAAATCCACCAAACATTGGGTACAGAAGAACTGGAGACCTTTTGATAACTGAAGACATCAAATCTTTCTTTTTGGGAAAAGGCTTCTTCGCCTTCGTTTTCGAATCTAAACAAGATCACGAACTCATATTAAAAAATGGACCCTATTTCATGGGCCCTCAAGGACTCTACATGAACAAGTGGACCTCGAGCTTCGATCCATCCCACGATATCCCCTCCGTTGTCCCTGTCTGGGTGAGACTTCCTCACTTACCCCTTCATTGTTGGAATAATGAGTCTTTGGAAGCCATTGGGAACGCACTGGACAAATACATTGACAAAGTTGATCAGAAAGACCAATATTCCTACGCGAGAATCTGCGTTGAAGTAGATCTGGAACATGGGCTCTCAGAAGCCATAAACCTCACCGTAGCTTATTGGACGCACATACAAGAGCTCGACTACGAACAAATCCCATTCAAATGCAAGTTTTTCCACGAATATGGCCATTTCGCTTGTTCATGCAAAAAGAAGCTAATGAATCCACAACCAGACGAGAAAAAATAACAATGGACGGCCATCCAAGAAAATGGCAAACCAGGTACGAAACCCTACTCAAAAAGCTCAAATACACAGAAAGCTGATCAGCAGCACCAAGAATTGACGGCTCCAAATAACAGGAACAGATTCAAAGCCCTAGAAACAATCAAAGTCCAAGAAACCCCTGAGACTGAAGAAGAAGGAGAACTGCATGAAGAACAAAACCCACAAGCTACTCCTCTCGGCCATGAAACTCTACAGATCCCCTCACCCCTGAACTCCCCCAGTCCCACCAGATCTATTTTGATCAAAGACACACCATCTTATGCAGAGATTACCAAATCTAGAACTCCCATCTCCCCCTCCTCCTCAGAAGAACCCATTGACAAATTATCCAAAAGCCCTGGTCGGAAATCCATCAAAGAATTGCGGGACGAAGAAGCCAAGCGAGAGAAAGTCTAAGGATCATAAGCCACAATAGACATGGTTTTTAGCAGAAACACCAGGGCCAGAGGTGCAGGAAAGAAATATGGAGATCTAGCAGGAGGAACCCCCTCCTCAATCAATAATCCAAAATGTTGAGACTGGTCTCTTGGAATTGCAAAGGTTTAGGCAACCCCTGCAAAATTGAAGCAGTAAAAGATCTACAAAAGATTGATATGCCTGATCTTCTTTTACTCCAAGAGACCAAACTTGACGATACTACCGTATTAGCAATTGGCAATGAAAAATGGACAAAAAACACAGGGTACACAGTCAGTGCCAGAGGAGCATCTAGAGGACTGGAAACCTTGTCGACAGCAGATAAGTTTCACCTCCACAACTCCTTTGCCACACAGCATTGGATTTACACCGAGCTCACCCACATCCAGAGCAACAAGCACATTGGTCTCTTCAATATTTATGTACCCAATATTTATTCCGAAAAGAAAGATTGTTGGAACCTATTAGATTATTTTTTGGACGTCTACAATCCCCAGGACATCATTCTAGCTGGTGACATGAATCTCACTATCACCAAATCAGAGAAAAGAGGTGGCCTCATTCGAAAATATCACTTCAAAATCTAGTTTGAAGCTCTCATTCAAGCAAGAGATCTAATGGACATCAAGCCCAAAAAAGGGAAATATACCCAGTCAAATAAGCGAATTGGCAAGGGAAATATAATGGCTAGATTGGACAGGTTTTTCGTCCAAAGCAGCCTTTTATCCGACACACAAACAATCTCCTCCATCATTTTAGCTAATCTCGCCTTTGATCATAAGCCGATCCAGCTTCTTTTTCAAAATATTGAAAACCTTGGCCCTATACCATTCAGGTTTAGCCCCCAATGGCTCAACCAGGCTAACTTTTGGAGCACTCTTGAAAAATCTTGGAGTATCCCTATCTTCGGATCCCCCTGCTACGTCTGGGAGTAGAAAATCAAAAACACCAAATATGCACTCAAAAAGTGGGCCAAAGCCAATTGCCCTGCACCCACCAATCCCAAGAAATTAGCTTTAAACACACTTGAAGACATCTAATTCGACATGGAAAATCACTCTATTGAAGCTTCCACACTCCAGGATGAAGTCGCACAACAAACCAAAGTGTATCGAGCCTTTTGAGATGAAGAGGAGTATTGGAGATTGAAATCTCGTAGCATCTGGCTGAAGAATGGCGATAAAAATAGCAACTATTTTCATAAGCAATTCGTGGTAAGACAATCTAGCAATTATATTGCAGAGATTAAGACATGATGACGGCTCGATTGTGATTGGCAACACGAACATTAAAAATGCAGCATACAACCATTTCTCTAATATTTACGCTGATGAGGGTAACGTTGAAAGAGATGATGAGATCACACTTTTAGAGCATATCCCAAAAAGAATTACCCTGGAAGAGAATCTCAGCATTAATAAACCTTTTACTAAGCAGGAGGTCCTCACCGCAATTCATTCCTTCGAACCTGAAAAAGCACCGGGTCCCGACGGTTTCTAAATGCACTTCTACAAAGCATGTTGGACTTACATCAAAAAAGACTTTATGAGAATGATCAGGAATTTCCACTCAAAGGAAAAAATCGGTGGCTGTACAAATACCACATTTCTGTCCCTCATCCCAAAAGATACGAATCCAAGCTCCTTCAGCAGATTTAGACCGATTTCTCTTTGCAATTCCTCCTACAAAATCATCGCCAAGATGCTTGCTATCAGATTGAAACCTTTAATCAACAAGATCATCTATGAAAATCAAGGCGGCTTTCTGGAAGGGAGGCAAATTCTCGACAATGTCAAACTCATACAAGAAGCAATCCACTCCAGCAGAGCTCGAAAGGAAAAAGGTAATATTGTCAAGCTTGGCATGGCCAATGCATTCGACCGTGTCAAGCACTCCTTCCTATATAAAATTTTGAATTGCTTTGGATTCGATGACACTTTTATCAGTTGGATCTCAGCCTGTATAAGCAAACCTTGGATTGCTCCCTTAATTAATGGCCATCCCACAGACTTTTTCCAAGCATCCCATGGCATCAGGCAAGGCTACCCTCTCTCCTCTTTCCTGTATATTATCATTGCCGACTCCCTTAGTCGCAAGCTGATTCATGAAATGACCACTGGCTCACTCCCTGGCCTTTGCCTCACTCTTGACTCTCATCCCCTCAATCACACCCTCTTTGCCGACGATTCCCTCTTTTTAGGTGGAGCTTCTTCCATCATAGCCCGAAAGTTCAAACACAATCTAAATATGTATTGCAACGCCTCCGATGGAAAAATAAATTTGCACAAAAGTGCTATCTACTGTTGGAATGTAACCAACAATGTGGCAGCCAGAATAAGCAGAATTCTCAGCATCAAAGTTCACAATCAATGGGTCAATTTTAATTATCTAGGTCTGCCAATCACTTTCGGCAACTCAAACAGCGGAAACTGGGAAGACACGATCAACAAAATAAAGAATAGAATCAAAAGATGCGGAGGGAACGGGCTCAGCAAAGCTGGGAAATTAATTCTAGTAAATTTTGTACTCTCTACGTTACCTATCTATCAATCCTCCATACTCCTTGCCCCAAAAGGAGATTCTAATCAGATCAACAAATTGCTGAGAGACTTTCTTTGGTCCGGCGGGAAAAATAATGGAAACAAAATCCATCTTGTGAAATGGGAGATCATCAAGCAGCCAAAGTCCTCGGGAGGCTTGCAAATCCGAGATCCTTTCTTTGCCAACTTGGCTTTGGGCGGTAAACTCCTTTGGAACATCCTACACAACAGACATCATATTGTTAGTCAAGTTCTCAGGAAGAAATATTTATACAGAACCAATCTCGGATGTCTCAATCAAAAGCCAACCACCAAAGGTTCCAGCATTTGGACATTATGTAAAGCTGCTTGGGATCTTTTTTTCTTTTTTTTCTTTCTTTTTTTCTAAAAGTCTCTACTGGGTTCCCGACAATGGTAGGAAAATCAATATTTTTACAGATAATATCATGGGAAATGAGGCATTTCAAAACAATCAAGAGCTACATGCCATTGCATCATGGCTCAGGCAACATGGAATCATCACCCTAAAAGAATTCAACTCTTGGGATCACCATGGAAATTGGAAAAGTTGGAAAACCATAGCTATCCCTCCCCATCTTGAGTCCGCTTATAACATTCTCACTGACAAGCTGAAAGGATGTGCCCCCCTACATCTCATGGCTAAAGACGAGCGTGGATGGGGTCCCACAGGTGCATACACTTCCATTCTCGGCTACAAAGGGCTCCAATCTCATGATGATACAAGAAAATTCGTATGGAAAATAGCTTGGAATCCATTTGGGCTACCCAAAATCAATTTCTTCACGTGGACTTTAATTCACTCCAAAGTTCTCACTGGTGACAATCTCAGCAAGAGAGGTTTTCACGGGCCGTTTTGGTGCCCTCTTTGTCAAAACAATCTTGAAAATCTTAACCACCTTTTCCTGGAATGTCGGTTTACTAAACTTGTATGGAAGCTAATTCTCCTCAATCTCATTGATACTCAACCATCTTTTACTTCAGTCTTCCAGCTGTTCCAAGATTGGAACTCTATCTATCCTACTCCCATATCCATCAAGAACCTCTGGCATCAAATCTGGACCTCCATACCCAAATTCATATGCTGGAAAATCTAGATCACCAGAAACAATCCTATTTTCAACGAAAGGTTCAATACTCCATTGCAAACTGCTGGTAAAGCAAAAATCTTATTGATTTACTGTCTAAAAAACTCCAATCACAAAGATGATGCAACTCTCAGCAAGAAAGAAAAGAATTGGATTGGTGGCAATATTCCTAATTCAAGCAAAGACTCCCATCCCCATTATCAACCAGCATGGCAAATTAGGCTCACCATTCCTGAATTTATTGATTGGAAAACTAATCAAGCCACATATAGCTTGCATTTTGATGGTGCTTCAAAGAACAATCCCGACAAAGCTGGTGCAGGAGGAGTTTTGTGGACAAGTGATGGATCCATTAGAGTGAAGTACAGCTAGGGGTTGGGCACCTGCTCAAACAACATTGCAGAAGCATTAGCCCTATTGAAAGGCTGTCAAATTGCCAAAGATCATAAGATCAACAACTTGCATGTATTCGACGATTCATTGCTCATAATTGGGGCCCTAAATGCAAAAACAAATCTCAGCAACCTAGCTCTAAATCGAATTATGCAGCGTATTAAGCAAATCTCAAGTACATTCACTCTGTTCAAAGCATTTCACATCTTAAGGAATTTAAATGAGGAAGCTGATATTGAAGCCAATGTAGGTGCCAGTCTAAATTGTGGAATTTTGAACTTAAGCAACAACATCAGTGAATTGCATCAAATCCCTTGAATAAGGCCTTCATAATTCTATTGTTCAATGCTTCCCATACTCCAGAATCAGATTAAAAGGAAATTCAGTTCCAACAATCGATATCTCAGAACTTGTTGAACGCTGATGATCATCATTTGACTCAATGAGCAACCCTCTCACTGAACTCGACGGTTTTAGATAGCACAAATCATTAAACATGGGCATGGATGATTGGATAATTCTTAGTTTTTAGCATGGGAATGAATGCAGAATGAATGACGAGCACAGGGTGGAAGAATTGATCCAAGCATGTCGATTGCTCATTGCCAGATAGATGCTGATCTTTACAGTGACGTTTATGAATTCCTCATAATATTAGAATTTTATTTTTAGATTAGTCTCATCGATCTTTACATTTTTTCTCATAAGTATCTATTTTGACAGATAGATAGTCTGCAATTTCTTTTTGATCAAAAGTCTTAGAACTAGTCAATATTTGTTTTACATCAAATAGCAGTCTTCTCCATTTCTCGAAGCCAAATGGAATTCATTATGTAAAAGTGTTGATCCTGGAACTAGCATATTGTAACCTGCCGATTTGGTAAACAACCACAGCTTTTTTTTTATATATTCAATATTCGTTTTAGTTATAAAAAAAAAAACCAATTGCCCATCCCAATTCCATGGATGCTTCTAATTGTAGAAGCTCAAAAATTGCACCATAGTTTTGGTCATAACTTTTGTTTACTTATCTGTATGGAGATGGAAAGATGTAGGGAGCTTTACTTTTGTGTCCATTCTTTCCCATAATGTTGTCCAAAATGTAACCAAAATATGGTGTATTGATTAGACACAACCAATGTAGGTAGCCAAAGTGCACATTTTCCAAGAATAATTCGATTGGTCCATGACCTTTAATGGTCTTCTTGCACAAAATAAGCACACATTTTGTTGAATTTGTCAAGAACTACAAATAAATTAATCATGAATTCATTAGCACTCCTCCAATATGTCCATAGAGATACTCTACAACTGTATGTTGGGAACTATCATAGGTCCAAGCTTTCTATTGCTAGGCTTACTAGTACTACACATCACATAATTGTGTATGAACTTCAAAACCCACTCTTGCATCTCTAGCCAATAGACATACCTCAAGAAAAATTCCATAGTTTATCCAATGCCAAATGTCCAACAATTCTTGAAGTATGAGCTTCTTGCATGATATGAATCCTTCTATTCTATGGGATGCAAAGTTTGCCCAGCTTATACAATAGTATTTCTTGGAGCTTGCATTATTTTTCTTCAATCTTAGTTTTTTTTTAATTCTTTAGTTTATGGCATACCTCTCCAAAATCAATATCATTCACACACTTTTCCTCATAAACTTCATGCATGAATGGTTCAAGTTTCATATTTGTGCCTAAAACTATGATCTTCTTCATGGGAGATCTAAACAACACATAAGCTACCTTGTTAATTAGTGATGCCCTTCTTATACTCAACCAAGATATGGAATCACAACATGAATCCCATCAACTTCTAATGCCTCACCTACAACCATTTGGTAAAACTTTGCAAATGTCAAAGAGTTTGGTGGTCAATATGGATCATAGTCTCCATACACACCAGCTAGTGCTTTCATTTATTCATAGCTTGGACTAGCACATATAACTCTATTGGGATGCCTAGGTAGGTAGATAACCAAAGAGCAACAAGGACAAGCAACATGAATGCAACAATAATGAAGATAAGTGTGAGATACATTTTTCATTAAGATGGTAAATATTAATACAACAAATTATGACCATTGGTTTTATATTCGAAGAGGTCTCTTAGACTCACTACATCTCTTCGTATTCACTAATGACTAACTCTAACGAATTAGATTTCCAACATCCCCCCCTTAATCCGAAGGGGTCAATATGAGTCCAAGTAGAGAGTTGAAATATGGAGAAGAATAACTGCAAATGGTTGAAGGTGCTCTCTAAATCAAAAGCTAGTAGAAGTTGATGTCCTATACTAAATGGGTGGTTTTGGATGACTACTAACCAACTGAAGCTATGAAGAGGTGGTTTAAGGATGCCACAAACTCTAAAACTTGGTTCTAAGGCTCAGAGGTTCCTGGAACACTTCCAAGGCTAGCATAAATTGTAATTCTTCTACTAAATGGTAGTTTAAGGATGACCACAAACTTTGGAACTTGGCTCTAAGGATTAGATGTTCCTCCAACATTCCAAAATCTAGTAGA
Source organism: Larix kaempferi (assembly GCA_027924585.1). NCBI lineage: Eukaryota > Viridiplantae > Streptophyta > Pinopsida > Pinales > Pinaceae > Larix > Larix kaempferi. The sequence continues at coordinate 11,679,228 of BSBM01000428.1, forward strand.
ATTTGATGCATTCTACTAAATGGGTGGTTTTAGGAAGACCACAAACCAAATCATGCTCGGGTGGAACATGGTTTTAACGTTGGCTAGGTGGCTCTAGCAACTTGGACAAGGTTCTTGCTATGGCTCTAGCAACTGGCACAAGGTTCTGGCTATAACTATGGATCTGGTTTAGGCTCAGTTGTTCCCACTCGCTTGTTCTTGCTCGCTTGTTTCTAACTATCAATCATTTCCCCCTGTCAGAAACAAGGTGAAAAGTAGAAAATCTCTGAACTGCAAGATGTGTCATTACTTGTAAACAAATTCTTTTGTATGACTTATATACCTTCTTGGTTGTTGATGACCATTGCCAAGAAGCAATCCACTCATAGTGAATATTTTATCTTGCATGTTTCTTCAGTATGAAGCGTTTGTTTGAAGAATGATTATGCTTTCCACAATGCTTACAAGGATGGAGATCAAAACACCATTCTTCCATGTGACCAACTCAATGACAATGTTGGCATTTCAAAATTTGATGCAAATCTAAAGTAGGTGAAGATGAAATTTCTTGAAGGAGTCCAACACTTTGGAACTGGATAAGTTTGGAATAATTAGGAATGTGAAAGGTCACTTCCTTGTCATATCCAAGACTGGTTTTATGCTTGTTGTGGATGATTTCTTCCCAAATTAAGATGACGGGCTTGGAAAGTGCAAGCAGAACCTGTCTATGACAAACTTCATCTTCATTTTCTTTTGAAGTGGAATTACTGATTTGATTAAGTACTTATGAAGCAACATCGTTGATTTGATTATGTGCAGTTTGTTGATTGTTCTGAACAAGAATAGGTTCAAAATGTTGATTCTTTTGTTGTATCTCATCACATTGGAGCTATAATTCGAGTTGAAGATATTCAATTGTGTCTTGTGAATCTTGTAAACAAGTTAGAACATCAGTGAGAGTGGTTTTATCGACTATGATTGTGTCGTCAAAAGAGAGTAGTAGAGTGTTCAATAGCTCTACTAAGTCATTAATTCAAGCAATTTAAAGACTCATAGAAATCACAAGGGTTTTTTGCAACTCCGCCTTGTAACAAAAGACTCAACAACTCGGCAAATGAAGGGTGCGGGATTCTACCGAAAATGCAACCAATTACAATATAATTCAACTTGATTTCGATAAATACAAGCAAATTACTATTTGCAAGTTACAAAGAATGTTGCTTATGAAGTTGAATTAATCTTCAAAAATAAATGGTTTACCTCAAAGTTATTTGATGATGATGGTTAAATGAGCGCCTTTGTTGAGTGCCTTGGTTTCTTTGATGATGCTCAACACGTGCAAAACACAAGAACTCAATGGTCGTGGATTTACGCCAAACATCAATGCCACAAGTCTAATGGAGAGCGTGCTTCCTAAACTTAAATAATCAAACAAGTTTAGCACATCTCTGATAGGAGAATGATCTTTGCAATAAAATCTGAGGATATATCTCTGCAATATAATAATCCGAGGTTTATTTTCCAAGCATGGACTATAACAATTCTTCTTCCAATTGACCTAATTTTATTTTATTCTCTACAAAAATCTCAATTGCTCTAAGATTTATAACTAGCAATTGCTCTAAATAGGTGCAAATTTACGCCTATAGAATAAGCTTCTATTAAGATATCATATTGTACACAACTATCATGATGATACCCATTTTAACTATAAAACTACAATTTTACACAAGTATTAACACATTAAAATGTAAAGAGAATTGAACATATAGAACTCATTTTAATGGTTAAAGGCACATAAATGAAACAAAACAATTTGAAGCCATTTGATGAATGATCTTCTTCCGAATTTTTGAATCCAACAATTTTTTTTCCAATTGCTTAGATTTTATATTTGTATATCTAGTAAATTCTTAAATGCAAGGAATAATGAATAAGATTAAAAAGAGAATATATTGATATTTACTCTTGATGATGCAAAGGGAAATTGTAGAAATGTATCATGTGGTGAAACTAAAACTAGGAAAGAAAAAATATACATTGCATATTGATATTAATAGATGCTTGTGTTGGATTGTTTTTTATTTTTATTTTTGATATTAATAGATGGTTGTGTTGGATTGTATTTTATTTTTATTTTTTATAAATAAGACAAATTATTTATTTATTAAATTTTAGGATATGTGCCAAGACAACTTAAGTTAATAGTATTTTTAGGTTTTGAATTGTTAACTTATTTCTTTGTGGAAGTTGAGTTCGTATTCATTTAAAACCATTTCACTTGTACTCCAGACTAATTCACTTTATCACTAGTATCTAATAGATACTATCATGGCTATCAATGATCAATGAGTTTTCCATAAGTGATAACTGCTCCATAAATGAACCTTCCCTATGGTATGGGCTAGGGATTATGTTTGTTGATGAAAAAAGCTAGATCAGATTTTATTTTGGGCATAGCTCAGGTAAAGGCCATTAACTAAAAAAATTAAATTATTTATCTAATATAGAACAAAATGTGAAAGAATGCATTAGTTGATCTAGGATTGTGACCTTGGATGATCTTAGCTTTCGCTGCCACACTCATTGTAATCAACGTTGGAATGCCTCCCAAGCTCTTGAATTGGCTTTCATTATAGCAAAGAGGTTAAGGAAGAGGAGATGGGGTTTTGATCTCTCAGGATTGGGTACTCAATTCAAAAGACTTGTCTCTTTCTAAAGTGCCTTTTATAATTAAATAAGGAGACATGGGTTGTGTTGTAGTGAGAGAGGGGGGCTTGTTTTTTAGTATTTTGCACTAATATCATGGTTATGGTTGTGTGCCACTATTTGAACTCACTTGTGTATTGCTTAATGTTGCTTCGAAATAAAATATCAAAGGCAGTTTGTTTTGAATATATTTGTTACTGTGACTTGAAAATGTTCTTGGTATACAACATGGAGATGATGATTGATGTGCATTTTAAAAAGGAAGAAATGGGTCTCTTTGTGACATGTGTGTAGACTCCTATGTTTATTTCCTTAGCCTTCTTTCTCTGTGTGGTTTATATGTGTGTGAATAATCACTATCATATATCCACACAAGGCCTTCGTCTAACTCGCTATAAGTGTTGGAAACACTGTCCTTTGGCCATGAAAAGTCCTCGGATGAGTAGGTAAATTATTCATCTATCCATCTACACCAAACCATATGTTCCTATTTTATTTTATGGGGTGCACACATTGTTGATGTATATATGCACTGAAATTGTTTTCTATGTGGGCATGTAATTGATATTAACCAAGCATGAGCAACAAGAAACGAAAGACCTTCAATTGAGTGCTAACATCAACCAACGATGATAATCAAAAGATATTTCATCAAGTCCAATGGGATTTCTCCCCCAATCCAAACATGACTTGAGATCTATTTTGGTAAGGAGTAAACAAATAAAAGATCCTCCTAACTACTAAGTCAACAATAATAAATACATGGTGGTCAAGGCCACATGTACATACCTCCATCAAGTGATACCAAATACCTCCTCATAACAAGGGTAGAACACCTCCAAAATGAAACGCCCTCCTCAAACTGAGACAACGTGGAACGTCCTGTTCAAAGTAAGGCATTGAGTCATGGACAAGATCTCCAAGTTGACATCAAAGCGAGGAGGCCCCAAACACTCCAATAGATGTAGCATGGATGAGTGAAAGGAAACTCCAAAATGTAGGACACTTCCAATAAACATGGCATAAAAGGGTGGGAAACTACCCAAAAGGAAGAATGCTCCAACCAAAAGGCAATGAAACGATATGTGATTAGCCTCCAAGTGAATGATTCAATGTAAGTAGCCCCCCAATAATGAACGCTAGCCTCAAAATGGCATGAAACACCAAAAAATCACTTCAAATACAGAATGCTCCTCATAATATGACCATGAGTGATGCATATATGTTCTCCAAAATGGGATTTTCCATCGAAAAAGGCCCAGGTCAACCTACAAAGAGAGTTGACTCAAAAACATCAAAAAATGTTCTCCAAACATCTCTGATATCAATTTGTTGATGAGGGGGAGCTGGATTAACTTGTTGTGTACCTTCCTCTGCTCGGCTTTTGCTAGATGAAACACCCACTCCAAGCATTACATTTCCTAAATTACTCATAATATCCTTTACATTTGCAAATTCCACGTTAACTAAACCTAGAATTGTCATTATATCATAAATTCCTTGCACACCTTGACGTAAGACATAATCAGCAAGGAGGAAAGCCTCTTATAAGAGGTGTCTTCTCTTCAATGACATCTGGTAACCTATCATTTGAAATGACAAGAAGAGTATCCACACATTTCTGTTGTATCTCAATTGCCTCCAAGGCCTGTACAGATCTCCTACAACCTTCGAAACTGAAAGGATAAGTAACTACACCAAAATTCAGATTGCTCTCTTCTTTTGATAATCGTGCAATTTCAGTTGTAATAAATTCAAGCTTTGATTCCTTAAGAGCTTCAATTATATCATCCTAGGATTCTTCTGTCGCTTGTTCCCCGAGTTCAGGATTTTCACCAGTATCTGCATTTCCAGTCCACGAGTTAATTGTTCTCTAATTTAAACAGGGTTCCTTGTAGTAGAGCTTGAGCATCTTTATTTATGGCATATAATTCAACACCCATGCTGGAAAGAATTGTGCCCTCCAGGATGCCAAAGAGTCGTATTGGTTGTTGCATTCTCTAGGTTTATTTTGCTCTCAAATTAGCTTCAGAAATAATTATGACCAGGTTTGAAACATCCAAGTCATGCATACATATTGATATCGTTGATTTGGCGACTGGTGGCTTCTACAAGCTTGCACTGAATTCCATTTATTTGTTGTCAAATAATTCCTGAAGAGATGCAGTGAAGTCATCGTTTTTTTACCAATTATGGGTTCAAATAGCAGGTACAAGATTGAAATAGGCCCAAAAATTTCCATTGATTCTTATATATTTTTATTCTATCATCCCTAAGAATAAATTCCCAATTCCTTGAATCATATCTTGATGCAGACCTCATAGAATAGTGTTCCCATACTGCTCATGGCACACATTATTGATATGTTGTTCCTAACTGCGTTGAAAATAGAAGATTTAGAAATGAAGACAATTCCCAAAATATTAACTGTTGGATGGGAATCATCATAAGCTTCCATGCTATAAAACATTTTCTTCCAAATGGATCATTAAACCCTGCAAGTAAGCCCAGTGCCCTACCACAAAAGGTCATTCAAAACATGAAGCTACAAACAACGTTTCACCCATAATCAAGCGACATGGAAGCATGTCATCATCTTCATCAACAATCAACAACATTAAAAACCATATATCCCATAGCCATTATGCTGGGGCATCATCAATGCTGAGGTATCATCACAAATGAGGAAAAAATCTAGCAACATAAAACATAGGCCACCCATATAACTTTTCATCAACCTATCACCCCAATGAAATTGTGATAAAAACCACAAGCTAACACCCATGCAAAGTGGAAAATGTAGCAGAAGAGAACTCATATGTTGACATATTTACAAAATTTTCTTGTAAAATTAGCTTTCCCTGGAAGGTAACCAAGAAATAATACATATTTTGTGGTTCACCACAATTAAATAACACAAAAGCATGTGATTTATGTTCTATGCATATCACTCCCACTCTACTATTGATGGAGGTTTTGAGGTTATGTTAAACTTTTCAATTTACTCCACAAACACTTGCAAATCTTTGCAGAAACTTGGGTAGGGAACTTGGGACTAAATTGATACATGTAACCCAAACAACCATATGCAATTTATTATAACAAACATATACAAACTAATAAATGAAATGAGAAATGAGAGGTGGCAATAAGAAATATCTTTAGACTTTTAGTTGTTGGACGTGTTTTGCCATCTTATCAATACGATCAAATATAGGCTAATAAGAAAATGAGAAAAATGTCAACCAGCACGACCAAGGGATATAGCACAGAAAACAAAAAATGCACCAGTCTGTAGTCAATCCATCCTAACTAGTTATGGCTCTCAGTACAATTGCATGTGAGTGAGACCTTCTATCACCTTGCACAACAACAATCTTTACTGGCAAAACAACTATGAAAGCTTGCCAAATGGAATCGTATAGTACGACATCCTTGATTGAATTGATAAAGATCTCATCAACCTGTCAAAATTTGCAAACATACATGATAAATTTAGACCACTCTTACACTATCCAGTAAGAGTGCATCCATATTACATACATATCATGTATATATACCAGGCATGTGGTCTCTGAGGCACTTCCTTTAGTGGCATCACCCAAAATGCATTCAACTAAGCCAAGACGAGGGAATGGATGCCTCTTAAGAAATCCTCGAGAAACACTCAATATTTCTCTTAGTTTTCGCACTTGTTCATATTTAGAACCATAAATATGAGATTATCAGTACTTATAATCAGTCCTGAAAAAGAACTTACAAAGGACCATTTTATCATAAAATAACTAATAAGTGAACATAAGTAGACATTAAAGAAAAGGTTTAAATGAGATACGCCTCATCTTTGAAAATCCATTTAAGAGGCTTAATAAGTTTCAAATCCATTTCCTCTGGAAGTCCCCCAACATTATGATGGCTCTTGATTCTACGAGAGTGATTTCTCCTACTCTCAGGTGGTGGACACGACTCAACCACATATGGGTACAGAGTACCGTGGAACAAGAACTTTGGCTTCGTTATGATTTTTCCAAATTTATGGATAATTCATCAAAAATGCGGATGAAATCCCCACCTATAATCTCATGTTTTCTTTCAAGATCTATTACTCCTTTGAGTTTATTTAAAAACACTTTGTTGCATCAATGCAAGTCACAGACAAATGAAGATCACTATTAACATAGAAATGGACATAGCTAAGATAAAATACATTAACTACAAGAAAGGCCCTTTACTGAGCATAGCATGTATGCCTAGTATGATTGATAAACTTCACATCAATAAAAAAATCATGTTAACGATAAAAGATATCTTTCATCGAATTGCATTTTCCTTGCTTCAACAAGCTTCAGTGAGGAAAGTATTGTCTTATTGTCCTCTACCAGATTTTCTAGAATATCAGTGCTCTTGAACACAATTGTACGATTACTTCATGTATATTTGTTATCTCTATCACGGAAAGCAGGCTCTCAAATTCTACGATGCATCCTCATGTATAGGCAATTTTTTGTAGGAAGGACAGATTCATCGAAAGTTATGTGATAAACACTTATGAAGACATATCAATAAACATATCGACATAAATAAAACTTGATTATGGCTAAGTGTTTTTTGAATGCTTCATAAATTTCCTTGAAATGGTATGTTGGCAATTTCTTATCCATGCACTCTTTAGCTACCATGTTCCAATAGTTGCCATTCACATTGGGTATAATTCCTTCGTAATATTTGATATTCTTGTAGTCTCTAGAATATGTTCCCACCTGTCCATTAACTAAGTAACTATTGAGACTCATTTTACCATGAACGGGCTCAATTGGAAGCTATACAAAAAAACCTCAAATTATTGTGCCCTGTATCGTCCATTTATAGAAGCCAATGCATCTTAAACATCTCTGATAGTAAACATCTTCTAAAAGAATGTACACAGAAAAATTTGTGCCTTTAGAATGAAGGATAGAGTGGTATACAGTATAAAACATACACTAGCATAAGGATTCCAAGATCGTATATACTCTTAATGTTACAAATCTAGTAAACTCAACTCTCAAACCTTGCTTAAGGTGGTTTTCACATGACATTACCACCAGGAAAATAGATGTAGCCATGCGTACAAGCAAATAAGTTGCAAGTACTGAAAAAATGGTGTTAACAAGTTGCTAAATAAATTGAAGGAAAAAATATCACTGGCTTGATGCTACCATAAGTTGAGTATGCTCTTAACAATTTTGTCAATCACATCACTCATTTTTCATCTTTCAAGACAGAATATGGATACTCTCCCAAAGGAGTGACAAAATTGAGATATATGTTTTCAAATGTCCACGTGTCGATGTTTTTGCTGAGGTTGAGAAATTCATAAAAGGGATTATGGACATAATTCATTGAGATGTAGTATGCCACAAGATATACAATATACTCATCTCAAGACTATAAATAGTAGCGATCACACAATACCATAAACACCAACTTTTCTCTTAATGACCATACATTGCAAACAATACCTTCAATTGAATCAAGCAACCAAAGGAAGTAGGTAGGGGAAGTATATACATCAAATATGATAGGTGTTATGTACACGTATAATAAAAAAGGGAAAATGAAGGAGGAGAGTTTGATAGTAAATATCTGATCAAGGCATATAAATAGTTCAGATTCGAACAAGCCTGCATAGGTATCATGGAGAATTCAAGTATTGTATTTGAGTTTTCTTATAAAAACTTTTGAGTACTCGAATATAGGATGGTGTAAAACCTTCTTATTGATCATATTTTTTCTTTATGTAAACTGAGCTGAGAGCAAATGAAGTCAAACCAAACTTATATTTACAGAATTGAAACACAATAATAATGAGTCAAAGAAGAAAGTCGAACTCATATTTAAGAGATGAGATAGAATGATAACGAGTTGAAGCAAGGGATCAAACTCGTATTTGAAACAACTAATATCACTGTAACAATTATCCAATCGAAACAAAAAGTTGAGCTGGGCATCAAGAGCACAACTTATATGTTTATGATTTATCATTTTATGAAGTCCATGTTTGGATAATTTGACGTCTAATTGCAATTTGCCACAAGGTCATTAAACCTGTCTAATTTAGGAAAACCAGAGTAAAAATTGGTAATCTGAACCAGATTATAGTATTGAAAGAGACTCATTTAAAATAAACTTACCATAGAATTGAATAAAATTCAATGGAACAGTAAAGGGGATCACCATTAGAGCAATCCACATAAGGATTTTTAAGGGCCACCATCCTAAATGACATGAGTCACGAGATTCATGCAACTTTGTAGATCATGTTGTTGTAAGAAACATGGTGAAATAAAATATCTGAGGTGATGTTAAGGTGAACATTTTAGAGGCCAAATGATAATGCTTGGTGTTGCATGAAGTGCCCGAGGAAGTGCTCGATTGTTTAAAGAATGACCAATATAATTTATGGCCAATGCAAGTTGGATTGACTGTTCTTAATGACTTCAAGAAAATGGTTTGCCAACTTAAAACAGGTTGCAAAAACATTGTTGAAGCTACCTACCATATTTATAGCTTCTAGGACTGTGGAAAATTACCAGGATTTCATTAGTTTTATATATATCTTGCTTTGTTCCTCGATGAGAAAGTATGCATAAAAACATCAAAATTCCAAGACGTGTTAATTTCCACTGTAAGACATGTTAAACTCCACTATATATATACACGCATGTATCAAGATCATTCTTCTACCTCGCTAATATACTTCAACCAACCAAGATAACAATAACGAGTACATTAACATAATTAATTGAAATCAATTGATCACAAGAGTTATTAATAATCAATTGATCAAAAGAATTAATATTAATTATGAAAGAAATTGATCAAAAGAATTAACAATGTTAACGTGTACTTGCTTTAATTTTAATAGACTGTTGGAGCAACACACCCTTCACAACAGTACTCCTAGACACAAAATTCTTCAATTTCTCTTCCTTGCGCGTATGCATTCTATAGCCATCAAGAGGTTGGAGCAAGTATTAGAGACCAGAGTAAACCCAATATACAACAATAGGCATAAATGTGCCCAAAGTATCATATGTTAGGACAAAATCCTTCAATTGACCCATTTCAATATTAACTGGACAACAAAATCAGAATGACCCACCAACTTATCAAAGTCAACAACCTCCAAATAAGTACTTTCTCCAATCAAACAAAACTCTATGTTTCACAACCCAAAATACAGTTTATATCACAAGCACCCAAAAAATAGATAAAAAATCTTCCTTCTTTTAAATGTACCCTACGTCACTTCAATCCTGCAGCTCAATACATCAACAGATAAATCATTTTCTCCACTCCTTGTAGCCTAAAACCATCAATTGACAGAAACCAATTGTGTAAAAACCTTCAACGCTACTCCTGCTCATACCCTAGGCCCTAAAATCATCAAAGTCAATTCAGTAAAAACCTTCTACTCCACTCATGCTCATACCCCATACTGTGAATGAAAACCCAATTCAAGAAATGTTTTCTATAATCCTAACTATTTTCTATACTCCTAACACATACCGTTTTGTTAGTGTAAGTTAATTAGATACCTGTAGCAACACTCTCTCTCACTATTTTATTTCAGTAAATGCTTTACCCTTAGAATGAACATGAAAAAAGGCCTTGTTAGTATCAAAATCTATCCATCAAAACTTTTTCATCTTTGGCCCAATTTCAATATTTCACAGCGCTTTGCTAATATGTCTAAAGGAGTAGCGCTGCAAAATGTGCATGTTAGAATACTGTTCACCGACATCCAGGTTCTTATTGTGTTTGTGCAAATCTTGTTATCCTATCATTGCCTTTGTTCTTTGTGTTTCAAATTCGTCAAAATATCCCACAGCCTCAAATTTTAATTCATTGGCATCCTGCATATACTTTGTTGGTCATTCCTTGCCTTCTCAACATTCCTCGAATTCTTGAGTTTCCTTCGAAATCACCCTTGCTTTTTCAAAACAAGCCCATTTCTTATATATATATATATATATACACAAAGAAATTCCTTTTAAAACTTTTGATAAAACTTTTTAAATAATATTTTATATTCATTGTTATTAAAAAAGGCTTGTTTTATCCATCCAAAAGGTTTTATGTTAGGTGGTGTTGAAAACCATGTGGATCTTTTGTCTCATTATAAGTCTAAACCCATATTTCATGTCCAAAAGGAAACCATATGGGTCTTTGTCTCATTATAAGTCTAAACCCATATTTCATGTCATGTTTAAGTTATAAGCCATAAGCTGACATGTAGTCTCCATTAACTATGGACACACCACGTCACAAGTGTCAAGCCCGTAGTCCAAGTGTCAAAACCTGCCAAGGAAGAGTCCAAGACTAAATATTTTGCACTAAGCATTGACATAGTGATGAAATTGCTTATACTATAAAATGTTATTAATATTGTTTTGTATACATGTGGGATACTGCTCACCACACAAAACAAAATGTGCTACAGTGCTGAGATGTCATGACAAGTACCCGATAGCTCAGGTGACAGAGTGAGTGTTGATAAAGGGAAAGCAAATTGGGACTATCAATTTTGGTCATGCGCCTGGATTAATGACAAGTGTTAAGGATGCAATAAGAAGTGTCAACCTGAGTGCTAGAGTATGTTCAAATATGTTTTCGAAATGTCCATATACCATAACTATCGGACATCAATATAGGCGCCCAGAAGATTGATATGAATGTTAAATAGTAATGCCAATGATTTTCAAGTGCCAATATAATGATGGGCGCAAATCCATAATGAAACTGGACATTTGAGTGTCAAAGTAAGCACCCGAGGCAAGGTGATTTTGTTCGAGCTTTAGATATTGTAGGTTTCCTTATTCATTTGAACAATATATTTGTGCAACAAATTTATTTGATTCCATGGTTGCGGTTTCTGGTGGAGGGAGAACCCGTTGAGGATATTGAAGACATGATTCATAAGAAGAAATATTTTTATTAATGGCTTGCGTTTGCTTGTTCTATTTTCTTTTTCCAATGGAATGCTTTATCTCATTATTTTTGCAAGACAAATGTTGGTATCAACGGATACTTTAAACACAGATTGAGGCAACAGAATATGGTGGATGCTAATGGAAATGGGACAATTGATTTTCCAAAATTCTTGAATCTCATGGCCCGAAAGATGAAGGATATTGACTCAAAGGAAGAATTGAAGAATGCCTTCAAGGTTTTCTATAAGGATAAAAAATGGCTTCATAAGAAATGCTAATAGTAAAACTCCATTGTTCTATGGTGACTATGGACCTCAGTGTTAATTACTTAATATGACTGATGGCTAGGAAGGACCAGAGTTTTTCAGTCTATTTAGAATTATAAAGTTGATCACTCTTGGAGATTACAAGTACCATTTCTTCAATTAGTGCATGAAACCCTGGAGCCTTTTGCTTATTGTTGGATAAATTGTCATCTCCATCTTATTCCTTTACATCTCGCTGGTGCTATTCATGAATTAATGCTTTGTATTTATTAAGGTTGCAAGTGGATAGAGAAGATGATCATCTAATTCTTTCACGGTGTGTAAAATTCCATTTGCACAACAAATCAAATTCCCAAGTGTCACAGTACTAATGAACATAACACCATTTCTAGAATCGAAGACAATTGACAAGTCAATTGTTCATCCAATTTTTGTAAAAAAACAAATGAGACAGCATATAAGAGATTGGTATCAAGAATCTAATTTATTTCAGATTTTAAGGAAATTGCTTCAAATACTAGATCAAATCTAAATTTACAGACTGAATTTGAACATTTGATGATTACAGGTGGCAGGGTATTTTGCTCAACATTTGGCAAGTTAATTCAAATTCCTAGATTTACAGGCATCTAATTATTACTGGTCAAAGAATCATCCCTAGATTTCCAGACTTTTTTTTTGTAAGTTAGAGCAGAGCCTTATATTGCCACCAGAAAAAGATACATAGTGTTGGGTCCTCCCAAGACTGAGAAAACAGACCCAATATCAAAAAATAAGCAGTCTTCCCCGAAAGGAAATAAGATTGACCCAGAAAGTATGAGAGTTATGGACCACCCTACGATGATTGGTTGCCATAAAAACTAAAAACAGAGATAGTAACAATAGTTGTAACAAGATTGGAAACATAGCAGCCTAATGAAACCAAAAATACATAGAGAAAGGCTAATAACATCTATAAAAACAAAGCTAGGAATTCAGGCCGGCCTGGTCGCTATGAGAACCTGGATCCTTTGCAATTTCCATGCCTAGACGGAGGGGGATTTCCCGCTGGTTGTGGATGATTTGTTGAAGATAATTGTTCATCTCGTCTTGCTGCAGGAGTATTTTATCATGATCCTCTCCCTTTTCCACTAGGGTTCTACCTAGTTCCAACTTCTGCGTCCAGTGATAGTCAAGGGTTTTTCTATACAAAGTGGTGCGAAACCTGGTGTTCCCTGGGTTAGGCACCAGAGACTCGAATTCCTTTTGAATTTTCGCGTCCGGGAGATAGCCATGATCAACCTGAGCTTCCTCATCTGCCTCCTGAATGTCAACTTACACCTGCTTTGGAATTTCCCGCTTGTAACGCTGAGCCTTAATCACAATGCCTCGCATGACTTGCACTGGCGGGGCAGGAGAAGGGCCTGTGGGTTTGGTCTTGCGTCGAATGTAGCCTCTTCTATCAGGCAAAATTTTGACTATGGATGAGAGACTAACTGTTAGAAACCCTGCAAGAGATACCTCCTGCAGAGCTGAAACGCTCCTCAAGAAATACCCCCCGCAAGCAATACCACTCGCAGAGCCAAGGGGAGTAACCTCTCAAGAATAACTACCGAGCAGAGGAGAGAAACTCACAGAGCTGAAAGAACTTTCAAGAAATACTCCCCGCAAGAACTACCACCTGCGGAGCCAAGGGGAGGCAACCCTTGAAGAAAAATTACTAAGAAGAGGAGAGAAACCCACAGGGGAGAATCCCAAGCTTTGTCAAGACCCCCACTTCCGTGAATGCCCCTTTCTCTTGCGGATATATACTCTTCAATCTTCACTCAGCCATCACAAATCATGAATGCAATAGGCTTGTGCTTGAGCACAGGAGTACCGCCCAAGATCAAATGAGGTTTGAAATCCCACGGAAGGAGGTTTGCCATCTCCGAATTCTTAATGCATGTACTGGCCAGAGGTAATTCCATGACTGTCTCGCACATAAAAAGCCTTAAGCGTCTGTACGATGGAGGTCGTCTGATGGATCCCCTGATGGGATTATGATTGTTTCAGGAGGCATGTGGTCTGCGTTGGTGGGCATGTGCTTAGCCTCGTGGCCTTCCACCAACCTTTCCCCTCGGCACGTGTTGGGCACTCGCGGTGGGGCCTTTTATCACCAATCTTGTAGTTGCCCCTACAGATGGATCCAAGGTGGATGGTAGAGGGGACAGGCAACTAAAGTGGTGAACCAAGAGAGCCCTAGTTCCCAAAAGGATGGTTGTCACGCCAACCAAGGAACTCTTCGCTTTAGCTATCAAAGCCAAGATAGCAAGGGGGAGACCCAGATCTACTCCCAATAGGAGAGATCAACCCAATCACCAGATCAAATCAATCAGATGAAGTACGTAGGGTGATAGGTAAGGAACCCTAGAATTAAAGAAGTAGGACCACTGTGGAGGCTTAGGAAAGGTGTGATATGATAAGGAAAGATAACACAGTGATTCTATAATTATGTATGATTCCAGGATTCAAAGCTAGTTCAAAATGGTCAAAATCAACTGCCTTGGGAAATGTGACCCTTAAAACAGGGAGAGTGTCCCAAAACGTAGATATGACAGTTAGGGCTTTCTAGCTATGCTTGATGAAGGGATATGACAATATCTAAGTGTACAAGCAACCAGACAGAGACCAACCCACAGAGAAATCTGACAACCTAGGAAAGTCGTGAGGGCTTGGAGAAGATCAGTGTCTTGGAATTTGGGCCATATGGAGTCGTATGTCCACCAAAATGTAGATCGGGGTTGTCAAGGTGCAAAGCAAGGTGGGTTTTGAAGATCAAGGGCATCCAATCGCTAGATCTCAGTAGATTTGAGATCGAAAGTACATCACCCAATGACACAAGTGGGGCACAACCCTCAAAATGAGGAATGGGGCCCACAAGGAAAAAATCAAAGAAGTGAGGTACTAGGGGTAGGTTATCAAGTGAGATGAGTGCAAATCAAGCGGGATCTCACCTACCCACGTCTCGGAACTAGCCCCACTAGCTTCCCTCAAGGAGTGCGGCCTCCCTGAAGGAGGCTAATGTGCCTTGGGAAGAGGGTCAAATGGAAGCCAATCCACACCAAACTTTACACCCGAATTGCTATGGATGCTATAGAGGTGGGTTTTCAATATTTTACCCAAAAGCTTGCTAGATCCAAGTAGATCTAAAAAAAGGAAAAATGAGGGTTTTAATGACTTAGACAAATGGATAGATCATGGAATGAGAAATCTACCTTGAGATCATACCTGAGTGATGGATGAGGTTGCCATGTTGTTTGAGGAATGTTCCCGCAGAGATCAAATGGGAGATATTTGTTTTTTCTTGCTTTGAAGTGATGCCCTAGCCCACACGTGTGCCCTCCTATACTTGTCAAACCAAGGAAGTCGATTCAATCAGAATGATCAAGCATGGAGGAAATACAAGCAAATAGAAAATGATAACATGAAGTAGAAGGTACTAAGATAGTAATACTCCCTGTTACTGACGAAGAAACCCAAAGAAGAAGCAGGGAGAGTCTTCCCCTACCAATGCGTCCTCCTTGAACCAATTCGTCCTCCACCTGTAGATGAAAAATGCATGGACAAAAAGATAGCAAGATAATCTCCAATAACCCAGTGCAAAGGAAGAACAAATAGTTGAACTCCAAAAGCATTCACCACCACAAGACAAGTAGATGCAATAGTATTTTTCTATTCCAATAATCCAGAGCCAAAAGTCCCCTTTACAATGAGGAGCTCTCTCCTTTAAATAGGATGGAGAGACACCAAAACCCTAACCACCTTTTGAATGGATGGCTAATCTTAAAATATCAAAGTGATCTAATCAATGGTTGAGATGAGCTCAACATAAAAGTACATTGATCAATAATAAAATAATACATTAATCGACCAAATCGCCCTAGGAGAGGGGGGTCCCACCAAATCTCAATGATAAAATATAAGATCTAGCTCATGGTGGGTCCAAGGGGTAATTTATAACACCCTTGGTCAATCCCCATAGAACAATATCAATAAAATAATGCTCTAAGCACCAAATCGTGCCCCTCTGAAAAAGTCGTGAGCCTTAGGAGGCTCGAGAAATCCACAAAAAATGCCGGAGTGATGAGTGTAGGGCCCACTGAAAGCTGAAACTATTGGAGAAGGTGTGGAAGACATCCCACTCATCATCAAACATCATCCCATGCCAATCCCTTACTTCAGTAGCCCAAATCGAATCCCTCAGTAGCCATTTTTGCCATTTTTAATCTGCCTTGGGAAGTGTGAAACTACCCAAACTGCCTCCTGGAGTGCCTGCGCTGTCAAGGTGATCCCACCAAGCTCTCTAGGAGGGGGGTAATATGGTAATAACAAGTGGCTGGAACCCCCCCTCCATGCACAACGCCCTAGGTGAACCAATCAACTCTCATCCCTGCTTTGATAAGCCATCTGACAGGCCAAAACTGCACTAGGATAGCCATCTGAGGATAAAAATCACTGTAACTGCCCGGAACTGAAAAAAGACTGTCTCATTGGACTCAGAGAGCCCAAATCCATCTAACATGTTTACTCATACACCACATGGATCTCTGCATGGTCATATAAAATATCCAATATATCCGACAGACCAAATAATAATAATCTGTAAAAGTGTTGAAAAGCACAAATCATCATCATAAGCCTGAAATCATTACATAGAACCATCTGGTGACCTGTACTAGACCATATAATATATCTCTGCATCATCTGAGGTCTGCCACCTCATGTCCTGTGGTTTACTTTTGGTCAAACTAGGTTTGACCAAGTCAACATGACCCAAAATATAACTCAAGCTATCATCAAACTTGTGCAAGTGTGAAAGGTTAAAGCATGCTCTACAATTCATTCAAGTAACAATTATAACAAGAAGTAATCATTTACTGGCGATCTAAATCCAAATACAAATAAGGCCTGTAATTATTACTATGACTTAGACTAGACTTTCAAGACCATACTCACTTCATAGTTGTGATCAATTTGCTAGTGAAGGGTGAGGGCTAAAAATTAAAAGGCAGGGCTAAGGGATGACTACTGACTTGACATTGTGACACTTTGGAAATGGAGAGGGAATACACACTTTAACATATGTTGGACAAGCAATAACACGGGGGATGGCAGTGTCTCACAGATGGGTAAGTTATTCAAAGAGTGCTTATTCAACTTAGCCTTCAAGTCTACTTTTATAAAAGATGATCCAAGTTCATTAGGATCCATTGATTTCACTTTATGGCCTTTTTGGCGTACATAACCCTTCAGATCTCAGGTGTGCTAAGAAGCACAACTAATTGCAGCTTGCATCTAGGGCATGTTTATACATATACATAAGGTCAACAATCATTTAGATATAGAATTTAAGAACCATTTCTTTTTTGGACCTTTCTTATACTCTTCAAGGAGTATTTATAGCTTTTCGTTGCCCTTGCCCTTTACTCATGTGTGTTGACAAACACATTCTAGAGTTTACAGTTTCCTGGGCGAATTTACATAAGTTTCCATAAGTACTACATGAGCTTTCAGTTTTAGCCAACACATCTTAAGCGGCTAGGGGGACTTCGTACCAGTGCCAAACATCGAGACAACCCACCAGAATGATTTAGGACTACAATCCAACTCACCAAAGGTAAGTTCTGTCACCAAGTCAGAGTCGAGACACAAGAAACAAGGAAGCTCATCCAACATAGAGGCTAAAGTGGGGGAAGGTCCTCCATACCACTAGTCAAGTAGTAA
Source organism: Larix kaempferi (assembly GCA_027924585.1). Taxonomy (NCBI): domain Eukaryota; kingdom Viridiplantae; phylum Streptophyta; class Pinopsida; order Pinales; family Pinaceae; genus Larix; species Larix kaempferi. The sequence goes on from BSBM01000428.1 coordinate 11,696,902, forward strand.
ATCAGGGTAATAAACAAACTGGTAGGTAATGGATGGGTGAAGACAGTGAATAATGAGACCAACACTAGCAAGCCAAAGTGTGGTGGGAATGATCACCTCTATTCTCCCTAGGGAGGGTAAAACCAATGAGTATGGGTAGTGAAATTCTAAGTTTGAGTGGGGAATATCTATATATATATATATATAGATATATAAATACAACCAAGTCCACATATCTATATGATCACCAGATCATGATACTAAATGCTAAGACATGCTACAAGAATGAATATAAAAGCAATATAACCATAACACTAGAATATACCTGCTGAGTCATATTCCTTAATGCACAATATCTGAACCATCATCTGTCCTCTGAAACTGCTGCTGTAACTCTAGGAAATACTGACTGCTATGTATAAATGGCTAAATGGCTACATCGGTCATCTCTCTGAGTGTCCTGAAACTCAGGCATGGCATTGGGAACAAAACTGCTGTCCATATAATAATCATGATCCATAATAGATGCTCATCTCAGCATCTCAATGTAAGGGAACTGGCTGAAAAGTGTACTGGAATCAGAAAAATAGTGTACGGTAGCCCGACTACTATTATATATGTGATAACAGGGCCTAGATTTCTAGACTTGAAATCAGCTGGTGGAAGATTTGAATGCATATGACAGTTAAAGCTTTATATTTAGGAAGAATCGAATTCAACAGTTAATGAGCATTTCAAGGTAGAGAATCATCAATTATTCTATCAAACTCCTAGTTTTTAGGCCAACACATGAAGCAAAGGATTCTTTCTCAGATTTTAAGCATCGAATTCATCAGTGGAAGTCGTGGATGGCAGTAAAAAGGTCATGCAACTTCATCGATTCCACATTCTTTGCAACTTATCCAAGATTTTTTTATTTTTAGTTTATTGATAGAATTTGATTCCTAAAAGGTAGTAATAGCTTGTATTGTCTTCTATTTAAACTATCATTTGAATGTTAAAAGGGTTCGAGATTTTCCCTTGAGGGAAAAGAAAGGGGTCATCGAAGGGCAATCCTTTACTGTGTAAATTTGTCCAGTAACTAATAGCAGAATTTCATTCTCAATGATCTATCAGCTTATGGGTCAGATTGTGTTCTCCCTTTTTATACAATTCTTCTTATATGAATGCAGAGATTAGCTATTTGCACTGCATCAATAATCGCTCAAGTCTCAGATCTAATAGCAGAATTTACTGTTTATTGCTCGTGACTTGTAATATGCCTTCTTATCCTCTAGTGAATGTATAGCTGCCATTCTATATATTTACAACCTTTTCTTCTATCTGTTGATGTTTGCCTAGTGTTTGGCCTTTCAAGTTGCTTGCCAGTGATCTATGAAAAGCTACTCATTGTGTTACAAATATTGGATTTTGAACCTTAGTTTCTTTACGTTATTGTGAGCTGCTTTGTTGAACCTACCTTATCATTTCCTTCAAACTAAAACTATCCTAAGTTCAAAATGTGCTAAACTTGTCGTTTTCGCAGTCATTGGCAACTTTAGTCCTAACAGGCCCAATATCCTATTTATGTAAACATTCCCTATGCTTATGACCTCCTTGGTTTACCATATTCAAGCATGTAATCGTGTGCTGCTAGCTGTATGCCATCCAAATTATCAAGTATGTCGAAAAATTCATGATGAGTGTGGATTAAGTGCTAACCAACATAAGGCTTTTGCTTTGATCAAAGGAGGGCCGTGTTCGACATCTTTACACAATTGCCATATTATAAGAAACAAAGGCCCATTTAACTAGCTATGTTAGAGATGATATTATTTGTTATTTTAATTCTATTTTCAATAGATGGAAAAATTAGAAGACTATTGCAGAATGTATACTGCAAATTTCTTTCCCATTATAAAATGTATGGACATAAAAATTTATGTACAAATGCTGCAAGGATAAAAAAATTGAATAATTAACAATAATCCCAATGGCAGAGACAATTGAAGAATAACCAAGTTGCTACACCTCCTAGCTTTGTCTGAGTGCAACGCAGTCATGTGTAGGGGCATATTCCTACACAAAAAAGTAAGGGCATATGCGATTTAAAAAGAAAAAAAGAGAGAGAAGAGAATTGGACTTACTTGAGAGTGTAGGCACCACCTGCCTTGATCTTTCCGCGGTCTTTGCATCCCCAAATTCCAACCGCTTTTCTCTTCACTGGAAACTAAGGGCACAAAGATAGGTGCACTACATGACATCATTACTTAATAACAAGAAACCCATGTTCCCAACAAACTTTAAACTAACGATGAGCTTCTAGATTTATTAAAACGATGAATATCTATCTTGATAGACTTTCTTATTTTTAAAATCTTGCATAAAATTTAATTAATAAGTAATAAATTGTCAATTTTTTTCTAGGTTAGTTATTGTTATACAAATAATTTTCAGGATGATGGAGACAAATTTTTAATAATGATTATTAGATTTTCTTCACCGCAATACCTCTTTTTTGGGGTAATATGGGACTTATATCCCCAAAAACCTCCATCCCATTACCAAACCCCTATCCCACTACTGAAATATAATTGTATCTATTGAAATCTAATTTGGGATCGGCATCAACTTCGAAATATAGATTTAAATGATTAAAAGCCAATTTACATCATATCAGAAACATTTAAATGTTTCTATAAATACTTTCACTTCTTAACATGCACTTCCTATCAAGAGTGTTGTGTTACACACTTGACATGTAAAAACTAGGACCAAAATAACATATATGATGCCTTCCGTTAACAACAACCACTTTGTAGAGCTGAACCTACCATTGGTAACAAGCTTATTGATTGTTATGAATGGGTCGAGGGAATGGTACAAGTCCTCCTCGTCGTCTCAATCATCGCAATCGTGGCTTGCGGACTACATATTTCAACAAAAGAAAAATTATTTACATTATATAAACAAATAATAAATTTCGCATTAAATGTAAACAAAATTGTTGATCATTTACTTCTCCTGATGCTACTGCTTTCCCATGATCATCCTGAAACATTATAACATAATTAGAACCATGAAATGTTAAAAAAATTAATATAAAAAATATGAATATGTAAGTGTTCATTTCAACATAAATGCTATAGGAATGTATGGAAAAATTGACTTGGCCATACAATTGACTCAGCCATGATACACAAGAAGGAAAATAAAAATACTTTGCTTTAAATCCCATGATCATTACACTAAAATATGTATTCCCACAATATTTCTAGTAGATAATCTCTAAAAGATGACAATGTTGAAGTTGAGAGTGATTCAATTTTTTTTTTAAAACTATCAATGTCAACAAGTGTGCTCCAAGAAGACATCCATGACAACATGGATAGCCAAGACAAATTGCTTAAAAAAAAACAACCACCAAAACTATTAAGATCATTGAATGTGTTGGAATCTAAGAAACTAGATTTGCCCTAAACCCTTTGCGTGTCCCATGGGGATTGAATCGGACACGATTCGATGTCAAATCATGTCCGATTCGACTTTCGGTTGTGTTCAAAATTGGGACACGACCTAAAGTTGGATCGGACACAATTTGACATCGTGTCCCCGACTGTCGGACACGAATCCCGAAAAAAGGACACGCAAACGGCGGAAAAGTGCGGTCGGGTTTGCTTTAAAACCAAATTTTGAGTTTCCTTTTGTCATTTGCAAGGAAGGAGGTTGTTGAGAGTGACTTGTATGTGTAGGTGAAGGATATTTGAAGGCTATCCAAGCGATTCCAAGTGGATTGGGGTGGATTTGTGGAGAGGATTGCAAGCTCAACCATCAAACAAGAAAGGGAATGTCTCAATCAGCTAGGGCATGAGCTAAGGGGCAAAGGAAAGGGAGAAATGCACCATCTAGTGCCTCTCCTCCTATTCCTCCAAGCAAAAGCGGTTCTCCTCCTCTGTCAAGTGCTCCATCTGCTGCCAGTGGAGCTCATACTATGGCTCCATTTAATCCAGTTTTAACAAGACAACAAGCCCAAGAAAAAAAATACCCTTTGTGGAAGTATGTGACGAGAAAAGATGGGCCTGGGGCAAAGCTTGGTGGGGGAGAGAATGTGTCTTGGAGATGCAATTTTTGCAAGAATGAGTTCAAGAGCACATATTTCTGGGTTAAGGGCCATTTGTTAGCCCTTCCTTCTTGTGGGATTTCTTCATGTAAAGCGGTGAGTGTTAACCAAAGGAGGGATATGGAAAGAGAGGATTATGTTGGCTTAGGGAAGGTGGCAACAACAAGCAAGAAAAAAGAGGATGATCCTCTTCCATTCTTGAGGAAACCCTCTAGCACCAAGCCTCCATTTCCACCTACCATTCATGGGAGTGGGGGCACTTATCAAACAAGAAAGAGGCAATCTACAAGTGGTCCAATGGATAGGATTTTCCAACAAGAGGCGAGAGAAGAGGTGGACCTTACCATTGCATTTTTATTCTACCTCAACTTCATCTCATTCAATGTTGCACGGTCACCATTGTTTATTGAGATGTGTAAAAGCATCCTGGAACAAGCTCCAAGTGGTTATGTGCCTCCTGGTTCAGAGAAGCTTAGAACCACATTATTGGTTAAAGCAAAGAAGGAGGTAGATAAAATCCTTGAGCCAATTAGAACAACATGGCCCTCATCCGGTGTGAGTATTGTTTCTGATGGATGGACGAATCTAGCACGCCATCCACTCATCAATTTCATGGTATTTTCGCAAAATGGATGGGTGTTCTTGAAAGCGGTGGATGCTCTTGGGAAATACAAGGATGCACAATATATGGGTGATTTATTCATCAAAACCATTGAAGAAGTAGGTGTTGATTCTTGTGTACAAATCATCATGGATAATGCACCTGTTTGCAAGGCTGCCGGCATGATTGTGGAAGCTAAATATCCACAGGTATGCTCATTTTGGACACCTTTCATTTCTAAATTGCTCATTGTTTGAATTTGGTCATTGCAATGTTAGTGTTGTAGAGTCATTTATACATGCTTTTATTGCTCTTACAGGTTTTTTGGACACCTTGCATTGACCATTCCTTGAATTTAGCACTGAAATCCATTGCTTCAGATGTGACATGGATTGGAAACCTTATTGAGAATGCACGCCATATCCGTAACTTTGTACAAAACCACACAAATGCCCTCACCATCTACAAATAGTACACACAACTTTCATTGCTGAAGATTGCAGATATTCGGTTTGCTTCCTAATTCATCATACTCAAGAGGTTGAGGGAGGTCAAAACCGCTCTTGGTTCCATGGTGATTTCAGAGTTTTGGACTTTTTGGAGAAAGACGGATCAGATTGCTTCACAAAAGGTGAAGAACACAATTTTAGATGATGGTTGGTGGGACACGGTAGATCTTAGCATTAAGATCATGGAGCCAATCATTTCTTTGTTGCAGTTTGCAGACACGGACCAGCCCATCCTAGCAGATGTTTATGAGGGGTGGGATTCCATGATTGAGTCCATGAGGTCCATTGTCATGGAGAATGAGTGTCCCGAGTATGGGACATCGATGGAGAACTTATGGACCATGATTCAGGATATTCTTATCTCCAGGTGGGATAGGAATTGCATACCTTTACATTGCTTGTCCCACTCCTTGAACCCCAAGTTCTACACTCAGGAGTGGCTCACTGGTGGATCGAGGCCCTCACACAGAGTCCCTCCTCACATGGATGCAAAGATTGCACATGGGAGGAAGATAACACTTAGATGGTTATTTCAAGATAGAGACCTACTTGAGGAGGTGGAGGAGGGCTTTGTAGATTTTTCCACTGGCACTGGGAGATTTGGAGGCTATGATGTGCTTACAGACAGGGGGGTTAAGAAACCCTATGTTTGGTGGGAAAATCATGGGGCGACATCCCCTATTCTACAAAAGTTAGCCTTGAGGGCCATCTCTCAAGTTACATCATCCTCTTGTTGTGAGAGGAATTGGAGCACATATGGGAACTTGTACAGTGTGAAGAAGAGTAAGCTTGAGCAGTCCAGGGCAAAGTCGATGGTGTATGTGCACTCCAACCTTCGTCTTATTTACAGGAAGAGGGAGGAGTGGGTGAAGGGAAAGACAAAGATGTGGGATGTCTTTCCTGATGATATGGGTTTGGACAATAGTATTGAGTTGGAATTAGACAACATGGATCTTAATGATCCAGTGCTAGAGCCGGTCACTTTTGATGATGGTGATAGTATAGAGGGTCATCCTCCACAGCAGATGATGCAGATCGTCAGATGGGCAGAGAGGAGGAGGAGGAGGAGGAGGAGGAGGATCAGTGCAGTTCCAATGATGAGTATGTTGATTCATGCATGGAGGAGGACTATTGACATATGGGATTCTTCCATCTTGATCCACCCCTTTTTGTATTTACTATTAGTCTATTTGGCATTTGCTAGTGCCCAGTGGCATTTCGACATATATGTATACATTTTGATTTTGATGACTTAATGAGAAATATGGTTCCGTCATGCATCTATGTGTCTCATTGTGATTTGTGAATGACAAGTGTGTAATCATTAATGTGTTTTGATTCTAATTTCTATTGAATATTTGTAAATGTTCTAGTTTCTAAAGATTTTTGGATCTATATGTCTATATTTTTAAATTTTAATATATTTAAAAATATATATATATGTGTATATAAAACGTGTCCTGATTCCGGGGGTCACCGTTTCCGTGTCGGACACTCGTATTTTCGTCTCCTTCGTGTCCCGTGTCCTCGTGTCAGGTGACTTAGGTTGGCATTGAAGAGGATCACACATAAATGCACCAAATGGAAAAATGGTCAATGATCAACATAAGAAAATTAGGAAAGCCAAGAATCATATTGAAGATGAGAGTGATCCAGTGAAAACTTGTCACAAATCAACAACAATTCTCCAATCAAAGGAAATAAAGGAGCCATTAAAAGTTGTCAATAGAGAAGACAACATAATTGTCAACAAATGTTTAATACTCAACCCACCATCACCAAAGTTGGTCATCTAGTCACTCATTGGAAATCATACCAAGTCATATTTTCAAGCAAACTGATGAAATCAAATTTAGATCTCAAATACCAAAGACACGCAATAATTATGCTATGACCTCCTGAAATCCAACATAATTCTCTATGCAACACCCTTGATAGAATTGAAAATTGATTGTGTGTAACATATATGGCCAAATTTTCATAGAGACCTCTTAGAGATTGCAATAATTGGAAGAAAAAAAAGTTTTATCTCTTTGTTTTTGGTTTTGGACAATTGGTGAAACACATAGCCAAAGGTTACATTAAAAGGGGTTATCTTAGATACAGGAAACAGTAGAAGGAAATTTGGACTTTGGCTTTTCAACTTCTATGTGTATTGAAATGTCAGTCCAACAACAAAATTGTTGTATAGATGTATATGTAAATGTATGAGAAAAGGGACACTTGTAAAAGCTGTGATATTTTGTAAACAAGTTTTTTTTTTGGACATAAAGATTTTGTTTAGAAAAGTATGCATGGCATTTTTGTGGATGTTCATAATATTGTGGTTTACTCTTCGTATTGTTTGAGTTCTTGTTTTGTGGACTAACAAAAGAAGAATTATTGTGCAACAAAAACTCAGTTCCATAACACCTTGTAAAATCCTTTAAGACACAAAGCTGAAAGCACTTGTAATGATTAAGCCATGAGTTTGAAGACCACCAACAAACAAAATTTGAGACCAATTATAAAATCTTCAATCAAGAAACTCACATTTTTTAGCATTACGAGGAGAAAGATAACATAAATTATTAATATCGAGTTATTTAGATTATGGATGCATTGGCATGGAGAAATGGATTGAATTTATAGATTAGAGCATGAAAATGTCCAGTTTCGAGATATTGATGTTAATTTTTCAGAATTTACTTCAATCTGATCTAGGATCTTAACTGAGAGAACAACATGTACAGCATATCTACAGCATATCAATCATGGAGACAATAATGCAAGCACACAAGAGACACAAAGATTTACTTGGGGAAAACCATAAAGGTGAAAAACCCCAATAACTTCCTCAGAGATAGATAGAGCAATGATACAACCAACCAAGAGAGATAGCCATAACCTCGCAGCAGATCCTCCTCCTCCATAAGTGCGCCACTCCTCCTTGAGTGCATGTGTGAGAAGTGAGTGAGTAAATAGAGTGCCTCCCGCACTCTATTTATACTTGACTTGACTTGCCTTTTTACCTAACTCATGTAGGCTCGAACTTAACCACATAATATAATGCTGACTGGGCCGACCCCCAATAGGGTGGTCTAATAACCCTTTGACCCACATGGCCGACCCCCAATAGGGTGGTCTAATAACCCTTCGACCCACATGACTTATACAGGGCCGACCCCAAACAAGGTGGTCTAATAACCCATCAAATATAAGTTATGACACTTACAATATAAATGACGACACTTCCGTATAGAGGAATAATAACATCTCTATAGGAATACAATATACATATATGTGAAATACATTCCGAAGTTACATATACATCAACACTCCCTCTTAACTAGGAAGGTATTTCTCAGCACAGTTCTTCTAGCACAAGTCATCTTCTCTGGATCATCGTCACTGGATAATCGTCATCGAGTCATCATCATCGTCACTGCTGCTGCTATCTCAATCAATCTCTGAATCTACTCGTCATAGAAAGTTCTACAGAGCCAGTCCTTTTTCATACTGGATGTAGGCCCACCACCTGCAGGTCTTCATCATCACTGGCCATACTATGGAATCCTCAGGACTTATTACGTGCGTCACAAAACCTCGAAAGAGCATCCCAGGCTGTTACGAGCACACGGCTCTACCTATAGGATCTCCCAGGGCACAAATTACATGTGACCTCACCACAAAACCTCGAAAGAGAATCCCAGGACTGATTACGAGCACAAGGCTCAACCTATCGGATCTCCCAGGGCACAAATTACATGTGGTCACCACAAAACCTCGAAAGAGCATCCCAGGACTGATTACGAGCACACAGCTCAACCTATCGGATCTCCCAGGGCACAAATTACATGTGGTCACCACAAAACCTCGAAAGAGCATCCCAGGACTGATTACGAGCACACAGCTCAACCTATCGGATCTCCCAGGGCACAAATTACATGTGGTCATGGCAAAACCTCGAAAGAGCATCCCAGGACTGATTACGAGCACACAGCTCAACCTATCGGATCTCCCAGGGCACAAATTACATGCCACAGGCAAAACCTCGAAAGACTATCTGCAGATCTCCCAGGGCACAAATTATATGTCCTCCCAAGCAAAACCTCGAAAGAGCATTTGCCAGATGTCCCAGGGCACAAATTACATGCCATAGGCAAAACCTCGAAAGACCATCTGCAAATCTCCCAGGGCACAAATTACATGCTTATCTGCACAACCTGATCCACGGCCATAGAGTATCAACTGATACTCACCATACATCATCCTGATGTATCCATGATCATCCTGATCATCATCACTGCAACATCCTGCTGCATGTCATCCAGAGCAACATCCTGAAGCTCGTCATCTATGATCATCCTGATCATCACTGCAACATCCTGCTGCATGTCATCTGGAGCAACATCCTGAAGCTCGTCATCTATGATCATCCTGATCATCACTGCAACATCCTGCTGCATGTCATCTAGAGCAACATCCTGAAGCTCGTCATCTATGATCATCCTGATCATCACTGCAACATCCTGCTGCATGTCATCTGGAGCAACATCCTGAAGCTCGTCATCTATGATCATCCTGATCATTAATGCATCTACCTGATGCATACCAAGTATCATACATGATCCTCCTGATCATCAATGTATCCACCTGATACAAATACATGATACATATCATCATACATGATCCTCCTGATCATCAATGCATCTACCTGATGCATACCACGTATCTACCTGATACATATCATTATACATGATCCTCCTGATCATCAATGCATCTACCTGATGCATACCACGTATCTACCTGATACATATCATCATACATGATCCTCCTGATCATCAATGCATCTACCTGATACAAATACAAATACATGATACATATCACCATACATGATCCTCCTGATCATACAATGTATCCACCTGATACATATACAAATACATGGTCCAAGCATCCAACATGATGCATACATACATACTTAAAATGATCCAACTGATCATATCCAGCATCCACATGATGCGTACATACATACATAAAATGATCCAACTGATCATATCCAAGCAGAAACCAGAACATCATCCTGATGCTCATCATCCAGCGCTTACATCCACAGCCATGTGAAGGATCCTCCTTCCAACATGCTTGGAATGGCTTCAGTAAATGTGTCCATCACTTCTTCCTCGAAGTGTCCTCGATCTGAAGAACACCAAGCCTCTCTCTGAAGTACTCGAACTTCACTCTGGCTAGTGGCTTCGTCAGCACATCTGCAATCTGCTCGTCCGTGGCAACATACAGGAGCTTCACAGCTCCTCTCTGCACCATATCCATGATATAGTGATATTTGATCTCTATGTGTTTCGACCTGTCATGAAACACTGGGTTCTCAGACAGCTTCACACAACTCTGGTTATCACAGAAGATACCAGTAGCCTCCAACGGGAGATCAAATAACTCAGACAGTAGCTTCCGTAGCCATACTGCCTCACAACTAGCTGAACAGGCTGCAACATACTCTGCCTCAACTGTACTCAGTGCTACGCAGGACTGCTTCCTGCTAAACCAAGAGATCACACCTGATCCCATACTGAAGCAGCACCCAGATGTGCTCTTCCTATCTGCAGCACTGCCAGCCCAATCTGAATCAACATAACCCTGTAGGTTAAACTTTTGATTCGCTTCATACTTGAGCCCATAATCCACTGTACCCTTCAGGTACCTCAGAACATGCTTTACAGCAACCAGGTGAACACTCCTCGGATCCGTTAGGAACTAGCTCAATGTGTTCACAGCAAAGCAAATGTCTGGTCTCATGTTCGTCAGGTACATCAAGGACCCAATCATCTGACGATACAAAGAGACATCAACCGGCTCAGATGAAGCATCACATAGAAACTTCAGATTCGATGCCATAGGTGTGGCCATGGCCTTGCAATCCATCATCCTGAACCTCTTCAGGAACTCTACTGCATACTTCCCTTGTCCAAGGAAGATTCCATCTGCACTCTGCCACACCTCCATGCCAAAAACAAATAGTGCATCATCCCCAAGTTCTTCATCTCGAACTCGGTGGTAAGCTTCCGCTGCGTGTCGGCAATCAATCTATTTTCACCTGTAACAAACAGGTTATCTGCATACAAAAGTAGTATCACTGGATTGCCTTCCTCAACCTTGTAGTAAAGGTTGGAATCCTCTTTACTCTTGGTAAAGCCCAAACTGGATAGAAAGTTGTCTATCCTATTATACCAAGTTCTGCACACATATATGACTACACCATGTTGTCTTGAAATCCATTTGGTGCATCTTCTATTTCATCACTTTTATATTTCTCAATGCTGCCATCTGCAACATGCTTGATCTGATAGTTCCATTTGGAAGTCATAACAAACTTCCCTTCACGTCTTGGGACTACATCCCAAACATCATTCTTCATGATCGATGGATCATGGCATTTCATTTCTTCATCCCAGATCCTGGGAACTTCAATATCTTCAATATCTTCAATAGATATCTTTGTTGCTGGAACAAATGTTGTAGTTCTTCTTTTGTAGGAGATGGCATACGATCTTTCCTACACAACAAGTTAAATTGCATGATTAGAAACATCTCATAATTTTCAGAACAAATTCTTACAAATAAAGAAATATGTCATACAGTCATGCAATTATCTTAGCCAATGCTTCAATACAACATTTATCCATATTCCGTAACTTTCTATATGCCTTCCAATCTCTACCAGAACATTGTTCAGAGTGTGCACAACTCCCAACATGTCAGCAAAGAGGTTTCATTCTAGATAAGTAGCAATGGAATGTTGTACAGTGCCATAGGCCACTTACCCATTTATATTAGTAGTATACTGTTCATCAATGCAACTATTCTAATATGCACAATACATATCCTAAGTCTAGGAACATGAGCATATACATCATTGAACAATTTTATTTAAACAAACAAATATGCAAGAAATTAAAATACTTATCTTTGTTTGTTCGTTGGGTGGACTCCCTCTGAGTCTTCACTTCCTTGCAGGAGCTGCTGGAGTCCTAATCTGAAGTAGCTTCTTCTACACCTTTCTGTTGTGGAAAGATGGTCAACTCCCTCTGAATATCTGCATCCTTGCAGAAACTACTGAAGTGTGTTCCTTTGCTTTCTTGCAGGAACAACTGGAGTGTGCTCCCTCTTGATCTTTGCTTCCTGGATTACCTGTTCTTGAACTCATATTCATCCTTGGTCCCTATGCATGCTTATTTGTATCATGATTGAGTTATCCTTGTGATCTCATATAAAATCATACATTCATTAGTATACTATTAAAACACAATAATCTCAAGCATGTATAATCATGATCATTTCAAACAGAAAATAATAAGCATTAGCATTCAAGGTTTATGTAGGATTCTTATGGTTAGTCAAATCATAAGAAACATAACATGTTTAAACCTGTAATTACTCAAACCTATGACTCTTCGGGTTAGTTGAATCATCAATCAAGATAAGAGATATAATATGCATAAAACCTGTGATTATTCAAAGCTATACCTTCATGATTCTTCTGGTTAGTCATATCATCAATTATGGTAAGAAACATAATATGCATACCACCATGATTATTCAAACCTATGACTCTTCGTGAATAATCATTATCAACAACACAATAGTATAAGATCCTAACACAAGGTAGGATTCTAGCTTGATATAGCAAAAACATACCTGGATTAGCATGCTAGCTATTTATGTCTAACATACTCACATGATGTCTTCTTGTTCTTCTTCAATGACTTGTGCTAGTAACCTGTATATCTCATAGGTTAACTATTACAAAACCAAGTTATACATACCTCGTAAATGGATCTTCTATGAGATCCATGACAATGGATGAATCTTTATCCTCATGTTATCATGATCATATGTTCTTGGACCAGAACATGATTTGTCTTTCTTGGTGTACCTTTCATGTTAGTAGACAACATAAACCTCATACAACACCATAATGCATTAGTACAATCATAAGTGTCAACACCCTAACCAATGAATATCTTCTATCATGCATTCATAATTTTGTTAAGGTGATTCGACAAATCTAAAATCAAAATTGTACTAACCGTAATAACATGAAGACAAACATACCATAAACTTAATCATGGACAAATATCGAAACATACCTCGATGAGTCATACCTGTCGAGATCGCTTGTAATCTTCTTATGTAAGGCCTTAGCCTCATCTCCCTCTGAAACAGGAACTTCTTCACTCATGCAAATGATCAATCCATCTTCTTCTAGGATTAACCCAATCCACTTGATTTGCAAGAACTGGACCTGGAGCTGGATATGGGTTTGTCAGAGAAACCCCAAAAATTCAAACTTTGAATTTCAAACTTCCGAAAGGATAGAAATATGCGCCTTGATGAGCTGATCAAACTGGTATATTCAGAATTTGAAAACTACAAAGTTTCACTCCTCAATTTTGCCTTTGAAACTTCCGGATTCACTATACGTGACCCTGAACCGGGGTTTGATGAAGCCCACTCTTCTGCCCAATCAAAATGTTTGATCCAAAGCTCTAAGCTTCTATTTTTCTGAGGAGCTTCCAGCCGTGGTCACAGATTTCAAAAATTCCCATTTTTACAGAAGCCCTAATTTTCCACTTTTCTGATCAAAGTCCCGAACTAGGGTCTAATCAAGCCCGGCCTTCTGCCCAACCAAAAATTCTGATCTTGGTCTCTAAATTTTTATTTTGATGAGTAGCATTCAGCCGTGGTCTCCGATTACAAAAATTCCAACTTTCTCCAAAGCCCTAAATTCCAGAAGCCATGAATGAAGGTACCAAAAAATAATTCTGTTTTGACAGAAATATGTACCTGATTGTTTCTGGTGTAACTCCGAAATTTTTGATCCACAGGGTCTGAAAACGTTTCCTGAGATAGCCTGACCTATTACCTTTCCATCCTGATAGGTCTGACCTCAATTGGATTCTCTGAGAGAGATTTATGCCAAATGTCGCAACGTGACCTGTTTTGGGATAAAACAGAAGAGCGAACTTGTACGGCGTGCCACGTGTCACTGTTTGTACTTCGGCCTCTGAAAACGTTTCCTGAGATAGCTCGGCCTGTTATCTTTCCATCCTAACAGGTCTGACCTCAATTGGACTCTCTGAGAGAGAGTTATGCCAAGTGTCGCAACATGACCTGTTTATGGGATAATACAGGAGAGCGTACTTGTACGGCGTGCCACGTGTCACTGGTTCAACTTCGCCCTCTGCAAATTTTTTTTGAGATAGTACAGTCTGTGCACTACATGTCAATTTTTACGAAATTTCATTTGGAGCTTCCTTGCCCAAGTTATGACCTTTTTCCCAAGGTCACCTGATTTTGACTCATATCTGGAAGAGGCATAAACCCTATATTGTACAGATCATAAATCACAAAGTACAACGAATTAGAGGTTGTCCTTTGGACACAAGGTACCTGGAGATTTAATCTTCGTCCTGTAACAATTTCAGATCCGAAAACTTTGCCAAAACGGATTTATAGCGAAAGTGCTACGATGACTGGTTTTTGCTATATCAAGCCCTAGCATCGTAAGTGCAACAAGTGTCATACATACCATATCATGCCTTCTTTCAGGCTAGCTCTGATACCATGTTAATTTTTCAGAATTTACTTCAATCTGATCTAGGATCTTAACTGAGAGAACAACATGTACAGCATATCTACAGCATATCAATCATGGAGACAATAATGCAAGCACACAAGAGACACAAAGATTTACTTGGGGAAAACCATAAAGGTGAAAAACCCCAATAACTTCCTCAGAGATAGATAGAGCAATGATACAACCAACCAAGAGAGATATCCATAACCTAGCAGCAGATCCTCCTCCTCCATAAGTGCGCCACTCCTCCTTGAGTGCATGTGTGAGAAGTGAGTGAGTAAATAGAGTGCCTCCCGCACTCTATTTATACTTGACTTGACTTGCCTTTTTACCTAACTCATGTAGGCTCGAACTTAACCACATAATATAATGCTGACTGGGCCGACCCCCAATAGGGTGGTCTAATAACCCTTTGACCCACATGGCCGACCCCCAATAGGGTGGTCTAATAACCCTTCGACCCACATGACTTATACAGGGCCGACCCCAAACAAGGTGGTCTAATAACCCATCAAATATAAGTTACGACACTTACAATATAAATGACGACACTTCCGTATAGAGGAATAATAACATCTCTATAGGAATACAATATACATATATGTGAAATACATTCCGAAGTTACATATACATCAACAATTGATACTTTTTGCATACAGTTAATAGGACATATAAATTACTATTCAAAATTATCTGAAATGTGTCCCAACAGAAATTAGAGATTCTAGGCTTTCCAATGAAATATGATCTTACCGAATATAGGATGTTGATCCTGCCCAAATTTGATAGTTGGAAATGAACTTTGTATTTTTTTGGCTTGTTGTACCTGAACAACGTTGAATTGGAATTGGAAACTAATGCTGACCTCAACCAAAGATATACTCTACCACAATTGATACTTTCGTCAATGCTATGCTCACACACTCAATCATTCAATTACACTATAATATATCTAGTTCCATAAGCATCATCCTCCAACAATCTAAACAACAATATCACAAAGTAATGCTACAGGATTAACCACCAGAGACTCAATTCCTGTGTTCTGACTTCGAGTAATGAGCTACTATTATACACCATAAAAAACTTACCTCCGCTTGTTAACGTGGGAAATTCAATGCTATTGCAGGAAACTCACACTTATGTAGGATTACCACGTTGTTCAACCATTGTTAACTGGCAATTTTGCATTTGGTTGTGTACATTCACTTCCAATTTGGCTTTAGAACTTTACTCTATTTCCTCCAACTCAAAGTCAAACTGGGCACATCACCATATATTCTTTCAACGCATTCTGGAGATATTTTCAACGAGCCAAGATTTTGGTAGGTTGTTATAGCCATGGCGACTCTATATTCCATCTCATCACTGGTGTAACATCCCCTTCCATCAATCCGGTTCCTGGAAGGAAACATGACCAAACATACCGTGCTTATTGACAATCTCATCCCATTCATTAAGCCATCAATTTCTTAAATAAATTAAACTTCATGTGTGCAGATTCAAACTAAAGCAAACACAACGGAATTAAACATATTATCACACACACAGACTGGAATGCATCAGCATATCTATCCCGAGCAAATCATCAATCTAATGCAGAGAATCAATCCCCTTCTTCATACTATGCACAGGCTTCATATCAACCGTATTAAGACATGCATTCAACATACAATTAACAGTCATTAACTAACACCTTCAGAACATAAAACAACGGAATAACCATAATAACATACACGCAGAAGGATGTGCATCATCCTATTTCTTCCTGGCAGAATAATGAAACAATCACATAATAATCAATCTCATTCTCCTGCTATGCACAAGCATCATGCCAACTAACTTAAGATAACCATTTTGTCCAAGTAACATGAATAATTAAACATACAGGACAAAACACAGAATGATCATACTTTAACCACATAGAACACTTATCTTTATGATGAAGCTGTCCAAACAACTGGCTATGGGAGAGAAACGTTCTACCCAACCATAGATCTCTGTACAGCGTGTATTCTTTCAGCTGAGAGATCACCCCCGAGCTGGGCTGTGTATCCACTAAGGAGGAACTAGACAAGCTCACTCACAGCCATGGATTCACTCAAACAGTCATGCTAAGCCAGCACACAGCTGGGTTTATCAAGCATGCAATAAGAAAAGGAGGAGGATGCTAAGCCAGTGAGCTCAACCACAGAGTTACAGACATCTCAAGCTAAATTCAAGCAATCCAATCCTCTGTTCAAACTTCCACACTTGGATTTCTCACCATTCTGTCAACGAATAACTCAATCCCGTCATTGGGTTTCTGGGCTATCAAAACTGAGTTTTCCAATGGATTTCGAGGTAGCTAACACTCTCAAAATCGCCCCAAGGCTCAGGTCTATGGATCCCCCATTGGATTTCACAGTCCACACAAGTTTCTGGGCATTTTTGGCACTTCAAAACCTAGGTTCATTCATAGTTGCGATTTCTGGTTTTTCTCCCTGTTTGGCATTTGTTTTTGGATGAAAAATGATGCTGGGTTCTTCAACCATGGAATGGGAATGAGGAAGAAGCAACTCCCATGAGGTAGAGTGACTTGTGGTACAAGAAAACATAGCCCATACTCTGCCATACGAATTTTTGGGCTGCCCATGCTCCATTGAAGCCATGGACTGTTTTTCTTCAACCACTTCCTTACAACAAAATTAAATGCCAACAAGGTAAGTCAAATGGGTTCTCAAGATGACATTTGGCAGCATATGGTTCAATCCCACAACCCCCTCACCACTCCCTAGTGGATACACATGGCCCCTTCTCATTCGTTGCCTCCATAGCCAGTTTTGGTATTTTATTGCATGATGTTTAATTTACATCATTTTTACAATTTCCATGGCTTAACAACACATGGATAACATACTATCAAATACTTGTCTTTTAAATAAAATTCTAGCTTCCACTAGCGGGGCCTTGGCCCTTAGCTCCCCGCTAGGAAAACATACATTAAAAGCTAATATATCCCAAGGGTCAAAATGGGGTATTACAATCCCCTCCCCCTTAGAATAACACTGTCCTCGGTGTTCCAAGACTTAGGAATACATATACAATTTACACATCCAAAATTTTCAAAATTTTTCAGATCTACCCTGCATTCTATCCTTTACTTTGAACTTTTAGGACCAATTCCTTTGGATTCCACAAACTGCTCCTGCTGGTTTTGACCTTTCAGCTCATCCACAAGTCTGAAAGCTTTATGGCTGCTACCCTCTCGAGTCTCGATATTCCCTTGTTGGGCAGTTGCGGAGGCAATGATGTCCTCCTTATTTCCAACATTGCACTGGCTGCTTCATCTTTACCTGCTCAATTTCCTTTGAGTCTTCATGTCTGGAACGTTTCTTAATGGACCGATTGGACGAATGTCGCATCATTGATCCACTTTCCTTTCCCACTTTTAGCCAATTCCAACAGCCTATGGTCTGCTGCCATGGTCACTGTGCACAGCTGGTTCTCACTTTGCTCACAAGCAACACTTGCTCGTAATAGCTGCAACCAATTGATTTAATTTCCACCTGTGAAATTCATCATTACAAATCTTGTTAGGCCAAGCATAACCTAAACATTAAAAGTCAGTCAATTTTTTTTCCCCACTTGACGTGGAGAGACCAAGCTCTATTCATGAGACCTCCACACTTTTCATGCTTGCCCAACATACACATGAATTCCTTCATGTTCATCCATTCACAGGGAATTTATTAATTCAGCATTCGCAATTTATCTCAAGCAAATAAACACACTCTACTTTTATCCATGCATGCATTCAACAATTTTCTATTTTTATAAATGCATCAATAAAAAGGAAAGAGAGAGCAGTAAGAGTTTTCTCCTCTTTTTCTTGTTCCATTCTGGAACCCACACCACCACTGTGGTTTTCATGCTCCTAGCCTCTTTCACTTCAACGTGAATGCTTGACTTGCCCTTCTTGGCTATGACACTTAGTGTCTATGGTCTATTCCAGACCTCTCAACCATGGAGTCCCTCTACATGGTTTGTCTACAACTCTTGGTTGCTAGGACCCACACAGTCCCATGATCACCATATTTCATTGCTGCTCAAGTTGAGCTTTTTAGGACAGTCACATGTCCACATGCATCCTTAAGATGCTTTCATAGTCCTTGCTTCCAACAATACCTACACTCAAACATTGAATCAATTCGCATGTTTAGTTTATTTTCATAAGATTTATCTTTAAACAAGAGTTTAGGAAATCATAACCAAATCATACACACATGTATATTCATAAGCAAGAAATTACAATATAACCAAATACTTATCTGCATTGTATGTCTTCACTTTATTCCACAGGGTCCTTCTTTGCTTTACAACCCTTGGGATCACCTATGGACTTGATGTTTGGCCAGCGCATAGGCTGCCCCTGAACATCAGATAATCTTGTATGTTTGGCCAGCACGGAGGCTGCTCCACAACATCAAATAGTCTTGTATGTTTGGCCAGCACGCAGGCTGCTCCACAACATCAAATAGTCTTGTATGTTTGGCCAACACGCAGGCTGCTCCACAACATCAAATAGTCTTGTATGTTTGGCCAGCACGTAGGCTGCTCCACAACATCAAATAGTCTATGCTCAACCAGTCACACTCTGGATTTACCAAGCAATTTATAGTTCTTTCAGGGTCCTTGCTTCCTGTAATGACCAAGGTTTCCAACAAAGAAGCAATAGTGCATCAGCTTAACTGTTAGAGGACTTAACACTTGAAATCTTCATTATTCCAAACAAGAAATAAATGAAATTGAATACTTATCTGTATTATGCGTTTCCTCTCTAGTCCATAGGGTCTTGCTTTTACTTTATAAGCCTTGGGATCCTCCTGCGGACTGGGATGTTTGGCCAGCACGCGGGATGCTCCAAAACATCAAATAACTAATGCCCAACCAGTGCACCTTCACGCTGACTGGATTTACCAAGCATTTGGTGGTGCCCAACCAGTCCCATACCTGGTTGGCCCTCTCCATTGCCGAGCCAACACATCCGTCTAGGTCATCGGCCAATGGAAGGTAACTGTGCCACTGACCATTATAGGTCAAGGCTCTACTACTCTGCCTTAGGCTTGCATCAGCCTTTCACATGTGTCACAATCCCTCAATGCACATAACAATTCTTCACCCACACAAGGGTGGCACTCCTTCTCTTGTGTAAACCGACGGTTCCATTTAGGAACTCTTTAGGTGACTTTATTAACTGCAGGCTATCATGGCCCCATGATACCCACTCACACTTCACAAAGGTTACCACTGCTCATACAATCCTCTTGAGTACCCTTTTCTTCACTTTTCCCTTTAATGTGCAGCACCAATTTGCATCTGTGTAAGCTGTCAACACAAAATGGATAGCAAGCTCATCAGTATTCCTGCTCTAAAACTGTAGCATATTTCATAACATTCACTATCAAGTATTGAAACACCAGGAATGCATCCATTCCCTTAGGGTGTAGTCAATATTGACAACCCTATCATGACCCAGCATAAAAAAGGTGTGCACTCCCTTTTAGATGTGAGACATGTAGGCCCTAATCATACTCAAGCAGTCTGGAATAATATAAATAAAATCAAAGCATGCTCTGCATATTAACTCTAATAATTAGACATGCATGTATGTATATATATATATATCAGTCAGGGTTTATAGAACACTTATCCATTTCGCAGATGTTATTTCTCTTCATTAATGAGGAATGGGGGCTCCTTCTCTGAGTTGACAGTCCCTCGGTTTGCCATCCCAACTCCTTTTGAGGTTACATAACCCTCATATGTCTTACTGACATAATATTTACCATCCCACTCATATTGTTTACCAATCATGCAGTGCGGATGAGACATTAATAATGTCTGATAGCGTTTCACCCGAAACCCATTTCCAAATCATGGAATCCCTTCCCATGAAGTTTGGCTTCTGCAGGCCCTCTCTCTTGGTCTTACTGCAATGTGTCTTCCTGGCACACTTATTAAATAGCCAAACATGCAGCAACATTTAACAATACAATTCAAATATGATTGATCCATAACCAATCAATGACACTAATAATTAAATTCAATATGAATTTGCAACTCTGTCTACTACAGAAATTGATTTTGTTAGCCATGAGGCTATCCTCATATTGCTTGGCTCTTGTAAGTGGCACCATTCTATCCATTATGGATTTATGTTTGCTACCATACATGGACATCCACCTACAACATGTCCTGTTGACACAATTTTACATAAGCCAAATAGTCATTAGCAATTATTAGCAAAATTTCAAATCTGAGATTTACAATTGTTCTTTCTAACAGAACTTTAAGTTCTCAACCATGAGATTCCTTCTCATAAGCTCCAATCAATTTTTTTTTCTTCTTCAAATCTGTTCCCTACAGAAATTAGATTTGCAAACATGATATTATTCTCATAAACTTAATCAAAATATTTTCAGATTTGTTTCATGCATAAGTTAAATTTCACAACCATGAGAATCTTCTCATAACCTTGGCTTTTGCACATGGTAGATTCCAACCTTCATCATGGACTTACCCACATTGCCATGCCTTGAACAATCTACCCGGAGCAGAATAAAATTACAAGACACCATCACACCATCCATGCAATCAACTTAAAGCTTTTAAATGCTCATTAATTCATAGCCATATCATTTATACAACTATGTCCTTCCAACAGAGCACTCTGGAAGCCTGTCAATCATGACTACCTTCATGCAATTCTTCCCCTGCATTCATAGCGGCTCATGAAATGATCTCAGAATTATCATTAATTCATCATTTCATCTATTGCTCAGTCGTAATGAAACATATACATATATCACAATCATGCATGCACACAATACATCTCCTCAGGTGTAACTATCCACATGCATGCATATTCACAACATTTACTCAAGTTTTTCATATGCATTCACTCAATGCTTAACTACAAGATTTATAAAATCTCTTAATGCACATCCACTCAATGCCACCTTGCATTGTTTCACGAGTACTATGCATTCAAGCATATTATGGCCTAACCATGACTACCTCATATAGGATGCACTACCATAATCAGGACCACCAGTCCTCACTTGCTTTGATTATTAAGCTCATAATCGACATACACATGCAACGATATATTTTTATATGAAGATAGTCTAAATTTTTAAACAGTCACATGGTATGAGGCTTCTCGCCTTCACTACTCCATGATTACTAAATATGGTGCAAGGGATTCTTACCCAATCCCCTTTCAGCACTTATGCAATCATCATAAGTAAACCATTACCTGCATGGATCCCATTTACACCTTTGATGTTACCTGATTTGTTGGTCTCTTATAGAGGATTGCAAAGTTCTTCCACCAACCTCTCGATCCTGGATTTGTTGCCTTATCCTTTTCTTCATAAGGTTGTTGGTCACATGCAACAACATCATCAACATCCTTAGCCATTATTCTGTTGTTCTTTGGTCCTACAACCAATACCAACTTCAATAGTGATTATCAACCACAGCATTTACCATTAGTGGTTCATTGCATATGTAGAACTTCACAACTTTTACCAATATGTAATATCATATGCGTGCAAAAACATATTCTCATGCACTGTGCATTGTTTATGAATATACCGACTAGTACATATTCATGCCATCCGTCTAATCTCTGCATTTTCAGCATTCTTATGCCATAATTTTATGTATTCAAGCTCATAAAATACAAGTACAGTAGCGAAACAGGGTTAAGGAATTCTCCCTTTCCAATCTTTCATCGCCACATGGGATTCCTCTTCCACATCATAGTTGGTATGATTTCATGAACTCTAGCAAACACACAAGGAATCATTAGATATGATTTAATCATCAAGCATAAATTCAATACATATACTCATGCATAATATTCTTACTTGCTACTTTCTAGGCATGCAATTCTAGAAATTGACATATTGACAACAATTTTGTCAAAACAACCACTTGCACTTTTCTGCTTTGCATAGCTATGAGGTATGATAACCTCCTTCAAATTTTGGTCATGCACCATTGTTCCCCGCTGGATAAGCTTTCCAATGCTTGTCCACTTGCTCCATTCCGACATTGGGTGTGGAAATTGCATTACTTCAAAAATGACAACTTTCACCACAATTCTGCACATTCTACACAGTTGTAAAATATCATGAACTGCCAACTTCATCCACCTGTGGAAAAAAATCCATGAAGACTCATGAAAACTTTTCTATCGAGTGAATTTAGTCCATATAGCAAGGAACACTCAGCAACTCGCGGATCTCTATTCTGATGTTCCATCCATCTTCTATAAATTTCTGGGTTTAACTACTTTCCACTTTTAACATTTTTTCCAAAATTTCAATTTTATGCCAAATCGGAGTATAATGGGCTCGGGATCTTCACTGGTTCATTCATGGCCTTCGTCAATGGCCTCAGAATGCCACTGAACTCATCCAAATCCAATTCCACAGACTCCTGTTACCCCAAAATCAAATTTCGGGCTCTATACTTTTTTTTTTTTTTTTTTTTTTTATCCCGCACCACACAACCCGCACCCCGAAACCTGCAACCTGAAATCCATATTGCGGGTGCGGAAATGCTACTTTTCCAACCCGGGGCTACTCCATCCTACAGTCCCGCAACCCACGATCCCGCAACTCCGCTATTTTGCAATTTCCGGGTGCAGAAAGCCAAGTCACGGACACGGAAATTTTAACCTTTCCGCAATCCCGCAACCCGCAATCCCGCAATTCCGCGATTTCGCAATTCCGGGTGCGGAAAGCCAAGTCGCGAATACGGAAATTTTAGCCTTTCCGCAGAAGAAGGGTCGCCCGCCCCTTCTGGTGATTAGTATTTCCTCTAATCACAATCCGCGGGAGAAGGGTCGCCCGCCCCTTCTGGTGATTTCCTCTAATCACAATCCGTAGAAGAAGGGTCGCCTGCCCCTTCTGGTGATTTCCTCTAATCACAATCCACAGAAGAAGGGTCGGCTGCCCCTTCTGGTGATTAATATTTTCTCTGTTACGTCCCCTTCCATCAATCCATTCCATGGAAGGAAACATGACTAAGCTTACGGGGCTCATAACTCCTTCGTCCCTTGGCCAAATGGGACGAGTCTGGTACCGTTGGAAAGCTTTTGGAGAGATCTATGCACCTGTGTGATCCTCTTCCATACCTGAGAAATATGACCTTGCGATTTTTCAAATAAAAAATGCCGCCCGAACTTCACCAATACTGCGTTAAAACATTCTGTCACTTGGCTGTAACTCAGAGTTTGGCCCAAACAGCCCCAGTGCTGCAAGCTGGGCTCTGATACCACTATTTAATGTCCCCATCCATCAATCCGGTGCCTGAAAGGAAACATGACCAAATATACCGGGCTTATTGACAATCTCAGCCCATTATTTAAGCCATCAATTTCTTAAATAAATTAAACTTCATGTGTACAGATTCAAACTAAAGCAAACACAACGGAATTAAACATATTATCACACACACAGACTAGAATGCATCAGCATATCTATCCCAAGCAAATCATCAATCTAATGCAGAGAATAAATCCCCTTCTTCATACTATGTGCAGGCTTCATATCAACCGTACTAAGACATGCATTCAACATACAATTAACAGTCATTAACTAACACCTTGCAGAACATAGAACAACGGAATAACCATAATAACTGTCACATACCCCAATTTTGTAAAAAATTATGTAATTATTATATTATATTCCTGAGACATTATGTTAAATTTAATGCTAAGTAGGAATTGATGACTCAGCAGAGTCACTAGAAATGGAATGTAATTCAGAATATTTTATTATTAATAAATAAATTATGGAGACAACAGCATGGGAGAGCTGTTAAAAAGAGGTTACTGGTCAAAATGGTGGATGGAACTAAGTGGAAAGGCAAAAGATAAGTGGCAGCATCCTCAAACACTTCCTAAGTTGCAGGTGGCAACTTCCCTATATTTGGGGTCATGATTCCCCAAGGAAGTGGAATCAGAGCAGGTGGCTCATTAATGACAGTTAACCCAACAAAGACCTAGGCAATCTTTTAAATAGTACTCAATGAACAGAGCTGAGGGTTCGAATTTGTTCTGGAGGGAGAATGCATTCAGGTGAATGTTATTCAGGAATCCCATTGAGGAAGAGGGAAATACAGTAGGGAAGTTGTTTGAGAGGAATGCTACAGTAACTTGGTTCCATTATAGCTGTTTGGGCTGAGAGAATTACTTTGTTGCACCTAGTTCCAGCCAGGGAGACTAGAGCAAGCTCGGGGGTCCTGAGAAGTTGCTGTCTGGGCACTCTCCAGGAGTTGGTAGGGAGGAACAGCCTCCCATTGCTGTTGTTGTCCACAGCTTAAACAGGTTCTGCTATTTATTTCTTTATGTTTATTAAGTATAAATGAATGTATGTTGTGTTTATCATCTATATGTCTGAATAGTATTTAGTTTAGTAAAGCTAGCATCTCTGAATATCAGTAGTAGATTTGATGAGAGTTACTGTGTTTCCAGCATCCCTTAATATCATTATTACATTACTGATAAGGTATCTTAATGCATTCCATACAAAAGTAATACTTTAAGTAATAGTTTATTATTGTAATTATCAACCTAGTTTAATTACAATGGTTGAATAGATAAGCAAGGATTACATATAAAATAATTGTACCCTGTATATGGCAAAATTAATTAAATAGTCATAGGAAATAATAGTAAATTTTAACAATAAAAATACAGTAATCATATCATGATAAATCATATTGTAGAAGAATTGTAGTCACGGTTAGGTTAAATAAATCAATGCAAAAACCCTAGTTAAGAATTTATCTAGTCATAATCTGTTAATTAAAATCAATGCACAAACCCTATTTATAAATTTAAGAAGTTACTTTATAACAAATAAATTTAGGTACGTAAACCTTACGGCATTTTATCAACAAGGATTTATCAGTAGAGAAATAACCTAGATATTAATTTTACAACAAAAGAAACAAACAGAACAGTATTCTAGCTCATTGTCGAGCTTCAATATCATAATAATATCTTTCACTTGGCTCTCAATTTACCAACAGAGTTATAATCACAATATTGAAACAAGCATTTAAACTACACTTCAATTGTAAAATTGGGTAGAACCATAACAGACCAGTATGTACGAGTAAAATTAATGCTGATAATGAAGACAATGCTTCCACTTACAGTCGTATCATAAATATAAAGGGTTATACACTAGTTTCATTTGTTCCTGGACAAAGCCAAAACAAAATGCATGCTAAACGAGCTCAAAAATACAGGAGAAAGTTATAGTAAGTCGTATTATAAAACCCTGGGTGAAAACCCTGAGTGAAATTTAAGAGCCCAGTATTAAAACCACAAGGCCATAACATCATCTACAGACAGGCTCACAGCCTTTGTCTTCTTTCTTTCTATACATTAAAACTTCTGTAGCAAACCCTATCTACCAAAAACAAGAAGAATAAATTACAATATTGACCGCAGCCATAACATTTCCTTCACATCACAGGGTGAACCTGACAAGGAACTTGTGGTAACAAGCAGTAAAAAGACCAAACATAACGGTGATAATCACAGAGTTGTTCTTTCAAAGTCCACACCCTAACCTCCCTAATCAACCAGCAAGGAGGAAAATGCCATGGTGAAAACCAGGCTTACCTGGTAAGCCTATCATCGAAGCTGGTGTCATCCACGCCTTGGAGAGGGGCCAGGACCTGCAACGAAAGAGCATTATCAGTAACACTTCAATGTTTTTGTTGGGGATTTAAACAATTTCTTTTAAATTGAAAACTGAAGGAGAAATCCGTAGCTTACCAATAATTTTGAAAGGAGCTTCGTCACTTTAACAGCCTGCTAACCACGAACATAATAAGTGTAAACCCCACCTTCGCTACCAAATGAACGAGCTGGCTGAAGCAAAAGGTAAGCTTTGACATAACTAAGCCGAGAGATGTAGTCACGCGATGACAGGGTTAATAACGGTAGCAGAAGAATAAACCCTAGGTTTATAACAAACTTATAGCTGCCAATAGCATAATCTAATGACTCCCAAATGAAGCAGTCAACAAGCACAAGCACTGAAGTAGCGTAGAAGTTGCCTCCAACAATGTATCAGCAAGGTTGGACCAGGAGGGTTTGCAGAGCGGCCGAGCCCGAAGGCAAGGGGAGAAATGGCCAAGTAGGGTTAGTCAACAATTTTATATCCCAAAATGCGTGGCTCTGGAAAGACCACGTATCCCTTTAATATTTTCCCATGCAGTGGGTCGACGTTCCAAAGTCTCACAATGAGTTTCCAATTATTTGTTTTTCAATTAAAATCATGGCGAGGGTAAAACAAAATCATGACATGGATATTCCACTATGGTCGTGGCACCATAAGTTTAAACCTGTCATATTTATATATATTTCATGTTAGAACAATACCTCCGAACTTTAACACCTTGTCTATATTCATTAAAACCTTGTAGTGTCAATAGCATTCGAGATTAAGTCTAGGAGTCTATTTAACACATAGAGAATATGATAATTATTATAAAATCATAAGGAGATAGGTTTCAAGTATGTTATATGATGTTTGTAAAAACCTACCACTTTATTGCCCTTCGCATAAATTCTATTGTGACCAGACATAGATCATTACTTCCAAATCCATACTATAATAGAGTGATGTCAGGAAAAGTTACTTACAAATCTATTAATTATAGTGCCATTGGCTATAGACTGTGCAGATGCTATAGAAATTGCTATTCTTCTTATGCGTTGTTAACTTGTAGAACTAAGCTAAATAACACATAATTTCGGATTAGGGTTACTCTAGTCCATTTCAATTGTTGCTACAATTTAATAACAATCTATTAATAGACTCAGATTCCTCGTATGGACAAGTAGACTTTGTTACTCTTCATGTTCAAGAAGTACAAAGAACGTATACGTGAAAGGTATGTTAGACAGAATTATGCGAAATATTATAACCATTCCTGTTGGCAGAATAGTCTGGAAAATCATAACTGAATGCAATCGTAATAATTTAGGATTAAGACTAAAGGTGTTATAAATGTCATCAATCGTTGATCATACAAATAGAAGTAGTTTCTAATCAATGCCAAACCCCTAAAATGTTAAGAGGAGACTTGTATCAGATGGTTCCTGTGCATTTAAAGCTGTAAATCGAAATTATATTTCAAATTTATAAATTTGGCATGATACAGTAACAATAGATAAGTAAAAGTGGTCTGAACATGATAACCCAGTGACATTCTACAATGCTAGATAAGAGATATTATTGCATCACAATAATAATATCAAGGAAACAATACTCCATAGGGTTACTTAAGTCATTTTGATCAAGGACAATAGCTATCATATTCTCTCATAAATTCCAACTCTCTATCAGTAAGATTACAAGAATATCACAGGAAGAGATTCTACCTTTAAACACTTGACAACCTGGCTAGCATGTTTAGACTTTTTTTTTTTTCTGAATGATTTGGTACAGCTAGTGGATTTATAATACTTTAAATATTTGTTTGCAGTGACCCGAACCTTACCTGTATATCTGTAAGAGAAAGAAAATCTGTTACATTAGCTCGGAAGCTAAGTAAGCCCAGTCTGTTATGGCAATTCCCCCTTGTGGTTGCAAAACAGAAAAACAATTCAGCAACGGTAAAGAAACTCATATCAAAATCTAAGTATAACATCAGATCATTCAGACACATTTATGATCACTTAAGCTAATCAAACAAGATAAATGAATGCATTTATTAATATTACTTGCTATTTTAAAAATTTTAAAATTTTTGGAAATTTTGGGTTTTGACAATAACATACACACAGAAGGATGTGCATCAACCTATTTCTTCCAGGCAGAATAATGAAACAATCACATAATAACCAATCTCATTCTCCTGCTATGCACAGGCATCATGCCAACTAACTTACGATAACCATTTAATCCAAGTAACATGAATAATTAAACATACAGGACAAAACACAGAATGATCATACTTTAACCACATAAAACACTTATCTTTATGATTAAACTGTTCAAACAACTGGCTATGGGAGAGCAATGTTCCACCCAACCATAGATCTATGTCCAGCTTGTATTCTTTCAGCTGAGAGATCACCCCCGAGCTGGGCTGTGTATCCACTAAGGAGGAACTAGACAGGCTCACTCACATCCATGGGTTCACTCAAACAGTCATGCTAAGCCAGCACACAGTTGGGTTTATCAAGCATGCAATAAGAAAAGGAGGAGGATGCTAAGCCAGTAAGCTCAACCACAGAGCTATAGACATCTCAAGCTAAATTCAAGCAATCCAATCCTCTGTTCAAACTTCCACACTTGGATTTCTCACCATTCTGTCAACGAATAACTCAATCCCGTCACTGGGTTTCTGGGCTATCAAAACTGAGTTTTCCAATGGATTTCGGGGTAGCTAACACTCTCAAAATCGCCCCAAGGCTCAGGTCTATGGACCCCCCATTGGATTTCATGGTCCACACAAGTTTATGGGCGTTTTTGGCACTTCAAAACCTGGGTTCATTCATAGTTGCAATTTCTGGTTTTTCTCCCTGTTTGGCATTCATTTTTGGATGAAAAATGATGCTGGGTTCTTCAACCATGGAATGGGAATGAGGAAGAAGCAACTCCCATGAGGTAGAGTGAATTGTGGTACAAGAAAACAGATCCCATACTCTGCCATACGGATTTCTGGGCTGCCCATGCTCCATTGAAGCCATGGACTGTTTTTCTTCAACCACTTCCTTACAACATAATTAAATGCCAGCAAGGTAAGTCAAATGGGTTCTCAAGATGACATTTGGCAGCATATGGTTCAATCCCACAACCCCCTCACCACTCCCTAGTGGATACACATGGCCCCTTCTCATTCGTTGCCTCCATAGCCAGTTTTGGTATTTTATTGCATGATGTTTAAATTTACATCATTTTTACAATTTCCATGGCTTAACAGCACATGGATAACATACTATCAAATACTTGTCTTTTAAGTAAAATTCGAGCTTCCACTAGCGGGGCCTTGGCCTTGAGCTCCACGCTAGGAAAACATACATCACATGTATACAATATTTACATTAAAAGCTAATATATCCCAAGGGTCAAAATGGGGTATTACAACCGGTTTCACACACATGTGTCCATAATTCATTTACATATTAAATTTACAGTATTGCTCAATGCAGAGGAATATTGAACCATGCCAATACAACCTGAAGCAATTGCCTTCAACGCAGATTCTGAATCATGTCACAAAAGCTGATATAAAAACACCATATTTGGATTTGACCACCTGTATCTAAACATGGAGATTGCCCAATCGTTCACCATTCAATTTCACACATTCATTAAATCGCTACTCACAATTTACAGAGACTTAATCAATTTGAAAACAATACATGAATAGAGATGTTACATAAACCTAAATGTAGGTAAATATGCTTACTATTAATCAAATCCAAAATTACAGGGCAAAGATGTCCTTCTTGGGAGTTTGAACCCTGGTTAGGACAATAACACCCCGCTTTCACGGACATGGAAACCCTAGTGCCTGTATTTTATCAAATTGAAAATGCTAATGATATATTTATGAATATTACAGACCTTGCCACAGAATTCATAGAAGAATTTGGAATGTTGACTAGCTTCCGTTTTCTTAATCTATTTTCTCAAAGTGGCACCAAATATGGATCCTGAAACAACAAGCACCAGCGTCAAGTGATTTTGTGGTCGCAAAGCATGCATAAAATCTTATAAAGAGTCCAAAATCAGGGATGAGCAGGAAACATTACCATATTTCCCACAATGTCGACCTTCTTCGTGCGTTTTGTCTGTAGTCACACGAATGGAAAAAGCATAAGCGGATGTTAAACAATACGACTGGACTGGAAAATAGGTGCAGTACCTTCACCGTTCAAAAACTTAAGCAGGAGTAACAGAGAATAAGATGAACATGTGGTGTGCAAGCAGTGGACCGAAAGATGAGGAATCTGAAACAATGATACCGAGATATCATCTCATTGTGAAAAATGCCTACGACGTAGATATAGACGTCAAATATCAACTGGTTGAGAGATGAACTCACAATATCACAAAAGTGTAAACAAACAAAATAGCTAAAATTTGGATCCACATAAAATATCCAAGTGATGTTGAAATTCTGGTTGAATACAGTTGCATTTGCCATCTCTTATGATGTGGCATAGACAGATAGGGGTAATCTCTGCCTTGACTGTTGTAGTGTATTTGATGTTGCTGGCATCAGCACTAACAGACTTAGCAGGACCACTATAATCCAAATAACTCTTACTAGGTACCCAAAATCTATTGTTCTACCAAGAGTGTCATTTGTAGGCATGACCAATTTACCCCAACATTGATCCTGTATACTGTCTCCAAAGCATATCCAGATAGCCCAAATAAAGGAGCAACAAGAGAGAAAGTCATAGGTTGGTTAGACATAAACTCATCTGGAACTGAAACAACCTCAATGGAATTTATGGATGCAAGTGAATTTCCCATAGGAGCAAAGGTCAATGTCAGGCTATCTAAAGTCACATTGATCAGGTACTCTTTGAATGAATACATAGTGTTCTTTACATCTATGTTGATGTTGAAGTTGTGCAAGAAAACAAATTGATTTGTTGTAACAAAAAATATTTCAAATTTAAGATCATAACTACCGTGTTGAACATGATAGAAATATAGCCATACCCAATGCCTAAGCTTGCTGCAAAATTTGGAAGCTGTAAGAGGAGCGCTGAGTAAAGATCTGAGCTATCAAATAGAGATCCGAAGGAACTTTAGCGTTCTGAATGATAACCAAGATATCCTGGCTTGTGGAAAGAAGGGAAGATGAGTAGGAATATGCCTCGAAGATTTTCCCTTCAATTGTAGTGTTCTTTGATTCCCCAGATTCAATTAAGTAATCGTCTGTTGGAGAGAATGCAAATAGAAATTGAGCAACTTGAAAACCCCATATACAGAGAACAAGTTTCACCTTCCAAGAGAAGATGGGAAACATTTGACCTTCCGATCCCTGATGGCCGCGGGTTTCAAACATGGGATGAAGTGAACTTGACAAAGGTAACAAGAGCCCCGAATGGGAATTCTCTATTGCTTATACAGAATCTGAAACAGCTTGAATGAAATCTAGGGGATGGATGCCAATAGTGGTGCAGCGTTTTTACCCATTTTGTGTAACTTAATTCGCCATGTTCCCGAGCTATTTTTTCCTCCAATTTTTTATCACATATACTTTGGCGTGTTCTCTATCTAACTATATTGGTATTTAGGTGTGATGAATCCAAAATGATGCCACGTCAGCCACAAAGTTCCAAGTTGTCTAGCAATAGTGTATTTTAGTGTATTTTTAATAAATAATTTTAAAAACATGAAAATATTAACAATGACTTGTACATAAAGTACTTTTATGAACCACTTATGGTAACTAGTTTTTCCAATCCTATCTCCACTACCAGTTACCCGTTCACATACTGGAATCCATCCCCTAGTCACATCATTTCTTATTCATCGGATTTAATTGATAAATCCATTTATTGAATTGTCCTTCATTTTCCATTGTTCAAATATCTGGAAGCAAGTCCCTCTACAAACACACTATTTATTATAAGACCATTGAAAAAACATGTATCATCTAAGCAGTGTATAGACTATTTAAAGAGTACAATTAATTTGTAAGCAATGTATACACCAATTTAAAGAGTATAATTAATATGTCCTTCACTTGGAGCCTCGAAAGCGTGTTCAAGAAGGCAAGAAGTCGCGGCTATCTACCTGACATTAATGGAATATGGATCTGACAAACAGACAACCTGCAATCCTATGGACATCGATGTAAATATATTAGGTAGTGGACTGTGGTACCATCTAAGTCATCATTTCCCTGTTGTCGGTTCGTTCTCCATCTACCGCAACTGCAAACAGAACATAATAGAGCTCGAAACTTTAATACCAAGAAACAATGAACAAGGTGAATACATGGTGGAGTGGAACGACAGACGAGGAATCATGAACAGTTGCATGGATAGCCTTTTGTTGAATGATTTCCTATGGCGTAAATATGTGAGATAATTCTAAACAATTTATAGTGATACTCAATGAGTCTTCTCCTTTGCATAAGGACAACACTCATGTGATGTATACTACATCAGTTGCTATCAATTCTTTAAAAGATCATTGTTGTTATGGGATTCTTTATTGGATTAATATTCAATTTACCTCCATTGATCAAGGCAAACCAAGGTTGTTTAACAAAGTTACATTTTTTGAAGTTTTCCAACAATCAGTGCTTTTTCATTTCTTCTAATTCCTACTTTAAATGAGAAACATGATCTTCCAACTTGGTACTAAAAAATAGAATGTCATCTAGATATATAATTACAAAAGAATCAATAAGTGGATGAAGTACATCATTCATTAGATACATAGAAGTGGTTGGTTCATTACATAAACCAAAAGGCATAACCATGCATTCATAGACACCTTGACAAGTTTTGAAAGTAGTCTTCCTAGTATCTTCTCATTCCATATGCACTTGATAGTATCCAAACTTCAAGAATAGATTGCTGAAGCATTTTTCCTTTTGCAGTTGATCCATCAAGCTAGGAATCCATGGAAATCAGTAGTGGTTCTTGATTGTGACCTTATTCAATGCACATTCTTCAACTTCCATCCTTCTTAGGCACAATGATGATTGGTGACCCACAAGGCAAAGTGCTTGGCCTTATGACTTCCTACTCCAATAACAACTAAAATTGTTGCTTTACTTCATCTACTTCCAACATAAACTACGGATATAATCCAATGCTAGGCAATGGAGATCTGGGTAGCAACATGAATTAGTGTTCAAATTCCCTCTTTGGGAGAAACCCTTTGGGTTCTTGAAACACTACATTGTGGTCCTTATTTGGACATCAATAAAATTATATTACCTTATCTTATATAATTGTTACTTCTTCTCCTTATTACAACCTTCTTTTGACCTCCATTTAACCCCCATTGTGTTGTTTCTCTCTCAAGAAAAATAATGCAAATTTCGTGTTTGTATTCATCAACATTCTTACATTGTGTGCACTTACTTAGTATAGGTTTGATTTACCCTTTTCAACATTCACAATGAAAGCTTTCCCATCCTTTACCTAATGGTATTGGTTTCCCTTCATGTGAAGATAACATCCCACACATACATGAATAAAAATATTAACCATATAATTGTTTAATGATAGAAGAAAAAGATTTGATGAAACATGAGAAGTTCATACAAAAATTATAGATGTACAAATTGATAATAAAAAAAGGGATGGATCCTTTGAAACTTAACAAAACAATGTCTTAGCCCTATTATAGCTATTAGATAAAATCATTCATTCTCTATTGATCAAACAAAAACTAAAAGTGTCAACTCTCGCTAGCTCATTCAGTTAAGGTGTGGGTCTCGTCAACAAGGCGACCCAGGTTCAATTCCCTTGGGGGTGAACTAGTTGGGAGGAGACACCCCAAAATCCAGCCAATTTGACAGCTGGTGTGGTCTAGGCTAGGTCCGATCCCCGGGTGATTTTGATGGAATAGATGCCCCTAGGTCATGGTTTCTCAGACCAAAGGCCAAAACTCCCTCCAAGTGAGAGATTTTCGAGTATAAAAAAAAAAACTAAAAACTAAAAGTAATCAACACTTCCCAGCCAAAATGTTGATCCCCTCTGGAGTCTTTTGCTTCAGGTTACATAACACTTCAACTATAATTGTTTCTTGATTTTCCAACAGCTAATCTAAAAAATAGACAATATGGACAATACAAAGAAGTAAATATTGAGAAATAGTATATTTATGTTAATCCCAACAATATAGGAGAATCATGCTAAAGATTCACCTACTTAATGTTATTTTTCTTCCTTTTCTTTTGGTTCATTGCTGATGCAATATATTTTTGGTTCACCATCGGTGCAACCTCTTTGACAAGTGAAATTGAAGTTTCAGACCTTAATCAAGCTATTTTGTCCCAAGTTTCACCGATAGGGAATGAAAAATCATACATTTACATGTGAGCGATATCCATCTTAGTGTAGACCTTATATAAGTTTTTTAACACCAACCAATATATTGAAATCAAAGAACAATAGATCAATAATCTACTTTACAAAAAGCAATCCACACCCTTCTCCTAATGCTCCCACATTGTTCTGACATGCCATCAAATCTTCTTCATATACATAAGCTTTGAACAAATTTTAGCTCCTTATCTCAAAGAGAGGGTAGACCTAATTTACAAAGGGGAGAAATTGACTCTTAAATGCTTTTAAATCTGTATCCACCAAACCACATATGTCTTCAGTGGTGTGTATCATATCATTTTTGCATTTACCATCTTAGCATTCATAATCACGACTACTCTATATGTGACTCCAAGATAAGTTAATGATTCTTAAGTAAAATCATTTAGCACGTTCTTCATTAGAGCTCTAGTTTGATGGAAAAACTAAAAATATTACTTAAATTCATTCATTTGGTAAATTCTTTTGTCCCATATTTCATATTTTGCAGCAATCAAACACAATTTTCCTAATATCTGCTTTGGGAAACTTCTAAAGAATTTTTAAACTCCTATTGAGACTAAGATAATGCTTTGAGATATGACTCCTTCAGTGCTATTTGATTATATAAATTTTGAATAAATGACACTTTTTCTTTTAAAGCAAAACTCAAACTAGTTGCTTTCTCTTCCGTTGATACACTTTTATTTTCCAAACTTTGAATATTCTTTCAAAGCTCTAAAATCTTAGCTTTGTAGGAAGTTATTTACTCTAACATTTCATCTACATTTTCCTCATTGCTAGAAATAACCATCATCTTGTCATCATTATTTAGGCCATCTTATAACTGAAAAAGCTTTAATAACAAATTAGACTGAAAATAGTTTCAACAATTTCTCTTTAAAGATTGTGGATGTCAATCAATTGCTCTTCTAATATCTTATTATTTTCAATACTTAATTCATCACCCATATGGGCAAGTCGGGAGTTTTTATCCCTTCGTTTCATTTCTCCAAGGTTAATGTCTTGTTCTCCTCACAAGCTTCTATTAATTATTTTGATTTCACATGTTCAAATGGAGAAATTTTTAACTTTGATTTCAAAATCTTGACTTCCATATCTTTTAATTCCAATAAATACTTGACACTATCTTATTCTTTGGGTGTGTTTCCCAAGAAATAATGTTTCCCTTATAATTCCATGATCTTGTCATTTTGGCCTCGTTTGTTATCCTTTCATGTTTTAGTTTCTTATTCAACCTATTGATTATTGTTTGGAGATTTTTCACATTAATTATTGACAAGATCAATTTATTGAACACTATCTCTTCGGTCTATTTATGCAATTAGATCATGTTAATGGAATTCATCTAATTTTGACCTACATGAATATTTGTGGCCTTACAGTTAGCCTTATCAACATTGTTAACACTAAAAAATTGTTCACCTAGCTCATCCCCCTAGTCACATAACCCATTTATCCCATTTTCCTACATTTTTGGCCTCTAAAAACCCCAAAATACCTAAGTTAGTAACCAAATGGGCAAAAAATCAATTATTTCCCTAAAAAATGATTAAATTCCTCCAAAAAAAAAGTCAAAATCCAAAAAGAATAAAATAAAATAAAAAAGAAAAAGGGGAAATTATTCAAAATAAAGGAAAAATGAGGGAAAACTCAAAATACCACAAGGGTCAATAATCCACCACCCAAAATTGTTATAAAAAGGTGATGGATCACCCCCATTTTAGATCCATGATTCACTCTTCCCTACTGAAACTCTGTTGAAATTCTTATTGAAATCTAGCCTACCTCTTTGAGCTTTTGTTCCCATTGAGATGAGTTTTGGCCACCATTTGAGCATTCGGAGAAAAGCAAGGAACCTTTGAGACCTGGAGCACTACTCTCCATACATCTGCGAGGGTCCCCACCTCCTCACCTTTTGAGGTAAATATCCACTGTAAACCATTTTTTACAGAGTAATACAAAATCAATATTTGATTCATGGGTTCCTGTTTGTTTGTTATGTTACTGTAGTAATTATTTAGATTAGTTTTTTACTTTTATTTGCACTCACACACTATCCATTCACGAGCTGCTACTAAGGGTTCCATAATCCTTAGCAGGTGCCTTTTTGCATTAGCTGATGTGAAAACACTAGCTATAGTTTTTTACGACCCAACCAGGACGATTCCCATCGATCTGTGGTTTGGTATGATCAATAGTTATTTTTAGTTTTGTACTTTTTGTTTTGCTTGCATTTTAATTTTATGGCCGAGCCTTGCAACCTGTACTTGTAGATCTAGCCCTTGCCATCGCAGTACCTTTCATTATTTATGTTTTTCTGGCCTGACCTGCAACTGTAGGTACCTTTTCCGCACTGCAGAGTGTGACTTTCCGCCGGTGAACTTCCCCCCCGAGCGCGACTTTTGGCCCGAAACTTGTGTCCCATGCGCATGTCTGAGCCTGAAACTCGTGCGCCTAGTGCTCTTCCGAGCCTGTAACCCGCGCCGCAAGCGCGGATTTTTGCCCGATACGCGCGCCCCAGCCGTGCCTTTCACACCCAGACTCACACCCTTTTTCCTTAGTTTTATTTTTTTGTTCCGATGCGATCATTTTGCAGGCTGTAGCGTCCTGAGCGCGACTTTTCCCTTGAAATATGCGTCCTACGCCTATTTTTTCCTCGTTTATTCACCTTGGCAGCACCAACTGTTGGGTGCTAGAAATGCCACTTTGTGCTCACTTTCATTGAGATCCTTTTCCCTGTTTTTCCCTATTATTGTAACTAAGTCATTATCTTTCCAAGGAAAAGCATGGATTCAAATAGGTATAATTCATTATTGCTTTGTTGTATTTAATGCTTAAAGATTACTTGTGATTATGGGTTTTATTCCTAATTGTGTTGACTTGTGAATGATCAATGAAAGTAATAAGATTAAGGTGTATCAGCTTGCCGCGACACGTAGACAAAGGAGTACGTGGCTATCAGTCACGCTTTTTTGGGCTCTGGTTTAGCTTGTTACAGGAACGGATCAAGTATCTATCCATGTGGCCTGTTGAGACTCGTTTGGTATTGGATCAGCTGGACTGTAAAGAGCATTAACGCCTATGAAACAGATTTTGTCCCAATTGTAATTATGAACATAATTGTTCCTCTTTTCAAAGTGTTGATTCGACTGCCTGAAGATATTCGAACATCATGGCCATCTGAATTAAGAGGACTTGAATGGTCTTATCTAGAATATATAGAAAGACGAGAGGGTTCAGAAGGTTAGGATTATTTTTTTGAGAAGAATTGTAACAGGAGTGGGGAGTTTTTGTAATTGAACTTATTCATTAATTAAAGAGGTAGTGTTTTCTTGATTCATTGTCTGCTGAGTTGATATGGTATCCTTTAGCGGCATATTTGTTAGAAGGAAAGGGCCCACCTTCTCACAGAGTTTCCAAATTAGTTAATTGTTTAATTCTTTTACTTTGTTGGTGTGGATTTGCTAGTTAGATTTCATTGCTGAAATGGTTGATTATTAAGCGTAGGATTTCTTAATGTCTGATTTCTCCTTGCTGAAACAGTGTGAGTAATTAGAATAGGATTTCCCATTTATAGCTTTTTCTGATTGTTGAAATTATCGACTGAGTAATGTGTGGTTTCTTATTGCAAGTGTGTTATTTATTATGCTGATACAACTGTGCTCTGCTACTGCATATCATCGCGTGCTTCATTCCTTTCATGAATTGTGGAACTGGTAGTTAACATATAATTTATAGAGTAGAAAGGAGTCTGAATCCCTTCATGGTTGAATATTGCAATTGCAGATTGAATCTCTTTTATGATGTTGATTTAGGATTTAACTTCTTTCAAAAGCAAGTTTGTTAATTTATTCTTGAAGCAGTTGATTCTTGAACCGATACTGTAGAAGGATTGTAAACCCTCTTAATCTTGAACAGTAGAATTAGTAATTGAAGTTGGATTGAGCAGTAAGCAGAGCATACACTTATCCATTAGGTAGATTGGGTGAATTCTAATTGATTCATCAGTTACTGAAATGTTTAC
This sequence comes from Larix kaempferi, assembly GCA_027924585.1. NCBI lineage: Eukaryota > Viridiplantae > Streptophyta > Pinopsida > Pinales > Pinaceae > Larix > Larix kaempferi. Next base: position 11,735,876 of record BSBM01000428.1, read on the forward strand.
GCATATATTTTTCTTGATTACCTTTGAAATAATCGGACTTCCCTGGGTTGATAATTTATATTGAGCACTTTGTTTATTAACTCCAATTAATACACAATTATAGTGACCAACATTTTGGCATCGTTGTTGGGGAAGGTAATTGGTAAACATAGATTGTAGCTGATTAGTTTGTTTTTCTTTAACTATCTTGATTTTTGAGGTTGCAGGGACAATAAGATGTAGTGAAGAGTTGTGCATCCTTAAACAGACCGAACGGGTTCCTACCCAAAAAATCAAAGTATGATTATTTAAGCTTGCATGAATACAAGAAGAAAAGAACGTGAAACCCCCAAAAGCACTAACTTTGCAGGCGGAAGAGGTCATGGAAGTAACCAAGGTCTAGGAATAACAACATTTATTAATGAATTGATCGCCAAAGCTGATTCCTCAACCAGATTACCGCAAACATCTTCAGGAAGAGGAAGTTATATTCTCCCTAAGCTTGAATCATCAGTATCAACCGTAGAGAAGGTAATAGAAATTTCCACTCCTACCTCTGAGAAGCAACCTCCAGAAGATAAGGGAAGTGTTGTGGGTACAAGAAATCCAGAGGAATTTTATCGAATTAATGGGCAGGAAGCAACTAAGGAGAAGTGGTTGGAGTATCGACAGGAACTGGAAGAAGAAAGGAGAAGTAAGGAGCAAGAGAATGAGGAAGAAATGAACAACGAAGATAATGGAGAACGTCGGGAGCACCCTAATGATCATGAAGAAGCGATGGGGGACAACAACAATAATCAGCATGGAGAAACAATTTCTACACTTGAATTCCCCATTCGACAGACGCTTGGGGTGGCTCCTGTAACATACCCGATTTCCTCGTTACATTCTAGAGAAAAAGGGGTGAAATTTTTGTTTTTATTTCTTGTCGAATAAGCAAATTTGTTCTACACTAAAACATACTTGGTAAGTATATCATTTGAATAATTGTAAATCAATCTAAGGAGCCACCTATATTGAACCAAACACTTCATTTAGGATTGTACGGTTGCCACTATAAAACAGATGGTCAGCTAATGCAAATCTTTCATTAATATTTATAAAATCATTACTTACCGACTTAGGTACATGTCCTATACTTCTTACTCCAAGAATGATCCATTACCAACAATACAACCTACTTATTTTTACATGATTCTAGAATGAGAAGAGGTTAACATTCTTAAACTAGACATATGCGACAATGGCCATCAATGGTTGTATAATTTCTCCTAGAATTGACATCTTTTATTTAGTATGTAGGTGTAATATTAAAGTCATTATTGTGGCATGACTACTGGCAGTTATAAAGATACAAAGAACAAACATTCATATGTCTTAACCCATTCTTTGGTATAACCATGTATAACTATCTTATGCAAAGGTCCTTAGTCAATAATTTCCATACTTAAACAACATAAATTATCCTACCATATTTAAATAACATCTAGTCCACTTCTTCTATTTTACTTGGGACAATTATATGTAATGGAAAACATTACAAATATACACCATGTTTAACAATAGTAAATTGCTTCAAGCAAACTGAGAACCATATATGTTCCTAGTGTAAATACCCTTAGCCAAACAAATAATCTATCATATTTATATTAGCTCATATTCAAATATTACTAACTTCACCTTGAACATCATCATGTAAATACTTGCTCATTAGTGGTAAGTTTAAATGTGCATGAACCAAAACAATATATACATCTAAATGGCCATCGACGTTATCAAATGAAACACCATGACTAAAAATGGATTATCATTTACCAAGGTATCTCTTGACAAAAATATACATTTATACATTGATGTAAACAACAATACTAAAATGTAGATTAACCGACTAAAGACTTGACTGCAACTTTCCTCCCAACCATCTGACACTCTGTCCGGTGTATATTACTACCACCAAGAGGCCACCCCCGAGCTGGGCACGAATCCACTAGGGAGAAGGTTTTAAGGTAACTATTTCACGAGTATTTTCTTTATCATAGCCTAAGTTGTATCCCACCATTTTATCATTAAGGCTTGCGGTCGACACCCTGAATTCAAGATCTGATCTTTTAAAAGAGTAGACTAGGCTGCTCAATTATTAGAAGTTATCATTAAGGTAACCTTTTAATTCAAAAATTATAAGGGGATTGAACTAAGTTTTTCCTTATCTAGGCTTATCATTTCATATCCCTAATATTTTTACACTTATCATCCACAATTTAAGATCTCAGGGCTACACCCTTTTTAGCTTCCCATACCATTAAAATATAAAATTTATGCTAATCTAGAATTTTATTTTAAGCCAAGAGATCTTCCCTAGATGGCTTAGATCATTTTTAAGCATGCAATATATATATAAAGCTTTCAAGGTGATTTCATCATAGTACAATCAGGGTTTCCCATTCGCTAGTAGGAAAAGGTAAGGTCATGCTTCTCAGAAGAGTTGTGCCCTTACAGAGCTCTTAGGAGCCAGGAAAACAGAGTAATAATTATAAATAGTTTGCAGAGTTCTAGGCCTGCACACCCTCATGAGACTCACAATAAGCTCGGAACACATTAAGTGATGTATGTAAATATAATTTATCAACATAGGTAAGGCACAGTAGCGCCCAACCCTCACGCTAAGCTTGGGGATTAGTCTTAGGTGATAAATATTTATATATATATATATATATATTAAGTATATATATATATAATTTATCAAAGGTAAAAATATGGTATGGCAACGACGATCCCTCAAACAATAACAAGTCGATCAAGTGGGGCTTGCATCCTTCACAGATGACCTCCCTCCTAAAGAGAGATCACCCCCTTCACTTGACAAGAACATCAATTACCATCCAAAACTGGGGCTCTATCCTCCATCCTCTTATGCAATTTAAATGTAGAATTACTCCTCCTTGGTAACGCACCTCCTCTGCCAATCGTGGAGCTGGGAATGCTCTTCCCTGCTGTATAGATCACCCTCTCTCTAAAGCAAAGATCACCTTCGCTCCAAATGCAGAGATCGCATAACATATGCCAATATCAAAATCTATCAATTATCATATGCAAACTCCTCCTTGGCGAATTGCTCTCTACTAATTGTGATATTCTATAAATAAGCATATGTATCATGCCTCCACCTCGTGGAGTCCGCCTAACCTCAGGAGGATATCCCTGCCATTTGGAAGTCGATACTTCGAACGATGCCAAATAACAGTTTTAAATATTTCCCTCACATCTAGTCCTCCACGGTTGCGCCCTTTCTCATTAAGGAGGAACTCCTTCTTCTCATTCGACACGTGGAGAACATGTCACATTGCCAAATCTCTCAGAAATAAGGCATTAAATTCCTGTTCTATGGATGGGATCGAGCCCCCTCCTTCTATGAGAATTACCCCAATATTAAATTTCTTCTCATAGCATAATCTTTGCTTATTCAATCAATTAAACCACATAATAATGTATAATTTAAGTTTTACTATGAAATACTAATATAATATTTTTACGATATATATATCTATATATATATATATATAAGAAGTAATGAGTGTAGTAAGGTTGATATCTCCCCGGATGCGGGTGCCAACTTGGATCAAAGGGGACAGGACAGGATCCTCTCCACACCTGGCCCATGTAGCATGACACGTCCCTACGCCGACGTCATTGAGATGACGACAGGGAGCTCAGACATTTAATATGCCAGCCCCCAACATCGCCTCTGCCACCCTGGACTCCATGAAGTTGTATTTCAAGCGTGCGAGGGTGAAGCTCATGGCTCTAGGAACAGGGCAGATCAATTCTAATCTCATTCTCCTGGTTCATTCTTCTCACGGCACCAGACTCATCCATCCTACCCCCTGGTTCACAAGTCTCTGCAGCAGCTCCCCCCTTGTTATCATCGCCATGGGAAGAAACGGAGGCAGCAAGGCCAAGAACAAGTAGACTGCAAACGCTATTGATGAGAGCACCCTGAGAAAAGGCTATGGCCCTGAGGTTTCCATACCAATCCGCCTCCTGCTGGATAATTGGGAGGCTCACATTATAGCCAACACCATGAACGACCCGGAGCAGGCTTGGGATCCATATTGGTTGTTCAAAAACATGATGGAGCAGATGATGGAGGATATGCAAACCAGCTGGGCCTCTGCAAGGTATGCCACCCAGTTGCTGCGTGCCTCTCTACCCAACTGGTCAACCACTTTGGGCATGCTGGAAGCCACGCAGGGATGGGAAATGTATGCACCCACTCGGCCTTTTTTGCGTCCTCTTCGCTCGGGCAGCACAACCCCCAGTGCCACCTCATCTGCATCTCTCATCGTGGGCATGGTTCCTCCAACATCCCAATTGGCCTAGACCTGCAACATATCGGTGGCTTCTCTGGAGAAAAAAAGGGCAACAAAGACCCACTGACCACCAAGGACAAGCAGCAGGCTCCCTTCCCCATTCCTAGCACCCTCGGTCCTATCTTGACCAAAAGAACTAGGAACGAGCAAGCTGGTATTACGAACATCATGCCCAGGAAATCAGGGCCCCTCCCTGTCAAGCAACCTGTTCAAGACATTTGTCATGCTGCCAAGGCCACCTCGACCACTAGGACAGCTGCAACAATGCTGAGGACCAAGGCATTGATCCCTGATCAGATATGGAAGGACTTTTATGCATACAGTTGCCCCATCCTGGAGGAGAAGCCTTCTGCCACAAACTAAAAAGGTTACCTTGTTGTTCTGCACTATCTTTTTGCCTGCATATTTTTCTACGTCCATGACTCTCTTGTATAACATGTTATCAGCCTATATGGCTCCAAACATTCAGCAGTTTTACCCTGCTCTGGCCTATTTTTTGCCACTCATAGACAAGAACAGACTTTCTTTTTGTTCTGCTTATTTTAACAGCACTTTGTTCAGAACTGGCTAGCACCATAGGGTAAGACCACCAAGGACTGCAACTTTCACTGTATTTTTACTCTTTAATATAATTTGCAGCTTATTACAAAAAAAAGAGGTTGATATCTACATATTTTCTAACATAACTCTTCTTATGTATATAAATGGTTCATTTAACTATTTAGAGCATTTTTACTAAGTTGATTATTTTAATTATAATGATATCCTTAATAACCAGGATATCTGGTCTATTTGTATGCAAGGAGGATTGTTTTTGAAGAATATATTAGATCCTTTATTCATTTTAATTGCTAGCGATATCTGACGTAGCTAAGATAATTATTTATAAGGGGGTGATCACTTAGTCTAACTAGAAGTTATTTTATAATAGTTAGTTTTGTACTAACACATAGGTCATTGGATCTTGTTATTATCCTGTGGTGGATGATAACGTCTCTGGAAATCCTTGCTAGGACTGACAGTCAGCATTTAACATATTCCAAGATTACTCTTAAGACTTTTGGTACCCCACTATTTTCCTTCAAGTGTCTACTTGCACCAAGATGACATTCATCATCAACATCCTAGGCTTTCATGGCTTCCTAGCCACACAACCCCTCTCCCCTAGTGGATTTAGTTGCCTTTCGTTTAGTTTCATCACTATCTTTAGTCGCCTAAGTTTACAATTTACAACTTATGAATTAAACGACATAACTTACAAGGTTTACTGGTGGGGCCTTGGCATTGAGCTCCTCACCAGAAAACAAGTACAATATGCATTTACATTTACAAAGAAATAGGGGTATAAAAGAGGGATGTTACATCCTATGAAGAACATTTCACCCTCGATATTCCCAAATTTTCTTGGTAAGTCCACTGAGGATCCAGACGAGTTCTTTTTTGAGTTTGAAATTCTCTGTCAAAGTTATGACTACACTTCCAGTGAACAAAAGTTAAAAAAAATTCTTGCCACCTTGAAGGGAAATGCCCTACGTTGGTTTATGAGTTTGGGTGGTGAGACTGTTACAACATGGGACCAAATGAAACAAGTCTTTCTTTCTAAATATCAGTATTATTGCAGAACCAAGGATAGGAGGGAAGAACTGTTCAACATGGTTCAAAAAGAGGATGAGAGTTTGGAGGATTTTGTAGAAAGGATCTTATATAATTTGCAAAGATCTGGCCATGCTGACATTAGAAGAGATGTCCTTAAAATCATTTTATTGCGAGGAATGAGAGAAGACTGTCTGGATATGCTCAAGCTATTAGGGAAAGGGGATATCTCAAGAGAACATTTTGACCATATTATAGATCTGTGTCGAGGATACTCTAGGGGATCTTCCAGAAACAACACAAGAGACCAGGATGTCCTTACAAGGGCACAAAAGTCAGCTAGTGGTGGAGCTACACGAGCAGAAATAGGTAATCTTCTCGAAAACTTCAAAACTGATTGATGAGTTCTATTTCCTCACAATTGGATGTTTTGAAAGCAAAGAAGAGGCAGGCAGAGTAATATTTGGCATTGGGCATATTTTGTGCTAAATGCAGAAAGAGGAACCCGTTAAGGGAATGCCCACTTGACAAGGTAGAGGTGTGTGGTTTGTGTGATTTGGATCACAACACTAAGGAGTTCTCCTCATTGCCAAAATATAAGGCATTTTTACAAGCATCTAATGGGGACGTGGAGCAAGCTTAATTCATTTCACAAAAGAAGCCTTGGAAACCTCGTGCTCCAGGTATGAATCCAGATCCCACATCTTTTAATTCCTGGAATAATATGAATAATCAATTTCCTCCACAATATTCTTATCCTAATAACCAGTCGCACCCATCTACTCAATCTCCAATGCAATATCCTACTCCTTGGATGTCATGGGAACCTCATCCAAATCAACAAACCCATTGGCCTCCAAGTTGGAGAAATCCTTATCCAGGGAATCAATTCCCTCACAATCAATTTCCTCACCAATAGTATCAGCAACCACAGCTGCAACTCCCTACTAATGCAGCACCAATTAATGCACCAGTACGACCTCAACTGCCTGCTCAACCCAATCCTAACCCCAATAATAAGGCAATGCAACAATTTGAAACAACAAACATGCCAGCTTATTCTATCACCCCTATCCCCTGTAATGAATTACATTTACAATATGGGAGGGTGGTAGAACCTATTGTCATTGAGGATGTTCCATCCCCTGTGACTAAAGAAAGAACAAATAAACAAATGGAGAGCCCAATCGGCGCAACAATTCCCATCATTGAGAATGTTGAAACACTTGTTGAAACACCGGCCGGAACATCGACCAAAACATACATTGAAGATATCCCTTTAAGAATTCCAAGAAGTCCTCCATATCCCGAGTGATTAAATCTACAGAAAGCACCGAAGCAACCATGTTTTAACCTTCTGGGGAATTGAAAAACATTTACGTTAAAATTCCATTATTGCAAACCTTGCATGATGTACCCATTTATGCCAAAACTGTTAGAGATCTACGTGTGAAGAAACCAGGCATAAAACCTAAGGACCCTCTTATAGTTCATGTGGTTGGGAAGTTGTCTGAGTTAATGATGGGAAAGGTTCCCGTGGCTAAATATGATGATCCAGGCAATCCAACTGTTACAGTGCATATTGGGTATACTAAAATTCCCAATATTTTAGTTGATTTAGGGGAAACAATAAATGTGATTACCATTGAAACCATAAAGAAGTTGGGAATCACCAATCTTAGACCAACCCCAATGATGCTAGAACTGGATGATAGATCCACAATTAGACCTAAGGGAATTCTGGATGACTTGGTGGTTTCTATTGATTCATGGGAATACCCCAAAAAATTTCTTGTATTACAACCAAAATCTCAGTTGGGGGGACATCCACTCATTTTAGGAAGGCCCTGGTTGGCTACAGTAGGAACATACATTAGCTATAGATCAGGATCCATGAAAATATCTGACGGAATCGATACTAAAAATTTGACCCTATATCCTCCAGCGAAACCAATTTTAGATGTTGAAACTCCATTGTGGGTGGATCTGGAAGAAGAAGAAAGCGTGCAACCTCTTCTTACTATAGGGAAGGCCTTGAATTTAAAAAATGAAACTGAGGATAACACCATCAATAGTTTCATTAGTGAACCAATGACGGTTTCCAGATAGGCATATCAGATCTTGGATATCGCCCTGAGTGAAATCGAGCAAGAAGAACTTACTAAGGAGGTCCTTGCTAAAAATTCTGAAATTGTTCCTATAATTGAAAATTCAAAGAGTATTCCAATAGAGATTGAGCCTGAAAAAACCTTGAATATCAATCCCAATCTCACACCTAATGAATTGGGACGCTTGAATAAATTACTGAAACAACATAAGGGATCCTTTGTGTGGGAGTACATTGACATGAGAGGTATCCCCTCTTAGTTGTGTACTCGCCACATTTACATTAAGAATGATTGTCGGCCCATATGCCAACCCCAGTGCATAATGAATCCAAATCTAAGAGAAATTGTAAAGGAGGAAATTCAAAAGCTTTTAAAGGCAGGATTTATTTACCCAATTTCAGACAGTGAATGGGTTTCCCCATTAGTAATTGTACCTAAGAGAAATGGTAAATGGCGTGTCTGTGTGGACTACCGAGAATTGAACAAGGCTACACAAAAATACCATTTTCCTTTGCCATTTATCAATCAGGTCCATGATACCCTGTCGGGTAAAAAAATCTTCTCCTTTCTAGATGGCTTTAGTGGGTATAACCAGATTCAGATTGCCCCTGAAGACCAAGATAAGACCACCTTCACATGTCCATGGGGTAATTTTTCATATAGGGTTCTTCCTTTCGGATTATGTAATGCACCGACTACATTTCAATAAGTTGTGATTGGAATTTTCTCTGAAATGGTTAATGATTGTATGGAAATTTTTATGGATGACTTCACTCCTTACGGTAGTAGTTTTGATGAGGCTTTTAAAAACTTGGAAAAGGTCTTAAAACGCTGTAATCAGACTCACCTGTCTCTCAACACTGAATAATGTCATATGATGATGAGTGAAGGCGTAGTCCTCGAGCATTCTATATCTGCTGTAGGAATCCAAGTGGACCCTGCTAAAATAAAGGTAATTGTGAACATCTGTGTTCCTGGGATGCATAAAGAGGTACGTAGTTTTCTTGGACATGCTGGTTATTATAGACGTTTCATTGAATTTTTTTCTAAAGTAGCATATCCTTTATTTACCTTACTCATGAAGGATGCACAATTCAATTGGATAGATGCATGCCAGACAACATTTGCAGAATTAAAAAACAGACTATCTATAACACCTATTTTGCTTGGGCCTAATTGGGCCTTACCTTTTCACATTTCTTCCGATGCTTCAAATACTACTATTGGGGTTGTATTGGGACAATAGGAAGGCCATAATCCATCTGTTATCTATTATATCAGTAAGAATTTGGCCCCTGTTGAACTCAAATACACAGTAACAGAGAAAGAATTCCTTGCTGTCATTTATGCCATCAATAAGTTCAGGCACTATATTACTGGATACTCTACCTTTGTGCATATCGATCACTCATCTATTAGATATTTGATGAATAAACATGTTATTAATGCTCGAGTGACCAGGTGGTTGTTGTTACTACAAGAATTTGACATTACAATTGTTGATAGACTAGGAAAATAAAATGTCGTTGTTGATTTTCTTTCTCGACTAACCAATAATGATGATAATTCGCCATTTGAGGATTCTTTCCCTGATGAACATCTATTTGTAGTTTCAATTCACTTACCTTGGTATGTAAATATTGATAATTATCTTGTTGTAGGGAATCTCCCAGCTCATCTATCAAAAAGGGAAAGAAGAAGGATTGTACAACAAAGTGCTAGGTACTACTAGATAGAAGGATATATCTTTTACACAGGGATAGACTTGGAGATTAGACGATGTGTGAGGGGAGATGAGATCCACAACATCATGAAAGCATGACATGATGAACCCTGTGGGGGACATTTTTCCAATAAAAGAACTGGACATAAGGTGTTAAGAATGGGTTATTTCTGGCCAACTTTGTTTCGAGATGCAAGAAAGTATGTGAAAGCATGCGATAGCTGCCAAAGGATGGGTCAGCCTAATAGATTGGATGAGATGCCACTCCAACCAGAAGTGGGGGTTGAACCTTTTGAGAAATGGGCCTTGGACTTTGTAGTACCTGTCAACGCTCCTTCAAAACGAAAGGTTTACATTCTGTTCTGCACAGAATATATGACTAAATGGGTGGAGGCCACATCCATGGTAAGAGCTGCTGATCAAGCTGTTATAGATTTCTTATATGAAGAGATCTTTACTCGCTTTGGAGTGCCTAAAGAAATAGTGGCAGATGGGGGATCACAGTTTGTGTCCCGAAAGATGGAAGCTCTTCTGGAGAAATATCATATCCAACATCGAATAACTTCACCTTATCATCCATGGGCTAATGACCAAGTGGAAAGTACGAATAAAGTCATTGAATTTATTCTTACAAAGACTGTGAAGAGTAATCGCAGAGATTGGGCCGAAAGACTCCCTGAAGCATTATGGACATGTCGAACTACATGGCGTAACACCACATGCTTCTCTCCTTATGAATTGGTATATGGAAAAAATGTTGTCTTCCAATTTGAATTTGAGATTAAAACATTGAGGATAGCTTTGAAAGCAAACTTGGATCTATCAGAAGCTCAAAAGGATCGGCTGAATCAGTTGAATGAACTTGATGAGAAACGTGCAGCAGTTGTACATCAAACTTCAATGATTCAGCAGCAACGTTCTAAGTGGCATGACTGGTTTATTAAGAAGAGAACGTTCCATGATAGAGATTGGGTCTTATTATACGATTCATGATTCAAGAGGGACTTTAAAGGTATACTACGCACGAGATGGTTGGGGCCATACAAAGTGGATACAGTATTCGACAATGGAACTGTTCGATTGACCACAATCGACGAATATCATACCCCACTATTTTCCAACGGTCATCGGTTTTGAATTTTTCATAAGCCACTCTCGAAGGATGACTTTATCGCTCGCGCTGCTGCTGATTCAAACTGTCAATTTGTACAGGAACAAGAATCTCTTCCTGTTTCTTCCACTCTTTAAATTTGTTTATGCATTTCTCATAGAAAAATTGTACATAAATAAAATCGCTTTGATTTTACTTCTTTTGATTTGATTTTAGTTTTGGATTGGTAGACTTCCTGATAATATTTAATTTTAGCTTTGATCGGTTTATTTAGAAAAATTGTGTGCAGGAATAGATGAAAAGGACCCAGGAGAAAAGGAGCAGTCATAATGGGCTAACCGACTGTGGGAATTATGGGTGGTCCTCTATATTTGCTGAATAATCCTTCACAAGGATCGACGAAGTAGATTGGGGAATTCTGTCAAGATCATTGGACTTCATTCGAGCCTTGCTGATTATTGTCATCGGCCGAAATTTTGTCAATCTTTTTGCCGAAACTTTGCCATTCTTTCTGCTTTTTACTGAAACTCCGCCAATTTTTCGCCGAAATCCCACTAAAATTTTGCTGAAACTCTGTCAGTTTTTCCGCTTTTTGCTGAAACTCCACCATTTTTTCGTTGAAACACCACTAAAATTTTGTCGAAACACCGCCAACCGCTCCGTTTTTTTCCGAAACTCCGCTAATATTTCCGCTAAAACTCCGCTAATATTTTCGCTAAAACTCCGCTACACCCTCGGCCAGAATTCTGCCAACTTTTTCGCTTTTTGCCGAAACACCGCCAACCTTCTGTTGAAGCTCCATTACACTTTTGGACAAAATTTCCGCCAACAGATCCACTTTTTTCGAGATTCCATAAATTTTCAGTTGAAACACTTTTAATATCTCCACTATCCGTCGAACCACCACCATATTTCTAGTTTTCATCCTGCATCAATTATGAAAGTTGTTGGCTTTCCTCGAACCCGGTTAAATTATACCTTGCAATTTTATCTGAGGAAGATTCCAACGGATCTGATAGCCATATTACCTCGCCAGTTTTTTCAATGAGTATTATGCCCTCCATAGTTTTCCAAAATTGAAGTCGAAAGTCTGCCAAGATTCCCACCCATTGATCCAATTCAATCCTAACATGGACACATTCAACTCTCTTATTGGATTAAGGCCAACCGTCTTTATGAAGCCACATGCGAAGGGACACTTCCATCAATCGATTTGAAAAGAAAAGGAAAGCCACCTCAGAGGCTGACGATCCATCACAGTAAGCGCAGAGGTATGACTTCTAATCACGAGTATGACTAGGCATAAATAGATGGAGTAATCATGATTATATTACGTTTGCATATCCATGTCAGCATTAACAACTTTTAACCAACCTGTCCATTCGGAAGGACACATCACTATCCCCTCCCATACCTATTGACCGCCACCATCTCGTCCAATCCATGCGACAAATTTTAGCACGAGCCTATTCCATAATTACACCAACTTTCCAAAAATAGCCAATGAACTCTCCATTGTTTGTCACTGTATCTGCATGTTGCAACTCCATCGTTCAAATTGGGAAATTTTTTCTTGCATTGTCTGAGATTACAAAAGAGATGCATTATGGGGAGTTTTGCAGTCCGACATGAACCTGAAAACAGGGACGCTTTGCGTCAGAATGGAGAGGTTTTCAAGATCTTTGAAGATGTTGAATGGGTTTAACGAATAAATGGCATTACAATTCGCCATGAATTTGAGAGGAGACCATTCAGAGGTTGGCGGAATGAGGATTGAAGTCCAGGAGCATGTTTTAGCAAAAGTCACAGGATTTCCTAGGAAGAGATAGTTCGGTCGAAAGAGGCCCAACCTAACTGCAATAGACGACTTCCTTGGAGCAGGAGAAAGCGTTCAACCAAAGTGATGCAGAACAACACTAGAATATCTGCCTCACCCATGAGACCAGGTTGAAATATTCCTGAATAAATATATCACCTGTGAAGGTAGGTACTGCATCATTTATACCTATGAATTTGTTTTTCTTTCTCACCCTACAAAACATGGCACACTATGCAAGGGGGTCTCACCATCCTATGGCCTCCATCACTAACCATGGCCTCATCAAACTACTAATATTGAGAACCCTTGAGAGAAAACATCAATCCTGGGGGGAATTTGTTCCTGGGGATATAGTTGACCATGTTCCCATAGAGGAAGATGATAGCAGTGAAGAGGAAGACGAGCAGAGCCTACCAAATTTAGTTGGGGGGGAAGATAGAAAATCTGAAGAGGCTGGCGATGAACAAGAAAGGGTTGTAGAGGAAGATGTAATTGCAAAATATACTCAAAACTTAAACCCATAGGATCCTATTAGAATCCTATTCCAACAAACAGAAGCCATAAATGAGGAGACTGGAAGTTAGAGTAGAATAATTCAGGAAATTGAGTCCTCTGCTGAACAAGGAGGGGTTACAATTCAGGAAGTTTAATTTCATGTTGAAACAGGGGAAGGAGATAGTAAGTTAAGGGAAGAATCATCACAAAAGGATGATTCTCCTTTTCCCGTCCCAGAAGATTCCACTTCCCCTATGCCACATAAAAATAAGAAGATATCGCTCACCCAGAAATAGTCACCCAACTTATCAAAGTAGAAGAGGACCCAAGCCTCTGTAGCAGCAGAGGCAACACAAGTGACCGAGGCAGAACTTGAAATTCCAATTCTAAAACATCGATCACGCCCTGAAACACAAGAACTGAGGGATAACCCAACTTCAATTTCAAAGTCTTCCAACCCACAAGAACCTGCTGCAAGAGAGTGTCAAATTCAAGTAGAAAATATTCTCTTAGAGAATGACTTGCTGAAATAGGAGGTGCAAGTGATCAGGGAAGAATTGCAAAAGCTAAGAGAAGTTCTAAAGAATCAGGCAGTTCAAAGATTGAGCACATTAGCCGAAGTCGCTGATCAAATGGGAAATCTAGCCTCTGTTTCAGAAAATCAGGAGCATGATGAGTTTTGTTCCCAGAATGTGGGAACATCTTTGAAAGGTCAGGATACAAGGTCACAATCATGGGACATTCAGCCTGGAGACTTGGAAAATTAAGACAAGAAGAGAATGGAACAACATAAGCAGAACCAATGGTGGATGATGAGAAAAATCAGAACAAGGAAGTAACCCCTTCAACCATGGACAATCAAGAATTTCTAGGTAAGAAATCTGAAGACAATATTGCACAAGAAATTGTTGATGTATCAGAACCAGCAATCCAAAGAGAGGGTGCTGTAACACAAGAACCAGCAACCCAAAAAGTGGGTGTTGAAACACAAGAACTAGCAACCCAAAAAGAGGATGCTGAAACACAAAGGGAGGCCACTGAAACATAAGAACCAATGGCACATGAAGTAATTGTCGAAGCCCCTGAACTGATGCCACAGGAAAAATCTGCTGAAACACAAGAACCAGTAGCACAAGGAGAAGCTGCTGAAACACAAGAACTAGTAGCACAAGAAGAATCTGCTGAAACTATGGCACAACAAGGGACTGCTAAGATCCCCGAGCTATTGAGTAAAGAAGAGACTGTTGAAACACAAGATTTGGTGATTCAGAACCAATACCTACCCAAGAAACTTGATGATAAAGCGAAGGCCCTGAAGCCCATGGAGGTTATCGAGCTGGATTTTGAGGATGAAGAGGACACATAAAATGGAAGGAATCAGGAGATGGACAAGGAAATTTCTCTGCTTAAACTTGAAATCAACAAATGGAGATATCACGCTACTCTGTACGAGGAAGGAATGGTTCCCCTACATGAACATAGGAAAGCCATTGAAGAACTCGGAGAAAGATGGTCTGATGAATTAATCTTCCAGAAATTCCAATGGGAAATTTTGCAGGAAGGATTGAAAGAGCTAAGAAAATTAAAGACCATAAAACAAGAGAAAGAACAAATGTATAATCTGGTTTAGGAACTCTTAATTTGCAGAGCTCCATCACCATCCTATTCAATATTTCTGTATGAACAAATGATTATGTTTAAGCTTAAAGCTCTGAAGGAAGGGAAGCCCTATCAAATTGTGACAACCCCTCAATTTTCAGATGCCTTTACTCAGAGTGATTTCTTTGGGAAAAATTTACTTTGGGTTGTTACTGTTAAGATATTCCTATACTCCATCCTAGTCCCACCAGTATTTCGATCATTTACATTTTCAGTCATGCATGCACTTTTAGGGTTTGCATGCATTTTGCATGCATCCCAGTCATCAGTCCAGCACCTAGCCCTCAATTAGCCAGCCCCCAGGAGCTTCTCACTATTCAGTTTTAGCCCTCCAGTTTCTTAATGCGCCCTTCTTCCTTGATTTTAGGGAGCAACTCGCCCTTCTTCACCTACCAGTCTAGTTGTCTTCAGTTTACACTCAGTTACACTTAGTTACACTCAATTACACTCAGTTACACTTAGTTACACTCAGTTACACTCAGTTACACCTACCAGAGTTAGTTTGACTGATGGTTGATAGTTACTTGAGCATTGATGAATCCATTGATGATGATGAAGACTTCCAATTGTGCTCCGATGATCATGAGGACACCTAGTTGTGCTCCGATGACACTCTATTGATCTTATGATCACTCTGAGAGGCTAATTCGAATTGCCACCTTAGGCATTCGAATCCTCTCTACCATTGTACTATTTATTTGTCCATACTGTTATTAATTAACTAGTGTGTGTGAAGTATTATTGCTTCTATCTGAGTTCTATTGTACCATATTATTTTCTTGCTCATTATACTGTATTGTTCACTCTTCTTCTATTTTCCTGCTTAATCATGATTACTCTTGTGAGTTATACATCATCTCTTAGATATACTGTGAGGATTTTCACATGGTATCAGAGCATGTTGAGAGTATTGTTTATCTCCATTCTTGAGAGTTTTTTGCAGGTTATTATCAAGATTTCGAGTGTAGCAATTGCAACAGTTTCTGCATTTTTGCAGCAGTAGTAGTTGCAGACATTTCTATTGTTTTTGCAGGTCTTCTACAGCTTCAATGTTTTCAGAAGATCCTCCTCTTTATCTATTCAAATATGTTGAATGCAAAACAAAAAATGATAGCATATTTGAAGAGACATGATCTCTTTGATTATTGTTTTGAAAGAGAGTTCGAATCCTCTTAAGAAGAGAATGACTGGTTATATGAAGGTGGAAGAGCTATTGCAGCCATGATGTTTGCTATGTCTCGAAGCTTGGAATTCTACTCCCTTGATGATGAATATGTTAAATCTCCAAAAGAGCTATGGGCCCACCTGGATAAAATTTTTGGCAAGCAGGATGAAGGGATTGGTCCAAACCCTTTCGAGAGAAAGCAAAGTGATGCATTCGCCCTCCTTGATGATCTCATTGATCACGAACCAGTATCAAACACATCTCATATTGAAGTTAGCCACAAAGAAGAAGAACTTGCAGATTCTACACTCATGCTCCAAATTTCTTCTATTTCGAATTCTGTGCCAGCTCACACTCTACAAATTGCAGAAGGTCCTAAATCCTCTCTTGCACCAGAGTCTGTTGGTTTGCATCATGATCACATGATTATTTCGGAGGTCAAAACAACTATTGAAGGTAATGCATTCGCTCCTCTCCAGTTATCTCCTCTTTTATACTACTATATGATCATAATTCCATGCTTTCAGAAGGTCATTGAAGAATATGGCCATTGCCATTCGCTTGGGATAATTTCTCATGCATCTACTAGTTTTTATCTCACCTCTCATGGTTCAAAGGAGATCTCAAGAAACCATGATTCAAGTCTTGTATCTAATTTGGGTTCTAAGCAATTATTGCTTGGGAAAATTTCTAATGCATATGATAGTTTTGATCTCACCCCTGCTGGTTCAAAGGAGATCTCAAGAAACTGTTTTTTAAGTCTTAAATCTGATTTTGATTTCAAGCAAACATGTAATAGTTATTTTTGGCATAATCTCACCCATGGTGGTTCGAAGGAGAAGACAAAAGACTATATGCACTTTCACAGAGTTGATCCTACCTCAGCTGATTCAAATCACAGGTTCAAGGATCATTCTCATACTGTTGGATTTGTTCTCATCACATTCGATCTGAAGAGCAAGTACAAGCAAATGTTTTTTGAGCATGATCCACTTCTTCCCAAGAAGAAGATACCTCCAGACTTATGACCAAGCATCACACCTGCTTGAGTTTGGAGCATTTATTTTTGTGTGTGCCTTACAGTCTGTTTTTTGAAGAGGGGGTATGTTTCCCATGAAATTTTCCCACTTCCTTGGTTTATTGATTGTTATTATTCATTGTATTGGGTGACCTTTGGTCTTAGTTACCAGGGCCCAGGATGGATTAAGGGGGGGTGTTAGGATATTCCTATACTCCATCCTAGTTCCACTAGTATTATGATCATTTACATTTTCAGTCATGCATGCACCTTTAGGGTTTGCATGCATTTTGCATGCATCCTAGTCATCAGTCCAGCACCTAGCCCTCAATTAGCCAGCCCCCAGGAGCTTCTCACTATTCAGTTTTATCCCTCCAGTTGCTTAATGCACCCTTCTTCCTTGATTTTAGGGAGAAACTCACCCTTCTTCACCTACCAGTCCAGTTGTCTTCAGTTTACACTCAGTTACACTTAGTTACACTCAGTTACGCTTAGTTACACTCAGTTACACTCAGTTACACCTACCAGAATTAGTTTGACTGATGGTTGACAGTTACTTGAGCATTGATCACTCCACTAATGATGATGAAGACTTCCATTTGTGCTCCGATGATCATGAGGACACCTAGTTTTGCTCTGATGACACTCTATTGATCTTATGATCACTCTGAGAGGCTAATTCGAATTGCCACCTTAGGAATTCGAATCCTCTCTACCATTGTACTATTTATTTGTCCATATTGTGATTAATTAACTAGTGTGTGTGAAGTATTATTGCTTCTATCTGAGTTCTACTGTACCATATTATTCTGTTGCTCATTATACTGTATTGTTCACTCTTCTTCTATTTTCCTGCTTAATCATAATTACTCTTGTGAGTTATACATCATCTCTTAGATTTGCTGTGAGGATTTTCACAGTTACATGAATTGCCTTACTTTATGGACCTTCGATCTAATCTAGTTCCTAATATAGGTGACATTCACCTGAGGGCATCCACTTATTTTGTCACAAATCATATGAACTGGTGGAATGTATCCCAGACTATCCAAAAGAATGAAGACACTTCTACTTTCTGGATAAGAGGTGAACCTCAATCCCCTGTGACCCTTGTTGCAAGACATAAAAGACACCTCTCCTCTCCTCCAAAGGCTGACCATTTGGCATCGTTTCAACAAGAAATCATGTCCAGATGTGTCAGAATGATCTCACAACAAGAATCCTATGCAGTAGAAGGAAGTAAGCAACGATGGGAGGCCTCTTCTGAGCCCTTAAGAATAAGAGACCCTTATTGTTTTGAAAACTTTAAATATGCCTTGTCTCGAGTGCCAGAATATGTTAAGTGTATGCAGACATGTGGGCCAAGCTGGCTGGGGTTAAGATTTAGGTTCCCACTCCTATGGTTTCCTGAGAGGGAATACAAGAGCATCTATCAATTGACCAAGAAAGCAAAAAAGAAATGTTGGGCAGAATTGACGCTTGCAATGGGTTTTTAAATCATGGAGAGAAGCCCAAATCCTCCTTCAACTTCCCCAATCTCCACAAGAAAAGTTTTGTGTCAGACTCAGATTCAGATTAGCTGGAGGTTGTTGCATGAGGACATGCAATTGGACAGTTGGGGGGAGATGTTGGGTGCTAGAAATGCCCCTTTGTGCTCACTTTCATTGAGATCCTTTTCCCTATTTTTTCCTATTATTGTAACTAAGTCATTATATTTCCAAGTAAAAGCATGGATTCAAACAGGTATAATTCATTATTGCTTTTTTGTATTGAATGCTTAAAGATTACTTGTAATTATGGTTTTTATTCCTGATTGTGTTGACTTGTGAAGGATCAATGAAAGTAATAAGATTCAGGTGTATCAGGTTGCTGAGACACGTAGACAAAGGAGTACGTGGCTACCAGTCATGCTTTTATACGCTCTGGTTTAGTTTGTTATAGGAACGGTTCAAGCATCTATCCATCCGGCCTACTGAGACTCGTTTGGTATCGAATCAGTTGGAATGTAAAGAGAATTAACGCCTATGAAACAGATTTTGTCCCAATTGTAATTATGAACATAACTGTTTCTATTTTCGAAGTGTTGTTTCGAAAACCAGAAGATCTTCGATCTTCATGGTTGTCCGAATTAAGAGGACCTGAATTGTCTTATCTAGTGTATATAGAAAGACGAGAGGGTTCAAAAGGTTATGCTTATGTTTCTAAGAAGAATTGTAACAGGAGTGGAGAGGTTTTGTAATTGAACTTATTCATTAATGAAAGAGGTAGTGTTTTACTGATTCATTGTCTGCTGAGTTGATCTGGTATCCTTTAGCGGCATCTCTGTTAGAAGGAAAGGGCCCACCTTCTCACAGAGTTTCCGAATTAGTTAGTTGTTTAATTATTTTACTTTGTTGGTCTGGATTTGCTAGTTATATTTCATTGTTGAAACAGTTGATTTTTAAGTGTAGGATTTCTTAATGTCCGATTTCTCTTTGCTGAAACAGTGTGAGTAATTAGAATAGGATTTCCCATTTATAGGTTTTTCTAATTGCTGAAACAGTCAACTGAGTAATGTGTGGTTTCTTATTGCAAGTGTGTTAATTATTATGTTGATACAGTTGTTCTATGATACTACATATCATTGCATGCTTCATTCGTTTCATGAATTGTTGAACTGGTAGTTAACATATAATTTACAAAGTAGAAAGGAGACTGAATCCCTTCATGGTCGAATATTGCAATTGTAGATTGAATCTCTTTTACGATGTTGATTTAGGATTTAACTTCTTGCAAAAGCAATTTTTAAATTTATTCTTGAAGCAGTTGATTCTACAACTGATACTATAGAAGGATTGTAAACCCTCTTAATCTTGAACAATTGAATTAGTAATTGAAGTTGGATTAAGCAGTAAGCAGAGCATAGACTTATCCATTAGGTAGATTGGGTGAATTCTAATTGATTCATCGGTTACTGAAATGTTTACGCATTGATTTTGCTTGATTACCTTTGAAATAATTTGACTTCCCTAGGTTGATAATTTATGTTGAGCACTATGTTTATTAACTCCAATTAATAGGAAATTATAGTGACCAACACCAACAATCCCCTGTTTGCTTACACCCATTTTCCATTGGTCATTTTCTACAGTTTGCTTGCTGTAGCGTTTGAGACATTTCATTTTGCGTGCATCCTCAATGCATTGCTATCTCTTGTATTATATTTCAGCGAGTACATTTATTGCATACTTGTAATAGCAGTTAGTACTTTTATTTGAAAAAACAAACGAAATTTTTTATTTCAGTTTCAGTTGTTTATTTCATCATTTAATTTCTGTGTATATTGGGTTTACACCACTTGTGCACCCACACACTCCCTATAATTCAAGTGAGAGTAAAATTGGATTAATTAAACACACCCTAACCCCTCTTGGGGACCCAAAAACAACTTTGTAGCTAGGTAGGACATTGGGGTTAGGAATCCAAATAACACCCCCTTTGTCATATACATTTGAGACATGGTTGTTGTCCTTTAGGGAGCCAAAATCCCCTATTATTTATTGGTATGGTTGACACTGATTTGTCAGAGGGCCTCTCCCTTAGGAGGGAAAGTGGCAAGACTAGTTCTAGAAGTCTAAGTGGAATACCACTCTCCACTTTGTACTGAAGGACAACAACTCATTTTTCTCGTCGTGCATGCTAGTCCCCATACCGATTGCGCGACGACCAAAGAACTGAAGTAGCGGGACACGTTTCTGGACGTGCCATGAATGGGGCATCTTAGTTTCCATTCTTCTAGGACTCTTTTACCTAGAATCCCTCTTGGTAGGGGGATATCCTTGTTGATGTATTTGTAACTTTGGAAGATATTCACTTGTATATTGTATGTATTACATTTGTACCTTATTGTATCCCCAATAGAGATGTATTATTCCTCCGATTGAAAGTGTCGTCATGTGTACTTGCAAGTGTCGCAAGTTATATTGTAAGTGTTGTAACTTATACTTGATGGATTATTAGACCACCCTAGTAGGGGTCGGCCCAGCCAGCATTATGTTAAGTGGTTAAGTTGAGGCCGACCTAGTTTAGTAAAGGTCAAGTGAAACTTAGTGTATAAATAGAGAGTGTGTCTCTCTCATTTTACACATTCTATCATTCACTCACTTTGCATTAGTGAGAGAGAGGAGGAGTGCGCACAAGTGGAGGAAGAGCATGCTGCTGAATTTATCTATCTCTTGGGTTTGATCATGGTGATCCTTGTATTGATGCTTATTCTATCTCTGAGGAAGTTGCGGGGTTTTTCACCTTCTTGGTTTTCCCCGGTGAAATGTTTTGTGTCTCTTGTCTCTTGTCTCTTATGCTTGATATGCTGTACATGTCGTTCTTTCAGTTAGATACTAGATATATTGAATTAAATAATGAAAAACTAACATGGTATCAAAGCTATCCTGAAGGAAGGCATGGTATGGCATTTATGAGACTTGTTGCACTTGCGACAAATTGGAGGCTAGGGCTTGATATAGGAAAAACCAGTCATCGTGGAACTTTCGCTATAAATCCATTTTGGGAAAGGTTCAGGTTCTGAAACTTCTACAGGTTGTAGATAACATCCCCATGTACCTTGTGTACGAAGAACAACATCTGATTCGTTGTAATTTGTGATTTATGATCCGTACAAGTTAGGGTTTCTGCCTCTTCCAGATCTTAGTCTTAAAAAGGTGACCTAGGAAAAAAGGTCACAACTTGGGCTAGGAAGCTCCAAACTAAATTTTGTAAAAAGTGACAGGTAGGGAACGGAATGTAAGTTCAGAGGTAAATGTTTTAGAGGGCGATATTGAACCAGTGACACGTGGCACGTTGTACAAGTTCGCTCTCTTGTTTTATCCCATAAATAGGTCACGTTGCGACACTTGGCATAACTCTCTCTCAAAGAATCCAATTGATGTCAAACCCATGGGGTTGGAAATATGACAGGTCAGGCTACCACAATCCAAAGTTTCAGACCCTGTGGATTCGTAATTTTAGAGATGCATCAGAAACAATCAGGTGCATATTTTTGTCAAAATAGAATTGGATTCTGGGCACCTTCATTCTTGGCTTGTCACTGCTGCAGGAATTTAGGGATTCGGAGAAAGTTGAAATTTTGGAATCGGAGTCCACGGATGAATGCTCCTCATCAAAATATAAATTTAGAGACCAAGATCGAATTTTTTGGTTGGGCAGAAGGCCAGACTTGATCAAACCCTAGTTCAGGATTTTGATCAAAAAGGTGGAAAATTATGGCTTCTACAAAAGTTGGAATTTTTTAAATCTGTGACCACGGATGGAAGCTCCTCAGAAAAATCGAAGTTTAGAACACAAGATAGAACCTTTTGGATGGGAAGAAGACCAGGCTTTATCAAACCCTAGTTCGGGATCCTGTCTAGAAGATTCAGAAGTTTCAAAGGCAATTTTGAGGGGTCAAATTTTGAAGTTTTAAAAATTGAAGTATACTAGCTTAATCAACTCAACAAGGCACATCTTTTCATCCAATCAGAAGTTTGGAATTCAAAGTTTGAATTTTTAGGGTTTCTCTGACAAACCCTAATCCAACTCCAGATCCAATTTCAGCAAATCAAAGTGGATTGGGTTAATCCTAGAAGAGGATGAATTGGACACCTGCATAAGTGAAGAAGTTCCAGTTTCAGAGGGAGATGAGGCTAAGGCCTTACATAAGAAGACTACAAGCAATCTCGACAGGTATGACTTGAGGAAATTCAGGTATGTTTTGAAATTTGTTCATATGTGTTTGTTTTCATATTATTGAGGTTAGTACAATCTTGATTAATTTTAGACTTGTATTATCACCTTGGTAAAAGTATGAATGCATGATAGAAGACATTCATTGATTAGGGTTATGAAAATTATGATTGTACTAATGCACAGTGGTATTGTATGAGGATGATGTTGTCCGCTAACATGAAAGGTACAAATCAAGTTCTAGATCAAGAACATATGACCATGGTGACATGAAGACAAAGACTCATGGATCACATAGAAGCTCTACATAAGAGGTATGTATAATTTGGTTCTACACTGGTTAACTTATGAGTTATGCAGGTTACTAAGCACAAGTCATTGAAGAGAACAAGAAGACATTGTTTGGGCATGTTAGACATAACTAGCAAACATGATAACTAGGTGTGTTTTTCCTATTTCAAGTTAGAATCCTACCTTGTGTTAGTATCTTATACTTTTGTATGAATGATAATGATTATTCTTGAAGTTAGAAGTTTAAGTAATCAAGGGTTTATGCATATTATGTTTCTTACTTTGATTGATGACATGACTAACCAGAAGAGTCCTATGGTCAAATAAGAATATGCATGAGTAAAAGAAGTCTTCCCTGAAACCTTGAATACTAACGCTTATTACCTATGTGTGAAATGATCATGACCATAGATGTTAAGAGTATTTAGGATCATAATGTTTTGATAGTATTGAGATTATACTAATATATGTATGGTTATGTATGAGATCTTGAGGATAAATCAATGATGACACTAGAGCATACTTAAGCATGCGTAGTGGTCTAGGATGGATATAAGTTCAAGGATAGGTAATCCAAGAAGCAAAGATCAAGAGCGAGCACACTCCAGTAGTTCCTGCAAGGAAGCAAAGATTAAGAGGGAGTCCACCCTACAACTAAACAAAGATAAGTATTTGAATTGTCATTTCTTATTATTACTTAAATGATGTTGTTTAGTCATACTTATGTTCCTAGATTTAAGATGCATATTATGCATTTTAGAAAAGTTGCATTAATGAACAAGATACTACTAATATAGTAATGGGTAAGTGGCCTATGGTACTATACAACATTCCATCGCTACTTATCTAGAATGAAACCTCTTTGCTAACATGTTGGGAGTTGTGCACACTCTTAACAAATGTTCTGGTAGAGATGGAAGGCATCTAGAAAGTTGCTGTGTGAATACGGGATATGGACAAATGTTGCATTGAAGCATTGGCTAAAACAATTGCATGATTGTATGACATATATTTTTATGTGTAAGATTTTGTTTTGAAAAACTATGAGAAGTTTCTAATCATGCAATTGAATTTGACTTGTAAGAAAGATCGTGTACAATCACCTAGAAAAGAAGGAAAACAACATTTGTTCTAACAATGAAGTTCAAGAAAATGATCTATTGAAGATATTGAAGAATCTGAAGTTCCCAGGATCCAGGATGCAGTAATGAAAGGATGCCATGATCGAGGAGTACCAGTCGATCATGAAGAATGATGTTTGGGATGTGGTCCCAAGAAGAGAAGGGAAGTATTTTGTGACTTCCAAGTGGATCTATAAGATCAAGCATGCTGCAGATGGTAGCATAGAGAAATAGAAAGCGAGGTTTGTGGCTCGTGGCTTCTCCCAGAAAGAAGGGATAGATTATGAAGAGACTTTTGCTCCTCTAGCCAGATACACTTCCATCATATCAGTACTTGCTTTGGCTGTAGTGATGAAGTGGAAGATACACCAGATAGATGTCAAGATAACTTTCTTGAATGATGTAGTCGAAGAGGAAGTATATGTGGAGCAGCCACTCGATTTTGAGACACATGATAGGGAGTCATATGTGTGCAGGTTGAAGAAAGCCTTGTATGGCTTGAAGCAAGCTCCTAGGACTTGGTATGGTAGGATAGAAAACTTTCTATTCCTTTTGGGATTTACCAAGAGTAAAGCGGATTCCAAACTTTACTACAAGGTTGAGGAAGGCAATCTAGTGATACTACTATTGTATGTGGATGATTGTTTATTACAGGTGAGGATAGATTGATTGCCGACACGAAGAGGAAGCTTGCTGCCGAGTTCGAGATGAAGGGCTTGGGTATGATGCACTACTTTCTAGGCATGGAGGTGTGGCAGAGTGCAGATGGGATCTTCCTTGGACAAGGGAAGTATGCAGTAGAGATCCTGAAGCGGTTCGGGATGATGGACTGCAAGGCCATGGCCAAACCTATTGCATCGAACCTGAAGCTTCTGTGTGATGATTCATCTGATCCGGTTGATGTCACGGTGTATCGTTAGATGATTGGGTCCTTGATGTACTTGATGAACATGAGACCAGATATTTGCTTTGTAGTGAACACATTGAGCCAATTCCTGACAGATCCGAGAGGTGTTCACCTAGTTGCTGTAAATCATATTCTGAGGTACCTAAAGGGTATACTTGATTATGGGCTCAAGTATGATACAAATCAAAATTTAACCTGGAGGGTTATGTTGATTCAGATTGGGCAGGTAGTGTTGCAGATAGGAAGAGCACTTCTGGGTGTTGCTTCAGTATGGGATCAGGTGTGATCTCTTGGTTTAGTAGGAAGCAGTCCTGTGTAGCACTGAGTACAACCGAAGCAGAGCATGTCGCAGCTTGTTCGGCCAGTTGTGAGGCAATATGGATTAGGAAGCTACTGTCTGAGTTATTTGATCTTCTGTTAGATGCTACCTGTATCTTTTGTGACAACCAGAGTTGTGTGAAGTTGTCTGAGAACTCGGTGTTCCATGACAGGTCGAAGCACATTGAGATCAAATATCACTATATCAGGGATATGGTGCAGAGAGGAGCAGTGAAGCTCCTGTATGTTGCGACGGATGAGCAGGTTGCAGATGTGTTGATGAAACCACTAGCCATAGTCAAGTTTGAGTACCTAGAGAGAGGCTCGGTGTTCTTCAGATTGAATATACTTCGAGGAAGAAGTGATGGGACACATTTGCAGGAGCCATTCCAAGCATGGTGAGAGGAGGGTCCTTCCCATGGCTGTGGATGTAAGCATTGTGTGATGAGCATCAGGATGATGCTCCAGTTACTGCTTTGGATGTGCATCAGTTGGATCATGTATATGTATATGCATTAGGTGGATGCTTTGTATGATCAGTTGGATCATGTATATGTATATGCATCAGGTGGATGCTTTGTATGATCAGTTGGATCATGTATGATGGCATGCATCAGGACAATGCAGTGATGATGATCATGTGTGATGAGTATCAGGTTGATACTCTGGATGATATGCATCAGGACGATGCAGTGATGAGTATCAGGATGATACTTTGGATGATATGCATCAAGACGATGCAGTGACGATGATCAGGATGATAATGTGTGATGAGTATCAGGTTGATACTCTGGATGATATGCATCGGGACGATGCAGTGATGAGTATCAGGACGATGCTTTAGATGACATGCATTAGGATGATCATGTGTGATGAGTATCGGGATGATACTCTAGATAATATGCATCAAGACGATGCTATGATGATGATCAGGATGATCATGTACATCAGGATGATGTATGGTGAGTATCAGGTTGATACTCTGTGGCTGTGGACAGGTTGTGCAGATGAGCATGTAATTTGACCTGGGAGATCTTGTCAGTCGTGCTGCGGCACATAAAGGATCCTGGGATACTCTTTCGAGGCATTGCTTTGGGAAGACATGTAACTAGACGTGGGATATCCGATAGGTTGCGCAGTACGCTCGTAATCAGTATTGGGATTCTCTTTTGAGGCTTTGTCGTATGGCATGTAACTAGACCTCAGAGATCCGATAGGTTGAGCAGTACGCTCGTAATCAGTCCTGGGATGATCTTTAGAGGCTTTTCCATGACCACATGTAACTAGACTTGGGAGATC
Organism: Larix kaempferi; assembly: GCA_027924585.1. Taxonomy (NCBI): domain Eukaryota; kingdom Viridiplantae; phylum Streptophyta; class Pinopsida; order Pinales; family Pinaceae; genus Larix; species Larix kaempferi. The sequence goes on from BSBM01000428.1 coordinate 11,762,567, forward strand.
CGATAGGTTGAGTAGTACGCTCGTAATCAGTCCTGGGATACTATTTCGAGGCATTGTGGTGGGGGTCACATGTAATACGTCCTGGAGATCCGAACAGGTTGTGCTAGTCATGTAAAAAGCCTCAGATGCTCTTTAGAGATCTTGCTAGGCAAGACACTCTTTTAAGATTTTGTGACGGTCACATGTAAGTAGACCTGGGAGATCTTGCCGGTCGTGCTTCGACACATAAAGGATCCTGGGATACTCTTTCGAGGCATTGTGACGCACGTAATAAGTCATGAGGATTCCATAGTATGGCCAGTGCTGATGAAGACCTGCAGGTGGTGGGCCTACATCCAGCATGAAAAAGGGCTGGCTCTGTAGAACTTCCTATAACAAGAAGAATTCATAGATAGCCCAGTGATCGATATGTCGAGTATAGCAACAGTGATGATGATGATGCTCCGTGATCCAGTGATGATGATCCAGCTCTAGAATTGAAGACTTGTGCCTATATGTATTGATGACTTGTGTCAAGAGAATACCTTCCTAGTTAAGAGGGAGTGTTGATGTATTTGTAACTTCGAAATATATTCACTTGTATATTGTATGTATTACATTTGTACCTTATTGTATCCCCAATGGAGATGTATTATTCCTCCGATTGGAAGTGTTGTCATGTGTACTTGCAAGTGTCACAAGTTATATTGTAAGTGTCGTAACTTATACTTGATGGGTTATTAGACCACCTTGATGGGGTTGGCCCTGTATGATTCATGTGGGTCAAAGGGTTATTAGACCACCCTAGTAGGGGTTGGCCCAGTCATCATTATGTTAAGTGGTTAAGTTGAGGCCGACCTAGTTTAGTAAAGGTCGAGTGAAAGTTAGTGTATAAATAGAGAGTGTGTCCCTCTCATTTTACACATTCTATCATTCACTCACTTCGCATTAGTGAGAGAGAGGAGGAGTGCGCACAAGTGGAGGAGGAGAATGCTGCTGAAGTTATCTATCTCTTGGGCTTGATCATGGTGATCCTTGTACTGATGCTTATTCTATCTCTGAGGAAGTTGCAGGGTTTTTCACCTTCTTGGTTTTCCCCGGTGAAATGTTTTGTGTCTCTTGTCTCTTGTCTCTTGTCTCTTATGCTTGATATGTTGTACATGTTGTTCTTTTAGTTAAGATCCTAGATCTATTGAATTAAATGATGAAAAACTAACAATCCTTTAGCCATTTGGTTCTACATTTCATATTTCCTGACTGCAGATTTCATCACCCTGTAGGGGATACGATTTGTGTGAGATTCCATATCCTTTAGATAGGTGTTTGCATGCTCCTATACCCCTCTAGGTTAGTGAGTCTTTTTTCTAGGAGTGCTGCTTGCTGGTATTCTGACCATTTTTTCACCGCTCCACCTGTTGCAGTAAGTGTTTCTGAGCTTGTTGTTGGCCTCAGTGTCATCTTTTTGTGAGCTCCCCTTTTGCACGCACAATTGCACTAGGATTTCTGAGCGTTTTATTTCCCGCAACTCTTTAGCACTTTTACACCTATCACCATTGATTCACCGCAACACTCTCGTCGCCTATGGGGGAAATCCCTACAGTACGATCCATTAGACCCCACTTGTCATGCTCCCTTGAGACGCACTTCTTTGTCGCCGTATCTGCATCCCGACGCCCCTTATTACACCTTTGATTCTGAGTCAGATTTAACCATATACACAGCTCTGTCTAGCCCCTTGGCTGGTGTGAATCCAAATCCATTTAACAACGGGATTGTCGACAGTGGATCCACCGCTGACCTCGCTACCATTTAAACATCCATCCCTTCTATGCCATCTATAGGACCTACGCCTGAAATTATAGTGACTACCTTTATACCCACCGGTATAGGATCTATTCTGACCATCGTTCTTCCATCCGCCAGCGGTACCCTGGGGGCACCGACCCTTCCTAACAGATCCCTCTGCCCTTTACTAGTGATCCCTCGATCCCCGTTATACCTCATGCCACTGCCCCACCTCTTAGTAGAGGTGGCCCCACGATTGCTACCATGGATAACACGTAGGCCACTTAGACCATGTCACACCCTCCTGCTAGTTTACCATTCATGGCCAGCCTCAACCTACCTAATTTGGCCCGATTGACTAACGATCCAATCCGACATGACCTGATGTGGCCTCCCATGCCTACCAAACTCCCTTCGGACATCCCAAAATTCGAAGGGAAGGGTGGTGAGGACCCAAAAACCACATCATGTCCTTACACTTATGGTGTTCTTCCAACTCCATAGTGGATGACTCGATCTGCCTACCCCTTTTAAAACGAACGCTCACTGGCGCTGCAGCCAAGTGGTATATTGAGCAACCACGTGGGACGGACTCCACTTTTACATCCCTTGCTTCAACTTTCCTGCAGTTCTTCTAGCTCCCCATCCGTTATGACGCTGGTGTCAAGATACTCCTATCTTGTAGATAGAACACGACTACCCACATTACTGACCATATCCATGAGTGGTGTAGACGTCATGGTTTGTGTAAGATCAAGTTAGATGACCATATCTTTTTAGATTGGTTTTTGAAGTCCCTCATACCAGTTATCGCAAATGATGTAGCATCTGAACGACCCCAAACCGAAGAAGAATCAATCCTTAAGGCCCAATCGTTTAACCTTATCTATGCATAGTCGGGCTACCTTTACACCATTTTTACTACCTTATTCTCCTCGCGGCAATTCCTCCTGAAAAAACACACCTGGGGAATCCCATACCGTCGATGGCATCATTTGACACGTTGCATATACTAGTAAACCATATGCCCATATGCCTCCCGCCCCCATGCCTTCTTATAATCCTATGCCTAGTTCTGCACCACTCAACATGAGTAATGGTCCTGACCTTTTGCGCGCCAAGACCCATTCTGGAGCAACACCTTCCTATGTTCCCCTGGCCCAAGCCCCTCATATACATGGAACTTCTTGTCTAGTGCTTTGCTATGGTTATACTCTGCCAGTATATGCCCCCCTACAACACCACCTTCCTACTACCCTCCACCAGCTACATCCGCACTTGCCCAACCTTCAAACACACATGACAAAACCCCCAATTAGTATTGTGCAACATCAAGCGGTCCCCCTAGGGACATGGCGCAAATATTGGGCAGAAAAGTGCACCCAGAGCATGCCTTTTTGACTTACAGGCATGATCTGGAGCGCATTTTTCCTATCAAAATGTGTGCTCCTCAAGCGTGCCTATCGGACCCATAGCTGAACTCAGAGCGTGATTTTATCAGAGAAAGGCGCACTCCAGAGATTAGTTGTACGACGCACAGTCGCGTTATAGAAGCGCGATTGTTTGGCTCACAGCCACACTATAGAAGCAAGACTGTTTGGCTCACAGCCACGCCCGGGGCACGTCTTTTCCCTCGAAAAGCACGCTCCGATGCAGTTGTCCCCTATCCAAGCTCATCGAGGCTTCCCAGAGGACCAAATCCAATAAAATAACCATGAAAAATGTTAAAAATAACGTCAAGAGTTACCTGGAAGTCACAAAATTCGATTCCACCGAACAGATTGAAAGAAATCACAATTTCCTTGTATGGGCCACTCCACACTCATCCTAATTTGAATAGTGAAAATGACATGTGGAGGTGGGCTCCCTTTCTATTTATATCCCATTTTGACCCCTTTTTGTCTTTGACCATTCCATAGTCATCCGACCTCCGCTTTATGTGCCATTTGTAGCTTCGGATTCAGAATTTCATGCCCATGATGATGCTTGAGATCATTTCTCTCTCACTCACTCCTTTTTTGAGAATTTTTTTTCCACACCCCCCTCCCCGCCTAAATTTGCATGCGATCAGGGACGTAGGTGTTTTTCGCCCCAATTTGACCATTTTGTCTATCATGTCCTATTCATGAGCCCTCTGCTCCATCCATACTGTAGTTATTACGTTATTTTGCCACCATTCATCTACCCTAAAGGAGGCCCCATTAGTGTTCCCCCCTCACCTTCTTTATTGGTTCTCATACTTGTCCCTTGTTTGAACAATTCCTCCTTGCTTGGCTTTTTCGTCAATTCGATATACTTTTATCCCTTTTTCGGGCCGAGAATCTCCTTTACGACAAAGGCACTTCGGGATTTTCTGTTAAGCTCTTTTATGACTCCTTAAAGAATGAAAAGATCGTCGAGCAATCTTGCTTCCTTTCATGCTCGTCAAAGTATCTAAAAGGGCATCTATCTGGTATAAGTTTAACCCTTTTTTCGAACCTGGTAGACTAATTACGAAAAATGAATACTCTAGTCACAACGGCTAGAAGAGTTATCCATTACATACTTTTATGCTTTTTCGGGATTTGGGGACTAACACACAAAAAATAACCCCCTCGGAGTCTTCTTATTGCTTTCAGACTCTCTAAAAATTGAAAGCGACCATAGGCATTCACCGTGCTGGGCTTGTATAAATCCACACGATGGTATCTTCTCACCATTTCAGAGTCTTCTTATCGCTTTCAGAATCCTTACAAGTGAAAGCACCTATGAGCATGCATCATCCTGAGATCGTACAAATACACACGACAGTATCCTTTAGAGCAATCTTTTATCCCTTCTTTGAGCTCCTTAAACCATGAAGAAGGACCAAACGGTGCCTATCGGTGCCCCGACATATCACATCTAGTCCTACCATTATGGTAGCATCCCCAGTATGGTTGGCTTTGTTTAGATTATTTTGTGATGCGTCACCCTTGGAGTCTCCTGATCTCACTCATTAGTTCTCCCGCATGAGACTCCCCCATTGCATCCATAGTCCTTGATCCCTTTCCTCGAGGTCAGTTTCATATGTTGCCTGGTCAGCCTTGTCGTCTTACTCTGAAAAAAGTAAGTTTGAGTCCCATCACTCTGCAGCCCTCATCATCCCCCCACAGTATGTCAGTCTCATGTCCAGTACTATCCCATATTGGTTGTACACCTCGTGCTCCTATCAAGGAAACATCATTTCCTTGGTATTTGAAGGTCTCCCTTTGTCGATGCCAGCACATCCATTCTCGAGGATAGACCCAGAGGTCCTTGTACCTTGGACTTATCTCCATTAGTGGTGAGTGCCTATAGACCGTCTGAGAGGAGTCCTTAGTGCCTTTTAGAATGGTTGTTTCTCACGTGCTCGACTTCAACTCCATCATCACACCATTGATATTCATACAGGGTATTGGTCCCTTCAATTATTGGTTGAAGACCTCGAATGTCCCCTGACTCTCGCACATTGGTGAGTCTATTTGGAACCCCCTAGTTGTTTGCTCCCGCGGATATCCTGGATACATTGGTGACAGTGTTCGGAATCCCTTCAACTATATGCTTCCTAGAGTATCCAGTTCAGATGCAGTTCAATGAACCTTCGAGCTTACGACTCTTAATTAATGAGTCCATATAGTTGTTGGACACCTTTAGATCCAATAGAGCACCAGTTGATATGGTACCGCATTCAATATGGATGCCATTGTTTCCATGTATCATTTCTTCAGATTAGTCATGGTTGGCCCATGAGTATGTCCCAGATTTGTGTCCCCTTTGTACCATTATGATGTACACAACAGTTCTCTATGTATTGTTCAGGTCCCCTTTGGGATTCACCATTATTTGTATATCTTGATACAAGCATGGGTATGCCCACCTCGTCCATATATTTGAGATTGTGTTCCTCATCCATTATTGAGGTGATGTATTTCTAGTTATAGCCCTTGCAGTTTGTATGAAGCACGTGTTACGGTCTCCAACCAGTTTCTGCTCTCTTCCATCACAATGCTCACACCCCTAGAAAAAGTCAGAACCTATGATTTCCATCGACCATACGATGAGCTCCTGCCCTCACACATCAGGGGGCAATCTGTTAACACCCAAAAATTGTTCACCTAGCTCATCCCCTTAGTCACATAACCCATTTATCGATTTTTCCTACATTTTTGGCCTCCAAAAATCCCTAAGTTGGTAACGGAATGGGAAAAAAAAATTATTTCCCTAAAAATGATTAAATTGCTCCAAAAAAGTTAAATCCCCAAAAAATAAAATAAAATACAAAAGAAAAAGGGGAAATTATTCAAAATAAAGGAAAAAGGAGGGAAAACTCAAAATACCACAAACCAATACTAGTGGTTTCCATTACCATGGGTCAATACTCCACCACCCAAAAATGCTATAAAAAGGTGATGGAGGCCCCCCATTTGAGATCCATGATTCACTCTTCCCTACCGAAACTCTACCGAAATTCCTATTGAACTCTAGCCTACCTCTTTGAGCTTTTGTTCCCATTTAGTTGAGTTTTGGCCACCATTTGAGCATTCAGAGAAGAGCAAGGAACCTTCGAGACCCGAAGCACAACTCTTCGTATAATTGCGAGGGTCCCCACCTACTCACCTATTGAGGTAAATATCCATTGCAAACCATTTTTTACAGACTAATACAAAATCAATATTTGATTCATGGGTTCATGTTTGTTTGTTATGTTACTGCAATAATTATTTATTTTAGTTTTTTACTTTTATTTTCACTCACACACTATCCATTCACAAGCTGCTACTAAGGGTTCCATAATCCTTAGTAGGTGTCATTTTTCACTAGCTAGTGTGAAAACACTAGATACAAGCATCAACTTATTTCATAAATATATCAGGTTGAAGAAACACCATCTTGAACTGCTTCTTCTCATGACCTATAGAAGTCAAGAACCTAGAGACTACTAAATGATCTAGAAGTACTTGTGAACATTATTACAATTGAAATTGTTTTAACTTTTCCTTAACTTCCCTGATTTGTGAAAGGATATAACTATTTGCTTCAAATAGTAATTTTGACTCAACTCTTGATGTAATTTTTAAAAGGATTTTCCCTTTCATAGAATCTTGATCTACTAGGATTGGAGAAGTAGTAACAATCACCATAGACATAGTTGTTTTTTACAATTGCAAGCTTTCTAAAAAAGTTTCAACTTCTTTAGATTATCCTTCTTTGCATATTATTCCTAAATCTCTATGTGAATATTATAAAACAAACTTCATTGTTTGTTTTTCTTAATTGGTTGCTTTGAATCTTTTTGGACTAATCTCACTTGATTTTATAGCATCAAGCTTTCTTTTTTCTCCTTGCCTTTTCCTTTTATTTCCAATCTCTTCTTGTTCTAGAGTATGAATATGCATGATGTTACCTTTAGACCCTCACCTTGATCTTTTGAATAATTGTGTTGATGTTATTTGTATTAACAACCACAATTGCTATTCGGATTCTACCACTCGATCGACTTCCTTTAATATATCATCTTCACTTATCTCAATAACTTCTAAGTGAATATCATACTACATTGCTAATGTTGGAACAATAATATCTTATTCCTCTTTAGAATTAGGTATTTGATGAGGTTGTGCACTCTAAATCTACATTAATAATTGAACATCTTGCCACTTGCCTATGTTTGCTAAAATTTCCAATTCAAGATTATTATGATGAATGTAAGTGGAAGATTTAAGGGAAATTCTTTGGTTTGAGATTAAGTGGTGAGGATCATAATGCCAAATTGATTCTAGACTGAAATCAAATGAACTCGTCATTTTGTTCACATCATCTAACATAGAATTATTTTTTATGATGAAAGCACACATTTCAACAAGTAAAGTAAAGGTTGACTTTTGACGTTTAGATGCAAAACGAAGGCGATCAAAACACAAACTTTGCCTAATATATTCTAATGCAAAAAAATGGGGTGGGAGATAAATGGGAAGGAAGTAGATTAGAAATTTAAATCCATATATTATGAGGATAGTGTGATCTATGTAAATATACTAGTCTCATACATGTGTCTTAGGACTTAATTGAGGCATAATTTTAAACTCAATAGGCGTCCTAGGAGGAGGGTCTCCATGAAAAGCAATGTGAGTGTAAAATAGAAAATTATCAACAAATTTCTTAAAACCTTCATTTGTTTCATGCTTTATCACCACTTGAGTCCATTCAATGATCATAAGAGGATTACTCTTCCCATCTATCTCTCTCAAGTTCAAATGCTCAAAATATGAAGAATGGAAGTATATGGCTAAATAAACCAAATATGATTGGTACCTAAATAATCTGAAGGTATGAAAATCACATAACTACTGATGAATAGACTTGACAATATATTTGACATATAAAAAATTAATAGATGACGATCCAAAAGAAAGAAAAATCTCATCTATCAAACCTAATATAACTTCATCAATGAACATTTCATCTTCATAACACAAAAATTAATGATATCATCAGTATTACCTCTCTTGATGACCTTAGAAAAATAGAAGCTTGGAGGGGTAACTTTAAGTTAGGAATCAAGGAATTGATAGATACATCATAGTGAATGACATATTGCTTAGATTGGAACATAATACAACTAAACCTTATAGAAGTCATCATATAACTCAAAGGGAGTTGACTTTTAGGAAGGAGAGACAGTTTTGAAAAACACACAAACATAACTAAAATAATTCACTAGAACCATTAACTAAAAGTACTATGTGTCCATGAGAATTATATGTTAATGTATTTGTAACTTCGGAAGATATTCTTCTATGTATTACACTTGTACTTTATTGTATTCATGTTGGAGATGTATTATTCCTCCATTCAGAAGTGTCGTCATTTGTATTTGTAAGTGTCGCAAGTGTCGCAAGTATTATTTGATGGGTTATTAGACCACCTTGGTGGGGTCAGCCTTGCATGAGTCATGTGGATGGGTTATTAGGATTCCTTAGGAAGTCAACCCAGTTAGGGATAAAGGCAGGTTAAGTTGTTGTATAAATAGAGAGTGTGTCTCTCTCTATTTGTTCATTCACTCACTCACCCAACTCGCATAGTTGAGAGAGAGGAGTGTGCACAAGTGGAGGAGTAGTTGTTGAAGACATCTATCTTTTGGGGATTGATCTTTGTGATATTTGTATTGGTGCTCATTCTATCTTTGAGGAAGCTGCAGGGTTTTTCACCTTCTTGGTTTTCCCCGAGGAAACTCTGTGTCTCTTGTGTTTATGATTGTTATGCTATGCATGTTATTCTCTTAGTAGGATCCTAGATAATATTTGAATGAAATTATCGAAAAATTAACATTATATAACCTATGAGAGATTGAAACAAAATTGGGTGAATGATAAGATGAAGGAATGACATCTTGGGCTAGATCACTAGCCCAAGCAAGGAATTACTCTATACCATCATGAAATCTATCAAGGGCCAGTTGCCTAAGATTATAGGTATTTCAATGGAAATGCATGTGTCAAAAATATTGGCGTCAAGGTCAATAAAACTCTCATAATGATAATGGATCCGTGTAAGACTGGTTGAGGTTGATATTTTCCTTTTCAAGTAGATAATGCAAATTTTCCTGACATTAACTGATCCTAAATAAAATATGAGTCAAATTCAAGACTTACCTTCCTAAGAGGGTACTTTGTTTTCACGTACTAATGAATTATATCTACTCCTAACCTTTAGAGATTCCATGCAAGTGAGAACAAGGGTAAAAACGGCGACTTGTAGAGTGCAAACCTCAACATAAAGTCACTCGAATGTCACTGCAATACACATTAACTATGTCAATTTCCAACCATGAATAGGATGTATGAATAAATAATTTTCGATTTTCTATTGGTACTTGAATTAAATGCACATGGGACCGAGGTTTGACATCCTGATGGTGACTTCCCTTCTAAATTAATGTTGAAGATCAATGGTTATGCAAGGTTGTTTTGGTGAGGAAAGCCCAATTTTGAAAACCCATAGTAAGAGATTGAAATCCACTATATCTTCACCATGCGGACATGGATCTATTATTTCAGAGGGGAGGGGTTTTGGTATATGTCGATTGTATTATGCCCTGAAATCAATATAGATTGTTGATCCATTATACATTGGAACTATCTGATCATCTCAAGGTCATGCTTTATAATTTACCTCCAATATTAAGGCTTGGGATTTATGATGTTTTTTTTAAATATAGCTTATTGCCTTTCTATATAAATGAGTCTTAATACCACCTAGACTCAAAGATGTTTTACCCAAGGTTAAGAAACATATATGGAACTTACAACATCTGGGTCCATTGGGGATGATGCTTCCTTGTACTGCATCAAGAACAATAGACTAAGTGCCTTATCCATTGGGAGTTGAAGTCTCCAAAAACTAGAGCATTGTGTTGTACTTGGTCATTAAGTCCATGTGGTGTGAAATCAACTCATTCTTCCAACAATAATCAAAAAAATGTTAATAATTATCAATAAATGCTATTGAGTGATTTAGACTTCTAAAAGGGGTTGACTTTTAAAAAATATATATTCATTGCATTTAGAGATCATATAAAGACTTCTTGATAATGACCACTATATTTAGAAATCCTTGAAATGTTAATCATTTTAGCCAATTTTAATCACCTGTTACCATTTGATTTCCACAAATTGAGTTTGTATATGAAAGTGAATTGGTTATGCCTATCAACCCAAACAATTATACATGGTTGATGGAAATAGCAATCCCAAAATATTTGGAATCTCAAAGTCTAGCTATGACTAACCCCGAAGCTTGTGCTCATAAATACTATTGTTGAAGTTGATAATATTATTCTATGTAACGTCCCCCTCGCCCTTTCCGACCATCGGGAGGGGACGTTGGCTAAACTTGGGCTTTCAAATTTTTCCCCAAGTCCATAATACGTTTTTCCAATAGATAAAATGTGTGCAAAACATAAATAAACATGCACAACAAAATTAAAAACCTTTCCACACACATCTAGCATTCAATTACACAATCACAACATATTGACATGAAATAAAAATGCATTAGAGTCAAACGCATAAGATTACTTATCTTTATCCAACGCATATCCAAGCAACTAGCTGTGTAAGAGCGCTTTTCCACCCAACCATAGATTTGTCCAGCCTATACTATTTCAGCTCCCAAGTTCACCCCCAAGCTGGGCTATGAGTCCACCAGGGCGAAGGAAACACCTACGGGCTTCTATCTATCATCCCACAACCTGTTCTTCTCTCTGTGCTTAGTCAAATGCTCATACAGAGCTCTTCAAGGTCTCACTCAGCCCTCCCAGCCTTGGCTGGTGTCTTCTCAAGCACCTACAAGCAGTAGAACTCTATGGGTAAGGTTCCTAGCTTTCCCCACCTCTTTCTCACATTCAACCAATGAATTTTCCTTCCCAAAACGCAGCTCTGTCCTCTAATTCATATTTCTGGGTTTAGCATACCATCTAGTCATGGACATGAACCACAATGGTAACTCTACGTAGTGTAGCAGCATGCATGAGAGAGTGACAATGGAATGGAATAATGAACAAAAGAGTGTTGAATCCAAGGATATGAGGTAAGGGTGAAAAGACAGCTAACATGGATTCTGACCATAGAAGAAATAGGACAACTGACAGTTGACATAACTGTCACAGCCCCATGCTTCAATAACTACAAGAAGTGGCTTTTCCCACCAACCCCACATGTGCCTTAATGATTGGATAATAGTCAAAGAAGGAGATAATTGGCTTATTCTCATCACATGGAAAAATTTAGGTGTGAGTTCTAAGGTTGACACATGGCAGCATAGGATTGGGTTTCCCATAAGCCCCCTTCCTATTCCCCTTTGGTGGAATCATAGCTCCTTTGGTTCTCTTTACACAACCATTGTTGATCGTTTTATTATTTATGCACATAATTTTTACATATACTCTAAATCGGCATAAAATCCAAGCATACAGTCCAAACATCATGCATGTTTATCCATTCACTAGTCAGGCCTTAGCCTTGAGCTCCGCACTAGGAATTCATACCAGCATATTTTCATCATTTATATTTTAATGCAATGGGGTCAAAATCAGGATATTACAATCCTCTCCCCCTTGGAATAACACCGTCCTCGGTGTTGCAATACTTAGGAATACATACACACTTTACGCATGTCCAAAAATCACAAAACGTGGTAGGTATGTCCTGCATTTCATCTTTTACTTTGACCTTCCAGGACCAAGTCCTTGGTTTCAGTAGGATGCTCCTGCTGACTTTGATCCTCCAGCTCTGCCTAAGGGCATTGTTCCACAACAATCCCTTCCTTTTCTTCACCTTCCAACTGATCCACAAGTATGGAAACTTCATGGCTACTATCTTTCTTGATGTCCTAGCAACTATTCGAAGAATATTTTCATCCAAATCCAACATCCTTTGGTTTGCTACCATGGTCAATGTGCACATATTGCTCTCACTTTGCTCACTAGTAACACTTGGCTGGTAACAGCTGCAATGATGGCATTCAATTTCTCACCTGTGAAATTCATCATGGCAATTCTTGTTAGGCCAAGCATAACACAATATTAAAATCAGTTAATTACTTTCCCAATTGACATGGAAAGCTCATGATCTATCCATGATACTTCCACACTTTCCATGCTTTCTCAACATGCACACGAACTCATTCATGTTTATTCTTTCACAGGGATATTTCTATTTCAGCATTTACAGTTTATTTCAAGCAATTAACACAATCATTTTCAGCTATAACATGCATTAAAAAATCCTTTGTTTTATAAATGCATCAATAAAAGGAAAGAGAGAGAGCAGTAAGAGTTTTCTCCTCTTAGTCTTGTTCCAATTCAGAACCACACCACCACTATGGTTTCATGCTCCTAGCCTCTTTCACTTCAATGTGAATGTTTGACTTGCCATTCCTTGGCTATGACACTTAGTGTCTAAGGTTTGTATAAGGCTTTTCAACCAGGGAACCCTTCCCCACTGTTGCCTACAGAACCTTTGGCTGCTAGGACCCACACAAGTCCACTAGCACCATTTTTCATTACTGCTCATGCTGATATTTTTAGGACAGTCACATGTCCACATGCATCCTTAAAATGCCTTCATAGTCCTTGCTTCCAACAATACCTACACTCAAACATTGAATCAATTCACAAGTTTAGTTTATTTTCATAGGTTTTATCTTTAAACAAGAGTTTAAGAAATCATAACCAAATCACGTACACATGTATATTCATATTAAATAAGTAAGAAGTTGCAATATAACCAAATACTTATCTGTATTGGATGTCTTCACTTTATTCCACAAGCTCCTTCTTTGCTTTACAAGCCTTGGATTTCCTGTGGATACAATAATGAATGTTGGTCTAGCACGCAGGCTACTCCACAACCATTTGGATAGGCAATGCCAAGCCAGTACGCTGGCCGGGTTTATTAGGCATACCATTTATCAATATGCTAATCCAATACACCGACTGGGTTTATCAAGTATTTAAGGAATGTTTGGCTAGCACGCCAGCTGCTCCACAACATTCAATTCCCAACCAGTGCATTGACTGGATTTACCAAGCATTTATGGTGCCTTCAAGATCCCTTGCTTCCTGTAATGACCAAGGTTTCCAACAAAGAAATAATAATGTATCAGCTTAGCTGTTAGAAGACTTATTCATGAAATCTTCATTATTCAAAAATAAGAAATGAATGAAATTGAATACTTATATGTATTGGACAGTTCCTCGCTATTGCACAGGTTTCCTTCTTTGCTTTACAAGCCTTGGATCACCTGTGGGGTGGATGCTTGGCTAGCACACATGCTTCTCCACAACATCAAGTAGTTATTTCCCAACCAGTTCGCCGACTGGATTTACCAAGCATTGGTGGTGCCAAACTAGTCCCATACCTGGTTTTCCCTCTCCATTTCCAATCTAGCACATCCGTCTGGGTCTTCAGCCAATGGAAGGAAACTGCACCACAACCATTTCTAGGTCAAGGCTCTACTACGGAGCCATAGGAATCTCAAGGTTTCCATTCAGTCTCGGTACCCCACCTTACTGCTGACCCAATAGAGATTTTATGCCTTCATTAATATCACCACACCTTCACACACACATCAACTCTTCATCCACACAAGGATGGCACTCCTCCTTCTATGAAAACTAGTGTCTCCCTCTAGGAACTCTATAGGTGACTTTCTTGACTGCAGGATAGCATGGCCCCACAGTACCCACTCACACTACACAAGGATGATACCCCTTTTCTACTACACAGCTCCTTGGGCCTATCCATCCCCTCTAGTGTTCTTTAGTGTGAGCGTAGAAAGGTTACCAATGCCTGTACAATCCTCTTGAGTACCCTTCTTGCACTTTGCCTCTTAATTTGCAACACCAAATTGCACCTATTTAAGCTAACAACACAAGAAGGATAAGAAAACTCATCAGTATTGCTTCTCTAGAATTGTAACCATATTTCACAACATTCACTATCAAGTATTGAAACACCAGCAATGCATCCATTCCCTTAGGGTGTAGTCAATATTGACAACCCTAACATGCCTCATCACCAGAAAGGTGTGCACCCCTCATTGATGTGAACCATGCAAGCCTTAATCATACTTCAAGCAGTCTGAAATAATGAAATAAAATCAAAGCATGCTCTGCACATTCAACTCTAGTAATTAGACATGTATATATATCAGCTAGGGTTGCAGAACACTTATCCATTTGCATAGGTATTTTCTCTTCACTTGTGAGAAATGGGGGCTCCCTTCTCTGAGTTGGAAGTCCCTTGGTTTTCCATCCCAACTCCTTTTTATGTTCCATAACCCTCATATGTCTTACTGACATAATATTTACTATCTCACTCGCATCGTTTACCACATGCAGTTGAGCTGAGACATTATTGAAATTTACAATGGCGTTTCACCCGAAACCCATTTCCAAAGCATGGGATACTTCCCATGAAGTTTGGCTTCTGCAGGCCATCACGCATGGTCTTCCTGCATTGTGTCTTCCTGGCACACTTATCAAATAGCCAAACAGTCATCAGTATTTAACAATCAAATTCAAATCTGATTTCCATAATCAGTCAATAACATTAGTAATTAAATTCAAACATGAATTTACAGTTCTGTATCCTACAGAAATTGATTTGTTTTAACCATGAGGCCATCCTCATATTGTCTGAATCCTGTAAGTGGCATCACTCTGTCCATTATGGTTTTACACTTGCTACCATACATGAACTTCCACCTACAACATGTCGTCCTGACACAATTTTATATAAGCCAAACCACCATTAGTAATTATCATCAAAAACACAAATCTGATTTACAACTCTGCTTCCTTCATAAATTTAGAATTTCCAACCATGAGACCCTTTTCATAAACTTAAATCAAAAATTTGTTCATGCAAAAGTGAGATTTCACAATCATGAGACTCTTCTCATAATGTTTGGCTCTCACACATGGTAGGTTCAAGTCTTGATCATGGGCTTACCTAGATTGCCATACTCAAGACATTTCTACCTGTAATCTGAAACTCAAAGCAGCCAAACACTTGTAAACTTTCATGCATTTAATATTTCATTGTGCAACAATCACCGAAGTGATCTCAAAATTATAATACCCAATAATTCAAACACTTTCAACTGTTAACATCTTAAATCCAATGATATATATATATATGCATCATTATCATAACAAAATTGCAAGGTACAGTCACATCATTTATGCAATTTAAATGAAACTTTAAATACTCATTACTTCACAACCATATTCCTTTTATGCAACTATGTCCTTTATGCAATTCTTCTCTTGCATTCATAGCAGCTCATGAAATGATCCCAGAATTACCACTAATTCATCATTTCATCTAATATCTAGTTGCAATGAAACATACTTAACACAACCATGTATTCACACAATGCATCTCAACATGTGCACCCACACACATGCATGCACACGTACAACATTTACATAATATTTTAATATGCATTCACTCAATGCATCACCACAAGTTTTACAAAATCCTTTAATGCATATCTACTCAATGCCACCTTGCATTGATTCATGAATACTATATTATCATGTCATGCATTCCATCATTCCAAACACATTATGGCCATAAGTCCTTACTTGCTTGGATTATTAAACTAATAGCCAACACACACAAATGGCATGACATGATTTCATATGAATGCATCGAGGTTTCTAAGAAACTATAGGGTGCAAGGCTCCATGCCTTCACTCACCCACACCTCACCATACTCAGTAGGATGACATTCACATTCAGGCACTCACTACCACATGCAAACCAAATCAACATAGTTTAAACATAGTTGAAGGGATTTTACCACATCCTCTTTCAACATTCATGCAATTAGCACAAATAACCATTACTTGCATGGCTCTCATTAACATCTTTGATGTACCTAATCAATTGGCCTCTTACCAAGGCTACATAGTCCTTTTTTCCAACCTTTTGATCATGAATCATTACTCCATCCTTCCCTCTCAAGGTTTGCTGGTCATATGCTGTGAATTCTTTGCATTTTCGGTCATGCTTTGGTTGTCTTTGGTCCTACAACCAATGCGAACACCACTAATTATTAACAACCACAATAATTATCTTAAGTGGCTAATTGCATATGTAAAACCTCACTAGCTTTACCAACATGCAACCCCATATTCATGTCCTTATGCAATATCTAGAAATAGATCTACTAGTGCATATTCATTTTCCATTATCCAATCATTTTGCACTTTCAACATTCTTATGCTATAATTTTCAATATATAAAACTCATAAAATATAAATACAAAAGCAAGAGAGGAGTTAAGGAATTATCCCTTTCCAATCATAGCATGGAATTTCCTCTTTCACATCATAGCTGATCCAATTTCATGGCCTCTTAACAAGCACACAAGGAATCATTAGCTATGATTTTCTCACCAAGCAACAATTCAATGCATATATTCATGTATAACGTTCTTACTTGCTATTTTCCAAACATACAATTCTTATGTTATAAATAGAAATATTTTTAAGGTGAGAAATATTCCCCTTTATCAACATTGCCTTATGGAGATTATTCTCCAATTTCTACTGCAACCATCTTATTAGCTCTATGTAGCATTCCCTAGGTCATCACAACAACTCTCATTGCACTTTGATCACAATGACTTGCTACTCCAATTTATTTGAGCAATTCTGGCCTAGTCCAACTTGACCTTTCTTGGACTTCATTGCACTAATCAACATTGCAATTTAATCCATTCCATATCCATATGGAGTCTTTTCAAGGTCTACTATATGTCCTTGTTCCTCATTCAACAATGAGACTTGCTTTTCTTTACCATGGAAGTACTTTACACAATTCCAAACCATCTGAATTACCCCATCAAGGTGCAAAATTTCCATTTCTCCCCACAAATTCTCTCGCAATACACGACTATCTCAGGGGGACGATGGGGGTCAAGGGGTCTTTCCCCCTTGTGGATTCTTCCACTGCAGGACGGGTCGAGGGCAACACCCTCACTTTTTTTTTTTGGATTTCACACAATCTGGTGCACAAGATCGACTGCGGTCTTCGATTTCGGGCACCTAAGAATCGACCGTGAAAAACACAGCGTTTACCTGGATCCACACCCTTCAGAAGCAACCCAAATTGTTGTTGGCGCGTTCTACAGAACGATTCCTAGATTGACGGTTCATATTGGAGCGGTAGGGGAGATCTACGGTGGAGATAGGTTCCGCTTGAAAAAGAAGCACGGGAGATAACACCCCGAAGTGATCATTGGAATACAGTTAAATGGTGACGAAGATCAACGGTCGTTGATTGGGCGACGAAAGATCAACGACCCACATCCATTTCGCACCACAAACATGCACGCCAATACGGAGGGGTGGGTGGTTGCGAAATCCAAAACCACCCTCCACGTGGCCGCACCACATGATTTCGCAAGTTGGGAGGGCGATAAGGAAAACCACCTTTGGACATTGCAAAACCACTTTCACTCCTATTCCCTTACGGTCACCTGCACACCCATGTCTGATGGGGCTGGTCCACGGTGCACCTTCTGCCCACACGGCTCCTCCACATCGGACCCCCCTTCCCACATGGCTCCTCCACGTCACCCTACCACTTAGCACGGGTGGGGCCCAACCAAATTTTCCCAATTTCAAGAATTTCAGGTTTTGTGATGGTATTTCATTGGTCAATGATGGAAAAAAATTCAAAGCAACTCCAGCTCACTCCCGTCTCTTTCAATGTCATTAATAGAAACAGATTTTTACGACATTGCCTCTAATGTTTTCCTGTAGCTCGTGATCTATGGCCCATGCAGCTCTGGTATTGCAACCAAGAGCTCTGATACCACTCTATAACTTCCCCCTTTCCCTTTCCGACCATCGGGAGGGGACGTTGGCCAAACTTGGGCTTTCAAATTTCGCCCCAAGTCCATAATACGTTTTTACAACAAATAAAATGTGTGCAGAACATAAATAAACATGCACAATGGAATTAAAAATCTTTCCACACACATATACCATTCAATTACACAATCACAACATACATACATGAAATAAAAACGCATCAGAGTCAAACGTGTAAGATTACTTATCTTCATCCAATGTAGATCCAAGCAACTAGGTGTGTAAGAGCGCTTTTCCACCCAACCATAGAACTTGTCCAACCTATACTATTTCAGCTCCCAAGTTCACCTCCAAGTTGGGCTATGAGTCCACCAGGGTGAAGGAAACACCTACAGGCTTCTATCTCTCATCCCACAACCCGTTCTGCTCTCTGTGCTTAGTCAAATGCTCATACATAGCTCTTCAGGGTCTCACTCAGCCCTCCTAGCCTTGGCTGGTGACTTCTCAAGCACCTACGAGTAGCAGAACTCTATGGGTAAGGTTCCTAGATTTCCCCACCTCTTTCTCATTCAACCAATGAATTTTCCTTCCCAAAACGCAGCTCTATCCTCTAATTCAGATTTATGGGTTTAGCATACCGTCTAGTCATGGACATGAACCACAATGGTAACTATACATAGTGTAGCAGCATGCATGAGAGAGTGACAATGGAATGGAATAATGAACAAAAGAGTGTTGAATCCAAGGATATGAGGTAACGGTGAAAAGACAACCGACATGGAATATGACCATAGAAGAAATAGGACAACTGATAGCTGACATAACTGTCATAACCCCATGCTTCAATAACTACAAGAAATGACTTTTCCCACCAACCCCACATTATTAAGTAGCTTATTGGGTTAAATTACTCATTCTAAAACTATAATACCATAATTCTCACTATCTAGCTATTTAATTATTTATGCATGCAAGCATGATCAAGTAAGCTGATGCAATTACAATTAAATCATGCATAATTCCAAATGCATATTGATACATATAAAAAGAACAACATTCCAAAAATATCATAAAAAATTCAATTAACGTATTGACAAATGCAGTATAAAACCTATCTTTTTGGGAAATGAAACACCAACTAGCTATAGACAAAGGACGTTCCACCTAACCATAGGCTCTGTTGCACTAATATCTTTCTACAATAGACTACCCCTGAGTTGAGGCTATAAATCCACAAGGATGAACTCTTCCCATGGCTGGCTATACTCCTCTCACACATCCCAATTTCCTAGCTAACATAGACTGCTAACTCTTACAACTATCCTTATTCCACCAACTATCTTTCCTCTTCATCTTGCACAACCCAAGGAATGGGATCCCCTTCTTTGCTCTGCGGTCCCTTAGGCTATCCCAACTCCTTTCTGAGATCTAGCATAGACTGGAAAAAAAATATATCTGTTGGGAACTCGGATATTTAGCTATCACTATTCTTATCAATGGTAACAATTCTCTTAACACAAGGTCATAATTTTCGACATGGGTTTATTTCCCATAATTTAATTACAGTTCTGGCAGCTTAGCTCTCAGACAAGGCTTCTTTTTAATGATTGGAAAAAAGACCCAACAACAACCAAAAGTAATGAATTCTATTTGCATTCTAACAACTCACCATGTGTCTTCCTAAGAAGCCCACGTATCTCACTTGCAAATCATCCCAAGGTTTATATGACTTAGGAAAACAAAAAGGTAAGTCACTTAGTTTTAAAATGAAGACATATAAATAGCACAACTCGATAGATACAAGAAACACAAAAAACACATAAAGCCAATATTTACCTTGTAAACCCTTTTCTAGGAAAATTAGAGCTAAAGATATATCTTTATTGACCTTATCCAAGCTGGCCAAACACTAGGCTGCTTGAGGCATTTTTACAGTAGAGTCTTAAACCCTGTTTAAATGCTTCATCACATAAAATACCTTGGGTTATCCAATACCATGGGCCCATAAACCACCAACGACAAACCCATTAATTTTAAAATATAAGGTTATCTTAATGACTCTATGACCGAGTCAAGATTAACCCAACACTTAGGATTAGAATAAAATCTTATTATTTACTTTGGTCCCTTTTGAGCCCCCTAAGTGCCCTTTTCATTTTTATCTTGTGGAATCATAGCCCATGTTTTTAATCCTTCTCCATTTGCAACTGGTGATGTATTTTTATTATTCACCCTCAATTACAGCCTTAGAGTGATAAAACAACTAGCTAGTTCAATACTTATTATAGTGTATCAGCACAGCTTTGAGCTATTAATAACTCTGATCCTTACAATAAAGTTCGAATTAATAGGGGATGATTCTATGTAGGTAACCCAATGAAGGCCACAATAAAGTCGCTAGTAGCTCATGCAATGCGTGGGTGTGAGCATGGAACTGGATGAAGCATGTTACTGCAAAGGTGGAGAATGGAAAGAAAAGTAGATGGGTGTAAATATAAACAATTATAAAAAGTACAACTAGGTAGAGGCAAATACATGAACACAAACAACCATATGTGCTATGACCAAGTCAAGCATGCTACGACTGCAAAAAAACATAGAGTTGGATATTAGTGTGCAATGGAAATGAGTAAAACAAACACACGATGTGTGAGTATGCAATAGTAATCATAAAGAATGAAATGCATACTATAAGTGAGTGATGCCTTGGTATAAGAAATACAATAGCATATTAAGGCACATGCTAAAATAAATAAGGCAAAGCCGTGATGCATAACAAAAAAGTGTAACTCGCAGCTCTATGGAGATAGATAACTAGTCCCTATTACACCCAGTAATACAATGCACCTAATGCTCATACTGGTTGGAAACACTCATGAGGCTAGTATCAAAATAAAAAAATTAGCACATATATTCTTAGCACTCTCAAAAAATATAGATACATCCATATTAGAGTACAACCATGAGATCCTACTAAGACTAGCTCATGTTACACAAGTGTATCATGTGTTAATGGAACACTATGGATGGGCAGAGTCCCCCCTATAGGGATTTATTATGGCTTATCATCAATCTACAGGGCATGGGACAACCCTTAGGATTTTAAGACTGGATAGGGTCCTTCTGTCTCCTTGCATACTATGATTGTCTAGCAGGAATACACGTGTACACTTAGACTCTACTCCTAACCCAATAAAAGCCAAAATGTATATATAGAGGTACCCACCCAACTCTATAGGTTTTACAAGTAATCCTCCTTAAGCAGTCAGGAAGGATGCCTATGCGCTCAATCTAATAACACATGGTCATATGTAGAGAGAAGGATCATCCTATTCTGGTCTGTTGATGTATATGTAACTTCGGAATGTATTTCATCTATGTATTTTATATATATTTATTGTACCCTTATAAGAGATGTGTTATTCCTCTATAAGAAGTGTCGTCATGTGGATTGACAAGTGTCGCAAGTGTGTGTACTTGTCGATGGGTTATTAGACCACCATGTGTGGGGTCGGCCATGAAATATATATTATATTGTGGATGTATCTAGAAAGACAAGTCGGCCCCATAGTGTAACTGGGCAAACAGGTTAGTATAAATAGAGATCGAGAGATCTTTATTTTCATCATTCGGAAAGTCACACTTCTCTCACTCAGAAAGTGGCACACTAGTGAGGAGGAGGATCATCTGCTCTAGGAGACTATCTCAAGTGTATTTTGGTTGTACTTTGGTTGAGCCATTGCTCTCTCTATCTCTGAGGAAGCTGTGGGGTTTTTCACCTTAGGGTTTTCCCCACGGAAACTCTGTGTCTCTTGTCTCTCATGCTCTTGATTCTTGTGATGCTTGTCATGCTTATTGTGATTGTTATGCATTGATATACTGTATATGTTATTCTCTCAATAAAGATCCAAGAGTATTGTGAATTAATGCTCAAAATTTAACATGGTCTTTTAGGAAGAAGAAAATACCCACACCCTAATAGATAGTAGTGAGATGAGGTGGAATGGGTAAATACAAAAGTGAACAAAGTGGAACAAATATAGATGTTAAAAGTACAATGTGTGATGACATGAGTTGACCTCGATAAGACTCAAGAGAGGCCAAGTGGTTGGTAGCAGGCACTAACATGAAAGACAAGTTCCATCTCCTGGCAATGTTGGTTGTCTGGCTGGGCATCTCCTAGCAGTTTTAAGCCCGTCCACCACAAGGCTCTCTGATTTCTCATCATCCAGCCGCCATGTCTCTAAAGTTAAGGCTGTTGAGAATCAATCTATCTATATGGGGCAGTTCCACATGATCTCTCTATGCTAAAAGTAAACCCTCCCTCTTGACTAATGGACCATCCCACAATCGGGAGAGCCTGGGAAGCTAGGAAAAGGTCTTGGGCTATTCGACCCCATCCCATCCGGTGCTTGTAAGATCAGGTCATAGGTTGGATAGCACTCAATCTCCTCTCCTAGGGTGAAGGCAATTCTGGAGTAAGTATTGATTCAAGGTCTAGTGGAACAGGTCTAGCATGCACGTAAGTAAAAGGAAGATAGGCAGCGGAGTAAAGGTAAATAGTTATACTCTAAATGTTGTACCACCTAATATTCATTCATGAAGCAAACATCTATCTCCTTGTAGTAAGAAGGCCCCCCGTAAACCAATGCTCTATGTTTAAGTCCATCCATCCATGCATCCATCCATGCATCAAATCCCATCCTGCCCGAATAAGTTAAATACTATCTATATCTCCTAAGGTCTTAATTTCTCAAGTGGTCTAGGGCTACGAGGTCTATGTATTCAGGTGGGTGGTTGTGTGGAACCAAGGCATAGGGTAATAGTGCCTACCTACCGTACGAGAAGGTGTTACTAGCTTCAGCAATAGGTTCAAATTCCTTCATCGTATAGTCAAGGCTCGACCAAACAAATAGGTGATATATGTGGTACCTGGAATAATTCTAATAAGGCAAGAAAGTAAGTACAGGGTTCATAGCATAAAGAACCTACTTCTATTCCTTCTCTCTTCAACATAGCCACCCTACAAGCCGAACATAGTGGCACCATAGAACATAGCATCCATACACATAGAACACCTCACATAGCCAATCATAACCGATCATTGCCAGAAGGTTGGTCATTGTCAGCCAGTTAATAGCCAGGAGTCATTGCTAGGAGTCATTTCCAGTCATAGTCAACCAGTCAGAGTCAATCATATCAGTCATTACCGGCCATAGCCTATAAGAACCAGTCATAGCCATACAGTCATATAGAAACAGTCATAGCCATAAAGCTTATTGATCAACACATTTACCGCCAGACGAAAGAGATTGAGTTCCACCGATTAAGAACTGATTCTTCTTATGCTGCTGGCTGGAAGGGAAGTCTCTTGCTTACTTATGATAACCAAACCTAGGGAGGGATTAAAAACCGATAGTCCACAGTACCACCTACCTGCCTTCTATCTTGCCGCCTGCTTGATTAGCCTAGAGCTAACTGTACGACCAGCTCCAGTCCGCCCACTAAGTATGCCCAGTAACCACACCAATGGCCCACTACAACTAACCTAAACTATACCAGCGAATAACACACCCCATTACCCCGCCACTTGAGCTAACCTACACCGGGGCTAGAGCCATTCAACAGAAAGAAGAAGCCTTTAAATAACAGCCCAACAAGTAAGGCCACCCACCATATGAGAGGACAAATGATGTTCACCGAGTTTATCGCCATACAAGATTGAGTTCATCATCACTGGAGAGGAGAAGGCCCCCAAGTTCCCAACAGATAAAAGAAGATATGTCCGCCAAACGAGGAGAAAAGGCCCCCATCGATCCACTAAATTAGATTGATTATGTTTCCCTCATTCAGGGTACTCAAAGTTCTTTTTTATTATTGAAAAATGCCATTTAATGAAGTTTCCCTATGAGATCAATCATTTGCTTTTTGGTTTAGTGGGAACCTCGCTGCTTGCTGGCCTTAATGATTGGATAAATAGTCAAAGAAGGAGATAATTGGCTTATTCTCATCACATGGAAAAATTTAGGTGTGAGTTCTAAGGTTGACACATGGCAGCATAGGATTGGGTTTCCCCTTTGGTGCTCTTTACACAACCATTGTTGGACCATTTTATTATTTATGCATATAATATTTACATATACTCTAAATCGGCATAAAATCCAACCATATAGTCCAAACATCATGCATGTCTATCCATTCACTAGTCAAGCCTTGGCCTTGAACTTCGCACTAGGAATTCATACCAGCATATTTTCATCATTTACATTTTAATGCAATGGGGTCAAAATCGGGATATTACATTCTAGAGAATAAAATTAACGTTTCACTTATATTGGTCAATAGAAAACATGGACATCCTCATAAGCTTGTAGGTAATACTGACTCCTTTATTTTTTCCAATAAGGATGATTATCAGGGCCTAGCTTCCAATTCAAACATTAACCCTGATCTCGTAATTAAGAAGAAACTTGATCACCCTATTAAGTATGTTTTTTAGATAAAAGATGAAGTATGAACAAACATGAAGCTTAATCTCTAGACCAAGGCAAGTGGTCATTCTGCAAAGGCTCCAATTTACCTCAGTGATTCAAGATGATATGTTAAGTACCAAATTCTTAGTATCATTCCATTCTGTGAGCTCTCTATAAAAATGCTCATCATTGATATGTATGACCCCCTCTTTTGAATACCACAAGTTTCAATCTTTGTAAGTGTTGGGATTGTGTTTTGATGTGTTTGTTACTGTCAATGATTCCCTTTTTGACCTTTTTACTCCTCCATTTCACCTTCCTATCATTCCTCTTGATATGATTACCTATGTTTTCCGAATAATATATGGCAACAAGATCACAAGGTACTAATTTGTTCAAATTTCACAATTTTCTCTATTTTTTTTATAATGTAATAGAGTTAGAGTTGGTTTCGCTAATGTTGGTTTAACAAGTTCCAGATCCTATAACTGTAGTTCAGATCCAATATCCCATCATCATTTATCATGTTAGCGCACCTCCAGGAGAAAAACCGGCTCATGGGTTTTGTTTGTAGGTGCTAGAAGATGGTTTCTTATTGCCTAGATCGAATCCAAACCAAAAGAGGATAGGGCCAACCTCCGATCAAACTTCCAGTCAAATGTTCTCCTAAATGCGACATCCAGCACAGGCTGAAGCTCATTGCCAAGTGGAGATGGATAATTTCATGCATTCTAGGTCATGAAAATATCATGAAATAATGATACATATAGACATCCTTCAACAACGGAAAACTCAATTTATCCCATAGCATTTAGCTCATGGTTTGTATTTGGAAATGTTATATTGTATTAGTTTTTCCAACTCGTGAAATAGGGGAATGGGTTGCAAAATCCAAATTGCTTCCCCAAGCTTTAATTGTGTAACATACATGTAGAACAAGAGTCATAAAAATTGTATGTACAAGAGGAACAGTCTCATAAACATATTGATTGTGTACCTATGAACTCATTTTCATAATACAAAGGCACTAATGTTTTGAGGTTATGGTGTGATCATCTTTTAGTGTTGTAAAATTTCTTGTAGTGCAATCCAGTTTGGAAGGCCTCCCTAACCTAGTATGTGTTGCAATATCTCTTTTAATTAGTTAGTTAAGTGTGCTTGTTTTCCCATGGAGATCATTTATATATGGGCCACAAGGGAAGCCCGCGGTCCACCAATGAAATGATCTTTTTTATGGGAAACGGGTATAGCCCATGATGCACCACGGTGCTTTGGGAAATACTGCCATTCTATCGGGGTGTTTTGATGCAAGCGACTCATCTCAAGTGCCGTGTGAAATAAACACAGTGTTCTACGGTCCTATAAGTGTCGTTCTCATCAAGAGTACATTGTTTTTAGGTGTCACAAGAATACCTCGCAACGCACCATGAATACCTCGCAACGCACCATGAATACCTCGCAGCGCACCGTGGGCCTTCACAATTGGCCTAATAAATTAGTGTTCTCGTATTTTTTAGTAGCCCGAATCTGATCCATCGCGAGTGCATTGAAGCTTTTTCCAAGAAAGTACTATTAGTCCAATAGTGTTCCTTTTTTACATTTACATAGTTCCTAAACCCAGACGCCCTTTCATTATTGATTTTTAATGCATATTATACATGCTTTAGTAATAAATCCGTAAAAAATTATGATAGATCTGAAGAGAGATCTTCACCATCCTTTCCATGGCTCTTATTGAAATTTCAAATCCAGGCATTCATGGAAAGTAATCATTTAAACATCATTGCTTTTTCTTTTCAAGAACATACATTCAAAAACCTGAGCTACTAGTTCACCGTACCCAATAAAAAAATCTTCAAAGCAGACTACCATATCATGCAATTGCAATCCAAAAATCTACAAAGAGCGAAAGAACAATTTGATTAACGTACACGTTAGATCGTCAAAGAAGAAACACAATTGCTCTCATACCATCAATCCAAAATCGTATACCACTGATGACGTGCAAATTAGTATTATCGAACATTAAGAGAAAACTACTCATCAATCATGCACCCCACTTGATTTCGAGTCCCAATTTTGTGCACCAACAGTGTAGTCAAGAATATGTGGCAAATGATAACTCAAAAAGTTAGACTATAGTTAATCATGGTACATATTTTTGTATCATAGTTAATCATGAATTTTGTGGTTGAGTTTAATACACCATGGTTTTATATGCTTCAAGTTAGTTGAATAAGTTTGACCATAGTTAATGACTAACTACTATTGTTTTACTCCATATGACTATATTGAACTATCACTAGTCATGGTTAGCTTTAAGTAGACATCGTTGCCTATTATTTACACATAGTACACTTCTAGGAAACCATGATCAACATTTGACATCAACTAAAGAACGCTAGTCTCCCTTTCGAACTAAATGCAAAATGTCTAAATAGAAAAGAATGGTTCATTTGTCGACAATACATCAATGGCATTAGGCTTCATGTTAGGGTCCATGTTTGCGAAGTTCTTCCCTCCAAGGATTTCAATTTTGATAGCAAGTTCAATTTTTTATCGGAATGTGTTATTTGTTCATGGAGGAGATAAGGAAGCTTAATTCATTCAACATGGTGTGATGACCACTAGTCTCACTTTTCAAGTAAAAGCGAAATGTCTAAGCAATCGAAAATGGTTCATGCCTACATATCACATCAATGGCATTGGGATTTATATTACTGGTCAAGTTTGTAAAATTCTTTCCCCATACGATTGTTATTTTGATCTAAAGTTTATGTTAGCAATCATGCTTGCAAAGTTCTTCCCCCATAGGATTGTTATTTTGAGAAATGCTCAATGAATTCCAAATATAGATTAGTAAAGGAAAACTATGATATACCTATTTCTTAACACAATAATACAAATTCCATAATACAATACAATTTTTTTTAGGATAATGGAGTGTTTTATTACCATGACAAAGTAAGGGAAGACCTACAAATATTATGTCACGATCATAAACCCTCATCAATTTTGTAATATTGGTTCAATTGAAATCACTAATCAATACGAAAACTTTGAAGACAATGTTGGAACTGTCGAACCAATACAAGGTTGGAACCACCCGAAAGGCCAGTTGCGCACCATGGATCCATATATCATGCCATGCACGCCTTTATGATTCATGTCACTAATGCTGAAACCCAATCTCCGCGAGTCCATTGTAGACCAAGCACCGCGTTCATAATATTATGTCGTTGTGCAATTTAATGAGTCACACACGACACTTGGCCACAAGTTTTCAACTAATGAAAAAGTACGAGCTACCATAGCATTTTAAGCTAAATTGGTTGAGAAATATAAATTTTATAAGTTTTCTTTTATTAAATTTCATATGTTCATGCATCTTTTTTTATTTTGTTTGTTTATGTGTTATTTAAACTACAACAAAGAAGTAACAAGTCACTAGGAAAACTTATCAATTGCGGGAGCAAACTTTTAAATCCAAGGAATACACAGAAAGTATGATTTTATTATCTATACCTATAAGAAATATTTGATATAGATAGTAGATTAAAACATCGATAACATAAAAACAAGTAAAACAATCATTCATAATATCGTTGCTCAATACATTCCATGCGTTCACAGTACGCTTGAATAATGGAAAGTTACATGTTTCACTACATGATATAGAAAGGAAAAGAAATGATTCATACACCGTGCATTTTAGTATTAAAATACATGCAAGATCCATCAATTAATTCTCATACTCAACATATATGTTGCCGCAACTTTAAAAATAGATAATCTGCAAAGCTGGTTGATGCATATGTTACAAATAATAAATAACTAATTGAAGATAACTTGGTAATAAAGCAATTATTCATAACATCATCAAAAAAACAAAAACTTTTAGTTAAATTTTTTCTTCAAATTAGAGAAATTTTGAAATAAAAAATGGGCCTCAAAACAAAGAAAATGTACTATAAAAATCAACCAATCACATTTTAGTAGATGACATCATCTCCCATGGTTGAGGTGGCATTGCATGAGTTAGGAATGCTTATTTGTCAAATTTTTTATGGTGAATGAAAACCCATAGTTAACCAAGGTAGTGGTATAAGTACAAAGTCCTTTAAAAAATAATTCTTAAAAATTGTTTATTATTATTTAATTTCATAAAAAATAGCTGTTAAAGTAAAGTACTCTTAATGCTTATTTGTCAAATTGCATAATTGCAAGTTCAAGACAAATAAATGCTAAAGGACAATAAATGTTTGGGAATTTAAAATGAATCTTAGTCACATCAATGTAGAGTTATTTTATTAATTTTATTTCTAGTGAATTTTGAAAAGTAACTCAAACATGGTTATTTATATTGTGCATAGAAAATAGTGTAGGAGGTGACTTGTCATATATACCTACCCCATAAAATCCCTAACTCATAATATTTTAATATATCTCATACTTTTTGAGTACATCTCTTAGGAGGCCATTTTTTGACCTCAAAATCTCTCTAATAGTATAGCAAAAAAACGAAGGACAAATAGAATAACTGCCAAGAATATATAATTGTCTTTCTTGCCTTAGTTAACTGTTAATGCCTAAAATTCGCACACATGCGACATCTCAGTGATTCTTCCAGTAAGGCATCATCAACATAAAGAATACATCTCACCATATACATCCTCAACTGATCAAAAATACAGCATGAATCCATAAGTGTCAAAAAGCAGTCAAAAGAAATGATAGCATGGGTAATACAGTGTTAACCTGCGTTATAGCATAGGTTACCTGAACAATGCATGCACTACACTCGCGTGACTTTTCCTTCAATAGCCACGCTTTTTTCAAAACAATGGGACCACTAACTCCCAGCAGTGCATTGAAGTCTCAAGACTCTCCAAGGATCCGAATTCGGATCCTCTCACACTTGGTGGCATTAATTAGCCTCCCTTGTGTACCTTGGAACTAGTTCATGGAGAAGATGAATTCACATTTGGATTTAGTTGTTTGTTGGCCACCTCTTGGCCTATTAAAGGAATCCATTGGCATGCATTTGGTAGAGATAAATCAAGATCAAGGTTATGTTGTTGGATTTGAGTTGGATCTTCCTCATAGCCCACCATTTCCTATCATTGTGAACATTCTCAAGCTCCCTTGCCCCCTTCCTTCAAGGGGCAAGGGTTTCTCTCCATTGTTATACCATCTACTTAACATTTAGTTTGGACAAGAAGGGCCTACCTAAGGGAGATTGGTGGCTTACCTCGAATCCGACACCTCCTAGGTGTTGTACAACTATACCATTGGGCAATACAAAAGTGGTTTAGCACATCTTGGATTGTTATTGGAGTTTGCATTCTCCTCCCATCTCTTTTATTTTATATTTTTCCATATTTCTTTGTTGACATGTGAACTATACTAACAATCTCTTGCAGGATCACTTGAAGGAATACCAACCAACCATCACCACAGGGGATCCAAGGACTAAGGCATTGCTACAACCTACAAGACTTAGCCCCTTACCAAGTGGAAGAGTACACTTGTGCAATTTTTTCCACAACAGTTTTAATGGAGACCATACTTATTTTTGTTCATTTCTCATTAAACTATATTGTTTTATGATAGGTAATTAATTATGGATATTTGTCACTTGCAGGAGATCGGGTATTCCACCTCTTGCTTCCTGAATTCAGCCCCAATTTATTTTTACACAATAGTGCAGATCTCGGCCTCTCGGTCGCACTACCAACGTGAAAATGACTTTTACAGTCGCACGGTCAGCACAGGTAATCAGTTCAAGACCGGCGCTACCCCATTAAGGTGATCCGCGCGACTAGTTAAAGTACCACCCATGTTGTTCAATTCACCTGTTTGAATTTACCCACACGGTCCACACGACAAAGTATGATTTAGTCGCGCTGCGATTGTTTATTTGCTTTTTATCTGCATAGTTTAATTTGGTTGTCCAAATACTGCTTATTAGTGAACTTAAATTAAGGCTAATTCACATAATTACTTAATTTTTTAGTAATTAGTTCACCTAGACCAAGATTAGGAAGTAAATAGTTCATCTCTCTTGAAACTTACCTAGGTAAACAACTTTGAAGCTTTCAATGGGCCCCATTGTTGTCACTAGTATTCAAGACCATTTCTTATTTATGCATAATTGACATGTTTTTAGTATCAATGTTAGTGTAGAATACACTTTTTGCACACAAGCAATGACCTAAAGACCCTTGTCTCCCGAAATGCTCTTCACCTTGCACTTCATGTGATCTTGGTGAATAAGAAAATGGTGAGAAGTGTGAAATACCTCCATTGCACACTTGTCTATTAGCTAGCATTCTTGATTTTTCAAAGCACCATGAGCATCTCTTAGAGTGAAAAGTATATATTATTTGATATACTCTTCTAGTTAACTTGTCGATAGTCAATTTGCTTTCATCACATGTGTTTGCACCACTAGCACACACTCAGAGACCTAAATAATCTCCCAATCCTAGTATGCTCTTCACCTTACACTTCAAGTGATCTTGGTGAATCAGAAAGGTGGGGATTGTAAAATACCTCTCTTACACTCCATAAGTGAAGATCAAACCCCTTAAAATCAACATTATAATTGTCTAAACCAACTAAAATCCTCCACAGGAGGTCACAAAACAATATTTTAGTTAGGTCAGATTGATTAGGCTAGGCATCCATTAATGCCCACCAATCTAGTTTCATTAGCGTTATTTTGAAACATAGCATTGTTGTCATATAGGGTACTTACAAAATATCGGTATAAGCAAGTGTCAAAAGAAAACCCGTATCAGAAGTGCGTCCTGACCAAGGAGGTGAAAGCCGAGGTATAGATGCCTTTCTCTCCACTACAATCCACTCAATTTGTTGTAGGGAGATGACACTATACCATGGAGGCCAAACCATGGATCCACAATTGAGGTAAGGTATCTTAGTGGCCCAACTTAGGATATCACCAAGGAGCATTTGTGAGTGTAATTGACTCTTCAAGTTAGCTATTTCCTTTGGGAGGTGTTGCCAAGTCTTCTTGATTGGAACATTGGCCCCATCACCGATAGAAATAGCTCTTTGTTACCTCAACTATCGATTGGTGAGTGGATACCATTATCACCATCAATTGTGCTTTTGGGAGGCCCAGTTACATTTGAGAGGAAGGATGTTAGGTCTTCTTAGGGAATTTACATTTATTTTCTTTTTAACTACAAGTTCATTAACTTGTAAGTAAAAAGAACCTACATGTGAGAACTCATGCACTAAAACCAACTTTGCACATATCACTCACTTATTGCACCATTTTGCATTTGTTGTGGTTAGCATATTTTTGCATTTGTTCAATTGTGTTTAAAATTCCACTATCACTCTCATTTGACACAAAGCCTTCACCATTGAGGAACAAAACAACATCCTGAGACAGTCATGTATACTGCAAGGCCTATCCCCTCTCTAGAGGGATGTTTTTACACCTTCTGCCTGTGTGTTTCTTCTGCAACCTTATCCCCAAAATTTTCTTAAAATTGTAGGGCCCCTCCTTCTTTTTTAAGTTACTTAGAGTTTTTCTCATCCTAGTAAGGTTCACCTTTTAACACTTAGACATTTTCCTGAAAACATGTGAAACAAGCAAGTTTTTGGACTAAGTACAACTTGAGCTTTTGCGCCGAAACGATCAGAGCAACTCACTGAGTCTCGCCGAAACAGTCAGAGAAATGATGGTTTCCTTGGTAAATTGTCTATTTCAGAGCAACTCGGCATTTTTTGCCGAAACGATCGGGGTCATAATTGGTTTTCATGGAAAGAATCCTGTGTCGAAGCAACTCACCTAGTCACGCCGAAATAGTCGGAATGTTGGTAAAATCAAGTCGGGACACTTAGATTTTTTCCAGAGTCTCGCAGGTCAGAGAAACTCATTAAGTAGCGTTGACACATTTTGGCATAAGAAAAGGGACATCAAAACGCATCGGCGTGAAACAAAAGGAACGTCGAAGATGCCTCGATGAAAAGAAAATCAGTGCAAGATGGGGATAAGCCCCAACTGTTTCACTACGTGAAAAGAAGTTACACCGAAGTGTGTCGCCGGAATTATGAGAGAGCCTCCGACAAAGGGTTTGGAGGAAGACGAAGAGCCACTCCGAAATGAAGAAATGCCATTGAAATATCGGTGAGCTTGCGCCAGTCACGCCGAAATGCTTCAGTGAAAAATGAAGAGGGCGCTAATCTGCTTCGGCGCGAAAATGCCAAAAGATGCTGAAATCGGCGTAGAATGACATAGATTGTCGATGCATTTCGCTGCGAAAAGGTGAGTCACATCGAAACACATCGACGGGAAAAAAAATAATAAAAATAAAAAAAAAATAAAAAATAATAAAAAAATAAAAAAATAAAAAAAAATTGATGCGATACAGAGTAAAAAATTCTGCCCCGAAATGGCCTCAATAAATTGGTGAACTCCGCCAACATTTACCATTACGTATTAATTGCTATGGTTTTCCCAATGTTATATAAAAGGCGAAAACCATTTTTTAAAAACAATTTGCAAACGTTGTTCATGCGAAGCCGCTTCCACCAACCACTGGACGCCCAACACCATTGAAATTTTTATTTACGACCACTCTGCAACTGAAAGGTAGGGCATTTTGTACCCTTATGCTCTTTTGGTTTGAAATGGTATCCTCTCAGTTGACTTTTTTCTCTTAGATGAAACATGTTTACCGTTGGTTTGTCTGCATGCTTTGTTTTATGTTTTTGTTTTTAGGCAAACCATTGGTTTTTGTCCATTTGGGCATGGTTTCAATTGCTCGAACCCTGGTAGTCTTATAAGTATTGGTCTCAACCAAACATGGTTAGGGTTATTTCCATCCGAACAGAGACCCTGGGTTGTATCTATCATCCGGAGGGCACCCTCTCGACAACTCTCATGGCATTTTCCAATTGAATTAAACGCGTAGGATTAATTTTCCACAGATAATAGATTGAATGCTTGCGCATCCTATCCTACCTCAGTATTTTTTCCCACCGGACAAGAGACAAGCCCACGAACTACCAGGAGATCAGGTTCACATTTTCAAGCCCAACAACCAGTTATCGGGGGATATTTTCAAACCCAGGTTCAACACACAGGGCTAACGATAAGATTTCCCAATGCGGTAGTTTGTTTTTGTCACTTGAAACCAACTCACAAAACCCTTTAGAGTTGTTTTATGAACCTCACGAGATCAGGTGCCTTATGTGAAAATGGAGTGGTATGTGTGTGCGAGACTTTTCGGGCGGTTCATATATTTTTTACAATCACAAGGGGAATTTTGTTTTAGCCGTTATCTTGTTACACACTGCCAAGGCCATCGCGAATTCAATCCCACACAATACCTCTTGCGTAGACGCCCTATTGGTGGTAGTGTCATTTTTTGGAGGTTATCCGTCACTAACTTAAGCTTTATTTTGCTACTCCCACGGAGTAATGATATTTTTAGTTAGGGAAGAGCTCTTATATGATTGATCCATACGCTCTCCTAGCAAGATTAAAACTTTTTGAAGTGACGCCAAAAGCCAACATACCAAACAACAAACTCTCCACCATTCATAGAAGTGACATGGACACTATGGCTGGCCAATTATTTGATGAAGATCATTAGTGAACTATTTTATGAAATTTCAATTGCATATTGGATATTATAAACCGGTGTACTATTTTGAAGTATAGCAAACATAAACGACATACATCCGACAGCATGGATGTAATAAATTTCTTAACTCTTTCTTCTTGTTAAAAGTGTGAATGAGAAGTGTTTTACATATTGTTTGGTAAAATTTGCTTACACTTTGATTTAATGTTTCATTAGGATTTGGAAATGCAAAGAAGAAGTGGCAAGAGAAATCTCAGGATAGCTGAATCAGATTCCGACATAGAATTGGTTGCTCACGTTCTAGTAGAAACTATGTTCGAAGACACCAAACCAGTAACAGGAATCACCCCAGAATTCAAATGGGGTGAACTGTACCATCTTATCAGGGATCAGAATGTACCTAAGGCATCCATCGAAGAGCTGATGGTGTACCAAAACATTAAGAAATCGGGCCTCCACAAAGAAGCCACACACCCAGAGTTGTTTCCATGCTCTGAAGTCATTGGATGGATCTCACCTTACGCAAATATTGGCACAAGGATTATCTCAAACACCAAGGGGAGGGTTTGCGTCTTTTCAACTCGGTCACATAGCTACGGCATATAAATTTCCACCACCCAGAGTCATGATGAAAAAATACTGGATTAGGGGTGTGGATATAGACCATTCTGAGTATGCCAAGAAAATGATAATCCTAGGGAAGAAACTAAGACTGAAAGCAAGTGGGGAATATGACACTCAAAGCTTAAGGAACCCTTTCAGAATCGTAGCTTTGATGCTGAGCAGAATTTTCGGTAGGGGAAATGGAATCATTTACAAGCTTAACTGGGTGCCCCTGGTATATCATATAGCCTCCCATGGCACTGTTTTTAGTTGGGCAGATACTATTTCAGACAGCTTGGTGTCAACCATAGCTGCAGCTCAGGGAGGAATGACCCAGAAGAAAGCGGAATTATTCATGTCCTCGTATCTCATGGATTGTATAATGATCAGGCACCCATTCCCTAAATTGGGATGTATCTGGAACCAAGCTGAGTCTCCCCTCTATGTGGCCTATCAAATCACCTGGGCCCACAAATATGCGAGCTATTACAAGCTCATCTGTGAAGAATTAATCTTTCCTATGTATTGCTTGATCTTCAATGAAGAACCAAACTACCTATCCGACAACGCTTTGGCAGTCATTAATGAGTGTGGATATTATTACTTCTCTCTTGAAGGCACCTACATCATAATGTATGGGGGGTCCAAAGCCCCATCCCTAATGCCTCAGTATGTGACTGACTTTGTGGTACGTAAGGAGGCTGTGAGGTAGGTTTTTGTTAATGGGGTTAGCAGTTTTTTGCAAGAACATAAGAAGGCCTCCTACCCACCATGTAATGTCCCTTGTTAGGAATTTTATTAAAATTGCAATTTTCCACCTTTTTCCTTAGTTCGACCTTTGACTAGTTTCGATCTCTAGGTCCCAAATTTGCCCCAAATGATCCCAAATCTTCTGAGAAGGTATATGAATGATATTAGAACATAAATATGTGTTTCAGGGATTCCTTTGTACGTTTAAAACACTTCTGCAAATACTCTTTCAATTCTGGTCCATGTAGGTAACTTTACTAGTGATTTTCCTTTGACTAATATTGGTCTCTACGTCTCAAATTGACTCCAAATGCCTTCAAATCTTCAAGGAAGGTTTATGAATGATATTAGGAATTGAATATGATGTTCAGGGATAACATATGGCCACCAAAATACCTTTGCAAACTCTCTTAAGATTCTGGACCAAGTATGCAATTTTACTAGTAATTTGGGGTTCAAATCCCCCTAAAGTAAGTACTGAAAATGGCTTCCCAAATGCCTCCAAACCCACTCAAATTTATGAACAGAGGTATGTAATGTGTTAATTATGTTATTAAGGTCTCATATGCACCATTAATGGTTTATTACAACTGTTCTCACCTTCTCCCATTCAACTGCAAAAATCCCCAATTCGACCCTTGGGGAAATGGCACTATTTCTTTTCCCAATGCAATTAAACTGAGTAAAAATGCTTCAAATGCTCAAGTACAGTACATGAAACTTGTAGAATACATCCATGGCAGTATATTTATCACAAATATATCATATAATCATCCATTCATTCGAAATCATCATCAATACATTGGCTCACAACAAGGTAGTGTGGAAATGGCATTGTTCTTCCATTAAAAATGAGATTTATACACTTCTACTTGGAATTTAGACCTGAAACTTTTTGGAGATTAAGAACAAAGTATTTAATTCATATTACAAAATAAATGGGGCATTAAAAGCTTCCCCAAAGAGTACAATAGCTCACCAAAAACTCCCTCCCTCAAGGATCAAGAATATGCCATCAAAATTGGAAATGGTTGAAGGAGTGAGCTGCAATAGAAGAAACCATGAGCTGCCCTGTAGCTTACACCTGAAAATAAAGACTCCATTAAATCTCCAAATGAAAGGTCTAAATGGCCTTTCCAATTTCCAACTTGGATGGAAATCTTTCACCCTCGAAATTGGCTAAGGCAAGAAACTAGTCATCCACTAGCTCTCCCTCTTCACAAATGCAATTGCAAATTCTACAAATGATCAAAAGCCATTCTAATACTTCATTTCTACATTTTATAACCAACATTATCCTTCTAAGGGTTGAAATCCTCTCAATAGATTCAGTAGATTTCCATTTAGGAAATATTCCACATTTGCCACTTGTCTCCTAGTTCCAACCTTCCATCTTCTCCCAATTTCGATTTTGAGTCTCTTTGGCTTCTCCAACTCCCAAATCCGCCTTCCTTGAGCCTATTTTTGGGGCTGATATGCCATAGTGGTCAGATGTCAGAGGTCAGGTCTGAAATTTGTCATAGTTGTCATAGATGCTCCATCATTGGTGTCATAGGGGCTAGGGAATCTAGCCCAAGTGTCCACCAACTTCCACTTTGACTCTTTATCTTCCATGGAGGTTACCAATCCTTCCCAATTCGACCTAAGATGCTCAATGACATGTGTTATGACTTACCAACTCACCCAATAGTGTTCACATTCCCATTAATTCGAATTTGCAAAAGAGAGATACCATGTATTATGAAAAATCAAGCTAGTGTGGGTCCCA
The DNA here is from genome assembly GCA_027924585.1 of Larix kaempferi. Taxonomy (NCBI): domain Eukaryota; kingdom Viridiplantae; phylum Streptophyta; class Pinopsida; order Pinales; family Pinaceae; genus Larix; species Larix kaempferi. The sequence continues at coordinate 11,799,941 of BSBM01000428.1, forward strand.
CATCCTCCATATGTCTCCAAAACCATTTTTCACCTAGGATTTCTCTTGAATTTCTTTATTCACTCTATTTATTAAATACTTGAACCCTTCTAATGTCTAAACATCATTTATTATCCCCCTTATTCCAAATCCCAAAGCTTCCACCCCAAACCTAGGAAATTAGTAATTTTCCTCCTTGGCAATTATTTGACCCTTAACATCAATTTTACAAACTCTAATGAATATGGCTAATGTGATTAGGCCATTGTGACCCAATTCCAAATTTGGGACATGAAAAATCCTCCCTTCCCAATATTGCTTGTCCTCAAGCAATTTCAAAGATGGGTGTTGAAGAACCTGCTTTCTGTATAATTCTTTGAAGTTGCCATTGAATTGCCAAACCTTGAGTCTTTGAGTTTCCATGAATATTTTAGAGAGGAACCACCATTCTTGCTGCTGCACTACTCTGATTAAAATCACTTTATTAAGTGGGGAATCCATCTCCCATACTGCTTGCTTCCCCCAAAAAAAATGAAATCAATGAGACAAAAATTATTCCAGGGTCCCATTGCTTATATTGCACCCCAACAATTAAGAGTGCTCTCCAACCTACACCATTAGATAAGAGGATTCCTGGATCCCATTTTCTTGTATGCATTCTTCCAAACATCATGAGTACAAAATATATATCATCAAAGTACATAACTGCATAATGAAAATGTACATCAAGAAGATGCTTCATCAAAGAATCATGAAAGTGTTTATACCTCCAAATAAGTAGACCACCATTTGCTACATGCATACAATCTTCAAGTGACCAATCAAATCTGCTCCAATGACATAGGTGAGGATCCCATGTCCGATAGTGCGGGTCCAAAAGAACGTGATATGCATCAAAATATTCAGCCATGCATTCTTTCATCCAAGAAGTGAATGAAGAATCTCCACTAAAATCTGAACCAAAGAATGAGCAGGAAAAACAAGGGGACTTCAAAGGACTCAAAGAAGTCTCATCCATACATCCATGAGGATATGTATCATCATAAGGTAAAGCAATATGCTGCTGCAATTCTAAATAATGAGGTGCTCTATTCATGTCATCATCCAAAGGAGAGGTAGGATTTTCATACCCCTCATGTGGAACCACTAGAAAAAAACCTTTCACCCAATTTTCATCCCAAAGTGATGTGGCTGGAAAAGAAGTGTGGGGTGAGGAATTATGAACCAACTTTAATTCTTTACAACTCTTACCCATTGAAATATTTAATTCATCTTCTCCATAATTGGCTGGTCCAACTATTGTGAGATCATGTGCCTCCTCCAAGGATTTGCAATTCTCTCCATGAGGCAACTCATAATCCCTCTGAACAAGGACAAGTGCTTGTCCTTCTTCTTGTTTTAGTGTAGCATCTTCAAGAACCTGCATATCAACATGTACCTCATGTTCCACAATTACATTAGGTTCCTCTTTTGTGACATAAATTATTTCTTCCTTTTCCTTGAAAAGAGAACCATTGCTCATTGTTTTTTCCGAGTTGCTTCGAAGTTCATTAAGCAACAATTTGAACTCTTGAAAGTATTGCCTCCACTTATCTTCAAAGGATGGTTTAAGTAATTTTCTAAACTCCTCATTCTCCTCTAAGGTTCCTTTCTCATCCTTACTCATGGTGACCAATGAATGCACTTCTTCTCCTACTTCTTCCCTTTCACCAAAGTACATCCAGTTTCAGTTTCTAAGGGTGGTGGCTTATTTCTTTGACTCCTGGTCTTCATTAATGTTATACCACATCAGGTGCCAAGACCATGCTCTGATACCACTGTAATGTCCCTTGTTAGCAATTTTATTAAAATTGCAATTTTCCACCTTTTTCCTTGGTTCGACCTTTGACTAGTTTCGATCTCTAGGTCCCAAATTTGCCCCAAATGATACCAAATCTTCTGAGAAGGTATATGAATGATATTAGAACATAAATATGTGTTTCATGGATTCCTTTGTACCTTTAAAACACTTCTGCAAATACTCTTTCAATTCTGGTCCATGTAGGTAACTTTACTAGTGATTTCCCTTTGACTGGTATTGGTCTCTACGTCTCAAATTGACTCCAAATGCCTTCAAATCTTCAAGGAAGGTTTATGAATGATATTAGGAATTGAATATGATTTTCAGGGATAACATATGGCCACCAAAATACCTTTGCAAACTCTCTTAATATTTTGGACCAAGTATGCAATTTTACTAGTAATTTGGGGTTCAAATCCCCCTAAGGTAAGTACTGAAAATGGCTTCCCAAATGCCTCCAAACCCACTCAAATTTATGAACAGAGGTATATAATGTGTTAAGTATGTGATTAAGGTATCATATGCACCATTAATTGATTTTTACTACTGTTCTAACTCTCTCACATTCAACAGCAAAAACCCCCAATTCGACCCTTGGGGAAATGGCACTATTTCACCTCCCAATACAACTAAACTGAGTAAAAATGCTTCAAATTCTCAAGTACAGTACATGAAACTTGTAGAAGACATCCATGGAAGTATATTTATCACAAATATATCAGATAATCATCCATTCATTCGAAATCATCATCAATACATTGCCTCACAACAAGGTAGTGGGGAAATGGCATTGTTCTTCCATTAAAAATAAGATTTATACACTTCTACTTGGAATTTCGACCTGAAACTTTTTGGAGATGAAGAACAGAGTATTTACTTCATATTACAAAATAAATGGGGCATTAAAAGCTTCCCCAAAGAGTACAATAGTTCACCAAAAATGCCCTCCCTCAAGGATCAAGAATATGCCATCAAAATTGGAAATGGTTGAAGGAGTGAGCTGCAATAGAAGAAACCATGAGCTGCCCTGTAGCTTACACCTAAAAATAAAGACTCCATTAAAGCTCCAAATGAAAGTTCTAAATGGCCTTTCCAATTTCCAACTTGGATGGGAATCTTTCACCCTCGAAATTGGCTAAGGCAAGAAACTAGTCATCCACTAGCTCTCCCTCTTCACAAATGCAATTGCAAATTCTACAAATGATCAAAAGCCATTATCATACTTCATTTCTACATTTTATAACCAACATTAGCCTTCTAAGGGTTTAAATCCTCTCAATAGATTCAATAGATTTCCATTTAGGAAATATTCCGCATTTGCCACTTGTCTCCTAGTTCCAACCTTCCATCTTCTCCCAAATTCGATTTTGAGTCTCTTTGGCTTCTCCAACTCCCAAATTCACCTTCCTTGAGCCTATTTTTGGGGCTGACATGTCATAGTGGTCATATGTCAGAGGTTAGGTCTGCAATTTGTCATAGTTTTCATAGATGCTCCATCATTGGTGTCATAGGGGCTAGGGAATCTAGCCCAAGTGTCCACCAACTTCCACTTTGACTCTTTATCTTCCATGGAGGTTGCCAATCCTTCCCAATTCGACCTAAGATGCTCAATGACATGTGTTATGACTTACCAACTCACCCAAGAGTGTTCACATTCCCATTAATTCGAATTTGCAAAAGAGAGATACCATGTATTATGAAAAATCAAGCTAGTGTGGGTCCCACATCCTCCATATGTCTCCAAAACCATTTGTCACCTAGGATTTCTCTTGAATTTCTTTATTCACTCTATTTATTAAATACTTGAACCCTTCTAATGTCTAAACATCATTTATTATCCCCCTTATTCCAAATCCCAAAGCTTCCACCCCAAACCTAGGAAACTAGTAATTTTCCTCCTTGGCAACTATTTGACCCTTAACATCAATTTTACAAACTCTAATGAATATGGCTAATGTGATTAGGCCATTGTGACCCAATTCCAAATTTGGGACATGAAACACCATTACCCTTTTGTATTGGATCCTACAAATTTCCCAAGGTGAAAGGCACAGAATTTTTAATAAAGGACTTAGAAGCATTCCATTTTGGGGAAAAGGCTTTCATAAGAAATTATAGTCAGAAAAAGGTCGCCAATCATTTTGCGCCATGCAAAATCCATTTTGAATACACGGATCACTTCTAGAAGGATGAGGAGGTGTACCAGAGAGCAAGTAACATGAACGAGCTAAACAAACGTTTTGTTCGGAAAAGCATCGCTAGTCCCAGTCATGCTGCCAGTACTACAAAAGAGGAAGAATTGCAGAAGCAAAGAGAAGAAGCTGAAATATTACAGAAAGCATAAACATAACGGCAACAGAAGGTAGAAATAGAGAGAAAGCAAAGAGAAGAGGAAAATAGGTTACAAAATCAAGAATCATACAAACAACAAAGAGAGGAGGAAGATAAAAGACAGAAAGAAGAAGCAGGAAGAGAAAGAGAAGAAAGGGAAGCAACTGAGCAACAAAAGAGGAAAGAAGAAGAGGACAAGTCCAAGAAAGCTATGGAAACAGAAGAAACCAAAGATGAAGACACAAGCCCACAAGACATGGATACAGACCCACCAGAAGGGTCAAGAGTCATGCTTACTGGGGGAACCTCCCATTCGTAGAGCTTGGGCTCACACCTTTCATCCCATCCAAGCAACACACAGTGGCCAAATTGGACACAATAATTATTTATTGAATGAGGAAAACCATCACAAGAAGGTCAGAGAAGAGATTGAAGATGGGTGCCCGGCCTGATATAGTCACTATCCAAGAAAGCACTAACATGGACGCCACTCACAAAGACCCTAAGTTCACAACATATTTAAGCATAGCATTTGCACAAGCAAGTGCAGATAACGTCGATAAGTTGTTGAATGACATTGAGTGCAACAAGGAGAGAATGTTGAAGTTAAAAGATAACTTAGTAAAAGCGCGAGGAGAGGGGATAGAGTTGAAAAGTAAGCACGTCGCTATGGAAACTGAAAATGATAGATTAATGACTGACTATAAAAATTTGGACACTGATAAGGAGGCGTTGACTGTACAGCTAATGATCATGGAGGGAGAAAGAAGCGATTTTGATGCCCGCATAAGCGAATTGGAGACAAAAGAGTCGACAACGACTCAGCAGGTGGAAGAATTGAAAATTCAGATAGAGGAGTTGGTTAAGGAGAAGGATTCTCTATTAGAACAGGTGGAGCTGGAAAATAATAAGAAACAAGACATGGCTCATTTCCATGAATAGGCATGTAAAATTCAGGAAAAGATATGTCACTCGCAAGAATTGCTGACTGAAGAAATACACAAAATGAAACAAATGATAGCAAGGATGAACGTGATTGTTGCAGAATCACTGAGGATCAGACAAAGATTGTTTAACACTGCAAATAAGATTAAGAGGCAGATGATGTGCAGAGAAGGAAAAACAGAGTTCCATGATCACTTGCCCCAGAAGACGACTGCAGACCTTAATTTAGACATGGAACTCCTTGAGTTTTGCAAAAAAGATGGTAGGAGAATAAATGTTGAAGTCCCTAAATCTATTAAGAAATGTGTAGGATTCTACAAGAGGATTGATCAGATCCATGAAAATGTCTTCTTGTCATGGCCACAGATATGGACAAGTTGCCTTCGAAAGATCAACGCCTACTGGAGCTACGGAATGGATTGAGGGAGGACATGGACTATATTAGAAAAATGGATGTAGTATCTGAAGAAGATCTCCATCAATATATTGGACAAGCATCCATAAATGCTTATTTCTTGGAGGACAGCTACAAGGTACCGACAGAAGGAGTGAAAAGTATAGAAAGAGAGCTATCATATCATGAAATATCTTTGAAATTTTTAGAACCTATACAATGTAATTTTATTTTTGAAGAGGCCGACGTGTGGGATAATTATCTCTCTAGTCTAGAGAGGCCAGTTGGAAATTAATTTCTTAATTGTAATTAATTGTATTTCTTTTTGTGCAAACACTAGAGGACAAATTTGGGGTAGCCCAAAGGTTGGGGGAGTTGAAACGAACAGTCATGTGATGACAAAACTTATTTAATATAAATATAGGATATGGATAATGGCTAAAGGACTTTTTCTAGCATAATAGAAGCTAGACATTTTGTAAGAGAACTATTTTTCTGCTAATGAGAAAGACTGTTTGCTAGGAAAAGCGTGCACATAAATGTTTTGCATGGAATGTGTGGAATGCCAAATGTGGAACTACTTCTTCTTTCATTATGAACTCATATTGTGAGATTGTTCTAACTTCATTGAATTATTTCAAATGGTCATGAATGATTTCATTTTTTATGCAAATGTGTATGTGTAAACAAAGCAATAAAATTTTAGAATTATGTCAGAGCTATCTTTGATATGTTTTTGCTGTAAATGTGAATATTTATCTTAATGTCTATCTATTAGGTTTATCAGAACATTTCAACTTATTACTCGTACTTCAAATTTTCTCCCTGCAGGGATAGGTTAGATTAATTTAGAATAGGAGTACGTACTTGATAAGGTAGGAGCAGTAAGACGGGAGGTAAGAACATATGCATCGCTAGTGTGGTTTCTACCTATCAATTATATGCATTTAGTTAGAAAGCACTTGCATCTCATATTTTAAAACTAAAACTACATAATCGGTGGACCGGGACGCAACCAGTAAAACACAAAACAAACACACTTACAGTAGTCAAGTCGTTAACCGAACGGATCCCCCATACCAAACAGTGAGTATTCTAATTGGGATTATTCATTAGGGAGAATCCCTACTGTCGATGCTGAGATTTTCTAAGCATCAACAGTTTTGGTGCTAGAAGGAGGGCCGCCAGTGCATGCCTAGTAGAGGAAGTTCATTTTCGAGAGGAAATTTCTCTAGGTCTCCAGTGAATACAACCATAATAGAAGAATTGGTTTCTAAAACTGACAATCAAGAAAAGTTAGATTCTAAAACTGATAATACTGTGAAGCACCTGCAACAATTAATTAATAAGAATATGCGAAATACCAGAAATGACAGAACTCAGAATCACTTTTATATTGATCACAGGCCACTTCGAGGGGGCAACCTCCTATGAGCAATCCCAATACAAATAACTTCACGGTTCCTTCATAGGTCTGAACACACACTTATATACTAAGTCTAGGCGCCAATACTATGGGTCAAAACCATGGGCCACTACAAACTATGGATCAACAATACTACGGGTGACTTACAAAGCATATGCGCCAACAACAATAACACAAACTATTGATCAACAAATACTATAGGATGACTTACAAAGCATATGCGTCCAACAACAATATACTAACAAAGTAAAGACATGGGTTCCTAACATCCCCTCCCCCTTAAAAAAAGCTTTGTCCTTAAAGCTTTAGATGTGGAAATTGTTGTTGAATCTGAAGGAGTGGTTCCCATGTAGCATCCTCTGGTTGCATGCCGTGCCACTGAATTAAGACCTCTGTGATAGAGTGAGAGCGAAGCTGACGAGTGCGCCGATTGAGGATGGCCTCCGGCTCCAAAAGGATGGATCCTTCATTATCCAATTCAGGTAAAATCATTTGTCCACTGATGTTGGTGCCAAGAACTTTCTTCATACAAGAGACATGAAAGACTGGATGAATGCGAGAAGAAGGAGGAAGTTCCAATTTATAAGCAACGGACCCAATCTGCTGAAGAATCCGATACGGCCCATAGAACTTTGGAGTGAGCTTATGACGCCCTTTGAGTTTCAGGCAGGATTGCTTGTACAGCTGGAGACGAAGAAAAACCATATCGCCTACTTGAAAAGTGTGCTCAGAACGGTGTTGATCAGCTTGTTGTTTCATGCGATTTCTTGCCATGTGAAGATTGTCCCGCAAAATGCGAAGAATCTGATCGCGGCTTCGAAGGACCGTGTCAACTTCCTGAACTGGTGAACTATTGGGGGTGTATGGAAGAAGAACTGGAGGTGCATGACCATAGACTGCTTCATATGGGGTCATTTTAGAGGCAATGTGGTAAGAGGTATTGTACCACCAGTCAGCGAGAGGGAGCCACTTTTCCCTCTGATGTTGGTGTTCAGAGGTGAAGCAACGAAGATAAGTTTCCAAGCATTTATTGATAATTTCAGTCTGACCATCTATTTGTGGGTGATACCCTGAACTCATAATTAGTTTGGTGCCAGTGTGGCGAAATAGTTCTGTCCAAAAATGACTAGTGAAAGTCGCATCACAATCCGAGACAATGGAAGAAGGGATGCCATGAAGACGAAAGATCTTGTCCAGGAAAATTTGAGCGACTGAGGAGGTTGTATAGGGATGGCTGAGAGTACAAAAATGACTATATTTGGAGAGGTGATCAACCACAACGAGAATCACTATCTTCCCGCCAGATTTAGGGATCCCTTCAATGAAATCCATAGAAATATCTATCCAAATCCATGTAGGTATGGGAAAGGGTTCGAGCAATCCTGGAAGGAGTGTTGTTTCACCCTTATTGCGCTGGCAGGTATCACATTCGGCCACCATCTGTTGAATTGTCCTTTTCATGCCCTGCCAAAAGAAGTTACGTCGTGCCCGTTCATACATTTTGAGGAACCCAGAGTGCCCTGCCGATGGAGAAGCATGGAGTTCATAGAAGACAGCCTGTTGAAGATCTGTGCTTTGGGGGAGCACCAGACGACCCTTGTATCTCAGAGAAGCACCATCCGAAGAGTAATGTGGTACAGCAGAAGGGTTGTTGGTCAAGCGTTGGATGATTTGAGATAAGGAACAGTCATTGACATAACCCTGTTGAACAGATTGCAACCAATTTGGAACATGCATAGAAATAGATGAAAGAGAACCTTGGGCATCAAATGTGCGAGAAAGAGCATCTGCCACAATATTGTCTTTACGCTTCTTGTAAGTGATCTCATAGTCATAACCCATGAGTTTTCTAACCCATTTCTGTTGTGCTGGGGAGGAGACACGCTGTTCCAAGAAATATTTCAGACTCTGGTGATTAGTCTTGATGCAGAAATGATTCCCTAATAGGTATGGTCGCCACTTCTGTACTGCATGCAAAATAGCCATCATTTCCTTCTCATAGGTAGAGGCAGCTAAATTCTTACCTGAAAGGGATTTGCTGGTGAACGCAATGGGGTGTTCATCTTGAAGGAGAACAGCACCAAGTCCATTGCCGCAAGCATCACTCTCAATAGTGAAGGGCTTGGAAAAATCGGGCATAGCGAGAACAGGTGTAGTACACATAGCTTGTTTTAATTTGTCAAATGCACACTGAGCAGCATGTGTCCATGTAAAAGCATCCTTTTTCAATAGAGCAGTTAATGGAGCTGCAATCTTCCCATAATCCTTGACAAACTTGCGGTAGTAGCCTGTCAACCCCAAAAAACCACGAAGGCTCTTGAGTGTCTGAGGATGCGGCCAATTGTTCATGGCATCGATTTTGGTAGGATCCACGCAAACCCCTTGTGCTGAGATAATGTGCCCGAGATACTCAACTTTCTTCTGTCTAAAAACACATTTAGACTGCTTGGCATGAAGATGATGGTCAGAGAAAAGTTGCATGACAAGATCCAGATGCTGGAGATGTTCATTCCACGTTTTACTGTAGATGAGGATATCATCAAAGAATACCAGAATGAATTTCCACAAGTAGGGTCGAAATATTTTATTCATTAAGGCCAGGAATGTGGAAGGAGCATTAGTGAGGCCAAAGGGCATGACCAAAAACTCATAATGGCCATCATGTGTGAGGAAATCTGTTTTAGGGATATCATCCTCATGAACCCAAATTTGATGATACCCAGAATGAAGATCCAACTTGGAGAAAAAGTGAGCCCCGTGAAGCTCATCAAGAAGCTCATCAACAACAGGAATTGGAAACTTATCCTTGATGGTGAGGTGATTAAGTGCTTGGAAGTCAATGCAGAGGCGCCATGACCCATCTTTTTTGTGGACAAGAATAATTGGAGAAGAAAAGGAACTAGTGCTTGGGCGAATATACCTTGCTTCAATAAGTCTCGAACAAGCATTTCAATCTCCATTTTTTGGTGAAATGGGTAGCGATAGGGCCTGATGTTGGGAGGAACGCTACCAGGAAGGAGCTGAAAAAGATGGTCTTCTGGCCTGGAAGGTGGCAATCCCACTAGTTCAGCAAAGACACTTGTATATCAATCCAAAATTTGTTGTAGATCCAAAGGAGTAGTGGAGACCGTTGATGGTTGCATCTGAATGGAATGGATCTGAGCGATGACACCATGTGAATTCTTCTTGAAGAGTTTTTCCATGCGATATGAACTGACAATGCTGAGAGAACCTGGTTGTAATCCTGTCAATGTGTGTTTTTGTCCATTTAGGGAAAACTGCATCCAAAGTTCAGCAAAATCCCATAAGATAGGGCCAAGTGTGCATAGCCATTGAGCGCCCAAAACCACATCACATACGCCTAAGGTCAAGGCAAACATGTCAGATCGCAAGGTATAATCTCCCATAGAGATACGCACATTTCGACACTTCCCTTTGCAAGGTAAGGTGCCCCCATTGGCAACCATGACTTCAAAGTTGGAGCAAGGATGGATAAAACAATCAGCTTGTTTGACGATCCGAGGGTCAATGAAATTATGAGTCCTACCAGAATCAATGAGTATTGTAAGAGGAAGCTTCTTGAAGTAACCCCTGACCCGCATTGTTTGGGGGGTGGTGATTCCAGCTAAAGCATGGAGAGATATCTCTGGCTGGTCATCCTGAGACGGAGGGTCAATAAGCGGTTCCTGAATGTCGATCGGAGCATCCATTGTTTCTGGATCTTCGTCACCAATTTCAGAGGCAGGAGAAGAATCCACATCCAAGAGATAGAGCTTTTGCTGAACACATCTATGTCCCCGAGTGAATTTCTCATCACAATTATAGAAAAGCCCCTTTTCTCTGCATGCTTGCATCTCTGTTTTAGACAAACACTTGATAGGAGTTGGTCGAGGAGCCTGCGGTATAGGTGGTCGTTGAGAACCCATATTTCGGAAGGGAACAAAAGTGGGCTTGGAGCGTTGTTGGGCTGCAATCTTGTCTTCTGCCAACTTAGCCAACCCTAGGGCTTCCATCATTATGTTGGGACAGAAAATTTTGACCTCAGAGCGGATGGCATCCTTTAGACCACTGATAAAACAACTCCGGTAAAAGTCATCAGACAATCCTTTAGTGTGGTTGGCTAGTTTCTCAAATTCAGTTTGATACTCTCTCACAGTGCCAATTTGGCGAAGTTTAGTGAGGGCTCTATGAAATCATCAAAAGCACTAGGACCAAATTGTTGCAAAAGGAGCTGGCAAAAGGTTGGCCATTTTGGCTCTTCATGAGCCTTGATGTACCAACGGTACCATTGAAGAGCTTCCTGTTCCAAATGAAAGGATGCAAGCGGAACTTTGTTGACATCAAAAGTATTATGCAGACTGAAATACTGTTCTGCACGATAGATCCATCCAGTTGGATCAGTACCATTGAAGCGAGGAAAATCAAACTTCGGACCACGAAAATTGCTGGAAGAAGAGAACCCATTGTCTGATGAAGACTCGAACTGCCATTTGTTGTTCATAGTTGAATGTTCAAGATGGAGGCCGAGAAATTTTTCATCCAGATCCTGGAGTTTGGCTTGGATGGCTGCAAGTGCGTCTTCCATGGTTTTTGCTTTTGCACGGGTGACAACCATAACCAGGAGTTTTTTTTTTTTGGTTGACTGGGTAGGAAAACGAAAACAAAAACTGCTTCAGTAAAGGAAAATCTGGACTTGGGAAAAAATCTGAAGGGTAATTGGGGTTTGACTAGGTTTTGGACACTGTCGAATAGACAGGGAAGCAAAAATGAGGATTTCAGCAACGAGGTGAAAGAATGGGAAAATTTGGCAGAGGGGGACAAAGAAGCAGAACTCAGAAAGGAACTTTGTGGTAAAATTTGAAGGTAATTGGGTGAAATCTGAGGAAGTTATGGCAAACCCTAAAAATAGGCAAATGTGGGATTTCAGGCTTTGGGAAGGGGAATTGGGGATAGGGTCCTCAGGAATGAAATATGCAGAATGGGATGACAGGGGTTTCCCTAAAATTTCAAGGGAAACAGAGTGAAAACAAGGGAGATATGGAGATAAAACTGAACTTTATACTGGAGTGGCTACAGCTCGGAAGGGATCTGGAACAGATCAATCTGCAACGGCTGGATCTGAAACAGCGGAGCGGCTACGGATCGTAAGGGATCTGGAACAGATAAATCTGCAACGGCTGGATCTGAAACGGTGCAGCAGTGATCGATAACAGTTCAGCTGAAAATAGATATGGACCCTAGGTATGTGCGGCTTCCTAACAGTTCAGGGGTTTCACTCGGCCACCAATGCTGTCTAACGGCTTGCGTATTGGGGCAGTACCCCTCACTCCATGGCTCAGGTAAAACTGATAACCGCTTTGCCACAAACGACAGCTCTTGGTTTACCTCATAGGTGGGAACTAGTCAATCAGATAGGGGTCGTTGCCCTTTTCGCTGGCAGGTCCTCTCAATGGGCCAGCTACTTCGGGGTTCCTGTGGTACTCCTCACAATGAGTTTTAGGGCTTATGCCCAAGTACTTCCCACAGTTAAGCGGATAGGGATTATTCCCAAATCCGAACCTGCAACAGATGCGAAAAAAAATTTGGCCGAAATTTCACCCAACGAGCCCAAGAAAGTGCTCTGATACCAGATGTGAAGCACCTGCAACAATTAATTAATAAGAATATGCGAAATACTAGAAATGACAGAACTCAGAATCACTTTTATATTGATCACAGGCCACTTCGAGGGGGCAACCTCCTATGAGCAAGCTCAATACAAATAACTTCACGGTGCCTTCATAGGTCTCAACACACACTTATATACTAAGTCTAGGCGCCAATACTATGGGTCAAAACCATGGGCCACTACAAACTATGGATCAACAATACTACGGGCGACTTACAAAGCATATGCGCCAACAACAATAGCACAAACTATTGATCAACAAATACTATGGGATGACTTACAAAGCATATGCGTCCAACAACAATATACTAACAAAGTAAAGACATGGGTTCCTAACAAATACCAAATGTTTATATGTTATCCCATATGCAGAAATAGACCACTTTCAGAGACATACAAGATCTTACGTGAGGAAGCTTGGTTGATTGACCGTAGTTCCTGCCTTACCCAAAAGGAAAGCTCCCAGGAGACGGGTTACACAGACTAGGGATTCTGTGCTTGTGGAGTCTTTGGAAGAGTTGGTTGATTTATCATTACAAGAAATCCCAGATCCCATTAATCAGTTGGGACCAGAGTCCCCACAGGATCATGTAGTACCTCATACACTGCCTCATACACCACCTCACACACCACCTCATATGCCGCCTCATTCTACCAAGCATATCATGGCTCACAATGTTAACCAACCACCAGCATGGAGAGCCAGAGGACCACTCAACTTGGCCGCACCTTTACACAATTTACCTAAGCACCCAAAAAGAGTATTACCGAAATTTTATCCTGAAAAGGGTATCTCTGTTGAAGATCACTTAAAAAGTTTTTATTTGGCTTTGAATCTTCTAAATGTGGAACATGAAGATGTAGTTTGCAGACTGTTTCCTTACACTTTTGAGCCTAGAGCATCTTCATGGTATTTTAGTTTACAGGCAAACTCTGTAGCTGACTTGGACAGTTTTGAAAAGGTTTTTTTGAACAAAGTTGGCAACCAAAAGATTGTCGCCACACTAATGAAAGAATTATTGTCTATGAGGATGGAAAAGAATGAAAAAATACAGGAATTCAACTAGGTATTTACTATCATATTAAATAGTTTCAGTGTTGCAACTAAACCTGTTGAAGAATCCTTGGTATAATACTACACTACAACACTTCTTCCACCCATAGCCATGTTTGTTAAGAGAGCTGTTAAAACCACTTTGATAGAAAATTATGAAGAAGCCAAGAAAGTAGAGGCTGATCTAGACAATATCATGAAACATGCAATGGAACTAGAAGTAAAACCAACGTCTAGCAAGAAGCCTTTGATACTAACTAAACCCAAAGAGGACCCTTCAAATGAATTGGAGAATGTAGTTAAAATGGTCCAGAAACTGTCCAATAAGATAGTAGATCTGGAGAAAGAAAAGGGTGCTAGTTTTTCAAGAAAACCATTTAAACCATTCTATAAGAAAAGGGAGAAAAATGCCCACCATTGAATAATTCTTCTGTTTTTAATCCGAATTAGGTAGGTATGGATAATTTTTGTATGTTCCATCAAGAACATCATTCTGAAAAAATTTGTCCACAGTGGATTAACTCAATGACCCTGGTAATGAACCAGTTATTGGATAACCAATTGTTAGACCAGGAAGAATAAGATTAAGATCAACTTAATGAACAAGAAGATCAAAACGAAGAAACTACAATGGTATTATGGGATTGGGCACCAAATTTGGGGTTAAACAAAGAAGAAAAGGGAGATGAAATTCAAGTGTCATCTGTAAAGTATGCTACTAGGAGCAAAGGACCAGTTGAGCACCAAAGCATAATATTACCCAAGGCGAAGACAACAAAGGAGAATGTAAAAAAGAACAACAACGTAAATCAATCACAGCCTAAAGCTAATTCTGGAATTACAAGAGAAACAAACCCATTGATAAATAAGCAAGTGAAACCCATAGCTAACAAATGTGACGGTGGTGAAAAGGGTACTAGAGATCATAACATGGGATATGACATTTTGGAAGACATTAAGAAGACCAAAGCCAACATATCTCTGTTCGAATTATGTAATCTCCCACAACAGAGGAAAAAATTGTTAGAATATTTTGATCCACAACCGAGCAGCACAATGGTAATAGTTGAGTCAGATACTAAGATTAACGAAGTGAGCATTGGTGGAACGTCAAAATCTCAAACTCTACCTTTTCTCTTAACTTTTGAAATCTTTAATCATAATGTGCACAATTGCTTGGTGGATTCTGGAGCTTCATCTAATGTTATGCATTATCTATTTGTAAGAATATTGATGGGAAACCAACATCATCCCATTCTCAGATTATTCAACTAGACAGATCTGTTGTTAAGGTTATAGGAGAGATGAAAAATGTATTGATCAGATTAGCTATCGACCCAAGGGTGTGTCAGTTTATTGATATTATGGTAGTAGACATACCTGGAGCTTATGTTTTGATATTAAGTAGGGATTGGTTTATGAAATTGAATGGTTATTTTGCAACTGATTGGTCTCATTTGTGGCTACCATATCAGAATAGGAAAAATCAGATTAAGGTGTTGAGAGAACCTCACATGAGGCAGAATGTAACTCAGTTGGAAGAAAAGAATGAGCATGTGAACTTTTCATCTTCAGTTTTTGGGAATTATTTCTTAGAAATTGAGCCAAGAAATTATCAAGCGGAAGATGTTAGTCACGATTCATATAGACAGTCTGATCTCCTTCAATTCTCACGGACTGATGATATTGATTGTAACATAGTAGAATTAGTTACTAACTTAAGAGATAGTACCAACGTAGTTGAACTGGAAAATAAATTTTGGATTTTATATTTTGATGGTTCCAAAACAAAAGAGGGGTCAGGAGTTAGCTGTGTTCTTGTTGATCCTGAAGGAAACAAACAATTTCTCTCTTGTAGGCTAGAGTTTGAATGCACGAATAACATTGTTGAATATGAAGCTCTAGTTCAAGGTCTAAAAAGAACCATTGATTTAAATATTAAGAATTTAAAAGTTTTTGGTGTCTCAGAAATAGTTGTTAGACAGATAAGAAATACTATTCATTGTTTATCTCCACACCGGAAAGGGTACCAAACTAAGGTTTGGAATTTGATAGCTAAGTTTGATGCTTTTAACATAAACTCCATTCCAGCTAGATTACAGAATGTTGCAGCTGATTTACTAGCTACTTCTGCTTCTCGACTAGTACCAACCAATAACAAGTGTTCTATTGAATTAATTTCCAGGCCGTCGGTACCTGAAAACATTACAAATATGAGGGTGTTTGATGATGATGAACAGATCATCGATTTTTTGACGAACGAAGATGCTTTCAAAGAATCTATAATTGATGAAGAAGAACACCTGTTGTATTTACAGAATAAGGACATAAGTAAAGGAAATTTTATGCCAAATGGAGTAAGCACTCTTGAAGGATTGTTTGACTTATAGGATAAATTCAGAAAACCAACAAATGTCAAGACAAACAGCTCCTCGATGCAGTACGAATTGGTAAACTTAGGTACAGAAGCTGAACCTAAATATGTCAATTTAGGAAAATGTTGCTCACCTGGTGAAAGAAGCAAGTTCATTAAAAAAAACATCAATACAAAGATGTTTTCGCATGGACTTATGAAGACTTGAAGACATACGGCACACGTATCATACAGCATGTGATACCCATCAGACAAGGAGTAAATCCATTTCAGTAGCAACTCAGGAAAATGCATCCTACACTTGAACCATTGATATAGAAGGAATTGAAGAAGTTGTTGGATGCTAATATTATTTTCCAAGTTCGACACTTTGAATGGGTGGCTAATTTGGCCCCTGTGAGGAAGAAATCAGGGGAAATAAGATTATGTGTTGACTTTAGGAATTCCTGTGCCACTTATGGAACAAGTTTTACAGATGGTATCCGGATCAGAATTTTTCTCCCTATTAGATGGATTTTCAGGCCGCATAATCAAGTATTAGTGGCCGAACAAGATCAACTCAAGACTACATTTCGCATGAAATGGGGAACATTCGCATATGGGAGAATTCATTTTTGCCTTATGAATGATAAAGCCACATTTCAAAGGGCATGGATATCGCATTTCGAGGTTTAGTCGGCCACTGTTTTGTCATTTATTTAGATGATGTAATAGTTTTTTCTAAGAAACGAGAAGACCATGTTTTCCATTTTAAGCATATTTTTTATCGATGCCGAAAATATGGTATATCTTTGAATACAAAGAAATGTATTTTTGCAGTACTCGAAGGAAAACTATTGGGACACATCATCTCCAAGAAGGGAATCTCGATAGATCCAGAAATAATTCAGGCCATAACTCAAATTCTCATGCCCCATAATAAAAAGACTATGCAATCATTCATGGGCACTATCACTTTTGTTCGAAGGTTTGTACTGGATTTTGCACAGATTGTAAAGCCTTTGCAAGAAATGGTAAAGCAAAGTGTACAATTCAAATGGACTGATGTTGAGAAGGATGCATTCAAGGATATAAAGAATGCCATATCTCATGCACCTTCCTTAAGAAGTCCATATTTTGAAAAGGATCTGATCATATATACCTTTTCTTCAGACAATTCTCTCACAGCAGTGCTCACATAGAAAGGAGAACTAGGGGACGAGTATCCAATCCAATATCTTTGATGAGCACTGGGTTACAAGGAGTTGAATTGAACTACCCAGTTGTGGATAAACAAGCATACGCGGTATTTAAGGCGGTAAAGCAGTTCGGACCTTACATTTTGAAGAACAGAACGAAAGTTATAATACCTCATCTAGTTGTCAGGTCCTTATTTGTGCAAAAGGAGTTGGGAGAAAGAAGAGGAAATTGGGTAACTGCATTATAGGAATATGACCTAGATTTCAAACCAGCTACTATCATTAAAGGTCAAGGGTTGTGCAAGTTACTCACTGAAAACCCCACTAACGGAGATCATGAATGGGAAAATGAAGCTGAAATCAATTGATTGAAGTATGTTCCATTTTCACTACTCTGGAATCTTGGTATAGAGATTTGGTTCACTATCTCCAACGAGGGTATTTTCCAGAACACTGGAATTCCAAGCAAAGAAGGGAACTCCGATTGAAATCAGCATCTTATCAAATAATAGATGGAGTACTATTTAGGAAAAATTATGATGGAAATTTTCCTAGATGTCTTGAGAAAGAAGATGTGAATAAGGTAGTCAAGGAGTTACATGATAACCCTGTAGGGGGACATTATTCTGGGGATACTACTACTCAAAAAATACTAAGAGCCAGATATTATTGGCCCACTCTTTTCAAAGATTCTCATGCTTATGCAAGAAAATGTGATGTATGTCAGAGGAGTGCTGGTAGATTACCGAAAGCAGCAGGACCATTGCAACCAGTTATCATCTCATAACCATTCGAGCAATGGAGCTTAGACATTATTAGGGAGATCAATCCAAATTCTTCACTACAGCATCGATATATTCTCATAGCTACGAATTATTTTACATGATGGACAGAATCTACTCCTTTGCGTAAAGTGAACGAAGATGCATTCATCATATTTCTGTAGGAAAACATCATAACCAGGTTTGGCGTTCCAATCCCTAGTTTTTTATAATGCCTCTTAGTTTTCATCTGTTAAATTGACTGCATTTTCCTGTGAAAAAGTAATTAAATTGCATTACTCAGCTAATTACTATCCTCAGGGAAATGGATTAGCAGAATCCACAAATAAAAATCTCATCTGTATATTAAAGAAAACAGTTATTGAGAATCAGAGAAATTGGCATGTAGCTCTCCCAAATGCTCTATGGGCAGATAGGGTCACTCCAAAAGACTCTTTAGGGGTTTCTCCTTATACATTAGTCTATGGGAAAGAGACTATACTTACACCAGACATACTTCTCCCTTCCCTGCAATTAGCGCAGGCGTCTCAAGGATCAAGTAGTGAAGTTCTATAGTCACGAATCAATACTCTGTTGAAACTCGAAGAATCGCGGTAAAAGGACAAGGATAGGTTCAACCATCACCAAGATATTGTCAAAAGGTGGTTTGATAAGCGGAAGTATGGTAAGAGAAATTTTGAGGTAGGGGACCTTGTTCTGAAGTGGGACCATCTGCATGAAGACAAGGGAAAACATACGAAATTTCAACAATTATGGCTTGGCCCGACGACATATAAACTGCAAGATTTACAAGGGGATGAGGAGAATCTCCCTGTCAATGGCCTAGCTCTTAAACAGTACTTCACCTAGATTTAGGAACAACTTTGTACATAAATAATTTTTTGTTTTCTCTTAGCCTTTTCTAATTTTTTTATTACCTAGATTAGTTAGTTTCAGCCTTACTTTGCATATTGTTTGATTTGATTTATTATTGTTTTCTTTGAATAAACCCCGGCTCAAAATTTTGATGTGTGGAAACATAGGAATCTGAACAATCTCACGGAGATTTTATTAATCACCACAAGATCAATAGGAGTTTATACAAAGAGAATTCTTTTGTATAACATTGTCATTTATTATTTTAATTGCTGCCCGGTTTTAGAAAGGGAAACCCGCTTCATGTTTATGTTGAGTCATTATAAACCTTGTAAAATAACTAAGACCTATAAATTTTAAATTACTATCTTGGGGCTCCATTCACTCACACATAAACAACCATCTCAAGCAGTCTTCTATAACTGACCCGTGGAAAGGAAGCAAGTCTTACAAATGTGTGGCAATCAAAATGATCCCATGCTACAAAATAAAAAGCCAAAAGGCTTATAATGAAGAGTCAAAATTCGGAAAAGTTTCATCTCCATCAAAGAAATGGTTTTGAATACAGACATATCCAATCAAGAAGATCGCCAAAGATGACAAGCCAAGAAAGGTTCTTCTTCGTTCATGAGTATGACAAACAAATAAATTTCTCACGCACACAAAAGGAAAGTATGGATGGAAGAACCCACATCAAATTTTGAAGACTGGAGAAGGCTATTAATGAAAGACTTGAACGACAAAACTTGTCTAAAGAAAGCATCTAAAGAAATGCTTATAGCATGGGAATGAAGAACAAACAAATACATCTGTTTGATTTTGTCACGATCCTATGGAGTCATATGTAGTGGCCACCGAAAGATGGAACTAAAAATGAACTCCATATTTTGGCCTCAGGAGAGTGGTCAAGAAATCTGGTCTAGGTTACCTTATTTCCCGAAATGAATGACCAATATGATGCAAGAAAGACTATCTCCCAATATAAAACCTTGGCCCTTTAAAATCTTGGAAAATTGATGAAGGAATTTTTTTACATTTAGGATTAATAACATACAAGCACTTAGGGTATTCAAAAGGAATTGTTCATAGATCTGTGTTCACCAGCCAGTTGCCAATTGTTGTTGCTGCAACCTTATCCCCAAAATTTTCTTAAAATTGTAGGGCCCCTCCTTATTTTTTAGGTTACTTAGATTTTTGCTCATCCTAGTAAGGTTCACCTTTTTACACTTAGACATTTTCCTAAAAACATGTGAAAGAGACAAGTTTTTGGACTAAGTACAACTTGAGCTTTTGCGCTGAAACGATCGGAGCAACTCACTGAGTCTCGCCAAAACAGTCGGAGAAAGAATGCTTTCCTTGGTAAATTGTCTGTTTCGGAGCAACTCAACATTTTTCTTCGAAACAGCTGGGGTCATAATTGGGTTTCTTGGAAAGAATCCTATTTCAGAGCAACTCACCGAATCACACTGAAACAGTCGGAACGTTGGTAAAATCATGCCGGGACACTTAGATTTTTTCGGAGTGTCGCGGGTTGAAGAAAATCATTAAGTAGCTCCAACATGTTTCGGCGTGAAAGAAAAGGGACGCTGAAACACATCAGCGTGAAACAAAAGGAATGCCAACGATGCCTCGGCAAATCGAAAATCGACGCAAGATGGGGAGAAGCCTTGACTGTTTCACTGCGTGAAAAGAAGTTACACCGAAGTGTGTTGCCGGCATTATGAGAGAGCCTTTGACAAAGGGTTTGGAGGAAGACGAAGAGCCATTCTGAAATGAAGAAATGTCATTGAAATATCGGTGAGCTTGCACCAGTAACACCAAAACGCTTCAGTGAAAAATGAAGAGGGCGTCGATCTACTTCGGCGTGAAAAGGCCAAAAGACACCGAAATTGGCATATAATGACATAGATTGTCGACACGTTTCGCTGCAAAAAGGTGAGTCACAACGAAACACGTCTGCGGAAAAAAAAAATTTGCTGCAATACAAAGTAAAAAATTTCATGCCGAAACGGCCTCGGTGAATTGCTGGACCCCACCAATGTTTACCATTATGCATTAATTGCTAGGGTTTTCCCAATGTTATATAAAGGGCGAAAATAATTTTTTTAAAAACAAATTACAAACGTTGTTCATGTGAAGAAGCTTACACCAGCCGTCGGACGCCCAATTCCATTGAACTTTGTCTTTACAACCACTTTGCAACTGACAGGTAGGCCATTTTGTACCCTTATGCTCTTTTGGTTTGAAATGGTATCCTCTCAATTGGCATTTTCCCCTTATATGAAACGTGTTTACCGTTGGTTTGTCCGCATGATTTGTTTTATGTTTTTGTTTTTAGGCAAACCATTGGTTTTTGTCCAGTTGAGCATGGTTTTGATTGCTTGCACCCCGGTAGTCTTATAAGTATTGGTCTCAACCAAACATGGTTAGGATTATTCCCGTCCGAATAGAGACCCTGGGCCGTATCTATCATCCAGCGGCGCCCTCTCAACAGATCTCAAGGAATTTTCCAATTGACTTAACTGTGTAGGGTTAATTTTCCATGGATAATAGATTGAATGCCTGCACATCCTATCCTACCTCAGTATTTCTCCCACCGGACAAGAGACTAGCCCACAAATAACCGAAGTTCAGGTTCACATTTTCAAGCCCAACAACCAGTTATCAGGGGATATTTTGGAACCTGGGTTCAACACACAGGGCTAACGATAAGATTTCCCAATGCGTCAGTTTCATTTTGTCACTTAGAACCAACTCACAAAACCCTTCAGACTTGTTTTATGAACCTCGCGAGATCAGGTGCTTTATTGGAAAATGGAGTGGGATGTGTGTGCAAGACTTTCTAGGCAGTTCATAGATTTTTTTAAATCACAAGGGGAATTTGGTTTGAGTCGCTATCTTGTTACACAATGCCATGGCCATCGCGAATTCAATCCCACACAATACCTCGTGCACAGATGCTCTATTGGTGGTAGTGTCATTTGTTGGTGGTTATCTGTCACTAACTTGAGCTTTATTTTGATACTCCCACAAGGTAATGATATTTTTAGTTAGGGAAGAGATCTTATCTGATTGATCCATACGCTATCCTAGCAAGATTAAAACTTTTTGAAGTGACCCCAAAATCCAACATACCAAACAACAAACTCTCCACCATTCATATAAGTGGCATGGACACTGTCGCTGGCCAGTTATTTGATGAAGATCATTAGTGAGCTATTTTATGAAATTTCAATTGCATATTGGCTATTATAAACCGGTGTACTATTTTGAAGTATAGCAAACATAAATGACATACATCCGACAGCATGGAAGTAATAAATTTATTAACTCTTTCTTCTTGTTAATAGTGTGAATGAGAAGTGTTTTACATATTGTTTGGTAAAATTTGCTTACACTTTGATTTAATGTTTCATTAGGATTTGGAAATGCAAAGAAGAAGTGGCAAGCGAAATCTCAGGACAGTTGAATCAGATTCCGACATAGAAGTGGTTGCTCACGTTCTAGTATAAACTATGTTCAAAGACACCAAACCAGTAACAGGAATCACCCCATAATTCAAATGGGGTGAACTATACCATCTTATCAGGGATCATAATGTACCTAAGGCATCCATCGAAGAGTTGATGGTGTACCAAAACATCAAGAAATCGGGCCTCCACAAAGTATCCACACGCCCATAGTTGTTTCCATGCTCTGAATTCATCGGATGGATCCTGCCTTACACAGATATTGGAACAAGGATTATCTCAAACACCAAAGGGGAAGGGTTTGTGTCTTTTCAACCTGGTCACATAGCTGCCGCATATAAATTGCCACCACCCAGAGTCATGATGACAGAAGACTGTATTAGGGGTGTGGATATAGACCATTTTGAGTATGCCAAGAAAATGATAATCTCAGGGAAGCAACTACGACTGAAATCAAGTGGGGAATATGACACTCAAATCTTAAGGATCCCTTTCAGAACCATAGCTTTGATGTTGAGCATAATTTTCGGTAGGGCAAATGGTAGCATTTACAAGCTTAACTCGGTGCCCCTGTTATATCATATAGCCTTCCATGGAATTGTTTTTAATTGGGTAGATATCATTTCAAACAGCTTGGTGTTGACCAAGCTGCATCTCAGGGAAGAATGACCCAAAAGAAAGCGGAATTCTGGCATGTCTTCGTATCTCATGGATTGTATAATGATCAGGCACCCATTCCCTAAATTTGGATATATCTGGAACCAGGTCGATTCTCCCCTCTATGTGGCCTATCAAATCACCTGGGTCCACAAATATGTGAGCTATTACAAGCTCATCTGTGAAGAATTATGTAATGTCCCTTTTTAGAAATTTATAAAAATGATGAAAACTTCAATATTTCCACTAGTTCAACCCTTAACTAGTATTGGTTTCTTGGTCTCCAAATGGATCCAAATGCTCCCAAATTTTCACAGAAGGTATATGGATGGTATTAGGACATGATTATGAGGTTCAGGGATGCTTTATATTCTTCAAAAGTCTTATGCAACTCTCCTTTGAATTATGGCCAAGGTAGGGGATTTGACTAGCAATTTGGGGTTCAATTCCCTCATGGGTAGGTGTTGAAGATGGCTCTCCAAATGCTATTGGACCCTCTCAAATTCAGAATAGAAGTAGGGGATATATATGGGACATAAATATGGTCTCATATGCAGCACCAGATAGTTTATTAAGTCTTCTACAACCCTCTCAAATCAGATTCAAAAAGACTAGTTTCGACCTTGGGGGAAATGATAGGCAATCTTCTCCAAATGCTATGAAACTGAACAATATGACTCCAAAATCTTGTGCACTGAACATGAAACTTGTATAACACATTATTGATATTCCATACATCATTAATTCATTAGTGGTTCACTTTTCCATCGAATATATCAACATATCATTGGCATACATCAACATAGTGGGGAAAATGGCACCATTTGCTCATTAATGATCAAATTTACATAGTTCAAATTGGAATCTTGACTTGAAGATATTATGAATATAAAAAAAAAAAAAATTACATCATATGATAAAATAATGGGGCATTAGAAGCTCCCCCAAAGAGAACAACATCTCACCAAGTGTGCCCTACCTCAAGGATCATGAATATGTTGAGAAAACTGGAAATGTTTGGAGAAACAATTTGAAATTGAAGCGACCATGAGCTTCCCTGTAGATTGCATATGAAACATAAGACTCCATTGAAGCTCCAAATGAAAGTTCTGAATGGCCTTTCCAATTACCAACTAGGATGGGAATCTTTCACCCTCGAAATTGGTGCTAAGGCAAGTAGAGTAGCACTCCACTAGCTCTCCTCTCAAATGCAAATTCTGAAAATGATCAAAATACCCTCTCTTACTTGATCTATGTATTTTATAAACATCCTTAGCATTATAAGGTTCAAATTCCATCCATTAAGTCCAATCCAATTTGAATTAGGGATGGATTCAAGATTTGCCACTTGTCTTCCACTTCCTAGCCTTCCACCTTCCACCAATTCAAGTAGGAATCTCTTGGACTTCTCTAACTCCCATGAGCGCTCACTTGGAGGCTATTTTTAGGCCTGACATGTCATATTGGTAATATGTCAGCAATCAGGTCTGAAATTTGTCATAGGTGTCATAGCATCTTCATCATTGTTGTCATAGAGGTTAGGGAATCTAGCCCAAGTGTCCAAGAACCTCTCCTTTGACTCTTCCTCTTCCATGGGAGTTACACTTCCATCCCAATTCGACCTATGATGTATATTTCCAAGTGTATGAGCCTTCCAACTCATCCCAAGAATGTTGGAATTCTTATGGATTCGAATTGACAAGAGGAGGATTCCATGTGGCATAGAAAATCTAGCTTGTGTGGGTCCCACATCCTCCATGTGTCTTCATGATCAATTGCCACTTTGATTTTCCCTTGTATTTATTTATTTAACTCCTTTATTAAATATTTATGACATTCTAATGTCCAAACATCATTTATTATCCCCCTTATTTCAAATCCCAATGTCTCCATCCAACCTAGGGAACTAGTAGGACTGGTGGAACTTTCTTGTTATGAATTTATTTGGATGGGGACATTACAGTCCTCCCCACCCAATATTGCTTGCCCTCAAGCAATTTCAGATTTCGATGCTGCAAAATTTGTTCCTTTTCCCATGTGGCATCTTCACTTGGTAGATCCTTCCATTGTACCAAGTATTCTTTGATAGTTTTGCTCCTTAATCTTCTTTCCCTTGTCTTCAAAATTCTTTCTGGAACAAGTATGAGCTGACCTTCATCATCCAAAGGAGGAAGTATTTCTGAAATGACAACTTGCTAACCAATAGCCTTCTTGAGACATGAGACATGAAATACATTGTGGATTTTACTTCTTTCCGGAAGTTCTAGCTCAGATGCTACCTCCCCAACCTTCTGAACTACCTTGTATGGGCCATAGTATCTTGGTTTTAGCTTCTCTGCTCCCTTGTTTTTTAAAGATGTTTGTTTATATGGATGCAAGCTCAAATATACGAAATCATTGATTTGAAATGTCCTTTCTTCCCTATGTTGATCTGCATACTGTTTTTGCTGATTTTGGGCAACCTGCAAGTTGTCTTTCAAAAGCTTTAAAATTTCTTGGCTCTCTTCCACCCAATCTTTAGCTTTTGGGGCTCTAATATCACCAAAGATATGCTCAAAAAATGTGAGTGCTTCATAACCATATAATTCTTTGAAATGAGACATTCCTATTGACATATGAAAAGTGGTGTTGTAGCAAAACTCACCCAAGTGTAGCCATTTTACCCATGCTTTTTGCTACTCTCCCACATAGTTCCTTAGGTACCCTTCCAACCATTGATTCACTCTCTCTGTTTTTCCATCAGTTTGTGGATGATAGCTTGTGTTTGGAGTCAATTGAGTGCCCACCAATCTGAAAATTTCTTGCCAAAAAGCACCCATGAATCTGTTATCTCTATCACTTACAATATTCTTGGGGAGCCCATGCAATCTGAAGATTTCTTTAAAAAAAACATCAGCCACTTGTGCAGCACTAAAAGAGGATGTAACAGCAAAGAAACGATCAAATTTGGTCATCCTATCCACTACCACATATATGCAATCCTTTCCCAAAGATTTGGGCAAACCTGTGATGAAGTCCATTGAGATACTCTCGCATTTTTGTTCTGGAATGGGCAATGGTTGCAACAAACTAGCTAGGCATGTGAGTTTAGATTTGTTTTGTTGACATACCTTACATTCATTCACATATTTTAGAACATCTTCTTTCATCCCTTTCTGAAAAAACCTTTGCCTTAATTTCCTATAAGTTTTGAAGATCCCCGGATGGACAGCTAGGGGGGAAGCTTCTTGCAAAATCTTGTACTTGAGTTTTGAATTTTGAAACAAATAAATTATGCCCTTATATTATATCATCCCATTCAAAATCCTGTAGTCATCATCCCCTTTTACCCCATCTAACACATCACAAGCAAAACTATCTTTGGCATATTCAACCATTAGCATGTTTTTCCAACCTTTTGAAATGTCCATGAGATGAAAGGAAGTCTTCTAGATAATGAATCTGCTACAATGTTATTCTTCCCTTTTACATATTCAATATCAAAATCAAAAGCTTGGATCTTGCTTACCCACTTTTGTTTCCTTTTATTAATATCCTTTTGGGTGAGGAAGTGCTTTAGACTATTGTGATCAGTTTTCACCACAAACTTGTTTCCCACCAAGTATTGTCTAAACTTGGTCAATGCATGCATGATGGCCAACATTTATTTTTCATAGATGGAGTAAAGCTTCTCATGTGGCTGCAACTTTCTGCTCTCAAAGGCTATAGGGTGTTTATTTTTCTTTAGGACATACCTTATCCCTTCTCTTGAAGCATCACATTCCAAAACAAAAGGTTTAGAAAAAACAGGTAATGCAATTACTGGACAACTACTCATTACCTCTTTCATTTTTTGGAAGGCCTTTTCAGCCTCTTCATCCCACTTGAAAGCATCTTTCTTTTTCAAATCAGTGAGTGGAGAAGTCAATTTGGAGAACCCTTTTACAAACTTCCTATAATAGGTGCATATTCCAATGAAGCCTCTTAATTCTGTGATGTTTTTTGGTGTTGGCCATTCAAAGATAGCCCTTATTTTTTCCATGTTCACTTTCACTCCTTCTTTTCCAATAATGTACCCAAGATACAAGGGTTCCTTCATCCCAAATTTAGATTTAGACAACTTAGCAAACAAGGACTGTTCATGCAAAATTTTCAGCACAACCTCTAAATGATGCAAATGCTCTTCCCAAGTTTTGTTGTAAAATGAGAACGTCATCAAAGAAAACCAAAACAAACTTTCTAAGCTGCTTGCAAAAGATCCTATTCATGCATGCTTGGAATGTGGTTGGAGCATTAGTTAATCCAAAAGGCATAACAAGAAACTCAAAGTGGCCATAGTGACATCTAAAAGCAATCTTTTGCACGTCTTTTTCCTTCATTCGAATTTGATGGTAACCTGATCTAAGATCAATTTTGGAGAAATATTTTGCCCCAAATAGCTCATCCATGAGCTCATCAATTCTAAGGATAGGATACCTATTCTTGATTGTCTTGCTTTTCAAATCTCTAAATTCTATGCACATCCTTAAGGTTCCATCTTTTTTCTTCACCAACACTACTGAAGAGGCATAAGGGCTAGAGCTTAGTCTAATGAGACCCAACTCTAGGAGTTCATTGATGGCCTTTTCAATTTCATCTCTGAATATTTTTGGATGTCTATAGGGTGGTATTTGGATGGGTGAAGTAACCTCCTCCAAAATAATGTTGTGCTCAACCCCCCCTATCAGGTGGTCTACCATGTGGAAGGTCTCCAAAACACTTTCTCATACTTTTGTAATAGTTTCTCTATCTCCTTTGGGTGTTTGAAAACCTTTATGTTTGGCTTGGGAGAGGTGATGAAAAATTCAGCAACCCATTCTATGTCTCCATGCCTCAATATGGATCTCATATTATGGGAGGTCGCTACTTGATTCGCATAGGTGTGTTTCCCTCTTACAACCCTTAGTATTCCTTCTGAATCTTCACTGTATGCTCCCCTATAGAATAAAGCCATTGCACTCCCAAAACCACATTAGTATCATCAACATCAACCACATAAAAGCTATCAGAAAAAGTGTAATTACCTATGGTGATTCGTAGCTTTGGAACCCATGTTTTGCACTCCATAGTGTTGTGACCTGGAATGATGATTGTGAATCCATCGAATGGTTCAGTAGGTATATTCCTTCTCTATACCATGTCTGCATCAATGAAGTTATGTGTGTCTCCTCCATCTACCAATACCGAGACCCTTTGTCCTAGTACCACTCCCTAGCATCGAATAGTGTGATAACGAGGCACTGTTGAAAGTACTACCATCCTTGCTTTGTCAGGTGAAGGATGATTTTATTATTGTTTCCCTTCTTCTGCTCTATCATATCCCTCTTCTTGATCTGAAATATGTATTTAGTCCTCCATACCCCCTTCATACTCATCATTATCAGAAAATCCTTCAATGTATTGTGCTTTTCCCTTAGTACATTTATGCCCCGGTGCCCATGGTTGAAAGCATGTGTAACACAATTTTTTTCTTCTAAGTTCTTCCATGTTTAGTCCCTCTTTCTTATTCTTTTCAAATGCATCTCTTTTCCAAGGCTTCTTGTCAAATCTGAATTTGGAAGGAAAGTTAGGCTTGGGAGGAAACCTTGTCCTAGGTAGCACATTTTGTAGGTCTCTTGTCAAGTTCATGGCATTCTTCAATGAATTTGGTTTATGGGACTTAACCAAAAATTTTAAGGGTTCATCCAAACCTTTAGTAAAGAGTAATACTAACCTCACCATAGATATATCAGCCACCTTAACTGATACTTTTTTGAATTCCAACATATACTCAGCAGGAGTTCCAACTTGCTTCAATTGGGCTAGTTCCTTGAAAGGCAATTCTGGGTCTTTTTGCTCAAATATTTCTAATACCCTGTCAACAAATTATCCATATGTTTTAACCTGATAATGTCCCAATTTTTTCACACCATGGAACCACCAATAATTGGCTTCTCCTTCAAGATGCAAAATGGCCATTTTTAAAGCATCATCTTCCACCATTGGATTCAGCTGAAAATACACATCTAGTTTTTGTACCCAAGTATTTGCAGAACTTTGAGATGAGCCATCAAAGGTGGGGAGTGGCATTTTAATTATGGCATAATTAAATTCTCTATTTTGAAAGGGATTTCTATTACCTTCCCTCATCTTGATCTTGTTTGAGATAGCAAAGTATTGATCAAATGGTAGGGTACTTCTGCAATCTTCACTTCACTCAATTTTTTCCATTTGATTAGAATCTCTTGCATATCATATGGAGTATTAATATTTTCTTTGGATCAAGAAATTAAGGTGTGGTGGGCCTTTCTGCACTCTAAAATTCATGAGTTCTATTATGAGGTCCTATCTTTGAGAAGATACCTTCACCCATTGCCTTCTTTTCCTCGAAATGTGAACTACTGCTGCCTCCTCTTTCCCCTTTGCTTCTAAGTTGGCTAGCCAACAATTCAAATACTTTCATAATATGTTTGGTCATGTCTTCAAAGAGGGGTTTCATGAGTTTCCTAAAATCCTCATTATCATCTGAGGTTCCCTTATCATCCCTAGCCATAGTTTCATCAAAATGCACTTCTTTTCCTACTTCCTCCTCTTCAACAAAAGCACTTTTAGTTTCATTGTCTAAGGGTGGTCCATGACTTCTTGTCCTCATGAATATCAATCCACATCAGGTGCAAGGATCATGCTCTAATACCACTTGTAATGTCCCTTTTTAGAAATTTATTAAAATAATGAAAATTTCAATTTTTCCACTAGTTCGACACTTAACTAGTATTGGTTTCTTGGTCTCCAAATGCTCCCAAATTTTAACAGAAGGTATATGGATGGTATTAGGACATGATTATGAGGTCCAGGGATGATTTAGAGTCTTCAAAATGCTTCTTCAACTCTCCTTCGAATTCTGGCCAAGGTAGGAGATTTGACTAGCAATTTGGGGTTCAATTCCCTCATGGGTAGGTGTTGAAGATGGCTCTCCAAATGCTATTGGAACCTATCGAATTTCAGAATACAAGCAAGGGATATATAGGGTAAATAAATATGGTCTCATATGCATCACCAATCATTTTATTAATTCTTCTACAACCCTCTCAAATCATATAGAAAAATACTAATTTCGACCTTGGGGGAAATGATAGGAAATCTTCTCCAAATGCTATGAAACTGAACAATATGACTCCAAAATATTATGCAATGAACATGAAACTTGTATAACACATTATTAAAAGTCCATACATCATTAATTAATCATTGGTTCACTTTTCCATTCGAATATATCAACATATCATTGGCATACATCAACATAGTGGGGAAAATGGCACCATTTGCTCATTAATGATCAGATTTACATACTTCCACTTGGAATCTCGACTTGAAGCTATTTTGAATATTAAGAATAAATAATTTACATCATATGATCAAATAATGGGGCATTAGAATCTCCCCCAAAGAGAACAACATCTCACCAAGTGCGCCCCACCTCAAGGATCATGAATATGTTGAGAAAAGTGGAAATGGTTGGAGAAACAAGTTGAACTAGAAGCGACCACGAGCTTCCCTGTAGCTTGCATATGAAACATAAGACTCCATTGAAGCTCCAAATGAAAGTTCTGAATGGCCTTTCCAATTACCAACTAGGATGGGAATCTTTCACCATCGAAATTGGTGCTAAGGCAAGTAGAGTAGCACTCCACTAGCTCTCCTCTCAAATGCAAATTTTGAAAAAATGATCAAAAGCCCCTCTCTTACTTGATATCTGTATTTTATAAACATCCTTATCATTCTAAGTTTTGAATTCCATCCATTAACTCCAAGCCAATTTGAATTAGGGAGGGATTCAAGATTTGCCACTTGTCTTCCACTTCCTAGCCTTCCACCTTCCACCAATTCGAGTAGGAATCTCTTGGACTTATATAACTCCCATGAGCATGCACTTGGAGGCTATTTTTAGGCCTGACATGTCATATTGGTCACATGTCAGCAATCAGGTCTGAAATTTTTCATAGGTGTTATAGCATCTTCATCATTGTTGTCATAGAGGCTAGGGAATCTAGCCCAAGTGTCCATGAACCTGTCCTTTGACTCTTCCTCTTCCATGGTAGTTACACGTCCATCCAAATTAGACCTATGATGTATATTGCCAAGTGTATGAGCCTTCCAACTATGAGGAACCTGCAACAATTAATTAATGAAAATACATGAGATAACACTAATAACAGAACTCATAATCACTTTATTGATCACAGGCCACTTCGAGGGGGAAACCTCCTTTGAGCAAGCTCAATACAAATAACTTCATGGTGCCTTCATTGTCCTAAACACACACTTATATACTAAGCCTAGGTGCCAATACTATGGGTCAAAACCATGGGCCAATACAAACTATGGGTCAACAATTACTACGGGCGACTTACAAAGCATATGCGCCTAACAACAATAACACAAACTATGGATCAACAAATACTACGGGGCGTCTTACAAAGCATATGCGTCCAACAACAATATACTAACAAAGTAAAGACATGGGTTCCCAACATCCCCTCTCCCTTAGAAAAATATTTGTCCTCAAAGCTTTAGATGTGGAAATTGATGCTGAATCTAAAGGAGTGGTGCCCATGTAGTAGCCGCTGGTTACATGTCGTGCCACTGAATGAATACCTCTATGATAGAGAGAGAGATAAGAAGATTCCCTTTGAGTGTCATGGAGGATTGCTTGGAAGGCTATAGACAAAGAAAAACCATATCAACTGCTTGAAAAGTGCACTCAGAACGGTGTTGATCAACTTGTTGTTTCATTCGAATTTTGTCCATGTGAAGAGTGTCCTGCAAAATGCGAAAAATTTGATCACGCTTTCGAAGAACTGTGTCAATTGCCTGAATTGGTGCACTATTGAGGGTGGATGGAAGAAGAAATGGAGGTGCCTGACCATAGATTGCTTCATATGGAGTAATTTTAAATCCAATAGGGTACCACATTCAGCGAGAGGGAGCCACTTCGCCCACGTAGGTTGTTGTTCGGAGGTGAAGCAACGAAGATAAGTGTCCAAACATTTATTGGTAATGTCAGCCTGCCCTAGAGATTTAGGGATCCCTTCAATGAATTCCAGAGACATATCTAACCAGATCCATGGAAGGATGGATACAGGTTCTAAAAACTCTAGGAAGGAGCTGGAAGGTATCATATTTAGCCACCATATGTTGAATTGTCCTTTTCATTCCCTGCCAAAATAAGGTATGTTGTGCCGACTCATACGTTTGGAGGAACCCGAAGTGCCTGACCAATGGAGATGCATTGAGTTCAAAGAAGACATAGCCCTGTTGAACAGATTGCAACCAATTTGGAAAAAGCAGAGAAATATTTGAAAGAGAAACTGGGGCATCAATTGTACGAGAAGGAGCATCTGCCACCAAATTGTCTTGACCCTTCATGTAGGTGATCTCATTAGCATAACCCAGGAGTCAGTGAATCCATTTCAGTTGTGCGGGTGAGGAGACTCATTGTTCCAGGAAATATTTCAGACTCTGGTGAGCAGATGTGATGCAAAAAAAATTCCCTAATGGGTATGGCTACCACGTCTGTACTGCATGCAAAATAGCCATCATTTCCTTCGCAAATGTAGAGGCAGCTAAATTCTTACTGGAAAGGTCTCGTGAAGGCAGCAATCTCACTGGTTCAGCAAAGGCACCGACATATCTATCCAAAATTGGTTGGAGATCCAAGGGAGTAGTGGAGACTTTTGATGGGTGCATCTGAATGGAATGGAGTTGAGCGATGACACCATGTGAATTCTTCTTAAGGAGTTTTTCCAAGTGATGTGAATTGATCATGCGGAGAGACCCAGGTTGTAAGCCTGTAAATTTGTGTTTTTTCCCATTGACTGAAAACTGCATCCAAAGTTCAGCAAAATCCCATAAGATGGGTCCAAGTGTGCGTAACCATTGAACACCCAAAACCACATCACATCCGCCTAAGGCCAAGGAATACATGTCAGAGCGCAAGTTAATCTTCCATAGAGATGCACACATTGTGACACTTCCCCTTACAAGGTAAGGTGCCCCCATTGGCTACCATGACTTCAAAGTTGGAGCAATGATGGATAAAACAATTAGCCTATTTGGAGATCCGAGGATCAATGAAGTTATGAGTGCTACCAGAATCAATCAGTATGTGAAGAGGGAGCTTCATGAAGTAACCCCTGACCTGCATTGTTTGGGGGGTGGTTATTCCGGCTAAAGCATGGAGAGATATCTCTGGGTGGTCTTCCTGAGATGAAGGGTCAATAGGAGGCTCCTGAATGTCGACCTGATCATCCATTGTATCTGGAGCTTCTTCCCCAATTTTAGAGGCAGGTGGAGAATCCACATCCAAGAGATAGAGTTTTTGTTGAACACATCTATGTCCCTGAGTGAATTTCTTATCACAATTATAACAAAGCCCTTTTTCTCTGCGTGCCTCCATCTTTGTTTTAGAGAAATGCTTGATAGGAGTTGGTTGAGGAGTTGGCGGGATGGGAGGTCATTGAGAACCCATATTTCGGAAGGGAACAAAAGTGGGTTTGGAGCGTTGTTGGGATACAATCTTGTCTTCTACCAACTTAGACAACCCTAGGGATTCCATCATTGTGTTGGGACAGAACATTTTAACCTCTGAGCGGATTTCATCCTTAAGACCGCTGATAAAACAACTCATGTAGAATTCATCAGACACTCCTTCTGTGTGATTAGCTAGTTTCTCAAATTCTGTCTGATACTCTCTCACGGTTCCAATTTGGTGAAGTTTAGTGAGGGCTCCTATGAAGTCATCAAAAGCACTAGGACCAAATCGTTGCAAAAGGAGCTGGCAAAAATCTGGCCATTTTGGATTTTCATGAGCCTGGATGTACCAACGGTACCATTGAAGAGCTTCTTGTTCCAAATGAAAGGATGCAAGTGGAACTTTGGTGACATCAAAAGTATTATGCAAACTGAAATATTGTTCTACATGATAGATCCATCTAGTCGGATCAATGCCATTGAAACGAGGAAAATCAAGCTTCGGACCACGGAAATTGTTGGAAGAATAAAACCCATTATCTGATGAAGACTCGGACTGTTGCTTGTTGTTCATGGCGGAATGGTCAAGATGGAGGCCGAGAAATTTTTCATCCAGATCCTGGAGTTTGGTTTGGATGGCTGCAAGTGCTTCCTCGATGGTTTTTGCTCCTACGTAGGTGGCAACCATAACCAGGAGTTTTTTTTTTTTTTGAATGGGTAGAAAAACACAAACATAAGCTTATTTAGTAAAGGAAAATTTGGATTTGGGAAAAACTCTGATGGGTAATTGGGGTTTGACTAGGTTTTGGACACTTTCGAATGGACAGGGAAGAAGAAAATGAGGATTTCAAAAGTAGGGTGAAGGAATGGAAAAATTTGTTAGAGAGGGACAAAGAAGCGGAAATAGGGAATGAACACAGTGGCAAAATTTGAAGGTGATTGGGTGAAAATTAAAGAAGTTATGGCAAACCCTAAAAATAGACAAATGTGGGATTTCTAGCTTTGGGAAGTGGAATTTGGGATAGGGTCCTCACGAATGAAAGATGCAGAATGGGATCACAGGGGTGTCAGGGAAGTTTCAAGGGAAACAGAGTGAAGGGATCGGAAATAGATGGATCTGCAATAACACGGAAGTGATCGGCAACAGATGGATCTGAAACAACACAAAAGGGATCAGCAACAGATGGATCTTAAATGACGCGGAAGGGATCAGCAACAGATGGATCTGAAACGACGCGGAAGGGATCAGAAATAGACAGACCTGAAACGGCACGGAAGTGATCGGCAACAGATAGATCTGAAATGGTACAGAAGTGATCGGAAACAGTTTTGGACAATCTGCGATTTATCAGCTGAAAGTAGATATGGACCCCGGATGCTCAGCTTCCTAACGGTTCAGGGGATTCACTTGGCCACCAATGTTGTCTAACGACTTGCATATTGGGGCAGTAGCCCTCACTCCATGGCTCAAGTAAAACTGATAACAGCTTTTCCACAAACGAAAGCTCTTGGTTTACCTCACGGGTGGGAACTAGTCAATCAGGTAGGGGTCGTTGCCCTTTTCGCTGGCAGGTCCTCTCAATGGGCCAGCTACTTTGGGGTTCCTATGGTACTCCTCACAATGAGTTTTAGGGCTTATGCCCAAGTACTTCCCACAGTTAAGCGGATAGGGATTATTCCCAGATCTGAACCTGCAACAGATGGGAAAAAAAATTGGGAGAAATTTCACCCAACGAGCCCAAGAAATTGCTCTAATACTAGATGTGAGGAACCTACAACAATTAATTAATGAAAATACACGAGATAGCAGTAATAACAGAACTCAAAATCACTTTATTGATCACATGGCACTTCGAGGGGGCAACCTCCTTTGAGCAAGCTTCACAGTGCCTTCATTGGTCTCAACACACACTTATATACTATGTCTAGGCGCCAATACTATGGGTCAAAACCATGGTCCAATACAAACTATGGGTCAACAATTACTACGGGCGAGTTACAAAGCATATGCGCCCAACAACAATAACACAAACTATGGATCAACAAATACTACGAGATGTCTTACAAAGCATATGCGTCCAACAACAATATACTAACAAAGTAAAGACATGGGTTCCTAACACCAACTCATCCCAAGAACATTGGACTTCTTATGGATTCGAATTGACAAGAGGAGGATGCCATGTGGCATAGAAAATCTAGCTTGTGTGGGTCCCACATCCTCCATGTGTCTTCATGATCAATTGCCACTTTGATTTTCCCTTGTATTTATTTATTTAGTTCCTTTATTAAATATTTATGACATTCTAATGTCCAAACATCATTTATTATCCCCCTTATTTCAAATCCCAATGTCTCCATCCAACCTAGGGAACTAGTAGGATTGGTGGAACTTTCCTGTTATGGATTTATTTGGATGGGGACATTACAAATTAATCATTCCTCTGTATTGGTTGATCTTCAATGAAGAACCAAACTGCCTATCTCACTACACTGTGGCGGTCATTAATGAGTATGGATATTATTACTTCTCTCCTGAATGCACCTACATTAGAATGTATGGGGGGTCCAAAGCCCCATCCCTAATGCCTCTGTATGTGACTGACTTTGTGGTACACAAGGAGGCTGTGAGGCAAGGTTTTGTCAATGGGCTTGGCATTTTTTTGCATGAACATAAGAAGGCCTCTTACCCACCATTACCCTTTTGTATTGGAGCCTACAAATTTCCCAAGGTGAAAGGCGCGAAAGTTTTCATAAAGGACTTAGAAGCGTTAAATTTTGAGGAAAAGAGTTTCATAAGAAATGATAGTCGGCAAAAGGTCGCTAATCATTGTGCGTCATGCAAAATCCATTTTGAATACATGGATCACTTCCTAAAGGATGTGGAGGTGTACCGAAGAGCAAGTAACATGATTGAGCTAAAAAACGTTTTGTTGAGAAAAGCAGTGTCGGTCCCAGTCATGCTGCCAGTACTCCAAAGAGGCAGAACTGTAGAATCAAAGAGAAGAAGTTGAAATATTGCAGAAAGCATAAACAGAACGGAAACAGAAGGAAGAAACAGAGAGAAAGCAAAGAGAAGAGGCAGAGAGGTTACAAAAGGAAGAAGCAAACAAACATCAAAGAGAGGAGGAAGATAAAAGACATAAAGAAGAAGCAAGAAGAGAAAGATAAGAAAGGGAAGCAGTTGAGCAACAAAAGAGGATGAGTCCAATAAAGCTGTGCAAACAAAAGAAACCCAAGATGAAGACACAAGCCCACAAGACATGGATACAAAACCACCATAAAGGTCAGGAGTCATGCTTACTGGGGGACACCTCCCATTTGTAGAGCTTGGGATCACACCTTTTATCCCGTCCAAACAACACACGGTGGCCAAATTGGACACAAAAAAAAATTATTTGAGGAGGAAAACCATCACAAGAAGGTCAGAGAAGAGATTGAATATGGGCGCCCAGCCTGATATCGTCACTGTCCAAGAAAGCACTATCATGGAGGGCACTCACAAAGACCCTAAGTTCACAGCATCTGTAAGCATAGCAGATGCACAAGCAAGTGCAGATAACGTCGATAAGATGTTGAACAACATTGAGCACAACAAGGAGAGAATGTTGAAGTTAAAAACTTAGTAAAAGCGCGAGGAGAGGGGATAGAGTTGAAAAGGAAGCACAATGCTATGGAGGCTGAAAATGACAGATTAATGACTGACTATCAAAATTTGGACACTAAGAATGAGGCATTGAATGTACAACTAATGATCATGGAAGGAGAAAGAAGCGATTTTGATGCCCACATAAGTGAATTGGAGACAAAAGAGTCGACAGTGACTCAACAGGTGGAAGAATTGAAAATTCAGATAGAGGAGCTGGTTAAGGAGAAGGAGTCTCTGTTAGAATAGATGGAGCTGGAAAATAATAAGAAACAAGAGATGGCTCCTTTCCATGAACATGCATGTAAAATTTAGGAAAAGATATGTTGCTCGCAAGAATTGCTTACTGAAGAAATATACAAAATGAAACAAATGATAGCAAGGATGAACGTGATTGTTGCAGAATCACTGAGGATCCGATAAATATTGTTTAACACTGCAAATAATATTAAGAGGAAAATGGCATGGAGAGAAGGAAAAACAGATTTCCCTGATCACTTTCCCCATAAGACAACTACAGACCTTAATTTAGACATGGCACTCCTTGAGTTTTGCAGAAAAGTTGACAGGAGAATAAATGTTGAAGTCCCTAAATATGTTGAGAAATGTGTAGGATTCTATAAGAGGATTCATCAGATCCATGAAAAATGTCATCTCGTCATGGCCAGATATGGATGAGATGCATCTGAAAGATCGGCGCATACTAGAGCTACAGAATGGATTGAGGGAGGACATGGACTATATTAGAAAAATGGACGTACTAACTGAAGAATATCTCCATCAATATATTGGACAAGCATCCATAAATGCTTATTTCTTGGAGTATAGCTACAAGGCAGCAACAAAAAGAGTGAAAAGTATAGAAACTGAGCTATCATATCATGAAATATCTTTGAAAGTTTTAGAACCAGTACAATGTAATGTTATTTTTGAAGAGGCTGGCGTGTGGGCTAATTATCTCTCTAGTCTAGAGAGGCCAGTTGGAAATTAATTTCTTAATTGTAATTAATTGTATTTCTTTTTGTGCAAACATTAGAGAACAAATTTGGGGTATCCCAAAGGTTGGAGGAGTTGAAACGAACAGTCATGTGATGAAAAAACTTGTGTAATATGAATATAGGAGATGGATACTTCCTAAAGGACTTTTGCTAGCATAATAAAAGTTGGACATTTTGTAAGAGAACTATTTTTCTGCTAATGAGAAGGATTGTTTGCTGGGAAAAGCGTGCACATAAATGTTTTGCATGGAATGTGTGGAATGTCAAATGTGGAACTACTTCTTCTTTCATTATGAACTCATGTTGTGAGATTGTTCTAACTTCATTGAATTATTTCAAATTGTGATCAATGATTTCATTTTTTATGCAAATGTGTATGTGTAAATAGAGTAATAAATTGTTTTAATTATGTCAGGGCTATCTTTGATATTTTTTGTTGTAAATGTGAATATTTATCTTAATGGCTACCTATTAGGTTTATCATAACATTTCAGCTTATTACTCGTACTTCAAATTTGCTCCCTGCAGGGATAGGTTAGATTAATTTAGAATAGGAGTAGATAATTGATAAGGTAGGAGCGGTAAGACGGGAGATAAGAACCTGCGCATCTCTAGTGTGGTTTCTACCTGTCAATTATATGCATTTAGTTAGAAAGCACTTGCATCTCATATTTTAAAACTGAATTTGCATAAACGGTGGATCAGGACACAACCGGTAAAACACAAAACAAACACACTTACGATAGTCGGACCGTTAACTGAACAGATTCCCCATACCAAATAGTGATTAGTCTAATTGGGATTATTCATTGGGGAGAATACCTACTGTCAATGCTGAGATTTTTGGGCATCAACATCATGGTACACACGAAAGGTACTACAGTTGGGGCCGCTCCCAGGCCACATTGATAGGATCATTTGGTCAAGGCCAAGCCTTTCTAGGTGCATTTTATCCTCTTGGAGAAACTATTAATTACACCACTTCTTCCCCCATTGGAGGAGGTACCCCGTTGGCTTATCCCATTGGAGATCCCTCGGTTCCCTTTGACCCATCCTCTCTCATAGGAGGTTAAGTATTTTTTATAACACCACCTAGGTATCCCCCTCACGAAAATCACATCCCACACACAATGGAAATACCAGTGGTCCCTACCTTACCATTCATGGATAGTTTAAATCTAACTGATTTAGCCAAACTGATCAATGATCCCATATCTCATGATCCAACATGGTCGACTATACCAGATAAACTTCCCTTCGATATCCCTAAATTCGAAGGAAAACAGGGAGACAATCCCACCAAACATGTCATGTATTTCCACTTATGGTGTTCATTAACAGCATAGTCGACGATCCTGTGAGGCTTTGCCTCTTTTAGCATACTCTCGAGTCTCACAGGAATGACAACTAAATGGTATGTCAACCTAGAAAGTGCAACCCATGCCACATTCGCAACATTGGTCATTGTGTTTTTACTTACTTCTAGATCCCGATTCAAAACGACCTTGACCTCAAAATTCTCACAGAGTTTCGGAAAAACACATCTACCCACATCATGAGTGGCGTAGGCATCGCACATTGTGCAAGATCGATATACAACCACCCCTTTTGTTGGATTGGTTTATAAAATCTCTCCAACCCACCATAGCTAAATATGTCGCCACCTCCATGCCGCAAAGCGAGTGTAAAGTACAAACCTTACATGATTATCATATTTCATAATATATATATTTTTATAATTGAATGACGATTTACAATGTATAAATATGCATAAGCACATAAGGGTGGCAACTCTTCGAGATGACCAATAACTTATCATCCTAATACTAATAATATTTAAATATTAATAATTTGTAATTTGTAATAGCCAATTAGGTCTATTACAAGTCATCCCGCTCTGAAAATATTCGACCACGAATCTTCTTATGAGCGTGCTTCAATTGGAATTCTTGCCACGAATAACGGTGCCATGGTTTAGCAGTTCTTGAAATATTTGGTCGCATTTCCATTCAAATCTTCTCATGCATATGATTCTGTAGATAAACGCATAACAACTATATGGAGTATTTTTCTGAGCTTCTAATCTGATGGTGTTCTCTTGCTCTTCTAATTTGATGTAGATTTCTGATATTTCTGCATGCTTTGATATGGTTTTCTTATCTGTAGTGACAACTACTAATAATGTACTTACTTCATTGTATGACGAGCTTGTCTTTAGTTGTTCCTTAGGAACCTTTTGATATTGAGATTCTAGGGCATCTTGCATTGCGACTACTGATAGAATGTTCATCTCATCATTTGTCGCAGCATCTTCTGGGTTTCGTTTTTCTACGTTATCATGATTGAGGTCATCTTTGACACTTCTATTTTCATCGTTGCATTCTTCTACAACTTCAATTCTCTCATAATTGCTGCTAACATTGATTTGATTGACTTCCTTGATTTTTACGACATCGTTATTTTCTTTACAATTGATATTGACATTATGATTGTCAATATCATCTTGATCTTCCTTATCCTTGTCTTCTACCTATTCTGTTTTATCATCCTTATCATCGACTTCCTTAACAAGTCCTTGTTCTGGAGTTTTACTAGACAATTTTATAGGTTTTTTAGTTGGCGTATTAATCTATCTTACTTCCTTGTCTGACGAGCTTGTCTTCATTTGTTCTTTGTGAACCTTTTGAGATTCTAGAACATCTTGAGTTGTGACTACTGATAGAATGTTGATATCATTATTTTTACAATTGATATTGACATCATGATTGTCACTATCATCTTGATCTTTCATATCCTTGTCCTCTACAGATTATGTTTCATCGTCTTCCTTATCATGTAGTTTTCTTTGACTGGGAATGCCAACATGGTCTCTGGTTTGTCCTTGAGTACCACTGGACATATTTATAGGTTTTTGGACTAGCACATTAATGCGACTTACTTCCCTACCTTGTAAGAAACCGCAACGAATTTCTGGAATACGTGCATATTTTTTACTGAGTATCGCATTTTGAGGTTTGTAGTTGGGATGTCTATTGTTATCCCTCGTGGAATCTGGTGGCCTAGATCTTTGGTGAGGAGGGATATAAGGAGGCGGATGATGAGGCTTTCCTTCCTTTCTAGTTGTAGTAGCAACTTCATACTCTTCCCTACTTAAATATTTAGGAGTCATTGTAGTACCTTGTTCCTCCATAGGTGACAAAGCAGTCTTGAGCTGTACTTGATCAATATCATTCAATGTTGCTTCATGTTTTTCCTTGCTTGAGAATTCGAATGGCGTAGCTGATTCTTCTCCCTTTAACTGAACAATATCATTTAATGTTTCTTCCATTATGGTCGCAATCCCTTCTTCTGTCGTGAGTACAGTTGTAGTTCCCAACTTTACTTGACCTGAGAAATCGGGAGTCGCAGGAGCTTCTTCCTTTCCTTTCTTCTTGGCTATTTCTTCTTGCATTTCCAATACGACCATTTTCAATTTGGTGTATGTTTCATCTTCCTTAAGCCATCTCTTTTCGATTTCGTCGAGTTTAGATTCTATACTTATTCTTGGCTTTTGGCCATACATGATTTCGCTAAATGATGGAAACATAATGACTACGGCTCAAAAATGTTCCAATAGGAATGTTGAATTTTTTTTTTCAAGAATTTTAAATGATAATAAGTATTATTATTAGAGAAAAAATAATAATATTATTATGCACTAAAACTATTGTAGTTTTTTAATAGTTTTTATTTATTTATTTATAATAATTATTATTATTTTTAATAATAATATTATTATAAAAAAATAAATGAATTTCAAATTGGATTTGAATTAGGGTTAAAACCCTAGTGTTCACGTGGAAGTTGTGTGGTCGTTGGGAAATGGAGAAGAGGAGGAGAATGAGTGGTTTTGGAAGGACTGTGGGCACAACAATAGAGGAGGTTGTGGGGAAGCGAGTGATTGTGAGAGGAGCAGAGGAGCTGTGGTGTGAGAGGGCGTAGGTGGGAGGATTGCCAAGATATGGAGGGTTGGCACGTAGGTAGAGCATGGAAAGTAGAGCATGAGGGGTGTGAGCATGAGGTAATGAGAAGTGTGGGGGAGTGCGAGGAAGAGGAGCACTCTAGTGTGGAAAGGAGAGAGGAGGGCGCAGGTCTGATGGATGCGAAGTGAAACAAAGGAAGATGGTGGCAATGCATGGAGAAGGTAAGGAGTGGAGGAATGGAGCAGCGCAAGCCAGATCGCAGGGTGCAGCAAGTACGTGCGCGGAGGTGGAGCGGAGGCATGGAAGGATGTGAGCCACGAGGGGAGCGGGTGAAGTAAGAACAACGAATAAACTGGATATGCAGAGGGTGGCGAGGGCGAGGGCGTATGCAGAGGTGGCGAGGGAGTATGCAGAGGGAGGGTTTGGAGGGCATATGCAGAATGGTGGGGGTGATGGAGGGCGTGGAGCAGAGGGAGAGTGTTGTGGAGAGAGGGGAAGGAGGAGTGCGATATCGAGGAGACAATAGCGTTGAAGAGTGGAGCAGAGCACGCGAGCACAGGAGTGTAGAGTGGGTAGGAGGAAAACATGAGGGAAGAAAAAAAATGCAGAAGGAGTCGCAGGTGTAGGGGTATGGAGAGTTGAGAGGAGAATATATGGGAACGTGGGACTGGCCAGGAGCTGGAGTAGCGCACAGGAATAGAATGCGAATGTGGGAGTGTGGGATAAGCGATGTGTAAGGAGAAGGTTGGATGGGAGCTGGTGGGAGAGTGGGGATGCGGGACTGCGGGGGTGGAGAGATGAGAGAGATTGAGCGAATCGAACCAAAGGAGATGAGCATGAGAGCCATGTGAGCCCGAGAGCGTGAAGCTCTAATACCACTTGCAAAGTACAAACCTTACATGATTATCATATTTGATAATATATATATTTTTATAATTGAATGATGATTTACAATGTATAAATTTGCATGTATAAATATGCATAAGCACATAGGGGTGGCAAATCTTCGAGATGACCAATAACTTATCATCCTAATACTAATAATATTTAAATATTAATAATTTTTAATTTTTAATAGCCAATTAGGTCTATTACAACGAGGAAGAGGTTATTCTGAAAGAACAACATTTCTATCTCATATATACACAATCAAGTCACCTCTATACTATCCTCCCTGATGCCCCTAGGAATCGGTCGTTGTATCCTACACCATCGAGCTCGTCACATTCGATGGATGGGATTATTGGGTCCATTTCCCATTTAGGAAGTTTCCTCCCACCAATTTGGTGCCATTTAACACGACTCCACAATACCCATCCATGCCACTTGCTTCAGTACCCCCTACATCGGTACCAACCCAACCAGTTGGTCAATTACAATATGCACTATGTATTCCTACATACCCAAACATTAACCAAGCGACGACGGTTCCTACACCGCCAATGGAACAAGTCATTCCTACATCCACCTATTATGGAATGCAAAACTCATATATCCCACCTCTGAGGTATAATCATTATTATCCTTTCCTATGCCAAACTGGTCAGCAACCCCCCACGCCACATGGGGGTTAACATAGTTCAACCTT
Organism: Larix kaempferi; assembly: GCA_027924585.1. Taxonomy (NCBI): domain Eukaryota; kingdom Viridiplantae; phylum Streptophyta; class Pinopsida; order Pinales; family Pinaceae; genus Larix; species Larix kaempferi. The sequence continues at coordinate 11,843,615 of BSBM01000428.1, forward strand.
CTTACATTCAACAACCTCAACAATTTGAGCAATTGAACACCACAAACCCCCAAAATCCACAGACTCAAGGGAAGAAGAAATGTAAGAACAAACAAAATCAGCAGTCGGGGCAAGGGGAAACCCCCCTCCCCAGCAAAACCAGAATACATGAACTAACAATCCCCCCAAATAAGGGAAAAATCCCACCCCAAGGACCAATTACTTCTGCTCCATTTGTGGTGATTATGGTCACTACACGCATCATTGTCCTCTTATCCCTGACTCCCAACAGTTAGTCAAATGCAAAAAGAAGATGGTGACGAACCCTCCTCAAGCAGCGAATCCTCCCCAACCACGAACCGTCGTGTTACAACAACCCTTTGCGACTCAATGGGTAGTTACACAACAACAAGACCCTCTCCCACCCAGCGATGGTTCTTTCCAAAATATCTATACATTGGATGTAAACCTTCAGACAAGAGCCAAAGGTTATGATGGGCCTTCCACCCACCAAGTGGAAGACGTTCCTATCCCCTTGGGGGGGCCAATCCAGATACCACACTCGAATACCAAACGAATCTCCCAGATTCCAAAAGTTCCACTTCGGCGTACCCCTAATAACCCTCACATGAAAGCCGCCCACAATTACTGTATTATGGATGACTTTGCTCAATCCCCTGTAGCCATGTCTACGTTAGAAGTGTTACCATCTTTCCCAACACGGAGAAAGGCATTACTCAATGCACTAGGTGTCGTTGACCCTTTTGACTCGCACTATAACACCCCTCCTTTATGTCCTATTAATTGTAAATATAAATTAATGTTGTACTTGTTTACTGGTGAGGAGCTCAAGGCAAAGGCCCCACCAGAAAACTTTGTAAGTATGTGGTGTTAGGAATAATAATAGACAAGCGAGAAATAAAATAGACAAGCAACCATACACTTGAGACACATAATTTACCCTGGAAACTCCATGCGGGGAAAGCTAGCACCCAATGAAGATCTTCATTACATGGCCAAAACCGGTTATCCGGGCCAAGTGAGCTAGTCACCGCTCACCTACAGGCCACTTTATAATGGAGCCTCCTCAAGCCTTATAAAGGCTTCCTTACATGCAATACCATGGGGCAATACCATGGGATAAAACAAACCACGTTCCCAAAAACATGTGCTGGACCTAACCAACTTTGACTCAATCCCGAGTCAAGGTTAACCCTAACAATCCCCCCTTTAAACTTGACTTGGAGTAATCACCAACCCCCCTCAAAGTTTTAACCGAGGAATCTCACATACACCCCCCTATCACCTAGGTCTTTCTCCCGACTTTACGGGTGAGTTTCCAGGGGTATGCATGCCTCACCAGGTCTTACAGCCATATGCCCTTTACATGCAAACTACTCCATTAATTTTTTTCATGTGTCTTCATGGTGACTACACGATCACCATCTATTGCTTCATCCTCTTGCTTTTCCATGCTCGCTTTCTTGCTCATTTTCTGCCATGCTCCTTTTGTACCTGCATCCAATCATGTCATTGACATCCATATAAAGAAGAATCCATCTACCGGATTATATGGGTCCTCAGCCGCTGTAACTGCCAATTCTATAGGAATTCTCTTTGCATACATGGTTCATCAATCTTGGTCCCAACACTGAGATAAAACCATCTCACATTCCCCCTTTTCAATTGAATATTCACCTTTTCCAATTCCACATCAAGCTAGCATACAAGTACACCTGCCACCCTCGTACCTACCAAGTGGTTCATTCCACACTTGGTGTAACATCCCTTCTCTGTACATAAGAGGGATACCTTGTGCTTCTAGCACCCGAGGAAATTATATTCTAACCCGAAACCATAAATTTTGGGGTGTCGGGTACCACCGATCATACACCCCACAATACAATATTAAAACTCAGGTACAAAAAAATATAAAATACTTAGCATACTTCTAATGTGCAAAACCCACAACTTTAATAATCTTCCATACACATATTCCAAACCCATTAACCAAGCTTATATTAACCCAAGCTCATTTAAAAGTTTAAACTATTAATTTAATCATCCACCATCCACCATCCACCATCCACCCTTTTTATACTTCACATCCACTTATTCATGAAAACTTTTTCACTTAAAAAAATACCTTTGTAAAATGAGGTGGAAATTAAACCATCTTTAATATTTCGTTCCATTTAAAAGATGTGCAACCTCCTTTTCATGATATCCTCTCATAAAAAGAACTATTATTTTATTGCCCTTTACCTTTCCTTAATGAAGTTTAGTTTCTTCATGGTTCTTCACGGCTTTGGCTTTTTCTTCACGACAATAGTTCTTCGCTCTCTCTCACGGCAATCAACTCCGTGTGGATTAAAGAGTGGCGGCCCTTCTAATTCTCAATCTCTACGCAGAGTTCTTCATTCTGACATATCGTGGGAACTATCCACATGGGCAACATCACAAATAATGGTGCCACCGTGGCATGGTTGTGTCGATCGTGCTAGGGCCTTCTCCTCTGCAGGCTTTCACATTTGCAAATGTTTTCATGTTGCAGCAACATTGCTATGAAACTCAGCACCCTAGCTCATTGTTGTGACAATGCTAGATCGAATACGCAGATGGGTACAATGATTTTGCTACATCCTTGGCATACCATCTATTACATCAATAATCAGTATCGCAGGTTCTCTCCACCGTGAACTCCTGCGATCAATTCCTTTGTGTGCTCAGATCTACAGCTTCATCAACAGCCCCCTTCTTCAAATCATTCAACCTCAAATCTGCTCCTTCATGCCCTTCATTGGGCACACATTATTCACGTGATTAAGGTTTCTTTTACATGACGCACATAAATTTGACAATATGACCTTTACTGTTATGATCCACAAATCCAGTGAATCCCTTCGACTCTCTATCAACTAGATCTGACCAGATCCACAATGATCTTCTTCTACACACTTACACTCACAACATTCTCAATGAGCACAACTAGGCTCTGATACCAATTGTTAGGAATAATAATAGACAAGCGAGAAATAAAATAAACAAGCAACCATACACTTGAGACACATAATTTACCCTGGAAACTCTATGCGAGGAAAACCAACACCAAATGAAGATCTTCATTACATGGCCAAAACAGGCCATTCGAGCCAAGTGACCTAGCCACCGCTCACCTCCAGGCCACTTTACAATGAAGCCTCCTCAAGCCTTATAAAGGCTTCCTTACATGCAATACCATTGGGCAATACCATGGGCTACAACAAACCATGTGCCCAAAAACATGTGTTGGACCTAACCAACTTTGACTCAATCCTGAGTCAAGGTTAACCCTAACATGTGGCTCAACTCCTAAAGTCGTAAAGTGTAAAGCTTAGGAGTGGTGACGCATTTAGACGACAACAACCGAATCCACTAGGGGATAAGTATAATGACAATATGCCATAAGTTGGTAACTGTTAGTGTCGCAAACACTTGAACGAACATTGATGTTCACTTGAGTAACCAGAGCTAAAAGTGCTATCTTAGATTAACATAATCCTAAGTTGACTATAACTCCTAAGTAAAATTGTCACTAAAGCTATTATTCGCCACAAAATAATAACGAGCTCCTATAACCCACTCTAGGATAGCCTAGTAGTCTATCTTTATAAAGATATATATGAAAAAAGACAGTCTCTTAAAAGTCTATATGATGAAACGTATAAAATATTATATGTATCTACCCAGTATGTGGTGAATATTAAAAATTAACTTAAGTGATATCACAATTTAAATAAACATATAAATATATATATATAAAGCAATAATGGACTTATTGGAGAAATAAGTTAGGAAAACCTAAGAACCTTCGGTTGAAAATAAAGATATTACATTACATATTTGTATATATATATAAGCCTATCCGTTGGGCACAAAGGAGAACCCTACTATATTATATCTTTGTATATATATATATATAGGTGCAAGAAAGAGAATCGTTTATAGGATTATTACAATTATTTATACAATCTATATTCTTATAATATTGATAAAGACTATTGTATATAAGTACATTATGGTCATGGGGAAGTTATAAAATTAACTACATATCATAGGTATTTAATTGGAGCTTAGAAAGCCGTATGGAAAGGGTCTTATGCCTACCATGGGTGGTCGAATTTTTAAAGATTCCTCTTGATAGCTAGTTGCTACAAAAGGGATTGGGGTCTCCTTCGACGGAGATGAGCCTCAACCAAAGTGAGGTGGGTATGTGATTCACCTGGCAATTACAAATGAAATTTATATATAGTGAGTTATGGAAATCGTGGGATCTCCTTCGAGATTTTTGGGGAAAATGTCCTCTTGATTGGTAATTTATTAAATTCATAAACTACCACTTGGGAGTTCCCTCTTAAATGGTTGTTGAGTTCAACTCGGGGAATATCTCTCGACCTGGGCAGATTCGCCAAGGGATTGTCCTGTTGCTTCATTTATATGGCGGTCATGGTCGAGAGGGAGGGGGGCGTTAACCATGGAAGAAAATATTACTATTCATCTCAAGGGGGTAGGACCCTGAGGGGAATACCTTCTCTCTCTCTGTAGACAAGCGTTGAGGGGAGTTTCTTTTTATGGATTGTCTTTATGTTGTTGTGTGGAATGGGAAGGGACGGCTCAATGGAGCTCGATCCCATTCCGTTTGTAAACCTTTGGTTCTGCATAAACTTGAGGTTAGCTTAGTATATTTTTCTGGGTTATACTTGTGACAAACTAGTAGATCTGTGTAGTATATCCTCGTTAGAGCAGAGTAAGCGCCCATATGTGGAAGTATTTATGCTAGAACGCGACTTTTTCTCTCTGGTGTTTGTATAAATCTATAAGGTTTAGATACTATTGGTATGTGTGGCCTTCAGTGTATTATTTAATATGTTGCAGAAGCTGGGCTCAATCCCAAGCTCTGCGTGGCCTTTAGTTTTATATTCTTAATGTTTTGCAGAAGTTGGGCTCAATCCCAAGCTCTGCGTGGCCTTAGTTTGATATTCTTAATGTTTTGCAGAAGTTGGGCTCAACCCCAAGCCCTGCGTTGTAACGCCCCATATTTTGACTAGGCATGTTTTTCAGTAAGACATATCGCACTTTATTCGTTTATTATATGTTGGACTCAGCTCAACACAGTAAACTATGCTTATGACATGATAGACCTGATTATATGTTGCTACCATGGTTACTATGTTCTGTTGTCACTATGACTATGATGTTACGATATTATGATGTTACTATGTTCATGCAGTTAATAGGTTATGATTATCATGAGATTCATTGATTTTATGATGACAATATATGTTTTAACATTTTCATTGATGGAATGTGAAATATATGATGTTGTACGTGGATGCCATCCTATGATGAAATTGATTGAATTGTTATATGTCATGCATACCTGTGATGAGCTAAAATTGTGACATGAAATAAAATGATGTTGATGATATGGATCAATTGGTGATCGAATGGAAAAGCTTATTATAAAATGTGTATTTTGCAGAATACTAACCTATAGGACACAAGGGCTATGGGATAGCCGGATACTTGATCTGATATATGGGAGAAGAACTTGTCCATGCAGTAAAATTGATGACACGGTTTGATAATCTTGATAGCAGCAAAGTATGATTTGATAAGGGTGTAGACCCAGTATGTTGAGAGGGATGGATGTATTTCCCACCCTATGTTTTTATGATACCCGGGGTCGTGAGAGGGCCATGCTGAGACACACTCCCCAAGTTGTTGTGATGACAATGGTAGTATGCCTGCTAGGAGAGGCTAGGTCCGCTAGTTAGCCGATGCTACCGCTCTCAGGTTCTATGTGGTCCAGTCAGTATAGCTGGAACCCACTTTTGTACTAGCAGAGGAAGGATAGAGAGGATGCAGACGTAGGTTAGGATGGGAGGATATGTTAGTTAGTACTGTTGAGGGTTGGGTATTCCTTGATCTTGATTTAGTGATACTAGGTACCTTTCCTTGTACTTGATTGATTGAACCGATGTAATCATAAAAATAATGAAATGAAATATTAAATGTTAACTAATAAAATAACCGATGAAGTTTTAGTAATGTTATGATAAATGTATACTTGTTCTGTTTGCATGAAGTATTATTAGTATTAGTTAGTTGTTAAGCATAGGAAATATTATGTATGTTTATAGTACCTGTCAGACCTGTGCATACGCTGGCCACGCATGCACATTTTGTACATGTACGATAGTATCGGTTTACAACATACTTATAAGGATTTAACAATGCTATAAGTTGTCATAGATAACTGAGTTAAGGAGTTAGTAAACGACCTAAGTAATATATGATCAAGTTGCTAATGTGTAAAATAAGTTAATTAGTCTTTGTATGTAAATAATGTACTGAACAATTAAAATCAGTTTCGACAATTGTAAGTATACTGAAGTGAAGTTGTTGTCGGTATGAAGTCAATATGAAGTATAACAGTTAAACATTAATATTGGAAGAGTGTACTATTTAATTATTGATCATGAGTAATTACACCATTAAGAGTATTTCGTTTATTAATACACAAACGTACTATGTTGATATTGGATCATTTATCGATTAAACAAATGAATATTGTTATTCATTATTCACCATTAACTTAATTACTATTATTATTGATTATTATTGTTATTATTATTATTATTTAATTAATAATAAAAACAAAATGATAATTGTCCTTTTTTTATAAACCATAGTGGATCCAATAATTTATTAAATGGATTATTGAGTTAACTAATTGATGGAATCATTCCAAGTAAGTTAAAAGATTAAAAAAAAAAACAAATAAATAAATTATTGAATAATCTGGATTGTTTTCATATTAATGGAAGGAGGTACATTAAATTGATGAATTAAATAAAGGGACATATGAGGGAATAATCTTTAAAATAAAATTTTATTTTATACAAGTTAGAACATTTAGTGTCGAAATGTGGATAAACATTTAAGATTTATGCCATTTCACATTTTGAAAGGTCACACAAAATATAAATTATTCAAAACACTTAACTAAGCGGTGGAGTGATTTTAATATTATTTAAATTTGTCTTGGGAGTTTAAATATAATTCATAATTATCTTGCTTCGATTAAACAAAAGGAATTCAAATTTAAACTAGAAATTCAATAATTCCACTGCTCGAGAGAAACATGGATAATTTAAATTAATATATAATCATCATTTTATCTTGAAAAGGGTGTTGCATTAATGATTGATACTTCCAAAAACCATGACGGCTAGGGCGATGGAGTGACAAGGAAGTTATGAAGTTATGAAGGAGGAGAATTCCTATAAAGGGGAGATTGAACGAAGTAGTCGGGAGAATTTTGGGGAGAAGTATTGAGAAGTGAAATATTCCGAGGAGGGGGAAAAACTCGAGGATTGGAGGAGGGAGAAAACTCTAATGAGAAGGGGAACAACTCGATTGCGGACAAGGCTGCTATTGAGATTATCGTTCTGTGGGATCGGGGGCTAGGAAATTCCTTGATTTCCTAGGGTCAGCAAGATAATAGCTTATCGGAAAGGTGGGCACATCATTTTGGGTTGCTAAGGGAACCTACATAATCCACTACATAAATTTTACTGCAATCTACCGATCCAGGTATTTTACTGATTTGAACTTAAATAAAATGTATTTTCTTTTATTTTCAAATTATGTACAAAATATCATGTTAAAAGAACAGAGTTAAAATGAAAAGTCTAAAGTTTTATGTTTATTTATTTGCAGAGACATATATATATATATATATATTGGAACCTTACATATAGGAATCCACATAATTCTCTCTAGTGTGAACATAAGATAAAAAACAAAAACACAGACAGTTGATTTTTACAGAAAGCAAAAACTTGGTATTTTTTTTATATTTCAGTCATTTGACTCATATACACAGGGAATACGAAACAAAATAACGAAATAGAGACCCAGTGCCAAGGTTGGGCACTACATGCGTGGTCTTCATATCATAAATCGGGCCTGATCCCAAGCATTTCGTGGTAGTTGTATTGTGTATGATTACTAGCTGCTTGACATAATCGTGGGAAGTAATCTCTGCAAACATACTAATCCGTGAAAGCGTAGCTCTGTTTTGTTATCATTACTGTCAGGAAAGCGTAGGAATCTAGGTAATACAATAACTCCTGGCCAAAGCGCAGACTCTTTACTTTATTTATAGGTCTTGGTAATGTATCGACCCCTGGAAATAGCTCAGGTGTGATGCTGCCACGTTTTTTATCCCTGTATGTTTTCCTTTTGTGAAATTTCAGATATCATATATGTCTCTGTATAAATGTTGCTTCTACACCGAATGTATAGTGTAGATCTCTACGAGTTCCTTATTTTCCATGTCGAGCGTTGTAGTTCTGCATTAAAAGTTTATTGAGACCTACATGTGATAGATTGGCAATGTCCTTGTAGTAGATCTGAGTATTCATGATCCATGTTGAATATAGAGTTGCTACACCGAATATATAGTTTAGATCTTTGCGAGTTCAAGGACGATTTCTTTGTTCTGTATAAATTTGCTTTGTAGCTTAAAATGTTATGTGTTATGGATTTCCTTAACCCTGTCGAAACCTTAGGCTGCCATAGCCTTGGATCAAACCCTATCAGACCTCTACCTTAGAATAGATCCCTGTAAGTTACACTTACATCTGATTTTATAATGTGATTCCCGAGTTGGGCCTTCTGTGTATAATACGTTGTGAATACCACCTCAGCTAAGTTTTATTACCAAAGAATATGTCTATGTAGTTTTAGATGTTAGTGTCAAACATTTGGAAAAACTATCTACGAAAGAGACTTTGCATAAGAAGTAATTAAGGCAACAACAACGTTACCGGATGTAATCCTCTTTTGGATGATTAATAAATATGCAACGTTTTGTGGACGTAGCCCTATATTGGGTGAACCATGTTAAAAAATCTCTCTATCTAATGTGTCTTTCATGTGTGTCATTTTAATGGCTGCGTTACTCATAGTATGTATGTTTTGTCGGATGTTTCTATTACTCATTTTGTTCTTATGATGACAACATCAAAGTATGTATTGTTTAATTCAGGATTATATCGTCAAGGTAAAGGAAAATGGTAATATGAGTTAATATGTTAGATGAGTTGTGGTGTTATATAGATATTAATGTGTTGAGGCAATATAATATGAAGAGCACAATTGTTCTAAGTGCGATAAAAGGAGTTGTGTTATGTTTAGGATAATGAATATTTTGATCGTCATTTAGATATGGATGCATGTCAGAATTTTGGTCCTCCACATATGAATTTTATTTAGGAGGATGTTCAAATAAAGTAGTTGTAATTGAATACTAGTTAATATAATTATGTTAGAAGTAGCAATAGACCTAAATAGTTAATAGTTGCTCTAGAGAAAGGTCATTATGGGAAATCATGGTGGTTTCCCATTTACATGTAAGTGTTGTAAGCAAAAAGAAGAAAATACTTAATAATGTTATAGCATCAGTAATAGTTTTTTATACTAATAAATGGTCTCATGTCTTTAGGAATAAGTAATACAAAGTTTATTGATGAAAGGAGGGAGGACTCTTGAATTTCCTTATGGAGATATTTATTCCTTGCCTAAAAGAATGATTCACTATTTATCGAAGTAGTTGGTTTTGTACAAAATGGTACAATCAATGTTAGCATGTAAAGTATATTCTAAGACATAGTCATAAAAGATCAAACTAATTGAAGTATGTATATTTGTTAAAATAAATACATGAAAGGTTTGAAAGTTACAAAGAAATACTAGGATGTAATTATCTCATATAAAGAATGCATCGATATAGATGTTGTTCTTATGTCCTTTCTGAGATTGATGAGAAATGTAATGATTTTTGTATCATGATTGATTAACTTTGTTAAAGAGAATAGAAGCATCATAATTTTTGGATTGTTGATTCATAATTTTATGTCATTTGGTAAGTACTAGTCTAAGAAATAGATAAAGTGTTATTGGAAAATCTACTCGAGCGGATGTGAGCCAAATATCCCTAGTTCAATGTGAATCTAGAACAAATAAGACAGAAAATAGAACTGCTTTCCTAGATCTAGTTAGAGATCAAGTAATAGACGTCTTACCTTCATATCGTAGATCTTCTTCTTCTTGTTGTTGCTGATAATCCCGTGGTTGTCAGACCTTTAGCTGCAAGACCTACCAAGACATATGGAAACAATACAAACAATAAAATATGTCTAAACAATAACTGATCTAACTAAACGGTTAAGGAAGTAAACTACAAACAATATCAACACCATAACATTTGCGAAAAGAGTTTATATTACTGTATTAAAAGAGAGAAAGTACAAAGTAGAGAGATGATCACAACCCAAGCCTTGACGCTGTAATCCTCCTCCAACAAGCCAAGCCAATGCCTCCAAAGGAAGTCTGAGTCTCCCAAAAGATGAGTAGGGATCTCCTAAGCTAATTTCACTGGCATGTAAGTGATATAGACTTCCTCCCTTTGGAATGGAGAGGGACCTTGTATTTATAGGACCAAGTGGATAGAGTAGGTTGAGAATCATGGGGAGAGGGCTAAGGGATCCTCCCTTGAGGTTAGGGAACAGTAGGACAGCTCACTTAGGAGTTAGGGATAGGGATCCACCTCATCCAACTTCTACAAGTCGCTCAAAATCTACCTTTATCCCAATTAACCAACTCCGGCGCAAGTTGCATGAAGACAACCAGCGTCAGGGAAGGGAAGTGCAGGTGGTGCAAATATACTCTGCGCCACCAGCGCAAGCTAGTAGTTTACATTCTGCGCCAGCCCTAGTTGGGCACTTCTTGCTTAAGGACAATGTGCGTCGACCCAACTAGAAATGTAGACAAAGGGCATCCACTTGCTCTAACATGACTTGCTTGATCATAGAAACTTCAGGGAATGAGGCATTGAGTTAACATGGGACTCATGATGACGAGATTTAGGTGTAACAGAATGCCCCCCAAAGCATGAAGCTAGAAAAAAAAGACAAGTGAATTGCTTTGAAAGATAGATGGCAAGGACTTGCTGGTTGGAGGATGCTGCTGCAGTACAACTGACTCTGAGATACAAGTCTCACATGACTCACAACATGGTTGCTGACCAATACATTGCAGATCCATGGTAGTAAAGACCGACTGAACACAATCATGGCTACTAGACACAATCGTAGATCCATGATGAGATGATAACACAGCCATGACCAATACAAAAGTGGATCCTTGTAATATGGCTCAAACAATCTTCATCGCAACCTGGGTAGAATATGACTTCCCAAGGGTCTTCAAGTCGAACCCACAATGATACGAATCTATCCATGTGATTACAATGTTTTGGAGTCGAACATGGTAGAAACCACTTGATTGCTGGTCATTGGTGTATACCGTTAACAAGTGCGAGGGAAATCACCATTAATGTCGATGATCCTCAAGGTATCATAGTACATATCATCGAGCGTGAATAAATGAGTTGATGTCAAATGCTCGATGAAATATTTCAATCAAGAGTTAATGATGTAAACTCATGTTGAAATCGAGGTAACCTGCCATTGAGGCATGCAGGCCCAAGGTACTCGATAGTTTTCTAGATTCAATCCTTGGATGATGTGTTGAAGTCGACAAGGATGAATCCGTCGAAGGAGGGCCATGATGAATCCCCCATCAACGGCACGAAACTTGATAACAAATGTTTGGAGTAGATCAAACAGTAGAGTAATGTGCAAGACTGACTCAAGGTAGACAGATATGGTAGAAGGTGTACTGACTACAGATGATGAGAGATGGACATCTCTTGAACATGGGCATGGCATGACTTGGTAGTATTGATAGGACGAGAGTGGTGCTGACCCCTAATGTAACTGATAGTGGAGACATTCTTTGGATGACCCAAAGGAGTGACATGACTCATGGAATCAGTATGACTCGAAGACAAACGGATGACCCAAGTGTTGTATGCAAATGCAAATGAGTGCCATGTTCAAGAGTGACGATGTAGTTCCCATAAATAGGGTGTACCACAAAATATTTCATTTTTCTCCATCATGACTGATGAGTGCCTCACTTGTTTTTTAACGGGATTGAGGAGGGTAAACAGATGCTCGGTATAGCTCATCTCATAGATGATTCCAATAACAAATTTTTTACGAACCTGGGAAAAAAGGGGTTCGTCCCATAACAGGCCCTTCAATGTCAAATTTTAACGAGTCCATGGAAGGTAAACTCGGCGTCATTTCATGTTTAGAGAGTCTGAAAAGAGCTAAAGAAGACTCAAAAGGTCCTTTTTCGTAAGGTTAGCCTCTTCGCCCAGAAAAGGTAAAACAACGCGAGAGAGGACTCTTCCAGTCATGATTGGTTGGAGTATTCCTTTTTTGTAAGTAGTGCCCCCTAGTCCGAAAAAGGGGTAAACTATCACCAGGAAGTCTATCATTCAAATATTTTTACAAGCGTGAATGCATCAAGTTCACTTGGCGATATTTTTGTATTTCAAAAGCCTAAAAAGAGCTTAAAGAAAAGACTCAAGGGGGTTCCTTTTTCGTGGAAGTTTAACAAGCTTGAAAAAGTGATAAACTATAACTCGGAGACTCAGTCTCATCGTTTTACGAGTGTTACACCCAAAATCTACCCGCCATAAGATTCAATATATACACCCATGAAGATACCTTGACTAAGTAATCACCCTGGGAGGATTTGTACCCATTTGTGCTAGTTTTTGAGAGGTCGTCGTAGGTTGCACATGAGTAACATGTGACGTCGCACCTTGCCCCATTACAGGGTGCGACGAAGTTAGTTAGATGGAAAAAATAGCTTCTTCGAGGTCCTTCTCGAAGCTTGCTGACTTGGGACCCTATCCCTGACCTCTTGGAGGAGCTGGTACTCCGGTTCCTAATACTTTGGAGAAATCCCTTAAGCCTCTCCTATCATATCCCAACCTATCCTATCCACTTAGTCCTATTTAAATGAAGCTCACTCTCATCCCAAAGGGAGGAAGTCTATGGTATCTACATGCTGGTGAAATCACCCTTGGAACATCTTCACTCACCTATTGGAGAACTCATACTTCCTTGGAAGGATATGGCAATTGGCTTTGTTGGAGAAGGGATGCAGCATTAAGCCTTGGTTGTAGTTCTATATCTCTATTATGTATTTCCCTCTTTTTACAGTAATACAAATGCTTTCCACCAATATTGTTCATGTGTGTAATGATATTGAGTAGTTTACCTGCTTAACTGTTTACTTAGATCTATTATTGTATCGATGACTTTTACTTGTTTCTCTTGTTTCTTATCTTGACAGGTCTTGCAGCTTGGATCTGACGACCGTGAGACATGGAGAAGCATTCAGGAGAAAGGATTGCGAAGTGAAAGGTAAGACATCTAATACTCGATCCTTAAGTAGATCTAGGAAATGCATTAGTAGTATGTTCTATTTGTTCTGGACTCACTTTGAGCTAGGGAGATCATGCTCGCGTCTGTTCGAGTGGATTGTCCGATATCAAATCTGGCGACCATACTTGGGAGGAGGTGGAGGTTCGCCACCACCACCAGGAGGAGGTGGGGGTCCATAACCGTAATAAGGTGGCCCACCACCACCCCCTCCTGGAGGGGGTGGTGGACCACCTCCACCGCCAGAAGGATGGGGACCCCACCACCTCCATCGATAGAAGGATAAGGGTCTCCACCACCACCGCCACCATCGTAATTAGGTCCTCCACCGCCTCCTCCTGGAGGGGGTGGTGGACCACCTCCACCACCCGAAGGGAAATGTCCTCCTCCACCATGATAGGGTGGTCCCCCGCCGCCTCCACCAGGAGGGGGTGGTGGACCATTCCCGCCACCGCTGGAAGGGTGAGGGATATTGTTGGTAAAATGAGGTGGGCCTCCACCAAGGTTAGGTGGGGGCCCGCCACCTCCAGTAGGAGGTGGGGGCCCGCCACCTCCAGTAGGAGGTGGGGGAGGACCGATCGGGGGGTGGTGGTACTTGAGGGATAGTTGGTTGGGGTTCGTGGTGCAACACAGGTTGTTGCCTCCATAGAGTGTATGGATTCCCAATATAAGGTATCCCATATGGTGCGTTTCTGGAATTAGATTGGCCCGGCGTAGGGTTAATAGAACCTGGATACACTTGACTCCATGAGGGTAGGGTTACATTGGATGGCCCCAAGTTTAACGGCAAGCCGGGTGAAGACTTTAAAAACCACGAGATGACTTACCATTTATGGTGTTCATCTAATTCCTTAATGGACGACTCGATTTGTCTTAGATTGTTTCAAAGGACTCTCACCGGTTCAGCTGCCAAGTGGTACATTGAGTTGCCACCTCATTCTTTTCCTGATTTTGGTTCTCTTGCCATGAACTTTTTGACACATTTCCAGCTGCCCATACGGTATGAAACTGGTACCGAGCTTTTAACCTTGCTCCGTCAGAATACCGCCACTCATATTTCTGATCATATCCACGAGTGGCGAAGGAGACGATGTCTCATTAAATCTCCTATTCCAGATCAGCTCCTAGCAGAATGTATTACAAAATCCCTCATCCCTACCATAGCAAGAGATGTTGCCATGCGAGGTGTTGTCACCGAAGAACAAGCCATCGCAAGTGCCCATGTACTAGACCTAGTCTACACTCAATCTGGCACTTTGTTTGATATTCTGCCTAATGCACCCCGTGACGTCAATGACCCTACGAAACCACATAATGGACTCCAAACTAATGGAATCATTGGTTTCCTTAACACCCAGCCTGCTTCTAGCACTGTTGGATCATCCAACCTTCACGGTTCCTCCCCATTACCAACTCAGGCTGGCCACAGCATGTCAAAACCCAAAATTTCGAAAAAATTTTAAATTTTTAAATTAGCATATAATATTTATAAATGCATTCCTTGATCTGTTTGATTAGTTTAAGTGATCATACATGTGTCTAAATGATCTGTTGTTATACTTAGATTTTATTATGAGTTTCTTTACTGTTGCTAATTGTTTTTCTGTTTTTCAACCACAAGGGGGAATTGCCATAACAGACTGGCTTACTTAGCTTCAGAGCTAATGCAACAGATTTTTCTTCTCTTACAGATATACAGGTAATGTCGGGTCGCCGCAATAATCTTTAAAGTATTATAAGTCAATTTAGCTGTACCATATCATTCAGTGAACAGTCTAGGCATGCTAACCAAGTTTATCAAGCTTTTAAAGGTAGAATTCTTCCTGCATTATGCCCAGTTCAAAATTCAAAAACATGTTTTGATTTACACTTTAATTGCACAGATTGGGAGTTACAGATATCACTAAGTTTTGTACTTTTCTTATCTTCAGCAAAAGCAAAGATGACCTATCGATACCTGTCTTCTATTATTAAATTTAAGGATTCGCCTTGTTTGGTATCTACATTTTGTTTCCATAAATGATACTTGAACAAAATCCATAAGCACTTATGGAAGTAGTCCTTCATTATCATATTTGATTGAACTCATTGTGTATTAAGGATAGCAAGGGTCTATTTTTCCTTAAGCCAATTATTATGAGTTGCATAACTTGATTTTCATCAGTTAAAGTTCCATAATGAAGAAATGACAAGTCTTAAATCATCTATGCAACGCTATCTTAATATAGAATTGTCATTCATTTATGCCCTACTTCTCTACAATAACTTAGAAAATTGAAAGAGATATAATATCTCTTGTTCTTTCACATTAGGCTAGGGTATACAAATTAGTGATAGGTTTTACAATTAGCATTTGTTTCACTTGAAAACTACCTCCTTGGTAATTTTTATAATAATTTAACATATGCTCTATGTTTAAAACAGACTCCTAGTCTTAATCTCAAATGCTATTTACTAAGCAAGTTTTTATTGAATACAAGGCAAGGTATTAAAACATCATTCTAATGTTTTTGATTATTATAAGGATGACATGTGATCTATCCATTATAAAGAATCATACAATAATTTTATTTACACATGTTATGGATTTTTGTTTAGCAACAAAGATAAGAATCTCATCGAGATCTTGAACTTTATTGTCATTAGCATGATTGTAATGATTGTAGGACCAAGTGTTATTGTTCTCCAAAGCGAAAATCGGAAGCATGTGTTAACATGGAATATTTGACAAGTTTGAACTATGGTTCATGACCATAATTGGACATCCCTGCTATGATTTTAATTGACTAACAATAATTGGTATGTCATCGTGGAACTATGGAGTATCGACCCACTGCATGGAAAAATTAAACTGCTACGTGGTTAATCAAGAGCCAAGTGTTTGGTGATATAAAACAGTTGATCTAACCCTACCTTGTCATTTTTCCTTCGCCTTCGGGCTCGGGTCGTTCTGCAAATTCTCCAGGTCTGAGTTTTTTTGTTGTGGCGCTGTTGGTAACAGCTTCCAGGTTGCTACAATCCTTTTGCTTATTCTTATAATCGTTTGGGAGTCCTTAGATTTGGCTGTTGACAACTATGAGTGTGTTAAAAATACCTAGGGTTTATCCCTTGACTTCCTTTACTGGTCTGGTCCTGGCATGAGATTATCGTTGGACTTGTTTTTGGTCACGGCTTCCATCGTGGAATAAATCTTTTGCTTCTGTCAGTTGCTCATTCGGTGACGAGGAAGGGTTTACACCTTCTCTGTTCGTGGTTGGCGGGATGATTACTGAGTTTGGAACTCCATTCAAGTTCGCTGGTAAGCTACAGTTATTCCTTCTTTTTTCAGTGTAAAGGAAATGGTTTAACAAAATTAAAGTCTGTAACTGATACTACACTGTTGTTGAAGGTCCTGGCCCTTCCTGAAGGCGTGGATGGCACAAGGCTTCGACGAATGGATTAGCCGGGTAAGCCTGGTTTTCACCATGGCATTTTCCTCCTTGTTGGTGGTTAGGATGGTCAGGGTTTGGTCTTAAAAGATCCACCCTTGTGGCTAGCTCCGTTCTGTTTGATCTTGTAGTTGCTCGTTTCCAAAGTTCATGGGCAGGTTTAACCCTGTGATGTGTGTGGAATGTTATGGTTGCAGTCATATGTAATTTTATTCGTTTTTCTTGTGGTAGTTAGGGTTCATAGAAGAATTATTGTATAAAAGAAACAAGCTTTGGGCCTGTTCTACAGATGAAGCTACGGCCTTGGGGTTTTAATTTCGTTACAGCACTTTAAAATGTTTTAGGGTTAACACCCAGGTTTTTGAGTTCGACTTAAAATAAAGTGTTACCTGTGTAATGGCTTGTTTAAATGCACGCGTTTTTAATTCTGAACTATGTACAGTAGTAGTAAAATTTTTAAGTTTTGAATCCACTTATGCAGTAGATTTGTGGCTCGTCTGTAGGTAGAATAATGTCTTAACTATTGAGCATTGGCTTTGCTCCTACGTTTTTCCTGTGAATTTACGCTTTATAATATGACTTGTTACAGTCATTCTGTATAATGGAACTGGTGTGTGGCGTGTGTTTTAAATTTCTATGTTTATGTAAATGCTTTCATTAATAAAATGGGCTGCGACCATAAGTGGAAACATGGTCTTAATTCTGTAGCATTGGTTTTGTTTGTTCAAACTGGGCTAGTAGGGTTTGGCCTGAACTAATTTTCAGTGGTAATTTACATTCAAATGCTTAAGCTATTAACTGAACACGACTCTGTTAAAAAAAAAGAGTTGAAATAAAGATAGTAACCGTAGGTTAAACTTGATGAATGAGCTGAACATTGTTCTGTTTGTTTTCTTTTGTTGTAAAAAAATTAATAACTAAGTAAATTCTCTGCTGATAAAATTCTCGTTGTGGAAACTGGAGTGGTTGGGTTCGACTCAAACACCACGATCGTGCTTTTGTGTAGTTGCTTGTTCGGTTGTTGTGATTATGACTCTGTCGATACTGTGAGTCAAGTAAAGGATATAACTCACAGTTCTGAGCTCGATAATGAGCTAAGATACAGTTCTGTTATATCGATCATGATTCTGTTGGTACCTGAAAGTTTTAAGGGAGGATAATACTATAATCCTTAAGCTCGATATTGAGCTAGCTATGGTTCTGTTAATTCTATTGTTCCTAAAACAATATCTAATTTATTTATCTGTTAATAAATCCTGTGTGATGTAGTTCTGTTAGGGTTTCTGCACAATCGTTTGTTTGATAGATAATGAATGGATAATCTTTAGCTAGGGTTTGTGTTTGATTTATATAATGGATTTAGAACTGATCAAAACTCGACTAGGGTTTGTACCTTGACATACATATCCTAACTGTGGCTACAAATGTTCTGCAACGATATTGATAATGCTATCGATACTGTAATATACCTGGTTATATTTTAATACTGTTTCCTATGATTGTCTATTTGGTTTTGTAAACACAGGGTATAAATACTGGGTACATAGCTTTTACTTATTATCCCGCCAAGTACAAATAATGTAATTTATGTAGCCATGTTTATTTCTATTTCTATGATTATTTAAACGAGTTGTAATTCCAGAGAATAATTACTTTATACTAAAACCTTACTTATCTATTGAACTAAAATAATTACACTAGGTTTAAAATTTACAATAATAAACCATTGCTTACAATATTACTATTGTATAGCATGCATTAAAATACCTCATCAGTAAGATAATAATGATATTAAAGAATGTTGAAACACAATAACTATACCAAATCTAACTACCGCTACTCTGATATACTATTTTACTAACTAATTACTTTTCAGACATATAGAAATAACTCATCATACATTTATTCAGACTTAACAAACAGAAGGGAATAAATGACAGAACCTGTTTCTGTGGACAACAACAGCAATGGGAGGCTGTTCCTCCCTACCAACTCCTGGAGAGTGCCCAGACAGCACTTCTCAGGACCCCCGAGCTTGCTCTGGTCTCGCTGGCTGGAACTAGGTGCAGCAAATAATTCACTCAGCCCAAACAGCTACAATGGAACCAAGTTACTGCAGCATTCCTCTCAAACAACTTCCTTACTGTATATTTCCCTCTTCCTCAATGGGACTCCTGAATAACATTCACCTGAATGTATTCTCCCTCCAGAACAATTCGAACCCCCAACTCAGTTCATTGAGTACTATTTAAAAGATTGCCTAGGTCTTTGTTGGGTTAACTGTCAATTAATGAGCCACCTGCTCAGATTCCACTTTCTTGGGGAATCATGACCCCAAATATAGGGAAGTTGCCACCTGCAACTTAGGAAGTGTTTGAGGATGCTGCCACTTGTCATTTGCCTTTCCACCTAGTTCCATCCACCAGTTTGACCAGTAACCTCTTTTTAACAGCTCTCCCATGCTGTTGTCTCCATAATTTATTTATTAATAATAAAATATTCAGAATTACATTCCATTTCTAGTGACTCTGCTGAGTCATCAATTCCTACTTAGCATTAAATTTAACATAATGTCTCAGGAATATAATGAAATAATTACATAATTTTTACAAAATGGGGGTATGTGACACAGCACCACCAAACCCACCACTCCTACTCTAACTGAAGAGGTGAATTTTATCCAATCAGCTTCATCTCAGAAGTCTGGCGGCAAAAAGAAGAACAAGGGGAAACCCAAAAAGTCTTCCGCCCAGCAGGAACAAAAGAGCACTCCTGACGATACCAAGCAGAAACGGAAGCTAAAGTATCCTTGTTTACTATGTGGAGATGACCACTTCTCCAAAGAATGTCCCCATAGAGACGAAGTACAAAATTTTCTTAGGGGTAAGCCAACTCCCGCAGTCCTAAATGATATGTTTCCTACTCAGAACCAGCAGATGATTGCTCAAACCCCCCCAGCCCGAGGGGAACCATCCAATACCGCACATGTTCTCATGGTGCGTAACAAGACGATCGATTTGAACACTCGCTTGTGATCTTATGAATCGGTCCCTTCGAAAGAACCCACTGGAAGTAATATTGAAAAATATTTCGACTCCTTAACTGATGTTACTGTACCATCAACTTCTCTCACCATTGAGAAGCCATCCTTAGACTTGATATTGCGACCGCCCAAGAGTACGATTCGAAAAGTTGTTTTCAATCCTAACGCTCGGGCGACACAAAATTACAATATCGTAGAAGACTTGGCACAAGCTCCTTGCGCCATTTCTACCTTGGAAGTTTTGCAAAATGGTCCTAATCAACGCAAAACTCTCCTTGCAGCCATCGGTGTAGTCGACCCCGATTCCTCGAATACCATCGTGTTCCGACTTAACCACTTCAATCCGAGGCTCTCCCATCAGCTCGCATTCCAAGTTTCTGCAAACATTGCTGGGAAGATTGTCCATCATACCCTTTTAGACGAAGGCGCCTCCACTTCTGTCATGTCGATCGCCTACTGGAGAGCCATTGGCTCCCCCAAATTGAATCTTTCTCCTACCACGTTGAAAGCATTCGACGGGTGTGGCTTTCAACCTCATGGGCTCTTACAAGCTCTTGCAGTTGAGTTGGGAGGAAAGACCGTAACCATTAACGTGGAAGTGGTCTCGGCCCCAATAGATTATAATCTCTTGCTTGGTCGCAATTGGTTTTATGCCATGCAGGTGGTAGCCTCTTCAGTGTTCCGCATAGTATAATTCCCCCACTAAGGACGAATTGTTACTATTGACCAATTAGATTTTTGCGCACCAAACGCTACTACTCATCCTGGTGACCATGTTCCTTCCATTGGACAAATGTCAAAATAGTATGAGAGTATAGGGGTTGGCCTTTTGAAAGATTCATCTCTCATGGGTGTTTTTCCAGCAATGGATCCCCCTAATCATGTCGCTACGGTGAACATGATCTCCACAGAGATTTCATCTCACTCTACCGATACTTGGCTTGTACCGGATGAAGCCACAACACACTTGCTTGGAGATATAATGCCTCTTTCGCCCGCTGAACGTATTTACGAGGCTATTGAATCAGCACCGGAGGACCATTTAACTATGGCCTCTCCATCCTATTCTCTATGATGGATTTCATCTCTACCTGATCTCTTACTTCGGACTTTTCATTCAGACGAGTCCATCATGGAAGTTATGAATGTTGACAACGGTCCGTGGGATGATCTCCACCATAGGTCATCTTTTCTTCCTCCTTTGGAGTACATAGAGGACAACACCCACACCCTCTTCTCACAAGACATCTACCCATTCCCTCATTCCCCCATCCTTACATGTCTTACAGACACGGAGGGCAACTTGGCCAACATGGAGCCAACCACCCCGGTAGACATCTCAGTGAAACCTGGCATAGTGGAACACATTCGCATAGGCCAGAAGTGTTGCCTTGAAGAAATAACTGCTGGCACGGCCTTATTCAAGAAATTTCAAGACGTATTTGCTTGTTCCTATGAGGAGATTCCTGGGATAGACCCCGTGGTTGTTTCTCATGAAATAAAAAGCTATCCCGACGTCAAACCTGTACGCCAAAAGTTGCGATCGGTACACCCACGAAAGACAGTGGCAATCAAGGTTGGTTTTATTTATCCTGTCCCATTGAAGGATTGGGTCTCAAACATCGTCCTTGTAAACAAAAAGCAGGGTACCATTCGCGTCTGTGTCGATTATCGGGACCTTAACGGGGCTTGTCCAAAAGACAACTGCCCAACCCCCTTCATTGACCAGATTATCGATAATTGTGCTGGAAGCGTCATTTTCTCATTTATGGATGGATTTTCTGGTTACAACCAGATTGAGATCAACCCCTCCGACCAACACAAGACGGCTTTCATCTGCCCATGGGGAACGTTTGCATACCGCAAACTCCCGTTTGGCCTTAAAAATGTTGGTGCCACGTTTCAGCGGGCAATGTCGTATGCCTTCCATGACATTAAGGACTTTGTGGAACCTTACCTGGACAATCTCCCTACTCACTCAAAGCAACGCAAGTTCCACATTGATCATCTGACGGCCATTTTCCTCAGATGCAGACGGTACAATATCCGTCTAAATCCCCATAAGTGTATCTTTTGCGTTGAGTCTGGACGCCTCTTAGGATTTATCATTTCAAAGGATGGGATCCACATTGATCCCTTAATGGTGGAGGCCATCATCAACCTACCACCCCCGACTGATGTGACAGAACTTCAAAGTCTCCAAGGGAAGGTGACTTATTTAAGACATTTTGTTTGCAATTTTGCAGAGAAGACTAAAGGTTACATGAGACTGCTCAAGAAGGACGTCCCATTCATTTGGGACGACCAAGCTAAAAAATCCTTTGACAGTATCAAACATGCCATCACACATGCCCCCGTGCTCCAACTGCCCAGTTATTATCGAGATTATATCTTATATCTCGTCGCTTCTACTACCACTATTGCCATGGTTTTGGTACAGGAGGATCAAAACGCCCAGGAACATGTAATATATTATGCAAGTGTGAATAACCTGCAATAATTAATTAATGCAAATACACGAGATATCAGAAATAATAGAACTCAGAATCACTTTTATATTGATCACGGGCCACTATGAGGGGGAAACCTCCTTTGAGCAAGATCAATACAATTAACTTGACGGTGCCCTCAATGACCTCAACACACACTTATATACTAAGTCTATTCCCAATACTATGAGTCAAAACCATGGGACATATAATACTACGGGACGACTTACAAAGCATATGCGTCCAATACTATGGGTCAATACCATGGGCTAATATAAACTATGGATCAACAAATACTACGGGACGACTTACAAAGCATATGCGTCCAACAACAATATACTAACAAAGTGAAGAGAAGGGTTGACATGGATTCCTAACATCCCCTCTCCCTTAGAAAAAGCTTTGTCCTCAAAGCTTTGGTTGGGGAAATTGATGCAGAATCTGAATGAGTGGTTCCCCGGTAGCATCCTTGGGTTGCATTTCAGGCCACTGACGCCTTTGGAGTTTCAAGGAGGATTGCTTGGAAGGCTGTAGATGAAGAAGAACCATATCAGCCTTGTGAAAAGTGCACTCAGAATGGTGTTGATCGGCTTATTGTTGCAGTCAAATTCTGGCCATGTGAAGATTGTCCTGCAGAATGAGAAGAATCTGATCGCGGTTTCGAAGAACCGAGTCAATTGCCTGAACTGGGGAGCTGCTAAGGGTGTATGGAAGAAGAACTGGCGGTGTCTGTCCATAGACTGCTTCATATGGTGTCCTTGTAGATGTGGTATTGTACCACTAGAGTGCTTCTAAGAAATCCATAGAAATAGTTGGCCAAATCTGTGTAGGGATGGGCAAGGGTTTGAGCAGTCCCGAAAGGAGTGTCGTTTCACCCTTGTTGACCTGGAAAGTATCACAGTCAGCCACCATCTGTTGAATTGTCATTTTCAGTTCCTGCCAAAAGAAGTTACATTGTTCCCAGTCATACATTTTGAAGAACCCAGAGTGCCCTGCTGATGAAGAAGCATGGAGTTCATAGAAGAGATAGCCCTGTTGAACATATTGCAACCAATTTGGAACAAGCAGAGAAATAGCTGTAAGAGAAACTAGGTCATCAATTATGCGAGAAGGAGCATCTGCCACCATATTGTCCTTACCCTTATTGTAAGTGATCACATAGGGATAACCCATGAGTTGGAGAACCCATTTCAGGTGTGTTGGGGAGGAGACCCATTGTTCCAGGAAATTTTCTAGACCCTGGAGATCAGTCTTGATGCAGAAATAATTCCCTAATAGGTATGGCTGCCACTTTTGTACTGCATGCAAAATAGCCATCATTTCCTGCTGAGAGGTAGATGCGGCTAAATTCTTACCGGAAAGGTCTCTTGAAGGAAGCAAGCTCATTGGTTCAGCAAAGTCACCTGCATATCTATCCAAGGAAGTAGTGGAGACTATTGATGGGTGCATCTAAATGGAATGGAGCTGAGCTATGACACCATGTGAATTCTTCTTAAGGATTTTTTCCAGGCGATGTGAACTGATGATGCAGAGAGACCTTGGTTGTAAGCCCATAAATTTGTGTTGTGCCCCATTGACTGAAAACTGCATCCAAAGTTCAGCAAAATCCCATAAGATGGGGCCAAGTGTGCGTAACCATTGAATGCCCAAAACCACATCACATCCGCCTAAGGACAAGGCAAACATGTCAGAGCGCAGGTTATAATCTTCCATAGAGATATATACATTGTGACACTTCCCCTTGCAAGGTAAGGTGCCCCCATTGGCAACCATGACTTCAAAGTGGGAGTAAGGATGGACAAAACAATCAGCATGTTTGGCAATCCGAGGGTCAATGAAGTTATGAGTGCTACCAAAATCAATGAGTATGGTAAGAGAGAGCTTCTTGAAGTATCCCCTGACCCGCATTGTTTGTGGGGTGGTGACGTCAGTTACAGCATGGAGAGAGATCTCGGGTGGGTCGTCCTAAGATGGGGTGTCAACAGGTGGGTGCTTAATGTCAACCTGATCATCTACTGTATCTAGAGCTTCTTCACCAAGTTCAGAGGCAGGCGAAGAATCCACATCCAAGAGATAGAGCTTTTGTTGAACACATCTATGTCCCCGAGTGAATTTCTCATCACAATTATAACAAAGCCCTTTTTCTCGGCATGCCTGCATCTCTGTTTCAGACAAATGCTTGATAGGAGTTGGTCGAGGACCAGGTGTGATGGGAGGTCATTGGGAACCCATATTTCTGAAGGGAACAAAGGTGGGTTTGGAGCATTGTTGAGCTGCGATCTTGTCCTCGGCCAGCTTAGCCAACCCTAGGACTTCCATCATTGTGTTGGGACAGAACATTTTGACCTCTGAGCGGATTTCATCCTTGATACCACTGATAAAACAACTCCTATAGAATTCATCAGACAATCCTTCTGTGTGATTGGCTAGTTTCTCAAATTCCGTCTGATACTCTCACTGTTCCATTTTGGTGAAGTTTAGTGAGTGCTCCTGTGAAGTCATCAAAAGCACTAGGACCAAATCGTGGCAAAAGGAGTTAGCAAAAATCTATCTAGTTTGGCTCGGGATGAACTTTGATGTACCAACGGTACCATTGAAGGGCTTCCTGTTCCAAATGAAATGATGCAAGTGGAACTTTCTAGACATCAAAATTATTTAGCAGACTGAAATATTGTTCTGCTCGGTATATCCATTCAGTCGGATCAGTACCATTGAAGCGAGGAAAATCAAGCTTCGACCCACAAAAATTGCTGGAAGAAGAGAACCCGGTGGCTGCAAAAGATTCTGGCTGTTAGTTATTGTTCATGGCTAAATGCTGGAGATGGAGGTTGAGAAATTTTTCATCCAGATCTTAGAGTTTGGTTTGGATGGCTGCAAGTGCTTTTTTTTTCTCCATAAATGGATCGGCAACGACGGCGCGAAAGGGATCCGCAATAGATGGATCTGCAACGGCGCGGAAGGGATCGAAAAATGGTTGGATCTAAAACAGCGACTGGATCTGAAACGACTTTCAGAATAGATCTGAAACGGCTGGATCTGGAGTGGAAGTGACCGGCAACAGTTCAGCTGAAAATAGATATGGACCCCAGGTATGTGCGACTTCCTATCGGTTTAGGGGATTCACTCGGCCACCAATGCTGTCTGACGGCTTGCATATTGGGGCAGTACCCCTCACTCCACAGTTCAGGTAAAACTGATAACCGCTTTGCCACAAACGATAGCTCTTGGTTTACCTCACGGGTGGGAACTAGTCAATCGGGTAGGGGTCATTGCCCTTTTCACTGGCAGGTCCTCTCAATGGGACAACTACTTTGTGGTTCCTATGGTACTCCTCACAATGAGTTTTAGGGCTTATGCCCAAGTACTTCCCACAGTTAAGCGGATAGGGATTATTCCCAGATCCAAACTTGTAACATATGAGAAAAAAAAAATTGGCAGAAATTCCACCCAACGAGCCCAAGAAAGTGCTAAAATACCAGATGTGAATAACCTGCAATAATTAATTAATGCAAATACACGAGATATCAGAAATAATAGAACTCAGAATCACTTTTATATTGATCACGGGCCACTTCGAGGGGGAAACCTCCTTTGAGCAAGCTCAATACAATTAACTTCACGCTGTCTTCAATGACCTCAACACAGACTTATATACTAAGTCTATGCCCAATACTATGAGTCAAAACCATGGGACATATAATACTACGGGACGACTTACAAAGCATATGCGTCCAATACTATGGGTCAATACCATGGGCTAATATAAACTATGGATCAACAAATACTATGGGACGACTTACAAAGCATATGCGTCCAACAACAATATACTAACAAAGTAAAGAGAAGGGTTGACACGGGTTCCTAATAGCAAGTAAGGGTCTCACTGACACTGAAAGTAGATATTCACATGTCGAAAAACTCGCATTCGCGACGGTCATCGCCATCCAAAAGTTCTGGCACTATATCTTGCTCCGCACCACCACCATCATCGCAGACTTGAACCCCATGTACCATGTCCTGACACGTCAGGTGCTTGGGGGCAACTATTCACGCTGGATCGTGATACTGCAAGAATTTGATCTTCTTTTCGAGAAAGCCAAGTCCAAAAAGTCTTTGGTGTTTGCCGAGCTGATTTGTGACCTTCCCCATCCTAATGCAGAAATTGAGCACAATGACTCTTTTCCGGACGAATCATTGTTTCTCATCAGCACGACTAATCCATGGTATGGAGATATCTCATTATATCTTCAAACCCAATGCTTCAACCTTCAATGTCTCGCGATGACCATCGTAAGATACGTCACCTTGCGAAGTATTATTTAATCATTAATGATACTTTGTATCGTCGTGGCATTGATTCAATTCTTCGACATTGTCTAACTCGTGA
The DNA here is from genome assembly GCA_027924585.1 of Larix kaempferi. NCBI lineage: Eukaryota > Viridiplantae > Streptophyta > Pinopsida > Pinales > Pinaceae > Larix > Larix kaempferi. Next base: position 11,870,353 of record BSBM01000428.1, read on the forward strand.
TGAAGCCGAACGTGTTCTGAATGACTGTCACGCTGGGGCATGTGGCAGTCACCTCTCTGGGATGGCTACAGCCCAGAATATTTTGCGCACAGGATATTATTGGCCTACTATCTTCAAAGATTGTATTGAGGCCATAAAAAAATGTCCTCTTTGCCAACACTTCCATACGAAGAAGCGCACCCATCCCGCCCCATTACATCCAGTTATTACCATGGGCCCCTTCGCAAAATGGGGCATCGACTTTATGTATTGTAAGCCTACCTCGGTCGGGGGGGCATAGTTACATCATTGTAGCTGTGGATTACTTTACAAAGTGGGCTGCGGCTATGCCTACATACCAAAACGATGGCAAAACTGCCACACTCTTCATGTTCAATCATGTAATAGCGCGGTTCGGAGTTCCTCGGGCTATTGTTACCGATCATGGTTCTCATTTTCAGAACCATATGGTTGATGAACTGAGTGATAGGTTGGCTTTTCGCCATGAAAATTCAGCACCCCACTGTCCGCATTCCATGGAAAGGTCAAGGCCATTAACAATGTCTTGAAAACTATGGTCCAAAGGATGGTAGGTACGCAGAAATCCAATTTGCATAACATGCTCTTCTCAACATTATGGGCCTATAGAACCTCCGTTAAAACCGGCACAGGTTTCACTCCTTTCCAATTGGTCTATGGATTGGAGGTTGTCCTACCTATAGAGTGTGAAATTCTGTCTCTACAACTCGCTGTCGAACTTCTTCCTAATACTACTGTCGAGGAAGAACATCTCCTGCACTTAGCAAAACTTGACGAGTCCTGCCGAGATGCCGCTCTTGCTAATGAAACACACAAGAAATGCATCAAAGCTCAATATGACAAGTCAGTTGAACCTCATATCTTTAACGAGGGTGACCTGGTCCTCACTTATGACCAGAAGCATGACAAACTAGGAGCATGAAAGTTCGAATCCGTGTGGCATGGACCTTACATTGTCAAACGTGTTTTGGAAAAGGGAGCTTACAAGCTTGTAGACTATGATGGAATCTCTTTGGGTGAACCCCACAATGGGCTTTACCTGAAGAGATACTATGCCTAACCTGTCATGCTTAGACTTTCTTGTACATACTGTAGATGGCATGTTTTTTGTGTTTTTGTGTGCTGTGACGCATTTATTTTTTAGTGTCTTTAGATTTTGTTTCCGCTCCTTATACCATGTTCTGTCTGCGTGTGCAGATGGCAACGTGCTATGGATTCACGGACGGCACCAGCCGGCATACCCGTAACCTTGCTTCGGAAGCCTGGGTACTATATTCCCCAACAGGTGAGCTCATCAGCTCAGGAGGAAGTTGCCTAGGGTTTGCAACCAACAATGTCGCAAAGTATCAAGCAGTAATCGGAACCCTAGCTAACGCCATTTCCTTGGGTATGAACCACATTGTCATCCGCATGGATTCTCAATTAATGGTTTCCCATCTTAACCGGGTCTACGCCATCCATGATCCCACCTTACTCCATCTCTTCAGTCGAGTACGTCTCCTAGAAAGGTCATTTGAATCCATTCAGTACCTGCACATTCCACAAGAGTGAAACACAGTTGCCGACTCGATGGCCAACTTCATTTTGGATTGGTACATCACACACACATAATATCCATAATATGTAAAAGCATTCATGAGATGTAAATAATGCACTGTATAAAATCGAACATGTAAACAAGATCACATCACTCATCATTTTAAAACACATAATGTATAAATCGTCAGGAATGTCTGTATATATATATATCATTCAAAAGTAGTGCTGGTACAAAATCTGAAGCCTCGTAGCTTTTAGTAGTACAAAACCTGAGGCCTCTAAGCTCCCAGTAAAAGTATAATAGTGTCATCAGGCTCGACGCCTGACCCATACACCACCCCTATCATGGACAGCCCACTGTCGCTGAGTAAGGAAGCAATCCACGGTCCTCGCTACCTTGCAGAGTAGGGCATTGAAGCGTACGGACGCTCCAACCCCAAACCTCTGCATAGGTCTCGGCAAATCATCTATCGCTCGCTCAGGAACCTCTACTGTCAACTGGGACAAGTTCCTGTATACCTCCTCCATCTCCTCGATGGTAGCATGAGCACCTGGGGGCATAACTACTTCCCCACCTCTATCTCTTCTAGCCAGAAGGGAAAGCCTTACCGACCGTACGGGCCCCACATCTGCACACACATGTTACATACTTGTCAGTATTGCATCAAAAAAATGATAAATATGCAAAACTAAAAGTACAAGGGTTTTTGTTCTTACCTATGTCACCCCATGCTGCACCCTCGGGCAGCACCAAGTCAGGATCCTCTCTGAAATTCGTACTGCCGTACAAGAAGTCCTCAACCATGAGTAACTGGCCTTCCAGCCAGCTGAAGAACTCAGGACCAAAGATGATGATAGGTCCTCCACCATGGCAGGTCATCACCTCAGCCCATTTGAGCATGTGGGGATCTCTAGGCTCCCTGTCATCTAGTAACGTCTGTGGACGCAAGAGAGGGATCCACTCCAAGAGGAACGATACCAAGATCGATCCACAACCAAACTGCTTGAGCTCTCTCTGCCGACACTTGGTCAGCTGAGCTCGGATGTTTGCGAGGAGACCCTCACACCGGTTAAAAACCATGGGGGACATGCAGTCCTTCGCATAAAGCATCTGAGCCCAAGTGGCCATGTGTGGGGCTTGGCTTCCCGCCACTCTAGCAATAGTAAATAGTATGGTATGCAGTGGACGGCTCACCACATCCCTAATAGGAATCTTCCCACTGGAAGATCGAGCAAGAGCGGTACAATGCTGTGACACCATGTCATCGACTGTGCGGTCACTGGCCTGTGTTCCAATAAGAGATATAGGGTCCCCTCTCCAGGACAAACCAATAAGAAAATAGATATCCTCAACATCTATTGTGAGGATGTGCTCACCAATCACAAAATGTTGTTGGGCCGCATCCCAACTCTGGAACATGTGTGATAGCAACAGGATTTGGGATCTCATCCCCTTAATCTCAAAGAACTTGAGCAAACCGCAGTTCCTCAAGGCATCCACGCATTGTGGATCACTTGCAGCTTGTACATTTTCTACTTCGTGTTCTCTTTCCCGCCACTCTAAAACCATGTTGGTTTACTAGCAACCTGCCAAGAGGGACATTTAAACACTGTTAGATCCTACTCCAACCACAGCAAGTTCATTTTTTGGGTTTATTTTGATGTTTGGGAAATGCATCTCTGTTGTCGCATCGTACTTTTGCATACAGTGCAATGTCGTCTCACTTCACTTGTTCGGGACTTGCGCCAAGTCGGTCTCCTCACAGTTCCCAAAAGGGCCAACTACGACGAGTCGAGGGCACAATAGCCCTCCATGAATTCATCAAAAAACCCAAAAATTGAACCTAAAAACAAAATCTAATCCACTGGAAAGTTGCCGGATGAAGTTTAGGCTTACCTGCTCCTGACAGTGGGTGAAATGGTGGATCGTATCTCCCGGAATCGGCAAAGGAATTTTTGGCTCCAAATTGGTACTTCTCCTCCCAAATTGGCAAATGAAACAATGACAACTATTTTTGGCCCATTTTTCTATTTATAAATAGAATGGAATATTCCTTTTCAAATATTTTGATGCTCTTGGGCCATTTATCATAGTTTTAACTGTTTTTGTCGTATTTGGGGCTATTTGACATATTTTCTAGTGTGCAGGAGTTGTAAGTAGTCTTTTGTGTTGTTTCTCGTATCACAACAGTCATCACAAGTATGAACACTCCCTTGAATGTTTTGTCGTTATTTTTGCAATGGTTAGCTTGTAATTATTGCGTGATGATGAGTTTACTCTTTGTTTATTCTCGTACTCATGAAACTATGAGAACAAGTACCAAGTTATGATTTATCACTTTTTTGGGCTCGTTAAACTCCCACGGAAAAGGACACCCCCTGGAGTCTACCGTTAAGCTCTTTTCAGGCTCTCAAAAAATGAAAAGATTGCCAAGCGAACTTGTCACATTCACACTTGTTAAAGTATTTGAATGGTTGTCTTCCTGGTGATAGTTTACCCCTTTTTTGGACCAGGAGGCACTAATTACGAAAAGGTATACTCCAGCCAATCATGACTGGAAGAGTCCTCTCCCGCGTTGTTTTACCCTTTTCTGGGCAATGAGGCTAACTTTACGAAAAAGGACCGTTGGAGTCTTCTTTATTTCTTTTTAGACTCTCTAAACATGAAATGACAATCGAGTTTACCTTCTATGGACTCGTTAAATTCTCACATTGAAGGGCCCGTCATGGGACGAACCCCTCCTATCCCAAGTTCAGAAAACATTTGGGATTGGACTCATCTATGAGATGAGCTATACTGAGCATCTAGTTACCCTCATCAAGCTCGTAAAAAACACATGAGGCACTCATCATTCATGATGGGGAAAAAGGAAAGCGTTTGTGTTACATACCTTGTTAGTGGCAGTATGTAATCATTCTTGAACATGGCACTCATCTGCATTTGCATACAACACTTGGATCATCCGTTTTCCCTCGAGTTCCACTTATTTCCTGAGTCTTGTTACTCCTTTGAGTCATTCAAAGAAAAGCTTCCATCATCAGTCGCTTTAAGAATTTGTGTCGCACTCATCGTGTCAATACTGCCAATTCATGCCATGCCCATGTTCAAGAATATGTCTATCATTTATCATCTGTAGTCAGTACACCCGCCGTCACGTCAGTCTACTCTAAGTCAGTCTTGCATGTTACTGTACCATCCGATCTACTCTATACATTTTTGTCGTGTTTCATGTCGATTAATGGGGGATTCATCATGGCCCTCCTTCGACAAATTCATCCTTATCAACTTCAACTCATCATCCAAGGATTGAATCTAGAAACCAATCAAGTAACTTGGCCTTGCATGCCTCAATGGCAGCTTACCTCGCTTTCAACATGAGTTTACATCATTGACTCTTGATTGAAAGATTTCATCTTGCATTCGACTTCAACTCATCTATTCACGCTTGATGACATGTATTGTGATACCTTGGGAATCATTGACGTCAATGGTTATTTCCCTCACACTTGTTAACGGTTTACATCAATGGCCGGTAATCAAGTGGTTTCTACCATGTTCGAAATCAAGACATTTGTAATCACATGGATAGATTCGTATCATTGCAGGTTCAGCTTGAAGACCCTAGGGAGTCATGTTTTACCCGGGTTGCGATGGAGTTTGTATCGAGTTGTATCACATGGATCCACATTTGTATTGGTTGTGGCTGTGTTATCATCTCATCATGGATCTACACTTGTGTCTAGTAGCCATGATTGTGTTCAGTCAATCATTACTACCATGGATCTGCACTGTATTGGTCAGCAGCCATGTTGTACTTCATATGAGATTGTCAGTTCAGAGTCAGTCGTATTGCAGCAGTGTCCTTCGTCCGACAAGTCTATTGCCATTTCTTCTATCAAAGCACTTCACCTGTCTATCTTCAACAACTTCATGTTTTGGGGGGCATTCTGTTACACCCAAAATATACCCGCCATAAGATTCAGTGTATACACCCCTGAAGATACCTTGACTAAGTAATCACCCTGGGATGATTTGTACCCATTTGTGCTAGTTTTTGAGAGGTTGTCGTAGGTTGCACATGAACAACATGCGACGTCGCACCTTGCCCCATTACAAGGTGCGATGAAGTCAGCTAGATGGAAAAAATAGCTTCTTCGAGGTCCTTCTCGAAGCTTGTTGACTTGGGACCCTATCCCTGACCTCTTGGAGGAGCTGGTACTCGGTTCCTTATACTTTGGAGAGATCCCTTAAGCTTCTCCTATCATATCCCAACCTATCATATCCACTTATTCCTATTTAAATGAAGCTCACTCCCATCCCAAAGGGATCAAGTCTATGGTATCTACATGCTGGTGAAATAACCTTGGAACATCTCCACTCACCTATTGGAGAACGCATACTTCCTTGGAATGATATGGCAATTGGCTTTGTTGGAGAAGGGCTGTAGCGTTAAGCCTTGGTTGTAGTTCTATATCTCTATTATGTACTTCCCTCTTTTTACAGTAATACAAATGCTTTCCACCAATATTGTTCATGTGTGTAATGATATTGAGTAGTTTACCTGCTTAACTGTTTACTTAGATCTCTTATTGTATAGATGCCTTTTACTTGTTTCTCTTGTTTCTTGTCTTGACAGGTCTTGCAGCTTGGATCTGACGACCGTGAGACGTGGAGCGGCATTCAAGAGAAAGGATTGCGAAGTGAAAGGTAAGACATCTAATACTCGATCCTTAAGTAGATCTAGGAAATGCATTAGTAGTCTATTCTATTTGTTCTAGACTCACTTTGAGCTAGGGAGATCCTGCTCGCGTCCGCTCGAGTGGATTGTCCGATAACAATGAGCACGAGAAAGAACAAAGAGTTAGCTCGATGTCTTTAATAATTGAATTTAATGAGCGAAATAATGACAAAAAGACGCTCGATGAGTTGTTCATACCTGAGAACATGCGTGAAAAGACCACGACCGTGAAAAACAGGATTAAAACGGTACCTAGCTTCACTTGCAAGCTTAAAAACGATTAACCAGGTATAAATAAATCCAACTATAGCGAAATAACCCACATTAGAATAAATTAAAAAGGGAATATGCTCTTTTTCAATATAAATAGGGGTAAATAGTAAAAAGAATTACTATTTGTTTTTTACCAAGTTGGAGAGGTGAAAAGTGCCATTTGGAGTTGTTCTTCTTGTGCTGATTCCAGGAGCTACAATCCATCATTTCAGGTGCCGTCAATGACAAGTAACCCTAAACTTGTCTCTTTAACTTTCTAGTGGATTAGAATTTTCTTTTTCTTGCATTTAGGTAGGTTTTGGGCATGTTGGGTTGGGGGATTTGAGCCCACGGGTCAGCGCAGGTCGCCCTTTCGAGATCTGTGTCGGCGTAGAATCTAAAAGGGAGTTCTGCGTCGACGGTGCACTATCCAAATGGACGTTCTACTCCGGTGCAAACAGCCAACTCAACCCCAAAAACTAGTCAAATAGAAGATTTTTTTTATGGTTGGGAAAAGTTCTAAAGGTGTTAAAATGTCATTGTTGACAGTTTTGGAGTGAGCATGATGGTTCTTAAGTGGAGAGAACGTGAGCATGAGCTCGATGATATACAAGCGGAAAATGATCCGCAATGTGTGCGTTGAGAAACTGTGGGCTACTCAAGTATTTTCGAGTGCCAGGGATGAGGTCCAGAGTATCATTACTGACATACGTGGTCCAATGCTGGGACCCTATACAACAGCATTTCCAGATTGGTAAGCACACGCTGACCATAGATGTCGAGGACATCTACTTTTTGACAGGGTTATCCCGGCGAGGAAGCCCTGTGTCCTCGACTAGGTCACGAGGTGGTGACCACTCAGTAGAGGACATGATTGAGCAATGGTGTACTCCAAGTACATCGATGATAGGTGGGAAGATTCCCATCAAGGATCTCAGGGATCGGGCTCTCCGGATAGTACTCTTTACCATTGTGCAGGTGGCTGGCAGCAGATCCGCTCATCTTGCGAGCAAATCACAAATGATGTATGCCGAGGAGTGCATGGCTCCTACTGTGTTCAACTGGTGTGAGGGGCTTCTCACCAGTCTCAGAGATCAGCTGACCAAATGTCAGTACGCGACATTGAAGCAGTTTGGGTACGATTCAGTGGTAGTGTCCTTTATTCTGGAGCAGGTGCCCCACTTGCGCCCGCAAGTAGACCTCAAGGATCAGGATGCACGAGATCCTCACATGACCAGGTGGGAAGAGGTGATGGCTCACCATGGTGGCGGGGGTCCCATCATCAGCTTTGGTATAGGGTTCTTCACGTGATTACAGGGACAGATCCTCATGGTGGAGGACTACCCATACCATGGTACGGACTTCCGAGGAGACCCAGACTTGATGCTTCCCGAGGGAGCTAAGTGGGATGATATTAGTAAGAACAACTGCTTGTGTTTTTTCATTTTATGTGTTTTGTGATTTTTTTGGAATAGTGCTAGTAACTTTTACATGTTTCTTGCAGACATGGGTCCAGATCGACTGCTTGGAGTCTCTCGCCTTGTACGGAGAGGAGCAGCACCGGAGGTGGGTCCTACGGTCTGTGATGCTCTGGAGGAGCTAGAGGCGGTGGAGGATAACCTCCAGAGGATGACCTTAGACATCTTAGAGATGGGTGTCCATGACCTACCCCGTCGCTATCAAAAGCTGATGGTTGGAGTATCAGTTCGTTTTAGCACGCTGCTCCGGAAGGTGGCGAGGGTCGTAGTCTGCTTCCATGCGTAACAGCCTGGGGCTTCGAGGCCTAAGGCTACGTGGCCTAGGGCTTAGGCACATGTTTTTACTTATGTATATACTAAAAGCTTATGAGCTTCATATTTTTGTAGAGATGACTCTTACTGAAAGCTAGCAGGCTTCAGACTTTTGTATCAGCACTATCATTTTTGTATCGATTTATATATATATACAGACACTTCTAGCGGTTTTATACATCTTGTGTTCTATGGATGATTTATGAGATCTTGTTTACATGTTTGCTTATACAATGGATGATTTACATGTTATGTATGCCTTTGTATTTTATAAATATGTTATGTGTGTGCAATGTACCAATATAGAATGAAGTTGGCCATCGAGTCAGCAACTATTTTCATGTCTTGTGGAATGTGCAGGTATTGAATAGATTCAAAGGACCTTTCTAGAAGACGGACTCGTCGGAAGAGACGAAGTAGAGTAGGGTCACGGATAACGTAGATCCGGTTAAGATGAGAAACCACCAGTTGGGATTCCAAATGGATGACCACCTGGTTCATACCCAAGGAAAGAGCGTAAGTTAGGGTTCCAATGACTGCCTGATATTCTGCAACGTAATTGGTTGTGTATCCTAGACAACTTCCTCCTGAGCTGATGAGCTCGCCGACAGGAGAATAAAGTACCCAGGCTGTCGAAGCAAGGTTACGGATATTCCGGTTGGCGTCGTCCGCGAATCCATAGCAAGTTGACATCTGTACATGCAGACATAACATGGTATAAGTAGCGAAACAAGATCTAGACACACTGAAACAAAGCGTCACACCACACAAAACACACGCCATGTACAGTATATACAAGATACCTATGCATGAAAGACTCAGGCATAGTACCTCTTTAGGTAGAGCCCGTTTCGTGGCTCACCCCAATATATCCCATCATAGTCCTCTAGTTCATAGGCTCCCTTATCTAGAACACGTTTCACTATGTACGGTCCGTGCCACATGGACTCGAACTTACCTGCCCCCAGCTTATCGTGCCTTTGGTCGTATGTGAGGACCAAATCACCCTCTTTGAAGGTATGAGGTTTAACGGACCTATCATACCGAGATTTAATGCGCTTCTTATGTGCCTTGTTGGCAAGAGCAGCATCGTGGTGGGTCTCGTCAACTTTCGCTAGGTAGAGGAAGCGTTCTTCCTCGAAAGTGGTGTTCGGAAGAAGTTCGACTGCGATTTTGAGAGATGGAATCTCGCACTCTATTGGTAGGACTACCTCCAATCTGTAAACTAAATGGAACGGTGTAAATCCGGTGGCAGTCTTGAGGAAGGTCTTTTATGCCCATAGTGCGGAAAAGAGCATGTTGTGCCAGTTAGACTTGTGCATACCCACCATGCATTGAATCATGGTTTTCGAGACCTTGTTGATGGCCTCTACTTGTCTGTTGGACTGTGGGTAGTAAGGGGTTGAGTTTTCATGACAAAAACCCAGTCTGGCACTCAATTCATCTACCATATGGTTCTGAAAGTGAGATCCATGGTCGGTGACTATGGCTTGTGGAACTCCAAACTGTGAAATGACATGATTGAACATGAATACTGCGGTGGTTTTGCCGTCGTTGCTGTAGGTAGGCATAGCCTTGGCCCATTTAGTAAAATAATCCATGGCTACTATGACGTAACCATGCCCCCTGGCTGAGGTAGGCTTACAGTGCATGAAATCTATGCCCCATTTTGCAAAGGGGCCCACGGCAATAACCGGGTGTAATGGAGTTGGATGGGTGTGCTGTTTTGTTTGAAAATGTTGCCATGGGGGACATTTCTTAACGACCTCGATGCAATCTTTAGTTTGGATGGCTAGTAATGTCCCATGCGTAGTATCTTCTGGGTTGTAGCCATCCTAGAGAGATGGTCACCACAAGCCCCAGAGTGACAGTCATTCAATACGTGTTCAGCCTCCTCATGTGCAAGACAATGTCAAAGAACATAATCAACACCACGTCGATACAGGGTATCGCTAATGATTAAGTAATACTTGGCATGGTGACATATACGACAACGGTCGTCACGAGACAATTGGGGGTTGAAACGTTGGGTTTGAAGATATAAGGTCCTATCTCCATACCATGGGTCGGACGTGCTGATGAGGAACAATGACTCATCGGGAAGAGAATTGTTGTGCTCAGATCCTAAATCAGCACGGGGAAGATCACAAATGAGCTCGGCAAACACCAAAGACTTCTTAGACTTGGCCTTCTCGAAGAGGAGATCGAATTCCTAAAGTATCACAATCCAATGTGAATACTTGCCCCTGATTACTTGACGTGTCAAAATGTGGTACAGGGGGTTCGAGTCGGCAATAATAGTGGTGGTGCGGAGCAATATATAATGATAGAACTTTTGGAGGGCAATGACTGCTGCGAGAGCGAGCTTCTCGACATGTGAGTAATGAGTTTCAGAGTCAATAAGACCCTTACTGAGGTAATAAATCACATGTTCCTAGGCGTTGTTGTCCTCCTGGACCAAGACCATGGCGATCGTGGTGGAAGAAGCGATAAGATAAAGGATATAATCCTGGTAGTAATTGGGCGGTTGGAGCACAGGGGCATGCGTAATGGCATGTTTCAGATTGTCGAAGGATTGTTGCATTTGCTCGTCCCAAATGAATGGGACGTCCTTCTTCAGTAATCTCATGTAGCCTTATGTCTTTTGAGCGAAATTACAGACACAGTGTCATAGGTAACTTGCCTCCCTTGCAAACTTTGTAGTTCTGTAATGTTAGTAGGAGGTGGGAGAGCGACAATGGCTTCCACCTTCAAGGGATCAATGCGGATCCTGTCCTTCAAAATGATAAAACCTAGGAGGTATCCGGACTCGACACAGAAAATACACTTCTGAGGGTTCAAGCAGATGTTGTACCACTTACATCTAAGGAATACGGTCGTTAGATGATCGATGTGGAATTCATGCTGTCGCGAATGAGCAGGGAGATCGTCAAGATAGGGTTCCACAAAGTCCTTCACGTCATGAAAAGCGAACGACATAGCCCGTTGGATTGTGGCACTAGCATTTTTGAGACCAAAAGGGAGCTTGCGATAAGCAAACGTGCCCCAAGGGCAGATGAAAGTTGTCTTATGTTGGTCAGCTAAGTGGATCTCAATTTGGTTGTAACTGGAAAAACCATCCATGAATGAGAAGATGACACTTCCGACACAATTGTCTATGATCTAATCGATGAAGGGAGTGGGGTAGTTGTCCTTAGGACAAGCCTTGTTTAAATCCCGATAATCGACATAGACCCGGATGGTGCCCTGCTTCTTGGCTACAGGGACGACATTTGAGACCCATTCTGTTAATGGAATAGGGTAGATGAAACCGGCCTTCAAGAGATTTTCAATTTCTACCTTAATCATTGCAGTTTTTCAAGGGTGTGCCATTCGTAACTTTTGACAGACAAGTTTAGCATCGGGATAGGTTTTAATCTCATGCGAAACGATAGCAGGGTCTATCCCGGGCATTTCCTCGTAGGTCCAGGCAAACAGGTCTCGAAATTGCTTGAATAAGGTCGTCAAAGTAGTAATCTCTTTAGGGGAACATTTCTGACCTAAATGAATATGTTCCACTACACCAGGGGTAACTGAGATGTCAATCGGGGTGGTTGGTTCAATGTTTGCCAGGTTGCCCTCAGTGTTCGTATGACACGTAAGTATCGGTGACTGGGGGCAAGGGTAGACATCTGGTGTGAAAATGGTGGTTATGTGGTTCTCTACAAAGTCCAATGGAGGTAGGAAAGATGATTGATGGTGGAGGTCTTCCCATGGAAGGTCGTTCGTACTCATAATCTCCATGATGGATTCATCAGAATGAAAAGTCCGGAGCAGAGGATCCGGTAGGGATGATGTCTGCTGTAGAGAACAGGATGTAGAGGCCACAGCCAAGTGGTCCTCTAGTGTTAACTGGATAGCCTCATAAGTGATTTCAACGAGTGAAAGAGGCATATTGTCTCCAATCAAATGCATGGTGGATTCGTTGGGTACAAGCCATGGATCGGTGGAGTTGGGAAAAGAGGATATCATGTTCACTGTGGCAACATGGTTAGGGGGTCCAAGGTTGGAAAAACACCCATAAGAGATGAGTCTTTTATGAGGTAGACCCCCACGCTCTCATATGGTTGCGAATATTGCTCGAGTAACGGGACATTATCACCGGGATGAGTAGCGATGTCCAGTGTACAGAAATCCAGTTGGTCAACAGTGGTAATTCGCCCTTGGTGGGGGAATTGCGCAATGCGGAAGACAGATGACGCGACCGAAGTCATGGCATAAAACCAATTACGACCAAAAAAGAGATTGTAATCTAAAGGGGCTACGACTACTTCCACATTAATGGTTGCAGTCTTACCCCCCAACTCGACTGCTAAGGCTTGTAATAGCCCATGGGGTTGAAATCCAGGACCGTCGAATGCTTTCAGGGTAGTGGGAGAACGATTTAAATTGGGAGAACCAATGGCTCTCCAACATGATATTGACGTGACCGAGGTAGAGGCACCTTCGTCTAACACAATCCGGTGAATTGTCTTCCCAACAGTTTTCGTGGCAACTTGAAATGCCAGTTGGTGGGAAAGCCTCGATTTAAAGCACTCGAGTCGAAACATGATTGTATTGGAGGAATCTAGATCAACCGTGCCAATGGCAGTGAGAAGAGTCTTGCACTGGTTGGGAAAGTTCTGCAAGACCTCTAGTGTCGACATAACACAAGGAGCTTGTGCCAAGTCCTCTACAATGTTGTAGTTTTGAGTTGCCCAAGCATTAGGATTGAAAACTGATTTTCAAATCGTGCTCTTAGGTGGACGCAATACTGACTCTAAGGAAGGCTTATCAATGGTGAGAGAAGCTGGTAGCACAGTGATGTCGGGAATAGACATGGAATCTTTTTTCAGTATTACTTCCAATAGGTTCCTTCGAAGGGACTGAGTCATACGATCGTGAGCGTGTGTTCAAGTTAACCGTCTCACTATGCATCATGAGAACATGTGCGGTAGAGGATGCCTCTCCATGTGAATGGGAGGTTTGAGCGATCAATTGTTGGTTCTGAGTGGGGAAGGGATCATTGAGAACTGCAGGAGTGGGGTTTCCCTTGAGAAAATTTTGCACTTCATCTCGGTGGGGACATTCCTTTGAGAAATGGTCACCACCACACAGTAAACAAGGATACTTCAACTTCTTCTTCTGTTTGGTGTCTTCAGGGGCAGTCTTGCGCTCCTGCTGGTTAGAAGGTTTCTTAGGTTTACCTTTATTTTTCTTCTTACCACCGGATTTCTGAGGCGAAGCTGATTGAACATAATTCACTTCCTCGGTGGAGGTAGGAGTGGATGACTTGGTGGTGCTGTTTCCAGCATGTGGTGGGGATGTGGAAGAACCCTGTGGGATCAATGGCCCACCAGTTTGAGTAGGAGGCTGGGAGTTAAGGGAACCAATGATGCCATCGGCCTGAGGTCCCTTAGGTGGTTTTGCAGGGTCATATGTAGGACGGGGTGCGTCAGGAACAATTTCATACAACTTGTCGGATTGAGAATAGACCAGGTCTAAGTAATGGGAACGGGCGATAGCCTGCTCTTCGGTGACGACCCCTCCCATGGCCACGACTTGAGCTACGGTGGGAAAAATATATTTCGTAAACCAGTCAGCTAAGATTTGGTCCAGAATATGAGCCTTAATAAGATGTCGTCTCCTCCGCCACTCATGGATATGATCAGAAATATGAGTCGCAGTGTTTTGACGGAGCGAAGTCAGTAGGTCCGTACCAATTTCGTAGTGTATGGGTAACTGGAAATGAGTTATAAAGGACATAGCAAGAGAGCGAAAATCGGGAAAGGAGTGTGGTGGTAATTCAATATACCACTTGGCAGTTGTGCCGGTGAGAGTCCATTGGAATAGCTTTAGACGAATCGAGTCGTCCATCAAGGAGTTGGATGAACACCATAAATGTTATGCCATCACATGGTTTTTCGGGTCTTCACTAGGTTTTCCATCAAATTTGGGGATATCAGAGGATATTTTGACCAGAATTGGTGGTCGATTATATCCGTGCAGGATAGGGTCATTAGTCAGGCAAGACAAGTCAGGTAGGTCCAAAGTGGACAAAAAGGGTAGTTGTTGGTTCAGCTGTGGATATTGATAGTATTGATATGGCATATAGGGACCAGTGGGACCTTGAATCAACTGGTTGTAGGGTGTTCCTGGAGGAAATTGGCCATAAGGAGGTGTGTCGCCTGGATTGGGTGGTGGGCCATATGTAGGTCTGCCGCCATAATAGGGTGGTCCATTACCATAAGGTGGGGTTTCGCCACCACCGCTCGGAGGGGGTGGGCCTCCTCCAATAGGTGGGGGTCCTCCACCACCACCGGGATAAGGTGGTCCTCCACCACCACCGGGATAAGGTGGTCCTCCACCACCTCTGCCGGGAGGGGGTGGTGCTCCACCGCCTCCACCGGAAGGGTGTGGTCCTCCTCCGCCACCGCCACCTGGATAGGGTGGTCCTCCTCCTCCACCTCCGTCGAAATAGGGTGGTCCTCCACTGCCTCCACCGGGAGGGGGGTCCTCAACCATAATGTGGGGGTCCTCTGCCACCAGGAGGGGGTGGTCCTCCGCCTCCGCCAGAAGGGGGAGGGCCTCTACCTCCTCCACCATAGTGGGGTGGGCCGCCGCTACTATAATGAGGTGGGCCTCCGCCAAAAGGTAGAGATCCGCCCCCTCTAGAAAGATATGGGGGACCACTGCCTCAAGAGGGAGGGGGAGGTGGACAGAACGGGGGTGGGGGGACTTGAGGGATGGTTGGTGGGGGTCCATTTGGTAAAAAAAATTGGTGCCTCCATAGAGTGTATGGATTTCCGAGATAGGGTATCTCGTAGAGTGCGTTTTTGGGATTGAATTGTCTTGACACAGGGTTAATATAACCTGGATACGCTTGACTCCATGGTGGTTGGGTTGAATTGGATGGTCCCCCCAGCATGAGATAATCCCATGGTGGATCCAAGAGTAGGTGAGGAAATTCCAACGAAATGACCGATAAGAGCTCCTCCACTCATATTATGGCTAGAAGACAGGGTTTGCCTCCCAATAACAACGTGTTGACCACGAATCAATGGTTGACTCAGAATGGGTTGTTGATTACTTACCACGAGAGGGACACTACTTGTGATAAAATTAGGGGGTAAAGAGTATCCTCCCCGCTAGTTTTGGGGTGGGGGAGGGGTGGGTAATGTTCCTGTAGTAGTAAGAGGGGTGTTGGACTGTTGTCCTTCAAAATGTTGAGTCATTTGGGGTATAGAACCGGGCTCCTGTACAAGGGGTGTACTTGCAGGAAATGAGGGTTGACTAGGTTCATAAGTGGTCATGTTATGGATGGATGGTTCCAGTGAATCATAAGATAAGGAATGAATTGGGATATGTTGAAATGTGGGTACCTCCGTGTCTTCGGCCCTTCGTAAGAGACTTTGTCTTCTAAGTTCATCGCCGAGGGTACGTAAGCGGTCCAGGCGATTACGAAAGGGTGCCAAAAGAACTTCAGGAGAAGCCCAACCTTGGAGGTGGTGAGATGGAAAAATGAGCCATTTGTTGACCTAGAGATGTTTCCCAAAAGGGTGCAGTTGGACCAAATGCGGCGGATACAGGGTCGTCCTGGGATGAATTTAACCATTCTATAGATCCAGGTTCTCCTGGCATCACGCGAGGGAGAGATGTGTCTCGCGAAGTGGAAGGTTCCGCCTCTTCGCCCCTTGAGGGGTTGGAGGTTGGTGAGTCTGGAGGAAACATATGTGCTCCCGACTCCATGGTAGGTTTTCTATTCAGGTGACACGACCGTGACATGTGGGCCCATTCTTACCCTCAAAATTACCTCCGGATTGAGGGGATATTCGGGTGGTAAGTTTAAAATTCTGCAGGACCTTCTCCAAGGTAATTCAACCAGAGTGACTGAGCCAAAATTTCTCCTAAGTGTATTCTAAACAAAAGAAAAAGCAATCCAGAAAAAATCTACACAAACTAAGGCTAAAAGCAAACTTATGTGATCGATGTGGATTCAAAAGTCTGGAACCTCACGGGATTGTCAAGGCTTCGCAACTCGCGATATACTCTAGGGTCCAACAGTTATACTTGGCCCAATTTTTCAGAGCACTAACCAAGGAGGATTAGGACCATACCCCTGACCATATAACCCGACTACTTGATAGTACATGCGTAGTAGCTCCCCGAGTAATATTCTCGGTGTATTGCTCTGCCAATACGGCCAAATGGTTAGCTCAGTTGGTTTCAGGAATCCTAGGAGTGTCTTCCAATATACTCAAGGTACGTGGGAGCTCAAATCCATGTTGGTGCTGTATAATGCACAACCATACGACAAGAGGCTTCGGATATACTACCGAGTACGTGAAACACCTTTCGATATACGTCGATTACGTGAAGTGCCTTTCGATATACCCTAAGGTATGTGAAAGAGCCTTCGATATACCGGTTGGTATGTGAAAGAGATTCTATATACCAGTTGGTACGTGGAAGAACTACAGTGCCCCCGAAAATGCAGTGTTGGAAAATAACGACAACTACCATGTTTTAAGATGTTGGAACACGTCTCTAACTTAAAACACAAGTTACTGAAGATTTTAACCTAGTTCTACCATTAATTTTATCTGGATGGTTAGGTGAATGCATGAGGTGAGTACATAAATGTAAACATAATGCAAACCCTAACTACATGAAAAAAATGCACTCTTTCTTTTGATGAAATCTATGTACGGGAAGGAGAAATATTTTTCCAAATGGTTTCACCAAAACCACAAATTTCAACTAATCCCAAATCTACCAAAAATGATAATGAAAGTATTCTTTTCCGTTTTTCAAGAAAACATGAAAATCAACAACACATCAAATCCAAATCAAAGCATTTTTCTTTTTGTCTTTTTCAATTAGAGTGGAACTAAATGATGAAAAAGGGAGAATTTCTATATAGAGCACACTAACTTTTCAATTTCACAATGATAACCTAAAAGCATGAAAATCAAAGATGCATACAACTTCTTCAAGCATGGAATCACTTTTGCAAAAAATTGACTATACTTGGATTTTTCAAGAAAATGAATAACTCATAATTCGAGAAAAATACAATTGATCAATTCTCTTTCCAAACTTTCCAAAAGATTAATGACGAATTCCAATGCATGAACCAATTTTTACAACAATTCTCAAATGCACTTGAAAACGGTAAAAATGAAACACTTTTAATTTTCCAACGATATGCCAAGACTAAACTTGATAACAATGATGCTTTTAAGTATGAATGGTTGAAAAGAAAGACTACTTGCAACACTCCAATCACACATAAATTCTCAAAGAAATGGCAAGCACTCCAATGACCTAAAAACACAAAAAATCACTCAAAAAGATCAAATGCAAGCCAACAAATGATAAACAAGCTCATCAAAGGTTTGGAAGCGGATCTAGCACGCTAGATAGATCTAGTGAGGTAATCAGGGAGAACAAGATGGAGTAGATGACCGTGGGGGATTGAAATTTCCCACCACTTCAATCAAACTCACTTGATCAAAAAGACCCAAAGACCAACACAAGCAAACCAAACAAAGCACTGCTGAAAAAGAGTCTCTGCCTGGAAGATGCAATGCAGAGAAGTCTGTAGATCAACCCAAAAATCAAAGGTTTGGAGAAAAAGACTTAAGCATGAAGTTGAAAACTCGGCGTAGGTTGTGTTTGGGTACAGTGCGCAAGCGCAAGTTGCAAATAGGTGAAAAGCGTCGGCGACGCAGAATGTCAAATCGGCATAAGCGTCGATGACGTAGTATGACCAGAGGCAAAGTGCACTCCTGGGTGGATAGGCGCCCTGGATGTATTGCCCACGTGCGTCGAGCGAATAACTCAGAGAAAACAAGGAAAAAACTCCAACCAATTATCAAATAAATGGACTGAGAATGGCTCAACGGACCCAGAGAAAGTCAGCAAACTCTCAGAAGAAAGAAACTGATGGTGAAAATAGGCTTAAGAGGCAAAGCAATGGCTCATTAAGAAAATCAAGAATAACACAGTCAAGCTTGAAATCAAAACTAATGTAAGTCCCCAGTATGGTCGCCAGATTTGTTATTGGACAATCTACTCGAGCAGACGGGAGCTAGATCTCCCTAGTTCAATGTGAATCTAGAACAAATAAGACAGAATATAGAACTACTTTCCTAGATCTAGTTAGAGATCAAGTAATAGACGTCTTACCTCCAGATTGTAGATCTTCTTCTTCTTCTTCTTGCTCCTAATCCCGCGGTCATCAGATCTTTAGCTACAAGACCTGCCAAGACATATGGAAACAATACAAACAGTAAAATATGTCTAAACAATAACTGATCTAAGTAAACGTTCAAAGAGGTAAACTACAAACAATATCAACACGATAACATTTGGGGAAAGAGTTTCTATTACTGTATTAAAAGAGAGAAAGTACAAAGTAGAGAGATGATCACGACCCAAGCCTTAATGTTGCAATCCTCCTCCAACAAGCCAAGCCAATGCCTCCAAAGGAAGTGTGAGTCTCCCAAAAGATTAGTAGTGATCTCCTAAGCTAATTTCACCAGCATGTAAGTGCTATAGACTTCCTCCCTTTGGAATGGAGAGGGGCCTTGTATTTATAGGACCAAGTGGATAGAGTAGGTTGAGAATCATGGGGAGAGGGCCAAGGGATCCTTCCTTGAGGTTAGGGAACCGTAGGAAAACTCACCTAGGAGTTAGGGATAGGGATCCACCTCATCCAACTTTTAGAAGTCGCTTGAAAGCTACCTTTATCCCAATTAACCAACTCCGGCGCAAGTTGCATGAAGACAACCAGCGTCAGGGAAGGGAAGGGAAGCGTAGGTGGTGAAAAGATACTCTGCGTCGCCGACGCAGGCTAGTAGTTTACATTCTGCGCCGGACCTAGTTGGGCACTTCTTGCTCAAGGACAATGTGCATCGACCCAACTAGAAATGTGGACAAAGGGCATCAACTTGCTCTAACATGACTTGCTTGATCATAGGAACTTCAGGGAATGAGACATTGCGTTAACAGGGGACTCATGATGACGAGATTTAGGTGTAACATAAAGATATGGAAAACTTTGGCGAAACGTGTTATTACCTTGACCAAACAAAGGTTATGAATAGTGTTCTGAACATGCAGATTAACTTAATAGGTAATTTCAAATTGCATAGGAGTATCAAGTAGATCCTCATTTTAGTTTGTTGGTATTCTATTTTCTATCAAGGATTACTAAGTGCACTACCTATGAGCTTCACTAGGTTAAAGTACAGTATTAGTAGTATACTCCAAAGAAGTAAGTTTGTTTGATAAGGTGAAGTCACTTGAACATCTTCAATTATAATAGCTACATTTTAGTTGGTATTACATAGTTGTTACGACAGTTTCATGGAATGCTATATGGGAAAATATTGCCTTCGTGGATGTTATGGAATATGATTGGGTAAAAAATTTGTTTGATCTAGTAGATAGGAAAGTTATAGCTACGTATTAATAGGTGCATTCCTCGAAATAAAAGTTGGTCCTCAAGTATCAATGATAGAATGTACATCTTTTTACTTAGGTTTTGGTAGTATGCTTATCGCAAAATATATGTTGTCTTTCTTTCATTTTCTTTCGTGGATCCAATAGTATGGAGTCACCTAAGAAATTATTACTCTTGAGTATTGATAGCCAGGATGAATTTGACATACCTTTAGTTCATATGTTACGAGTTATGGTTAAAGATGTGAATGAATTTATGTGGCAAGATGACTAATGTGTTTGAATATTATTTTTGTTTATGAAAAATCATCATTTTGTTAAATGTTAAGATTTTATTACTTAACATAAATGATATTTCATTTTAGAACTTCTTATTGTTATTAGAGTTTTAAGTATACGCTAAAGGTGTATTATTGTATGAAATTGCAAGCAGTGTTCCTAGGGATTTAAATGATCTTATTTTAGAAATGTATATAATTCTAAATAGATTTTTAAATAGATCCCTAGTAGGGTTTGTTATATCTTCTAATAAAGATTATTGTGCACCAAGTTAAAGGATCTATTTGATAGAAGAGTTTGATTAAAGAAATAGAAGAATCCTAATCTTTCATGATTGATTGATCATGGGATATTTTAAACAAAGAGTATGGAAAGATTATAGAGAAAAGAATCTTTAGATAATAATTCATAGATGGAAATGAATCTATATGTAACTAAATGTTTAAACTATGATACTAACATGTTTGTTTGTTAGCAGACTTAACCCCAAACTCACATTAAGGATATTGAGGAGTTTACATTTATACACCGGGATGAATAATAGAGGATGCACAAGTTAATTGAATGAGCATAAGTGAAATGCTATTAGGATGATTATTATTTATCCAGGTGGATTTTGGTGGCCACCCTCCTATTCCACTTGGAGCCCAACATTGTTCTTTCAGTTCTTTTAGTTTCCTTAATTATAGCACAACTTACTATTTTTAGCAGTTTCTTCATGTCCTAAACTTTCGGAGCCGTTTTGAGGCCCTAAACGACGTTTTTTGGAAAAATTTCATTCATTGAATGTGATTCAAGGTCTCAACACTCGCGATCATGAATGTAGTCCTCGGATAGATCTTTCCAATGAGGTATAATGTGCGTCAAATGGACATTGCATGCCAAAGTTACAACGTCGGGAAATTGATGTACCAATTTACCCCAACAGGGCCCATAGTTTGGCATTTTTCATCTCCTAGGGTTAGGTTTTTGGATGTTTAGGGTTTTCCTTTGTTTCTCAATGATAGATAGGCTTCGAGCCCCATTGTAACTCAGAGTTCAGAGGCTGGTGGCCGCCACATCTCTTCTCAAAGATAAGCTACTAGCGCCCTAGCTAGTTTATTTCCATTTTGTCTGTAAGCATATTTCCGTTATGTGATATTAATGAAATGAAGTCTTATTTCTGTCGCATCTCTGCATTTGTGTATTTATGTAATTCCTTGCGTTCCTTCATAAGTCTAGATCATTGGTATCGGAGCGGGTCTTCTCTTTCTCGATCCTTCTTTGCATATCCCCAACGAGGTCGGGGTATAAGAAGTTAGGGCTCAACCCTTGCAAGATCAGCCTCGCAAACCCCGACGTCCGCCCATGGCGGAAGAAAATAAAGACGAGGGAACAAGAGATCCTATCAACATATTGCTCGAGGAGGCCCTCGAGAAACAAAGGAACGCGATGATGGATAACTTTGCCTAGATCCTTCAACGACTTCCCACCAGCAGCCACTCTGGAGGCGCAACCCCTTTTAAGGTACAAGTAAACTTTGACATTCCCATATTTGAAGTCCAAATAGATGCAGACGTTGTAGATAGATGGTTGAATCTATTAGAAGGGTATTTCTCGGTGCATGACTTTTCCAACTGGGAAAGGATCACTTTTGCACTCATCAAAGCCACCCCCCACGTCAAGGACTGGTGGGAAACCTATTATGAGCAGAAGGACGAGAGGGCATCCTCTCTGTTTTTGGCTGCACCCACTTGGAATTATTTTCGAGATGCCATCAAGGAACAATATTATCCCATGGGAAGCTATGAGGACAAGTACATACAATGGACTACGTTGCGGCAACAAAGGGATCAAGATGTGCATGAGCTGACGAATTTGTTCCATACCTTGCGCACAAAATTGGGTATCAAAGATTCGGAGAAACATTTGGTGTTGAAGTACCGCAGTTGTTTGCACAGATACATTCAGGAGGAAATGAAGTTCCTCGACATTTCCTCACTTGGCGCAACATATTGGTTTGCTGCCAAGATTGAGCAAAATTTCAAACAGAAGAGGCGAGACTTTGGATCTACGAATCAGAAACAAGGGAAAGGTGCCCCAAATCGAAAAACAAAGGACAAATCCAAGGCGGGGTGGCCCAGGATAACCCGCCAAAACCGCAAACAAAGAACAACATTACAAAGCCAAAGAAGGACACGGGAAAGTGGTGTGAGTTTCATAAGAGCTCCACGCACAACACAAGTGAGTGTCGGGCCAAGCAGTCACTGGTGGCCGAGATGAAGGCTTCTGAACTGGATGCATGATCCGACTCCAAACCAAAACCCGAAAAGGGTAATGACAGGGGGAAGCAGATTATCGATACAGATCCCAATGCCATTGTTGTCACCACGAAGGTCTAGAAGGAGGAACCGAAAAATCTAGAGGAGGGGGAGCGTCTCTTCCATTCCCAGATGTGGGTAAAGGGTTCCTCGCTGCAGTTCATTGTCGACAACGGGAGCCAAAAGAAACTCATTTCAACAAAGGTCGTGAAGCGGTTGGGTTTTCGAACCACATCACACCCACAACCATACACCATTGGGTGGCTTCACCAAGGACGAGATCTTCGTGTCAGCCAGCAGTGTCGCCTTCCCTACAACATCAAGCCGTTCGCGGATAAGGTATTATGTGGCATTGCTCCTCTTGATGTTTCTGATGTATTATTAGGCCAACCATACTTGTGGAAGCGACATGCTGTGTATGAGTCCCGACCTCGCACTGTTATTGTTACTTTGGGAAATAAGTTGTACAGGATAGCGGAGGTAGCGCCGCCTGCTGCCATCTCTTTGGTTACTACAAAACAATGTAGTAAGCTCATTTCCAAAATGGGGAAATTTGTTTTCTTGGTAATCTGCCCTCAGGGAAAGAATAAGACTCTGGCCACGACCTCCAGACAGAGCTCTTGCGCCTGACAACAACAAATGGACAAGGTCATGGAGGAGTACGGGGACATCTTCACCTCACCCACAGGGGTGCCTCTGCACTGTCAGGTCAAGCACCCCATCGATCTGACCCTAGGTGTGCTGCTACCCAATGGACCAATCTATCGGTGCTCTATTATGGAGAATGACGAAATCAAGAGGCAGATTCAGGAGTTGTTTCCAAAAGGGCACATCCGACCAAGTTCATCGCCCCGTGGGAGCTCGGTCGTGTTGGTGCAAAAGAAGGATGGGACTTGGAGACTTTGTATTGACTATTGGGCACTGAATAAGATCATTGTCCGAAATAGGTACCCGATCCCACAGATTGATGACCTTCTGGACCAACTCAGGGGGGGAAAAATATTTCAGTAAGATCGACTTGAAGTCAGGGTATCACCAGGTACCAATTGAACCCTCTGATGTGTGGAAGACTGCTTTCAAATCCAAGGAGGGCCTTTTCGAATGGTTGGTCATGCCTTTCGGGCTGACAAATGCTCCCGAAACCTTCATGAGGATGATGGACGCCATCTTGCGGCCATTCACCAACTCATTTGTAGTAGTGTACTTGGATGACATCCTGATCTTTAGCCAAACTTGGGAGGAGCACCTCCACCACATCCGATAGGTCCTCCAAACACTGCGGCAACACAAGTTGTGTGCCAATTTGGAGAAGTGCAGTATCTGGGATACATTATTGATGAGCGAGGGGTGCATGTGGATCCAACCAAGATCCAAGTCATTCAGGATTGGCCAGCCCCTACCACTCTAACAGAGCATTGCAGCTTTTTGGGTCTTGCCAATTTCTACCACATGTTCGTGTTGGGATTCTCTCATATCACTTGGCCCTTGAGCCAAGTCACCAAGGGAGGAGCAAAAGAAAAATTCTTTTGGTATGAATCTCAACAGGAGGCATTCAACGAGTTGAAACATCACCTCTGCCTTGCCCTAGTGCTCACATTACCAGACTTGCAACAACCATTGAGATCGAGACAGATGCCTCAGACTATGCTATTGGGGCAGTTCTTACTCAACAGGGACATCCAGTGGCATATCACAGTGAGACACTCTCCAACATAGTCTGGAAGTATTCCACTTATGACAAAGAGATGTATTCCATTGTGTAAGCTTGCCGACAGTGGAAGCATTACATTTTGGGGAAGGAAACGGTCATCCACACAGACCACCGACCCCTGCAATTCATGCAAACACAAGGGAAGTTGCAGAATGATCGCCATCAGAAGTGGTCCACATATCTGCAACAGTTTCATTTGAATATCAAGTACAAGAAGGGAAGCACCAATAATGTTGCAGACTGCCTCAACCGACCACCGATCGTGGCGCTAACCACCGTGCTCAACTCTTGTGGGCACGAGACTTCTGATTGGCCACTTATCTACAAGAGCGACCCAGAATTTGGCCACACATACAAGACGCTCTTAGAGGATAAGCAAGTTCCCAATTTTCACCTCCAGGATGGACTGTTATGTCACCTGGGACACCTTTGTGTTCCTTCAAGCGAGCGCGCCAAGATGATTTAGGAAGCCCACTATAGTCATGTCGTTGGGCATTTCGAGGTCAAGAAAATAGTGGCAATACTGCAGAAGTGCTTTTATTGGCCAAACCTTCGAATGGATGTTGGGAAGTACATCAGATCCTGCACTACCTGTGCCATTGCCAAACCGACCATCAAGAAGCAAGGCCTCTACACTCCACTGCCTACCCCTAGTCAACCTTGGGAATCCATCTCCATGGATTACATGTCGAGCCTTCCTTCTACTAAGCATGGCAACGACTGTGTTTTTGTGGTCATCGACAGATTCTCGAAGATGGCCATTATGGTGGCCTGTAAGAAGAATATCACAGCAGAAACCACTGCTAAACTCTTCTTTGAACGAGTGTGGGTACACTTTGGGATCCCACATTCTATCATCTCAGATTGGGACAGCAGGTTCCACAATACATTTTAGTCCAGCCTTTGGTCAATGTTGGACACCAAGCTCACTAAGTCCACAACTTTCCATCCCCAAACTAATGGCTAGACATAGGTTGTCAATAGGATGATCATACGCCTTCTGCGCATGTACAACTCAAAGCATCCACGCACATGGGATGAGAGCCTCCCCTATGTACAACACAACTATAACCGAGCTCTCCACAGCTCAACCGGACACAACCCCTTTCAGGTGGGCTTGGGATTCCAGCCACTATGTCCCACTGATGTAGCCATGTTATTTGCGATCACTTAGGCCGATTCCGCTCATGTCCAGTTGGAACCTGACAAGGAAAACAACTTCATCGAGCACATTCAACACATCCGTCAACAGGTTCATGACATATTGAACAGAACCAATGCCAAATACAAGCAGCGACATGATCAGCATCGGGTGCCACACAACTTCCAGGTGGGCAACAAAGTGTGGCTACATTTGCAGAAGGAGCGCCTCGCTGGACCCTACTGTAAGCTTCGCCCGCTCTGATATGGGCCATACACTATCACTGAGGCTGTAGGGGACAACGCCTTCGAGCTTGGTATTCCACCATTCCTTGGTTTGCACCCAGTGTTCAATGTGGACCGCCTTCGGCCCTACTTTCCACCTCTACTGGACATCTCTGACATTGCAGAACAACTCACAGCAACAAAGTTAAACCCAAACTGCAGGGAACAGGCCACCACAGATCGTATCATGGACATGCAAATCAAGAACACTCGCTAACAAAAGATCCAATTGTATCGCGTTGTCAAAGCTGGCCAACTCTTGCACCAAGGGAAGTGGCTCACCAGGGACCAAGTCAATAGATGGTAGGGGAATTACTAGTAAAGTCAAGGATGGAACTAGAACAAGCCCGGAAATGTAAACTTGTGGCCAGTGCTACGTGGTTGAAGAACACACTAACAACTTAGGGTGAAAACATCATCTGAGGGTGCATCGACACTAATTGAACTCCCAAGGAACCATAGTCACCTAACCTCGAGCAAATGAAAGAGCACACGTGGGCTACATGTAATGAGGTTTTAATTTTTTTTGCAAAACATTAACATGGGGTTACGAGCTAACATCGTAACCCAACCCTTCAAGTTTTGTTTTGCATTTAACTCTCCACCTCAGAGCTTCGGCTGCACTATCTATGCTACGGGATACATTTCAAAAAGGGAGCAAATAGATTGATACAAGTATTTGGAAACTTTTTAACAAATGCATGTTCATGTTAAAAGATAAGATTTACAATCTATAGATGCTCACAACCTTTACAAACTTATTAATGCAATTCAATTCACAAACTTAATGGTAGGGAATAGGCAGCCCTGCTACTCATTGATCTTGTTTGTTTGAAAAGATATCATGTAATGTCTTCATAATTTATTTTGTATAAACATTTAAGAATTAAATAATGGTTTGTTTTTATTAACATTTAAAAACACATGTCAATGAAAGATTCTCACTCTTTTACTGGGTGATATAGACATTCATTTGTCATGAAAACTCTTGAACTCTCACTTAAAATTTCTCATGACTATTATGCTTGTTTTTATTAGGAAAATAAGAATTGGATGTGTCCACATTGTTCAGTGGAGAGAGTTATTAACCCATAATAGTTTTTTTGCTTGAAGAGACGTAATATCATATCTGTAGATTACTATCTTGTTGATTTGTTGAAGAAGCAAGGTTTCTCAAAGAAATAGATTATGAACATATGGGTTCCTTAATTTTATTTTTTGTTTGGCACTATGAAACCATAATTTTGCATGAGAACCTCCGTAGGCATGATTGTAGTTCTCATGAAAACTACGTCTCTAATACTATAGAACCTTATTTTTAACTTAAAAAATTAATAATATAGAGCTTTATTATGGAGTGAAAGAGAGTATATTAATTAAATAATTGGAGATAAATATTTGTTTCCCTCTATTTGAGTTTAGTGTTTAATTTTGAAAATGATTTAAAATACTAAACATGATTAAAACACAATTATTTAATTAGTTCATAATTTTTTTATAAATTAATCGTCGTAAAATTTTAAAGAAGATAGCAAGTTAATGAAAATATTGCCATTGTTAATAAATAATTCAAAGTTTTGTTATTGCATGCTACATACTTTCCTACATAACTTTGTGCAAGTATAAAAGACATTATAAAATTCTAAAATATTGAGAAGGGTATCATGAGTTTTGATGCATATGCAAAGATCACGTTTCGTTGCTCAACATGGACAATGACATCCAAGGGTAGGGTAACTCCATTAGGGTAGTTGTTGGGAAGAGTATGCGATACAACTTGTAGTTTTGTAGTAGAGTAGGTAATTATCCTTTAACGGTAACAATAAATAAACATTGAGAATTGGTTGGGAATAAATGTTGAACATCATTAAAAATGAATGTTGAGTAGCAATAATTGACCAATTAATTGTTGCTGGTTTCCAATAGGTGGAATCTAAAAAGTGTAAATGGTTTATGTTTTTGTTATGTATATTTATTAAGTGTTTGTGTTGGAGATAGTATGAGTGAGTTTGTAACTTATTCATTCAATTTTTTTATAGAATCTCTATGCTATTAAATATATTTTTTAGAAAGCATAGAGTTTGCAATGCATTCTAACCATTTGTTAATTGTTGCATAGTATATTAGGCATTCTTTGCGTTGTGAGGTTTTTATCCCATGACGATTTCACTAAGAAATCATGTTGTTTAATGGTTGTATGTTTTTATGTTGTTTATTATTACAACTATGTTAATTTATTTTTCTACACATTCTTGCCTCATTGACTAGTATAGGAAGTGTATTAACTTCGCTTCCTTTCATTTATTAGAATTGGATCACCTCATATCTATGGTGTTAGGTACACGAGTTATTAATTTAATCTTGGTTTGAGTGGGAAATTGTGCAAAAGGAAATCTTGTTGTAGTGAAATGGAAATATTTTTTTATGTAAAATATGAATTCATTCATATATGGTTACTGATATGAATCTCATTACCATTCATATCCATTGTCAATGCTTTTATGAAATGATTTTTTGAGTTACAACACCTTCATATCAATGCTGCGAAACTTTCAAATACTACAAATCTTAATTTTCGACCTATTTTGTGCTACAATATTTTTTGTGGACAACCTCGCATCTTTACCAATGTTATTTAATGCAAATTGTAACTTGTTTACTAAACAAGAAAAAATGTTAATTTTATTTTGCCAATGTATCTTGTTCTTTATATTTGCATTGTTTGTCATTATAAATATTGTCTCACTATTGATTATCATTGTCCATATAGTCAGTGGCTTCTGCATTTCCAGTATGTAACTTTCATTACGATATTGTCTTGACATATACAAAACAAATGGAATTTTCCCTTCATATCTATTATCAATGCTTTAATGAAATGTTTTTTCTAGTTACAATGCTTTCATATCAATGCCATGAAAAATTTAGATACTTCAAATCTTGATTTTAGACCAAAGTATAAAGTTAAAAAAAAACTTGATTTTCAAACAACTATTCTTAGCAATCGAAAATTACACCTATTGCAACAACATGTAACAATGTCGGGGACATTGCCACCACACGTCTCTTGTTTAGCAAATATATATTATTTAATAAATATATATTTACATTTTTAATTATTGTAATACATGTTTTATTTTATAAATATATAAAGTTTGTTTTATAAATATATATTTATTTAAATTATTGTTGTAATGCATTGCCATTTAAATATGTATAATTATTTATACCATTATATATATATATATTCTAATTGGATATTACATCCACCAACATATATTTATATGTTTATTGCAATATTTATTATTAAACCTCAGCATGTAGAATGCCATATATTTCTCACACGAAGTTTGATTGGCACGATTCAAGTTGCGTTGGAATCGTCTCGTTGAGCTCTTTGTTGTGGTACTATTTTCATCAACATTTGAATCAATAAAAATTTCGGTGAAAAATATCCACTTGGATCAGCTGTACATAATCCACTTTAGATAACCATGATGAATTTAATTTAAAAGGACAAGAGGGTTGAATTTCAGCTCCAACCAATTCCAATAAAATCGGTAGATGATCTAAATCACCGCCCACATTGACCCACTGCCTAATTCTAACTGGAATATCCATCATGACTTCAGATACCAAAAAACGATCCAGACGCTTCACAATTCTATCTAGGTTTGCCCTCTTGTTGCTCCATGTGGGTTTTAGCTTGATAGGCTCAACATCAAGCAGTTCGCCTTCCTATGGTTTTCTTAAAAAGAAGTCTGAAAGACAATCTAGATGTGTTGATGGTCCCTAAACCTCAAATACGAACAAGGGAAATTCAAGTCCCCTCCTAAGATAAGTTCTCGATGTTTCATAAATCCTTTAGAAAACAATTTTTCCCATTAGTTAATTTTGTCGCTATAAGGGCCATAGAAGTTTAGAAACAATAACTCCTTGCCTAGTTTTTGAGAGAAAAGTGTCATCCCCGTACCAAATTCAAAGGCCTAGGAATCACTACACTTCATTCCCTGAGTGTGCCATCCTGTGACCAACACCCATGATTTACCCCCAGCATCAACAAAACAAAGATCCCATCCTCTGAACCTCTTGCCTAATTCTTTCATTATATTGTCACCATCATTCATAATCTCCTTTAGAAATAATACATATGGTTTCAGTGATTCAACTAATATCCAAACTGCTAGCTTATTGGAGGGGCTATCCATCCCTTTGCAGTTCAGTGTCAGAACAATCATTGACGAACCCTCACCAAATTTTTTGTTGTTGTAAGCACCCCCATAATAGACCTCTGTTTCCTCGTTGCCACATCGAGGATCACCTTCTCTTATGCCAATTGTATAAAAGACTTATGAACCCTACCTCCAAGATTGGTTCCATCTACGCTCATCCTTAAGCCCCCGAACTTCCCACATCAAAATTATCCAGACCCCCCTTCTGAGAACTTAGGTTGTTCATTACCACTTGAGGAGCTTATGGGCAGATTCAAAGATCTAAGCCTCATAGGTGACCCCATCAGAATCCTATCTCTGAATGAAGAGGTATTCTCCGAATAACATCCCTCAAATCCCATCAAATCTTCTCGCATCTCCCCCATACCACTCTAGGACAAATTCCTTAACTACTTAAAACCAAGAAGCAAATCTCTATTAGGAGAAAAATTTAAAGAGATCGGATTCTCAAGAGTCTTATCTAGGATATCCACAATTTTTTTCCCATCTTCCTCACTCATGTTTTCTTCATCCAGCACTGGTCGATCGATCACCTTCAATACCCATGTTCACTTGGTGCGATTCGTCCATAACCAAAGAAGGAACCTCCATTTTTAGGATTTCATTGACTGCATCCACTACCGCCTTTTTGCCATAGGATACAGGACCCAATGAATCCTCATTCCCTTTTGAGATCATCTCCTTACCCTGCATATCGACCTTCTCCACCCATACCTTTTGTCTGAAAGAAACAGAGCATTCCGTAGCTAAGAGTCCATACACATGATGGTGGTTAGATTCGAATGGGACACCTTGGTAGTCCAATTGTTGATTGTGAATTATATTCCCCCTCTGTAATGCAATAGATTCTACAAGACCCTCTCTCAAGTCCGAAGTAACCAATACCTGAGCCACACACATCAACCCATAGTCCAAATAGGACTTGTCCTACTCCACCTCCACAAACCTTCCCAACAAGTTACCTACAACCTTAAATATATCAGAAGACTAGAATTCAAAAGGCAGGTTCGACATCTTTACCCGAAATCGTAACCAGGTCGTTGCTTTCAATCCTCGCATCAAACATGGGGGACCATCGCCACGAGACCATATGAATTTTTGAGGCATTCAACACAGTCAAACCAGAATGCTAGCTAGTCGTGAGGAAGAATATAGGATGTGGGTACCTAATCTAGCATACCCCCCATACATTGATGACCCACTTCTTTAAACCAATCTCACTAGCCCTACGACCAACGAAACGACCCACCAGTGTTGTCTCCCTAGTCATGACAACCTCATTCATCTTTATTCCTTTTCCCAAAACCAAGTTCATCGGCCTGGCCTTCTTTTTGATGCACTTTTTACGCCTTTTATGAATCATACCCAGAGAGGTGAGTTCACCATCTCCATCGTATGACGTTTTCTCCTGTTCCGCGACCAAGCTATGACACATGACACCACATAATTCTGATAAGCATAGCTCCTTACTGATAAACGCATCCGCAAAAGCCCTACACTCCCCAACAAGCTTGTTAATCTGCGCATAATAATTGTCTTCAATGCTTCCCGCCGTTAGATTATCTGTAATTAACTATCCACTCCATTCACACCACCCAAGGACAGACTATATAACTCGTATGCATCCCCTATACCCTCGTCAATGCCCGGATTAAGTGTCCTGTTCTTTAGTGCTAGCTGAACACTCCCCACTGGCCTCGAAGACTCTGCAGAAAGTTGTATCGTATTAAGAGCCTATGCAGACGTGACACCTGGTGTACTTCAGATATTTACACTTGTGTACGGGTCCTCCTTGTAAACGTCATGTTAATCCTCATTCAACGCTACCAATCCCTCCAAAGCAGCCCGAGACCGAAGGTTTCAATCGAGGCGAGAGAAACCTAGTATTACCCTAGTTGACGTGAGTTCCATTTTGCCCAATCCGTTTAATGTGGGTTATAGTTATCAATCCCTCCAAAGCAGCCCGAGACCGAAGGTTTCAATCGAGGCGGGAGAAACCTAGTATTACCTTAGTTGACGTGAGTTCCATTTTGCCCAATCCGTTTAATGTGGGTTATAGTTATCAAGTCAACTTACCCATTATTTTCACTCATCATTGATTTGGTCTAAGTTGTAGGCACCCATCAATGATTTGTCAGTTATCCCTCAGAAGCCGCTTGAACTTAAGCGTGAGAGCTCTCAAAACCGAAATAAGTTGTAAAGGACAGAAATAAGTTCAACAATAGTAACTTTAAGTTCAACAATAGTAACTTTGCTAATCTACATGTAAACATTAGTCCTAACATTAACACAATACATAAATTTATTTTTTAATACAT
Organism: Larix kaempferi; assembly: GCA_027924585.1. Classification (NCBI taxonomy): domain Eukaryota; kingdom Viridiplantae; phylum Streptophyta; class Pinopsida; order Pinales; family Pinaceae; genus Larix; species Larix kaempferi. The sequence goes on from BSBM01000428.1 coordinate 11,902,443, forward strand.
TATATAAATATTGTGTGGAATTTTCTTAACGTTCTAAATAAACAATCCACTCATCTCTGCTGGAAAAAAACAATCCACTCATCATCAAAATATTATTTAAAAGTCCTATGATATAATCATATACGCGTACTTTAGATTCCCATCACCAAATCGATATTTTAACTAAATCTCCTGCTTTTATTGCCTACCTTTGTCAAAGGCTATATTACAAACATAGTTTTCAAATACTCATCTTCGTGTAGAATCCGTGGAGTGCGTAGAAAGAATTGCTGGAGTGTGAAAAGGGGAACATGAATATGAAATGAAATGGGCGAATTATCACGGTGGAATGCTAAGTATCAAATCGGACTGTAACGATCTCCAGCAAAACCCTGTGTATGATTTTGAGCATTTGAAATATTTGAAAACTTCATTTCAATGTCTTTTATCTCTTTAGATGCATTGTTACAGTGCTCTGCAATGGTTTTTTTTTTCCAGTCCTCTATCCGAATTGCATCGACATATTTAGAAACTAAATTTAATCACGTTCTTCAATGGCTTTATGCAGCGATCTGCAATTTCTTTTCTTTGAAATGCAACATCTGAAATGCATTTAATCTATTGCAGATGCAGGTCCTTTCAGTTTATTTATTTAATTTTTGAAATGGGTTCTTGCGAAATTTTTGGCTGTGATCCATGATATGTTTTTTCAAAAATGTTAGTTTTAGAACCCTTTGGTCATGGGTTCACCTCCCTTGATATCGTGTCATTTTTATACTCTATGGGTTGGGAAACCTGGCCTTGGCCTTGTTAGCATATTCTTTGACTGGTTGGAAAGCATGAGCTCACTGTGTTCCCTTTTGATTCTGGTACAATAACTATAGGAAACCGTCAGAACTGTTAATTAGCATAGGTTAGTTGTTGTTTTTATTAATTTATCTATATTTTTAATAACGGAGGGGTGATTAAGAAACATGCCTGAGCTGCTGCACCCCAAGGGCAGACTTCATTTGGCTTAGGTGCCAGGTCTGAAGGGTAGCTTAGCTATTCTACCCAGAGTTGTACATAGCGTCGTTCCTTTGAAATTCATGCGATGTAGGCGGGGCAGGCCACAGCAAGACAAAAATGGAACCCTGGTGGAGAGCTTAACACTCCGTTGATCTTAGCTGTGAATCCGTTCCCCGTGGGCAACAGCAGATAGGATAAGATAAGATAATTTTATTATTAATGTCCAACAAATGACCACGAAAGTAGGTGAATGGGACTGTGTGCGGTACCATGATAGCAATACAAAATGGGAGCCCAAAAGTATTTTCAGTCCTCTATCCGAATTGCATCGAAGTATTTAGAAACTAAATTTAAATCACGTTCTTTAATGGCTTGATGCAGCGATCTGCAGTTCCTTTTCTTTGAAATGCATTTAATCTATTGCAGATGCAGGTTTTTTCAAATTTATTAATTTATTTTTTGAAATGGGTTCATGCGAAATTTTGGCTGTGATCCATGATATGTTTTTTCAGAAATGTTAGTTTTAGAACCCTTTGGTCATGGGTTCGACTCCCTTGGAACTCCACTGTTCTTATCTGCAAATTTATTTTCTGTGGGAAACAACAGAGAGAGATGCAATTCCAAGATACCACAAGATAGGTGTATCTCACTGTTGTGGGAACAATTCCGAGATGCCACAAGATAGGCGGATTTGGCTGGTTGCTTCACAGACACTCACATAACACCTCCCACCAAGGAGGGAAGGAAGGCCAAGCAAGCAAACAGACTCACACTGAAACCAATCAAACATTATGGGGGCACAACAGTTATGCTATATTGAGACTTATATGCTGCTGCGGACCAGTGCTGAACAACCAATGTGGAATAACACCTAAGGCAGCCTATGTGTTGTATACCACATTTAGAAGTTTGTTTTATTGATAATTCACTGTGAAAGATTGAGGGTAGAAACTTCCATAAATTAAAGATAGATAAGATAATTTTATTAATGTCCAACAAATGACCACAAGAGTAGGTCAATGGGACTAGATGACACATCCATTATGAATACAATGTGGGAATGCAAATGCAACTCCTAAAAAGTGCCGAAACTAAGATAAAATAAGATAAAATAAGATACAAGCAATAGTAAGGCCTCATAGTCGTGTTTAAAACCATATCAAGGGTACAAGATGCAAAATACAAAGTGAGTTTGTTTGAGGCTGGGCAACTGAAACCACTCAAAAACCTATCAAGAGAGGGGGGAAGAATGCGAGAGAGAGCTGTAGATGTATCTAGTGATATCAAGATCTCCTAGGCTTGATGGCCGAGGGCAAGGGGGGCGAGCGAGGCGCCTGCTCGCTATCGCTGTCGGGGCTCTTTGGAGCCATCTGGATGTTCGACTGTATGATCCTTGGGGGAATGTAGGAGCGAGAGATACTCCTAACATTTGAGGTTGAGGGATGGATAGACCACTGGTTACCCTGGTGGGCCTAAGGGGAGGTCTGGCGGGCGGAGAGTACCCTGCTCTGGATCCCTCTGGGCTTGATCCCTCTGGCGCTCCGATAATGAGTGGACTGGTGTATAGTTCGGCAACTCCGAACTGGTCTCGATAAAATCAATCGGTTTCCCAAAGGGGGAGGTTGAGGGGAGGCTCAAGGTCTCACCACTCTACTGTCGGAGGTACTCTGGGACTCTACTCGCTATTTGTTGCTCCGATCTGACGGATCGACACTAAATAAGAGGTTATCGTCTTGGTCCTCCCAAGGAGGGGAGGGGTGTGTAGGAGCTGGGACCTGTGGCTGAAAATTTCCCTGATGAAGAGGGCGAGGCATCGCTGATTCTGGTATTGAAGAAGGTAGAGAGGGATCCCCCTGAGTCCCTATAGAGGCAGTGGTATTGTCCTCTGATCTCATAGAGCATTTATGTGTGTTGTGGGATGCATGTCTTTCATACTGGCTGTAGACATTTGTTTTAGCTTTGGGGATTGTTATAGTGGCCCTATTGCCCTATTCATTATAGTAATAACCTTTTTTGGAAAATGCTTCTGTTTTTTTAGTTATAAAACATTGAAAACAGAGCTTTTTACAAAAGGAAAAATTCAACAGATAGGGCACCACCACAAGGAGAAAGCTCAGATAAAATAGTAAACCCCTATCTGAAACTGAAACTCCTACCATCTGAGAGGTCGGAAGCAAGTAGCCAAACTATTGCAAAACTTTACAGAGCATAAGGTTGGCCTATTGCCAACCTTATAGTGGCCCTATTGCCCTATTCATTATAGTAATAACCTTTTTTGGAAAATGCTTCTGTTTTTTTAGTTATAAAACATTGAAAACAGAGCTTTTTACAAAAGGAAAAATTCAACAGATAGGGCACCACCGCAAGGAGAAAGCTCAGATAAAATAGTAAACCCCTATCTGAAACTGAAACTCCTACCATCTGAGACGTCGGAATCAAGTGCCCAACCTATTGCAAAACTTTCTTTTACGGAGCATAAGGTTGGCCTCAAACACTAACACTAGCAGACCAAAACATTCTTCCCTTTAGAAAACCACAAGGTGTCATGCAAGGGAGCAACATGAACCTAAAAGCGAAAAGCAGTTGCTAAGATGTTCCTAACTAAACTAGAGCTTGAACATGGGTCTCTACAGCCACCAAAACTGAACCTGCAATCAATATCGTACCCCCACTCAAATGCTGTGTAAGTATGCTGGGGGATTTATGATAGTAGTGAGGCAAGGGAAGGAGAATAAATAGATGCACATTGAGGGTTTTTTCTTGTAATTATGGTACAAGAGATAAGTTGCAGAATACTGCCCTTTTGAGGGCAGGCCTATTTTCAGAATATTTTAGATATGCTTGGATATGCCAGGGTTACGGCCAAACTATATATCCTTATTGTGTCTGGCTTTGCCGCTTCTCCAGAATGTATTGCATCTATCTTGAACACAGGCCATTAGTGTGGCCTTTTTGGGATCGTCCTAGTTATCTCCCTAACTCAAACTATAGCATAAATAATTGTAAAAAAGGATGGAACAGGTCATCTACTGTAAGCTGATCTACTCCACCCTCCAAGTAATGGCTGAACCAAGCTGCCCTAATTAATGCTTGACCCATCCTACAGTCTACCTGCATGCGCAGCATAAAAGTATACCTGAAAGAGAAAACACATAACTATAGTTCAGCTTTCATTATTGTGTTAGTATTGTACTATATTGATCTGCTCTTCATATGTAAGTACTATATTGATCTGCTCTTCATATGTAATTGAGTCTTTGTTTGGGACCCGCACAAGTCAAACTCCAATATGATAAAAGATATAGGCTAGGTGGGTGTTTAGTGTATAGAGCCCTAGAACTCTAACCCTGTTTCATAATCCCTCACCATACAGCTGAGTCAATTCACCAATGTGGATGCTACTAACTTTTCAAATGCAGAAAATAAAATGTATTAACTGTGTAACCTTACTGTGTCCAATTTTTGTCAATTATTGCTGTGTAAACCTTACTGTGTATTGATATCTTCAGATTTTACTGTGTATGTATACAAGGAATACAAAACAAGTCATACTGTCATACAATCACACATCCTAGAACGCAGAAGATTTACCTTGGAAGCCCAAATGGGAAAACCAGTATCAAAGAGGAGGCTTGCTTGGCTTCAAAGAATCTCATGAAATGGTAGATTAAAAATCAAGCTCATCTGGAGATTTGTTATTCCTATGTCAATTCCTCAAGGCCAAAGGAAAGGGTACTGCCCTTAATCTACACTTGTTACACACAGCTAGGCAAAAACTAGTGTACAATAGAGATTCTTGTGTTCTCTGGATTATGACCAAGCAATTTCAGTGATTGCTTCCTATTAGTAAGAAAGTCTCACAATCCAAACTGGAGGTGGTCTCTTGCTGCAGACACAAGAAGAAGTTTGTCCTTTCGATTTGGAATCTTGGTTCTAGTAACAAACTACAAAGGCTGAGTCCCTGAGATGACTTATCCCTCTCTGCATGAATAGTAGATCTCCTTCATTGTCAATAGAGAGCCTATCTCCTTCTTCACTGTTGGAGCATGGGCAACTTCCCAAATTGGCCTTCAGTGCATGAATGAACCAATTGCATATGATGCCAGAATGTCAAATCAACACAAGTTGTCAATGGCTTTTTTGCTACTCTTCTTGAGCTCTTCTCTGTGAGTGCAAATGTCGACTTCTTCTCTGCAAATGGAAGGCTGAATCCCTTCCTTCCTCACTGCAGGTCCCGTAGCATGAGCCAAATAATGCAGAACCAAACAAGGAACCATCCAAGAACCCCTTCATTGTTGACTCCTTTGGCTTTTATCTCGTTCACAGTCAATTGGAAGGTCAAAGGACTCGAGAAGGAGTTATGGAATCCTTACTGTTTGCATGGTGATCTTGTCCAACTGTTCTATTAGCTTCCACGAATGCTATCAGAGTCCAATTAAAATCACACCTCCCCAGTGGGAGGCTTTTGGTCCCCAAAAGTTTTGACTCTTTTAGATAGGATCTCATGTAGGCACTGTTATCACATTCATAGTAGCCTGTTAGGATATTTAGACACTTAGGAGTTAGTTAAGATCAACTTGTTATAATATATCCGTTAGGAAAAGTGTGTTTATTTAATATGCATTAGTATGCATTTGTAAATATTTAATCCGACGGTCACGATATGTTTTAGACATAGAGTGATCTGACGGTTTAACTTCTATTAGATCATAACTACCTTTGATCCGTGGCCTAACACCTGATTGGTCCATGATATCTATTTAAAGACAATGGAGGGTCACTTGTTAGTTGATTGATTATGAGAAACTCATTTGTAACTTTCTTTCTTTTGCATAATAAACTGCGTCAAGTAGTTATTGGTTAGGGCCGTGGAGTGTTTCCCTTTCGAGGGTTTAAACCACGTGAAAACATCGGTGTGTTGATCTGTGATCTGTTTGTGTGAGCAACTGCTCTAGGTGTTCGGTCTTTTGGAATTATCCTATGTAGTTGAACATGGTATCAGAGCGATTTTGAAGAGTCGCTTCTGTTGGTGATCTAGATCTTGAACCTGTGTTGCCAAAGATGTGAAAGGGTTTCTGGTTCTGAAATTTCAGTGCATTTTTGGGCTGTGAGAGGTGTTTCATTGCGTCCGAAGCACCGTTTTCAGCGGGGAACAATCTTTGTTTCATCGAAAAAGGCTTCCATTTGCCAAAGATACTTGCATTTCATCAGATCTAGAGGTATATTGTTACGATGACGTTTTTTTATTTAAAATAATTTTCTCATTTTCTTTTCAGATCTAGTCATTTTTTAGTTTCGGGTTGTTACCTTCTCTTTCTGTGTATCCTCTTTGCCTTGCACCTTGTGCGATCTCGACAAATCAGAAACAGAAGGAAAATGGTTTTCTTTACTGCATATGCTCTTTGCCGTGTAGTTCATGCGACCGCAACAAATTAGAAACAATGAAAAACCATATACAGTCCGGGCAAGCTAACGAGGTCTAACCCCAAATTCAAGGCATATTTTTTTTCTTGTTTTTGTTTTGGTTATGTGAAGCGATTTGCAGGCAAAGAGGTCTTTTTTTTCTTCCAGTTGGGTCAATCCTTTTCCTGCCTCGTATCTGTTGGGGTCACCTACAACCTTTTTTTCAATCAAGCATACCTTCCTCATCCAGAGTCAGTTTTCATTGCCTTTTTTTTAAAGAGCCTAGTTTTTCGAGATCTTTGCATTCAAACCATTGGTTTTTGTTTTTACGACCTTCCTTTTACAGTATGGCCGCCCCATGTGATATTCTACTTACTAGTTCCAACTATGTCTCATGGAAATATCATAGGAGGATGTCCTACGAAGTATGGGACTTTACCAAACTACCTCAAGGAAAGAAACATAGCCCACTGATGCTGATAATAAAATAAAATGGGCCAATAAATGTGATGAAGCTCGTGGATTGATTGGGATGTCAATCTCTATTGATTTACGATTCCACATATCTGGAGTTGATGAACCAGATCAAGCTTGGGAAAAATTGGAATCTGTGTTTGGTAATGAGATTCAAGGTCATCAACTAGAAAATGAGTTAATTTCCTTAAATCCAACCGATTTTTCGTGCATTCAAGATTATCTATTTAAGTACAAAACTCTTAGACTCTTATGTGCTGAATGCAAAATTAAAAGAGAAGACAAGGAATGCATTTATCATATTCTTTCCAAACTTGGACCTGCATATTCTGTTTTTGTAGTGTCCCTTTTGTGAAATTTGGAAAAATTGCAATTTTTGGCCAATTCGACCCTTAGTCTAGTGATGACTCCAACGCTTCCAAATGGCTACAAAATCTTCCGAATTGGGTCTGAAGGTGTTTGAAAGGTATTAAGACATAAAAATGAAGTTGATGGATGCTTGGACACTCTCAAAAGACTTCTGCAACATTCATTTAAGTTCAGGATAAAATAGGGAAATTTACTAGTAATTTCGAGGTTCAAACCCCCAACGGTAGAAGACACAAATGGCTTCCCAAGTGCAGTACGACCCTCCCAACTTTCAGAACAGAGACATGGAATAGTTAGAGGACTTCAATGGGCACCCAAATGCATCATTAATCAGTTCCTAAAGGCTGTTGCAACTCCCATAAATCAGAGGTTTGTAGACATGCTTTCACATAGGGGGAAATGATAGAAAAACTCCACAACTTGCTATGAATTTTGAGATAATTGTTCCAATGACTTGTATAATGTTTATGAAACTTCTTCAGTACATTAATGGCTCTCCATACAGCAATAAAATCATAGGGATTGACTGAAACAAATCGAAACCAAGCAACTTCAAGTTATCACAACAAGATATAGGGGAAAATAGCACCATTCATACATAGTTTGGCATTTTTACATAGTTTCACTTGGAGTTTCGACCTGAGGTTCTTCTGAGCATTGAATATAGAGTAAATACATCAGATCACAAATAAATGGGGCCCCTTGGACTCCCCCAAAGAGATCAACATCTCACCATGTGCTCCCTTCCTCCAAGAGCCAAAATATGAAGAGAAATGTGAGAGAGGTGTGGAAGCAATTTGAAGAAGAAAAGATCTCTAGCAGCCCTGTAGCTTCAACCTGTAACAAATGACTCCATTTTATCTCCAAATGAAAGGTCTGAATGGCCTCTCCAATTGCCAATTAGGATGGGAATCTTTCACCCTCAAAATTGATACTAAGGCAAGTAGAGTAAACACTCCACTAGCATGGACAAACTATGCTCTCCAATTTGCAAAATGAGAAATGATCAAAACCCCCTCTCCTTCTTTGTTCTTGTCTTTTATAAACTTTCCAAGCCATCCATGGTTCAATTCCTTCCAAAAGCTTCATGCCAACTTGAGTTGGGAAGAAATTCCAATGTGTGCCACTTGTCCAACAATTCCTAGTCTCCATCTTCCACCAATTTGAATGGGGAAGCTTGTTGTCTGCCCTAACTCCCTTGAGTGCCTTCTTGGAGGCTATGTTTAACCCTGACATGTCATTAGGTCAAATGTCAGCAATCAGGTTTGATTCTTGTCATAAGTGTCATAGCATCTTCATCATTGTTCTCATAAAAGCTAGGGAATCTAGCCCAAGTGTCTCAATATCTCTAAGATGCCTCTTTCTCTTCCATGGGAGTTACTCTTCTACTCCATTTCGACCTTCATTGAGTCATGCCAAGTATAATGACCTTCCAATTTCCCCAAGAACATTAGACTCCACCTTAGATTCGAATGGGTGAGAATAGGATGCCATGTGGCATGAGGAATCTTGCTTTGTGTGGGTCCCACACCACCAATGTGCCTTCATGACCAAGTGTCACCTTATTTTTCTATTGTAAATATTTATCTAGCCCTTTTTAATAAATTTATGTCAACCTAATGTCCATATGGGGTTTATTAGCTCCCTTATTTCAAATCCAAATGTTTCCACCCCAACCTAGGGAACTAGTAGATTGGTGGAATTTTCCTTCTAGTGATTTATTTGGATGGGGACATTACAATTTTACTCCATGAAAGAATCCTTGGATCCAACTAGTTATAAAGAGCCTACTCTTGAATCCTTTTGTGATTCTTTGATTAGAGAGCAGGATAAGCTCATACATCTTGGAATGATTAGTAATGCAGATACATTTAGCAAAGCCTTGCTGGCACAACAGAAAGAGAAGTCCGAGCATCCCAAGAAGCAAAATCTTCGCAATAATAAGCCAAACAAGGGTTCCAAACCCTCTCGGCCAGCTTATTCTTCAAAAAATGACAAAGGAAACAAACCAAAAGGTAAGAAGACTGAGCGTCATTGCAACTTTTGCGAGAAAGATAATCATGATGAATCTAAATGTTTCAAGAAGATGGCAGCCTGGGAAGCAACAATGAAGAAACACCACATCAGCCTTGATTCGTCTTCAGATTCTTCATCTCATGGACATGCACTTTGTGCTTCTGGTTTTTCCTATAATGCATCTTCTTCTTCTACTTTGAATGAGTGGCTCATTGATTTTGGAGCATCTTATCATATGGCTGAGGATAAAGCCATATTTTATACTATGCATGAATGTAACACCAAACAAATATTTGTTGGTGATGATAGATCTCTTAATGTTGTAGGATCTAGAACAGTTCCCATAGATAATTGTGCCGAGAGGCACTCTACAACCCAGTATGAGGGAGATCTTGTAACGTTTGTCCATGTTTGTCCATATTGTCGGCGATAAACAAAAAAGAATAATACAAAGTAAAAAGTAATAAATATTATGTCGGCCATTAATGTAGAAACATAAGAAGTTAAAAAAATATTATAGTGGATATTACAAAGTAAAAAGTAATAAATATTATGTCGGCCATTAATGTAAAAACATAAGAAGTTAAAAAAATATTATAGTGGATAAGAAGTTTAAAAAATATTATAGTCGGCGATAACCGATAGTAAAAGTAAAATTATAGCCGACATAAAATAAAGAAGTTAAAAAATATTATAGTGAATATGAAAAGAAGGAACATAATAGTATTCCCTACATAAAATAAAGAAGTAAAAAAAAAAATATAGCCGACATAAAAACTAGAAATATAAGAAGTAAAAATGATATACCTAGTCGAGGTTTGCACCTCAGGAGATTTGATCCCTCTCAGGGCTTGATAGAGCCTAGGATTTGGATCTAGGCTGGTGGACAGTTTAGTGATGTACTATGTATTCTATGAATTTCTTGCAATTTGTTGTTAGTCTATCAAATCACTCATTTTGGTGAAGGTAAAACTGTAATGTTTACACCTCACAAAGTTGTAATCAAGGATTTGAAAGATCCTAAGCATGTCCTAGCCACTGGAATTGTTGATGATATTACCAGGTTGTACAAGTTTAACAACTTTGGGTCATCACCTTTTCCCTTAGTTTTTGTTGCTCATAGTGATGACTTGAGCAAACTTTGGCATGAGCGATTTGGTCACTTAAATTATCACTCATTTCAACAATTATGTAAAGAAAATATGGTGATAGGTCTTCCGATGGTATCTTGTAGGGATGGTGTCTGTTCCGATTGTGTACTCGGAAAACATCATTGGGACAATTTTGACAAACGTGCCTCTTGGCACGCCTCGCCCTCCTTGGAGCTTGTGCATAGTGACTTGTGTGGTCCTCTTCCATCTGCTTCCTTTTCTGGTTTCAAATATTTCTTAACTTTCATTGATGATTACTCTAAACGCACTTGGGTTTATTTCCTAAAACTTAAGAGCGAAGTATTTAACATGTTCTTGGCCTACAAGGCCCTTGTTGAAAAACAATCTGGTCATCAAATTTTTAAGTTAAGATCTGATAATGGGGGAGAATATGTTAACGACAAGTTCACTACTTTCTGCACTGAACAAGGAATCCAACAACACATTGTTCCATATACACTACAACAAAATGGTGTGGCTGAATGGAAGAACCGTACTTTAAAAGAAATGGCTAATTGTATGCTTCAAGCTAAGGGACTAAGTCTTCAATTTTGGGCTGAAGCCATAAATTGTGCAAATTACATAGTTAATCGCACCCTGACTAAAGCTTTACAAGATATCACACCGGAAGAAGCATGGAGTAAAATTAAACTAGATGTAAGTCACTTCCAAGTGTTTGGTAGTGAAGCATGGGCTCATATTCCAGATGAAAAATGAAAAGCATTGCAACCTAAAAGTGAAAAGTGCATTTTTGTTGGATATTCCGAAAATGTAAAAGGTTACAGACTTCTTCAGCCATATTCTCATGATATAATAATTAGAAGAGATGTAAAATTTGATGAAAATCTCTTGGCCTGCGAGCATAACTCGACGTTTGTGCCATCTGTGACCTGCGATGCTTGTGCCTTCTTCTACTCCCAACTTCCTTGACAACATTCTAATTCCAGTTTCTGATGATGACAGTGAGGATGGAAATCCACCTCCGCCTGCTCATTTTCCTCCAACACAACTGCTTCCTCTATGGGTCCGTTCAACATGCGAAGCAGCTGGTGATCCTAGAGATCAACGATGAACATGTTCTCTGTTCCAGCGAGCCTCTTCTCTTTTGGCTCAAGTTTCAGAGAATCATGATCCAGAGACTTTTGCAGAAACTTCAGGGAATCCAGATTGGGATGCAGCTATGGATGAAGAATATCGTTCCTTAATGGCGAACGATACTTGAGATCTTATCCCTTTTCGAAAGGATGAAAACTTGTCAGATGTAAATGGGTCTACAGAACTAAGTATGCCTCAGATGGAAGTGTTGAAAGGCTTAAGGCAAGGTTAGTTGCCAAAGGTTTTTCCGAAGTCGAAGGAATTGACTACAATGAAACCTTTTCCCTGTCGCCAAAATGAACTCCATTCACCTTGTTCTTTCCCTCGCAACCTTACATAAATGGGAGGTCCATCAAATGGATGTCAAGTTTGCCTTCTTGCATGGGGATTTGCAGGAGGGAATTTACATGGAACAACCTCTTGGATATGTTCAGAATGACTCTAGTCTTGTATGTCACCTTAAGAAATCCCTATGTGGCTTTAAGCAAGCTCCTCGAGCATGGTATGCCAAAATGTATAACTTTCTCCTTGACACTGGTTTTTCTAGATGCCATTTTGATCCCAATGTCTATAACAGGAAAGTAGGAAACAATTTCATCATCCTTGTTCTTTATGTTGATGATCTTATTCTTGTTGGTAGCGACCCTAAGCTTTAAGCCCATGTGAAATCCAGTCTTAAGCGAAAATTTGAAATGGCAGACTTAGGACATTTGCATTATTTTCTTGGTCTCCAAGTCTTGCAAACCAAAGAAGGAATATTTTTTTCTCAGTCTAAGTATGCTGGTGACCTTCTTCGTCGCTTTCACATGGAAGATTGTAAACTAGCCCCCTCTCCCTTCCAGTTTGGAGTCAAACTTTCTGCCACTTGCACTTCACCCGAAGTTGATGCCACCCTGTATCGTCGGCTTGTTGGGAGTCTCTTATATTTGACTCATACCCGTCCTGATGTTTCCTTTGTCATTGGTTGTGTTGCCTGCTATATGCAAACACCCTATGAAAGTCATTGGAAAGCAGCAAAAAGAATACTTCGAGATATTCGGGGCACAATTCAGTTTGGGATTCATTACAGTTCAGGAGGACTCCTTTGTTGGTTGGTTTCACTGATTCAGATTGGGCTGGCGATCTTGTTGATCGAAAGTCTACTGCAGGTTATGTCTTCAATCTGGGTTCCAGACTTGTCACTTGGGCTTGCAAGAAACAACAAGCTCTTGCTTTCTCTTCAACAGAAGTAGAGTATTGTGCAGTGGTTAACGCCAGTCAAGAAGCTTTATGACTTCGACATATCCTTTCAGAGTTTGGATTCAAGCAACAACATCCAACTCGCCTTTGGTGCGACAATCAAAGTGCCATCAAGCTTGCCAAAGATCTAGTTCAACATCAACGCAACAAACACATTGAGCTACATATGCACTTCATAAGAAAGCTTGTTCATGATCGCGTTCTTGAAGTGCTCTTTTGCCCTACAGATGATCAAGTTGTAGACATCTTCACCAAATCTCTTATAGAAGCGAAGTTTTCTAAACTTCGATCTATGTTAGGAGTTTAGGAACTTGTCATTAAGGAGGGTGTTATCACATTATAGTAGTTGGGCTGCCATATTTTTCAGATCAGATTCCAGTCCTTTTTCAGCCAATCCTTTACATTGAGATGCTTGAGATGAGCATTCATTCCAGGATCACTCATGTTTCAGAGCAACCCATTTTTGCAGTATGATCAGCCTTATGCCATGACTGAGTTTCGGGAACTCAGATTAGTTGACCGACGTAGCCATTTTTTCCATACAGAGCAGTATGCAGTGCCCAGAGTTGCTGCAGCAGGTTCCTAGTTGACAGATGATGTTTTAAGTGATTGGTACAGGTATATGGCCAGGCAGGTATATGGTTATGTATTGGTTTAGTATTGCTTTATTGCTTATCCTTATGGCTTGATTTAGCATCTAGTGGTTATGACATGGCGATCTATTTTATGTATTATGGACATGGTTGTTACATATATCTATTTAGTCCTGCTTGCTCAAAATATATGAAGTTTTTGTCTATACTCATTGGTTTCACCCTCCTTAAGAGAATGGAGGTGATCATTCCCACCAGTTTTTGGCTTGTTAGTGTTGGCTCCACCTTTTCACTTTCCTCATCCATTCGTCATCATTCAGTCTCATTGATTCCTTGACTTGCACCGTAGCCTTTGATATGGAGGATTCCCTCACTCTTGCCTCTTTGTTGGATAACATCCCTGTTTTAGTTGTGTCTCAACTTTGAGTTGTGTAAGTTGTGTTGGCTAAAACCTGAAGTAGATAAGACTACCATCATTACATGTTTGTTGAAACTATTGTATATCTTTTGTAAATGCCCATTGAAATGAAATTCAAAACCTGTGTTTCTAAACACAATGAAATAAGGGCTATGGAAATGAATGAAATGTAAACTCCCCAATGAAGGGAAATGAAAGGCCAAATAAAAAGCAATGGTTAAATGAACGCAAAATCCAAAGATTGCTGGCCAAGTGAAATTAAATGAATGAAAGGCCAAAAAACGCAGTGGTTAAATGTATGCTATATCCAATGATCTGCTGGCCGTAGACTATAATGATTTATTCCTCATTAGCCTGTGGGTTGTGATATGAGATGGAGTAAGGGACAACTAATTCTAATTGTCCCCTAGAGTCTCGAGTTACGGTTTGCCGAACACCTAGTCATGGCAGCTCTAGAAATCCTCACGGAGCTGTATCAGCTTGGATGTGAGTTGTAGACTTCTGCCAAGGTTAAATAAGTACTTCCCAAACAACTTATCCCATTTGTGAGACACTGCCATCCCCTGTGTTATTTTTATCTAGCATACGCTTGAGTGTCCCTATCCAAAGTATCATGGTGTTAAGATTGTATAGTCATCCCTTAGCCTTGCCTTTCACTCATCCATCTTCACCCATCACTAGCAAATTGATCACAACCATGAAGTGAGTATAGTCTTGAGGTTCTGATTTTGAGCTATAATTGTTATTATTAAATTGTACATTGAATATCTTGTTTTAACCGCGAGTGAATGCTACTTTATGTTCATAAGTCTTGCTATTTGAATAACTTATGAAGCATGTCATATCCAATTACACTTACAACATTTTTGATGTTAGCCTTGGTCATGTTATTGGTCAGTTTGACCTCGTCAAACCCAGTTTGACCAAGTCAACCATAGGACACAGGATGTACTAGACCAATGCTGATAGAGACTAATGATATATGGTCTAACATTGTCCACCAGGTGGTTCCATGCAACAGTTACAGGTTTTAAATGATGATTTGATATATTTTTATGATTTTGATCATTTACAGATTATTATTTTTAAACTGTTCGGGCATGGTTATGATATTATATGATTATACAATTATCCACATGGTGTATGACTACACATTCTTAGTGCATTTGGATCTTCTGAGTCCATTGGGATGCTCAGTTTGCAGTTCCAGGCAGTTTCAGTTGAGTTATTCTTCAGTTTATCATTCTGGTGCAGATTTGCCATTTAAAATGGCCTGGCAGAGCAGTTTGACTTTTTATTCCTTTCAACTAGGGCACTACAGAGAGAGTATGGGGTCTAGGCATTGGTTTTTACTATATTAGCATACTCCCAGACATATTGGTGCAGTTAGTTTTGGCCCCGGGTGACCAGGCAGTGAGTTACATGCATTTCTATCTTCTACAGGTGATTTACAGAGGCATAAAAAATGGTAAAATGGCTACAGAGGAATTTGATTTGGGCTACTGAGGCAAGGAAATGGCACGAGGTTGGTTGATATGATGTTTGTGATGTCTCCCACACCTTCCATAGTAGTTGCAACATTTAGTGGGGCCCACTCATTCTCCGAGCTTATTTTGATGTATTATTGGGTCTTTGAGGGCACACGACTTGGCCACATCTTTGTACTTTGATGATGTTATATCTTGATATTGTGCCATGGGGACACACTAGGGAGGAATTATATCACCCCCTAGACCCACCATAAGCTTCATATTATGTTTCCTAGTCACTTTATGTGGGACGTCCTTCGTAGGGCGATTTGACTAGTGTGGTTCTTATGTCTTGGAGTTGATCCTTGAGCTCATCTCAATCGTTGATTATCACTTATGTATTTTTAATCTTAGCCACTCATTAAAAAGGTTGTTAGGGTTTTGGTCTCTCCCATTCCTATTTAAAGGAGAGACCCTCTCATTGTAAAGGGACCTTTGGCTCTTGGAATTTGATAATAGAAGAATTATTTGCAGATACTTTCAGATTTTCTTTGATGTGATGCTCTGAGATGTTGATTGTAAAGTCTATTGTCACTGTTATCACACCATAGTAGCAGGGCTACTATGCTTGCTTAGCAGATATCTGCACATTCCAGAGCTTCCATTATTCAGAGCTTGGCTATGATGATTGTATATTTTGAGATCACTCATGATCAGAGCAGTGCATTATTCAGACTTATGTTAGACCTTGTGTCAAGGCTGAGCCTTGAGAGTTCAGATTTGATGACCGATGTGACCCTTTATCCCATACAGTTTCAGTTCAGTGCTTAGAGATGTATTGCAGCAGTGTTTCAGATGATATATAATGATTACTATTGTGATGATGTTATATGACCTATGGATGTTTTATCATTGACTGTGGATTATTATCTTGTTGATTTAGTCATGTTCATAGCATCTGCTTGGTATATTATTCCTAATGTGGCAAACTGTTTAAAATGAACTCTAAATTATAAAATGGACATTTACTTGCACATTTAGGTTGTTTGACAAAACTCACTGGTTTACCACCTTACATAGATATGGTCTTTCCTGACATCAGTTGTCTGCTAGTTTAGGCTCCATACTCATTTGACTCCATCCATACATGACTTTCCTTATTTTGACTTTAAACCTTGACTTGTCTTATTTGACTTTCTAATATTGAGGACGTCCCCATTTTCTACCTCTGTGTTTGGACCGCATCCCTGTATGTTCGGTGTCTCGGCTCCAAGTTGGTGACAAAACTTGCCTTTGGTGAGTTGGATTGTAGGTCTAAATCATTCTGGTCGGTTGTCCCGATGTTTGGCATTGGCTCGAACTCCCCCTAGTCACTTGAGATGTTGTTGGCTAAAACTGAAAGCTCATGTACTACTTATGGAAACTTATAAATTCGCCCATGGAAACTGAAAAGGGCAAGAGCGATGAATTGCTAAAAATACTCCTCGAAGAGTATATGAAAGGTCCAAAAAACAATGGTTCTTAAAAGCTATATCTAAACAATTGTTGACCTTATATGTATATGAAAACATGCCCCGGATGTAAGTTGCAACTAGTTGTGCTTATCAGCACACCTGAGATCCGAAGGGTTATGTAGGCCAAAAAGGCCATGAAATGAAATTGAATGATCCTAATGAACTTGGATCAACTTGATGTAGACATGATGCCTAAGTTGAATAAGCACTCTCTAAACAACTTATCCATTTGTGAGGGAGGCACAGCCATTCCCCGTATTATTTTGTCCAGCACAGAGTTTGTAGCTTTCCCCTTCTCCCAGTCCAAAGTATTTTTGAGTTGAGTTAGACAAGTCAACCCCTTGGCCCAACCTTGTTCCTAACCTTCATCCTTCACTAGCAGTTTGACCATGTCCAATGGGTAAGTTTGTCATTTAAACTATTGTGCAAGTAATTTCATATAACAAAGGAATATGCTAACTTGATTAATGCCACTAAATGGATGTTATACTTTGAGCTAAGTTGTGAGAATGATTAGAGGAACATGTCTTAGTCTACTGATATGATTTTTCCTTGGTTATATATGGACCTAGTCAAACCTAGTTTGACTATGGTCATTTCTTGGGATCCGTGATGATGTGGGCCACATATGCTTATAGATGATGATTGATAGACCCACATACTCTTGATGATGATGCCATATGATGGATATAGGATGCAGATGATGGTTGATGCAGTTCAACAGTTTTATTTATTATTTCAGATCATCAGATTATACACTGTCCATATATGGTGGACCCTACAGCTGGCCCATTAGGGCAACCCATGGTGTATGAGTACACATTCCTAGTGGATTTGGGTCTTCTGGATCCAATGAGACACTTATCTTTCAGTTCCGGGCACTTCTGACAGTGATTGATATAGTTTTACACTTGTTGACCAGATTTGGGGCTAATTTCCCAGCCTGAGCAACAGGTGCCATGAGAGGCCAGTTCACCTAGGGCGCTGTATGAGGAGGGGGTGGTCCAGCCACTTGTTTTTACCATTTACCCCCCCTTCTGGAGAGCCTGGTGGGCTCAATTGGACAGCGCAGATGCCCTGGGAGGCAGTTTTGGCACTTTCACAGTTATCGAGGCAGTTAAAAAATGGGATAAAGTCACTGAGGAATTCGATTTGGGGAATTGAGGCAAGGTTTTGGCACTTGGTTTTCACAGAGGTCTTCCAGGGTGATCCCACTATCTTCCAGCCAGTTTTCACCATGTGGGTAGGCCCACAACGATCACAGGAGGTCTTTTACTGCTTGTTTGTCACAGATTTTGAGGACAGATTTGGTTATTTATATTTATCTTGGACATATTTTATTATTTTATTGTGCCTTGGGGATGAGCTAGTAAGGATTGATGCCTCCTAGCCCCACCATGTGCTCCATATGTCATGTCCTAGTCATTATGAGATGGATTGTTGTACTTTTACCCCCTCTAGTGGATGACGTCACCCTCCATGATTATTTTTAGACCATGACGTCATCACTTTATGAGTGATCCATGTGTTATGTTATTATGGTTCATCTTAGCCATTGATTGTATGTTGAGATCTTTTAATCTCAACCACTCATTTGATGTAGTATTGTAAAGTGGTATAGGGTTTTGGTCTTTATTATCCTATATAAGGAGGAGACCCCCTATTGTATAGCTCACCTTTGGAGCTCTGGAATATTGGAATAGAACACTTCTTTATGGAGCATATCTCTCTTGTCTTGTGGATTCTCTTGCATCTTGAGTATACAGTATCTCTTCTATGTATCATTGCAGGTTTTGGTTCTACAACTATTTGTCTTGCAGGGAAGTTGAATTGGTGGAGAGGAGGGCGATTTCTTGAGGGTTATTGTTGGAGGGATCCACATATTCTCTCTTGGGTTGGTCTTGTGACAGGGAGTATCATTATTGTATCTTCGTGACATAGTTGATGCTTTCTATTACATCTTTCTATCATTTTCATAATCATCTTACTTGACTTGTTTCCTTTGATCTTGTCTTGTAGAAGGAGAACGATTTGGCTTGGAGAATCAAAATTGCACTCTTGAATATACACATAGGAGAATGCTATCAATTTGCAAGGTGGCCATAAGCAATTGAGGTAAGATCTACAAGGTATGTGTCTCTTTCCATCCATTCTCTCTTCATTGGTCACAAACCCTAATTAATCAAAACCCCAAATTTTGGTTTTTCTTAGATCTACTTAGATCTAGCCTTGCTTTTGAAAAGATTTTAAGAACCCACCTCTATAGCATCCACCCTTAGTTGGATCTATAGTTTGGTGGTGATTGGGTTAAAATTTACACACTTTTTAAGGCAATAAAGCCCTCTTGAGCCAAATTGCACTTCCTTGGAGAGGCTTGTTTGGTTAGATCCCACTTGATTCATAATCTACACACTTGATAACCTACCCCTAGACTTTTACTTGGGTGATTTCTACCTTGTGGGCATCATTCCACATTTTAAGGGATCAAAACCCCCTTTTGAACTACTTGGCATCCTAAAACTCAGATCTAGTAAGATCTAACCCTTGGATTGCCTTGATTTTCAAGATCCACATAGATCATTGCCTAAACTACTTGGATCTATAATTTGGTGGCCATTGGACTTGTTTTGACTCACCTTTCCCACCTTTTAGCCTTCCTTGAGCAAAGTCGCACTTCCTTGGGTGACTGAGTTTGCCCACTTTAAGGACGTGGGTAGTTGAGATTTTTGTGGATTTGGAAAGAGCATAGTTTCAAACCTACATCTAGTGTGTCATTTTGTGACGATTTGCCTTGGGGTAGCATTCCTTGTTTCAAGGGATTGTGGTCCACTTAGGGTCATATCATGAAACATTAGATCTAGAAAGATCCAACCATTATATCTCAATTAGCCCACTTGATTTGCCTACTTGGTGTCCCGATCTACACTTTGACATACCTTTTGACTGCATTAACCCATCCAACAAGGCACTAGTCCTCCATAAGCAAGTCGCACTCCTTGGGAATTGTGTCAAACCTTAGATCCCATAAGTGGGTATTCCTAATTTCAACTTAGATCCATAGATCTACTCATTATATACCCCTTAGTACCAATTTCATCCCTTAAATTCCACCTTGTAGGTCCCCTTTGAGCCATTCACATATCCCAAGGAAGTGGGTCCCACTTGTGTAACACATGGTACTAGATCTTGTCTCTTTAGCTCATGATGTGGCCTAAATCATATATTGGTTGAAACACTAATCATCTCTCAAACCACCTTCAACCATACCTTGACTTCTAGGTCCACTTTACCTTGCATTGGTTTCCGTAACTCACCATTTACTCATCCCCAGGAACCTTTGTTTGGGTCCAATCATCTTTGATTAGTAGTAGGGTCTCCCCCTAGGTCTTGATTCATCTAGATCTAAAGTGAAGAGTGCCTCGGTTGACGTGACTCCCACCTTGCATTGGGAACCGTGGCATCTCTTGGGTCACCTCTTTAGTTGTCCATCTTCTCTACCATCCCGGATGGGATACCACTAGGGGCAACTACAAGTTGTGTGATAATACCATCCCGGATGGGATACCACTAGGGGCAACTACAAGTTGTGTGATAACATTTTTGGCGCCGCTGCCGAGGAGGTAGAGGCCAACCTTGGTTCGATATATCCATCTGTTTATCTCACTCTCTCCCTGCATTTTAACGACATACATCTTGGTAGAAGAGTTTTAAAGTCTACCTGGCGACTCCAAATAAGCGACTCCACTAGTGATCGATCCTGTCATTATCTAGAACCCATGGGGTGCATCATTTTGTATTTAGGTTCTTGATTTAAAAAAATAAAAAATATATAATAAATTTTTTTTTTTTGCCATCCATGGCTACTTCTGAGCAGCCTAGGAATTTTGGTCGTTTGAAAGTCTTTGACTTCTAAAAAATTGTTGGGTATCCTCATCATGTTCTGCATCAAGCCCGTGAAAGGTTGTCTAAATTTGATGGAAGTCATGAAGTATCTGCTAAAAGACACCTTGAACTTTTTAGGGAAATTATTAAAGAGTTATCCATAACCCATGAGGATGTGTGTATGAAGCTATTGGCTTCATCTTTCAAAGAAAGAGCTGAGTTTGCTTCAAACTATCTTTCATGTTTCTCTAAATAATTCCTTTGGTTACTTGGTTACTTTAGGCTTGGTAAGAAACAGATCTTGTTTCCATTCGCAAAATCATACATCTTTTCTTATTTTAGCAGAAAATCAGATCTAGAATAATCTCAAATTTTGCATCTAAAAACTAGATCTAGATCAAATTTTTCTATACTTGCATATGTCAAAACTTTCTAATATTTTTTGCAAGTTAGATTTTGTAATTTTTATGTAGATTTGTGTACTCTAATCACTAATTTGCAGCACTTTTAGCTCGATGGTTTTTAGCAGCTCCGCGACGAAAGTGGGCGGATTTGTGACCAAAATCGGTAAAAAAGTGCAAAAAACCATCCCGGTAGACCCCTATCTACTTATATAAATTTTCTACATTATTTTAAGCCCTTAAATCCAACTAAAAGTGGACTAAGTGCCATCTTCTTTTATATTTTCATTGTAATTATTAAACGAGAGCAGAGGGATACTCAACGCCCACACCCCATCCGCCGTGGGGGATTCGCATTTGTAAAAATTTCGTGAATGAATTTTTCTAACAACACAACAAACACACACACACACTTTGAGCTTGCAGGGTGTATACTTTAATTAATAATTTCCCTTTAATTCATTTTCATTTTTTGCAAGAGTAAAATCTAGAAATAACACAAACCTTGTTGCCACGAAGTATGCTCTCACCACCAAACAAAGGCTTTGTCGATTAGTGGTGGATGATTAGAAAAGTGTGTTACCAAGTTATTTGTACCATAGTTGGATTATCTGAAGAGCCGCCATTTGACAAACATGATAAGTGTTTGACTCCAGTGTATCAGATGATCCAACATTTGTGACTAGCCAGTTTTGGCTAGCCTGTTTTGTTTTTTGAGTCGACATGACCATGGCCCCATGGGGTTTGTAATAAAGTGTGCTAGTAGGATCTGAGTGTCTCGATTCCCCATGACTTGATTAAGCAACTAAGGCATTCCAGGGAGTTTTTTCCCTTGTCAATTATACTTTGCTTATAGCCGAGCTATAATCGATGAGGTTTTCTCCCGCCTCTCCAAAGTTGGAATGCCCGATTTTGAAATTTTTAGCCATGGGGGGTTATTAAAGGCCAACTGATGTATATAAGCCTACTAGACACTGTTAGAATAGGTGTCGGTCATGTCCTAGGTCCATAAAACCCTCAAAAAAAATTTCGAAATTTTTTTACCGGGTCTGTCGAATTTGGGTTTTTAATTATTTTTTAAATTTAATAAATTTCTCTATAGTTTAAATAGAGAAATAATAATTTGTAATATGTCAGTCGTCCGGGGTCCGAATTCAGTGATTGATAGCTCGTTTCATAAGCCAAAAATCACACATGACCTATGGACCAGCTAAACCCAAGTTTCGGATGTCATTTAGGCCTCGTAATTAATATTTTCTCTAAAAAGCCATTTACAGAGAAATTATTAATTAAAATAATAAAAATGATTATTTTGGAGATAATCCAAATCTCCCCAAAATAATCCAAATGGAATAAAGTAAAAGGCTAAATGACATGGCACTCAACATTTATGAAGATTCCAATCATCTCGGTCAACATTCAATCAAGTATACAGTCAGCACAAGTAGATCTCTCCAAGCTAATTCACCCTCCATGCATGCAAAGTCGAGTTTGATGATGTGGAGAACATATTTAATGGAAATTGGTTGGTGTGATTTGCATTTAATGAAGAGCGGGGGCGCCTTGCCTGGGTGGAGGCCACCTCCCACTCTCAACCACCATGATTGCAATCAAATCTTAGTTAAAACTCCAAGCACCTACCTCAAAGCTCACGCTAGCTCCAAGTTGCTCACGTCATACCTATTTGGAGCTCGAGTTTACCACATGGCATGTGTTCATTTGATGGGAGATGTTTCCAATGTGGAGATGAGGGGCGCCTTGCCTAGGTGGAGGCCACCTCCTCATCTCATTAACTAAGCTCGACTTTGTAACTCCAAGATTTGCAATTCGATTGGTTGAAGATTAGATGTGATTGGATCTCGATTTGTGTTAGGTGGTGTTGGCTTCCCTTGAATGCCAATTCAACTTAGGGTTTGGGTAGTCTTCTATTGCTATATAATGAGGCTCTTTTTCCTCATTAGAGATGGATTTTTTAGGCAAAGAAACTCTGGAGAATTTGTAAGCATTTTTATTGTTAATAAAGTTGAGACTTTGGAGGTCAAAAACGTGGAGGCTCTTGATGTTCATTGCTTCACTTGAGAATCAGGTGATATTGTTTTGCATTTGTATTTGAGGCTTTTAAGTTGTAGATCATGTTCAAGATGGCTAACAATCTAGCACAAGCAAGCATGTATCTAGTTCTTTTCACTTAAATATTCTTGTTTTATATATATTATCCCATGCTTAAGGTTCTTGTAGGTACATCTTCACTCCACATAAGGCCAAAGGAGTTTCAAGCTTTATGGATTTGAGAAACAAGAGAATCTAGCTCTTCTCCATCAAACACCCAAACACTTTCTTGGTTACTGGTTACTTGGATCTACCTTCATTCTTGTGGAAACCCTTTCCAGATCTTAATCCAAAGTCAAAGTTGTTTTTGTTTTAAAGCCTTAGATTAGTTTGCCGTAAGGTTGAAGTTCCTTCACCTTGGGGAATAACTTGGGATTTGTTCCCTTGTGCTCTCTTCAACATTTGTCTTTGGCGTATCACCGGTTAACCGGAGGATTTCCATGGCAGTGTTTCAAGCCCTCAAGTGTTCCACTTGAGTCCCATTTCCATCCATTCGTTTTTCCTCTCCTTTCGCTCCATTTTACCCATCTTCCATCCACTCCAAGTTTTGCCTCTCTCTCCCATTCGCTCCCCTTCCTGGTTGAGCCTCTTCCTTCTCCCATCCACCTTCGCAAAAGCCCAAAAAGACAAGTTAGACTTAGATTTGTTAAAGTTAGTAAGTTTTTCTTTTTTTGAAAAGAGTTAGTTGAGGCATATTAAAAGGTCATTTAGGGCTTGCATTTAGTCTTTTTTCTTAAGTTTTATAGTTTCATTTCAAAAGTAGAAAAGTTGGCATATAGAATAGTGTGAAATTTTGTGGTTGCATTCTCATTCCCACTGTTTTTTGGAGCATTTTAGCTTGCTGGTCCGTTTTACCATCTTAATAATTTCAAGTTAAAATCTCATGCTTTCTATGTTTTAGACCTTAGTTTTCATTTATAGACTTAGTTTCAAAGTTTATTTGATTTTTTCTAACACTAAAGGGTGCCTTGTTGAGTTGTTTCGAGCTTGTGTAGGTGATTTGAGAGAGAGATACTTGGTAGATCTTGAAGCAAAAGATCAAAGCAAAATCAAATGAATGCCATAAGGAGTGATTGAACACACAAGATCTTATTATCCTTTGTAAAATTCTTCAAGAGTTCATTTCAAGTTTAAAGTCTTATCTCTCAAAAAGTCCTTCAAGGTTTTAAAACCTAAGGCACTTGTAAAAATTAATAAAAGTTTCTAGTGGAGGAGTCCTCCACCTTTGGGTTCCTTCCCCATTTGGGGAAGAGTGTTGGGTTTGCTTAGCTTAAATCTTTTCAATTCATTTTCTAGAGTAGTTTATTTTCATCTTGTCGCTTCTCTCTCAAGTTTTGACCAAAGTAAGCTAACTTTGGGATTGTATCCCAAAGGCCACATAGTTTTGTGGTAGCTTCTCATTCCCCCATCAGCATCTTGTGGACATCCAGCTAGCTGGAAGGTTTCCAGGACTGACGGTTCTAGTGGTTGACCTTGTTCGGAGGTTGATCCCACCTTTAGTGTAAAATTGCTTGGTAGAACACTAGATCTTTCAGTTATTTCATTTTATTTTGCAAGTAGCATGCTAGCAGTATTTCACATCTATTTGAGCTATCACATGATTTAAAGGTTATAAAATTGCAATATCTTGTTATCATAACCGCTTCTTGCGTCTTAAAACGAACAAAGTCTCTTGAACTTGGCCAAATCCAAGTCAAGAGCACTCTCTGTCGGAGAGCATTGTTAGACTTGCATCTTCCCCTGCATTAGGCATTTTAAAGTAGGAAGTCTCTTGAATTGTGGTCTTAAGATCAAGTCAAGAGTGCTCTCTGTCGGAGAGTTGAACAAGTGCTCTAAATAATAAAACTTTTCAATTCACATTTCCCCCTTAATTAATTTATCTTGGTCGTTTATCCAACACCCGTATGCTCTGCCAACCAGAAACGGTTGGACTAGTACTCAGAAAGGTAAAGGATTTGATAAGCTCATAAGTGATAATTAATTAAAACTTTCACCCCCATAACCAACGAACCGGCGTTGTTCAAAAAGTATTCAAAGCAGTTCTCAGGGGAGGCGCCGGATTGCCCAATCTGCGACACAGTGGCTGGTTAGCATTGCACGCCTCGCTGTGATTCCAGACAGGTCCGACATGTCTCTTAAAAGAGCTGCTTAGAATGTCTTTCCGGACACTCTTTTGATATCCTTGGTTTTAGCCATAATAATCAAGAACATCTAAAACACTTAAAATTTACCAAGAACAATTTCAAAACGATCTCACAAACAGCTACTTTTGACTTACATTTTTCAGCATCACAAGTTTCTCTTTATTTGACTCCATTTGGCACTGGTCTTTAAAAGTTCTTATATATCTTTTGTCTGGACCATATGTCCTTGTCATTTGTTTAATCTTTATCTTGTGGATGCTTTGTTTTAATTCTAAGTCATAAGTATTTTGTTCATCTTTTAAATTGTATCTTGTGGAATTTTCAACGTGGATTGCGTGTTTAATTGTGTTCCCATCATTTTACAAAAAACTCCTATACAACACTCATCCATATCACCCCATACAAAAAACATTTTAAAACACAAGAGCCTTAGACAACTCTTTTTTAGGGACTACCCCCCTTGGCTTCGTTAGGAGTTAGCCTAAACGGAGGAGCTGGGATTCAGGTGACAGTACCTGGCTCATTGCTTGCCCCCAAGGCCACACCTCTCTCACTTGTAGTGAAGAGACAGCTTTTGAAAGATTTCTGCTGCTAGTGTGCAGTTTGGCGGACAACAAAGTGACACATAGGTTTTGTGCTACTTTGCTTTATTTTTCTTAAGTTTTGTAATTCTTGTTCTACAACAATCATAACTGGAATAAACATTTGGTTTATATATCGAAGTATGCTCTTCCCCTTTCGAGCATCTTGCCTGGGCCTGTGGGAAATCAGAAATGATTGTAGCCGCTTTTCAATTTTCCACATTTAAGTTAATAACTCATTTAATAAAATACACAACCCCTCACATAGTGAAAATTCGGCACTTCGAATAATTAAAATTTGTGTGGGGAAATTTCTCAAAGGAAGTGGGAACAACTGGGAGGCGACCTCAAGGCACGGTTAGACTACACCCTAGTTGGTGTAGTGTTGAACACCGCCTTAGAGACTCCATTCCAGCCCACACGTCTCGTGAGGAGCCACCAATTTTTTAATTTCCGAACATTCCTCCCTATACCTCACGATATCTCAGGAGTCCCCCTTTCTCCCTAACTAATTTCAAACCATTAATAATCTAAAAGTAACCAAGAAGCAATCGCAAAACATTTCCCTTTCAGCAGCAACTTTTATCTTTTATATTGACTCCATAAGGCATTGGTCTACAACACATTATTGATTTGCTTTATATCATATCACTGTTGTGCTTTTCTTTGGTGGTCATTTCAATTTTGCTGGTGAAAGCATTTTATAGACTATTTGCAAATCATCTTAGATATCCTTTTAATCAAATCATAAAACTCCTTAAAACAATATCATTAACAAATTCACAGAAACATTCTAATTGCCTTAGAAACATTCCATAGGGACTACCCCCCTTGGCTTCGTTGGGAGTTTGGCCTAAACGGAGGAGTCAAGATCAGGTGATAGCCTTGACTCGAGACTTGCCCCCAAGGGCGCACCGATCAGTAGCATAGATTTCTGCTACGTTAACCAGGTGCGCAATCCGGCAACAACAATATTTATAATGGGCTTGCATTTAAGAAAATATAACAATGAATCACATAATACATGTAATGATGATAGAACAATTTGCTTCAAGTCTTAGCTGACACAACTAAGGCAACTGGGGGGAGTCATCCACAATCAAGACCAAACATCGGGGGCAACCGACCAAAGAGGTAAAGGCTTCAGAAACCAACTCACCTA
This sequence comes from Larix kaempferi, assembly GCA_027924585.1. Classification (NCBI taxonomy): domain Eukaryota; kingdom Viridiplantae; phylum Streptophyta; class Pinopsida; order Pinales; family Pinaceae; genus Larix; species Larix kaempferi. Next base: position 11,929,450 of record BSBM01000428.1, read on the forward strand.
AGCTCAAGAACCAACACCAGTGGGTTCTCTTGGCCCAGAAGGATCAAGGCTTCAGCAAGTTCTGAAAGTTTTAGAACCCCAACCAGGTTTAAAGCATTCAAGCTTCTTTGCATATAGTTTAATGCCCAATCTCCAATATGCACATTTTTCTCATAAAAATGACTTGACTTGAAACACATGAAATTCTTTTCCAAAATAAATAACTCAAAATTTTTTATTTGTAGCCAATAAACTCAAACTCAAAAATTTAAATCAGCCAACCACATAAATTTTAAACATAATTTTTTGACCAAATTGGTCCAGGATAAAACACCTAAGGGAAAACCTGACTGAGAGAGAAATTTTATTTTTCAGTGAATTTTTATAAACTACAACAGCAGTACTTATCTCATAAATTTCTTCTCAAAATTTGTGCCAGTATCACACTATAAAATCTATTGTACGGCCTGCTGAAACAAAAAACCAGCACCTTGAAAAATGTGCATGTACGGTCCACTCGTGTGAACCTGCTCCTTGAATTATGTGCCCAACAACATCGAATTATGTGCATTGTACGGACTACCTGTACATAGCAATAAATGTTGTATGGACTATACCTTCACCTCGAAATTCATGCTGATCTCTACCTCGATTTGCATGCCATTGTACGATCTGCAACTGTACGGCCTCCTTGAAATCTACACAATTAAATGTTGTATGGTACCCTGCTGTATGGATTCCTTCTCTGTTGTACCTGTACGGACTTCTTGGGAATTGTGCCAGAATTTTTCTTCTTCTCTCTCTAGTTCGAATTCTCTCAAAACCCTCTCTTCTTTTGCTCCTTCTCCTCTCCAAAAATCTCTCTTGGAAAATGTGAACAATGATCTAGGTTTGCCTTCCCCAAGCCTTTTTGTTCATGGAAACTTCATCTTTTCCATCCAATGGTCTAGATTAGATTAGATTGAGGGCTCTCAATAAATGCTCAATAAATAATTATTAAATAACATTTAGTGCACTCATGTCATTTAATAAAGTGATGACCCTTTTAATTAATCACTCACCTGACTTTATCATTAAAATGAACATAGGATATAACCATGACTTAACTATTAATAAAGTGACTTTATAAATATAAAGTACTTCTCACTTTATTAATTAATGACTAGGGATCACATTTTTAAAGTGTTCTTGCCCACCCCAAGGCAACACAAGGTGAACAACACTCCCTTGGGTAACTTTTCAACAAGTTCTATTGCACAACTCAGAGCCAAGACACATAATAACAAGGAGTCTATCCAACATAGAGGCATAAGTAGGGAAGTCCTCAATATCACAGGCATAAGGTGTAAGTTAGGAGTAGGACACAACCAAGAACGAATGGTAACGGATGGACAGGAAAAATGACAAGTGATGCCATAACTAGAAAGCCATAAATGGTGGGAATGACCAAGTCCATACTACTAAGAGGGTGAGACCAATGAGTATACATAAGAATTTCTAATTCCAAGTAATTAAATCACTATTATTCTAAACAGTCAACCAATATAATATATTGCCAAACCATGACCACTAAATACTCAGTTAAACTACCAAGATAAGTAAAAGAGCACACTAAAAATATCCAATGCACAACCATATATATACCTACTGGGTCATATACCTGTATAAACCATCATCTGAACCATCAACTAACACTGGAACACTGCTGATGAATAACTCTAGGGACTGTCATTACATTGCTTTGTATGGAAGAAAATGGCTACCTCAGTCATCAAACCTAGGCTCATGAGGCTCAGTCATGGCATAAGGCTGCACTGTATCTGCTCTGGATCTACTAAAAATATGAGTGATCATAGAATAATTGCTCATCATTTGTCAATCTCAAGCATCTCATAGTAAAGGACTGGCTCAGAAAAGTACTGGAATCTGGTCTGAAGACATGGTAGCCGCGGATATGTTCGACTACACAGGATAATTCCAAAATACCGAACACCTAGAGCAGCCACTCACACAAACAGAACACAGATCAACACACTGATGTTTTCACGTGGTTTAAACCCTTGAAAGAGAAACACTCCACGGCCCCAACCAAATAGCTACTTGAGGCAGTTTATTATGCAAAAGAAAGAAAGTTACAAATGAGCTTCTAATAATCCATCAACTAGCAAGTGACCCTCCATGCTCTTTAAATATATATCATGGACCAATCAGGTGTTAAGCCACGGATCAAAGGTAGTTATGATCTAAGAGAAGTTGAACCGTCGGATCACTCTATGTCTAGAACATATCGTGACCGTCGAATTAGATATTTACAAATGCATACTAAAGAAACACACTTTTCCTAACAGGAATATTATAACAGGTTGATCTTAACTAACTCCTAAGTGTCTAAATATCCTAACATCCCCCCTTAAGAACAGCTTGGGATAGGATTGAAGGATTTACAAAAGTGACACTATTAGAAGAAGGAAGCAGGCATTAAAGCCTATCCCCCTGTTATCACACTACTTGTAGTTGCCCCAAAATGATACATCCAATACAGGATGGTAGAAAGGATAGGCAACCAAAGAGGTGAACCACGAGAGCCTCGATTCCCAAAAGGATTTGGTTGTCACGCCAATCGAGGCACCCTTCACTTTATACTATCAAAGCCACAGATAGTAAAGGGGGAGACCCTGATCTACTCCCGACAGGAGCGATCTAACCAAATCACCAGATCAAGCTATGTCAATAGGATACGTAAGGTGATAGGTAAAGAACCCTAGATTTAAGGAAATAGGGTCACTATGGAGGCTTAAGCAAGATAGGATAGTGTTTATGCACAGTGACTCAATGATTAGAAATGATTCCAGGATTCAAGTGCTAGTATAAATGATCGAAATCAACTGCCTTGGGAAACGTGACCCTTAAACCAGGGAAGTGCCCCAAAGACTAGATCTGATGGTTATGGCTTTCTAGCACAGCTTGGATGAAAGATCTGACAATGTCAAGGTATGCAAGCTCACAAATAGGGATCAAACGACAGGAAAGACCAGTCACACAGGGAATGCACAAGGGTTAGAAGACTAGTGCCTTGGGAATTGGGCGACAAGAGTCCTCCAATGATGATGCCTAGGAGAACTCACCTAGGGATATGCATAAGCCAAAATACCCAAAAATGGTCTGTCGGTAAACCAAGTCGTTTGAGCCAGAGAATTTTCCGATTTAAATTAAATGAGGGTTTTAACTATAAAGCACTAGCTGAAAAAGGACTGGAATCTGATCTGAAAAATATGGTAGCCCAGCTACTATAATGTGATACATCTAGCTCCAGCTGGGACAAGTGCTCTACTAAAAAGAGTGCTTAAGAACTTTAGAATCTTCGGTCCTCATCACTCTGCTACTCATATCCTCAATCAATGCACTCTAGCTCTGCATCATCTACAAAATGTACTTGCTATCTGCAAAATACCAAGAGTTATACCAAACTCGCAGACCAGTCGTCAAAAAACATGCATGTATATACATAAATATCAAAATAAAATAACTGAAAGGAAATGCTAAAAGGAAACTAACCTACTAATAGATCTTCAAATTTTATTATTTTGCAAGAACAGAAGAAAAGAAAAGTACCCAAAACTAGCTAAGAGCTTCAACAGTGAGCTTAAGGATGAAAAAGGTGCCAGACTAAATGGCGAAAAACACTAAACTACTGCTCAAGTGAGCTTATTCAATTTCTACCTACTCTATCCTACCAAGCAAGCAAGAAGTCAAGGACTAAGTCAAGTCAGGGACATAATCCCTCAACTATCTCTGGTTAACAGGAAGCAAAATACGTTGTCCACTACCAATAGCTAGAAAGCACATGTCTCCAATACATCTCTCAACCGTGAGAGGTCCTACCCATATGTCATCAGCCTGTCCAGATCTGATATTTAATAAGTGATTCGGGATGACAACTTGATTTCCAAAAGAAAATCTATTTATGTTTACAGATTCATAAATAACTTCGATATTGCGTATAGGTATTGGATGGATCTCAGCACAATTGTTGGGTTGTGGGGTGATAATTCTTGAGTTCCTCCTAGAAGGAACTGCATTAAATCTTGGTGGACCACCTTCGATGGGAATAGCTATACTACCAAGCAAGACTTCTCTAATCTCTCTTCTCGTCTCCTGGACACTTACATTACGCTCCTCATTTTGAGGGTGAGTTATATACTTGGGCGTTTCCCCCACAGTCCAAAAATCTTTGTTTTCTTCCAAAGGAGGAGGCACATGTGATGTATCATTATTACGGCTACTACCTTCCCCTGAAGGAACTGGAATGCTCATATCTTCTAACCCATTAGACAAAGCTTCTAAGTGAAAATTCGAGGAAATAGGAATGTGAGAAGGATCATGATTTTGATGATTAAGCACCCTCGGGTGGCAACAAAAATCTAGGGATGTTAGGATATGCAGATAAAAAATTGACTTGATTGTGAGAAGGAGATTCTCGAAAAATAGCAAGATTGTTTAAAGCAAAATCTCCTTCAGGTGCATCGTTAATTAAAGCATCCTCTTGCCAACTCATAGAGTTGTCATGGACTTGCATTAAAACACCATCTTCCAAAGATAAATGAGACAAGTGGTCAGGAACATCAGAATAATGGGATTCATTTATTTCATCATCACTTTCCAAAATAGGAGAAGGATGCGTTCCTTCATTATGGTTTGTCCATGGGAGAATGGGGTCAAATCCTTGCCCTTCTCTTGCTAGATTATGATCATAAAGCGCATTGAATTCCCTAACTGTTCTTGGAATACGTTCACCACATCTTATGTCTTCCAAATCATCTACAACTTCAAGTGTTGGATTTTCATTAATCAACTCTTGGTTTATTTCAATTCATTCCTTGACTTTGAAGTTGGTTTTCACTTTCTCTTCTCAATTCCCTAATTTCTTCAGATACTTCACTTAAATGCATTTCCAAATTTATCCTCCTAGCAAGTTCAACTATCCCCTCCTCTTCTTCTGAGGAGTCAGTTTCTCCCATTACCATGAACACATTGTCTGATTGAGAAAAACCCCAAATCTCATCATCATTTCTAACCATGCTAGCCTTAGCATTGTTTAACAACTCATCCCCATAAGTATTTTTTATCCCATCCTCGAAAATTTCCAAATGTTTGTCAATGAATGGCTCTCTATTTATTTGGATCAAGGCACCATAAGAATTAGGGACACAGATATAAGATAAGTCCATCATAAGATATCCACCTAGGCCAACTGCCCACTTCCTAGATAGAAGCATTCCATATGCTGGGGGCAAGTCTATAACAACAACATCCATCATGGTGGATATGTCCGAGCATGCAAAAAGATCAACTCTCAAGTTCTTAATTAAACCATACGACTGTACACGTCTTGAATCAATACCACAAACATTTCCATAAGGTCTAGTTACCTCCAAACCCATTTCCTTCATGACATGCAAAGGCATGACCTTCATGGCGGCTCCAGAATCGAACATACAATTGTGAAGGAGCACATTCCAAATGTGTAAGGTAAGGTAGAAAGGAGGGTGACCACCGTTCTTTCGCTCATAAATAGCGGACTGAATGTTGATGGGTGGATCCTTTTCCACTCGTGTAATTTCTTTCCCACTAAGACTTTGTATATGACATGATTCCAAAGCAATCTCTGGAGTCCTTTCTTGGTTAATGCCTTCAAAAAATTCTTCTACTTGGCTTCTAAGTGAAGGGACTTTCATTAGTTGCACATGATTTTCCCCAACTCTTTCTTCATATCAATGTTCAAATTATAATCACAAGGGGAAATTTTCTCTTCTTCCTTGTTATCTTCTTTAGATTCATTTCGTTTGTCAAGGAAAGAGGGTTGCTGAGGATTAGCTTTACGTCTTTTGTAGATCTGAAACTTGGGTTGTTCATTTGGCTCAGGAAGATTAATTGCACAACATGAGGAGCTTTGGTCATTATTAAATTCATCTTGCTCCACTTCTTCTTCTTCTAGGAGAATTCTACCGAAATCATCATCGTAAGATAAGTCTTGAACCATGTTGATGTTTTCAGGTTGATCATCAGGGTAAATGGTGTCTAAAGGTTCTTCTTCAACTTCATCACACCAATTCACATTCTTTCTCTCTGAACTTTCTGGAATCTCAGGACGCCTTATATCTCTATCTTTCTCAGGCCTTCTATTGTTGTTCCAATAAGGTTTAAGGCCATAAGGATTCCTATACCGCTCTGACTCATGAATCCTTGCCACCTCTTTGGTTAGGACAATCAATTGCCTCATCATTTCTTACATTGTTTCTAACGTGTCCTTTGTGTCCTTAGGCTCAGTCACAGGTTCTTCGGGTTTTCAGAGTTAAGGATCAGATCTAGAAGTGGATGGGGAATAATGATCAAAAAAGTTTTGTTTCCCCATGGATACCGCATTTGATTCAACAGTCTTAGCATTCAACTATGCGGTCTTTAGGTCATTCGGATTCTTATCCTTCAAATGATATCCAAGCCATCCTTCAAAAGAGTTTAGGTAATGAATTAGGATTTCTGGATCTTTTGGTTTAATGTCATCTGGGATGTTGGCTACAGTCTTGTCAAACCTAAGGTTGAATTCATGGACTGTTTCATTCTCTTTCTTCTTGATATCAAAAATTTGATGCAAGAGGAACTTCCCATCTAACTTATGTGACCATTCGTTGTTAAGCTTCGTGACGAAATCGTCATATCCACTAATGGATGAAGTAGGTAACCGATCAAACCACTTCCGAGCATCTCCTTCCAAAGATGCCAGAAGGCCCCTTATGAAGACATCTTCATCAGATGCTCCATATGCTTCCATATGTTCCCAAACTTTGTCTGTATGATCTTCTATGGTTATAACTGAAACTCCATCGAACTTAGGAACTTTTTCAAAATACTTTTCAGGCATATCATGAGGGGCTCCCTAGATTTGGGAAAAATCAAAAGGAGAAGCCTTAGCCTTTCTTCCAAAAATCCTAGGATTCTGTGGAGGATTGTTTTGGTTTCCACCAACATTTGTACCGGCCATTGTGTAAGTATATATAGATCCAGAGATCACTACTCCCTCTGGATCAATCTGAGATATTAAGCGGTATGAGTCTCGATATCAATACAACATTAACATGAACTCGAACAACTAGATCTGCATTTACCAACTGAACAATATAAATGCAATCATACATAAACACCAAATGTACCCTAGAACCCTTTCGGGAAAAACCAGCAAACTATGGAGCTATCTTCATTGTTGAGCCCAGAGCATATAGGAAAAAGAGACAAGTACAATACATGGTTACCTCAGTAGTCTTTTCTGGCCAACTCAAGATTTGCATGCATCCAGCCGATGCATGCACGGAAGAGATAAGCCCTAAATGGAAAACTGGATCTGAATGTCCCTGTATCCACCTCTGCCTGATCTATCTGTCTCTATCCTCAGCTATGCTCTGCTCGCTCTGAAGACTACCTGGTGACTGAAAACGTCCTCTCCTTGCATGCACAAGTGCGCCCTCCCTCCAACAATGAAAGACTCGTACTGAATCAGATCTGAGCTCTAATCGTCACTGATCTTCCTCAATCTCTGAGACGATACTCTGTAAGTTACAGACACTCAAATGCTCTACCGGATGCGATACGAGCTTCTCCCTCCTTGAAGAATGCGCCCTCCTTTACATGTGAAGTCGTCCTCCTCTCACTTGATCTATCTCAGATCAATGATCTCACTGATGAAGACCGTCACCTCCTGTCTTCCTTATAACATCACATCATCAAGTTAGGTTTACCAAAAACCTAAAATGGTTGCATGCAAAACTCACTTTTGCATGCATTTCTCTCCAATCATTTTCCTGGTTAATATTTTAACACATTGGACTAGATGAAGATGAAGGAGATCCCAGAAAATGACTCGGTGAAGAATTAGGATTAGAAATCTTCCAAAAGAAACTGGATGAATTTTCTTTAATTTGTCTTCGGTTTCGAGTATAAGTTAAGGGGATTCCTTTAGGATTAGTAGGACGACTAAGGAACTTAAGATTTATGTGTTGGGCTCGAACCTCAGTAGAGTCGCAGGGTGGAGTCGCCAGGTGAATCACACAGGTAATTCACTAAAAAGATAAATGTCGTAGGAGAGGTGAGATGAGTGAATTAAGATGGTGATTGCTATAATTAAGGAATGACAAATGCAATCACCAAACCAAAATACCATATGCAATAAGATAAGAGATAACGCACGGACACTCGTAGACACCGAAGGTAAGCCTCTACCTCCCCGGCAACGGCGCCAAAATTGTTATCACACTACTTGTAGTTGCCCCAAAATGATAGATCCAATACAGGATGGTAGAGGGGATAGGCAACTAAAGAGGTGAACCACGAGAGCCTCGATTCCCAAAAGGATTGGTTGTCACGCCAATCGAGGCACCCTTCACTTTGTACTATCAAAGCCATAGATAGTAAAGGGGGAGACCCTTATCTACTCCCGACAAGAGCAATCTAACCAGATCACCAGATCAAGCTATGTCAATAGGGTACGTAAGGTGATAGGTAAAGAACCCTAGATTTAAGGAAATAGGGTCACTATGGAGGCTTAAGAAAGATAGGATAGTGTTTAGCCACAGTGACTCAATGATTAGAAATTATTCCAGGATTCAAGTGCTAGTATAAATGATCAAAATCAACTGCCTTGGGAAACGTGACCCTTAAAATAGGGAAAGTGCCCCAAAGAGTAGATCTGATGGTTATGGCTTTCTAGCACAGCTTGGATGAAAGATCAAACAGTGTCAAGGTATGCAAGCTCACAAACAGGGATCAAACGACAAGAAAGACCAGTCACACAGGGAATGCGCAAGGGTTAGAAGACTAGTGCCTTGGGAATTGGGCCACAGGAGTACTCCAATGATGACGCCTAGGAGAACCAACCTAGGGATATGCATAAGCCAAACACAGAGGTAGAAAATGGGGAAGTCCTCAGTATCAGAAAGTCAAATAAGACAAGTCAAGGTTTAAAGTCAAAATAAGGAAAGTCATGTATGGATGGAGTCAAATGAGTATGGAGCCTAAACTAGCAGACAACTGGTGTCAGGAGAGACCATATCTATGTAAGGTGGTAAACCGGTGAGTTTTGTCAAACAACCTAAATGTGCAAGTAAATGTCCATTTTATAATTTAGAATTCATTTTAAACAGTTTGCCACATCAGGAATAATATACCAAGTAGATGCTGTGAACATGACTAAATCAACAAGATAATAATCCACAGTCAATGATAAAACATCCATAGGTCATATAACATCATCACAATAGTAATCATCATATATCATCTGATACACTGCTGCAATACATCTCTAAGCACTGAACTGAAACTGTATGGGATAAAGGGTCACATCGGTCATCAAATCTGAACTCTCAAGGCTCAGCCTTGACACAAGGTCTAACATAAGTCTGAATAATGCACTGCTCTGATCATGAGTGATCTCAAAATATACAATCATCATAGCCAAGCTCTGAATAATGGAAGCTCTGGAATGTCCAGATATTTGCTAAGCAAGCATAGTAGCCCTGCTACTATGGTGTGATAACATTTGGCTCCAACTGGGACAAGTGCTCTAAGGGAGAGAGCGCTTGAGAACCTCAGAATCTCTGGTCTCGATCTGCTCTGCATCAATCTTCAATCCAGCACTGCAACATCCTTGCTTTCAGCTTTTATTTTGCACCTGTACCTGCGCTCACAAACACTAGAATACCTCATGGAGCATGTATGGGAAAAATATAAAATAAAACTGAAACTGAAATCTACTCTGAAGCATAATCTGAGATGCATAAAAGAAATTTTTAAATCTAACATAGCGTATATCATTTGTTCATCATTCATTATTTTTTTTATTATCGTGCGGGAGGAAAATAAATCTTTTTCAAGAAGGCACACTCAACTCAACTTGCACAGGCAGCCAAAAATAAGGCATAAAACTAAACACTTTTTAATGCATGCAGGAGGTGAGACAAGCTTAGGGAGGAGCAAGGCTCAACTTAATCAACAACAAAATCAAGCAGTCAATCAAAGAAGAAAAGAAAAGTGGCAATACTCAGCACGCAGAAAAAGAAAAAACACACTAATCCTACTGCTCAAGTGAGCTTATTTGGTCCTACCTACCCTACTCTAACCATTCAGCACAGATGTTAGGTAAAATCATAAATCCAGTGCAGCCATTCATCAAACAAGTTAATGATTTTTCTTAGATTTTTGTTGATAAAGCAAGTCAAGATTGGATTAAAGATTACTGAATTTGAGAGCACAATCTTCTTAACTTGTTCAGAAATTGAAGAAAAATTTGAGTGGAGCAAAATGAGATCATGCCAAGGAGAAAAATGATTGATGCAAACATCCTCCATCCAAGAATTGATAGGATCATAAAATTTATGCAAGTTATTGCTTAAGATTGATGGAGGAAAAGAAAAAATATAAGGCATGTGACTCAATTCTTTTTTACATAAAATAACTTCCTCATTTACTTCTCTTACATATTCAATTTGATTCTCTTTGGGACTGATGATCAAATAAAAACCAAGTGGGGACAAATTAAAGCTTAGAAAATGAAGGATCAAAATCAAACCCACTTGATGCTCAAAAATGGAGAAAAGATGAGATTGATCTTTAAACACCTTTTCTAGCCACCAAGAATGATTGATAACTTGGCAACAAGCATCATTGTTCCAAGGTGACTGAAAAGGGAAATGAAATGCTTTTTCTCCAATCATGTAGTCATGCTTATACTTCCTATTGAAAATTCCCAAGGCAAAAGATCGACTAGAGAACCAACCCAAAGATGATTGAAAGAGCTGGGAAGAGAGGGTGGATTGCAAATATGAAAATTCTCCCAAAAGGATAAACAAGTTTGACCTTGGATTTTGACAATAGAAAACACTATTTATTCTAGGAATAATTTCAAGCTTCCGATCAAGTTTAACATTTACAATATGAAGACAAGATTGACCATAACTATCTAACTCTAAGTTATCTTGATTAAAGAAGAAAAAAAGAAAATTTAAAGATTCATTATAAGAAGTGGAACAAAGATTAGAACACCTAGTGTGATTTATTGATTTATCCTCACTTTCTATTGATTCATCATTAGATTCACAAAAGGATACTTGATCATTTTCATTTGATCGGTCACGGATAAAATTAACAAGTTCTTTTAAAACATCCTGATTATTTGCACAATAATCATTCAAAATCACAACTAAAGGATCTTGGTCAATGTCCCCACTTTCTTCTTCTTCAATAAGGTGATAAGGAATTGAATGATCACTAAAAATAGAATGACTAATGAATTTCTCTGAAGGAGGAACCTCAATAGTCTTGCGGACTAAAAGCTCATTCTCAGAGATCTCCTCAGGATCATGACTAGGGCTACCTAAAAAGAAATTTGAAAACTTATGATTTATACAATGATTATGGATTCAACTTTCAATCGACTCAAAAGTGGAAGACTTATCCTCAAAAGAAATTGAGGAGGAGGGGTCATCTCTGGATGTTGACAATTCACTTGATATTTGATTATTAACAGATTCAACAATAGGATTGGACAGGGGAGGGTTTTGATCTTGGATTTGATTTGAAGAATATATATCATCGAATTCACTTCCCCAATCTTCTAAGAATTTATTTTCGAACATGTCATATCCGAAAATGCTATTGGCCTTCAAATTCAAAAACCAGAGCTTCAAGCTCAAGGCTTGATATTGGAACAAGATTGAGAAGGAGGAAGTATGGATCAATCACTTGTAGATCCGCAGCTTGAATGTGATGGAGAAAGAGAGGAGTCAAACTAGATCCAAGCTCCCTTCACCTTGCAACTTCCTGTAAAGCTTGCAAAAATCTCATACAAACAATATTAAATCCAGTATGCTCATAAACTGAAACCAAGAGAATATGTTGTATAACCGAATACTAATATTACTCTTAAATCTTTATAACATGCTCATAAACAAACAAATTAATAACAGTAAATGTTTGTTCTACAAAGCTAGATCTAACAATTACTTGCATAAAGAAAAATGAAACTCAAAAGATGTCACCTCAACCAAAGAATGGTGCATGCATGGAACCAATAATCCAAATCGACCTCCAAAGTCTTCAATCCTATTACTTGAAATACAAAATTACAATACTCAAGAGCAGAGGTTCTATGCCTTTCTATCAGTGAGAAATGAGCAATAGCAATCTTGCTCCTATAGTTTTTTGAGAGAGGAGAGGGTGAGTTATGGAGAGGGGGCGCATTTGCTTGAAGAGAGGGATCCAATCCCATGATGTATGTTGATTGGAGCTCCATTTGAGGGATGGAGAGGTGATGTGGCTACCACATAAGGAGGGCGCCCCCCTCTCCAACCTTGGAAGCTCCTCCTTCCATCCACGAGTGGCCACCTATGAAAGTCGCCCAAGAGGAGAAGAGGGCGAATTCATGAGGAGAGGACACTTCATCCTCACTCAATCCTTGATTGATTCCTCCAAAATTTGATTGCGATTTACCTTAAATGCATTTTCCAACTCAACTGGTCCACCTCACTGGACCAAATTCCACTGATATAGGAGTTTGATTTTCTCTCATTTTTATTATTTTTTAATTAAATAATTCCTTAAAAATATTTTTGAGAGAATTTTTATTTAAGTAAAAAATGATCACTTAGAACTTAGGAAAAGTGGGTTTAGGGATTTTATGGGTGCTCTAGGTTAAAAAATGAGCACCCCCATGCCAAATTTCACCTCCTAACCACACTTTTATCATTTTTTTGGTTTTTTAATTAAAATATTAAAAAAGTCTCACTAAATGAGAAAAATTATTTTTCTTAAAATGATTTGAAAATCCTAGGGGACCTAGTGCATGTCCATATGACTCATTATTGATGGCTAGCATGTTTAAAATACACAGACACATAGGCTTTAATAGCCTCCCTAAGTTCGACCACCATAGACAATACTCTAGCTTTGGAGGTGTGAGTGAAGAACTCAGGAATTATACATCATTGAAGAGTAACGCACAATTCCTAAGGAAAAAACACTCTAGAGTATCCCCTTGATAGTAAACCCTAAGGTAGGCCAAGCCTTTCACAAAAGTATCATGCTTAGACCAACTTATTGCAATTCCTCCGCAGGGGTCGAGACATGACCTCTGAACTCTGTCAATGAACAATGATATTGTTCAAGTCTTCCATGGTTCACAAGTAGTCCACCAAAGTGCAACTTAGTGGACAACATCTGGCTCCAACTGTGGGATGCGTGATTGATATTTTCTTTAGAGTTGGAAATCACGTGAGAATCTAGAATCTTCTGTTTTCTGCATGACACCAAAAGTGTATTAATCACATGTATATATAAAAAATAAGCCAAATGAAGCATTAAGTTGCATGATAATATACAAAGCATAATAAACATGCTATTATACAAAACTACTATACAGAAATAATGTACAAAACGAAAAGGTATAGGGTTTAGAAAAGCCCTGATACACGGATGCCCTTTAGGCATCAGATATTATCTCTGAAGAATAGTTTCAAGAACTGCCCATTAACTGGCAAGTTGAGTTGTTCTCTGTCCATGTTGTTGAGAAGGAAAGAATTGGCACCAACTAAGTCATATATTATAAAAGGCCTCATCCAGAGGTTGTCTTCCATGCAATCTGGTTTCTCTCTTCTCTTATCCCAAAGTAGCACCGTGTCACCCATCTGCAAAGCTCTATGTTTGGAAGACTTATCGAAATTTTTCTTTATCTTTTCCTAATTTTTGATGCTTTTATCAACAACCTTCCTTCTGCTTTCATCCCACTCAACAATCTAATTGATTCTGTTTTGAATGGCGTCTTGATCTGAACTGAAAGGTTGAAGTAACTGATATGTTGGCAACTTAAGATGAATAGGCAATTGAACATCTATGCCATATACCAACTCAAAAGGAGACTTCCCGGTGGAACTCTTCTTGGTAATGCGGTCAACCCATAATGCAAATTTGATTTTGCTATCCCATGACTTTTTATTATCCCCAACAGTTTTCTTAATTATTGTCATTAGGTTCTTATTGCTGGATTCAACAAGGCCATTGTCTTGGGGATAATAGTTTGATGAATGGGATAAGATAATGCCGTATTTGAAACAGAATGTTGAGAATTCTGCTGAGCTGAATGCTTTGGCATTATCAGTGGTTATTTTTGCGGGCACACCAAACCTTGTGATAATCTAATCTTCAAGAAAGGCCATGATCACGGTTTCAGTTGCCGCTTTGGTGGGAATTGCTTCCACCCGCTTTGTGAAGTAATCGGTAGCAGTAAGGATCCATGAATAACCATTGCTTGAGTTATCCTTAAACTGCCTGATGAAATCAAGCCCCCACTACTGAAAAGGGGCTTGGACTATTACTAGTTTTAAGGGCAAGGCTGCTAGGTTTTGTTTTCCGACAAAAAATTGACATTCTTGACAATTCATAACATACTTGTGCACATCTGAAAATATACTTGGCCAGTAATGGCCTGCTCGGAGGATCTTGTGGGTTGTAGTTCTAGCTGCATAGTGACCACCACAAAATCCTGAGTGAAAGTCAACCAAGAGTTTTTTGGACTCTGGTTCATCGACACACCTAAGTATCAATTCGTCTAGGTTTCTCCAGCCCAGTCCATCTTGGGTGATGCAATACTTAGTGGCCCTCAACCTCAATGCTCGTCTCTTATGTCGTACTAGGTGGTTTGGGCATGTGAGGTTGTTTAAAAAGAAAATGATGTCTGTATACCATTCACATTGTTCTAATCGTTGAAGCTCTGCTGACCTGACCTGTTCTGACAAACTGTTCTGACACACCATTCCCAAGGCTTCCTCATTCCCCTGAGTTAACATCTTTGCAAGGGCTTGCCCCTTAATGAGTTTAGTGGGTCTAATTTCTAAGTCATATTCCTGGATTTTTGACACCCACTTCCCCCTTATCCCTAATCAATAGGGATAATATGTCTTTTACTGCTGCATGTGGTACATAACCAATTATCTTAGAATAGCCGACATACGTTCTGAAATGTTTAAGGGATTTTACTAATGCGTAGGCTTGCTTTTCCATTAGAGTGTATTTTAACTTAGAGTTTTGTAATGCTCTACTCATGAATGCGATGGGTTGCTCGAAACCTTCATTGTTCTTTTGTAGCAACACCCCCGTAATCGTGTCCTTTGATGCAAATGAGAAAATTTGGAAATCCTTTGTATAATCAGGGCTAACCAAAACCGGTGCTTTCGCTATGCTGTCCTTAATGCACTTAAATGCATTTCTACCTTCATCTGTCCAAATAAACTTAGCATCTTTCTTTAAAAGTTTTTGTAATGGTTTCGTTAATTCTGCTAAGTTCGGGATGAACCTCCTTATGAAGTTAATCTGACTGTTGAATGACTAGAGGGCTCTTAGATCTTTAGGCAAAGGTACTTTCTTTATGGCCTCTACTCTTTCAGGGTCCACTTTTACTCCATCTTTAGTTATTATGTGGCCTAACAATTTGCCTTCATCAATACCTAGTACTGATTTAGTTGGGTTGAGTGATATGCCAAATTTTCGACATTTCTTGAAAACTTGTCTCAAGTGTTTAACATGATCTGTCCTTTCCTAGGAAAAGACAGTCAAGTCATCCTGATATATCTCAATTATTTTCCCATCATCTCTTTAAAAGCGTAATCCATAGCATGCTGAAAAGTAGCTCTCGCATTTGTTAAACCAAAAGGCATTCCGATGTACTCAAAAGTACCCCATGGGGTCGTGAAGGTAGTCTTATGTCGATCCTCCTTGTTAATTAAAACTTGGTTATATCCGGAGAATCCATCCAACATGGACATTATGCCCGAACCTGTTACTCTCTGGAGAAGAGTTTCCATGTTCAGCAATGGGTAGTTATCTTCTAGGCAAGATGTATTTAGATTTTTTAAATCAATGCAGATCCTGATTGAATCATTCTTTTTTCTAACTACCACCAAATTTGAGCACCAAGTCGAATGTCTTGTTGGCTGGATAATTCTTGCTGCCAACATCTTTTCTAATTCCTTCTTGACTATGGGTGCCATCTTTGGGTTTATTTGTCTCAGTTTTTGCCGGAATGGCTTAACTTCTTTCAATTCTTGTTTCAAGGGGATGGTATGTTGAAATACATCATCCCAGTAGGCCTTAAGTTCATCATATGTGAATGGAAAAACATCCCTATACTCCCTTACCGAGTTAATTAACTCATTCCGTTCTTTTTCTGAAGTTCCTTTTCCAATTTTTATTAGTTTAAGATCTTTATTTGTTCCGATGTTTATTTCTATATATTCCCTAGGTTTGATCGTCTCCTTTTTATTCCTTTTAATTTTTGCAGGAATGGCTTAACTTCTTTCAAGTTCTGTTTCAAGGGGATGGTATGTTGAAATACATCATCCCGATAGGCCTTAAGTTCATTATATGTGAATGCAAAAACATCCCTATACTCCCTTACCAAGTTAATTAATTCATTTCGTTCTTTTTTTTGAAGTTCCTTTTCCAATTTTTATTTGTTTCGGATCTTTATCTATTCCTATGTTTATTTCTATATATTCCCCAGGTTTGATCATTTCCTTTTTATTCTTACATCTGTCCTGTCGATCAAAACCATGCTCTAATGCCACAAAACCCCTAGGGATAGGATTGAATTGATCATCTTTTTCCTGATACTCTTTACCTTTCTCCTGGAAGCTGACTTGAAAATCCGAAAATTCCTCCACATTGTGGATGAATCTCAAGATCTGCTCATCGCTCTGAAAAACCTGCCAATGGTGTACATTAACTGGAATAGATTATTTAAAATTTATCTCTAGTGTACCATTCCCATTTAACAGTTCTTCAAATGGCTGAAGTGTTGATGACGCTACTGCTAGTCTATCTGCCATGCAATTTTGATCTCGAGGAATCTCAATAAGGTTTAATGCATCAAAGAATTCCATTGTATACCATATTGCATTCCTATATCTTTTTTGTCTTTCACATTGGCATGCATACTTATTCCTTACTTGGAGAATTATTAAGTCCGAGTTTCCCTTTATACTTAGCAGTTTGATACCCATATCCTTAGCAATTTCCAATCCTAGAAGTAATGCTTCATACTCAGCCACATTATTGGTTGCCTCAAATTCTAACCTATAAGCAAAGTTGAAAGTTTGGCCACTAGGTGAAGTGATGACAATACTTGCCCCTTTTCCCTTTTCTTGCTCTAGAATGTGCTCCATCAAAGTTCATTCCCCTTATCTCGTCAACTTTCTCATCTTTGATTTGATCTTTTACAGGGGCCAGAAAGTTGGAGTAAATTGCATAGTTTCCATTATTATCAGTGTTGTATACATATTCATTTTTAAAATTTTTAGGGTCTTCAACATGATATTTCTTTGCTCTCTCAGTATGCAATTTAACAAGAGAATCCTCTGATGTAGGTACCGTGGCATAACTCTAATCCATTTGGATGGATCCCACTAGATCAATAGCCCACTTTCTTGAAAGGAGCATGCTCCACTTGTCAGGTACATCAATCACTAGGATATCCATGGTGAGATGGATATCAGGGTACTTAGCCAATTTTACTGTAATATTCAGAATGCTGCCAATCACATCAACTTGTCTATAATCCATGGCACAAACATTCGAATATGGTCTAGTGATCTTCAGATTCAGCTTTTCCATGACCTTTTTGGTCATGATGTTTGATGAGGCCCCATAATCCAACATACAGTTGTTTAGAAGAAGACCATTTATCATCAATGATACATAAAAGGGCAGGTGATCTTCTTTACTTGAGTCCATGGTATGTAAGACAACTGGGGAATCTTCCTCAACAACTTTCTTTTGAAAAGGGGTTCTTACTTTAGGCTGTTAATGATTTATCTCGTTAGGAGGATCAATGACATTTTTTAACTTTTCCCTTTGACAAGGGATCTTAATGGCTTCTGTGGCAGGGATCAAGACTATAATAGATTCAAACCATTTACCTAAATCAATATCAACAGGAACAAAGTTAGGCTTATGTGGAGTTATTACCTTTGGTACATATTGTTGTTTGGCTTTGGGGGCTCCTGCATAATCCCGCCTTTGATAGGTAAGTCCTTTGTATGTAGGCATTTCTTTAATATGCTCTGGAGTAGGCATTTCACCATAAGCATTTGCTCACTTATCTTTTTCTTGACTATGCTCTCTAACTTGTTTCCATGTTTCTTTAGAGAGAGGGTGAACATGTCCTACTATGTTGATGAACTCAGGCTAGCTTGCAAAGACATCACTACTGCTACTTCCCAGATACTCTTGTTCTAAGGCTTGACAAGCTACATAGCATGTAGACTCTTCATGTAATGCATCACAAGGTCTACAATATGGAGGAACTTCTTCAATCATATTGGTAGTTTCAAGCTGATGAGGCATTCTATCATCCTGAGGAGGTCCTTTCTTCTGCCACTTACTTTTTTGAGGAAAAGTCTTCTGATTAGAATATGATCTTTCTACGACAACCACCCTATATTGCATTGTTTTAAGTTGAGTGACATAGTTGGCTTCCATTGCCTCCATACGTTCACTCATCTCCTTCATCTTTTTCTCATAAGACTCTTGCATTTGATTCATGGGTGATTTATCCTTAGGTTCATGATGTTTAACAATAGCTCTTGTGAATCTAGGGATGTTTGATTTACCCAATGACTACATATTAAGATCAATTTTCACAGCCAAGTCTTGGGCAATTTTCAGAGTTGGTGGTTCTTTATCCATTAACATGAATCTGATTTCTCCACTTAATGCCTCCATATAGTAAACTAAAATAGATTTATTAGTGGGCTTGAAGTCGGCATGAAAACTGGAAACCAAATCTCTGAATTTTTTATTAAACTCCTCCATTGTTTCATTTTCATATCTTCGGATGGAATGGAGGGCATTCAATAGGTGGCGTGGTTCTTTCTTTTCTCCCCACCTTTCCATGAAACCTTTGGTCAAGGCATCATAAGAATCATAGGTATTATCAGCCAATCCTATGAACCACTCAGCTGCATCATCTTCTAATGATAAGGCAAAAAGACTCATATATACATCATCATGTTGTTGGGCAGGGGTTCGGCACCAGATCAGGTTCCTAGCAAACTTTTGAAGGTGAATTGCTGTCGAGATGGCATTGTTTCCTTGAAAAGAGGGTAACTTCTCAATAGCTCTTTCAGGGAGCTCATGTGGATATCTTGCAATATGAGTGAGGTTAAGGGGTTTGAAAATTTTATCCATCGGAGACAATTCTTTATTTGAGTTAGAGTTACTAAACAAAAACTGGATGTGTTTGAGAGGGACTCGGATCCTAAATGTTCAAGGACCCTACGAGAAGAAAGTCTAGCTTGCCTCCTTCGGTAAACCCTTTCAGACTTAGGAATGAAGTTGACTAAACCGTCATAAGTTCTTCTTGTAGAACACCTGCTTTTATTATTAGACAGTGGAGTCGCTAGGTGGATCGAGTGAATCTCAGATTTGTTCAACTAGACACACCAAAGGTATAAAACAAAAAAAGAAGAAGTAAAAATGTTGTACCCAGGGATAGAAGATTTATCCTCGGCAACGACGTACTAATATAAAATAAAACTGTGCTTTTAAGCACAATGAAGAGGGCTATGAAATGAAATGTAAAGCACCCTGGATGAAATCTGCAATTAGTTGTGCTTATAAGCACATGCAAAATCCTAAGGGTCATAAGGCCTAAAAAGCAGTGGTTAAATGTATGCTAAATCTAAAGATTGATGGCCATGCTATTTGAAATTTAATGATTAATTCCTCATGGAGCCTACGGGTTGGGATGTGAGATGGAGTAAGGGACAACTAATTCTAAGTGTCCCCTAGAACCTCAAGTTACAGTTAACTGTGCACCTAGTCATGGTGGTTCTAGAAAGGATCCTCACGGAGCTCGTTTCAAGCTTGGATGTGAGTTGTAGACATTTGTTAAAGTTGAATGAGCACTCTAAACAACTTATTCCCTTTGTGAGACACTGCCATTCCTTGTGTGTTTTCTGTTCAACATATGCTTAGATGGTCTTATCTTTCCCTTTATCCAAAGTGTCATAGTGTTGAAGTTGTAAAGTCACTCCCCTAACTTAGCCTTGTTTCTTTCACCTTCACCCATTTCTAGCAAAATGGCCATGTCCATAAAATGAGTATACACTTGAAGGTCTTTTTCTTAGTAATTGACTGCTTTAATCTATACTTATATTTGATGTTTTATTTGCTTAGTTGCCAGTAGAATGCCACTTTATACTTTAGTTTTGCTATTGAAATATTGAAAGGAGCATATCTTATCCATTTGCACTTGCAACATCAGTCAGTTTGAGCCTGGGTCATTATTTTGATCAGCTTTGACCTGGTCAACCAAGTTTGACCAAGTCAACCGCAGGATTTGGGATGAGTTGGACCTATGATGTTTGAGATTGATTATTTGTGGTCCTATGGTGCTCATTTGATGGTTCCATGCATCAGACATAGATTTCATGTGATGGTTTAATGGATTTTTATTATTATTATTGTTTACAGACCATTATTTTTATTGTCCGAGCTTGGTCGAGCTTACAGATGATTATCCAAGTGGTCACATGACGTATGACTACTCATCCTTACTAGATTTGGACTTTCCGAGTCCATTGGTACACTCAGATATCAGTTTCAGCCTTCAGGCACTTGCAGATGAGGTTATGGTCAGTTTATCACTTTAGTGAGCATTTGCTATATAAAATGGCCTGTTAGCACATTTTGAGATCATTTTGGTTCTCCTAGGGTGTTGTTATCACCTAAACTGTAGTTACCCCTATGGATGTATCCATTAATGGATGGCAATAGGGAAGGGCAACTCAAAAGGTGCAACCACGATCACCTCGACCTCCAATATATGGTTGTCACGCCAATCGAGGCAACCTTCCCTTTATGCTATCTAGCCCAGACAACAAAGGGGGAGACCCAGATCTACTCCCGACAGGAGAGATCAAACCACAACACCAAATCAAAGTTGGGTATGAGTGAAGTATTGTAAGGTGTTTGGTTTATCCTAGACCTAAAGATGAAGTCACAAGATAAGTAAGGGGTTCAATGAGTATAGCTTTGGTTCATTGTTGATGTGAGAGTGACTTATAGTCTAAGTTGTCAGGGTACTTGGGTACTGGGACGGGTACGGGTACGGGTACGCCACTTTTTGAAATAGGGTACTTGGGTACGTCGGAGTACTGTAGACATATATATATATATATATATAATTTTATAAATTTATAATTAATAATTATATTAATATATTTATAATTTTATTATTTAGTTAATAAGTTTTCAACCAGTAACACACATTTGACATTGGTATTGCTTCTTGCACATTAATTCAAATTACATATATGATATTGTCATTGATATTGATATGAAATTTGACTCATTAGCATAATAGCATGATAATTTAGCATAATAGAATGATAATATGATATATGTCCATGACTCCATGAGTCCATTGTCATACTACATCCAAAATTTGGCAAATGGCATGCCTCACTTGCCATAGTTCTGAACATGAAATACAAAATAGCAAAATGAAAATAGTTGATTTGGCTTCCTCAAGCCATCTCTGCTAGGTCAACATCACTGTCATCTGCATCAGCATCAAGGAGGTCCATTAACGCCCAATATTAAAAAATCGTGATCATCCTTCCATTAACGCCCAACAGAAACTGAAAACTCTGTTTGACAGTTTGTTCATTGTTGAATTTTTAATTTTTTAACAGTTGGATAAGTTTACTGTTTAATTTGGATTATAAATTTTAAATTTATAGGCTAGCTGTCATGACATTAAAACCCAGAATTATACTCTTGATACTATCAAAATGCAATCTTTATAGTTTATAGTTTATACTGATAATTTAATTTTTATTTTTAATTTTTAACATTAATGATTATCATTAGACATTACACTTATAGCTTAACTTTTAAGTTTTAACTTTATTGTTTGAGGCTATGAGCCAAATTAAAATATAATTAATAAAACTGAAAAATAAGCTAAATTAAAATTAATAATTATTAATACGAAAAAATTTAAAATTGAAAAACTTTAAAACAATGAAACAGAAAATTTAAAATTTAAATTAGACTATTAGTATTACAGACTTTTAACATACTCTGCTGATTGGTATTAAGGGTACTTATTATCCCTTTTTCATAAAGGGGTTGTTATACCTGCTAGAAGTGAACTAAGACAAAGAAAGGTAGACATAACTGGTTTTTCATCCTACTCTAATTCCCAATAAAGTGTGTTGTCTACCTACTGTTCGGGTAGTTTTGCTTGTTTATTCATTATTCTGTGAAGGTGTGTATCCTTGAATCTTTTACTGTCTCATCTAGTCTTATTTAATGGATGAGATTTTGGGTGAAACGTACAACAAATCCATGTGTGATATCTACCACCTATTGGTCCCAAGGATGAGCACAAAATCTGGTGGAAGTAATACTTGTACACGTGGACCAAATTCAGTACTTCAATTTCAAATTTTCACCTATAACGAGCTTGTGCAGTTGTTCTCTTCACTACCATAGGTCCCATGGATGAGTATAAAATTTGGCAGAAGGAATACTTAAGAGTCATTTTAGATTCTGGAATTCAATGCTTTAGTTTCAACTATAAATCAACTTGTACAGTTGCTTTTCTATGTCATAAAAGAATGGAGCTTTCCATTGACACAAACATCTGTGCATGTGTTACTTTTAATTTTTCGCTTATCTTGAGTAGTGTACGAGTGAGGACAGAGTTGCTCCTAATACCACATTGCATGGTAATTGGCATTCATTATACAGTGGCTGAATTTTATTCATAAACCATTAAGTCCTTCCCATCAAGTCAAAATATAGTGGTATGTAAATATATAGTCCATTTATTGCAGGAACATTTTCTTTTATGATAATCTGTCTGTAGCCATATCAAGGAACTCGGCCACTAGTTGTTGTTTACCTTTTGATTTATACCCATCCATGTTTGATTCCATTCAAATGCTTTTTTCCTTTTTGTTAGTGCGTTCCATTTTATGAAAGCTGTAAAAGCCTACTTGTCCTTTTGAAATGTCTCATGCAGACGTGTTTTAAGTTGTATAATCTAAATTTTAAATTTACAGTATTACATTACTGTATAGTGTATTAGTAATTAGTAATTAGTAATAAAATAAGTTAATAAGTAATAAGTAATAGTAATAACCATGAAATTTCCAGTCCGTGTTTCAATTTCATGCCCGGAAGTACCCTAAAATCCGTGACCAAGTACCCGGTACTTGGGTGAAGTACTCGGTACTTACGCGGTACTCCCAGAGGTACCAGTCCCGGTACCCGGTACGGCAGTATGGGTACCCGGTACTGGTACGGGTGCCCAACCCCCCGGTACGGGTACCCTGGCAACTTAGCTTATAGTGTTTGAAATGAGATCTAGGATTAATGTACCGGTCAATTGTGAGAAAATCCACTGCCTTGGGAACCGTGTCCAATGCAGGGTAGTTTAAAGGTTGAATTGGGGCTAACCAGTACTAAAGACAAGCATGCCTTCAAACCTATGTCTAGTAGGTCACTTTGTGAAATCTTGCCTTGGGGGAAGCATTCCTTGTTTTAAGGGATTGTGGTCCACTTAGGTCACATCATGACTTATTAGATCTAGATAGATCCATCCATTAAACCTTTAGTAGCCCACTTGTCTTATGTTATAGGGGTCTTGATCTACAAGTTAACATCACTTTGACTCCACTTGCCCCAATTCCCAAATGTTATCACCTAAACTGTAGCTACCCCTATGTGTGTATCCATTAATGGATGGCAGTAGGAAAGGGCAACTCAAAAGGTGGAACCACGATCACCTCGACTTCCAATAGATGGTTGTCACGCCAATCGAGGCAACCTTCACTTTATGCTATCTAGCCTAGACAACAAAGGGGGAGACCCAGATCTACTCCAGACAGGAGAGATCAAACCAAAACACCAAATCAAGGTTAAGTATAAGTGAAATATTGAAGGTGTATGGTATACCCTAGATCTAAGGATCAAGTCACAAGATGAGTAAATAGGTATAACTTTGGTTCATTGTGAGTGTGAGAGTGACTTATAGTATTTGAAATGAGATCCAGGATTGAAGTACTAGTTCAATGTGAGAACATCCACTGCCTTGGGAATCGTGTCCAATGCAGGGTTGTTTAAGGGTTGAATTGGGGCTAACTAGTACAAGTGACAAGCTTGATCATGAGATATGACAACATCACAAAGGTTCAGTCCACCAAACAAGGATCAAACCACAAGTTAATCCAACAATCTAGGAAAGTCAAATTGACTTGGAGAGAGATCAGTGCCTTGGGAATTGGGATAAATGGAGTCAAGAAGAGATTAACTTATGGCTGATGACCCCTATGGCATAAGACAAGTGGGCTTTTAAAGGTTTGATGGATGAATGTGTCTAGATCTAATAGTTCATGATGTGACCTAAGTGGACCACAATCCCTTAAAATAAGGAATGCTATCCCCAAGGCAAGATTTCACAAAGTGACCTACTAGTCCTAGGTTTCAAGGTATGCTTATTCCAAATCCACCAAAATCTCATGTACCCATGTCCTACAAGTGGACCAACTCCAATCTCCCAAGAAGTGCGACTTTGCCCAAGGAGGGTAAAAGGAGGGGTAAATGGGATCAAGACAAGTCCAATGGCATCCAAACTCTAGATCCAAGTAGTTTAAGCAAGTGACAATGTGGATCTAGAATATCATGGCAATCCAAGGGTTAGATCTTACTAGATCTGAGTTTTAAGATACCAAGTGGTCCAAAATGGGGATTGTTACCAACTGAGTTGCACTACAGTTGGACTTCAGTGAGCCGCCAGTATCGCACATTTACTTGTGCCTTTTTCAGAGTTCAGAAGTTCCAAGTTTGGCCTTTTCAGGGCCCATTTGTCAGTTTTTGTAGTACATGACTGTGCCCCACGGGGTTTGTAATAAGCGTACTAGCATGGTGGTCTTTGAGTCACTCGGTTCCCTAGGACTTGACAACCAAAGAAGGTATTCCAAGGAGTTTTTTCCCTTGTCGATTATGCCTTGCCTTTAGCCGAGTATAATCGATGAGGTTTTCTCCTGCTCCTCCAAAGCTGGAATGCCCAAAGTGGGGGTTAGGCCTTAGGGGATTATTAGAGCCCATTTTGCAACATGTATGAACATGCTAGACGCTAGAATTTTATCGTTTTGTCATGTACTAGGTTCCCCTGAAGTTTCAGTCGATTATGAGAAAAAATATTTTTCCGCATTTTTAAGCCATTTTTTAATGGTTTAATTAAAAAATTTCAAAAAGTGATAAAAGTCTTATCCGGAGTCGGAATTCGACGCAAGGATGCTCGTTTTCAAGCTCAGAGCATCCTCTTTACCCCGGTACCCAGTTTTCCTACATTTTGGGCGACCAGGACGCCCCGTGGAGCAGTTTTGCCTATCAGAGCTACAAAGTGGCACTTTAATGCCAGAAATGCAACAAAATGCACTTTGGCCAAAGATTAAAAAATTAAAAAATTGAATTGGTCACATGTCAAAATGACATAGCATTAATCAATTTGGATGGGCGACTAAGTGAAAGTAACAAAGCATATGTTAAATTGTTAAGTAAAAGTCAAAATTGGATTATTATTATTCCATGCTCCACATCATAACCTTCACGTGGGCAGCCGTACGACCGTACGAATTGAGCAATGGAGAGTGAGTATGAGGGATTGGGCCACCCACAAGTGACGTGGCATATTCCAATGTTCAAAACATATGCATTAAATCAATTTGTAATGGTTATGAGCATCAAAACAAATCCGTACGGACCCTCACGTGGGCAATCCTTCATCCATTGCGTGAACCATTTTGACGTGGCATGTGATGTCATAATGTTGGTCGTATTAATGTTCAAAGGTGTCAAGCATATGTTATAAGTGATATGATAAGGGGTAGCGAATCAAGAGTTGACCGAATTCATGCCAAGATCCACTTTCACGTGGGCCATTCCTCACGGCCGTACGAGTTGCATATGAGTTGGTTTGTGGAAAGTTTAAGTGGTGGGCTCTCCCATCTTATGAGGTGGCACAGTCCACATGCTTTAGTTTCTAATAAATACATCCAATGCAGCAGCTAATCGATTTATGGAAACATCACTCAACCACTTACCATTCTTTGCCTCACGTGTGAGCAGCTTTCACAAGAGGGCAGCTTCTATTTTAAAGTGTTTTTGTCCATTTGAAATGGTGTTTCTCCATTGGGTGAGAGCTTTGCTTGCTCTACAAACTAGGAGCTTTGTCTCCTTAGGGTTTTGCGCCCTAGCTCACTCTCCTTTTGCTATAAATTGAGGAGCTTGGCTCCATTGTAAGGATCAGAAAGTGTGGAACCTCTGCTTATATTTGTATTGTAATATTTTTCTGAGTTTAATAAAGAAGGCTTTGGAGGCTAGTCTGGTGATTGTCTTTGGTTGGATCTTCATGCTTGTACATCTGAGGTATACTGTATTATGTTTCATAGCTAGTATTGTTGGGATTATATGTCTTTAAAGGGAAGCTATCTTCTATAAGATCTGTAAGTAATACTTTATAGTTTGCTTATTCATGTTGATAATATTAGGAGGCTAAGAGTAATGTAATTTCTTGTTTGAATTCATTGCATCGCTGCTTTCTTTTAATTATCTACACATATGCTCTTATCCCCTTGCTAGTTGTTTGCAGCTGTTTACAGGTAGCCTAAGCTGGAGAAGTCCACGAACATGTTAGATCGTGCCTTCATTCAGTAAATACAAACCAAGTCTCGATCCTATCGGTGCATCTGGGAGCTTGACTCCATTGTCCTTTCTTCAAAACGCTCAACCCCCATGGGTTCACTTTTCTAGATCCATTTTTTATTCTATCTCGGTTACTGTCCTATTTAAATCTAAATCTTGCTTCAAAGTTCATTTGATTAATAGATCTAAGCAAGTAGCAATCTAAAGAGTCTAATAGCTTCATTTTTATTTAGTTCTAGGTTGCTAGCTAAGTTAGAAATTTTTGCAATTTTTTGTAGCAACGTCAAAGACACTTTTTAAGTGTTTCTTGGCATTTTTAAGACTAATTCAGTTCGCTGGTTTTTTTTGTCTTTTAGCAGGTCCGAGCTTTTTAAAGCTCAAAGTCTGAGATTCGGAGGGGTCCGTAGCCATCCGGGGAGCTAGTTTTACCTCCCTTACATCATTCTAACATTTGTAAACTGTACTGGTGCCTAGTTAAAGGACCAGCAGTGTTTCTTGAGCTTCATGTGTAAATCATAAAAAATAAAAAGAGCACAGCAGGCAATTCCAGCGCCTGAACCCAATCCCCCCAGGGGGGATTCGCACCCTTCCCTTTTTTATTTTATTTTTATTTTTTTTCGTTTTAGATTAGTTTTCATTCAAGCAGTAGTAATTAAATAACACACTCGAGCACACAACGTCCTCCAAGGACCCGTTTTGTCATTCTATATGCTTTTGTGTTTATTTCAAATTATTATTCTGTGCTTAAAATTTAATCCTAAAATTAACCCCCCTTGCTTTATGCTTGGGGTTTAGTGTAGATTAATCATCCACTCATACCTATTTAATAAAACGAACAACGCCCCAAACTCGGAGTATGCTCTTGACCACTGCAGCTTAGTCGAAACAGTTGGCTCAATCAGAAACGGGTGTAAGGTATTTAGTGTTAATAGGACAATCCATTAAAATCCAATTCTAAGAACTCGGGAGGTTGCATGGACTGAATCCACAGAGTCAGCAGGTTCTTAAGCGGGTTCATCCTCACCTGGTTGGACACTTGGTAAGGTTGCTAGAGCACTCAGTTCGAAGTTTAGGTTTTCTTTTGGGCCAAACCAAGAATCAACGCACTCCTTAACTACTCATTTAATAACTATAAAATTTACCAACCGAGCCACTGCAATACTTTCACTGAGACTACACAAGCAACCCCACACAACAGTATTTACAAGCATTTTTTCATTCTCGGCACTGGTCTTTAATTTTCTGTGTTTAAGTATCAATCATAAATGTCGTGAATGCTTATTTATCTTATGTTGGGTTAGCTATTTGATTTAATTCATAAGCAGTGCTTTGTTGTTATATTTTATCATCTCGTCATCTTTAACTCCTAGAATAGATTTTTATCTTTTGTTGTAGATTAAAAGCCTTAGATTATTTTTCATAGGGACCACCCCCCTTGGCTTCGCTAGGAGTAAGCCTAGACGGAGGAGTCGAGTAATCAGGTGACAGCACTTGACTCTCACTTGCCCCCAAGGACACACCGAGCGGCTTGAAGGTTTCCTGCCGCGTCCCCCCCAGGTGTGTATTAGGCGGCAACAGGGATTAAATCCCTTAAAATGTGGAATCAGGCCCACAAGGTAGAAATTGCCAAAGTAACAGTCTAGGGGTAGGTTTTAGGACGTGTAGATCATGAATCAAGTGAAATCTCAACTACCCATGTACTAGATCTAGGTCAACTCACCCACACCAAGAAGTGCGCCCTTGCTTGGAGAAGTTAAGTTGGCTTGGGAAGAGGGTCAAATGGAGGCCAATCCTCACCAAACTATAGATCCGGGATGCCGTGGATACTATAGAGGTGGGTTTTAAATATCTTACCCAAGGAACCACTAGATCGTAGTAGATCTGAGAAAATGTAACAATGAGGGTTTTATCAATTATATGTTTGTGCCAATGGATTGGAATCAAGATAAGAGAAACAAACCTGTGGATCTTACCTGGATAACCTTGTAGATGCCTTGATGATGATGATCTATGCAAGCTCGATCAATTTGAAGCAATTTGGAGTAGATCTCTATGAAGTGCAATTTGCCCAAGGAGATCAATGCCCCCTCCCTCCTGCACAATAAACGTCAACAATATCAGATTTATTGCATCAAGAGATAAAGACTAATGCTGCAAGAGAAATAACAGAAAGATAGCATAGATCACAATGATACTAATGATAACCCCCTGTTACAAACAAATGCCAATCCAAGCGAGTTGAGGAAGCCCTACAAAAATGCCCAAGGTTGAAGTCGCCCTCCTATAGACAAGACAAATATTTCCAACATATATAGATCTTACCACAAATACCCAAATGCTAGGATGCAATAGACTTTCCAATCACCATCTAAGAACACCAGATGCAAAGGAGACCACAAGAATTTTCACAAGAGAATTTTTCTATATCAAGAATCCAAGAGCCAAAGACCCCTTTACAATGAGAGGCTCTCTCCTTTAAATAGGAGGGAGAGAGTCCATAATCTAACCACTTTTTGAATGAGTGGCTAAGATTAAAAGATCAAAATATCTAATCAATGGTTGGGATGAGCTCAACAATAAAATACATGGATCACTAATAAAATATAACAATAAGTGGACAAAATCGCCCTAGGAGGGGGGATCCCACCAAATCATGATGACAAAATATAACAACTAGCTCATGGTGGGTCCAAGGGGTAATTTTAGACACCCTTGGTCAATCCCCATAGCACAATAATAATAAAATATTCATCAAAGTACCAAATCATGCCTCTATGGACAAATCGTGGGCCTTAGGAGGCCTCAGAAATCATAAAAAATGCCATAAGTGATGGATGTGGGTCCCGATGAAGTTGAAATTGTTGGAGAAGGTGTGGAAGACATCCCAATCATCATCACTGATCATCCCATGCCAAAACTTTGCCTCAGTAGCCCAAATCGAATTCCTCTGTAGCCATTTCTACTAATCCCAAACTGCCTCGGGAAGCATGACCCTACCCCAAACTGCCACCTGGAGTGCCTGCGCTGTCAAGGTGAGGTCACCAGTGTGTCCGGGAGGGGGGTAATATGGTAAAAACAAGTCGCTGGACCACCCCCTCCATGTACAGCGCCCTAGGTCAACCGGATAAAAACCATCTATGCTCTGACAGGGTCTCCAATAGACCAAAACTGCACTGGGATAGCCTATTGAAGCTCAATCATCACTGTAAGTGCCCGGAACTGAAAACAGTCTGTCTCATTGGACTCAGAAGGTCCAAATCTATCCAAGATGTGTACTCATACACGATGTGGATCTCTGCATGATCATATAATACATCCAATATACCGGAACAGGTAAAATAATAATGATCTGTAAATGATCAAATAATGCTGAAAACCATAAATCATCGTCATAAACCTGTATCTGATGCATAGAACCATCATGTACATGTACATAGACCATATATCATCTATCTGTATCATCACAAGGTCCAACCATCTCATGTTCTATGGTTGACCTTGGTCAAACTAGGTTTGACCAAGTCAACATGACCAAATATAACTCATACTATCATCAGAAGCTGCTGCAAAGTGTCAAAGGCTAATGCATGCTCTACAACTCATTCAAATAGCAATTATAACAAAAAGTAATTATTACTGGCGATCTAAATCCAAATATATAGTGTCATTAAGTATTATTATGACTCAGACTAGACTTTCAAGACCATACTCACTTCATAATTGTGATCAATTTGCTAGTGAAGGGTGAAGGCTAAAATAAACTGGCTAGGCTAAGGGATGACTGATTGACTCAACACTGTGACAATTTGGATATGGGAAAGGGAATACGCACCATAGTATATACTGAATGAGCAACAACACAGGGAATGGCAGTGTCTCACAAATGGATAAGTTATTCAAAGAGGGTTTATTCACCTTCAACAGATGCGCACAATCCATAATACAAATGAGGCCAGCAATTATTTTGATATAGCATTTAAGTTCCATTGCTTTTGGGCCTAAAGTTTCCATAGACTTTGATCTATGTGTGTTTATAAACACAATGCATAGATTTACATTTATTTTAGGCTTTCTGCTGCAGGTGTGTTTTTAAGGCACTTGTTTACCTGAGCACTTCTAGGTGTGTCACAGACAGCTTGTTTACCTAGGTATTTTACATTTCACAAAAGATATAACATTTTATTTCATAGCCATTTTCATTTGGCTTGCCTTTCATTCATGTGTGTTTAAAAACACATTGCATGAATGGGCTTTTCATACAATATATAACATTTCATTTTCCATACTTTGTATTCATGGCAGCACTAAAAGTTTCAGGTTTAGCCAACACAACTTTAGTGACTAGGGGGAATTCACAAGGAAAACCAACTCACCATAGGTAAGTTTTGTCACCAACTCAGAGCCGAGACACAATAAACAGGGAAGCTCATCCAATACAGAGCTACAGTGGGGAAAAGTCCTCCATGCCACTAGTCAAGTAGTAAGTCAGGGTGATAAACTAAAAGGTAGGTAATGGATGGATGAAGACAATGGATAATGGAGCCAACACTAGCAAGCCAAGGTATGGTGGAATGATCACCTCTATTCTCCCTAAGGAGGGTAAAACCAATGAGTATGAATAGTGAAGTTCTAAGTCTGAGTAGGGACAATAGAATATATATATAATATGATCAACCAGGTCCACATATCTATATGATCGCCAGATCATGACACTAAGTGCTAAGACATGCTATAAGAATAAATATAAAAGCAATATAACCACAACACTATGATATACCTGCTGAGTCATATACCTGAATGCTCATCCTCTGAACCATCATCTGTCCTCTGAAACTGCTACTGTAACTCTGGGCACTACTGACTGCTCTGTATCAATGGTACAATGGCTACATCGGTCATCTCTCTGAGTGTCTTGAGACTTAGTCATGGCAATGGGGAATAAAAATGCTGTCCAAATCTGATAATGATCTATAATAGATGCTCATCTCAGCATCTCAATGTAAGGGAACTGGCTGAAAAGTGTACTGGAATCAGAAAAATAATGTATGGTAGCCCGACTACTATATATGTGATAACAGGTGCGATTGAGGGACTATGGGGTCGAGCCAGTTGTTATTACCATATTACCATGCTCCCAGACATTTAGGTGCAGTTAGTTTGGTGCTCGGGGCACTTTCCAGAGAGGTACATGCATTTTATTATTTTACAGGTGATATTCCGACATTAAAAAATGGAAGAAATGGTCACTAAGGAAATCGATTTGGGCAAATGAGGCAAGGAAATGGCATGAGGTTTGATCAGAGAATTATGGTGATGCATCCCACACCTTCCGACACAGTTCACAGCTTCAATGGGGTCCACATTGTCCTCTGGGTTATTATTTGGAGGTTTTTATTGTATTATTGGGACAAAACGTCCTAGTGATTTTTATCCCTTTATGATGTATGTATTCTTTGATGTAGTTGGGGCATTAGTATAGTGAAGATAGTATCTCCTAGACACCCCCCAACAAAGTGTTATGTTGTGTTTTCTAAGTCATGTTATGTCACACGTCCCCCCTAGGGCGTCATTGAGGAAACACGTCTCTCTCTCTTAGAGTGATCCATGTATTATTGTTTCAGCTCATCTTAAGCCGTTGATTATCATTGTTGTATCTTATGATCTCAACCACTCATTAAAAAATGGTTAGGGTTTTGGCCTCTCTCATTCCTATTTAAAGAAGAGACCCCCCTCATTGTAAAGGGACTTTTGGCTCTAGATTTCTGGCAATAAAGAATTATTTTGGGAAAAATCTTGTGCCTTTGTTATAGATTGTTCTTGTGCTTGATTGTAGCTCTGATAGCCTGTCACATCCTTGTTGTTTGATGAGATATCCATGCTAGACGTTTTGGCTTAGTGTGTGCTCTGCAGGAGGGCGACTTCATTGGAGGATTTCATGGGGTTTCTCCGGATCTCTTCACTGGATGAGTAAAATAATTAGGGAGTAGTCTATATTGTATCTTTGATCAATGTTTATGCTAGCTAAGACTGATCTTCAATTGGCCGTATCTGATCTGACTCTTCATTGCACTGCTTCTTCAAGTCTTCATTGCTGATACTCATGCATGGCTCTGACTACTCATATAGACCTTCAATATGCTCCTTCTCCATACCAAGATTTCCCAAGGTCTCAAGATCCACACTCCCTTCTCTTGATACATGAAAAATGGGTTTTTCAATGTATGTCTAATAGTCATCGTCCACGTCTTTATCAAATATGAGAGTCTTCATGAATTTCATCATACCCTTGGCAATATCCATTCTCATGTTCATAACAATTATCTTCAGAAGGTTTGGTTTCAAAGATATTACAAGGAGTAAAACTTTCCAAAACTTCATCACTAAGCGGAGTACATGGAGGAATGCCATCATGCACACCCCAAATTGCATCATGGATATGAACTTGAATGTTTTTTTTCATGATGACATGAGGAGGGTCTTCAACAATGTCCTCAATTTGCTTCGTGAAGCTCTTTAATGGGATCATCATGAGGTGATGCTTAATAGTGGAATTCATGGGTTCCTCCAATTTCATCAAATCTTCAGGTTATATGTGGGTTTCCTCATGATGCTCTTTCCAAGGCACGCTGGCAAGGGAATCGTTGATGAAACTTTCCATATCACCCTCTTCACTATGCCACTTCTCAATGAATATCCCAAAGAAACTTGACATGGAGGTAATGTACTTATCAGGAAGATGATCATAAAACCAATCCCCAACACCTTCATCTAGTGTATAAGTAAAATTATGCATCCAATTATCTTCATGTAATATATTGAACTTGGTTATGACTTCGATAAAGGATGTAATGTGAAGTTCGGCTGAATCACGCCTTCCGCGAAAGTTGGTAAGATGATCATTTATATCTGACTTAGGCTCTTCATGTGGGAAGCCAGGGGTGTTTCTAAAGTCAGTCAAAGAGTAAATGTCCTCCTGATGCTGATCCATAATAATGCACTAGGTTCACACCAAGTCATTCCACTGGAGCTATTGAAAAATGAGCTTTAAATATTTTCTACTGTATTGCATGGGCTCATCTACACACAACAAGTCTCAACAATTTTATGAGAAACAAGGGTTTTATCCCTTCAGCAGAGTCGCCATGTGAGAATACAAAATATACATAAAAAACACTCACAAAAGGTTTATTTTTTACTTTGAAATTTTTTATATAAAAAAAGAAAAAGGTTAGTGCAGTCACTAGATGAAAATTAAAGATTCATCAAACAAAGCAAAAAACAAAGGGTAAAAATCAAAAGTTGTACTTCGGGAATCAAAAGATTTATCCCCGACAACGACGCCAAAATGTTGCCACCGAGGAGTCACCCCCTTTGCCCAACCTTGTTCCTAGCCTTCATCCTTAGCTAGCAGTTAGACCATGTCCAATGGGTGAGTTTGTCATTTAAGCTATTGTGCAAGTGAATACAAAATAACAACGGAACATGCAAAAATGATTAATGCGACTAAATGATGTTATACTTTAAGTTAAGCTGTGAGTATGATTAGAGGAACATGTCTTAGTCTATTGATATGATTTATCCTTGGTTGTATATTGACCTAGTCAAACCCAGTTTGACTATGGTCATTTCTTGGGATCCGTGATGATGTGGGCCATGTATGCTTATGGATGATGATTGATGGTCCCACTTATTTTTGATGATGATGCTATAATGATTGATGCAGTTTAGCAGGTTTTATTATTACTTCAGATCATCAGATTATGCACTGTCCATATATAGTGGACCCTACAGCTAGCCCATCAGGGCAACCCATGGTGTATGAGTGCACATTCTTAGTAGATTTGGGTCTTCTGGATCCAATGAGACACTTATCATTCAGTTCCGGGCACTTCTGACAGTGGTAGATGCAGTTTTCCACTTGTTGACCAGACTTGGGGTTGATTTCCCAGCCTGAGCAGCAGGGGCCATGAGAGGCAAGCTCACCTAGGGCGTTGTATGAGGAGGGGGTGGTCCAACCACTTGATATTACCATTTACCCCCCCTTCTGGAGAGCCTGGTGGGCTTAGTTTGACAGCACAGGTGCCCTAGGAGGTAGTTTCAGCACTTTCACAATTACAAAGGCAGTCCAGAAATGGGATAAAAGGGTCACCGAGGAATTTGATTTGGGCAATTGAGGCAAGGTTTTGGCACTTGGTTTTCACAGAGGTCTTCTAGGGTGAACCCCCTATCTTCCAGCCAGTTTTCATCATTTGGGGGATCCACAGAGGCCACAGGAGGCCTTTTACTGCATGTCTCTCACATATTTTGAGGACAGATTTGATCATTTGTATTTATTTTGGACATATTATATTATTTTATTGTGCCATGGGGATGAGCTAGCAAGGATTGATGCCTCCTAGCCCCACCATGTGCTTTATGAGTCATGTCCTAATCATTTGGGGTGGGCCCATGTATTTTTGCCCCCTTTAGAGGATGACGTCACCCTCCATGAGTCTATTCTAGCTATGACGTCACCTTATTATTGAGTGATCCATGTGTTATATTGTTAGGCTCATCTTAGCCATTGATTGTGTTATGAGATCTTTTAATCTCAACCACTCATCTTTATGTTTTGTAAAGTGGTTTTGAGATCTAGGGTTTTGGTCTTTATTATCCTATATAAGGAGGAGACCCCCTATTGTATAGTTCACCTTTGGGCTCTAGAAAACTTGGAATGAAAATATTATTTTGTAGTTCTACTTCTTGGCTTTGATTGGGTTGCTCTTGTATATGTTCTTGCATCTTGTTTCTAGACATTCTTTGCTTCTACAGGTGAAATTGACATCAAGAGATGGAGACCGAATTGCTTGAAGCTAGCTCAACGATTTGCTTTGTGGGAAGATTGTAGGGGTTGCTCACATCCCCCATGAGCAAGACGTCTTCATAGAGAGGGAGTTTTTCAATTGTGCTTTGTCCATTGATTACTTTCTTGATATGACATGCTAGATCTTATGGATTTGTGGATCAAATCTAACTTGATGTAGTTTGATTTACAGGTTTTCATGGGACATATTTCCTCCTAGGGCTTGGACGTTTTTGGTTGAAGACACTTGGATCAAGCTTGGAATTGTAACTAAGGCAAGAATTCTCCATATGCTAAGAGGCCGCAAGATTTGAGGTAAGATCTACAAGGTATGTATTGATTTCGTTTGTTCTCCATCCTATTGGTTAAAAACTACATTAAAATCAAAACCCTCATTTTTGTTTTTCTTAGATCTACTTGGATCTAGCTTGGCTTTTGAAAAGATATTGAAAACCCACCTCTATAGTATCCACGGCGATTCGGATCTATAGTTTGGTGTGGATTGGGCTACATTTGACACACTTTTCAAGGCACTTAGCCTTCCTTGGGTAAAGTCGCCCTTCTTGGGTGGTCGAGTTAAGCTAGATCTAGAACATGGGTAGGTGAGATCCCACTTGATTCATGATCCTCACATTTGATAACCCACCCCTAGTGCTTCACTTCATTGATTTTCACCTTGTGGGCCCCATTCCTCATTTTGAAGGTTGTGCCCCACTTGGGTCAATTTGGTGATGCATGTTCAATCTCAGATCTATGGAGATCTAGCCATTGGATGCCCTTGATTTTCAAGATCCACATTGATAATTGCCTCAACTACCTGGATCTAAACTTTGGTGGCTTTTGGACTTGATTTGACACTTTTTTCCATGCATTTAGCCCTCCTTGGGCAAAGTCACACTTCTTGGGGGTTTGAGTTGACCCACTTAGAGAAACTGGGTGTTTGAGATCCCACTTGTTTTGGAAAGAGCACACCTTGAAACTTACATCTCGTGTATCACTTTGTGAAGTTTTGCCTTAGGGGTATCATTCCTCATTTTGGGGATTGTTGTCCACTTGGGTCACTTAGTGAAACATTAGATCTAGTAAGATCTAACCATCACATCCACTTGATCTTGAAGAACCTCCTTGGTTTGCATGTTAGGTGTCCCGATCTACATTTTGATACCCTTTTGACTCCACTTGCCCATCTATTTCAAGGCAATAGTCCACCTAAGGCAAATCGCACTTCTTGGGATTTGTGTCAATTGCTAGATCCCATATGTGGGTATCTCTAATTTCATCTTAGATCCATAGATCTACCCTTTGCATACCCCTTGGTACCATTTACCCCCTTGACTTCACCTTGTGGGTCCCATTTGAGCCATTTCCATATCCCAAGGAAGTGGGTCCCACTTGTGTATTTCATGGTACTAGATCTTGTCATTTGATCTCGTTATGTGGTCTAAATCATTCATTGGTTGAAACACTAGTCATCCCTTAAGCCTCTTTCAACCATACTTAAACTTCTAGGTCCACCTAACCTTGCATTGGTTTCCGTAACTCATTATTAACACTTCCCTAGAAACCTTTGCTTTGGTCCAATCATCTTTGATTGGCTATAGGGTCTCCCCCTTGGTCTTGATTCGTCTCGATCTAAAGTGAAGAGTGCCTCAGTCGTCATGACTCCCAGCTTGCATTGGGAACCGTGGCATCTCTTGGGTCACCTCTTTAGTTGCCCATCTCCTCTACCATTCCGGATGGGATACTACTAGGGACAACTACAAGTTGTGTGATAACAGTGCTGTCACTTGATCCTTACTCCTCCGTTTAGGCAAACTCCTAACGAAGCCAAGGGGGTAGACCCTAAGAAAGAGTTTCTAAGGCTCTTAAGTTGATTTGGTTGTTACAGATGGATGTGATTGTTTTTGAGGAGTTTTTAGATGTGAAATACTTAAGCAAGGTTTATTGCAAAATTGTGAAATAGTTCGATAACATATATAACATCAGCATATAAAGATTAATGAACAATAGCGAACTGGTATTAAGCAAATGAAATATATTGTTGTAACTTAAAGATTTGTGCTGATGGAGTCAAATAAAATTGCGCCGTCGAAATGTAAAGTGTTTTGCAATGTACTTGGTAAGTTTTAGATTTTATTATGATGACTGAATTAAGGGGAAAGTGGATTCTCGATATACCGTGAGTTATTGGTAATATGTCCAGATCTTGACAAATGTGGCTCCTCATGAGGACATGTGGGCTAGATGGAGTCTCGGGGGGATGTCCAACACTACACCCAACAAGGGTGTAGCCTGACAGGGCCCCGATGTCACTTTCTAGTGGTTCCCGCTTCCTCTGAAGAATTTTCCCACACAAGGCAAGCTTCACAGCGCCAGATTTTCGCTGGTTTTCAAGGACTTGATTTTATTAAGGATGAATTGATTAACTTAATGTGGAAATTATAGAATGCAACACTTCCGCTTTTGATATTCCAAAGCTCAGGCAAGCCTGCGATGGATAGAGCATACACGGAGCGTGCCAAATGTTTTATTCCAATTTTATATTTGTGAATGCAATTGTAGTAAATTGTTAGCTGGCATGAATCTCTTTTCCACACGCTTCTGTATCGGGAAAGCCCTTGCACAGCGCGGTACTTTGGGAAATCAACTGTCGACCTTAGTCTTTTAAGTTTGTTTAATTGCAAAGTACAAGATTGTGAAAAGAAAGATTGCGGCAATGCAAGGTGTTTTCTAATTACTACACCATGAGTCTCTTTTCCCTTTTAGTACTTCTGGAGAGCACAATGGGTTAGTATTTCATTTACAATAAGCCAAAAGAAAATCAAAAGTACAACAATTAGTCTATTCTAACAAAACTAGTAAAAGGAAAACTAAGCTAAAGAATGTTAGATTATGGTAACTTCGGGATGTCCTCCATGACTCAGATACCTTGCATGGAGGGACATTAGTACCATAGGCATCAGGATGGAGTAGAGAGTGAGATGCACTCTACTCAGTGGCATGAGCCCAGCCGGGGCTGCATGCGGAGCTTCAGGGGAGATTGACCTATGCATGCATGAGTTTTGCATGACCTGCCAGCATTCAGTGAATGCATGCAAAAGTGACCTTTTGCATGCACCGAGAATTAGGGTTTTGGCAAACCTAATTCATCGGTGAGATTATTTATAGAGGCAGGGGGTCCCCAGATGGGGTTACTCAGTTGCATTATCAGAGAGAGATACTGCTAGAGTGAGGAGGATGAATCTGTCCATGTGGGGAGACTTTCTGAGATAGGGAGTTGTTGCAGGAAGGTTAGATCTGAGCTAGATCAGTGACCTTCAGTTCCAGAGAGACCAGATCTCCAATACTGTGAGCTGAGAGAGCTTCACAGTGTGATTACTGATTAGATTGGAGGAGGCTGAGTTTGCTTGGAGGAGGACGTTTTTCCTGAGGAGGAGAGGCACGTTGTGAGCTGGATTGACCGAGTTGGAGTCCGATACTTTCAGGATAGCCTTGCCTCGAGATTTGAGGAAGGTCAGAGACGATCGGAGCTCAGATCTGTTGAGATCCGGAGCAGTATGAGCATTTGACATCCAGAGGAGGAGGGCGCACTTGTGCATGCAGAGAGGGCCGATTTCATTAGTGGGCAGTCTTCAGAGTGAGCAGATCAAAGCAGAGTGATCGAGAGAGGGAAGATCAGTCAGAGGCTTCATCAGAGCACTCAGATCCAGATCGGCAGTTAGGGCACACTTCTTTAGCGCATGCATAAGGTGGATGCATGCAAATCTGGGTTTGTCCTAGTCAGAGGGATTGAGCTACCGGTTGAGGTAACTCTGTATTGTATCTTCTTTTATACATCTATATGCTCTGGGCTCGAGATTGAGAAGATAGCCCCATAGTTAGCTGGTTTCTCCCGAAAGGGTTCAAGGGTACATCTGTTGTCTATTGTTGGTGATTGCTTTTATATGTTGTTGGTAGATGCAGATCTAGTGGTTGAGTCTATGTTTTTATGAGTATGTACTGACATTGAGATTCATACTACTTGAGGTCTCAGACTAATACAGAGGGAGTAGTGATCTCTGTATCAAATATTTCCAAAGAACACCAAGCACACAAGACTGCTACAGGCTCCCCCTGGGGGGAGTGGAGGTTCTGTGGGTGCTAGGTAGCCCACTTGCTTCCTTTATTATGATTTTACAATGATTTAAAGCTAAGCACCTTTGATCCTTTAAAATAGGATCAGGGAGGTTTACAAAGCAAGAAAAGAGCTAAAAGTACAAAACGCCGGACACCGTCGCTTTGTAGAGGCTCAAATCCTTAAAATTTTGCTAGAGTTTCTGCTTACTTGTTCATCAAAAGAGAAAAACCAGCAAGCTACTTATTAGAAATGTGATGAACTAATCAAATAAATCAAAAAAATTCTAACTACTTAGTACTTCGAAGAATTATGAGTGCAAGTACTACTAAAACAAGGCTAGAACTAAGCTTATGATAAGAATCTAGATGCTTCTAGATCTAGCTAATGCATGCAGAATAAGAGAGATATATGATGAGACTTTTAGATGAGATCTACTTATTAACCATGAAAGAAACAAAGTAATTGGGAAAAGAGAGAGAAGTTTGATTTTGAGAGATGGAAGAGAAAACTCAAGCCCAAGCTTGAACCGTATGAAGACAAAGAGGTTCCTGCGAGAAACAAAACATTGGAACCAAAAAGGTTCCAAAGGCAGAAGAGGATGCAACTGAGCTCAACTTCTTCATTTAGATAGGTGACCTGCAGAACCACAAAACCTTGCACAAGCGATATCAAATCTATTATGATTTATAAAAAAGAGATTATGAGAGCATAAGTATAACCGATTACTCTCTACTACTCCTAGATCTCTAAGAATAAAGCATAAACAAGCAAGTTGAAGACTACAAATGCTTGCACAATATCACCTCGGTAAAAGTACAACATGCATAATAGTAGATAATTTGCACCACACGGACCTCCAAAGTCTTCAAACTTTATTCAAGAATATTACAATACAGAGTACAAGGGCAGAGGTTCCACCATCCATCCATCCTGGAAAGAGTGAAGAAGCCTCGCTTAAATAGAAAAGGAGAGAAGAGGGGGGCGCATGAGAGACATCTAAGGTTGAGAGGGCGCATCCCTTTGACATAGGAGTTAACACAGCCTTGAACCAAGCGTTAACTCATGTGTTGATTGAGTGAGGTGGCTGCCACCTCACAAGAGAGGCGTTCCTCTCCTCTTGGAAACTCAACCAACCAACAATCAATTACCAACTAATGAAAGTCACCCATGCAAAGGAGGGTGCATTCTTTGATGAAGATACACTCACCGTGCTTCGATGTGACTGCCAATCAACTGGATCATGATTGATTTGGGCCCCGATATTGATTGTAATCATAATTGGGCCATTATTTGGACAAATTTCCTCAAATTTTGGAAATTTGATTTTCTCTATATCTTTATTATTTTAATTTTTTAATTCTCTTTAATAATTTTCGAGAGAATTTTTATTTGAGTGAATAATAATCACTCGAAACTTAGGAAAAGTGGGTTTTGGGGTTTTATGGGTGCTCCGGGTTAGAAAACGAGCACCCCCATGGCAAATCCCCCCTTTAGGCCACACTTTTATGATATTTTTGACTTTTTTAATTAAAACATTGAAAATTGACTCGTTATACAGAAAATTTTTATTTTCTTGGAACTGAATAAAAATCCTATGGGACCTAGTGCATGTTCATAATGACTCAATTTAATGTCTAGCATGCTCATAAACATTGACACATGAACTTTAATAACCTCCTAAGGCCTAACCACCAAGACAACCATTCCAGCTTTGGAGGAGCGGGTGAAAAACTCATCAATTATACATCGCTTATTCAACATTGCATAATTGACAAGGGAAAAAACACTATGTAATGATCGGATTGATGTCTAAGTCCCTAGGGAGCCAAGTTCTTTACAAAAGACTGTCATGCTAGTACATTTTTACAATATCCCCAAGGGGTTTGAAAATGGAATTATTGAAATAGAGGCCAAATTGGCCCTGAAAAGACTTTTGAACTTTAGAGCACTAACGATGAACATTTGAAATGTTCACAACTTTGGCAGCTCACAGGAAATCCACCTATGTAGAATTTGGGAGGTAACATCACCCTCAATATACGTTTTGTTACACACAAGTAAGCGAACACTAGTGTACAACAGAGATTCTTGTTTTATTTGGATTATAACCAAGCAATTTTAGCAGTGGCTTCCTCATATTTGGGATAAAGACTCACCATCTAAATTGTAGGTGATCTCTTTCTGTAGATACAACAAGTCTGTCCTTGTTTTGCTCTTGAATCTTGGCTTTGGCAACAACTACAAAGGTTGGGACGACTTCTCCCTCTCTACATGAATACTGGATCTCCGACAGTATCATTTAGAAGGCTATCTCCTTCTTCATTGTTGTAGCCTAAGTTGTGAATTTTCCCAACCTTAGGTGACTACTATCCTTATGTTCTCGACTAAACAAAGCTATTATTTAATTGCAGAAATTAAATTCTTCACATAGCAGTAATCACACATATAATTGGAAAATAAACAGCAGAAGCAAAAACACAATATGCAGATAATTTACTTCTTCGAATAATCTTTTTATTAACAATTCAAAGCTTCCAAGGAAAACTCAACAATTATTAAATTAACAGCTGTACAGTACACCCAAACAAAACAAATCTGCACACTTATTGAGGAAAAATCTGCCTGCCAAAATCAAGAAAACTGCCTGCTGGTTGCTGCCTGTTTTGTATGGCTTGTCCATATTGCTGTAAGGACCTGTTCCGACCTGTTCCGACTACATGGATCTGTTGCTGTGGTACAAAGTTTGTTTGAATGTACATATATGTCTGTATGGATCCGTATGACTGTACGGATCTGTCCTGTACGGGCCTGCATGTTGCTCTCTGCCTGATTTCTGACTTTGGCTTCTCTTTGGTGTTCTAACTCTGAGCCATAGATGAAATAAATCACCTCCCAACAAAACTTGTCTTTGAGTGAATGAATGTGTGCTAACCCTCTACCTTTACTTGCCTTTATACTCGAGTTGAAACCCTAATCTACCAAAACTCTAATCTCATAGTGAGATGTACTGTTAAGATTAGTCTAAATCACTAATGTAAAAATACACTTTATTAGGCTCAACAGCTAAATATAAATAATAAGACTTTCACTTAATTACTAACGTGAATTACAATATAGATTTGACTCTAGCTACTTCTAGCACGTTTGACACTAAACTTGTGTAGAAGTTCCTAGCCGAGCTACAATCTTCAACACTCCCTTAGCGAGGAAGAAATTCTGCACCAATCCAAGTTTGTTTATGAATGTTTCAAATTTTCTTTTTGCTAAGGGCTTGGTCAAAATATCAACCATTGTTGTCAGACTCGGACTCGGCAAAGACTCGACTGGCTTGGGACTCGTCTGACTCGGCGACTTGGATAAGACTTGGCAAAGACACGGAAAATATAAAAAAAATTCAAAATATAGTAAAGTTTTGTGCACAAAAAATATATTAATGACATTTCTAATCGATATAACTTTATATAAGTTATAAAACCACATTCTATGCAGAAATTCATTAGATCATCTCATAAAAAATGATAATACAATGTTTGACACTCCATATTTGTATGCAAAATAGTGAACTGAAAGATGATTCCTTGAACAAATTCACAAATAGTACCAACTCAAATCAATAGCAGGAGATTCATTCTCCAATACCCAATCAGAGACTAGATCAATCTGATCTAGGTTGACTCTTTCATGTCTAAGATGCTCTTTGAACAATCCTTCAACATGAGAAAAGAAAACTGTTATGTAGGAAAACTTTCTCTACATTAGCCTTTTGGAATAGTATTTTCCTTCTTGTTCTGGCTTTTCTGCTATTCAAAGTCACTTTCCTAGTTTCCTTGCTTAACCAATACCCTCCTTTATGCTAGATCAAACTTCTATTATAAGCCAAAATCACCAGCTTTTGTCTCCATCTGCTATCCTGTCTATAGATATACTTCTTCCCAATACTGTTTGAGCATTCATCTTCAACAACTTGCTGCAGCCTCATCTCTAAGGTACTATCTCCTCAAAGCACATAATCATGTTGAAAATTTGAAATTGGTTAAGGAGATTGAATCATGGATCAAGGGCCAGAGTTGGCATTTTAACATACACCAATAATGACAAAAGGAACTCAAGTTCACACCTTTTTGTTGGGTAACCTTTAGCAAGAGCAAACCCCTGTCCAATCTGTGTTTGCAACCAAGAATGATATACGGAAACAGAATTAGACCTTTAAGGTTCTGAGATAATTAGCAGAATTGCTAAAGAAATGGCACCAACTTTCACTTGACAGGTCTAGCAATGACTAGACCTGGATACAAGGCAATCCTTACTTAAATGCTAGCAATGATTCCAGGTCATGAATGGCAACGAAGGCACTGAAAAGGGAAGTTTACATAATCAAGAATCTGCAGGTGCTTGGAGGATCCCAGCTCAATCTCCATTACTTCAAATAACCCTAGACTAACATTAATTTCAACCAAATTTTTTGCAACAGAGCGAGCATTAAGAGACTTATAGGACTCGTTTGCAGGACTGAACTTACCTAATGTGTCACTGATTGTCTTCAAAGAGTGATTGTTCGATAACTCCATTGGCAGCTGAGGATATTTTACCCAAACCGGAGTGGCTCTAACAAATTCCTCGTCAGTGTTGAACCCAGGATGCCATGGCTTAAGAGAGAAATATGCTTTCTCATAGAACCAATGACCTCTGAGTATTTTATCTGCATCTTCCTGAGATCTGAAATAAAATCTTACCAACATTTTTCTAACATATGGAATGTAGGAGCATAACCCAAATCAGGAACCCAAGATTGCTGAAGCCACCGATTTAAACTATCAACGTTCGTCTTCCTGCTGAGGAATTTGCCTACTAGGGTTTTGCCGAGCAGAATACCAATTTGTTCCACTTGAACTTTCTTGCCCACGACCAAGGAGACCCCGCTGCCATGGGACTCTATAACCTTTTTCCTTTTGCGTTTTGCCTCCCTTTCCACAGATTGAGTACCATCAGAGCTCCGGATTGCCTTCTTCAGTTCATCATCCACTAAGTCAGTCACATTCAAACCCGCTGAAGTCGAAATGAGGGGCCTTTTCACCTTGTGCCC
Source organism: Larix kaempferi (assembly GCA_027924585.1). NCBI lineage: Eukaryota > Viridiplantae > Streptophyta > Pinopsida > Pinales > Pinaceae > Larix > Larix kaempferi. The sequence continues at coordinate 11,974,285 of BSBM01000428.1, forward strand.
GGTTTTGTTCTCAGGCCAAGAGAAACCCGCAATAGCAGGAGAGACCCTGCTTCCACCGACTGCGAACCGGGAGCAGTATCTCGCACCTCGGGATTCTCCTTTCTAGAGCAACATGAAACAGAAGTTACTAGGCCCTGACTAGGGCGTTTGAGAGAGGAAGGAATGACAAGGGCCTTCAAAGCACTCCCATCGGATAACCCGCTGCCTCTGCTGCCCACCAATCCACCTGCCCTAGCCGCATGTACTGAAGGTTCCATGTGTACAAAAATCTCATCCTCGGTCATCGAATCCTCGCTGTAGTCCACAAGGGGTTCATATTTTGCCATCTGACTAGACTTCAAAACGACTGAACAGGGCCCCGCAGGGACATCCCCCTAGGGTTCCGCAGGGCCTCCATCCCAAAACCCTACCAATGCTTAGTGATCAAATGAAGTGTATCACTTATATGTCATTGTGTCTCCTCCTTATCAATTGACGTGCATATAAAATGTTTAAAATAGCATTTATTTCATGTTTTCCAGCATAGAAAACAGCAAGAACAGCTTGCTGTTCATCACTGTTTTTACACAGTAATGAGGGGTTTTCCTCATCTCAGTTGGATTGGTCTGCATACCCATATTTACTGAGCAGTTATTGCATTGATTTCCTTGTTTTTCCAGCGGTTTAGAGCAATTTTATGCATGTTTACAGCCTGCTATCCTGTCCTATTTAGTGCAGAAGAGTAGGCGATTTTTCCCTTCTAATTTATATTTTAATTTGTATCGTTTTCAGTGCTCTTTAGCTTGCTATTCGCTTTTTCCTGTTTGTGGATATTATTCTATTTCTACAGGACAGCAGATTTATTTTATTGATTTGAGATACTGCTTACCAGTTTTGATTTTGCAGTTGACACTTTAGATCACTTAGAGATACCCCCCTGAATTTAGCACGCACTAACTTCGAAGCGAGTGGAAACAAGTGAGGTGACAGTGGCTTATTTCCTGTAGTTTTCGGGACTCCACTTACCATTTGCAGGATGGGAATTTCTGGGTGATAACATGCCCCATGCAGCTTACTTTAGCCCTCAATAACATGAAAACCACTTTTCTATAGCACTCACCATCATTTGCATTTCTCATTTGTTGTGCTTGGATAATTAGCTTTGCCACATACACTGAGGAATACATTGTGGTTAGTAAAATACATTGGATTGTTAATTGACATTTTCTCAACTAAAAGGAGAAAACATGAAAGATGGATGATATCCTTACATGCCTAATTTAACGTAAATATATTTGTTATCCCTTTGTCATGGCCTAGAATGGTATACAATTACCCCATAAGGTAGATTTAAAACTTTATCATGTCTCCTTGTTTGGTATTATTGTTTGAACATTGCTATGTTTTCTGAAGGTATGGAACATGATATAGTCTTGCATTTAAATTGACTATATTCTTGAAAGTTGAATGAGAGCGCTTATGTCTTTAAGTTGCATTTTCTTTTGCACTCACCCCATAAGGTACTGCTTGTGAAACAGCTTGTCTTCTAGTGTCTGAGATTTTTTTTGTTGCTTCAGGCTAACACTATACTGAAAAGTTCTCAAGGGGAAACAAAATGAGTGGAGATATTGAAAAAGAGTTATTGAAGGCCCAAATCAGGGAGCTGAAGGATATGTGGCAGGTGGAATTGAGCCATAGACAAGCTCGAGAGGACCTTCTTGAATCAGAACTATTGGAGGTAAAAGAGTGTCTTTCGAATGCTGAGAAAAGAGAGAAGAATGAAGTTGATCATCTTCGACGGCGTGTCAAGACTGCAAATAATTTGTTGTCATTTTTGAAGTCCAAAGCAAGAATAATGTCTATGCCAGGTTTTGCATACACTGCCTGTGGCATCAAATATGAAGAAGGCGTAGGATTTGTTGACAAAAAGGGCGTTCCCATGGCTGAGTGGTGTAAGGATCCTAATTTTTCTCTATTTGAAAGTTCAAAGGTCAAAAGATGGGGGCAAAATTCAGATCCAAAATGTGAAGTGGACATGACAGGCCCTACAGAGCAGAGTGAACAGGAGTACGTTGAACAGATAGCTATGTCTGTGATGTTAGTGAATGATGTGATGGAGGTGCTTCTCAAAAGGACTATTATAGCTGAGACAGAGATTGCATTGGAGAGGAAAAAGGCTAATGTAAGTCAGGAGCAGGTGAAGAAGAAGGCACTGCAGATTGAGAACATGTGGGCACGAGTAGAAGAGATGGAGAGTATAGCCAAAGGAACCAGTGGGGTCTTACAGGAAATGCAGCAGAAGCTTGAACGTATGGAACAGGAGACTTCAAGGCAAAGACAACGTGCTACAGAAAATGAGCAGGAACTGTCGAGGGTGAGGCACGATTTTGAGGTTTTAAGGTCTAATATTGATAATCTAACTGGTACAAGGGAGTCTCTGTTGTCATCTGAGAAACGACTCCAAGAAATGGAGAAAGTTTTCGAAAGGTAGGTAGCCCTGCTTGTCTTCTCTTTTCTTTATCTCACTGTGGATGTCTTTAGTTATTTTCCTTGGGCAGGAAATGTGCTGTCTTTCATGTGCCTTGGATGTGACCTGAAGTGAGTCCAGTTGGCTGAATACATAGTTTTATAAAATCCTTTGTTATTTCTTTAGGATAATTAAACATTTTCTTCTTTTTGTTGAGCCTTCTGATTAAATTATTCCAAAATACAAACAGGATATGGTACATGTTTGCAGGATATATAATGCAAATGCAAAAGAAAAATAGAAGTTACACTTAAAAAATATGAGACGATTTTACCATTGACCAATCTAAATGTGATTATAGTGAAAACATCACCACTTATCAGCCTGATAGAGCACTTTTTCACTGTATGCAGCCCACATTCCACATTTTTAGCTAGAAAATCTTTAATATCCTAATCTTTGTGTGTGTGGGGAGGGGGGAGAGGCTCAGAACAACCAACAAGTTTTCTGTAGAATGGTGCTTTAGAGACAGCTCGTATTTTAACGATGCCTTTTCATTCACATCTGGATTTGAGCTGTGATGAAGCAAGATGAGAAATGGGAAACTTCTAGCTATAATAGAGCAGGACATGAAAATAGAGAACTCTATCAACTATGAATTCAGCTTGATTACAAAAGAGCCTTGATACAAGCACCCAGGTGTAGGCTAGGGGAACAACCAAGAATTCCATAGAATACCCAGGTTATGAGTATGTATATACTATGTCTTAAGGCAACAATTACAATCCACTAGTGGTTGTCATGGTCAGCAGAATGGCATATTCAAACAAGGGCAGTCAAATAAGATATGCTGAATAAACTTCATAAGTTCTAATTTGTCTCAACATTGGTAGTTATGTTGCATAAATGTTAATGTTCCCCCAAGTTTCCGGGACGCGGGAGTGGGGAAACGCACATTGGGGACGTGTGGAGACCACCCCCAAATTTTAGCGAAATTTTGGGGGACGTCTAGGTCATAATAAAAATTATAAAAAATATAAAAATTAATATTATAAATTATTAAATCCCAGCAGTAACAATTCAATGATTCATCCCATGTAAATCACTAAAATTAAATAATAAATATTTAATACTAAATTCATCATTGTGCAATGTAAATCAGAATGTAACAAATTAATCATACAAACACTTTACACAATTCATGATGATCGTTTTCAAATTTGTCATTTGAATCTTGATATTCATATTTCTAATTTCGGTCATTCTAATTCAAAAATTGAATCAGTGATATTGCATACTAAAATAGTAAAATAGTAAATTACTAAAGACTAAGTCTGAAATAGAGACTAAAACAACAATTAAAATTGAAATTTCGTATTTTTAAACTGAAATTGGGAAAATCATGGGGGGCGTCTAGGAGCCCCCTAGTTTCGAGGGGGAGCATGTGGGAGCCCCCCTTCACCAGAACGCACTGTAGAACAGGGGGACGCGCTCCCTTGTGCATTTCCGAAAGTTTCCTGATTTTGGGGACCCTAGGAAACGTTTCGCCAGGATCCCCAAGTCCCCGGGGCGCAGGGAGTGAGGGGGGCATGCCCCTGACCCTGGGGGACAAGTCCCCGTGGAACACTGATAAATGTTTCTTTCTTTCTCATGGCAGCATGTTTTGATGTTTGGTGAACTTGATGATTTTGGAAGACCATTTCAGTGGAGGTTAAAGTGGCATTTTAGATAGATTTTGCTTGTATTTGATCCCTTTCTGTTTTCTACGTGTGGCAAGGGGTACTTTTTGCATGCAGGATCTAAGTGTAGGCTACCTGCATCCATTTTGCGGGCCTGATTGTCAGCAAAATTGCATTCACAGTTTTTATGTAAGCAGATTAGACTTTAGTTAATTTGGCTTCCAGAAAATATCCACGTCATGTTATTTCAATAATCAGTTTTGTTAGTTCAGACTATAATATAATAAATTAAGTGGTCAATTTTCATTGATGTTGGCATCATTTGTATAATCATTGTAAATCATATATTGATGACCTTATTAATGTTTATTTTGCCAAGGCTGCTACTTAGTTATAAATTTTGACCCGAACTCATGCTGATTCAAACACTCCCTCTTTCCAGTTATAAGCGGGATGAGTTAGAAATAGGAAAACTTTGTCTACAGCTGTGTCTTTTTGCTTTATGCTATATTGTAGGAAACATGGGGGTGTGGCGGGGGTTGCGTACCTCATGCGTTTCAATTTCGTAACACATATGGAATTCGCTGGAAACACGTTCCGTACGTAGGGATGCATCCCACACGTGGGAAACATGTTCCCTATGTACGGAAACATGTTTCCATGGCATTTATTGGTCGTACGACTGTGTTTCCACCTCTAAGTGTTTAACCTTTAAAAAAGTGCATTGGGGCCTGTTATCACATATATAGTAGCCGGGCTACCATTCATTATTTTTCTGATTCCAATACACTATTCAGCCAGTTCCCTTACATTGAGATGCTGAGATGAGCATCTATATTGGATCACTATCAGATTTTGGACAGCAGTATATGTTCCCCATGCCATGATTGAGTCTCAGGACACTCAGAGAGATGATTGATGTAGCCATTATACCATTTGTACGAAGCAGTCAGTAGTGCCTAGAGTTACAGCAGCAGTTTCAGAGGACAGATGATGGTTCAGATGATGAGCATTCAGGTATATGACTCAGCAGGTATATCATTGTGTTATGGTTATATTGCTTTTATACTTATTCTTATAGCATGTCTTAGCACTTAGTGTCATGATCTGGCGATCATATAGATATGTGGACCTGGCTGATCTTATTATATATATTATATTGTCCCTACTCAGACTTAGAAGTTCACTATTCATACTCATTGGTTTTACCCTCCTTAGGGAGAATAGAGGTGATCATTCCACCATACCTTGGCTTGCTAGTGTTGGCTCCATTATTCATTGTCTTCATCCATCCATTGCCTACCTTTTAGTTTAGCACCCTGACTTACTACTTGACTAGTGACATGGAGGATCTTTTCTCCACTGCAGCCTCTGTATTGGATGAGCTTCCCTGTTTATTGTGTCTCGGCTCTAAGTTGGTGACAAAACCTACCTATGGTGAGTTGGAGTTCCTTGTGAATTCCCCCTAGTCACTAAAGTTGTGTTGGCTAAACCTGAAACTTTTAGTGCTGCCATGAATACAAAATCTGGAAAAAATGAAATGCTATATTTTGTATGAAAAGCCCATTCATGCAATGTGTTTCTAAACACACATGAATGAAAGGCATGCCAAATGAAAATGGCCATGAAAATAAAATGTTATATCTTTTGGAAATGTAAATACCTAGGTAAACAAGCTGTCCGTGACACACCTAGAAGTGCTCAGGTAAACAAGTGCCTTAAAAACACACCTGCAGCAGAAAGCCTAAAATAAATGTAAATCTATGCAATGTGTTTATAAACACACATAGATCAAGGCTATGGAAACTTCATGCCCAAAAAGCAATGGAACTTAAATGCTATATCTAAATTATTGCTGGCCTCATTTGTATTATGGATTGTGCGCATCTATTAAAGGTGAATAAACCCTCTTTGAACAACTCATCCATTTGTGAGACACCGCCATTCCCTGTGTTGTTGCTCATTCAGTATATGCTATGGTGTGTATTCCCTTTCCCTTTGCCAAAGTGTCACAAAGTTAAGTCAGTCAAGTTATCCCTTAGCCTAGCCAATTATTTTAGCCTTCACCCTTCACCAGCAAATTGATCATAGCTATGAAGTGAGTATGATCTTGAAAGTCTAGTCTGAGTAATAATAATAATTAATGACATTATATATTTGGATTTAGATCGTTAGTAATGATTACTTTGTGTTATAATTGTTATTTGAATAAGTTGTAGAGCATACATTAACCTTTAACACTTTGTAGCAGCTTCCGATGATGGTTTGAGTTATATTTGGTCATGTTGACTTGGTCAAACCTAGTTTGACCAAGGTCAACCATAGGACATGAGATGGTTGGACCTTGTGATGATATGGATAGATGATATATGGTCTATGTACATGTACATGATGATTCTATGCAGTAGATACAGGGTTATGATGATGATTCATGGTTTACAACATTATTTGATCATTTACAGATTATTATTATTTCACTTGTTCTGGTATATTGGACATATTTTATGATCATGCAAAGACTCATATGGTGTATGAGTACACATCTTGGATGGATTTGGACCTTCTGAGTCCAATGAGACAGTCTGTTTTCAGTTCCGGGCACTTACATTGATGATTGAGCCTCAGTAGGCTAACTCAGTGCAGTTTTGGTTTGTCGGAGACCTGTCAGAGTAGAGAGGATTTTTATCTGGTTGACGTAGGGCGCTGTGCTTGGAGGGGGTGGTCTAGCCACTTGTTTTTACCATATTACCCCACTCACGGACACACTGGTGCCCTCACCTTGACAACATAGGCACTCCAGGAGGCAGTTTGGGGCAGTTTCACGCTTCTCGAGGCATTTCAGGATTGGTAGAAATGGCTATTGAGGAATTCGATTTGGGCTACTGAGGCAATGTCTTGGCATGGGATGATCAATGATGATGAGTGGATGTCTTCCACACCTCCTCCAGTAGTTTCAGCTTCATCGGGACCTGCATCCATCGCTTATGGCACTTTCTGATGATTTCTGAGGTCTTTTGAGGCCTACGATTTGTCCATAGAGGCACAATTTGGTATATTGATGACTATTTTATTATTATTGTGCTATGGGGATTGACCAAGGGTGGCTAAAATTACCCCTTGGACCGACCACAAGCTTCTTATTATATTTTGTCATCATGATTTGGTGTGATTCCCCTCTTCTAGGGCGATTTTGTCCACTTAAGTTATATTTTATGAGTGATCCATGTATTTTATTGTTGAGCTCATCTCAACCATTGATTAGACATTTGTATCTTTTAATCTTAGCCACTCATTCAAAAAGTGGTTAGGATTTTGATGCCTCTCCTTCCTATTTAGAGGAGAGAGCTTCTCATTGTAAGGGGTCTTTGGCTCTTGGATTATTGGTATAGAAAAACTTTCTTGTGGAAATTCTTGTGGTCTCCTTTGCATCTGGTGTTCTTAGATGGTGATTGGAAAGTCTATTGCAACCTAGCACTTGGAATTTGTGGTAAGGTCTATCTTTTTTTTGGAAATCATTGTCTTGTCTACAGGAGGGCGACTTCAACAAGGGCGATTTTGCAAGGCTTCTTCAAATCGACTTTCTTGGCATTTGCTTGTATCACGGGGTTATCATTAGTATCATTGTGATCTATGCTATCTTTCTGTTACTTCTCTTGTGGCATTAGTCTTATCTCTTGATTGCATCAAATCTGATATTGTTGATGTTTGTTGTGCAGGAGAGAGGGCGCATTGGCTTCTTGGACTAAATCGACTTCATAGAAAACTACCTCAAAGCTTCTCAAATTGATCGGGTTTGCATAGATCATCATCATCAAGGCATCTACAAGGTTACCCAGGTTAGATCCACAGGTTTGTTTCTCTTATCTTGACCCAATCCATTGACATAACATATAAATTGATAAAACCCTAATTAATTCAAACCCTCATTGCTACATTTTCTTAGATCTACTAAGATCTAGTGCGTTGTTGGGTGTAATATTGAAAACCCACCTCTATAGTATCCACGGCATCTCGGATCTATAGTTTGGTGAGAATTGGCCTCCATTTGACCCCCTTCCCAAGCCAACTTAGCCTCTCCAAGTGAGGTCGCACTCCTTGGGGAAGGTGAGTTACCCTAGATCTAGTTGATGGGTAGTTGAGATTCCACTTGTTTCATGATCTACACATCGAATAACCTACCCCCAGATTGTCACTTTGGCAATTTCTACCTTGTGGGCTCTATTCCACATTTCAAGGGATTTAATCCCCATTTTGGACCACTTGGTATCTTCAAACTCAGATCTAGCAAGATCTAGCCATCGGTTTGCCTTGAAACTGTAGATCCACACTCTCACTTGATCAACCTACTTGGATCTAAAGTTTGGATGCCATTGGACTTGTCTTGATTCATTTATCCCACTTTTTACCCTCCTTGGGCAAAGTCGCACTTCCTTGGGACAGTGAGTTGGTCCACTTCTAGGACATGGGTACATGAGATTTTGGTGGATTTGGAACGGGCATAATTCAAAACCTAGGTCTAGTTGGTTACTTCATCAAATCTTCCCTTGGGGATATCATTCCTTGTTTTAAGGGATTGTGGTCCACTTAGGTCAAACCTTGAATCTCTAGATCTAGACCTATTCATCCATCAAGACTTTAATTGCCCACTTGTCTCATGCAATAGGAGTCATCAACCACAAGCTAACGTCACTTTGACTCCATTATCCCAATTCCCAAGGCACTGGTCTCTCTCCAAGTCAATTCGACTTTCCTAGATTGTTGGATTAACTTGTGGTTTGACCCTTGTGTGGTGGACTAAACCCTTTGATGTCATCATACTTCATGATCAAGCTTGTCACTTGTACTAGTTAGCCCCAATTCAACCCCTTAACTACCCTGCATTGGACACGGTTCCCAAGGCAGTGGATTTTCTCACAATTGACTGGTACATTAATCCTGGATCTCATTTCAAATACTACAAGTCACTTTCACATCAACAATGAACCAAAGCTATACTCATTGAACCCCTCACTTGTCTTGTGACTTCATCCTTAGGTATAGGATAAACCATACACCTTACTTCACTTAGAATTAACTTGATTTGGTGTCTTGGTTTTGATCTCTCCTGTCGGGAGTAGATTGGGTCTCCCCCTTTGTTGTCTGGGCTAGATAACATAAAGCGAAGGTTGCCTCGACTGGTGTGACAACCATCTATTGGAGGTCGAGGTGATCGTGGTTGCACCTTTTGAGTTGCCCTTCCCTATTACCATCCATTTATGGATACATCCACAGGGGTAACTACAGTTTAGGTGATAACAGGGCCCACTTAAATAATTAGTCTAGGTTTAGGGTTTTTTAATTAAAGGCTTCTAGAAGCCTCGAAAGACAAAGTTTTCTATAAAGAGGAATTTCATTCTCATTTTTGCCTCACCCTGTTTGAACAAGAGCATTGGAGGAAGGGTGATTTGAGCAAGAGCAATTGGAGCAAGGGCGATTTGAGAGGCCTTGAGCAAGGTTGTTTCTATCAAGGGAGGGTGCAGTCTTTTGGGTGGCTACAACCATCTTTTTGTGCTTTTTTGGTCTTTATTGGTAGCTACAACCATCCTTTTTGCTGTTTTGTGGTGTTTCTGGGTGTTTCAGCTACACCAAGTTGTTTGTGGTGTTTTGGGCAGCTTCATCAACAATTTCCTGTGTGTTTAGGTGAGCAAGGAGATTGTTTGAAGTTGTTTGCTACTTATTTAGTGTTTTTTGCTAGTTATGTTGGGTTTATGCTTCCATTTTCTAATTATTACAGATTTGTTTTTTTATTTTTTTGTAGCAACAATGGCTTCCAACCAAGGTACTTCTCTTCCTCAAGTGCCTAGGGCCAACAAGAGGATTGACTACTATCCTCTTTGGAGGCATGCTACAAAGATTGCAAAAATTGCCGGGGGTGGTTCATGTGAATGGCACTGCAACCTATGTAATAAACTTTATAAGGGCTCTTACCCAAGAGTGAAGGGTCAACTTTTGTATGGATCAAGAAAGGGTGTCGACGGTTGCCCAAAAACAATTGACCCAACACAGAAGAGGAGGTATGGGATTGAGCAGGAAGAGGCTAATAGGATTAAAACAAGACATGAGCAGCTTGCTGATGATACTCCTTAGGCCCCAAACATTGAGCTAAGGATTATGCATGAAGCAAGGAAGAGGAAAGCAGTTCAACAACAACAACAGATACAATCACCAAAAAGTTCTAAGGGTTATCTCCTCTTTCTATAATTCAAGAGAGTAGAATAGCTAAAATGTGAATGTTCATGGGAGAGAGGTTGAAACGAAAGTGGCAAGGGCCATCTATGCTTGTGGTAGTATACCTTTTAATGTGGTTCAGTCTCCTTATTGGCAAGATATGTCGAGGGCAATTAACACAACTCCTCAAGGGTTCAAAGGGCCTAACTATGAAAAAATCCAAATCGATTTGTTAAAAAAGGAGAAAGAACTTGTTGATGATATTTTAACACCTATTCGTGCTTCATGGAGCAGCTCCGGGGTTACCATTGTCTCAATGGATGGATATATTGTTGAAAATGATAGCTCGAGATGTCCTTTCATACGATGATGCCTAGTATGAAAGGGACATTAAATATGTCTCTCTAGAAAAGTGACTTTATGGAATAAAGTGATTTTATGTCATAAAGTAAAAGTGACCTTATAATTATAATGTGACTTTATATTATAAAATGTAAAAGTGATATTTTATATTATTAATGACTTAAATGTATTTAATGAGAAGTTAAATCCTAACCGTTAATGATGAGAGTGAATCTCATTCATTAGATCAAAAGTAGTTTTGGAAGTTAGGGTTAGGTCATTGAATGTGCAAATATAAAATATATTCTTCTAGAGAGAGGGCATTGTATTGTGTGAGAAACACAAGAGGGAGAACATTCATGAGATTATTGAATGTAGAGGGAGGAAGAGAGAAGAAGAAAGGTTTCTAGAGCTGCAAGAAAGAGAGCACAAGTTGCAAGATAAATATCGATGCACAGAGATTGGGCACAACGATCGAAGAGCTTTTATTTTTAGGAGTCCGTACAGTTTTAACAGTCTGTACAGTCAAGTCTTAGCATGCAGTTCGAGGTTGTTCTGGCATAGTTTTCGAGGGTTATTACTGCTGTAAATTTCTGTACAGGCCATACAGTTTGTGTACTTCAATCTGGGCACAAAACCTGAGGCTGGGAAAGAGTTCTAGCTGCTGTTCCTGTAGGTACAGTTCCATACAACAAGTTGTACTTCTGTACATCTGAGTTGGGGGCACAGAAATCAAGGTTTTGAAGGTTCAGTTTGAGAGATAAGTACTTGTTTTTCATTGCTGAAAGTACAGTTTTAAATCTGGAAATTATTTTCTGAGTTCTTGTAATTAGATTTCTCTCTTTCTGGGTTTTCCTCTTGGGAGGTTTTTCCTTGGGTTTTACCCAAAATCATTGTGTCATTAAATGCTGTCCCTATTATTTGTTTTCTGCTGCAAAATAGACTTGGCTCATGTGTTTCAGCTTTCTAGTTGTTTTGGAATTTGTGCCTGAGAGTTGCATTTAATATTGGAACTTATTAAGACTGAAATCATTGTTTATGTCAAGTATTTGACGAAATCTTTGAATTAGAAATTTAATGATTTGGTGAGTAAAAGTTAACATGGTAACCGAGCAAGGACACTGTGGGCATATTTGGCACAAGAGTATTGCAGTGAGTGCAAGAGGGTTTTGTTTGGAAAAACCAAGGGGAAGAGGGCAGCAGTGGTGTTGCTGCATTTACTCACAGTTAGTGAGTGTTATTTGGCCAAGTGTTAAGATGGCAAGTGATGGGTTGAGGTGTAAGATCTTTGTCAAGAGATTCGACAAGGAGTTCTCACTAGTCTCCTTTGTCTCAAGCAATGATAGCAATTAGTACAAGTATGCCAGGACTTGGATAGTTGACAGTGGATCAACTAGGCATATGGCAAGGATATGGGATGCGTTCCTTAGCATCTCAGAGATAGGACCATGGCAGTATGTAAATGAAGCTCACGAGGTGAGAGGAGTTGGAGCTTTGGAAGAGTCACATTCCAACTCGAGTTTGGAGAACTCTTAGAGGTGGATGGAGTTTTGTTTGTTCTAGGGCTGAGGGTAAACCTCCTCTCAATCTCAGCCTTGGAGGATGTCGGATATGCAACCCTGTTCAGGTGGAGTTATGCGTTCATCTATTGGTGAATGAGAATCCAATTAGAGCTATGTTTCTTGGTGAACAGAGAGGTAGGATGTACATAGTGCGAGGACAACCTATGGTGGAAGGATATGGGTGGATAATAGGTTTTGATTCTGAGACGGATAGAGAGCGAGGTGCTCCGAGGATTGAAGTGGCGCTGAGTAGTCAGTCCTCACTCCTCAGTTCAGAGAGGAGCAGGAAGCTCATTCCAATACTAGCATGAGGTTGAGCCGATTCGAGATGCCACAGCTAGAGGGTGCTCAGGAGCAGGATGAGATATCTCGAAGCACCAGTGGTGACACAGGTTTTCAGTTTGGAGTACAGGATCAATAGAGGGACGACTTCCAGAGTCAGAGGGACTTTCTACAGCGGATAGCATGAGTCTAGAGAATGATCCTGGTGTGGATATGCCATAAGGACCTCCCTTGCTAAGAGGGAGTGTTGAAAATGATAGCTCGAGATGTCCTTTCATATGATGATGCCTAGTATGAAAGGGACATTAAATATGTCTCTAGAAAACTTGAATAGTGACTTTATGAAATAAAGTGATTTTATGTCATAAAGTAATTTTATGTCATAAAGTAAAAGTGACTATAATTATAATGTGACTTTATATTATAAAGTGTAAAAATGATATTTTATATTATTAATGACTTAAATGTATTTATTGAAATGTTAAATCCTAATCGTTAATGATGAGAGTGAATATCATTCATTAGATCAAAAGTAGTTTTGGAAGTTAGGGTTAGGTCATTGAATGTGCAAATATAAAATATATTCTTCTAGACAGAGGGCATTGTATTGTGTGAGAAACACAAGAGGGAGAACATTCATGAGATTATTGAATGTAGAGAGAGGAAGAGAGAAGAAGAAAGGTTTCTCGAGCTGCAAGAAAGAGAGCACAACTTCCAAGATAAAGATCGCTGCACAGAGATTGGGCACAAGGATCGAGGAGCTTTTATTTTCAGGAATTCGTACAGTTTTAACAGTCTGTACAGTCAAGTCTTAGCATGCAGTTCGAGGCTGTTCTGGCACAGTTTTTGAGGGTTATTATTGCTGTAAATTTCTGTACAGGCCATATAGTTTGTGTACTTCAATTTGGACACAAAACCTGAGGCTGGGAAAAAGTTCTAGCTGCTGTTCCTATAGGTACAGTTCCATACAACAAGTTATACTTTTGTACATGAGTTGGGGGCACAAAAATCAAGGTTTTGAAGGTTCAGTTTGAGAGATAAGTACTTGTTTTTCATTGCTGAAAGTACAGTTGTAAATCTGAAAATTATTTTATGAGTTCTTGTAATACGATTTCTCTCTTTCTGGGTTTTCCTCTTAGGAGGGTTTTCCCTGGGTTTTACCCAAAATCATTGTCGTTAAATGCTGTCCCTGTTATTTGTTGTCTGTTGCAAAATAGACTTGGCTCATGTGTTTCAGCTTTCTAGATGTTTTGGAATTTGTGCATGAGAGTTGCATTTAATATTGGAACTTATTAAGACTAAAATCATTGTTTATGTCAAGTATTTGACGAAATCTTTTAATGAGAAATTTAATGATTTTGTGAGTAAAAGTTAACATAGATACAAGGCATAGGCCATGTATCAATATCATTGCCACTTCACCAAAAGGAGCAATGTTTTTGAAGATCGATGATTGTTTAGGGGAGGTAAAAGATGCTCAATTCATTGCTGATATTTTAATCAAAGCTGTTGAGCAAATAGGGCCTGCTAAGGTAGTGCAAGTTATCACAGATAATGCACCTGTTTGCAAAGTTGCAGGTTTGATTGTTCAGAGTAGGTATGATCACATTTTCTGGACTCCTTGCATTGTCCATAATTTAAATTTTGATCGTAGAAGAGATTGACAATAAATTGCCATAGATCAAGGAACTCACATGGAAAGAAAGGGAGATAATCAAGTTCATCTTCAACCACCATCATTCTTAAGCAATATTTCGAGAATACTCGAAATTGTAGTTGTTGGAAGTTGCCGAGACAAGATATGCCTCCAACTTCATCATGTTGCATTGCCTTGTTTTGGTTAAGTAACCATTAGTCCATAATTTAAATTTGATCTTCGAAGATATTGACAATAAATTTCCATGGATCAAGGAACTCACATGGAAAGCAAGGGAGATAATCAAGTTCATCTTCAACCACCACCATTCTTAAGCGATATTTCGAGAATACTGCAAATTGGAGTTGTTGAAAGTTGCCGAGACAAGATATGCCTCCAACTTCATCATGTTGCGTCACCTTGTTGAGGTTAAGTAACTATTAGTCCATAATTTAAATTTGATCTTAGAAGAGATTGACAATAAATTTCCATGGATCAAGGAACTCACAGGGAAAGCAAGGGAGATAATCAAGTTCATCTTCAACCACCAGCATTCTTAAGCATTATTTCGAGAATACTCCAAATTGGAGTTGTTGAAAGTTGCTAAGACAAGATATGCCTCCAACTTCATCATGTTGCGTCACCTTGTTGAGGTTAAATAACTATTAGTTTCTATGGTGGTGAGTCAACTTTGGTCGAGTGAATACAAGCAGATTTAGAGTGGGAAACTGTGGTGCACAAATTGTATCTTTATGAGGAGTGGTGGAGCAAGATAGATTTCTTGCTAAAGTTCACATCCCGTGCATTTGACCTTCTCCAAACTGTTGACATGGACAAATCTTTCCTAAGAGAGGTTTATTATGATATGATACTGTTATCACACAACTCGTAGTTGCCCCAATAGGTGATCCTATACATGACGACAGAGGGGATGGGAAACCAAAGAGGTGACACAAGAGGGCCTTGATCTCCAAGATGGATTGGTTGTCACGCCAATCGAGGCATTCTTCACTTTATGCTACCCAAGCCATAGATAGCAAAGGGGGAGACCTCGATCTGTTCCCAGGATAGATCTAACCCAATCGCCAGATCAAGCTAAAAAGATAGGGTACGTAAGTTGAGGGGTGAAGAACCCTAGATTTAAGGAAACAAGGTCATTGTGGAGGCTTAAGGAAGATAAAATTAGACTTTAAATGTTTAGACACAGTGACTTGAAAATTAAGAATGATTCTGTGATTCAAGTGCTAGTACAAATGATCAAATTTGACTGCCTTGGGAAACGTGATCCTTAAATCAGGGAAAATGGTCCCAAGGAGTAGATCTGAAGAGTTAAGGATTTCTAGCACAACTTGCAAGTAGATCTGACAATATCGAAGCACACAAGCTCAACAAACAAGGGTTTAGCAACCTAGAAGACAAGCAAACCAAGGAGGGCGCAAGGGTTGAAGATCAGTGCCTAGGGAAAAGGGGCAGATGGAGTCTTCATAACATGATGCCCTTGAGAACCCACCTGGGGTTTGGCCATAAGATAAAAACCCATAAATGGTTTTCCAGTAAACCAAGTAATAAGACCTAGAGAATTTTTGAGATAAATTACAGTTAGGGTTTGAAAATAAATGACAGATGGGTAAGTTAAAAGAATAGATTACGTACCTTGCAAGCTTACCTAGATCATGGTATGTCAAGGACTACTCCCGCAAAGATCAAGTGAAAATTTGATGCTTTATCTTGCCTCTATGAATTTGCTCGGTTCTACTAATGCGCCCCTCTCTTCCTACAACACCAAGGAGATAAACTCAATTAGCACGCAACAATGAAGGAAAATGAAAATGACGAAAATGATCACAGAGAACAAGTAGTACAAAGACATAATCACTCCCTGAACCAAACCAAATGAAGAGAGAGAGACAAGGTAAGTCTCCTCAGCCGGTGCGTCCCTCCTCCAAGTCGTCTTCTTTACCTGCAGATTAAATATGGATCGAAAGATATGCAAAATATTCACCAAGATCTTCAATGCAATGGAAAAGCTGTTTCAATTGATATATCCAAACATCCAGACCAAGATCACGAGAGTTTCTCGCAAAATATATTTTCTATTCCAGTAGCCAAGAGCCAAAAGTCCCTTTATAATGAGGGGGGTCTCTCCTTTAAATAGGAATGATAGAGATCAAAACCCTAACCACCCTTTTAACGAGTGGTTGAGATCAAAAGATACATAAGTTATAATCAACAACTCAGATGAGCTCAAATACAAAACACATGGATCAACTCAATACTAGAGGGGGCGCACTAGCTAAGTCGCCCTAGGGGGGACGCACCACATAAAAGTGACTAGACATCATGACATAAGCTCATGGTGGGGCTAGGAGGTGTAATTATCCTTCTCTAGCATGTCCCCATGGCACAATAACATATAATAACTCATCAATGATATAATATTGTGACACATGGCCAAATCGTGCCCCCTCAATAACATAATAAAATACAAAACGATAAACCGTAGTGTGTGTGGGCCCCACTGAATGCTGCAAATTGTGCTAGAAGGTGTGGGATGCATCACACAAGTCCTCTGAATCAACCCCATGCCATTTCTTTGCCCCAATAGCCCAAATCGAATTCCTCAATAACCATTTCTTCCATTTTTGATCCTCAGAAAATCACCTGTAAAAGAATAAAATGCATGTATCTCTCTGCTTGGTCCTTCGGGCACGAATCTGACTGTGCCAAAATGTCTGGGAGCATGGTAATATGGTAACATCAAGTGGCTGGACATCATACTCCCTTTGTAGTGCCCTAGGTGAACCAAAAATATCTCTAACTGTGCTGACATGCCATTTTATATGGCAAAAATGCAATAAAGTGACAATCTGAGTACAATCTCATCTTGAAGTGCCTGTAACAGAAAATTGAGTGTCCCAATGGACTCAGAATGTCCAAATATACTAGAGACGAGTACTCATACATCATATGACCACCTGGATAATCATCTGTAATCTCAACCATGCCCGGACAAATAAAAATAATGGTTTGTAAAAATAATAATAAATAAAAATCCATCTGACCATCCAATAAAACCTGTGTCTGCTACATGGAACCATGAAGTGGGAACCATAGGACCACAGATAATCTATCTCGAACATCATAAGTCCAAACTCATCTCAGATCCTGCGTTTGACTTGGTCAAATTGGGTTTGACCAGGTCAAGAATGATAAAAAATATGACCTAGGCCCTAAAATGCCCGATGCTGCAAGTGCCAATGGTTAAGGTATGCTCTTTTAATCATTTTAATAGCAAGACTCGAAGCATGAAGTATCATTTCACTGGCGATTAAGCAATATTCATATTAAATATAAGTCCAAACATAATCTGTTACTCAAAACAGAACCTCAAGAATATATTCATTTCATGGCTGTGATCATTTTGCTAACAATGGATGAAGGGGCGAAATGCAAGGTTAGGATAAGGGGATGACTTTACTGACTCAACACTGTGATACTTTGGATAAGGGAAAAGAGAATACACACTTAAGCATATGTTGGATAATAAACACATAGGGAATGGCAGTGTCTCACAAATGGAATAAGTTGTTTTGAGAAGTGCTTATTCAACCTTGGAAAATGTCTACAGCTCACATCCAAGCTCTGTGAGGATCTTTACTAGAACCGCCGTAACTAGGTGCACAACTAACCGTAAGTTGAGGTTCTATGGGACACTTAGAATTAGCTGTCCCTTACTCCATCTCACATCCCATCCCGCAGGCTCCGTGAGGAATTTAATCATTGCATAATATCATGGCCAACAGTCTTTGGATTTAGCATATATTTAACCGTTGCTTTTTAGGCCTTAGGACCCCTTGGATTTTGCATGTGCTTAGAAGCACAACTAATTGCAGCTTTCATCCGGGGTGCTTTCACATTTAGATTCATTCAATTTCATATCCCTCTTTCATTGTGTTGAGAAGTACAATTTTAATTTGTTTCCATGGGCTTGCACAATAGATATAACAATAGTTCATTCATGCATGTAATGATGGTAGTACAATTTGCTTCAGTTCTAGCCAACACAACTTAGGCAACTAGGGGGATCATCCACAATCAAGACCAAACATCGGGGGAAACCGACCAGAGAGGTCAAGGTATCAAATCCAACTCACCTAAGCTCATGAACCAACACTAGGGGGTTCTCCTGGCCCAGAAGGATCAAGGCTCCGGTAAGTTCTGTTGCCAACTCAAAGCCGAGACACAAGCTAACAGGGATGCTATCCAACAAAGAGGCAAAAGTGGGGAAGTCCTCCATATCACAGGCTGAGGTGTAAGTCATGGTAAAAACCAAGAATGGGAGAGAACGGATGGATGGAAAAAGTGAAAGGTGGTGCCAAAGCTAGCAAACCATACATGGTGGGAATGATCACATTCATACTACTAAAGAGGGTGAAACCAATGAGTATAAACAAGAACTTCTAATTCTGAGTAATTAGACCATTTAGATAATCATTAAGCACATGCAGCACACACACACACACACACACATATATATAGATCACCAGATCATGACCACTAGATACCAAGTCAAGCTACTATGATGAGCAAAAGAGCAAAACAATCAGAACTAGTGCACATCCATATACCTGCTGGGTCATCCACAGTCACTAGAACACTGCTGTTGTACACATCTGGGCATTATCTTGCTGCTCTGTATGGAAGAAAATTGCTTCCTTGGTCATCAAATCTGAGGTCATGAGGCTCAGTCATGGCATAAGGCTGTACTATCTGCTTTGGGGTTGTATGAAAGTATGAGTGATCCTGGAATAAGTGCTTATCAACTGCCGATCTCAAGCAACTCAATGTAAAGGACTGGCTAAGAAAAATACTGGAATCTGATCGGAAGATATGGTAGCCCCAGCTACTATAAATGTGATAACAGACACCATGGTTGAGAAAACTATGGAAATTATTTCATAGGAGTCCTCAGTTTTGATTTGTTGATGCTCATTACGTTGATTTAGTGAAAAAAATCATGGTTGAGAGATGGAACCAGTTCAATACTCCATTGCTTACTTTAGCACATGCCTTGAACCCACGATTTTATGATGAGGAACTTATTGCTCAAAGCAATGGGAAGAGGGAGGCACTACATAAGGATAGGGAGGTGGCAAATGGAGTTAAAAAATCCCTTATGAGAATGTTTCCAGTTGACCTACATAGGGAGGTGAAAGAAGAATTTGCTAGTTTGGATGATTATTCAGACATTTCGGTTTTGGATGAGAGGAGCCATTGGTCCAGTTAGATGGTGAATTTGTCATGGAGGAAATGGTGTACATTTGTGCAATATACCGAATCTGGCTAACAATGAAGAGAATCCATCTTCGAGAATAATGTGATAAGAGAAGCCATTGGATGGTGAATGTATTACAAGAGAACTCGCCTTTTATAAGGTTTGAGCATGCTTGAGGAAGGGTTACGTCCCTTCAATTAAATAATTAACAATTTACTGTTTAATTTAACATATCATTTAATATTCGTAGCAATTTGTAAACCCTTGCCATTCTTATTTTGTCACAAGTGGCAAGCTCCTCATCAGGGGAAAAGAATTGGAGCACCTATGTTTTTATTCATTCAATGAAGCTCAATAGGTTGGGTTCACAGAAGGTTGAGGATCTTGTTTATGTGCATTCAACCTTTTCCTTGCTTCTTGTAGGGGTCCAAAATATAGTAGTGGGCCTTCTAGAGACTACGATGTGAATCCAGAGTCCCCAGGCTTGGACATATCTCTTGGTGCTCTGAATTTTGAGGAACCTAGAAGTGGAATTGGAAATACTTCTTCTACACCACAACCCACTACTGAACTTGCATCTTGTTCTATTTTTCATGATGATTATGAAGAGGAGGATGATGACTATATGAAGAGGAGGATGATGACTATTAGGCTTGAGAAGCTTATCTCATGTTTTATTTGTAGGTTCAATGTTCACATTGTGATGCCTGTAGCATTGTAGCCTCGTATATAAAGGATGCTTTTGAATATATGCTTATAGCGACATAGCCTCATTTATAAAGGTTGTTTTTGGATATTATTGCTTGCATTATGTAATCATCTTTGATAAATAGTAGACTATGTTACCGCTCAAACTAGCAGTCCTTTCAAAGCAAACTAAGTATACCCTTTGCCAGTGATGGAAAGCATATGGGAGGAGCTGGATCCAATGTCACCACAACCTAACTCCTCAACTTCTTGGGGTAATTCCTAAACCTAGGGGAGAGTCCCTAATCAAGGAAGGACACCTGCAGACACCAACACACCTACAAATACCTTTCTTCGAGCCTTATGGCCAAGATCAGTTCCGTGTATGGAGTCAATAATGGATAATAAAGACAAATACGTCATATAAAGAAGTCAATTCAGAGTACCAATCAATATAAATCAATATCACAACTTTCAATGCAACTACACAATTCCCAAGGGAGGGTTTCACACTTCCCAATGCACAACCTTAGAAAAGTGCACCGTGAAGTGTAGATGATCAAGTGGTCTAGGATGCACTTTTTGGTCCAATCAAAATTGCAAAAACCCTATAGAAACCCTAATTTGGACAATTTCATGTTCCCAAATGCAGTAGGTGAAAATCGTACACCCACAGAGATTTGTAGATAAATCCACGAGGGTGAATTTGATGAGTGGGCCAAAATGATCAAATTGCAAATATTTTTGGTTTTATGAATTTATCTAGATTTTTAGGGTTTCCAGTGATATTTAGATTTTTAGGGTTTTTCCCAAGGCAAATGAGGGTGCCCTCAAAAATCCGTGGATAAATCCACTAGCGCGAATTTGATAGGTGGACCAGAATTAAGAACTCATGTCTATTTTTGGAGTTTTGAATTTATTTAGATTTTTCCAGCTATATTATATTTTTTAGGGTTTTTAAAATATAGAAATGCAGATAAAATAAAAGACAAGTAAATTGGTAAAGAGAGATCGTTTTGTTGAAAAGATAGGGAATATGATTCTTGTCTCTATCCCTAGGGCATTGAGAGATCTATACCAATGTCTTTCTCTAGAAATGGCTTCCAATACTTGCAATTAGGGCATCGACTAGCAACCTCAAGGGTTAGGCAGAGGAGCCTAATTAGGGCAAGTGATGGAGTCCAATGCCCCATCAATAGTGGACAACTCCTTTGATAGGATAGTCTCCTCATACAAAGTGGACAAAATGCTAGCAAGAAACCCTAACAATTTAGCATAATGCACCTGTTATCACACAACTTTTAGTTGTCCCAAAAGGTGATCCTATCCAGGATGGTAGAGGTGTTGGACAACTAAAGAGGTGACCCAAGAGAGCCACAATTCCCAAGGATATTTGGTTGTCACGCTAATCGAGGCACTCTTCACTTTAGACCAAGCAAATGCAAGACCAAGGAGGAGACCCTAGCTAACCAATGGAGGCTAGTGAACCTATTCTAGACCTTCTGGGGAAATGTGAAAGTGAAAAGGAAGAGAGATCAAGAGTAAATGGATCTAGATCTAGGGAATGTAAGTGGACATATGGAGTTAGGGCTTGGTTGAGGAGGCTTATAAAAGGGATAAATGCTCAACCATGCCTTAAAGATGCCACTTATGAGATTAAAAAAGTAGATCTAGATAGATCTAATGCCAATTAGAAATACCCAAGTGGGGCCTGTTATCACACCATAGTAGCAGGGCTACTATTCTTGTACAGCAGATATCTGCACATTCCAGAGCTTCATTTATTCCAGAGCATGGCTATATATTTTGGATCACTCATGATCAGAGCAGTACATTATTCAGATTTTATGACCTTGTGTCAAGGCTGAGCCTTGAGAGTTCAGATTTGATGACTGATGTGACCACTTATCCCATTACAGTTTCAGTTCAGTGCCTAGAGATGTATTTCAGCAGTGTTTCAGATGATGCATGATGATGATTATTATGATGATGTTATGGATATGTTCTCACTGACTGTGGATTATTATCTTGTTGATTTAGTCATGATCATGGCATGTGCTTGGTATATTATTCCTGATGTGGCAAACTATTTAAAATGAACTGTAAATCATAAAATGGACAATTGCTTGCACTTATAGGTCATTTAACAAAACTTACTGGTATTTCACCTTACATAGACATGGTCTTTCCCGACACGGGTTGTCTGTTAGTGTAGGCTCCATATTCACTTGTCTCCATCCATACATGACCTTCCTGTTTGACTTTAAACCCTGACTTGTCTCATTTGACTTTCTGATACCGAGGACTTCCCCATTTTTCTACCTCTGTGTTTGGACCGCATCCCTGTTTATTCAGTGTCTCGGCTCTGAGTTGGTGACAGAACTTGCCTTTGGTGAGTTGGATTGTAGGCCTAAATCATTCTAGTCGGTTGTCCCGATGTTTGGCATTGGCCCTGTTGCCAACTAAGTTCCACTTGGTTGGATTATCAAGCGAGCGGGCAAAGTAGAACATGACACATGTTCAATTTTGGTGATTTGATGTCCAGCTGGCCTTTTTAAGGCCCCCGTTTTTTATTTTTTCCACATGTCCATGGCCCTGCGGGGTTTGTAATAAAAACGTGCTAGCATGGTTTTTTGTAAAAGACTCGGTTCCTTAGGACTTTTTGGCCAAGTCGGGTATTCCAAGGAGTTTTTTCACCTATCTATTATGTTTTGCATCACTGCATTCCATAATTAATTGGTTTTTCTCCTGCTCCTCCAAAGCTGGAATGCCTGGGGAGGCTGACGGGCCTTAGGGAATTATTAGAGTCTATGGGTCAATGTATATGAACATGCTAGGCGTTAATTTTGAGTCATATGGACATGTCTAAGTCCCCCTAGGTGTTTTTTTTTTAATTTTCGGCAAGTTTTTATTTTTCCGTAAATTGGGCCATTTTTTAATGGTTCAATTAAAAAATTTGTAATTGGCCTATCTGGGGCGTCTGGAGGTATTTTTTGCCTTAGGGGTGCTCGTTTTCTAACTCAGAGCACCCCCTAAACCCCTAAACCCACTTTTCCTAATGTTTGGGTACTTCTACCTTGGTCAAAATCAAAAAAAATCAAAAAATCCCAAAAAAGTCATAAAAAAATCAAAAAAATGGGAAAATGACATAAAAAAATATTAAATTTTTGGAGAGTTTTTAGGGTCTGATTTCGACCAGCAATATTCTAGGAATGTATTGGGCTGAATTGTCATGTTTTGGCAGCCCCATAAGTGGAGCAAGTGGTGCCCATGAGGAAGGGCGCATTTACCCATGAGGAGGGCGCACTTGCTATTGTGGGCAGCCCACGATTTGGGGATGGAGCAGCATGTTATGTGCTGCCATGTTAAGCACTGTATCAGCTGGTTGTTGGCAGCTTGTAAGAAGGGGAGGCAGCCCCTATCTCTCCACTCTTTTAGCTACCCACTCCCCCATTCCTCTCCTTGACATGGGCGCACTCCCCTTAGCCATTTTCTATATATTGGAGTGCTCTCTCCATTGTTTGAGAGTGAGACTTGGAGCAGCTAACTTATGATTGTAATAGTTTTATCATTTTGAATAATAGAAGACTTTGGAGGTCAACTTGTGGTGTCTTGGTTACATGTGGATGAAGTATCTTGATCTTTTCTCCAAGGTGACTTGTGCATAAGTCTTATTTTTCAAGGATGTGGTTTGCTCATCTATGAGATAAGTTGTTTGTCAAATTTGTTTATTTGTAGCAGCTTAGTTTCTTATGAGTATATATATCTACACTTAATCTTTGTTTGGTGAGATTTGTGATGTGCAGGTGTCTTCTTGAGTTGGGCAAAAAGTAGGATCTTGTTTGTTTCCACTTTTTACTAACAATTATTTGCAGATATAGTCCCTTCAAACATCACTGAACCATCTTCAAGGCTTCTATTTTCAACAAGGATTTGTTCCATCTCTCTCTCTCTCATTTATAAAATTCAAATTTTCTGATTTACTAGTACTTTCTTTACAAAAAAACTAGTCTAAAGTTGTCGAAATCTTTCAAATTTTTTCTAAAGAAGTATTAGATCTGATTGTAAAGTGTTATCTGGCTGCCATAGAGCTAATAATTTGCAGCCATTAAAGGGCTAGCAAAGATCCCAAGTAGACAAGCTCCATAGCTTGTTTTACTTGGTTATTTTGTCATTTTTTACTTAGTTTTTTAACTTAGAAAATTTTGGGTTTCTTAGGAGGTGTTCCAAAGACACTCTTAAAGTGTTTTTGGGCATCTTGTTCTAATTATTGCTTGCTGGTTTGCAGCAGAAGATGAGCAGGTAGGAGGAAGTGCTGGCAAAATTTCGAGCATCCAGGCGATCCGGAACACATATTTCCATATTTTTTAAAACCGGGCATATTTTTCTATAATTTTGTAAGCTACCAAGTCACATTAAGTAGACTTGGGGCACTTCTCCGTTATCATTGTAAACATTTTAAAAGAGAGCAAGTGGGCTAGCCAGCGCCCATACCCCATCCCCCCAGGGGTGGCCTGTGTCGTCTCATTTTCATGGCGTGAATGTTAGAGTAGTTTTATTTCTTGTTTTTTGGCAT
The DNA here is from genome assembly GCA_027924585.1 of Larix kaempferi. Lineage (NCBI taxonomy): Eukaryota > Viridiplantae > Streptophyta > Pinopsida > Pinales > Pinaceae > Larix > Larix kaempferi. Next base: position 11,998,977 of record BSBM01000428.1, read on the forward strand.
TAAATAAAATCAATTAGGATTAAAATAAAACTTGTTGGTCCGTTTCACTAGCGGGCCACAAGGTCACTCACAACCTAGCTTTTCACATTTTTTTTACAATTTCATAACGCCCCCCTTGCTTTCCCGAAGTAGGGTTGTGTATGAGGGCTTGCCCGAAATGCATGCCTGAAAAGAGACTCTTGGGGTTATAAGAGATAAAATTTGGATTCTTAAAATTTTTATAAAATATACCAAGGTCTTCTCCCGTATGCTCTGTGGCCAACTTGCAGCTTAGTCTGATCCAGTTGGTACACACCAGAAAGGAGTTGATGACTAGTAATAGGACTTAACATCACCCCAATAAAAAAACCCTTTGTGAAAATCCGGCACAACTCGCAATTTGTTGTCGTGGGCAAATTTCCCAGAAGGCTTGGGATAAAACTGGATAGCGACCTCTTGGAAACCGTTAGGCTTGCCCTCGTTGGTATAGCATCTGAACACCTCCTCGAGACTCCGATCCAGCCTAAAGCCTGAGAGGGAAGCCACACTTCAAATTTCCGGACATGTTCCCTCGTACCTTGTGTATATCGGGAACCCACATGCCTTAATAAAAAAGATCACCATCACATTAAATTTTAAAATAAACCAAGAACACTCCACAACATTTACTTTTCTGTTTATGCATTTGTTATTTGACTCCGTAACAAGGCACTGGTCTTGATGCAAATTCCATTTTATATTGTTGACTAGTATACAGTTGAATGATGATTATTCTAAATGGGAGTAAATGATAAATGATGTTTTTTATTTGAAAAAGTATATGCTGTCTGTCTTGGTTGCAAAAGTATTTTTTCTAACTCCTAGATTAGAGGCTTTAGTTTCTTTTAATTTTTTAGGGTCTACCCCCCTTGGCTTCGCTAGGAAAGCCTAGACGGAGGAGTCGAGTCCCAAGTGACAGCACTTGACTCTGACTTGCCCCCAAGGCCACACCAGCAGCTTGAAGACTTCTGCTGCGTTTTCCCAGGTGTGGAACCAGGCGGCAACATTTTGGCGCCGTTGCCGGGGATAAGTCTTTCTATTCCCGGAATACGACTTTTGAGTTTTCCTTTTTGTTTTCGCTTTGTTTGATGTATGTAGTGAATTTTTTAAATTGACTAAGAACATCTGGCGACTCCACTGTCAACAAATCTACCAAGGCGTTTTACAAGAAGGAATCCTCAGAACTTGCTTCAGTTCTTTCCTGAGCCTGAAAAGGTCTATCATAGAAGGAAAAGCAAGTTATCTTCTCGAAAAACCCTTGAGGATCTTGGTTCTCAGTCAATTTCTGATATTCACCTTTTATTCACAGAAAATAATTTGAATAATCTTATTGTTGAAATGGCTGAGTTTGGTCCTTATGATTTTACTGCTATAGTTGGTTACCCTCATGATATCCCTGAAAAAGCCATTGATAAGTTACCATCTTTTCAAGGAAATAATGCTATTAGTGCTAAATCCCATATAACTCGTTTTTGCCATTGTTTTGACAAGTGGTGCTTGGGTGCCAAGCATGAAGATGTAAAAATGAAGTTGTTTGCTTTATCTTTGGAAGAAAATGCTTATGAATGGTTTAACAAGTTGGAAGCTGACAAGTACAAGACCTACAAAGAAATTGAAACTGCTTTCTTGGCCAAATGGGGGGACATCAAAGAAGACCGCTACCTTCTAGCTGCCTTGACCAATACTAAAAAAAATGAAAATGAGACAATGGAAGAATTCAACAACAAATTCAATGAAATTGTGGGTAGACTTCATGCTGATATCAAGCCACCTGATAATTCCATCCTCATTTACTACATGGAAGCTTTTAGTGGGGAGTTGAAATATCAATTAGCTGATAAAGAACCTACTGATCTAAAGAAGGCCATGGAATTGGCCGAGAAGATTGATAAGAACATGTTAAATTGTGGCAAGTCTCATCTTCCTGGTTTCACAAGGGCAAATGTTCCTATGAAGCAAAGCGAGAGTAAAGATAAAACCATTAGCACTGAAATCAAGGATCCTTCAAAGGAACCTTTGAAAGAAATTGCCCAACTCTTGAAAGAAGCTGTTTCAAATCAAGCCTCCAACATGACTGCCATACAGAACAGGTTGATCTCCATTGAAAGATCTCAAAACCACCAGGTCTCAAATCAGTATGTGCCTAAGCCCCAATATGCTCCTAGGCCTCAGTATCAGAGAAAAGTTCCATTCCAAGATCAGAGGACCCCAAATCCTTTGGAAACTGTAAATACTCTTTCAGAAGAAATTCCTCCCTTTTGTAGGGCATGTGATAGTTTCCATGAAGAGTCTACTTGTGCTATATTTAAATGGTCAATGGAACAGAATCCGTCAGAAGCCAGTAGCAGTGTCAGATTAGCAAGCGAGCCTGAGAACCAGCCTGAATATATCAATATTGTGGGTCAAACTCACCCTGTCTCTAAAGAAACTTGGGAACAAGCTAGATGTTACAGCCAGGACTTGAAAGATAAAGCTACCCTTAGATTTGGTGAGATGCCTCCACCAGAGAAGATTCTTGAGATGTCAAAGTTCAAAGGCCTAACATATCAAAGAAAGAACCATGTTGGGACCTCAAACTCAAATCAGAATATCCCTAAGGTAACACCTTCTTCCAACTCTGAAAGTCTTCATGTCGATTTGGCTCAATGGTTATCTTCTGCAAAGATTCCTGTTCTTGTTACTGACCTTATCAAAATCCCAAGCTTGAAAGAAAATCTTATGAAAGTGATAGATCATCCTCAACATGAAAAGGGCAAGGCTCCTATGGACTCAGAGATAGTTAACCAGACTAGAGAAGAGCCTAACCATAAAGATGACCCGATTATTTTGCATAGTGTGGACCCTCACAAGGAAGACCACCCTCCCTTCTATGTCTCCCTGCTTGTCAATAACATGCTTGTGCACAATTGCATGTTGGACTCTGGTGCTTCCTCAAATGTTATGACCAAAAGAGTTATGGATCAATTGGGCTTAAAGACAACTAGACCTTATCACAATGTGTGTGCCATGGATTCAAGGGAAGTTGATACTATTGGTATAATTATAAATCTACCTATTAGGTTGGCCAAGTATCCTGATGTCCATTTAACCATGGATGTCGTAGTAATTGATGTACCAGACAATTGGGGAATGCTTTTATCTAGAAAGTGGGCTGCATCTTTAGGGGGAGACATAAGGATGGATTGGTCATATGCTACTATCCCTGCATCAGAACATACAACTGTTAAGTTATACAATGAACAAGCTAGAAAACTCCATGTTGAAGACCCACAAAATCTGGCTAATGAATTTGTGCATCAAACGGACAACTTTGGAAACTATTCTATCTGTTCAAATTTCATAGCACCTTTTAAAGAAGCATCCAAAGATGAAAAGAAGGATGGGATATGGAGGATGAGTTTTGATGGGGCATCTTCAAGATATGGAAAAGGAGCTGGAATTGTCATAACTTCTCCTTCTAAACAAACCTTCAAATTTGCTTTCAGACTTGAGTTTGATGCATCAAATAATGTGGCCGAATATGAAGCCCTTTTGCAAGGGTTAGAAATTGCCAAAGATATGGGGATTAAGATTTTATCTATTAAAGGTGATTCTGACTTAGTGGTTTCCCAAGTTAAAAATGTATTTGCTTGCAAAAGTCGAAGGTTGAAACAGTATAGGAATGCTGTCTGGGATACTATGGAGTGGTTTGATGCTTTAAATATCGTGGCAATTCCTAGAGAAGAAAACATTGAGGCAGATGAACTAGCTGTGGCAGCTTCTACACTTCAACCAACTGAGGAAATATTAAAGGGGAATGGAAAATTTGAAATCAACTTTAGACCTTTAATCCCTGACAACATAGATCATTGGCAAGTGTTTGATAGTGACAAGCAAATTCTCAACTTCATCCATAATCTTCAAGAATTTTCTGATTGTAAAATCACCTATAAGGAAGAAGGTAAAGAGTATCCAGAAGAAGAGGACCAACCTAGGAACAAAATTCCCAAGGGAATCACCCGGTTAGAGCAACTTTTTGACAGACAAGATGGCCATAAAAGAAAAAAGGGTTCAATAAAACCAGGGGAGTATATTGAAGTAAACATAGGAACTGAAAAGGAACCAAAGATGATAAAAATTGGAAAGGGAATATCTCAAGAAGAAAGAAAAGCCTTGATTGACTTAATCTATGAATATAGGGATATATTTGCTTTCAGCTATGATGAACTTAAGGCTTATCGTGATGATATTTTTCAACATACAATCCCTTTTAAACCAGGTATCAAGCCTTTTCGCCAAAAACTGAGACGAATAAACCCCAATTTGGCTCCTATGGTTTACAAAGAACTCCAAAAGATGTTAGCGGCAGGAATCATTACTCCAACAAGACACTCTTCTTGGTGTTCTAACTTGGTGGTTGTTAGAAAAAAGAATGGGGATATCAGATTGTGCATTGATTTCCGAAACTTGAACTGGGCATGCCTAAAAGATAACTATCCTTTGCCAAGCATGGACACTTTACTTCAGAAGGTGACTGGATCAGGCTTAATGTCTTTTCTTGATGGGTTTTCAGGATATAATCAAGTGCTTGTCAACAAAGAGGATCAACATAAAACTACTTTTACCACACCTTGGGGCACTTTCATGTACCTTAGAATGCCTTTTGGTCTTACTAATGCTGGTGCTACCTTTCAACGTGCTATGGATGTTGCTTTTAATGGATTGATTGGTAAAATTATTGAAATATATCAGGATGATTTAACAGTGTATAGTAAGGAAAGATCAGATCATGTTGGCCATCTTAGAAAGGTTTTTGAGAGATGCAGAAAGTATGGCATATCTTTAAATCCAGCTAAATCTGTGCTTTGTGTTGATGAGGGCAAACTGTTAGGGCATATTATCACTAAGGATGGTGTAAAAATTGATCCTGAAAGAGTTGAGGCCATTAAAAAGGTTCCTATCCCCACCAATGTCAAAGCTCTCCAATCCTTCAATGGCCAGATTAATTTCATTAGAAGATTTATTCCAAATCTAGCTGAGCTAATGAAGCCTTTACAACTCTTACTTAAAAAAGATGCTAAGTTTGAATGGAGTAAGCAAGGAAGAGAAGCTTTTGCAGGTATCAAGGATGCCATATCTAAAGCCCCTGTGTTGATAAGCCCTAATTATTCAAAAGAATTCCAAATCTTTTCCTTTGCTTCAGAGCATACTATTGCCGGAGTCTTACTTCAGAAGAATGACCAAGGCCAAGAACAACCCATAGCATTCTTTAGTAAAGCTTTACAAAATTCAGAGCTTAAATATACTATAATGGAGAAACAAGCTTATGCCCTTGTTAAATCTTTGAAACATTTCAGGATATATATTGGGTATTCCAAGGTTGTGGGTTATGTTCCTCATACTGCTGTTAAAGATATATTAGCTCAACAGGATTGCCTGGGTATAAGGGGAAAATGGGTGTCCAAAATACAAGAGTATGACTTGGAGATAAAACCTACCAAGTTAATCAAAGGTCAAGGTCTTGCACGCATGATGACAGAAAGTAATGAGAAAGCTGTAGGAATGATTTGTCAAAATAATGAGTCAGCACCTATCATATCTGAAGAGCTTCAAAGATTAAGTCAAACTCAATGGTATTCCGACATTATCTACCTTCTTAACAATTTTACTTGTCCTGAACATCTTGTTGGTCATAAAAGAAGGTCTCTAAGACTCAAAGCCACTAAGTATTGCATAACTCAAAATGGATTAGGTTGGAGAAATCCTGATGGCTTAGTTCTTAGATGTGTTGATGAACCAGATTCCAAAAAACTTCTGGTTGAATTTCATACTGGATTTTGTGGTGGGCATTATGCAGCAGACACCACAGCCCACAAGATCCTTAGATCAGGTTACTATTGGCCCACTTTATTTGCTGATGTGCACAAGTTCGTCAGATCTTGTCCCCAATGTCAGTTGTTCACTGGGAAACAGAAATTGGCAACTTTACCCCTTGAGCCAGTAGTTGTTCAAGCCCCTTTCCAACAATGGGGTCTTGATTTTATCGGTCAGTTTAAGGAAAACTCAAGCAATGGATATACCTGGATCCTAACTGCCACCGATTATTTCACCAAATGGGTGGAAGCAATCCCTACTAAGTATGCCACTGATAAAGTAGTTATGGATTTCCTTGAAAATCATATTATAACTAGATTTGGGGTGCCATCCAAGATAACAACTGACAATGGTCCTAGTTTTAGTTCCATGGCCTTTTCAGCTTTCTGCTTCAAGTATGGTATAATCCTTTCCCACTCATCCAACTATTATCCCCAAGGAAATGGATTGGCTGAATCAACCAACAAGACCTTAATGAACATTTTAAAGAAAACTGTGGGTGATAACAAAAGGTCTTGGGATTCTAAGATAAAATTTGCTATATGGGCCGACAGAATAACACAGAAACGTGCTACTGGGAAAACCCCTTTTCAGTTGGTTTATGGTTTGGAAGTTTCTGTTCCCATTCATATTCAGTTGCCAGTGTATCAGATGTTGCATGATTATGAGTCAAATGATGATGGTATGCAGAACAGAATTGAGCAAATTATGAAATTGGATGAGACTAGAAGAAAGGCTTTAGACCAAAGTATCAGAAATCAGGACAGGGTTAAAAGAACTTTTGACAGGTCAGCCAAGCCAAAAGATTTTCAGCCAGGGGATTGGGTTCTTCTATGGGACAAGCGAAGGGATAAGCCAGGAAAGCATGGAAAGTTTGATAGCCTATGGTTGGGACCATATATTATATCTGAACCAGCAGGGGTTAATTCTTTCTTCCTTTGCACTATGGATGGAGAAAGGTTGACTCTCCCAGTCAATGGGCAACATCTCAAGCTGTTTTTCAAAGAAGATTTCCTAATGCCCACGGGGGCAGATTGATAGCAGGGCCATCTCTAAACCTTTGCCTTGCAATTTTGTACATTATGTTTTGTATATTATTTATGTATATTAGTTTCATTTACTTACTTTAGTTTTGCTTTGAAATAAGTGTTGCAACTTATGTTTCATTTGGCAAAAATATGGGACTGATGCATTTTAATTTTGTGGCAGGAACCAGAGATTCTTGGATTCTCGCATACTCTATTTGATTGAATCAGATCGAGCACACGTCCCGCAGTTGGAGCCAGATGTTGCCAACTAAGTTCCACTTGGTTGGATTATCAAGCGAGCGGGCAAAGTAGAACATGACACATGTTCAATTTTGGTGATTTGATGTCCAGCTGGCCTTTTTAAGGCCCCCGTTTTTTATTTTTTCCACATGTCCATGGCCCTGCGGGGTTTGTAATAAAAACGTGCTAGCATGGTTTTTTGTAAAAGACTCGGTTCCTTAGGACTTTTTGGCCAAGTCGGGTATTCCAAGGAGTTTTTTCACCTATCTATTATGTTTTGCATCACTGCATTCCATAATTAATTGGTTTTTCTCCTGCTCCTCCAAAGCTGGAATGCCTGGGGAGGCTGACGGGCCTTAGGGAATTATTAGAGTCTATGGGTCAATGTATATGAACATGCTAGGCGTTAATTTTGAGTCATATGGACATGTCTAAGTCCCCCTAGGTGTTTTTTTTTTAATTTTCGGCAAGTTTTTATTTTTCCGTAAATTGGGCCATTTTTTAATGGTTCAATTAAAAAATTTGTAATTGGCCTATCTGGGGCGTCTGGAGGTATTTTTTGCCTTAGGGGTGCTCGTTTTCTAACTCAGAGCACCCCCTAAACCCCTAAACCCACTTTTCCTAATGTTTGGGTACTTCTACCTTGGTCAAAATCAAAAAAAATCAAAAAATCCCAAAAAAGTCATAAAAAAATCAAAAAAATGGGAAAATGACATAAAAAAATATTAAATTTTTGGAGAGTTTTTAGGGTCTGATTTCGACCAGCAATATTCTAGGAATGTATTGGGCTGAATTGTCATGTTTTGGCAGCCCCATAAGTGGAGCAAGTGGTGCCCATGAGGAAGGGCGCATTTACCCATGAGGAGGGCGCACTTGCTATTGTGGGCAGCCCACGATTTGGGGATGGAGCAGCATGTTATGTGCTGCCATGTTAAGCACCGTATCAGCTGGTTGTTGGCAGCTTGTAAGAAGGGGAGGCAGCCCCTATCTCTCCACTCTTTTAGCTACCCACTCCCCCATTCCTCTCCTTGACATGGGCGCACTCCCCTTAGCCATTTTCTATATATTGGAGTGCTCTCTCCATTGTTTGAGAGTGAGACTTGGAGCAGCTAACTTATGATTGTAATAGTTTTATCATTTTGAATAATAGAAGACTTTGGAGGTCAACTTGTGGTGTCTTGGTTACATGTGGATGAAGTATCTTGATCTTTTCTCCAAGGTGACTTGTGCATAAGTCTTATTTTTCAAGGATGTGGTTTGCTCATCTATGAGATAAGTTGTTTGTCAAATTTGTTTATTTGTAGCAGCTTAGTTTCTTATGAGTATATATATCTACACTTAATCTTTGTTTGGTGAGATTTGTGATGTGCAGGTGTCTTCTTGAGTTGGGCAAAAAGTAGGATCTTGTTTGTTTCCACTTTTTACTAACAATTATTTGCAGATATAGTCCCTTCAAACATCACTGAACCATCTTCAAGGCTTCTATTTTCAACAAGGATTTGTTCCATCTCTCTCTCTCTCATTTATAAAATTCAAATTTTCTGATTTACTAGTACTTTCTTTACAAAAAAACTAGTCTAAAGTTGTCGAAATCTTTCAAATTTTTTCTAAAGAAGTATTAGATCTGATTGTAAAGTGTTATCTGGCTGCCATAGAGCTAATAATTTGCAGCCATTAAAGGGCTAGCAAAGATCCCAAGTAGACAAGCTCCATAGCTTGTTTTACTTGGTTATTTTGTCATTTTTTACTTAGTTTTTTAACTTAGAAAATTTTGGGTTTCTTAGGAGGTGTTCCAAAGACACTCTTAAAGTGTTTTTGGGCATCTTGTTCTAATTATTGCTTGCTGGTTTGCAGCAGAAGATGAGCAGGTAGGAGGAAGTGCTGGCAAAATTTCGAGCATCCAGGCGATCCGGAACACATATTTCCATATTTTTTAAAACCGGGCATATTTTTCTATAATTTTGTAAGCTACCAAGTCACATTAAGTAGACTTGGGGCACTTCTCCGTTATCATTGTAAACATTTTAAAAGAGAGCAAGTGGGCTAGCCAGCGCCCATACCCCATCCCCCCAGGGGTGGCCTGTGTCGTCTCATTTTCATGGCGTGAATGTTAGAGTAGTTTTATTTCTTGTTTTTTGGCATTAAATAAAATCAATTAGGATTAAAATAAAACTTGTTGGTCCGTTTCACTAGCGGGCCACAAGGTCACTCACAACCTAGCTTTTCACATTTTTTTTACAATTTCATAACGCCCCCCTTGCTTTCCCGAAGTAGGGTTGTGTATGAGGGCTTGCCCGAAATGCATGCCTGAAAAGAGACTCTTGGGGTTATAAGAGATAAAATTTGGATTCTTAAAATTTTTATAAAATATACCAAGGTCTTCTCCCGTATGCTCTGTGGCCAACTTGCAGCTTAGTCTGATCCAGTTGGTACACACCAGAAAGGAGTTGATGACTAGTAATAGGACTTAACATCACCCCAATAAAAAAACCCTTTGTGAAAATCCGGCACAACTCGCAATTTGTTGTCGTGGGCAAATTTCCCAGAAGGCTTGGGATAAAACTGGATAGCGACCTCTTGGAAACCGTTAGGCTTGCCCTCGTTGGTATAGCATCTGAACACCTCCTCGAGACTCCGATCCAGCCTAAAGCCTGAGAGGGAAGCCACACTTCAAATTTCCGGACATGTTCCCTCGTACCTTGTGTATATCGGGAACCCACATGCCTTAATAAAAAAGATCACCATCACATTAAATTTTAAAATAAACCAAGAACACTCCACAACATTTACTTTTCTGTTTATGCATTTGTTATTTGACTCCGTAACAAGGCACTGGTCTTGATGCAAATTCCATTTTATATTGTTGACTAGTATACAGTTGAATGATGATTATTCTAAATGGGAGTAAATGATAAATGATGTTTTTTATTTGAAAAAGTATATGCTGTCTGTCTTGGTTGCAAAAGTATTTTTTCTAACTCCTAGATTAGAGGCTTTAGTTTCTTTTAATTTTTTAGGGTCTACCCCCCTTGGCTTCGCTAGGAAAGCCTAGACGGAGGAGTCGAGTCCCAAGTGACAGCACTTGACTCTGACTTGCCCCCAAGGCCACACCAGCAGCTTGAAGACTTCTGCTGCGTTTTCCCAGGTGTGGAACCAGGCGGCAACATTTTGGCGCCGTTGCCGGGGATAAGTCTTTCTATTCCCGGAATACGACTTTTGAGTTTTCCTTTTTGTTTTCGCTTTGTTTGATGTATGTAGTGAATTTTTTAAATTGACTAAGAACATCTGGCGACTCCACTGTCAACAAATCTACCAAGGCGTTTTACAAGAAGGAATCCTCAGAACTTGCTTCAGTTCTTTCCTGAGCCTGAAAAGGTCTATCATAGAAGGAAAAGCAAGTTATCTTCTCGAAAAACCCTTGAGGATCTTGGTTCTCAGTCAATTTCTGATATTCACCTTTTATTCACAGAAAATAATTTGAATAATCTTATTGTTGAAATGGCTGAGTTTGGTCCTTATGATTTTACTGCTATAGTTGGTTACCCTCATGATATCCCTGAAAAAGCCATTGATAAGTTACCATCTTTTCAAGGAAATAATGCTATTAGTGCTAAATCCCATATAACTCGTTTTTGCCATTGTTTTGACAAGTGGTGCTTGGGTGCCAAGCATGAAGATGTAAAAATGAAGTTGTTTGCTTTATCTTTGGAAGAAAATGCTTATGAATGGTTTAACAAGTTGGAAGCTGACAAGTACAAGACCTACAAAGAAATTGAAACTGCTTTCTTGGCCAAATGGGGGGACATCAAAGAAGACCGCTACCTTCTAGCTGCCTTGACCAATACTAAAAAAAATGAAAATGAGACAATGGAAGAATTCAACAACAAATTCAATGAAATTGTGGGTAGACTTCATGCTGATATCAAGCCACCTGATAATTCCATCCTCATTTACTACATGGAAGCTTTTAGTGGGGAGTTGAAATATCAATTAGCTGATAAAGAACCTACTGATCTAAAGAAGGCCATGGAATTGGCCGAGAAGATTGATAAGAACATGTTAAATTGTGGCAAGTCTCATCTTCCTGGTTTCACAAGGGCAAATGTTCCTATGAAGCAAAGCGAGAGTAAAGATAAAACCATTAGCACTGAAATCAAGGATCCTTCAAAGGAACCTTTGAAAGAAATTGCCCAACTCTTGAAAGAAGCTGTTTCAAATCAAGCCTCCAACATGACTGCCATACAGAACAGGTTGATCTCCATTGAAAGATCTCAAAACCACCAGGTCTCAAATCAGTATGTGCCTAAGCCCCAATATGCTCCTAGGCCTCAGTATCAGAGAAAAGTTCCATTCCAAGATCAGAGGACCCCAAATCCTTTGGAAACTGTAAATACTCTTTCAGAAGAAATTCCTCCCTTTTGTAGGGCATGTGATAGTTTCCATGAAGAGTCTACTTGTGCTATATTTAAATGGTCAATGGAACAGAATCCGTCAGAAGCCAGTAGCAGTGTCAGATTAGCAAGCGAGCCTGAGAACCAGCCTGAATATATCAATATTGTGGGTCAAACTCACCCTGTCTCTAAAGAAACTTGGGAACAAGCTAGATGTTACAGCCAGGACTTGAAAGATAAAGCTACCCTTAGATTTGGTGAGATGCCTCCACCAGAGAAGATTCTTGAGATGTCAAAGTTCAAAGGCCTAACATATCAAAGAAAGAACCATGTTGGGACCTCAAACTCAAATCAGAATATCCCTAAGGTAACACCTTCTTCCAACTCTGAAAGTCTTCATGTCGATTTGGCTCAATGGTTATCTTCTGCAAAGATTCCTGTTCTTGTTACTGACCTTATCAAAATCCCAAGCTTGAAAGAAAATCTTATGAAAGTGATAGATCATCCTCAACATGAAAAGGGCAAGGCTCCTATGGACTCAGAGATAGTTAACCAGACTAGAGAAGAGCCTAACCATAAAGATGACCCGATTATTTTGCATAGTGTGGACCCTCACAAGGAAGACCACCCTCCCTTCTATGTCTCCCTGCTTGTCAATAACATGCTTGTGCACAATTGCATGTTGGACTCTGGTGCTTCCTCAAATGTTATGACCAAAAGAGTTATGGATCAATTGGGCTTAAAGACAACTAGACCTTATCACAATGTGTGTGCCATGGATTCAAGGGAAGTTGATACTATTGGTATAATTATAAATCTACCTGTTAGGTTGGCCAAGTATCCTGATGTCCATTTAACCATGGATGTCGTAGTAATTGATGTACCAGACAATTGGGGAATGCTTTTATCTAGAAAGTGGGCTGCATCTTTAGGGGGAGACATAAGGATGGATTGGTCATATGCTACTATCCCTGCATCAGAACATACAACTGTTAAGTTATACAATGAACAAGCTAGAAAACTCCATGTTGAAGACCCACAAAATCTGGCTAATGAATTTGTGCATCAAACGGACAACTTTGGAAACTATTCTATCTGTTCAAATTTCATAGCACCTTTTAAAGAAGCATCCAAAGATGAAAAGAAGGATGGGATATGGAGGATGAGTTTTGATGGGGCATCTTCAAGATATGGAAAAGGAGCTGGAATTGTCATAACTTCTCCTTCTAAACAAACCTTCAAATTTGCTTTCAGACTTGAGTTTGATGCATCAAATAATGTGGCCGAATATGAAGCCCTTTTGCAAGGGTTAGAAATTGCCAAAGATATGGGGATTAAGATTTTATCTATTAAAGGTGATTCTGACTTAGTGGTTTCCCAAGTTAAAAATGTATTTGCTTGCAAAAGTCGAAGGTTGAAACAGTATAGGAATGCTGTCTGGGATACTATGGAGTGGTTTGATGCTTTAAATATCGTGGCAATTCCTAGAGAAGAAAACATTGAGGCAGATGAACTAGCTGTGGCAGCTTCTACACTTCAACCAACTGAGGAAATATTAAAGGGGAATGGAAAATTTGAAATCAACTTTAGACCTTTAATCCCTGACAACATAGATCATTGGCAAGTGTTTGATAGTGACAAGCAAATTCTCAACTTCATCCATAATCTTCAAGAATTTTCTGATTGTAAAATCACCTATAAGGAAGAAGGTAAAGAGTATCCAGAAGAAGAGGACCAACCTAGGAACAAAATTCCCAAGGGAATCACCCGGTTAGAGCAACTTTTTGACAGACAAGATGGCCATAAAAGAAAAAAGGGTTCAATAAAACCAGGGGAGTATATTGAAGTAAACATAGGAACTGAAAAGGAACCAAAGATGATAAAAATTGGAAAGGGAATATCTCAAGAAGAAAGAAAAGCCTTGATTGACTTAATCTATGAATATAGGGATATATTTGCTTTCAGCTATGATGAACTTAAGGCTTATCGTGATGATATTTTTCAACATACAATCCCTTTTAAACCAGGTATCAAGCCTTTTCGCCAAAAACTGAGACGAATAAACCCCAATTTGGCTCCTATGGTTTACAAAGAACTCCAAAAGATGTTAGCGGCAGGAATCATTACTCCAACAAGACACTCTTCTTGGTGTTCTAACTTGGTGGTTGTTAGAAAAAAGAATGGGGATATCAGATTGTGCATTGATTTCCGAAACTTGAACTGGGCATGCCTAAAAGATAACTATCCTTTGCCAAGCATGGACACTTTACTTCAGAAGGTGACTGGATCAGGCTTAATGTCTTTTCTTGATGGGTTTTCAGGATATAATCAAGTGCTTGTCAACAAAGAGGATCAACATAAAACTACTTTTACCACACCTTGGGGCACTTTCATGTACCTTAGAATGCCTTTTGGTCTTACTAATGCTGGTGCTACCTTTCAACGTGCTATGGATGTTGCTTTTAATGGATTGATTGGTAAAATTATTGAAATATATCAGGATGATTTAACAGTGTATAGTAAGGAAAGATCAGATCATGTTGGCCATCTTAGAAAGGTTTTTGAGAGATGCAGAAAGTATGGCATATCTTTAAATCCAGCTAAATCTGTGCTTTGTGTTGATGAGGGCAAACTGTTAGGGCATATTATCACTAAGGATGGTGTAAAAATTGATCCTGAAAGAGTTGAGGCCATTAAAAAGGTTCCTATCCCCACCAATGTCAAAGCTCTCCAATCCTTCAATGGCCAGATTAATTTCATTAGAAGATTTATTCCAAATCTAGCTGAGCTAATGAAGCCTTTACAACTCTTACTTAAAAAAGATGCTAAGTTTGAATGGAGTAAGCAAGGAAGAGAAGCTTTTGCAGGTATCAAGGATGCCATATCTAAAGCCCCTGTGTTGATAAGCCCTAATTATTCAAAAGAATTCCAAATCTTTTCCTTTGCTTCAGAGCATACTATTGCCGGAGTCTTACTTCAGAAGAATGACCAAGGCCAAGAACAACCCATAGCATTCTTTAGTAAAGCTTTACAAAATTCAGAGCTTAAATATACTATAATGGAGAAACAAGCTTATGCCCTTGTTAAATCTTTGAAACATTTCAGGATATATATTGGGTATTCCAAGGTTGTGGGTTATGTTCCTCATACTGCTGTTAAAGATATATTAGCTCAACAGGATTGCCTGGGTATAAGGGGAAAATGGGTGTCCAAAATACAAGAGTATGACTTGGAGATAAAACCTACCAAGTTAATCAAAGGTCAAGGTCTTGCACGCATGATGACAGAAAGTAATGAGAAAGCTGTAGGAATGATTTGTCAAAATAATGAGTCAGCACCTATCATATCTGAAGAGCTTCAAAGATTAAGTCAAACTCAATGGTATTCCGACATTATCTACCTTCTTAACAATTTTACTTGTCCTGAACATCTTGTTGGTCATAAAAGAAGGTCTCTAAGACTCAAAGCCACTAAGTATTGCATAACTCAAAATGGATTAGGTTGGAGAAATCCTGATGGCTTAGTTCTTAGATGTGTTGATGAACCAGATTCCAAAAAACTTCTGGTTGAATTTCATACTGGATTTTGTGGTGGGCATTATGCAGCAGACACCACAGCCCACAAGATCCTTAGATCAGGTTACTATTGGCCCACTTTATTTGCTGATGTGCACAAGTTCGTCAGATCTTGTCCCCAATGTCAGTTGTTCACTGGGAAACAGAAATTGGCAACTTTACCCCTTGAGCCAGTAGTTGTTCAAGCCCCTTTCCAACAATGGGGTCTTGATTTTATCGGTCAGTTTAAGGAAAACTCAAGCAATGGATATACCTGGATCCTAACTGCCACCGATTATTTCACCAAATGGGTGGAAGCAATCCCTACTAAGTATGCCACTGATAAAGTAGTTATGGATTTCCTTGAAAATCATATTATAACTAGATTTGGGGTGCCATCCAAGATAACAACTGACAATGGTCCTAGTTTTAGTTCCATGGCCTTTTCAGCTTTCTGCTTCAAGTATGGTATAATCCTTTCCCACTCATCCAACTATTATCCCCAAGGAAATGGATTGGCTGAATCAACCAACAAGACCTTAATGAACATTTTAAAGAAAACTGTGGGTGATAACAAAAGGTCTTGGGATTCTAAGATAAAATTTGCTATATGGGCCGACAGAATAACACAGAAACGTGCTACTGGGAAAACCCCTTTTCAGTTGGTTTATGGTTTGGAAGTTTCTGTTCCCATTCATATTCAGTTGCCAGTGTATCAGATGTTGCATGATTATGAGTCAAATGATGATGGTATGCAGAACAGAATTGAGCAAATTATGAAATTGGATGAGACTAGAAGAAAGGCTTTAGACCAAAGTATCAGAAATCAGGACAGGGTTAAAAGAACTTTTGACAGGTCAGCCAAGCCAAAAGATTTTCAGCCAGGGGATTGGGTTCTTCTATGGGACAAGCGAAGGGATAAGCCAGGAAAGCATGGAAAGTTTGATAGCCTATGGTTGGGACCATATATTATATCTGAACCAGCAGGGGTTAATTCTTTCTTCCTTTGCACTATGGATGGAGAAAGGTTGACTCTCCCAGTCAATGGGCAACATCTCAAGCTGTTTTTCAAAGAAGATTTCCTAATGCCCACGGGGGCAGATTGATAGCAGGGCCATCTCTAAACCTTTGCCTTGCAATTTTGTACATTATGTTTTGTATATTATTTATGTATATTAGTTTCATTTACTTACTTTAGTTTTGCTTTGAAATAAGTGTTGCAACTTATGTTTCATTTGGCAAAAATATGGGACTGATGCATTTTAATTTTGTGGCAGGAACCAGAGATTCTTGGATTCTCGCATACTCTATTTGATTGAATCAGATCGAGCACACGTCCCGCAGTTGGAGCCAGATGTTGCCAACTAAGTTCCACTTGGTTGGATTATCAAGCGAGCGGGCAAAGTAGAACATGACACATGTTCAATTTTGGTGATTTGATGTCCAGCTGGCCTTTTTAAGGCCCCCGTTTTTTATTTTTTCCACATGTCCATGGCCCTGCGGGGTTTGTAATAAAAACGTGCTAGCATGGTTTTTTGTAAAAGACTCGGTTCCTTAGGACTTTTTGGCCAAGTCGGGTATTCCAAGGAGTTTTTTCACCTATCTATTATGTTTTGCATCACTGCATTCCATAATTAATTGGTTTTTCTCCTGCTCCTCCAAAGCTGGAATGCCTGGGGAGGCTGACGGGCCTTAGGGAATTATTAGAGTCTATGGGTCAATGTATATGAACATGCTAGGCGTTAATTTTGAGTCATATGGACATGTCTAAGTCCCCCTAGGTGTTTTTTTTTTAATTTTCGGCAAGTTTTTATTTTTCCGTAAATTGGGCCATTTTTTAATGGTTCAATTAAAAAATTTGTAATTGGCCTATCTGGGGCGTCTGGAGGTATTTTTTGCCTTAGGGGTGCTCGTTTTCTAACTCAGAGCACCCCCTAAACCCCTAAACCCACTTTTCCTAATGTTTGGGTACTTCTACCTTGGTCAAAATAAAAAAAAATCAAAAAATCCCAAAAAAGTCATAAAAAAATCAAAAAAATGGGAAAATGACATAAAAAAATATTAAATTTTTGGAGAGTTTTTAGGGTCTGATTTCGACCAGCAATATTCTAGGAATGTATTGGGCTGAATTGTCATGTTTTGGCAGCCCCATAAGTGGAGCAAGTGGTGCCCATGAGGAAGGGCGCATTTACCCATGAGGAGGGCGCACTTGCTATTGTGGGCAGCCCACGATTTGGGGATGGAGCAGCATGTTATGTGCTGCCATGTTAAGCACCGTATCAGCTGGTTGTTGGCAGCTTGTAAGAAGGGGAGGCAGCCCCTATCTCTCCACTCTTTTAGCTACCCACTCCCCCATTCCTCTCCTTGACATGGGCGCACTCTCCTTAGCCATTTTCTATATATTGGAGTGCTCTCTCCATTGTTTGAGAGTGAGACTTGGAGCAGCTAACTTATGATTGTAATAGTTTTATCATTTTGAATAATAGAAGACTTTGGAGGTCAACTTGTGGTGTCTTGGTTACATGTGGATGAAGTATCTTGATCTTTTCTCCAAGGTGACTTGTGCATAAGTCTTATTTTTCAAGGATGTGGTTTGCTCATCTATGAGATAAGTTGTTTGTCAAATTTGTTTATTTGTAGCAGCTTAGTTTCTTATGAGTATATATATCTACACTTAATCTTTGTTTGGTGAGATTTGTGATGTGCAGGTGTCTTCTTGAGTTGGGCAAAAAGTAGGATCTTGTTTGTTTCCACTTTTTACTAACAATTATTTGCAGATATAGTCCCTTCAAACATCACTGAACCATCTTCAAGGCTTCTATTTTCAACAAGGATTTGTTCCATCTCTCTCTCTCTCATTTATAAAATTCAAATTTTCTGATTTACTAGTACTTTCTTTACAAAAAAACTAGTCTAAAGTTGTCGAAATCTTTCAAATTTTTTCTAAAGAAGTATTAGATCTGATTGTAAAGTGTTATCTGGCTGCCATAGAGCTAATAATTTGCAGCCATTAAAGGGCTAGCAAAGATCCCAAGTAGACAAGCTCCATAGCTTGTTTTACTTGGTTATTTTGTCATTTTTTACTTAGTTTTTTAACTTAGAAAATTTTGGGTTTCTTAGGAGGTGTTCCAAAGACACTCTTAAAGTGTTTTTGGGCATCTTGTTCTAATTATTGCTTGCTGGTTTGCAGCAGAAGATGAGCAGGTAGGAGGAAGTGCTGGCAAAATTTCGAACATCCAGGCGATCCGGAACACATATTTCCATATTTTTTAAAACCGGGCATATTTTTCTATAATTTTGTAAGCTACCAAGTCACATTAAGTAGACTTGGGGCACTTCTCCGTTATCATTGTAAACATTTTAAAAGAGAGCAAGTGGGCTAGCCAGCGCCCATACCCCATCCCCCCAGGGGTGGCCTGTGTCGTCTCATTTTCATGGCGTGAATGTTAGAGTAGTTTTATTTCTTGTTTTTTGGCATTAAATAAAATCAATTAGGATTAAAATAAAACTTGTTGGTCCGTTTCACTAGCGGGCCACAAGGTCACTCACAACCTAGCTTTTCACATTTTTTTTACAATTTCATAACGCCCCCCTTGCTTTCCCGAAGTAGGGTTGTGTATGAGGGCTTGCCCGAAATGCATGCCTGAAAAGAGACTCTTGGGGTTATAAGAGATAAAATTTGGATTCTTAAAATTTTTATAAAATATACCAAGGTCTTCTCCCGTATGCTCTGTGGCCAACTTGCAGCTTAGTCTGATCCAGTTGGTACACACCAGAAAGGAGTTGATGACTAGTAATAGGACTTAACATCACCCCAATAAAAAAACCCTTTGTGAAAATCCGGCACAACTCGCAATTTGTTGTCGTGGGCAAATTTCCCAGAAGGCTTGGGATAAAACTGGATAGCGACCTCTTGGAAACCGTTAGGCTTGCCCTCGTTGGTATAGCATCTGAACACCTCCTCGAGACTCCGATCCAGCCTAAAGCCTGAGAGGGAAGCCACACTTCAAATTTCCGGACATGTTCCCTCGTACCTTGTGTATATCGGGAACCCACATGCCTTAATAAAAAAGATCACCATCACATTAAATTTTAAAATAAACCAAGAACACTCCACAACATTTACTTTTCTGTTTATGCATTTGTTATTTGACTCCGTAACAAGGCACTGGTCTTGATGCAAATTCCATTTTATATTGTTGACTAGTATACAGTTGAATGATGATTATTCTAAATGGGAGTAAATGATAAATGATGTTTTTTATTTGAAAAAGTATATGCTGTCTGTCTTGGTTGCAAAAGTATTTTTTCTAACTCCTAGATTAGAGGCTTTAGTTTCTTTTAATTTTTTAGGGTCTACCCCCCTTGGCTTCGCTAGGAAAGCCTAGACGGAGGAGTCGAGTCCCAAGTGACAGCACTTGACTCTGACTTGCCCCCAAGGCCACACCAGCAGCTTGAAGACTTCTGCTGCGTTTTCCCAGGTGTGGAACCAGGCGGCAACAGGCCCGAACTCCCCCTAGTCACTTGAGATGTTGTTGGCTAAAACTGAAAGCTCATGTTCTACCTATGGAAACTAAAAAAATTCGCCCATGGAAACAGAAAAAAGGGCAAGAGCAATGAAAAGCTAAAAATACTCCTCGAAGAGTATAAGAAAGGTCCAAAAAGCAATGGTTCTTAAAAGTTATATCTAAACAATTGCTGACCTTATAAATATGTGAAAAACATGCCCTGGATGCAAGCTGCAACTAGTTGTGCTTCTCAGCACATCTGAAATCCGAAGGGTTATGTAGGCCAAAAAGGCCATGGAAATGAAATTGAATGATCCTAATGAACCTGGATCAACTTGATGTAGACATGATGCCTAAGTTGAATAAGCACTCTCTAAACAACTTATCCATTTGTGAGGCACAGCCATCCCCCGTGTTCTTTTGTCCAGCACAGAGTTTGTAGCTTCCCCCTTCTCCCAGTCCAAAGTATTTTTGAGTTAAGTTAGACAAGTCAAACCCTTGGCCCAACCTTGCTCCTAGCCTTCATCCTTCACTAGCAGTTTGACCATGTCCAATGGGTGAGTTTGTCATTTGAACTATTGTGCAAGTAATTTTATATAACCACGGAATATGTTAACTTGATTAATGCCACTGAATGGAAATTATACTTTGAGCTTAGCTGTGGGAATGATTAGAGAAACATTGTCTTATTCTACTGATGTGATTTATCCTTAATTATATATTCTTGGGATCCGTGATGATGTGGGCCATGTATGGATGGTTATTGATGATGATTTATGGTCCCACATGTTTGATGATGATATCATATGATGGACATATGATGCAGATGATGTTTGATCTAGTTCAACAGGTTTATTATTATTTCAGATCAGCAGATTATACATTGTCCATATATGGTGGACCCTACAGTTGGCCCATTAGGGCAACCCATGATGTATGAGTACTCATTCCTAGTGGATTTGGGTCTTCTGGATCCATTGAGACACTTATCTTTCAGTTCCGGGCACTTCTGACAGTGATTGATGCAGTTTTACACTTGTTGACCAGATTTGGGGCTGATTTCCCAGCCTGAGCAGCAGGGGCCCCGAGAGGCCAGTTCACCTAGGGCGCTGATGATGGAGGGGGTGGTCCAGCCACTTGTTATTACCATTTATCCCCCCTTCCGGAGAGCCTGGTGGGCTCAGATTGACAGCGCTAGCACCCTAGGAGGTAGTTTTGGCACTTTCACAGTTCCCGAGGCAGTTAAAAAATGGGAAAAGGTGGTCACTGAGGAAATCGATTTGGGCAATTGAGGCAAGGTTTTGGCATTTGGTTTTCACAGAGGTCTTCCAGAGCGGCATCACTACCTTCCAGTCAGTTTTCACCATGTGGGTGTGCCCAGATTGATCACAGGAGGACATTTACTGCTTGACTGTCATGGATTCTGAGGACAGTTTTGATCATTTTTGTTATATTGGACATATTTTATTATTTTTATTGTGCCTTGGGGATGAGCTAGTAAGGATTAAAACCTCCTAGCCCCACCATGAGCTTATATTGTTATGTCCTAGTCACCATGAGGTGGATTTTGATGCTTATATTTTCTCTTGTGGATGACGTCACCCCTTATTGTACCTTTTTAGTGGGGGCGCTATCATTATGTGGGTGATCCATGTGATATATTGTTATGATTTATTGTTAGCCATTGATTAGATCTTGAGATCTTTTAATCTTAGCCACTCATGTAAAAAGTGGTTAGGATTGTACTCTCTCCCCATCCTATTTAAGGAGGGAGCCTCTCATTGTAAAATTCATCTAGAGATTTTTGGCTCTTGGCTCTTGGAATAAAATTTCTATCTTTTGGAGTACATGCTTGGATTGGAGTGGATGTTGGTTGTTTCGATTGTAAATGCTATTGTCCATTGCACTGGAGGATCTATTGTAGCTATCTTGTATATTTGCCATACTTTATTTGCAGGTTAAGAGGACGATTTTGACAAGTGCGAATTGGTGGGGAGGCTTGCCCTTCAAGCTTGGAAGAAGTCGTTTTGGGTTTGACAGGGAGTAGTTTTGCCTTTGTGTCAACTATTCTATGTTTCTCTCTCTCTTGCTTGTATCTACCTTCAATTTGTTAAACTGATTGATGCTTTGCTCCTTGGCTTGACAGGTTAGAAGGAAATCACATGTGGCTTGGAAAAATCGATTTGGCAAGAGGGCTTCAACAATTCTCCATTTGATCTTTGGCAAAGTAATCCTCGTCTCAACTAGCATTCATCTCTTCATCCAGGTATGTTCCAAGAGGTATGATCTTCTCTTCCTTGAATCTTCCATAATTTCTAGATCACAAAAACCCTAATCAAATTAAAACCCTTGTTTTTGGTATTTTTCAGATCTACTTAGATCTAGCCTTGCAATTGAAAAGATATTAAAAACCCACCTCTATAGGATCCACCCCTAGTTGGATCTATAGTTTGGTGGTGATTGGCTAAAAATTGACACACTTTTCAATGCAAAAAGCCTTCTTGAACCTAAATCGATTTTCCTAAGAGAAGCTTGTTGGGTTAGATCTAGCACATGGGTAGGTGAGATCCCACTTGATTTGACATCTAGACACTTGATAACCTATACCCATATCTTTACTTTGGTGAAAACTACCTTGTGGACATCTCTCCATGTTTTAAGGGGCTGAAATCCCCTTTTGACCTTCTTGGCATCTTAAAACTTAGATCTACTAAGATCTAGCCATTGGATTCACTTGAAACTTTGAGGAAACATAGATCGGGGTACTAACATCCCGGATCTACATTTTGGTGGCCATTGGACTTGATTTGGTCCACCAAAACCCATTTTTGGACCCTCCTTGAGCAAATCGCACCCCCTTGATTTTTTGAGTTGGTCCACTTCTAGGAAGTGGGTGTGGGAGATTTTCGTGGATTTGGAATGCCCATGACTTGAAACCTAGGTCTATACTGTCCTTTCGTCAAGATCCGCCTTGGGGATTGCATTCCTTGTTTTAAGGGATTGTGGTCCACTTTTGGTCATCACTTAAAAACCTAGATCTAGTAAGATCCAACCATTGGATCTCTTCCAAACCACTTGACTTGGCTTCTAGGTGTCCCGATCTACACTTTGACATACTTCTTGACCCCATTAGCCCACTTAACAAGGCACTAGTCCATCACCAAGCAAGTCGCACTCCTTGGGATTTGTGTCAAACCCTAGATCTAACACATGGGTACTCCTGAAACCAACTCCAATTTATAGATCTAGCCTATACCTAAACTATAGTACCAACCTCATACCTAACTTCACCTTGTGGGTCCACCTATAACCATCTCACGCTTCCCAAGAAAACAATACCCACTTGTGAAAACACATGGTACTATACCTAGTAATCATACCCCTTCATGTGGCCTAAACCATACATAAGTTGAAACACTAACTATCCATTATACCACCTTCAACCATTCCTTAACCATTAGGTCCACTTAGCCTTGCATTGGTTTCCGTAACTCATCATATATCCACCCTTAGAAACCTTTGTTTGGGTCCAATCAACTGTGATTGGGGTATAGGGTCTCCCCCTTGGTCTAGTTACACCTTGACCTAAAGCGAAGAGTGCTTCGGTTGACGTGACTCCCGCATTGCATTGGGAACCGTGGCATCTCTTGGGTCACCTCTTTAGTTGCCTGTCTCCTCTACCGTCCCGGATGGGATACCTCTAGGGGCAACTACAAGTTGTGTGATAACAGGGCCCACCCTTAAATTAAGGAAAGTGAGTAAAATGGGGTCCACAAGGTGAAGTTGAAGTAGGAATGGCACTAGAAGGGGGGCTAAGTTATAGATCTAAGGTTTTAATGGCGAAATAGCAACACCCAGATGATAGATCTGGAAATAAACCACTAACCCACAAGTGTGACCTCCCTTGGAGAGATCCAGTGCCTTAAATCGAGGGGTAAATGGAGTCGGATTCCCACCAAATTTAGTCTCCAAGGTTTATTAATTAATTATGAGGTGGTTTTAATTATTAAACCCAGATAATCGCCAGATCTATTAGATCTAAAAACAAGGGTTTTAATCAATGAGGGTTTGAAGTGACCAATGGGTAAAATGCATGAAAATCGATACGTACCTTGTAGATCTTACCTCAAAAGCTTGTGGCCATGTTGCAAATTGATAATATTCCCAAAGTAAGGCAATCAAGAGTGAGATCTAGCTTCCCCAAGTAGAATCCATATCCTTCTAGAGTGAACAGTGCATCCTTCCCTGCCAAAAACGATCTATAATGAGAATCGATCAAGCATGAAAGAAACTATATGGAAGAAAATATGAAACAAGTAGCATCAAAATGTCAGGAAGATACAGTAAAGATACTCCCTGAGACAAAGGTTGATCCGAGAGAGAGATATGGGGTTTCCCCACAATAGCGCCCTCTTCAATTCGCCCTCCTCTTCTACCACATGACCTCCCTGCAAAAAGCGTTTGGAGAAAGAAGATCCACAATGATAACACAGAGAAAAGATTGTATATTCAACTTGCATGAGTACCCATCAAAGCCAGAGAAATAGATCTGCAAAATAGTATTTTTATTCCAAGAGTTCAAGAGCCCAAAGGTGCCTTTACAATGAGGGGGTCTTTTCCTTAAATAGGAATGAGAGAGACCAAAACCCTAACCACTTTATGAAGGAGTGGTGGAGATCAAAAGATAAACATATTACAATCGACAGCTTTGATGAGCCGGAGCAATAACACATGGATAAACTCACTAAAGGGGGTGCACACTCACTGGAGAGGCCCTAAGGGGGGGTCACACCACATAAAATATGACTAGGACAAGTGTAAGGAGCACATGGTGGGGCTAGGAGGTATTATTATCCTTCACTAGCATCACCCCATGGCATAATGACATCAGGTATGACTCAATAATAATACAAAGTGACCAAGTGACCCAATCGTGCCCCCCCTCAATGATAGAATTATACATCAAATAACAACCCGGAGAGCGTGTGGACCCCACTAAATGCTGTAAGCTGAGCTAAAGGGTGTGGGATGCATCACAAATGACCTTTGAACAAACCTCATGCCAATTCCTTGCCTCAATTTCCCAAATCGATTTCCTTAATGACCTTTTTATCCCATTTTTGATCCTTAGAAAACCACCAAAAAATTATTAAAATGCCTGTATCTCTCTGCCTGGTGTCCCAGACACGAATCTGACTGCACCACAATGTATGGAGATGGGGTAATATGGTAATAACAAGTGGCTAGATCCCCCATCTCCTCAGGAGCGCCCTAGGAGAACGTGCTAGATCAATGCAACTACTGGACATGCCATATCTGCATGGCAAAACTGGAGAAGAGTGGAAATCTGACCATATCATCACTGGAAGTGCCTGTAACTGATAATTGAGTGTCCCAATGGACTCAACAGGTCCAAATGTACTAGAGATGAGTACTCATACACCCTGTGGCAACCTGTATATGATCATTTGTAGTCTCAACCATACCCAGACAATATAAAAATAATGGTCTGAAAATAATAATAACCATAAAAAATACATCAACCATCATATGAAACATGTGTCCACTGTATGGAATCATTAAAGGTGTATCAAAAGACCATAAATCATCATACTCGAACATCACTGGTCAAAATATGACCCTGACTAGAAATACCTAATGCTGCAAGTGCAAATGGTTAAAGCATGCTCTTTTAATCATTCTAATAGCAAGACTTGAAGAAGTAAGCATCATTTCATTGGCGGTTAACTAATAATTATATCAAGTATAAGTTCAGATAATCATTTACTCAAAAGAGAACCTCAAGAATATACTCATTCTGTAGACGTGAACATTTTGTTAGCAAAGGGTGAGGGTGAAGAATGTAAGGCTAGGATAAGGGGATGACTTGACTGACTCAACAGTGTGATACTTTGGATAAGGGAAAGGGAATACACACTTAAAGCATATGCTGGATAATAAACACACAGGGAATGGCAATGTCTTACAAATTGAATAAATTGTTTAAAGAAGTGCTTATTTAACCTTGGAAAATGTCTACAACTCACATCCAAGTTGAAACAACTCCGTGAGGATCTTTTCTAGAACCGCCATGGTTGGGTGCCCGGCTAACCGTAACTTGAGGTTCTAGGGGACACTTAGAATTAGTTGTCCCTTACTCCATCTCACATCACAATCCGTAGGCTTCGTGAGGAATTTAATCATTACATTTAATTCATGGCCAGCAGTCTTTGGATTTAGCATTCATTTAACCACTGTTTTTTTTAGGCCTTTATGACCCTTTTTGGATTTTACATGTGCTTAGAAGCACAACTAGCTGCAACTTACATCTAGGGTACTTTTACATTTCAATTTCCATAGCCCTCTTTCATTGTGCTGAGAAGCACAGTTTTTGATTTGTTTTCATGGGCTTGCACAAAAGATAAGATAAGAGTTTCCATATGCGTGTAATGATGGTAGTACTATTTGCTTCAGGTTTTAGTCAACACAACTCAAGCAACAACTCAGAGCCAAGACACAAACTAACAGGGATGCTATCCAACATAGAGGCAAAATTGGGAGGTCCTCCATATCACAGGCTGAGGTGTAAGTCAGGGTGAAAACCAAAGATGGGAGATAGAACAGATGGATGGAGAACGTGAAGGTGGTGCTTAAGCTAGCAAGCCATAAATGGTGGGAATGATCATGTCCACACTACTAAGAGGGTAAAACCAACGAGTATAAACAGGAGCTTCTAGTTCTGAGTAATAAGACCATTAGATAATCATTAACAACAACATCCATATCAGACATATATACCGCCAGATCATGACCACTAGATACTAAGTGAAGCTACTAAGATGACCAAAAGAGCAAGACAATCATAACCAATGCACACTATATACTTGCTGGGCCATATACCTGTAACTTCCATCTAGATCATCTATAACCACTGGATACACTGCTGCTGAAGCTCTAGGCACTGCACTGCTCTGTATGGGATAAAAGGTCACCTCGGTCATCAAACTTGAGGTCATGAGGCTTAGTCTTGGCATAAGGTTCATTGTTGTCTGATCTGGGGTTGCTTTGATATGTGAGTGATCATCAAAAGTACTGGTCATCATAGGCTGATCTCATAAAAAAAATACAATGAAATGCTCTGCAATCATGGTAGCCCGGCTACTATGGATGTGATAACAACACCATAAAAGCGTCATCAAACTAGGGTTAGAAGTAAACCTTACCAACGTTCACCAAGAAATGAGCAAGGAAAAGACCTTAGGTCACTCTTGAGCTTGAGTTATTACAACCAATCCTAGCATCAACCAAAGTATGTGCAAAATTAAGCCTTAGGAACAAATTCATTCATCCTTCAAGCAAAGAAGATGACCCCAAGAGAGGTGTGCATAGCATCAAGAGCTCCAATAAACTAGTAGAAAAAGAAAATATCTCATAATGAACCCATATCTTCTTGTGTTTTTACAATGAGAGGGAGGCACTATTTATATAAGACTAGCCTCACCTAATTTTATGTTTAAATCAACCTACAAGATAATGTAAAAATATAACATTTGGCTTGCTCACCCACAACTTTAGGGTCCAAACCAATCATAAAAACAATAAAATATCTCTAAATGACATAAAAGTAGTAAATAAAGTGCAATTAGGCAACGCCAAGTGATAGGTGTGCAAAAAGGAGGACGTCATGCCCCAACTAACCCCAACAGATGTGTGCCCTCAACATCCTCCTTCATTATCCTTGTAGGCTTCTTCAATAAGAAAGTACAATTTGAGTGTAACACAACCCAAAGGAGGGGTTTTATAACCAAAAATAGGTACAAGTGAGCAAATGAGGTGTGTTGAACAAATGCACACCTAATCACTTAGACACATGACCACATGTCAAATAAATGAGTGTGGTCATGTGTCTAAGTGATTAGTCCCCCAAGGGCACCAACCCCTATAGGGCGAGCACCTCTTGGAGGAGGAAATCAAGAGGACCATCCTTGACAAGATCATGGGTATTTAGCCCCAAATCAACACTCTATGCTCAAATCTTGGCCTTTACATAACAAAAAAATGACCTCTCCCCCTGGGGGATTTGTAGGGAATGCTGTAGATACCCTAAGGCATAATAGACTATATAGAGATGGGATTAAGAGTAAATTGTAATTTGTGATGTATCAATTGTGATGAATAATAATGTTAAATTATAAATTATAATAGTATAATACATATGCTTTCTTTCAAATTCAAAGCTTCGATATTTTTATTTAGTAAATAGCGCACGTGGACACACACACACACACACACACATACACACATATTCATATCCTTGGAAATGTGACCCCTCAAAAGTTTGGAAATGAGGAAACACGATATATATATATTCCCGGGGAAAAAAGTCGGTAATTTGATTCATATAAAAGAAAAATTACAACTCTTACATCCTTTATAGCTAGGACCGATGGGCCCGAGAAGAGCCCCAGTTCAAAAATATAGTAGGAGAGATTCTATCTTGACCCAAGCAAGAAATACAAAAAAGAGGGAGCAAGCTCAACCTTTATGGATAAACCATATTTCAGAAGAAAAAGAGAGTAAAAAAGGGAGATCTAGTCTCAACCCATACAAAAAAATACATAACAGGGAGCAAGTTCGACCTTCATGGATGTATCAGTCTTTCTACATCCACATTTAACCAAAAATTGTTGGTTTTCAGCGTGTTTTTTAAACTTTGCATGGGAGTGAACTCAACCATGATGCATTGTGTTTACCTCCATTCTTCATGTTGTTAGCTGTAAGCGTAGTTCCGTTCTGTTGTTTGTCCTTCTGTACCTCTTTTGTTCACTTGTATATGTCCTTCATTGAGCTCACATGCTACCTTGGCTAGGAGATCTGCTTCTTTGTTGTTTTCTTGGTATGCATGTTCAATAGTGCATGATGAGAATACGAGCTTCAAAGCTAATCCTCTACTGAGCATGTGCTTGAGACTAATGTTTGTGCACCTTACTGAATTGTTCATCCACTTCACTACTGATAAAGAATCTGAGAAAATGTGAATGGAAGCTGCATCATTGTCAATTGCCAAGGAGAGGATTGTAATCATACTTAATAGTTTAGCATAGTTGTTTGTATTGTTGCCAGTTCCTCGTTTGTAGGACAGAAGAATTCCATTGTATCTGATATATCCCCCATCTCCACTCTTCCCTGGATTCCTTGGGAGGCGCCATCACGGAAACCATGTGGAAGGGACTAGTCAAAACTGAGCTCCTTTGGCCTCAAAGGAGCTTTTTGGTATAATGTTATGTTGACCTTTGACAAGGAGTATTTGAACTGGTAGACAGTAGTAGTTGGTTGAGTTCATCATTGGAAATCACATTATTTCTTGTGATCCAGATGCTCTTGCAAATATGGAGTGGGAGCTTTGGGAAGTCTTTATTTCGAGATTCCCTGCTCCATTTATCCCATGCCTTTCGAAGGTTTGTTCCTGTTATCACACAACTTGTAGTTGTCCCAAAAGATGATCCGAATCCAGGATGGTAGAGGCGTTGGAAAACTAAAGAGGTGACCCAACAAATGCCACGGTACCCAATGCAATTGGGTGTCACGTTAACTGAGGCACTCTTCACTTTAGATCTAGCCTAAGCAAGACCAAAGGGGAGACCCTAGCCAATCTATGAAGGCTAGCGAACCTACTCAAGACCTCCTAGGGAAATGTGGAAGATGAAATAGGAAGAGATCAAGAGTAAATAGATCTAGATCTAGGATTGATAAGTGGACCCAACGAGTTAGGGCTTGGTTGAAGAGGCTTGGGAGATGGACAAATGTTCAACCAATGAAATATTATGCCACTTAGGGGTTAACATTACTAGATCTAATGCCAAGTAGAAAGACCCAAGTGGGGCCCACCCTTAAAATATGGAAAGTCAAAATGGGGCCCACAAGGTGAAGATCAAAGTGAAATGGCACTAGGGGGTTTTCTATTCAATGAATCTATGGATTTGAGAAGGAATAAGCAATACCCACGATGTGGATCTAGCAAAATCCCACCTACCCAACAAGTGCGACCTCCTTGGGAGAAGCCCAATACCTTAGATGAGGGGGTAAATGGAGTCAGATGCCCACCAAACTTTAGATCCAAGATTTACTAGTTAGTTTAGAGGTGGGTTTTAATTATTAAGCCCGAGCAATTGCTAGATCTCACTGGATCTAAAAAATAAAAAAATGAGGGTTTTGAGATATGAGGGTTTGAGATCTAGAGAACAAATGGGTAAGTTAGAAGAATAAAATACGTACCTCTTGAGCGTACCTGGATATTGAGAATGGATTCCGATTATGAGGAGGATTACTTCCAAAAAGATCAAATGAAAGACTTGGTAGTTTCTCTTGCTCACATGATTTGCCCAATCCCCTAGTGCGTCCCTTTCTTCCTGCAGAACCAAGGAGACAAAGCTCAATTAGCAAACAATAATGAGGGTAGATGCAAGTAAGAAGCAAATGATAGAGAATAATTGGTACAAAGACAAAATCACTCCTTGTTTGATCCAAAATTTGACAGAAGGTTGCAGGGTAGGCCTCCCCACCAATGCGCACTCCTGCAAATCGTCCTCTTTCCTTGCAAATCGATATAGTGGAACAAAAAAATACAAGATAGCTACCAAAATTCCTCAGTGCAATGGAAAAGCATTTACAATCATCATAGCCTAAATATCCATCTCAAGATCCAAGCATGTACTCAAAAGATATTTCTTGTATTCCAATAGCCAATAGCCAAAAATCTCTAGATGCCTTTACAATAGGGGGGGCCTCTTCCTTAAATAGGAGGAGAGAGACCAAAACCCTAACCACTTTATGAATGAGTGGTTGAGATCAAAAGATAAAAACAATACAATCAACGGCTAAGATGAGTCGGTACAATATAACATGGATCCACTCACATGAGGGGCGTGCGCACCACATAAAAGTGACTAAACATAAGTGTACCACGTAAGATGACAAGGACAAGTGACTAGGAGCACATGGTGGGGCTAGGAGGCTTTATTATCCTTCACTAGCATCACCCCATGGCACAATAATATAACATATGACTCAATAACATGTCCAAGTGAATAAATGATCAAATCCTGGCCCCCTCAACTAATAGAAGAATGCATCAAATGACAACCCAGAGACTGTGTGGACCCCACTGAGTGCTGCAAGCTGATCTGGAAGGAGTGGGATACATCATAGGTGACCTCTGAAGAGACCTCATACCAAAACCTTGCCTCAATAGCCCAAATCGATTTCCTTAATGACCTTTTTATTCCACCCGAAAAATCATCAAAATGCCTGAAACCCACTGCCGGATGCCCGAGCACAAAATTTGACTGCATCATCATGTTTGGAGAGGGGGTAATATGGTAATAACAAGTGGCTGGACCACCCCTCTCCTCTGTAGCTCCATAGGCAATCAAGCAAGCTCAAGGCAACTGCTGGACACACCATTTCTGCATGGCAAAACTGGCCAAACGTGGAAATATGCCAACATCATCTCTGAGAGTGCCTGAAACTGATAACTGAGTGTCTCAATAGACTCAGAAGGTCCAAATCTATTGGAGATGAGTACCCATACACACTATGGCAACCTGTAAGATCATCGTAGCTTTAGTCATACCCGTACAATAATAATATAATGGTCTGGAAATAATAATAACCAATAAAAAAGTGCATCAACCATCATCTGAAACCTGTGTCCACTGTATGGAGCAATCAAAGGTGTATCGAAGGACCATATATCATCATCATACATCATCACTGGTCCAACTCATCACTGATCCCAAGGTTGACCAGGTCAAGACTGATCAAAATATGACCCAAGCTGAAAAATCCTACTGCTGCAAGTGCAAGTGGTTAAGACATGCTCTTTTAATCATTTTCATAGCAAGACTTAAAGCATTAAGCATCATTTCACTGGCAGTTAATTAATAATATCATAAAGCATAAGTTCAAATAATTATTTACTTTACAAAAGAACCTTAAGGATATGCTCATTCTATAGACATGATCAATTTGCTAGCAAAGGGTGAAGGCAAAAAATACAAGGCTAGGACAAGGGGATGACTCAGCTGACTCAACACTGTGATACTTTGGATAAGGGAAAGGGAATACACACTTAAGCATGTGTCGGATACAAATACACAGGGGATGGCAGTGTCTCGGAAATGGAATAAGTTGTTTAGAGGAGTGCTTATTCAACCTTGGCAAATGTCTACAAATCACATCATTTCATTTCATTTCCTTGGCCAACAGTCTTTGGATTTAGCATATATTTAACCACTGCTTTCATTAGGCCTATACAAACCTTTTGGGGATTTCACCTGTGCTTAGAAGCATAACTACTAAAGCTTTCATCCAGGGTGCTTTTAGTTTCCACATTGTTTCATTTGACAACCCTTTTGGGGATTTCACCTGTGCTTAGAAGCACAACTACTAAAGCTTTCATCCATGGTGCTTTTAGTTTCCACATTATTTCATTTGACAACCCTTTTGGGGATTTTACCTGTGCTTAGAAGCACAACTACTAAAGCTTTCATCCAGGGTGTTTTAGGTTTCCAATTTATTCAATGACACAACCCTTTTGGGGATCTTGCATGTGTTTAGCAACACAACTACTCAAGCTTTCATCCAGGGTGTTTATTCATTCAATTTTCCACAAATGATGGTAGTATAGTTTGCTTCAGGTTTTAGCCAACACAACTCAAGCAACTAGGGGGACTTTCTACAATTAAGACCAAACGTCAGGGCAACCGACTAGAGTGATCAAGGTATCAAATCCAACTCACCAAAGGGTAAATTTTGTTGCCAACTCAGAGCTGAGACACGAACTAACATGGATGCTATCCAACACAGAGGCAAAAGTGGGGAAGTCCTCCATACCACAGGCAAGTCAGGGTAAAAACCAAAAGTGGGAAAGATAACGGATGGATGGGGAAAGTGAAGGTGATGCCTAAGCTAGCAAGCCATAAAAGGTGGGAATGATCATGTCCACACTCCTAAAAGGGTAAAACTAACAAGTATAAAACAAGAGCTTCTAAGTGTAAGTAATGTAACCATTTTTTTTTCAGTGAAAAAAAGCATACTATTGATATTCATTATTTGAATCAAACAGTACAATGATAGTTCTTTATAGCTATGTGATCGCTATAAATAAAAAATGACCAACTATTACAAAAACAGAGATTTCTGCTGCATCTCCAAACTGTCAAGACTCAATACGGATGTCTATACATCCAACAAACAAAAATGCATGTTCAGGTATAATCATTAACAACCAAATTAATTATATATATATATACCGCCAGATTATGATTACTATATACTAAGTCAAGCTATCAAAATGACCAAAAGAGCAAGATAATAAAACCAATGTGCATCATATACCTGTTGGGCTATATACCTGTATCTGCTATCTGGATCACCTGTAACCACTGAAACACTGCTGCTGATACTCTGGGCACTGCACTGCTCTGTATGGAATAAAATGTCATCTCGGTCATCAAATGTGAGGTCAAGAGACTCAGTTGTGGCATAAGGTCTACTGCATGTCTGATCTGGGGCTGCTCTGATGTGTGAGTGATCATAAGTAATGTTGCTCATCATAGCTGATCCCACTGAAACTGTGTAAAGGCAAAGCTCAAAAATATATACTGAACTGCTCTGCAACCATGGTAGCCCGGCCCCGGCTACTATGGATGTGATAACAGTTCCTTCCCATGATGAAACAGTTCCCAAAAAGTGCGCTGCACACCACACCTCTTTTGTAAAATGGCAATTACTGTTTCGATGTGTCTCCTGCATAGTAGGTATATGCTTGGGCCCGATCTTCCACTCTTTTGAAGATTATCCCAGGTAAGGATTTTATTCTTCAGGGCAAGCCAAAAGAAGAACTTCAATTTTGGGGTGAGCGCCAATGTTCCAGTAGTTAATCCACCAATTTATGTTTTGTGCATCCTGCGGCGGGTTTAAAAGAGCCCTGTATCTAATTTTGATCTTATAGTTCCCATCCTCCTGATTCAATGTCCATATTAGCTCATCGGCCTGCTCATTGAGGTTAATGCACGCTCTTCAAGATATGTGTTAAAAACTTAATTCACTTAACTAATTCAACTAATTCAACTATATGCTGTGTCAAATCGGCGTGACCAACAAGTGCTAGAATATACCCAATCAAGAAGATAACATAAGTTCACATGATGTTTGTAATGTTCCCTGCTAGATCTTGTTGATTTTTGCGTTGACTGTTTAAGAGTTTATGGTTCAGGACTTCATCAAACACCTGGCTCTATTGCTTTGATACCACTGTAATAAGTTAATAACCGTTGCTAGATTTGGTCTGGTTTTTATGCTAACCGCTTGTATATTCTGGTTTATGACTTTTGACAAACACTTGAACAACAACTGAACTGAATCTGATTTAACTGTCTCTGTAGCTGGTTTGAGTTGGTTTTATGGTTTATATTTCAGATCTTCATGCATCAATATGCCATAACAATAATGAAGGCAGTAGGCACATAAAATGGATATTTTGATGCTCAATGAAATAGGACAGATAGGACAAACTCCACCTGAAAGACAATACTCAGACCATTTACAACTGTAGTCATTTACAGCCAAAAGCAATCAGATTTATACTTAATTTCAGACTTACATAAACTCCCCAAATAACATAATAGTGAAGGCGTTTGATGATGGTGCTTGTATGACTAACAGCAGTCATAAGAGGCCGTCCACAGTGAACAGAATTAACAGCTGTACCAGCAGATATAATACACTAAGATAACTCAGATTTCCAGTGTACCTTCAACTCTGTAGATGACTGTAGGTTGCAGCTCCCTTGTTGGACAGTATACAGCCTCCTTGTTGCCACGATTTGCATGGGAAAGGTACAGATAATTCTCCCACAACTCAGCACCCACACAACAGTCAAGTTGCCCTCTTCTCAGCACTGTAGGTGACCACGAATATTGACAGCTCCCTTTTATGCTGAAACACTCCCTTCTTTTGGATGTCACGAACTCTTGGACAGGCCACACATCAGCTTGTAATCTTCAGATTTCAACCAGCAGTCAGATTGCCCTTTCACAGCAGTGTTTAGCAGTGTAATGGCAGTGGCAAGAGATCCAGAAGTGCCCAGCTCCTTCTCACAGCCAAGACGCCCCCTCAAAAGGTACCATGGCTTCACCAACTGGTGCGTCCTGTTGAGCATGGTTGTCATTGATGACAAGTCATTAATGACAAAGGAGTGACAAAGGTTGATGACATGGCAAGGAGGACATAGTAGTTTGGGCATTGGAACACTAGGTGGTCCAAATGGTCCAAATGACCCATTCTGTGGTCATTTGTGGCTTGATGGGGTCATGAAGCCCACACACTTGGTTGCTTGTTGATCTTTTTCCCACAAGCTAAGTGGAGGTACTTTGATGATGTTAATATAGCCCATGCTCATGTGGATGGTTTGAGAAGCCCACACAAATGATGAAGAAGCCCATGCATTTGAAGAACTTGATGCATTGTTGGTTGATGACATGAAAGAGCCCTTACTTTGTCATGGATGCGCAATGATGACATGGAGCTCTTGAATCAATTGTATGATGACATGACAAACACATTACACCTTGAACTAACTAAATGATGAAGCTCTTAACTATGATGGTGACAAACTTTTAGATAAGCTTGCAAGCAGTGATGGACAAAATATTGAAAAACTCAAATTAAAATGGAATACAACCACAAACATGACGTCGGCCAGCTAAAAAGGCATAAATCAAAATCTTAATTGTTTAATGACAAGTCGGCCTAGATAAAGATAAGACCTTCATCCAACGTTACACTATAAATACAAATTTATTTCAGCATCAAAAAGGAAGTTAATGAAGTCGTGTTTTCTATTCCTCTCTCTGATCACGGGTTTACAGAACATGAAGAAAGGCTGCAGCATGAAGATAATAAAGTTTAATCAATGATGAAATTCGGTGGATACTGTCCTAAGACAGCCGCATGCATACTTAAAGTTCAAGATCTGATTTCTGGTACTGAGGCAGCAAACTTCAAGCATTGATTTTGGTGATCTGAGGCAGCCGCAGATGACTGAGGAAGAATAAAGTCTATGTATGACTGATTTTAGGGTATTTTGAAGAAGACTTTCAGCCTTGCCTCAGAGAATCTTTTATGTTGTTTTTAGGGCCATATCAACACATTTCTGGGGTAGAATCATTTGCTGATCTGAGGAAAGTCATATTTTTGAGATACAAAAGTATATATTTGAGGTGGTTGAAAAATATTGAAGATAAATTCAGCAGTTGATTGATTATGAACCGAGTTGATGACAGTGATCAGTATGTAAGTGCAAGCTAGTCTTGCATTTGAGGTTTGGACACCTCACTCTTCTTAGTTGGTGCTAAGAAAACCAGGTTGGGCCTTGGAATAGGAGTTGGTGCTCTTTGGTCAGTTGGTGTTGATGTAATCGTGAAGATTGAAGTCTTCATTGTATTTCATATGAAATTATAAATAAAGTTTACTACATTTGTCTTATGATGTATATATTATAATTTATGTTGATGACATGCTTAATTGATGAATGTTGATGTATAACTTAATGTGAATGATGAACTCTGCTTAAGTTTTGAAGTGAAAATTTACTAAAAGTGCTAGCACACTGATTCACCCCCCCCCTCTCAGTGTGTTATTGTGTCCAACACGTCCTCCTCTCTTCATCAATAATCTCTGAAAAGTAGCTTAGGTCACCTCTTGTACAACAGGATGGCAGCAATGAATAATATTAAAGAAGATCAAACTCTGCCTTGAGCTCAACTAAGCCTTGCACCCCCACAAAGTATTCAAAGAACTCAAATTCCTCACAGTTTGGCCAAGCAATACATCTCTTCCATTCATCAATGAGAACCGGTGAAAGATCTATGTGTTCTCTTCAATTGATTGACTAAGGTGGATAGTTTCACCACTTAAATCAATTTTCTCTTAGGGTTTTCGTCCCAAGAGCCAAAAGCCACAAGAGCTCGCAAATTCTCTTTTTCGAAAATAAGTCATGAATGAATAAGAGAATAGCTCGATTTGCCCCTTTTATTTCCACTTTCACTTTTTTCCGCCCTTTTTGCACTTTTCCCCCCTTTAATTAATTAAAGTGACATTTTCCACTCTCATTAAAAGATGACTTTATGAAGTACTCATGTAAAATCTTCCCAAAGACACTTTATAATATCCCTTTTTTGATTTAATTACTAAATGTAACTTTTTAATGTTGCTTTTCTCCCAACTGACATTAAATAATTAATTAATCCCCTCTGATCAGGTTGACACAAATCCCAAAAGGCATCTCCACTGCAGAGCAAGGGAACCCGGAAATGGGGACATTACAGTCCTCCCTTCCCAAAGATTGCTTGTCCTCAAGCAATGCCATCGTAACCCTACGATCAATAAGCTGAACCAAACTGAAACTGAGAATGATCCTAGGGTTCCAAACTAACCTGGAAGATGTGAAGCACCCTCTGCTCAAAGCACTGTCTTGCAAAGTACTAATACAAGAGGCCACTTGAATCCTATCGATAGGTAGAGAAATCATGTACTGCCAAAACTTGCAATCACGTACTGCAAAAACTCGATCAACCCCTCAGAGAATAGCTCTTATGGGGAACAAACCCAATGCACCATAAGAGAAAACTCCTGAAAGTAAGGATTGACTCACTCGTCTCTATCAGTTGCTGAACTTCCAAACAATGTAATCCTAGGGTTCCAAACTAGTATAAAAAAGGAACCACCATGCTGACGCTGTGCCACTCTAATCATAAATGTTTTCCCATTGAGCCCAAACTGCATTATTGGTACTTCTTGGGAGAAGACATTGCTCAATTGTAGCTCTTCCTAACTATTGACAGTCGGCCTCAGGGAGCATACCTGAAAGCTTCCTGTAGTGAGGTTTCACTACAACACAACAACCCTCAGGCACAGTTATGAAAAAGCAAAGCATAGGTGGTTACATATCCACAAAGGGGGAGAGCAAGAGTCAGTCGATCAACTCCAAGCCAATGTGATGCGAACACAAAATGGAGTGGTATGGATGAAATGAATAGGGCTAAAGGTGGAACCGAAGGAGGGGGAATAGCCCTTAGAAATACCAAATGAGTGTAGTCATCTTGGCTCATGGAATGTCATCAAATAAAAAACCCCCAACCTTTGTCAACCTGCGCAAGGTACTACTAGCTATACTCATCAAGAGATTCAAAACATTCAAATACAAATACATCATGTAACAGTAGTATACGATATAGTGCAGCATAAAGTAGTACATCATCTAACATGGTATAGTAGTAGAACAAGGCAAAAAAATTAACATCATCTCATGATCATCACATCACCAATATCGCATAGAATACCCATAAGCAGAGAAAATGGGCCACAGCTGTGTAGAATACATCAATAAGATGGGAGAAAGTAAAGCTCAAATTAGTGGTATTATTCTCATACAGTATGAGGCCTAACAGACATAATTGCATTGGGTTGTGTGCCCAACTCCATATTAATTTTCTGCATAGATTTCTGTGCCATTTTCATCCTCTAAAAAGTTGTGTACAACTTGCTGTTTTTTTGCTTTGTTGACATGTCTTTTATAGAATAATTGCATTAAATTTATTCCTTTCAATCATAGACAAGTATTGCACCATTTTATGTGCATTTTTTCAGTCTTTTAATCATTTATTACTTGGTTTTTTGCTTTTACGTGCAGATTTGTTAGGGCTGTAAGTCTGTTTTAACTTTTAAGTGTCGCTAATTTTTTATTGCATCATAGTTTGACTCCTAAAGTCATCTAGGGATTCCCCTTCTGTGGTTGGCAAGCACTAACTTGAAGTGCAGGGAAATAGTACATGGTGACAGTGTACTATTTCTAGTTACCTTGGAACTGGATGGTTTCAAGTGATAACATTTAACATAGAAAGTAATTCTGCCACTTTCTTTCATCACTAAGAAGTGGATTATGATACCCATATATGGCATCAAATTTTAATGGAGGAGACCTACAATGATCTTTAGCCCGTCTTTCCTCCATTGATAGTGCCATCAATGCAAATAATATGATCCCTCAATATGCATGCTCCATATGCAATAATGACTGTCAAACAAGCTGGAACTGAATCCAATGAAGTCACTAGGTGAGTACGAAATCTGCAATAAAGCACAGTGCTTACCAATGTCGTAGTACCAAGAAGCCTAACTCGCTCCCCAACAACGGTGCCGAAAGATGAAGTACAAGTACATACCACAACTTCATCACAAAGTTGGTATAAGTCAAGTTCTCCAAGAGTCCAAACCCTAGCTAGGGAAAACATAAAAATACCCTAGACACCAAGTCTTTCTAGGTAGGAATCACTTCTAAACATAGCTAGTCACTCCACTAAAGATCCTCAACGAGCTAAGCTTAACACCAACAAGTCCTCCTTGGCAACTATACTTGCATCCCAAAAGTGTACAAAACCTCTCTTCTCCTCCACAATGAGTATAACAAGTAGCACTAGTGTTGTCAAATGCTACAAAACCTTAGTCTTCTTCTCTAACAAGAGTGCTGGATAAAATGCTATCTATGCCCCTCTAGTGTTTATCACAAACCCTAGTTTTGTTTGTTTCTCTAGGATGAAACCCTAACACTAGTCTTCCCTTGAAATTCTTTCAAGATTCCAAGCATTTAAGACAAAAAGAGTGAATACACATGAAGAAGAATGCAAGAAGACAAGTTTTTCCTAGTCTCACATCTCTAACTCAAGCATGTGAGTAAAAGAGTGAATAAGTAGAAGTCCAAGTCCAAGTGAGTGAAATGATTCTCTCATCTCTCTATTTATTGCATCGAGAAGGTGCATTTCTACAGCCCAGCTGGGGGGAAGTGTCCGCCTGTCCAAAACATTAAATTAAAAAATGATTTTCTTCTTCTTCTTATGTTGGACATAAAAAATTAAATAAATAAAAATAAAAAATAAGAATGCAAGCATTACGTTGGATAAATCAATCTTATATAAAACAATTATGGATAGAACAAACAAAATAAATCACCAATATGAATTCTACTTTGCAGAAGAAGGGAAATTCGGTTCTGTGGAAAATTCGGTAAATAAATAAATTAGTTTAGTAAATCAGTTTGAATGGTTGAGTGATATAGTTTAGCAGGGAAGTAATCGAAAGTTTCTTAAGTTTCTCCAGCTTAATCCTTCAAGGTGCAAATCCCTTTTTTGAGTGAAAAAGTGAAGGAAAGGATTGCACCTCAAGGGATTTGATCCCTCTTGGCGCTTCGTAGAACCAGAGTTAGATGGGTCTATACTGGTATGAAAGGTGAGGGGGGCCAACAATACAAAGTTGACCTAGTCCACTACAAACAACCTAACTCTACACAAGGTAGGCCCACATGTGGAGCACTCGCATTCTAGGTGACACTGTCAAGCTCCAAAGCATGCATGTCCAACAAGCAAGGTTCCAAACTTTCAAGGCTGAATGCTCCTCAAGCAAGGTCCAATGCTCCTCCTCCAAAGGCATCCGAAGTTCTAGGGCACCTCCTAACCCATGTGTACCTTTGGGTCCACCCCACCTACATGATTACTTCTCAACCCAAACATCCTCAAGTCATGTACAAGCCTCCATGCAAGCAATCAAGTGTCTCCATGCCATTTAGGGTTCAATGCCTTCCTCCATGATGCTCAATGCTCCTCTTCCAAGGCAAGTTGTCCTCTTAAGCAAGCAACCGCGCTCCATGTGCCGTCTATATGAAGAAGTCACCAGGCTCCCTAGGTCTACAATGCTTGAAGGAAGAATGCCACACAAGCATCAAGACAAGGCATATCAATCAATGGGCAAACCAACTCCAATGTGTATGTCCATCAGGTTACAACAATGCGTCATCCATACACTATGCACCCCACTTCACATGAAGCACTCCTAGGCATAGTGTAGAGTTTAAACACTTTAGGAATAATCCCAAAAGCTAACATTTCTATCCACATGTCTTCTTCCACATAATCTTGAATGTTGTCTTGCATATCATTCTACTTGTCAAACTGAAACACAGAAATATAATTGAGAATTTTTAGTATCAGACACTTCCATTTGAAGGAATGATGAGTATACTCATAGAAAACAGAAACATTGAAACAGGATATGACAGTCACCTCCATGTTCTGCAAATCCACCTTCACTGTTTACCATTACAGCATAGTGTATAGAAAGCTAAGAACAAATATCATTTTATGAATTACATTACTACTTTTTATAAGCCCCAGTTTATCTTGTAATTGCAATATACAGAAATAGAAAAATAAAGTAGCCTAAAGAACCTTCATGAAGTAGAGAGAGTTGTATGAGTTGAGATCAGGTTTTAGATTTTCCTTGCAGAGGAAGAACTTTCAACTACATTGTCATATATGAATACTTGTTTCTAATGCTACGGGGCATAAATATGACTGTAATACTTTTACCTCTCAAAGTGTTATTTCTGCTTCTATGCATTCATCTTTAGACAGTGGCCACAGGATGAAATGTTTTAGTCAGAGAACATATGATTTGTTTTCATTTTACAGTTTCAGTGAAAGATCTTTTTTTTTCTGGTTTCAGGCTTACTTCCAAAGCTGCAAAATTGGAGGGTGCGAACAAGCAAAAAGATTTGGAAGTCTGTGACCTTTTAAAAACTAATGATAGATTAAAAGCATCTCTGGATATTAAGGAGGCAGAATTGTCTGCTATGAGAGAACAGTGCAAGATTCTGGCAATACAATCTCAGAAAGTGAGAGAGAGTTGATAAAGTTACATCTTACTGAGTTCCATTCAGAGCTGTGTAAATAAATGGTCTGCTCTTAATTTGTTTCCAAATTTTTATTATTTTTGGTCTCAGTTATGACGATCAGAATTGACAAAATCTAAGCCCAAGATACTTTAACTTCTATGAAGTTAACCATCTCAAGTCTTAACATCAAGAGGGAACCTTGTTTCTGCAGATGTGGTTAAAATTGGAGCCATGGTAATGATCAGGAAAGAAGGTAGATACCTCAAGTCTTAGCATCAAGAAGGGACCTTGTTTCTGCAGATGTGTTTGAAATGGTATTGATCAGGAAAGGCAGGAAAAGTGATCTGGCAAATTCCTGCATACAGTTGCAGTGGATAGTGGTAGTTTGTTATTGACTGCGACACGGGAGGAAGTTCTGTCAGAATGATTTAGTTATCATATTAAAGGACACACATCTTTTCAGACATAGATTAATGTGGAAAAGTAACTGTTGAATTTCTGCTGGCATCTGTTAGCTTCTTTTCTGCTTCTGTAATAGAAAGAAATCATCGCAAATTGTTTTTTTATGATAAACATGTGCTTTATCAATATTTTGATTATGATTGCTATGAATTCTAGCGTATTTGCCAGGAGAAATTAAATTTCATTTGTAAGATTCTACCTCTTCTGTCAAACTGTAGCTTCTAGATCATTACTTGTCATAATTTCTTGCCATGTTGGTTGTTTTTTCCAGATTGAATTCACAAGCAATTTAGTAATACTTACCAAATTTTCAGAATTATCCAGAATTTTTGTTTGGTTATTTGAATATTTGTGGGTTTTGGTTATTTGAATATTTGTGCGCTGTGTTGCATTGGGGATACATTTTCCCCTGCGGATATGCCCTCTGAATTTCCCCATCTTCAGGAAATAGGGGGATGCATCCCCCCCTGTGATATGTCCCCTGCATTTACCTGTCCCAAGGGAATAGGAAGAAACATCCTGTTTTCTCAGGAATGTCCCCAGGAGAATACAGGATGTCTCTCATATAAGGGACATTCAAGGACGTTCCTGAAATCTCTTCCCCAAATGCATTGAAATTAAAAATACTACAAGCGAAAAATACTAATATTGGGCAGCGAACTAGCCTAACGTAGCCTACATCTAACCAATCTAATCTAGCCTACAACTCATCCATTAACCTAACCATGACTAACCTTAACCCACTATCATCTTTGGTTTCTTTGCTCTATGTTGGCTGCCCATGTTGAAGATCATTACTTTTCAGGTGAGATAGTTTCAAGTG
Source organism: Larix kaempferi (assembly GCA_027924585.1). Classification (NCBI taxonomy): domain Eukaryota; kingdom Viridiplantae; phylum Streptophyta; class Pinopsida; order Pinales; family Pinaceae; genus Larix; species Larix kaempferi. Next base: position 12,041,641 of record BSBM01000428.1, read on the forward strand.
GGAAGCAGTGAAGATTCAAGAATTTGAGTTGGAGCTGGACAAGAATTCAGCTAGATGCTAAGAGATTTGGGCAGGCTGAGACTAAGACATTTCGCAGCTTAAAGTCTATGAAATTTCATATATTCAGGTGCAGCTAGCTTTTTTTAAGGTTTTTCTCTGCACTTAGTTTATAGTGACCTGCAGCATGGTGGGAAGTAAACCCCCAATGACGCTTTACAGATTGAAGGGAAGGAAGGTACTTCTAACTTATATACATGTGTAAGGTGGGACATAGACCCCATAGGACGTTCCATAGATTGAAGGGAAGGAAGGTACTTCAGACTTATAAACAGGTGTAGTTGATAGGAAAACCCCAGAGACTTCACAACCATAGAGAGGTGGTAACCAGGGTAAACTGTCGGTGCCCAAGTTCTAAGGGGATCAAGAGAGTCGAGCCCGTGACCTCCCTAACTTGGGGGAGAGATCTCACGTTTGGCTCGTGAGCACATGAGCTAACCCTCAGGGCTAGAAGACTATAATCTATATACATGTATTAACATTTTAGGGTCTCCAGTATGATCACATACTTTGGCATTTTCCCATTTTTGACTATCTACTTTTTGGTTATTAATTAGAAGATCAATTTTCAGCTTTTATGGAATAATGAATGGTGTTGGTATATGTTACGTGTAGAATTGTTCAACGTGATTATATTTATTACTTTGTATATTTAACAATTTCATTGTTCTGGGTTTTTGTGTTTTTAGTTCTTTTAATTTCTATATTTTATAGTATCTTACTAGCACCGTTTTTTAAGATTCCTATCACCCCTTCCAAAGGAGAATAAATATTGCTCCAACATAATTTGTGAGTAATTTTTTTTCTACTGTGGTCTTTGATACCTTCATATTACAAAATATATTTTAGTAGGAAAGATATGTGCAAACAAAAGCCTTCCTCCCAAATTGTGTTATTATTTTTCAGTGAGATGCTCATATTGCTGAGGATGTGCATCAATATGGCAATTGAATTCTTGTCCTTTGGGTATAGGTAGGGGACATCTATATATAGTTTTATCCATTTTTGCACCGAGTTGTAAACGAGGTGCTTACAACCCAGTATGGGAGAGATCCTGTAACGGATGTCACATGTAACGTTTTCAAAAGTAATAAAATGTAAAAAGTAATAGTATGGGGGAGATCCTGTAATGGATGTCACATGTCACATTTGTCACGTTTGTAGTATGGGGGAGATCCTGTAACGGATGTCACATGTCACATGTCACGTTTGTCACGTTTGTCACATTACGTTTCAACCCAGTATGGGGGAGATGTTTGTCACATTTGGCACATTTGTCATGTTACGTTTCCATGTCGGCTCATAACTTATAAAAAATCAAAGTAATTAAAAATTTCATGTTCGCTCATAACTTATCAAAAATAAAAAAAATAATTAAAAAATTAAAAGAGAGGGATCCAATTTCTTGAGGGGTAATTTTTTTCTTAATGTGTAAAAAATTTAAGATAAGCGAAAAAAATTACACCTCAAGAAATTGGATCCCTCTTGGTGCTTGATAGATCCGGGTTTGAGATGGATCTACGTTGGTCTGTTCCATTCATCAATTTTATTAGTCATTATTTCTATTTGTCCATGGAGCCTTGAAAATGTGTCAAGTTTTTTATTCATGCACCTCCTTGCACCATTGGTAGGCAACCTTGATTCCACATTCAGCCGTGCTGCACCCTTTGTCTCTGCACTTTGAACTTAACCATTTCATTTGGTTAATCAATCCTTTCAGATCAATGTTTAATTAACCTTGAAGGCTTCAGAGCTAAGTTTAACCACAGAAACTTCACCAATTAATGCATGACAATTTGGTTGTTCAAACTATTAAGTGTTCATTGTCTTGAGGAATCAACCATGCCCTGTCTCCTATTACAACATACACAAACGAAACCCAAACAAAATTTAGAAGTGACCTGAATGCAAGACACAAACAAGAAATTTATTTGGTTGATGTAGGATTGCTTGAACCCCATAATGTTCAACATGTTTCCATTTGTTGCAATCCAGGAAGTCTAGGAGGGTCCACAAAGGAGTTAGGAGAAAAGCACTAATAAATCAGATTTATTGGAAGTTTGAATCTATATTTTGGATCAGGTGCCCTGGAGCTTGACTAAAATCCATCTTATAATACTTTGCGGCCATGGGGAGGGAGAATGTTGAAAGCCTCCCTCATTCTTCCATCCGAAGACACCCAAAACAACGTGGTTAATAAAGTTTTGGGGTACACACAAATCGCTGAAATCGAATGGAGAACAAAGGGTGAAAATCTCTTTCCTTGACCATTCAAAGATCCAAAAGGATGACACAGGAAGGCTTCTGCATGCGATGAAGAGCTAGGTTGCAGGAGGAGGAAACCACAAAGGCCAACCATGTTCATCAAGTAGACAATAGCGCAGGCCACGACAACAGCCTTGTCAGAACCGTAATATTACCATAGCAACTCCACCTAGGCACCATGTTGTTGGCAATATGGCAATATTGGTTGGCATTGATGGCAAATAGATGAGAGACATTGCCTATGATGACAAAGCGGATGGTTAGCATTGACAGAAAAGCAATATGCATTGGGCATGTAAGTAATGACATGTGTAATGAGGATGGAAAGACACATTATAGGGTTTTGGTGCTATCATCAAGACAGTGTTGCAATCTGACAACATTTTTGGAAAAGTATGACAAGTTTGTGAAACTTTGGGAATTGACTAAGTATGAGAACATTAGTCAAAACTACTCTAAGAGAATGGCTGCCATAAATTATGGGTTAGAGTAAATGCCCGCACCATATGGTCAGGCGGTAGTATGCTGACTTTTCTACCTAACCATGTTCTCAGTTTGTCCAAAGAGACTCTGAGGAAGAAGATATGGATCTGCCAAAAGAGCTACTTAGCTTGATTTGCACTACTTCAGTAAAATGCCCGCCAAGGAGAGAGAAAGCAGCCTCAGAGGATGAAATTGGTCTTGATGGATTCACCTTGTTGGCCTCTACCCATTGGGTGTCTCACACTTCAGATTTGATGAAAATAAAAATCTCATCATGTTGACCTAGGGTTTGACAATTTTGTCTAAGTGTTGAATTAACAGGTTGGAAGGCTCTTTTCAAATGCCCGCAAGGAGGTGATCATGAGGTGATAAAATCAATCAAATAACATAGGCATGTTCCTTGGTGAACTGGCTATCCAGCCATACCTTCAGTTTGCTTTATGATGGTTAGATATGCAAAATATCAATATGCCAAAAGTAGGAAAAATATTATTTTGCATAGTGAGAACAAAAGAAAATTGGCTAAGGAAAAATGCCCACAGGACACTTGTATATGCCCATAGAGATGCCTGCAAGCATAAATAAAAGATGCCCACAGGGGGTTTGGAAATGCCCGCGGGGGGTGATGTTAAGCCCACAGGGGCTTAGAGGATGCTCGCAGGGGCTAAGGTAAAGCCCGCAGGGGCTTAGAAATGCCCACAGGGGCATAAAGGATGCCCGCAGGGGCTAAGGTAAAGCCCGCATGGGCTTAGAGGAAGATCATGCCCGCATTAAAAAAGGAAGTGATGCCCGCATAAGAGATGTGCCCGCAAACCAGAGAGAGCCCAAGCCCGCAGTCTTGAACGGGATAAAGCCCGCAGGCTTAAAGATGATCTATGAATTAATTAAGTAATTAAAACTAAAATAAACAGAATTACAATTAGAAAGATTAAAAACATCAGAGATTTGAAGAGGTACGATTCTAAAAGGGCATGATGATTTGAAGAGGCATGAATGAGGTATTTAAATGAAGATTCAAATTAGAAGAGAAGTGTATATTGGGTGTCCAAGTTGCAGTAATAGCGAGAACAGGTCGAGACAAATGAAGTGCCAGAATTGAAGAAAAGAAATCAGACTAGGGTGGAAGGGTGGAGCTAGAGGGAAGGTTGGAGCATGCTAAAAGGGTGTTGGTGCATCTAGTTAGCGGTAGTTGACAAAACAGGGTGTTGGTGCATCCTTTCGTTGTAGCTGAGAATTTGGGTGTTGGTGCATCCAACAAGTTGAAGCTTGCAAATAAATTGTAAAACAATTTTGCAGTTAATAGAAAAGTGTTGGTGGTTTTCCCAATTGGGTTCCATAATAAATCATGAGTTCAAATTTGTTGTTACATTTGCAAACCATAATTAACTAAGTAAAAGAAATTTGGTTTAAAATTGTCATTGATTCACCCCCCCTCTCAATGGCAGGACTTGATTTATCAATTGGTATCAGAGCAAGTCTCTTCACTAGTAAGTTTAATCACTTGAAGAGAAGTATACATCTGAATGGATCAGTAGATGAAGATAACATTAAGAGTTCCCCTATTTGATGGTGAAGACTATGTTTTCTGGAAGACTAGAATGAAAAGCTATCTGATGTCCATTGGTTTGGAAGTATGGACATTAGTTGAAGAAGGATATGATCCAAAAATCACTCCCACAGAAGCAGAAGATAAGAAGAAATTTTGGGAACATGCAAAGGCCTTAAATACACTACAAGCTGGACTGAGTAAGAAGGTCCTTGCAAAAGTACTAACCTGTGAAAGTGCAAAACAACTCTGGGATAAATTAGAAACTATATATGTAGGAGATTCCAAAGTAAAGAAGGCAAAACCTCAATCTCTCAAAGTACAATATGAAGGTCTAAAAATGAAGGATGCAGAAAATATATCAGAGTACTTCGAAAGAGTTGATAGTATTGTTAATGCAATCAAAGGTTTGGGAGCAAAAGTACCAGACGATGAGTTAGTTGAAAAGATACTGAGAACACTTCCCATGGTATATAATCCTAAAGTATCCACTCTTGAAGACTGAGAGAAACTAGATGAACTCACAATGGATGAATTATATGGAATCCTCACAACCTATGAGTTAAGACTAGGTCATGAGAACCTCCCAAAAGGAGAGGCAACCTTCAAGGCGCTTAAGAAAACAAAAAATCTGAAGCAAAAACTTCAACCAAGCCATCATGAGGAATTTGATGTAGAAGAAGCCAATTTTATTAAAAAACTTCAGAAAGGATCAAGGAAGTACAAAGGCAAGTTGCCCTTCAAATGTTTTAATTGTGGCAAAATTGGGCACTTTGCAGCCAAGTGTCCTTATCCCAAGGAAGACTCTGAAGATGAAGATAATGCAAATAAACAATACAAGAAAAAGGGAAAATCCCACTATAAGAAAAGGTATTACAAAGAGAAGGAATTTCTACTCAAAAGAAGAGAACAATAGTTCATCTGAGTTTAGTGATAGTGATGATGAAGTTCTTTTTCTAGGTATTGAAGAGTCTAAAGAGATAGAAGAAGTTGAGCATGAGAAAGAGTCAAAAGATGAAGCAGAGGTCAATATGGAAGAAGAACTTCTCAGTGCCTTGGATGAATTAAGAAAATACAAAAACCGATATAGACAGCTGAAAATTTTTGTAGTTGAACAAAAGGAAAAACATGAACAGAAAGAAAAAGAGATGGACAAAATCACGAGCAACCTGAAAAATAAAATCCTAGATGCAAATAGGATGGAAGAAAGTCTGGAGAAGGCTCTTAAAGAAAAACAACTAACATGTGAAAGAATGGAGGCAAAATTAGTTCACCTAAGAAAGTGGCTTGATGCAAAACTTATCCAAACAAAATATGAAAATAGTTTTAAAATCTTAGATAAGATTATAACCACACAAAGGGATCCATGCAACAAAAATGGAATAGGTTATTCTCAAGAAGAAAACCAAGTTAACTCAAAATCTTATGCAGCTGCTCTCCTCAGTACATTTAAGAGGAAAGATGAAGAAGAGACAAGCAATGATCAGAACTCTAGAGGATTATTTCCACCCATCAAGAAGGAATACAAGACAACATCAAAGAAGGTTTATCAAAACAGGTATCCTCACATTTTCTTTGGTTATTGCTTTGCATGCTCTAACTTCGGACACAAAGCTATGAATTGTAGAGCATATGGAAGGAAAAACTTGAAGGTTAAGTACTATAACCTCAAAGACAACCAAACAGTTGATCAAGTTAAGAGGAGAAATTATAACTCCTTTGCACTTCTACAAGAAAGGGACTTAGAATGCTTCAAATGTCATAATTATGGACATAAAGCAAGTAATTGCAGATTAATGGAAATCTCAGAAAAACCAAAGGTCATTAAAGAGCAAAAGAAGCTTTGGAAAGAAAAAACATCAAAAGAGGAATGCCTTATTGCCTTGAAAGCCCAAGATGAAAGAAATCTCTGGTATGTTGACAATGGTTGTTCAAAACACATGACAGGAGATAAGGACAAGTTTCTGAATTTGAAAAAACATAAGGGTAAAGTTACATTTGGTGACAATGCTTCAGGTAATATTCTTGGGAAAGGCCCTGTGAATTTAGGAAAAGACAAAGCCAATAATGTGTTGCTTGTTGGAAATATGAAACCTAGCCTATTAAGTGTCAGCAAAACCTGTGATCAGGGGCACATTTGCATTTTTGATTTCCAGAAATGTGAGATTAGGAGAAAGGACTCAGGAAAATTGGTTGGTATTGCTCCTAGAACTCCTGAGAATATATACATTCTAAATACAAAACTAAATGATGAATGTCATATAAATTTCGTGGATGAAAGTTGGCTATGGCATAGAAGGATGGGGCACATTAACTTCGATAATTTAGTAAAAGTTAGCAATCTTGGGGCAGTAAGAAACTTGCCAAAAATCACAAAACCCTCAAATCCTATGTGTAAACATTGTCAACTAGGGAAGCAAACTAGAATAAGGTTCAAAACAAAAGAATACTCAACTTCAAAACCTTTAGAGCTGGTTCACACGGACCTTTGTGGACCTACAAGGACCAAAAGTTTGCAAGGAGAGTTATACTTTATGTTGTTCATTGATGATTTTTACTAGAATGGCTTGGGTATTTTTTCTCAAGGAAAAATCAGAAGCATTTAACAAGTTCAAAGCTTTTAAAATCCTTGTTGAAAATGAAACATAGACAAAAATCAAATGCCTTAGATCAGACAATGGTGGTGAGTTCACCTCAAAAGAGTTTGATCTCTTCTGTGAAACCCATGGAATTAAGAGACAATTCTCTACTCCCAGAACACCTCAACAAAATGGGATTGTTGAGAGGAGGAATAAAACAGTTAAGGAGGCTGCAAGGACTATGCTCAATGAAGCAATATTGTCTGATGGATATTGGAGGGAAGCTGTAAGCACAACAATACACATATTAAATAGAGGTAAGCTCAGGATTAATAATAATAAGACTCCTTATGAGCTGTGGTTTGGAAGAGCTCCTTCTGTAAAATACTTCAAGGTCTTTGGAAGTAAATGTTACATCAAAAGGCTTGATGAGAATCTCGGGAAATTTGATGCTAGATTTGATGAAGGTATCTTTCTTGGATATGCTTCTACCAAGAAAGCATACAGATGCTACAATCTTAGTTTACATAGGATTGTTGAGAGTGTAGATGTTAAAGTGGATGATTTAAAAACAAAGAAGTTCAAACATCAAGAGACCATAGTTGACAATGAAGATGAAGATAATGATGAGTTAGTTGGTACACAAACATATGTAGAAGAAAATGAAGATATACAAGAAGATGAACTGGAGCCCAGAGAAGAAGAGGAAGATATTCGAGAAGAAGAGATAAAAGAAGAATCCCCAAGAAGAGACACAAGGACACCCTCAAGAATAACTCAAAGGAATCATCCTGAAGATCTAATTATTGGAAATAAAAGCACAGGAGTACAGACAAGAAGACAATTGTTGTATCAAACATAAATAACACTTTTGTCATATATTGAGCCCAGCTCAATCAAAGAGGCATGCAAAGATGAGAGTTGGGTCAATGCTATAATGAAGAATTGGACCAAATTGAAAAGAATAATACTTGCGAACTGGTTCCAAGACCAAAAAATAAGAATGCCATTGGAACTAAATGGGTGTTTAAAAACAAAGTAAATGAACAGTAATCAGGAACAAAGCCAAATTGGTATGTAAAGGATATGCTCAGGTTGAAGGAGTAGATTTTGAAGAAACCTTTGCACCTATGGCCAGATTAGAGGCAATTAGGATGTTCTTAGCCTTCGCCATCTAAAAAAAGTTGGAAGTATATCAGATGGATGTCAAGTCAGCGTTTCTCAATGGAAACTTAGAAGAGGAAGTTTATATTGAGCAACCAGAAGGATTTCAATTAACTGATAAAGTAGATTATGTCTGTAAACTAAAGAAAGCACTCTATGGGCTAAAACAAGCACCTAGAGCATGGTATGCAAGGCTAGATTCTTATTTGCAAGTACAAGGCTTCAAAAGAGGGTTAGCAGACAGTAATATTTATTGTAGAATTACTGGTGATAGCATGGTTATTGTGGAAGTATATGTTGATGATATCATATTTGGGAGTGATGATGAAAACATGAGTAAGGAATTTGCTAGGAGGATGCAACAAGAATTTGAAATGTCTTTGCTTCGTGAACTGAATTTCTTTCTAGGATTTCAAATAGTACAGTCCAAAAGGGGAATCTTTACCATCGATCCAAGTATGTTAAAGATATGCTTAAAAAATTTCAGCTAGAAGATTGCAAACCTGTTTGTACACCTATGACAGTAGGATGCAAACTAAGCAAGGAAGATGAGTCAAAGGCTGTAGATCCAAAACACTACAGATCAATGATTGGGAGTTTACTCTATGTAACAGCTTCCAGACCTGTTGTCAAGCACGCTGTTGGAATGGTGGCTAGATTCCAAGCTACACCAAAAGAGAGCCATGTTCAAGCTATGAAATGAATCTTTAGGTACTTAAAAGGAACCATAGATCTTAGATTGTGGTACCCTAGCAAGAATTCATTCTCTTTAAAAGCCTATTCAGATTTAGATTGGGCAGGTTGTGTAGATGACAGAAAAAGTACAAGTGGAGCAACATTCTTCTTGGGAGAATCATTGGTAGCTTGGACAAGCAAGAAACAAACCTCAATTTCTCTGTCTACCACTCAAGCTGAGTATATTACAGCAACATAATGTTGCACACAAGTGGAATGGATGAAACAAACCTTACAAGACATCAAAGTAGTGTTTGAAGAACCCATTGTTATCTACTATGATAATACGAGTGCTATAAGTCTCTCCAAGAACCCTGTCCAACACTCCAAAGAAAAACACATTCCAATAAAATACCACTATCTAAGAGATCAGGCTGAACATAACATTAAATTGGAATATGTCCCAACACAATAACAGGTTGCAGAGATTTTTACTAAACCCTTAAGCAAAGATGTATTTGAATATCTCAGGCAAATATTAGGAGTAGTCTCTCTTCCAATCTAATCTCTCAAGAAAAGAATGCATAAGTTGGCATCAGTTCAGGGGGAGACAGTGATCAAAGCCAAGGGGAGTCATTCACCCCTTTGCCCTTGATGTTAAAGGGGGAGAAATGAAAATAATATTGCCATCAACGCCAAAGGGGGAGATTGTTAGAAATATGGCAATATTGGTTAACATTGATGGCAAATAGATGAGAGACGTTGCCTATGATGACAAAGCAGATGGTTGGCATTGATAGAGAAGCAATATGCATTGGGCATGTAAGTAATGGCATGTGTGATGAGGATGGAAAGACACATTATAGGGTTCTGGTGATATCATTAAGATAGTTTTGCAATCTTACAACATTTTTGGAAAAGTATGACAAGTTTGTGAAACTCTGGGAATTGACTAAGTATGGGAAAATTAGTCAAAACTACTCTAAGAGAATGCCCGCCATAAATTATGGGTTAGAGTAAATTCCCGCACCATATGGTCAGGCTATAGTATGTTGAATTGTCTACCTAACCATGGTCTTAGTTTGTCCAAAGAGACTCTGAGAAAGAAGATATGGATCTGCCAAAAGTGCTACTTACCTTGATTTGCACTACTTCAATAAAATGCCCGCCAAGGAGAGAGAAAGCAACCTTAGAGGATGAAATTGGTCTTGATGGATGCACCTTGTTGGCCTCTACCCATTGGTTGTCTCACACTTCAGATTTGATGAAAATAAAGATCTCATCATGTTGACCTAGGGTTTGACAATTTTGTCTATGTGTTGAGTTAACATGTTGGAAGACTATTTTCAAATGCCCGCAAGGAGGTGATCATGAGGTGATAAAATCAATCAAATAGCATAGGCATGTTCCTTGGTGAACTGGCTATCCAGCCATACCTTCAGTTTTCTTTATGATGGCTAGATATGCAAAATATCAATCTGCCAAAAGTAGGAAAAATATTATTTTGCATAGTGAGAACAAAAGAAAATTGGCTAAGGAAAAATGCCCCCAGGACACTTGTATATGCCCATAGCGATGCCTCCAAGCATAAAGAAAAGATGCTCGCAGGGGTTTGGAAATTCCTGTAGGGGGTGATGTTAAGCCCACAGGGGCTAAGGTAAAGCCCGCAGGGGCTTAGAAATGCCCACAGGGGCATAAAGGATGCCCGGAGGGGCTAAGGTAAACCCCGCAGGGGCTTAGAGGAAGATCATGTCCGCATTAAAAAAGGAAGTGATGCCTGCATAAGAGATGTGCCCACAAATCAAAGAGAGCCCAAGCCTGCAGTCTTGAAGGGGGTGAATCCCGCATGCTTAAAGACGATCTCTGAATTAATTAATTAATTAAAACTGAAATAAACAGAATTACAATTAGAAAGATTAAAAACGTCAGAGATTTGAAGAGGTACGACTCTAAAAGGGAATGATGATTCGAAGAGGCATGAATGAGGTATTTAAATGAGGATTAAAATTAGAAGAGAAGTGTATCTTGGGTGTCCAAGTTGCAGTAGCAGCAAGAACAGGCCGAGACAAATGAAGTACCATAATTGAAGAAAAGAAATCAGACTAGGGTGGAAGAGTGGAGCTAGGGCAGGTTGGAGCCTGCTAAAAGGGTGTTGGTGCATCCTGTTAGTGGTAGCTGACAAAACAGGGTGTTGGTGCATCCTTCAGTTGTAGCTGAGAATTTGGGTGTTGGTGCATCCAACAAGTTGAAGCTTGCAAATAAATTCGAAAACAATTTTGCAGTTAATAGAAAAGTGTTGGTGGTTTTCCCAATTGGGTTCCACGATAAATCAATGAGTTCAAATTTGTTGTTACATTTGCAAACCATAATTAACTAAGTAAAATAAATTTGGTTTAAAATTGTGTCACTGATTCACCCCCTGTAATGTCCCCATTCAAATAAGTGCATAGTAAGACAATCCCATCAATCCTACTAGTTTCCTAGGTTGGATGGGCACATGTGAGATGGTAATAAGGAAACTAATAAATGATATTTAGACATTAGAAGGGTTCAATCATTTAATAAATATGATGAATAAATAAATTCAAGAGAAATTCTAGGTGGCAAGTGGTTTTGGAGACATATGGAGGTGGTGGGACCCACACTAGCTTGATTTTTCAATGATACATGGCAGCTCTCTCTTGCCAATTCGAATTCATGGGAAGGTGAACACTCTTGGGTGAGTTGGTAAGTCATAACACATGGCATTGAGCATCTTAGGTCGAAATGGGATGGAATAGTAACCTCCATGGGAGAGGAAGAGTCAAATTGGAGACTAGTGGACACATGGGCTAGATTCCCTAGTTTTATGACAACAATAATGAAGCATCTATGACATTTTATGACAAAATTCAGACCTGACTTTTTACACCTGACCATTATGACATGTTAGCCCCAAAAATAGGCTCAAGAAGGCGCTCATGGAGTTGGAGGAATCTAAAGAGACTCAAATTCGAATTTGGGAGAAGATGGAAGGTTGGAACTAGGAGACAAGTGGCAAATAAGGAATATTTTCTAAATGGAAAATTATTGAATCTATTGAGAGGATTTCGACCCCTTGAAGGATAATGTTGGCTATAAAATGTAGAAATCAAGTATGAGAATGGCTTTTGATGATTTAAGAAAAATTGCATTTGTGAAGAGAGAGCTAGTGGATGACTAGTTTCTTGCCTTAGCCAATTTCGAGGGTGAAAGATTCCCATCCAAGTTGGTGTTTGGAGAGGCCACTCAGGTCTTTCATGGTGCTTTAATGGAGTTTGCATTTGCAGGTAGCAGCTACAGGAAGTTTCATGGTTTTGTTTAGTGCAGCACTTTCTCTCCACCGTTTCTAGTTTTGAAGGCATATTCGTGCTCCTTGAGGGAGGGCGTTTTTGGTGAGCACTTGTGCTTATTGAGAGAGCTTCTCATCATATATTTCTGATTGTAATAGCTTCATATCCTCTGTTATTCATATTTAGAAAGTCTCAGGTCGAAATACCCAACTGGTTGTATGCAAAACTATTGATTAATGAGCAAACAATGTCCATTTCCCCAATGCATTGATGTATGACACTATAATGTTGATTATTTCGAATGGATGGATGATTCTCTGATATATTTATGATCAATATACTTCCATGGATGTATTCTACAAGTTTCATGTACTGTACCTGAGCATTTGAAGCATTTTTACTCAGTTTAGTTGTATTGGGAGGTGAAATAGTGCCATTTCCCCAAGGGTCGAATTGGGGGTTTTTGCTGTTGAATGTGAGAGAGTTAGAACAGTAGTAAAAATCAATTAATGGTGCATATGAGACCTTAATCACATACTTAACACATTATATACCTCTGTTCATAAATTTGTGGGAGTTTGGAGGCATTTGGAAGGCCATTTGCAGTGTTACCCGGGGGGGATTTGATGCATAAATTACTAGTCAAAATTACATATATTGATCAGAATACAAATCAAGTTTGCAGCAGTATTTGGAGGGCCATAAAACATCCCTGAACCTGATATTCAAGTATAAATACCATTCATACACTCCTACAGAAGATTTGGGAGCATTTGGGTTGATTTGGAGGTCAAAACAGTAAAACTAGTCAAAGGTCGAAATTGGAAAAAAAAGTGAAAAATTGGGCATTTTAATAAAATTTGAAAAAGGGATATTACAAGTGGTATCAAAGCATGTTCTTGGCACTTGATGGTATTAACAAGAAGTCAAAAGAATAATCCACCACCCTTTGAACCAGTAGTTGAAGAGGTTTTTGTTGAAGAAGAGGTAGTAGAAAAAGATGAGTCTTTCGCTGGAACCATGGGTAGAGAGGAGGATGACAAATTAAAACATAAGGAGGAACTCATTGCAACCTTAGATCCATGTTTCTCTAAACTTTCAGCAAACATGGATAGGATAGGTGATAAATTGTTGCAAGGATTCGAATTGTTGATTAGCCAGCTTCATAGCAAAGGGATAATAGGAGATAATAGTGGTTCACACTCAGGAGAAAAGATGAAAGGGAATGAGCATATTTTCTCAAGTACAGGACCTCATAATAGACCTGATGAATTTCAAAGCACACAAAGGCCTACTGCACCTAAATTTCTCACACCCAAAGAAGAGCCCAATCTTGAATTGGATTACAAGAAACTAGTAAATGATTGGAATGATTTGAATGAAGAGTGTAAAAGAGGTGTACCACTCAGTGACTACATTGATGCTATGAAAAAGATTAATAGGAAGGGAGACAATAGGAGTCCATTTCAAAACAAAGAATTAAATAGTGCTATTGGAAAAATGTCACTTCCTACTTTTGATGGTTCTTCTCAAAATTTTGCTAACACTTGGGTGCAAAAATTGGATGTATATTTTCAGCTGAATCCTATGTTGGAAGAGGATGCATTAAAAATGGCCATTTTTCATTTGGAAGGAGATGCCAATGAATGGTGGTTTCATGGGATGAAAACCTTGGGTCATAATCAGGTTAAAACATATGGAGAATTTGTTGACAGGGTACTAGAAAGATTTGAACAAAAAGATCTAGAATTGCCTTTCAAAGAACTAGCTCAATTGAAGCAAACTGAGTCCCCTACTGAATATATGATGGACTTTCAAAAATTATCAGTCAAGGTGGCTGATGTATCCATGGGAAGATTAGTATTTCTGTTCACTGAAGGTTTGGCTGAACCCTTAAGAGGTTTGGTCAAAGCCCACAAGCCAACTACATTAAAAGATGCAATGAGCTTGACTAGGGATCTCCAAAATGTGCTTCATAGAACGAGATTTCCTCCTAAGCCTAGCTATAAATTTGAAAAGAAACCTTGGCAAAGGGATGGATATGATAAGAAACCTTGGAAAAGAGAGTCATTTGAGAGGAATAAAAAAGAGGGACTAAACAGGGATGAACATAGAAAAAAGAAACTATACTTCACATGCTTCCAACCATAGACACCGGGGCACAAATGTACCAAAGGAAAGGCTCAATACATAGAAGTATTTTCTGATAATGAGGGGTATGATGGGGGCATGGATGAAGATGGACATATTTCAGATCAAGAAGAGGCATATGAGACAGCAGTAGAAGATGAAAGACAAGAAAAAAATCAGCCTTCACCGGACAAAGCAAGAATGGCAGTGCTTTCAACAGTACCTCGCTATCATACTATCCGATGCAAAGGTGTGGTACAAGGACAAAGAACTTCAGTTTGGGTAGATGGATGAGCTACTCATAACTTCATTGATGCAGAGATGGTAGAGAAAATAAAGATACCTATTGAACCATTTGATGGCTTTACAGTTGTCATTCCCGGTCACAACACAATGCAATGCAAAACATGGGTTCCAAAGCTGCAAGTCACCGTAGGTAACTATACTTTTGTTGATAGTTTTTATGTGGTTGATGTTGTTGATACTAATGTGGTTTTGGGAGTGCAATGGTTGTATTCAATAGGAGAGCATACAGTAAATTATCAAATTCCTGAAATGAAATTCCAAGATTCAAGAGGAGTACAAAGAGTTGTGAGAGGGCAACACACTTATCCAAATCAAGTAGTGACTTGCAATAGCATGAGATCTATATTGAGGCATGGGGATATAGAATGGGTTGCTGAATGTCATGTTACATCTCCCAAGCCAACTATAAATATTGTCAAACACCCAAAGGAGATAGAGAGACTTTTGCAAAAATATGAAAAGGTTTTTAGAGACCTTCCACATGGTAGGCCACCGGATAGGGGGGTTGAGCACAGTATTGTTTTGGAGGAGGGTACTTCACCCATTCAGATACTACCTTATAGACATCCTAAAAGGTTTAGAGATGAGATTGAAAAAGCTATCCAAGAACTCCTAGAGTTGGGGCTCATTAGACCAAGC
The DNA here is from genome assembly GCA_027924585.1 of Larix kaempferi. Classification (NCBI taxonomy): domain Eukaryota; kingdom Viridiplantae; phylum Streptophyta; class Pinopsida; order Pinales; family Pinaceae; genus Larix; species Larix kaempferi. The sequence goes on from BSBM01000428.1 coordinate 12,056,796, forward strand.
TCTAGCCCTTATGCTTCTTCAGTAGTGCTAGTGAAGAAAAAAGATGGAACATTGAGAATGTGCATAGATTTTAGAGCCTTGAACAAAAAGACTATAAAGAATAGGTATCCTATTCCTAGGATTGATGAGCTCATGGATGAGCTACATGGGGCCAAATACTTCTCAAAAATTGACCTTAGATCAGGGTATCACCAAATTCGAATGAAAGATGAAGATGTTCAAAAGACAGCTTTTCGATGTCATTTTGGCCACTTTGAATTTCTTGTCATGCCTTTTGGGTTAACCAATGCTCCAGCCACCTTTCAAGCATGTATGAATAGGATATTTTGCAAGCAACTAAGAAGGTTTTTTTTGGTTTTCTTTGATGATATTCTCATTTACAGTAAAACATGGGAAGAGCATTTGCAACAGTTAGAGATTGTGTTGAAAATCTTGCAAGAAGAGTCTTTATTTGCTAAATTATCAAAATGTGAATTTGGGATGAAAGAACTACTGTATCTTGGGCACATTATTGGGCAAGAAGGAGTGAAGGTACACATGGAAAAAATCAGGGCTATCTTGGAATGGCCATCACCAAAAAATATTACCGAATTGAGAGGCTTTATTGGCATATGCACTTACTACAGAAAATTTGTGAAAGGGTTCTCCAAGTTGACTTCTCCACTCACTGATTTGACTAAGAAGTATGCTTTCAAGTGGGATGAAGAGGCTGGAAAGGCCTTCCAAAAAATGAAAGAGGTAATGAGTAGTTGTCCCATACTTGCACTTCCTGATTTTACTAAACCTTTTGTTGTGGAATGTGATGCTTCAGGTGGAGGAATAGGGGCTGTCCTAAAGCAAGGCCAACACCCCATAGCATTTGAGAGCAGAAAGTTGCAGCCTCATGAAAAAATTTACTCCATCTATGATAAAGAAATGCTGGCCATTATGCATGCATTGGCCAAATTCAGACAATACTTGGTGGGCAGCAAGTTTGTGGTGAAAACTGACTACAATAGTCTAAGACACTTTCTCACCCAAAAAGATCTAAATGAAAGGCAACAAAAGTGGGTAAGCAAGATTCAAGCTTATGATTTTGATATTGAATATGTCAAAGGAAAGAATAATATAGTAGCAGATGCTTTGTCAAGAAGGCCTTCTTTTTCTCTCATGGATATTGCTAAGGATTGGAAAAACATGCTACTAGTTGAATATGCCAAAGACAAATTTGCTTGTGATGTGTTGGATGGAATCAAAGGGGATGATAATTATAGGATTTTGAATGGGTTGATATATTATAAGGGAAGAATTTATTTAGTTCATAACTCCAAGCTCAAGTACCGAATTTTGCAAGAAGCACATGATTCCCCACTAGCGGGCCATCCGGGGATCTTCAAAACTTATAGACAGTTGAGGCAAAGATTTTTTTGGAAGGGGCTGAAGGAAGATGTTCAGAAGTATGTGAATGAATGTAAAGCATGTCAACAAAACAAATCAGAACTTACATGTCCAGCCGGCCTATTAAACCATTTCCCATTCCGGAGCAAAAATGGGACAGTATTTCCATGGATTTCATCACCGGATTGCCTAAATCCTTGGGTAAGGATTGTATCTATGTGGTAGTTGATAGGTTGACAAAATTTGCTCATTTTTTTGCTGTTACATCATCTTTTAGTGTTGCACAAGTGGCTGATATTTTTTTCAAAGAAATCTTCAGATTGCATGGGCTTCCCAAGAGCATTGTCAGTGATAGAGATAGTAGATTCATGGGTGCTTTTTGGAAAGAAATTTTTAGATTGGTAGGCACTCAATTGACTCCAAGTACTAGCTATAATCCACAAACTGATGGACAAACAGAGAGGGTAAACCAATGGTTGGAAGGATACCTAAGAAACTATGTGGGAGGACAACAAAAAGCATGGGAAAAATTGTTACACTTGGGTGAGTTTTGCTACAACACCACTTATCATATGTCAATAGGAATGTCTCCTTTCAAATCATTATATGGTTATGATGCACTTACATTTGCTGACATTATATTTGTTGATAGTAGAGCCCCAAAGGCTAAAGATTGGGTGGAAGAGAGCCAATAAATTTTAAAGCTCTTGAAAGACAATTTGCAGGTTGCTCAAAATCAGCAAAAACAATATGCTGATAGACATAGAGAAGAGAGAACCTTTCAAGTCAATGATTTAGTATATTTAAGGTTGCAGCCCTATAAACAAACATCTTTCAAAAAGAATGGAGCAGAAAAATTAAAACCAAGGTACTATGGGCCATACAAGGTAGTGCGGAAGGTTGGAGAAGTAGCATATGAACTAGAACTTCCGGAAGGGAGTAAAATCCACAATGTATTTCATGTTTTTTGTCTTAAGAAAGCTCTTGGTCAGAAAATCATCACTTCAGAAATACTTCCTCCTTTGGATGATGAAGGTCAGCTCACACTTGTTCCGGAAAAGATTTTGAAGACACGGGAAAGAAGGTTGAGGAGTAGAATCATCAAAGAATATTTAGTGCAATGGAAGGACTTACCAAATGAAGGTGCCACATGGGAAGAGGAGAAGATTTTGCAGCATCCAAATTTGAAATTGCTTGAGGACAAGCAATCTTTGGTGGGGAGGACTGTAATGTCCCCATTCAAATAAGTGCACAGTAAGACAATCCCATCAATCCTACTAGTTTCCTAGGTTGGATGGGAACATGTGGGATGGTAATAAGGAAACTAATAAATGATATTTAGACATTAGAAGGGTTCAATCATTTAATAAATATGATGAATATATAAATTCAAGAGAAATTCTAGGTGGCAAGTGGTTTTGGAGACATATGGAGGTGGTGGGACCCACACTAGCTTGATTTTTCAATGATACATGGCAGCTCTCTCTTGCCAATTCGAATTCATGGGAAGGTGAACACTCTTGGGTGAGTTGGTAAGTCATAACACATGGCATTGAGCATCTTAGGTCGAAATGGGATGGAATAGTAACCTCCATGGGAGAGGAAGAGTCAAATTGGAGACTAGTGGACACATGGGCCAGATTCCCTAGTTTTATGACAACAATAATGAAGCATCTATGACATTTTATGACAAAATTCAGACCTGACTTCTTACACCTGACCATTATGACATGTCAGCCCCAAAAATAGGCTCAAGAAGGCGCTCATGGAGTTGGAGGAATCTAAAGAGACTCAAATTCGAATTTGGGAGAAGATGGAAGGTTGGAACTAGGAGACAAGTGGCAAATGAGAAATATTTTCTAAATGGAAAATTATTGAATCTATTGAGAGGATTTCGACCCCTTGAAGGCTAATGTTGGTTATAAAATGTAGAAATCAAGTATGAGAATGGATTTTGATGATTTGAGAAAAATTGCATTTGTGAAGAGAGAGCTAGTGGATGACTAGTTTCTTGCCTTAGCCAATTTCGAGGGTGAAAGATTACCATCCAAGTTGGTGTTTGAAGAGGCCACTCAGGTATTTCATGGTGCTTTAATGGAGTTTGTATTTGCAGGTAGCAGCTATAGGAAGTTTCATGGTTTTGTTTAGTGCAGCACTTTCTCTCCACCGTTTCCAGTTTTGAAGGCATATTCGTGCTCCTTGAGGGAGGGCATTTTTGGTAAGCACTTGTGCTTCTTGAGAGATATTCTCATCATATATTTCTGATTGTAATAGCTTCATATCCTCTGTTATTCATATTTATAAAGTCTTAGGTCGAAATACCCACTGGTTGTATGCAAAACTATTGATTAATGAGCAAACAATGTCCATTTCCCCAATGCATTGATGTATGACACTATAATGTTGATTATTTCGAATGGATGGATGATTCTATGATATATTTGTGATCAATATACTTCCATGGATGTCTTATACAAGTTTCATGTACTGTACTTGAGCATTTGAAGCATTTTTACTCAGTTTAGTTGTATTGGGAGGTGAAATAGTGCCATTTCCCCAAGGGTCGAATTGGGGGTTTTTGCTGTTGAATGTGAGAGAGTTAGAATAGTAGTAAAAATCAATTAATGGTGCATATGAGACATTAATCACATACTTAACACCTTATATACCTCTGTCTATAAATTTGTGGGAGTTTGGAGGCATTTGGAAGGCCATTTGTAGTGTTACCCGGGGGGGATTTGATGCATAAATTACTAGTCAAAATTACATATATTGATCAGAATACAAATCAAGTTTGTAGCAGTATTTGGAGGGCCATAAAACATCCTTGAACCTGATATTCAAGTATAAATACCATTCATACACTCCTACAGAAGATTTGGGAGCATTTGGGTTGATTTGGAGGTCAAAACAGTAAAACTAGTCAAAGGTCGAAATTGGAAAAAAAAGTGAAAAATTGGGCATTTTAATAAAATTTGAAAAAGGGATATTACACCCCCCCCTATCAATGACAGGACCTGATCCATCACATGTCATTCACATGTGGAATCTAGAAATGCATTGCTCACCAATAAGGTTCAAAGGGTAGTTGCAACCACTATTGTAGTAGGTTGTTGGCCATAGTACAAGCGGTTTTGAAAGTTGATAGTTGGGGAGAATCCAAATTTTTGAGGGGTAATGATTAAAATCCCATCAGCAACTAGAGGAGGGTTTGGTTTCGAAGGAGATATTGTTCCATAGTAGCACAGTGAAGCACAAACCTTTGTTTCTTGGAGTACGAGGTTCTCTAGGGTAAATTTGTGTTAATTGGTGTTTGTTGTAGCTTCTAATTATAGCTTTCATTGCTGATTTATGTAACTTGAATGGACTCTATTTTCCTCATTGATACAAGAATAAATGTTCAATAATCCCAAAATAGTAGTGTCATCTCATTGCATTGTAGAAAATTTGTTGAGAAGAAGGACTTCTATGATGCATTGACCAATTTAATATCCAACACAATTTACAAATCATAGGTATTGTTGACTTTGTCTTGTGAGGTATTGAGATAACAATCATATGCAAAGCTTTGACATGAGGAAGATTCCAAACATTGCAAGAGAGACTTAAAAAATTCAAGTAGAGAATACATAGCCAAGTAAGAATGTTCAAACACTAGGAAGTAAATAATGAGGCATTGAAAATCAAATTGGACAGCAATGCTATATTTCTCATCGAAGTTGTGGGAAACCATTCCAAATTCCTTCCATCTATTAATGTTTCTCCATTATGCAACATTGGGCAGACATTCATTATGAATGGGGGTCGAAGTAATCTATTCTATGATAGAGGACTATTGTTGAATTGGCAAGATCTAAGAAGTGTCCAGGACTTCTTAGTGGGTCCATTCAACATTAGGACTCTATGTGTGAATAGACGGGCACATGGGGAGAAGAATAACATCATCATCATGAAGAACTTTTCTTAAGAAAGATGAAATTCCATTAATAAAATGGTCAACAAGTGAATTAACAATTGAAGTGGTCAAATAGCAAGTCGGCCCCAATGATAAAACGAAAAATAAAAAAATGAAGACAAAAAGTGCAAGTTGACCTCAAGTGAAATTCAAGTGACTTGATGTGTATAAATAGATAACTCCAACAATTCATTTGACCACACATCACATACAAGAAATCTTCTCCTCCTTGGTGCACAATTCTAGTAGGGCAAGTGAGGTGAAGACGAAGCAACATTTTGAAGAATCTTATCTCTCTCTCTTGGATTTTCTATTCTCTTGAAGTTCACTCTTACTATGTGACTATGACTATGTTTGGGATGTGCACTATGTGACTGGGTTTATGATAGAGGTTTGACATGCCCTTGTGAATTAATGTTCTTCATGTTATGATTGTTGTACTCTTACTATTGAAAAGATCTTCTTAAGAAAAGTTGCTGGGTTTTCTCCCTATTGGGTTTCCAAGGGTAAAATCTGGGTCTATTGTGCATGTTTATCTTTCAGTGATCCTTGTTTATTTCTGCTACAGGTGTATGTTGAAATTTCAGTGTATAATTATGCAATGATAAAAGTGGGATGATAAATCATTAGGACATAATTATCAGGATTTGAAATTATACTACTAAGTTATAAAATTCAACACCATCTTTACACGAGAAGCACAAACCATGACCAATGGGAGAGTTGTAAGCCCTATTAAACTCGATTATATTCCTTTGAGAAATCTAGTGATTCCTTTAGTAGATTTGAATTGCATACTAGATGAATTGGTTATAAATTAACGAGGAGAATGGGTTACAAAGGCCAAGGCCTAGCCAGGATGGCCAAGGAATTATAAACCCCAAATAGGTTGAGGCAAGAGCTTTATATACAAGCCTTGGAAGATTCCTCTTTTAGAGGAACGAACCATGACCTAAAGAAGATAATCTCAAAGCTATAGATATTTTGAACAAAGAATTAGTTGAGCTATAAGATATTGTTGAAGAATTGAAGATGGAAGAAATTATTGAAATTTTGAGAACATGTTGCTTGATGCAAATTCATAAATTTCATCTCCACCTTGAGGTTCCTCGGATCTATTCCTCCTGAAATTTAGCCTTAGGGATGAACTTGAAATATAAATTACAACATTATATATTTCATTTATCTCCAATCAAATACACAAGGTGGTGCAATAAAGAAATATGTACTTCAAGAGAATCGCATTTCAACTCCTTAGGGCACAATTCCTAACATGATAGATATGAAACTTACTTATTAACAACGTATTTGTTACAACCAAAAATACGCACTTTCAGATTCTATATAGTTGTCAAACCACTCAACAAAATTTACTAACTAATGATAAATCATCATATCAAACACCTATTGAAACTACTCATTAACCATGAGCAGGTAAGTTGGAAATCAAATCTATGTTGAATTTCATACATTCATAGCATAAAACATAAATGCATTACCAAGATCACTAGAAGTAAGACAAAACACAAAACAACAACACAGAGTTTACCTTGGGAAACCCAAATGGGAGAAAACCCAGCAACCTTCGCAGATAGATGATAATTCTGAGATCAAAGTACAAATGAAGAAAGAGAAAGCGTGGAAATGTTTTCCACAAGTAGAAACCCTAGAAATCAGCCTCCTCCTTTAGGTGATGCGAAATTCTCCTCTCCCAAGTGATGCGCCAATCTCAAGTGTGAGAATGAACAAATGAGGAGCACTAACCTCATATTTATACAAGTGTTGAAACCAGAAAATCCCTTATGGGGCCGACTTGTCTTGGGGGCAATAAATATTTTATTTTTAATCTTTTTATTAATTACTTTTGGACCCCAAGGCTTACATTGATTCTTTCATGTGTTTACATAATTGATTACATAAGGTTCTTCTCCCTTAGGAGGTATAAACAAGTACAATGAAAGTACAATAAAATATAATGAATAATATCTTCCGAAGTTGTACAAAATCCAACAATCTACATGTCCACAATTTGGACAACAAAGTACCTTTCATATTACATAAGATTGAAGTTCCAAATACATATCGACAAACTTATTACAAGTTTTGTACATGATAGTCTTTCAAGCTTATCACAAGCTAGGACTCTCTAATGCCTCCAAACCCAAGCTAGGGCATCCACCATAAATAGAAAATCCTAGTCAACAATATAATGACATAGCAAATCATTATACAAGGCTATCTAGTGATACCAAAGGATTTGTAATAAGCTAGCATCCACACCAAGAAGTCCACCTCTGATCTTTCACCAAGCTTTGCTTCAAATAAGTTGTCCAAGCAAAGTGCTCCAAGTCTCATATAGGGTTTCATTGCCACAAATGCTAAGTTCTTCTCACACAAGGACTTAAACCCTAACACTTCAAGTCTCCTCCAGGATTTGCCTCACAAACTCTAATTCCTTCCTCCCTTGCATAAAAAAAATACATATATCAAGATAAATTCATCTTTAATGTACAAATGATCTAATGAACTCCCACATGCTTGCTACAATTAAAAACTCTATCCTCCCAAGACCAACAATACTAAAGTAGATCATGTCTAGAAGCAAACTAATCTAATCCTCAAGATAAAGTCTCTAGGTGATGTGCTCTCTCTCTAAGATGTACACATTTCAAGACAAGGCTCCTCAAGTGTTGCGCTCTCTAAGCATGGGATCTAAGTGTTAAACACTCATCACAAAGTTCCTTGCTCTCTAAGACAAGCATCCCATGCTCCAATGCTCCTCAACATATGTGTCTTGGGGTCCACATACAACCCTAAGAAATGTGCCTTAACCCAAGGGTTCACAAGTCAAGCACTTATCCTTGTAAGGCATGGGAAGTGGTCCCGATGCTCATATGGCTAAGCCCCTTTCCTTAGTGCCAAACACTCCTCCTTCAAGGTATATACAACACCGATCCTCCTTAACACGAATCATGTAGAATATCACTACCACATAAGATGATTACCTCATTAAGCAATGTGCCACATCTAATGCCAAGTCTAAGTGTAACACCCCATATTTTAATTGTTAGTAGTTAAAATTTTAATGTGACTTACCTCAACATTTCACTTACTTCTTATATGTTGGTATTAGCTAGACTAATTGATATTTTTATTATGGGAACATTTAAATGTGCGTGCGTATGCATATGACATAATTTTTATCGTTTTGAATTGCTAATTAGGATGAACATGTGATTTTATTTGATTATGCATATTGGATGTGGAATGTGGTACCCAGATATTAATTTAATTTATACAATGAATATAGAACAAATGTAACGTGGTACAAAAGAATAAACATGTTTATTTAAATATTAGTTCATGAAATATCTTATCATTGGAAATAGTTAGATATATTTATACATGGGATACATATGTGGTTATTGAGCTAGCATGGAGATGGATTGACTACATATAGTCTAATTCTTGGTATGAGGGTAACATGGATGCAATAGACATCAAGGAGATATATGTGTGCTATATGTTGTACTTACAACAAAAATTATGTTTTTTCAAACACTAATATAATTTGTGAGTAAGTGTGGTTCTGATAGGATGGACGATTTTCCTAGAGTGGTTATTCAATGACATGGCTCTTTGGACAATAGTTTCTCAATGTGGTTGGGACTTGATGTTAGGGTGTTGAGCCTAGTTCTATTAGGAAGGGTGGAGGTATTTATCACGTACATCCTCTAAAACTTGGAGTCGTGGGAGGGTAGTGGTGGACTTGCTCCCCTAGACGTGTGATGATGATTGCTAGCTGCTTGCTCGGGACGTTAGGTCAATATAATTGACGCTTCCACTTGAGGGTTCTATATGTGGTTAAATTGGTATAGCCGACACCACACCATATTCTTTTGTCCCTGAGGAAGAATATGATGGAAGCAAAAGTAGGTTATGGAGGCTAGGTGATTCTAAGTTAGTTGTGGATTCCACTTGCAAAGCAGTAGTGTCTTTTTATTTATTGCTAAATGCCTACCACGTGAAGAATACCTGTTTTCATCTATTTATTAATCTTGATGTGATGCTTAGTTAATGTTGAATAGCTGTGATTGGTGATCCAAGACTATGAGTGATGATTTGTTCTAAATATTATTAGTAGGCAAAGATGAATGATGCATTGTCATTATTCTCTTGCATGTTTGATTGGGGAACAAACACACACACACACACACACACAGGCCACATATACACACCTTACATGAGTACACTAGTATGATGAAGTAGCTGTTGAAATAGGTTAGTGAATTATTTGTTAGGGATTTAATTAAAGTGTTTAAGTGGTGCTTGTGATTAGGATTTACTTCAAATGTTGTATTGCTATATTGGTGTGATGTAAGCTAATTGTGGGAAGTATTAAGATATAAAAATTTAATAAATTGCTAAGCATATGTTTGTATATAGATATATAGTGGTTTCTGCAAGTAAATATGAAAATAGATGTATGTTTAGTATGCTATAGTAAGTAAAATATCTTGTTTTTTATTAGGTTCAAAGGAATATAATTGTTGGCATAAAATTGTTAGAAATAAATTCATTTGATTGATGTGTTGATTAAATTTATTTTATGTAATTTTAACAACGCTTCATTAATTTTTAATTAGGAATGGTATTTCAAAATTTATTACTATTTGGAAGTCAATTGATTTATTGAATATTATTTTATTATTTAACTTATTTGGTGTGGGAACCTTGGGTTTGGGGAAGGATCAGATTTGATAGGATAAAGGTTGCTTGAGGGTGAAGTAAAGGGTTTTTAAAGTGGGAGAAGGAGGATTAAAGTCGGGTTTTCTCTCATTAGCTATTTTTGTCTAGAGGCTAGGAAGAAAATGAGAATTTTGTTAAAAACTTAGAAACTGTATGGAGCTTGGAAGCTCTGGTAAGAAGAGAACCTTTTGTATTGTTTTGGATCCATGGAATATACCATTGAGGATTGTTTTTCAAGGAGCCATGGCATGGAGGGACAAGAAACCAAATGGTTTTTTGGAGTTAGAGAGCCAACTAAGTGCCTAGTTGGATGGAAAAAAATCCATGGTCCCACTCTAGGCAAGTGGAGGAAGATGATTCAATTAATTCAAATGTTGCTTCAACTTCAAAGTGTTAACAATTATCATCAATGGATTTTTTCTTAGTGGAGGTATTCTTGGTAATTTACTGGTTTAAAAGAGGTATTTTTCTTATTTAATACTGTTATTAAATACATGTTAAATTCTAAAAGTTTGATTTAATTTTGTTATTAAATAGATGCTAATTTCTATAAGATTTACTAAAAGAGATTTCTTTCTTAATTTATGACAATAACAATAATTGCAATTTTTTTAATGCTTGTATGCCTAAAATTCTTAGAAATTGAAATTGGAATTTTTAGTGTAATTACAATTTTTTTTGTTTTTGTTTGTAAGCCTAATTTTTTAGAAAATGAGACTAGAATTTCTAATGTGAATTCTGTTTTTGAAGTTTAAACTTTGAACTATGATTATTTGACCTGAAATTATTGTTGAATTAGAATGGAATCTGAAAAGAAAACCTTAGTATAGTATATTTTGATTAACTAGCAACATGAAAGGATTAAGCCTTGGAGGTTGCTACATATGGTATCCGTGCTATAGGATTAAATACTTGGGCCTTATAGACAACGACTATGCTTAAAAATGCTAACTATAACCACAAAATTTTCTTAGTTCCTATTGAAATGGGGAATAAGACAACGACCATGATTGAAAATGCTAACAATAACTAGAAAATTTTCTTAGTTCCTACCCAAATGGGGGAATTTCATGGATAAAATTATTGGAATTTTTTTTGTGAAAATAATTTTACAGAGCAGAACTCTATAAACTAGAAAGCTAGTAAAATTTTGAAAAAAAAGGACCAAAAGCGTGTTTTATTCCAATGTTTTTTTTAATTACATTTTAGAAAAATGGAACCAAGTTCCAACAAGCCCATGAGAGGGGTTACCCTTGAAAAAAAAAGAAAGGGACAAAAAGAGGAAAACCCCTGTTTATAATTTACGATAAACCTATATTCCCAAATCAAGGATAAATCTCCGTAATATTATGTGCAAGGAAAGCAATATGAGAATCTAGAAACTTAAAGCATGAAACTAAATAAATAGATAAATAAAAATTAATGGGATTCCTGTAGCCTCCATGGTAGGGGCACCTAGAAGTATTCATTTTTTTGAATAAAAACATAGCTACAAAAAAGTGGTGAAAAGAAACCATTATTGTGAGAAAACACATTATTAGATAGAAGACCTTATTACCTAGAAGGAGAAAATATAATCAGGAATAAATAGTTAAAAAATGGATTTATCATTATAAAAAAAGGGGTTTTAAAATATTCTCTCTATAGTTTTGAAAGAAACAAAGTAAGATTTATTTTAATATATAAGAGAATATATAAACAAGGGGATGATAGTTAAAAAAAATAATAGGAGGAACTTTCTATTTAAATATATATAAATAAAAACTAAAACTAAACAATAAAAATATAAATATAGTGGAAAAATGTTATTATTATTATTATCATGTGGTTTACGACACTTATTGATGCTCGCTACATCCATGGAAACCTCCCCTTTATCCCTCGAGGGGTGTAGGGAAAACATAATATGTCGGAACAAGGGTGGCTCAATTAAGAGCCTAAGCATGTCACTTACAAGGAATTGAACCCAAGCAGGGAAGATAACAATTTCTTCCCAACCACCAAAGCTATATCCAATGGACAACAAATGTTATTATATATTCAATAAATAAATAAAAAAGATGTCTATGAGTCCAGCATATCCACTCTTATATATCAAAACCCATCACTCTTATTTAATGGAGCCTTGTCATATTTCATACTAATGTCAAAACCATATATCAAACCACTAGGGGAGAGATACAAAAATTCACACACCACATGCACCAGAACAAAACCCATGTTAAGCGCCGAAGCAAAGCCCCCAAGGGCTCCCCCCCATATATATATGATATAATAATAATAATAAAGTGTTTTCACCAATTAAGAAAAGAAAAAAAGAGTGTATAATCCTACATACCATGCCATAGCCAACGCTATACTACCATGCAACCAAATGCACTAGATATTACAAACACATTCCAAAGTTAAGTAATACGCTTTGTGGTAGAATGGAACTTATGAAATGAAGGGATGGATTGCTTTATGTCAATTTGTCATACTTACCATCCATTTGTTGTCTTTCGCCTCAAATGAAACGTTGCTATCAATCATTGCTAATGACTACTTGCGTCCGTTCACCTACCTTAGACAAAGAAAATGAAAAAATCCCTCATTTTGGTTAGGAGGAAGGATGGGTGTTTTAACTTACCTTGACCTACCTTCCTACCCTATGGGGAACCAAATGAAATAGTGAACAAATTTATTGTTTTAGAAGGTCGGCTGCACCATCCCTCAGGCATATGCCATCAAGGCTACAACAAACGAGTGCATGCCATGCCAATTGAGTGTTAAACTACATGACTACAACCTACAAGCCAAACATGTGGGTAAGAACGCCAAGCCAAAGTTAAAGCCATAACCGTGAGGGAATTCCATGGCCTTGCTTCCACATAGCCACGAATAGCCGAAGGTGAGAAGGACGTGCTTAGAAATACCACAACCCTATTGCGAGAAGAACAGGGAAAAAAAAGAGATTTTCCTAAATCTAAAATCCTATAGTCAGAAAGAGAGCCTCAACGCCAGGAGCTATGAAGCATGGAACAAATAAAAATAAGTAATAATAAACACCCATTCCTTCGTTCTTTCTACCTGTACACACAAAAAATATACAAGAGAGTATAAACCCTCTGATAAATCTTGATCAAGTTCAAATTAAAAAAATACATACATCCATCAGTCAGAAGCAACTGAAGGAGTTACAGTACATAGTTTCCATGGAATAAAGGAGTGACAATCCTCTAAGCCTCCATCAGAATGGAAACCCAATCCCCAATGACATAAATACGTAATAGAAGAGAGTGAACAAATGAAGTGAGATTAGGAGATTAGGAAAGAGATTAGGGTTCAAGGACCCTTTCCTTAAAAAAAGAAGGAAAATAGATAATAAGTAAAATAAATTTAATAATGCATTTTCTAAAATCACAACACATGAAGAACATGAGGATGATAGCGCATGGTTTCCATGCCATGATGCACATGAGAATGATAACATGTGGTTTCCATGCCATGAGGTGCACATAGATGATAACATACAGTTTCCATGCATGATGAAGGGTTACTTATATGACATCTTTTACCATCCTTTTTGGGTATACTTTTTTCATATTTTGACTACTTCCTATACCCTTACAAGTCTCCTTTTGGATAACCTGTCAAGTCTCAGCATTGGTAAGAAATGATCATGTTTTCCTTGAGTATTTATTATTTACTAATGACTTGGGGCTTGGTTATGTTACTTCTGTCTGCCTAAAGAAGAATTGGTGTTCTAAGTCTATTTCCTACTGCAGTTGGAAGCTATAGGAAGCCTTTTGGGGATGGATCCGGAACCTACATTTAGGAATGCAGAGCCAATGAACAGCTATAAGGCTTGCAAATAAGTCTCAAGTTTATACACAACATGCATACATGAGATCACTGAGAATATCAACAATAGTACTTGGTATGGATGAAGAGTCTGAGCCTCAACTATTCAAATGTGACCTACTGGTCATAATGTTTAAAGCTACAAGAATTGAGTCGAATATGAATTTCCACAATCATCTCGTTTTGAGTTGCAGAACTATGTATAGCAGTTCCGTAGCCAATCTGGGACATTGCAGAAACTCTCTAAATTTTATGTAGCATGATGAGTCAGCTGGAAAATACTTCTGATCACTTTGCATCAATTAGGATCGCAACGGCTTGAACAAAATCATCATCAGATTCGATCCTCGGTCCATGAAATCAACTTCCTTAATTGGTCCATGGAACAATATGAGAATCAAGTTGTAATGATACAAATGTTTGGTATTCTGTTGTAACCATGGATCGCAAATCTTGGATTGATAGTTTTTCCTGTAAGTTCATGTTGTATAAAACTCTTAATCGCCTTCAAGAGAGGTTATCCAAACAATTGAAGCATATTGTGGACCACCTGTAAAATCATCTTTCATTAATAGAATCATGCTGCTGTTGGTTCTAAAAAAAATAAAAAATATGGTGATTGTGAAAACCCCGCCTTGGGGTGCAACCATTAAAATAAAAAGAAAAAGAAAAAGAAATTCTAAGAGATTTACTTTCACTATTAAGAGTTGTTTGAAGTTTTTTTTTCAGATCCCTGCATGTAATGTCCTTTTTTGAAATTTATTAAAGTGGTGAAATTTTCAACTTTTTCCACTAGTTTGACCCTTGACTAGTATTGGTTTCTTGATCTCCAAATGGCTCCAAATGCTCCCAACTTGTCACAGAAGGTATATTGATGGTATTAGGACATTATTATGAGGTTCATGGATGCTTTAAAGTCTTCAAAAGGCTTCTGAAACTCTCCTTAGAATTCTGAACAGAGGCAGGGATATCTAGGGTACATCAATATAGTCTCATATGCATCATCATTCAGTTTATTAAGTCTGCTACAACCCTCTCAAATCAGATACAAAAAGACTAGTTTCGACCTTGGGGGAAATGATAGTAAATCTTCACAAATGGTTATGAAACTTAAGAATATTGCTCCAAATTCTTGTATAATTAATATAAAACTTCCTCAGCATATTAATGGCACTCCATACAACATTAATATATCAGAAATTGATTGAACCATTAGAATTTGATACCACTTCAAGTGCAAATAACAATGTATTGGGGAAATGACACCATTTGTTCATAGTTTGGCATTTTTACATCAAATATCTTTGAGTTTCGACATGAAAGTCTTCTGAGCAATAAAAACAGAGTATATATATCATATTACAAAGATATGGGGCATCAAGAGCTATCCCAAAGAGTTTATCACCTCAACAAGTGCGCCTCTCCTCGAGGAGCAAGAATATGCCAAGAAATAGAAGAATGGTTGTATAAGAAAGATGAAAGAGATGTGACCATGAGCTTCCTTGTAGCTTCAACCTGCAACAAAATACTCCATTAAAGATCCAAATGAAAGGTCTGGATGGAATTTCCAATTACCAACTAGGATGGGAATCATTCACCCTCGCAATTGGTGCTAAGGCAAGTAGAGTAGCACTCCACTAGCTCTCCTCTCCAAATGAAAAATTCAAATTCTAAAATGATAAAAAGCCACCATCCTTATTTGTTATTGTATTTTATAAAATTCTAAGGTCCTCCATGGGTCTAATTCCTTCCAAGAGATTCATGCCAACTCAAGTTGGGAAGAGATTCCAATGTGTGCCACTTGTCCCTCCAATTCTAGCCTCCTCCTCCACCAAATTCGAATAGGTGTCTCTTTGGATTCCCTAACTCCCTTGAGCACCCTCTTGGAGGCTATTTTTAGCCCTAACATGTCATATATGTCATATGTCAGTATTAAGGTCTAATTTGTGTCATAGGTGTCATAGCATCTTCATCATTGTTGTCATAGAGCTAGGGAATCTAGTCCAAGTGTCCCACTAGCTCCAAAATGCCTCTTCCTCTTCCATTGGAGTTACTCTTCCACTCCAATTCAACCTTAATTGATTCATGCCACATCCTCCATGTGTCTTCATGATCAATTGCCACTTTTATTTTCCCTTGTATTTATTTATTTATCTCTATTAAATATTTATGCCATTCTAATGTCCAAACATCATTTATTATCCCCCTTATTTCAAATCCCAAAGCTTCCACCCCCAACTTAGGGAACTAGTAATTTTCCTCCATGATAGTTCATTTGGATGGGTATATTACAACTTTGAATTGGGAATTTCTCTTAATGTGACCCATCTTTTCCATTTGGATCTAATTTCACATTATTACTAACTTGGACTTCATTCTTGGCAATTATTTGTCCCTTAGCATCAATTTGACAAACTATCATGAGTATGGCCAAGGGGATTAGGCCATTGTGACCCAATGCGAAATTTTGGGAGATGACAAATCCCCCCTTCCCAATATTGCTTGTCCTCAAGCAATTTCAACACATGTATGTGGAAGAATCTGCTTTCTTTCCAAAATTTTGCTTCCCAAAACTTCTCTTCCGAAACCTTGAGTAGAGCCACCCATGCACTACAATTGTGTGTTTCCAAAAGCAAGGAGATTTGGATTTTCTTTTTCATTTTGATATCCCCTATAACATCACCACTAAACACCAAAATGTTACTTAAATCCATAAAAACCAAGTTTGCACAAATACTCTTTACCTCTTTCATATTTTGGAAACCCTTTCTGATACCACTGCATAATTCTTTGAAGTTGCCACTGAGTTGCCCAACTTTGAGTCTTCGAGATTACATGAAGATTTTAGAGAGGAACCACCATGCTTGCTGCTGCACTAATCTGATTAAAATCACTTTACTAAGTGGGGAATCCATCTCCCATACTGCTTGTTTCCCCCAAAAATTGAAACCAATGAGACTAAAAATTATCCTAGGGTCCCATTGCTTGAATTGCACTCCAACAATTAAGAGTGATTTCCAACCCATACCATCAAGAAAGAGAATTCCCGGATCCCATTTTCTTGTATGAATTCTTCCAAACATCATGAATACAAAATATATATCATCAAAGTACATAACAACATAATAAAGATGTACATCAAGGAGGTGCTTCATCAAAGAATCATGAAAGTGCTTATACCTCCAAGTAAGTAGACCACCATTTTCCAAGTGCATACAAGCTTCAAGTGACCAATCAAATCTGATCCAATGACATAGGTGAGGATCCCATGTCCTATAAGACTACTCCAAAAGGATGCAAGATGCATAAAAATAATCAGCCATGTGTTCTTTCATCCAAGAAGTGAATGAAGAACCTCCACTAAAATATGAACCAAGTAGGGAACAAAGAAAACAATGATCCTTCAAGGGGCTCACATAAGTAGAATTTGCTCATCTATGAACATGTGTATCATCAAGAAATAACAAAGGATGCTGCTGCCAATAATAATTTTCTCCAATCATATATCTTTTAACCCAAGTAGTGGATGAATTTCTTCCAATATCAATTGAACTAAGCAAGGAGCAAGGAAAATCATGAGTCTTCAAGTGACTCAAGTGAACATCATAAGTGCATCCATGTGGATGTGTCTCACCATAAGGTAACAAGGAATGATGCTGCAATTGTAAATAAGAATTGTCCCTAGTAATTTCATCATATAAAGGATAGATAGGAGTTTCATGCTCCTCATGTGGCCCCATAAAAAATAAACCTTTCAACCATACTTCATTAGGATGAATGCTGCAAAATATGGAAGTGTAGGATGTAGGAGAGTGAACCAACTCACCCAAATGATCAGAAAGTCCAGAAGTGTCCTCATGTGAATGCTCCATAATGGTAGGATCATGCAACTCCCTCAAAAGTGCAAAACTTTCCTCATCGGTTGGTTCCAAGGTAGTGGAATTATACACTTCTTAAAAAATTGTGTCACCATTTCCAAGAGGAAACTCAAGTTCCTCTTCCACCACATCAAGTGCTTGGATCTCATCAAGCTCATCTTCAAACACATTAAGCACATGAAAATTTCCATATTTCTCATGATCTACCATGTCATGAGAATCCTCCATGCAATCTACCATATGACAATTTGAACCATAGGAGGAAGAGCAAGTATATTGCAACCTTTCAAGAAGTTGCTCATTTTGAATTTTGAGTTTCTGAATATCCTCATTATTCTTCAAGTATGCATCATGTAAAAATTCATTAAACTCAACCAAATTGTTCCTGTAAAAAATCAAAGACATGAAATTACCTTTGATGTTGCACATTGCTCTTTGAATATTCTCCATGTCTTCAAGGAAGGATGGATCCTTCAATGGAGAAACCTTCCAACAAGAATTTGACACTAATGCTTGAGTGTTAGGAGCATGTTAAGGGTCTCTTGGATCTTCTTTTCATTCATCTTCAAGGACCCTTCAAGAAAATGAGGCTCTTGCAAATGAACCTCCTCATCTTCTTCCTTATTTCTTGGACCAACTTCATGAAGCTCAAGCGGTGATGGGGAAGTTGATCTTGTTTCTTCTTCAACTGCTACAAGATCTTCATTTCCATGTTTAATGGAATTTTGGCTTGCAAAAACACTTTCAAAAGTGATCTCTATGTCACCAACATAGAGGTGTGAGCACCCATTAGTAGGTACTCCTTCATAGTTCAAGCATCCATCAGTAGATGCTCTTCGATTCATGTCCAAGGTAGAATGTGTCTCTTCCTTTTGCTCCTTCAAGCAAGCTGATGCATTTTTCACCTTGGTTTCCTTAAGATCAATATATTTGGAATATCTTTTTGAAGAAATCCAAAGAATTATCCTCAAGTAGTACATACATGCATTCCCTGAAGCTTCAGATATTTCATTGCTCTTTTCACTAACACACATATGATTTTCTCTCCAAGGTCTTTTACAAGAATGGCATAAACCTTTCTTCATTAAATCCACATCTTTTGGAATATTAATATTTGATTTGGAATGAATAAATTTAGGTGTATTAGGCATTGGTGTTATCTGAAATTCATTTTCTCTATTATGGGGTCCCGTGCTTGAGAAAATATGCTCACCCATTGGCTTCTTTTCCTCATAATGAGAACTGTTGCTGCCTCCTATTACTCCTTTGCTCCCAAGTTGGCTAGCCAACAATTCAAATTATTTCATCATCTGCTTGGTCATGTATTCAAATATTGGTTTCATGATTTTCCTAAGATTTTCACCATCATATGAGGTTCCCTTTTCATCCCTAGTCATAGTTTCCTAAAAAAATTGCTCTTCTTTTCCTACTTTTTCCTCTTCAACAAAAGAACTTTTTATTTCAATATCTAATGGTGGTCCCTGAATTATTGTACTCATGAATATCATACCACATCAGGTTCCAAGATCATGCTCTGATACCACTGTAATGTCCTTTTTTTGAAATTTATTAAAGTGGTGAAATTTTCAACTTTTTCTAGTAGTTCAACCCTTGACTAGTATTGGTTTCTTGATCTCCAAATGGCCCCAAATGCTCCCAACTTGTCACAGAAAGTATATGGATGGTATTAGGACATTATTATGAGGTTCATGGATTCTTTAGAGTCTTCAAAAGGATTCTGAAACTCTCCTTAGTATTATGGGAAAGTTAGGGGATTTGACTAGCAATTTCTCTTAACTAGTATTGGTTTCTTGATCTCCAAATAGCTCCAAATGCTCCCAAATTGTTACAGAAGGTATATGGATGGTATTAGGACATGATTATGAGGTTAATGGATTCCTTAGAGTCTTCAAAAGTCTTCTTCAACTCTCCTTTGAATTTTGGACAATGTAGGGAATTTGACTAGCAATTAGGGGTTCAATTCCCCATGGGGTAGATGATGGAAATGGCTCTCCAAATGATATTGGACCCTCTCGAAATTTTGAACAGAGGAAAGGGATATATAGGGTACATCAATATAGTCTCATATGCATAATAATCCAGTTTATTAATTCTTCTACAGCCCTCTCAAATCAGATACAAAAAGACTAGTTTTGACCTTGGGGGAAATGATAGTAAATCTTCACAAATGGTTATGAAACTTAAGTATATTGCTCCAAATGCTTGTATAATTAATATTAAACTTAGTAAATATATTAATGATACTCCATACAACATTAATACATCAGAAATTTACTGAACCATTCGAATTTGATACCACTTCAAGTGCAAATAACAAGGTATTGGGGAAATGACACCATTTGTTCATAGTTTGGAATTTTTACATCAAATATCTTTGATTTTAGACATGAAAGTCCTATCAGAAGTTAAAAAATAGTATATATATATATCATATTACAAATATATTTGTCCTCAAGAGCTATCCCAAAGAGTTTATCACCTCAACAAGTGCGCCTCTCCTCAAGGAGCAAGAATATGCCCAGAAATAGAAGTATGGTTGTAGAAGCAAGCTGAAAGAGATGTGACCATGAGATTCCCTGTAGCTTCAACCTGTAAAAAAAAACTCCATTAAATCTACAAATGAAATTTCTGAATGGCCTTTCCAATTACAAACTAGGATGGGAATCTTTCACCCTTGAAATTGGTGCTAAGGCAAGTAGAGTAGAACTCCACTAGCTGTCCTCTCCAAATGCAAAATGAAAATTATAAAATGATAAAAAGACACCATAATTCTTTGTTATTATCTTTTATAAACTTCTAAGGTCCTCCATGGGTCGAATTCCTTCCAAGAGATTCATGCTAACTCAAGTTGGGAAGAGATTCCAATGTGTGCCACTTGTCCCTCAAATTCTAGCCTCTTCCTCCACCAAATTCAAATAGGTGTCTCTTTGGCTTCCCCAACTCCCTTGAGCGCACTCTTGGAGGCTATTTTTAGCTCCGACATGTCATATATGTTAGATGTCAGCATTCAGGTCTGATTTGTGTCATAGGTGTCATAGAATCTTCATCATTGTTGTCATAGAGCTAGGGAATCTTGTCCAACTGTCCCACTAGCTCCAAAATGCCTTTTCCTCTTCCTCTTCCATGGGAGTTACTCTTCCACTCCAATTCGACCTTAATTGATTCATGCCAAGTATATTTACCTTCCAACTCACCCTAAGAATGTTGGGATTCTTATGGATTCTAAATGACAAGAGGAGGATGCCATGTGGCATATAAAATCAAGCTTGTGTGGGTCCCACATCCTCCATGTGTCTTCATGATCAATTGCCACTTTGATTTTCCCTTGTATTTATTTATTTAGCTCCTTTATTAAATATTTATGCCATTCTAATGTTCAAACATCATTTATTATCCCCCTTATTTCAAATCCCAAAGATTCCACCCCCAACCTAGGGAACTAGTAATTTTCCTCTATGACAGTTCATTTGGATGGGTATATTACAGCTTTGAATTGGGAATTTCTCTTAATGTGACCCACCTTTTCCATTTGGATCTAATTTCACGTTATTACTAACTTGGAATTCATTCTTGGAAATTATTTGTCCCTTAGCATCAATTTGACAAACTATCATGAGTATGGCCAAGGGGCTTAGGCCATTGTGACCCAATGCAAAATTTTGGGACATGACACTGCAGAACTTCTCCAAAGAGAATTTTTCTGCATAAGAATTTCCTAGCATTGTTTCCATATTTCCTTGAATAATATCCATTTATTTACTTCATTTTCATTCCCTAATTCCTCATCTCGTGGAAACAAGACAACAATCCTTCATAGTTACAGAACCATTACACAAGACTGGTAGAGCATAATCTGTGGTTCTAAACATTGTCAGCATCATTCATTGATCCCTTACCAACAAAATTCATCACACATAATCCACATTTATTCATACTGTCCTTTTCCCATTCATTCCTATCTATCCAATTTGTTTCACTCTTCTTACTCCCAACCCCTCCACTATGCTTTGTCCATTCATATTTTTCTCTACAGATCGAATACATTCCCAGTTTTCCTTTGCAGTTCAACATCAACAGCATTGCATAACCTCCATCTGTTGCATTGTGGAACCTTCATTCACTGCATTGCAAAACCTTCACCCGCTGCGTTGTGTAACCTCCATCAGTAGTGTTGTAGAACCTCCATCTATAGCATTGTGGAACCTCCATCCGTCGCATTAGGGAACATCCATGAAAAACATTGCAGAACCTCTATCTTTAGCATTGCGGACCCCATATAAGCACCATCACGAAACCTTCATCATCAACGTCGTGAATCCCCGTATCACGCAACACAGATCCACTCCATTACGGATATGGTTTCAGAAGCACACTCAAGGTTATTTTCTATCACATCGGATCCGTACCAAATATTATTCTAGCCCGACAAACGGTTCTCTTATAATTTCAAGACTGCTAGCATGTATGCACACATTTCGCTAGCATGAACCATTTAGCGGTATATGCTCACCGATGTTTTCCTGTTTATAGAGTCTGAAAAACTTAAACAATCCTCTATATACCATCTCGTGGATTTCACATCGAGCCCAAGTAGGTGAATGCTCGCTTGGTATTTTGATGTTTCAAAAGTCTGAAAACCCTAAATGAGACTCCAAAAGTCCTTTTTCGTACAGTTAGTCTCCTCACACGAAAAAGTGTAAAACAATGAGAGAAGAACTCTTCTAGTCATGTATGACTAGAGTATTCCTTTTTCGTAAATAATCCACAAAAGTCCAGAAAAGGGGTAAACTTATACTTAAGTGGATGTGGATTCAAATCCTTTAACGAGTTTGAAAAGACAACTATTCTCGGTAATATTATCATATTTAAAGAGTCTTACAAGAGCGTGAAATAACTCTATAAAAATATTTTTGTAAAGTTTTAACGAGCCCGAAAAATAAACTTGTGACCTCTTTATTATTTTTAACGAGCTCAAAGGAGAGATGGAAGAATGCTCGTAGCCTCCTTACTGTTTTTAACGAGTTCGAAGAAAAGGTGGAAGAATGCTTGGAACTTCCTTACTATTTTTTACGAGCTCGAAGTAAAGGTGGAAGAATTCTCGTAGCCTCCTTACTGTTTTTTACGAGCTCGAAGAAAATGTGGAAGAATGATCATAAGTGGGTCAATGTCCAAATGAATGGAAAACTGCATTATAGAATCTAGGAAAATTCATCAGAAGGAAGTATATCATCCTAGATAAAACACATATCTAAACATTCAGATGGAGTCATCACTTGGTCAATTGCCAGAACCCAATCCCGAGAAGGTAAGCATGAATTCATAGACTTATTCTCAGTAGAAATTGGACTCAAGGAACAATATGCCACATAATTTGATTGTGACATGGTAGTGCCTACTGGCGAGGGATATACTTGGTCTATAGTTGGGTAATAAGAGGGATCAACAAATGTAAGCTGATTGGTAGTGACAATTCTTTCATTGTGAGGAAAATGCATCACACGAAAGAGCGTAGACACCATAGCCTGCATAGCGTATACATAATCATGCCCTAGGATCATATCAAAGTCCATAGGGTCCTTTAAAACCATAAAATCAAGTAAGATTGTTTTTTCACCCAAAGTAACAGGTAGTTGAGGGAGGAATCCCAACGGTTCACTAGGTATTTTATCGAAAGTCAACGACTAATTATCACCTTGAACAAGGTTAGGAAAACCTAAATCTCTCCAAGCATAAGGGGATAAGATACTAACAGAGGCTCCTTCATCTACAATACATTGATGAACTGCATGGTTTCCGATATCGACCTTTATCTGGAAAGGTGAAGAAGAAGGAAGGTGAGGCCCAGTTAGACTATTCCAATCAAATGAAATGATCCCAGAGCTTGGTAGGGGTTCGCACGACACAAATGAAGTGCCCCCATTTTCAGAAACATCCGAATTGGTAATGCAGAAGACTTCAGGGACATGTGTATCAGTCTCTGAAGGACTGATGGGATCGGTCGAAGATTGCATCGTTTCGATCACTTCACTCTCTGATGAAAGAGTGGGGTTGACCAAATATTGCATTGGTTCAACCACTTTATCAACCAAAGGTTGATTAGGATGTTGGTAATCTATAGAAAATTCAGGAGTAGAGGATCCTTCAGACATGGACCACACTCTCCGCACCTCTGGAATAACAGGGCATAGGTGAGTAAGGTGATCTCCCTTACAAATTTTACAAGGGAACTTTGGATTTTGTCCTATAAGCTTAGACTCCTGTACAACAACAATACTCTGAGCATGACTAGCATTGGCTGACAACTTGCCCCCAGTATGATTTGCAGTGGCTGGTTGCTTAGAAGCAAAAGATTTTTGAACTATGGACCACACTCTTTGCACTTCTGGAAGTACAGGGCACAAATGGGTAAGGTGGTCTCCCTTGCAAAACTTATAAGGGAACTTAAGCTTCTGTTTATTAGGTTTGTCGACAATGTCAACTTTCTTAGCATGAATTGCAATAGTTGATTTAGTGTCTCCAGTATTGTTGGCTTGGTTTTGCAACCAAGCTTAGTGCAATGGGCACCTGCTAACTAGTAGCAGCAGTCTCAATAGAAATAAATAACAAACTACTTTAAACTACATTAACCATGGATTTATATGAAATAGATAAGCAAATAATGGAAATATTATAGAAAGCAAAACAATTGACAATATGTAAAAGAAATGATTTTGTATTAAGAATAGGGGCAAGCAAGTGCTTGCAATGGTAATACCTCCAAGTGATGAAGATTGTTGAGCAACTTCCAAGGTGAGTAGCTCCAAGCTCCAAAGGTCTCTTCTCCAAGATAGCTACAATAGTCAAAAGCTCATGGGAGATTTTGACAGCATGAGGATAGGAAGATGGATGGATGGAAAGTGAGGAGCCCCTACCACCTTTTTATAGTTTTTGGTGGTGGGGAATACCATTATGGTTTTGAGGAAACCAATGGTATTGACCAACATGGTTTAGGTATCTTTTCCCTCCTTTTTTCTTTTTTGAATATTTTGAATATTTTTGGGAATTCTGGACCCTTTTTGAGAGTTTTTTATGCTTTTTGAGGAAAAATATTCATTTTGAGTGGAAAAAGGGGTGTATTAAGGTCTTTTGGTGACCTTTTGGTGGCTTTAGAGGCTCAAAATGGTGAAAAAGTGGACAACTGGGTCATGTGAATAAGGAAATGAGCTAGTGAGCACTTTTTGGGTGTTAACAGATTGTCCCCTGATGTGTGAGGGCAGGAGCTCATCGTATGGCCGATAGACATCATAGTTCTTTTGTCTTTTTTCTGGGGTTTGGGGAGGAGAAGAGACCGATTGGAGACTGGATCCACGGCCCTTGGAAGTTGCAAAAATAAACAATATTACATGGCCTCAATATGAATGAGGAATGATCTCTGATAATGGACGAGGCAGGCATACCCATGCTCGTATCAAGACATATACATAACAATTAGTCCTGAGAAGGGGGACCTGAAAAATACATAAAAAATTTGCTGGTACATCATAATGGTCCAGAGGGGACATCATTTTGGGATGTACTCATAATCATAACATGACTGATCTCAATAACTGATACACTGGAGTAGAGCAACAACCGTTCTGAATAAGGTCTCAGAAGGGTTGATGAACTGCTGAAGCGGAAGGTGTCCAACATCTGTAGGGACTCAATGACTGTGAGTCATCACTAGGAAGTACTTGTAACTGTATACTCGAGGGAGTATAAAACTGGGGCACATCTGAATACTGTTGCCATGCGCAGCCCGGATATGTATAGAAAAAATGTAACTGGTTGTATCCATAGGTAGACTCTCAAATGTGGAAGAGTCGGGTGGTATCCGGGGTCTTCAACAAATAACTGAAAGGACCAATACCCTGTGCGAGTCTCAACGATGCGATCAAGGTGTTGAAGTCGAGAATGTGAGAAACAACCATTTGGAGAGGCATTGAGGACTCTTCTCGAAATGATTCGTAGGAACTCATCATAAATGGTGATGAGTCCAAGACACAGGGACCTCTAGGTCTATCCTCTGGAATAAATTTGGTTGTCGTCGACAGAGGGAGACCAGCAACTAACAAGGCAATGATGTTTCCTTGATAGGAGCACGAGGTGTAGAACTGAAGTGTGGTAGTACTGATGGTAGGACTGTCATACTTGTGGGGATGGGAAGTAACTGGGGTCATGGAGTGGGTAGACTCAGACTTCCTTTGTTTAGAGCATGATGACATGGTTGACCTGGAAGCGTAGGGTACTGACTTGTAGGTGTGGGGATCATGGCTTTTAGGGACTGAAGGGTATGTATTGACTCTGGGGGGTCAAGCTGATGGGTGATGTCGAGGGATTCTTGGGGTGACATACTGTAGAATACTCTAAACAAAGGCAACCAAAATGGGGAAGCTGCCATATGAGTAGACGTGGTCTGTTGTGGTGCCAAGAAGCACCATTGGGTCCTTCTTCGTAGTTTTAATGAGCTCCAAGAAGGGATAAAAGTGTGCTCTGAAATGGTACTGTCCTGTGGATTTTGTGAGCCCGGGACTGTTCGTGCTCATGGGTGCTTTCATTTTTAAGGAGTCTGAAAACGATAAGAAGACTCTGTAGTGGTTGTGAGTACCATCCTGTGGGTTTTTACGAGCCCAGGATGGTGATTGATCGTGGTCGCTTTCATGTTTAGAGAGTCTGAAAGCGGTAAGGGGACTCCATTGGTGTTCTTTTTCGTAAGTTAGTCTCGAAGGCCCGAAAAAGCATAAAATGATGCAAATGGAGAACTCTTCTAGTCGATGTGACTAGAGTATTCCTTTTTCGTAATTAGTCTACAAGGTCCGGAAAAGGGGTAAACTTATACCAGGTAGACGCCCTTTCAGATACGTTTAGCGAGCATGAAAGGAAGCAAGGTTGCTCGGCGATCTTTTCATTGTTTTAGGAGTCAGAAAAGAGCTTAACAGAAACTCCCTAAGTGCCTTTTTTGTAAAAAGGGATTGCTCAGCCCGAAAAAGGGGTAAAATTATACCGAACAAAAAGTGATTGATGAGAGCGAGAAAAGGTCTCAAGCGCCATCATGTGTGCGGAATACTGAATCCGGTGACATAAAGATTGTCAAAAAGGGGCAACGGCCAATGTGGCATGCAAACCGAGGTGATGGGTGGCATTTTGAAACAATACCCAGAAAATTATGGGGTGAGAATGAGAAATGATCTCAAGCATCATCACGAGCATGGAAAACTGAATCCAGCGATATAAGACTTGTCAAAAATGGATGACGACCGATGTGGCACGCAAACCGAGGTGACGAGGGGGCATGGGAAAAATACCCAAAAAATCTGGGTGTGAGAGCGAGAAATGATCTCAAGCATCATCACGAGCGTGGAAAACTGAATCCGGCGATATAAGACTTGTTAAAAACGGACGATGGTCGATGTGGCACGCAAACCGAGGTGACAAGGGGGCATGGGAAAAATGCCCAAAAAATTTGGGCATGAGAGCGAGAAATGATCTCAAGCATCATCACGAGCACGGAAAACTGAATCCGGCAATATAAGACCTATCAAAAATGGATGACGGTCGATGTGGCACACAAACCGAGGTGACAAGGGTGTCCAAAAAATGGTCAAAAAATGGACCTGATGAAAACAGGAAAAGGAAAGAACTGTCATGAAGTTCTCGTTGATCAACTCATGTGAAGGGGAATATATTACCCAAGTTGCGGAGGCTAGATTGGGGGACCAATGGTTTGCACCATCAACGAAACCGACGTAGCAGAGTGGAACAAGATCCATCTGTGGTCATGCAGAGAAAACAAATATTTAGGTTTTTTGAATTTTTTGTGGAAAAAGACAATAATACTGTACAATAATGGACGGTGGTGTCCATTAGATTTACTATGGGTAAAATCGCTTGAGGTACAACCCGTTGCATGGGTTGCGGAGGGGGTTGCCTTCTGAATCGGTCATAATGTATGCCCCCTGTCCGAGGCAAGTGTAAATAATATATGGGCCTTACCACATGGACATAAACTTTCCTTTCCTAGTTTTATCATGAGCCTGATCGTAGGCGAGGACAAGGTCCCCTTTTGTAAAATTTCTTCGGTGGACATGTTCATCGATGTGATGTTCCATAATTTTAGGATCGAGGCCAGGCATCTCGGTGTAGGGCCAGGTGAAGACATCACGAAACTCTTGGGAGAGTTCCTTATATGCCTGAGTTTCCACTTGAGTGCATGATGCACCTAGCGAGATGAGCTCAGGTTTTCCAGGTGTGGTGGAAATGTCAATTTGTAAGGGTTGAACATGTGTGTCAAAGGGATCAATGGAAGGGGCCGACCGGACAGAGGGGTATCCAGTGGAAATCATGTAAATGGTGTCAATTTCTTTCGAGGAGGAAGATGGTGGGGGATGAATTTCCTCAATGAGAAGAGGAGATTTCTCAACCTCGGCCTTAACAAGGGGGAGCTTGGAAGGATGAATGGGTCACTGTTTCTGATGAACGGGGGGTACATCAGGTCATGTGTCAATGTGGTGCTCTATAATGGCGGGGTCAAGACCCGACATTTCAGTATAGGACCAGGCAAAGATATCACAGAATTCTTGGAAAAGTTTTTTGTATTGTCCAATTTCATGCTCACTGTAGGAGGCTCCTAAGGTAATGATTTCACAGGCACCAGGTGGGTCGGAGATATCGATGTGGATGACGGGTGAAATATTGGCCATGTTACCTTCCTCAAAGGCATCAGGAGCAGGAATAGGATCCTTAAACCAGTCGACTTTAGTAGGAAGGAAATCTTTGGACTCGACCGCAAATTGGGTGGCTATGGTGGAGGAGGACTGTTCTGGGAGGAAGTAGGAACGATGGTGCATGTCTTCCCAGGGGTAATCAGGGGCAGTAAGAGCCTCTAGAATCTCCTCATCATTGTGGAAACTTTGAGTGGTCAAATCATCTGACGAGGGAGTGGTAGTGGAAGAGACCATATAAATGGTGTTAATCTCTCCGGATGGGGGTGATACGGGAGGGTAGATCTCCTCCATTATGGTGGGTGCCGTCTCAAGGTCAAAATTATTCATCTCGTAAAGAGCTTCTCTGTAGTCTGGGAGACCAGGACAGTGATGTGAGTAGTGGCCATAAATACCGCATATGGCACAAGGGTGGTTGGTACGCAGTGATTTATCAGGAGGATTGGAGTTTGGATCTAGTTCGACAACTAGGATGTTGGGGTTGTTGTCAAGCATTTGCATGTGTTCCTGTAATGTAGGTAATTGTGGACATTGGTGAGTTGGATGGCCTAACTCATCACACAACGAGCATTTGGGGGGAGCACGAAACATGGGAGGGGGTTTAACTGCTTTGGGAGGGGGTACAGTGGTGTATGGTTGTGGGCCTCTGCCCCCAGTGGGCTTGATAAGAGGAGGGGGATTCATTGATGACGAACGGGTGGTGACATCGGGAGGTGGTTGAGTAGTAGTGACAATGGGTTGCACCGGTTGCAGGACGACATTCGGTGTCGGCGGGGGAACGGGAGGTGAAATATACCACACGGGTAATCCCAAGGTTAACCCGGGGAGACTGAGGGTAGCCAGAACCGGAGCGCTTACTACGCCCGAGGGAGGGAATAGAAAGGGGATTGTGTGGATGGGTGTAACACCAATGTGACTAGGGACCAATGGTGGTTTAGGTAAGAAGGGCGGTTGATTGTTGAGTGGTTGTGTATTATGGGATAGGGTACATAGGTCAGATACTTTGGGCGCTGGTGACGGGGGTGGAATGGATTGGAATGTAGAAGTCATCGGCGTGTCAGAGTAAAGTTTGGGTCCCACGGAGGAAACAAACGATGTAGTTGCACCACAAACAGGTTGTTCAACCATGGGGAGAACATTTTCGAGTGCAGCAGGGGCCTTGGGATCGTAATAGGTGAGCTGGTCGACCTTGACCACATGTCTGTCGTGGGGGAACAACATGGTACGAAAAATGGATGAGGCAACCGCCTGCATGGCATACATGTAGCTGTGACCAAGTAAGAGGTTATAGTCAAGTTGGGCATTGATGACCTCTATGTCAATGAGCACGGTTTTACCAGCCAGCTGGATGGGGACATTAGTTACAGACCTTGGGGTTGAGCCGAACGGCCGTCGTAGGCTCACAACGCAGTGGTGGACTACTAGAGAGTAGGGGATCCCAACTTCTGCCAAACGAATGTGGACATAACGCATGTAGAGGCACCTTCATCGATAATGCACCGATGGATGACAAGATTCCGAACGGAAACAGAAACTTGGAATGCTAAAGTGGAAGGTAAGCGTGGTTCGGATTGGTCCGAATCGAATGCCATAAGTTGTGAATCATTGAGGTCAATAGCACCAATGGCAGAGAGCAAAGTCTTGCGTTGTGAAGGACAATTTTTTAAGACTTCCAAAGCAGACATGGCTGCCGGAGACTGGGCTAAGTCATCTACAATGCTGTAATTTGATGCAGCGTGAGCATTGGGGTTATTGTTGATGCGACGAAGTGGGAAGCGAGGTGCTTTAGAGCCGCCATCGAGTAGAACCGGAGGTATACGTAACGTCTGATCAGTGGGATGAGCGTTAGTGTTTTTGTCGGCGGGAGGGTCTTCGGGGGTGGAGCCATATTGGTTCCGACGAGTTTGGAGGTTGACATCATTAACAAGTGGTGGGTACCTGAATCGAACATGGGTTGATCAGGAGCGACATAAGTGATCTGTTGTTGTGGTGGTGCGTTGCCTTGAGGGGGAGCCAACGGCTAGGTGTTCACTACGCCTTGGGTTGGTAGGGGGTTTTGCAGCACCAAAGGTTGCTGCTGAGGGGGTGGGGGGTTCGGTAGCGCCTGAGGAGTCACTTGCCCTTGACGATGGGCATCATCAGTCTAGAGTTGCCGAGCTCGATCCAAATGTGGGCAAGCATGTGTGTAGTGGCCATAGACCCCGCAAATAGAACAAGGATGGTTTGTTCTGAGGTTATTATTTTTGGGCTGCTTGGGATGACGATCCGGATTCTGGTTGGGGGGAGCAGCGTTGTTATTATGTGGAGGATTGGGAGGTGGTGGACCTTGCTGATGTTGTTGGTTGTTGTCATGGTTACGTCCTCTTCCACGGTTTTGTTTTCCACCCTGGTTGCGCTGGTTGTTTTGATGTTGGGGTTGATTGTGTTGTGTGTACACTTGCCCTTGAGCAGTGGGAGGATTTTGATTTTCCGCAGGTGCGGGAGCAGGTTGCGGTGGATAATAAGCTGGAGGGGCTGGAGGTGGTCCAGTTACCTGCTGGGGTTGTTGGTAACCCTGAGCTATTGGAGGTGTTGGGTTAGCTGTTGTAGCTTGCTGTGGGTAATACACTGGTTGTGGCGGGAATTGAATTGGGTTCTGGTTAGCCGGTTGGTTATAGTATGTGGGTGGTACATATGCTGATGGCGCTTTCCCATAGCAATGTTGTGGACAAGAGGGTCCATGAGTGTGATGACTTTGATTCGTTGGTGCGTACGAAGTTGTCGCTCCAGAATTAGATGTATCCCTAGACAGGTTTGGTGCATTTATGGTTCTCACCATGCTAAAAGGTTTAATTTGCGGTGTGACTTGGCCAATAATACCATCAGCGGCATGTGATGCCCCCGGTGCGTCACCACGTGAAGAATCGCCTCATGGTGCGTCTGGTATGATGGTGTAGAGATAGCCTGATTGAGCATAAATTAGGTCGAATTGCTGAGCTTTTAGGATAGCTTCTTCCTCTGACTGGGGTCGTTCGGAAGCTATGTCTTTTTCTATGAGGGGTAGGAGTGATTTAAGAAACCAGTCCAAAAATATACAGTCATCCAGTTTAATCTTACAGAGGCTACGATGCTTGCGCCACTCATGGATGTGGTCCGTGATGTGGGTAGCTGTGTTTTGTCTGCAAGATAACAATATTTCAACTCCTGCATTGTAACATACAGGTAGCTGAAAAAACTGAAGGAAAGTGGAGGCGAGAGACGTGAAAGTATGGTGGGTCCCATGTGGTTGTTCGATGTACCACTTGGTTGCAGAGCCAGTGAACGTTCGTTGCAATAGTCTTAGACGAATGGATTCATCCACTATGGAGTTAGATGAACACCATAGATGAAAAGACATTATGTGGTTTTGAGGGTCCTCCCCAGGTTTTCCTTTAAACTTGGGTATGTCCGAGGGGAGCTTCGTAGGCATGGGTGGCCATGTAGGGTTGTGCCTGATAGGATCGTTGGTTAGCCTGGCTAAGTCTGGTAAGTTTAGACTAGCCATGTAAGGTAAACTAGCAGATGGGTGTGGTGTAGTGACTGGGACATCACTATTCATGGTGGCATTATGTAGTGCTCTAGTAACCCCTAAGGGTATGCTAGGTATTGAAGGTATGTGTCCTCCAACTGCTGTGGTTTGTTATGGGCCAGCATTTCCAAGTGCAATATGGGTTACACTAGGGTTAGGAATAGTACCAGGAATTCCTGGGATCTGGGTTGTGGTAATGAGAGGGGGTGTGACCCCTATATTTGGCATACCCATAATAGGAGGTAGTCCAGTGCTGGGAATTCCTAAAGGTGGAGTGTCCCCCACATTAGGCATGCCTAGAGGGGTTGTTGTTACCATGGATGGCACAGCAGTGGAAGGGTTTGTGGATGTATCTCCAATAGTACTGGTAAAAAGTGGATTGTATTGTGTTCCGGCCATGAGGTTGGTTGGTAATAATTCAGTAGGGTTTTTGGATTCAGCCTCAGAATCAGATGTGAAGTGAGGCGTGTCAGAATTGGATGACTGTGTGTTTGGCCGATGACGTGTTGAGTTAAGGGATAAGGCTCGACATCGGAGACGTGGAGAGCCAAGTAGAATGAACTCTGGGGGTTCACCCTGAAGATGACGAGATCGTCTAAAATTCTCAATGGTGAGAAATATGTTTTTTGTTTTAAAAATTTTCAGTGTAAGGTGGTGATGTAAAAAACTCGAAACCCTAATGCAACAATGAGTGCAAAAAGGGGAGTGAAAATAAAGGCTCTCAGGCCAAAAAATAAACCTCAAAAAGCACTTATTATAGCAGTTGTGCTATAATAAGTGGAGGGATGCAACAAAATTGGTCAGAATACCAACAGTCAAACGGTTTCTAGAAAAAAGAGGTGCTACTAGACCAAAGGTGGGTAATGTATCATGCAAACACCTAACTAGAAGTATTGTGAGTCAACAAACGATATCCTCTGCAAGGTGATGAAATCCAAGTTAGACGATATAGATTGTTGAATCAATGGCTAGATCTCCCCCTACCAGGAGGGAAACCGGGTAGACAATCCTAAAGAGTGGCAACTAGGATACCCTGTTCATGACACGTCCAGAAAAGGTGAATCTACCGTTTGGTCCTTTTACCACAGTATCCCCATACAGGGATACCCCAAGAACTGCGATAGGTAGCCTTCGGTTACTGAATGGATTGCAGTATTCCACTCAGGCCTCCGGAACAACTTTGACGAGTTCAACCCTCATAGGGGAGAGGCCTTTCGATAAACTGGTTGTGACCGTGCCAAAACATACTGGGGTATTTTGGTTCCCTAATGGACAACAGCTATGTCTCAAATGTAATAACTGAGGGGTGTTATTGGAACACCTATCCCCTCAATTCTACTTAACTAGAAAATTCTTTTAAGTGCTCCCCAAGTGGGGTTAAAAGTTGGTTGAGTTTAAGGTAAATTTTAAGGCTCAGTTTAAATTAGTGGCAGAGTGGGTGCAAGTGTGGTATTTAAACTGAACTTGATTTGCCTCGCTTGGGCAATTTTACAAATGAAAGAAAAGACGCTTCCATTTTTGCAAAAAATAAAGGCGTTTTTGAAATGTAAATGCTTGAAAAAACTATTCAAAAATAATGGATCTTTGAAATAATTTAAAGGGAAGCAAATAGCATGAATATTCAAGAAATAAATGGATCTCTTTAAAATTGCTTGGGCAATGTATTGAGCAAATAAAAAGTAAAACCTTGAGCTAGATAAAATGCAGAAAAATATTTCTTTCAATTTCTGAAAATTTTGTAAAAAGACTTTTAATGAAGCATTTTAAATAGTAAAAGATTTCTTATGGTTGTAAAAATGCAGGAAATTTAATACTGTAAAATATGCTAAATGGGCAGAAAATACAGCAAAAAATATTTTTTTAAAAAATTGGTTGAATTGAAAAAACTTGCATCGCGGGTTTCGGGAAAATAGCCGCGATGGACCGTGCGGGTTTCGGCCGCGAAGCCACGATGTGCAGTGCAGATTCCTGTCACACAGTCGCGATGGCCAGCGCGGGTTTTCGTCACACAGTCGCGATGTGCAGCGCGGCAAATGGCCGCGAAGCCGCGATGTACAGTGCGTAAATTGGCCGCGAAGCCGTGGTGAGCCACGCGGAAAAAAGCCGAAAAGTCGCGATGAGCCGCGTGACTGTCAGGAAAAAAACCGCGAGGCGAAAGCCGAAAACGGATGACAAAAAATGAACCCGAAAATGGAAATTTCGAGCTGTTAATGGCAATAGAATGGGCCAAGATCTAGAACAACAATGGATCTGCTGTCTAGGATGGCAGATCTATGAATTAAACTGATTAAAACTAACAAAAACTAAGATCTAAAGCTAAAAACTGAGATCTAAGAATTCGAAAGCAGCAGAGTCGCCAAAAATTGTTGGCTTGGTTTTGCAACCAAGCTTAGTGCAATGGGCACCTGCTAACTAGTAGCAGCAGTCTCAATAGAAATAAATAACAAACTACTTTAAACTACATTAACCATGGATTTATATGAAATAGATAAGCAAATAATGGAAATATTATAGAAAGCAAAACAATTGACAATATGTAAAAGAAATGATTTTGTATTAAGAATAGGGGCAAGCAAGTGCTTGCAATGGTAATACCTCCAAGTGATGAAGATTGTTGAGCAACTTCCAAGGTGAGTATCTCCAAGCTCCAAAGGTCTCTTCTCCAAGATAGATACAATAGTCAAAAGCTCATGGGAGATTTTGATAGCATGAGGATAGGAAGATGGATGGATGGAAAGTGAGGAGCCCCTACCACCTTTTTATAGTTTTTGGTGGTGGGGAATACCATTATGGTTTTGAGGAAACTAATGGTATTGACCAACATGGTTTAGGTACCTTTCCCTCTTTTTTTCTTTTTTGAATATTTTGAATATCTTTATTCCCTTTTTAATATTTTTGGGAATTCTGGACCCTTTTTGAGGGTTTTTTATGCGTTTTGAGGAAAAGTATTCATTTTGAGTGGAAAAAGGGGTGTATTAAGGTCTTTTGGTGACCTTTTGGTGGCTTTAGAGGCTCAAAATGGTGAAAAAGTGGACAAATGGGTCATGTGAATAAGGAAATGAGCTAGTGAGCACTTTTTGGGTGTTAACAAGTATGACTCACAGTAACTGGTGACATGCCATTAATATGACCAGTGGTGATCAATGACGTGTCCTCAACATGAGAAACATTGGTTGAAGACATACTTTCAGTATGAATTGCAGTGACTGAAAGTTTTCTCCCAACATGACCTCTTGAGGCTAGGTAGGTGCCCCCAGTATGACCTTCAGAGGCTGGGTGGGTGCCCCCATCATGACCTTCAGAGGTTGGGTGGGTTCCCCCAGCGTGACTTCCAGAGGCTGGGTGTAGGTTCAGTATGATTTACAGTGACTTAGTGAGTTCTCCCAACATGACCACCAGAGGTTGGGTAGGTGCCCCCAGCATGAATTCCAGAGGTTGGGTGGCTTCCCCCTTGCTTTGGCATCTTCTTCGTATTCTTCCTCCGTCTATTCCGTTTAGACTATTGGTTACTAGTATTACTACTTTCACCACATGAGGTAGAAGGAGGAGGAGAAGATGTTATTGGCGAAGCAAGAATAGGGTTCTGATGCTCTTGATGTGAGGTGCTTACTTGAGAAGCATTAGGAGCATGCAAGGAGTTCGGAGTGGAAAACAACCAAACCGGTATCCCTATAGTGAATCCCAGAAGATTCAAGGTATCCATTAAGGGAGTACCAATGTTACCAATGAATGGAAAAGCACAAGGATCCCCTTGAATAGGGGTCCCTTGATTGGTGCCCACCGGGATGATTTCCATAGTTTCCAACTCAACGGGCCATAAATCTCTAAGGCCAACTAAAAACAAGCAGCACAAAGAGCACACCATTAAAATGTCCTACAGTGATCAAAACCAGAAAAACAAAGCTAATACTCTCAGAAGCAAGTTTGGGATGATGAGGGACCAGAACAAACCAATAGAGTATCGATGGTCAGTTACATAGTGTCCAATGGAGGTCCTCTGGGTGCAAGCGTTTGAATCACCAAACCGCTCTCTTGGGATTACTGCAAAGGGTTACCTTCCGTGTCTGTCCGGGGTGTAGTAGAAATAGCCTTCCACTATACCTGTGAAGAGCCCTAGGGTTAAGATACTAAGGATGCAACAAATACGAAAATACTTGGGGGAACAGTCGTCAACCTAGCTAAGACGCATGGGCAGGGTAGCAAATACCGAAATCCAAAAACACTCAAAAGTACTAGAGGATCCCCATACGCGAATCATCTCTGGCTTATGTTTGAAAGGAAAGTGAGGGGGTATTCTTAGCAGTTCCAGTCGCACACGGCCTCGTGCTTAACTGTGGTTTGAGTAGAGCGTTCCCATGATATTTTGATAGAGTTGGATTTGCCTAATAGATAATCTTACTACAATTGTTGAGTAATGAAGCTGATTTTGGGTAGTTTAAGGTGATTTAAACCTGAAACCCTAGCCTAAGCTAGTTGATGATGTGTATACCTAAAAAGAAAAAAGTTGCTAGTTAATTTGATTAAGATTTATTTTTAAGGGCTACTTTTTACTCAATAAGGGTAGTGAAGTGTGTGGAATGGTTTCGAT
The DNA here is from genome assembly GCA_027924585.1 of Larix kaempferi. Lineage (NCBI taxonomy): Eukaryota > Viridiplantae > Streptophyta > Pinopsida > Pinales > Pinaceae > Larix > Larix kaempferi. Next base: position 12,093,493 of record BSBM01000428.1, read on the forward strand.
AGAAAGCAAAGTGCATAAAGAAATAATGCATTCAAATTCACAAAAGACTCTTTTCTTTTCGTTTATATTCTTCAAAACTAGCAAATAGGTAATCCTAAGCAATTTTTTTTTGTAATTTTCTTTTAGTTTTTCAAAGCAAACGATCTATGCTACTTCGAAAAAGATGATCGATCTTACTACTAAGCAACCAATTTTAATTTTTTTCTTTTCTAATAATTGCAAAAGAAAAAGAACTTGGAAAGGAGCATGTAAGACCTAACGTAAAGTGTGAGTAAGGAAAAACAACCTAATGGCTCAAAACAATCAAATCAAAATACTTGAGAAAGACTCCACCTACTGAGTTGTTTTGACAGAAAAGAACTCTAGGTTTGGAACAAAGTGTAAAATAAAAAAGGAAAAGAGATGCCCGCAATGGAAAGACAGACCTAAAAGGCTACTCCAAAGCACCAAAACTTAAGAAAACACTCGCCAAACAAAGGAGTAGGTAAGCAAACCAAAAAGTAACCCTACCAACACATCGACTCAAAAGAAAAGCTAACTAGAAAGCTTTAACTCACTCAGATTGATATGAATAGATATTCAGAAGGTATCTAGACTAAACAACCTTTCAAAGCCACCCTAAGAACTCAAATTGGGGTCAAACCCTAATAAAAAGGACAAGACACAGTAAAAGTGCGCTACTGTTGCCATAGACAACAAGCGTTCATAACACAGGTCTGTATAACTGCAACAAGCATCTAGGGAAAAAAGTGTGCAGCTATGTCTAGAAGAGAGTAGCGCACAACCTTAAACATCATTCATTGTCATGCATTAGTTACTACAAATGGAAAGAGATTAAGATATAGAAAGTTGTACCTTTTTAACGATGGTTGGTCCTAGCTTTCGCTTGATCTTTCGCTATGATGAACCTGCAAAACAAAGTTAACCTTCCTCAGTGTATCTTGACTGTAATAAATATGATGAAATCAGAAACAACTTAAGCATCAAGTACAATCAAATATTTAAACAAATGAACATTCAATCAAATAGACATTCAATTTGGGATGGGAAGGGTATTTCCACCTTTTATTGTCAAAGAAATGTAGAAAAGTATAGATATACCTGATCTGTCCAAACACTTCTGCAATCGAGTCCTGGGATCCCGCTCTTCACAATGACTTGGGAATTCCTCCAGCATAATAGTAGTTAAAGCATTCCTTCTAGGTCCCTCTCTCATGGATCCTCCTTGTATTTATTGGACAAAGTAGGCAGTTGAATTCGAGAGGTGGTTGAATTGGGAGGTTGGGGAAGTTGTAGAACCAACTTACACTAATCCCAATTCACCGAATCTTAATATATTTTTTCATTTCATCTTAAGATGTGTGCAGGTTTCATACAACCAGACTAGCGCACAATAAGCAACTTTTTCAGTTTACAACCAGCGCTTGCAACATTTGAAGGATGTGCACTGGTTGTCTTCAAGCAGAGCAGCGTTTAGAACGCTGGATCACTGTGGAAATAGTAGTGCACATGTCATGAAAACTGTAGAACAAATAAGTTTTTCAGCTGAAGAGTGTAGTTTCAACAATAAATCATCCAAGTCAACCTAGCTCTTCCATCCATAGTGTCCTTTTGTGTGATCAACAAAGAATTGTGATCACGTATGGAAGTGCAAATTTGACCTATAACACCACCCCTCATAATATGTACGATAAGACTGATCATAACTTACCATGCTACCTGTCAACACGGGGCCGTGTTCATCCTTGGTTGGGGGGGGGATAGAGAACACTGCTATATTTATCCAAAACAACTGAGTTTGTAGCAGAAACTTACCAAATTCGGCCCACAAAATATTTATTCATGCACGTAGGAGGTTACTAGTCAAATTATCATAGAACATGCATATAATCGACCTTGCTGAGAAATTATAACTCATCCTCCTTCGATTTTAGGATAATACAACCCCATTTTCTCTTCTTTTTTTTTAAAATATTTTGAATTCCCGACCTGTAAACAAGATATTTAGACCAGATCATTGACTGAGGGTGATAAGCCGAGTGCAATGGGAAATCCAATTCGAAGTGAACCCGAAAATGCAAATTTGGTTTACAAAAATAGAGAAGTAAAAAACATTTTTCAGCAGGAGGGGTGGCTGGATTATTTTGACAAAATGAAGAGAAGTGATAATGAAATTACAATTGAATTTTCCAGAATGTATGAATAGTCAAATGCAGAGGTGAGGGGATTAAAGATCTAGGTCAATGAAGAAACAATTGCAAGGGTTTCAGGATTGTCTCAGGAGGGTGAAAAACGGTTTGCATGACGGATACCTATGAAACCACTTATAGAGGAATTTGTGGAACCTGGGGAGGAAGTGAAAGGAACAGAGAAGGGGACCCGAAGAAGTTTGTTGCTGACACGATGGGACGATGTGGATCTCTGCATTCTTAAGTTCCTCACCTGTGAAGGTTGGTTCAATATTCTATTTGGTTACCATTTTAAAATTTTGAATCATTTAAGACATTAAAAATATATCAATATGAGCCATTTCTTGTGGAAGTCATTGGAGTTGATGTGTAGAATGGTTAAAAACAATAATAACCCTGACACCAGTTTAGAACACCATGGGTTGATTAGATTGCTAGTTGAATATGTCGTAAAAAAGGAAAACAAGACTTGGGATATTTTTACTGGAATACCTCCATCACCCAAGTTGACCCCTGGAAAGAAGGAGAAAACACTAGTAGAAACATTAGTAACCCCAGTGAAGACATCAACTTAGAATCTGAGGAAGAGGAGCTCATAGAATGAAACCCCAAATACCTCAGCCGATCGACCTAGGAAAAGGTCAATATCTTCCAATAAAAAAGGCATTGAGGATCAAGAAGAGGCAACGACAAAGACCATCACCAGATGGACAACAGGAGGTTGTCGAAAACCCAAATTTAGAAATCATAAACCACGAGTTGACACAAGTAGATTCACCAAAAAGAAAGCAAGGACTGGGTCTGAGAAGATTTCACCCTTTATTGCTAAGGAAGTACATGAGGGCTTACAGTGGATTAAAAAGGGCCTACAAACAACTAAAGTTGACATATCAGGAACATATCAAGGAGGTAGTGTCTCTAAGGAGAGGTGGATACTCTGATGGAAGCTGTATGGGTGGCATCAAAACATAACGAGGCATCAAAGGAAATATTCATGGAAGAAGGGTCCAAAACTAGTGGATTGAAGAAAAATATGGAACAAGAAAAGTGGTTTGTAGAAGAAGAAGAAAAGGGCATTGAGACTTACGAAGATAGGCCATCGAATCTTGTCAAGATTAAAAAATTAGAACTTATGGTAGCTCAGTTACAAGCTACAATAGGGGATCTAGAAGGGAAACTCAAACATACCATGGAACAAAACGAAGGGAATATGAAATGTAGAGGGAAAAGGAAACTTAGAGAACATGACTATGCCCTGGCCACAAGGAGGCTCAACATGGAGATTGGAAAGCTAAAATACGAAAAGCATTACATGAGCTCTCTTGCACATTCTATGGGAAACTTGAGACCTCCCTCTAATATCTATTCTATGTTCTTAAAAGAGAAATTGATATCCTTCAGGATTGTAACAGTGGCAGTAGCTTATAAGGACCAAATTGAGATAGAAGACTAGTTCATCGGTGCTTTTTCTAGGAGTAATGCAGAGGAGAGAGATTTCTTGTGTGAATTATATATGTATAACCTAATAATGGTCGATTACAATGATTGGGACCCTAACCCTTATGCAAAGAAGGTGAAATTGAGGGATTTTATGTCATTCATGAGGAATAAACTCAGATGGAACCATGCTACATACTTCTCATAACTCACAGAGTGGGAGGACACTCTTTGGATAATAATTTCCCCTTCACTCGAGAAGCTGTTTACAGAAAGAAGCAGGGTTATGCATGATCAGGCATTTGTTACACTATTGGAAGATACCCAGACCACATCTATTGATGAATGTACAAACTTGATCCCCTTTCACAGATTGGAAGCCATGCTATGTTTGACGAGAAGGATTGGGGCTTTAGATCTCAAGCTTAAGAGAAAGGAACCCTTCACTAATATGATGTTTGAAATGGAATTGGATAGAGGCATGTTTATTATGAGTGCTTTCAGGTACATAAATCCAAATGGATTGGACTCAAGTTTCACTTTCCCATACTTTGGAGTCCTGTATCTGATAAGGAGGATAGTGAATTATGGCATATTGTTACCGAACATAGGGGTTTCTGTATAGCATCTAAAGAAGGACACTCCTCCTATAAGTGGAGTGATGAAAGAAAAACTGGTTCCCGAGTACCTCCAACAGTGAAGCATAGTCCCAGTTTGCATAGGGACATGAAAACCCTTTGGTTGGGGGGATATGAAGGGTCAATTATATGACATCTTTTACCATCCTTTTTGGGCATCCTTTTTGCATATTTTGACTACTTCTTATACCCTTACAAGTCTCTTTATGGATAACCTATCGACTTCCAGCATTGTAAGAAATGATCATGTTTTCCTTGAGTATTTATTATTTACTAGTGACTTGGGGCTTGGTTATGTTACTTCCGACTGCCTAAAGAAGCATTGGTGTTCTAGGTTTGTTTCTTGCTGTAGTTGGAATCTACAGCAAGCGTTTGGGGATGGCTGTGGAACCTACTTTCAAGAATGCAGAACCAATGAATAACTTATAGAAGGATTGTAGATAAGTCTTAAGTTTATACACAACATGCATACATGAGATCACTGAGAATATCAACAATGGTACTTGGTATGAACAAAGAGTCCGAGCCTCAACTATTCAAATGTGATCCTTTTGGTCATTATGTTTAAAGATAAAATAATTGATTCAAATATGAAGTTCTGCAATCATCTCATTTTGAGCTTCGGTGTTGGAATCTTATTAATACTAAGAGGGGGGGTGAATCAGTATTAGCATAGTTAATAACAATATTTGCTTCTTATCAAACTTAAACAACAATTGTATTATGCATTAAACAACAATTGTAACAATAACATTCATCCACATATGCACAATACACAGAACACAATTTTTTTTACGTGGAAACCCAAACGGGAGAAAACCACATGATGCTCTCTTATAAAATAAAGATTACATTTATGGAAGCACCAACTTCTGAATTTCCCAACACCAAATAGAAGGAGGCACCGTCCCCCTGGTTTTACAGGCACCGACCCGAAGGAAGCACCGACTCCTTGATTTACCAGCTTCAACTGGAAGGAGGCACCGACCCCATGTTTCTTGCCCCGTCCTGCCACCCTGAAATGATTGTAGAGGATGTTTCTTTGTTGTTCTATTGATCTTCACACACTTCAAATTAACTGTTATTCATTCCATTGTACGCACCTTCTATATGCTGTGATATTTATATCGTTGTACTGTATCACATGCTTCACTTCACTTCATCAACATTACACACTTGAATTCATACTTCACGAACTGTGCGTTTCTTCTTCATACATTCTGTTTTTGCGCATCTACAAACTCAACTAATACTGCACATCCTATGTGTTACACCTAAATCTTGCTACCTTAAGACTTAGTGTAAACCTCCCTGAAGTCCCCATGACTAAGACATCAAATTGGAAGAGATATCGGCCTATTTCCATAGGGTTTAGTAAGGTCGTCGCAGGTCACCCTTATGCAGCCTGCGACGATGTTAGTTAAATGGATAAAAGGGCATCTTCGAGCCATTTTTTGAAGGTGTGTGATGAGGATCTCTATCCCTAACCTATAGGGGAGATGGAATTCGGTTCCCTAGCCCTTTGGGAGGATCCCTTAACCCTCTCCCACTATATTTCAACCTACCCTATCCTCTTAGTCCTACATATATGAAGCTCATTCCCATTCCAAAGGGAGGAAGTCTACAGTACTTTCATGCTAGTGAAATTAGCTTAGGAGATCTCTACTCATCTATTGGGAGACCTGTACTTCCTTTGGAGGTTTTGGCATTGGCTTGTTGGAGGAGGATTGTGACGTTAAGATTTGGTTATAATCATCTCCCTCTTTGTACTTCCCTTCTTTAATACAGTAATATAAACTCTTTCCACCAAATGTTGTTGTGTTAATAACGTTTGTGTAGTTTACTTGCTTAACCGTATACTTGAATTTGTTATTGTTCAGATATTGTTTTACTGCTTGCATTGTTCTGTATGTCTTGACAAGTATTGCAGCTGAGATCTGACGACCGTGAAGCTTGGAGAAAAATCAAGGAGAAAGGATCTACGATCTAAAAGGTAAGACATCTAATCACTCAATCTAGGAAAGCAGTTTTGTAATATCCCTTTTTCAAATTTTATTAAAATGCCCAATTTTTCACTTTTTTTCCCAATTTCGACCTTTGACTAGTTTTACTGTTTTGACCTCCAAATCAACCCAAATGCTCCCAAATATTCTATAGGAGTGTATGAATGGTATTTATACTTGAATATTAGGTTCAGGGATGTTTTATGGACCTCCAAATACTGCTGCAAACTTGATTTGTATTCTGATCAATATATGTAATTTTGACTAGTAATTTGTGCATCAAATCCCCCCCGGGTAACACTGCAAATGGCCTTCCAAATGCCTCCAAAATCCCACAAATTTATGAAAAAAGGTATATAATGTGTTAAGTATGTGATTAAGGTCTCATATGCACCATTAATTGATTTTTACTACTGTTCTAACTCTCTCACATTCAACAGCAAAAACCCCCAATTCGACGCTTGGGGAAATGGCACTATTTCACCCCCCAATACAACTAAAATGAGTAAAAATGCTTCAAATGCTCAAGTACAGTACATGAAACTTGTAGAAGACATCCATGGAAGTATATTTATCACCAATATATCAGAGAATCATCCATCCATTCGAAATAATCAACATTATAGTGTCATACATCAATGCATTGGGGAAATGGACATTGTTTGCTCATTAATCAATAGTTTTGCATACAACCAGTGGGTATTTCGACCTGAGACTTTCTGAATATCAATAACAGAGGATATGAATCTATTACAATCATAAATATATAATGAGAAGCTCTCTCAAGAAGCACAAGTGCTCACCAAAAACGCCCTCCCTCAAGGAGCACGAATATGCCTTCAAAATTGGAAACGGTGGAGAGAAAGTGCTGCACTAAACCAAACCATGAAACTTCCTGTAGCTGATACCTACAAATACAAATCCATTAAAGCACCATGAAAGACCTAAGTGGCCTCTCCAAACACCAACTTGGATGGGAATCTTTCACCCTCGAAATTGGCTAAGGCAAGAAACTAGTCATCCACTAGCTCTCTCTTCACAAATGCAATTTTTCTCAAATCATCAAAAGCCATTCTCATACTTGATTTCTACATTTTATAACCAACATTAGCCTTCAAGGGGTCGAAATCCTCTCAATAGATTCAATAATTTTCCATTTAGAAAATATTCCTCATTTGCCACTTGTCTCCTAGTTCCAACCTTCCATCTTCTCCCAAATTCGAATTTGAGTCTCTTTAGATTCCTCCAACTCCATGAGCGCCTTCTTAAGCCTATTTTTGGGGATGACATGTCATAATAGTCAGGTGTAAGAAGTCAGGTCTGAATTTTGTCATAAATGTCATAGGTGCTTCATTATTGTTGTCATAAAACTAGGGAATCTAGCCCAAGTGTCCACTAGTCTCCAATTTGACTCTTCCTCTCCCATGGAGGTTACTATTCCATCCCATTTCGACCTAAGATGCTCAATGCCATGTGTTATGACTTACCAACTCACCCAAGAGTGTTCACCTTCCCATGAATTCGAATTGGCAAGAGAGAGCTGCCATGTGTCATTGAAAAATCAAGCTAGTGTGGGTCCCACCACCTCCATATGTCTCCAAAACCACTTGCCACATAGAATTTCTCTTGAATTTATTTATTCATCATATTTATTAAATTCTTGAACCCTTCTAATGTCTAAATATCATTTATTAGTTTCCTTATTACCATTCCACATGTGCCCATCCAACCTAGGAAACTAGTAGGATTGATGGGATTGTCTTACTATGCACTTATTTGAATGGGGACATTACAAGTTTCATATTCTGTCTCACTTGTTCTAGATTCACATTGAACTAGGGAGATCACGCCTTAAGTCCTCTTTCGGTATATTTTCCGGTAATAAGTTTGGCGACCATATTGGGGAAGAAACAATGCATTGTTTTAAGTTTTCAGTTTGAATATCATTTTCTCTGATTTCTTTGTAAGCCATTTATTTTTCCTCCTTAGCCTCTTTCACCACCAGATCTTCTCCTTGAAGAGTCCATTGACTTCTTTTGAGTTTGTATGTTTGATTGTCAAGCCTTTTGATTGCCCATGTTTGGAGATATTTTCATCTTTGCATAGGGATCTCTCCCATTACACCTAGTTAGTATAGCTAGAGCGACGTTCCCCTGTCGGGCGCAGTCTTCTTCCCTGCAACCTGCAACGTTGTCACTCCTCTCAGTGTGGCATCCTGCACCATCGGTGTAGTTCACCCATTTCCTACTTGCGACGGGCGCTCTGAGCCTGAACAGAGACTGGGACGAGTAGTCTAGCCTTGTGCTTGGGTTCCCTCCTCTCCAACCTTGAGTTTGGTTTGATTTGGATTGGTTTTGGGTTCCATTTTGGACAAGTTTGAGTTTAGGTAGTGGTGGATGCTTTGGTATCCCCCACCTTCATCCACTTGACCTTGCATTCCCTCCTCTCCTCACCTGATCTAGTCCTTCCATTGGATCAGATCCCATACCTCATTTTTCACATGTTATTCAGCTTTGCTCGTATTCGGTTGTTTGTTGAGCGTCTTGAGTGTTTTCAGTCTATATGAATGCTTGTCATTTTCTTGAGAATTTCTGAGTGTTTAGAGTGCTGCAAATAATCTTTCTTTGTAGTTATTCACGCTTAGAAACATCATTGTTACCAAGTTGTAGTCTTGGCATGTCATTAAAAACATTAAAAGTGCTTCATTTTTACTGTTTTCAAGTGCATTTGAAAATTGTCGTAGAAGTTGGTTCATGCATTGGAATTTATCATTCATAAGTCTTTTGGAAAGTTTGAAAGAAAAGTTAATCATTTGTGCTTTTAGAGAATTATGAGCCATTCATTTTCTTGAAAAATTCAAGTGAGTTCAAGTTTTTGCAAAAGGAATTCCATGCTTGAAAACATTATATGCATTTTTGGTTTTTTAGGTTTTGTAAACCATCATAGTGAAATTTGAAAAGTTAGAGTGCTCTAGATAGGAAATTTCTCTCTTTCCATCACTTAGTTGCATTTTGATTTGAAAAGACAAAAAGAAAATGCTTAGATTTGGTTTTGATGCTTGTTGATTTGCATGTTTTGCTTGGAAAAATGAAAAGAGTATTTTCATTTTCAAATTTGGTAGAATTGAGATTTGTCGAAGCTTTGTTTGTTTTGGTAAAACCACTTGAAAATATTTTCTCCCTCCCATACATAGATTTCATCAAATGAAAAAGTGCATGTTTTTTCATGTAGTTAGGGCTTGCATTATGCTTACGTTTATGTACTCACTTCATGAATTCACCTAACTGTCTAGATAAAATTAACGGTAGAACTAGGGTAAAATTTTTAGTAACTTGTGTGTTAAGTTAGAGACGTGTTTCGGTCTCTTAAAACATGGCAGCTGTCGTTATTTTCCTGCACTGCATCCCAGGGGTATTGTAGTGTTCCACGTACCAACCGGTATATCGAAGCTCTTTCACGTACCAACCAGTATATTGAAGTCTCTTTCACGTACCTTAGGGTATATTGAAAGGCACTTCACTTACTTGGCGTATATCGAAAGGTGTTTCATGTACTCGGTAGTATATCGGAAGGTCTCATGCTGTACGGTTGTGCATTAGACAACACCAACACAGATTTGAGCTCCCACGTACCTTGCGTATATCGGGAGACACTCTTAGGATTCCTGAAACCAACTGAGCTATCCATTTGGCCGTCTTGGCAGAGCAATACACCGAGAACAACACTCGAGGAGCTACTACGCACATACTATCAGGTAGTCGGGTTATATGGTCAGGGGTACGGTCTTAATCCTCCCTGGTTAGTGCTCTGAAAAATTGGGTCGAGTATAATTGTTGGACCTTGGAGTATATCATGAGTTGTGAAGCCTTGACAATCCCGTGAGGTTCCAGACTTTTGAATCCACACCTATCACATAAGTTTGCTTACAGCCTTAGTTTGTGTAGATTTTTCTGGATTGCTTTTCTTTTGCTTAGAATACCATTAGGAGAAACTCTATTTCGGTCACTCTGGCTGAATTTCCTTGGAGAAGGTCCCGTAGGATTCTGAACTTACCACCCGAATATCCCCTTAATCAGGAGGTAATTTCGAAGGTAAGAATGGACCCACACATCACGGTCATGTCACATGAACTAGAAAACCCTACTTTGAATGTTGGGGCACACAAATTCCTTCCATATTCACCCACCTCTAACTCCTCAAGGGATGAAGAGGAAGAAACTTCCACTTCACCTGATGTACCTCTCCCTCCCGTTTTACCGGGAGAGCCTGGATTTATGGAATGGTTAAACCACCCATAGGACGACCCTGTATTAGCTAAGTTTGGTCCAAATACACCCTTTTGGGAAACTTCTCTAGGTCAACAAGTGGCTCATTTTGCCACCACATCCACTTGGCCCACTCCTGATGAGCTTTTCGGACCCCTTCGTGCTCGCTTGGATCAATTACGTTCTAAGGGCGATCACCTTCAAAGACAAATTTTTCACGAAGGGCTGAAGTCACGGAGTTACCCGCATATCCACAGATCCTAGTTCACACTTTATCTTATTACTCACCGGAACCATCCATCCACAACATGACCACTTATGAACCTGGTCAACCCTCACTTCCTGCACATTCACCCCTTAGATAGGAGACTAGTTGTACACCTCAAATGAATCAACCTGTTGAAGGACAATAGTCCAACATCCCTCTTACTATTGCGAAAATGTTACCCACTCCTCCCCCACCCAAAAACTCGCGGGGATGATACTCTTTACCCCCTACCTTCCTTACGAGTAATGTTAATCCCGTAGTATATAATCAACAACCTGTTTTGGGTCGACCTTTGATTAGTAGTCAGTACGTTGCTGCTAAGGGAAAAACCCTGTCTCTTAACCATAATACTGGAGGAGGAGTTCCCATCGGTCCTTCCATTGGAGCCTCCTTACCCGTCGGACCTTCCACCACAGGATTATCCCATGTTGGGGGACCATCCCTGTCAAACCAACCACCATGGAGTTAAGCATATCCAGGTTACCTTAACCCTGTGTCGGGACAATTCAATCCCGGAAACTCACTCTACGGGATACCTCATCCTGAAAATCCACACACTTTATGGGGGCATCAAAATGTTTCACAACATGGACCCCCACCTACCATCCCTCAAGTACCACCGCCCCCGTTCGGTCCCCCCCCACCTCCTTTCGGAGGCGGTGGGCCCCCACACAATTCCGGAGGAGGCGGACCTTTGCCTTCTAGCGGAGGTGGAGACCCTCCCCCTTCGGGTGGTCGTGGAGGGCCACCCCCCTGGTGGTGGAGGACCATCCCATCCTGGTGGTGGTGGTGGAGGACCATCCTATATTGGTGGTGGCAGTGGAGGACCATGCTATCCCAGTGGCGGTGGCGGAGTCAGCCCACAACCTTCCAACGGTGGCGGTGGAGCACCACCTCCTCCTAGCGGGGGCGATGGAGTTCCATCCTATCCCGATGGCGGTGGAGCACCACTCCCTCTCGGCAGAGGAGGTGGAGGTCCATCCTATCTTGGTGGTAGCGATGAACCCCCACCATTTGGAGGAGGCCCACCCACTCCCGGTTGTGGCGGAAGAACCCCACCTTATGGTAATAGACCACCTTATTATGGCGACGGACCTACATATGGTCCGGGCGTCCCACCCCCTTACAACCAGTTTCCCCCGGGAACACCCTAAAACCAGTCAATGCAAGGTCCCACTGGTCCATACATGCCATATCAGTACTATCAATACCTGCAGCCAAATCAACAGCTGCCCTTTCTGGCTATGTTGGACCTACCCGACTTGTCTCATTTGACTAATGACCCCATCTTCCACGGATACAATTGGCCACTGATTCCAATGAAAATACCATCAGATATACCCAAATTTGATGGCAAGCCTGGTGAGGATCCAAAAAACCATGTGATGACATACCACTTATGCTATTCATCCAACTCCTTGATGGACGACTTGATCTGTCTTACGTTATTTCAACGGACTCTCACTGGTCCAGCTGCCAAGTGGTATATTGAATTACCACCCAACTCTTTTCCATATTTCCACTCTCTTGTTGTCATTTTTGACTCATTTCCAGTTTCCCATTCGCTATGAGACTGGTATGGACTTACTGACCTCGCTCCGTCAAAATACCGCCACTCATATTTTAGATCATATCCATGAGTGGCGGAGGAGATGACGTCTTATTAAGGCTCATATTCCAAACCAGCTCCTAGTTGACTGGTTCACAAAGTCTCTCTTACCTGTCATAGATCGAGACGTGGCCATGGGAGGGGCCGTCACTGAGGAACAAGATATTTCCCGTGCCCATTACTTAGACTTGGTTTATGCTCAATCCGACACATTGTATAAAATTGTTCCTGACGCACCCCACCCTACGTATGACCCTGCGAAACCACCCAAGGGACCACAAGCCGATGGTATCATTGGTTCCCTCACATCCCAGCCTTCTACTCAAACTGGTGGATCGTCGAACCCCCAGGTTTCTTCCCCATCACCACCAGAGGATGGAAAAACCACTAACAAGTCCACCACTCCTGCCTCCACCGAAGAGGTGAATTCTGTTCAATCTGCTTCGTCTCAGAAGTCTAGTGGTAAGAAGAAAAACAAGGGAAAACCTAAGAAATATTCCAATTAGCAGGAGCTCAAGCCCACCCCAGAAGACACCAAATAGAAGAGGAAGTTGAAGTATCCTTTTTTACTGTGCAGTGGTGACCATTTCTCTAAGGAATGTCCTCACCGAGATGAAGTGCATAATTTTCTCAAAGGAAACTCTACTACCGCATTTCTCAACGATCCCTTCCCCACTCAGAATAAACAACTGATTACCCAAACCTCTCCTTCCCACGGAGAGGCATCCTCCACCATGCATGTTCTCATGATGCGTAGTGAGACGGTTAACTTGAACACACGTTCATGTTCGTACGACTCAGTCCCTCAGAAAGAACCCGTTGGAAGTAGTACTAAAAAAGCTTCCACTTCTATTCCTGACGTCACCGTACCACACGCTTCTCTCACCATTGAGAAGCCTCCTTTATAGTCAGTGTTGCATCTGCCTAAGAGCACGAATCGAAAATCCATTTTCAATCCCAATGCTCGGGAAGCTCAAAACTACAATATTGTAGAGGACTTGGCACAAGATCCTTGTGCTATGTCGATGCTAGAAGTCTTGCTGAACTATCCCAACCAACGCAAGACCCTTCTTGCTGCCATTGGTGCGGTTGATCCAGATTCTTCTAATACCATCATGTTCCGACTTGAGTACTTTAAACCGATGCTTTCCCACTAGTTGGCATTTCAAGTTGCCACGAACGTTGCAGGGAAGACAATCCATCGTACCATCTTGGACGAAGGTGCCTCTACCTCGGTCATGTTGATTTTGTGTTGGAGAGCCGTTGGTTCTCCCGCGTTAAACCATTCTCCCACCACCTTGAAAGCATTCGAAAATCGTGGTTTCCAACTTGATGGGATATTACAAGCCTTGGAAGTAGAGTTGGGGGGTAAGACAGAACCATTAATGTGGAAGTGGTCACCGCCTCTTTAGATTATAATATTTTACTTGGTCATAATTCGTTTTATGCCATGACTGCGGTTGCATCATCTGTCTTCCGCATTGTGCAATTCCCCCATCAAGGATGAATTGTCACTGTCGACCAGCTGGAATTCTGTACACCAGACATCGCTACTCATCCCGATGATAATGTCCCGTAACTTGGGAAATCTTCGCAACCATATGAGAGCGTGGGGGTAGGCCTCATAAAAGATTCATCTCTTATGGGTGTTTTTCCAACCTCGGATCCCCCTAACCATGTTGCCACAGTGAACATGATCTCCTCCATTCCCAACTCCACCGATCCATGGATCATACCCAACGAAGCCACTATGCACTTGATTGGAGACACTATGCCTCTTTCACCCGCTGAACTCACTTACAAAGCTATCCAGTCTGCACTAGAGGACCACTTGGATGTGGCCTCTCCATCCCGTTCTCTACAGTGGACGTCTTCCTTACCTGATCCTCTGCTTCGGACTTTTCATTCCGATGAGTCCATTATAGATTTTATGAGTGGGGATGACCCTCCGTGGGAATACCTCCATCATCGATCGTCTTTCCTTCCCCCATTGGATATTGTGGAGAATAACATCGCCACCATATTTTCACCGGATGTCTACCCTTGCCCTCAGTCCCCGATACTCACATGTCATACGGACATGGAAGGAATTTGGCCAACATTGAACCTACCTTTCTGGTAGACATATTGGTTACTCCTGGTGTAGTGGAACACATTCACTTAGGCCAGAAGTATTCCCCTGAAGAGCTTACCACTTTCAGGACCTTATTCAAGTAATTTCGAGACGTATTTGCTTGGACCTACGAGGAAATTCCTGGGATAGACCCTGCTATTGTTTCGCACGAGATTCAAACCTATCTTGATGATAAACTAGTCCGGCAAAAGCTCCGACCGGTACACCCTTGGAAAACTGCGACGATTAAGGAAGAAATTGAAAAGCTCTTGAAGGTCGGTTTTATCTACCCTTTTCCATTGACAAAATGGGTCTCAAATGTCATCCCTATAGCTAAGAAGCAGGGCACCATTCCCAGCTGTGTCGATTATCAGGATTTGAACAAATCTTGTCCTAAGGACAACTACCCCACTCCCTTCATCGACCATATTATAGACAATTGTTCTAGAAGTGTCATCTTCTCATTCATGGATGGTTTTTCCGATTACAACCAAATTGAGATCCACCCAGCTGATCAACATAAGATAGCTTTCATCTACCCTTGGGGCACGTTTGCTTATTGCAAGCTCCCTTTTGTTCTTAAAAATGGTGGTGCCACATTCTAGCGGTCCATGTTGTACACTTTTCATGACATGAAGGACTTTGTGGAACCTTATATCGATGACCTCCCCGCTCATTTGTGGCAGCGCGACTTCCACATTGATCATCTGACGATGGTATTCCTCAGATGTAGATGGTATAACATCTGTCTGAACCCTCACAAGTTTATTTTTTGTGTCGAGTCTGGATGCCTCCTCAGTTTCATTGTCTTGAAATATGGGATCCGCATTGATCCCTTGAAGGTGGAAGCCATCGTCGCTCTCCCACCTCCCATTGACACTACAAAACGTCAAAGTTTGCAAGGGAAGGAAAATTACTTACGGTGTTTTGTCTGTAATTTAGCGCAAAATACATAGGGTTATATGAGACTACTTAAGAGGGACGTTCCGTTCATTTGGGATGATCAAGCGCAGCAATCCTTCGATAGTATCAAACATGCCATTACGCATGCCCCTGTTCTCCAACTGCCCAATTACTAAAAGGATTATATCCTTCATCTCACTGCTTCTGCAACCACGATGGCCATGGTCCTGGTACAAGAGGACAACAATGCCCAAGAGCATGTGATCTACTACCTGAGTAAGGGTCTTATTGACTCTGAAACGCGTTATTCACATGTCGAGAAGCTCACTCTCGCGGCAGTCATTGCCATCCAAATGTTCCGTCACTACATCCTGCTCCGCACCACCACCATCATCGCCGACTTGAACCCCATGTACAATATTTTAACATGTCAAGTACTTGGGGGCAAGTATTCATGCTGGATCGTGATACTTCAGGAGTTCAACCTCCTCATCGAGAAGGATAAGTCTAAGAATTCTTTGGTGTTTTCATCTGCAATCTTCCCTGTGTTGATTTAGGATCTGAGCCCAATGATTCTCTTCTGGATGAATCATTGTTCCTCATCACCATGTCTGACCCATGGTATGGGGATATTACCTTATATCTCCTAACCCAACATTTCAACCCCCAACTGTCTCGTGATGACCGTCGTCGCATATGCCACCATGCCAAGTACTACTTGATTGTTAACGATAACCTGTATCGTCGTGGCATATATTCCATTCTGCGACGTTGTTTGACACATGAGGAGGCTGAACATGTCTTGAATGACTTCCATTCTGGGGCTTGTGGCGGTCATCTACCTGGGATGGCTACAACCCAGAAGATACTACGCGCGAGATATTACTGGGCGTCTGTCTTCAAAGATTGTATTAAGGTCGTAAAAAAATGTTCCCCATGCTAGCATTTTCAAACGAAAAAAGTCCACCCATCTAGCCCCGCTACAATCGGTTATTGTCATTGGCCCCTTTGCAAAATGGGGCATTGAATTCATGCACTGTTAGCCTACCTTGGCCTGGGGGCATGGTTACGTCATAGTATCCATGGATTACTTCACAAAGTGGGCCAAGGCTATGCCTACATACACTGACGATGGCAAAACCGCCGCACTATTCATGTTTAATCATGTTATCTCACGGTTCGGAGTTCCACAAGCCATAGTCACCGACCATGGATCTCACTTTCAGAACCATATGGTCGATGAGCTGAGCACCAGATTGGGTTTTCATCATGAAAACTCAACCCCTTACTACCCACAGTCTAATGGACAAGTAGAGGCCATCAACAAGGTCTTGAAAACGATGATTCAACGCATGGTGGGTACCCACAAGTCCAACTGACACAACATGCTCTTTTCCGCACCATGGGCATACCGGACTTCCGTTAAGACTACCACTGGATTTACACTGTTCCAAATAGTTTATGGATTGGAGGCAGTCCTACCAATAGAGTGTGAGATTCCATCACTCAGAATCGTAGTCGAACTTCTTTCGAACACCACTACCGAGGAAGAAAGTTTCCTTTACCTTGCAAAGCTTAATGAGACCCGCCGTGATGCTGCTCTTGCCAACGAGGCACACAAGAAGCGCATCGAGGCACAATACGATAGGTCATCGAACCCCACATATTTAATGAAGGACAAATAAGCTGGGGGCAGGTAAGTTCGAGTCCATGTGGCACAGAACATATATAGTGAAACGTATTCTGGAAAAAGAAGCCTACGAACTAGAGGATTACGATGGGATATATTTGGGTGAGCCCCGCAATGGGCTCTACCTGAAGAAGTACTATGCCTAAGTCTTTCACACATAGACATCTTGTATATACTGTACATGGCGTGTGTGTTTTGTGTGGTGTGATGCTTTTGTTTTAGTGTGTCTAGGTCTTGTTTCATTTCTTATACCATGTTATGTCTGCATGTGTAGATGGAAACTTGCTACAGATTCGCGGATGGCACCAACCGACATACCCGTAACCTTGCTTCAGCAGCCTGGGTACTTTATTCTCCCACCGAGGAGCTTATAAGCTTAGGAGCAAGTTGTCTAGGATACGCGACAAATAACACCACAGAATATCAAGCAGTCATTGGAACCCTAACTGATGCTCTTTTCGTGGGTATGGACCACGGTGTTATCTACTTGGATTCACAACTAGTGGTCTCTCATCTTAACCAGATCTACGCTATCCGGGACCCTACACTACTCTGTCTTTTTAGATGAGTCCGTCTTCTGGAAAGGTCCTTTGAATCTATTCAATACCTGCACATTCCATGAGACATGAACACAGTTTTTGACTCGATGGCACAATAGTCCTTGAAGCTCCTGGCTGCTTCCCATGAAAGTAGACCACGACTCTTGCCACTTTAGCTAGTAGCATGACGAAATGGGTAGACACCCCAACAGTGTATTTCTGGTATCCCCAAGGTAGATCACGAACACCCGGCTCTTGGATATCCAGGGTCAGCGTCTGGAAGTTCTCATAAACCTCCTCCACCTCCTCGGTGGCCTCTCACACCATGTGACCCATAACCGGTACCTCTCCTCTCCTTGCACCAAGAGAGGCCCCAAATGGTCGCGAAAGACCCACATCTGCACACAACACCAAGTTATCAACACTTGTCCAAAAAAAATCATAAGATATATAAAATGAAAAACACAAAAGTTGATTACTGATATCGCTCCATTGTGCTCCCTTGGGAAGCACCAGGTCGGGATCACCTCTGAAGTCTATCCCGCTGTAAGGGTAATCCTCAATCATGAGGAGATGCCCCTCCATCCAAGTGAAGAACCCGGTGCCGTAACCTATGATGGGACCCCCTCCACCATGGCGAGCCATCACCTCTGCCCATCAAATCATATGTGGATCCCTGGCATCCCGGTCATCAAAGTCCACCTATGGATGCAGATGAGGTAGCCGCTCCAGTAGAAAAGAGATCACCACAGACCCATATCCAAACTATTTTAGTGCCCCGCACCGAAATTTGGTAAGTTGACTCTGGAGGTTGGTAAGGAGTCCCTTGCACTAGTTGAATACCCTAGGATCCATGCAATCCTCTGCATATATAAACTTGGACTTGCTCACAAGGTGAGCAGACTGACTCCCCGCCACCCTCACTAGGGTGAAGAGCACGACACGTAAAAGAAGGTCTTGCATCTCCTTAATGGTAATCTTCCCACTAGTAGTTGCAGTGCCTCCAGTGTAGTATCGAGTAATCATGTCATCCATGGTTCGGTCAGCTCCTCGTGACCCGGTAAGAGATATAGGTTCTCCCCTCCGGGATAATACTGTCAGAAAGTAGATATCCTCGACATCTATACTCAACGTATGCACCCCGATCTCAAAGTGTTGCTGTGCCGGATCCCAACATTGGATCATATGTGTCAGTAGCGAAACTTGGGCCCTCATGTTCGGGTACACAGGGTACTCCCAAAAGACCGAACACCTAGAGCAACCACTTCACACAAACAGGTCATAGATCAATACACCGATGTTTTGACGTGGTTTAAACCCTCGAGAGGGAAACACTCCATGGCCCCGACCAAATAGCTTCTACGGAGCAATTTCTTATGCAAAGAAGGAAAGTTACAAATGAGCTTCTCATAATCGATCAACTAGACAATGACCCTCCATGCTCTTTAAATAGAGATCATGGACCAATCAGGTGTTAAGCCATATATCAAGGTTAGGTATGATCTAAGAGAAGTTGAGCCTTCAGATCACTCTATGTCTAAAACATATCGTGACCATCGGATTTCAATATTTACAAATGCATACTAATGCATACTAAAGAAACACACTTTTCCTAACGGATATATTACACAAGTTGATCTTAACTAACTCCTAAGTGTTTAAATATCCTAACATCCCCCCTTAAGAACAACTTGGGATAGGATTGAAGGATTTACAAAAGTGACACTATTAGGAGAAGGAAGGAGGCATTAGAGCCTATTCCCCCTTAATGAAAAGTTCCTGAACTCCTAACATAGATTGAAGTTTAGAAAACTTCGCTTCTGTAAGAGACTTGGTGAAGATGTCTGCAACTTGATCATCTGTAGGACAAAAGAGCACTTCAAGAACACGATCATGAACAAGATTTCTGATGAAATGCATATGTAGCTCAATGTGTTTGTTACGTTGATGTAGGACTGGATCTTTGGAAAGCTTGATGGCATTTTGATTGTCACACCAAAGTGGAGTAGGTTGCTGCTGCTCGAATCCAAACTCTGAAAGGATCCGTCTAAGCCATAAAGCTTCTTGACTGGAATTAACTACGGCTCGATATTCTACCTCTGCTAAAGAAAGAGAAAGAGCTTGTTGTTTCTTACAAGCCCAAGTAATAGGTCCAGATCCCAGATTGAAAACATAACCTGCTGTAGACTTTCGATCATCAGGATCACCGGCCCAATCTAAATCAGTGAGACCAACCAACAAAGGTTTTCCCCCTGTACTGTAATGAATCCCAAACTGAATTGTACTTCAAATATATCAAAGTATTCTTTTAGCTTCTTTCCAGTGACTTTCATGAGGTGTTTGCATATAATGGGCAACATGAGCAATGATAAAAGGAAGGTCAGGACATGAATAAGTCAAGTATAAGAGACTACCAACAAGCTGACGATACAAGGTGGCATCAACTTCAAGTGAAGTACAAGTGGCAGAAAGTTTGACTCCAGATTGGAAGGGAGAAGGGGCAGGTGTACAATCTTCCATGTGAAAGCGACGAAGAAGGCCACAAGCATACTTAGATTGAGAAAGAAAGATTCCTTCTTTGGTTTGCAGGACTTGGAGACCAAGAAAATAATGCAAATTTCCTAAGTTTGACATTTCAAAATTTTGCTTAAGACTGGATTTCACATGGGTTATAAACTTAGGGTCACTACCAGTAAGAATAAGGTCATCAACATATAGAACAAGTATGATGAGATGGTTTCCTACTTTCTTGGTATAGACATTGGGGTTAGAATGGCATCTAGAAAAATTAGTGTCAAGGAGAAAGCTATCCATTTTGGCATACCAAGCTCTAGGAGCTTGCTTAAGGCCATATAAGGATTTCTTAAGGCAGCAGACAAGGCTAGAGTTATTCTGAACATATCCAGGAGGTTGTTCCATGTAAATTTTCTCCTGTAAATCACCATGTAAGAAGGCAGACTTGACATCCATTTGATGGACTTCCTAGTTATGTAAGGTTGCAAGGGAAAGAACAAGGCGGATGGAGTTCATTTTTGCGACAGGAGCAAAGGTTTCATTGTGGTCAATCCCTTCAACTTGGGAAAAACCTTTGGCAACTAACCTTGCCTTAAGTATTTCAACACTTCCATCTGATGCATACTTAGTTCCGTAGACCCATTTACATCTGACAAGTTTTCTTCCTTTTGGAAGAGGTACAAGATCCCAAGTATCATTCACCATTAAGGAACGATATTCTTCATCCATAGCTGCATCCCAATTTGGATTTCCTGAAGCTTTTGCAAAGGTTTCTGGATCATGATTCTCGAAAACTTGAGCCAAAAGAAAAGAGGCTTGCTGAAACTGAGAACATGTTCGACATTGATCTCTAGGATCACCGGCAAGATCACCAGTTGCTTCCCATGTTGAACGGACCCATCGAGGAAGCACTTGTGCTAGTGCAACTGGAGGAACATGAGCAGGTAGAGGTGGATTTTCATCCTCACTGTCATCATCAGAAACTAGAGTTGGAAACCTATCAAGGAAGTTGGAAGAAGAAGAAGGCACAATTGTCGAATCAGGCTCGCAGGCCAAAGATGGCACAATCGCCGAGTTAGGCTCGTAGGCCAAGAGATTTTCATCAAATTTAACATCTCTTCTAATGATTACATCATGAGAATGTGGTTGAAGAAGTCTATAACCTTTTACATCTTCAGAATATCCAACAAATATGCACTTTTCACTTTTAGGCTGTAATGCTTTCTGTTTTTCATCCAGAATGTGGGCCCATGCTTCACTACCAAACACACGGAAGTGACTTACATCTGGTTTAATTTTACTCCATGCTTCTTCCGGTGTGATACCTTGTAATGCTTTAGTGGGGGTGCGATTAAGTATGTAATTTGCACAATTAATGGTTTCAGCCCAAAATTGAAGACTTAGTCCCTTAGATTGGATTATACAATTAGCCATTTCTTTTAAAGTGAGGTTCTTCCATTCATCTACACCATTTTTTTGTGGTGTATATGGAATAGTGTGTTGTTGTTGGATTCCTTGTTTAGTGTAGAAAGTAGTGAACTTTTTGTTAACATATTCTCCTCCATTGTCAGATCTTAACTTAATAATTTGATGACCAGATTGTTTTTCAACAAGGGCCTTGTAGGCCAAGAACATGTTAAATACTTCACTCTTAAGTTTTAGGAAATAAACCCAAGTGCGTCTGGTGTAATCATCAATGAAAGTTAAGAAATATTTGAAACCAGAAAAGGAAGCAGATGGAAGAGGACCACACAAGTCACTATGCACAAGCTCTAAGGGAACCGAGGTGTGCCAAGAGGCACGTTTGTCAAAACTGTCCCGATGATGTTTTCTGAGTACACAACCGGAATAGACACCATCCCTGCAAGATACCATTGGAAGACCAGTCACCATATTGTCTTTACATAGTTGTTGCAATGAGCGATAATTTAAGTGACCAAATCGCCCATGCCAAAGTTTGCTCAAGTTATCACTATGAGCAACAAAAACTGAAGGAAAAGGTGATGACCCAAAGTTGTTAAATTTGTACAACCTGGTAATATCATCAACAGTTCCGGTAGCTAGGACATGTTGAGGATATTTAAAATCCCTGATTACAACTTGGTGAGGTGTAAACGTCATAGTTTTACCTTCACCATAATGAGTGATTTGATTGACTGATAACAAATTGCAGAAAATTCTTGGAACACATATTACATCACTGAAGTGACCATTATCTACTGGAACTGTTCCAGCTCCTACAACACTTGGAGATCTATCACCACCACAAATATTTGTTTGGTGTTACATTCATGCATAGTAGAAAAGATGGCTTGATCCTTAGCCATATGATAAGATGTTCCAGAATCAATGAGCCATTCATTTGAAGTAGAAGAAGAAGATGCATTATAAGAATAACCAGAAGCACAAAGTGCATGTCCATGAGAGGTAGATTCTGAAGGTGAATCTAGGATGATGTGGTGCTTTTTCATTGCTGCTTCTAAGGTTGCCATCTTCTTGAAACACTTAGATTCATCATGATTATCTTTCCTGCAATAGTTGCAATGAAGCTCAGTATTCTTGCCTTTTGGCTTGGATCCTTTGTCATTTTTTAAAGAAGGAGCTGACTGAGAGGGTTTGGGACCCTTGTTTGACTTATTATTGCGAAAATTTTGTTTCTTGGGAGGTTTGGACTTTTCTTTTTGTTGGGACAATAAGGCTTTCCCAGATGTATTTGCATTGTTAATTATTCCAAGATGGATGAGCTTATCTTGCTATCTAATCAGGGAATCACAAAAGGATTCAAGACTAGGCTCTTGATAGCTAGCTTCATTCAAGGATTTTTTCATGGAGTAAAATGTAGATACAAAAACAGAATATGTAGGTCCAAGTTTTGAAAGAATATGATAAATGCATTGTTTGTCTTCCCTCTTAATCTTGAATTCTTCACATAAGAGTTTAAGAGTTTTGTACTTAGATAAATAATCTTGTATGCATGAAAAATCATTTGGATTTAAAGAAATCAACTGATTTTCGAGTTGGTGACCTCGAATTTCATTGTGTTTACCAAACACAGATTCCAACTTGTCCCAAGCAGCATCAGGTTCATCAATTCCAGATATGTGGAATCGAAAATCAGTAGAGATTGACATCACAATCAATCCACGAGCTTTGTCACATCTATTTGCCCATTTTATTTTCTTATCATCATCAGTGGGTTCTGTTTCTTTCCCTGAGGTAATTCTAAAAAGTCCTCTACTTCGTAGAACATCCTCCATATGATATTTCCATGAGAAATAGTTGGAACTGGAAAGTAGAATATCACAAGGGGAGGCCATATTTGTAAATTAATGGCTATACAAATAGAAACCAATAGTCTGGATGCGAAGAGCTCAAAAAAATGGGTGGTTTAAAAAAATGGCACTGAAAACTGACTCCCTATGATGAAGTTATGCTTGATCAAATAAAAAGTTGAAGATGTCCCCAATAGTGACGTGACAGATAGAGAATGACCAGCTAAAAAAAGAACCCCCCTCTTCCCAAGATGAACCTTTGTCAATCACTTTACAAGAAAGTTGCTTTAAGTGAATCACTTTTGTAAAATAAGTGATTCCACTTTTACAATGATGTTACTTTAAATAGTGCAACAATAAAAATGAACTTAAGTGACTCACTTTTTATTTTTATTTTTTATTATTTAAGTAAAATGCACTTTTACAATAAAGTAACTTGAAAATAGAAATTGCATGCACTTTTTCTTTCAAAAGTAACTTCCTATGACTTGAACTCAAGACCTATTAAGGAATAAATCAACTTTGAACCAAGTGAGCTAGATTAAAAGGTATGTAAAATATGGGAAGGAGGAAGGTTTTTTTTTTTTTTTTTACTCTTCTTGCTCAGTTTCCGTGCTTGCCTTTTTTTCTTCAGATCTGATGAAATACACATTTCTGAAGCAACCAGGAAACGTTTTCGATCAAAGGAAAACTATTTCCCAATGGAAATGGCGCTCCGGACGCAATGGAACACCTCCCACAGCCTAGAAATGATCAGAAATACCAGAACCAGAAACCCTCTCAAGTTTTGGAAACAACAGTTCAAGATCTAGATCATAACCGGAAGTGGCTCTTCATAAAATCTTGGATGCCATGTTCTGGTATAAAAGGTACTCTCAAAAGACCGAACACCTAGAGAAACCGCTTCACACAAACATGTCACAGATCGATAAACCGATGTTTTGATGTGGTTTACATTCTCGAGAGGGAAAAACTCCATGGCCTCGACCAAATAGCTTCTACGGAGCAATTTATTATGCAAAGAAGGAAAGTTACAAATGAGATTCTCATAATTGATAAACTAGACAATGACCCTCCATGCTCTTTAAATAGAGATCATGGACCAATCACGTGTTAAGCCATAGATCAAGGTTAGGTATGATCTAAGAGAAGTTGAGCCTTCAGATCACTCTATGTCTAAAACATATCATGACCGTCGGATTTAAATATTTACAAATGCATACTAATGCATACTAAAGAAACACACTTTTCCTAACGGATATATTACACAAGTTGATCTTAACTAACTCCTAAGTGTCTAAATATCCTAACACCTCATGCCTGACACTCGAAAGTATTTGAGAAGTCCACAGTTCCTCAATGCAACAATGCATTGAGGGTCATTTTCAAACTGAGCATCATCCGGCTCGTGTTCTCATTCTCTCCACTCGATGACCATGGTTATCACCGTGAACCTGTCAAGAAGGACAAATAAGCAACATTAGAACTCACCCCATGCGTTAATTTTTTTTTCTTTTGGGTTGGGCAATGGGTTTTAGTTGGTTCTGTCGTTGTAGGATGTCCTTGCAGACAGTGCGAAATCATCACAAATGGTCCTTGCGGGACTTGTGATGTTGCAGTTCCTGTAAGGAGGGTTTGTGCCAACCCATGGATGCATTTCCCCCAAGAAAAAACAACTCAAAACCTTGAAAATCAAGCAAAAAACCTAAAACTAATCCACTAGAAAGTTGCAAAGATGAGTTTAGGCCTACCTGCTTTTGACGCCTTGCGAAATGGTGGACCGTAGATACCAGAATCAATAGTTGAAATTTGGCTCCAAATGGCTCTCTACACTATCCAAACTTGGTAAAAAATAATTGTAATTTCTTTTCACTATTTCACCCCTTTTATAAAAAAAATGGAGTATTCCTTTTATAATTTGATGCTTTAGTGGGTTTTTTGCTATAGTTTGGATTATTTACTGCATTTAAACGCTTGGTCAACTGTTTTTGACCTAGTCTTTGAGTTGTAGGAGAACTTGAGTGCCTTTTTAATGCCATTTTTCGCCATGATGATCATCTCGTAAGTATTATCAGGTATGAACAACTTCTTTGAGCGTCTTTTTGTCATTATTTCGCTCATTAAATTCAATTATTAATGACACTGAGCTTACTCTTTGTTTTTTCTCGTGCTTGTAAAACGATGAGAATAAGTCACCGAGTTATAGTTTATCACTTTTTCGGGATCGTTAAACTCCTATGGAAAAGGAACCTCCCTGGAGTCTCTATTTAAGCTCTTTTCAGGCCCCTTAAATACAAAAAGATTGCCAAGCGAACTTGATGTGTTGACGCTTGTAAAAGTATTTGAATGATCGTCTCCCTGGTGATAGTTTACCCCTTTTTTGGACTAGGGGGCACTACTTACGAAAAAGGAATACTCCAGCGAATCACGACTGGAAGAGTCCTCTCTTGCGTTGTTTTACCCTTTTCCGGGCGAAGAGGATAACCTTACGAAAAAGGAGCTTTGGAGTCTTCTTTAGTTCTTTTCAGACTCTCTAAACATGAAATGATGCCGAGTCTACCTTCTATGGACTCGTTAAAATTGAACATTGAAGGGCCTGCCATTGGACGAATCCCTCCTTTCCCAGGTTCGGAAAATATTTGGGATTAGACTCATCTATGAGATGAGCTATACCGAGCATCTAGTTACCCTCATTAAGCTCCTCAAAAACACATGAGGCACTCATTAGTCATGATGGTGAAAAAGAAATTTTTTTGTATTACACCTTAACTAGTGGTAGTACTTAGTTGTTCTTGAACATGGCACTCATTTGCATTCGCATACAGTACTTGGATCAACCGTTTGTCCTCGAGTTTTTCCTACTTCCTGAGTCTTGTTACTCCTTTGGGTCATCCAATGAATACTTCCATCATCAGTTTCATTAGGAGTTGACATCATTCTCGTCATGTCAATACTGCCAAGTCATGCCATGCCCATGTTCAAGAATACATTCACCGCTCATGATTTGCTGTCAGTACACCCTCTACCATGTCGGTCTACTCTGAGTCAATCTTGCATGTTACTATACCATCCAATCTACTCCAAACATCTGTTGTCGAGTTTCGTGTCGTTTATGGGGGATTCATCATGGCCCTCCTTCGATGGATTAATCCTTGTCGACCTCAACACATCATTCGAGGATTTAATATAGAAACCAACCAAGTACCTTGGGCTTGCATGCCTCAATGGCATTTTACCTCACTTTTGACATGAGTTTGCATCATTGACTCTTGATTTAAATATTTCATCACGCGTTTGACTTCAACTCATTCATTCATGCTTAATGATATGTACTATGATACCTTGGGGATCATTGACATTAATGGTGATTTCCCTCGCGCTTGTTAACGATATACATCAATGACCGGTAATCAAGTGGTTTCTACCATGTTCGACGTCAAGACATTTGTAATCGCATGGATAGATTCGTATCATTGCGGGTTCGTCTTGAAGACCATGGGGAGTCATGTTTTACCTAGGTTGTGATGGAGATTGTTTTTTAGTCATATTACATGGATCCACTTTTGTATTGGTCGTGGCTATGTTATCATCTCATCATGGATCTACGCTTGTGTCTAGTAGCCATGATTGTGTTCAGTCGGTCATTAGGACCATGGATCTGCAATGTATTGGTCGGAAACCATGTTGTGAGTCATACGAGACTGTGTTCTTAGAGTCAGTTGTACTGTAGCGGCGTCCTCCATCCGACAAGTCCTTTCCAATCCTTCTATCAAATCATTTCACTTGTCAAGTTCCAACAGCTTCATGCTTTGGGGGGCATTCTGTTACACCTAAATATTGCTACCTTAAGACTTAATGTAAACCTCCTTGAAGTCCCCATGACTAAGACATCAAATTGGAAGAGATACTGGCCTATTTCCATAGGGTTTAGTAAGGTTGTCGCAGGTCACCCTTATGTAACATGCGTCGTTGCAGGCCACCCTTATGCAGCCTACGATGATGTCAGTTAAATGGATAAAAGGGCATCTTTGAGCCATTTCTCGAAGGTGTGTGATGAGGATCTCTATCCCTAACCTATAGGGAATCTGGAATTCGGTTCCCTAGCCCTTTGGGAGGATCCCTTAACCCTCTCCCACTATATATCAACCTACCCTATCCTCTTAGTCCTATATATATGAAGCTCATTCCCATTCCAAAGGGAGGAAGTCTATAGTACTTGCATGCTGGTGAAATTAGCTTAGGAGATCTCTACTCATCTCTTTGGAGACCTATACTTCCTTTGGAGGTTTTGGCATTGGCTTGTTGGAGGAGGATTGTGACATTAATCTTTGGTTGTAATCATCTCCCTCTTTGTACTTCCCTTCTTTAATACAGTAATATAAACTCTTTTCACCAAATGTTGTTGTGTTAATAACGCTTGTGTAGTTTACTTAGATCTGTTACTGTTTATATATTGTTTAACTGCTTGTATTGTTCTGTATGTCTTGACAGGTCTTGTAGCTGAGATATGATGACTGTGAAGCTTGGAGAAACATCAAGGAGAAAGAATATACGATCTAAAAGGTAAGACATCTAATCACTCGATCTTTAACTAGATCTAGGAAAGCAGTTTCATATTCTGTGTCACTTGTTCTAGATTCGCGTTGAACTAGGGAGATCACGCCTTAAGTCCACTTTCGGTAGATTGTTTGGTAACACTATGCCGTGCTGTTGTGCTGAATTCGTGCATCTATATTAGATTACTCACATCATCTTGTGCACCCTCTGCTATGTTGTACTTCTGTCTTGACGCATCTATCTTAGATAATCTGTGACATTCTGCATATCATCTGCGATACTGCCTTTCTGTTCTCACGCACTTGTCTCAAATAAACCTCCTCATATGGTGTGTCTTCTGCTATGAAACTCTTCTGTCGTTTTGCATCCATCTTAGATAAACCACTTAATCTTTCTATGAATCAACTAATGTGTTGCATTCTGCACATATGGATCTTCTACTATATTATGCTGTTTTGGTTCCATGAGCTTTTGATACCCCAAGATTAGAATCTTTCCAAATCAGAGCACTGTCACATTCGCATATTCAAGCTTAATTCAATTCTCCAATTTGGCTTCTTATTTATACTTGTCCCATGTAGATGATATTTCCACAAGTTGGTTGTAGTGTTCCTTCTTCCTTGCTTCACGATCAAGTTGATTCACGCTTCCACCACTTGTCATGATCTACGCTACTGAGGTGTCATCCCTTGTGGGTTTTGCACATGGTTGGTCCTTTGCATCATGGGTCTTGTGCACTTTGGAACCACTTTGTGTGGGGTATGCGCCCTTGAAGTACCATCACTTGTGGGTCTTGTGCACTTGACTTCTCCGACCACCTCTTACTTCCGGGACACTTGCGCGATTCCATGACTTGTATAATTCTTCTGATTGGTGTGTCTTGCACACTTCTGGGACTTGCATACCTGTCCAATCACTTCTTGCTCCGAAAATTCTTGCACACTACCAAGAATTGTCCTACCATCTCTTTGGCATTACGTTTGACTTGATGGATGGGGACTTGTGCACATACCTTATGTACTTATTCAAAGTGGATGTACTTCTACAATTTGTATGTACTTCTTCAAACTGGATTTCATATATTTCTTCAAATTGGAACAAGGATACTGAATCCTCTTAGACATTAGTTGACATCAATGAAAAGAAAAGTTCAACATGCTAAACTAAGTATAGCGGTTCCATAACCAATATGGGATATTGCTGAAACTCTCTAAACTTTTTGTAGTCTGATGAGTTAGCTAGAAACTACTTCCATCATTTTGCATCAATTAGGATTGCAACAACTTGAACAACATCATCATTAGATTCGATCTTCGTTCCATGACATCAACTTCTTTAATTGGTCCATGTAACAATATGAGAATCAAGTTGTAATGATACACTATATTTGGTATCCTGTTCTAACCATGGACCACAAATATTGGACTGATAGTTTTTCCTGTAAATTCGTGATGTATAAAAATATTAATCGCCTTCAGGATAGGTTATCCAAACAATTGAAACATATTGTGGACCACTTGTAAACTCATATTTCATCAGTAGAATCGTGTTGTTGTTGGTTCTGCTTAATGCGTTGATTTTATTGGTGTGGTTTGAGTGATTAGATTTTCGAGTCCTTGTCTCCAAAGGCAGGTCCCCCTTTGCTGGATAGGAGTTGATTGTATTTGTATTTGCGTAAGTTCATTTCTATGTAATTTGGGTAAGATTGATGTGTGTGTGATTGCTTTCCATCTTCTGCATATTTTTTGAATGCTTAGATTAGAGTGGGCCATTATTATCAATGGTTTGATTTCATTCATAGATTAAGAAAATGGTGTGCTCCATTTACATTCATTGTAGTGATTAGCTTGAATTCCCTTTACAGTAATTGCTAGGGTTAATAATTTATGTGTGATATAGAATGTTTACCTGATTACTTGGATGCATAAGTTTGGACTGAACAACCTCTTGGTAGTTGGACTAGGATACTGTATATGTTAATCGGCTTCATTGATTTCTGTAGAATTTGGATCAAGGCTTAGACACAGATTTACTTTTCTATTGATGAATTAATTTAGTTAATTTGTCTTCTTTTTGTACTTTAGAGAGTTGAATTTCCTTTCTATCATTAGATAATTAGATTTCCTTTCTACAAAAGAATCTATTGATGAATTAATTTAGTTAATTTGTCTTCTTTTTGTACTTTAGAGAGTTGAATTTCCTTTTCTATCATTAGATAATTAGATTTCCTTTCTACAAAAGTAGCATAGGTGATTGCATTCCTTTATGTTGAATTAAATAGGTGGTTTGATCAAATCAGATTGGCAGAAGTGTGTGATATGATTATTGATTATTCTCAAAGCTTTTGTAGGTATTTCAGAAATGTTCTTTTCCTATCATAGGGATAGTTGATTTAGTTTACCCTGTTGCCAAGACTGTTTTTTTATATCTGACTGAAGCTCCAACATTCATAATTAAGCTTGCATGATTAGAATATCCATTGGAATATGGTGACTGGCACATATCTTGTCCAGTAACTCGAAGGTTTATAGAACCCT
Source organism: Larix kaempferi (assembly GCA_027924585.1). NCBI lineage: Eukaryota > Viridiplantae > Streptophyta > Pinopsida > Pinales > Pinaceae > Larix > Larix kaempferi. The sequence continues at coordinate 12,124,027 of BSBM01000428.1, forward strand.
GGGTTGATAATTAATGTACAAACTTTTTGGTTGTTTTCTGAGTAATTAGAAGACAATTAAAAAGCTCGTCACACGAGAAGGATAACACTTGGTTTCATGCTATTTGGTTTGCTTATGGTGTACTGGTTGTAAATTGTTATTAAATGTTAAAAATCGTAACTAAATTTACATTTTCATAATTATATTTTATCCATAGCATGTTGGGTGAAAAAGTGCATGCCGATATCAGAAAGTTGTAATTGTTTCAACTTTCTTCTATTACATTGGATTCTTGACTAGGAGGGGAGCTATCTGTGACCTTTTTATTAGATTGGCACAAAAATTTCCTTCATGAGAAACAAGGGTATTGCTACATTTCCATTCATATTGGAGGAATATTTTGCTTCAATGAAACAAAGAAAATGGAGGTTATAATCTTTATCATATGAATTATGGATGGGGGTCTTTAAGGTGGTTATATTTTCAATATCTTTTTAAGGTATTAGGTTTGTTATATTTGATATGATATGCTTAATATATGTATATTTAATATAGTATAATAGCAATGGTTGCATATTCAATATATAATTAATATAATATAGATTTATATATTATTTGTAATAATTAATTATATAATTAACAATGACAAAAATAATTAACATTATTTATACACATAATACATATTCTAATAATTAACTATTTTAATATTTAAACATTGTATACTTAAAATAGGTGGAAAATTATACATGTCATATAATTTTATAGATGAAATTCAAGTTGTACGATATTATAAAATTACATTGTAATTATATAATGTTATGTATGTGATGTATATATAATAACATAAAATGTATTATGTAGTGGTGTAGGGAGTGTGGAATAGGAAGCTAATTCACACATTAATTCTATCATTTTGGAAACTAGAGAACTTTGTATCCTTAATAGGATTTAAATTTGATTGTTAATCAACCCTATAACTCAATCATGAACTATAAATTAAACTCATTTAAACCATACAAGTACAAAATGGCATGTATTAAGGATTGGGGTGGCATAATGAAACAAATATGTAGCATAGAAAATAAATTGTTAGCATAAGAAATGGTGCATGATGTATGATTTAGGGACCATCTTACACTTAGTAGGTAAGTGGGAGGCCATGAGTCAACCTTGTTTCGAGTGGAAACATAGTCATAAGTATGGCTTGTATAGACAATGATGGAGTGTTGAACCTTAGGATGTTGAGTATAGCTTATATGGTAACACCTTGAAAGGAGTTGACCTTAGCAATGCTAAGCGTGATAGATGCATAATATTGGTAAGAAAATTAGCAAGGACTTGCAATTTACCAAGAGGGCAGTTCTAAAAGGAGGTTAATGAGTCTTAAGGCCTCATAGTGTTGGTGTTATAAGCAGGAACCAATGATGATTTATACTCATAAGTCCTAGTCACTAGTGATTGTCATGTGGGTAAAATATCAACATTGGTAGGGAGGTATTGATTCTCTAGAAAGAGAAGAACCGATGACAGATTATTATTAACCAATCATGACCCTACCAAATTAGGGATATTTTGGCATGGCTTGTAATCAAATCTAGCTAGCTTGAGAGAGTAGCTCACACATTTGTTATCCTTGCTCATGGGCATGGGTGGGAAGGAGCTTTGATGTAATGAATGTATAGTATCAAGTCTATGATAGCTAGCTTTGAAGGGGTTGTATTGGTTCTATTTGGACTGTGTGATGACATTGGCCTCGTATCTCTATAATGGTTGCTTATGTCTAGTACTGTGCTTTATGAGTGTTCATTAGGATGCTGAAAGAGGGGACTACATTATGATCCTAGATCCTAAGTTCAAAAAGGCGAGGAGATTTCATGACAATATGTCTTATTATTCCATGGTATGTGATATGGTATGCCGACTAGGTTTTATCAATAAGCAAGGTGATTGAGTTGACTTATCTTTGACTATGAGTGGACTTGTTGAGTATTTTATGTACTGTAGTCACTCATGTTGAGGAATGTTTGTAAATTTTGTAACAAAGACAATAATTATTACTACCACCTTATGAGTAGACGACCTGGTGGTCAAGTTAAAGATTGACTAGAAGAAATCTATATAACTAATAGAACATGAACCTAAGGGAAATTTTATTTATAATTATGCCAAGGATAAGTAATTTCTGTTAACTAGAATTAGTTTAAAAACATAATGACAAACATGGGGCAGGTTTTCCCCAATGTTGAACTTATTTTATGGAAATAAGGATTAGTAGGAGCTAATATATCGAGGGAGTTGGGATATGAAAAAGGGGTAGAGGCTGTTGTGGTCAGTATGGGATAAATATAATGTTACAAAGCATGATAAAAGGAAGAAAATAAAAGGAGGAGAATGTATTCATGAAAAAAATTCACAAGAATAGTAAGTTCATAGTAGCAACTAGAGATCGTATTAATGTACCCATAGGAAATAATTCGTGAACTTATGTGTGTTTCATCCAATTTGTGCAGGAGAATGTTATGTCTAGGTTATGATAAGGATGAATTTACACTTGACCTTTATCTTGTTATAATCTAGGTTGTATTAATTAATAAGAGAGTGAGATTGATAGTAGTGACCAAGAAATTATGAAGTCATTGCAGTTCATAGATGTCAATTAATAATATTGTTGTGAGTGTTCATAAGTCAAGGGAGATGGTTGTGTGCCGATCTCTTGAGGGATAGTGGATGCATAATACTAAAAAAACGAGAGTTCTTATAAAATTGAAGTTAAAATGGGCTTTAATAAATAAAGATTTGTAACGAGAAGATAAGAATATGGCAAGTGGTTAGATGAAGGGGATGTATTTTAAATGGGAAAATATTTATAAAACTAAGAGAGAGTAAACATTAATGGAAAAATGTGTTAATCATAACTAAATTAATGGAAAAATGTGTTAACCATAACTAAATTAACGGTAGCAATAAATGGAGTAAGGACATGCTAGGCATGTTAATGGAATCACTACGAAATTCATAATCACATTAGATGTCTTGGGTGCAATATAAATGCACTCCCAAAGTTGTACAAAGTACAAAGTACGAAGAGACTCGTGAGATCCTATAGTTGTACGAAGTAGATTTATAGATTTGGTAGGTTTAAATTTATGGCGGGTGTGAATTGATGGTATTCTAGAAGGGAGTGACCGTATGTCCAAAACAAAGCTACAAATGAAATGGTATATTGCAAGACTCATGGGTCGGGGTTCTTCTTAAAAATGTCGTGTATTAATATATTATTTATTGATAGGAAAATGTTGTAAGTTGAATGGAGGTTAACTAAATCTAATAATCAATGAAAGAGTCATAAAAATACCTCAGAACCAAAATAAAAGTTGTATAAAAGACACGGGCCTTCCTATAATCACAATGTGGAATAGTACGATAAAATTCAACAATGGTATTGTTAGGATATTGCTATACTCCATCCTAGTCCTACCAGCATTTTCATTATTTTGCATTTCAGTAATGTATGCATTTTTGCATGCAGGCATGCATCCCAGTCATCAAGTTGGTGTCTCCCAACACCTAGAGCTTAGTTTACTAGCCCCGGGAGCCTGTTTCTGCTCAGTTCCAACCCTCCTAGTCAGTAATGCGCCCTCCTTTCACCTACCACATGAGAAAGGCGCCCTCCCTCACCTACCACTAGTTACACTTCAGTTAGTTGAGTGATTTGTGGATCTATTCCTTGTTTTGAGGATAGATTGACTAGTTTACTGACTGAGACACTCCGATGGACCTCCAGTGAGCCTGTGAAAATCCTCACAGCAGATCTAAGAGATGATGTATACCTCACAAGAGTAATTATGATTAAGAAGGAAAATAAAAGAAGAGTGGTCAATGCAGTTTAATGAGAAACAGAATAATAATACAGTAGAACTCGAATAGAAGCAAAAATACTTCACACACACTAATTAATTAATCACAATATGGACAATAAGTAGTACAATGCATGATGATTCGAATGCCAAGGTGGCAATTCGAATTAGCCTTCATGGAGTGATCAAAAGATCATTGGAGTGTCATCGGAGCAAAACTAGTAGTCTATCTCATCATCGGTGGAGTCATCAATGCACAAGTAACTGTCAATCGCCAGTCAAATTGAGTCTAACTGAGTGTGGTAGGTGTAACTGAATGTAACTGGAACATGGAGACACTAACTGAATGAAGAAGGCTCAGTGGAGGGTGCATGAGGAGCTAACTAGAGTCAAAACAGGTAGTCATGTCTCATTGGAGGTCAATCGGATGATAACAGCAGTGAGGCGTCAGTCTGGCCTCAAATCAAGGAAGGACTGGTGGCTAATTGAAGTAAACTAGACTGGTAGGTGAGAAAGGCGCCCTTCTCATGCAGTAGGTGAAAGGAGGGTGCATGATAGGCTAGGAGGGATGAAACTGAGTGGAAGGAAGCCCCGGGGGCTAGCTAACTGAGGGCTAGGTGCTGGGACTGATGACTGGAATGCATGCAAACCCTAAAAGTGCATGCCTGACTGAAAATATAAAGGATCAAAATACTGGTGGGACTAGGATGGAGTATAGGAATATCCTAACACCCCCCCTTAATCCATGCTAGGCCCTGGTAACTAAGACCAAAGGTCACCCAATACAATGAATAATAACAGTCAATAAACCAAGGAAGTGGGGAAAATTTCATGGGAAAAATACCCTCCCTTCAAAACAGATTGTAAGGCACACATAAAAAATAAATGATCCAAACTCAAGTAGGTGTGATGCTTGGTCATATTTCTGGAGGTATCTTCCTCTTGGGAAGAAGTGGATCATGCTAAAAAAGCATGTGCTTGTACTTGCTCTTCAGATTGAATGTGATAAGAACAAATCCAAAAGTATGAGGATGATCCTTGAACCTGTGATTCAAATCAGCTGAGGTAGGATCAAATCTATGAATGTGTCGATAGTATTTTGTCTTCTCCTTCAAACCATCATGGGTGAGATTATGCCAAAACGAACCATCAAATAATAAAGATTGCTTGGAATCCAAATCAGATCCAAGACTTGAATCATGGTTGCTTAAGATCTCCTTTGAACCATTTGAGGTGAGATCTAAACCAGTAAGTGCATGAGAAATTTTATCAAGTGAATGGCAATGGCCATTGTCTTCAATAAAATTCTGAGAACATGAAAGAATGATCTTACAGTAGTAAATGAGAGGTGATTGCTTGGAATCCAAATCAGATCCAAGGCTTGAATCATGGTTTCTTGAGATCTCCTTTGAACCATAAGAGGTGAGATCAAAACCAGTAGATGCATGAGAAATTATCCCAAGCGGATGGAAATGGTTTCTTGAGATCTCCTTTGAACCAGCAGGGGTGAGATCAAAACCATGATGTGCATGAGAAATTATCCCAAGCGAATGGCAATGGCCATATTCTTCAATAAACTTCTGAAAGCATGGAATAATGATCATATAGTAGTAAATAAGAGGTGATTGCTTGAGGAGAGTGAATGCATTACCTCCAATAGCTGATTTTAGCTCTGAAATAATCATGTGATCATGATGAAAACCAACAAACTCTGGTGCAAGAGAGGATTTAGGACCTTCTGCAATATCTAGAGTGTGAGCTGCCAGAGAAAGAGAAGAAATTTGGAGCATGAGTGTAGAATCTGCAAGTTCTTCTTTGTTGACAACTTCAATATGAGATGTGTTTGATACTGATTCATGATCAATGAGATCATCAAGGAGGGCGAATGCATCACTTTGCTTGTTCTCGAAAGGGTTTGGACCAATTCCTTCATTCTGTCTGCCGAATATTTCATCCAGGTGAGCCCATAGCTCTTTTGGAGTTTCAATATCAATAATGATAGGGTACAATATGTAATCAGGCATAGTAACCATCATTCTTCCAAGGGCCATGTCTCCTTTATTCAACCAGCCAATCTTCTCTTCAGAGGATTCGAACTCTCTTTCAAAATAACAATCAAAGAGATCATGGCTCTTCAAATATGCTATCATTTTTGGTTTCCATTCATCATAGTTGAATGGAGAAAGAGGAGGGATTTCTTCTGAATTCATTGAAGCTATAGAAGACCTGCAAAAACAACAGAGAATATCTGCAACTGATACTACTGCATAAATGCAGAAACTGCTATGGGACTAGGATGGAGTATAGGAATATCCTAACACCCCCCCCTTAATCCATCCTGGGCTCTGATACCATGTGAAAATACTCACAACAGACCTAAGAGATGATGTATACCTCACAATGAAAGAATTTAGGAATGACAGAAGAAGAATAGAGTAGAAGAACATAGATCCAAAGGAGCTCAGATAGAGGCAGAATAATTACACATGTTCCATATGTATTGTACCCAATCCTTTGGCAGAGATATGAGAGTTGTCTCCCATGTGAATAGTAGGCCCATCTTTGAGATCTAAAGAGGAAAAGGATTCTTCAGAGGAAACCACGTGGTTGGAGGATCCATAATCTATGAGGAGGTATTTTGACTTTGAAAAACCAGCTATCAATGCATGGAAATCATCAGATCCACTTTCAGGATTAGACATCTTTGCTTCTTTTGGAACAACAATTTTGTTTTGTTCAAGAAGCTTGGTTAGTAGGTCTATTTTCTTGTGCATGCAAGATTTCTCAGGATGGTTTCCTCTCTTGCAATAGGAACAATTAGGTCTCTTGTGTTTGTCACTTCTGGATTTAGATGGCTTCTTATCCTTGTCGTTTTGCCTCCCCTTTGCATTCGCTCCACTTACTTCTCCAGCTAGAAGAGCTAGATATTTGGAGGCCTTGATGGCACCCATTTGAATCAGTTTGTTCTCTTCTTGAATGAGAGCTTCAACAAAGTCTTTTAAGGTGGGAAACTTCCATCCAGGGATTGACATTCGAACAGAATGGAAAGTAGATACAAAGATAGAAAATTGAGATCCAAGTTTGCTCAATATGGAGAGTACCAATTGCTCATCGTTTTTAGTGATGCCACAATGCTTGCATTGTAAAACCAAATTCTGAAATTTGGAGAAGAATTCTTGAATGCTTTCGAAATTGTTAGGTTGTAGGGAAACCAATTCATTTTCGAGAATGTAGCCTCTTAGCCCATCTTGTTTGCCAAAAAGACTCTCCAATTTTGTCCATAATTCGTTTGGAGACTTCAATCCTTCAACATGAAACAATAGATCTTTAGACATATGAAGGCATATGCATCCAAAGGCTTCATCCATTTTATTTAGATGCTTGGTTCTCTCTACAACTGTATGTGGTATGGCATCTTTTTCCTCAACTATTCTAGAAAACCCTCTTGACTTCAAGTGTACTTTCATCTTACCCTTCCATTCAAAGTAATTGAAGGGAGTGAGAATTATAGGAGAAGAAGGAGCATTTGAATTGCTCATTTTGACTGCTGGAACGAGTGCAAAAAGAAATTGTTGATACTGTTGCTGCAACTACTGGAACTTCGAAATACCTGCAAAAAACTCTCAAGACTGGAGGTAGAATATACTCTCAAATGGATCTGATACCATGTGAAAATCCTCATAGCAGATCTAAGAGATGATGTATACCTCACAAGAGTAATTATGATTAAGCAGGAAAATAGAAGAAGAGTGGTCAATGTAGTGTAATGAGCAACAGAATAATAATACAGTAGAACTCGGATAAAAGCAAAAATACTTCACACACACTAATTAATTAATCACAATATGGATAATAAGTAGTACAATGCATGAGGATTCGAATGCTAAGGTGGCAATTCGAATTAGCCTTCATGGAGTGATCAAAAGATCATTGGAGTGTCATCGGAGCACAACTAGTAGTCTATCTCATCATCGGTGGAGTCATCAATGCACAAGTAACTGACAACCGTTAGTCAAACTGAGTCTAACTGAGTGTGGTAGGTGTAACTGAATGTAACTGGCACATGGAGACACTAACTGAATGAAGAAGGCTCAGTGGAGGGCGCATGAGGAGCTAACTGGAGTCAGAACAGGTAGTCATGTCTCATCGGAGGTCAATCGGAGTGATAACAGCAATGAGGAGTCAGTGTGGCCTCAAATCAAGGAAAGACTGGTGGCTAACTGAAGTAAACTAGACTGGTAGGTGAGAAAGGTGCACTTCTCATGCAGTAGGTGAAAGGAGGGCGCATGACAGGCTGGGAGGGATGAAACTGAGTGGAAGGAAGCTCCGGGGGCTAGCTAACTGAGGGCTAGGTGTTGGGACTGACGACTGGAATGCATGCAAACCCTAAAAGTGCATGCATGACTGAAAATGTAAATGATCAAAATACTGGTGGGACTAGGATGGAGTATAGGAATATCCTAACAGAGCCTAGATTGTCAGTTTTGACTCCAGTAAGCTCCTCTTGCGCCCTCCTTTGAGCCTCCTTCACTAAATTAGTGCACCATGCATGTGTTACACCTACTCCATTCAATTAGACTCAGTTTTCCACCTGGTTGACAGTCACTTGTGTATTGATGACACTCCACTGATGATGATTAGGACTTCTAGTGGTGTATTGTTGACACTCCATTGTTTATGATGATGACTCCTACTGCAGATAAGCCATGACCATGCAGACTAATTCAAATTGCCACCTCGGCATTTGAATCCTCTCCACCATTATATTATTTATTGTTCATATTATGATTAATGAATTAGAGTGTGTTATTATTCTGCTTCTATCTGAGTTCTACTGTATCATAATTTTGCTGCTCTTTTACACTGCATTGTCCACTTTTCTTCTATTTTCCTGCTTAGTCTTTCTTGTGAGGTATACATCATCTCTTAGATCTTCTGTGAGGATTTTCACATGGTATCAGAGCATGTTGAGAGTATAGTCTATCTCCATTCTTGAGAGTTTTATTTTGCAGGTTATTACCAAGATTTCGAGTGCAGCAACAGTTGCAGCAGTTTTCTGCAGTTTTGCAGTAGTAGCAGTTGCAGATATTCTCTATTTCTTTTGTAGGTCTTCTGCAACAGCTTCCATGAATCCAAAAGGAATTCCTCCTCTTTCTCCATTCAACTATGATGAGTGGAAACCAAAGATGATAGCACATTTGAAGAGACATGGTCTCTTTGATTATTGTTTTGAAAGAGAGTTTGAATCCTCCGAAGAAGAGAATGATTGGTTAAATGAAGGTGACAAAGCCTATGCATCAATGATGTATGCTATGTCTCATTGCATGGTAACCCACTTCCTTTCTGCTGAATCTCCAAAAGAGTGATAGGCCCATATGGATGAAATATTTGGCAAACAAAATGAAGGGATTGGTCCAAACCATTTCGAGAGCAAGCCCAGTGATCCATTCTCCCTCCTTGATGGTCTCTCTGATCATGAATCGGTATCAAACATATCTCATAAAGAAGTTGTCCACAAAGAAGAACTTACAGATTCTACACTCATGCTCTCAATATCTTCTATTTCGAATTCTGTGCCAGCTCACAGTCTAGAAATTGCAGAGGTTCTTAAATCCTCTCTTGCACAAGAGTCTGTTGGTTTTCATAATGATGATCTCATGAATGTTTCAGAGGTTAAATCAACAATTGGAGGTAATGCATTCGCTGTCCTTGATCACTCACCTCTTATGTACTATTGTAAGATCATTTGTACATGCTCTCATAAGTTTATTGAAGATGTAGGGAATTTCCATTCGCTTGGGATAATTTCTCATGCATTTCATGGTTTTGATCTCACCTCTAATGGTTCAAAGGAGATATCAAGAAACCATTTTTCAAGTCTTGGATATGATTTGGATTCCAAGCAATCACTATCATGTGATGGTTCTTTTGGGAATAATCTCACCTATGATGGTTCAAAGGAGAAAACAAAAGACTATCTACACGTTCATGGATTTGATCCTACCTCAGCTGATTCGAATCACAGGTTCCAGGATCATCCTCATACCTCTGGACTTGTTCTCATCACATTCGATCTGAAGAGCAAGTACAAACACATGCTTTTTGAGCATGATCCACTTCTTCCCAAGAAGAAGATACCTCCAGACATATGACCAAGCATCACACCTGCTTGAGTTTGGAGCATTTATTTTGGTGTGCCCTACAGTCTATTTTGAGGGGGGGTATTTTTCCCATGAGGTTTTTCCCATTTCCTCGATTTATGGACTGCTATTTATTATTCATTGTATTCGGTGACCTTTGATCTCAATTACCAGGGCCCAAGATGGATTAAGGGGGGGTGTTAGGATATTCCTATACTCCATCCTAGTCCTACCAGCATTTTCATTATTTTGAATTTCAGTAATGCATGCATTTTTGCATGCAGGCATGCAATTGCATGCATCCCAATCATCAGGTTGGTGTCTCCCAGCACCTAGAGCTTAGTTTACTAGCCCTGGGAGCCTGTTTCTGCTCAGTTCCAGCCCTCCTAGTCAGTAATGCGCCCTCCTTTCACTTACCACATGAGAAAGGTGCACTCCCTCACCTACCACCAGTTACACTTCAGTTAGTTGAGTGATTTGTGGATCTATTCCTTGTTTTGAGGATAGATTGACTAGTTTACTGACCGAGACACTTTGATGACCTTCAGCGAGCCTAGATTTCCAGTTCTGACTCCAGAAAGCTCCTCTTGCGCCCTCCTTTGAGCCTCCTTCATTACATTAGGGCACCATGCATGTGTTACACCTACTACATTCAGTTAGACAAATCACTGTTATCAGAGTAGGGACTTGTCTACAACATATCAATCTATCTTACTAAGAAGTGGTGAATTTATTTGTCAGCAAATGAAAGGATTATTACAAGTTTCTAAATATCTATATTCATTCATCAAAACTCATTAATATCTAAATCCATTTAAGAATTAAATTCATACATGATAAGCAAAATTCAAACTCATACATGGTAGAAACTTGAATCCATTCATATTAAAACAATGAAGAAGTACATCCTTACCGTGGATCTTGGTGTGAATCCCTCCTCCATTGCCATGACCTTACCTTCTTTCACCCTTGCTTTTGAAGAATTTGAGCTCTTTATCCTCCTTTAGAATCTCTCTAGCATGCCTTTGCTCTTCCTTTTTGTGTTTTACAATGCCTCCCATGCCTTTCTTATATAGCATTGGGAAATGAGCCCCCAAGTTTCTCTTTTCAATGTGGGATTGTCCCTTTTCATCTTTTTTGATTATTTTTACTCAAAAACCCACTTTTCTATAGTTTTTAGGCTTTTTGCACAACTTAGCATACTTTAAGTACAATTAATGCACTTTAATGCATTCATATTCACTTTTTGATTGGTGTAGCTTAGTTTTGGACCTTTTATGAATGGTTCAATCATTGAACTTGGTATCCTTAGTTTCTTACTATCTTCACCTAATCCTTCCATTTATGGGAGAAGTGATTAGATCAGAGAGGACTTGTCTCTGAATGTACTTTTGTTTCTGTCTTCATGTTGCGTGCGCATAGTAAAAATGTGCTTATTCCGTCACATGACTAAGGGTGTTAATTTGATTGTTAACAGTTATTAGACCACCCTTGTGGGGTCGGCCCAATGAAGTGGTAATGGGTTATTATACTCTCCTAAGGGAGGTCGGCCCAGTTAGAGTAAAAGGCAAGTAAAGGTAAAGTATAAATAGAGCGGAGCACCTCTCTATTTATTCATTAATTCACTCACTCATCCAAATCACATAGTTGAGAGAGAGGAGTGCACACAAGTGGATGAGGCATAGATGCTGAAGACATCTATCTTTTGGGGTTTCATCTTTGTGATCTTTGTATTGGTGCTCATTCTATCTCCGAGGAAGTTGCGGGGTTTTTCACCTTCTTGGTTTTCTCCGGTGAAATGCTTTGTGTCTCTTGTCTCTTGTGTTTTGATATGCTGTACATGTTATTCTCTCAGTTAAGATCCTAGATCATATTGAATTAAATGATGAAAAACTAACATAATTCATGGTCCCACTTTGGGAAAGTGAAGGAAGTTGATTCAATTAATTTAAATGCTGATTCAACTTAAAAGTGTTAACAATTATCAATAGTGGAGGTATTATTATTGGTAATTTACTGGTTTAAAAGAGGTATTTTTCTATATATGTATCAACAATATTTTATAAAATATATCAATGATATTTACAAGATATATCAATGACTGATTCAACTTGCAAACATGAGTATCATGATCATACACATTAAAACCTCAGGTTTGATTTATGTAAAATTAGTTTTCAATCACACCATTCAAGAAATCCTTACATCCATATGATATCAATTCCATCCAAAACATATTACTAATGAAATAATGGTATAGCCTGTAGAAGTAAATCTGGAAACTGGAGAAAAAATCTCATCATACTCAAATCCCTCTTTATGTGAGAACCATCTTGCAATAAAACTTGCCTTGTATTTTTCAGTATGCCCATTATTTTTGTAATATCCATCCAAAGAAAAATGCTTGGGTTCACCTTGGTTTGACTCTAGGGTTGTAGTTTCCAACTGGTTCCAAACACCTCTAAATGATTTCAAATTTGGGGAGGAAGGTATTGATGGGGAATAGGAAACAATAACACATATATAAGACACCCAAACAACTGATATAACCATCCATGGCCTGCAATTTGCAAGGAAAGAAGTTTCGGGACAAGACTAGTTAATTTGAGAAGTGGAAATCCCCCCTAGGTCTTCCATTAAATGATTTTCCAAACACTGTACATAATTCACTAATTCTTGTTCTGGGACTTGTCCCTATTAGAGGACATTAAGGACAATATGTGTGCAACATTATATTTTGTTTTAGGGTCGAATAGGTATCCCAATGAACATCAGCTTCTATAGTCTAGGTTTTGTGGTGAAAATGGTGGACACAGAGTCTCGAATTTAAACATAAACCATAGTGAAACTTCAGGGGTCTGAAAAAATAATTTGGGCCATCAAAGTAACTCCATATAAAGCTCATACATGGATAAATATCTCAGCAAAATTTGATACCAAATAGATACAACATCATTCCAAATTCATTATGCAAATGCTATGGGGAAAATGGCTTGAATCTCTTTCTTGATTGGAAATATCACTTGAAATACATGGTGTTTCGAGCTGTGGCTCTAATTATATGATTATTAAAGAGATATGCAGAAAATAACATTTCCATGAAGTCTAAATAACAATCCTCCACTAACTATATGCAACAAGAAGTGCACCCTTGCACATTTACATGACATTGAGAGAAAGATAGTAGAATAGGCATAGAGAAGAATGAGATAATATGAACTTGGAATCAATTGGGGTTTGAACCTACATCAAAAAATATCCATGAAGATATGTTGATAGGTATGAATGGATTTTCCATAAACCAAATAGGATGGGAATCTCGCACCCTTGAAATTGGTTCTAAGGCACGGAGGATGAACATCCATCGTGTAAGGACAAGCTAAGCTCTCCAAATTTTTCCAAATGAGAAAATGATCAAAATATGGTCCCATTATTTCTTCTTGTCTTTTATTAACCTACCAAGGCCTCCATGGCTTGAATTCCCTCCAATAGCTTCATCCCAACTCCAATTAGGGAGAGATTCCCATGAGTGCCACTTGTCCAACACTTCATAACCTTCCTCTTCCATCAGTTCGAATGGGGGGAATCTTGGATACAATAAATCCACTTGTGCGCCCTATTGGAGTCTATTTTTAGCCTTGACATGTCATATAGGTCAGATGTAAGCAATAAGGTCTGATCTTTGTCATAAGTGTCATAGAATCTTCATCATTGTTGTCATAGAGGTTAGGGAATCTAGCTCCAAGTGTCACAATACTTCTAAGATGACTCTTTCTCTTCCATGGGAGTTACTCTTCCACTCTAATTCGAGCCTCCTTGATTCATGCCATGAATAATTCCTCTCCAAATCCCCCAATAATGTTATACTCCACCTTGGATTAGAATGGGTGAGAATAGGATGCCACGTGGCATGGAGAATCTTTCCTTGTGTGGGTTCCATACCACCTATGCACCCTCATGACCAAGTGCCACCTTATTTTCTTCTTCTTCTTATTATTATTTATTTATCCCCTTTAATGTATATTTATCAGTCTAATGTCCATTTGGGGTCATATAGCTCCCTTATTCCAAGTCTAAATGTTTCCACCCCAACCTAGGGAACTACTAGATTGGTGGAAATTTCCCTTCATGTGATTTATTTGGATGGGGACTATTATCACCAATATTGTAGTTTCCCCTAATGATGGATCCGATAGATGATGGTAGAGGGGATAGGAAACCAAAGTGGTGAACCCAGAGGGCCTCGATTCCCGAGATGGATTGGTTGTCACGCCAATTGAGGCACTCTTCACTTTATGTTATCTAAGCCCAAGACAACAATGGGGGAGACCCAAATCAACTCCCGCCAGGAGAGATCCAACCAAGACACTAGATCAAATAAAACAGATGAAGTAGGTAAGGTGTTAGGTATAGGAAACCCTAGATCTATGGATGAATTCACAACATGAGTTATGCTTTGGATCAAGAGGCTTAAAGGATGTGAATTTGATCCAATGTGAACGTACAAGTGACTTATTAGCTTAATTATCAGATCTAGGATCAAGGCACTAGCAAATGATGAAAATTTATCCTGCATTGGGAAACATGTCCAAGGTAGAAGGGTTAAGATTAGGATTGGGGCTATCTAGTACCTTTCTATTAGGCTTGATTGAGAGATATGACAATGTCAACACACACAAGCCCAACACAAGCATCAAACAACAAAGAAAACATGCAATTCAGGGAATGCACAAGGGTAGAGAGATAAGTGCTTAGGGAATTGGGCCACAAGGAGTCCTCCAATGATGACATCTTGGAGAAGCCACCTTGGGTTATGCATAAGGTGAAATACCCAGAAATGGTTTTCAAGTAAACCTAGTTGTTCGAGCTAGGGATTTTTCCAAAGAATTTCTAGTTAGGGTTTTAACAGTAAATGAGAATGACCAATGGATTGGGAGCCAAAATAAATGAAATAAGAGTAGATCTTAGCCGGATAATCTTGCGGATTCCTTGATGATGATGATATATTCCTTCTCAATCAATTTGAGTTGATTTGAGTGAGTGTCCAAGTGAAATCATTTTCCCCAAAGAAGCTAATGCAGCTTCCTCTCCTACACAACAAACTACCTAAGTTAGATTTGAAGCATCAAGAAAAAATGACTATAGAAACAAGAGACATATCAAGATGAAATCAAAGATCACAATGATACTATTGAAAACCCCCTGACATAAGAAAATCCAAGTGAGACGAGTTGAGGAGTCCCCTACAAAAATGCCTAAGTGAAGTCGCCCTCTTGTAGACAAAACACTGTTTCCACAAAATATTTTGGATTCACCACAAAACCTCAAATGCTAGGTGACAATAGAATTTACAATCAACATATAATAACATTTCATCAAAGAAGATCCAAGAATCTCTTCTATTATCAAATTCCAAGAGCCAAAGGTCCCTTTACAATGAGAGGGTTTCTCCTTTAAATAACAATAGGAGAGACCAAAACCATAACCACCTTTGTGATGAGTGGCTAAGATTAAAGGATACATAAGTTCTAATCAACGTTTGAGATGAGCTCAATGATAAAGTACAAGGATCAACTCAAAAACATAAGAGGGTGTCTTAGCTAAATCTCCCTAAGGGGATGTACCACCCAAAAAGTGACTTTAAGTCACAACATAAGCTCATGGTGGGGCTAGGAGATAAAATATTCCTCCTAGTGTGTCCCCATGGCACAATATCAAGATATAACATCATCAAAGTACAATAAAGTGACCACAAGGCCAAATCGTGGCCTCTAAGAGACATAATAAAATCATCAAAATAAGCCCAGAGAGTGAGTGTGGGCCCCACTGAATGCTTCAACTGCTGTGGAAGGTGTGAAAGACATCACACACATCATATCAACCAAACTCATTCCATTTCCTTACCTCAATAGCCCAAATCGAATTCCTCTGTAGCCATTTTACCTTTTTCTATTCCTTTGTAAATCACCTGTAAAAGATAAAAATGCCTGTATCTCACTACTTGGTCATCTGGGGCCAAATCTGACTACGCCAAACTATCTGGGAGTATGTCAATATAGTAGAAACAAGTGGCTGGACCCCATACTCCCTCTATAGCTCCCTAGGTGAACCAAATAAAAAACCAAACTGCTCTATCAAGCCCTTTTTAATGGCAAATTTGCACCAAAATGATAAACTGAAGAATACCTCAACTGAACTGCCCGAAAATGAAAATTGAGTATCCCAATGGAATCAGAAGATTCAAATGCACTAAGAATGTATACTCATACACCATGTGGATAAAAATAATAATCTGCAAATGATTAAAATCATAAAAATATCACAAATCACCATCTGAAACCTGAAACTACTGCATGGAACCACCTGGTGGGAAATGATAGACCATATATCATCAATATCTAACATCACTAGTCAAATACATCCCATGTCCTGTGGTTGACTTGGTCAAATTGGGTTTGACCAGGTCAAACTGACCAATAATATGACTCAGGCTAAAACATCAAAATGCTGCAAGTGTAATTGGATTATGACATGCTTCACAAGTTATTCAAATATCAAGACTATAAACATAAAGTAGCATTTCACTGGCGGTTAAAACAAGATATTCAATGTAAACTTTAATAATAATAATGTTAGCTCTTAACAGAACCTCAAGAATATACTCACTTCATGGCTGTGATCAATTTGCTAGTAATGGGTGAGGATGTATGTATGGAAGGCAAGGCTAAGGGATTACTATATTAACTTAACACCATAATACTTTGGATAAGGGACACTCGAGCATATGTCGGATAAAAATAACACAGGGGATGTCAATGTCTCACAAATGGGATAAGTTGTTTGGGAAGTGCTTATTCAACCTTGGCAGAAGTCTACAACTCACATCAAAGATGACTCAACTCCATGAGGATCTTTTCTAGAGCTGCCCGCTGGCCGTATTTTCTGACTAAGGCCAACTATGGAAAATCAACCCACACAAGTTGCTTACTGTAGCTTCCGGTTTGTTTGGGTTAGTTGATTTTTGCAGGTTGTGGTCCTGCTACCATTTGAGTTTTCACTCTTCTTAGGAAGAACACAATCACTTAAACTCAGAAAAAGTAAATCCTAAATTAAATGTTAATCTAAATTAATATATCTTGATTGAAAGGCCTTGGAGTATCGGGTGGAGAATCTGGAGGTGAAGGTGGCTGACCAAAATTGCATAGGTGAATAAAACTTTGTGAAGTGTTGGTTCGAGTGGTTCCCCTAGACCAACCTCTAGTTTGATGACTTGGATTACCTGTCAGCAAAATATTAGTTTCTGACAATTCTTGATCTATTGTGGTTAACTGCGTATTATGTTGATGTCGTTGACGTAGTCCGTAATATAAAGGTGGCAGACTAGTTTGATGAGCGTAAGCTCTTGTGAGTATACATCGCGATTCTTCTAAGACACGAATATTCTGTTCAGGGGTGTATGGATATGTATTATGATCTCGTTCTAGGATAGTCCTTACAATATCACTAAATGGAGAATTGTTGAGTTCAGTTTGTGAAGTAATCACCAAACCAGGAGTATTGGTGTTCTGTGAATCAGTTCGTAATGGAGGGAATTGATTGGTTGAAGGTTTATCATTAATTCTTTCAGCCATTAATCATTTTCAGGCCCTCCTTCTAGTGCCATTTGTTGGCCGGATTTTATGACTAAGACCAACTATGGAAAATCAACCCACACAAGTTGCTTAATCCAGCTTCCGGTGTGTTTGGGATAGTTGATTTTTGTAGGTTGTGGTCCTGCTACCATCTGAGTTTTCACTCTTCTCAGGAAGAACACAATCACTTAAACTCATAAAAAGTAAATCCTAAATTAAATGTTAAATCTAAATTAATCTATCTATAAACCATGAAATTTTCCTAATTGTTTCTACTTGATTTAGATGTTAATCTAATTCTGCTCTCTTAATGTGAGTGTCTCTGTTTTGTTTTTTAAAATTTTTGAAATAATAATTTATCCAAGAATTTAAACAACTAATTTAATGTATGCCTCATTTAACAACTACTAAATTTAACTAAAAAATGCAAACTAAAAGAAATCTAAATACAAGTTAACTATTTAAACTATCTCGATCAAGAGCAAATCTCTGTAACTAAGTTAAAGATCTAATGATGATATAAATATTAGAGAGTAAATAATTTTAATTCAGAAAATAATTTACTAGAATTAAAATTATAACAACTTTCCGATTCATAAAAAACTTTATGATGATAGATTAATGAAATTAAAAAAAATACTTCACTATCCCAGAATCATAACTATCAAAAGATAATCAACATTTAGCATTCCAAATATTTGATTATAATAATGACTAACTAATTATTTCAAAATATTTGTGAAAATACAAATACTTTAATTCGTTAGCTAACAAATAAGTAACATCATACCATCGATCCCGTCAAGAAAACTTAATAAGACAAAAGTATAACACTAATATCAAACATTGAAATTGACTAATGATTAGAGCAATTCTTTTATAAAACACACACAAATCACATCACAACATGATTATATATAGATAAATGGAGAAAGTCAAATACGAAATATGTATATAAGATAAGTTTCAAAAACTGTAACAAACGATACCAGTTATGAAATCAGTGCTTTGAAGACATCCAAGGAAGGAAAACTTCTTCAGAATACCAGCAAGCATAATATTTTATTTAAGTACAAGTTTTTCTCAGTCATACTCCCCATCGCAATTACAATGATTGATTACAACTTAAATACTTAAACTTACTCAAACTACTTCCAGTTTTATCTAACTAATGCCTAAGAACAAGACAAGCTTTTCACAACCATGAAGGGATCAAACAAATGATCCTGTAATCATTTCATTTAATCTCAAATACATTTAATTTTAACCTCTAATAGGATGAAGAGTTTTTCAACAACTTCATGATCCTCATCCACGAAATTAAATAGGCCCATTGAAAGAAGCTCAATTACAATAAACACCTGGATATCGTTCCTTAATCAGATAACCAAATTTGTTGAGGTAGCAACAACATCAGCAAAAAACATCCTATCCCAAAATCACGATCATATGAAATATCTGGTAGTAAATATCGCATCCTCCTAACAACCAAGATTATCCAAAAATAGTTGAATCTCCACCTATATAACCAAGTCATCAAATACATTAACTTCATTAGATTTTGAATTAAATACATAATGAAATAAAATGTTATAAGCATGCTCATAGAATATTAATTCTATGAGTATGCTAGCTTAATGATTTTCATTACCTGTACAATTCAAAATGAAACAAACTCTTCAAATTATGACAAAGCAGACTGAAGTCGAGATCTGAAGTCTGGCATTTCTTCTAGCCTCTGACAATTTATCTTTGAGTTCCAAAATCTTAAGCTTTTGATGCTGTGTTTGCTCGAGCAATTGGTCTTTAGTTATTATCATGGATTTCTTGGCAGCCTTGTATCTATCTTTATTTAACTTCATTTCTTTCCATCTATTGATCCATAACAATAATTCACTTTTAAGAGATTTGATTTCATCTTTCATATCCGACACATTGGAACACGATTCCTTCAACTCATTTTTTAAATCAGTAATTTTATCTTTTAATATCTATTTGAGGGTTAATTGAAATTCTTCTCTGCTGCTAATAGGTGATGAATCACCAGTGAACGAGGGATTTTGTTCAAATCTAAGAGGGGAATATTGATCAACAAATTCATTGGCAGTTGGTGTAAAAGAATGATTTATTCCAACATACTATCCATCATTATCAGGAGAGATCTCACGGATTGGAGATAACTCATCATCTTCACTATATATTTTGATCAAAGGAGACTTCTTCTGCTACTGAATAGTAACTGGAATGGAAACTGTAGCCATGCTACGAGTAAACCGTCGTAAACTGATAGACACTGAACTCTTTTGTTTAGAACTGTTTTCATCACAACAAACCTCTACTAATTGTTCAAGCTTGCGTCCAGGTACATCGTGAGGTTTTTTAGATGTGCCCAAGCCAACTAGGAATTTGGGAGAAATAGGGTTTGAACGTTTTACAGATCCTCCCACATCCTCTGACCCTTCATCCACATTTGCAGATGCATTGTATCGCTTAACAGAAGAGGATGGGACCATATTGGTTCCAGCATCCAAAGGGTCGGGCTCTTTTGCAACCGCATAACTAATATTAACGCCTGTAGGTGAATTTACTTCCTGCAACCTACTATCTCCTGACTTAGACTTATGAGCATAATCAATTTCAGGTTTTACAGGAGCTTTACGCTTTCTACAGGTCCTTGAAAGTAAGCTAGGCCAATACTGTGTCGGCCCTAGGTTATTTTCAGCCAATAACTCATCCCATGACCTACCAATAAGGGATAAATGGTGTTCTTCCGAAGAAGAGTGAAAAATCAAATGGTAGTAGGACCACAACCTGCGAAAATCAACTAACCCAAACACACCGGAAGCTGCAATAAGCAACTTGTGTGGGTTGATTTTCCATAGTTGGCCTTAGTCATAAAATCTGACCAACACTGCCATGACTAGGTGCCCAACAAACCGTAACTTGAGACTCTAGGGGACACTTAGAATTATCTGTCCCTTACCCCATCTCATATCACAACCCGCAGGCTAATGAGGAATAAATCATTACAGTCTAAGGCCAACAATCATTAGATATAACATATATTTAACCACTACTTTTTGGGCATTTCATTCATTCAATTTCACTGGCCAACAATCTTTGGATTTAGCATACATTTAACCATTGCTTTTATTTGGCCTTTCATTTCCCTTCATTGGGGATTTTACATTTCATTAATTTCCACAGTCCTTATTTGATTGTGTTTAGAAATAGAGGTTTTGAATTTCATTTCAATGGGAATTTACAAATAGATATACAATAGTTTCCACATACATGTAATGATGGTAGTCCTATCTACTTCAGGTTTTGGCCAACACAACTCAGAGCTGAGGCACAACTAAACAGGGATGCTGTCCAACAAAGAGGAAAGAGTGAGGAAACAATGAGACTAGATGGTGACAAATGGATAAGGAAAGTGAACAAGTGGAGCCAACACTAGCAAGCCAGATACTGGTGGGAATGATCACCTCCATTCTAATCCTAGGGAGGGTGAAACCAATGAGTATAGACAAGAACTTCATACATTGTGAGAAAGCATGACTAAATAGATATAAGCTAACAACCATGTCCATAATGCATAAATAGACCGCCAGGTCACAACCAACAAATGTTAAATCAAGCCATAAGGATAACCAACAAAGCAATAATAAACCAATACACAACCATATACCTACCTGGTCATATACCTAAATCATCATCTACCAACTGGAAACCTGCTGCTGCAACTCTGGGCACTGCATACTGCTATGTATGGAAAAAATGGCTACATCGGTCATCAAATATGAGTTCCTGAGACTTAGTCATGGCATACAGCTGATCAAACTGCAAATGGGATGCTCTGAAACATGAGTGATCCTGGAATCAATGCTCATATCAAGCATCTCAATGTAAAGGACTGCAATCTTATCTGAAGATATTGTATCCCCAACTACTATAAATGTGATAACATATGGCTCCAACTGGGACAAGTGCTCTTCTGAAAAGAGCGCTTGATAACCTCAGAATCTCTGGTCCTCATCACTTTGCTACTTGTATCCTCGATCATGCACTCTAGCTCTACATCATCTTCAAAAATATACCTGCTATCTGCAAAATGCCAAGAGCTATACCAAAATCGCAGACCGATGATCACAAAACATGCATGTATGTACATAAATATCAAAATAACATAACTGAAATGAAACATTGAAAATAAAATAATATACTAACATAACTTCAAATTTTATTTTTGTAGGAACAAAAGAAAAGAAAAATACTCAAAACTCGCCACTAGCTTCAAAGGTGAGCTTTAAGGATGAAAAAGGTGCTAGAATCAATGGCAAAAACACTAAACTACTACTCATGTGAGATTATTCAGTTTCTACCTACTCTAACCTACCAAGCAAGCAAGAAGTCTAGGACTAGGTCAAGTTGGGGACAAAATCCCTCAAGTCTCTCTGGTTAACAGGAAGAAAAATACATTGTCCACTACCAGTAGCTAAAAATCACATGTCTCCAATACATCTCTCAATAGTGAGAGGTCCAACCCATATGTCATCATCCTATCTAGATCTAATATATAATAAGTGATTTGGGATGATGACTTGATTTACAAATTCAAGGATAACTTCAATGTTGCGTATAGGAATTGGATGGATCTCAGCACGATTTGGAGGTTTTGGGGTGACAATTCTTGATTTCCTCCTAGAAGGAACTGCATCAAATCTGGGTGGACCACCATCGATGGGAATAGCTACATTACCAACCAAGGCTTATCTAATATCTCTTCTCATATATTGAACACTTACATTAGTCTCCTAATTTTGAGGGTGAGTTATATACTTTTGCGTTTCCCCTATAGTCCAAAAATCTTTGTTTTCTGTGAAAATCCTCACAGCAGATCTAAGAGATGATGTATACCTCACAAGAAAGTAATTGATTAAGCAAGAAAATAGAAGAAAAGTGGTCAATGCAGTATAATGAGCAACAGAATAATAATACAGTAGAACTCGGATAGAAGCAAAAATACTTCACACACACTAATTCATTAATCACAAATGGACAAATAAATAATACAATGCAAGAGGAATTTGAATGCCTAAGGTGGCAATTCGAATTAGCCTTCATGGAGTGATCAAAAGATCGCTGGAGTGTCATCGGAGAACATATGGTGTCATCGGAGCACAACTGTAAGTCTTCATCATCATCAGTGGAGTCATTAATGTTCAAGTAACTGTCAACCATCAATCAAATTGAGTCTGGTAGGTGTAACTGAGTATAAACTGAAGACAATTGGACTGGTAGGTGAAGAAGGGCGAGTTGCTTCCTAAAATTAAGGAAGAAGGGCGCATTAAGCAACTGGAGGGCTAAAAATGATTAGTGAGAAGCTCTCGGGGGGTGGCTAACTGAGGGTTAGGTGCTGGAATGATGACTGGAATGCATGCAAACCTTAAATGATGCATGCAAACCCTAAAAGTGCATGCATAACTAAAAATGTAAAGGATCAAAATACTGGTGGGACTAGGATGGAGTATAGGAATATCCTAACACCCCCCCTTAATCCATCATGGGCCCTGGTAACTAAGACCAAAGGTCACCCAATACGATGAATAATAACAGTCAATAAACCAAGGAAGTGGGGAAAATTTCACGGGAAAAATACCCCCCCCTCAAAACAGACTGTAAGGCACACATAAAAAAAATAAATGCTCCAAACTCAAGCAGGTGTGATGCTTGGTCATATGTATGGAGGTATCTTCTTGTTGGGAAGAAGTGGATCATGCTCAAAAAGCACGTGCTTATACTTGCTCTTCAGATCAAATGTGCTGAGAACAAATCCAAAAGTATGAGGATGATCCTTGAACCTGTGATTCGAATCAGTTGAGGTAGGATCAAAAACATGAATATGCAGGTAGTCTTTTGTCTTCTCCTTCTAACCATCATGGGTGAGATTATGCCAAAAGGAACCATCAAATAATAATGATTGCTTGAAATCCAAATCAGATTTAAGACTTGATGAATAGTTTCTTGAGATCTCCTTTGAACTAGTAGGGGTGAGATCAAAACTATCATATGCATGAGAAATTATCCCAAGTAGTAATTGCTTAGAATCCAAATTAGATCCAAGACTTGAATCATGGTTTCTTGAGATCTCCTTTGAACCATAAGAGGTGAGATCAAAACTAGTAAATGCACGAGAAATTATCCCAAGCGAATGGTCATGGTTTCTTGAGGTCTCCTTTGAACCAGTAGGGGTGAGATCAAAAGCATGATGTGCAAGAGAAATTATCCCAAGCGAATGGAAATGGCCATATTCTTCAATAACCTTCTGAAATCATGGAATAATGATCATACAGTAGTAAATAAGAGGAGATTGCTTGAGGAGAGCGAATGCATTACCTCCAATAGCTGGTTTTTCCTCCAAAATAATCATGTGATCATGATGCAAACCAACAGACTCTGGTGCAAGAGAGGATTTAGGACCTTCTGCAATATCTAGAGTGTGAGTTGGCACATAAAGAGAAGAAAGTTGGAGCATGAGTATAGAATATACAAGTTCTTTGTGGACAACTTCAATATGAGATGATACTGGTTCATGATCTGAGATATCATCAAGGAGGGCGAATGCAACACTTTGCTTGCTCTCGAATGGGTTTGGACCAATCCCTTCATTCTGTCTGCCAAATCTTTCATCCAGGTGGGCCCATATCTCTTTTGGAGATTCAACATCATCAAGTGAATAGAACGCCAAGCTTTGAGACATAGCAACCATGATGGTTGCAATAGCTCTTCCACCTTCATTTAACCAGTCAATCTTTTCTTCATAGGATCCGAACTCTCTTTCAAAACAATAATCAAAGAGATCATGTCTCTTCAAATATGCTATCATTTTTGGTTTCCATTCAGCATAGTCGAATAGATAAAGAGGAGGATCTTCTGAAAACATTGAAGTTGTAGAAGACCTGCAAAAACAATAGAGGATATCTGCAACTGCTACTGCTGCAAGAATGCAGAAACTGCTGCAACTGCTGCACTCGAAATCTTGGTAATAACCTGCAAAAAACTCTCAAGAATGGAGACAAACAATACTCTCAACATGCTCTGATACCATGTGAAAATCCTCATAGCAAATCTAAGAGATGATGCATACCTCACAAGAAAGTAATTGATTAAGTAAGAAAATAGAAGAAGAGTGGTCAATGTAGTATAATGAGCAACAGAATAATAATATAGTAGAACTCGGACAGAAGCAAAAATACTTCACACACACTAATTCATTAATCACAAATGGACAAATAAATAATACAATGCATGAGGAATTCGAATGCCTAAGGTGGAAATTCAAATTAGCCTTCATGGAGTGATCAAAAGATCACTGGAGTGTCATCAGAGCACAACTGGAAGTCTTCATCATCATCAGTGGAGTCATCAATGCTCAAGTAACTGTCAACCATCAGTCAAATTGAGTTTGGTAGGTGTAACTGAGTATAAACTGAAGACAACTGGAATGGTAGGTGAAGAAGGGCAAGTTGCTTCCTAAAATCAAGGAAGAAGAGCGCATTAAGCAACTGGAGGGCTAAAACCGATCAATGAGAAGCTCTCGGGGGTTGGCTAACTGAGGGATAGGTGCTAGACTGATGACTGGAATGCATGCAAACCCTAAATGATGCATGCAAACCCTAAAAGTGTATGCATGACTGAAAATGTAAAGGATCAAAATACTGGTGGGACTAGGATGGAGTATAGGAATATCCTAACATTTTCTTCCAAAGAAGGAGGCACATGTGATATATAATTACTACGGCTACTGCCTTCCCCTAAAGGAACTGGAATGCTCATATTTTCCAACCCATTGGTTGGAGCTTCTAAATGAAAATCTAAGGAATTAGGAATGTGAGAAGGATCAAAATTTTGATGATTAGGCAATTCAGGAGGCAATAAAAATCCAGGGATGTCAAGATATGCAGATAAAAAATTTACTTGATTGTGAGAGGAGACTCTTGAAAAATATCAAGATTGTTTAGAGCAAAATATCCCTTAGGGGCATCGTTAGTTAAAGCATCTTCTTGCCAACTCATAGATTTGTCATGGATTTGCATCAAAACACCATCTTCCAAAGACATGTGAGACAAGTGATCGGGAACATAAGAATAATGGGAGTCACTCATTTATTTCATCATCACTTTCAGAAATAGGAGAAGGATGTGTTCCTTCATTGTGGCTTGTCCATGGGAGAATGGGGTCAAGGCCTTGACCTTCTCTGGCGAGATTATGATCATAGAGAGCATTAAATTCCCTAACTGTTCTCGGTATATGCTCACCACGTATTATATCATCCAAATCATCTATGACTTCCAGTGTTGGATTTTCATTAGTAAATTCTTGATTTATTTCATTATTCATTTCTTGACCTTGAAGTTGAATTTCAATTCTTCTTCTCAATTCTCGAATTTCTTCAGATACTTCACTTAAATTCATTTCCAAATTTATTCTCCTAGAAATTTCATCCATCCCCTCCTCTTCTTCTAAAGAGTCAGTTTCTCCCATCACCATGAACACATTCTCTGATTAAGAAAATCCCCAAATTTCATCATCATTTCTAATCATGCTAGTTTTAGCACTATTCACAAGCTCATCCCCATAATTATTTTTTATCCCATATTCAAAAGTTTCCAAATGTTTGTCAATGAATGGTTCTCTATTGATTTGGATTAAGGCACCATCAGACTTTAGGGACACATATATAAGACAAGTCCATCATAATATATCCACTTAAGCCAGCTGCCCATTTCCTGGATAAAAGCATTCCATATGCTAGGGGCAAATCTATAACAACATCCATCATGGTGAATATGTCCGAGCATGCAAAAATATCAACTCTTAGGTTTTTAATTAAACCACAAGACTGTACACGTCTTGAATCAATGCCACAAACATTTCCATAAGGTCTATTTACCTCCAAAACTATTTCCTTCATGACATTCATGGCGGCTCCAGAATCTAACGTACAATTGTGAAGGAGCACATTCTGAATGTGTAAGGTAAGGTAGAAAGGAGGGTGACCAACGTTCTTTCGCTAATAATTGGAAAACTGAATGTTGATGGGTGGATCTTTTTCAACTCTTCTAAATTCTTTTCCACTAAAACTCTGTGTATGACATGATCCCAAAGCAATATCAAGAGTCTTCTTTTGGTTGATACTTTCAAAAAATTATTCTGCTTGACTTCTAACTGAAGGGACCTTCATTAATTCTACTATAGGGATATTGTACATGATTTTGCTCAATTATTTTTTCATATCAATGTTCAAATTATAATCACAAGGGGCAGTTTTCTCTTCTTCCTTTTTATCTTCCTTAGCAACATTACGTTTATCAAGGGAAGAAGGTTGTTGAGGATAACATTACGTCGTTTGTAAATTTGAAGCTTGGGTTGCTCATTTGGTTCAGGAAGATTAACTGCACAACACGAGAAGTTTTGTTCATTATTTAATTCTTCTTTCTCTATTTCTTCTTCTTCTAGGAGAATTATTCTGAAATCATCATCATAAGATAAATCTTGAACCAGATTGATATTTTCGGGTTGATCACCAGGATAAGTGGTCTTCTTCTACTTCGTCACACCAATTTACATTCTTTCTCTCATATATTTTTGGAATTTCAGGATGCCTTCTATCTCTCTCTCCCTCAGGCATTCTATTGTTGTTCCAATAATGTTTATGGCCATAAGGATTTCTATACCGCTCTGACTCATGAGTCCTCATTACATATTTGGTTAGGATAGTCAATTTCCTCATCATTTCTTGCATTGTTTCTAATGTGTCCTTTGTGTCCTTAGGCTCAGTCATAGGTTTCTTTAGTTTTCGGAGTTGGAGTCAGATCTAGAAGTGGATGGGGAATAATGATAAAAAAAGTTTTGTTTTCCCATAGATGCCGCATTTTATTCAACAGTCTTAGCATTCAACTATGTGGTCTTTAGGTCATTTGGATTTGTAATGTCCCCTTCCATCTATCCGATGCTAGGAAGGAAACTTGACCAAATTACGGGGCTTATTTGACAATCTCAGCCTCATACATTACTCAGAAATTCATAACAATTAAAATCTTCTGTGTGCAGGCTCATACTTCAAATAAACATAGCAGAAATAAACATATTTGCAAGCACACAAACAGTAATGCATCCTCATATCTAACACAGGAATATGATGATTCAACACCTAGGGATTCAATTCCATTCCAATGCTATGCACATACTTCATATCAATCCCATTAACATGAATATTTATCATTCAGCATTAACACATTGTAAAATACATAATGTAAATAAATTAAACACAGAGAACACTTATCTTGAGTTGAAACTGCCCAAACAACTGGCTATGTGAGAGCAATGTTCCACCCAACCATATATCTCTGTCCAGCTTGTATTCTTTCAGCTGAGAGATCACCCTCGAGCTGAGTTGTGTATCCACTAAGGAAGAACTAGACAGGCTCACTCACAACCATGGTTTCACTCTATAGCTATGCTAAGCCAACACATAGTTGGGTTTATCAAGCATACAAAAGGAAAATGAGGGCAATGCTAATCCAGTGAGCTCATCCACAGAGCTACAGGAATCTCAAAGGAATTCAATAGTCAAGGCATCCACATTACCTACCACACCCAACACAAGGAAGGTCCCCTTATCTGTTGCATAGTCCCTCAGGCGTCCCTTCCCTCTAGTGCTCTTCAGGATGGGTATGGAAAGGTCCAACTGCTAATTCTTGAGATTCTAGCCTTCACTGGGTTTTTCAAGTAAACCCAACCTTTGCTCAGTCATTCACAATTGGATTTCTGACAATTTTGTTCATCAAATAACTCAATCCCGTCACTGGTTTTCTAGGCTATAAAAACTGGGTTTTTCAATGTATTTTGGGGTATTTAATACTCTCAAATTCGCCCCAAGGTTCATATCTATGGATCCCCCATTGGATTTTACTGTCAAATACCAAATCGGGGCTTTTTTGGCTCTTCAAAATGTGGGTTCTTGCAAAGTTGCGATTTCTGGTTTTTCTCCCTACTGGCAATTCATTTTTGGATGAAAAATGATGCTGGGTTCTTCCACCCTAGAATGGGAATGAGGAAGAAGAACCTCCCATGAGGTAGAGTGACTTGTGGTACAAGAAAACAGAGCCCATACTCTGCCATACGAATTTATGGGCTGCCCATGCTCCATTGAAGCCATGGACTGAAATCTTTAACTACTTCCTTACAATAGAAATAAATTTCATCAAGAAAAGTCAAATGGGTTCTCACAATGACATTTGACAGCATATGGTTCATCCCCATAGCCCCCTCACCACTCCCTAGTGGATACACATGGCCCCTTCTCATTCATTGCTCCCATAGCCAAATTTTGGTATTTTATTGCATTATTAAATATTTACATCAATTTACAATATTCCATGGCTTAATAGCACATGGGCAACAAAATGTCAAATGCTTGTCCATTTAAAATAAAATACAAACATATACTAGCGGGGCCTTGGCCTTGAGCTCCATTCTAGGAAAACATACATCACATGTATACAATATTTACATAAAAGCCAATAAATCACAAGGGTAAAAAATTGTGGTATTACATTCCCCTCCCCCTTAGAACAACACCGTCCTTGGTGTTCTCAAAACTGAACAAAAATGGGAATGCCTTTCTAATGGCATCCTCCAGCTCCCATGTAGCCTCATTGGGGCTAAGGTGCTCCCATTGGACTTTTACTTGCCTGATGGCTCTGTTCCGGAGCAAAGTGACTTTCTTGTCGAGGATGCGCATAGGCTCTACTTGGAACTCTCCTTCAGGTTCCACCTGTATCACATTCCAATCAATCATATGATTAGGATCATGTACATAATTCTTAATCAAAGATACATGGAAAACATTATGAGCTTTTATGTTAGCAGGAAATGCAATTCTATATGGAACTGGCCCTATCCTATCAAGGACTTCAAATGGCCCACAATATCTTAGTGACAACTTGGCACAACTCCCCAGCTTGAGAGAACTCTTCCTTGGTTTCACTCTCAAATAGACATGATCCCCAATCTTAAATTCCTTATGCACTCTCAAATCTGCATAACTCTTTTTCCTGTCCTAAGCTGCCTTTAAATTCTGCCTAATATTAGCTACTTCATGTTCCATTTCCTTGATCATCTCTGGCCCAAGTACTACCCCGTTCACCGGGCTGTCCCAATTCACTGGAGTTCTGCATCCCTTGCCATACAATGCTTCAAGTGGACTCATTCCCAATGATGCATGATGCCCATTATTGTATGCAAACTCTACCAAGTGTAGGAAATCTTCCCACTTGGATGGTTTGTCCATCACATACATTTTCAGCATGTCCTCAAGGACTTGATTCACCCTCTTATTTTGGCCATCTGTTTGAGGATGATATGTTGTACTAAAATTCAATTTAGTTCCCAATTCCTGAAACAATCCCTTCCAAAAATTGGAAGTGAACTTTGTATCATGATCAGAAATTATTGCCTTAGAAAATCCATGCAACTTGAATATCTCTCTCATGAAGATATTCGCAATGTCATCAGCCTTGTGGGTGGACTTGACTAAAATAAAGTGATCTACCTTTGATAGCTTGTCCACCACAACCATGATTGAATCATGCTTCTTCACTGTCATGGACAGACCTGTTACAAAATCCATAGAGAGCACTTCCCACTTCCATTCCAGAATGGGTAAGGGCTGCAACAATTCTGCTGGATGTTGGTGTTCTGCCTTGACTTGTTGGCACTTCTGACACCTAACAATATACTCAGCAATGTCCTTCTTCATACCATTCCAAAAGTATTGCTTTCTTGCTGCTGTTATAGTCTTTTGATGTCCTGGATGTCCAGAGTATGGCATTTGATGAATTTCATCCATCACTAGCTTCTTCAAATCTGCACCATTTGGAATGTATAGTCTATCTTTGTAGATGAGGATATCATCTTCACCAAGCTGATATCCCACCCACTTTTCATCCACATTACCCTGCTGCAACTTCTCCTTAATTTGAAGGCAAGTTTAATCACTGTTCTAAGCTTCGAGAACTCTTGTCTTCAAATCTGACTTGCACATACTTACTGCAGCCACATGAAATTTTCTGCTAAGGGCATCTACAACCTTATTCTCTTTCCCTTTTACATGCTTAATTTCAAAATCAAACTCACAAAGGAATTCCATCCACCTAGCTTGCCTAGCATTCAAGTTAGGGTGATCAAACAAATACTTCAAACTCATGTGGTCTGTTCTAAGCTCGAATCTTCTTCCCATCAAATAATATCTCTACATCTTGAGAGCATGTACTATGGCTGCTAATTCTAAATCATGCGTGGCATAATTATTTTCATGCTCTTTTAATTTTATTGACTCATAGAAAATCACAAATCCTTCTTGCATGAGCACTCCACCTAGCCCTTCAATGCAAGCATCTGTGCACACTACAAATTCCTTCTTTGGATCTGCGATCTTCAAAACAGGAGCGCTGGTAAGTAGCTCCTTTAACTGCTGAAAGATTTTCTCACACTTTTCAGATCATGTAAACTTGATATTCTTCTTCTGCAATGAAGTGATTGGGTGAGATATCTTGGAGAATCCTTCAATGAACCTTCTGTAGTAACCAGCAAGACCCATGAAAGATATAACATCTGAAACAGTCTTTGGAG
This sequence comes from Larix kaempferi, assembly GCA_027924585.1. Classification (NCBI taxonomy): domain Eukaryota; kingdom Viridiplantae; phylum Streptophyta; class Pinopsida; order Pinales; family Pinaceae; genus Larix; species Larix kaempferi. The sequence goes on from BSBM01000428.1 coordinate 12,155,332, forward strand.
TAGACCAATCCATGATGGCATTAATCTTTTCTGGATCCACTACAATACCTTCTTCAGAAATGATATGACCCAAATATTGCACATTCTTTTGGTAAAATTCGCACTTGCTTAACTTGGCATACAATTAATGTTCTCTAAGAACTTGCAACACCATTCTTAGATGTTCTTCTTCATTCCTTGAATAGACAAGAATGTCATCCAAGAACACAATCACAAACTTATCCAAATATTTGCTGAAGACACTATTCATGAGACACATGAATGTAGAAGGTGCATTGGTAAGACCAAATGGCACCACAGTGAACTCATAATGACCATATCTAGTTCTGAAAGCTGTCTTGTGAATGTCTTCCTCCTTAATCCTTACTTGATGGTACCCCGACCTCAAGTCAATTTTTGAAAACACTTTAGCTTCATTCATTTGATAAAACAAGTCATCAATTCTTGGTAATGGATATTTGTTCTTGACTGTCACTTTATTGAGCTGCCTGTAATCAATACACAGCCTCAAAGTCCCATCTTTCTTCTTAAAACACCGCTGCTCCCCAAGGAGATACACTAGGCCTGATATACCTCTTGTAGCTGCATCTTCAACTCTACCGATTTCGGTGTGCTCATTCTATAAGGAGATTTGGAATTTGGCACTGCCCCTGGAACAAGACCGATGGTAAAGTCAATATCTCTCTTTGGTGGTAGTCTCGGCACTTCATTTGGAAATACATCTTGGAACTCTCGCAACAATGGAAAGTCTTCTATCATTGGACCTCTCTCCTCTGACGAATCTGATATATGGATTGCATATAATTGACAACCTTTCTTATAGAACTTTTTCAACTGTAAGGCTGAAATTTGTCTTACTGAAACTTGGTTGGGAATTCCTCTTACCAATCTTGGCCTTCCCTCTTCATCAATGCACTCAAGTGCTTTTTCATAACAGTCCAACTTGGCTCTACGCTTTTCCAACCAATCCATGCCAATTAAGGCATCATAAGAACCTAATGGTAGTATATTCAAATCTGCATGTGTGTGGATTCCATTCAATTCTATAGGGCACTCCACCACCACTTCACTAACCTTTCTCTTGGTCCTTGTGGCTAATTGAACAAGATAAGACTTATTGTGCTTCACTTTTCTAAGCGAACAACCTTTAACCACTTTTGGAGAAACATAACTATGAGCAGATCCTGGATCAATCAAAACAGAAATAGATTGCGTAGCAATCTTACCTTCAACTTCCACCACTGATGATTGATGATCTGCTTGATGATTATCCAACGCTGCATAAATTCGAGGTGTTTCCCTTGCCATGTCCTCTACTGTAGCTGCTCCCTTTAAGTTGTGCAACTTTCAGGGATTATCCTTCCGATGTGGACAATCCTTTAGCATGTAGTTTTCTCCACATCCCCAACACTAAAGCGGTCCCTTTGATACTTTGTCTGCTACTACTACTGGCTTGAATCCACTCCTTACTTGCTGCCCCTGTGGAAAGGTTCTAGCCTGACTTTTGAATGGTGGCTTGAAACCACTCTTTTTTTTATCAAACCTCCCACTTGGCTTTCCTTTCCATGCTGGGTTAACCTCTAATTTTCCTTTACTTTGCTCATAGCAATGCATTGCCATCCTAATGGCCTCATCAAGACTTGGTGGATTAACAAATTCAATCCTATCTTTGAAACTTTGAGGTAGACTCCCAAGAAAGCATTGGATTTTAACTCTCTCATCTTTGATATAGTCAACATACCTTAGTAATTCCAAAAATTTGTGGACATGCTCTTCCATAGACTTTTTTCCCAATCTGAGTTCATTGAACTCCTTTCTATTACTGTCATAATACCTAGCAGAAAGGTATTTTTTCTTGAAGTACCTTTTAAATCTTTCCCAACTGATCTTCCTTTCACTTGCAAGAGGTTGTCCCACCAAATTGAAGCTCTACCATTTAGATTGTAAATGACAATTCTGGCTTTTTCATTTCCTGAGTAGTCTTGAATTCTGAACTATTTCTTCATTCCAAGAAGCCATGCCTCTGCCTCTTGGCTAGTTTTGTCTTCTCCATCAAATGTGGGAGGCCTTGCCTTCCTGAATTCTCCCCATGGGATTCCCTTGGACTTCTTTCTTCCATAAAATCTCCTAGGCACATGCCTTGGAATTCTTTGAGAATCTTTGGAGTCATACGATTTGCTAGAAGAAGATCTAGATGAAGGTGTTCTATGCTTTCTGCTCACCGAACTCTTCCTTGGGCTTGGAGTTCTCTTCTTTGAACGACTTCTAGAGTGACTCTCTGCATCTCTTCCTTCTTCACTCACATTGCTTGGGTTGGACCCAAAGTTTATCCTCTATTGCATATCAGTGAGACTTTGCAAGATAGCAGCATTGAGTTGGTGTTGTTCTTCTTGAGCCTTCATCAATCTTTCATTGAAGCTCACCATGGTTTCAACCAAATTCTGAGGAGTTACCTGCTCCCTTCTCCCATTGGATTCAGTATCAGCATTCCCTTCCTGCACATTTTCTCTTAGAACGTCTTCTTCATGCTCATAAGGATCTTGAGCATCATTTATGGTCACCATTTTTCCTGTATGCTACCTCTGCTATAATTATTAATTTTATGAGCTGCAAGCACTATGCATTATGAAAATATTTGTTAGAAAAAATAAGAATGCATCTAGAAATATACAACAATCAATATTTAACATAATCAAACTCATGGAATCATTCACATAGCTATTATGCATTCATTTCTTTTGCCCATTTATGCAATTATGGAAATTGCCCATATTGTCAACAATTTGACAAAACAGTCAGTGGCACTTTTCTGCTCTAATTATCCATGGTGTGTGATAACTCTGTTCAAATTCTGGTCATACACCATTATTCCCTGCTGGACAAGCTTTCCAATTCCTATCCTCGTGCTCCATTCCGACGTCGGGTGTGGAAATTGCATTATTTAAAAAATGACAACTTTCACCCCAATTTTGCACTTTTTACACAGCTATAAAATATCATGAAGTGCCAACTTCAGCCACCCGTGGGAGAAAATCTATGAAGAATTATGAAAAAATTTCTACTATGAGAAGTTAGTCCATATAGAAAGGAACACTCAGAAATGCATGGATCTCTGTTTCGATGCTTCATTCATCTTCTATAAAATTCTGGGTTTGACTACTTTCCATTTTTCACATTTTTTCAAAATTCCAAATTTTGGGTCAAAAATGGCTATTTCCCAAACGATGCATTTCTGGAAAATCTTTATCTAACGGAATGTGTCTGGTTTACTGAGAATATGAAATGTTGTGTTCAGTAATTTTTTTGATTCTGAATTATAGTGTCACTTTCAACCACTACAAGCTTTTCAAAATTCCAAAAACGTGGCCCGAAATAATGCTTTTTGATCTTCTTGCACACCCCGACTCCACACCCTTTGGAGTTTGGCTCCAAAACTCCAAACTTAACACTATGTCTGCTCCATGACCGCTCCATATCAATTTCGGCTCAATCCGACCTTCCGTCAAGTGTCGGGACACTGATTTGTAAAAGCCATTCATTCTGATTTTATGCTAAATCAGAGCGTAAGGGGCCCAGAATCTTCACTGGTTCATTCATGGCCTTCATCAACGGCCTCAGAATTCCACTGAACTCATCAAATTCCGACCTTGCATGCTCTTGTAATCCAAAAATCAATTTTCGTGCTCTATACTCGTTTTTATTTTATTTTATTTTTAATTTTTTAATTTTTTTTATCCCGCCACACATAGGCCGCAACCCGCAATCCGAAATTGCAGGTTCAGAAAGTCAAGTTGTGGTAACAGAATGTAACCATCCCGCAACCCGCAACCCGAAACCCGAAATTGCGGGTTCGGGAAGTCAAGTTGCGGTTACGGAATGTAACCATCCCGCAACCTGCAACCTGAAACCCGAAATTGCTGGTTCGGGATTGTGGAAACCAGAACGCACAATTTCAAAGCTTTGTGTTCCCACAACCCGCAACCCGAAACCTGACATTGCAGGTTCAGGATTGCGAAAATCGGAACGCGCAATTTCAAAACTTTGTGTTTCCGCAACCCAAAACTCGACATCCCGAAAGCCGAAAATTGCGGATTCAGGATTTCGGAAATCCAAACGCAATTTTTGAAAATTCGCGTTCCCGAAACTCGAAACCTGAAACCCGAAATCCTGAAAGCCGAAAATTGCGGGTTCGGGATTTCGGAAATCCAAATGCGATTTTTGAAAATTTGCGTTCCCGAAACCCGAAACCCGAAACCCGACATCCGCAACCCTGAAACGCTTCCGGCCTTGCGACTTCCAGGGTCCATAACTCCTTCGTCCCTGAGCCAAATGGGACGAGTCTGGTACTGTTAGAACGCTGTTCGAGAGATCTATGCACCTGTGTGATCCTCTTCCACACCCAAGAAATCTGACCTTGCCATTTTTCCAATAAAAAATGCCGCTCCAACTTCACCAATACTGTGTTAAAATATTCTGTTACTTGCCTGTATTTTAGAGTTTGGCCCAAGCAGCCCTAGGGTTTGATACCACTATGTAATGTTCCCTTCCATCTATCTGATGCTAGGAAGGAAATGTGACCAACTTACGGGCTTATTTGACAATCTCAGCCCCATACATTACTCAGAAATTCATAACAATTAAAATCTTCTGTGTGCAGGCTCATACTTCAAATAAACATAGCAGAAATAAACATATTTGCAAGCACAGAAATAGTAATGCATCCTCATATCTGACACAGGCATATGATGATTCAACACCCAAGGATTCAATTTCATTCCAATGCTATGCACATACTTTATATCAATCCCATTAACATGAATATTTATCATTTATCATTAACACATTGTAAAACACATAATGCATATAAATTAAACAAAGAGAACACTTATCTTGAGATGAAGCTTCCCAAACAACTGGCTATGTGAGAGCAACGTTCCACCCAACCATAGATCTCTGTCCAGCTTGTATTCTTTCAGCTGAGAGATCACCCCCAAGCTGGGTTGTGTATCCACTAAGGAGGAACTAGACAGGCTCACTCATAGCCATGGTTCCACTCTACAACTATGCTAAGCCAACACACAGTTGAGTTTATCAAGCATACAAAAGACAAAGGAGAGAAATGCTAAGCCAATGAGCTCATACATAGAGCTATAGGCATCTCAAAGGAATTCAACAGTCAAGGTACCCACATTACCTACCGCACCCAACACAAGGAAGGTCCCCTTCTCTCCTGCACAGTCCCTCAGGCATCTCTTCCCTCCAGTGCTCTTCAGGATGGGTATAGAAAGGTCCAACTGCTAATTCTTGAGATTCTATCCTTCACTGGGTTTATCAAGCAAACCCAACCTTTGCTTAGTCATTCACAATTGGATTTCTCACAATTTTGTTCATCAAATAACTCAATCCCGTCACCATTTTTTGGGGCTATAAAAATTGGGTTTTCAATGGATTTAGGGGTATCTAATACTCTCAAATTCACCCCAAGGTTCATATCTATGGATACCCCATTGGATTTTACTGTCAAATACCAAATCTGAGCATTTTTGGCTCTTCAAAACGTGGGTTCTTGCAAAGTTGCGATTTTTGGTTTTTCTCCCTGCTAGCAATTCGTTTTTGGATGGAAAATGATGCTGGGTTCTTCCACCCTAGAATGAGAATGAGGAAGAAGCAACTCCCATGAGGTAGAATGACTTGTGGTACAAGAAAACAGAGCACATACTCTGCCATGTGAATTTCTGGGTTGCCCATGCTCCATTGAAGCCATGGACTGAAATCTTCAACTAATTCCTTACAACAGAAATAAATGTCATCAAGGAAAGTCAAAAGGGTTCTTGCAATGAAATTTGGCAGCATATAGTTCATCCCCACAGCCCCCTCACCACTCCCTAGTGGATACACATGGCCCCTTCTCATTCGTTGCTTTCATAGCCAGTTTTTGGTATTTTATTGCAATATTAAATATTTACATCAATTTACAATATTCCATGGCCTAATAGCACATGGGTAACAAAATGTCAAATGCTTGTCCATTTAAAATAAATTATGAACATATACTAGCGGGGCCTTGGCCTTGAGCTCCACGCTAGGGAAACATACATCACATGTATACAATATTTACATAAAAGCCAATAAATCAAAAGGGTAAAAAATTGGGGTATTACAGGATTTTTATCCTTCAAATGATATCCAAGCCATCCTTCAAAAGAGTTTAAATAATGAATTAGGATTGCTGGATCTTTTGAATTAATGTCATATGGGATGTTAGCTATAGTCTTATCAAACCTAAGGTTGAATTCATGGATTGTTTTATTCTCTTTCTTCTTGATATCAAAAGGTTGGTGCAAGAGAAACTTCCCATCCAACTTACATGACCATTCATTGTTAAGCTTCTTGATGAAATCGTCATATCCACTAATGGATGAAGCAGGTAACCGATCAAACCACTTATGAGCATCTCTTTCCAAATATTCCAGAAGGCCCCTCATGAAGACATCTTCATCAGATGCTCCATATGCTTCCATATGTTCCCAGACTTTGTCTGTATGATCTTCTATGGTTATAACTGAAACTCCATCAAACTTAAGAACTTTTTCAAAATACTTTTCAGGCATGTCATGAGGGGCTCCCTGGATTTGGGAAAAATCAAAAGGAGAAGCCTTAGCCTTTCTTCCAAATATCCTGGGATTTTGTGGAGGATTGTTTTGGTTTCCACCAACGTTTGTACCGGCCATTGGACTAGATGAAGATGAAGGAGATCCTAGAAAATGGCTCGGTGAAGAATTAGGATTAGAAATCTTCCAAAAGAAGTTGGATGAATTCTCTTTAATTTGTCTTCAGTTCTAAGTATAAGTTATGGGGATTCCTTCAAAATTAGCAGGACGATTAAGGAACTTAAGGTTTATGTGTTGGGTTCGGTCCTCAGTAGAGTTGCAGGGTGGAGTCGCCAGGTGAATCACACAAGTAATTCAACGATAAGGTAAATGTCATAGGAGATGTGAGATGAGTGAATTAAGATGGTGATTGCAATAATTAAAAAAATGACAAATTCAATCACCAAACCAGAATATCGGATGCGATAAGATATGAAATAACACATGGACACTCGCAGACACTGAAGGTAAGCCTCCACCTCCCCGGAAACGGTGCCAAAATGTTGGAAAAGAGAATGGGAATAGAGCTAAAAAATAATTGTTGAACCAAGGTAGCCCTCTACCTTCCCCGACAACGACGCCAAAATTTTATCACCAGTCTTGTAGTTGCCCTAATGATGGATCCTATACAGGATGGTAGAGGGGATAGGAAACCAAAGTGGTGAACCCAAAGAGCCTCGATTCCCAAGATGGATTGGTTGCCATGCCAATTGAGGAACTCTTCGCTTTATGTTATCAAATCCCAAGACAACAATGGGGGAGATCCAGATCAACTCCAGACAAGAGAGATCCAACCAAGACACCATATCAAATCAGACAGATGAAGTATGTAAGGTGTTATGTATAGTAAACCCTATATCTATGGATGAAGTCACAAGTTGAGTTATGGTTTGGATCAAGAGGCTTAAAGGATGCGCATTTGATCCAATGTGAAAGCACAGGTGATTTATTAGCTTAGTTATCAGATCTAGGATCAAGGCACTAGCAAATGATGACAATTTCTCCTTCCTTGGGAAACATGTCCAAGGTATAAGGGTTAAGATTAGGATTGGGGATATCTAGTGTTGGAATATTTTGTATTCCTTAGAAGGTAATCATGTCTTTGTATTATGTTGGAAGATATCCACAATCTTATGTAAAAGAGTAATACATTATATCCCATATTCATTATGGTAAAATATTATCTCGATATTCATTATTATATAAATAGATGTTATTATGGATAATTATATTATCCCACATGTAATATGTGAGAGTAATTCCTCCTCATCTCTTAGTATATAATAGAGTCAAGGGAGTCACATCACATATCATGATCTTTACTTATTCACACAAGTATTGCTATATGGTATTTGTAATGCCCACCTCAGCACCTATGATTGATTTGATTATTTTAGAATTATGATTTATCAGATTGTTGGGGGCCTATGACTAATTTGACTATTGAGGGCATTGGTTTGAGGTGATCCGGTTTATAAAACTTAGATCATGGATTTTGCTTTGAAAATTATCATGTGAAATAGAAATGATTAGTTGTATGATAAATGAATGCTCGACTGACTGAGAAATGATTAGATGTATGATAAATGAATGCTCGACTGACTGAGAAATGATTTGATGAATGATGAAAATATTTTTTATGGTGCAGTGCTACTAATGTGCGTTTGAGTGCATGTGCAGTGGCAGGTAAGACGATTTACCGATTGACCCACAAACGGATTTATAGTGGTCGTAAGAATAGAAAGAATGCATAGGGGTACGACGACAGACTATCGGCCCTGAAATAGAAATCCATGCACGGGTAGGAAGCCATTTCAGCTCACCCGGAGAAGCGTGTGCCATACGGGTGAGGCCATAATGACTTGGTCGCATACGATGAGTTGAGGGGCACGCACTAAGGAGGACCTTATCCCTCAACAACCCTTAGTCTCCAAGAAGTGTAGTTGGAAGGTCAAGGTAAAGATTCCCGATCGCTATGCAGTACTCCCCATGAGAAGAAAGAAAGAGATTGTCGAAAGAGCCCACCGAAGAGGTACCTAGACAAAAGAAAAATGGAAAAAGAAAATTATTCAAGCACGCATAATTAAGAAAAATATACATGTGGAGACTCTATAAAATTTAATAATAAAATTATTTAATTATTATCTTGATGGTTATATTTTATTATTGAGAAAGTAGATTGAAAAATTAGGAAAAGTTTTTGAATAAAAATATTTCTTTTTATTTAAAAAATAAAAAATAAAAAAATAAAATTAGGAATTATCTTTTTGAATAAAATACTCTTTTATTTTAAAAATAAAAAGAAAAAGAAAAGAAATAAAATTTGAAAATATCTTTTTGAATAAAATATTCTTTTTATTTTTCTTTAAAAAGAAAAGAAAAAAAAAAGAAAAGAAATAAATTAGAAATATTCAGAATAAGATATTCTCTTCTTTATGAAAGAAAAAGACAAAAAAGTCTAGAATGACCATGTGTCTTCTACAATATTTATAATTTAGGAACTAAGTGCACACTCATAATAGAAACACTCACTTTGCATTAATTTAAGAATTAAGTGCACACTCATAATAGAAACACTCACCTTGCATTAGGAATTGAGTGCACACTCAAAATAGGGAGAAACACTTGTAATTTAAAAGTAAATAATTAATAAAATCTGAAAGGAAAATGAATGAGGTGCACATAAACTTTTGTGATAAATAGAGGGAAGGGAAGGAGATAGTCATCTTTTGCTCCCTAGTGCTGGATGGGCACCAAAATCGAGAAGTGTTTTATGGTTTTTTTGAGTTGGGCATAACTTGACCAAGGATTGGGAGATCCCATCGGGAAGTTCTGGCTAGTTGTTCTTACGACCCCTTTAGCTCAGGGGTTCGGAGTGAAGGAGAATAGCCTCGATACGATAGGGTGTTCAACGAGGGGTTGTCGGTATCTTGTCAACATGGAATTTCTCTGGACAACGAATTCAGTCACTACTACAACGGTCTACCCACCCCAATTTCGGCAAACTAATCAGGTTCAAAGATTTTTCAAATTGTTTCTACTCTCTTTTTTTTATCCGAAGAAGAAATTTCAGTTCTATTGCAAAAGAAATTATAAGAGTCGATCTGGCTTTTATTTATGAAAATTTTATTTATATCTTTTAGTTTATGAATAAGGTTTCCTGTACTTTTCAAGCAGAGGGATTCGAATTCAAAATTTTGGTTGGATAGGCTGCTGTCATCTAAACTCTGTCCCATTACACAATTTTATATTCTTTTAGACATTGTTCAGAATATTATATTGTTATATATTGAACCTGTGTATACAAACTCTGTATCGTTGAGAACCACGATTGGATTAATCCGGACCAGTGTCTTGCAATTTGTCTAACTCCTCTCCGTGGATTGGCATATTACCCATTGAGCATTCCCAGATTCACAAAAGCGATGGCATATTAATTGTATTAAATCTATGTGTTTTAAAGCTTCGAATTTGGAAGGCATTTGATGGCGTACAGTACTGAAATCCAGACTTAGCGTCATTTACGTTCAACCTTATAACATGCTGGATCTGATTTTTTGGCGTTCCTCCCAGTCTCAATTTCATAACCTCCTGAGTTTAAATCTTGGCGTTTGACTTTTAAATTCATGGTATTCAAAACCCAGACTTGGCGTGTATTTCAGTTCCAATTTCATAATTTTCTAAGTTGAATCTTGAATTTTTTTTTATTTTAAAAATTCATGGTAGTCGAATTCCAGACATGGGCGTTTTCTCCGAATTGATTACAACGGCTTACAGTCAGTAAAACTCTGTGTGGACCCATTTCTTTTGGGCATTTCCAGATTTGTTTTATTATTATTATTTTAATTTGGACTTCGAAATCTCTCTGCACCCTGTGTTTAAAACTCTGAGACCGAATTTCTTGCGTGTCTGTGAACCTAACCTTGCTAAACTTGTGCATTATCCTTTAGTACTCTGTGTCTATTCAAGACTCTGAAATTGGAAATTCGAGTATTTTAATTTCAAATCGCTAGGTCTAATGGAAGTTACACTGAGCGCTACCCTCCAGTAAACCGGGTATGGTCTATTTATTTTGTCCAGTCTCAGTTTATATATAATGTCGGTTGCAGAACTCGTGCAATGAACTGTATTCTTTTTAATATTTAAAAGCCGTATGGATCCAATATTTGATGCTTACAAAGTTTCTAAAATGATTTGTTTATTACCTTTAAAACCTGTGAGGATACACTTCGATAGTGGAGGGGTATTTCCAGATTTATGAAATGAACTGTCACTTTAACTTTTTCATTTTCAATGTATCTACTCGAATGTTCATTGACGATTATGCTATTATATGTTAGTAAATATGCACCTAGTTAGAAACTACATTGCATTTTTCCGATGGTCAGAATCTCATTTACACTTTATAGGTTTAAAAGCGGTATGTGTATGTATTATTGTATATCATTTGTATTATTATATATTATGAATGTATGTATTATTGTATATCATTTGTATTATTATATATTATGAATCACTTTGCATTTAAGAATTCTTACTGTGAGAATTTCAATGGTACTTAGGTTGAATTACAAGCACACCTTATGTGTCTTATGGATAAGATTACACATGCTTTTGGAGTATTGTATTAATTTAAAACAAATGTCTTATTCATTATTTAGTGACTCCCATATTGTCCTTGAACTTAAGGAGATTGTCTTTCATTATTTGGAATATTTATGGATCTTAAATAATGTCTTTTATTACTTAGTTAAACCTCTTATTGTCTTTGAATATAATGAGAATGTCTTCATTATTCAGAATTTTGAATATAATGAGAATTTCTTCATTATTCAGAATATGTATTGATTTAAATTAATGTCTTTTAACCTCTTATCTTATTGCCTTTGAATATAACGAGAATGTAAAATGGTGGAGAGGAGAACTGCGTTGGTGAAGTTATTTCTCGACGTTTCGAGCCGCAAAGTAGGGCTCATCATCAGGAGAGAATGTCTTTCGGAATATGTATTGATTTAAATTAATGCCTTTTATTACTATTTAGTGAGTCTCATATTGCCTTGTGAATTTAGTGAGAATGCCTCTTTTGGAATATGTATTGATTAAAAACAATGTCTTCATTTATCACTTAGTGAATCTCATTTTGTCCTTTGAAACTATTGAGAATGAATCCTTAATATAGGATATATACATATTATGTTATAATTTATGTTTCTCAAAATGTTAAGTTGGAATACACCAAATAAATAGAATGATATGTAAACCCATCCTAATTACTTAAAAGTCATAAGATTGGTTAGGGCATTTACTAGTATGAAGGGTAGGGTAATGCTTCACCTTAATACATATGTCATAGTGTGACTTGGATTATGAATAATAGTTATAAGTTACTTTTTGTCATAGAGAAATCTTAGGAATTATGACTTGTAAAAAAAAAAAAAAAAAATTCACTTGCTTTAGACAAGAGTCACTACAGTATTAGGGTTATTGACATTGCTCTCTTGTAAGCTTGAGGGAGATATTATGGAGATAATAGAAGACTACCTTCCCATGGACATAGCCCAATTGGGTGAACCACGTATATCTGGTGTACTCTTTTCTCTTGTTCTCTTTTTTGTACTTATTGTTGATATATTATTGTTTTGCATAGATAGGTAAGCTAGTTTATCTAGATCTATATCTATGGAATGGTATCAGAGATTGTTGCTATGATCTAGCACCTTCTATTGCTTTCAAAAAAATATTTTATCATTTGAGAATTGTTTATTTCTTGTAGATTTTATTTCTATCTGGTAGCCATTAGGCTTCTCTTCAGATCTGGGCATATTTCTGCAGTTTTTTTTCTAACCCTAACCTTGTTGTGTAAGTTTTTTGCAGAATTTTTTCAAGGGTTTCTTGATGCTATTTTTGTATATCTATATGTTTTTTGGATTCTCCTCAAGGAGATCTATCTTCCGGTTGTCAAAGCGACAGTTTTCATCCAAGTTTGATAGACTTTGTGCAGGTTTCCATGTTCAACATATTCGACATTATTTTTGGCCTTAAACTGGACACTCACGAATTTTCTTCATAGAGACCCGCGGTTAACCGCAACTGTTCCTACTACGAACCCGCAAATACACTGCAGACTCGTGGCATATCAGTGCACAGACCTTCGTATGCTTCAGCATACTCGTGACTGTTCCACTGCCGAACCCACATTTACTGTAGCTTATTCGTGATCCTTCTTGTGCTGAGCTCGTGAATGCTTCGATAGAACCACGACCTTACTACACAGAGATCCGCGAGTAGCCGTGACTCCATTACACTACAACTCGCGAGTAACCGCGACCCTTTCCGTACAGAACCCGTGTTTTTATAGTATTGTTCGCAATTCCATTATGGCAAAACCCGTGAGTGACTTTTCTTAGTATTTTTTTTTCAAAAAGCTGTAAGTAAAACTCTATTTTCTCTTACTGTTTTTTACTGTGTTTCTGTAGTTTAGTATAGTAAAGTATATCAGTTTTCTGTTATTCACTTTTTTTCTCTTGTCATTTCTAGCATTTGTTGTTTTTTTTGTTTTTTTTTTTTCTACCATTATGACTTCAGAAGTAACTTCTGTTCTTGAACTTGTTGGTCCTAACTATCTTGTATGGAAGAGAAAAATGATTGATGTTCTTAGGAGTAAGAATCTATGGAGGATTGTTAATGGTGAACACACAAAACCTGTTGATGCTCAAGCTTTAGCTATATGGGAAGATAAATGTGATCAAGCAAGATGGCTCATTGGTCAAATGGTTGCAGATAGTCTTCAGGTAAGTATAGAAGCAAAAGACAGCTCGGTTGAGGTATGGACAATTCTTGCTTCTTTATTTGATAAATCTGATGATGTTTCTGCTTATTACCTTGAAAATATTATTTTTGAGCTAGATCCTACTAAATTTTATAGAGTAGAATTACATCTTGATGAAGTGAAAACCTTAAATGAAAAATTAAATAATTGTGGTACAGATTACAAGAAAACATACACTGCTCTTATAATTCTTGTAGAACAAAATTTGCCATCTTGTTTTGATATGTTCATTCAAACTAGGAATAGAGCTCTTGAATTGTCTTCAAATACCACAAAACCTACTTTTGATGATTTTTGTAAAGGGTTGATAAATGAGAAATAAAGGTTAATTGTTTCAGGACAACTCACACCTAATAAAGCTCCAATGGCACATAATAAAAATCATAAGATAAGTTTTAATAATGTTAAAGGTTCTAATTCACACACTTCAAATCCTACTAATAACTCTGCTAATGATTATAATGCACATCATGGCAATAGTAAGATGAAGAAAGTGTATCCTCCTTATAAACATTGCAGTAAAACTAACCATCCTGAAAAGAATTGCTTTAAATTTTAACGTTTAAAAGCCAAAGCTAAAAAGAATGGTTCTAATGAATCACAAGTAGCTTTGTGTGCTTCTATTGTTTCTTCTAGTAATTATTCTTCTAATGTGGAATGGATAATGGATTCTGGTGCTTCTAACCATAAGACTGGTAATGCTTCTTTATTTACATTTTATGACAATAATAAAAACACATCTAAGAAAGTATCTATAGGTGATGGTAAACAACTTTCCATAATTGGTTCTGGTAATGTTAATGTTGCTAATGGTCAATTGGAAGATGTTTTTCATGTTGAAAATATTCCCATCAACTTACTTTCTATTTATTGTGTATGTCAAAAATGATATAAATCTGAAGCTTGGCCTGATAAATATGTTCTTAAAGATATCAATCAAAATTTTAAAGTAGTTTCTTCTGGTCCTGTTGATCATACTGTTGGTTTATATAAATTTGTTGGTTTTAATTCAACTAAAAGAAAACCTTTTTATTCCTATGTTGCTCATGCTGATGAACTAGGTAAATTATGGCATGAAATATTAGGTCATTTGAATTATGGTAAAATGAAAATGTTAACTAAAATGGTACTTGGCCTGCATAATATTTTCGTCTATTAACAGTGTTTGTGAAGGATGTGTTCTTGGTAAACATCATAGAGAAACGTTTAATAAAGGTAAAGCTTGGCATGCTAAAGAACCTTTGAAATTAATTCATAGTGACATTTGTGGTCCTCTTGAAGTGTCTTCTATATCACATGTAGTTTATTTTCTTACCTTTTATTGATGACTTTAGTAGAAAATCATGGGTTTATTTTATGAAACATAAAAGCGATACCTTTTCTAAATTTCAAGTATTTAAATCCTTGGTTGAAAATGAATCTGGTAAAAATATTAAGACTTAAGAATTGATAATTGGGGGGGGGGGATTCATTAAGAAATAATTTGAAGTATTTTTATCTAAACATGGAATTCAACATCAAAATATTGTTCCTTACACACCTCAACAAAATGGTGCTGCTGAAAGGAAAAACAGAATTTTATTTGAAATGGATAGATGTATGCTTTATTCTAAAGGAATACATAAAAATTTTGGGCCGAAGCCACAAGTTGTGCTAACTTTATTTTAAATAGAGTTCCTACAAAATCTGTTAAGCATGTTACCCCTGAGGAAAAATGGAATGGAAGAACACCAGATATTAGTAACTTTAAGGTGTTTGGTTGTGAATGTTGGGCTCATATTCCTGATGATAAACGGAAAAAGTTAGAACCCAAGTCTCACAAGTGTATATTCATTGGTTATTCTGAGGACTCTAAAGCTTATAGGTTGTTTAATCCTTCTAATGAAAGTGTCATCATTAGAAGAGATGTTCAATTTATTGAAGTCTCTCCACCACCTAAGTCCGTCGAACCTCATGTTACTCTGAATATTCCCTTATCACATGTTACTCCTATCTTGGTTACCCCTTCCAGTTTTGTGACTGATCTTAGTTAAACTTCTTCTTCTTCTTCAAGTATTCCACCTGAATGTCTTGAAGCTCCTGAAGTGACTTCTGTCCCTTCTAACCTTCCTATTTGGGCTCGGAAAACTCTTGAATCTACAGGAAGTGATATCGAAATCCCTTTTGATAGTCGTAGATTTAGATCTAACTTTTCTCTTATGACCAAAGTTTTGACCACAGATGATCCTGCTACTTATGCTCAAGCTAAGGGTACACCTCATTAGGAACAAGCTATGTTTGCTGAGTATGATTCTCTTATGAAGAACAAGACTTTGGTCTCTTGTTCCTCTTCCTTCAAGAAAGAATTTAGTTGGTTGTAAATGGGTTTATAAAACTAAATTTACTGCAAAAGGACAGATTGAAAAGTATAAAGCTATATTAGTCGCAAAAGGTTTTAATCAACTTGAAGGTATAGATTATAATGAAACTTTTGCTCCTGTTGCTAAAATGAATACAATAAGAACCATTTTATCTATTGCTGCATCTTATAAATGGGAAATACACCAAATGGATGTTAAAAGTGATTTTTTAAATGGTGATCTTAATGAATAAATTTATATGCAACAACCTCCTGGTTTTATTAATGTTGAACCATCAAGTTTAGTATGTAAATTACACAAGTCTTTATATGGTCTTAAATAAGCACCTAGGGTTTGGTATGATAAAATTGATGCATATTTCTTGAATAATGGTTTTAAGCATTGTATATATGATCCTAATTTGTATGTTAAGCATGTTGATGCTAATATCATTGTTATTGTTTTATATGTGGTGATCTTATTATCACTGGCAGCCAACTTGTTCTCATTCAAAGTATGAAAAGTGACCTTCAAAAGTAGTTTGAAATGATTGATCTCTGTATATTGCACTATTTCTTGGGTCTTCAAATTTGGAATCTGGAAAATGGTATTTTTCTCTCTCAACGGATGTATGCTACATATTTATTGGCTCGTTTCCACATGAGTGATTGTAAACCTGATCCTAATCCTTTTCAGTCCAGTGTAAAGTTAGCTGTTGAGTGTACTACTCCTCTTATTGATTCTACTCTTTATCGTCATCTAGTTGGTAGTTTGATATATTTAACTCACAACAGACCAGATCTCTCTTTCGTCGTCAGTATGGTTTCATGATTCATGCAACAACATCATGAAATTCATTGGAAAGAAGCAAAGAGAATTCTAAGATATTTACAGGGGACATCGTACTATGGTGTTTTTTATTTGAGCAGTACTACAGTTTCACTTTCTGATTATACATATTCTGAATGGGAAGGTGACAGTTCTGATCGATGATCAACTACTAGTTATATATTTTAACTTGGTTTAGGTTCGATTTATTGGTCCAACAAAAATGTGAAGACTCTTTCTTTATCTTTGTGTGAAGCATAGCATAGAGCAACCAAAGAAGTAGCAAAAGAAGTAGTTTGATTACGACATGTTCTCATTGATATTGGTCTAGTTCCGAAATCGTCCACTCTATTGAAGTGTGACAATCAGGGTGCAATTCAGCTTTCTTATAATCCGGTATGTCACTCCAAGACAAAGCATATTGATCTTGATTCTCATTACATTTGAGGTCTCGTTGCAGATGGTGTTCTTTCTCTTGAGTATTGTCCTACACAGCAGCATGCAGCCGATATCTTCACCAAATCCTTAACAGCAATGAAGTATGAGCATCTTCGCTCCTTACTTGGGATGAGGGAAGTTGTCATCAAGGGGGAGCAGTAATTACTCCTTCCTTCCTTTGTTAGCGGGCCTTTCTCCCAACCATTATTAAGGGGGAGTGTTAAAATCTTTTATATTCCTTGGAAGGTAATAATGTCTTTGTATTATGTCAGAATATATCGACAATCTTATGTAAAAGAGTAATACATTATATCCCAAATTCATTATGGTAAAATATACTCTTGATATTCATTATTATATAAAGAGATGTTATTATGGAGAATTATATTATCCCACATGTAATATGTGAGAGTTGATTTCTCCTCATCTCTTAGTATATAATAGAGTCAAGGGAGTCACATCACATATCATGATCTTTACTTATTCACACACGTATTGCTATATTGTATTAGGGTTATTGACATTTCTCTCTTGTAAGCTTGGGGGAGATATTCTGGAGATAATAGAAGACTACCTTCCCATGGATGTAGCCCAATTGGGTGAGCTACATATATCTGGTCTACTCTTTTCTCTTCTCTTTTTTGTACTTATTGTTGATATATTATTGTTTTGCATAGATAGGTAAACTAGTTTAGCTAGATACATATCTATGACATCTAATACCTTTCTATTAGGCTTGATTGAGAGATATGACAATGTCAACACACACACTCCCATCACAAGCATCAAACAACAAATAAAACAGACCAAGCAGGGAATGCGCAAGGGTAGGGAGATCAATGCCTAGGGAATTGGGACACAAGGAGTCCTCCAATGATGACATTGGAGAACCCACCTTGGGTTATTCCTAAGGTGAAATACCCATAAATGGGTTTCCAATAAACCAAGTTGTTTGAGGTAGGGATTTTTCCAAAGAAGTTATAGTTAGGGTTTTAACAATAAATGAGAATTGCCAATGGATTGGAAACCAAAATAAATGAAATAAGAGTAGATCTTACCTGGATAATATTGCAGATGCCTTGATGATAATGATCTATGCCTTCCCGATAAATTTGAAGTGATTTGAGTGAGTTTCCAAGTGAAATCATTTTCCTCAAAGAAGCCAATGCGCCTTCCTCTCCTCCACAACAAACTACCTAAGTTAGATTTGAAGCATCAAGAAAAAATGACTATAACAACAAGCTACATATCAAGATGAAATCAAAGATCACAATGATACTATTGAAAATCCCATGATATAAGCAAATCCAAGTGATACGAGTTGAGGAGCCCCCTACAAAAATGCCCAAGTGAAGTTGCCCTCCTGTAGACAAAACATTGTTTCCACAAAATATTTTGGATTCACCACAAAACCTCAAATGCTAGGTGACAATAGAATTTACAATCAACATCTAATAGAATCACATCAAAGAAGATCCAATAATGTCTGCAAAAAATCTCTTCTATTATCAAATTCCAAGAGCAAAAAATCATCCATTTGAAAGGTGAAAAATGATGAGGTATTTCAAGATTAACAAGCATGTGCTCTGTCATATCAGATCACCTGCCTTGCATGTCATTTCCAAATGCACCACCTAATCTCTATCATGATTATACTTTTTGATAGTATTTTGAGGCATGCCACTCTATAACTTGGATTGCGAGGTTTTTTGTATGCATCTTTCCAATTAAACACAATATTCTTCATTTATTTATTCAAAGTGTTCGCTCATATAAAATAAGATATAGAGCGACAATTTAGCAGTTGGGTATACAAAGTGTTGACCTGCAGGAAGATGGCCTGTCACAAGGGAGGTTTTGTCATATGCTATGAGCCTGAAGGTGTTGAATTTATAGAATATTATATTGATTGCGCTGATAATTTTGGAGAAGAAGGAGGTCTTACTGATTCGACGGCTACCCGCCAGATCTAGGAGGTCTTATGTTTCAGGTGATAGAGGCATCTATTGTAGCTGCTGGAAGACTTCCCATAGATGGAGAACACTGGTTAAAAAACAAGAGTATCACATGGGCCAATTACAACCAGTTCCTTAAGACATAACATCAGAAACTAGACTGGAGGAAGGGAATTCCTAGAAGTTGGATTAAAGAGGAATGGAGTGAACCACTCAAAGTGGTCCAAAGGTACATTAATTGTGAAGGTAGATACACTATCACATTTCAGTATCATATGAGTCTTATTTTACCTCTTAATGGAGACATTAGGATTAATCTACCTTATTTTCTACTAAATTTTTTAACAAAAATGTTAGCCAAAGTTCAATCCTATCTAGAAAAATCCCAACATAGTGTTTTCCATCAGGGTTTGATTAAGTTATTAACTGTATAAGAATTAAATAATGTTTAGAGAACATGGCATAATTTTCTATTCTGGGATGGTTTCAAAACGGAAGTTGGTGAGCCCCAAGAAATAGATACAGTCATTCCCACTAAAAGAACTAAGATCCCTAGAACATCTAAAATTATAGCAGGAGGTCCTTCATGTGCGAAACTAGAAACCAAAGCTATTACAATTGAAACTAGATCAAGCAAGAGGAAGATTGACTTTGAGGATGAAGGCACCTCAAAGAGAAATCTAGAATTTATTCTAGAAGAAAAAGAAGTAGCCCTTGATGTCAAAATAGTTTATAGCAGGAAAAGGAAGAGGGAAATAACAATATCTAATCCAACAGTCAAATAAATAATATTATAACCTGCATATGAACTTCCAAATATAGGAACTGAGGAGCCTTCTAGCAGTAAACCTATTAATAAAGGATCTAGAAAGTCTAAAAAATAAAAGAAAAAGCTACATCGAGAATATGTACCAAGGAGACCACACACTCATTTAACCAACAAGCTGAGGTTAAATGCAAAGGAAGCTACACATACCAATTTTAAGAAGAACATTGTGATTACCATAGAAGATGCTTCAGATGACTCATTACCAGAATATGGGGAAGATGATCGATCTACTAAGATGGAGGAACAAATTTATGATATTTTGACAACCATTGAAAAGGGGCTACATAAATTTTAAGAATTGCCTAAAATTGATAATTTTGGTCAAACTGATTTAGAAGAAGAACACGCAGTAGAGGAAAGCATGCATGATGCACCAAAATTTGTTACAGAGGGTCATCTGCCTTCACCTTCTCAGAGTGATGTAAAGAATATACTAAACCTGCCATACTTAGATAGTGAAAATTCCGAGCCAAAGGAGAATATGCATATCAAAGAGATGATAGTACAAGAACCTATTATGTCACCTTATCCAAAAGAGAAAAAGGTCAAGAAGTTGAGGAAGCTCTAGAAAAGGTTAAAGAAGTTTAAAGAATTAAATGGCCATCTTAAACATGAAAAGTTTGTGTCTAAAAAGGAAGGTGAAAAGTCTAAGAAAAGGTTGAATATACTAGTTATTAAGCACACCAAGCTATGCAAATGGGATCAAAATATTTATATCAATAAAAATAAATTACACAAGTAAGGCAGGGTATGGAAGATGTAATGGCTACAAGAAAAACATATAAACCAATCAAGGAACAATCTGTATATTCTTGTAGAAGCAATACATCAAGTTTGACATAGCAAGTTTCAGATTCTAGTGGCCGAGGAATAAAAGAGGTATCAAGGGGGTCATTCCATGAAGTGTCGCAAATTTTTTGGATAAAAATGCTCCTGTAGCAAATTGTTCCATTTTGGAACTGAAGGAACCACTGAAAATGCATTTTAAACTCAGATATTAGCTATAGAAACAATGCCTTCAATGCAGAAATTTCCAGAAGTGTTATCAAATGTTCCGAGACCATGATTTTTCCACCTTTGTTTTTGAAAATTTTGATTTTTAAGAAATTTCATGAAGGTGATAACCTCAAGTAATCTCCTCAATTATATTCTATTCTACTTGTAAAGATTGATTATATGCCCAATGTTGGATTGAACCCCAAGATTAGAGTTAGTCAAAGACACCCTACAAAGGTGGATCTAATAATGATAATAGATTTTATGTTTTCAATCATAAAATATAATTGTATTAATGTAAATATTATTATTAGTTTTAAGATAAGAGTCAATCCATAATTGTAGGACCTTAGATCCAATCTAGAATTAGTTTGGTATCTATAAAAAATAAAAAGAAAGGAGA
Organism: Larix kaempferi; assembly: GCA_027924585.1. Lineage (NCBI taxonomy): Eukaryota > Viridiplantae > Streptophyta > Pinopsida > Pinales > Pinaceae > Larix > Larix kaempferi. The sequence goes on from BSBM01000428.1 coordinate 12,176,599, forward strand.
GAAATGGGTTCGAGTGTTGAGGGTTGATGTGAGGACTGGGATAATTGTATTGAATGAAGCTACACTATCTGTAATTTTCATCCTCAGATATTTAAACATTTTTATGGTTAGATTGTGTTTCTTATGTAACTTTGTTTTGATTCTTCTTATTTGAATACAAAATTAATTCTTTCACTACATTAATTATGAAATGAGTTATAGATCTGATTACAATAAAGATTTTGCTGTTAATTTCCGGTGATTTGTTATTTGTATTCAAATATTGTTATTCTGATCCAAAATCCTATTTTGAATATGAATATCTTCTTAATAAATGTATGAGAATGAGCAGACTGTGAAACTTATATATTCATGTTTGTGTCCCTTTCCTTCTATTTCATTTTGCTAATCTATGTGTTTTTCTATCCACTTGTATGCCTTTGAACTATGAAATATTACTCATCTGATCGAATAGATGCTTGATAATCCCATCCAAGTCACCCAGTCTACTTGAGCCAACTTTTACCAAACTTATGCAATTATTGAGGTGCCCAAACTTTGTACTATTATAGTCTAGTGCAAACTTTAGGACTAACACCTACTAAATAGTTTCCTATCATAAATCATATGTATCGATACCCCACTTTACACATACCACCCAACACTTGACATAATGTTCAAATATAGACAAGAGACCGAGGAAAAGACAATCTCAAGTTGGGATGATAACGCGTCCACTCTTACTATAGTCCCTACACTCCAAGCAACTTATTTTGTTGCTTTTCCTTCTCTTTCTTCTTCTTTATACATTTGTTGGCATAATGCTCCTTTTTCTAACACTAAAAAAATTTCGTTTACTCGAATGATTCTTACCTTGGATTGATTATGCCTTCTTACCTTTTTTGTGTCATTTCTTGTTTTCCTTGGACAAAGGGTTTCTAATATGAAGCAAACCCATTCAAGGAAATGGGCACCAACTCTTCATCCTCCATTTTTTCCCCTATGAAAACAAATTAATATTTCAACTTTGAGCTTGACCAACTATCTAACCATTGTATAATGTAACACAAAAATCATACATTTGCTTACCATTCCTTTTTTCTATTGTGTGAGTTATAAAACCAACATAGATACAAATCCTAGGCTCTTTCAAGCACTGAGAGGGATCAAATCTCCCAAGGTGCAAACCTCTCCTTCAATAGCTACTTGAGTACAATACCTAAGCCACCTAATCCTAAGCTCTAAAGTCTCTAGTTTAAGTCTCATATTTACTTTTTACTTTGTATTATTATTATTTTTTGTTTATGTACAACATAATATTTATTACTTTTTACTTTGTATTATTCTTTTTTGTTTACTTTGTATTATTTTGTTACTCGACAAACACTCTAAAATATCATATTTACTTTTTACTTTGTATTAAAAGTAAGACGTAAAGTCTCTAGTTTACGTCTCATATTTACTTTTTACTTTGAATTATTCTTTTTTGTTTATGGCCGACATAATATTTATCACCTTACTTTGAATTATTCTTTTTTGTTTATGACCGACATAATATTTATCACCTAATCCTAAGCTCTCAAGTCTCTAGTTTAAGTCTCATATTTACTTTTTACTTTGTATTATTCTTTTTTGTTTATGGCCGACATACTTTGTATTATTATTTTTTGTTTGCTTTGTATTATTTTGTTACTAGACAAACACTCGAAAAACACTCTACAAACACTCACATGTTACAAGATATCCCTCATACTAGGCTGTAGAGCGCCTCTCGGTGCAATAATCCTTCATTCAATCAAGAACAATCCTCTTTGTCATAACCTCTTTATTCTGCTAGACCAACAATTTTCCGATTGGTAGGTGCAATTATCTCTTTCTCCACTTTCTCCCATAGCATTTGAACTTCCATTTCCAAGGTGTAATATTGGAAGCACCTTTCAACTTGTTATGCTCTCTAAGACAAAGAATAGTCATCCCTAGAATTTTGAAGTAACCCTCAAAGAAAAATTAACAAAAAATCAAGTGGATTATTTTACTACCTAGTTCAAGCACTTCTTTCAAAGTGAATCAGGGTTTCATGCAACCTATAATAGGCTAAGCATCTTTCAAGTATGGAACCACTGAAACACCAAACTCTCTCTTCACCAAGAGAGTGATATCAGTCAAATAAATTTTGAAGGCCATCTTATTTTGAAGTATTTCCTAGAATAAACGTTACCTTACATAGTGTAACATAATTTGGTTACTAAGATGTTGGGGTATGATTGTGAGATAATATATAAGAAGGGTAAAGACAATGTGGTGGTTAATGCTTTATCTTGGCAATTTGAGGAGAGTGGATCCCTCTTTGGCTTATGCTTACCAATTCTAGGTTGGATTAAGGGATCCCGTCGAGAATGGTTGGAAAATAAATACGTAGTTCAACTCATTCAAAATATTTAGAAAGATACAAGCCCTCCTAAAGGTTATATATGGTAGAAATATAGATCAAAGAATAAAGGCCACATTGTTCTAGTAACAAATTCTACCTTAAAACAAAATCTCTTAGAGGAGTTGCATTCATCACCTATAGTGGGTTACTAAGGGATTTCATAAAACCTATTAAAGAGTTAAGTGCTTATTACTTTTGGAAGGCATGAAAATATACATCCAAGTTTTTATTGCAGCATGTGACACTTGCCAAAGAAACAAGGGTGAGATGGTGAAGATACTAGGGTTGTTCCAATCACTACATATCCAAACACATATATGTACTGAAATATGTATTGAATTTATTGTGAGACTCCCAAGATCCAATAACAAATCAATGATCATGGTGGTAGTCGACTATATTTCCAATATGCTCATTTTTGTACCCTTCTCAAATCTATGGCCTCTCCTTACTTACCAAAGCCTTTATGGATCATATTTTCAAGTTACATAGCATGCCCACTTCAATTGTCTTGAATCAAGATCCCATATTCACTAGTATATTTTGGAAAAAGCTGTTTAAAATTCAAAGTACCCAACCAAACATGAGAATTGTGTATTATCCCTAAACAAATAGTCAAACAAAAGTGGTAACACGTGCTTATAAACATACCTATGATTCTTCACTTCTGAAAAAGCTACACCAATGGACACAATGGATTCCTCTTGGAGAATTGTGGTAGAATACCACTTATCATGGACCTACCAAAATGATGGCATATGAATTTGTCTATGGCCAAAATACCTTCTCATAGCTTTCCTATTTACTAGGCACCTTTAACGTTCATGTAGTGGATTTCGCACTCCACACTAGAGCATTAGTTCTCTGCACACTTTTAGGACAACTTGGTTATGTCTCAAAATAGAATGAAACTTGGTTATATCTCAAAATAGAATGAAACTACAAGATAAACAACATCACTTGACAAAGCATTGTTTTGCAAAATGGGATCAGATGTTTCTTTTCCTTCAACCTATAAACAAACATCATTTAAAGATAAAATCCACTAGAAGCTAGTGCCAATGTTCCATGGACCCTATAGTATCATCCAACGCATGGGACAAGTGGCCTACAATTTCGCTCTTCCCACCTACTCTAAGATTCATCTAGTCTTTCATGTGCACTTCATGTGTCTTGTCTGAAGAAGGTAGCGGGATCTAATTGCGAGATGCAAACCAACTTACTAGAACTTGATGAAGGCTCCATTTATATCGAATCCAAAGTAGTTTTGGATACTAGAGAGCGTCAATTTTGCTAATGTATGACTTGAGTAAGTGCTGAACAAGTGGAAATATATGTGGCCAAAAGTTGCCACATGGGAACCAATAATGATTCTAAAATAATATTCTCATGTAATCTTGAGGACACTGTTTCTCTTGAAGGGGAGTACATGTTAGAGTCGCACCCTAACCCCCCTACTTTGGGCTACCTAGGAGTTAGTTAATTAATGTATGTGGCCATGTTCTTTGAATAACATCCAATAGATAGTATTGGATAGTTATTTATCAATATCAATTTCAAGACCATCTTCTTCATGCTCTTAAGTTTCAACAAGAAATATAATGTCCCTAATAATATATTTTCTACTCCTAATTATTGCTTATTTTCCTTCCTAGCTTCTTTTACCTTTTGGGATTCCTTCCTTCCTTCAAATTGATCTTCTAGAATGAGGTCTTTTAGACTAAGAATTTTACTCTATGCCATATTTATGGTCATTAAATCCTACCTTAACATGAAACATGAATTAACCTATCTCCACTCTCAATTATTTTTCCAAACCTCTTTGCTTCTATAAGACAAGATGTTTCAGTTTCTAATTTATTTTGTAGTTCTTCTTTCACTATTTCTAGTGTATTCTCATATTTAATCTTTCTTCTCTTTTAAACAAAAAATTATGAGGTTCAATGATCTTTTGTTATGCTCATGGTCTAACTCTACAATCTTATATTCAATTCCTCTTTGATGAATTTGATATCTAATTTACCTTCTAAATTATTTATGGCCAAATTGTTCTTCAGGTTTTCTTCTAGCTCTTTAATGCGAAATTAAGTTTTTCTAGATAGTTGACCACTACTTCTTAGGCAACTGCTTCTTTTCTTAGCTTTGTTTTTCCATTTTTTGTAACTTATTCTCTAACCTTAATATTTTTATTAAATCTAATCTTCAAATAATGTAAATGGTTCCTATATATTTCTCCATGATTACATTATTAGTTCTTCTCTTAATAAGTTTTGTAAATGTGGCGAATTGTTCATATTAAATAAATAAAAAGAAAAAAAAATTAAAACCACAATTTAAAAAATGAACTTATGCACCTAATTACATAAAGCTCATCAATTAAAATTATATTATACAATGACACAATATGTTTTTTTTTAAATTATTTTTAAAAATAAATAATAATATGTTTGAATTATTTTTGATAAATTAATAAAATACTTGTATAATATATTTTGATATATCATTAAACAATTAATTTAAATTTGTTAAATAAATAATATTTTTCACAAAATTTATATTAATAAATTATTTATATTTATGTTATAAAAGGTTATAGAATTTAATATATATATATATATATATTTATTTATTTTAATTATAAGAAAATATTATATTTATATTTATTTATTTTAGATTTGAATTTAGGTGGGGAGCTTTATAAGTAAAGCTTTCAAACAATCTAATCTAAGCTATGTTGTTTATTATTATTTTTATATGTGTATGTTATAAAATGTTATAGAATTTAATATATTTATTTTTATTTAATTATAAGAAAATATTATATTTATTTTAGATTTGAATTTAGGTGGGGAGTATTACAATTAAAGTTTTCAACAATTTCAATCTAAGTTATGTTGTTTATATCTTAAACTCTGATTTATTAAGCGAGAGGTATCCAGTTTCTTAAGGTGTTGTTTGTTTTATCTTAAATTCAAGGAATTTGATTCCTCTCTTACTTGATACATCAAGGTTTAAGTTTTAATTTTCTATTTTGAACATGGATTTTTTAATTACTTTTATAATCTTTTTATTTTATAAGTAGAGATAGATTTTTTTAATTACTTTTTATATTTTTTATTTTATATACAAACATAAATTTTTTAATTATAATAAAGTTACCTTACTTACATCTTACATCTCCGCCATACTAAAACCCCCCACAGCTAACTCCCACCCTCAAACCTGATTGTTGGACCTCCTTATCACATAATGCATCAAAGATGCAATGATCAAAGTGGAGAACCAAATCTACTTATTGATACAAAGGTTTCACTATTTCATTCAAATAGTGATAAAAGAACATTATCCTCAAAGTAAGTCCACATAAGTTAGTATCGTATTCTATTCTCATTCATCCTCGTCGTAAGTCCACATAAGTTAGTATCGTATTCTATTCTCATTCATCCTCGTCGTCGCAAGTTGCCATGGCATTTCTGTAAGATTTGGCTTTCACTTAGCTGTATTTGTGAAATTGCCGTGTATCCCTACATCTCTTTGGTCTTTTGCGCCGCCTTTGTCGCAAGCAAGCCCTTCCCCACCGCGGAATCATCTTTAAATCCGTATCCACAGTGCACAATACAATTAATCTGTCAATTAATCTATCTACCTGCTTCAACGATCACGACATGCAACCTCAGGGATGAAATGGGCCGTCCCCATCTCAAGCAATGACAGCCATAATATACTCACACACGGCTGTTGTCATCCATGTCAGGGCTATCAGAGAAGGAGGATGAGTTCTACTAAAACAGTCCAATTCAATCCAAATATCTTTCTCTTCGTAGAAAAAACATAAGAGATAGCAAAACAGGGACCCCTCTACTTTCATTTCCTCTCAAAGAAACAACGCATCTTGACTCAGCGTTCTACATCGCACTTGGCGACCAGTTCCCATCACCACCTGCTTTTCTTTACGCAACTCATCGACTATGCACGCGCTCGTACCTTCTATATTCCTTGCTATTGTTCATCATCTTACCGCTTCTGATTTCTATGAATCAATACAGAATTCGTTTGTCTTTGTAAAAACTGCACTACGATGGGAGATTCTGATCATCAATATCGGGCGCAAGATGAAATTAAGAGAATAGTGCCGTTGGAGCTCTTGCCGGGCTCCGAACGACGCAGACAATCAGGCCGTCAAAATTACGTTGAACCGATCGGGCGGGAGAAATCCGTAAGGATCTTCGGCATGGAAATCAATGGATCAAATCCCCAGGACCCAGATTCGTGCGCCGGTGTTGTCAAGGATGAATTAATCTTGCCTGACGGGACCGAAGGCGAGAAGGGAATACCGTCTACTGAGTCCCTGAAATTCAAATGCCGATATTGTTGCAGGGTTTTCCCGACGTGTCAGGCTCTCGGCGGCCATCAGAAAGCCCATAAAGGAGAGCGGCATAGGGCAAGATCGAAGTTTAAAAAAAGAGCTGGTGACCACTTCTGTCTATTCCCCATTTCTGCATAATACTGTTGATCTGTTTAGCCCTCCAAGGCTGCCAAAATCTCCTCATCTCAATTCACCGCATGGCACGAGGGCTCAAGCTTATAGCGACACAATGGCCGATTCATGTAACAATTTAGACCCCTGTGGTGTTTGGATTTTAAATTCAAACGGCCATCACGCGGGGCAAAGCTTCAACAGTCATTTTTCACTGCCACACATGAAAGCGATGAAGTCTCAGATATCGTCATCTATACATACGCCATTGTTTCAGGGGCAGGGGCAGCCTGATCAACAAGGAAAAGAAGAAAAGCGTAGTCGTGCAGGTAGATTGTTATTTAAGCAACAGCAATTTAAACAACATTCTTCGTCTTCCTCTTCGATTTTTCAAGGGTTGTCCGCGCCAAGGAAGGTTAATGGAAAGGCAGACTTGTGCCTGGATCTTCAGCTCAGTAGCTGCAACCGAATCAATAATGGTAAGTCCAGGGCTTTTCCAATTAGAAACGAGAACTAGGGCAGACTTCTTGCCTGCCTGTAATTATAGCTTTGATATCCTGTTCAAATCCTGTTCAAATCCATAATTTTAATAAGAAAATGTTCAGATTTAAATTCGTACAGCATTATTTACATTTAGACTATGGTTTTTTCAACCAAGCTAAAGATCTATTTAATTTTGGAGAATTTTCGATTCATTTTATATATATATATGTATATACATCATGTGGAGCTATTAACAAGCTTTTACGATGGTTAAAAACAATTTTATCATCAATTTTTTCTTCTTCATCATATATGTAAATATGTTTCATTTGTAAATCAATGTGAGCTTTTCACAAAATATTATATATAATATTGATATTTGTGTGATATTAGACTTTGATTAGGAGTAATAATTTTTTTATGGAAAAAATTAACTAAATATGTTTTTGTATTACGACCAAGACCAAATCTCTTAAGCTTGTTCAAATCTTTTTTATAGACTTCATTGCATGTAATCTTATAGGCACAATACCATGAATCAAAATACCATTTGCTTTGACCTAAAACTAAAATAACATTAGCTTAATGATTTATTTATTAAGTCAAGTTTAACCTAACAATCTCTCCTTTAAATTTGACTTAGGTAATGAATCCATGCAAAAATAACCATAACAACAATAACTAAACATAAATCATGCATACACAATACTTTTTTCTCTTTACCAAACCCAACCAAGTAAGCCGTCACCACTCATCTCTAGGCCCAATTACAATAGAGTATGTGAAGCCCTTTTATGGACTTTATTACATACAATTCTCACGGGGGGTTCACTAGTGAGGCAATATCATATCACATCCATTCATATTGGGGGTTTGAATACTCTTAAAAATCTCAAAAATATATTGCCCTATATTAAGGGGTAAAGGGGAGTTTTTAATTTGACATAGTAATATAAATATTGGGAGTTATTTTATTTGGGTTGGTTGAGGAATAACCTCCAAATCATGGGCTCAATTCATATCCACCTAAGTTTTACATAAATCTGATAATATTGTACCAATGATAATATCGATGGAAGTCTCTTTGGATTACTGGTCTTGAGAAATACTCATTTAATAGCTTATTTAGGCTTGGTTTGAATTGATGTTATATTGTTTTTAATATTTGAGTTAAGAGATGTAGCTAATTGGGAGTTCCGGAGTTGAATAATTGTATTGTATTTTTTGTAGGCATTCGAGTAAAAGATCTAACTCTTCATTTTTTAGGTTGGGGTTTAGGTGGGTATTGAAATTCAATCAAACCTTGATCCATGACAACCAAGAAAAGTGAGATCAATCTTTCTTGGCTCACTGGAACCAAGAAAATTTAGATCAATCTTTCTTGACTAATTATTTCTTTCAACTTTTTGTATTCTTCTTCAACATTTTCACATTGCTAGTTAGGAATAGTGGTTAGATTGAGTTACATTTGGCACATTCATAATTGTAATTTCAATTCTTATATGCAAAGCATTCGTCTTAATATTGTATTGGAACTAACATGAACATAGGTGAAAATCTAAATCTTTATTTACATACCCTTTGCATTATCGTTACCATGGAATTGTATCATATAAGTTTCACCATCTGTGTATCTTTATAACTATTGCATGCTTGAAACCTAACAATGGATTTTTTTCTCTCCTGTAAAGATAAAATAAAACCTAGATATAACCCAAGAAAATGTAACTAAATGTTGTTAATTCCCTTGATTGCAAGAATAAATGTAGAGGAAGCGGAGGAAATTCATTGCATATTGTGAATGACCCATATCCAAGCTATGCACATGATCATATGTTGTTATTGGAAAGTAAGAGGAATTTTGCTATGTTCATTTGGGTTCAAACACAAATGATGTTTGTTTTTATAGGAAGGTAGGGGAGTCCATACATGAAAGGGTTTCAATTTTTAATTTTTATGAAGTTTAATTTATTAAGATTATAGAAAACATGAGCTCTCTATGGTTATACTTATATTTACATGATATAAAATTGGTAGATTAGTAGACTGTGGTGTGAAACATCTGCAATTCTCATCTTTTTTAAGCATTGCACTAACTATTGGACTATAAGCCTTTTACTTTCTTTGTTATGTTGATCCCTTGGCTAGGTTTCCTTTTACGCATTTTTCCTTCCCAATACTATTTCGTTGGGTCTTCCACTATCCAACACTACAAATTGATCAGTCACCCCTGCAATCCTGGTTCGATCATTATTAGCATTATACTATTATTTTATTTAGCATCATGTTTGTTTATACTAAAATGTGTTAGGGCTCCTGTTTGTTACAACTTGATAATATGATATAAAGGGGGTATTAAAAAAGGGTTGATAAAAATGGATATACACGATATCTGGTGAAATTAGGGGTTTTCTTAATTGGAAAGACATATTGGGAGGGGGGTTCAACAATAAAATTTTAGAAGCAATTTTCCAATATTTAATGAAATTAGGGATATTCTTTAATATCACACGAACGATTGTGCTATGTAACAATTTCATTGAGAAAACTCCCCATGACAATTCTATGGTCAAAATACCATGAACCCCAAAACTATTTGCTTTGATCTAAAACAAAAGTAGTTCAATAACTCATTTGCTCAATCAAAATTAACCTAACAAATTTCTTATTTCTTTCCTCATACTTAAATTTAAAATTTCCTTAATAGTATCAATAATCATATCCATGTATTTCTCATTAAGCGATTATTTCACATATACAACCAAATTAATAAAAGATGCTCTCAACAAAGATCATATCATGAAACACGATTGCTTGATTACAATTAGGAAGTAGCGGGAATGTATACATCAAATACAGATGCTCTCAACAAAGATCATATCATGAAACACGATTGCTTGATTACAATTATGTAGAAGTGGGAATGTATAGATCAAAGCATCGGTGGAGTAAAAACATTTATCTCCATTCCACATATTTATAATTTTAGTATGGTTGAATAAAAACCTCAGTAAGATTTAGCAAATATAAAAATTTATAAAGAAAAAATCATTTATAAAATTTATTATTAATAAAAATATATCTTAATTTATTTTTTAATAATCATAATGGTATCTATATTTATCTATCTATATATATAAAAGATTCTATGATGTAGAATGTATTTGTGATCTATTCTTTTACTTAATAGTGTACTTATTAACAATTTTATCACTCCACTTTATAAGATGTATATTGTTTCTTTATGTTATTCAGTTTGTGTTTATGACATAGTTTTGAAATTTATGGAACATTACTAGTTTTTGAAGTTTGCTTTACAAATCACACCATTTATATTAGGTAAATATTTATGTCCTGTTTTGTCAATATTCTTTTCCTCTTATTTATTTGATGTATTAACAATGAAAAGTACTATTAAAATGCCATATCTTTATCCTTATGGTGAGGATTTTTCTATTTAATAATTACTTTAGTCTAGTTTTCTATCATAAGACCTTATATTATAATTTTTAGGCTCAGCCATATCTCTCAAATCTCAAAGTAAGTTTTATCATTCTTTTTTAGCTTAGTTCAATATTTATTATTATTTTTTCTTGCTTTTGATAATTATTAGGGCACATATCAATCACTTAATTCCACTCTATTTGAAGGACTTCCTACAAATTGAAGGTTATTTTCACAAATATATTTTCATTGGTTATTATGAGGAATCCAAAACAAACATATTGTTTGATTCATCCACCAAAGGTGTTATAATTAGGTGATATGTTCAATTCAATGAAGTATCTCCTCCTCCTGAGTCCGTTGAGCCGCATGTTACCTTGAATTTGTCTTCACCTTCTGTTACTCCTATCTCTGTTACACCTTCCTCTACTTTTGTTCCTATCCTTGATCTTAGTGTTGGCTTATAAACTATTCTAGAGGTTTCCAATGTAGACCCAGGTTCTTCGCGATTTCAAGGAACCAACAAAACCCCTTCTCACTGGCCCTTTCGACAACAACCTGCGAACAGGCTGAGGTCTCACCCGAGGTGTAGCTATGGGGACACCGTGGAATCAGGTTTCCATAGTGATGTGATGAGTTGTTCGGACAGGAATATTGTACAGTGCACTATTAGAATTGTGCTGCGAGTTGAGGAATGCGTGACGATAGCCTGCGTCGCAGTCCGCACTTCTACGAACTAACCGCTTGCGCAACCAGCGCATCCAAGGACTGTGCGGTTCAGGAATGATACAATTAATAAGACAACGCAACAGAGTTATACACTTCCTCTTCCAAACTTAACCACTCGAAGGCTTCACTTTAACACTTAGTCATTCATCTAATGCCTTAGATTATTCATCTTTATAACAAATACAAGCAGACAAAACCTACAATGTTGTACACTTCCAATGCGGTGTGTCGAAAGAGTTAGACAACCCAAACTCTACACATACTTGTGATTATTCAACAAACTGATACTTTCATAGACTTGGAATACTGAGCATTCAACATTCATTCATTCCCGCAATACATAACATATCATTCCCATCTTTCTCCTATGGCGAATACGTATAAAAGCATTAACACACCAACTGATAAATGAGAATCCAAGTATCCAATGTAAGAAAATAAACAAATGCACAAACACAAACAATCACACTACATAGTATTTAATGTGGTTCACCCCCATGATGGAGGCTACATCCACAAGAACTGTTGTTATATCATTCTTTGGGAAGGGTACAATAGCTCTTTGTTTGTGCACTCAGCTTGCAGACTCTCTTCTCTCTCACTCGGCCTCTGCGCACACAACTTGCAGAGGCTTTACAAAATGTTCCTTAGCAGAGATTTATCAAATCAATAATGAGAAAAATAAAAAATGAAGAGTAACCCTTTTCCATACAAAATATGCCTTATTTATAGATTATGCCCATAGGTCATGTCTTTACAATTTGAAGGCTAAAACCCTTAGGTTTACAAAACTGTCATAGTTTTCTCTTAATCGGACTGCTGGATTCTGGTAGGAATATTCCGTCGTGGCCACCTTCAGTGCATGCCCCATGTCGCTATTGACCTTCCTGTCGCACACATGCCAACAGGTTTCTTTCACAGATCCGTTCTTCCTCTAACGGTCTCGTGCGACTAGTTCAGGTAGTGATTCTTTCGCATGTGCGACCAGTCGCTTTCTTCTGTTTCTGATCCTTACCCGTTGCCTGGCACTCTTGGAGCATCTTTACCAGAAATATACCGCCAACGGTCTAACCGGAATCTTGTGCTGTCTTCCATCCAACACTCTGCTTTGCTGAATCCACATAGATTGGACACATCGCAGCGCTACCTCCTCGCATTGCTGATATTTACAACGCTTTTGACGCTGAGTTATGCGCAACTTCGCAACTTCCCAAAAAAATACAAAAAAAGTATTCCAACTGAGTTGCGCTCAGCTTCGTAGTTCCAAAAATCCTTCTTGCTAAAAAATACTTCAATCTATAGGGTCTCTGCTTAACAGGCTTTGCTCCTGGTTTAAGAGTTATTTTCATAACCCCTAAGTCTCCCAAAATTCCCTTCATTTCTGTAAACTTTGTCGGGAATAGCTCTTGGTATTCATGTAATATATTGGCGATTTCTGCAACAGTATTATCATCCCAATAGTCTCCAATAGACGCGAACTTTGGCTTTTCACTGGTGCCAATGTTCACCTTCCTCATTTTCACAGGTCCACTCATATTTGGGATTTCTAGCGAAGGTCCTTCTACCTCACGTGCACCCTCCGACTCAGGTATATTTATGTTGCGCGGGTCCTCCTCATCATTTCCTTTGTTTTCTTCAGTATCTTCAACTAGGTTATAACAGTCCATGGCATGCTCTACTTGTTCCTTCCATTCTGTTTGTAGTCTTGCCAGTACACTGTCAGCTCCAAAGAATTCTTCTAATGTCATGTTCTTATGTGGACCTTCTGGTCTGAATATTCTTTCCTTAATAATCTGCAGCGCATCATTTATGGTAGGCTTCTCGTCCTCAAAACTGAAACTATTTTGGAAGTTCATAGTAAGAGTAGGCCAATCCGTAGTTTCCCTTTGCAACTCCATATCTAAGTACTACTTCTTTGGAATATCTTCTTCCAGCGCATGCACAAACAAATGTACCCATTCTGTCTTTGGTCTCTCCTCCCATGCTTGTGAACAGACCTCAATATACTGTCTTGGATCTGTCTGTCCATTATATTTCTCAAATGGTAGAGTCACCTTGTCAACAAACCTGACCTGCATCTTAATTCTGCATTGATCCCATGTGGTCAATGTCTGCTTATGCGCAACCCACCATCTGGCAGGTGTCTTGCGTAGTGCCATATCTAGTGCTGGCAAGCGATGTTCATATGCAATTGTTGTAGTATAATCTTTGATAAAAGAATAAACATTAGCTAAGCCATCATAAGTTGGGATTGGGCTTACCTCCTTTCCAATCCAGTGCAGTGACTTTGTAACCTGCACGCACCTCCTCACAGATACTTTGTGCATGCAACCTTGCCAGTTCTCCAGTCCTGCATTAGAGTCTGAAATGCAAGAGTTGTCGCATCTCCAGCTGAGTGTTCCATCCGTAGTAGGATTAATGTAATCTTCCTGGTTCATGGTCATCTTGTACAGTCGGTCCAAATCTGAGCTCTGGATTCTTCCTGAATCGGCTCGCTGTATCTGTCTCCATCCGCAGGGTCCAATGGTGCGATGACCCTGAGATGCTTTCCTTCAAAGATCATATTCTTTATCTTCAGGTTTATGATGGAGAGGTTATCGATAGCCCAGTCAATTCCCAACAATGCAGGAAAAGGCTAACTATCATCGACAATCTCAATAACCTCGAAATCTGCGTGACTCTGCACTCCATCAATGTCTATAATCACGTTGGCTAATTGTCCAAAGGGTATCAATTTCTCTTGATTGGCCATTCTCAACTGGATAGGTGACCATGACAACTTTGGTCTCCCCATCTGCTGCCCTGTCTTCTTGGTTAATACATTTACTTCTGATCCTAGATCAAGAATGATCTCATCCATTTCATAATCTCCTATTTGTGCACTGAGTCTCATTTCTCTGCCTATTCTCTTTTGTTTCTTGATGTGATGAACTACGCTATCAATAGTTTCATTTTCGCTGCGCGGTTCATACTAGTCTACCAACTTCTACAATTCTGCTATAGCATTTGGACTCTTTAGCAACTTCATGCAACTCTTAAGGAACTGCGCAACAGAGGTGTATGTCTCTGCCGCGGTGCTTGTTCTGTCATAAGCAGCCGACATATCTTCCATATGCTGTATTTCGTTGCGCAACGGGATTGTTGGTGATATAGGTGCTGAGTCTTTGAAGATGTCCCATGCTTCTTCAAAGACCTCTCTATTTTTCTTCAAGTTGAAAGCAGGTGCTTTCCCAAAATCTTTCCTTATCTAGATCGTTTCAAGAGGAGTCTTCTTAGTATTAAAATCTCCAGAAGTCGAAGCCTCTACTCATCTATCTCTCCCTATCATAGCACCACTTCACGGTACTACGTTGATACTTGGATTTGTAGGTCTCCTTTCTGCTGCGATCAACTGGATGTTTGGGTTCAGCGCCTCTAGCCGCTTTCTTTTCTGCATTTCTACCTCTAATACTGGGCAGTCTTCAATAACATGATCAAATGATTTATAATAACTACATGTAGTGCATGGGTTGGTACAATCCCTAGATACATGGCCTGCTTGGCCACAGTTATAACAGATTACTTGGCATCGACCTCATCCTTGCGCTGGGCCATTATTCCTTCCTCTCCCATGGTATCCTCCGCGGCCTCTGTATGCTCCTTGATCTTGTGGTGCATTTTCTTATTTCTGCGGAGTCTCTCCTTGGACTCTGTACATTCCTCCATACATATTCTCAATATATTTCTTTTTCTCAAACATGAGCTCATATGCGCGGCAATTGGACTCATCATGCCCCACTGACTTACAGAAGTTACAATATAAGTTTTTAGGTGTTCTTACGTATTTTTGTATCATGTGGCAGTCTTCTGGCCGATGTCCTATGGTTCTACAAATTTCGCACCATGGCCCTGGGTGCGGATTTAATGGGTTTGGTCCACCCATGTTAAGGAACTCTTGGAATAAAGGACAATGATCCTTAGTGTGTCCTTCCCTTTTACAGCTTGTACAATAGACTTCCTGTCTCTCTTGCTTTCCTTTGTTGATATCTTGTAACTTCAGTGTCAGGGTAGCTAACTGGTTCTGGATCTGCGACATGCCAGTGCTAGTTTCTCCCATGGGTGAAGCTTGTAGCTTCATCGCGATCTCCAAGGCTTCTTTCTGCGAAGCCACTTTCTGCTGCATCAACACCTATCTGATATGGGGAAACAATGCAACTATAAACCCTTCCTTGTGGTGTTGCGGTGCTATAACGAAGCTTACTTGGTCCAACAATGTCTTAAGTTTTTGATCAAACTCCTAGACTGTCTCATTAGGTCTCTATTTGATCTCTTTCAACTCTGTGATGCATTGCCACTCTGACTTCGACTTCTTAAATTCTGCTAAGAGCACAGCCTTGATTTCTACCAGGGTTCTATACTGTCCTTGCGAATATTTCATGAACCAATGCAAGGCTCTGTCTCTAAAGGTGGTGACGAGTTGTGCTTGCTTAATAGCATCATCATGTACTTGTTTAAAACTACAAATGGCTTCACATAGAAACCAGTGTTGATCAAGGTCTTTTAGCCCCATTCCTTTGAATATCGATAGCTTAATATCCTCGGTCATGCTTCTTCTAGGTGGTGGAGAATTCTGCGTAGGTTTCTGAGCAGAAAAGATAAACGGAATGGTCTGAGTGCTAGGGATATTCGCAATAGGGGGTTTATGGACTAGCTGAGTTTATGCAATGGACTGCATGGTGTTCCCACACGATGGATTCTGCGGAGTAATAGGCTGATAGGTGGAAGATAGATGCGTGGCTTGGCTATTACGGTCGTCTTTTGAATCAATGTATAAACAGATTCCAGGTCCACTAGCAGTCTTCTTAGGTGTATATTTATACCTTTTCCCACTTCTTAGATTATGTGTCTCTTCGTTTGACTCACTAAAAATGCTATTGACCATTACAAAGTTCAAAAATTTTACTGCATTCTAAAAACACCTTTCTTAGCTAAAAGCATTTTAATGTATAAACTGAGGTTGTTTACATACTTACCTTTGATTCCCTTGAAAAATTCTCTTTCGACTGCCTTGTAGGACTTTAGCAAGTCCACAGCGAATTGCGTCACAAAACTCTGTAATGTACTGCTGACCTAGAAGTCGACTGCTCGTAAGAATGGACTATCGAGTGCTTTGAGCTTTTCAATCAGCTCCATTGTCCACTCAGTTGGTTCTCTTCGTGGGATACAATTTATGTGTTCTACGAGCCTTGACAACCACTCATGTAGCTCGTTCCCAAAAGACGCCCCGAAAACTTCGTGAACATCTTTCCACAGGTATTTATTCAACCACTCGATGTCAGAGAGATGTTGGTGTCTGTTTTCTTCCTGTGCAAAGTCTCTCTTTGTCTTGTCACACTAACCAGATTTCTTTCTTGTCTGGATACCAAAAGTTGACGCCCAACTCAACTTCTTCTACTTCACACATCACGACTTCAACTCATGACGGATTCTTAGCCCGACAACGGAACCATTTGTTGGCTTATAAAATGTTCTAGAGGTTTCCAATGTAGACCCAGGTTCTTCATGGTTTCAAGGAACCAAGAAAACCCCTTCTCACCGGCCCTTTTGGCAACAGCCTGTGAACAGACTGAGGTCTCACCCAAGGTGTAGCTATGGGGGCACTGCAGAATCGGGTTTCCATAGTGATGTTATGAGTTTTTCGGACAGGAATACTGTGCAGTGCACTATTAGACTTGCGCTGCAAGCTAAGGAATGCGTGACGATAGCCTGTGTCGCAGTCCGCACTTCTACGAACTAACCGCTTGCGCAACCAGCGCATCCAAGGATTGCGCGGTTTGGGAAGGATACAATTAATAGGACAACACAACAAAGTTATATGCTTCCTCTTCCAAACTTAACCACTTGAAGGCTTCACTTTAACACTTAGTCATTCATCTAATTCCTTAGATTATTCAGCTTTATAACAAATGAAAGCAGACGAAACCTATGATGCTGCGCACTTCCAATGCGGTGTGTCGAAAGAGTTACACAACTCAAACTCTACACATACTTGTGATTATTCAACAAACTGATACTTTCATAGACTTGGAATACTGAGCATTCAACATTCATTCATTCCCGCAATACTTAACATATCATTCCCATCTTTCTCCTATGGTGAATACATATAAAAGCATTAACACACCAACTGATAAATGAGAATCCAAGTATCCAATGTTAGCAAATAAGCAAATGCAAAAACACAAACAATCACACTATATAGTATTTAACGTGGTTCACCCCCATGATGGAGGCTACGTCCACAAGAACTGTTGTTATATTATTATTTGGGAAGGGTACAACAGCTCTTTGTTTGTGCACTCAGCTTGCAGACTCTCTTCTCTCTCACTCGGCCTCTGCGCACATATCTTGCAGAGGCTTTACAAATGTTCCTTAGCAGATATTTATCAAATCAATAATGAGAAAAATAAAAAATGAAGAGTAACCCTTTCCCATACAAAATATGCCTTATTTATAGATCATGCCCGTAGGTCATGTCTTTACAATTCGAAGGCTAAAACCCTTAGGTTTACAAAAATGTCACGGTTTTCCCTTAACTAGACTGCTGGCTTTTGGTAGCAAATATTCCGTCGTGGCTGCCTTCAACGCATGCCCCACATCGCTATCGACCTTCCTGTTGCATGCATGCCAACAGGTCACTTTCACTGAGCCGTTCTTCCTCTAACGGTCTCATGTGACTGGTTCACGTAGTGGTTCTTTCGCATGTCCGACCAGTCGCTTTCTTCTGCTTCTACTCATTACTCGCCGACTGGCACTCCTGGATCATCTTTACCAAAAATAGACTGCTGACAGTCTAATCGGAATCTTGTGCCGTATTCCATCCAACACTCTGCTTTTCCAGATCCACGTAGACTAGACACATCGTAGTGCTGCCTCCTTGCAGAACTGATCTTCACAGCTCTTCCGACGCTACGCTGCATGCAACATCGCAGCTTCCCAAAAACTTATATAAAAGGTATTCCGACTGAATTGTGCTCAACTCCGCAGTTCCAAAAATCCTTCTTGCTCAAAATGCCCCACTTGGGCCATGCCCAACACTTAGTTCACCTTCTTATTCAAGTGATCCTCCTCAATATTCTGAATATAATAGTGTGGTTCCTACCACTACTTCTCTTCCTATTTGGGCTCGAAAAACCCTTGAATGCATAGGTTCTAAGATTGGTATTCCTTCCGATACTCATAGAACTAGATTTGTCTTTTCTCTTATGACTAAATTATTGGCTACATATGATCCCTCTCCCTATGCTCAAGATGAAGATAAACTTGAATGGGAGAAAGCAATGAGAGTTGAATATGACTCTTTAACGAAAAAAATACACGGACTCTTGTGCCTCTTCCTCCTGAAAAGAACTTAGTTGGATGTAAGTGGATATATAAAACAAAGTTGATTGCAAACGGACATATTGAAAAACCTAAAGCTCAGTTAGTAGAAAAATGATTCTCTCAACAAGAAGGCATTGACTATACTGAAATCTTTGCTCCAGCTGCTAAAATGAACACAATAAGAACTATTCTTTCTCTTGCTGCATATTATCAATGATAAATTCACCAAATGGATGTCAAGAGTGTGTTTTTGAATGGTGATATTCATGAAGACATTTATATGCAACGATTGCCTAATTTTATTATTGGTGATACTTCAAGTTTTGTATGAAAATTGAACAAGTCTTTATATGGTCTTATACAAGAAGTTAGAGCTTAGTATGAGAAAATTGATGCCTATTTCTTGAATAATGGTTTTAAGATCCTCGATTTATTTATTCTTAAAAAATTTCCAATCTTATAAGAGGGCTCCACCCCACATATGCTTCACAACTTTACAATAACATCACACTGCATGAGATAACAATATGCCTTGTTATCACACAACTCGTAGTTGCCCCAATGGATGATCCTATATAGGACGACAGAGGGGAAGAGAAACCAAAGAGGTGTCATAAGAGGGCCTTGATCCCCAAGATGGATTGGTTGTTACGCCAATCAAGGAACCCTTCACTTTATACTATCTAATCCCTAGATAACAATGGGGGAGACCCAGATCAACTCCTGATAGGAGATATCTAACCAGAACACTAAATCGAATCAGATAAGTGAAGTACATAAGGTGTTAGGTATGATGAACCCTATATCTATGGATGAATTCACAAGATGAATTAAGGTAGGATCAAGAGGCTTATACGATATGGATATTGACCCAGTGTGAAAGTGCAAGTGACTTATGAGTTTTAGAGAAAGATCCAGGATCAAGGCACTAGCAAATGATAAAGATTTCTCTTGCCTTGGGAATCGCGTCCAAAGTAGAAGGGTTAAAATTAAGATGAGGCTATCTAGTACCTTTAGATTATACTTGATGGAGATTATGATAGTATGTAAGCATCACAAGTAAAAACCTGGCATCGAACAACCCAAAAAAAGGCTAAGTCTGGAAGTGTGCTTGAGGTAGAAGAATAGTGCCTAGGGAATTGGGCAGGATGGAGTCCCTTAGGGGTGACACCATAGGAAACTCACCTGGGGCTATGCCTTAAGGTTAAAACCAAGAAATCGTTCGCCACAATTTTAAGTTTTTTGAGCTAGAGAATTTTTAGAAGTTTCCGCAGTTAGGGTTTTGACAGTAAAATAAAATGGCCAATGGTTTGGAACTTCAAATCTTGTAGATTCCTTGATGATGATGATCTATCCCTTCCCGATCAATTTGAGGTGATTTAATTGAGTATCCAAGTGAAATCGATTTTCCTAGCGAACCAAGTGCTTCCTCCTCTCCTGCACAAGCAAGCCACAAAAGTTAGATTTGATGCATCAAGAGATAATGACTGTAAAAGCATGAGACATATCAAATGGAAATAAAATATCAAAGATAATATTAAAAACCCCCTGATATTAGCTACTTCAAGAGAATGAGTTGAGGATCCCCCTCTAAAAACATCCAAGTGAAGTCGCCCTCCTGTAGTTAAACATTGTTTCCACAAAATATATTTTGGATCCACAATAAAATCTCAAATGCTAGGAGAAATAGACTTTCCAATCAACATATAAGAAAACCCAACAAAGAATATCCAAGAGTCTCTGCAAATATTTCTTCTATTATCAAATTCCAAGAGCCAAACTCCCTTTACAATGAGGGGAGGAATGATGGAGACCAAAACCCTAACCAAATTTTTAACGAGTGGTTGAGATCAAAAGATACATAAGGGATAATCAATGGCTACGATGATTCAAAATACAATATACACGGATCAAATAAAAAATAGAGCGGGTACAATAGCTAAGTCACCTTAGGGGGGACACACCACATGAAAGTGACTAGAAAACATGACATAAGCTCATGGTGGGGCTAGGAGGTGTACTCATTCTTCTCTAGCATGTCCCCATGGAACAATAACATAAAATGACTCATCAAATAATAACATACTGTGACACATGCCAAATCGTGACCCCTCAATGACATAATAAAAATACAAAATAATAGCCCGAAGTGTGTGCGGGCCCCACTGGATGTTGTAACCTGCTCTGGAAGGTGTGGGATGCATCACAAAAATACTTTGAACCATCCTCATGCCAATAATTTTCCTCAATATCCCAAATCGAATTCCTCAGTAACCATTTTAACCATTTTTTATCCTTAGAAAAATCACCCGTGAAAGAATAAAATGCCAATAACTCACTTCCTAGTACCCAGGGGCTAAAACCGACTGCACCAAAATGGCTGGGAGCATGGTAATATGGTAATAACAAGTGGATTCCCCCCATGATCCCTTTGTAGCACCCTAGGTGAACCAAATAAAAATCAAACTACGTTGTTAGGCCATTTTAAAATGGTAAATCTGCAATAAAGTGACAATTTGAGTGAAATCTCATCCGGAAGTGCCTGCAACTGAAACCTAAGTATCCTAATGGAATCGGAAAGTACAAATGTACTAGATATGAGTACACATATGTTGGAACATTTAAAAAACCCACTATGTCATTCTAGATTTAGGATAAAATTAATTAATAATTTATGATTAATTTCCTGAGTTTTGACTAGGTAGAATAGGCCAGTTTTGTCTTTTAGTGGACCATATGCTATCCTCATTCACAAAAAAGAATTTGGATAGATTATGGATAAGATTTCCTTGGATTATGTCTGATTTTATTCCATTCCTGAATTAGAAAGACACTATCCAGATTTAGTTAGCTTTGTCCTGCTTTTTTTACTTTCTAGTGGAAAAGATAAAGCTAGTTGACTTGGAATCTTTTGCCACTTGACCAATTCGACCTCCACATCATATATAACCTTCTAAATCCATCAATACATTCCATTTACCTCACTCATGAGTTTCCATACCATACTTTCCAAATTCGTGAGCCTCTAGGACAGTTTTGGAAACTGTTTTTTCCACCTAGGGGCTTTTTTGTCTTTTCTAAGCCTTTTCTTTTTTCTCTTTCCATATTGCCTCAAAGCAATTCGATTTTATCCATGGAGGATGTATTATATATTGTTACAATATCAATGAATAATATACAGAGTGTCTTCCACAATTTATTCTCTATATTCTTCTTCTCTCATTGTCTAAAATATTCCACGGTGAAATTGTCTTATGAATCTAGTTCCTAGTAATTGAAAATCTCACATGGTATCAGAGCTAGCTTGATTCAAAATAATTTCCAAGAGTATTTTTTGCAATTATTACCATCACCAGCAGCGCATCAGTATGAATCAAAATCAAGCCAAATCTGTGACTCTCACTCCCTTCAATTTTTTTGACTGGAAGGCGCATATGATCATCCAGCTTCCGAGCAAAGGATTGTATAGAGTCACTATGGGGCTTGAAATTGAGCCAGGAGCTGTTGCATTAGAATCCAAATGGTTCAATAGGCTTGATGAAGCTTATGGGTTACTTTGTCTCTTTGTATCTCCAGATCTTCTATTCCATATCGATTCTTTATCAACTCCAAATGAAGTGTGGACAAAGCTAAAGTCTCTCTTTGAAAAACAAGATGAGCTTAGAGGTCATTTGTTGGAGATTGAGCTGATCTCTCTTAGTACAAGTAATTTCGATTCTATGGAGGATTTCATATCAAAATTCAAGAACCTAGTGCTTCAACTCAATCAATGTGGTATAGATAAGAAGGATGAGAAATTAATCCTTACCATTCTGTCAAAACTGAGCTTGAATACTCAGTATTTGTGTCTACTTTTCATTCTACAAGACTTGTAGTTCCCAAGTGGAAGATGCCAACCTTGGATGCATTCATTGAATTTCTCACTCAAGAAAAGGACAAGCTGGTCCAAATGAGGGATCAATCAGCCACCAAATACTTTGCACTTGTTGCTCATGGAGCAAAGAGTTTCAAGAATGAAAAATCCAAACAGAAGATATTGTCAGATGAAGAGGATTTTGATGGAGATTCCAAATCCAAGAAGATGAAGAAGGAGAAGCCTAAGTGTTCTTATTGCTGCAAAGGCACTCATCTTGAGAAATCTTGCTTCAAGAATAAATTGGACATCATGGCCAAGATGCTTGAAGAGCATACCATAGATGTTCTTGACTTTGCAAAGAAAGAACAAGGCAAGTTTGCTGTAGAACAAGAACTCTGTCTCCAAGCCTCTCCCAAAGGTTATAATGTTTATGCTTTGAGCGCTAGAGTGAAATTTAATTCTAATGTCTCTAATATTGATTCACATTCTGATATATCAGAATCAGAAACCTCCACCTCTTCCTTGGAACAATCTTCAGTCAGTTCATCCAAGTCTACTCTCAAAACTAGTCATTTTTTACTAGCTTTTGACTTGTCTTTTGAAATGTCTTTCCACCATCATTCAAATATTTTAGATTTTGATTTAGAAGATGATTTACAGTCTGATATGCAGGTCATTACATATCCCACATCATATTCCCAACCTTTGTATGCACAAAAGACCCTATAAACCCCAAGTTCTCCAGTTAAGAAACTACACAATTCTATGTTTTCCTACATTGTGTCACTTGCCTCTGTTGCATTTTTGTCTTGCATATCTTTCATTGGTTGGACAACCATTGTTTTGGAATTATTTGGACTGATATTCCACACATCTGGACCTGACCCCATCACTCATGGTTCAAAATTCAAGTCCTCACACTCTCCAGGCTCGCTCAGCTGTCTGGGTGATCTAGTTTCTCAAAATTTTTCTAATGAAATTATGTTCGATCATGGAGACTCCACATCTTTATTGGTTGCTGCTCCATATGACTTATATTCTGGTATTTTAAAGCTACATGATCTCATTTTAAATATCAGAAAGGTTCTACATCAGTTTGAGAATAAAGTACAAGAATTAGTACACCACATTGCAGCTATAGAAGAAATTGATCATGTCATTAGAGAAATTTTGAGGTACAAAAATGGCCTCAAAACAAAGAAAATGTACTATAAAAAACAACCAATCACATTCTAGTAGATGACATCATCCCCCTTGGTTGAGGTGGCATTGCATGAGTTAAGAATGCTTATTTGTCAAATTTTCTATGGTGGATGAAAACACATAGTTAACCAAGGTAGTGGTGTAAGTACTTTTAAGTCATAAAGTAAAGTACTCATAATGATAGTCTTTTCATAAAATAATATTATTGTCATTTTCAAGTAAAGTACTCATAATGAATGTCTTTTCACACTTTCTCATAAAATAATATTATTGTCATTTTCAAGTGAGGTACTCTTAATTCATAAAGAAAGTCCTTTCACATTTTTTTATAAAATAATATATTATCATTTTTATGTTTTTAATTTTAAATTATATATTCACTCCATTCTATTTAATAACATAATGTCAAACTAATAAAAAATAATAATAATAATAATAATAATAATAATGCAATGTGGATTATAATAATATTATTAACATTTTACATGTAAATAAATTCTCAATTAAATTACATTATATTAAATTCATTGAGAAAAGTACTAAAAATAAAAAGTCAACATAAAATTAAAAAAATAGCTCTTAAAAATGTTTTTTATTATTTAATTTCATTTGCAAGTTCAAGACAAATAAATGTTAAAAGACAATAAATTTTTGGGAATTTACAATGAATCTTAGTCACATCAATGGAGACTTATTTTATTAATTTTATTTCTAGTGAATTTTGAAAAGTAACTCAACCGTGGTTATTTATATTGTGCATAGAAAATAGTGTGGGAGGTGACTTGTCATATATACCTACCCCATAAAACCCTCAATTCATAATATTTTAATATATCTCATATTTTTGTAGTACATCTCTTAGGAGGCCATTTTTTGACCTCAAAATCTCTCTAATGTGAGTTCCGATTGTTTCTCCTTGGGAAAGAGTATGCATAGATCTTATTTCCATCATTGATTATGTTTTTAGATCTGATTATGTATGTTACAGCAGTAAGAAAAATTCATTTGATGCTCCTCCATCATCAGAAGATGAACTTCATAGAGCTTCCACACATGGTTCTTGCCTACGCAACATTGATGCACTGCTGCATGATCGTGACATCCACAATATCTTCATCAAGTCAGTTACTCAGAAGCAGCCCATTCAGGTCATTCAGCTCATTCAAATGATCAACATGACAGTATGAAGGCATCAAGCATGTCCATTTTTGAGGGAGGGTTTTGTTCGCATGAGGTTTTCCCTGTTTCCTCGGTTTACATGGACTAGTTATTTTTGTATTGGGGTGACCATAAGCCTTGTTGCTTGGGCCCTATATTTCTGATATTTTTCTGATTCCCATCACATAAAGTCAGGCTTAAGGGGGGGTGTTGGAACATTTAAAAAACCCACTATGTCATTCTAGACATAGGATAAAATTAATTAATCATTTATGATTAATTTCCTGAGTTTTGACTAGGTAGAATAGGCCAGTTTTGTCTTTTAGTGGACCACGTGCTATCCTCATTCAAAAAAAATGAATTTGGATAGATTTAGGATAATATTTCCTTGGATTCTGTCTGATTTTATTCCATTCCTAAATTAGAAAGACACTATCCAGATTTAGTTAGCTTTGTCCTGCTTTTTCTACTTTCTAGTGGAAAAGATAAAGCTAGTTGACTTGGAATCTTTTTCCACTTGACTAATTCGACCTCAACATCATATCTAAGCTTCTAAAGCCATCAATACATTCCATTTGCCTCACTCATGAGCTTCCATACCATACTTGCCAAATTCGCGAGCCTCTAGGACAGTTTTGGAAACTGCTTTTGCCACCTAGGGTTTGTTTTGTCTTTTCTAAGCCTTTTCTTTTTTATCTTTCCATATTGCCTCAAAGCAATTCGATTTTATCCATGGAGGATGTATTATATATTGTTACAATATCAATGAATAATATACAGAGCGCTTTCCATAATTTATTCTCTCTATTCTTCTTCTCTCATTGTCTAAATATTCCATGGTGAAATTGTCTTATGAATCTAGTTCCTAGTAATTGAAAATCTCACACCATACACCCTATGGCTATGTGTATAATCATCTGTAGTCATAACCATGCCCAGAAAAATAAAAATAATGGTTTGTAAATAATAATTAACCATAAAAAATGATCAAACCATAATGTGGAAACTGTGTCTGCTGCATGGAACCATCTAATGGGAATCAAGGGACCATAAATCATCAATATCGAACATCACTGGTCCAACTCATCTCAGATTGTATGGTTGACTTGGTCAAACTGAGTTTGACTAGGTTAAGACTGATCAAAATATGACCCGGGCTTAAACTTCCTGACGATGCAAGTGAAAATGGTTAAAGTATGCTCTTTTAATCATTCTAATGGAAAGAATCAAAGTATAAAGTATCATATCACTGGCGTTGTAAGAAATAATAACATCAAATATAAGTTAAAATAATAAACTACTCAAAATAGAACCTCAAGAATATACTCATTTCATGGTTGTGATCATTTTGCTAGGATTGGTTGAAAGTGAAAAATGCAAGGCTAGGATAAGGGAATGAATTTACTGACTTAACGCTGTGATACTTTGGATAAGGGAAAATGGAATACAAACTTAATCATATGTTGGATAATAAACACACAAGGAATGGCAGTGTCTCACAAATGGAATGAGTTGTTTTGAGAGGTGCTTATTCAACCTTGGAAAATGTCTACTGTTCACATCCAAGTGAAACAAATCCATGAGGATCTTTACTAGAACTGCCATAAATAGGTGCACAACTAACCGTAACTTGAGGTTCTAGGGGAAACTTAGAATTAATTGTCCCTTACTCCATATCACATCCCATCCCATAGGCTCCATGAGGAATTTAATCATTACATAATATCACGGCCATCAGTATTTAGATTTAGAATATATTTAACCACTGCTTTCTAAGGCCTTATGACCCTTTGGATTTCTTGTGTGCTTATAAACACAACTAATTGCATCTTTTTATATAGGGTGCTTACATTTCATTCAATTTCATAAGCCTCTTTCATTGTGCTGAGAAGCACAGTTTTAGTTTATTTCCATGGGCTTGCAAAATAGATATAACAATAGTTCATTCATGCAAGTAATGATGGTAGTACAACTTGCCTTAGGTTTATCCAACACAACTCATGCAACTAGGGGGATTATCCAAAATCAGGACCAAATATAGGGGTAACAGACTAGAAAGATAAAGGTATCAAATCCAACTCACCTAAGATCAAGAACCAACACCAATGGGTTTTCCTAGCCCAAAAGGATCAAGGATTCGGTAAGTTTTGTTTCTAACTCAGAGTTGAGACACAAACTAACGAATGCTATCCAATAAAGAGGAAAAAGTGGGGAGGTCCTCCATATCACAGGCTAAGGTGTAAGTCAGGTTAAAACCAAGAATGTAAGAGAATGGATGGATGGGGAAAGTGAAAGGTGGTGCCAAAACTAGCAAGCCATAAATGGTGGGAATGATCACGTCCATTCTACTAAGAGGGTGAAACCAATGAGTATAGACAAGAACTTCATATTCAGAGTAAATTATACTATTTTGGATAATCATTGAAACAAACATGCCCACACACACACACACACACACACACACACATACTGCTAGATCATGACCACTAGATACCAAGTCAAGATACTAAAATGGGCAAAAGAGAAAAAAAATCATAACCAATGCACATCCATATACCTGTTGGGTCATATACCTATACCTACATCTTAACCATCCACTGTGACTGGAACACTGCTGCTGTACACATCTGGGCACTATCATACTGCTCTGTATGGAAAAAATGGCTACATCGGTCATCAAATATGAGGTAATGAGGCTCAGTCATTGCATAAGGCTGTACTGTTTGCTTTGGGGCTGCATGAAAGTATGAGTGATCTTGGAATGAATGGTCATTAATTGTTGATCTCAAACATCTCAATGTAAAGGAATGGTTGAGAAAAATACTGGAATCTGATATGAAGATATGGTAGCCCCTGCTACTATAAATGTAATAACATCTGGCTCCATCTGGGACAAGTGCTCTGCTGAATAGAGCACTTGAGAACCTCGACATCTTTGGTCCTCATCACTCTGCTACTCGTATCCTCAAACATGCACTCTAGCTCTGCATCATCTTCAAAAGGTATACCTGCTATCTGCAAAATGCCATGAGCTATACCAAACTCGTAGACCGGTTGTCAGAAACATGTGTATATATACAAAAATATCAAGATAACAATATTGAAATGAAATGTTGAAAGTAAAGAAACTAATTTACTAATCGAAATTCAAAATTTTTATTATTTTGTAGGAACAGATTAAAGAAAAACACTCAATACTAACTACTAGCTTCGAAAGCGAGCTTAAGAAAGAAAAAAAAGGTGACAAACTCAATGGCCAAAAATACTAAACTATTGCTCAAGTGAGCTTATTTAGTTCCTACCTTCTCTAACCTACCAGGAAAGAAAGAAATCCAAGACTAAGTCAAGTTAGGTATGTAATCCCTTAACTCTCTCTGATTGATAGGAAGCAATATACGTTGTCCACTACCAGTAGATAGAAAGCACATGTCTCTGATACATTGCTCTACCGTGAAAGGTCCTACCCAAATATCATCAACTTGTCTGTATCTAATATATAATAAATGGTTTGGGATGATGACTTGATTCCCAGTAGAAAATCTACTCATGTTCATAGAATCAGGGATAACTTTGATGTTGCACATGGGAATAAGATGGACCTCAGCATGGTTTTGTGGTTGTGAGGTGAAAATTCTCGACCTCCTTCAAGAAGGAACTGCATCAAATATGAGTGGACCACCATCAATAGGAATAGATATACTACCAATCAAGATTCTCTAATATCTCTTCTCATCTCCTAAACATCTATATTTGGCTCCTCTTCTTGTGGGCGAATGATATACTTGTGTGTTTCCCCCACAGTCCAAAAATATCTATTTTATTCCAAGGGAAAAGGCATGTATGATTGATCATTGCTATTGCTAGTGCCTTCCCCTGAAGGTACTGGAATGTTAATGTTATCTAACCCATTGGATGAAGATTCTAAGTGAAATTATGAAAAAGTAGGAAAGTGAGAAGGATCATTCTCTCGTTGATTAAGCAATTCAGGTGGCAATAAAAAACTAGGGATGTGAGGATATTCAGATAAAATATTAAGAGAAGGATATTCTTGAAAAGTAGTAAGATTATTTAAATCAAATTCTCCTTTAGGGGCATCGTTAATTAGAGCATCCTCTTTCCAACTCATAGAGTTGTCATTTACTTGCCTCAATACATCATCTTCCAAGGACATGCGAGATAAATGATAAGGAATATCATAATAGTGGGATTCATTTACCTCATCATCACTTCCCAATATAGGATAAGGATGTGTTCCCTCAACATGGTTTGTCCATGGAAGAATGTGGTCAAGGCATTTCCTTCATCTATCAATATTATGATCAACTAAAGCAAGAAATTCCCTAACTATTTTTGGTATATGCTCACCCTGTCTTATGGAATCAAAATCATCTACAACTTCAGGCATTTGATTTACATTAACTTGTTCTAGATTTATGTCATTATCAGGTTATTGACCTTGAAGTTGGTTTTCACTTCTCAATTCCCAGATTTCTTCAAAAACTTCACTTAAATGCATTTCCAAATTGATTCTCCTTGCAAGTTCTGTTATCCCCTCTTCTTCCTTAGAAGAATCAGTTTCTCCCATTACCATGAACACATTTTCTGATTGTGAAAATCCCCAAATTTCATCATCATTTCTAATCATCCCATCCTTGTAATTATTTAAAAGCTCATCCCCATAAGTATTCTTTATCCATATTCAAAGGTTTCCAAGTGTTTGTTAATGAATGGCTATGTATTGATTCAGATTAAGGCACCATCTGAGTTAGGGACATAGATATAAGATAAGTCCATCATGATATATCCACCTAAACCAGTTTCCCACTTCCTGGATAAAAGAATTCCATATGTTGGGGCAAAATCTATAACAACACCATCCATCATGGTGGATATGTCTGAGCAAGAAAGAATATTAGCCCTTAAGTTTTTGATCAAACCATAGGACTGTACATGTCTTGAATCAATTCCACAGACATTTCCATAAGGTCTAGTGACTTATAAACTCATTTCTTCCATGACATGCAAAGGGATGACATTCATGGCGGCTCTAGAATCTGACATGAAAATGTGAAGGAGCACATTATGAATGTGTAAGGTAAGGTAGAAGGGAGGGTGAACACCATTTTTTTCGTTCATAAATAGTAGACTGAATGTTGATTGGTGGATCCTTTCTAACTCTTCTAACTTCTTTTCCATTAAGGCTCTGTATATGACATGATTCCAAAGCAATCTCAGAGTCTTTCTTTTGGTTGATGCCTTCAAAAAATTCTTCTACTTGGCTTCTAATTGTAGGGACTTTCATTAATTCAGTTATAGGGATATTGCACATGATTTTTCCTAACTCCTTTTTCATATCAACATTCAAAGTATAATCACAAGGAGTAGTTTTCTCTTCTTTCTTTTTATCTTCTTTTGCCATGTTATATTTATCTAGGAAAGAAGGTGGCTTGGGGTTGATACTACGCCATTTATAAATTTGAAGTTTGGGTTGTTTTTTTCTTTAGTTAACTCATCTTTCTCTATTTCTTCTTATTCAAGGATAATTCTTCCGAAATCATCATCATAAGATAGATCTTCGATTAAGTTGATGTTTTCGGGTTGATCATCAAGATAACTAGTGTCTAAAGGTTCTTCCTCCATTTCATCACACCAGTTCACATTCTTCTTCTCATAGTTTTCTAGAATTTCAGGATCTCGTCTATTGTTTTATTCCTCAGGCCTCCTATTATTATTCCAATAAGGCTTAGGGCCATAGGGATTTATATACCGTTCATACTCATGAGTTCTCATTACATCTTTAGTTAGGATAGTCATTTTTCTCTTCATTTCTTGCATACTTTCTAATGTATCCTTTGTGTCCTTAGGATCAAACACTAGTTCCTTGGCCTTTCTAGTTATAGGATCAGATCAGAAAGTGGAAGGGGAATAATGATCAAATAAGTTTTGTTTCCCCATGGATGCCGCATTTGATTCAACAGTCTTAGCATTTAGTTGTGTGGTTTTTAGGCCATTCGAATTCTTATCCTTCAAATGATATCTAAGCCATCCTTCAAATGAGTTTTAATAATGTATGGGGATTGCTTGGTCTTTAGGCTTAATTTCATCAGGGATATTAGCTACAGTCTTATCAAATCTAAGGTTAAATTCATGGATTGTTTCGTTCTCTTTCTTCTTAATGTCAAAAAGTTGGTGTACGAGAAAGTTCCCATCTAGTTTCCATGACCATTCACCGGTAATCGTTGTAAAAAAATTTTCATATCCATTAATGGATGAAGTAGGTAACTGATCAAACCACTTCCGAGCATCCCCTTCTAAAGATGCCAGAAGGCCCCTCATGAAGACATCTTCATTAGATGATCCATATGCTTCCATGTGTTCCCAAACTTTGTCAATATGGTCTTCTATGGTTATAGCTGAGTTTCTCTCAAACTTGAGAACTTTTTCAAAATACATTTCAGGCATGTCATGGGGGGTTCCCTGGATTTGAGAAAAATATAAAGGAGAAGCTCTAGCTTTTCTTCCAAAAATTCTAGAATTTTGCGGATGATTGTTTTGGTTTCCACCAACATTTGTACCAACCATTGGACTAGATGAAGGAGATCCTAAAAGATGACTCGTGAAGAATTAGGATTAAAAATCTTCCAAAATAAGTTGGATGAATTCTCTTTAAGGTGCCTTTGATTCCAAGTATAAGTTAAAGGGATTCATTCAGGATTTGCTGGATGATTTAGGAACTTAATATTTATATGTTGGGTTCATTCGTCAGTAGAGTTGCATGGTGGAGTCTCTAGGTGAACCACACAAGTAATTCACCGAAAAGGTAAATTTCGCAGGAGAGGTGAGATGAGTGAATTAAGATGGTGATTGGAATAGCTAAGCAATGAGAAATACAATCACCAAATAAAAAATATAGGATGCGATAAGATATGAAATAATGCACGGACACTCGCAGACACTGAAGGTAAGCATCTATATCCCTGGCAACGAAACCAAAATGTTATCACACAACTCGTAGTTTCCCCAATGGATGATCCTATACATGATGACAGAGGGGACGAGAAACCAAAGAGGTGACACAAGAGGGCCTCGATACCCAAGATGGATTGGTTGTCACGCCAATCGAGG
Source organism: Larix kaempferi (assembly GCA_027924585.1). Lineage (NCBI taxonomy): Eukaryota > Viridiplantae > Streptophyta > Pinopsida > Pinales > Pinaceae > Larix > Larix kaempferi. The sequence goes on from BSBM01000428.1 coordinate 12,208,846, forward strand.
CACTCTTCACTTTATGCTATCTAAGACCTAGATAACAATGGGGGAGACCCAAATCAACTCCCGACATGAGAGATCTAACCAGAACACCAGATCAATTAGATAAGTGAAGTAAGTAAGGTGTTAGGTATGATGAACCCTAGATCTATGGATGAAGTCACAAGATGAATTAAGGTTGGATCAAGAGGCTTATAAGATATAGATATTGACTCAGTGTGAAAGTACAAGTGACTTATGAGTTTTAGAGAAACATCCAGGATCAAGGCACTAGCAAATGATAAAGATTTATCCTACCTTGGGAACCATGTTCAAGGTAGAAGGGTTAAAATTAATATGAGGCTATCTAGTAACTTTAGATTATAATTTATGGAGAGTATGATAGTATCTAAGCATCACAAGTCAAAAACCAACATCAAACAACCCAAAAAAAGGCTAAGTCTATAAGTGCATTTGAGGTAGAAGAACAATGCCTAGGGAATTGGACAGGATGGAGTAACTTAGGGGTGACGCCCTAGGAAACCCACATGGAGCTAGGCCTTAAGGTTTAAACCCAGAAATCGTTCGCCATGATTTTAAGTTGTTTGAGCTAGAGAATTTTTAGAAGTTTCTGCAGTTAGGGTTTTGAAAGTAAAATAAAATGGCTAATGGTTTGGAACTTCAAATAAATAAAACAAGAGTAGATCTTACTCAGAAAATATTGCAAATGCCTTGATGATGATGATATATCCCTTCCTGATCAATTTGAGGTGATTTGATTGAGTATCCAAGTGAAATCGATTTTCGCAGAGAACCAAGTGCGCCTTCCCCTCCTACAAAAGCAAGCTAAAAAAGTTAGATTTGATGCATCAAGAGAAAATGACTATAAAAGCATGAGACATATCAAATGGAAATCAAATATCAAAGATAATAATGAAAACCCCCTGATATTAGCTGCTTCAAGAGAACGAGTTGAGGATCCCCCTACAAAACATCCAAGTGAAGTCTCCCTCCTGCAGTTAAACACTGTTTCCACAAAATATATTTCGGATCGACAATAAAATCTCAAATGCTAGGAGAAATATAATTTCCAATCAAAATATAAGAACACCCAACAAAGAAGATCCAAGAGTCTCTGCAAATATATCTTCTATTATCAAACTCCAAGAGCCAAAGTCCCTTTACAACGAGGGGGGTCTCTCCTTTAAATAGGAATGATGGAGACCAAAACCCTAACCACCTTTTTAACAAGTGGTTGAGATCAAAATATACATAAGTAATAATCAATGCCTATGATGAGCCCAAATACAATATACATAGATCAACTAAAAAATAGAGGGGGTGCACTAGCTAAGTCGCCCTGGGGGGACGCACCACATGCAAGTGACTAGACAACATGACATAAGCTCACGGTGGGGATAAGAGGTGTATTCATCCTTATATAGCATGTCCCCATGGAACAATAACATAAAATGAATCATCAAATAAGAACATATTGTGACACATGGCCAAATCATGCCCCCTCAATGACATAATAAAAATACAAAATAATAGCCCAGAGTGTGTGTGGGCTCCACTGGATGCTGTAGCCTTCTCTAGAAGGTGTGGGATGCATCACACAAATCCTATGAACCAACCTCATGCCAATACTTTTCCTCAATATCCCAAATCGAATTCCTCAGTAACCATTTTAACCATTTTTTATCCTTAGAAAATCACATGTGAAAGAATAAAATGCGTGTAACTCACTGCATGATACCGAGGGGACAAAACTGACTACACCAAAATGTCTGGGAGCATGGTAATATGGTAATAACAAGTGGTTGGACCCCATGATCCCTTTGTAGCACCCTAGGTGAACCAAATAAAAATCAAACTGTGCTGTTAGGCCATTTTAAAATGGTAAATCTGCAATAAAGTGACAATCCGAGTGAAATCTCATCCAGAAGTTCCTGCAACTAAGAACTGAGTATCCCAATGGAATCATAAGGTCCAAATGTACTATATATGAGTACCCATACACCCTGTGGCTATCTGTATAATCATCTGTAGTCATAACCATGCCTGGACAAATAAAAATAATGGTCTGTAAATAATAATTAACCATAAAAAATCATCAAACCATCATGTGAACACTATGTCTGCTGCATGGATCCATCTAATGGGAATCAAAGGACCATAAATCATCAATCTCAAACATCACTGGTGCAACTCATCTCATATCCTATGGTTGACTTGGTCAAACTGGGTTTGACTAGGTCAAGATTGATCAAAATATGGCCCAGGATTAAACTTCCCGATGCTGCAAGTGAAAATGGTTAAATTATGCTCTTTTAATCATTCTAATAGCAAGATTCAAAGTATAAAGTATCATATCACTAGCGGTTTAAGCAATAATAACATCAAATATAAGTTAAAATAATCAACTACTCAAAATAGAACCTCAAGAATATACTCATTTCATGGCCGTGATCATTTTTTTAGGATTGGGTGAAAGTGAAAAATGCAAGGCTAGGATAAGAGAACGACTTTACTGACTCAACACTGTGATACTTTGGATAAGGGAAAATGGAATACACACTTAAGCATATGTTGGATAATAAACACACAAGGAATGGCAGTGTCTCACAAATGGAATGAGTTGTTTTGAGAGGTGCTTATTCAACCTTGGAAAATGTCTACTGCTCACATCCAAGCTGAAACAACTCCATGAGGATATTTACTAGAACCGCTGTAACTAGGTGCACATCTAACCGTAACTTGAGGTTCTAGGGGACACTTAGAATGATCCCTTACTCCATCTCACATCCCAACCTGCAGGCTCCGTGAGGAATTTAATCATTACATAATATCATGACCAACAGTCTTTAGATTTAGCATATATTTAACCATTGCTTTCTTAGGCCTTATGACCCTTTGGATTTCTTGTGTGGTTATAAGCACAACTAATTGTAGCTTTTTATCCAGGGTGCTTTCATTTCATTCAATTTCATATCCCTCTTTCATTGTGCTGAGAAGCACAGTTTTAGTTTATTTCCATGGGCTTGCACACAAGATATAACAATATTTCATTCATGAACATAATGATGGTAGTACAACTTGCTTCAGGTTTAGCCAACACAACTCATTGAACTAGGGGGATTATCCACAATCGAGACTAAACATCGCGACAACCAACTAGAGAGATTAAGGTATCAAATCCAACTCACTTAAGCTCAGAAAACAACACCAGCGGGTTCTCTTGGCCCAAAAGGATCAAGGCTTTGGTAAGTTTTGTTTCCAACTCAGAGCTTTGACACAAACTAACAGGGATGCTATCCAACAAAGAAGAAAAAGTGGGGAGGTCCTCCATATCACAGGTTGAGGTGTAATTCAGAATAAAACCAAGAATGGAAGAGAATGGATGGATGGGGAGAATGAAAGGTGGTGCCAAAACTAGCAAGCTATAAATGGCGGGAATGATCACGTCCATTCTACTAAGAGGGTGAAACCAATGAGTATAGACACAAACTTCCTATTCAGAGTAAATTAGACCATTTTGGATAACCATTAAAAAAACATGTCCATATAACATATATATACCGTCGGATCATGACCACTAGATACCAAGTCAATCTACTAAAATGAGCAAAAGAGAAAAAAAATCATAACCGATGCACATCCATAGACCTTGTGGGTCATATACTTGTACCTACCATTATTATAGCTTAAAATGACACTTCTCCGTCTGTGACGACACTTGCATTGCTTGGTCGCATGACGACACTTCTTGAGATCAAGTTTAGTCACACAATAAGACACTTGTGGATTGAAGGGTCATTAGGGACACTGAATATGGTTGAAATTACCTCACTCTTGGCCCATTTGATGGTTATAACCCTTAGGAACGCTTTTCCAGACCAAACCACCTCCTGAAAATCATTAGAAAACCTTGTTTTTGGCCATTTTTACACAAAAACGCTGGTATCCTATGCAAGAGTAGCATTTTTCCCTTGAAAAACTTTACTCTACTTCATAAAAGTAGATTTTTTTTCCCGAAGCAGTCAAAATCTTGAATTTTGGTTGAAATTGAGTTAGTTTGGGAACTTCCTGATCGGTTATAACTACTTTTCCTCTCCTTCATTGACTATATAAGGAAGGTAGAAGGGCCATGAGAAGGGACCAAGTCCATAACAATGTTATGCTGGAGGAATGGAGACCCTCATCCCCCTCTCTTGTGCCTCAGTTTTTGATAAACCCTAGCACAACCGATTAGAGGTTGGGATCCTTGGAGAACAGAAGCAGGAGACCTTGAATCTAGGTTTCGTGAAGTGCCAAGCTTGAAGGAAGGTATAATTCTATGTACTTGCTTCATTCATTAATAAAGATTAGATGTTCTTCCCTTTCCAAATATGACTTACTTATGTGTGTCTCAGATTTGATTAAAGTTTGTTCATAGTTTGATGTCTTCTTCTGTTATGAATATCAATCTTATATATGTAGTCAAATGTATTTGAGAAAGGTATGAATTTGTTTTGTAGGTGTGGGCATTGCGACACTAAATAGCATTGAAGAGCAAGGAAGAGAGAGGCTTGGATCAACCTTATGAATAAGGTGCACATCTTTCTAACCCTAATCTCTTTGCTTACTAGTTGTACTTGCAAAACTTTTGTATGTTTATCTTTCACACCTGAAGTTGGTAGTTTCTCCCCTGAACTATAGGTGTATTTCCCTCACAACAACCATATGAACCATCCACTGTCACTGGAACACTATTGCTGTACACATTTGGGAACTATCATACTGCTCTGTATGGAAAAAATGGCTACATCGGTCATGAAATATGAGGTCATGAGGCTCAATCATGACATAAGGTTGTTGTAACATCCCTCAATTTCGACCCCTATTGTTATTATTTTGTAAATGTATTTATGAATTGTATAAGCGGCCCTGGTCAGGAGCTCAAGGCCAAGGCCCCACCAGTGAACTACGAGCTAGTGTTATGTTATTACGTCCTAGATTAAATCCTAGATCCTAGAAGACTAAAGAATAGCAATACGACTAAATACTAAGTAACAAAACCCATCCAAAAGAAAAGGCCAGATGGTTAGGAAGCCTTGAGACTCATGTTTTAAGCCGTAAAACACTGAGGGTAAACAATTGGTGATGTTTTAAATTTAATTAAAAATCCACCTAAGCAAAATCTAACACAAAATGACTTGATGAATATGAATATATATATACCTTGTATACATATGAAGGGTTAAATAAATAAGTTTAGATAACTATAAAAAAGATGTTAGTTTTATGTGAGGCTAAAACTAATGATTGTGATAACTAATTTGATAAATAGTAAAGATATATTTAGATATGATTGTGATAACTAATTTGATAAATAGTAAATACATATTTAGATATATATATATTGATTATAAATAGATAATTGAAAGAATATTATTTATATAATATATATATAAAATAATTTTTTATAATGGTAGATATTTTGTTGCGGGAAACATCAATATTTAATTATTTAATTATGTTAACTATTATTATATAAGTTATGTTACAAAGATATTTTGTAAAGGACATTATAATAAAACTTTATATAAAGTCCATCCTTTCAATAAACATCATTTATTATAATTACATTGAAAATACAAAGGTAGTTATTTAAATATTATATTTTCTTAAAAGGGCAAATATTGGAAAAGGGACAACGGTTATATGAAAAACCTCGCCTAAGATAAGGAATCTCATAATTAATTAAAATATTATAAACATGTCTGTTATGTACATGGAGAGTTACATACATTAGTGATAATTATTATTCATATATGTATGGACATGTGTTAAAATTTTATATTTCTCCCTTAAATGAGATAGAAAACACCCCTTTATAAGTTAACTTTCAGTTAGAAGACCACTGACTTAGTTTTGGAGATATCTTTGGATAATGTCTTCCAAAACAACCAATGTTTAAAAGGGAATCCGAAAGAGATTTTTTTAGCAACTGTCTCCATAGTGGAGCTCTCGACCGTTTTATTTCAAAGTGAACCGTTTTGTGGTATTGGTGGAGTACCTGTAGAGGTTTAAGGAGTATGTCTCTTAGTGGAGTGTTTGAATTCGAGTTGGGTCGCCACTTGTCTTGCTAGGAGAGAAGTACGATTTGAAGGAGGCCATTAATTTTTTTGGGGGGAAGGAATCAAACCCTCGCCATGTTGGTAAGTAGGAAAGTGGGAGCGGAGAAATAGAGAGACGATGGAAGCTCTTAATGAAAGCTTAGATTTTTGGAGCTCGATTCCCACGTTTAACAAAAATTATATCAACAATTATGGATGGATGTCTATGGTGGTCTGCCATGATTTATCCGGGGAAAAAGGGGAGTGTGTACTGGGGGAAAATAATAACAATATCGACGATAGCATGATGGTGATCTGGGCGATAGAGTAATAGCCATCTCGGTGATGGAATAATAACCGTCCCTGCAATCGAATAAGGGATGTCTCTGCAAAAAGAGATATAAAACAAATGCGAAAGGGAGGCTAGGGGGGTGATCGGAGATATCAGAGTTGAATGCTGCATTCTATAGATGCAATCGATCTCTGCCTTAGAAGGAGGAGGCGTATTTAGTTCTTTTGATGTGCGTGGAGGAATAGTTCTTAGATGCTTATCCCGAACCAAATATATTATGGTGTAAACTTATAAGGCGCGAAAGCTTAGAGAGGTATGGCTATTTCCACTTATGGAGGATTTTATATATGGTATCATATTTCGGATTTAGTTTAAATAGGATCTCTGAAATAATCGCGGATCTAAAGTTTGTATGGCCTTCATAGTGTGTTCGGTCAGTATTATAGCTTCTGATGCTTCATCGGGAAACTAAAAGGGTAAATATCGTTTTGTATTACTTATGGACAGCATGTTATGCCTCGCGTTTGCGCCTATCTCCTTTAAAGAAGTCGTTCTGCCGCCTCTGTAATTTGTCTGCATTATGCCCTTAACTCTCTAAAACGAGATGTCTGTATCATTTGAGTTATGTTTTCGTTATCTTGTTTTATGTGCTTTGAAAACGGTGGATCTCTGTCCATATTCTCGTCGTTGCCTCCGTTTAATGAATGCCCATGTTTTCATTTATTTTAAGACCCATCTATGAAAGCCCTGTACCGCTGCTCTACAGTGCCGATCAATCTTTGTGATCCATGCATCATTGTCTCAGTATAATTCTTTCTCCCTGTGGAGCGATCTCTGCATCGTAGGCTTACTGTATTTTCCAACGCCTTTGATGATCAAAGTCTGCAATGTTTATTCAATGCATTGGTAGCTTGACCTCTACAACCTTAGTATTATCACTTTAGATTATTATTTAAAACGGTTGTTGAACTACCTTCGCATGTTTTAAGTGAAAGTAGCTTGCAGCCTTACTTTAAGCACCCGTGGGTTGGTTGGCAAGACGCCTTGATAAAAACTATCTTTTATATTTCAAGTCTTATTTTATATATATAGTAGCAAGCATTGAAAACATCATATTTCGTTACCTATGTTTAGTAACCCGAAGAACAATAAAGAACTAGATGATGTATTGATGGATTCTCACTTTATATTATTTAGTATAAAGAGAACTCTTTGATGTGATATTATATTATCTTGGTGATTCTTATCCTCTAGGTTTGATAACCTATTGCCCTTTACCCACTTATTATATATTTATATGATTCATAATACTTAGTATTGGTAACATGAACCTTAGGATTGAAAAAGACATAGTAAAGCAAAGGTACACTCCACTAATCTTTATAATATCTATGACTTAGAAGTCTTAATACTAATAATTTATAATGATAAGGTATGATCACTTTATCAATGATATCTTAGAATATCTAAAAATGCTTTCTAGAATAAGGGTTTTGTGAAAAGGATTGAAGCCCTTATATAGTTAAATGCATTGTTTCTTTTTAGAGGAAGATTTCTACAAAGGGATTAATCTACAATAAATAATAGTAGAATGGATCATGGATTATAAGGTTATGACTTTAGTAATTTTTTTGGATTATGTTATAATATATTTGAGTTATATGTTGGTATTGTTACTTTACGATATGACATATGGTATGTGTAAAAATATTTATAATTGGACATATAAGTATAGAATAGAAGGGTTTATTCATTTAGAAATTGTAGAAAGGTTTTTATCAATCCTTGTGTAGATATAGGAAGAACCTCATCTTTCCAATGACGAATATGTTAGTTTGGGAGATATTTCATGTAAGGAAGGCTTGAAGAAAATAAGTCTTGTGACAATTGTGTCGCAGAAGAATGTAACCCTTCACCATGAATTTTAATAATACAACCCAACCCTTTTGTGGAAGTAGCCCAAGTTGCAGGTGAACCACGTCAAAACGGCCTCCTTTTGATGTGTCTTTTATTTGTGCACAACTTGTCTCCTGATGTAAATTGTTTAAGCATTTTAATGATGTGTTGGTTAATCATTATATCAAAACATGAGTATATGATGGTAAAGTATAACTCGCAATTAATTCTTTTTATAGATCTTGAATGGCACCTTTGTTTCTAGGATTACTCACACTTACAACAAATTTAACAAATGGTGGGGATTATATAAACATGCTTTTATTTTAAGCAAATAACATATTATTGTCTTAATATTCTCTTATTTTGTCCAAGGTAAGATTTAGAAGTAGTTTAAATTAATCTTTTAAGAAGGAAACTAATGATGTGTATGAGATAAGGTTTAGGCATTTTCAGGTTATAAAGTATTGTTTGAAGGCGAATAGAAATTACAGTAAACTAACGTTTTTTTCTAAGGAAGTTGTTTGGGCTATGGAAATGTATTTAGGGAGTTTAGTAAAATTTTACTATACTCACAAATTTGGGTTAGGACTTTGTTATGAGACATAGGATTGCGTATTCCTCTAAATGTCGTTAACACACTTTAAAATTTATGATAGTCATAAAATAATAATAACCACAATTAAGCGTATTTTCAAATAGAAATAAAGATGTGATTTAGTTGCAATTGTACTTCCACATAGAAATTATAGTAATTAGGCTGTTTAGAAAAATTTAAATTTTTATGAAATTTGGGGTATGTGACCGCTGTTCTGTTTTCTTTAGGGCTGAATGAAAGTATGAGTGATCCTCGAATGAATTCTCATCAACTGCTGATCTCAAACATGTCAATGCAAAGGAACGACTAAGAAAAATATTGGAATATGATCTAAAGATATGGTAGCCCCGATTACTATAAATGTGATAAAATGCCCAAAGACTCTCCCTCGCCTCTATTATATGCCAATAGGTATGGAAGAATAACATCCAAAAATATGGTGGGATAAATGATTTTCCACCTCTTTATATAATGAATGGTAATAGGATTTTTATTTATCCATGATGCATGTGGGATAACTCTTTTTTACATAAGATTAGATTTATTTATGCCTTCTAATGTTAGATAAGATATCTTACGCCATCATTACACATGTAATATTAAAATTAAACATTCCCCCTTAATGATGAATGGGAGAACAACACATAAATGGAGGAAGATGGCATTATATTAGCTTTCCCCCTTGGTGAAAACTCCCCTCATTCTCAATAGATTGTGAAGATACATGAACTTTTCTTCCATCACAGATTTGATGAAGATATTAGCTGCTTGCTTTTCTATGGAACAATACTCTAAAAAAATAACACCATTCACAACAAGATCTTGAATGCAATCAATGTGTTTGGTTTTGGAGTGATACATTGAATTGCACGCAATTTAAATTACACTTTGATTGTCACATTTTAATTCAGTAGGATACTTCTGTACTAGTCCAAGATTTGTCAGAACATGCCATATACATAGTACTTCTTTAGCTACTTTCTTAGATGCCATGTGCTCTAATTCATAAGAAGAAAGAGAAAGAGTTCTCAAATTGTTACTAGAACATGAAATCGAACCTAAACCAAACTAAAATATGTACCCTGAATTAGACCTTCTATCTGAAGCATCACTTGCCCAATCAAAATCTGTATAACCAAGAAGTGAAACTATATCCTTGCAAGAATAAAAAACACCATAATGTAATGCTCCCTATAAATATACTAGAACCATCTTTGTTTCCATCCAATGACTCTTATGAGGCTTTTGCATAAACCTAGAAACCATGCTGGTTGAAAAAGAGATATCGGGATTGATGTGTGTTAAATATATCAAACTCCCCACAAGTTGATGATACAATGTGGCATAAACAAGAGCACTGTCACAATCAATAGTTAACTTTACATTGGATTGAAATGGCATAGGTGAAGGCTTACAATCACTCATATGAAACCAAGCAAGCAAATCTATCGCATACTTAGGCTAAGAAAACAATATACCAACAACCATATGCCAAATATGTAGGCCCAAAACATAACGCAGCATGCCTAAATTGGTAATTTCAAATTCATTATTTAGATTATTCTTCATTTCCTGTATAAGTGTAGGATGGATGGAAATAATAAGAAGATCATCCACATAAAGTACTATTATGAGAAAATCATCATCAAATTTCTTCACATACAAATTTGGATTAGATACACACCGCTTAAAACCATTCTTCAAGAAATAAGCATCAATTTTGTTATACCAAGCTCTAGGTGTTTGTTTAAGACCATATAAAAATTTGTTCAATTTACATACTAAACTTGTAGTATCAACAGTAATAAACCCTGGTGGTTCTTTCATATAAATGTCTTCACGAAATATCACATGATTAGAGGAAATTTGAGGTCTAAAATGGGCCTTATAAAAAATTGTGCCATGGATGAGTTGGATTTCTCAAACCAATAGAATATCAATAGCTTTGGTCAACCATTATGGTTGAGATGGACATAAGAAGTTAAAGATGCTTATGTGTCATAATTTTATTTGACAATAGCTAACTTCATATAACCCTCACCTTGGTCAAGATTTTAAAAAGTTCATCTCGAAATATGATAAATATACTTGAAATAATAAATATAACGTATTTTATATTATCACTACTTCTAATTTCATTAAAATATAAATCTCACATTAATTAAGATGATAGTGGAATAATTTTGAAATAATAAATATACTTGGAATACTAAATATAGAGTAATTTATATTATCACTACTTCTAAATTCTTTAAAATATAAAGCTCACATTAATTAATATTATAGTGGAGTAATTTTGAAATAATAAAAATATTTATATAATTAATCTTTTAAAAATAAAATAAATAATATTTAAAAAAGTATCATAAATAAAAAACAGGAGAGAGATAAAATAATATTTCACTATTTTAGCGATAACTTTGTCATCCGAACTCAAAATTTGACATTTTTGGTACCATTGGAAATATCTCGACGAGACCTTTCCAATGGTACCAAAAGCGTCAAATTATGTGTTCGGAGGAGAAATTTATAGCAAAAATAGAAAAAAGACTATTTTATCTCTCTTCTATTTTTTATTTTATTTTTAATACTTTTTAAATTTATTTATTTTTATTTATAAGAGATTGATTTTATAAATGCTTTTATTATTTCAAAATTACTCCACTAGCATCTTAATTAATGTTAGATTTGTATTTTAAAAGACTTCGAAGTAGTGATAATATAAAATAAAATAAAAATAGTGATTGTTTATTTTTAGTATTATTGTAATTATAATTTTTCATTATAATTTTAGTTTTTTTTAAGTTTTAGATTTTTATTAAATATATAAAATAAAGTAGTGGTACATTTACTAAAAAATTAAATAAATTATAATATAAATTTAAAAAATTTACCACTATATCATTTATTGTGTATGCACAAGATTCTAAACCTTCCATTATTATTTTCAACCATCATCTCTTAACTCTACACCAACCCAACATACTTGTCAACTACCATTAATGAGATATTATAGGTTGACCTTCACGAAATAACACCTTTAACTTAGTGTGACATGGCATATTTGTAGTGTGACGTAGCTTTTTTTATTATTTTCCTTAGGAGGCCCATTTTAGAGCCCAAATTTCCTCTAATAGTGCTATCCGAGCTTGTTCACAACCTTGTTCATAACATGCTATTAATTCTTCATATCGGAACCGATTGGTCACATACAAATATATGAAATCATTCCTTATTGGATGCACCATACTTCATCTTTTCCCGTTAATTTATCTAAACCACTGCTTGAAGAAATTTTGGTAATGAACATATATTTGGTTGGAATTTTTGGTGCCTCTGTGAATAAATTATATTTAATATCTCTAATACTAGATTGGGGATATTACAGGATGGTACGCATGTGACATGGGGCCCAGGGGTCTAATCCCGTTTGCTACCACTATATGCCTAGGTGCACCCACACAACCCACAAGCATGGGGAATGGGTAAGATGAGGTGATTTGAACTTAAGACCTCCATTTACAACATGTCCTTCATATCAAGCGAATCACTAGTTGAGCTAAACCCCTACGGATCATGTGATGCCACTTTCAACACCAAATATGAAACGCCTTATCTCACATGTAAGGATGCCGCGAAGAGAATCCTTCATGGTGGAGGTGGCTAGATCATCAACATATCATGCACTCCCATGACCATGCTCAAGTTAGGATTCAGGGCTTACATGATTAGAAAAATAACAATTTTTTTTAACAACATTTCCATGGCACCTACTCTAGAATGACTTGGTGATTGCAATCCTACATTGCTCTCATTATTGATTTCTTGGGTTACCTTTAGAGTGAGTCCATCACTGATGGGGAAATTCCATTTCCATAGTTGGGATGAGATGCATTAAAAAAAATAATAATGATGATAATAGTTGAGGAGGATTTGGGTCACATGGAAGCTTTCAATTGTAGGGGTAGGTGGTGAATCTCTGAATAATGTCGATGAAAATGCCTATTTGTAATGAAATTACAACTATGAGTATGTAAATTTTTTCACGGTAAATTTTGAGCAAATTATGATTTATTTCAGAAATATCCAATAAACAACTTTGGCACATGTACATACTCTACCCTTAGAATTGAACATTAATCTTCAAGAAGAAAACACATGTTCTTAACTGTTACACCAACTCAAACTATACTATTAAAGACACAAAGCTTATGTAATTTATTTTAAGATGTAAGGCATTTTTTATATCAACATTCATTTCTTGAGATTGGTTTACCCATCCAATGAGAAAATTCCATTTGTTATCATCATTTTGGTTTCTTTGTTCTACCAAATATTTCTCGATTTGTTTTCTTCGTTTGTTTTTAATCTATCAAATGTATTCATCAAAATGTGTGATGAAGATGTAGATGGTGGTGGTGTGTCATTACATATTATATATGGTGAAAGTGATTATGAGTATTCAATGGTAATGTTCAGTGAATTACATTGTTTTAGTTGATAATTACCTTCTTGGTTACACTAATCTTGTTCGTCCTTTGCATTTTCTTCCATCACATGTTGCACAACACAAAAAAAATCCCTTTTCTTTTGTAATAATTACGAGAGGAATCCATATATATCTGTTTATTTTCCTTTGAAAACCTTCTTCCATTCAAATATATACTACACACATTATCTTTGTACCTCATCACTTCAATAATTTCAATTATACCATCCAATCCAAGTACTTTACAACACCAACCATCCAATATACGAGATTATATTAATCAACTACATTTAGAGAAACTACAATGCATGCTAATAATGGAGAAAGGAACAAAAAATCCATCAATTTACATAGATACCTTCTACTTGTCATTTTCAAGTGCATCTCTGATAGCATCAACCTTTGAACTAAGCCTCAATAGAGCACAACCACCACCAACAAGAATGCATTTCTCAACAACTGCTTCTATGCAATAGTAGTTGTTAGTTAACTTGAAAAATTCCCCGGAATCCTCTTCCACCCACCTTGAGTAGCCCAATAATTTACATTCTAAATTTGAATTCAATACAATACAAAAATAATTCATCTATATAATTTACAGTTCAATAAAAAAATCAACATTATATCCCAAATTAAAGAATATGAAATTGGGACTAGAACTACTGGTGATGTTATACAAACTTCAACTGGATATCGAACTATCTCCCTTACTATTTCCTTTATTTCCCTTGCTACTCTAGTTGGGATTCACCTCTACTATTTTCTTTTGAACTAGACTTGGATATGGAACCAAACAAATGGATGTTTCTTCTACATGCTTTAATGATATGGGCCCATATGCTAGTGGAAAACAAGATCTCCAACAATTCTAGATTTTTCTTAAAAACTATACCTACATCCCTCCACACTTGCATCCCAAAAAATAAAATCTGAACAAACAAAATTGGTTGAATATAACAAATTTCCCAATTTATTTGGTTGATTCGAACGAATTTGGTTATTGTTCTCTCATTGGTTGGTTTTTGGAGCATGAGACTCCCATATGCTCATTATCTGACTACTATATCTAGGACTAATTCATAATTAGTTCCTATTTATTCCATGTTTATTCTGTGGTCGAATGCATATGGAGTGACTGCATATGGAAGGTGGGGTTTACAAAGTTGACTGCAAACATATGGTCAAATGCATATGGACCATCACAAGAAGGTTTCTCACCAATATTAATATCTCATGTTCATGAACATGTTTGAAAATCGACTATGAATAAACCATAAATGTTTGTTTGAAGGTAAAGCACATAAAATAATACGTGCCACTATTGTGGGGATCTCATGGAGAAATTTTCATAACTAATTTGGTGTTTACCCATACGCAATTGTCATCTTAGAAGATTGTGTAATGTTGAGAAATGCTAGAATCAGAATACTATCTAAAAAGTTGCTTTTATGGTATGCACCCAAAGCAAATGAAGTAGCGTAAGATGTTATGGTGATGTCCCTCTTACTACGAATGAACATTAGATGATTATTTGAAGCAATGTCACTTAAATGACGAGATGCCAAATATCATGGCATGCAGTGGGAAAGTGGTAACATATAATTAATAAGATGACATGTAATGGGAACATAGTAACCTACAATAAACTAGCACAGCGATATTAATTACAAATGGTTGATATCAACCATTTTTAATCAATATGATTGTGCTAGTTAATTGTGGTATTTGAGGAAATAAAATAATAATAAGATTAATATAAATATATTTATATGGTTATTTATAATAATAATAATAATAATATTATTATTATTATTATTAAAAATGTTTAAGTATAAAAATGTTAATTATTAAGAATAATAACTATAGATGACTATGGTTGACCATTGTTGAATGGGGGTTGACTATGGTTGTCCATGGTTAACTATGTTTGAGTATTCTTTACCAAGGATGACCATAGTTGACATTATTTGACTATGGTTGACCATGGTTGATTATTGTAATTTACTTTATTGGAAAACGATTTGACAAGAATGACTATCATTGGTTATACTTGAGCATTGTTTAACATGGTTTCAACCATTTTTTACCATTTAACTATGGTTTGACAAAATTTGACCTTGATTTACAATGGTTGACCAAGGTTGAATTTGTGTGGTTATGGTTTTAGAGTATGCTCCACCATGGTTTACCATCTTTAAACATGTTTGAATATGGTTGACCATGTATGACCAAGGCTTATTATGGTTGACCATGTTTAACTATGTCTGAAAATGGTTGACCAAGTTTGATTGTAGTTAACTATGCTTGAGCATTTTTTAACAATGGTGGTAAATGAATGCCCATGTTTGACTATGGTTCTCCATGGTAGACATTACAACATGAAGTTGACTTGAATATTATGTCATGTGACAATATGGTTGACTTTAATATCATGTCCAAGTGTGACATGAGAAGGTAGAGTTAAATTTTATGTTAGATGATAACATCAATATGTTGAATTCATGGTTGAAAAATATTAATCATGTATGATTATAGCCGACAATGGTTGGCCATGTTTTACCTTGATTGTCTGTTTAATCATTGCTAACTGTGGTTGACCATGTATGACTATGGTAGACCATGATTGACTATGGTTTACCATGTTTTAATATTTAACTATGGACTATGGTTAACCATGTGTCACTATGGTTGATTATGAATTAGTGTGGTTAATCACGTCATATATGGTTTACCATGGTTGACTAAGAGTGATTATGGTTTACTATGGATGAATAATGTTGACATTGAGTCAAAGTTTTGGAATTTCACTATGTCATAGTTTAGAAATGACCTGCATACGTTTCAAGTGGACACTCACCCATCATCAGGGTCAATGCGAATCTTTCACAAATAGAAAAGAATAAGTCTCAATATATAGAGAAAAGGAGAGAAATAGTCAATAGGGTTTAACTGGAAAAAGTCAAAATTAGTCGTTAGGACATATCTAAGATAAAGATAGAGAGAGAAAAAAATTAAAAATAAATAAATACTATAATAAACAAAGGATAAGAAAGAGGAAAAATATTAAATAGTTGTAATGAAACATAATTACAGTGCTTATGAAGAATTAATGAAGTGAGAAATAAGAGAAGAAATGAGGAGAGGTCAAAAAAGGGGAAATGAGGTAGTAAAGAAGATATGAGCTAAAGGGACAAAGAATAAGAGATGAAATTGAGATAAGGGGGAGGGGAGTGAAGGATTGAAAAACAAAGAGGGATGGATATAGGAAGGAGAGGGTAAAATATAATAATATGAGGACATGAGTTAATGATCAATATAATGGATTAAGGGTTTCCAATATTGGTTTAGTTTTCAATTTCGAGAGGAATAACGAGAGGTGGAAGCAAGAAATTTTGTTTGATAAAAACATATTTGGTGTTTGGTGTTGAAGGAATGTTCCACAATAAAATATTTATTGATTCAATTATGATTGGTATCAACAATATTCTTTTTGAGACATGTATGAATTGATCTACTGGTTTTTCCAATCTAGGATTTTCCATGGGAACATGGGATTTGGTAGACCCCTTGGTTAGAAAAGGGTTGGATTCATCTTTTATTCTTCTAAATAATTGTTTAAGGGTTTTATGGGGTTTAAATATTGTTTTTATATTCATCTTGATTAGGATTTTGGGATGTAATTAGTGATGCCATGGATATAAGGGCGCAAGATTAACGCTTGGTCTAGGGAAGGCTAATTGGAATGCTTAGGTTTTGGGTGCAGGACATGATGATTTTTTTTGTTAATAAGGAATTGAGGGCATCCATTAGCCATGAGGGATGTAGTGAGGTGGTATATTTCATGAATTAGATGCCAGGGGTAATATATGTGAATACTTTTGGTGATAAGAGTTTTAATGACATCAAATTTTTGAGCAAGGTGGTGGTGGGATTGGACATGAAGGTATCTATCAATGTGGGTTTCTTTCTAGTAAACTTTATGAAATATGGAACCATCCTGTTGTTGGGTGACTACAACATTTGGAAAAATGAGAGAGTCATTTTGTTGAATTTCCATGGTGAAATGAACGCGAGGAGAAAAAATATTTATGTGATTGTGAAAGTTATCAAGGGAGGCACAACTGTGTATCCAAATGACAAAGGTGTCATCTACACATGGAAAAAAAAGATTAGGTTTTAAGGAGAATATATTGAGGGAAAGGGTTTCAAATTTCTACATGAATACGTTGGAAACAACAGGGGATAGACATGATGTAATATTGCAGAATGCCAACCCCTATATTCGGCTAAGTATTTTTTGTAAACATTGGAATTTTATGTTTGAAGGTACTATGTACTTGTTTTGTTATTATACTATGTTGAAAATATGGTTGGGACGCGAGGGATAACTTAAGAATGAGGGGTCTTGGTCTCTATAGGGAAAGAAATATGATAAACAAAGAAGATTTAGAAGACTAAACAAAAAAATAAATAAATTTAAATCAAACAAAGCAAAAAATAAATAACTCATATCCCAAGTGTCCCCTTGAGTGAGGTCATGAGGTAGGGCATGCCTCAACTCCTCTCCAAGGTGTGACAACAATTATAGACATCTCCCTTGAAATGCAAGCATACCCATGGCCTAGTTTCATCCCCCTAAAACAAACTTATTCTACTAGCTAACACTGATAACCCCAAGGGATTCATGCATAGGCTACTTGGGAAGAAATGCGGCTTCTCACACTAAATCTCATAGCACTAGAATGATTTGGAGAGCCTTTTCCAGAGAAGAAATGAAGGTTTAAGAGGAAACTCAACCTCATAAAAATGAATTGGATGTGAGGCACAACTGTGTATCCAAATGACACAGGAGGAGAAGCTATTGAGGGAAAGGGTTTCAAATTGCTCCATGAATATGTTGGTAACAATGGGGGATAGACATGATGTAATACCCTAGAATGAAAAACCCTATATTCGGCTAAATATTTTTGTAAACATTGGAATATTATGTTTGAAGGTACTATGTACTTGTTTTGTTGTTATACTATGTTGAAAATTTGGTTGGAATGTGTGGGATAACTTATGAATAAGGGGTCCTGGTCTCTATAGGGAAAGAACTATGATAAACAAAGAATATTAAGAAGACTGAACAAAAATAATAATTAAATTAAAATCCAAACAAAGCAAAAAATAAACAAAGAAAATAAGAAGAGAACAAATTAGAATATGAAAATAAATTTCGAGAATATGTAACTCCTACATAGGTGTCACCACCTAATAAATTGACTAAGAATAGTAAATATCTCTTATACAAAAGAGAGGGTGAAATAATTCCGAGGAATTAATTCTCTTGTTGGAATAATAAAAAAGAATACAAGAAAAACATAAATTTGAAATAGGAAGGAAAGAAGAGAAATCTAAAAATTAAAAGTAAGAACATAAATCAAGTTAAAGAGGAAGCTAAACATATGAATCTCTAATGATTAGGGAAATAGACAGCTAAAAGGGAAGAGAACTAGCCTCTTGATATCTACAAGCAGATGATCAAGGTCCAATTTTAATCATGGTTGAAATTATATATGGCCACGGAGTGTGAGAACTAAGGTTTTGAGTACTAGCTAGCTGGAGGACTACCTCGGTATTGTTTAATAATAGTATTGTTAGTATAGGTTGGAGTACTAGCTGTTGGTTTGGAAGGAGTACTTCCTAGAATGAACCATATATACTAGTAAAGAGTCTTGGATAGATAGGGACCCTAAGTTGGAATGAAAATCCACAAGTAAAAAGGAATTAAAACCTAAAAAAAATCCCAAAAATCAATCCCTAGAGAGACTAGGACTCAGCTCATGGCCAACTGTGGGGAAACTAGGACTGACAGATTCCTACAGATCTATAGTTGCATGCATTGGGGAAGGCCCCATAGCAGTTGCATATTTTCTTGTAATTTTGAAACATATAAGTATCTAACTTGAGTCCTTTTTGTACATGAATATTATTTTCTAAATCCTAGTTTTGTTGTTATGGATGCCTCTGCATATATCCTATGTTGTAAATTATCTATGGAAAGTATTGTAGATGGTAATGTCTATGAGTAAATATGAAATCCGTGTATAAATATGAGTGAGACTAAAATGCATGTATAAATCTTAGTAAATATTCAATTCATGTATAAATATGAGTAAATATGGAATGCATCTATTATTCTAGTAAAAGTTGAAATTCATGCCATGTATTACTAAATATGTATTTTATGTGTTTAAGCCTAACTACTACATGGGTGGCAGAATTTAGTACAACTATATTTTATGTGTTTGAGCCTAATTTTTGCATGGGAAGTGTAATCTAGTACAACTATATTGAATTGGTTAATTTCCCTAATTGTTGCATTGGGGAGTTGATCTAGTACAAAGAGTTGTTAACTATTATTACTAAGATTGATAATGACTTATTAGTTGCATTGTGCAACAATACTATCACAATTTGTTTGTACTTATTAAACTTGATGTGGCTTTGGTCCATAGAATCTACTACATTGAGAAGTAAAAGAAGCAAATAAATAATAAGCATGCAAATGATTGGCTATGACTAGAACTACATTGACTTATCAATGACCAAGCATGAATATAAATGTAATAACATAGATAACCATTTTCTAGATCGATGACATTTCAATTGCAATATAAAAGAATCAAACTATAATTTTATGATATCTATATCTATGTTATCTAAAGCTGAAATCAAAATTAGAGATCTAACCTAAGATATACATGCCTAAGTTTCCCACGCCACTCATTGTTCCCAAATGGTGGGTAAACTAGTGGACCTCCTCAACCCGCATTATACTAGATGAAATAGGCCTGGGTTTGTCCCCCCAAGAAATCGAGAAGTAGGGGTGGAGTGGGACCCACCAAAGAACACCAGTAGGAGACTAAGAAAGGAAAAATAAAAATATTAACATGTAATTTATACCCAAATGCATAATTAAAAATGATGAGAAACTAACTATATAATTACTAGTAAAATACTAAACAAATACTTGTCCTAGATATGTGACTACCCTAGTTGGGAAACACAATAATTTACCAAATCTTATGCATTCCGGTTAACAGTCCATAAAATCATTAAAATTTCATGTGAAAGTATTATTACGTAACAAATAAAAGTTAAATTCTCCCTTCTAAGCCAAACTGTCTGGTTAACTGCAAGGGGCCCGTGCAATCCCAAATCACAACTTAGTTGAGTATCTAGTAGCTTGTCAAGGAGTTATGGACCCACAACCAGCTCCCTGGTAGAGTGAACACGAATCTGCATAAAGGTGTGTCATCAGTTTGGAGAACATAATCATATAAAATATACGATTTTTTGTTAAAATACATCACTTACCTAGGTTTCCAAAGGGATACCCATCTGAGAACACTTAAATGCAACATGAATATTTGATTTACTATCATATATTAAAATACAAGAAAGTATTTATGTTTAAAAGGCATTGAGTACATCATACTGGTAACAATGTAAATTCTTGTTAAAAGTATACATGATAGATCAATAATAAATCAACCACATACATCTAAGTTGAGCTAACAATGTTTTTATGCAACATCTATGTAATGCCCCCAATTTTGACTTGGAATGTACTCAATCAAAATTATATAAATGATGTAAATATGCTAGTATGGATTCCTAGTGTGGAGCTCAAGGCCAAGGCCCGACTAGTGAATAGCTAGGCATGTATGATGTAAATATTTTTATTTGGGCCGTATGTTTGGCTTATCACGCCGATTCGAAATATAGGTAAATATTATGCTGGAAATTAATAAAATGGTCCAAGATGGTTGTGTAAAGAGCACCAGAGGGGCTATGATTACATCGAATGGAAAGACGAAAGAGGGTCTATGAGACACTAAATATTTTTTTTCCAAATGTCAACCTCGGACCTCATCTGAAATTCTTCCATGTGCTTTAGATAAGCCAATTACTTCATCTTGGCCATTAAACCCAATCATTGAATGCATGTGTGAGGTTGGTGGGAAAAATCACCTCATGCAGTTATTGTAGCATGGCGGTTGTGAAAGTTATATTATCTATTAGAAGTCCTTTTATTCTATGGTCAGAAGCTATGTCAGTTTCCTTTTCACCATCATCTCATATGCCTTGGATTCAACACTCATTATATCATTCTGTCATGCAGTTTTCTACACTATGTAGAAATTTTCCTATTGTTGTTCATGACCATTACCAGACTATTTTTAACCCAAAAATATCGAATTTGGAGATAGAGCTACAGATTTGAAGTGAAACCGGATGGTTGTAGATCGGAGTAGAGGTTGGGCCAGCTAGGAACCCTTACAAATTGAGTTCTACTACTTTTGGATGCTTGAGAATCCATGAGTTAATGTTGCAGGAGGTTCTTCAATAACATATAGCAGGTTGGACTCTTACTGCACACATTGGTAATCTCTATAAATGTTGGATTTCCTAAGGGAACTGTGGACGAGTGAAGTAAATTCCTTCCTATTGTTGTGTGGGGATGTTGGAAGGATTTCCATGGTTGTGATGGCTTAGTGAGATCCCTATAGAGCTCTAGATGTTCTTTTTGCTAAGCATAGTGAGCATAATGGGTTGTGGGATGAGAGAGAGAATCCTGTAGGTGTTTTCTTTACCCTAGTGGCCTCATATCCCATCTTGGGGGTGGAATCTCAATAAAAATAGTATATGTTGGACATAGTTCCTATGGTTGGGTGGAAAATAAATCTTACATAGTTAGTTGCTTGGATCTTCTTTTTTAAAGAGAAGTGTTCTTTTGTATTGAATATGTCATGTATTAATTGATACTTGCAATGATTATGCTTGTAAATGCATGTGTTGTGTGTTTGGATGTATTTTATTTCCAATGTGTATTCTTATTATGCATTTTCCCATGTATTTATCGATAATATGAATTTATAATATGGAAATGGGGCGAAACTTAGAGGCCTTGAATTAGTTAATGACCTCGACCATGGTCGGATTGAGTGAAGGGGATGTTCAAATCTATGAATAAATCCTACAAATATGTTTGGACATATTAATCAGATCTAATGAGGCATTATTAACTGAATATATATAGACACACACACACACACACACACATCACACACACACATACACACACACACACACACACACACACACACACACACAATGTGAAATGCAGGCATAATCGATGTTAACTAGAATATATCTGCATGCAATTGGATTAGGTTCTTAGAATGAAAACTAAATCTCTATGAAAAGATATACGCTAAGCATTAGGGCCCATCATGGATGAGCCATGACCCTCCTATCATGGGATGGGTGAAATAGAAGTCACACACACACACACACATTACCATAATATATTGTTGACCTTGTGGGGATAGGTTGATCTCAAACCAAATCCATAGACCTGGAGGAAGATCGAACCATCCATTGGTTCTATACATAAAATATTAAAAAATAAAAATTACGGGGCTCCTATCCCAAAGACACAATGCCCCATTTGATAACTGTTAGCAAACAATCTACTGAAAGCAGACTTAAGGCACGATCTCCCTAGTTCAATGCGAATCTAGAACAAATCAGACAAAATAAAAATCTACCTTCCTAGATCCAATTAGAGATTGAGAGATGTAAACATCTTACCTTTCATATCTGTAGATCTCTTTCTCCCTCGTCACTCCAAGTTCCACGGTCGTCAGATCCAAAGCTACAAGACCTGTCAGAACATGCAAGAAACAAACAAGCAGTAATAACACATCTACACAATAATTGATCTAGGTAAACAGTTTAGGAAGTAAACTATAAATATCAATGAAACAAAAGACATTTATGGAAAGAGTTTTGTATTACTGTATAAAAGTGGAAATACATATAAGAGTGGGGATTAAAACCAAGCCCTAACATTGCAATCTTCCTCCGACAAGCCAAGTCAATGCCTCTAAGGATAAATGGATGCCTCCAAGAGATGGATGATGATCTTCCTAAGCTTATTTCACCAGCATATGGATTCTATAACCTTCTTCCCCTTGGAATGGAGAGGGCTCTAGTATTTATAGGACCAAGTGGATAGAGTAGGTTGAGGATCATGGGGAGAGGGATAAGGGATATTCCCTCAAGGATAGGGAACCGAAGGCCATCTCACCTAGGAGTTAGGTATTAGGATCCACCTCATCCAACTTCTAGAATTTGCTCGAAAGCTACCTTTATCTCATTAAATTAACTCCGGTGCAGGATACATGAGGACAACTTGTGCCGACGCTTCTTACTCAAAGACAACATGCGCCGACCTAATTAGGAATGTGGATAGAGGACATCAAATTGCTCTAACTAACTAACTTGATCATGGAACTTCGGGGATTGAGGCACTGAGTTCATGATGGTGAGATTTTAGGTGTAACAGAATGCCCCCAAAGCATGAAGGTAATAGAACTAGACAGATAAAATGCTTTGATAGAAGGATGGCAAGGACTTGTCGGATGGAAGATGTTGTTGCAGTACAACTGAATCTAAGAATACAGTCTCGTATGATTCATAACATGGCTTCTGACTAATACAATGTAGATCCATGGTAGTAAAGACAGACTGAACACAATCATGGCTACTAGACACAAGCGTAGATCCATGATGAGATGATAACACAACCATGACCAATACAAAGTGGATCCGTGTGATATAAATCAAAACAATATCCATCACAACATGGGTAAAACATGACTCCCCAGGGTCTTCAAGCCGAACCCGCAATGATACGAATCTATCCATGTGATTACAAATGTCTTGACATCAAACATGGTAGAAACCACTTGATTACCGGTCATTGATGTATACTGTTAACAAGCGCGAGGGAAATCACCATTAATGTCAATGATCCCCAAGTTATCATAGTACATATCATCAAGCGCGAATGATGAGTTGAAGTCGAATGATTTGATGAAATCTTTCAATCAAGAGTCAATGATGCAAACTCATGTCGAAAGCGAGGTAACCTGCCATTGAGGCATGCAGGCCCAAGGTACTTGATTGGTTTCTAGATTCAATCCTCGGATGATGTGTTGAGGTCGACAAGGATGAATCCGTCAAAGGAGGGCCATGATGAATCCCCCATCATCGGCGCGAAACTTGATAATATATGTTTGGAGTAGATCGGATGGTATAGTAACATGCAAGACTGACTCAGAGTAGACCGACATGATGGAAGGTGTACTGACTGGAAATGATGAGCGGTAAATGTATCTTGAACATGGACATGGCATGACTTAGCAATATTGACATGACAAAAATGATGCCAACTCCTAATGCAACTAATGGTGGATGCATTATTTGGATCTCAAAGGAGTAACAAGACTCATGAAGTTAACAAGACTCGAGAACAAGTACCGAATGCAAATGCAAATGAGTGCCATGTTCAAGAACGATTAAGTACTGCCACAGGTAAAGGTGTAACACAAAACCTTTCCTTTTTCCCCATCATGATTGATGAGTGCCTCATGTGTTTTTAACAAGCTTGATGAGGGTAATCAGATGCTTGGTATAGCTCATCTCATAGATGAGTCCAATCCCAAACGTTTTTCAAACCTGGGAAAGGAGGGGTTCATCCCATGATGGGCCCTTCAATGTTGACTTTTAACGAGTCCATTAAAGGTAAACTCGGTGTCATTTCATGTTTAGAGAGTCTGAAAAGAACTAAAGAAGACTCCAAAGGTTTCGTAAGGTTAGCCTCTTCACCCAGAAAAGGGTAAAACAACGCGAGAGAGGACTCTTCCAGTCATGATCGGCTGGAGTATTCCTTTTTCATAAGTAGTGCCCCCTGGTTTGAAAAAGGGGTAAACTATCACCAAGAATATGACCATTCAAATACTTTAACAAGCGTGAATGTGAAAAGTTCGCTTGACAATATTTTTGTATTTTGAGAGCTTGAAAAGAGCTTAAAGAAAGACTCCGTGGGGGGTTCCTTTTTTATAGGAGTTTAACAAGCCCGAAAAAGTGATAAACTATAACTTGGTGACTTATTCTCATCATTTTACGAGCATGAGAAAGAACAAAGAGTTAGCTCAATTGTCATTAATAATTTTTATTTAATGAGCAATATAATGACAAAAAGACGCTCTATGAGTGTTCATACCTGAGGATATATGCAAAAAGATCATAACCACGAAAAAATGGATCAAAGTGGTGTTAAAATTCACCTACAAGCTTAAAACTAGGTAAAAAACGATTAACTGGATATAAATAAGCCCAACTATAGCAAAATAACCCATTCTAGAATAAATTAAAAAAGGAATATGCTCTTTTTCAATATAAATAGGGGTAAATAGTAAAAAGAATTACTATTTGTTTTTACCAAGTTGGAGAGGTGAAAAGTGCCCTTTGGAGCCGTTTCTTCTTCTGCTGATTCCGGGATTTGTGATCCATCATTTCAGGCACCGTCAGCGAGAGGTAATCCTAAACCTATCCCTTTAACTTTCTAGTGTTTTAGAATTTGCTTTTTATTGCATTTAGGTAGGTTTTGAGCATGTTAGGTTAGGAGGTTTACGTTCACGGGCCGACGCAGGTAGCCCTTTGGTGATCTGCGCCGACGCAGAACCCGAAAGGGAGTTCTGCCCCAGCAATGTACTGTCCAAATGGACGTTCTGCGCCGGCGCAAACAACCAACTTAACCTCAAAACCTAGCCAAAATAAAAACTTTTTAAAGGTTGGGAAAAGTTCTAAATGTGTTCAAATGTATTTCTTGACAGGTTTGGGGTGAGCACAATGGTTCTTGAGTGACGAGAACGCGAGCATGAGCTCGAAGATATGTAAGTGGAAAATAATCCACAATGTGTTGCAGCGTTGAGGAATTGTTGGCTACTCAAGTATTTTTGAGTGTCGGGGATGAGATCCCAAGTATCACTGTTGACATACCTGGTCCAATGTTGGGACCCTATTCAATAGCACTTCCAGATAGGTGAGCACACGCTTACCATGGATGTCGAGGACATCTACATTTTGACAGGGTTTTCCCGACAAGGGAGCCCTGTGTCCTTGACTGGATCACGAGGTTATGGTCACTCGATCGAGGACATGATAGATCAGTGGTGTACTCCGAGTACTGCGATGGTCGGTGGAAAAATTCCCATCAAGGATGTCAGGGACCGGACTCTTCGAGAGGTACTCTTTATTGTTGTACGAGTTGCTGGCAGTCAATCTGCTCACTTAGCAAGCAAATCGCAAATGATGTATGCCGAGGAGTGCATGAATCCTACCATGTTTAACTGGTGTGAGGGGCTTCTTACCAGCCTCCGAGATCAGTTGACCAAATTCCAGCACTAAAGAAGTTTGGGTATGGTTCGGTATTGGTATCCTTTATGCTGGAGCGGGTGCCTCACTTGCACCCGCAAGTGGAGATTGAGGATCGGGATGTACGTGATCCTCACATGATGAGATGGACAGAGGTGATGGCTTTCCATGGTGGTGGGGGTCCCATCATCATTTTTGGTACAGGGTTCTTCTCGTGGCTACAGGGACAGATACTCATGGTGGAGGATTACCCATACGCTGGTACAGACTTCCAAGGAGAACCAGACTTGGTGCTTCTTGAGGAGGCACAGTGGGGAGACATTGGTAAGAACAACTGCTTGTGTTTTTATATTTTATGTATTTTATGATGTTTTTGTAGTAGTGTTGATGATGTTTACATGTTTCTTGTAGATGTGGGTCTAGAGTGACCACTTGGAGTCTCTCGCCTCGTGTGGAGAGGAGGAGCACTAGAGATGGAGCCCACGGTCCATGATGCTCTTGAGGAGCAAGAGGCGATCGGGGAGAAACTCCAGAGGATGACCTTAGATATCCTAGAGCCTACTGTGCATGACCTACCCCTCCATTATTAGGAGTTGACTTTTGGGGTATCAGCTCATTTCGGTACACTGCTCTAGAAGGTGGTGAGGGCCATAGCCTATTACCATGCTCAGCCTGGAGCTAAGCATCCCAGGGCCGTGCGGCGTAGAGTTTAGGCACATGGCTTATATATGTATACACTGAAAGCTTACAGGCTTCATATTTTTTGTAGAGATGAGTCTTACTGAAAGCTTAGCATGCTTCAGAATTTTTGTATTAGCACTACCATTTTGTATCGATTGATATATATATACAAACATTATCGACGGTTTTATACATTTTGTGTTATAATGGTGAATTATGAGATCTTGTCTTACATGTTTGCTTATACAATGGATGATTTACATGTTACGTCTATTTTTATATTTTTATGAATATGTTATGTGTGTGCAATGTACCAATCTAAAATGAAGTTGGCCATCGAGTCAGCAACTGTATTCATGTCTCGTGGAATGTGCAGGTATTGAATAGATTAAAAATATCTTTCCAGAAGATGGACTCGTCGGAATAGACAGAGTAAAGTGGGGTCGTGGATAGCGTAGACCCGGTTAAGATGAGAAACCACTAGTTGTGAATCTAGATGGATAACAATATGGTTCATACCCAAGGAAAGAGCGTCGGTTAGGGTTCCAATCACCGCCTCATACTCTGCGGCGTTGTTGGTTGCGAATCCTAGGAAAATTCCTCCTAAGCTAATGAGATCGTCAGTTGGGGAATAAAGTACCCATGTTGCCGAAGCAAGGTTACAGGTATGTCGGTTGGCACCGTCCGCGAATCCGTAGTAAGTTTCCATTTGCACATGCAGACAAAACATGGTATAAGAAGTGAAAACAAGACCTAGACACACTAAAACAAAAGAATCACATCACACAAAACACACACGCCATGTACAGTATATATAAGATGTCTATGCGTGAAAGGCTCAGGCATAGTACCTCTTCAAGTAGAGCTAATTGTGGGGCTCACCCAAAGATATCCCATCACAGTCCTCTAGTTCATAGGCTCTCTTCTCCAGAACATGTTTCACTATGTACAGTCCATGCCACATGGACTCGAACTTACCTACCCAAATCTTATCATGCCTTTGGTCGTATGTGAGGACCAAATCACCCTTGTTACAGACGCAGGGTTTGACCAGCTTGTCGCATTGTGCCTTGATGCGCTTCTTGTGTTCTTCGTTGGTAAGAGCAGAATCGTGGTGGGTCTCGTCATGTTTTTCTAGGTAAAATAATTGCTCTTCCTCGGTAGTGGTGTTCAGAAGAAGTTCGACTGCGAGTTTGAGTGATGGAATCTCGTACTCTATTGGTAGGATTGCCTCCAATCCATAAACTAATTGGAACAATGTAAATCTGGTGGCAATCTTAATGGAGGTCCGGTATGCCCATAGTTCGAAAAAGAGAATGTTGTGCTAGTTAGACTTGTGCGTACCCACCATGCGTTGAATCATGGTTTTCAAGACCTTGTTAATGGCCTCTACTTGTCCATTAGACTGCGGGTAGTAAGGTGTTGAGTTTTCATGACGAAAACCTGATCTGGTGCTCAATTCATAAACCATGTAGTTCTGGAAGTGAGATCCATGGTTGGTGACTATGGCTTGTGGAACTTCGAACCATGAGATAACATGATTAAACATGAAGAGTGCGGTAGTTTTTCCGTCATCGGTGTATGTAGGCATAGCCTCGGCCCACTTTGTAAAGTAATCCACGGTTACTATGATGAAACCATGCCCCCTGGATGATGTAGGATTACAGTGCATGAAGTCAATGCCTGATTTTGCAAAGAGGCCAACAAGAATAACTGGGTGTAATAGGGCAGGGTGGGTGCACTTATTCATTTGAAAATGCTGGCATGGGGGACATTTTTTAATGGCCTTGATGCAATATTTAAAGATAGATGGCCAGTAATATCCCGCGCGTAGTGTTTTCTGGGCTGTAGCCATCCCAGAGAGATGACCGCCACAAGCCCCAGAGTGACAGTCATTCAAGACATGTTCAACCTCCTCATGTGTTAGACAACTTCGAAGAACGGAATCAATACCACGACAGTACAAGGTATCATTGATGATCAGGTAATACTTTGCGTGGTGGCGTATTTGTCGACGATCGTCACGAGATAGTTGAGGGTTGAAATGTTGGGTTTGAAGATATAAGGTAATATCTCCATACCACAAGTCTGACATGCTGATAAGGAACAATGACTCATCTGGAAGAGAATCATTGGGCTCAGATCCTAAATCGGCACGGGGAAGTTCGCAAATGAGTTCGGCAAACACCAAAGACTTCTTAGACTTGGCTTTCTCGAAGAGGAGGTCAAACTCCTGAAGTATCACGATCCAACGTGAATAATTTCCCCCAAGTACTTGGCCTGTTAAAACATGGTACATGGGGTTTGAGTTGACAATGATGGTGCTGGTGCGGAGCAGTATGTAATAACGGAACTTTTGGATGGCGATGACTGCCGTGAGAGCGAGTTTCTCGATATGTGAGTAATGAGTTTCAGAGTCAATAAGACCCTTACTGAGGTAACATATCACATGTTCATGGGAGTTGTTGTCCTCCTGCATAAATACCATGGCAATCGTGGTGGTAGAAGCGGCAAGATAAAGAATGTAATCCTTGTTGTAATTGGGAGGTTGGAGCATAGGGGCATGCGTAATGTCATGTTTCATACTATCGAAGGATTGTTGCGCTTGATCGTCCCAAATGAACGGGACGTCCTTCTTGAGTAGTCTCATATAACCCTGCGTCTTTTGAACGAAATTATAGACAAAACGTCGTAGGTAATTTGCCTTCCCTTGCAAAATTTGTAGTTTCGTGACATTAGTAGGAGGTGGGATAGCGACAATGGATTCCACCTTCAAGAGATCAATGTGGATCTTGTCTTTCGAGATGATAAAACCTAGGATGCATCCAGACTCGACGCAGAAGATACACTTGTGAGGGTTCAGGCAGATGTTATACCTCTTGCATCTGAGGAATACAACCGTCAGATGATCAATGTGGAACTCACGCTGCCGTGAATGGGAAGGTAGGTCATCAAGGTAAGGTTCCACGAAGTCCTTCGCATCATGAAAAGCATACGACATGGCCTGCTGGAATGTGACACCAACATTTTTGAGACCAAAAGGGAGCTTACGATAAGCAAACGTGCCCGAAGGGCAGATGAAAGTTGCTTATGTTGGTCGGCCAGGTGGATCTCAATCTGGTTGTAACCAGAGATGCCATCCATGAATGAAAAGATGACACTTCTGTCACAATTGTCCATGATCTGATTGATAAAGGGAGTGGGGTAGTTGTACTTAGTACAAGCCTTGTTCAAATCCCAATAATTGACACAGACACGAATAGTGCCTTGCTTCTTAGCCACAGGGACGACATTTGAGACCCATTCTGTTAATGGAATAGGGTAGATAAATCCAACCTTCAAGAGATTCTCAATTTATTCCTTGATTGCTGTAGTTTTTCGAGGGTGTACCGGTCGTAAATTTTGGCGGAATGGTTTAGCATCAGGATAGGTTTTGATTTCATGTGAAACAATAGCAAGTTCTATCCTGGGCATTTCCTCATAGGTCCAAGAAAACACGTCTTGGAATTGCTTGAATAAGGCCATAAAAGTAGTAATCTCTTCAAGGGAACATTTCTGGCCTAAATGAATATGTTCCACTACATCAGGGGTAACCGAGATGTCAATTGGGGTGGTGGCTTCGATGTTGGCCAAGTTTCCATAAGTGTTGGTATGACACGTGAATATCGGGGACTGGGGGCAAGAGTAGACATCCGGTGTTAAAATGGTGGTGATGTTATTCTCCACAGAATCCAAAGGAGGAAGGAAAGACGAGCGATTGTGGAGGTCTTCCCACGGAGGGTCATCGACACTCATAATTTCCATAATGGAATCGTCAGAATGAAAAGTCTGGAGCAAAGGATCGGGTAAAGATGACATCTGCTGTAGAGAATAGGATGTTGAGGCCACAACCAAGTGGTCCTCGGGTGCTGAATGGATAGCCTCATAAGTGATTTTAGCGGGTGAAAGAGGCATGGAGTCTCCAATTAGGTGCATAGTGGCTTCATCAGGTACAAGCCATGGATCGTTAGAGTTGGGAAAAGATGAAATCCCATAGGAGATCATGTTCACCATGGAAACATGATTAGGGGGATCCGGGCTGGGAAAGACTCCGATAAGAGATGAGTCTTTTATGAGGCTGATCCCCATGCTCTCATATAGCTACAAATATTGTCCAAGCAATGGGACATTATCGCTGGGATGAGTAGCGGTGTCTGGTGTGTAGAAGTCTAGTTGGTCGACAGCGACAATTCGGCCTTGGTGGGGGAATTGCACTATGCTAAAGACAGATGACATGACCGCAGTCATGGTGTAAAACCAATTATGACAATTAATAGATTATAATCCAAAGGGGCTATGACTACTTCCATGTTAATGGTTGTGGTATTACCCCCCAACTCGACTGCTAAGGCTTGTAATAGCCCATGGGGTTGGAAGCAACGATCGTCGAATGATTTCAAGGTGGTAGGAGAACGGTTTAGTTCAGGAGAACCAATGGCTCCCCAGCATGACAATGACATGAATGAGGTAGAATCCCCTTCATCTCGCACAGTACGATGGACTGTTTTCCCAGCAAAGTTTGTAGAAACTTGAAATGCAAGTTCTAGAGAATTGTTTAGGGGCGAAATTTCGCCAATTGGCTATTTTTTGAGCTTTTTTTCAAAAAATAAATTCGCTATTTAGTCATTTTTAGTCTCTAATATCGCCTATATTTACATTAAATATGTTTTTTTATCATAATATTCACCAAATTTTACAATTTTCAGTAGTAAATTGTATGTTTCATTTGTAATATTCACCTACCAATCTATATATATGTTTTTTTCAATCGAAAATAATCGCCTAGAATACTTTACTTAAGTATAGTATTATAATCCTTAAAAAATACCTTGGCCTTGGCTTAAAATACTCAAGTCGAAACATGATCATATTCTAGGAATCCGGGTCTATGGCACCGATAGCAGCAAGGAGAGTCTTGCGTTGATTGGGGCAATTCTGCAAGACCTCTAACATCAACATGGCACAAGGAGCTTGCACCAAGTCCTCTACAGTATTGTGATTCTAAGCTGCCCGCGCATTGGGATTGAAAACTGCTTTTCGAATCATGCTCTTGGGCGGATGCAAAACTGACTCTAAAGAAATCTTCTCAATGGTGAGAGAGGCCTACGGGATGGTAACTTCAGGCACATAAGTGGAATATTTTTCAGTATTACTTCCAAAGGGTTCCTTCTGAGGGACTAAATATTACGAGCGTGAACGTGTGTTCAAGTTAACCATCTCACTACGCATGATGAGAACATGCGCGGTGGAGGACGCCTCTCCATGTGAAGGAGAGGTTTGAGCATTCAACTATTGATTCTGAGTAGGGAAGGGATCATTGAGAAATGTAGGAGTAGGGTTTCCCTTGAGAAACTTCTGTATTTCATCTCGGTGGGGACATTCCTTAGAGAAATGATCGCCACCACACAGTAAACAAGGATACTTCAACTTCCTCTTCTGTTTGGTGTCTTCAGGGGTGCTCTTGGGCTCTTGCTGATTAGAATATTTCTTAGGTTTACCTTTTTTTCTTCTTCTTACCATCGGTTTTCTGAGGTGAAGCTGATTGAACAGAATTCACTTCTTTAGTCGAGGCAGGGGTGGATGATTTGGTGGTGTTGTTTCCAGCCTGTGGTGGGGATGGGGAAGAACCTTGGGGGTTCGACGGTCCCCCAATTTGAGTAGGAGGTTGGGTGGTAAGGGAACCAATGATGCCATCAGCGTGAGGTCCCTTAGGTGGTTTCGCAGGGTCATATGTAGGGCGGGGTGCATCAGGAACGATTTCATATAACGTGCCAGATTGAGCATATACTAAGTCTATGTAATGGGAATGGGATAGCCTATTCCTCAGTGACGGCCCCTCCAATGGCCACATCTTGAGCTATGAAAGGTAAAAGATACTTTGTGAACCAACAAGCTAAGTGTTGGTTTGGAATATGAGCCTTAATGAGACGTCGTCTTCGTCGCCACTCATGGATATGGTCTGAGATATGAGTTGCAGTATTCTGGAAAAAAGAGGTCAATAAGTCCGTACCAGTCTCATAGCGAATGGGAAATTGGAGATGGGTCAAAAAATACATAGCAAGAGAACGGGAATCGACAAAGGAGTTCGGTGCTAGTTCAAGATACCACTTAGCAGCTGGGCCGGTGAGTCCGTTGGAATAACCTAAGACAGATCGAGTCGTCAACCAAGGAGTTGGATGAACACCATAAGTGGTATGTCATCACATGATTTTTTGGATATTCACCAGGTTTGCTAGCAAATTTGGGACCTTGTATCAGATGGTAGTGTTGGAGCATAGGCCGCAGCTATGGAAAAGCTGCCAAATTTTGGGGAAAAAGCACTAAGTTTTGAAGGAAAAGTGCTAATTTTGACGAAAAGCACCATTTTTGGGCAGAAATGAACGGTGCGCGGTACGGCACCAGATGGACAAGCTCACCGCAGTTTGCGGGCCGGAAATCACGGAGCTCGCATGCACGCCAAAGGAAAGAGTAAATAAAGTGGCCGAGTAGAAAGCTCAACCACCACAATAAATGAAGCGGCGGGAGAGGGCTCAGTTACCCTCATTAAGGAAAAGTACAGGAGTTATGGTTGCTTGGACCAAGGAAGAGCAATGGGCCGAAGCATTGAAGGAAAAGGACAAGGAGCAAAGAATGATGAAGTGGTGCCCATACCCGCGATATGCGTCGAAAATCGCAGAGTCTGCAGGAAGCTGCAACGTGACTGCAAGAGGCGCCTACAATACACCTAGCCGTGTCAGTGGTTAGGGTTTTTGGGGATCACTGTTGGGAAAGGCCCACAGTTTTGTAAAGGTGCGACCCTCAGGGCCACCTATATATATGTGTAATTGTAAAAGGGAAAAGGGTTGGTTGGCTGGTTAGATAGTTTGATAGTCATTGAGTCACTTGTATTGCTGTGTATTGTAAAGCTGTTAATGAGCATTTTGTGCATGTAAGAAGGCCGCGATCTCGCCGGAGACCGCTTGGCGTAACGGCCATTGTATGTATCGATCAGTAGCAAGAGGACTGAGGGGAATGTAATTGTATGTCTTTGTCATTGAAATACCTGTAGAAGAAGAGAATAGATCTAAGAGAAGGGCTCCCAGCTGTGTGCGTGGAGTTTCCCAGAAAGATCTAAGGCTGCAGCTATGTGCGCAGTAGAATTGTGTTGCCCCATCTAAAGATAATATAAAACAGTCCTGTGGACGTGGATTCCCTCCTGGAGGCGAACTACATAATTCTGGTTGTTTTGGTGATGCTTTATGTGATTGCATTTCTTTGCTTTACTGTCTATGTTTCCATGAATGTTTCGCTATCTTTATGAATGAGTATGTAGAGTAAATCCTCGAAGCTCCCTTAGAAGCATACTTGTGTATTGTCTAAGGAGTCTGTGAGAACACTGTCATTGCAACGCTTAAGGGGTGTGTTGCTGCTCTGTGGTGCAAGGGAAAATACGATACATAGTGTGTCGGACGTAGCGGGTAAACACCTCGTGCGTAGGCGAGGAGCTACCGCGCAGCTAGGCTGGGAAGAGTGAGTTCCCGCGCTATAGCGCTACGAGACTTGTGGAAGAGTAAGACGCTCTGCTCCGAGGTTACCTGCAAGAAGGGAAGGGAGAAGACTGTAGTCTCCAAACCACCTAGGTTAAGGATATCTGATTCCTTAGCCCCCCCATAGCCACTTCGGGTGAGACTTCGGGCTGCTGCGCAGCTCGTTGCCGAGAGGGATAGTGCGCCAAAGGGGTGTTTGTTGCTGCGCATCCTGAAAACCCGGGTCTGTCCAGAAAGCAGCCAACAAATGGTTCCATTGCCTTGAGACTTGTTATGCCGGCGATGTGCGAGATTGATGCGAAACCTAGAGAAAAAGGGAGCCAGCAAATGGTTTCGTTGCCGGCTTTAACCCTATTATTTTGAAGGCAATGTGGTGCTGGAATCCTACAGCTAAAGAAATTCAAGACTGGTTTGATTCAAAGGCTAGAGAGTTCGCTGAACGTGAAAATAGAAGCCTTAGGCTTCAGACAGAGGACTGGTTGCAGAAGCATATTTATGCTGACCTTCACGAAATCTTCTTTGTAAAATTTGCAATCGAGTTGCATGAGTGGGTATCCAAGCTAGCACATACTGAACCCACTGTGCATGTTAATCGACCTATCGTTTGGACGCCTGAGCTGGTTAGCACTGTGAAGCGAGTAGATAATCCTGTGTCCCGCGTAGTAGACTTTTGGTTGAACACTCTGTTGGAAGGTTTCATCACTGAGTTTGCAGTAGATACGAGAAAGAGCTTCAGCGAGGCTGAGAGGAGCTTCTTCAAAGCATACAGGGGTAAGTTCTTAAATTCTCTGAACTTGTGGATTAAAATTCTCTTATATGAAAAAGGAAAACTATGCATGGCTTCCGATGAATAACATAGACAAGTAATGTCCGCAGATTCTGATAGTGATATTGAAGCTATTGGTTGCACTCGTAGCGGAAAACGGTATAAAGTAGGCCTCGACCAGGATTCTTTTGAGTCTAGCCCAGAAGATAGTCGAGCTCGTAGAGCGAGCCATATAGAGAGACAAGGGAGTGCTCATATCCCTTATCACCCTTTTACACCACAAAAGCCAGACGGGGCTCAGCATAACCCCACAGTAACACCCTCTAGTAGCCCGCACGGTACTTCTAGTACCTCAGCCCCACCTTTGTTTAACCATCCCGGAGGCAGTGCCACAACACCTCCACATCAACCTAGTGTAAGAAGGATGGGTGATGACATGAAGCTACCAACCTTTAGAGGAATAGGGCTAGAAGACCCTGAACAACACTGGTTCCTATGTGAAGCCATTTGGACGATTAAGCAAATTAATGATGATGATGTTAAGCTGGTTCAGTTAGCAACCACACTAAGAGAGAGAGCCTTAACCTGGTTTATGAAATACTCAGCAACACAGAATAGGACGCTTGCTGATGTAAGAAGTGCTATGATTAAGGAATTCAAGAAACCTAAATTAGAATCACAGTGCATAACAGAAGTCAAAGACATAAAACAGTTACCTACAGAATCAGCATGGGACTTTGACCAGAAGTTCAAAGCCTTGATAGATGAAGTAAGCTCTGAGTTTGCACCGTAGCAACATAAGGAATGGTTCATTGCTGCGCTGCTTCCTCACATTAGACTTCCTCTTATGCAACAGAATCTCACTACTGAAGAACAATCTCTAGAGATGGCTATGAAACTAGAAGCTTCACCAATTGCCGGAACAAGCAACGATGTTGCGCAGTTGCAGAACCAAATAGCAAACCTAACCTTGCAAGTGCATGATACTAAGAAAGGAAAGGATGTCAAAGAAGAAATTTGGTGTACAAAGTGTAGAGCACAAGGACATTCAAAGGACCATTGTCCTGTTTTCATAGATTATATTACAACTGGAGCACCTAACCCTTTACCACAGGCTCAGGGCCTTGGTGTGAAATTTGTAGAACTAGAGGCCACAGACCACAAGAGTGTCACTTGTTACAGAAATATGTACAAACTCCAAAGAATCTATATTGCAATTTCTGTAAATCAGTAGGCCATGATGAGAACAATTGCAGAGCATATGAGCTTATGATAGAAAGAAAACACGATGTTTATAGAGTACAGTCAGAACCACAAGGGCCCACAGCAGGTCTGCAGTATGACCTAGCTTGCGAAGGCCGAGGAGGAAATTATAGGGGCCGAGGATGCGCAGCAGGTTTTGGTCGTGGAAGAGGACAGATCACTTGCTATAACTGCGGAGATCAAGGCCACTATGCAAGGGATTGCCAAAACCCTACAACCACCTACAGATACTGTAAATATTATGATCATATCATTGAAGAATGCCCTCAGTTGATGGCCAAGATGCAAGAAAAGAAGCCACAAGTTAACCAGAATATTCAGTTGATTGTAGCAGAAAAAAGAGAACCAGATCCCACAGTTAATATAGTGACGCGCAGTGGTGTAGCCATTGGTGCGCCAGAGTCAGGAACTGAAAATCCAGCGACACAATGGGTGCGCCGCGCTAATATTAAACCATCCCCGCTTGACCTAAAGAAGCAAAAAGAAGCCTTCAAGCAAGCTCAAGAGTATTTCTCAGATCCGCGAGCTTCAAGTTCTGTCACATTACCGCACAATGACATCAGACCGCATGTGCCACGACAAGAGAACCTGGTACGAGAACAAGCCACTACATCTGGAAGGCCTGATGAGGAGGATACACTAGGCAATGTTCATGCTTTCCTAAGAAGCTTCTTAAAGATGTTGCGCAATGAAAAAGCAACTATGGAACTCCAACACCTGTTGGATCAGTGTCAACAATCTGCTTCGATGAATACACCGCAGCGTGCTGTTCATCAGATCAGGAGTCATGCTAGAACTGGAAGAGAGATGAGACTCACAGCGCAGATTGGAGCATTTGAAGTGGACGAAGTCATTTTGGATTTAGGCTCAGAAGTTAATGTTCTCACCATGCAGACATGGGAACATATGGGTAGCCCTCAGCTTATCAGATCTCCTATCCACCTAAGACTAGCAAATCAGCAACGAGTTTCTCCATTGGGCAGATTACCCAATGTACCCATTGATATTGAGGGAGTAAGAAGTTCTGTAGACTTTGAAGTAATCAAAATTATGGATGATAGTAGACCTTATCTAGCACTTTTAGGCATAGATTGGGCATTTGATAATCTAGCTGTAATTAATTTGAAGAAAAGACAGATGACCTTTGAGGATGACCAGATTAGAGTCATTGCACCACTTGATCCCCTTCAAGGACCAAGGTATATTGAACCCATTCGAGCAGAAGAAGAAGTGCGCCACATGGAAAGTTTGTATCAGATGACTGCTAGTCATAATGATTATTTCAATCCCACAGCCGATGGCCATATCAGCTGGCGATGCGATAGCTCGTGCGCATAAGATTCAGAAGCAGGACTGGAAAACTAGCAGAACCGCTTACATGAGGTTTCTGCAAGACGTTGCGCCATGATGACTAAATCCATTCGATGGATTGGCACAAAACTGAATAACACTCCAATATTTGATGGTTTAACTGGAGTAAGTGAATTCATACATGCATATGAACAAGAAATCCCAGATGAGCAGCGCATACAAGCATTGGATGTAGCACTGCGCGCTACACCCGCAAGATGGCGGGGTGCGCATAAAGAAAATATCGACACATGGCCAGACTGTCGCAGGTTGATACTGCGCAGATTTCAAGAGACTACAGTAGGAGTTTTGCACAAATACGATGGACAGAGTGACCCCAGGTCAGACGTTGAAGCATGTATTCAGCAATGGTCACATATTCCAGAAGATGAGTGGGTTCACCTATTCATCCACATGTTGGATATAGTTCCAAGGAATTGGTACACTGAAACAAAATTGCGCAGAGGCACTATCACTTGGCCTCTCATGATTGAAATTTTTCAAATCACTTTCAGCTTTGAGTCAGAACATCCAAGCATCGATCAGGCTTTAAAGTGTATTAGAAAGAAGGTATTTGGACAATGTCCTTTACCAGAGTACTCTCAACCAGATTGGGATGTCCATATGGAACATGCCCTGGAATGCTATAATTTTTCCATTGGAGAAGAGGATGATGATCCTCGTAACATCAATATTCCAGAGTCAGAAGGGACGCGCAAAGTCGAAGGCCCTCAGCTTGATATCCCTGCCATTACATAACACATCAAGCTCAAAAAGATTAACATTGGTACAGAGGCCGAACCCAAGGTTGCCTCTATAGGAGATTATTGGGATGATGAAACTATTGGCCATATTGCAGATTTACTACATGAGTACCAGGATATCTTTCCTACCAAGTTTACAGAAATGAAAGGCATCCTAGGAGATTTAGGAGTTATGCGCATACCTCTGAAAGCGGACGCTAAGCCAGTAAAACAACGCCCGTATAGGTTGAACCCGCGATATAAAGAAAAGGTTAGAGAAGAAATTGATAAGATGCTCGCAGCTGGTATCATTGAGCCAATAGAGGAAAGTGATTGGATTAGTCCTATGGTGGTACAAGAGAAAAAGACAAAAGGTGAAATAAGAATCTGCGTGGACCTGCGCAAGCTCAATGACGCATCAGCGCATGATCCATTTCCTACTCCCTTTACAGATGAAGTGCTTGACAATGTTGGAGGACAAGAGGCTTACTCCTTCACTGATGGATTTTCAGGATACCATCATATCAGAATCCATCCAGAGGACCGCCATAAGACCACTTTTGCGACTGAATGGGGCTCATTCAAGTATACGGTAATGCCCTTTGGTCTTAAAAAAGCTCCTGTTATTTTCTCGAGAGTCGTTGTTGCTGTTTTCAAAGAATTCATTCATAAGTTTCTAGAAGTCTATTTTGATGACTGGACTGTGTTTGGTTTACTAAAGAACCATATAGGGAATCTAAGGATGATGTTAGAAAAATGTAGACAGTATCAGATCTCCCTTAACTTGAAAAAATGTATCTTTTGTGCTCCTTTTGGTATTTTGTTGGGCCACATTGTATGCAGACAAGGACTCTAACTTGGGCAATCATTGCTAACTTGCCTGCACCCAACTCAGTCAAACAATTGTGCACTACATTGGGACATACAGGATACTACAGGAAATTTATCAAGGGTTATGCAAATATCACTGCGCCTATGGAAAGACTGCTGAAAAAGGATTCGAAATTCCAATGGACAGAAGAATGCCAACAGAGCTTAGACACACTTAAAGGAAAGATGGTCATAGCGCCTATTCTAGTTTTCCCAGATTGGAGAAAACCCTTTCATGTTCATGTAGATGCTTCTTCCATAGCATTGGGGGTTGTACTGACACAACCGAGAGAAGGAGGTATTGACCACCTCATTGCTTACTCTAGCAGAAAGATGTCTACAGCTGAGAAGAACTACACCACTACAGAAAGAGAAGGACTAGCTCTGGTGTATGCCTTACATAAGTTCAAACACTATCTATTGGGTGCTCATTTTAAAATGTATACTGACCATTCTGCCTTGAAGTACTTGGTCAATAAGCCAGTGTTAGGGGGAAGAATTTGCAGATGGCTACTCCTCTTCTAGGAGTATGATTTTGAGATTATTATGAAGCCAGCTAGATTGAATGTAGGACCTGACCATTTATCTAGGATAGAGTCAGGGGAGGAACCTACAAATTTGGAGGACAATCTGCCTGGTGCACAGCTATTTTATGTTCAAGCAACAGACGAATATTATTCCGATATTCTTGAGTTTCTCACTATAGGGCAAGCGCCAGTTGTGTTCACAATACAACAGAAGAAACAACTTGTTGTCAAAGCCGCAGAATTCACTTTGATAGCAGGCCAGCTCTATAAGTTGGGCCCTGATGAAGTCTTGCGCAGATGCATTTTACCGCATGAGAAGAACTCCATAATCCCGTGAATTGCAAGATGAACCGCGCCGTGTTCTTTGAGTACTACCATCTCCTCAGGGATAACATCCTGCAGATGCCGAGGCTTACTGAGGAGATGACAAAACTCTATGGAACGAAGTTGGTCTTTTCTTCCAACTTGCATGAAATCTATTTTCGCCCTCGCGGAATTCAGTCGAAAGAATGGGCCGTAGGGCTCTACCGAATGACTACCCAAGATGTGGAGGACACTGTGAATTCCTAGACAGATGAATGGAAGCAGGCCGCTGAAATCGCTTCCACGATGCCACCCCCTGCGACGCCAGAAAAAGATAAGGGAAAGGAAAAGGTCGTGCAAAAGAATGATGAAGGTCCATCAGGACCGGCTACCAAGAAGCAGAAGCTGTCGCACCCCACAGAAGCGACGGGAGATCCCTCTGAGACCCTTGTCCCAGGGCTCAGCCAGTACTTGAAGGAGCAATTTCACGAGCTGCGTGCCTCTCACGCCAATATCAGAAGTGCTCTGGACCTACAGCTCGTGGAGCTGAAAGGTCTCGCAGGACGAGTTGCGCAGACCCATGCGCCAGCATCTGGCTCGCAGGCGCTGCAAGCATCTACAAGCACCGAGCGAGTTGAAGTACCCACAGAGAGGCACACTGTCATCCACATTCCGCCTGCAAGCATGACACTCCCGGATCCTCTGGCTGCACTGCAGGTAAGCGCGGTTGGCCCTGTTGAAGTAAATTTGTCACTAATTCTGTTGGAAACTCTACAGTTGGTTCAGGAGCAGGTCTCTACTGAGCTGAGAGCTAGGGATCTCTCCACATTCCATGCCAATCAAAGACTGCAGATGCAGGAAGTAGAGCTAAGGGCAGGCTATAAGGAGATCTCTGCACAGCTTGAACTTCATGAAGCGCAAGGCACTGGGCTAAGGAATGTCCCTGACGAAATCGCCCAGGAGCTGCCAGCCTGCCATATTCAACCAGACCTTCCTCTAGTTGAGAAAGTGCAACGCATCAGCAGAAGGGCGCAATCCCTAGAACAACAAGTAGTTGCTATGGCTGAGGACCATAGAAAGCAGCTCACCGAGTTGGAAGCTCGTGTCGTAGTGCCTCCTGTAGATGAGACGCAAGAATGACTGGAAGCACTGCGCATAGCTTCCACCCAAATGCAGCACAGAACAGATGAAGCCCATTAGTTAATGACGCAAGCTATGCAGGCTTGGGATGAGCTCAAGAATATCCCTTCTAAATTTTCCCTTTTGGAACAGGTGAAAGCAGCAGAACAGTCTCTAACTGTTCTGAGCGAAGAAGTTAAGCCCTTGGAAGGCTTAGCCAAAATGAGAAAGATGAGCGAAGTCTGCAAAGTCAGCAAGAAATGCACAGGCTCAGAAACAAAGATGCTACTCTCACCAACATTATTCAACCGTTTATGGATGAGTATGCTGAACTTGCTGCCCAAGCAGAGGCCAAGGTCAAAGCATTTGTCGAGTCTCAAGAGTTGGTCGATGGCGTAGAAGGAGAATAAGCTACTGCAGACCTGGTGCAGAAAGCCACAAAGTGCGTAGAAGACATGGACTCCGCTATTGCGCAGTGGAAGCAATCCTTCGCTCTGACCCAAGCCAAGTCAGTTGAACAACTAAAATGACCACAAGTTAGTGCGGGTGGCTCGAGGGCGAGCCACAAGTAAGTGTTAGGGGCCTGTTGGAGCATAGGCCGCAGCTATGGCAAAGCTGCCAAATTTTGGGGAAAAAGCACTAAGTTTTGAAGGAAAAGTGCTAATTTTGAGGAAAAGCACCATTTTTGGGCAGAAATGAATAGTGCGCGGTACGACGCCAGATGGACGAGCTCACCGCAGATTGCGGGTCGAAAATCACGGAGCTCGCGTGCACGTCAAAGGAAAGAGTAAATAAGGTGGCCGAGTAGAAAGCTCAACCACCACAATAAATGAAGCGGTGGGAGAGGGCTCAGCTACACTCATTAAGGAAAAGTACAGGATTTATGGTTGCTCGAACCAAGGAAGAGCAACGGGACGAAGCATTGAAGGTGAAGGACAAGGAGCAAAGAACGATGAAGCGATGCCCATACCCGCGATCTGCGTCGGAAATCACAGAGTCTGCAGGAAGCTGCAACGTGACTGCAAGAGGCACCTACAGTACACCTAGCCATGTCAGTGGTTAGGGTTTTTGGGGATCACTGTTGGGAAAGGCCCACAGTTTTGTAAAGGTGCGACCCTCTGGACCACCTATATATATGTGTAATTGTAAAAGGGAAAAGGGTTGGTTGGCTGGTTAGATAGTTTGATAGTCACTGAGTCACTTGTATTGCTGTGTATGGTAAAGCTGTTAAGGAGCATTTTTTGCATGTAAGAAGGTCGCGATCTCGCCGGAGACCGCTTGGCTTAACGACCATTGTATTTATCGATCAGTCGCAAGAGGACTGAGGGGAATGTAATTGTATGTATTTGTCATTGAAATACCTGTAGAAGAAGAGAATAGATTTAAGAGAAGGGCTCCCAGCTGTGTGCGTGGAGTTTCCCAGAAAGATCTAAGGCTGCAGCTGTGTGCGCAGCAGAACTGTGTTGCCCCATCTAAAGATAATATAAAATAGTCCTGTGGACATGGATTTCCTCTTGGAGGCGAACTACATAATTATGGTTGTTTTGGTGATGCTTTATGTGATTGCATTTCTTTGCTTTAATGTCTATGTTTCCATGAATGTTTCGCTATCTTTATGAATGAGTATGTAGAGTAAATCCTCGAAGCTCCCTTAGAAGCATACTTGTGTATTGTCGAAGGAGTCTGTGAGAACACTGTCGTCACAGCGCTTAAGGGGTGTGTTGTTGCACCGTGGCGCAAGGGCAGAGACGATACATAGTGTGTCGGACGTAGCGGGTAAACTCCTTGTGCGCAGGTGAGGAGCTACTGTGCAGCTAGGCTGGGAAGAGTGAGTTCCCGCGCCGTAGCGCTGCGAGACCTGTGGAAGAGTAAGATGCTCTGCTCAGAGGTTACCTGCGAGAAGGGAAGGGAGAAGACTGTAGTCTCCACACCACCTAGGTTAAGGAAACCTGATTCCTTAGCCCCCCCATAGCCACTTCGGGTGAGACTTCGGGCTGCTGCGCAGCTTGTTGCTGAGAGGGCCAATGCGCCAAAGGGGTGTTTGTTGTTGCGCATCCTAAAAACTCGGGTCTGTCCAGAAAGTAGCCAACAGGTAGTTTGACCGGAATTGGTGGCCAATTATGTCCGTGGAAGATG
Source organism: Larix kaempferi (assembly GCA_027924585.1). Taxonomy (NCBI): domain Eukaryota; kingdom Viridiplantae; phylum Streptophyta; class Pinopsida; order Pinales; family Pinaceae; genus Larix; species Larix kaempferi. The sequence continues at coordinate 12,252,793 of BSBM01000428.1, forward strand.
GGGTCATTCGTCAAGCGAGACAGGTCAGGTAGGTCCAACGTAGCCAAAAATGGTAGTTGTTGATGTGGTTGCAGGTACTGATAGTATTGATAAGGTAGGTATGGACCAATGGGACCTTGTATCGAGTAATTGTAGGGTGTTCCCGGAGGAAACTGGCTGTAAGGGGGTATGCTACCCAGAACATATCTAGGTCCTCCACCATAATAAGGTGGTCCATTTCCATAGGGTTGGGGTCCGCTGTCACCGCCAGGGCGGGTGAAGGTCCGTCACCACCGCTGGGAGGGGGCGGAGGTCCGTCGTCACCACCAAAATAAGGTGGTCCTCCACCACCTCCACCAGGAGGGGGTGGTACACCAACTCCTCTACCGAAGGGATGGAAACATCCGCCACCTCCTCCACTAGAAGGTAAGGTCGTCCGCCACCACCTCCACCAAAATAGGGTGGTCCCCTGCCATCGGGAGGAGGTGGCCCTCCACCTCCGTTGGGATGGGTAGGGCCTCCGCCTTCGCCACCAGAGCGGGGTGGGCCATTGTTTCCAAAATGAGGTGAGCCTCCATTGGAAGGTAGGGGTCTGCCTCCTCCAGAATTAAATGGGGGCCCGTCGCCTCTAGAGGGAGGTGGAGGGGGACCAAATGGGGGTGGTGGTACCTAAGGGATGGTTGGTGGGGGTCCATTCTGTAAAACATTTTGGTGCCCCCATAGAGTGTATGGATTTCTGGGATAAGGTATCTCGTAGAGAGCATGTCCAGGATTGAATTGTCCCGACATAGGATTAAGATAACCTGGATATGCTTGACTACATGGTGGTTGGATTGAATGGGATGGTCCCCCAACATGAGATAATCCCATGGTGGATGCTTCGGCGGGTAGGGAAGTTCCAATGGAAGGATCGATGGGAACTCCTCCTCCTGTATTATGGTTAGGAGACGATGGTTTCCCCTCGACAGCAACATGCTGACCACTAATCAATGGTTGACCCAACGAGGGTTGTTGATTGCCTACTACGGGATTAACATTACTCGTAAGAAAATCGAGGGGTAAAGAGTACCGTCCCCATGAGTTTTAGTGTGGGGGAGGAGTGGGTAATGTTCTAGTAGTAGTGAGAGGAGTGTTGGATTGTTGTCCTCCAACAAGTTGAGTCATTTGGGTTTTTGAAATGGTCTCCTGTCTATGGGGTGCACGTGTAGGAAGTGATGGTTGACCAGATTCATAAGTGGTCATATTGTGGATGGATGGCTCTGGTGAATCATAAGATAAAGTGTGAATTGGGATTTGTCGATATGCGGGTAACATCGGGTCTTCAATCCTTCATAAAATACTTTGTCTTTGAAATTCATCGCCCATGGAAAATAGTCTGTCTAGGTGATTACGAAAGGGTGCTAGAAGCACTTCGGGAGTAGCCCAATTGGGTTGGGATGAAATGGAAAAATTATCCACTTGTTGACCTAGAGATGTTTCCCAAAAGGGTGCAGCTGGACCAAATGCAACAGATACATGGTCGTCCTGGGAGGGATTTGACCATTCCATAGATCCAGGCTATCCCGGTAAAACAGGAGGTAGAGATACGTCTTGTGAAGTGGAAGTTTCCGCCTCTTCATCCCTTGAGGGGTTGGAGGTGGGTGAGTCTGGAGGGAACATGTGTGCTCCAATGTTCAAAGTATGGTTTTCTACTTCAGGTGACATGACCGTGACGTGTGGGTCCATTCTTACCCTCGAAATTACCTCCTGATTAAGGGGATATTCGGGTGGTAAGTTCAAAATTCTATGGGACCTTCTCCAAGGAAAGTCAACCAGAGTGACTGAACTAGAGTTTCTCCTAAGAGTATTCTAAACAAAAGAAAATCAATCCAGAAAAAATCTACACAAACTAAGGCCGCAAGCAAACTTATGTGATAGGTGTGGATTAAAAAGTCTGGAACCTCACAGGATTGTCAAGGCTTCACAACTCGCTATATACCGCAGGGTCCAACAGTAAAATGCGACAAGGAGGATTGGGACCGTACCCTTGCCTGAATACCCGACCACCTGGACGACACGTGCGTAGTAATATCTCTGAGTGTTGTTCTTGGTGTATTGCTATGCCAAGACGGTCAAATGGTTTGCTCAGTTGGTTTCAGGAATCCTAATGGTGTCTCCCGATATACACAAGGTACGTGGGAGCTCAAATCCGTGTTGGTGCTGTCTAATGCACAACCGTATGACACAAGCACTTCCGATATACTACTGAGTATGTGAAACACCTTTTGATATACACCAAGTACGTGAAGTTCCTTTAGATATTCCCTAAGGTACGTGAAAGAGCCTTCGATATACTGGTTGGTACGTGAAAGAGCTTCGATATACCGATTGGTACGTGGAAGAATTACAATACCCCCAGGATGCAGTGTAGGAAAATAACAACAACTGCCATCTTTTAAGACGCTAGAACACGTATCTAACTTAACACACAAGTTACTAAATATTTTAACCTAGTTCTACCATTAATTTTATCTGGACAATTAGGTGAATGCATGAGGTGACTACATAAATGTAAGCATAATGCAAGCCCTAACTACATGAAAAACTACACTTTTTCTTTTGATGAAATCTATGTATGGGAGGGAGAAATCTTTTTCAAGTAGTTTTTACCAAAACAACAAAACTTCAACAAATCTCAATTCTACCAAAAATGATAATGAAAGTACTATTTTCCATTTTTTCAAGCAAAACATGAAAATCAACAACACAACAAACCCAAATCAAAGCATTTTATTTTTGTCTTTTCAAATCAAAAAATGAAACTAAGTGATGAGAAGAGAGAATTCTACTTAGAGAAAACTAACTCTTCAAATTTCACTATGATAGCCTAAAAGCATGAAAAACCAAAACTGCATATAACTTTTTCAAGCATGGAATCACTTTTGCAAAAACTTTATTTCACTTGTATTTTTCAAGAAAATGAATGACTCATAATTCGTGAAAAACAGAAATAATTGACTTTTCTTTCAAACATTCCAAAAGACTTACAAATGATAAACTCCAATGCATGAAACAACTTTTACAATAATTCTCAAATTAACTTGAAAAAAAAAGGTAAAAATGAAGCACTTTTTGATTTTCCAATGAATGCACCAAGACAATGCTCGACAATAATAAAGCTTTCAAGTATAAATGGTTGAAAATAAGAGATTACTTGCAGTACTCTAATCATTTAGAAATTCTGAATAAAATGACAAGCACTCATACGAACTGAAAACACACAAGACACTAAAAAAAAAAACAACCAGATGCAAGCAAAACTAAAAGATGTGCTCAAAAAGAGGTTTGGAAACAGATCCAATGCAATGACTAGATCCGGTGAGGTAAAAAGGGAATGCAAGTTCAAGTGGATGAAGGTGGGGGAGACTAAAGTTTCCACCACTACCAATTCTCAATATTGTCCAAAATGAGACCCAAAACCGATCCAAACAAATCCAAACACTACCAATGCAAAAAACACCCTGAATGGAAGGTGCAATGCAGAGAGGTCTGAAAATCAAAACAAACTCAAAAAATGGAGAGGGGATGACCCAATTCCTAGGCTTGGCTTCTTGGCGCAGCCTGCAGTTAGGAACATAGTGCCCAACGTAGGTTAGGTGCAGATGATCGGTGCTAGCAGCAAAGAAATCATATCCGGGATAAGCGTCATTGGAGCAGGTTGCAAAGGAGAAGAATGCACCTAGGAGTGGATGACACTCTGGCTATACTACCCAGGTTCATCGGGCGAAATCCCAATGTAAAAATGAAAAAATATCTCCAAGGATGAGCAATAAAAATGTTTCATAATTACACACAGACTTAGGGAAAACTAATAGGCTCTTCAACAAGAAGATCTGATGGTGAAAAAGGCTTAGGAGGCAAATGAAATGGCTCACAAAGAAATCAAAGAAGATGATTTTCAAATGAAAACTTAAAACAACGTACATATCCCCAGCATGGTCTCCAAATTTGTTACCGGACAATCTATCGAAGGTGGACTTAAGGTATGATCTCCCTAGTTCAATGTGAATCTAGAACAAATCGGACATAATACAAATCTACCTTCCTAGATCCAATTAGAGATTGAGAGATGTAGACATCTTACCTTTCAGATCTGTAGATGTCTTTCTCCCTCGTCACTCTAAGTTCCACGGTCATCATATCCAAAGCTGCAAGACCTGTCAGAACATGCAAGAAACAAACAAGCAATAATAGCACATCTACACAAGAATTGATCTAAGTAATCAATTAAGGAAGTAAACAAGAAATATCAAGGAAACGACAAAACATTTATGGAAATAGTTTTGTATTACTGTATAAAAGTGGAAATACATAGAAGAGTGAGGATTACAACCAAGCCCTAACGTTGCAATCTTCGTCCGACAAGCCAAGCCAATGCCTCTAAGGAGAAATGGATGCCTCCAAGAGATGGATGATGATCTTCCTAAGCTTATTTCACCAACATATGGATGATATAGCCTTCCTCCCCTTGGAATGGAGAGGTCTCTAGTATTTATAGGACCAAGTGGATAGAGTAGGTTGAGGATCATGGGGGGAGGGATAATGGATATTCCCTCAAGGCTAGGGTACCGAAGGATAGCTCACCTAAGAGTTAGGGATAAGGATCCACCTCATCCAACTTCTATAATTCACTCGAAAGCTACCTTTATCTCATTAAACTGACTCCAGCGCAGGATGCATGAGGAAAACCTGCGCCGATGCTTCTTACTCAAAGAAAACATGCGCCGACCTAATTAGGAATGTGGATAAAGGACATCAACTTGATCTAACTGACTAACTTGATCATGGAATGTAAAGAACTTGCAATAATTAATTAGTGAAAACACACGAGATAGCAGAAATAATAGAACCCGGAATCACTTTTATATTGATCGCAAGCCACTTCGAGGGGGAAACCTCCTTTGAGAAAGCTCAATACAAATAACTTCACGGTGCCTTCATAGGCCTCAACACACACTTATATACTAATTCTAGGCACCAATACTATGGGTCAAAACCATGGGCCAATACAAACTATGGATCAACAATACTATGGGCGACTTACAAAGCATATGCACCAAACAACAATAACACAAACTATGGATCAACAAATACTACGAGATGACTTACAAAGCATATGCGTCCAACAACAATACACTAATAAAGTAAAGACATGGGTTCCTAACATCCCCTCCCCCTTAGAAAAAGCTTTGTTGTCAAAGCTTGAGATGTAGAAATTGATGCAGAATCTGAAGGAGTGGTTCCCCTGTAGCATCCTTGGGTTGCATGTTGGGCCACTGATGCCTTTTGAGTTTCAAGGAGGATTGCATGGAATGATGTAGACGAAGAAGAACCATATCAACTGCATGAAAAGTGTGCTCAGAATGGTGCTGATCGGCTTGTTGTTTCAGTCGAATTCTTGCCACGTGAAGATTGTCCTGTAGAATGAGAAGAATCTGATCATGGTTTCAAAGAATCGAGTCAATTGCCTGAACTGGGGAGCTGCTGAAGGTGTATGGAAGAAGAACTGGCGGTTCTTATCCAAAGATTGCTTCATATGGTGTCCTTTTATATGTTGTACTGTACCACTAGAGCGCTTTTAGGAAATCCATAGAAATAGTTGTCCAAATCTGTGTAGGGATGGGCAAGGGTTCGAGCAATCCCGAAAGGAGTGTAGTTTCACCCTTATTGACCTGGAAAGTATCACAGTCAACCACCATCCATTGAATTTTCAAGTTCAGTCCCTGCCAAAAGAAGTTACATTGTTCCCGGTCATACGTTTGGAGGAACCCAGAGTGCCCTGCCGATGAACAAGCATGGATTTCATAGAAGAGATAGCCCCGTTGAACAGATTGCAACCAATTTGGAACAAGAATAGAAATAGCTGTAAGAGAAACTGGGTCATCAAATGTGCGAGAAGGAACATCCGCCACCATATTGTCCTTACCCTTCTGGTAAGTGATTGCATAGTCATAACCCATGAGTTGGATAACCCATTTCAGGTGTGCTGGGGAGGAGACCCATTGTTCCAGGAAATTTTCCAAACTCTGGAGATCAGTCTTGATGTAGAAATAGGAATGGCTGCGACTTCTGTATTGCATGCAAAATAGCCATCATGTCCTATTGAGATGTAGATGCGGATAAATGCTTACCAGAAAGGTCTCGTGAAGGTGACAAGCCCACTGGTGCAGCAAGGACACCCGCATATCTATCCAAGGAAGTAGTGGAGGCCGTTGGTGGGTGCATCTAAATGGAATGGAGCTGAGTGATGACACCATGTGAATTTCTCTTAAGGGTCTTTTCCAGGCGATGTGAACTGATGAAGACCCTGTTTGTAAGCCCATAAATTTTTGTTTTGTCCCATTGACGAAAAACTGCATCGAAAGTTCAGCAAAATTCCATAAGATGGGGCCAAGTGTGCGTAACCATTGAACACCCAAAACCACATCACATCCACCTAAAGACAAGGCAAACATGTCAGAGTGCAGGTTATAATATTCCAGAGAGATACGTACATTGTGACACTTTCCCTTGCAAGGTAAGGTTCCCCCATTGGCAACCATGACTTCAAAGTTGGAGCAAGGATGGATAAAACAATCAGCCTGTTTGGCGATCCGAGGGTCAATGAAGTTATGCGTGCTTCCAAAATCAATGAGTATTGTAAGAGGAAGCTTCTTGAAGTAACCCTTGACCTGCATCGTTTGGGGGGTGGTGACGCCGGATAAAGCATTGAGAGATATCTCTGGTTGGTCGTCCTGAGATGGGGGGTCAATAGGAAACTCTTGAATGTCGACTTGATCATCCATTGTATCTGGAGCTTCTTCACCAACTTTAGAGGCAGGCGGAGAATCCATATCCAAGAGATAGAGATTTTGCTGAACACATTTATGTCCTCGAGTGAATTTCTCATCATAATTATAACAGGGCCCTTTTTCTCTGCGTGCCCGCATCTTTGTTTCAGACAAATGCTTGATAGGAGTTGGTCGAGGAGCTGGCGGAATGGGAGGTTGTTGAGAACCCATATTTTGGAAGGGAACAAAAGTGGGTTTGGAGCATTGTTGGGCTGCAATCTTGTCCTCTGCCAACTTATCCAACCCTAGAGATTCCATCATTGTGTCGGGACATAACATTTTAACCTCTAAGCATATTTCATCCTTAAGACCACTGATAAAACAACTCCTGTAGAACTCATCAGACAAGCCTTCTGTGTGATTGGCTAGTTTCTCAAATTCTGTCTGATACTCTCGTACAGTGCCAATTTCGCAAAGTTTAGTGAGGGCTCCAGTGGAGTCATTAAAAGTGCTAGGACCAAATCGTTGCAAAAGGAGCTAACAAAAATTTGGCCATTTGGGCTCTTCATGAGCCTTGATGTGCCAACGGTACCATTGAAGAGCTTCATGTTCCAAATGAAAGGATGCAAGTGGAACTTTGGTGACATCAAAAGTATTATGCATACTGAAATACTGTTATGCACGATAGATCTATCCAGTTTGATCAGTACCATTGAAGTGAGGAAAATGAAGCTTTGGACCACGAAAATTGCAGGAAGAAGAGAACCCATTGTCTAATGAAGACGTAGATGGTTGTTTGTTGTTCATGGATGAATGCTCAAGATGGAGGCCAAGAAAATTTTCATCCAAATCCTGGAGTTTGGTTTGGATGGCTGCAAGTGCTTCCTCCATGGTGTGTGCTCCTGCGTGGGTGACAACCATAACTGGATTTTTTTTTTTTTGGGGGGGGGGCGATGGGTAGAAAAACAAAAACATAAGCTTATTTAGTAAAGGGAAGTTTGGATTTGGGAAAAACTCAGATGGGTAATTGGGGTTTGACTAGGTTTTGGACATTGTCGAAAGGACAGGGAAGTAGAAAAGGGGGATTTCAGAAGCGGGGTGAAAGAATGAGAAAATTTGGCAGAGAGAGACAAAGAAGCAAAATTAGGAAAGGAACTCTGTGGTAAAATTTGAAGGTGATTGGGTGAAAATCGAAGAATTTATGGAAAACCCTAAAAATAGACAAATGTGAGATTTCAGGTGTTGGGAAGTGGAATTTGGGATAGGGTCCTTAGGAATGAAATATGTTGAATGGGATTGTAGGGGTGTTAGAGAAGTTTCAAGGGAAACAGAGTTAAAACGAGGGAGATATGGCAGAAAAACATAATTTTATACTCCGGATCTGGAACGGATTTCAGAATGGATCTGAAACGGTTGGATCTAAAATAGCTCGGAATGGATCTGAAATGGCACAGAAGTGATTGGCAACAGTTCAGCTAAAAATAGATATGGACCCTAGGTATGTTCGGCTTCCTAACAGTTTAGGGGTTTCACTCGGCCACCAATGCTTTATGACGGCTTGCGTATTGGGGAAGTACTCCTCACTCCACGGCTCAGGTAAAACTGATAACTGCTTTACCACAAACGACAGCTCTTGGTTTACCTCATGGGTGGGAACTAGTCAATCAGGTAGGGGTCATTTCCCTTTTCCCTGGAAGGTCCTCTCAATGGGCTAGCTACTTTGGGGTTCCTGTGGTACTCCTCACAATGAGTTTTAGGGCTTATTCCCAAGTACTTACCATAGTTAAGTGAATAAGGATGATTCCCAGATCCGAACTTGCAACAAATGAAAAAACAAAATTTGGCAGAAATTTCACCCAACGAGCCCAAGAAAGTGCTCTGATACAAGATGTGAAGAACCTGCAATAATTAATTAATGAAAACACATGAGATAGCAGAAATAACAGAACTCAGAATCACTTTTATATTGATCGCAGGCCACTTCGAGGGGGAAACCTCCTTTGAGCAAGCTCAATACAAATAACTTCACGGTGCCTTCCTAGGCCTCAACACACACTTATATACTAATTATAGGCACCAATACTATGGGTCAAAACCATGGGCCAATACAAACTATGGATCAACAATACCATGGGCGACTTACAAAGCATATGCACCAAACAACAATAACACAAACTATGGATCAACAAATACTACGGGACGACTTACAAAGCATATGCATCCAACAACAATACACTAATAAAGTAAAGACATGGGTTCCTAACATGGAACTTCAGAGATTGAGCCACTGAGTTCATGATGGTGATATTTTAGGTGTAACAATAGCTAGAAAATCTCAGGCAACTTCTATAAACTTAATGTTTTGTATGCAGAAAGGGAAACATAGAGGTTTCATGCGATTTACCATGGTTGTATCACATATTCCAAGTGTCCCCTTGAGTGAGGTCATGAGGTAGGGCATTCCTCAACTTCTCTCCAAGGTGTGACAACCATTATAGACATCTCCCTTGAAATGCAAGAATACCTGTGGCCTATTTTCCTCCCTCTGAAACAAACTTACTATACCAGTGATCACCAAGGGATTCATGCATAGGCTACAGAGTGGGGTTATCGATACAATGGAGGGGGAATAAATGCGGCCTCTCACACTAACTCTCATAGCACTAGAATTCTATGGAGGGCCTTGGGAAGAGAAGAAATGAAACCTCTCACACTAACTCTCATAGCACTAGAATGATATGAGAGCCTCAGGAAGAGAAGAAATGAAGGCTTGAGAGGAAACTCAACCTCATAAAAATGAATTGGATGTGAGGCGTGATGGGAGGAACAATTGTGTATCCAAATGACAAAGTAGAAGCTATTGAGGGAAAGGGTTTCAAATTGATCCATGAATATGTTGGTAACAATGGGGGATAAACATGATGTAATACCCTAGAATGACAACCCCTATATTCGGCTAAGTATTTTTGTAAACATTGGAATCTTATGTTTGAAGGTACTATGTACTTTTTTTTGTTATTATACCATGTTGAAAATATGGTTGGAATGTGTGGGATAACCTATGAATAAGGGGTCCTGGTCTCTATAGGGAAAGAACTATGATAAACAAAGAAGATTCATAAGACTAAACAAAAATAATAATTAAACTGAAATCCAAACAAAGCAAATAAGAATATAACAAATTAGAATATGAAAATAAATTTCTAGAATATTTAAATCCTACATAGGTGTCACCACCTAATAAACTAACTAAGAATAGTAATTGTATCTTCTACAAAAGAGGGGGGAAATAATTCCAAGGACTTAATTATGTTGGTGGAAGAATGAAAAGGAATACAAGCAAAACATAAATTTGAAATTTGAAGGCAAGAAGATAAATCTAAAAATTAAAATTTAGAACATAAATCAAGTTGAAGAGGAAGCTAAAAATATGAATCTATAATGATTAGGGAAATGGGAAACTGAAAGGGAAGAGAACTAGCCTCTTGTTATCTGCAAGTAGATGTTGAAGGTCCAAGTTTAGTCGTGGTTGAAACTTCTCTATGGCCATAGAGTGTGAGAACTAAGGTGCTAAGCACCAGCTAGTTGGAGGACTATCTAGGTACTGTTTAACAGTATTATTGTTAGTATAGGTTGGAGTAGTGATTGTTGGTTTGGAAGGAGTACTTCCTGGTGAACCACTTATACTAGTAATTATACTTGGATAGATAGGGACCCTAAGATAGAATTCAATTCTACAATTAAAAATGAATTAAAAGCTGAAAACAATCCCAAAAATCATTCCCTAGAGAGACTAGGACTTGGCTCAAGGGTGACTGTGGGGAAGCTAGGACTGAGAGTTTCCTACAGATCTATATTTGGGTGGATTGGGGAAGGACCCATAGCAGTTGCATATTTTCTTGTAATTATGGAACATATAACTATCTAACTTGAGTCCTTTTTGTACCTAAATATTATTTTTTAAATCCTAGTTCTGTTGTTATGGATGTACCTGCATATATCCTATGTTGTAAGTTATCTATGGAAAGGAATGTAGATGGAAATGTCTATGAGTAGATCTGAAATGCATGTATAAATCCGAGTAAGAATAAAATACATGCATAAATCTTAGTAAATATGAAATGCATGTATAAATATGAGTAACTATGGAATGCATCTATTATTCTTGTAAAAGTTGAAATGCAGGCCTTGTATTACTAAATCTGTATTTTACGTGTTTAATCGTAACTACTACATGGGAAGAATCTAATACAACTATATTTTATGTGTTTGATCCTAATAATTGCATTGGAAGTAGAACCTAGTACGACTGTATTGAATTGGTTAATTTCCCTAATAGTTGCATTGGGCATTCGATCTATACAAAGAGTTGTTGATTATGATTACTAAGATTGATAATAACTTATTAGTCACATTGGGAAACAATATTGTTACAGTTTGTTTGTACTTATTAAACCTAGATGTGGCATTGGGCCATAGAATCTACTACATTGAGAAGTAAAACAAGTAATGAAATAATAAGCATGCACAGGATTGGATACAACTAGATATGCATTGACTAAGCAATGAGCAAGCATTAATATAAATGTAATAACAGAAATAATCACTTGCATGAAAATTATCCCTTCTAATCTAAATTGTCCAGTTAACTGTAGAGGGGCCTGTACAAGCCCATATCTCAACTTACTTGAGTATCTAGTAGTTTGTTGAGGAGTTATGGACCCACAACCAACTCCTCGATAGAGTGAACATGAACCTACATAAAGACATATCATCAATTTGGAGGGCATAATCATATAAAATATATATTAAAATATATGATTAGTTGTCAAAATACATCACTTACCTGGGTTTCCAAAGGGATACCCATAGGAGAACACTTGCATGCAACATGCAGATTTGATTTAGTATCATATATTAAAATACAAGAAAGTATTTATGTTAAAAAAACATTGAGTACATCATATAGGTAACAATGTAAATTCTCAACAAAAGTATACATGACAGATCAATAATAAATCAACGAAATACATCTAAGTTGAGCTAACAATGTTTTTATGCAGCATCTATGTAATACCCCCAATTTTGACTTGGAATGTACTTAATCAAAATTATGTAAATGATGGAAGTATGCTAGTATGGATTCCTAGTGTGGAGCTCAAGGCCCAATCCTGACTAGTGAATAGATAGGCATGTATGATGTAAATATTTTTATTTGGGCCGTATGTTTGGCATATCGTGCCAATTCGAAACATATGTAAATATTATGTTGGAAATTAATAAAATGGTCCAAGATGGTTGTGTAAAGAGCACTAGATGGGATATGATTCCATCAAACAAAAATATGAAAGGAGGCCTATGGGAAACTAATAATTTTGTTTCCAAATTTCAACCTCAGAACTCATCCAAAATTCTTACATGTGCTTTATATTATCCAATTACTTCATCTTGACCATTAAACCCAATCATTGAATGCATGTGTGAGGTCGGTGGGAAATGTCACCTCATGCAGTTATTGAAGCATCAGGGTTGTGAAATTTATGTTAGATGCCAAAAGTCCTTTTATTCTATGGTCATAAGCTACCTCAGTTGTCTTTTCTCCATCATCTCATATCCCTTGGAGTCAACACTCATTCTATCATTCTCTCATGCAGTTTTCTCCACTACGTGGAGATTTTCCTATTATTGTTCATGACCATTACCAGAAGGTTTTAACCCCAAAAATTCGAATTTGAAGATAGAGCTGCATATTTGAAGGGAAAATAGATGGTTGTAGATCAACATAGAGGTTGGGAAAGCTAGGAACCCTTACCCATTGAGTTCTGCTACTTTTGTATGCTTGAGAATCCATGAATTAATGTTGCAGGAGATTATCCAATATCATAAAATAGTTTGGACTCTTATTGCACACATTGGTAAGATTTGTAAAGGTTGGATTTCTTGAGGGAACTATGGATGAGTGAAGGGAAATGCCTTCCTGGTGTTTTGTGGGGATGTTGGAAGGAGTTCCATGGCTGTGATGGCTTTGTGAGATCCATATAGAGATCTAGATGAGCTTTTGGATAAGCATAGTGAGAATAATGGATTGTGGGATGAGAGAGAGAATCTTGTAGGTGTTTTCTTCACCCTAGTGGCCTCATATCCTAGCTTGGGGGTGGCCTCTCAACAAAAAATAGTATATGTTGGATAAAGTGCCTATGGTTGGGTGGAAAATCACTCTTACATAGTCAGTTGCTTGGATCTTCTTTGTTAAAGATAAGTATTCTTTTGTATTGAATCTACATTGTTCTAATTGATACCTGTAATGATTATGCTTGTAAATGCATGTGTTGCGTGTTTGGATGTATTTTATTTCCACTGCATATTCTTATTATGCATTTTCACATGTATTTCTCAATAATATGAATTTGTAATATGGAAGTGGGGCGAAAATTAGAGGCCTTGAATTAGTTAATGACCCCTCCCATGGTCAGATTGAGAGAAGGGGATGTTACAATCTATGAATAATCCCTACAAATATGTTTCGACATCTTAATAAAATCTAATGAGGAATTATTAATTGAATATATAGATCCTCCATGTATATATATATATATATATTAGACACACACACACACACACCATAAAATTGATATTCAGACACATGACATATATATATATATATATATCTACCTTATATTCTTTATGCAAATGGTTAGGCACTCAGATCCATTGTGATCCAAAGCAACAAACCAGTGTTCAAGCCATACAAGATACAAGTAAATTGTGAGAAATACACACACACACACACACCGACACAATGTGAAATGCAGGCATAATCAATGTTAACCAGACTGCATCTCCATGTGATTGGATCAAGTTCTTAGAGTGTAAACCAAATATGTATGAAGATATCTACACTAAGAATTGGTATCCATCATGGACGAGCCATGAACCTCCTATCACGGGATGGGTGAAATAGAAGTCACACACGCACCCGACACATTACCATAATCTATTGTCAACCGTGTGGGTAGAGGCTAATCTCAAAGAAGATCCATAGATTCAGAGATATCGAACCATCCATCAATTCTATACATAAAATATTAACAAAGAAAATTATGAGGATCCTATCCCAAAGACATAATGCCCCATTTGACAGCTAGACAAGGTCAAGCAACTTTTGTAAATGAATGTTCTGTATTCATAAGGGAAAACGTAGAGGTTTCATGACACTGTAATAAATATTTGTCGGAAATATTTTATGATAGGATGATAAAAGAGTTCCATGAAATTAAGATGGGATAACTAAATATCGATGATTTGATTAACAAATTTCTAGAATTGTTGCGTTATGTTCCATACATTAAAGAGGAGATGATAAAAATCCAACGATTCCTTATTTACTTACCTCATCACTTTTGAGACAGGTTAGAGTTTGGTTGTCCAAAGGAACTCGAGGAGGCTTTTCACAAGGAAAGACTCTGTTATGAACAAAGAAAAAAAAAATTTTCCCTGAATTTATTCCAAGTTATATCTCTTTCCTTAATATGTTTAGAGGTCTTCAAATCCTGACAACAAATGGATGCCTTGGTGGAAATATTAAACACAACAAATTGGGATTTCATGTTCCCATCATAGTTATATATTTGAAAGTACTTCTTCATTCCCAAAAACCATGCTTCAATATATTCACATGTTTTCTCCATGTCGTTAAATGTAGGTGGTTTGATCTTCTTGAACTACCTTTGAAGTTCATTGGAAAATTTATGTTTATGCTTTTCATTGGGAGATGATATCATCATATTTCCATTGTTTGAGTTTCCTGATATAACCTCTTTGCTACTAGCTAATTTGTCATATTCTTTTGGTGTAGGCTTTGAATTTGGTTCCCTGCTTCAGGAACCTTTTCCCCATGATTCTTTCTTTCCTTCATTTTTGAAAGTAGCAGCAAAATGCACTATATTTCTGATTTTAGTTAGGTTATGTAATAAGATAGCATTGATCTCCTGATGTTCCTCCAAGGCCTTTATGTTGTAATCCTTGAAACTCTACAATTATGTCTGTAATATTTTTATTGTTTCTAACATCACTATAGGAGTTGTTTTCCTATAGTCTGATTTCAACTCAACCCATACATTTTATTCAGGTGGTGATCCTTCTCCCACCCCAAGTTGACTAGGCACCTCACTCATCATTTTAGGTGATTTAACTTTCAGAGTTACTTGTTTTTTTTTTCAAATCTATCTTATTCTTGTTTCCTGAAAGTCAAATAGTTTATTAGTTGTAAGTTTAAAATATTAGTGGAGCAGTTGAGTACATAAGGTCCAAGTGCTATAAACTTGGCTCCGATACCACTTTGTAATGTACCCATTATACCTTTTTCCCCTTCTAAGACATGGGATGATAAGAACTGATAAATAAGTCATTGCATGAACACTTACCTTTTCTTGATAGGGAAATTACCTGGCTATGAAAAAGTATACATAATATGTTCCTAGCGATATTTTCCTAGTCGAGCACTTACCTTTGCTCAACAGGGTGTTGGTACTGCTACGACTAAACCCGGAACTTAGTCAGCTCTATTATTACCATTAAACTATATTAGTTACAAAATTTAAAATACTTGAACTAATCAATCATAGATTCCTTATACTTAGCCATCATCCACAATCAAGTCTTGTTATAAGTAGAATTCTCCAAATTTATCTTGACCAAGACTAAGGAACTCTAGTTTTGTCATCCGAGGGGTTTTATTCACATCTCTTATAGTTCTGACAAATATATAGCTCATGCTAATCATAAGGATTATGGTTATCTCTTTTCTTCTTGTTTAAACAAATTAATAGGATTAAAACTATATATATATATATATCGATTTAGTAACTACTCTCTCAGCCCCCATTACACTAGAATTGGAAACTAAATTATTGCTTTTAATGCGTGATAGAGGGAGACTGTCATGACACCATCAGTATGACATGAATTGTCCTTCATGCCTTTCCTTTTGGCTGTCAAATCCATGATTTTCTCCCAATCGAGAAGGGAAACATCATGCCTCACATCCAAATCATTTTTATGAGGTTGAGTTGCCTCTCAAACCTTCATTTATTCTCTTCCCGAGGTTCTCTGGATCATTTTGGTGCTATGAGAGTTAGTGTGAGAGATCACATTTCTCCCCCCTCCATCGCAACGATTCCCCCATTGCATAGCCTATGCATGAATCCATTGGCGTTATCTGTGATCGATGGTAGAGAAAGTTTGTTTCGCAGGGAGGAAACTAGGCCACGAGCTTGCTTACATTTCAAGCGAGATGTCTGTAATGGTGGTCATTCCTTGGATAAGAGATGAGGCATGCCGCACCTCATCACCTCTCTCAAGGAGACACTTTGGATATGTGATAGAACCATGGTTTACATAGATCTCAGAAAATGCAAAGCCTATAATATAAGAAAAATAAAAGAGATGAACACTGAAAGAAGGGATACAAGCTATCTTATACCTTCAGAAATCAGAAAAGGTCATTTCAAAATAGCAATGATTTTGGAACTATGGGAAAGAAACCATAACGGGATAACATAGGACCCCTTTGATGTTGGGGTTGCAGAGAAAATCATTGGTAAGTGGACATCCCCCATAAAGGTAAGACTAATAGAACTGTCCACAATATGCAAGAGGCTACTATGGTAAATGATGTGGCAAAAGTTCCATATAATTGTGTAGCCTTAAACAATCGATAGGTTGAACATCAATCATCGATCATCGAAGTGGAAGGTAAAAATTTTGGCAGACATATTTCAATTCTGATCGATTTGAGCTCTTGTAAAAGTTATATTTCCCCTAGAATTGATAACCAATGTGTGTTGTAGAAAAGTACATTTAAGCAAGTATGATTGGTTCAACTGGATACAGGGACCAAAAACAAGGTATCTAAGTTTGTTAAATATTGTACTTTAGAACTAGATGGAATGCTGACAATGGTAGACTTGAATATCTTTCCATTGGGGTCCTATGATAAGCTCATAGGAATGGTCTGGTTAGAGAAGCATAAAGTGATCCTAAAATGTTATACAAAGACATTTATGTGTGAGGATGGTGAAGGAAATTTCAAAACCATAAAAGGTATACCCCACAAGGTGTTGACAAGGCATATATCTTCCTTAAAGTTAAAGTGCATTGCAAGGAATTAATACAAGTTGTATGTAATGCAATTGACAAATTTTAGAAAACCAGTTGAAGCTAAGCTGTAATACTTTCCTATTCTAAAGGAATTTCGAGATGTGATTCCTAAGGAAGTACCTATTTTACCTCCCAAGATATATTTGGACTTCACCATTGACCTAGTACTAGGATCAATGAATATTTTGAAGGCACCCTATCAAATGAGTACACTAAAGTTAGTGGAACTCAAGTTGCAGCTATAGAAGATATTGGAAAAAGACTACATCAAACCTAATGTTTCCTCGTGGGGAGATCCAGTTCTATTTGTTAAAAATAAGGATGGCACACTAATATTGTGCATTAATTATATATAGTTGAATAAGGTAACTATAAAGAACAATTATCTTCTTTCCATAATTGATTATATTTTCGACCAAGTTAGAATGTGGAGACATCATTTATCAAAAAGATATTTTTGCTAAAGAAAAACTATTGAACTTTGGTTGTCATTGATGTCAACTCATGTTAAGGAGGACTTAGTATCCTTGTGCTAGTTTGAAGAAGTATAAGGTACAAGTGCAAGTCTCGAGTCCACCTAGTCATGCTACTTCAAAGGTATATGCCAAAGAGCTGGTTGGACAAGTTTTGGGAGTACACACAAGGCATGGGAAAAAGAAGAGGTTATACAGGGATGCAAGTCTTGGAATTGCGCAAAACCCACCAATCGAAATGAATATACAAGTTGTTGAAGCGCGCAAGAGTCCGAGAAGAAAGTGGCAATCAACCAAGTTGAGTGTGCAAGAACAAGCAGCGATGATGCTTCAAGGGAACAAGACCACACATGAAGTAATTCCAAAGTGTTCAAGACCCACTATGCAAAGGACCAAGTATGTGAAAGACCCACAAGATGTGATACCTTAGTGGCATGGAACATGACAAGTGGAAAAAGAATGAATTAATATGGACTGTGAAGCAAGGAAGAAGGGATGCTATGACGAACTTGTGGACATACCGTTAGCGCAGGACATGTATAAATAAGAAGCCAAGTTGAAGAGTTGAGGTAATATTAAAGATGCGAATGTGGTAGTACTCTGATTTGGAAAGCTTCTGATTTTGGGGTATCAAGGGCTCATGGAATCAGAATAAAATGATCTAGCAGAGACCAAAGTGCACACGAACATAAGAATAAAACTGTTGATGGTTGGAATGATGATGTAGTTTATTTGTGACAGTTGCACGAAGATATAAATGCAAAACTATAGATGATGCGTAAGATGATGGGCCAAGTGTGTGAGAAAAAAAAGATAGTATCGTAGATAGTATGCAGAAAGTCACAGCTGATCTAAGATAGATGCATAAAGAAATAGATGCAGCACAACAGAAGATGTGCAATATGATGAGGTTAATATGAGACAAGTGCGAAGAAAAAAAAGGAAATATCATAGATGGTATGCATAAGGTCACATATTATCTAAGATAGATGCACCAAGAGAGAAGTGTAACATGGCATAAGGTGCACAAATTGATCTAATACAAATGTGCAAAGTCATAACAATAGCACATTAGAGGATGCCATCAAGAGGATTCCATCAGGGGAGTTTTGAGGTAAAAAATGGGCCTCAAAACAAAAAAATATACCATAAAAATTCACTTTATAAGAACCAATAGGATTCAGGATGATGATGTCAACCATAAGGGTAAAATTTGTAAAACAAACTGGAGGGAAAAACAAAAAACTACTTTTTCTTATCGTATTTTTGACATATCTCCTTAACGATTTATCCAAATTTCAAGTTTGGGCACTCGTTGGATGCAGATTTTAATTACACATCCAATCCATACCCACACTGCATACTTCTGAGGCACCCACGGCATGAAAAAATGAAAATTTCATTAGAATACATTTTGTTCATTGCAATTTTATTTTTTTCATGTCGTGGGTGCCTCAGAATTATGTAGTGTGGGTATGGGTTGGATGCGGAACTAAAATCCGCATCCAACGAGCACCCAAACATGAAATTATGGTAAATCGTTAAGGAGATATGTCAAAAATATGATAAGAAAAAGTAGTTTTTCTTTTTCCCCTATAAAATTTAGAACTCTTATTTTATTATTTCCCTTATGATGCCCATTTTAGACCTCAAAACTCCCCTAATGCGTAGTATCAGTTGAGTTTGCAGATGCACAAAAATATAACGATATGTTGTACCAAAGCGTAGATTGCATAATGTTATGAAGTATGAGATTGAGTGTGTAATGTTGATGTAGTTGTTAACACCCAAAAAGTGCTCACTAGCTCATTTACCACATTATATGGCTCATTTGTCCATTTTCCTACCATATTTCCATTAAAATCCCAAAAAATCCCACTAAAAAGCCTCCAAAAGGCCTAAAATGCCTCCAAAAGGCCACAAAACCATCAAAATAGCCTAAAAAAGGCTAAAAAACCCCCTTTTCCTCCAAAAATAGCAAAAATCCCCTAAAAAGGGAATAAAAAATATAAAATAATGAGGAAAAGGAAAAAAAAAAACCCTATACAGCTGCACAAAACCATGTGTTTCCTAAAACCATGGGTCAGCACTCCACCACCAAAAAACTATAAATAGGTGATGGAGATCCCTTATTCCACATCCACAATCACAAGCACCCTTACTCTACCAAAATCTCTCTCGAAACCCTAGTTCATCATTTGAACTATTTTCACCTTGAGAGCCACTTTGGCCCATCCCCACCATTGGAGAAGGAGAAGGAGCATTCAGAAGCTTGGAGCATCCTCTTGGACACTGCTTTGGCTTCATCAACCTTGACACTCAAGGTAACATTAATATAAAACCATTTTTTACATCTTTTATTTATGTCTCATGCAATGTTTAGAGTAGTTTGTTAATTGTTGTTTTAGCTTAATCATTTAATCATTATTGAACTGCTACTAAGGAGTCCATTCTCCTTAGTAGGTGCTCATTTGCACAAGCTAGGGGTAAAACCCTAGCTACAGTTTTTGGCGACTCCCCTAGTTTTCGAATTTCTGGTTTCCGTTTTTAAATTTTTTCCTTTCGGCTGTCCCTTTCGGCCGCCGCATACCGCGTCTTTTTCCCTCTACAGTCGCGTCCCGACCGCGCCTTTCAGGCCTTTACCCGCGATCCGACCGTGGCTCTCAGACTGCTTCCGACGCTCTGCCGGCGGATTCAAGTCTGTTACCTGCGATCCGACCGTGGCTAATCATCCTGTTTGCCGCGATCTGACTGCGCCTGTCGGCCTTTTTCACGCGTCCCGACTGCGGCTTTCTGCCTCTTTCGGGCGTCCCGACTGCGCCTGTTAGCCTTTTTGCCGCGACCCGACTGTGTCTTTTTCCATTTTTCCTGCGTCCCGACTGCCACTGTTGGCCTGATAGCCGCGACCCGACTGTGTCTTTTACCCTGTTTCCTGCGTCCCGACTGCCTCTGTTGGCCCGATAGCCGCGACCTGACCGCCGCTGTTCCCCTCAAACCCGCGGTCGGCCTGTTCTGATTCGCCACAGACCCGCGGTCTGATTTCTGCTCTTTTCCTGTTTTGAGCCCAGCCCCTCTTGCTGCAATATTTTCTGCATTTGAACAGCCCTCTGTCCTACCTGCAGCCCACTTCCTTACAGCCTTTCTGCAACCAAATTTCTGTTCCTTTTACAGAATCTTTTTAAAATTTCAATATTTTTATTTCAGAAAATTTTGCAAGTTAAAAGAATCAATTTCAGCATTATTGATAGATTGGAAGTTGCCCTCCCTTGTGGCACTTCTGTTTTTGGGTTCAACACCTCACGAGCACACACTCTGTCACATTAAATCAAGTGAGCCTTAAAAAGTACCTAACTAAACCAACATTCTAACCCCACTTGGGGAACACAAAAGAATCATTGTAGTTAGGTAGGATCAGGGGGATAGGCTTCCAATAACACCCCTTGGTTATTTCACTTGAGACATAGTTGTTGTCCAAATAGGGAACCAAAATCCCCTAGTACTTTTTGGCACGGTCACGACCAGTTTATCAGAGGGCCTCTCCCTTAGGAGGGTTGAAGTCGGGAGACTGGTTCCGGAGGCCTGAGTGGAATACCGCACTCCATTCAGTAACCGAAGGGCTACCTTTCGCGGTTCGCGGGATATCCCTGTATAGGGGTATTGCGGTCAACGAACTAAACGGCAGATTCACCTTTCTGGACGTGTCATGAACGGGGTATCTTAGTTGCCATTCTTCTAGGATTGACTACCCGGTGTCCCTCCCGGTAGGGGGATATCATAGCCACTTGGCTTTCCTACTCATATTGTCTGACTTGGATTTCATCACCTTGCAGAGGATATGTTTAGTTAAGTCAGAATACTTTTAGTTAGGTGTTTGCATGCTCCTTTACCTCCCTTTGGTCTAGTGAGTCCACCACTTTTCTTTTTTAGGAAACCTGCTGCTTGTTGGTATTCTGACCATCTTTGTTGTTACTCCACCTATTGTAGCACAGCTGCTGCAGTGGGTGTTTTGAATTGGTTGTTGGCCTGAGTGCCTTGCTTTTTAAGCTCTCCTTCTGCACACTCGGTTGCATTAGGATTTTTGAGCTGTTTTCATACTCACCTCAACCCACAGAGATTAGACACCATCTGTCACCATTGAGTCCCCGAGACATTCTCGACGCCTCAGGGGCGAGCCCCCACAGCACGGTTCTCTTGACACCACACGTCATAGATTCCGATCATTATCCGCTGATACCACTCATCACAGATCTAGAGCCTTGTCACTTGACTCCACTCGTCAGCGACGTAGGTCTCCGTCACCAGATAGCGACGCACCTTACTTTACCTCAGATTCTGACGAAGAGTCTGAAAACCCTATTTACACTGCCCCTACTAGCCCCATGGCTGGCACGACTTCCACTCCGTTTGTCATAGGGACCATTGGTGGTACATCCACCACTACACCAGTTACTACACCTGTTTTTGGTATGCCCTCCATGGGGCAACCATCTACCGTTCCCCTCACGGTACCTATTCCCACAGCGGGAATACCTATGCCCACTACATCAGTGGCTCACACTACCCATGGTGGTGCTGGACCATCCTCCACTACCTCAGTTCCCCCACTTGGGGGCACCACCCTAAATCTTGTCCCTCCACTTGGGGGCACTGGCCCCAACTTGGTCCACAGCACTACTGTGTCACAGCCTTCTTCCAGTTTGTCGTTCATGGCTAGCCTCAACCTACCTGACCTGGCCAGATTGACCAACGATCCTATTCGACACGACCCTATGTGGCCTCATATGCCTACCAAACTACCCTCTGACATCCCTAAATTCGAGGGTAAGGCCGGTGAGGACCCACAGAACCACATCATGTCTTTTCACCTATGGTGTTCCTCTAACTCCATAGTGGACGACTCTGTTCGCCTCCGTCTCTTACAGCGCACCTTCACTGGCTCTGCAGCCAAGTGGTATATTGAGCAGCCTCATGGGACCCACGCCACCTTTTCTTCCCTGGCCTCGACCTTCCTGCAGTTCTTCCAGTTTCCAGTCCGCTATGACGCGGGCGTTGAGATCCTTCTATCTTGTAGACAAAACACGGCTACCCATATCACGGACCACATCCATGAGTGGCGTCGACGCCGTAGCTTATGCAAAATCAAACTTGACGACCGTATCTTCCTAGATTGGTTCCTCAAATCCCTTCTTCCGGTTATCGCTAAGGATGTAGCCTCAGAAAGACCCCAGTCTGAAGAAGAAGCCATCCTTAAGGCCCAACAGTTCGACCTCATTTACGCCCAATCGGGTTACCTTTATACCATTATACCTGACGCCCCTCACGGCGAGTCCTCCCAGCATGATGAGCCGGGGGCATCCCACGCTGCAGATGGTATCATTGGCCGTGTTTCTTCGCATCCCCAACCATTTTCTATAGCACATCCTACCCCTGGCCCCGACCTGTCGCGGGCTACTTCACAGTCGGGAGCAACCAACTCGTATGCTCCCACGACACATCACCATTCCCATGGACCCTCATGTCCACCTCAGTGCTTCGGGTATGCGACTCCTGCTTATGCTCCTCCAGTCGCCCCTCAGCCTTACTACCATCAGCAGGCTGCCCCAGCTCCTGCGCCTTCACAAGCCCAACCCGCTTATTATACGCCCCAGGCAGCCCCTGCGGCACATCCACCACCCGCTCCGCAGTCCTATCAGCAACCCCCTCAAGTTGCTGCACCTACTCAGCCTCAACCTGCTTATCATCCTCCGCAGCCTGCTCCTGCACCTGCGCAACCTCAGCATCCACCTGCTGCCCAAGGGCAAGTTTACGCCCAACAAAACCCGCAGCAAAACCAGAATAACCAACGTAACCAGGGCCAACAGAACCGCGGCAAGGGCCGTAATCGGGGAAACAACCAACCTACAGACCAAGCTGGTCAACCGGCTAATCCCCCTGACAACAACAATGCGGCCCCCGCTAATCAAAACCCTGATCGCCCGCCCAAGCAGGCTAAAAACCACAATTTGCGAACGAACCACCCTTGTTCTATTTGCGGGGTCTATGGACACACTACACCCATGCTTGCCCACACTTGGAGCGAGCTCGACAGCTCTGGGTTGACGAGGCCCATCGCCAAGGGCATGCGGCCCCCCCAAGCGCCACCCAACCCCCCCCAACCTCAGCAACCCCCTTTAGTGCTACAAAACCCATTACTGACCCAAGGCGTGGTGAACACTCAGCCGTTGGCCCCTCAAGCTAACGTGCAACCCCAACAACAACAGATCACCTACGCTGCTCCTGATCAACCCATGTTCGACTCAGGTACCCACCACTTACTGATGATGTCATCTGCTGACGTCAACCTACAGACCCGTCGGAACCAAAATGGCTCCACCTCTGAAGCCACTCCCACGGATAAACCTACTAACGCTCATCCCACCGATCAGGCGTTACGTATACCTCCGCCTCCCATAGACGGCGCTGCGAAAGCACCTCGTTTCCCACTTCGCCGAATCAACAATAACCCTACTGCGCGCGCTGCGTCAAACTACAACATCGTAGACGACCTAGCCCAGTCTCCCGCAGCCATGTCTGCGTTAGAAGTCTTGAAGAACTGCCCTTCCCAGCGCAAGACGTTACTCTCCGCCATTGGGGGGATTGACCCAACTGATTCGCATTTGATGGCGTTTGATTTAGACCAGTCTGAACCACGCCTACCTTCCAGCTTAGCCTTCCAAGTTACTGTCTCCGTTAGAAACCTTGTTATCCATCGGTGCATCATCGATGAGGGTGCCTCCACATGCGTTATGTCTACATTTGTATGGCAGAAGCTAGGATCCCCTCCTCTCCAGCAGTCCACCACTGCGTTACGTGCCTACGACGGTCGTTCGGCCCAGCCCCAAGGCCTTCTACCCAACGTTCCCGTCCAGTTAGGTGGTAAAACAGTCCTTATTGACATAGAGGTAATCAATGCCCAATTGGATTACAACCTTCTACTTGGCCGCAGCTACATGTATGCCATGCGGGCGGTTGCCTCTTCGGTCTTTCGCACCATGATGTTCCCCCATGAGGGACGCGTGGTTAAGATTGACCAGCTCACTTACTATGATCCCAGTGCTCCAGCGGCACCTGAAAATGTTCTCCCCATGGTTGAACAACCTGTTTCTAGTGCCACCACCTCGTTTGTTTCCTCTACGGGGCCTGGAGTCTACTCAGACGCGCCGATGACCTCTACCTTTCACTCCATTCCTCCACCGTCATCTACGCCCGAAATGTCTGACTTATGTACCTTGTCCCACGACATCCTACCACCTAACAATCAACCATCCTTGTTGCCTAAACCACCATTGGTACCTAGTCACATTGGTGTTACACCGATCCATACGATCCCCTTCCTAGTTCCTCCAGCAGGAGTAGTAAGCGCCCCGGTCATGGCTACCCTTAGCCTTCCTGGGTTAACATTGGGATTACCTGTATGGTATCTTTCGCCTCCCGTTCGCCCGCCGACACCAGATGTCGTCCTCCAGCCGGTGCAACCCATGGCTACTACCACTCAGCCACCTCCCGGTGTCTCTACCGCTTCGTCCTCCACGACACCTCCTCCTCCTCCTCAACCCACTGGGGGTAGAGGTCCACAACCTTACACTGCTGTCCCACCTCCCAAGACAGTCAAGAACCCTCCAGTGTTTCGTGCTCCTCCCAAATGCTCGCTGTGTGACGAGTTGGGCCATGCGACCCACCAATGCCCACAGTTACCCGCATTACAGAAGCACATGCAAATGCTCGATGATGACCCCAACATCCCAACTGTCGAACTAAACCCCACTCCTAAGCCTAAAGATAAGTCCCTACGTACCAACCACTCCTGCGCCATATGCGGTATTTACGGGCATTATTCACATCATTGTCCCGATCTCCCGGATTACAGAGCAGCTCTTTATGAGATGAACAATCTGGACCTTGAGACAGCACCACCTACCATTGAGGAGATCTACCCCCCGGTCTCTCCCCCTTCTGAAGAGGTTAATATCATCTACATGATCTCTTCAACCAACACTTCCACTACCCCCTCGTCAACCGATTTGACGACGCAGACTTTCCGTACTGATGAGGAGATTCTTGAGGCCCTAACTGCCCCGGATTATCCTTGGGAGGATATGCACCACCGTTCCTATTTCATCCCAGAAGCGTTTTCCTCTAGCACCGCTACCCAATACGCGGTTGAATCCAAAGACTTCCTCCCCACTAAGGTTGACTGGTTCAAGGACCCTATTCCTGCTCCTGATGCCTTCGAGGAGGGCAACATGGCCAACATCTCACCTGTCATCCAAGTTGATATCGCTGCCCCAGGACGTGCCCCTGAACTCATCACTTTAGGAGCATTCTGCAGTAAATAAGAGATTGAGGACTACATAAACCTTTTCCGAGAATTCTGTGATGTCTTTGCCTGGTCCTATACCGAACTGCCCGGGCTTGACCCCACCATTATAGAACACCACCTTGACACCTCTGAGTCAAGGGGCATAGTAGATTACGTCGACCCTGGGATAGGGGGCATGATCAATCCTTTTGAATCTTCCCCATCACATCTATCTCAGCATGTCAATGGACCCATCGTTCAAACCAACACATATGTGATCCATAATCACAAACCCCATGCACATAGCATGGGGGCAAGTCATTAACCTTGCTCACTTTTCCCCATTTGTGATCTCAACCATTTTGGAGGTCACATATCACTTGTATATTTGATTTTATACACCTAGTTATTTCCTTTGGCCATTCCGGAGTCCTTATGGCCTCCATTTTTTGCACCATTTGCACTGCCGGATTCACATTTCCATGCCCGTGATGATGCTTGAGATCATTTCTCACTCTCACCCCCCGATCTTTTGGGTATTCTTTCAGACGCCTCTAGTCGCCTCGGTTTGCGTGCCACATCGGCCGTTCTCCGTTTTTCGCATGTTTTATATCATCGGATTCATTTTTCTGAGCTGGTGATGATGCTTGAGATCATTTCTCGCCCTCACCTCCAGATTTTCTGGGCATTTTTTAAAATGCCCCCGTCACCTCGGTTTGCGTGCCACATCGGCCGTTACCCATTTTTGACATCCTTTATCTCGCCGGATTCATTTTTCCGAGCTCGTGATGATGCTTGAGATCATTTCTCGCTCTCACTTGGTACAATTTCAACATTGTGTCCCAACACCTTGCTGCCTCGGTTTGCGTGCCACATCGGCCGCCATCGGATTGTTCCACATTTTTACATGAGCCATTCACTCCTGTCATACTGCAAATGTTTTGTTATTT
Organism: Larix kaempferi; assembly: GCA_027924585.1. Taxonomy (NCBI): domain Eukaryota; kingdom Viridiplantae; phylum Streptophyta; class Pinopsida; order Pinales; family Pinaceae; genus Larix; species Larix kaempferi. The sequence goes on from BSBM01000428.1 coordinate 12,279,500, forward strand.
TGCCACCATTTCATCTACCCCGCAAGGAGGTCCATCAGTGTTCCCACCTACCCTCGTTCTTGGTCACCATTATTGATCCTTGATTGAACACTTCCTCCTTGCCTGGCCATTTCCTTTGTTCGGTATACTTTTATCCCTTTTTCGGGCCGGACAAGTCCTTTACGAAAAAGGCACTTAGGGAGTTTCCGTTAAGCTCTTTTCTGACTCCTAAAAGAATGAAAAGATCACCGAGCAATCTTGCTTCCTTTCATGCTCGTTAAAGTACCTGAAAGGGCGTCTATCTGGTATAAGTTTACCCCTTTTCCGGACCTGGTAGACTAATTACGAAAAAGGAATACTCTAGTCACACCGGCTAGAAGAGTTCTTCATTGCATCCTTTTATGCTTCTTTGGGCCTTGGAGACTAAATCTACGAAAAAGAAACCCCCTGGAGTCTTCTTACTTGCTTTCAGACTCTCTAAAATTGAAAGCAACCACGAGCATACACTGTCCTAGGCTCGTAAAATCCACACGACAGTACCATTCCATCATTTCAGAGTCTTCTTATTTGCTTTCAGACTCCTTAAAATTGAAAGCAACCATGAGCATGAACTGTCCTGGGCTCGTAAAATCCACACGACAGTATCATTTTATCCACACACTTCTTCTAGTTCCTCAACCCATGAAGAAGTATCCTCCCGTGCCTCATGGCACTATGATCGATCATCTCGGCAGCACCCCCAATCAGGTCGCCTTTGTTCAGAGTATTCTGCAGTCTCCTGCCATTGTATACCAGCTTAGGTCTCCCTCAGCCAGTTATCCTCCCAGATCCATTACAGCTATGATCCCTTTTCCCTCAGTCAGTTTCATATGCTGCCAGATCATTCCCATTATCATACTCTGAACAAAGGAAGTTTGAGTCCACCCGCTCTACTTGCCTAGTTGTCCCCCCACAGTTTATCAGTCCTGCCATCAGTACTATCACATTTCGGTCTTGTACCTCGCGCTCCTGTCAAGGAAACATCATTGCCTTGATGGTTGCAGGTCTCCCTCTGTCGACGACAGCTCCTCTATTCCAGAGGATAGGCCCAGAGGTCCCTACGCCTTGGACTTATCACCATCCGTGGTAAGTGCCTACGGATCATTCTGAGAGGAGATATCATTGCCTCTCCGAGTGGTTGTTCCTCACATGCTCGACTTCAGCACCTTCATCGCATCGTTGAGGATCGCGTAGGATTATATCCCATCAGTTTTTTGTCGAAGACCCCGGATTTCCCCCGACTCTAGCACATTGGTGAGTCACTTCGGAACGCCCAGTTGTATGTTCCCGTGGATGTCCGGGCTGCGTTGGCGTTTGTATTCGGAAGCCATCCAGTTCCATGCTTCCTTGAGTACCCAGTTTCAGTTCCAGATCCGTTCCAGTTCCGTGTACCATGGAGAGTTTGACCCCAGTCACTATGATCCAGCAGTTCATCAGTTCCTTTGGTACCACACTCAGTAGCACTGTTGATTGTTCCAGTGCACCAGTTCTGCAGTTCACACATGATCCGCTCAGCAGTATGTCCCAGATTTGTGTCCCCTCTGGACTCTTATGATGTACACAGTGGTCATGTATCTTACAGGTCCCCCTTTTTCGGGCCTTACAGTTATATTTATGTATCTTGATACGAGCATGGGTATGCCCGCCTCGTCCATATATTGAGATTATTCCTCAGTCAGTATTTGAGGTCATGTATATTTCAGGTCCCCATTTTTTGGACCCCATTGTTGTTATTATGTTATATCCTGATACGAGCATGGGAATGCCCGCCTCGTCCATATGATCAGATGATTCCTCATCCTTTATTGAGGTTATGTACTTTTAGTTCTTGCAGTTGTTCGGGATCGTTGTTCCGGGCTTCAGTTTGTTTCTTCTCTCCTCTCCACACCCAGGAAAACCATTCATGACTTATGATGTCCATCGGCCATACGATGAGCTCCTGCCCTCGCACATCAGGGGGCAATCTGTTAACACCCAAAAAGTGCTCACTAGCTCATTTACCACATTATATGGCTCATTTGTCCATTTTCCTACCATATTTCCATTAAAATCCCAAAAAATCCCACTAAAAAGCCTCCAAAAGGCCTAAAATGCCTCCAAAAGGCCACAAAACCATCAAAATAGCCTAAAAAAGGCTAAAAAAACCCCCTTTTCCTCCAAAAATAGCAAAAATCCCCTAAAAAGGGAATAAAAAATATAAAATAATGAGGAAAAGGAAAAAAAAACCCTATACAGCTGCACAAAACCATGTGTTTCCTAAAACCATGGGTCAGCACTCCACCACCAAAAAACTATAAATAGGTGATGGAGATCCCTTATTCCACATCCACAATCACAAGCACCCTTACTCTGCCAAAATCTCTCTCGAAACCCTAGTTCATCATTTGAACTATTTTCACCTTGAGAGCCACTTTGGCCCATCCCCACCATTGGAGAAGGAGAAGGAGCATTCAGAAGCTTGGAGCATCCTCTTGGACACTGCTTTGGCTTCATCAACCTTGACACTCAAGGTAACATTAATATAAAACCATTTTTTACATCTTTTATTTATGTCTCATGCAATGTTTAGAGTAGTTTGTTAATTGTTGTTTTAGCTTAATCATTTAATCATTATTGAACTGCTACTAAGGAGTCCATTCTCCTTAGTAGGTGCTCATTGGCACAAGCTAGGGGTAAAACCCTAGCTACAGTAGTGAAGTGAAGTACATGATACAATTCAATGATTGCAATATTTTAGTATACAGAAGGTGTGCACAACGGAATTAAATGCAATTAATTTGAAGAGTAGGTGGATCAGTATAACATAACATAAATATCTTCTATATTCATATCAGGGTGGCAGGATAGGGCAAGGAATAGGGGGTTGATGCTTCCTTCCAGTTGAACATGGTAAATCAGGGAATCGGTGCTTCCTTTAGGTCATAGCCTGTAAAACTAGGGGGTTGGTGCCTCCTTCTAGTTAGTGCTAGAGAAATTCAAAAGTTGGTGCTTCCATGAATGTAATCATTTTAATATAAGAGAGCATTTCGTGGTTTTCTCCCATTTGGGTTTCCACGTAATAATATTTGTGTTCTGTGTATTGTGAATGTGATGTTGAATGTTTCTTTTTATGGTGAATGCATAATTTAAGTTCCAATTCAAATTGATAAAAATTGAAATTTTTTCATAACTACGCTAATATTGATTCACCCCCCCTCTCAGTATTAATAAGATTCCAAAAATTGGTATCAGATCCGGTGTCTTCAGTAACAACTTAACATATGGAAGATAGATCCTTTCGCATTTACAGATGGAAAGGAAATATATTCTCAAGGTGAAGTACCATGGTTGCATGAGAATGGAAACATGGAAAATCTCTTTCTCACAGAAGCAAGATATGTCATTCGCAGTCAAAGAAAAACTATAGAAGAGGTCAAAAGAGTTTCAACGAATATCATGCAAACTCTAAAAAGGAAAGAAGAGGAATAAAAAAAGGATGGAAACATACTTTACAAATCAATTATAGGAGATGGATAAAACCTGTCAAACTGAGAAACTTAAGATTGACACATTGGAAAGTGAATTTGAAAAATCAAATGCAGAGAATTGGAAGCTATCCAAATAAATCATACTTCTGAAGAAAGAATTGGAATATGCCAAGAAAGAAAATGTAGACAATGTTTCCAAATCAAATGAAGAAACTTCATCACTAAAATACCAACTCCAAAGGTCTCAGAAACAAAGTGACAATGCCAACATGGTAATCAATGAACAACAAACTCAAATTCAAGTAGGGATGCCTTAAATCATCTCTCTGAAAGAGAATAATTTTGAGTATCTAAGAATTTTTAATGAAAATAAGACTTAATTACTGGAAAAGGAACAAGAGTTTGAAAAAAATCAAACACAGCTAAGGACAAATGGCAATTTTACCAAAAGTGCAGAAGTCTTGAATGAAATTCTAAGCAAACAAAGATCACCATTTAAAAAATATGGTGTAGGGTACAAGCTTGGCATAAGCAAGAAGGAAGATGCTTCTCTCAAGGAATAAAATGAAGAGATTGATCAAGAGAAAAAGCAAAGGAAAAATAACAAGAATACTACAAAACTAAAAGAACTCATTTGCACAGAACTATTCAATGTTGGAAGTGCAACATAGCTGGACATACTTGAAAGTTTTGTAACAACATAATTTTTTACAAGTGAAATAAAATTGGTCACAAAGCTCAAAACTATGGAAATTAAAAGAAATCCATCAAATATTGGAAGAAGAAAACAGACAAGGAAACTCAACCTGTTATTTACAAAAGAAGCTATACTCCTGTAAATCAAGGAAAAGAACAATGTAGAATGATTTGGAAAAGGAATCTTGTGGATGAAGATTATAACTCGATTCCATGTGAAGTTAGTAAAAATATGCCTAAGTCCTTTATTTTGAATGAAAATGTGTATATCCTAGGAGACTAATATGTCTCCATTCCACAGAAAATTAATCCATAGACAAACAGACCTGTCGCAGAAAGAAAAAAATGTGCGCAAAAATAAACTGCAACAAAAGGTGAGCATTAATGACTAGTGGAGTAGTGACCCTATTGGTGATTAATTAATGGGAATCATCAGTAATGAGTGACATAGTATGGTTACTTGAATTTGGACAATATCAATAAAAATCTTGAGAAATTGAAACATTCCATTTTTCGAAAACATACCAAATCTAGGTACATCTGCAAAGAAAATAAATTATTAATGACAGAAGAAAGTCTCCATATCCTTATAATTCATGAATATCTCTAGTAGGAACCCTCCCGTGTCTATTGAGAACATTATCTACAGAGTGAACAATTGTGAGTGAAAGGTTGAAGCTTGGAAGCCATGGCACCCAAGAGATAATTCAGATCAAAGAACCCATCAGTGAATGTGCATGGAGAATCTGTGCAAACACCAAGTGCATCCTCATCAAATCCTGTAAAGGTTCCTCGTGACTACATTCCATCCAAAAAACCTAATGTGGTGCATGCTAAATTTCCAAATGTAGAAGACTCAGACATACCAGCACAAAAGGATTTTGAAGGTGTAATAGTTGAGAAAACTCTGCTCAGACAACTATACAAGTTCGCACTTGTAGATCATGATGTCATCGACCATGAAAAATTTTCTAAACTCATTATGGACAACTACATGGATAGGAAGATTGACCCAGATCCTAAGGAACAAGTTATAATGGAGATTAAGACATGGTCAAATGGGTTTTCAAAATCAGGGATACTAAACTTGTTGGAGATCCCTCACTTTGGAAGGTCCCCACAAGTGAAAATGTGTGCAAAATTGTTGTTATCAAAAGTGCATGGTGGGTACCTATGGCTAACCAAGCCTATATCCATTTATGCCAAGATGATTGAGACAATCAAAGGGATGCTTGTCGTAGGGGGAGATGTAAGTATTCTTATGGACATGAGACAAGAGAAATCCCTTGAAAAGAGGATGGCTGCAAATAATCGAACTCAACGAGCCAGTAGAGATATCTCAGTCTTGTAGATGATTCTGTGAGATTTGCTATCTAGTTGGTAGCATGTAAGTTAGTTCGGAAGACTTCCTGGAAATGCAAGAAAAAGGTAAACCCTTTAATTATACTTGGTTATTGATAGGTATGGTGTTTACAGGATGGAAAGAACCAGAGGGGAGTCAATTCTTTGACAAGAATAGAAGGCCATTCTTAGTGTTGGGCCTATCCCAAGTGATGCATTTTGAGCAAGAAGGACTTTTGAAACTACGAAGCTGAGCGCAGTTCAATTGGAATATTTTTTTGTATAAGTTTTTTGGATTTTGTGAAGTTGCACGCAGCGCAACGTCGGAAGAGCTGTGAAGATCAGTGCTGTGAGGAGACAGCGCTGCAATGTGTCCAGTCTACGTGGATCCAACAAAGCAGAGAGTTGGATGGAAGATGATGCAGAGTTTGGTAAAGATGCTTTAGGAGTGCCAGGCAATGGGTAAGGAGCAAAAGTGGAAGAAAGCGATTGGTCACACATGCGAAAGAACCACTACCTGAACCAGTCGCACGAGACTGTTAGAGGAAGAACAGCTCGGTGAAAGAAACCTATTGGCATGCGTGTGACAGGAAGGCCGATAGTGACATGAGGCATGCGCTGAAGGCGGCCATGATGGAATATTCACTACCAGAAGCCAGCAGTCCAGTTAAGGGAAAATCGTGACAGTTTTGTAAACCTAATGGTTTTTCCTTCGATTTGTAAAGACATGACCTATAGGCATGATCTATAAATAGGGCATTTTTGTATGGGAAAGGGTTACTCTTCATTTTGTATTGTTCTCATTATTGATTTGATAAATATCTGTTAAGGAACATTTTGTAAAGGCTCTACAAGTTGTGTGCGCAGAGGCCTATTGCGAGAGAGAAGAGAGTCTGCAACTGAGTGTGCAAACAAAGAACTATTGTACCATTCCTAAAAGACTAATACAAGAACAGTTCTTTTGGATGTAGCTCCCATCCGGGGGGGTGAACCACGTTAAATCATGTGTAGTGTGATCATTTATGTTTTGCACTTGCTTGTTTGCTTATGAAGGAATGTCTGAGTTCTCATTTATCAGTTGTTATGTGAATGATTTTATATGTATTCTCCATAGGAGAAAGTGTTGAATATTGTAACTTTTAAGAATATTATATTTGTATATTATTTATTCCGGAGATGTTCCATACCTCCGATGTGATTATACTATGAATCCGAAGATGTTTATTCCTCCGGATTGGTTGTGGTAACTAGGGTTATTAGACCCACCATGTGGGGGTCGGCCCAGTCAGTTATAATAGAGTATTTAACCTAATGGTTAAATACGAGCCTACATGTACTTGTGTAAAATACATGTCAGTGTAGTGTATAAATAGAGGAGGTATGTTCCTCATTTGACACACTCACTCACTTGTGAAAGATAGCACACTTGTCTGGGAGATTTGCTAAGGAGACAAAGTAGGAGGGAGCACATCTTGTATTTTGGTTGATCATCTTATTGAGGAAAGCTTTGCTGGGTTTTCTACCCCATGAGGGTTTCCCAGGGTATATTCTGTGTCTATCTTGTGATTATGTTTCTTTCAGTGATCTTGATAGTCTATTTGGTTTAAACTTAACATGGTATCAGAGCTAGACTGAATAGGACATCTTTCACAAGGTAAGAATACCTCTCTCTCTCTCTCCGGTGAAAGTTAGGGTTTCAGCAAAAAGTTTGATTTATTGAATTTTGGTTACATGGCTGGATAGCCCTATTCACTACCTTTCGTTTAAGCCCTAGATCGAACTTTTTGGTTGGGTAGAACTCCGGGAAATCAAAACCCTAATTCTACCAAAAGTGCGATAAGTCAGAATTTGGGTTCAGAAAAAAGTTGGCATTTTTGAATTCTGATTACATGGCTGGATATCCCTTCTCAAGATCATTCTTTTAAGCCCTAGATCAAACTTTTTGGTTGGGTAGAACTCCAGGAAAGTCAAACCCTAATTCTACCAAAAGTGCAATAAAATTCTGTTCCAGATTCTGGAAAAGTGAAAAGTAACATTTCCAGGTAAGTCTACTTTGTCTCTTGGACTCCCCCAAGAGAATATGGCTCCAAACACTAAGCTTGAAGACAAGCTAGAAGGTATAGAGAATTTCCGGGCATGGAAATACAGAATTGGTCTCATTCTTGAAGAGAATGATCTTGCTCATTATATCAAGGAAGAAGTTGCAGAACCAGAAGGAGATGAAGCCAAAGAAAAGCACAGGAAGGATTTGATTAGGGAAAAGAGAATCATAGCTGATTCTATTAAATACCACTTGATTCCCCAAGTGGCCTCCAAGAAGACTCCAAAGGAAATGTATGATGCCCTAGGAAGAATGTATGAAGGAAAGAACATCAATAGGAAGATGAATCTAAGGACTCAATTGAAGAGTACCAAGATGCACAAAGGAGAATCCATTCAAGACTACTTCTCAAGGGTTTCACAAATCAAGGAACAACTAAATGCAATTGGTGATACTCTTGATGAAGATGAACTTGTGATGACTGCTCTCAATGGTCTCACTAGACCTTGGGAATACTTCATACAAACCATGTGTGCCAGGAAAGAGAGCATGAAGTTTGATATAGTATGGGAGGATTGTGTTCAAGAAGAAGCTAGGGTAGCCAACAGAGAAGCTCTTCTCAAAGAGGATGACCAAGCTTTGGCCACCCATACCAAAATAAGAAGAATAGGTCATCTCAAGAAAGTTGACCACAAAGGATCTCAACACTTCTCTAGACCTAAAAAGAGAAAAGGACCATTTCCAGTAAGAGATCTTTCCACAATCAAATGCTACAACTATGATAAGCTAGGACACATCTCCAGATTTTGTCCTTCACAAAAGAAGAAGTTTGTCCACAAAATACACCATGCACATATGGCAGAAAATGATAGTGAAGAAGAAGAAGAGGAAGAAGAAGAAGAGGAAGAAGATGAAGAAGAAGAAGAGGTAGAGGTAAGGCCTAAAAGGAAAAGATATAAGGTGAAGAAAGAAGATCCAGAAGAATATGTTCTATTCTCTGCACTCTCTGGATCTGTATCTCCTGGAGAAGATACATGGCTCATTGACAGTGGTGCTTCTAAGCACATGATAGGTCAAAGGAAGACCTTCTCAAATCTTGAAGAAAAGTCTTCTACACAAAAGGTATCTCTAGGAGATGACTACCAATATCCCATCAAAGGAATTGGTGAAGCTAGCTATAAGCTAGATTCAGGAACACCCTTGAAGATGAAAGACATCTTATATGTACCAGGTTTAAAGAAGAACCTTCTCTCTATCTCAGCACTAGATAAGAAAGTTTTTAGATTAGCTTTCATAGATGGACAAGTACTCATGTGGTCCAGAGGAAAGACAATTAAATATGCAATTGTTATTGGTGAAGAAGAAGGAGGTCTCTATACGCTCAAGGGCCATCCAGAAGCTGCCCTTGCTCATGAGATCTCTAGCCCCAATGAGCTATGGCATAGAATATTAGCTCACATAAACTATAAAGCCTTACCCTATGTAAGCAAGGTAGTAATAGGATTACCAGATTTGAAAGATGATCATGATGGCTCATGTAAAGGGTGTAAGAAAGGGAAAAATATCAAGAACCCCTTTCCAAAGAGTGAAACAAAGACTAAGAACATTTTAGACCTAATACACTCAGATGTATGTGGACCAATGCCCACCACTTCTCTAAGTGGGTTTGAATACTATCTTTCATTCATTGATGACCATTCAAGGAAAACTTGGATATACTTCCTGAAAGGTAAGAATGAAGTCTTTGGAAAATTCAAAGAGTTCAAGGCTCTAATAGAAAATCTATCAGATAAGAGAATCAAAATTCTCAGAACAGATAATGGCGGAGAATTTACCTCAAAGGAATTTGAGGACTTTTGTAAAGAAGTTGGAATTCAAAGGGAACTAACTACTCCATACAATCCCCAACAAAATGGGGTGGCTGAAAGGAAAAATAGAACAATCATGGAAGCTGTAAAGACCCAGATACATGACCAAGATCTTCCCATGTATCTATGGGCTGAAGCAGCCAAGACAGCAGTATATGTGCAAAATAGATTATCTCATAGTGCTCTTGAGTTCAAAACTCCAGAAGAAGTGTTTACAGGTAAGAAGCCTGAGGTAAGTCATCTTAAAATATTTGGGTGTCCTGTGTACATCCACATTCCAAAAGAAAAGAGAACCAAGTTGGACCCTTCTGGTAAGAAGGGGATTTTTGTTGGTTATTGTGAATCATCCAAAGCCTTCAGAATTTACATTCCAGGTTTTCATCACATAGAAATAAGTAGAGATGTAATGTTTGATGAAGAAGCAGCTCTCAAGAAATCCAGGAAGTGCCAACTTGAAGAAATCTATGAAGAAGATACTTCTCCCAGAATCACAGAGGCTATGCCCATTCCTGAAGATGATTCTCCAGAGGATCATGATATGTTGGAACCACAAGAGCCTCCTATTTCAGACTTATCTAAGAAAAGAAGGCCAGCATGGGCTAGAGATATTATTCAAGGGGTTGAAAGATATGGAGCTCCTGAAGGCTCCACTAGAGAAAGAAAGAAACCAAAGCTAGTGTCCAACTACATGGCTTTAATGTGTGATCTTGTGGATCAACTACCTACCAGCTATGAAGAGGCAACTCAGAAGAAAGAATGGGTAGAAGCAATGACAGAAGAATATCAGTCAATAATGAAAAATGATGTTTGGGATATAGTCCCCAAACCAAAAGATAAAAGTGTGGTTTCTTCCAAATGGATCTTCAAGATAAAACATGCTGCAGATGGTAGCATTGAAAAATACAAGGCAAGATTTGTAGCCAGAGGATTCTCTCACAAGGAGGGAATTGACTATGAAGAAACATTTGCACCAGTTTCTAGGTATACTTCAATTAGAACTATCATGGCACTTGCATCCATGATGAAGTGGAAATTACACCAAATGGATGTTAAGACAACTTTTCTAAATGGTGTAATTGAGGAAGAAGTATACATAGAGCAACCACAATGGTTTGAGGTTAATGACGGAAGGACTCATGTATGCAAACTGAAAAAGGCATTATATGGGTTGAAACAAGATCCCAGGGCTTGGTACGGAAGGATTGACAATTTCTTAACTAGCATGGGCTTTACCAAAAGTAAAGCTGACCCCAATCTTTATCTCAAGGTGATTGATGATGAACCAGTTATATTGTTGTTATATGTAGATGATCTATTTCTAACTGGAAATGAGAAACAAATTATTGAAAGCAAGAAGAAGCTTTCTTTAGAATTCGAGATGAAAGATCTCGGATTAATGCACTACTTCTTAGGCTTAGAAGTATGGCAAGAACCAAAAGGAATCTTTCTCAATCAAGGTAAGTATACTGTGGAGATTCTCAAAAGATTTGATATGTTGGAGTGTAAATCCATGGCCACTCCCATGGACTCCAACTTGAAGTTGTTAGTTAATGATTCATCAGAATTAGTGGACATAACCTTATACAGACAAATCATTGGATCATTGATGTACTTAACTAATACTAGGCCTGATATATGCTTTGCTGTAAATACCCTAAGTCAGTATCTAGTAGAACCTAGAAAGGTCCACTTAATAGCTGCAAAGCATGTAATGAGGTACCTAAAAGGTACATTAGATTTTGGCCTATATTATCTCGGAGGTCATGAACTCAGGTTACATGGTTACTCAAATTCTGACTGGGCAGGTAGTGTCTCAGACAGAAAAAGTACTTCAGGAGGATGTTATTGTCTTGGATCTGCCATGATTTCCTGGTTCAGCAAGAAACAATCTAGTGTGGCTCTCAGTACTGTTGAAGCAGAATATATGGCTGCCTGCTCTACCAGCTGTGAAGCAGTATGGATTCGGAAACTTTTATCTGGAGTGTTTGACTTAGAAATGGATCCCACTGTGATTATGTGTGATAATCAAAGCTGCATCAAGATGACTGAAAATCCTGTGTTTCACGATAAGTCAAAACACATAGAGATCCGATACTTTTATATACGAGATATGGTGCAGAGAGGAGCTATCAAGCTCGAGTATATAAGCACTGAGGATCAAATTGCTGATATATTGACCAAACCTCTGTCTCGAGTAAAGTTTGAACACTTCCGAGACAAGCTTGGTGTAGTTCAAAAGGGACCCTCCTCGAAAGGGGGAGTAGCATAGTATCTAATAACTAGTCTGTCTCATCAATGATGAGGATACCTTTTTACTGCACTTAGTTACTTAGAATTATTTAGACTTAGGACTCTTATATTTTTTTTGATGATGATGATGATACATGTTTTGATATACATGTTTGATGATGATGATGATACATGTTTTGATATACATGTTTGATGATGATGATGATACATGTTTTGATATACATGTTTGATGATGATGATACATGTTTTGATATACATGTTTGATGATGATGATGATACATGTTTTGATATACATGCTTGATGATGATGATGATACATGTTTTGATATACATGTTTGATGATGATGATGATACATGTTTTGATATACATGTTTGATGATGATGATACATGTTTTGATATACATGCTTGATGATGATGATGATACATGTTTTGATATACATGTTTGATGATGATGATGATACATGTTTGATGATGATGATGATACATGTCTTGATATACATGTTTGATGATGATGATACATGTTTTGGTTATACATGTTTTGATGATGAGAATACATGTTTTGTTATACATGTTGTGAGGGCATTGGAGCATCCCTGGACTTCAGTCCTAAAGTTGAGCCGTAGACGTATGTCTTCGAGAATGAAGTTCTTGGTGAACATGTGAGGGGATTGGATCATCCCTAGACTTCAGTCCTAAAGTTGAGCCGTAGACGTATGTCTTCGAGAATGAAGTTCTTGGTGAACATGTGAGGGGATTTGATCATCCCTAGACCTCAGTCCTAAAGAAAATCCGTAGACGTATGTCTCCGAGAACTAAATCCTGAATGAACAGGTAAGAGGATTGGATCGTCCTCGGACTATGGTCCTTTGAATTGAGCCGTAGACATGAGGTCTCCGATAACTGAACGATAGGACTGGATCGTCCCTGGACCTCGGTTCAAAAGGTACACGATAAGACTGGATCGTCCCTGGACTTCGGTTCAAAAGGTACACGATAGGACTGGATCGTCCCTGGACCTCGGTTCAAAAGCTACACGATAGGACTGGATCGTCCCTGGACCTCGGTTCAAAAGGTACATGATAGGAATGGATCGTCCCTGGACTTCGGTTTAAAAGGCACATGATAGGACTGGATCGTCCCTGTACCTCGGTTCAAAAGGTACATGATAGGACTGGATCATCCCTGGACATTGGTTCAAAAGGCACATGATAGGACTGGATCGTCCCTGGACCTCGGTTCAAAATGTACGTGACAAATCCTAGAATTGCTCTAGGTTACATCCAGCATGAAACAGGGTTGGCTCTGTAGATGTGATACATCCAGCATGAAACAGGGATGGCTCTGTAGATGTGATACATCCAGCATGAAACAGGGCTGGCTCTGTAGATGTGATACATCCAGCATGAAACAGGGCTGGCTCTGTAGATGTGATACATCCAGCATGAAACAGGGCTGGCTCTGTAGATGTGATACATCCAGCATGAAACAGGGCTGGCTCTGTAGACGTGACACATCTAGTATGAAAGAGGACTGGCTCTATGGCGGTAAATCCTAGATCTGATCTAGGTCACATCCAGTATGAAAAAGGATTGGCACTGTGGTTGGGATTAGATCGTCCCTAGACATGAGACTTGTCTTAAAGAGATAAGGATTGATCATCCTGGAACTTGATCTGGATTGTATCATCCATGGACCTATGTCCTAAAGAGAGCAGGATTGATCATCATGTAATATGATCGTGTGATGACGATGTTGATGATCGTGTGATGACAATGCTGATGATGATGCTGATCGTGTGATGTCGATGCCGATGATCGTGTGATGACGATATTGATCATGTGATGGCGATGCTGATGATCGTGTGATGACGATGCTGATGATCGTGTGATGATGATGCTGATGATCGAGTGATGTCGATGTTCCAGTAACTAGTTGAGTTACTGATGATGATGAACTGAAGAAAGCTTCCGATGATATATAGATGTATCATGTATGATGTATGACTCGTTTCTCCTGCGGATGTTGTTATAATATCCTTCTCGTTAAGGGGGAGTGTTGAATATTGTAACTTCTAAGAATATTATATTTGTATATTATTTATTCCGGAGATGTTCCATACCTCCGATGTGATTATACTATGAATCCAGAGATGTTTATTCCTTCGGATTGGTTGTGGTAACTAGGGTTATTAGACCCACCATGTGGGGGTCGGCCCAGTCAGTTATAATAGAGTATTTAACCTAATGGTTAAATACGAGCCTACATGTACTTGTGTAAAATACATGTCAGTGTAGTGTATAAATAGAGGAGGTATGTTCCTCATTTGACACACTCACTCACTTGTGAAAGATAGCGCACTTGTCTGGGAGATTTGCTAAGGAGACAAAGTAGGAGGGAGCACATCTTGTATTTTGGTTGATCATCTTATTGAGGAAAGCTTTGCTGGGTTTTCTACCCCATGAGGGTTTCCCAAGGTATATTCTGTGTCTATCTTGTGATTATGTTTCTTTCAGTGATCTTGATAGTCTATTTGGTTTAAACTTAATAGAAAGATGGGAATAATATGTTAAGTATTGTGTGAATGGATGAATGATGAATGCTCAGTACCCTAATTCTGCGAACGTATCAGTTTATGGAATAATCACAAGTGTATGTAGAGTTTGGGTTGTTTAACTCTTTAGACACACCGCACTGGAGGTGCGCAACATCATATGTTTCGTATGCTTGCATTTGTTATAAAGATAAATAATCTAAAACAGTAGATGGATGATTAAGTGTTAAAGTAAAGTCTTCGAAGTGGTTAAGTTTGGAAGAGGAAGCATATAAGTCAGTTGCGCTGTCCTGTGATTCACATTCTATCTGAACCGCGTAGTCCGTAGATGCACTGGTTGCGCAGGCATCTTCGCTTGGAGAAGTAAGGACCGCGATGTAGTCTATCATTGCGTAGTTCTTAGCCCGCAACACAAGTATAATAGTGCGATGTGCAGTAGCTGTCTGAACAACTCATCACATCACTGTGGAAACCTGATTCCGCAGTGCCCCCATAACTACACCTCGGGTGAGACCTCAGCCTATTCGTAGGCTGTTGCCGAAAGGGCCGGTAAGAAGGGGTTTTTTGGTTCCTTGAAACCACGAAGAATTTGGGCCTGCATTGGAAACCTCTAGATCAGTATCTTAAGCCAACAAATGGTTCTGTTGTCGGGCTAAGAATCTGTGATGAGTTGAAGTCATGATGTGCAAAGTAGAATAAGTTGAGCTGGGCATCAAATTTTGGTATCCAGATAAGAAAGAAATCTAGGATTGGTGTGACAAGACAGAGAGAGACTTCGCAAGGAAAGAAAACAGACACCCACAGCTCTCTGACATTCAGTGGTTGAATAAATACCTGTGGAAAGACGTTCATGAAGTTTTCTGGGTGTCTTTTGGGAACGAGCTCTACGAGTGGTTGTCAAGGTTCGTAGAACACAGAAACTGTACCCCACGAGACGTACCGATCGAGTGGACATCGGAGCTGATTGAAAGGCTCAAAGAACTAGATAGTCCATTCTTACGAGCATTCGACTTCTGGCTCGACAATACATTACAAAGTTTTGTGACACAATTCGTTGTGGACATGCTAAAGTCCTATAGAACAACCGAAAGAGAGTTTTTCAAGGGATTCAGAGGTAAACATCTGAACAACCTCAGTCTATACATTAAAATTCTTTTAGCTGAGAAAGGTGTTTTTAGAATGCTGTAAAATATTTGAACTCTGTAATGGTCAATAGCATGTTTAGTTAGTTGGATGAAGAGACACATAATCTAAGGAGTGGGAAAAGGTATAAATATACACCTAAGAAGATTGCTAGTGGACCTGGACTCCGCGTAGACATTGAATCAGAAGACGAACCTGATAGCCAAACCGTACCTCTATCTTCCTCCTATCATCCTATTACTCCACAGAATCCACCAGGTGGGAACACCACACCTTCCACTGCACAAACTCAGCCAGTCCAAAACCCTCCTATTGCGAATATCCCTAGCACTCACACCATTCCATTTATCTTTTCTGCTCAACAACCTATGCAGAACCCTCCACCACATAGAAGAAGCATGATCGAGGATATTAAGTTGTCGATATTCAAAGGAATGGATCTAGAAGACCCTGATCAGCACCGGTTTCTATGTGAATCTATTTGGAGTGTTAAACAAGTACAAGATGATGTTGTTAAGAAAGCACAACTCATCACCACCTTTAGAGACAGAGCCTTGCATTGGTTCATGAAATATTTGCAGGGACACCAAATAACCCTGGAAAAAATCAAGGCTGCACTCTTAGCATAATTTAAGAAGCCGAAGTCAGAGTTACAGTGCATCACAGAGTTGAAAGAGATCAAACATAAACCTAATGAAACGGTCTGGAAATTTGACCAGAAGTTTAAGACATTGTTGGACCAAGTAAGCTTCGTCATAGCACCGCAGCAACACAAGGAGTGGTTTATAGCTGCGTTGTTTCCCCATATCAGACAACTGTTGATGCAGCAGAAAGTGGCTTCGCAGGAAGAAGCCTTGGAGATCGCGATGAAGTTGGAAGCTTCACCCATGGGAGAAACTAGCACTGGCATGTCGCAGATTCAGAACCAGTTAGCTACCCTGACACTACAGTTACACGATATCAAGAAAGGAAAGCAAGAGAGACAGGAAGTCTGGTGTACAGGCCGTAAAGGGGAAGGACACACTAAGGATCATTGTCCTTTATTCCAAGAATTACTTAACATGGGTGGACCAAACCCATTAAATATGAACCAAGGGCCATGGTGTGAAATTTGCAGAACTAGAGGACACCGGCTAGAAGACTACCACTTGATACATAAATATGTAAGAACACCTAAAAACCTATACTGTAATTTCTGTAAGTCAGTTGGGCATGATGAGTCCAATTGCCACGCATATGAGCTCATGCTAGAAATAAAGAAAGAAAGATATTGAGCATATGTATGGAGGAATGTATAGAGTCCACGGAGAGAATCCGCAAAAACAAGAAAATGCACCACAAGATTAGGGAGCATAAAGAGACTGCGGAGGATACCGCGGGAGAGGAAGGAATAACGACCCAGCGCAGGGATGAGGCTGAGGTCAAGTAATCTATTACAACTATGGCCAAGAAGGCCATGTATCTAGGGATTGTACCAACTCATGGACTAGATGCAGTTATTGTCCATCATTTGATCATGTTATTGAAGACTACCCAGTGTTAGAGGTAGAAATGCAGAAAAGAAAACGGCTAGAGGCACCGATTTCAAACATCCAGTTGATTGTAGCAGAAAGGAGACCTGCGGATCCAAGTATCAACGTAGTAACGCAAAGTGGCGCTACGATTGGGAGAGATAGAGGAGCAGAAGCTTTGACTTCTGGAGATTTTGACACTAAGAAGACTCCTCTTGAAACAATATGGAAAATGAAAGCTGTTGGGAAAGCACCTGCTTTCGACTTGAAGAAAAATAGAGAGGTCTTTGAAGAAGCGTAGGATATATTCAAAGAATCAACACCTAGATCGCCAAGAATCCCGTTGCACAGTGAAATACCGCATATGGAAGATATGTCGGCTGCTTATGACAGAACGAGTGCCGCAACAGAGACATACACCTCTGTTGCAAAATTCCTCAGGAGCTGCATGAAGTTGTTAAAGAGCCGAAATGCTATAGCAGAGCTACAAAAGTTGTTAGACCAGTATGAACCGCACAGTGAAAATGAAACTACTGATAGCATAGTTCATCACATCAAGAAACACAAGAGAACAGGAAGAGAAATGAGACTCAATGCACAAATAGGAGATTATGAAATGGATGAGATCATTCTTGATCTAGGATCAGAAGTAAATGTATTAACCAAACAGACATGGCAGTAGATGGGGAGACCAAAGTTGTTATGGTCACCTATCCAGTTGAGAATGGCCAATTAGGAGAAAGTCATACCCTTTGGATAGTTATCCAATGTGATTGTTGACATTGATGGAGTGCAGAGTCATGTAGATTTTGAGGTTATCGAGATTGTTGATGATAGTCAGTCTTTTCCTGCGCTGTGAGGAATTGATTGGGCTATAAATAACCTCGCCATCATAAACCCGAAGACAAAGAAGATGATATTTGAAGGAAAGCATCTCAGGGTCATCGCACCATTAGACCTTGCGGATAGAGAGAGATAGAGCGAGCTGATTCAGGAGGAATCCAGAGCTCAATATTTGGACCACCTTTACAAGTTGACCGCGAACCAGGAAGACTACATTAATCCTACTGCGGATGGAACACTCAGCTGTAGATGTGACAAATCTTGCATTTCAGACTCTGATGCAGGACTGGAGAACTGGCAAATTCGCATGCATGAAGTATCTGTGAGGAGATGTGCGCAGGTTACAAATTCATTACGTTGGATTGGAAAGGAGGTAAGCCCAATCCCCACCTATGATGATTTATCTAATGTTTACTCCTTTATCAAAGATTATACTGCAGCAATTGCAGAAGAACATCGCTTACCAACACTAGATATGGCATAGCGCAAGACACCTTCTAGATGGTGAGTTGCGCATAAGAAGACATTGACCACATGGGATGAATAAATAATTAAGATGTAGATCAGGTTTGTTGACAAGTTTACCCTACCATTTGACAAATATAATGGACAGACAGATCCAAGACAACATATTGAGGTCTGTTCACAAGCATAGGAGGAGAGACCAAAGACAGAATAGGTGCATCTGTTTGTGTTAAATTTTGAGCATTAATTCACAATACTCTTGGATCTTTACTGAGAGAATAACATATACAGTATATCAATGCATAACAATCACAATAAGCATGACAAGCATCACAAGAATCAAAAGCATGAGAGACAAGAGACATAGAGTTTCCATGGGGAAAACCCTAAGGTGAAAAACCCCACAACTTCCTCAGAGATAGAGAGAGAAATGGCTTAGCCAAAGTACAACCAAAAATAAACTGAGATAGTCTCCTAGTAGCAGATGATGCTCCTCCTCACTAGTGCACCACTTTCTGAGTGAGAGAGGTGTGAGTTTCCGATTGATAAAAATAGAGATCTCCCGATCTCTATTTATACTAACCTATTTTCCAAGTTACACTATGGGGCCGACTTGTCTATCTAGATACATCCACAATATAATATATATATTTCAGGTCTGACCCCACACATGGTGGTCTAATAACCCATCGGCAAGTACACACACTTGCGACACTTGTCAATCCACATGACGACACTTCCTTATAGAGGAATAACACATCTCTTATAAGGGTACAATAAATATATATGAAATACATTCCAAAGTTACATATACATCAACACTCCCTCTTAACTAGGAAGGTATTTCTCGACACAAATCTGCTAGACAAGTATTCTTCTCGGGATCATCGTCATCAATGCATCATCATCATCATCGTCATTGCTGCTGCTATCTCAACCAATCTCTGACACTACTCATCATAGGAATTTCTGCAAAGCCAGTCCTTTTTCATACTGGATGTAGGGCTACCACCTACAGGTCTTCATCATAACTGGCCATACTATGGAATCCTCAGGACTTATTACGTGCGTCACAAAACCTGGCTGCAGCATCCTAGGCTATTATGAGCACACAGCTCTACCTATCGGATCTCCCAGGAACACATTACACGTGACCCATCACAAAACCTGGCTGAAGCATCCCAGGATGTTACAAGCACACAACTCTACCTGTCGGATCTCCTAGAAGCACATTACATGTGATCTCACCACAAAACCTTGCTGAAGCATCTGAGGCCTTTTTCATCCTGTCTAGATCTCCCAGGAGCAAATTACATGTGGTCCACCACAAAACCTGGATGAAGCATCTGAGGCCTTTTTCATCCTGTCTAGATCTCCCAGGAGCAAATTACATGTGGTCATGGCAAAACTTGGCTGAAGCATCTGAGTCCTTTTTCATCCTGTCCAGATCTCCCAGGAGCAAATTACATGCCATAGGACAAAACCTCGCAAGAGCATCTCAGGATGTTACAGGTACACAACTCCGACCTGAAATCTCTGAGGGCACAAATTACATGTCCTCCCAGAGCAATGTCTCTAAAGAGCATCCCAGGCTATTATGGGTACGCAACTCCGACCTATAGGATCTCCCAGACATGCTCATCTGCACAACCTGATCCACGACCACAAAGTATCATCTTGATACTCACCATACATCATCCTGATGTACAAATGATCATCCTGATCATCATCACTGCAACATCCTACTGCATGTCATCTGGAGAAGCTCGTCATCCACGATTATCCTGATCATATAATGCATCTACCTGATGCATACCAAGTATCTACCTGATACATATCATTATACACAGTGTATCCACCTGATACATAGATACATGATCCACACAATGTATCCATCAACATACATGGTCTACCTCATCATACAATGTATCCACCTGATACATATATAGATGCATGGTCCAAGCATCCAACATGATGCATATACATCCAACCGACCATATCCAGCATCCAACATGATGCGTACATACATATAAATGATCCAACTGATCATATCCATCATCCAACATGATGTGTACATACATATAAATGATCCAACTGATCATATCCAGCATCCAACATGATGCTTACATGCATATACATATAAATGATCCAATTGATCATATCCAACATAAACTAGAACATCATCCTGATGCTCATCATCCAACGCTTACATCCACAGCCATGTGAAGGATCCTCCTTCCAACATGCTTGAAATGGCTTCAACAAATGTGTCTATCACTTCTTCCTTGAAGTGTCTTCGATCTGAAGAACACCAAGCCTCTCCCTGAAGTACTCGAGCTTCACCCTGGCTAGTGGCTTCGTCAGCACATCTGCAATCTGCTCATCTGTCGCAACATACAGGAGCTTCACAACTCCTCTCTGCACCATATCCCTGATATAGTGATATTTTATCTCTATGTGTTTTGACCTATCATGAAACATTGGGTTCTCAGACAGATTCACACAACTCTGGTTATCGCGGAAGATACCAGGAGCATCCAATGGGAGATCAAATAACTCAGACAGTAGCTTCCGTATCCATACTGCCTCACAACTAGCTGAACAGGATGCAACATACTCTGCCTCAACTGTACTCAGTTCTACGCATGACTTCTTCCTGCTAAACCAAGAGATCACACTTGATCCCATACTGAAGCAGCATCCAAACGTGCTCTTCCTATCTACAACACTACCAGCCCAATCTGAATCGACATAACCCTGCAGGTTAAACTTTTGATTCGCTTCATACTTGAGCCCATAATCCATTGTACCCTTTAGGTACCTTAGAACATGATTTACAACAATCAGATGAACACTCCTCGGATCTGTCAGGAACTGACTCAATGTGTTCACAGCAAAGCAAATATCTGGTCTCGTGTTTGTCAGGCACATCAAGGACCCAATCATATGATGATACATAGAGATATCAATTGGCTCAGATGAAACATCACATAGAAGCTTCAGGTTCGATTCCATAGGTGTGGCCATGGCCTTGCAATCCATCATCCTGAATCTCTTCAGGATATCTATTGTGTACTTCTCTTGACCAAGGAAGATCCCATCTGCACTTTGCCACACCTCCATACCTAGGAAATAGTGCATCATTCCTAAGTCTTTCATATCGAACTTGGAAGCAGGATTCCACTGTGTGTCGACAATCAATCTATCATCTCCTCTTACAAACAGGTCATCCACATACAAAAGTAGTATCACTGGATTTCCTTCCTCAACCTTGTAGTAAAGGTTGGCACCTGCTTTACTCTTGGTAAAGCCCAAACTGGATAGAAAGTTGTCTATCCTACCAAGTTCTTCACATATATGAGTCCCTGTCATGTGCCTCAGAACCAAGTGGTTGCTCCACATATACTTCTTCTTCAACTACACCATTCAAGAAAGCTGTCATGAAATCCATCTAGTGTCTCTTCTATTTCATCACTTTTATACTTCTCTATGCTACCATCTACATCATGCTTGATCTTGTAGATCCTCTTGGAAGTCACTACAGACTCCACTTCAGGTCTTGGTACTACATCCCAAACATCATTCTTCATGATCAACGGGTCATGTCATTCTTCTATTTCTTCATCCTAGATCCTGGGAACTTCAATATCTTCAATAGATATCTTTGTTGCTGGATCAAATGTTGTAGTCCGTCTTTTGTAGGTGAAGGTATACGGTCTTTCCTACAAAACAATTTAAATTGCATGATTAGAAACATCTCATAATTTTCAGAACAAATTCTTACACATAAGGAAATATGTCATACAGTCATGCAATTATCTTAGCTAATGCTTCAATACAACATTTATCCATGTTCCATAACTTTCTAGATGCCTTCCAGTCTCTACCAGAACATTGTTAAGAGTTTGCATAGCTCCCAACATGTCAGCAAAGAGTTTTCATTCTAGATAAGTAGCAATGGAATGTTGTACAGTGCCATAGGCCTACTTACCTATTAAATGCATATTAGTAGTAAGCTTGTTCATTAATGCAATCATACACATCCTAAATCTAGGAACATAAGCATATACATCATTTGAACAATATTACTTAAACAAACAAATATGTAAGAAATGGTAATTAAAATACTTATCTTTGTTTGTTTGTTGGGTGGACTCCCTCTAAGTCTTTGCTTCCTTGCAGGAGTTTCTAAAGTAGCTTCTTCTACACCTTTATGTTATGGAATGTAGAAATATGGACAACTCCCTTTGAATATCTGCATGCTTGCAGAAACTACTTGGAGTGTGCTTCTTCTTGATCTTTTCTTCCTTGCAGGGGCAACTGGAGTGTGCTCCCTCTTGATCTTTGCTTCCTGGATTACCCGTTCTTGAACTTATATTCATCCTTGGTCTCTATGCATATCACTATTGTGTTATCCTCGAGGTCTCATACATAATTACACATTCATTAGTATAATCTTGATACTATCAAAATGCAATAATATTAAACATGTATGGTCATGATCATTTCAAACAGAAATAATAAGTATTAGTATTCAAGGACTCTTATGGTTAGTCATAGTATACCTAAATCCGTGATCACTCAACCCTATGACTCTTTTGGTTAGTCATATCATCAATTAAGGTAAGAAACATAATATGCATACACCCATGATTATTCAAACCTATGACTTCATGAATAATCATCATCAATCATGTCATGCATACTTATAAGAGAGATCCTATGATATAAGAAACACATACCTGGTCACCATATTTGCTAGTTATGTCTAGCAATTTTTTCTTGTTCTCTTCAATGACCTACATGACTCACAAGTTAAACTTTGCAAAAACAATTTATACATACCTCTATGTGATTCATGACTATGGATGAACCTTTGTTTTCATGTCACCATGGCATGTTCAAGTTGTCCCTTCAATTTGTACAATCCTCCCTCTTGCTCTCCAATCACCACTGCATTATCGATAGTTTTACCTTTTGGCCACATTAGAACTTGGCCATCCACAAATGCAATCCTCATACCTTTTGCATCCAATGCAAATATGGAGAGTAGGTTCTTCTTGAGCCCAGGTACATAAAGGACTTCTTTCATCTTCAAATATTTTCCAGAATCTAGGTTGTAGGAGGCTTCACCACTTCCTTTGATGGGGTATTGATAGTCATCCCCAAGTTTCACTTTATGGGGTGATTCATGTTCAGATAGATTTACAAAATATTCTTTAAACCCAGTCATGTGATTGGAAGCCCCACTGTCAATAAGCCAATCATTACAACCATGGGAGATAGTACCTATGAGAGCAGAGATTAGAACATACTCTTCTTTGCTTGATGAGTTATCATCATCACTTTCTGCTCTAGCCTCCTTCTTGGGAGGTTCATCATCCTCGGCAGCATGAGCATGGTACCTTCTTTTGCTGCCCTTCTTCTTCTTGTTGAAGTTGTTGTTGTCCTTCTTGTTCTTGGGACAATTTATGGCAATATGCCCCTTTTCATTACAGGTGAAGCATATTCTCCTTTCTTTATGGTGATGTGAAGATTTCTTGAATTGAGATGGCTCTCTCTTGGAATTCCCTTTCTTGGTGTGAGTTGTGAGAGATTTATCTTCATTCCCCATCTTTTCTTCTCATGCCACAAGCCTTGCTTCTTCTTGTGAACATTCTTCACATAGTCTGCTGAAGGATACCGACTTCTTTCTTGCACAGATTCCTTGAATAAAGGAGTCCCATGACCTGGGTAGGCCATTCAGAGTGGTCATGACAACTTCACCATTCTCCACCATTTCATCCACTGCTTCTAGTTGTTCCTTGATCTGAGAGACCCTAGAAAAATAAGATTGAATGGATTCTCCATTCTGAAGTTTTACTCCTTTCAATTGGTTCCGCAGAGTCAGCTTTCGATTTATGTTCTTCCCTTCAAATAGCTTGGATAGTGAATCAAACATCTCTTTGGGTGTCTTCAGAGATGACACATGGGGGATGAGATGGTCCTTGATAGAATCAACAATGTTTCTCTTTGCCTTGACCAAGTTCTTCTTATGCAATATCTTAGCCTCTTCATCCTTTGGGATAGGGATGTCTTCTTTTACATATGAGTCCAACTCATTTTCTTCTAGGATTAACCCAATCCTATACTTCCAGACTCAGAAGTTATCAGCCCCTTCAAGCTTATCCTCAAGCTTGGTGTGGTTAGACATCTTAAAGAGTACTTCAAATGAAAATAGAAAAGATTTAGGTCTTACCACTTGACTTGCTGAAAATTGGATCTCGTCCCAGATTAGGGTTTGTCAAAGAAACCCTAAAAATTCAAAATGTGAATTTCAACTTTCTGAAAGGATAGAAAGATGTGCCTTGATGAGCTGATCAGCCTGGTGTATTAATAATTTGAGATCTACAAAGCTACACCCTTCAGAAATGCCTTTTTGTCTTACCGAGTTCACTAAGGAGGACCTTGAATTAGGGTTTGAGTTTCCCGGAGATTTACCCAACCAAAAATCTCGATCCAAAGCTATAAACTTCGATTTTTGCAAGGAGCTTCCAGCTATGTCTTCAGATTCCAGAAATTCCTATTTTTGTGGAAACACTAATTTTTAGGGCAAAATCTGAAAATGCTCAGAATTGAATTTTGATTGGACAAATATATTCTCCTTGATGAGTAGAGTCAATATACTATACGGCGTTTCCAAAAACTGTGGAGAGAAATCCAATAAACAAGAAACTCAAGTTTCCGTCACTACAAAATGTCTTCTTCTCAGGTTAGCTCTGATACCATGTTAACTTTTGAGCATTAATTCACAATACTCTTGGATCTTTACTAAGAGAATAACATATACAATATATCAATGCATAACAATCACAATAAGTATGACAAGCATCACAAGAATCAAAAGCATGAGAGACAATAGACACAGAGTTTCTGTGGGGAAAACCCTAAGGTGAAAAACCCCACAACTTCCTCATAGATAGAGAGAGCAATGGCTCAACCAAAGTACAACCAAAAATACACTGAGATAGTCTCCTAGTAGCAGATGATCCTCCTCCTTGCTAGTGCGCCCTTTCTGAGTGAGAGAAGTGTGAGTTTCCGATTGATAAAAATAGAGATCTCCCGATCTCTATTTATACTAACATGTTTGCCCAATTACACTATGGGGCCGACTTGTCTATCTAGATACATCCACAATATAATATATATATTTCAGGTCTGAACCCACACATGGTGGTCTAATAACCCATCGGCAAGTACACACACTTGCAACACTTGTCAATCCACATGACGACACTTCCTTATAGAGGAATAACACATCTCTTATAAGGGTACAATAAATATATATGAAATACATAGATGAAATACATTCCGAAGTTACATATACATCAATAGTTTGTGCACACGCTGGAAGAAGAAATTCCAAAGAAATGGTACCTGGATATGGAGTTGTGCAGGGAAACTACAGATTGGCCTACTCTTACTGCGAACTTACAGAAGAGTTTCAATTTTGAGGACGAGAGTCCTACCATAAATGATGCGCTACAGATTATTAAGGAAAGAATATTGAGGCCAAAATGTCCACATAAGAACATAATATTAAAAGAATTATTTGGAGCTGATAGCGTACCTGCAAGCCTATAGACATAATGGAAGGAACAGGTAGAGCATGCCATGGAATGTTATAACCTAGCTGAAGAAACTGAAGAAAAAGAAGGAAATGATGAGGAGGACCCACGAAACATAAATATACCTGAGTCAGAAGCTGCACACAATGTAGAAGGACCTCCACTGGAAATCCCATATATGAGTGGACCTGTGAAAACAAGGAAAGTGAACATTGGCACCAGCGAAGAGCCAAAGTTCCTGGCTATTGGAGACTACTGGGATGATCAGACTGTGGGGAAGATCGCAGATCTGTTACATGAGTATCCGGTGTTATTCCCGACAAAGTTTACAGAGATGAAGGGCATTTTGGGAGAATTAGGGGTTATGAAGATACTTGTTAAGCCAGGTGCAAAGCCTGTTAAGCAAAGACCCTATCGAATGAACCCGCGATACAAAGAACGAGTCAGGGTAGAACTTGATAAAATGCTCGACGCATGGATCATCGAGCCAGTTGAAGAGTCTGTGTGGATAAGCCCTATGCTTATCCAAGATAAGAAAACAAAAGGCGAGATCAGGATTTGTGTGGATCTTAGAAAAATGAATGATGCTTCAATGCATGACCCATTTCCTACTCCTTTCACTGATGAGGTACTTGATAATGTTGGAGGAAATGAGGCCTATTCCTTTACTGATGGGTTTTTGGGATATCATCAAATAAGAATTGATCCCACGGATAGACACAAGACCACTTTTTCCACCAAATGGGGGTCGTTCCAGTACGTAGTCATGCCATTTGGTTTGAAGAACTCGCCTGCCATCTTTTCCATAGTTGTGGTCGCAACATTCAAAGATTTCATGCATAAGTTTTTATAAGCTTATTTCGATGATTGGACAGTATTCGGGTTGCTGAAGGACCATTTCGCAAATCTGAGACTGATGCTAGAAAAGTGCAGACAACATCAAATGTCATTCAACCTGAAGAAGTGTATTTTTTTTGTACCCTATGGGATTCTGTTGGGACATATTGTGTGCAAACAGGGCTTGATGGTTGATCCTGCAAAGATCGCAGTCATTGTAAACTTACCAACGCCAAATTCAGTCAAGCAGTTGTGCACTACATTGGGGCATACCCGTTATTACAGGAAGTTCATAAAGGAGTATGCACAGATAAATGTAGCAATGGATAAGATGCTGAAGAAAGATGCGCCGTACATTTGGAACGCAGAGTGTGAACAAGGTTTTGACACCTTGAAGGACAAAATGGTCACTACGCCGATCCTAGTTTTTCCAGATTGGGAGAAGCCATTCCATGTTCATGTTGATGCGTCATGTATAGCATTGGGAGTTGTCTTAGCACAACCAGGAGAGGGAGGTATTGACCATCCCATCGCATTTTCGAGTAGGAAGCTCTCATCTGCAGAGAAGAATTATACCACCACCAAGAGAGAAGGCCTAGCTATGGTCTACGCGCTGTAGAATTTCAAACACTACTTGCTGGGTGCGCACTTCTCTATGTTCATTGACCATTATGCTTTGAAATACTTGGTCAAAAAGCCAGTGTTAGGGGGGTGAATCTACATATGGTTGTTACTCTTCCAGGAGTATGACTTTGAAATAGTGGTTAAGCCAGGCAGATTGAACTTAGGACCTGACCATCTGTCAAGGATTGAGTTAGGAGAAGAGCCTACGAGCCTTGAAGACAATTTACCTGATGTGTAGATAGATGATGATTGTTATAAATACATCATAGACTTTTTGACGACTGGATTAGCACCCATAGAGCTCACTATGCAACAAAAGAAGCAGCTGGTAGTGCGAGCAACAGACTTCACCATTATCGCAGGTCAATTATATAAATTGGGACTGGATGAGGTACTGCGCCGATGTGTATTGGAGCATGAGAAGCCGTTCATATTGGATGATGCACATTTAGGAGCAGCATGAGGTCACTACGCAGGAAGATCCACTGCGCAGAATATATTGTGGGAAGGGATATGGTGGCCTACGATTCACAAGGACACAAAGGAGCATTGTCAGAGCTGCGATGTCTGTCAGAGGATAGGAAGGACCTCACAAAGAGATGAAATGCCATTCAATCCACAACTGACTTTATGGGAATTTGAAAAATGGGCAATTGATTTTGTGGGACCTATAAACCCACTAGGAAAAAGAATTGGTGCGAGGTACATTATTACTGCAACTGATTACCTCACTAGATGGGTAGAAGTGAAGCTAGTAAAGGACTGTAGCACAGGTACTCCCGCGAAGTTCATATTTGAAGACATCCTTACAAGGTTTGGATTCCAAAATATTTTAATGAGTGATCAAGGCACTCACTTTTTGAACAAAACCATTGAGGCGTTGACAAAATAATTATGCATTCATCATCAACGAAGTACGCCATATCATCCGCAAGCAAACAGAACTGTTGAAGCTCTCAATAAGGTACTGGAGAATGCGCTAACTAAGGTGTGCAATGTGAATCGGGATGACCGGGACCTGCGCATTCCATCCATTTTATGGGCATATAGGACCACATGCAAGAAGTTGACAGGACACACACCTTTTAGGCTGGCCTATGGATAGGAAGCCATTATGCCTATGGAGTACATTGTTCCCAACTTGAGAATAGCTGTGTTTACAGGAATGGAAGATCACGACGCATTAGAAGAAAGGCTTCTACATTTGGTTGGTCTGGAGGAGGATCGCTTCATCGCAAGATTTCACCAACAAGTGCAGAAGGAAAGAGAAAAAGCATGGCATGATCAACACATCAAGAACCAGTCTTTCTAGGTAGGTGATCTAGTCCTCCTGTATGATAGAAAATTTATGAAGTTTCCTGGAAAGTTTAAAATGCATTGGCTTGGTCCATATATATTTTTACATGTAACTAATGGTGGCGCAGTCCAGTTAGCCACATTAGCAGGAGATAACTTGCCAGGTCTAGTCAATGGAAGCAGACTAGAACCCTATCGGGATAGTCATGCTTCGTAGAACTTGTGATGATCAGAAAGAGGGAAATTTCTAAGCGCCAAGTACAGTAGAATTTGGGCACTAGAAATGGGAAAGAGTTTGTATGCAATGTATGATGAGGAACATGTATATACCACACAACACTGTTAAGATGTACCGCTATGCCAAAAAAAAAGAAAAAGAAAAAAGAGGAACCACGTAGTTGCGAAGTCCAAAAGGAAATTGCGAAGATCAAGTTGAATGAGGAAAGATGCTAAGTTTAGAGGCAAGAAGTCAAGCACCGCAAAGTTACTGCATAGGAGAAATGATGACCTATCGCACAGTTAGATGCAACACTCCAGAAAAATAGCCGTTATGATGTCGGTAAAAAATATAGCTGTTATGATGTCGGTAAAAAATATAGCCGTTATATAGTATTTAGACAGTGACTGCTTGGGAATTTAACACACAGATAGCCATTCTGAACAAGTTTATGAAGGAAAGGATTGAAGAATTTGCCGGATTTTTCCAACGGATACCGCATTTAATTCTTATCTAGGCATTAAGGGGCGCAGAGGGGGTTAGTTGCGCCTATAAGTAATGCTGCATTCAGACTCGTGGGTGTTACCAAACACTTAGAATTTTCCTGCGCACACTACTTTGGAAGTTGTTTTTAGTAAGTTGTATGAAACCCTATAGAAGTTTTCGAGTGGATGTCTGAGAGGTCTTCCATTGAAGAAGAATTCACGGTCCAGGAGACTATGAAGGTATTTCAATACGGAGGGATTGAAGGGTTAATGTGAACCCCAGCCAAGAAGGTCATCTTGAACCAGGTCAAGCATCTAGAAGATCACCCCGACACGGTCCAACAATGCAGAACAAAGGAAAATATCCAGTGGGGCTGAGAACGAAGATACCAAAGATGGGTTCGATAGTGCAGAAGCTGCCGATAGCTGATAAGGAGATACCTTTGACAATGACCCCATATTATATCTCACCGCATGCACTGGACGCACCGGTCTTCAAGTTAGCAAAGAATTCCAAATACGACATCCTGCTATCACCCATATCAAAGCAAGTCGACGTCGATAAAAATTTGCTGGGTAAAATTCCAGAATGTAAGTGGGAAGATTATGATTTGCTTCAGATACAGAAGGATCCCAATGAACCTAGGTTCCCACAGTTCCAGCTTGACTAATACATGTGCTGGAAGAAATATGTGAAGGGCGACCTCACCTTGGTCGCGAAAAGCTGGTTATCGTTAGTAGTCAAGTCAGGACTGCTCAATTTGCTCAGACTCCCACATTTTGACAGATCACTAGAGTTGAACGTGGTGGTGCAAAATCTGATGGTGCGCATTCAATAGGGATATTTGTGGCTTGACCGCAATGTCAACCTGACCATTGACATTATCCACCACATCACTGGGTTGAGTAAAAGGGGTAAAGATCCGAAGCAGTTTTTCCAAGGGAAAAGAAAGGACAAGGAAGCTATGGCAAAGATGAAGAAAAATCAAATTGTCATCAAAGGAAAGAGGGGCTTTCAGACGGACGACATAGATGATAAAGCGATGAAGTTTATCATGCAGCTGTTAGCCAAAAATATTTTAAAAAAATGCAGGCCTCGAGAGGTACCTACGGGCATAGTACTACTTGGCGCCATGGTCACGGAGGGAGAGCAGTTCAACTAGTGTTAATACCTATTGAACAAGTTCCTAGAGGAACTAAATGACATGCAGCTCAATGGAAGAAAATTCCATTATACATGGCTAATTGTGTTGATCGCCTTAGTAGGGTGGAAGGAGGTGAAATATTATGTTGGCGTAATCACCGATACCAATGAATGCAGAGGATCCCGTTATTCAAACCTTTGGGAAAATATGAATTCGCAGAGATAGCACGCGACAGCTGAGGTTTTATAACAATATTATAACCAGCTGTGCGACGCAATACTGAGCATGCCGTGGATATCAAAGCAGGTAATGAGTAAGTACATTTGCACTATTGATTTTTATGCTGACATGCGTAGTATTCACATTTCCGCCAAAGCATAGAAGAGGAACATTGAATGGTTCATAGGAAACTACCATATGCATGAAGATGATATTGATAATATCATGAAGGAATGGCCTTCCGAGTTTCGAGTGGAAATTGTAGATGTCGAAAGCGACTCTGGCGAGGACGAACCTATTCCATGTCCTATCACTGAAGAAAAGGAGATGGGAAAAAGGAAGGAACTTGATAGCCCAGCACAGAAAAAGGGAGCACGGAAGAAGCAGAAAGCTGATAAAGGCCAGTCAGACGTAGTACTCCATGATGAGGATTACGAAACAATCGCGGCAAAGGTCATAGAGTAGATGTAATATATGATGAATGAGAAGGAGAAATAGGACAAAGCGATTCAGGAAAGTTTTTAGATGAATCTGACCACGCTGCAGGGGATCACAGAGAAAATTGAAGAAGTTCACAAAAGATTACCCCTGCCGCGAGACTCAGAGTCCGAAGGAAAGTCAGGAGGAACTTCGCAGCAGAAGGAGCCGCAGTTAACCATAAACATGCTTGCAAAGTCCCACGTTGTTCACCTTGATCCATTAATTGTAAGGTTACCATTGCTAGAACAAACAGTGTTGGACAGGAAGGATGTCGAGTGTGTGGAGCTCGACCTTGTGAAGATACCACTTTCTGGTCTACACTTCTTGCATCTGCAGGTTGTTGAAGAAATGCATGAGAGAAATACTGATGCACTAAAAGGAAAAGCTGAGCTGCAAGCAACTAAAAGATAGTTGGAGGAAGTTAGCTTGCAGAGAGCTATGGAACTACAGGATGAGCATGATTGTAGGAAAATACTAGAGTCCATGATCACTGCGGTCGCAGATGATATAGAAGAATTTGAAGTACAGGTATACCCCATAGACACTGTCGTTAAGATTGGCGAACTGGTTAACAGTCTTAAGACAGAGATGCAAGACATGGAGATCATCCATGAAGCTAATCTTGCTTCCTTGCAGGCGCATATCAACCCACAGACCCCACCAGAGCAATAGTAGTTAAGAGAAAGGGAGGTGAAGGCCGCAACAGAGAGTATCGCTACCGAAGTGGCTAAGTTCCAGAGTCTGTTACAAGTAGCGTCAAAGGAATTCACCGCCCTGAAAGAGGACCCAGGACTACTACAAGTAAAGAATGTTGTGAAAGATAAGCAAGCAACACTAGAATAGTTGGATGCAAAAGTGAAAGACCTGTAACCAAGAGAAAGGCTTCAGAAGTACCGGGAAATCAACGCATTGAAGAAGGAAGTGCAAGCCTTAAGAGAAAAACAGACTGAAATCAGAGATAAATCACAACCCTTACTGGAGGATTCCCAAACGATCTCGTAGGAGATCAAGGGAATGTTAAAGGAGTTGCACGAAAATCAAGAACAGGTGGAAGGCCAAGTCGGTGATGAGATAACACCCGATATGTTGGAAATAGTCAAGCAAGTCAAGAAAGACACAAAGGAAGCAGTCGAAAAGCTGATTGTCACATACAATGAGTTCGCTGTGAAGCTAGCTCCGCAAGCGGCGGAACAAGTCGAAGAAGTTGAAGCTGCAGGTGGCTCGGGGACCAGCCACATGTAAGTGTTAGGGGCCTGTTGGGCCTGGCCCAAGTGGTGCATTTTGAGCAAGAAGGATTTTTGGAATTGCGGAGCTGATCGCAGTTCATTTGGAATATTTTTTTGTATAAGTTTTTTGGATGCTGCGATTTTGCGCACATCGCAGCATCGAAATAGCTACAAAGATCAGTGCTATGAGGAGACAACACTGCGATGTGTCCAGTCTACATGGATCCAGCAAAGCAGAGTGTTGGATGGAAGACAACATAGATTTCGGTTAGATCGTCGGCGGTCTATTTTTAGTAAATATGCTCCAAGAGTGCCAGGTGATGGGTAAGGAGAAGAAGCGGAAGAAAGCGAGTGGTCGCACATGCGAAAGAACCACTACCTGAACCAGTCGCACGAGACCGTTAGAGGAAGAATGGCTCAGGGAGAGCGACCTGTTGGCATGCATGCCACAAGAAGGACGATAGCGACGTGAGGCATGCGCTGAAGGCAGCCGTGATGGAATATTCGCTACCAGAAGCCAGGAGTCTGGTTAAGGGAAAACCGTGATAGTTTTGTAAACCTAAGGGTTTTGCCTTCGATTTGTAAAGACATGACCTATGGGCATGATCTATAAATAAGGCATTTTTGTAGGGGAAAGGGTTACTCTTCATTTGGTATTGTTCTCGTTATTGATTTGATATCTGTTGAGGAATATTTTGTAAAGGCTCTGCAAGTTGTGTGTGCAGAGGCCTATTGAGAGAGAGAAGAGATTCTGCAGCTGAGTGCGTAGACAAAGAACTATTGTACCCTTCCCAAAAGACTAATAGAACAAAAGTTCTTGTGAACGTAGCTCCCATCCGGGGGGGAACCACATTAAATCCTATGTAGTGTGATCGTTTACGTTTTGCACTTGCCTGTTTGTGTAACATCCCATAATTTCATAAAATTTTAAAATTTTTGATAACAAAATTAATTATGAAAATAATAATTGCAGAATTGATAATTGAGAATACGACAACATTAATTGTAAAATTTTTAGTACTAAACATGCTTTAATTTCTGTTTAGCAGCAATATGATAATGACAATTTTACTAAGGTAATTAATGAACATGATAATGATGACAATAAAATACAAAGATTACGAATATGATGCAACACTTTTTCTCTTGCAATGATACTGACAGTTTGACTTTTCTACATAAGGGTGTCCTACGAGGTACTCTGGATCTTACTTAACTGCAATGCTAGAGCTTATTGAATGTCCTATGTGCAAACGACAGGTAAGAAGTTTCATGGCTACGTGTAAAGTTCAAATTCAACGTCATAATTTAAATAAATGTTATAATTCTGTTGTGATCCACCACAAGTGTACAGGTATGAATTTCATAGCTATAATTATTTTCTTTCAGATGTACATCTTACTATTCCATAGTATTTAAAACAGAATCATCAATGTGCATCATCCTGCTGATGGTTTTGTTGCCATAATTCTTGTTGTTGTTATGGATGGTTTCATCGTTGTCTTAAGATAATAGGTACTTGTGAAAATTAGCGTCATGTTTGTAATGATAATCGTCATATACTTTGTGATAAGAGTCAAGTAAGGAGTTCAAGACCATAACATGGTTTTTGTGCTAAATAAAAATCAATGGTCTTTGTGGAAATCAAAGTGTACACTCCTATATTAATATGATTTATATAGGTGAAAAATATTAGAGACCATGGTTATTATGCTGGCCATATAAGTCACATAGGAATCTAACCTATATAGTAGGTTTATATGACAATTTAGTCATAATATATTTTTATAAAGGAAAGTTTTCAATAATCAAATATTATGAAATTACAATATTACAATTGTTATAAATAAAAGTTCACCAAAACGAAGTCATAATTGATTTTATTAAAAGGCTAAACTTAAGCCTTAACTTAAGCCTTGACTTCAACCTTAATACACTAAATCGAGATTATAAAGTGATAATCTATATCTACTATACAAACATAACTATAACGTTATTAATATTATGAATAACCATTGGAACTATAACATAAATCATGATGGCACTGACATGTAATAAATGTTGGAAGGGTGGTGAATTGTTGGTTCATTAATGGTACAAGTCTCGATCTATCAAGGGGATTGAGTCTCGATCTTGCATTAAAGGCTTGAAATGAAATCTCCAAGTGACAAGGATCACCACCACTCCACGTATTGTAAGAACGATGTAATGGTTAAATTTTGAGACTACTTTGTAATGGTTATGAGTTAGTATTCCTCTGAGCTGGATGTGAAAATGATCCAACGTGATCCATCGTGGCAAATGCCTTGCATGTGAAATGACATAGCATTAATTGCAAGGGTTGTTCGACCCAATGCAATCTCGTTGGCATAATCATGAATGTTGATTGCAACGATATTGAACCGTCATATCTCAACCCTAACTTTTATCGTTGATGTGGTATATGAGTTTGGAATGCTGTCTAAAATTTCTATTGTTTCAGTGCTGTATGGCCAACAGGCAGCTGAAATTTTGGTAGGAGGTTTGTTAAGAGGTTCGACCTCGAGACCTATGGTTCAGGGTTGGAGTTGCAGGTTTTAATCCTTTGTAATGGCGTTGTATTGAAAGTTTGGTTCTCTGGTTCACGTAATTGTCGAGTTGATAGTTTTTTGGAATTTTTCGTTTTAGAAAGAGTGAAAGATACACCCAAGTGACAATGGTCAAAGGGTTTTCCTGTCTCGTCTACCAGCGTGGAAAGCCATTGTTTAAATGGTGAAGGTGGAATGCATTGGTAGCTTATAGCAAGGTAAAATTTTCTTCAGTAATTCCTTTAATGTATTTCATCTTTCAATTTGAAAAGGTTTCAGTTGTCTAATTCTAAGCCATCGTTTTTGTGTCAGTTGCAGGTTGTGAGGAAGAGAATCGAGCAAGGGTTTTGCAAAGTCGGCGAGCTTTCATTCTGTTAAGCTTCGGGTCTTCCAAAACCCTTGTAGGTGCTCTGTGACTATGACTGATGAGGTTTCAAGGGTTTTGTAGCTGGTCCTGCCGTGATTCGTCGTGGTTGTTATTGAAGAACTTCGAAGCACTGTTTAATAATCAAATGTTGTTTATTTAGTGCTGTGACTCTCGTTTGATTATGTGAAATTTGGTTTTACACCTTGATAATTATCTTCGTCGATTCTGGGCAATGTAAAACTTGTTACGCAGAGGGTTTAAGAACTCATTTCAAATGTTTGATCTTGGGAGTCTCCCTATTATGATTTTGTTTTGAAAATCATGCTGTAATTTTTTTGTTCTGAACATGGTGACTACACTTCTTTGAAGTTGGAATTCTATAATAGTGAAAACGTTGAACATCCCTCCTATTGAAATGTGTCAATGTGAAAAAGTAATGGAGCCGAGGCTCGTCTGAACTATGAATATAAATCTGCTTCTCGAAATGCTAAACTGTTGTTTGTATCCAATGCTACTTGGTTGATTTCTATGCAATAATAGGTATCTGTCGCACTTGTTACTGAATGTGAAAACTGTAGTGGAATTCTGAGTAAAATGTGGCGACAATAGAGTCCGTTTTGTTTTTTCTATGTGAGAAAAATAACGGGCTATACCCTAACTGGGTATTTTCGTTTTTTGCATGCAATGTGTCATACTAAAACTAAATATCAAGAATTAAAAATCAGGTCTGTGTTAATACTGAAAGTTGATATCGTGATTTTCGACTCATACTAGGGTTTGTGAAACTTTATCTTAAATGATAGCTTTGTGATATGTGCTGTTGGAAAAGGAATTCGAAAGGAACTTTGGCTCAATCCAAAGCTTGTGTAGAATGTAATGGTTTCTATTTGCAAAACGATAAAAATGGAACTTGAAAATATAACTTAGGGTTTGATAGAAACTAAGTTTTATTTTGAAATAATAAAAACAATTTATAATATATATAGTTTATAATATAGATGAATAAGATGGAAGGAAAAGAAATATGGTTTATCATGTTTTCAGTATTACTAGAAAATAATTTTTGAAATGTTTAAAGAGGAAAATGAAAACAATGTGTATGTGAACTATGAAGGTATAAAAATATGAAGACTATGTAAGATGACTGAAATTTGTGACTTATGAACATAACTAGCATTTCTAGCTATTACAATAATAATATTTGGTTTCTAAGTAAATTGTATAGAACTTTTAAATGTATTGATTTCCTATGTAAAAGATAGAGGTAATAAAACACAATGTACTTGTACAGTCTATAAGCTAGATTTGTTTTTCATGAAAACAATAGAGTCTCCTCTATACTGTAATAAGTACTGTAAATTAATTACTATTGTTAGTTATAGAGCAGAAATGAAAACATAAATCAATCAATGTACTTGTCTATTCGAATCAATGGCATTTGCCTATCCTCTAATCTATTCTTAATTTGCGTATCTATACTAGAGTACGATGCACAAACAACATGTGGAAAAATATAGATACTGGTTTATCAATTCAATTCATCATTTAAACTTTAACATTCAGACTTTAAACAAATCTAGGATTAAATTCTTTTCAAAACAAAAAACAAATAATAACTATATAGAACAATCTATTTGTAGAGATATTGTAAAACCTAGGTAAATCTGTAGGGAAAAAAAAACCCAAGAAGACTGTTCCACCCAACCAATTCCTGAAAATAGTCAAGTATTGCCTTAGGACCCCCGAGCCTATTCAATGAACCACCAAGAGGAAGAAACTCCAGGAATCAGTACTTCTTCTTGTAGTAGCAATTAACCTCTGAATCTTCAATAGTTAGCAGTCCAATAGACCTACACTAGCAACTTTGGTTCTTCTCAGCAATATACAGACTTAAGATTTGCACTCACCACTAGCCTCCCTAATTCAAATCTCTCAGTGATCACCTGATGCACATGAGGAAAATATTCTACGGAAATATTGGGTAAGAGCTCCTGCTCAATTCGAATTTTCCTTTTGTAGGCTGCCTAGGCCTTTTTAGATGTTACTGGGTCATTAAATGAGCTGTCTACTCACTCCCTCCACCTGGGGGATAATGCCAAATTTTTAGGGGTAGTTGTCCCATAACCAACAGCTAGTGGTGTGATGCAATTGTTTCCATATGTCCCATACCTTCCAACAACTTTCATTCCTCCTAGTGGGTCAGTGAACACTCATTTAACAGTCCCCTTGGGTGTTTGTCTCCTAATTAATTTATTTAAATAATAATATTCAATAATTACATTCATCCTTGATCAAAACTAATCATAATTACAAAACTTTGTAATTAAATTTAACATAAAGTATTTTGCAAATAAAATAATAATGTTCAGAATTTTGGGTAGGTGACATACATCCCCCCTTAAGTCTCAACATCGTCCTCGATGTTGGTTAATCACTCCTTGAGTGTTTCTGAAACATAGTTGGGTATGTTTCCTGCATACTACTCTCCAACTCCTAGATTGCCTCTTATGGGATAAGGTGCTTCCATTGCACCTTCACTTGCCCAATGCTGCGATTCCGGATAATAGTTTCCCTCCTTCCGAGGATACAATCCGGTTCCACCGGAAAATCTTCATCTTGTCCCACATGTACATCATTCTAGTTTACAACATGAGTAGTATCGTGCACATATTTCTTTAAAAATGATATATGAAAAACATTATGTATTTTTAACTTTGGTGGCAAAGCCAGTTGGTATGCCACTTATCCAACCTTAGAAAATATTTGAAAAGGACCGCAATACTTGGGTTCCAACTTGGCACAACTCCCCAATTTCAGTGAACTCTTTTTCGGTCTTACCTTGAGGAATACATGTTCACCAACCTGGAACTGTTTATGAGTTCTTTTTTAATATGCTTGACTCTTTTGCCTATCTTGGGTAGCTTTTAAATGTCCTTGCACCTATTTCACAATTAGTTCTAACTCCTGCAATAATTCAGGTCCTAAAACAACTATATTTACTAGATCATTCCACGAAACAGGTGTATTACATTTCCTACCATAAAGAATTTCAAAAGGACTAAGTCTGGTCGATGCATGATAATGATTATTATAAGCAAATTCTGTTAAGTGCAAGTAGTCTTCCCACTTACTAGGCTGATCCTTAATATACATTCTTAATAAATCTTCTAAAACTTGATTAACCCTTTCTGTTTGTCCATTCGTCTGTGGATGAAATGTTGTACTAAAATTTAAAGTGGTGTTCAACCCTTTAAACTGTGACCTCCAGAAGTTACCTGTAAACTTTGAGTCACGATATGAAATTATTACTTTCGGTATTCCATGTAGTCTAAAAATCTGTTTCATAAATATCTCTGCAATATCTGGAGCTTTATGAGTAGTCTTTACAGGTAGGAAATGTGCTGCCTTGCTGTGTTTGTCCACTACCACCATGATAGAATCATGTTGTTTCTGATTTTTAGGTAATCCAGTAATAAATCTATGTTGATCACTTCCCATTTCCAACTTGGTATCGGTAACGGTTGCAACAATCCAGCACGATGTTGGTGTTCAACCTTCACTTTTTGACAATCCAAACATTTAGCTATGTACTCTGCTACTTCATCCTTCATTCTGGGCCAATAGTATTATTTTCTCAGCATAGTAATGGTCTTTTGATAACCTGGATGAGCGAATAGTGACTTTTATGCATCTATTTTAATATCAGAAATTTTATTTCAGGTATGTCTGGTACATACAATCTATTTTTAAACAATAATAAACCGTTTTCCTTCATGTTGTAATCTGCCATGCAATTTTCAGAACTGTTGTTTGTTGTCTTTTCCTTCATTTTTCTGTATTCTTCATCTGTTTCACTCTTTTCCAGAATCTGATTTTCCAAATCAGTTGAATAAGTACTGATTGCTAAAATGAAATTTAGTTTTTCCTTACGACTCAAGGCATCTGCAACCTTGTTCTCCTTCCCTTTAATATGCTGAATTTCAAAATCATACTCACTTAAGAACGTCAACCATCTAGCTTGTCTAGCGTTCAGGTTTGTCTGATCTAATAAATATTTCAGACCCATGTTATCTGTCAATAATATAAATTTCCTACCAATAAGGTGGTGATGCCACATTTTTAGGGCATGAATAACTGCCAGTAACTCTAAATCATAGGTAGAGTAGTTCTTTTCATGTACTTTCGGCTTTCTAGATTCATATGCCACCGCATGCCCTTCCTGTGTCAAAACTCTGCCGAGTCCGTCATTGCATGCATCTGTACAAACTACAAAATCCTTGTTAGGGTCTGCTATCCTCAATATAGGTGCTATCATCAATAGTTCCTTTAATTTCTTAAAACTGTCAGCACATTTCTGATCCCAAACAAATTTCTTCCCTTTCTTCTGCAAGGAAGTTATGGGGTTGGCAATTTTTGAAAAATTCTCTATAAATTTTCTGTAATACCATGTAATGCCCATAAATGATCTTACATCCGACACATCTTTAGGAACCGGCCGCTCATTAATGGCCCTTATCTTGTCGGGGTCAACCGAGATTCCTTCTGTTGAAATTATGTGTCCTAAATACTAAATTTTGTCTTTGTGGAAGTCACACTTACTAAACTTGGTGTATAGTTGATGATCTCTTAGTACTTGTAGGATAATACGTAAATGTTCATCATGCTCTTCTTTACTTTTTGAGTACACTAAAATGTTGTCTATAAACACAACAACAAACTTGTCTAAGTATTTATGCAGAATATTATTCATCAGACACATAAATACAGTCGGAGCATTAGTCAAGCCAAATGGCATGACTATGAACTCGTAGTGTCCATACCGAGTTCGGAAAGCTGTCTTGAAAATATCTTCATCCTTAACCCGTACTTGATGATATCCTGATCTTAGATCAATCTTCGAAAAATATTGTTGTTCCATGCAGCTAATCAAATAGATCATCTATGCGGGGCAATGGATACCTATTCTTGATCATCATCTTATTAAGCTGGCGATAATCTATGCACAGTCTTAAGGTTTTGTCTTTCTTCTTAACAAAGATGACAGGTGCTCCCCAAGGAGACACACTGGGTCTAATATTCTTCTTGTCAATAAAATCCTTCAACTATGATTTTAATTCGTTTAACTCCAGTATGTTCATTCTATACGGAGCTTTAGAGTTTGGTACTGCTCCTGGTAGGTATTAACTCTATGGTAAAATCTAAATCTCTTTCGGGTGGTAATCCTGGAATCTCCTCAGGAAATACATCTTTAAAATCCTTTAGGACAGGTATGTGCTCTAATTTCAGTTTGTCCTCTTTATCCATAAACTCATCATTTACCACGTTTACTGCAAACATTTGGCATCCTTTCCTAACTTCCCTCTTAACTTGCATGGCTGAAATCTGTCTAAGGGTTACCTTCCTTGGGATGTCTTTTATTTCTATAGTTTTCCCTCCGTCAGTTAAACATGTAAAACTTTTTCCATAACAGTCTAGGATGACATGATGGGATTCTAACCAGTCCATCCCAACTATAATATCATAAGAACCTAAAGGTAGAATATTCAACTTGATTTGCGTTTGTAAATGATTCATGGACAAAACACAATTTTCTATCAAATCTAATACTTTTCTCTTTGTTCTAGTTGCTAGTCTAACTAACCAAGATTTACTAAAGTTTTCAGTTTTCAATTTAAGACTTTCCACAATGTCTAGTGATATATAACTTAACCTAGCACCTGGATCTATTAAAATAGTAATAGGATGATCATGTATCATACCTTCAATCTCTACCATAGAGATTTGATGATCTACTTTCCTGTTGTCGAGTGCTGCATTGATTCTGGGCATTTCCCTTGCCACATCTCCCACCATAGGTTCAGCCTGTATAGAGTTGATGTTGTTTGCTTTCCGCTTCCTCAAGGAACATTCTGATGCGTAATGAGGACCTTGGCATTCAAAACATTTGATAGGTGCCTTTGGCTCACTGGTCTTGTCATTATTAGATGCATTTCTGGGTGCTGTAGAATTCTGTTGTGAATTGTTCCCTTGATAATTTCGATTCTGAAAATTTTTCCTTTGAAATCCGGAATTTCCACTAATTCTGAAAATTTTCTTTTTCTGCTCAAAATTGTTGGGCTTATGATTTTTCTAGTTTGACATTCCTTCTCTTTTCCGATTTGTGTCATAATGGAAAACTAACTTTCTCATAGCTTCTTCCAAGGTTTTAGGATTGTCATACTCGATTCTGTCCTTAATACTGAAAGGTAAACAGCTCAAGTACCTTTGAATTTTTAGTTTTTCTTCTATAAGGTATGTCACATATCTTAGTAAGTTCAGAAACTTACTGTTCATTTCCTTCATGTTCATACCTCCCAGCTTCAAATCATAGAACTCTTTGTATTTTTCTACATAGTATTGTTCAGACAAGTACTTCTTAAAATATCGTTTAAAAGTACTCCAGCTTACATCTTTATCTTTGATGCCCTTTACTCTTTTGATGTCTTGCCACCAAATGTCCGCTTTTCCGGTCAAGTTGTATATAGCCATTTTTGCTTTCAAAGACTTTGAATAGTTATAAATTTGGAAGTATTTCTTCATACCGGACAACCAAGCTTCAGCTGTCTCTCCCTTCTCAGTTTCTCCATTGAAAGTTGGAGGTCTAATCTTTTTGAATTCCCAGAAATTTGCTCATATTCCTTTTGATTTTTCTTTCTGGGTTTGAAATCCCCTTCACTGCTATCACTGGTGTAGTTACGCTTCTTTTTGCGTGTTTCAATAGCATCTCCTGATGAGGTTGAACTATCGGTCACCTTGCTGATTTTCATTTTCTTGTTTTTATCAGCATGAGGCAGATCCTCAACTTTGAAAATATCTTCATTATCTTTCTCTTGTTCCTCAGTTTGGCTCTGTTCAAACAGCACTTGGTTCAATTGTTCTTGTGCTTGCGGAATCCTTTCATTGTCTTGTTTCACCGATCTCATTTATGCTTTTAACTCATGAAATGCACGTAACAGTTCTGTCGAACTATTATTTAGTTCACCGTGACCTTCTGCTACATAGTGTTGTCCCGAACTATGACTGTTTGGCTGAAATCTATCATCTAATTGTTCAGCCAAGTTCTCCATACCTGTAACTGAAAGTAATTTCTGGAATAACATAATAATTAAAATTTTCAAGTTAGTACAATTCTCTGCTATAAGAAAATTTTCTGTTGCGTGTTTTGGACCTCATTCAGGCCTAGAGTTCGAATCTGAGCTATGATACCACATGTAACATCCCATAATTTCATAAAATTTTAAAATTTTTGATAACATCATTAATTATGAAAATAATAAATGCGGAATTGATAATTGAGAATATGACAGCATTAATTGTAAATTTGTTAGTACTAAACATGCTTTAATTTCTGTTTAGCAGCAATATGATAATGACAGTTTTACTAAGGTAATTAATGAACATGATAATGATGACAATGAAATACACAGATTAGGAATATGATGCGACACTTTTTCTTTTGCAATGATACTGACAATTTGACTTTGCTGCATGAGGGTGTCCTACGAGGTACCCTGGAGCTTACTTAGCTGCAATGCTAAAGCTTATTGAATGTCCTATGTGCAGACGACAAGTAAGAAGTTTCATGGCTATGTGTAAAGTTCAAATTCAACGTCGTAATTTAAATAAATGTTATAATTTTGTTGCGATCCACCACAAGTGTACATGTATGAATTTCATAGCTATAATTATTGTCTTTCAGATGTACGTCTTACTATTCCACAGTATTTAAAAGAGAATCATCAATGTGCGTTATCTTGCTGATGGTTTTGTTGCCGTAATTCTTTTCGTTGTTATAGATGGTTTCGTCGTCGTCTTAAGATAATAGGTACTT
This sequence comes from Larix kaempferi, assembly GCA_027924585.1. Lineage (NCBI taxonomy): Eukaryota > Viridiplantae > Streptophyta > Pinopsida > Pinales > Pinaceae > Larix > Larix kaempferi. The sequence continues at coordinate 12,322,634 of BSBM01000428.1, forward strand.
GTGAAAATTAGCGTTGTGTTTGTAATGCTAATCGTCATATACTTTGTGATAAGAGTCAAGTATGGAGTTCAAGACCATAACATGGTTTTTGTACTAAATAAAAATCAATGGTCTTTGTGGAAATCAAAGTGTACACTCCTATATTAATATGATTTATATAGGTGAAAAATATTAGAGACCATGGTTATTATGTTGGCCATAAAAGTCACATAGGAATCTAACCTATATAGTAGGTTTATATGAGAATTTAGCCATAATATATTTTTATAAAGAAAAGTTTGCAATAATCAAATATTATGAAATTACAATATTACAATTGTTATAAATAAAAGTTCACCAAAACGAAATCATAATTGATTTTATTATAAGGCTAAACTTAAGCCTTGACTTAAACCTTAATACACTAAATCGAGGTTATAAAGTGAGAATCTATATCTACTATACAAACATAACTATAACATTATTAATATTATGAATAACCATTGGAACTATAATGTAAATCACGATGGCACTAACATGTAATAAATGTTGGCAGGGTGGCGAATTGTTGGTTCATTAATGGCACAAGTCTCGAGCTATCAAGGGGATCGAGTCTCGATTTTGCATTAAAGGCTTGAAATGAAATCTCCAGGTGACAAGGATCGCCACCACACCACGTATTGTAAGAACGTTGTAATGGTTGAATTTCGAGACTACTTTGTAATGGTTATGAGTTAGAACTCCTCCGAGCTGGATGTGAAAACGATCCAACATGATCCATCATGGCAAATGCCTTGCATGTGAAATGACATAGCATTAATTGCAAGGGTTGTTCGACCCAATGCAATCTTGCTAGCATAATCATGAACATTGATTGCAATGAGATTGAACCGTCAGATCTCAACCCTAACTTTTATCGTTGATGTGGTATATGAGTTTGGAATGCTGTTTAAAATTTCTATTGTTTCGGTCCTGTATGGCCGACAGGCTGCTGAAATTTTGGTAGGAGGTTTGTTAAGAGGTTCGACCTCGAGACCTATGGTTCAGGGTTGGATTTGTAGGTTTTAATCCTTTGTAATGGCGTTGTATTGAAAGTCTGGTTCTCTGGTTCACATATTCGTCAAGTTGGTAGTTTTTAGGATTTTTTCGTTTTAGAAACAGTGAAAGATACACCTAGGTGACAATGGTCAAAGGGTTTTCCTGTCTCATCTACCAGCGTGGAAAGCCATTGTTTAAATGGTGAAAGTGGAATGCTTTGGTAGCTTATAGCAAGGTAAACTTTTCTTCAGTGATTCCTTTAATGTATTTCATCTTTCAGTTTGAAAAGGTGTCAGTCGTCTAATTCTAAGCCATCGTTTTTGTGTCAGTTGCAGGTTGTGAGGAAGAGAATCGAGCAAGCGTTTTGCAAAGTCGGCAAGCTTTCATTCTGGTAAGCTCCGGGTCTTCCAAAACCCCTGTAGGTTCTCTGTGATTGTGGTTGATGAGGTTTCAAGGGTTTTATAGCTGGTCCTGCTGTGACTCGTCGTGGTTGTTATTGAAGAACTTCGAAGCATTGTTTAATAATCAAATGTTGTTTATTTAGTGCTGTGACTCTCGTTTGATTATGTGAAACTTGGTTTTACACCTTGATACTTATCTTCGTTGATTCTGGGCAATGTAAAACTCGTTACGCAGAGGGTTTAAGAACTCGTTTCAAATGTTTGATCTTGGGAGTCTCCCTGTTATGATTTTGTTTTGAAAATCATGTTGTAATTTTTTTGTTCTGAACATGGTGACTACATTTCTTTGAAGTTGGAATTCTATAATAGTGAAAACGTTGAACATCCCTCCTGTTGAAATATGTCAATGTGAAAAAGTAATGGAACTGAGGCTCGTCTGAACTATGAATAAAACTCTGCTTCTCGAAATGCTAAACTGTTGTTTGTATCCAATGCTACTTGGTTGATTTCTATGTAATAATAGGTATCTCTTGCACTTGTTACTGAATGTGAAAACTATAGTGGAATTCTGAGTAAAATGTGGCGACAATAGAGTCTGTTTTGTTTTTGCTATGTAAGAAAAATAATGGTCTATACCCTAACTAAATATCAAGAATTAAAAATCAGGTCTATGTTAATGCTGAAAGTTGATATCATGATTTTTGACTCATACTAGGGTTTGTGAAACTTTATCTTAAATGATAGCTTTGTGATATGTACTGTTGAAAAAGGAATTCCAAAGGAACTTTGGCTCGATCCAAAGCCTGTGGAGAATGTAGTGGTTTCTATTTGCAAAACGATAAAAATGGAACTCGAAAATCTAACTTAGGGTTTGATAGAAGCTAAGTTTTATTTTGAAATAATAAAAACAATTTATAATATGTACAGTTTATAATATAGATGAATAAGATGGAAGGAAAAGAAATATGGTTTATCATGTTTTCAGTATTACTAGAAAATAATTTTTGAAATGTTTAAAGAGGAAAATGAAAACAATGTGTATGTGAACTATGAAGGTATAAAAATATGAAGACTTTGTAAGATGACTGAAATTTGTGACTTATGAACATAACTAGCATTTCTAGCTACTACAACAATAATATTTGTTTTCTAAGTAAATTGTATAGAACTTTTAAATGTATTGATTTCCTATGTAAAAGATAGAGGTAATAAAACACAATGTACTTGTACAGTCTATAAGCTAGATTTGTTTTCATGAAAACAATAGAGTCTCCTCTATATTGTAATAAGTACTGTAAATTCCGGGGTGGCAGGTGCGGGTGGGGTCTTATTTGACCCCGGCGGAAATAAAGTTGAATCAATCTCGTGGGGATTAGGAATCAAGACAAACAATGAAGCTAAATGGCTTGCTCTCGTCCTTTCTCTCAACATGACATCCTCCCTCAGCATCGGTAATCTCAGAGTTTATGGGGACTCCAGACATGTCATCCAAACAATCAGAAGGGGCGCCTCCCCTTATGGATCTAGAGGCTACAGGTACATGCAAAGAATAAAATCTTATACTCACTTCTCTCAGTCCTCTTTCTTTCATATCCGTCGATCAAATAACAAGTTAGCAGATGAAGCAGCCAACAAAGGAACATTGCTTGACATTGGGCACATGGAGAACTCAAATGGTGCCTTGGATTTTCAATTTATTCCTTAATTTTTGTTAATGGTCAAAAACTTTATGGTTATGGGTTTTAAGGGGCTGAGTGGATTGAGGGTCCCTCTCACCCCATCCCCGTCCTCCTCCGTAGTCAAGGATATGCGTGCCCCTGCCACACGCCCTCCTCTCCACAGCGCATGGCACCCGGGGACTCGTGGTCCTGTCAGCTCCCACGAAATTCAATTTAATGGGCCAACTGCCCCTCCCTCGCTGCATATTGCAATGGCTCGTCCTCTCCACTGCGCAATGTATAGGCTTTCCCTCGGCGATTCGGGCTCTCCTTCCTCCCGTCCCGGTCTGTTACTCCACCACAGGGTGGGCAAAATGCAGAACATCATGGCGGCCATTGCTGCGTTGAGCCGCACCATGGTCGACGTTAAACTGGCAGTGCGTAATACTTATAATGAAGTTTGCACAAATGTAAACCAAAACGCGGAAATGGCCAGGGATTTGAGCTACACTGTGAACCAGCTCGCTTGCCAGGATACCAGAATCGATGACCTGGAGAGAAACCTGTTCGAATTGATGGGCAAGGTGGATAATTTGCAGGAAGATATAGCAGTGCTCACCGGGAAGTCGCAGGGAAGCTGCGTCCATGGCAGTCTGACGGTCAACCAGGAGATTAAACAGGAAAAGCCGGATGCGGCTTCGGTCTATCCCCAAAAATATGGTTAATATGCAGTTTCAGATCAGGTTCCTCCTTTTTGATGTTTAAGATACTATGTTTTTCTGTATATTCCTAAATCAGCAGTTTGTAAGGGTTTATTCCTGCACTACTTTGGACAGTCTTAGCCAGGTCTTGTTTAGAACTCAAGCAGGGTTTTGTTTAGAGCTCATAATGACTCAAGCTCCTGTTTCTCTGTCAAATTTTTGGGCAAACTTGTAATGAATGGCTGTGCACAGCCTTTATAAATACATCTTTTTTCTCTGTTCCTGTTAAAAAAAAAATAAGTACTGTAAATTAATTACTACTGTTAGTTATAGAGCAGAAATGAAAACATAAATCAATCACTGTACTTGTCTATTCGAATCAATGGAATTTGCCTATCCTCTAATCTATTCTTAATTTGCGTATCTATACTAGAGTACGATGCACAAACAGCATGTGGAAAAATATAGATACTGGTTTATCAATTCAATTCATCATTTAAACTTTAACATTCAGACTTTAAACAAATCTAGGATTAAATTCTTTTCGAAACAGAGAACAGAAAATTCTAACTATACAGAACAATCTATTTGCAGAGATAAGGTAGAGATATTGTAAAACATGGGTAAATCTGTAGGCCAACAAATAGCCCAAGAAGACTGTTCCACCCAACCAATTCCTGAAAACAATCAAGTATTGCCTTAGGACCCCTGAGCCTGTTCACTAAACCACCAGGAGGAAGAAACTCTAGGAATTAGGACTTCTTCTTGTTCGGATATCCATCATCTATTTCGGGATACATATCTATTTTAGGATCATCTATTTCGGGATACATATCTACTTCAGGATCTTGCATGATCTATTTCAGGATATGCAGTCCAGTCACCAGTTTGATGCCTCCAGCACCTTATCCACCTTCTTCTAGCACCCGGGAGCCACTTTCCACAGAGTTTTAGCCCTCCTAAGCTGAAAGGCGCCCTCTTCTCACCTACTGACAGAGAAGGGCGCACTTGTTCACCTACCACTGCAGATTCACTCCAGTTACATTCAGTTAGCTCCGATTCTGATTGATTTCACTCCGATTTCACTCCTGACTGACTGTTTCACCTCCGATTGACCTCCAGTTCGATTAGGTGACTTGCTCTGACTCCAGTTAGCCTCCCATGCGCCCCCACTGAGCCTCCAGATCCTATATCAGTGCTACACACTTCAGTTACATTTATTATGATCAGTTAGACTCAGCTTGACACCTGGATGACTGTTTGTTGTGATTGATGAGCAACACCGATGATTGATGAGGACTCCTAGATTGAGTCAAGCTACTCCATTTCAGTGATTCGAATGGCCTACTTAGTCAATTCGAATTGCCATTGACAGATATTGGATTGTATTGTAATCTATTGTAATTCATTCACCCTTTCTGGGATAGAGAGCACTGCTGCATGTTTTGCACAGTTTTGCACCATATCTTCTTATTCATCTGTTGTGACTGATTTATTTGTTCATTAGATCTACTGTGACTAACTTTACATGGTATCAGAGCCATTGCAGGGACAAGATCTCCTTTCTACAGGTGTTTATACAAGAAGATTTGACTGAATTGCTAAAAATTGCAATAAGTTTGGCATGAGATATCTCAAGGGCATTCGCTCCTGTGCATGCAAAGCTTGAAAATTATTCCAATACCACTCCAGAAGCTTGAGTTACCACATAATTCATGGATTTGATACATTGGACCCATTCAACATTGCTTGAAATCCAATCCCAGGTGTGATGCAACTCTCAAAGGGTGGATTGTTCGACCTTATTGTGGTTGTTTTGATGTGATTTGCAGGTTTATTGTCTCCTCCAAGTGCACTCGCTATTTTCTGCATGCAAGGTTTCCTCCTTCAATTGCATTCGCTATAGTCTGCATGCAAGCTTCCTCTTCATCAGTTGACTCAATCCTTGAAATGGAATACTCTTCTTCAAAGCCTATCCTCACCCCATTCAATTATTTTGATTGGAAAGATGATATGGAGATCATATTACGTTCAAAAGGTTACTACCGAGTCACTCTTGGTCTTGAATTGGAGCCAAACAATGTAGCAGAAAGAACTAAACACTACAACAAGCTTGATGAAGCTTATGGTCTTCTTTGTCTCTCCATCTCCAAGGATCTTCACTTTCATCTCAGCGGATTGAAGACTCCAAAAGCCATATGGGAGCAACTTGAGACACTATTCGGCAAGCAGGATGAGCTTAGGGCTTTTCAATTAGAGAATGAATTGATTGGCCTTAATCCTGAAAATTTCGAGACCATCAATGAATTCTTCACAAAATTCAAGAACTTGAACTTGCAATTGAAGAACAGTGGTGTTATCAAAGAGGATAAGCAGTTGATCCTCTCCATTCTAAGCAAGCTTGGGAAAGATTATTCGGTATTTGTCTCCACTTTCAATTCCGGTCGGCTAACTACCCCGAATTGGAAGATGCCTACCTTGAATGCCTTCATTGAGTCCGTTACGAAAGAGCATGACAAGTTGATTCAAATGGGGTCCATAAGCTCCAAAGATTCAGCCCTATTTGTTCAAGGACCCAAGATCTCGAATGGTAAAGGAAAGCTAAAGAAGGAGAAGCCCAAATTCGAGCCTCACAAGCAAAAAGACAAAGGCAAGCAAACGGATGCACCATCCAGTTCGAAATCCAAGCAAAAGGGCAAAGAAGGTAACCAAAAATCTAAATGTACTTATTGTAACCGTGGCTTTCATCCCGAAAGTTCATGTATGAAGAAGACTATAGATCAAATGGCCCTCCTTTTGGAAAAGAACAACATAACCCTTCCTGACGGTGCAAGGAAGAAGGATCGGAATGACGATCATGAAAGAGGACAAGCACTCATGGCAACGGTTTCGAAGCCCACTCTCTTGATAGATTCGGGTGCATCAAATCATATGGCTGCAAATATTGATTCTTTTTCCTCATTCGATCCAAACAGCTCCATCCCCATCCATTTGGGAGATGACTCAAAAATTTCTTCAAAGGGCAAAGGTACGATTCATGTAGATCATGGATGCTTTCAGAATGTTCTCTATGTGCCTTCCTTAGCTTCGAATCTCCTTTCTGTTTATCAAATGACACATACTGGTGATCCAAAGAAAGTCACATTCAGCCCTAATACAGTTGAAATTTCTGATATCAAAAGTGGAAGACTAGTTGCGGTTGGAAAGGCAAACCACACTGCAAAATGTTATGAGTTTTCGCACTTTATTCCGCTTGCAAAGCCCACTGCTCTTCGCACACATGGTAATGAGGTTAGTAGGCTTTGGCATGAAAGATTTGGATATCTAAATTATAAGTATTTGCTGCTGCTATCAAATAAATCCATGGTTGATGGGCTTCCACAACTCCGTTCCTCGAAGGGAATATGCACCGGTTGCATTATTGGGAAGCACCCCGAGCACAGATTCGACCGCGGCAAGGCTAGCAGAGCCTCTACTATTTTGGGATTGATCCATTCTGATATCAGCGGTCCGCTGCCCCATATGTCATTAAATGGTTCAAGGTATGTTTTGACATTTATTGATGATTATTCTCGCTTTACATGGGTATTCTTTCTCAAAAACAAGTCAGAAGTGCTTGGAAAATTCAAGGATTTTAAGGCTTCTGTTGAGACCACCACTGAGAGCAAGATCAAAGCTCTTAGATATGATAATGGTGGGGAATATATCAAGTCCGAGTTGCTGCAACTTTGTGCCCAAAGCGGAATCAAGATCCAACATACAGTTCCCTACACACCCCAGCAGAACGGTGTAGCGGAAAGGAAAAACCGGTCACTGAAAGAGATGGCTACATGCATGATTGAATCAAAAGGTTTGGCTGCAAATCTTTGGGCTGAAGCAATCAATGTTGCTGCATATATACAGAACCGAGTTCCACATTCATCCGTGAAAGGTATGACTCCTTTCGAAGCATTCTTTGGTCACAAACCGGATGTGTCCAATTTGAGAGTTTTTGGCTCTACTGCATGGGCTAGAATTCCTTCTGAGAAGAGACGAGCTTTGGATCCACAAAGTATCGAGTGCATATTGATAGGATATGGGGAAGAATCAAAAGCATATAAACTCATGGATATCAGATCTAAAAAGATATTCATAGAGCGCAGTGTGCAGTTTGAAGAACCGCTTCAAGAATTGCAACTAGTTGAGGAGAAAACTGCCGATTCACCGCCTTCACCAGAAGAAGATTCGAGCAGCGATAATGAAGGTATGAGTTCTGATATTTCTGATATTGTAGCAGCATATGATGATCATGACATATCAGGTTCGGAATCCGACCATTCAGATCTCCCTCAGTTACCAAAGTGGGCCCAAAATACTCTACAATCTGCTGGTTCTAGTCTTGGAAATCCTGCTGATCCGAGACGAACAAGAGGAGACTTTCAAAGGGCAGGTATGGCTCTTTCTATTGCTGATCCATTTCTTCCTAAGATTTGTTATTTGATGGCTGGTTCAGATCCCCAATCATATTATTCATCCCATCGAGATCCGAGATGGAAAGATGCCATGGATGAAGAGTACAGTTCTCTTCAAAAGAACAATACATGGGAGCTAGTTTCTCTTCCACCTGGAAGAAAATTAGTGAAGTGTAAATGGGTCTACCGTACTAAAGTTGCTGCTGATGGCACTATCAGCAAATATAAAGCAAGGTTGGTGGCAAAAGGTTTTTCCCAAGTCCAAGGAGTGGACTACACAGAGACCTTTGCACCGGTTGCAAAGATGGATTCCATCCGCCTTGTTTTAGCTATTGCCGCATCCAAGCACTCGGAGGTGCATCACATGGATGTGAAGAGTGCATTTTTACATGGAGACCTTGCTGAAGAGGTCTATATGCAGCAGCCAGAGGGTTATACATCAGATCCATCATTGGTTTGTAGATTGAAGAAGTCTTTGTACGGGTTAAAACAGGCCCCAAGAGCTTGGTACGCAAAGATGGACTCCTTCCTTCTTTCTCAGAATTTCCAAAGATGCAAATCTGATCCGAATGTCTATCTTCAGCGAGTTAAAGGTAATTTGTTGGTTATTGTACTTTATGTTGATGATCTGCTTATTACTGGTAGCACACTTACTTCAATGAACAAGCTAAAATCTGCCTTAAATCTAGCTTTTGACATGAGCGATTTGGGCTTGCTGAGTCACTTTTTGGGCTTGGAGATAGCTCAAAATTTTGATGGGATCACTATATCTCAGCAAAAATATGCTTCCGACCTGTTATTGAAGTTTAATATGGCTGAATGTAAGGCAGCCCCGTTCCCATTCCTCTCAGGAATCAGTCTTGAGGAGGGAGATTCCACACCGCTTGCAGATTGCAGTATGTATCGACAGTTGATTGGTTCACTACTTTATTTGACACACTCTAGGCCTGACATCTCATATGCCGTGAGTGCCGTGTCAAGATATATGCAGCAGCCACATGAGCTTCATTGGCGAGCAGCCAAGCGGATCTTGCAGTATGTGCAAGGTACGAGACAGTTTGGCATACATTATGCTGCAGATTCTGAGCTAGATTTCATTGGTTTTACTGATTCAGATTGGGCAGGTGATAGCATTGATCGGAAGTCCACTTCCGGTTATGTTTTCATGATTGGTCATGGTGCTATTTGCTGGTCCAGCAAAAAGCAAGCAGCCATTGCACTTTCTTCAGCAGAGGCAGAGTATCGAGGGGCAGTCAATGCCTGCATTCAGGCAGTTTGGTTGCAGGGTATTCTTTCCGAGTTTGGTTTTGGTGGCACTACTTCGACTGTCCTATTTTGTGACAATCAAAGTGCTATCAAGATCTCCACAGATCCAGTTCAGCGGCAGAGGACCAAGCACATTGAGATTCATATGCATTACATTCGACAGTTGGTGCATGACCGCACCATCATTCTGCAATATTGCCCTACTGATGAGCAAATTGCAGACATCTTCACCAAGAGCTTCACTGAGAAGAAGTTCTCTTACCTCCGTTCACTGTTGGGGGTGAGTTCCATCATGGTGGAGACAGATTGATTCATTATTATGCTTTAGACTTGAGGGGGGGCTTTCTTCCCACTGGGTTTTCCCTCTTTCCTCACTTAGTTTATTTTTCAGCATTTTTTGGATTATTGTATTGGGGTGACCTTTGGTCTTAGTTACCAGGGCCCCACATTATTTTTTTAGTTGGCACATCATAGTCTAGCTTGAGGGGGGGTGTTCGGATATCCATCATCTATTTCGGGATACATATCTATTTTAGGATCATCTATTTCAGGATACATATCTACTTCAGGATCTTGCATGATCTATTTCAGGATATGCAGTCCAGTCACCAGTTTGATGCCTCCAGCACCTTATCCACCTTCTTCTAGCACCCGGGAGCCACTTTCCACAGAGTTTTAGCCCTCCTAAGCTGAAAGGCGCCCTCTTCTCACCTACTGACAGAGAAGGGCGCACTTGTTCACCTACCACTGCAGATTCACTCCAGTTACATTCAGTTAGCTCCGATTCTGATTGATTTCACTCCGATTTCACTCCTGACTGACTGTTTCACCTCCGATTGACCTCCAGTTCGATTAGGTGACTTGCTCTGACTCCAGTTAGCCTCCCATGCGCCCCCACTGAGCCTCCAGATCCTATATCAGTGCTACACACTTCAGTTACATTTATTATGATCAGTTAGACTCAGCTTGACACCTGGATGACTGTTTGTTGTGATTGATGAGCAACACCGATGATTGATGAGGACTCCTAGATTGAGTCAAGCTACTCCATTTCAGTGATTCGAATGGCCTACTTAGTCAATTCGAATTGCCATTGACAGATATTGGATTGTATTGTAATCTATTGTAATTCATTCACCCTTTCTGGGATAGAGAGCACTGCTGCATGTTTTGCACAGTTTTGCACCATATCTTCTTATTCATCTGTTGTGACTGATTTATTTGTTCATTAGATCTGCTGTGACTAACTTTACACTTCTTGCAGTAGCAATTAACTTCTGAATCTTCAATAGTTAGCATTCCAATAGACCTACACCAACAACTCTGGTTCTTCTCAGCAATATGAAGACTTAAGATTTGCACTCACCACTAGCCTCCCTAATTCAAATCTCTCAGTGATCACCTGATGCACATGAGGAAAATATTTATCAAAAATATTGGGTAAGAGTTCCTGCTCAATTCAAATTTTCCTTTTGTAGGCTGCCTAGGCTTTTTCAGATGTTACTAGGTCATTAAATGAGCTGCCTGCTCACTCCTTCCACCTGGGGGATAATGCCACATTTTTAGGGGTAGTTGTCCCATAACCAACAGCTAGTGGTGTGATGCAATTGTTGCCATCTATCACATACCTTTCAACAACTTCCATTCCTCCTAGTGGGTCAGTGCACACTCATTTAACAGTCCCCTTGGGTGTTTGTCTCCTAATTAATTAATTTAAATAATAATATTCAGTAATTACATTCATCCTTGATAAAAAATGATCATAATTACAAAACTTTGTAATTAAATTTAACATAAAGTATTTTGCAAATAAAATAATACTGTTTAGAATTTTGGGTAGTTGATAGTTTGCTTACAAATGAATGTCTGAGTTCTCATTTATCAGATGTTATGTTAATTCTTTTATATATATTCTCCATAGGAGAAAGATGGGAATAATATGTTAAGTATTGTGTGAATGGATGAATGATGAATGCTCAGTACCCTAAGTCTACGGACGTATCATTTTATGGAATAAACACAAGTGTATGTAGAGTTTGGGTTGTGTAACTCTTTAGACACACTGCACTGGAGGTGCCCAGCATCGTATGTTTCATCTGCTTGCATTTGTTATAAAGCTAAATAATCTAAGGCAGTATATGGATGATTAAGTGTTAAAGTAAAGTCTTCGAAATGTTTAAGTTTAGAAGAGGAAGGGTATAAGTCAGTTGCGTTGTCTTTTGATTCACATTCTATCCGGACCGCGTAGTCCATAGATGCGCTGGTTGTGCAGGCATCTTCACTTGTATAAGTAAGAACCACGACGCAGTCTATCATTGCGCAGTCCTCAACCCGCAGCACAAGTCTAATAGTGCGCTGCACAGTAGTCCTGTCCAAACAACTCATCACATCATCGTGGAAACTTGATTTCGTAGTGCCCCCATAGCTACATCGTGGGTGAGACCTCATCCTGTTCGCAGGTTGTTGCCGAAATGGGTAATGAGAATGGGTTTTGTTGGTTCCTTGAAACTGCGAAGAAATTGGGTCTACATTGGAAACCTCTAGATCAGTATCTTAAGCCAACACTTAGCATCCATATATACAAACTTGTGGTTTTCTAAAATTATGTGTAGACAAGAAGACAACAATGTCAACTTTTACTTGTACAGTGAGGAGATTAGGTTCATTTTATAGGAGACCCCACACATACAACCTCATGTAGTTGAAGCATACAAGGGAATTGTTCATTTCAAAATTGGAATACATCATACTTACATACAAGCCAAGAGGGATCCAGATAGGCAGTGGCTACCTACCATGTTTATTTGTTCCAAGGATGATATTGCAAAAATCATCCAAGAATGGGATCCAACATGGAGGATTCCATTAACAAAAGAAGAAGAGGCTGTGTAGTAGGAACAACCTAATAAGCCAACGCCCATAGAAGAGGAAACTGTCGACATAGAAATTCCTCCTAAACCTACACAACAATCTACACCAGATAAGAAGAGAACGTAAACGACTCATCCTAAAGAGTCTTCAACAAAGAAAAGGAAAATGTACAAACCTATACTTCATCTGACGCTGAAATCAAATGATATTACACAAATTGGTGTGGAGGTCGGGAATTCTACTAAACAAGCAATAGAAAATATGGATACAAAGGGTGAACTTGAAGACCTTGCGATGCAACAAGAGGATATCATGCTGAAACTTGAAGAAAAGTTTGTGACAATGAAGTAGTTGATATTGACTACCAGGGAAGAAGGATGAAATAATGTGGAAGCATGCTCAAACACACATCTAGAAAGTTCACAGAAAAACCCTGTCTCACATACAAATAAAACAGAGCCGCATCAAAGACTGAAAATTTCATCTGTAGCTTTGATGCTTCCCACTCAAGAGTTGTAGGAATCTTTCATTCATGTAGAAATGATTCTGTCACACCTACCTGTAAATGAGATACATGATCTACATACATATGTTGCACAAGATATCATATGGAGACATGAAGCTAATACGACTCACTCATATAAAATTCAGAATGAGAAGGGTGTTCTATAGGAAAAAATTTCTAGACTAAGGATAGAAAAAGACAAGACCGCGCAAAAGACATCGGAATTGGAAAATAAAGCAGAAGAAGCAGTCACAAGAAGTGATCAACTGAAGATGAAGCGAATAAAGTACAACAAAAATCCTTAAAGCTATGGAAGGTAGTGGAAGAAGTGTTCAATGTGCTTCCATAGGTTCAAGATGATGAATACACTTCTCCAAGATTGCAGGATAAAGTTGAAGAAATATCTCCAAAAAAACCACCAGGAACCCCTCCAGAGGTCAGGGAAAAACATGAAACTAGGTTGGAAAGATAACATTACAATTGAGAACATCACGACCTTGGATTTTAAATGTACAGAGTTTCATGAAGAAAGTGCTCAACTATGGGAAAAACTGGTTGAAGACAAACAATTGAAGGAAGTAGATCAGAAATTGCAGGCTACGCAAGAACTTGAACAAAAGCTACATGATAACTTAAATTCCTTACCAGCTATTGAGAATATGAGAAAAATGAGAAAATACAAAATAAAACAACAAGAAGTAGGTAGAATTCAAGATGAATGATAGAAGATTGCTAACAGGCTCAAACCACTACAAGAATAATCCTTTAGCATTACAAAGATTTTCCCACAGTTACAAAGGAAAATCAGGGAAGTAGTTGATGATTAATTAGAAACACCGAAATCAGTTTTTGATGAAAAGGTGGAAGCAAGCATCATATCCAAAGGAGGAGAAATGAATGAAGAGGTTGCAACTACAAAGGAAAATCTATATATGTTTGCAATTACAGTTCAATAAAAAACGTGAGTAGAAAATATTGATCCAAAAAAAGAAAAGAGAATAAAGCATGAAGATAGGAGGAGTAATTAAAGCAAGAAGATGTATGAAGGCCAACATGAAACCAAAGAAGGCAGAAACTAAAACTGCACATTGAAGGAACCTCCTTGCCACTAATGTAAAAGGGGGATAAATATCATGAAGCATGCAATCAACCAGAGATGAAAAAAAACATAGAAGTACTAATCAGAGGTCGTGCAGATAAACAAAGGATAAGAACTGAAAGCATGCATCAGTGGAAGGGATCCACGCATAAATGAAAGACAATAGAAAAGCACTGACAACAAGATGCGCATATCAACAAAGGATCAAAATGGAAAGAACATGTTGGGAGTACACATAGGGGGAGTACTGTGAATGGAACAAAGAAAGAGGAAAACTCCATGAGGTGTTGACATGCACATCTTCATTATTTTTCGACATCAATGCCATAGGGGGATATTGTTTAACCTTGGTTTTCATTGATGTCAATTGATGTAAAAGAGGACTTAGTATCCTTGTGCCAATTTTAAGAAGCATATGAAATCCAATTTGAAGAAGTACATAAGAAGTACATCCAGTTTGAATAAGTACATAAGGTACAAGTGCAACTCTCAAGTCCACCTATTCATGCTACTTCAAAGTTATATGCCAAAGAGTTGGTTTGACAATTTTTGGGAGTGCAAGGGGCTTGGGAGCAAGAAGCGGTTGGATAGGCATGCAAGTCTCAAAAGTGCACAAGACCCATAAGAGATGATACTTCAAGGGTGTAAGACCACACACAAAGTAATTCCAAAGTGTGCAAGACCCACTATGCAAAGGACCAGGTATGTGCAAGATCCACAAGGTGTGATACCTCTGTGGCGCAAAACATGGCAAGTGGCGGAAGTGTGAAGTAAGCTAGACTGTGAAGCAAGGAAGAAGGGACGCTATGACCAACTTGTGGGCATACCGTCTGCGCAGGACAAGTATAAATAAGATGCCAATTTGGAGAGTTGATGTAAGATTGAAGATGCGAATGTGGTAGTACTTTGATTTGGAAAGATTCTAATTTTGGGGTATCAAGGGATCATGGAATCAGAACAACATGATCTAGCAGAGAGCCTAGGGCACATGAACATAAGAAAAAAATCGATGATGGTGCATAGGATGATGTAGTTTATATATGAAAATTGCACGAAGATAGAAATGCAACATTGCAGGTGATGTGTGAGATGATGGGCCAAGTGCGTGAGAACATAAAGACAGTATCGCAGATAGTATGTAGAAAGTCACATATGATCTAAGATATACGCGAGAAGACATAGATACATCACAATAGAAGACGCGTTGTATGATGAGGTTAATTTAAAACAAGTGCAAAGAACAGAAAGGCAGTATCACAGATGGTATGCAAAAGGTCACATATTATCTAAGACAGACGCACCAAGACATAAGTGTAGCATAGCAGAAGGTGCATAGATTGACCTGATACAGATTCATGAAGTCGGAACAACAACACATAAGAGGATGTGAAATATTAGTTGGGTTTGCAGATGCGCAGAAATAGAACGGTATGTTGTACTAAAGTGCAGATTGTAGAATGTTATGAAGTACGAGATCGAGTGTGTAATGCTAATGTAATGAAGTGAAGTACGTGATATAGTTCAGTGATTGCAAGATCTTAGTATACAGAAGGTGCAGAAAATGGAATGAGCCGTAGTTAATATGAAGAGTGTGTGGATCAGTAGAACAATAAGGAAATATATTCTATAGTGATATAAGGGCAGCCGGACGAGGCAAGGAATATGGGGTCCATTAGGGGAATTTTGAGCTAAAAAATGGGCCTCAAAACAAAAAATGCACTATCAAAATCAACTTTAAAAGAACTAATCACATTTTAGAGGATGACATCATCTATAATAGTTGAGGTGGCATTAGTTGAGTTAAATGTGCTTATTTGTCAAATTCTAAATGGGGAATAAAAACCCATAGTTAACCATATCAGTGCTGTAAGTAAAGTACTCATAATGAAAATAGTACTTATACATTACTTTTGAATATAATATAAATGTACTAAAGTATTCTTAAAATACTTAAAAAGAAAAGTACTCTCTTTATTTCAATATAAAATAAATTACAAATACCAAAAACATATAAATGCTTTATTCAAAATCAAATCTCTAATTACTTTTCATATATATAATATATACTTTTAAATAATAATTATAAATATAAAAAACATTGAAATCTCTTCAAAATCAAAATCATCTAAATACTTTTCAATATAAAATATACATTTTATACTTTATAATATATATATTAAATATTATAATAAGTATATTTATATATTTAATGTTTTTTTATAATATATAATTTATACTTTTAAATAATAAATTAAAAATATAAAAAACATCGAAACATGTGTAAATACTTTTCAATATAGAATATATTATTTTAAATATTTACTCCTTATATAATGAATATGTAGTATTCAACTTAAAAATCCATAATTGTTATGTTACGTGTTCCGACATAAAATAAAATAAATAAAATAAGTAAATCCATTAAATTAATATTTAAAACAAAACATATTATATTAATCTATTGAATTTTTAATTTTATATTTAATTAATAATGCATAATGCAACAAAATACTTGTTATGGGATCATTAATTCCTATTAAATCCTTTATGTTATTGAATTAAATAAAACAAATAAATTTTAAATGAAAATTTTAAAAATATTGAATTTTATTAAGTATATTTAAATAATGCAAATATTTATATAAATATATGTTTAATATATTTAAAAATATTAATAATAATATAAATAAATGATTAAGTTAGATTTAAAAAAAAAAATATACATACGATTTATATGAATATATGATTGAGTTTTATTTTTAATGAGCAAGTTAGATTTATATAATAAATATATACTCTTAAAAAATGATAATTTATTCATATAAATTTACTTATGTTTAAAATTCAAAATATATAATTTTATAGATATGTTTTGAATATTGAATAAGTTATATTTCAAAATTCAAACTTATAAGTACATTACTTTATAAGTACATTCATCATATTATATTTAAAAGCAGTTCATGTATTTAAAAATACTCTTACTTTTACTCACATCAAATAATTTTCTTTAATTCTTTTTATTTTTGACATCTTTTCAATCTAATTTAACCATAATTACATTGGTTGTAGTGCAAAAGATGAGTTGTAAATTTACCTCCCCCAAAAAATGCCTCACTCATAGTATTTTATTATATTTCTTAGGAGGCCCATTTTAGACCTCAAAATTCCCCTAATGGGTGCCTCCTTCCAATTGAAGTTGGTAAATTAGGGATTCGGTGTAAAACCAAGGGGTTAGTGCATCCTTCGAGTTGGTGTCGGAGAATTTTAGAAGTTGGTGCTTCCATGAATGTGATATTTTTAATATAAGAGAACATTTGTGGTTTTCTCCCGTTTGGGTTTCCACGTAAAAATATTTATGTTTTGTGTATTGCATGTGTGATGTTAAATGTTTTTCTTTATGATGAATGCATAATTGAAGTTCTCATTTAAATTGATAAGAAGTAAAAATTGTTAATAAATGCACTAATACTGATTCAACCCCCTCTCAACATTAATAAAATTTTAACACAAACAACATTGGATTGAAGTATTTGTTTGATAAACAAAACCTAAATGCTTGACAAGCAAGATGGTTAGCCTTTTTAAGTGATTACAAATTTGAAATAAATAATATTAAAGGAAATGAGAATAAGGTTGTTGATGCTCTGAGGAGGAGTGTTCAACTAATATGCTCGATGCTCGACTAACATCAGTACCTTTGAAATTGATCTTAGAGAAAATGTAAAAAAAACCTATGGACATGGTCAATAGTACAAGAAAATATGGTCGAGTTGATAGACAACCAAAACATAACAATAAAATGAAGACTTCAATATCAATAACGATTAGCTACTTACATACAAAGGGAGATTGTATGTGCCAAACACACCGGAATTGAAAGAAACAATCATGGACGAGTTTTATAAACAACCATATTCTAGATATCGAAGATTTTAAAAGATGATCATCATGATAGTAAGGAATTGGTATCTTGGTTAAAAATGAAATTTGATATTTTTCAAGTAAAATATATGCATTAATAATTCACCTTGAACATTGAATTGTTAAACCAAGAATTCGTAAACTTAGAAGTGAAAGCACATGGAATTTAGGATAAAAGCATATCTAAATGCACACTACTGATAATAAGTCTAATATGATCGAGTACAAAAACTGGTAAAAAAAACAGAAAGCTATTCTAAAAGACTTCTTTGAAGTGAAATGAAAATCAGAAGTGATCTAGTTCAAATTAAATTCTATTTTATAAATAAAACGCACATACTTAAATTAAAACAATGAAATCTATGATCTAATGTGAAAAATATTGAAAAGAAAAAAATCCAAGTATAACAGATCTACGTTGTTAATGATTTTAATGGTAAATAAAACAGGGTATTCTTGTTATTAATTAAACTCATGAATTATGATAGCTGCAAGAATTATGAACTAAGAAAATTAGATAACATGTAAAATCCTAAATCTATTAAAAAACTTTAAACTTGGAATTTAATTCCTATCTCACTTAATTGTGAAAACAGAACAAAATGCTAAATCAAATGCTGAAAAATATGGAAAATCACATTATTTAACAACTATGAGAACCTATATGATGCAATGTATAAGCTAATATGGAAACCTAAATCTAAATCTGATTACAAATATAGACCAAGTTACTTAAAATAAATACAGGTCCAACAAACTTAGAAATGTAAATCGACCATTATGTGCATGATAAGAATAATCCAAAATTAAATAAAATGTGCAGCTACAGGAAATTGTTTTAAACCTTGAAAAAGAGAAGCTACGGGTATGTGAAATGCTGGTATCTATTTAACAAAGATTTACACAATGAAAATCTTGTGTGAGACAGCTAATTTAAGTACAAAAAAGATCGTTTTCAAAATGCAACTATAAACAGTGTTAAAGAATTACTTATGAATAGGAAACCTTTTAAATTTGAAAATGAAACTATAGTAAAATGCATGAAACAATTATAATTACGATGAGTGCAATAACATATGGATGTGTGCAAAACCAAAAGGAGATGATCCAAACTAAGTGAAAATAGGTGCAAGTGAATAAAAATGTAACCAAGTGCAAATGAATGAATGGAGTGCAGATTTGCAACAAAACAAGAAACTAAATCAACATGAGATAACCAAGAATTTGTACAAAGAAAAACAACATGATCATAAACTAGATTAGAATATTTTGTAAAATATTGAAGATAAAATATGTATAAAAAACGGAAAGCTTTGATGACGGCTCCTGCTTTGCCTGTTGCAGCTGATATACCGTGGCATGTGGAATGAAGCCTTGCCAGAAAGATTTTAGCGGGAACGATGAAAGTGATGGCGTTTGGACCGAATTCTGAAATAAGAACGTGAGGGCATAAAGTGTCATGAAGGCCTCGTGATTTTCGCCACAGTAGTTGATGTCACATTTGGTGCGTCGCCAGTAGTTGTATGGGATAGTAAGCGCGAGCATGAAAATTGTCATGCAACTGAATTGCTTTTCTACCCATGTGGTCAACAAAGAACACAGTGAACCATACCCTTGGACTCTAGAACCGAGAGCTATAATTGAGTATGCTCTTGTTATTCGATAAACTTCGTATATGGAATTCATTGTTTTGGCCGGTGGAAGCCATCCGATGGTTGTGAAGATGTCCTTTTGAAAACTATTTTGTCTACAGAAGGCGATGTCGAATAGAAACCATGTGCTTGTAGTCCCCAATAGATGCCACCCGTGTCGCCTTGCAAACTCCTTGGAGAAAAAACATATTTGATTAGATTTATTGGCTCGTCAAGGGATTCTTGTGGCTCAAATTCGCGGCGAAAGGAAGCCTCATTGAAAGTCTCAAAACGAATTTCAACGTTTTTCTCCCGATGTAATTGAAATTATAATGTTGCCCTCTGAATCACACACGAACCTAAACTCGAGAGTTTTGTTCATTGCACGCACATTGATTCCATGGCCGCCAGAAGATATGTTTACAAGGAAAGGTTGATGAGATGTGTTCCTGCAATCACCAAGGGAATGGCGCATAATTCCCATATCACGGTTTACAGGATATTTTGGGCGTTGGGTTGCTTTAATTCCGATATACTGTCGGTGCTTGACAAGGTGGTAGACGACGGAATTGATGTTACTTCATTGTCGGTCAGGGAAGCGTCGTTCCTTACTTTTTGGACATTGTTTGCAATTCCAATTCTACATGATCTTCTTGAGAAACTACAGTCGTTTTTTGCTTGTGTCCTTTCTCCAACGAAGGAACTGGTAATTCAGATTGCAGAGTATTTTGAAGCACCTCATAGGACATTGGTGTAAAGTGGGTTCAAGTGGAATATGAGTCTGTGTGTGGTCAAGTGTCTGAACCTGATTGTGGTTTAATGTCTGAGTATGTGTTAGGATGTGATAGATATAGCTAAAAGAGGGATGTGTTAGGATGTGATAGATATAGCTAAAAGAGGGAGAAACAAATATATAACATTATTGGGCACTTTCCTTTCTAGACATCGTGTGTAATGATTTGGTAGGTTTGGTTCTAGGTTCGGATTTCCAAACCTTGTGACTTGAACTGCATTATAGAAAAACAAATCATGTTTTGTAACTTTTTGTTATTCAACCTCAAATTTGTATATGCTCGAGTTGTCCACTTCTAATGAAAGGACACACACTTATAGAACTCTCTGTGCAAATTCCAAACATCTATTTTTGGAATAATTCTTTTAGTATTTTCTATTTTTATTCATTTTTGTTTGCAATTATGCCATATTTACATAAAACATAGGGGCGAAATTTATCCCATGGGCTATTTTTCCATGTTTTTTCCATTAAAAGATTCGTCAATTTGCAATTTTTGAAGCCCTATTTTGCCCAATTTTGTTGGGGTAAACTTTTTTCACTCTAAAAATCACCAAATTATTATTTAAACTATTGAAAATCCTTATAAATTGAAATAATTTTAGAAAAATATTTCCAAATATTCTATAAATTATAGAATTGGTAATATTCGCCAAGGTTTATACATTTTTAAATAAGTATGGGTCCTTAAAATTATCCTTGCATAGGTCATGTATTTAAGCTATAACGTTTGACTTACTCACCTACGAAAAGAACCGACACAAGTATATTGAAAGACCTACACTCTAAATAGATAAATAAATAAATAGACTATGTTAAGAACCACCTATTATCTACAACTCGACATAATTGTTTTTACAAATTTAGATAGTTTACATACCAAACGTGGGGCCTAACCTTAACATATATGCATTATGTTTTTGAAAAAAAATAAAATACCAATCTTCGAATAACCTTTTATAAGTACCTCTAAAAATTCATTTTAAAGGTTAGATTTATGTTTTTGAGGAAGTCCATTGCAACTAATGCGTCATAAGTGGGTATCATTACCTTGCACCAGCCCATTTGTCATCTATTTTGGTGTTTTTTGGGTGGAAATATTGGATGAATTGATTTATAGCACCCATTTTAGGGGTAGGGCTCACTTTGCAAATTTGGGGTCCAAAACCTACCAAGTCCTGTTTGAGGTCTCAAAGTGTCTACACTATTCAAAGTGTAGACACTATTCTTATTGATTGAGGGGTCAAGAGTTGAGGAGTTAATGGCCTTAGAAACCAAATGAGTGATTTTGATGATGGGATTTTTGGGGAAGGGTTTATAATAAGATGAATATAAAAGATCAAGTAACTTGAATTCATAATCCATTATGTTGATAATGACATTCGTGTTACCTTTTTCTGCCTTTAGGATGACAATTTCTTTCTAGTGGCATTAAGCTTTGGAAGAGCCAAGAATTCATATTTAGAGAGGTTGGGCTAGGGAAGCTTGGCATATTTTAGTATCATAGGGAAATATTTCCTGATCTCTTCGGGTTCATGTGTAGGGAGGTGGAAGATAATAGATTCAATAGAGAAAAGAATCTCCTCAATGGGGAGGTGGCAAGGGTTGATGGCATTTAATTGAAACATTTTTAAAGCAATGAGGAGGAGGGAGAATTGGGAGAAAAAGATGCGAGGTTTACTACCATGGACGAGGAAAATGATGGACATTGGGGTAATAAAGTTGACATTGTTTAAATATGGATGAGTATGGTTGTCTATGATTGATTATGGTTTACTATGGTTAACCATGTTTGACTATGGACGGCCAAACATGATTTTGTTTTACTATAGTTTGACTAAGAATGACTATCGTTGGCTATGGTTATGTTGTGTGATGATGTTCATCAAGGGTTATGTTGCATTACTATGTGGCATAGTGGTTATGTCACATTTGGACATAAAGATGTAGACTTCAACAAAATATCACATTGCAACATTAACATTGATCAATGTATATCAAGCACCTTTAATATAATTAATATTAAAATATCTAATGCATTTTGTATATTTTATTATGGTTAAGTATGATATAATATTAGTTAAAGAGAGTATGTATAGTATATATAATAGTATGTATAATATTAGTTAAATTTTGATGAATATGTTTGACTTTTAGTTGAACATATTTAACTATAATTGATTTGCAATGCTAGAATGCTAAAATTGATTTGTTTTATATCTATATATATATACCTTATATATGTATTAGGAATAAATGAAATTAATAATATCTAGTTGAGTATCATCTAATTTAAAGTGAAGTGTATATAGGAAAATAGTTGTTTAATTTTGTTAAATTTGATGGGTTATTTCATATATATAAGGTCTATATTACTTTAGGTTCAACATTAAAAATTAATTTGATTAGAAAAAATATTTATTCAATTGAAATTTAAGAATTAAAAATTTCTTTAATTATTTTATAAAAATTAAGTTATCATTATTAAAATAAGTGGCACTTAAAAATTAGATTTTATAAAGTTTTCTAAATATTAATAAATTTTATCTAATCCCCCCAAAAAATCATAATTATTTTTTAATTACATTATAAGTATTTTTACAAATTAAAAATAAACAATTATTAGAAAAATTCAATCAATTTTTAATAATTAATGCATAATAACTTATGCATAGATAACTCTTAATTAATACATGATCACCAACTGCAAAGTGACTAATAAATTTATTCATACACCATTCTCATCATCCCAAACCTTTTCATTATTTCATCATCTATTTTTAATGTATTCCTGCATCAGTCTCATCGTCGCAAGATGGCTACTGTTCGAAAACGTTTTCAGCAATTTACCTACTTTACCTACTTAGAGAAAGACAAAGAAATTGAATTTGATGGGACATTTATCATTCTCATCTTTACAAGTGGCAATTTCTTAGAGAAAGACAAAGAAATTGAATTTGATGGGACATTTATCATTCTCATCTTTACAAGTTGCAATTTTGACTTATTGTTAATTGTGAAGGCAGCAGGTTGTGTCCCTATGTATGAAGATGCTCTCCCATACAATTTGTCGCAAGCGGAAGCTCTAGCCCTCGATCATCTATGTATCTTATGCCCTACACTAACAAAGTTAAATGTGCACTCGACAATCTACTTCAACCAACAGTCACGACATTCAACCTAATTGAAGAAATCCAGCATTCCCAGCTTAAGCAGATCATTGGCGTTGGCGTCCAACGGTAGCTTACCATGTCGAATAACATTGAATACGACATCTCAACATTATCGCACTTCCCAACTCTCGCCATCCCTACCTACCTTCGAATGGACCTTCGTTTAATAGTCTCAACGCCAACCAACAAAATCGTTTTCTTTTAGGTTGCTCAGAGTAGTTGAACGTAATTGGTACTTTTTTTTTAATTAGGTAGAAATCAATTTAGATTACAGCATTGCACAATCCTACAATCCAGAAAGTGTTAGAATCCACTTTTACAAAGAACAGCAAAGATTACTTGACTTTGGAAAAAAAAAATCAAAACCTAATTACCTGGGAAATCGTTGAATGTTTAACCCTTTTTCTTCATTTATCCTATATTCCATGCTTATTATACACGATCACAATACAAGGCAAGAATTCGTTTGTTTTTTAAATATTATTATTCACGATCTCACAATACATCCAAGAATTCAATTGCTTTTGTAAAACCTGGCTTCAGATGGGAGACTCTGATAATCGGCAGCAGCATGAACTTAGGAGAATAGTACCGTTGGAGCTCTTGCCGGGCTCTGTTGATGCGTTATCTCAGCTTCCATTTAACAGATCGCAATACGATCAACTAGGTGGACGATGCAGACCATCAAGCCGTGACAATAATGCCGAAACAATCCAGAGGGCTCAGAAACCCGTAATTAGGATCTTCGGCATAGAAATCAATGGAAAACCCCAGAAGCCAGATTCGTGTGCTGCTGTTGTACGCGAAAAGTCCAATCGGATAATCAACCATGGACTAATATTGCCGGAGATCGGTTCAGTGGAATATGGGCCCGAACGCAAGAAGGAAATCTTATCCACCGAATTTGTGAAATTTGAATGTCGATATTGTTGCAGGGTTTTCCCGACGTCTCAGGCTCTCGGCGGCCATCAGAACGCCCATAAACGAGAGCAGCGCCGGGCAATGACAAGGTTTCGGAGATCGCCCTTTGCCAGTTCAAACGATTCCGGAAAGTGGCAGAGACTGCCCGGATCATCTCTCCTTTCACCACACGCCATGACAGATCATGCTGTTTATAGTGACTTAATATCCGAGTCGTGCAGCAATTTAGAAGGCTGTGATGTTTTGAGTTTAAATTCCAACGGTCATGATGGCAGGCAAAGATGTAGGAGCCATTTTCCATGGGCGAGACGAGATAACCACATCAAATCTCGGGGATCGGCATCTAATATGCCATTGTTTACCGATCTGGAGGAACATTCTTCCTCGACGGAGGTGTGCCTGGATCTTCAGCTGAGCAGCTGCAACCAATTCAATACTGGCAAGTCCAAGGTTTATTCAGTTCCCAAGGAGAAGTAGGGCAGCGTGCAAATTACCTTCGTATATGTATTTATATTAGTTTTAACCCGTTGGAATACATTCTCTGATCATTTTTAACAAGAATTTCCGTAGTCCGTTGTCCAATCTCAACACCAATAACAAGAGGTGAACAGCCTAGAAACTTGAATTTTGATTTCCGATGCTACATTTTATGTAAATTTCTAGAACTATGTTTATGGATTTCCGCAACAATTTCATAAGCATGATGTGGATTTCTTTAGATTTTAACTGTGTTAACTGTTCATCGATTTCCTTAACGATTTCATAATCATGTGAATGTATTTCTGTTGCCTTCATTATTTCATGATGCAGGAATTTATCCATGAATACCGAAATAATTGCAAATCTCTTTGGTGCCTTCATTATTTCATGATGCAGGAATTTATCCATGAATACCCAACAATTGCCAATCTCTTAGGTGCCTTCATTATTTTATGATGCAAGAATTATGCCCATGAATACCCAGTAATTGCGAATCTCTTTGGTGCTTTCATTATTTCCTGATGCAGGAATTATGCCCATGAATACCCAGTAATTGCGAATCTCTTTGGTGCTTTCATTATTTCCCGATGCAGGAATTATGGCCATTAATACCTAGTAATTACGAAACTCTTCATCTCATTAGATCAAAGTTTTGTTAACGTTTACAAATTACGTTTATCTCTTTAGGCAAGTTAGGTCAATTTAGGCATGTTAGGATTGCTACGGATTCGGTATTCACTACGATGGCAGAATTTATGCCAATGAGTTCTTGTTAGGGTTTTAAACTTAATGTGACTTTTTCTTCTCTGTTGTTGCTGAGAAGAGTTCTATTCTACAGCTCAGTAGCTATGTGTAATTTTTTAGGTGCTCACTCTAAAGCTAGCTATGTGTAATTTTTTTAGGTGCTCACTCTAAAGATCTAAAGCTGACATGTATCTTTTTTTTTTTAAATAATAAAATATTGTTGGCTCAAATTAAATTTAAAACATTTAAGACTATACAAAATTATAAATTAGATAAATTAAAATCATAAGCATTGCATTACACACTTAAATAATGCAACCTGTGTGTAAATGTTGAGGAAAGGTTTGCATGAGGAGAGATTTGATCCCTTTTGGGGTTTGGTAGATTCCCTTTAAAATGGATCTATGTTCCATTAAGTGTATTTAAATTTAAGTTGTGAATAGTCTTTTTCCTTGGTTTATTTAAGTTATAAAATTTTGATATTTATATTATGGTGATATTATATGTACACATGCTGTATTTTATTTTTTTAGATATTTGGTATAGTTTAAGGAGAGTTTTTTCTTGGTTTACTTAATTTATAAAATTTTGATATTTATGTTAAGCTGATATTATATGTCATAATATCTAGATTTTATTTATTTAGATATTTAGTATAGTTTTAGATAAATTAATTAAAATTGGATAATCTTAGTTTTTAAGCTTTTTTTTTTCTTTTAATTTTTACTCATTTTAAAAATTTTAAAGATAAAGTTTTATGTTTCAATCTTCTATAAAGTTTAACAAAATTTCCACTCAATTTGAAAAAGGATTTAAAAAAATTGGTTAATTAGATTTTAGATTGTAGGTTTACATTAATCATCCTTGTATCATCATTAAATATGTTTATGTTGTGAATAATCTAATCTTTTTATGGGTTGAGCTAATACACAATATGACTTTAATATGTAAGTATCTTAATGTGATGTTATCTTTTTAATCTAGATTACTTCTCTATTTTCAGTTTATGTCCATAAGTTCACTCTTAAAGTATTTTATTAGCATATTCCTAGATTTTATAGTTGGTTTTAAAGTACGTAGGTTGGTTGATGACATTTGGTCCTCCCTCATTTTGTTACTAATGTTTTCTTTGATGAAATCATGGTTTGTGTGTTATCTTTGGTTGTAGTTGTTATTATGTTATATTGGAACCATTACTACAATAACATCATTTCTTATGTTATTAGGTCTGTGTATATACATCAAAGTCACATGCATAATGATTATGACATGGAATGACCTATAAAAAAAAGTGCTCACGGTGTCCTATAAAACATTATTCACATTAACAATTTTTTGGATTTTAAAAATTAGTTTTTTAAGAAAAATATTCATACAGTGTTTTTGCTTACAATTTATATCTACATGATATTGAAAAATATTATTATTTTTAACATATAACTATATTTGTAAGGGTCTTTGGTCTAAACAAGGTTGAGCTTAAGTTAATGATGTTTAACTCTAATATGTTCGATAGTAAGCTTAAGTAATCATTTTAATTTAAAACACATAAATCATTCATGAAATTAATGAGCAAGATTTAACGAACTTCTCATACCACAAGGAGCTCCTCTCTAAACTGCAACAAAGTTTGGGTGATTATTTTCCTCCCAACCTAATTCCCCAACTACTGCTAATGGTGAAGCTAGCCCCCAAGACCCCGACATTTAACTCTATGCCAAACATAAGAGAAACTCATCCAACACTACTCAAACGACCAAACCCCTCCTCTTCTCACAACTCAAAATTGATCATTAAAAAAAATCTTCTACTAAAAACTACCACACCAACAACAAAAACTGCATTCCACAAATCACACATATTATTTTTTTAGTGTTAGTATTACTTTTTAAGATTATTTGGTTGAATCTTGCATGGGTGACAAGTGGTCACCCTTGCACTTTTAAGTATGTTTATATTAATTGATCTATTTTAAAGAAATCTTAATTTAATCATAATGCATCCTTTTTTTCCCAATTAACTTATAAATTCATTTATATAATAAATCATGTTTATGTTTAACTAAGTATGCTTAATTAAATTGGGGTGTTACTTACTTCCCCCTTCACGAAACTTTGTCCCCTTATTTAATTTAATATATAACTAATATTATTGTGAACATGGAAATTAGTGGATATGGCCATCACTCAAAAAAAAATCACCTACACTAATACAATCATATTGCCCTACTTACAACACGCTCTTTATTAAGTTCTAGGATCTAATATGCAATCATTCATATAATTATGCATCAATCTTATTATACTTTCATGCACATTCAAGTCATAGAAACAATTCAAGAAAATAAATTCAAGAAAAATAATCAAAATAAAATAACATAAAAGCACAATACTCCAAAAGCTCCCTCATTCCTTACACACCCTCTCCCATAGAATCATACCACCCAAAGTACGAGAGTGGAGGGCTATTGAGGTATAGAATACTTATTCCTTATACAATTTCTCATGATTCAATCTTAGCACATATGTATACATATATACATCCTCCCATGGAGAGATGTACCTTATTTATTTTCTTACCCATTTCACTATTTTTCCAATTTAGAAGTGTGATGAGGAGAAATCATCTCTCAAGCATGAATATTTTTAGGGGCTAATCTTCGCCCATGGGCTAAATTTAGGGGTTTTAAATTTTTAATGGGTTAATTTTTTATTAAGCACATGTTAGGTATGATTAGCCCACATTTTATTTACTTATTTTTAATGAATAGGAGGTTAGCCCCATCGAATTTAAAAAGGGGATCCAAGATAAAACAATTTAGCCCTTCTAAAAATGGATTTAAACCTCTGTTAGCCCACAAATATTGCTAGGAAGCTCCCATTCACCCCTGGTTTCCAGAAATGGCAGTTGCTAGGGGTTCTTTCACCTTCTTTCAATCATGGACATCAAAGACAAAATTACATTCGACCAGATTTTATGGGTTGAATCTTGTTTTGCAAGCTGCTTAATGTCCACATGAGAAGGGCATTTAATATTTACGATAAGGTATTATAGCGACCCATTTGCATCTAGGAGAGTTCTAAATCCCATCACCTAAAATCCAAATTTTCACTAAGAAACATGGGGATTGTGAAGCTTGTGATTGGAGAAGTGACAATAACATTTTTGTGGGTGTTTGGGGCATCATGCTTGGGGGATGGGACTTCATTTATAGCCACGTAATTGGGCATGCAAGGGGCCATGAATTACCAAGGAGAAACTTGTCAAAATATTTTCCAATAATTTACAAAATTATATAAATCAATGGGAGATTCGCCAAAAACTTATATATACATAATATAACAATGATAAAATAGCCTTCATATTTTCCTATATATCATGGGGATTTTCCCATTTATTATACATAGAAATATAGCAGAGGTTCTTAAAATTTTCCCTACTCTCAAGGTCAATATAATTCTTAGCGAGGAGGACTAGCTTGAAAACATCAATCGGTGGTGTTGGTGTGCCTACAAATTGCTCAAACCACTTGGCCCTCTTGTGAGGGAGACAATCCTAGTCTTGCTTTATACCATGTAAAGAAATAGGAAGGCACACGTTAGACACTAGATAACATTTTTCCTACTAATAAGGAGTTGGCATTTACATGATTACAAACCCTTGCAATAGGAAAAATAAAACATTAGAATTAATATCAAATCTAGAAGGACCAACAAGAAAGGAGAAGATAAATTAACACATTGCCACCTTCTAAGATAATTGTGCGAAAAAAAAAAAGTGAAATGGGTAAGAAAATAAATAAGATGTCTCTCCATGGGAGGGATGTATATATGTATATATATGTGCCAAGATTGAATCATGAGAGATCGTATAAGGAATAAATATGTTATGACAATATAAAGGGATAAATGTTTGTGACCACACCCATCATCCCATCATTATAATAGTTAGACCATTCCACCCATACATTGAGTGTCAACATGACTCTTTAAGAATTAAGCCTTGCCTTTCTAATAAGATTAGGCCCATTTTGCCAAGATATTAGTATTGTTTCCCAATAAAGTGAAGACCTAAATGCTAAGAGTGAAACAAAGTTACGAAACATTTAGTTGGAGGTGTTAATGAAATTATACTATCATTCTAAGGAAGTTAGTGCCAAAGGATTAAGGCCAAAGGATAGCATTCATATTATTACTTTACCTAGAGGAACCAATAAGTAAGGAGTTATGACTCATTTGTCCATTGGTTGTATCTTGGGTGGTTGGGAGGAAATATTGTTTCCCTCCCTACCCAGGTTCAATTCTTGTAAGTGACATGATGCTCTTGTTGAGCTTTATTGTAATGATTGTATTTCAAGCTTTTCTTGATTCCTTCGGAATAGTAGGAAGGTGATTTAATTTAGTCCATTAGTTGTAGCTTGGGTGGTTGGGAGGAAAGATTGTTGCCCTCCCCACCCCGGTTCAATTCTTGTAAGTGACATGATGTTCTTGTTGAGCCCCATTGTAATGATCGTATTTCAAGCTTTCCTTGATTCCTTCGGAATAGCAGGAAGGTGATTTTTTCACCCCATTGTAATGATTGTATTTCAAGTTTTCCTTGATTCCTTCGGAATAATAAGAAGGTGATTTTTCCACTGAAAAAAAAAAAAGAATTATGACTCATAAACCCTTTAACGTTGAAATATGTTTACATTTGATGATAATGATACTATGAAGCCGTGGGGTGAGAATGAATCCTTATGATTATATACCTATCTTTAAGATGGTGTTGTGCTAATTATATTTTGTGGGTTTATTGTAATGATGATGAGATGACAAGTTCTTGTATGATGATGTCATGGGATATTTTACTTACGTTCCACTTTTATCTAATTCACGTTTCCTTGTGGTCTTTAAACTATATCTTATCGGCCTAAGTTAATTGCATAAGACTAGTCATATATTAAATGAAAGAGTAAATGATGATGATAACGATTGAAAAATTCATATAGTTTTAGTATTTCATGGTAGATAAGGTGGTGAATGAGATTA
The DNA here is from genome assembly GCA_027924585.1 of Larix kaempferi. Classification (NCBI taxonomy): domain Eukaryota; kingdom Viridiplantae; phylum Streptophyta; class Pinopsida; order Pinales; family Pinaceae; genus Larix; species Larix kaempferi. The sequence continues at coordinate 12,353,299 of BSBM01000428.1, forward strand.
CTTGTTCACACTCTTCCTTCACTTGGTTTATGTTACTCCTATGACCATATGATGTGCGTAATATAGAAGGGGTGTTTGTCTAAATCTATTTCAAATAAAATATGGTTTTCACATGCAAATAATTAGTCTTGATGATGAATTGAATAATGTTAATCTAGGTTATAAGATTATAGTCATTATGATGATGCCATCTTCTTATGGAAGTTTGTATTAGCAGGTATTCTTTGATGTTCACAGTAATGATATGATATAATGTGATTTAATGACATGCAATACAACTTTTGTTTCATAATAAGTTTCCTCACATTATCTAATGACATATAATATTGCATGTAGATTTATTTCATTTGATTGATGGTTGACTATATGGTTGTGAGTGGAAGTGTTTCAGATATTCCATTGTGGAGCCTTCCAAGATTATTCATTCTAGGATATTGTAGGATCCCATAATTACAAGGGAGAATGATTGCAAGTAACACCTTATGGGTTGGGGACCAACTCACTCAATAATACTATGGAAATGGTATTTTTTGTCGGAATCCCAAAGAATGAATAATCTTTATCGTAGGGGAGGTATATGGAGAAGGACTTTTAATGCATATGGATAGTTTCCTTAGGGAGGATAGGGAGGGGGTTAGGGCCAACCTTTCAATAAGTATGGAGTACACTAGGATAGTGTATCGATAACCAGATACCTAGGTAACCAGCTAAAGATGGGTGACCATATGATACCCATATTTCGGCTAATGTCGACGAGGTCGCAATAGATACTAGAACTCGAAGAGGTGCTTAGTGTGCTTAGCACAGAAACTACCTATGAATACTTTCAATGCCTACCATGTGATCCACAGATAGGTTATGGTAGAGGGCCCATGCCATCGTGAGTGGGACCATATGGAATATTGGGGGTGTTCATAGGTTGATCAAATGGTATGAATTTTCATGGTGATGGTCTATAAGGGAGGAAGTAGGATTACTTGGATTAGGAACCTTGTAATAATAATTTTGGGATGAATTTCCTTGAAGGGGGGGAGTATGTAACACCCCTCCATTGCATACTTTCATTTAGTTCTAGGGAGACATACCTAGGTTATAGTGAAGGCGTGGGGCATGAGTGGGTCCTACCCCTACACAATAATATTAGATTATGTAGGTTCTTAGGCATATATTAAGAGTATTATAATAATGTTGATGTATATGTAACTTCGGAATGTATTTCATATATGTATATTGTAATCATATAGAGATGTTATTATTCCTCTATACGGAAGTGTTTGTATTCCTATAGAGATGTTAATATTCCTTTATATGAACGTGTTGTCATTTATATTGTAAGTGTCGTTACTTATACTTGATGGGTTATTTGACCACCTTGATGGGGTCGGACCTGTATAAGTCATGTGGGTAAAAGGGTTATTAGACCACACTATTGGGGGTTGGCCCTGTCAACATTATGTTATGTGGTTAAGTTAAGGCAGACCTAGTAAAGGTTATTAGGCAAGTCAAGTCAAGTATAAATAGAGTGCGGGAGGCACTCTATTTGATCATTCTATTTCTCTCTCACACACTCATTGGAGAGTGGTGCACTAGTGGAGGAGGAGAAGTTAATTCTAGGAGAATATCTCTTGTACTTGGGTTGTATCATTGCTCTATCTATCTCTGAGGAAGTTGCGGGGTTTTTCACCTTCTTGGTTTTCCGCAGTGAAACTCTGTGTCTTTTGTGTGCTTGCATTATTGTGTCTATGATTGATATGATGTAGATATGTTGTACATGTTATTCTCTCAGTTAAGATCCTAGATCAGATTGAAATTTCTAAAAAACTAACATGGTATCAAATCTATCCTGAAAGAAGGCATTATATGGCATTTATGACACTTATTGCACTTGCGGAGCTAGGGCTTGATATAGCAAAAACTAGTCATTGTAGCACTTTCTCTATAAATTCATTTTGGAAAGGTTTCGGGATCTGAAAATATTGCAAGTAGAAGATAACATCCCCATGTACCTTGTTTCCAAAGGAAAACCTCTAATTCGTTGTACTTTGTGATTTATGATCTATACAATATATGGTTTTTGCCTCTTCCAAATTTCAGTCATAAACAGGTGACCTAGGAAAAAAGGTCACAACTTGGGCTAGGAAGCTCCAAATGAATTTTTTTTAAAAGTGGCAGGTAGGGCATGGACTGTAATTTCTCAGGTATATTTTTCAGAGTCCAAAATTGAACCAGTGACACATGGCACTCCATACAAGTTCTCTCTCATGTTTTATCCCATAAAAAGGTCACGTTGCGACACTTGGAATAACTCTCTCTTAGAGAATCCATTTGAGATTAGACTTGTGGGGTTGGAAAGATAACAGGTTAGGATAACACAAGAACAATTTTCAGACCCTGTAGATCTGAAATTTCAGAGTTACACCAGAAACAATTTGGTGCATATTTATGTCAAAACAGAATTGGATTTTGAGCACCTTCATTCATGGCTCCGGGAATTCAGGGTTTCAGAGAATGTTGGAATTTTTGTATCAGAGGCCACGGAAAATGATCCTCATCAAAATTGAAATTTAGAGACCAAGATCGAATTTTTTGGTTGGGTAGAAGGCCGAGCTTGATCAAACCCTTGTTCGGGACTTTGATCGGAAAGGTGAAAAATTAGGGCTTCTGCAAAAATGGGAATTTTCGAAATCTGTGACCATAGCTGGAAGCGCCTTGGAAAAATCAAAGTTTAGAGCTTTGGATCAAACTATTTGGTTGGGTGAAGCTCTGGGAAACTCCAACCCTAATTCAGGGTCCTCCCTAGTGAATCCGAAAATCTAGAAGGCAATCTTGAGGGGTGAAACTTTGCAGTTTTCAAATTTCGAGTATAACAGCTTGACCAACTTAAAAACATGCATATTTCTATCCTTTTAGAAGTTTGAAATTCAAAGTTTGAATTTTTAGGGTTTCCTTAACAAACCCTAATCGAGCTCGAGATCCAGTTTCTACAAATCAAGTGGATTGGGTTAATCCTAGAAGAGAATGGATTGGTCACCTGCATAAGTGAAGAAGTTCATGTTTTAGAGGGATATGAGGCTAAGGCCTTACATAAGAAGATTACAAGCAATCTTGACAGATATGACTTATCCAGTTATGTTTCGAGATATGTTCATGATCAAGTTTATGGTATGTTTGTCTTCATTAAGTTTAGTACAATCTTGATTAACTTTAGACTTGTCGTATCACCTTAATAAAATTATGAATGTAGATATTCATTGATTAGGGTTTTGACACTTATGATTGTACTAATGCATTGTGGTGTTGTATGAGGTTGATGTTGTCCACTAACATGAAAGGGACATCAAGAAAGACAAATCATGTTCTAATTCAAGAACATATGACCATGGTAACATGAAGACAAAGATTCATCCATTGTCATGGATCACATAGAAGAACTAATTATGAGGTATGTATAATTTGGTTCTAGAATGCTTAACCTATGAGATATGCAGGTTACTAGCACAAGTCATTGAAGAGAACAAGACATTGCTAGACATAACTAGCAAATATGATAACGAGGTATATTTTTCCTATATCAAGTTAGAATCCTACCTTGTGTTAGGATCTTATACTATTGTATGGTTGATAATGATTATTCATGAAGTTAGAAATGTAAGTAATCAAGAGTTTATGCATATTATGTCTCTTACCTTGATTGATGATATGACTAACTAGAAAAGTCCTTTGGTCAAATAAATATTATGCATAAGTAAAAGAAGTATTCCCTGAAACCTTGAATACTAATGTTTATTATCTGTATTTGAAATGATCATGACTATACATGTTTAAGATTATTGTGTTTTGATAGTATTGAGATTATACTAATGAATGTATGTATGAGACCTCGAAGATAACACAATGATGATACTAGTAAGTATGCATAAGTGATAGAGGATGGATATAAGTTCAAGGATAGGTAATCCCGGAAGCAAAGATCAAGAGGGAGCACACTCCAGTAGTTCCTGCAAGGAAGCAAATATTGAGAGGGAGTCCACCCTACAAACCAAACAAAGATAAGTATTTGAATTGTCATTTCTTGCATATTTGTTTGTTTAAATAATATTGTTCATTGATGTATATGCTTATGTTCCTAGACTTAGGGTGTGTATTATGCATATTAGATTAATTACATTAATGAACAGTATACTACTCATATGCATTTGATGGGTAAGTGGCCTATGGATCTGTACAACATTCCATTGCTACTTATCTAGAATGAAACCTCTTTGCTAACATGTTGGGAGTTGTGCACACTCTTAACAATGTTTTAGTAGAGATTGGAAGGCATCTAGAAAGTTACGGGATATGGATAAATGTTGTATCGAAGCATTGGCTAAAATAATTGCATGACTGTATGACATATTTCTTTATGTGTAAGAATTTGTTTTGAAAACTATGAGATGTTTCTAATCATGCCATTTAACTTGCTTTGTAGGAAAGATCATATACCATCACCTACAAAAGAAGGACTACAACATTTACTCCAGTAACAAATTTATCTATTGAAGAATATGAAGTTTCTAGGATTTGGGATGAAGTAATGATTGAAGAGCACCAGTCGATCATGAAGAATGATGTTTGGGATGTGGTCCCAAGACCAGAAGAGAAGTCTATTGTGACTTCCAAGTTGATCTATAAGATCAAGCATGCTGCAGATGACAGCATAGAGAAATACAAAGCGAGGTTTGTAGCTCGTGGCTTCTCCCAGAAAGAAGGGATTGATTATGAAGAGACCTTTGCTCATGTGGCCATATACACTTCCATTAGATTAGTACTTGCTCTAGCTGCAATGATGAAATGGAAGATACACCAGATGGATGTCAAGACAGCTTTCTTGAATGGTGTAGTCGAGGAGGAAGTGTATGTGGAGCAGCCACTTGGTTCTGAGACACATGACAATGATTCATATGTGTGTAGGTTGAAGAAATCCTTGTATGGCTTGAAGAAAGCTCCTAGAACTTGGTATGGTAGGATAGACAACTTTCTATCTAGTTTAGGCTTTACAAAGAGTAAAGCAGACTCAAACCTTTACTACAAGGTTGAGGAAGGCAATCTAGTGATACTACTCTTGTATGTGGATGACCTGTTTGTTACAGGTGAGGATAGATTAATTGCCGATACCAAGAGGAAGCTTGCTGCCGAGTTCGAGATGAAGGACTTGGGGATGATGCACTATTTCTTAGGCATGGAGGTGTGGTAGAGTGCAAAATGGTTCTTCCTTGGACAAGGAAAGTATGCAGTAGAGATATTGAAGCAGTTTGGGATGATGGACTGCAATACCATGGCCTCACTTATGGAATCAAACTGGAAGCTTCTGTGTGATGCTTCGTCTGATCCGGTTGATGTCACTGTGTATCGTCAGATGATTGGGTCCTTGATGTACCTAATGAACACGAAACCAGATATTTGCTTTTCGATGAACACATTGAGCCAGTTCCTGATGGGTCCCAGAGGTGTTCACCTGGTTGCTGTAAATCATATTCTGAGGTACCTGAAGGGTACAATTGATTATGGGCTCAAGTATGATGTGAATCAAAAGTTTAACCTGCAGGGTTATGTTGATTCAGAATTGGTAGGCAATGCTGCAGATAGGAAGAGCACATCTGGGTGTTGCTTCAGTATGGGATCAGGTGTGATCTCTTGGTTTAGCAGGAAGCAGTCCTGCGTACCACTGAGTACAGCCGAAGCAGAGTATGTTGCAGCTTGTTTGGTTAGTTTTGAGGTAGTATGGCTGAGGAAGCTCCTGTCTGAGTTATTTGATCTTTCGTTGGATTCTACTGGTATCTTTTGTGACAACCAGAGTTGTGTGAAGCTGTCTGAGAACCCGGTGTTCCATGATAGGTCGAAGCACATATAGATCAAATACCACTATATCAGGGATATGGTACAAAGAGGAGCAGTGAAGCTCATGTATGTTGCGATGGATGGACACATTTGCAGGAGCCATTCCAAGCATGGCAAGAGGAAGATCCTTCCCATGGCTATGGATGTAAGCACTGGATGATGAGCATCAGGACGATGCTCCAGTTACTGCTCTGTAATACATCATGTTGGATGCTTGTTATGATCAGTTGGATCATGTATATGTATATGCATCATGTTGGATGCTTGTTATGATCAATTGGATCATGTATATGTATATGCATCATGTTGGATGCTTGTTATGATCAGTTGGATCATGTATTTATGTATGCATCATATTGGATGCTTGATATGATCAGTTGGATCATGGATTTGTAATATGTATCAGGTGGATACATTGTTTGATCAGGTAGATCATGTATGATGATATGTATTAGGTGGATACATTGTATGATCAGGTAGATCATGTATGATGATATGTATCAAGTGGATACATTATGTGATTAGGTAGATCATGTATGATGATATGTATCAGGTGGATACATTGTGTGATCAGGTAGATCATGTATGATGATATGTATCAGGTGGATACATTGTGTGATCAGGTAGATCATGTATGATGATATGTATCAGGTCGATACTTGGTATGCATCAGGTGGATGCATTGTATGATCAGGATGATCATGGATGATGAGCTTCTGGATGTTGCTCCAGATGACATGCATCAAGACGATGCAGTGATGATGATGATGATGATCATGTACATCAGGATGATGTCTGGTGAGTATCAGGTTGATACTCTGTGGCCGTGGACAGGTTGTGCAAGGGTAGCATGTAATAAGTCCTAGAGATCTGGACAGGTTGTGCTAGTCACGTAAAAGGCCTCAAATGCTCTTTAGAGATCTTGCTTGGAAAGACACTCTTTTAAGGTTTTACTAGACCACATGTAATAAGTCCTAGAGATCTGGACAAGTTGTGCTAGTCACGTAAAAGGCCTCAAATGCTCTCTAGAGATCTTGTTTGGAAAGACACTCTTTTAAGGTTTTGTGGGGACCACATGTAATAAGACCTGGAGATCTGGATAGGTTGTGCTAGTCACGTAAAAGGCCTCAGATGTTCTTTAGAGATCTTACTTGGCAAGACACTCTTTTAAGGTTTTGTGGTAGGGGTCACATGTAATAAGTCCTAGAGATCCGGACAGGTTGTGCTAGACACGTAAATGGCCTCGAATGCTCTTTACAGATCTTGTTGGGCAAGACACTCTTTTAAGATTTTTTGACAATCACATGTAAAGGTCTTGGGAGATCCGACAGGTAGAGTTGTGTGCTCGTAACAAGTCCTGAGGATTCCACAGTATGGCTAGTGATGATGAAGACCTACAGGTGGTGGGCCTACATCCAGTATCAAAAACGAATGGCTCTGTAGAACTTCCTATGATGAGTAGTTCAAAGATTGATTGAGATAGCAGCAGTCATGACGATGATGATGATTCGATGACGATTATCCAGTGACGATGATCTAGAGAAGAAGACTTGTGCTAGAAGACCCGTGTCGAGAAATACCTTCCTAGTTAAGAGGGAATGTTGATGTATATGTAAATTTGGAATGTATCTCATATATGTATATTGTATTCCTATAGAGATTTTGTTATTCCTCTATACGGAAATGTTTGTATTCCTATAGATATGTTATTATTCCTCTATACGGAAGTGTTGTCATTTATATTGTAAGTGTCGTTACTTATACTTGATGGGTTATTAGACCACCTTAATGGGGTCGGACTTGTATAACTCATGTGGTTAAAAGGGTTATTAGACCACCCTATTGGGGGTCGGTCCTGTCAGCATTATGTTATGTGGTTAAGTTAAGGCCGACCTAGTAAAGGTTATTAGGCAAGTCAATTCAAGTATAAATAGAGTACGGAAGGCACTCTATTTGATCATTCTATTTCTCTCTCACACACTCATTGGAGAGTGGCACAATAGTGGAGGAGGAGAAGCTGTTGCTAGAAGTATTGTTGAGATATTGTAACTTCAAAGAATATTATATTTGTACTTTATTATTCCGGAGATGATTCATTCCTCCGTGAAGATCTTATTGTATATCCGGATATGTTTATTCCTTCGTCGGAATGTGGTAACTTGGGTTATTAGACTTCCCTAGTGGGGGTCGGCCCTGTATGTGTTATGTGGGTCAAAGGGTTATTAGACCACCCTAGAGGGGTCGGCCCAGTCAGTTATAATGGGGTATTTAACCTAATGGTTAAATACGAGCCTACATGTACTTGTGTAAAATACATATCAGAGTAGTGTATAAATAGAGGAGGTGTGTTCCTCATTATACACATTCACTCACTTGAGGATAACGTACTTGTGGAGGAGAGGTCTGCTATTGTGGAGGAGGAGATCATGTCTCAGGGTTTCATCTTTGTATATTGCTGGTCATCTATATTGAGGAAGCTTTGCTGGGTTTTCTACCCCATGAGGGTTTCCCAGGATAAATCTCTGTCTCTTGTGTTTATGCTGTGCTTGTTGTTTCTTCAGTGATCCTGTATATGCTATTATTGTGAAATGGAATGTAATGCTGCTATTTTCTGTCTTAGCATCTTGAATTTTAACATGGTATCAGAGCGAACCTGAAGGAAGACAAGGTATGGCACTAAAGACACTTGCTTTACTTACGACAATTTGAAGGTTAGGGTTTTACATAGCAAAACCAGTCATCGTAGCACTTTCGCTATAAATCCGTTTGGGCGAAGTTTTCGGATCTGAAATTGTTACAGGACGAAGCTAAAATCTCCAGGTACCTTGTGTCCAAAGGACAACCTCTAATTCGTTGTACTTTGTGATTTATGATCTGTACAATATAGGGTTTCTGCCTCTTCCAGATCTGAGTCAAAATCAGGTGACCTTGGGAAAAAGGTCATAACTTGGGCTAGGAAGCTCCAAATGAAATTTCGTGAAAAGTGACAGGTAGTAAACAGACTGTACTATCTCAGAAAACTTTTTCAGGGGTCGAAGTTGAATCAGTGACACGTGGCACGCCGTACAAGTTCGCTCTCATGTATTATCCCATAAACAGGTCATGTTGCGACACTTGGCATAACTCTCTCTCAGAGAATCCAATTGAGGTCAGACCTGTCAGGATGGAAAGATAACAGGCCGAGCTATCTCAGAAAACGTTTTCAGAGGCCGAAGGTCAAACAGTGACACGTGGCACGCCGTACAAGTTCGCTCTCCTGTATTTTCCCAAAACAGGTCACGTTGCGACATTTGGCATAACTCTCTCTCAGAACATCCAATTGAGGTCAGACCTGTCAGGGTGGAAAGCTAACAGGTCAGGCTATCTCAGAAAACTTTTTCAGACCCTGTGGATCAAAAATTTCGGAGTTACACCAGAAACAATCAGGTACATATTTCTGTCAAAACAGAATTATTTTTTGGTACCTTCATTCATGGCTTCCGGAATTTAGGGCTTTGAAGAAAGTTGGAATTTTTGTAATCGGAGACCACGGCTGGATGCTACTCATCAAAATAGAAATTTAGAGACCAATATCAGAATTTTTGGTTGGGCAGAAGGCCGGGCTTGATTAGACCCTAGTTCGGGACTTTGATCAGAAAAGTGGAAAATTAGGGCTTCTGTAAAAATGGGAATTTTTGAAATCTGTGACCACGGCTGGAAGCTCCTCAGAAAAATAGAAGCGTAGAGCTTTGTATCAAACCTTTTGATGGGGCAAAAGAGTGGGCTTCATCAAACCCCAGTTCAGGGTCACGTCCAGTGAATCCGAAAGTTTCAAAGGCAAAATTAAGGAGTAAAACTTTGCAGTTTTCAAATTCTGAATATACCAGTTTGATCAGGTCATCAAGGTCCAGTTCTTGCAAATCAAGTGGATTGGGTTAATCCTAGAAGAAGATGGATTGGTCACCTGCATAAGTGAAGAAGTTCTTGTCTCATAGGGAGATGAGGATAAGGGCTTACATAAGAAGAATACAAGCGATCTCGACAGGTATGACTCATTGAGGTATGTTTCGATATTTGTCCATGATTAAGTTTATGGTATGTTTGTCTTCAGGTTATTACAGTTAGTACAATTTTGATTTTAGATTTGTCGTATAACCTTAACAAAATTATGAATGCATGATAGAAGATATTCATTGGTTAGGGTGTTGACACTTATGATTGTACTAATGCATTATGATGTTGTGTGAGGTTGATGTTGTCTGCTAACAAGATACAGGTACATCACAAAAGACAAATCAGGTTCCATGACCATGAAAACATGAAGACAAAGACTCATCCATAATCTTTGTTCTACTTACGAGGTATGTATGACTTTGTTATATTATGCTTAACCTATGAGACATGCAGGTTCTAGCTCAGGATCTCTAAATCATTGAAGAGATTGTTTAGGTATGTTGTACATAACCAAGTAGGTATACTAATCCAGGTATGTTTCCCATGAATCTTACCTTGTGTTAGGATCCCTTATATAAGTATACTTGATATGATTGGTTATGCTTATTCATAAAGTTAGTAATCAAGGGTTTATGCATGATTTAATTAACCAGAAGAGTACTATGATCAAACAAGAACATGCATGAGTAAAAGAAGACTTACTTGAAACCCTGAATACTAATGATCATGACTATACATATTCAAGATTATTTAGAATTAGAATGTTTTGAGAATATACTAATGAATGAATGTTTGTGTATGAGATCATGAGGATGACACTAGTGCACACTTGAGCATGCACAGTGGTACAGAATGAATAGAAGTTCAAAGTACATATAGAAGATCAAGCGGGAGGCAACCACACAAACATAAAAGATAAGTATTTGAGTTGTTATTTGAAATAGTAAATGATATTTCTTGTATGCATATTTGTATTCCTAGAACATATCATGCTGAGTGCAAACATTCATAGAGCATTGAACATTATATTACTAATATGCATATGATTGGTAAGTTGGACAAACATTCCATTGTTGCTTGTCTAGAATGAAACCTCTTTGCTGACATGCTAAGAGCTGTGCACACTCTCGATAGTATGTTCTGGTAGAGATGGAAGGCATCTAGATAGCCACTGTATGCATACAGGATATGGGAAAGTGTTGTGCCAAAGTATTGGTCAAGATAGTTGCATAACTATATAAATGATATCTGTATGCATAATAGGTTATCATGATTTCATGATTATGAAGGATTACTAATCATGTACTTAATTTTGTTTTGTAGGAAAGATCATGAAGAATAATGAACACCGAACAAGTGATGGATGTTCAACAAGAAGATTTACAAATCAAACAAAATATAGAAGGCTTGTGGCTAGAAGATTCTCTTAGAAAGAGGAAGAGAATCATGATGAGATGTTTGCTCCAAGTGGCTAGATAAGACCATTCTCTTAATGGTGTAATTAAAGAAGAAGTGTGAATCAGGTTCTGTATGGGTTCCCAGGATCAATAGTATATTGATGAGAATACATGTGGGGATTGTATCATCCTTGAACACCAGTCCTAAAGAGAGCCGTAGACGTAAGGTCTCCGAGAATGAAGTCCTTAGTGGACAGTTAAGGGGATTGGATCATCCCTGGACTTTCAGTCCTAAAGAGAGCCGTAGACGTAAGGTCTCCGAGAATGAAGTCCTTAGTGGACAGTTAAGGGGATTGGATCATCCCTGGACTTTCAGTCCTAAAGAGAGCCGTAGACGTGAGGTCTCCGAGAATGAAGTCCTTAGTGGACAGTTGAAGGGATTGGATCATCCCTGGACTTTCAGTCCTAAAGAGAGCCGTAGACGTGAGGTATCCGAGAATGAAGTCCTTAGTGGACAGTTGAGGGGATTGGATCATCCCTGGACTTTCAGTCCTAAAGAGAGCCGTAGACGTAAGGTCTCCGAGAAGTGGGGATTGTATCATCCCCGGACCTTGGTCCCTGAATTGATCCGTAGACGTATGGTCTTCGAGAATAAAGTGATGGGGATTGCATCATCCCGGAACCACTAGTTCAAAATGTACGTGAGGACTGCATCGTCCATGAACTGGGTTCAAAATGTACATGAGGACTGCATCGTCCATGAACTGGGTTCAAAATGTACGTGAGGACTGTATCGTCCATGAACTGGGTTCAAAATGTAGGTGAGGACTGCATCGTCCATGAACTGGGTTCAAAATGTACGTGAGGACTGCATCGTCCATGAACTGGGTTCAAAATGTACGTGAGGACTGCATCATCCATGAACTGGGTTCAAAATGTACGTGAGGACTGCATCGTCCATGAACTGGGTTCAAAATGTACGTGAGGACTGCATCGTCCATGAACTGGGTTCAAAATGTACGTGAGGACTGCATCGTCCATGAACTGGGTTCAAAATGTACGTGATGGGATTGCATCGTCCCTAGACATGAGACTTGTCTTAAAGTGATAAGGACTAATCATCCTGTAAGTAGATTGGGATTGCATCGTCCCTAGACATGGTGAGGTGTCTTAAAGTGATAAGGACTAATCATCCTGTAAGTAGATTGGGATTGCATCGTCCCTAGACATGGTGAAGTGTCTTAAAGTGATAAGGACTAATCATCCTGTAAGTAGATTGGGATTGCATCGTCCCTAGACATGGTGAGGTGTCTTAAAGTGATAAGGACTAATCATCCTGTAAGTAGATTGGGATTGCATCATCCCTAGACATGGTGAGGTGTCTTAAAGTGATAAGGACTAATCATCCTGTAAGTAGATTAGGATTGCATCATCCCTAGACATGGTGAGGTGTCTTAAAGTGATAAGGACTAATCATCCTGTAAGTAGATTGGGATTGCATCGTCCCTAGACATGGTGAGGTGTCTTAAACTGATAAGGACTAATCATCCTGTAAGTAGATTGGGATTGCATCATCCCTAGACATGGTGAGGTGTCTTAAAGTGATAAGGACTAATCATCTTGTAAGTAGATTGGGATTGCATCGTCCCTAGACATGGTAAGGTGTCTTAAAGTGATAAGGACTAATCATCCTGTAAGTTGATTCAGGATTGCATCATCCCTAGACATGGTGAGGTGTCTTAAAGTGATAAGGACTAATCATCCTGTAAGTAGATTGGGATTGCATCGTCCCTAGACATGGTGAGGTGTCTTAAACTGATAAGGACTAATCATCCTGTAAGTAGATTGGGATTGCATCATCCCTAGACATGGTGAGGTGTCTTAAAGTGATAAGGACTAATCATCTTGTAAGTAGATTGGGATTGCATCGTCCCTAGACATGGTAAGGTGTCTTAAAGTGATAAGGACTAATCATCCTGTAAGTTGATTCGGGATGGCATCATCCTTAGAAATGGTGAGGTGTCTTAAAAGGATAAGGATTGATCATCCTGTAAGTTGATCTGGATTGCATCATCCATAGACATGAGAGATGTCTTAAATTGAGAGGGATTGATCATCCCATAAGTGGATCAGGATTGTATCATCCTTGGACCTATGTCCTAAAGTGAGAGGGATTGACCATCCCGTAATTGGATCATGTGTGTTGCAGGGTATGATGTTGTTGTGTATACTTGTATCAGTGTGGATACTTGTATTGATAGATGTATTAGTGAGAATACATGCTTTTGATGATAGATGTATTAGTGAGAATACATGCTTTTGATGATAGATGTATTAGTGAGAATACATGCTTTTGATGATATATGTATTAGTAAGAATACATGTTTTGATGATAGATGTATTGGTGAGAATACATACTTTTGATGATACATGTATTGATTAATGTACTTGTATGGTTGAGGATACTTATGTTGTAGATCGAGATGATCCAAATGCTGTAGATCGAGATGATCCAGATGCTGTAGATCGAGATGATCCAGATGTTGTAGATCGAGATGATCCAGATGCTGTAGATCGTGATGATCCAGATGCTGTAGATCGAGATGATCCAGATGGTGTAGATCGAGATGATCCAGATGCTGTAGATCGAGATGATCCAGATGCTGTAGATCGAGATGATCCAGATGCTGTAGATGAGATGATCCAGATGCTGTAGATCGAGATGATCCAGATGTTATAGATCGAGATGATCCAGATGCTGTAGATCGAGATGATCCAGATGTTGTAGATCGTGATGATCCAGATGCTGTAGATCGAGATGATATGACGATGCTGATGATCGTGAGATGACGATGCTGATGATCGTGAGATGACGATGCTGATGATCGTGAGATGACGATGCTGCTGATCATGTGATGACGATGCTGATGATCGTGTGATGGCGATGCTGACAATCGTGAGGATTCAGATATTGATGTTGCTGTAGCTGTTTGAGTGCTGCAGAAGATAAAGACTCAGTACTGAAGATGTTGATGTTCCAGTATTGAAGATATTCCAGTAACTGGTTGAGTTACTGATGATGTTGAGAAAGATTCCAATGATTTATAGATGTATCATGTATGATGTTGATGACTCCTTGCTCGTGCAGATGCTGTTATAATATCCTTCTCGTTAAGGGGGAGTGTTGAGATATTGTAACTTCAAAGAATATTATATTTGTACTTTATTATTCCGGAGATGATTCATTCCTCCGTGAAGATCTTATTGTATATCCGGATATGTTTATTCCTTCGTCGGAATGTGGTAACTTGGGTTATTAGACTTCCCTAGTGGGGGTCGGCCCTGTATGTGTTATGTGGGTCAAAGGGTTATTAGACCACCCTAGAGGGGTCGGCCCAGTCAGTTATAATGGGGTATTTAACCTAATGGTTAAATACGAGCCTACATGTACTTGTGTAAAATACATATCAGAGTAGTGTATAAATAGAGGAGGTGTGTTCCTCATTATACACATTCACTCACTTGAGGATAACGTACTTGTGGAGGAGAGGTCTGCTATTGTGGAGGAGGAGATCATGTCTCAGGGTTTCATCTTTGTATATTGCTGGTCATCTATATTGAGGAAGCTTTGCTGGGTTTTCTACCCCATGAGGGTTTCCCAGGATAAATCTCTGTCTCTTGTGTTTATGCTGTGCTTGTTGTTTCTTCAGTGATCCTGTATATGCTATTATTGTGAAATGGAATGTAATGCTGCTATTTTCTGTCTTAGCATCTTGAATTTTAACAAGTATATCTCTTGTACTTGGGTTGTGTCATTTCTCTATCTATCTCTGAGGAAGTTGCAGGGTTTTTCACCTTCTTGGTTTTCCCCGGTGAAACTCTGTGTCTCTTGTGTGCTTGCATTATTGTGTCTATGATTTATATGTTGTAGATATGTTGTACATGTTATTCTCTCAGTTAAGATCCTAGATCATATTGAAATTTCTAAAAAACTAACAAATAAGGAAATGGGGATTCATAAGAACCTAATTATATAATGTAATTAATTAAAACAATTTAAAGAGGGGCTTTTAAAGATGATGATGATGATGATGATGATGATGATGATGATAATAATAATAATAATAATAATAATTAGTGGAATTTTTGCATGGGAATTTTGGATTTGGACATGTGTCCAATTGAAGGGAGCTTGGAAAATCTTAAAAAAGAAGTTCTTCTTCCTTATAAGTGGGATTAACAATTATTCAACCTCACAAGAACTCTATATTCACATCGAGAACTTTGGCCCTAAAAATCCTTTTTTTGTGTGTCAAAAACGTCAAAATCAACCTTCAAATCAAAAGGTGACGCTACCAATAGCACTCTTTTTTGGGAAAGGGGGGGGCAAGGGAGGGGTAGGAAGGGGATGAGGATGGGGAAGGGAGGGGGCGAGGCAGGGGTTAGGGTTAGGTTTTGTTTTGTTTTGTTTTAATTTTTTAATAGTTTTAATTTTCATTTGCTATATTTAAACGTTTTTATTTTTTTATAATTTTTTATTTGATATTTTTTTATCATTTTTAAATTTTGTAATGTGTATTTTTTTAATTTTTAATAAATTCTTTTTAATAAAAAAATTTAACCTTTTTAATAAAAAATTCATTTTAATTAAAAAAAATTCTCTTTTTTTTAATTTATTCTTTGATTCTATATAAAAAATACTATTTTTAATATATGTATGTATGTATGTATAATTTATTTTTAATTATTAATTTCATTTTAATTATTGTATTTTTTAAGTTTTTCTTAATTATTAATTTTGTATTTGAATTTTTATTAATTTTTTAACATTATTATATTTTTTCAAATTTTAATAAATAATTTTAAAATAAAAAGGGTTGATTTTGTTTATTTTTAAAAATTGGTATTTTTTTATATGATTAAGAAAAGTCTGCGAACGATTTTCCAAGTTTTTGTAATTTTATCCTTGAAAAAAATGGTATGCAACCTATATAAAAAGAACTATTTAGAGTTCTTGTCACATTATATAATTTGTTAGTTTTGGGCGCTTGAAGAGAAGGGGTTGGAGGCTGGGGGTAGGAATTTGATGTTGACGTTTTGGTTGGTTTGGTATTACTGAGTGAGGGATCAGGGGCTCCTAGTCTATGATTGATAGGTTGATTGGGAGGAAAGTGATCCACCATCGATGATTTCTAAGTTGTTGAACTAGTGTTGGACAACCTGCTTGCTTCTACAGTACAATTATAAGACAAAACTTGTTGGTCATTGTTAACACTCAAATTAACACCCTTAAATAGTATAAGCCAAAAATGCAA
The DNA here is from genome assembly GCA_027924585.1 of Larix kaempferi. Classification (NCBI taxonomy): domain Eukaryota; kingdom Viridiplantae; phylum Streptophyta; class Pinopsida; order Pinales; family Pinaceae; genus Larix; species Larix kaempferi. The sequence goes on from BSBM01000428.1 coordinate 12,369,824, forward strand.
TTTATTATTTTCCTGCAACATGAGGATAGAAATGAAGCACAACAAGAGACAAGATATCTTGATCTAACCACCACTTTCACAAATGAAAGATGTGAGTGAAGAACTAGATATCCTGAAGGGGAAAGTTTCAATGATTGAATTAACCACCAAAAGCTAAGACCAAGTATCTACAATCTTAAAGTGGAAGAAAATCACATGGAATATGTGTTATGTTCATGAAAACTGAATTAATCATGCAAATGCTTGAAAAACTATGGAAAAGTGGGTAATTGAGGAAATTAAGTTGAAATTATAATCCCACATTGAGAATTTCATCCTCATCACCCAAATACTACAACTATATAAGAAGGCATTTGGGTGCAGTAAAACACACATGGAAAGAGGAAAGTTATGCTGAAGGATTAAGTAAGGAACTCTTTTTCTTTAGAGATTTTGGTGATCAAGGGATTGGGAGGTGAAGGAGTGGATCTAAACAAAGGAATAAGAAAGCATCTCCATGGAAAGAGTTTGTAAGTATTTCATTATTTGAATTAATATGAATCAATTGAGTTTCCCACCCAATTTCCTCTAATAATTAATTGGTAGGAAACTAGATATCATTCTTATTTCTTAAAGTTTGTTATTAGAAAGAGTAGGATAATTCATTGTATATTATTGTGCAGGTTTAATGGAGAATCTATGGAGTTGCATGGCTATTAGGATATTCCTATACTCCATCCTAGTCCCACCAGTATTTTGATCATTTACATTTTCAGTCATGCATGTACTTTTAGGGTTTGCATGCATCATTTAGGGTTGCATGCATTCCAGTCATCAATCCCAGCTCCTAGCCCTCAATTAGCTATCCCCCGGAGCTTCTTTCCACTCAGTTTCAGCCCTTCTAGCCTGTGATGTGCCCTCCTTTCACCTACTGCATGAGAAGGGCGCCTTTCTCACCTACCAGTCCAGTTTACTTCAGTTATCCACCAGTCTTTCCTTGATTTGAGGCAAGAATGACTCCTCACTGCTGTTATCACTCCGATTGACCTCCAATGATACATGACTACTTGTTCTGACTCCAGTTAGCTGTTATCGGAATATCCACTCAAGCGGACGCGGGCCGGATCTCCCTAGCTCAAAGTGAGTCTAGAACAAATAGAATAGACTACCAATGCATTTCCTAGATCTACTTAAGGATCAAGTACTAGATGTCTTACCTTTTTACTACGCAATCCTTTCTCCTAAATGTTGAACCACGTCACATGGTCATCAGATCCAAGCTGCAAGACCTGTTAAGACAAGAAACAAGAGAAACCAATAAAAGACATCTATACAATAAGCGATCTAGGTAAACAGTTAAGCAAGTAAACTACTCAATATCATTGCACACATGAACAATATTGGTGGAAAGTATTTGTATTACTGCAAATAGAGGAGTACATGATATAGATATAGAATCAAAACCAAGGCTTAATGTTGTATCCCTTCTCCGACGAAGCCAATTGCCATATCCTTCCAAGGAAGTATGAGTTCTCCAATAGGTGAGTGGAGATGTTCTAAGAGAGATTTCACCAGCATGTAGTTACCATAGTCTTCCTCCCCTTGGGATGGGAGTGAGATTCACTTATATAGGACTAAGTGGATAGGGTATGTATAGGATAGGTTGAGAGATGGTAGGAGAGAGATAGGGGATCCTCCGAAAGAGTCAGGAGTCGAGTACCAGCTCCCCTGTAGGTCAGGGATAAGCCCCTAAATGAGCAAGTTTCGAGAAGGATCTCGAATAAGCTATTTTTTCCCATTAATTGACCTCATCACACCTTGTAGTGGAGCAAGATGCGACGTTGCATGTTGCTAGTGTGCAACTTGTGACAACCCTAAAACCTAGCACAATTGGGTACAAATCCTCCCAGGATGATTACTTAGTCCAGGTATCTTCAGGGTTGTATACACTGAATCTTATGATGAGTAGATTTTGGGTGTAACAGAATGCCCCCCAAAGATGAAGCTATTGAAGATAGACAGGTGAAGTTCTTTGATAGAAGTAATGGCAATAGACTCCCCAGATGAAGACACTGTTGCAGTACAACTGAATCTGAACTGACAATCTCATATGAAGTACAACATGGCTTCCAACCAATACATTGTAGATCCATGATATTAATGACCGACCGAACACAATCATGGCTACTAGACACAAGCGTAGGTCCATGATGATATGATAACACAGCCATGACCAATACAAGAGTGGATCTGTGTAATATAACTCAAATACAAAATCCATCGCAACGTAGGTAAAACATGACTCCCCAGGGTCTTCAAGCTGAACCCGCAATGATACGAATCTATCCATGTGATTACAAATGTCTTAACGTTGAACATGGTAGAAACCACTTCATTACCAGCCATTGATGTAAATTGTTAACAAGTGCGAGGGAGATCACCATTGATGTCAATGATTCCCAAGGTATCACAATACATATCATCAAGTGTGAATAAATGAGTTGAAGTCGAACGCAAGATGAAATATTTCAATCAAGAGTCAATGATGTAAACTCATGATGAAAGCAAGGTAACCTGCCATTGAGGCATGTAGGGCCAAGGTACTTGACTGGTTTCTAGATTCGATCCTTGGATGATGAGTTGAAGTCGATAATGATGAATCCGTCGAAGGAGGTCCATGATGAATCCCCCATCAATTGACACGAAACACGACAAAAGATGTGTAGAGTGGATCGGATGGTACAGTAACATGTAAGACTAACTCAGAGTAACAATGACATGATGGCGCATGTACTGACTTGTAGATAACAAATGATGAACATGTTCTTGAACATGGGCATGGCATGACTCGACAATATTGACATAATGAGAATGACACAAACTTCTAATGCAAATGATGATGGAAGCTTTCTCCGAATGACTTAGAGGAGTAACAGGACTCAGAAAGTAAGTGGGGACTCATAGACAAACAGATGACCCAAGTATTGTATGCAAATGCAGATGAGTGCCATGTTCAAGAACGACTACATACTGCCACTAAGGTATGCAACACAAACACTTTCCTTTTTCCCCATCATGAATGATGAGTGCCTCATGTGTTTTTTACGAGCTTGATGAGGGTAACCAGATGCTCGGTATAGCTCATCTCATAGATGAGTCCAATCCCAAATGTTTTCTGAACCTGGGATAGGAGGGGTTCGTCCCATGATGGGCCCTTCAATGAGAAAATTTTAACGAGTCCATAGAAGGTAAACTCGGTCATCATTTCATGTTTAGAGAGCCTGAAAAAAACTAAAGAAGACTCCAACGGTCCTTTTTCGTAAAGTTAGCCTCATCGCCCGAAAAAGGGTAAAACAATGCGGGAGAGGACTCTTCCAGTCATGATTGGCTAGAGTATTCCTTTTTCATAATTAGTGCCCCCTGGTCCGAAAAAGGGGTAAACTATCACTAGGAAGATTTCCATTCAAATACTTTAACAAGCGTGAACGCAACAAGTTCGCTTGGCAATCTTTTCATTTTTCGAGAGCTTGAAAAGAGCTTAACGGTAGACTCCGGGGGGTGTCCTTTTCTGTGGAATTTTAACGAAAATAATAACTTGGTACTTGTTCTTATAGTTCTGTGAGTACGAGAACAAACAAAGAGTCAACTCATCATCATGCAATAATTACAGACTAACCGTTGCAAAAATAACGACATTCAAGGGAATGTTCGTACCTGCGATGATCGTTGCGATATGAGAAATGACACAGAAGACCACTTACAACTCCTACACACTAGAAAATGTGTCAAATAGCCTCAAATATGACAAAAAACGGTAAAAAACTATGATAAATGGCTCAAGAGCATCAAAATATTTGAAAAGGAATATTCCATTCTATTTATAAATAGAAAAATGGGCCAAATATAGAAAACATTGTTTCAATTGCCAATTTGGGTGGAGAAGTACCAATTTAGAGCCAAAACTTCCTTTGCCGATTTTGGGAGCTACGATCTACCATTTCACCAACCATCAGGATCAGGTAGGCCTAAAATTCATCCAACAACTTTCCAGTGGATTAGTTTTTTTATTTTAGGTCCATTTGTTGGGTTTTTTGATGAGTTCGTGGAGGGCTACTGTGCTTTTGCCTTGTTGCAATTGGCCCTTTCGGGACCTGCGATGAGAACGAGTCGTCGCAAGCCTTGAGTGGGAGAAGTGTGATGGCATCGTACTGTATGCAAACGTACAGTGCGACGGTGGAGTTGCAAATTCCAAACATCAAAAAGAATCCAAAAACTTGACTTGTGGAGGTTGAAGTAGGACCTAACAGTGTTTAAATGTCCTTCTTGGCAAGTTACCAGCTAGCCAATATGGTATTGGAGTGGCGAGAGAGAGAACATGAGCTAGAAGATGAACAAGCTGTGAACAATCCACAATGCATGGATGCTTTGAGAAACTGCGGGTTATTGAAGTTCTTTGAGATCCAAGGGATGAGATCCCAGATCCCACTGCTGACACACATGCTCCAGAGTTGGGGTGTGGCCCAACAATAATTTGTGATTGGTGAGCATATCCTCATGATAGACATTGAGGATATCTACTTTCTTACCAATTTGTCCCGAAGAGGGGACCCTGTACATCTTACTAGAACACGGGCTAGTGACCGTACAGTTGATGACATGATATCGCAACACTATATCGCTACCTCTCGACCTTCCAGTGGGAAGATACTCATCATGGATGTGGTGCCGCCCACTGTGTACCATACTGCTTACTATTACTAGAGTAGTGGGTAGCCAAGCCTCACACACAGCTACTCAGACCCAGATGCTTTATGCGAAGGACTACATGTACCCCATGGTTTTCAACTGGTGCGAGGGTCTCCTCGCAAACCTCCGAGCTCAACTGACCAAGTGTCGGTGGGGAGAGCTCAAACAGTTTGGTTATGTGTCGATTGTGGTATCGTTCTTATTAGAGCGGATTCCTCTTCTACGTCCGCAGTTGCTACTTGACGACAGGGAGCCCAGGGATCCCCATATGCTCAGATGGGATGAAGTCATGACCTATCATGGTGGCGGGCCCATCATTAGCTTTGGTCCCAAGGTATTCAGCTGGCTAGAGGGCCAGTTACTCATGGTCAAGGACTTTCCATACAGCGGCACGGACTTTCGAGATGATCCTGACTTGATGCTACCGGAGGGTGCATCATGGGGTAACATCAGTGAGAACAAAACTACCCTTGTATTTTTAATTTTGTATATTATATCATTTTTTTGACGTAGTGCTGACAAGTACGTAATATGTGTGTGCAGATGTGGGCCCCGTACGGCTGGTGGGTCTCTTCCTTATGGTGAGGAGAGACAGAGGAGGGGAGACAGTCGTTCCTGCAGGTGCTCATGCTGCCATCGAGGAGATGGAAGAGGTGTACAGGAACCTATCCCAGCTAACCGTGGAGGTACTGAAGCCAACTATTGATGACTTTCCGAGACCTATGCAGAGGTTTGGGGTTGGAGCATCCGTGCGATTCAATGCCTTACTCCGCAAGGTGGCTCGGATCATAGATTGTTTCCTCACCTAGCGACAGTGAGTTGTGTTGATGCCTCGAATATCGCTACATCAATCAACAAGGGATTCTCCTCAGTAAGCAATCCCAACTAGATCACTCACCGTTTGGTGTGGGGAATCTGTCCGGTTAACGGTTCCAGCTACCGTGGGTTTTAAAGATTTGTTTGTTTTACCGGTTGCAGCCCGATCCACCGGTTATGTATTTTGTATTTAAAATGATATGCAAGTTCCCTATAGTAAATGCATGCGGGAAAACAAATCTATGCTAATCTGATTTAATCTAAATTACCTATCCTTATAAGGAGCATATTTAAAGAATGGGAAATAAACTGGAAAATACATCCAATAATTCCACAGATAGCTATTAAATTGAAAGGAGCATTTACAACAGAAAAGAAAGATTATCCAAGATAGCTCAGATAGATGTAAGTATTCAATTACCCATTTAACACATAAACTTTGCAAAAGAATATGAAGCCATTCATAGAAAAGAATTAATTCATAAGATCCAGGAAAGATCTCACAGGAAATGTATGAAAAGTGCAGAAATAGTTCGGCATTTAATCAATAAGAATCCATGCAAAATGTTGTGCCAGCTTCCATAGGCCAAAACGATTTTTCCATTGATGTAGCAGAAATAGTTCCTTTACAAGACATAAAAAGAATTTCACCTGCCAAAAGTCCCTTAACTCTCCTTATAATCAACTATATATAGCTTTACAAGATGTGTCCAGAGTTTCCACCTATACCCTAACCATTTATATTCCTCTAATTTGTCTTGTAGTGCTGAATATTACATAAGAGAAATATCTCAAATATTTTGCAACAACGGGAGTTAAAAATTACAAGTCATTTAATATTAATCCCAAGGTATATACAAAAAATAAACGTTCATGAGGCATGCTAGCGGACGTAAGCTATCCCTGAGCCAGCTCCTTTGGTGATTGGAGTTCTTTTGGGATCGTTAGGGTTTTTTCTTGCACTACTGCAGTGGCTGGGCCACTCTCTGATGTGGTAGCTTGGCTGGCTGCCAATACCTTCTCCAACTCTGCTATATGAATTCCCCAGTGATTTGTGTCCATTACAATATTTGTTCCAACCAGGGGACTCATGAATCTGAGGGATATTTCTTGCTTGTCCAGCTCTTCTGCTAAGACAGTTATTTCAGCTGTAGTGACCCAGAGGCTTTCTTCTAGGTTGTGTTGATGAACAAAAGCTTGGTTGATAAATTGGTGTATATCTTCTGCTGTCAAGGTGTCTAGCTACTACACATATTCACTTTCTACCTGGAGAGATCTATACTTATATTAGCTAAATACTGTGCTTTATCCAGGAACTCTTCTATGCTTTGGGGCATGTCTATTCGGCAGCTTTCTTGTGTGGTCCAGATTTGAGAGTACACAGTCTTTTACTGCTCATAAGTGGCTGAGGTTATGGTGGCCAACTTTACTCCACAGTCTTTAGAATACTCTAGGGTGCGTATATCTTCCTTGTATTCAACAACAGACTTAAGGGGAAGGGTTGTTGGGAACCCTGACTTCCCTTCTCTCCATTCGATGTCCCTTTTAATCTCCCCACTGATGCATGCATGTTTCCTCGTGATCCTGGTGGCTTCAACATTGATTCCCTTGAATTTGGCCATGACTGCTTTTAGTATGTATACTTCCTCTACTATGAGTTCTCGGACTCCATAGGTCTCTCTTAGTATTCCACAAGCCTGCTCATGGAAGGGCTGATGTCTCCCATTTTGTTGTTTTCCAACTCCAATCGTTGCTCCAACGATTCATTTTGTCCTTGCAACTTCTCAACGTGCTCCTTTAGGTCATCAACCTCTTGAAGGTTGTCAAATTTATCTGATTCGAGCTTCAAATTCTTACCTTTAAGTTCTGCATTTTATGCTTCTAATATTCTTATTTGTATTGCCAGATCTCTCCTATCAACCTCCAATTGTTGGAGTGCTTTATTTAATTCTTCCTTTTGAAATGTGAGAGCATTATTCTTTTCGATCATCAGATTTGTGTAGTTCTGCTCTTTGACTAAAGCTTCTTGAAGCTGCTGCGCCTTCTACTTTTCTTCATCCAACCTATCTCCCAGTATGTTAACATTGTTTGCAGTTGCTGTAACCGTGGCTATGGAGATGGATGCTAGGAGCCTAGCAGCCTCTTCTGTGTTCCACATGACTGTGGTCTCATGTGTGGTGATGATGTCTGGCCAAAAAGGCCTTTTCAATTTGGAGCCTGTCTCTTTGACAATGGTCTTTCTTTTCTTGTTGAAAGCAAAGTTATGCCAATTAGAAACTGTGCTGCCTTTATAGGGTGTAAAAGGGACAATGGGTAGATCTCTTATGGGGGAACCCATATCTAAGTTTTGTAGGTCTGGGCTTTTGGGATCAACATCCTCTTGGGATTTCTTTTCTTCTTCTTCATTCATCTGTTCTTCTTCCTCCTGCACCTTCCTTATTTTGTCATCTTCTTCCTGCTTAGCATTAGTTTCTAGCCTAATTCTTCCTCTTCTTCTTTCTTCTTTGCCTCGGCTTTGGCTGCTTGGATTCTCAAATTTTCCTCTTCTTCTCTACGTTTATCTTCTTGGATTTTCTTTGTTTGTTCCAAGAGCCTTAGTTCTTCTTCCGAGAAATCCTTGGAGCTCGAGCTGACCCCTCCTTTTCCCACCTGAAAAATCTGTAGCTCAATCATATTCCTGATTCCTGTATATGGTTCCTCCTGTGGATCATAAAAGTTGGCACATTCATAGGGAGTGGAGAGTTCTTTGCAATGCTGTGCAGTTTTTCCTTGTTGATCATTCCTGTGAAAAATCCTCTCTTCGAAATGAAAACTCCTCAATTCTACAACAAACTCTTTCACAGTTGCAATTCCTAAAAACTTGTAAGACCAACATTAAAGGGTAAGGGGGGAAAAGTGGCTTTATTGGCCTTATACAAGGTGTTACCCATCCCATCAATGAATACTTGCCTTACCATTTCCTTGTGGACTATGTAATCTGTAGCATACCTTGGGAGAATATATGGGGCTTTGGAACCTCCATACATTCTTATGTAGGTACCTTCTGGAGAAAAATAGAAATCAGCATCCTTTTCCAAGGCTTCCATGGCGTTTTCAGATAAACAATTGGGTTCTTCATTAAATATCAACTAATAAAGGGGCATTATGAACTCCTCGCAAATGAGCTTGTAAACTCTCTTATAATTTTGAGCCCAAAAGATTTTGTAAGTAATGAACACCGGGCCCTCTACCGAGTTCCACATGCATCCTAGCTTGGGAAAAAGACATTTTTCCACGATACAATCTATGAGGTAGGAAGCCATATAGAATTTTGCTTTCCTTTCCACTATCCCTTCTTTAGCAATGATTATTGCTGATGATAGGCCGTCTAAAAGAATATCAGCCCAATTGAAGATTGTCCCTTCAAAAGAAACATAATGGATGATAGGGACCCACTGTAGCATAAACATCGTCCCGTCAGGCCTCCCAAAGATTCTGCTTAGCATGAGAGTGATTAGTCTAAAGGGAGGCCTCAGATTCTAGACTTTGTATTCTTCACTATCTTTTCTTTTGAATCGCTTGCCCGAAATTAACAACCTTCTTGCCTTGTCTAGACTATCCATGTGGATCTCTTGCAACCATGCATAATCGAGCCGCTGCTATGCTTTGGGTATCTTGTAGGCTGTTGAAATGTAAGATGGGTGAAATGAAGTGAAGGCATTCCTTGTGCTATCTGCTATGACTCTAGTTTTGGTGTTGGCATGCTGCAGCACCCATCTGATTACCTCTGAGCACGGGAAGAGTTCTGGACTCGTAGCTGCTTTGGATATATAGGAGTTTTGAATATTTTGATATAAGCATTCATCTTCAAGGAGAGCTTCAAGGAAGTCCTGATCTCTTATCATGCGGTAGAAATCACCTCAGTTTACTTCCGGAGGCATGTTTGTAGTGTATTTGGTGTCTTGGAATGTTGTCTCCATTCTAGCACTTTCATCGACTTCCTTCGTTCTCCTCTTGCCACCTTTAGCCATTATGGGAATCCTGTTCAACAATTAACATGAATAAGCATGCATGACATAATGTTGACAACCCAAACTAATGTCTATTAGATAATTTCTTCATTTCAACCAAATTCCTGAACATGTTTCCTTCACATATCAATTTAAAAAACTTGTAAAAGGATTAATTAGGTTATCCTTACGGTCGTTGTAGTGCATAAGAATTTTGACGGCCAATTGATAAAGTTTGGTCTAGGTGCTTAAGTTCTTGGAAACAGAACACTGATGGGTGCGTGAGTGCGGAATATGCCAAATTATAATAGTAGAGACGCCCATGATTAGGTGTGGAACCAAAAGGTAGAAAAGGTCAAGCAAGTGACGAATAGATGCATCATTTTAAACTGTGGTTGCCTTGGGGCCCTTTATGTCTATGCTTAGGGTTGCTTAACAAACATCTCTTAGGTTGGGGGGGATATGTCATCCGAGACCATGAAGAACAAGCTCCATACAAATGACAGAAAGAGAGCTACCGTAGTAACAGAATGGCCTTACGTAGAAAAAATAGCCCTACACATGACCATGATTACGAAGACGAGACTAGGCAGCGTGATACTCTGCGCCAGGTGCACAAAGGGTCGACAATGGGTGTAATTGTTCCGGGAAAACGTCATGGCTTAAAAAAGGACAAAAATGAAACTAAGAAACATCATTTTAAGTAGGCACATACATCTTACAAAGCCTGCGAATATACTTACTTGGAAACAAATGGTGTGGTGCTGACGATTGTCGAAGGACCTATGACTTCGTGTCTTCAAACGATAATGGACGCTTCGTAGCTCAAATGGGATGGAGAAACAGTCAATGTGATGAAAATACAATGACTTGCCAATGGGGTTTCACCCCCATATATTCGAATTGGTACGTGCGAAACCTTAAAGCGGTGGTTGCATGTCATTAAACGGGTTTTAAGTTTGTGTACCACTGAGTCAAATCAAAAAAATTTCAATAAATGCGACCGTCAAAAGCGGGAGGGTTATGATAACGCTTCTGACCCACGTGGGAAGAAAATCTTAAAATGGTCCGCCGTTGCAGGGAGGTTGTGCGAGTGCTTCCGTGAATAAGTCATGTATCGCGGTGGACTTAAGCGAACTTTTCTGCTTTCGCGGGAAAATTGGCCAAGTTCTTCCGGAAATATGCCAAAGTTTGCAGGGCGGAAGAAAAAGACGAGTCTCTCCGAAAAACTTGTTGATGCGTCTCCGGCATTTGCTGAAGGGTTAGATGAAATATTCTACCATAGCGGAAGGATTTGACGAGTTTGTTCCGCCGCGAGCTCGTTTGAGTAAACGTTTCTCCTTTTCAGAGACTTTGTGATAAATTTTCCGCCGTAGTTTGACTTGGCTTTTTCTTCCATGGTTTCGGAAGACTTGGACCAACTCTTTCGCTACTGCAGCGAAGTTAGCTCAGTGCTTCCACCGTTATGGGTCAAAAAATGGAATTTTACTTGGGAAAAAGGAGAAACTCAAAATTTCTAAGGGAAGTTAAGATTAAAACAAACTAAGTCACTAGACGCCAAGATGTTGCAAAACTTTTTAAGGAAAACATACTAAAAAAAGAGGAGGGGCCCCAATATTTTTCAAAAAATAAAAGGGGGATTGTTGTACCAACAACAAATGGCGATTCGCTGGTGAACACAGATCTCTAAAGCAAAACTCATCTGGAACTCAAGAAACTTTCAAAGTGTTGATTACATATGTACCCAGATGTCTCCATAGTTTAGTTTCGAAGAATGCATTGATCACTCTTATCGTTATGGTGATAAAAGGGAGAATGTAGTGTTGATTCGTTTTTCTTTGAAACTCTCTAAGGGTCGTATTGCGGGATTTTTAAAAGAAAACAGTCTTCAGAAGTTAAATAGTATAGGACTCCATAGGATCGTGACAAAATCTCATAGGGACATTTGTTTGTTCCTCATTCCCATGCTTTTACATCCTTTTAGATGTTTCTTTAATTTCCAACTTTTAACCATTTTGAGCCTTCCAGAAATAAGTTTCTCCTGCTTTATATGCTTCGCTATTAGTTCTTCAATCCAAAATGTCCTTTTGTGTGAATCAGAAGATTGGATTTCATGATTCATGGACATATAAGAACTTTTGTTGGTTGATTTATTAGATAGCTCCCTTCAGCTTTCTTGAGCTCACTTTAATTTCTCGACCATGCTTTAATTGAGGCCAGAATTTCTGGAAACCAGACTCTTTAAGATATGCCTTTTGGATTTATTTGTAGCATGGGATCATTTAAATACCATGTATCTATGAGACAATGCTTCCTTCCATGGATCTTTCCATACTTAATTTCTTGAGACAGTCGCTGATGTTTAAATGAATGGGCCCTAAGATAGTTAAAAGGAAATACAAGATCGTAGCTATTTGATCAGGGTTATTTTGACCAAAAAGAAAGAGGATCACTACATTCTAGGAGACTGATCGTTGAGGACGGAGTTACAAATATGCACATATTTATTGATGGGCTTCTTATGACTACCCCCTGAGTTCTCTGGAGACTTTTTATTCAACTACACCATAATTGAAAAATGGCTTTATTTCAAGTAACGACTCTAAAACTTAATCAAAAGGGCAATCAAAGGAAAGAAAAGAAAAGACAAATCAAAATAAAGAAGTAGAGCTTTATTTATGTACAAGAACCTTTTAGAAATCATGCAAAGTATTGCTTTAGGGCGAGACCATTGAGAGGGAGGTTCAGTTCCTCTCCTTGTAAGTCTTTCACTTTATAAGTTGATGGACTAATTTTTTCAAAAATTTGATAAGGGCCAAGATATAAGTGCTGGAACTTCGTGTGCATTCCCTTACCATCATGTTGGTGGTCCCACTTGAGGACCAAGTCCCCTATTTTGAAAGTTCTTTTCCCAAATTTTCTTTTATCAAACCATCGTTTGACTATGTCTTGATGATGATGAAACCGTTCCTTGGCCTTTTCCCGTGACTCTTCTAGTTTCAGCAGGGTATCAAGTCTGGACTGTAGGGCTTGACCTCTAGAACCTCAGGAAGATTGGGCCAACTTCAAGGATGGGAGTAATATACTCGAAGGGAGAATGGCTTCTTTGCCATAGACCAGGTTGAAAGGAGAAGCTCCTAAGGCATTTTTGGGTGTTACCCTATCTTCCCATAGGGCGTGAGGGAGGGTTCTCTGCCAGCTCCTTTGATTTTCGATCACAGTCTTTTTTAGGATTCAGATGATATTTTTATTGGTTGACTCAGCTAAACCATTTGCCTAAGGGTAGTAATTAGCCGAATAATGTAATTTGATTCCCCTTTCATATGTGAATTCATTAATCTTTATTGATGAAAAGTGAGGAGCATTATAAAAAACTAAAGAAATTGGAACCCCAAACCTGGTTATGATGTTCTCTTCCAAAACGCTGATGACTGTATCCTCATTAGCTTTCCGTAAGTGAATAGATTCTGCCCATCTTGTAAAATAATCTGTAGCGGTCAGAATGTACCAGTGCTGCAGCGAAGAGTTGGGGTTTACCTCTCCAATTATGTCTATGCCCCACTACTCGAATGGTTCAGTAATGATAACTGGCTGCAAAGGACCTGCTTCTTTAGGTAGCTTTCCAGTACTTCTTTGACATACATTGCAATTCCTGACATAGGCATGGGAGTCTCTGAAGAGAGTAGGCCAATAATACCCTGCTCTAAGAATCTTGTGGGTTGTGGTGTCCCCGGAGTAATGTCCTCCAACAGGTCCATCATGTAGTTCTTTGACCACATTAATAGCGTCATCCTTTTCTAAACATCTGATATAAATGACATCATAGTTCTTCCTGAAGAGTACTCCTTCAATGATATGATAAGCTGTTGATTTAAGATGGAGGGCTCTCCTTTGCTTCAGAATCCAATGCACGGGTAAGTAACTTGACTGTAAGTAGTGTACTAGGTCTCTGTACCAAGACTCTGGGGCTGTGAAAATTGGACATACGTCTATCACATTCAGCTTGGCTTCATTCCTCCAATCTAGTTCTTTGTTGGTTTGGATTTGAGTGAGTAACTTGCATAGACCTTGTCCTTTGATAATGCTAGCTGGTTTGAATTCTAAGTCATACTGTTGAAGAGCCATGACCCAATTCCCTCTCCTTTCTCCTAATTCCTTTTGAACAAAAAGAGTCCTGACAACGAGATCAGGGACTATGACTTTAGTTCTATTTTTTAGAATATATGGCCTGATTGCTTTACTGCTTTGAAAACTGCGTATGCTTGTTTATCTACCATGGGATAATTTAGTTCAGCACCTTGCAGACCAATGCTCATAAAAGAAATCGGGTATTCATCTCCTGATTCTGTCTTCTGGGTAAGCGCAGCTACGAGAGAATCATCAGAAGCAAACATGTACATTATGAAATCTTTATCAAAATATGGGCTTCTTAAAGAGGATGCCTTGTATATTGTGGCTTTGATCTCTTTGAATGCGTCCTTTTCCAAGTCTGTCCATTTAAATTGTACATTGTGCTTAACCATTTGTTGCAAAGGTTTAACGATTTGGGCGAAGTCTGGCACGAACCTTCGGACAAAATTTATTGTGCCCATAAATGATTGCATGGACTTCTTGCTGTGGGGCATGGGAATTTTATTGATAACCTGAATCCTTTCCTGATCTATTGAGATTCCTTCCTTGGAAATGATATGACCAAGAAGCTTTCCTTCAAGAACAACGAAAATGCTTTTCTTAGGGTTTAGAAAAATACCGTACTTCCTACAGTAGTCAAATATTTTCTTTAGGTGAGAAACGTGGTCTTCCCTCTTCTTGGAAAAGACTGTCACATCGTCCAGGTATACCACTACACATTGATCGCCCAATCCTCGGAAAGCAATGTCCATGGCTCGCTGAAAAGTAGCTCCTGCATTAATTAAGCCAAAAGGCATTCTTTGGTACACGAAGGTCCCCCACTTTGTGTGAAAAGTGGTTTTGAGTCGGTCTTCCTCCACTACTAGCACTTGGTTGTAACCAGAAAAGCCATCTAGTAGGGAAAAGAGTTTTGATCCTGATACCATCTACAATATCTGTTCCATCGGGGGCACCGGATAGTTGTCTTTATCGGAAGCTCTATTCAAGTTCCGAAAATCTACGCACAACCTGATTTCTCCTAATTTCTTCCGCACAGGGACTAGATTAGCCACCCATTTAGAATGTCAGACTTTGAAAATGATTTTGGCTTCCAACAATTTTTTAGTTCTTTCTGAATTAGAGGCACAAGCGTTGGATGCATTCTCCTTAGTTGTTGCTGAAAAGGTTTTACTCCTTCTTTCATAGGTATTACGTGTTGAATGATACGAGTGTCATATGTCTTCAGATCGTCATAGGTCCAAGTGAGCACATCTTTATATTGCTGAAAAATTTTAATGAATCTACTTCTTTCAGCCAGCGTACAACATTTTCCCAAATTGACATACTTTGGTTCAACTTCTATGCCCAAATTTATCAAATCGTATTGCAGGGCCGAGCTATGAGTTCTGGCATTCACAAGTCTTTTGAATTTACTTTGCAGGGCCCAAATACTCTGAAATTTGTAATGTTGTATGGTACAGAAGGCCTGAAAATTAATTCAATAGAACATTTATTATTAGTGGGTACTAATCTGGAAGCGGAAGTAGCTAACAGATCAGCTACAATGTTTTGTAATCTTGGGATAGAATTGATGTTAAAGGCATCAAAACTCGAGATTAAATTCTAGATTTCTGCTTGATATCCTTTTAAATGCTGTGAAAGACAATGAATCGTATTTCTTATTTGCCTAACAACGATTTCAGAATCACCAAAGACTTTCAAAAACTTAACATTAAGACCAATGGCTTTCTTCAAACCTTGAATGAAAGCTTTGGATTCTGCAGTATTATTAGTACATTCAAACTCTAACCTACATAGTAAAAAGTATTTATTTCTATTAGGGTCAATTAAAATGCAACCAGCTCCGGATCCTTCTTCAATCTTGGAGCCATCAAAGTAAAGGGTCCAAAAGATGTTTTCTTTTCTAACTAATTTAGTTTGATTTTTGTCTAAATTAGTGACTAAATCTACTATATTACAGTCAATATCATTAGCCTGCAAAAACAGAAGGAGATCAGGCTGTCTACCTGAAATATGGCTAACTTCTTCTGATTTGTAGTTTCTAGGTTCAATTTCCAAAAAGTAATTTCCTAAAACTGAAGATGAAAAGGATATTGCTTTGTTTTTTCCATCCAACTGAGTAACATTTTGTTTCATATGTGGTTCCCTCACTATCTTGATCTGATTCTGATGATTTTGATGGGGCAGCCACAGATGAGACCAATCTGTTGCAAAATAGCCATTAAGTTTCGTAGACCAGTCCCTACTCAAGATTAGACCATATGCCTTGGGAATATCTACCACCATTATATCAATGAATTGACACACTCTGGGATCGGATGACAATCTAATGAGTACATCTTTTAATTCACCAATAACCTTAATAGCAGTCCTATCTAGTTGGATGATTTGAGCTAGGGACGGGATAGGCTGCCCATTAATCTTTTTGCAAATTGACAAAGGCATGACATTCGAACTAGCACTCGAGTCTACCAAACAGTTGTGCACATTGTGATTAAAAATATCAAAGGTTAAGAGAAAAGGGAGAGTTTGAGATTTCAATTTTCCGCCGATACTTGCTTCGTTAATTTATGGGTTTTCCTCATTGTTTTCTATTGGGACAGCTGTTTGCGGATCTAAGGCTTCCATCAACTTCTTCCTTTACTGTGGTAAGATACACATATCGAAAATGGAAATATTAGCTTTCATTTTTTTATATCCTCGATTATATCATAGCTCATGTCACATCCTTTCATAGTTGTAGATTGATTTTCTGCTTTGTTTAAAGGAGCTTGGGACTGTTTAGTTCTTTCCGAGTTCATATCTTTAGTCAACGTAGGGGCAATCACTGGGCTTGTTTTTGGTTGGGGAGGAATAATAGTTATATGTCATCTCGGTATTTGGTTATACCTAGGTTTAGGTGCTTCTAGTGCTGGTTCATTCACTGGGCCTTTACTCCTAGTGGTGATGTTAACAGATGTTGTTTGTACTTCGTCTACAAACTCTTCACAAGACAGTGCTTGGGCAGGGGTCCAATCCCAAAGAATCATTTTAGTATCGGGAGTTGGTTCTTCACTATCAAGAGTTTGTTCTTGTTGAGGGTTTGTTTGTTCGGGCACTTGTGCATATAACATTTGGTTCATTACTAAGCTCATCGAATTGATCCACTGTGGGCAGCTTTTTCTGAGTGTTGTTCTTGGTGAAAAGTGCAAAAGTGGTCCATCCCTTTTTCATTTAGATTTAATATAGTAGAATTATTGACTGGTGGGGTTGGCTATCCATTTTCTTCTTTCTTTTTATAGAAAGGTTTAAAAGGTGGCCTTGAAGAACTTGTTTCTTTATCCTTTTCTAGATCTACAATCTTATTGGAGAGTTTCTGCATCATTTTGATGACATTTTCTAAATCTAGTGCAGGTTCTTCTTTATCCCTAGTTAATAGGAAAGGTTTCTTAATAGCTGTCGTTTTACCCTCTATATCTAAAGCATGTATTGAGATGCTGTCATGTTCTTCTTCTACCTTCTTAGCTTTTCAAAATTTTCTGTTAGGGTTGGTTGTTTTGTTCTCTTGATGAACATTGCAAGCGGAGATTTAAGAGCTGTTGTATAATATTCTACTAAGCATTCCTCAGCGAGCTTTGTTGCATCACTGAAATTATTTAACAATGTTGTGAATCTATGGTTAAACTCTTGAACTTTCTCATTCATTTCCATTCTCATAGATACTAATTCTTTCATGAGAGTAGCTATAGTTTTCTGATTGCCATATTTTTTAAGAAAGCATTTCTCAAAATATTCCCAACTTGTTATCGAACCGGCTTGCAAACTAAAGTACCAGGAAGATACTTTGGGCTCGAAAGTATAAGGAAAAGACGACAGACCATGTCCTTGTGCTCCACATTTAAAATATTTAGAGCTAGATAAAAACTTTTAAGGTGGTCTTCAGGAAAAATTCCCTTGCTAGGGTCATACTTAGGCAAAACCTTTTCTGGGTTCTTGGGCAAATCATGGAATGGTCCGACTACGTTTAATGCCCCTCTGGCTCTCCATGTTGGTACGGCCATGACTCTTGGGAGAGAGTGTGGTGGTGAGTTAAGAGGAGTATCCCTTGGAGTTTGCTGCTCTGGGCCTGTAGGGATCTCTGGTCTAACTTCGTTGAAAGGTTCAGTAATCTCTTCTAGAGATAAATCTAACAATTCTTCTAGACTTTGAACAAGAACAGAATCTCTTGTGCACTGAGGATTTTTTCGAGGAGCTCTAGTTCTGGGTAACAAAGGAACTGTGGTTAGCCCTCCAAGACTTCTCACGTATGAGCGAGTATGTATCCTGAATTGATTTACTTCTTCAAAAGGAACAACATGCACTACTTCTGACTGCTCTGTTTCAGGGTTAGGATCTTCTTGATTTCTTGATTCCAGATCTGGAAATTCTGGAATGACTGTTGCGGATGGGTTTTCAATGAAAATTTTGCTAACAAAAGAATCTTTTCCGCTAGCCATGTAGTGGTGGCCCTCCTTCTAGCGCCAAAAACTGTTGATGCCTCGAATATCGCTGCATCAATCAGCAAGGGATTATCCCCGGTAAGCAATCCCAACTAGATCACTCACCGTTTGGTGTGGGGAATCCATCCGGTTAACGGTTTTGGCTACCGTGGGTTTTAAAGATTTGTTTGTTTTACCAGTTGCAACCCGATCCACCGGTTATGTATTTTGTATTTAAAATAATATGCAAGTGCTTTATATTAAATGCATGTGGGAAAACAAATCTATGCTAATCTGATTTAATCTAAATTACCTATCCTTATAAGGAGCAGATTTAAAGAATGGGCAATAAACTGGAAAATACACCCAATAATTCCACAGATAGCTGTTAAATTGAAAGGAGCATTTACAACAGAAAAGAAAGATTATCCAAGATAGCTCAGATAGATGTAAGTATTCAATTACCCATTTCACACAGAAACTTTGCGAAAGAATATGAAACCATTCATAGCAAAGAATTAATTC
The DNA here is from genome assembly GCA_027924585.1 of Larix kaempferi. NCBI lineage: Eukaryota > Viridiplantae > Streptophyta > Pinopsida > Pinales > Pinaceae > Larix > Larix kaempferi. Next base: position 12,388,467 of record BSBM01000428.1, read on the forward strand.
ATAAGAGCTAGGAAAGATCTCACAGGAAATGTAAGAAAAGTGCATAAATAGTTCGATATTTAGTCAACAAGACTCCATGCAAAATGTTGTGCCAGCTTCCACAGGCCAAAACAATTTTTCCATTGATGTAGCAGAAATAGTTCCTTTACAAGACAGAAAAATAATTTCACCTGCCAAAAGTCCCTTAACTCTCTCTCCTTCTAATCAATTATATATAGCTTTACAAGATGTGTCCAGAGTTGCCACCTAGACCCTAACCATTTATATTCCTCTAATTTGTCTTGTAGTGCTGAATATTACATAAGAGAAATATCTCAAATATTTTGCAACAACAGGAGTTAAAAATTACAAGTCATTTAATATTCCAAAGGTATATACAAAAAATAAACGTTCATGAGGCACGTTGGCTGACGCAAGCTATCCGTAAGCCAGCTCCTTTGGTGATTGGGATTCTTTTGGGATCGCTGAGGTTTCTTCTTCCACTACTGTAGTGGCTGGGCCACTCTCTAATGTGGTAGCTTCGCTGGCTTCCAATGCCTTCTCTACCTCTACTATATGAATTCCTCGGTGATTTGTGTCCCTTACAATATTTGTTCCAACCAGGGGACTCATGAATCTGAGGGATATTTCTTGCTTGGCCAACTCTTCTGCTAAGACGGTTATTTCAGCCATAGTGACCCAGAGGCTTTCTTCTAGGATGCGTTGATGAACAGTAGCTTGGCTGATAAATTGGTGTAGATCTTCTGTTGTCAAGGTGTCTATATTCTGCACATATTCACTTTCTTCCTGAAGCTTTATACTTAGATTAGCTAAATACTGTGCTTTATCCGGGAACTCTTCTATCCTTTGGGGCATGGCTATTTAGCAACTTTCCTGTGTGGTCCGGATTTGAGAGTACACAGTCTTGCACTTCTCATAAGTGGCTGAGGTTACGGTGGCCAAATTTACTCCACAGTCTTTAGAATACTCTAGGGTGCATATATCTGCCTTGTATTCAACAACAAACTTAAGGGGAAGGGTTTCTGGGAACCTTGACTTCCCTTCTCTCCATTCGATGTGCCTTTTAATATCCCCACTGATGCGCGCGTGTTTCCTCTTGATCCTGGTGGCTTCAACATTGATTCCCTTGAATTTGGCCATGATTGATTTTAGTCTGTATACTTCCTCTGCTATGAGTTCTCGGACTCCATAGGTCTCTCTTAATATTCCACAAGCCTACTCGTGGAAGGGGTTGATGTCTCCCATTTTGTTGTTTTCCAACTCCAATCGTTGCTCCAACAATTCATTTTCTCCTTGGAACTTCTTAACGTGCTCCTTCAAGTCATCGACCTCTTGAAGGTTGTCAAATTTATCCGATTCGAGCTTCAAATTCTTACCTTTAAGTTCTACATTTTCTGCTTCTAATATTCTTTTTTGTATTGCCAGAGCTCTCCTATCAACCTCCAATTGTTGGAGTGCTTTATTTAATTATTCCTTTTGAGATGTGAGAGCATTATTCTTTTCGATCATCAGATTTGTGTAGTTCTACTCTTTGACTAAAGCTTCCTGAAGCTGTTGTGCCTTCTCCTTTTCTTCATCCAACCTATCTCCCAGTATGTTAACATTGTCTGCGGTTGCTATAACCATGGATAGGGAGATGGATGTTAGGATCATAGAAGCCTCTTCTGTGTTCCGCATGACCATGGTCTCATGTGTGGTGATGATGTCTGGCCGAAAAGGCCTTTTCAATTTGGAGCCTGTCTCTTTGACAATGGTCTTTCTTTTCTTGTTGTAAGCAAAGTTATGCCAATTAGAAACTGTGCTGCCTTTATAGGGTGTAAAAGGGACAATGGGTAGATCTCTTATGGGGGAACCCATATCTAAGTTTTGTAGGTTTGGGATTTTGGGATCAACATCCTCTTGGGATTTCTTTTCTTCTTCTTTCCTTCGTGCTTCTTCCTCCTGCTCCTTCCTTCTTTTGTCATCTTCTTCCTGCTTAGTATTAGTTTCCAGCCTAATTCTTCCTCTTCTTCTTTCTTCTTTTCCTCAGCTTCGGCTGCTTGGATTCTCAAATTTTCCTCTTCTTCTCTACGTTTATCTTCTTGAATTTTCTTTGTTTGTTCCAAGAGCCTTAGTTCTTCTTTCGAGAAATCCTTTGAGCTCAAGCTGGCCCCTCCTTTGCCCACCTAAAAAATCTGTAGCTCAGTCATATTGTTGATTCCTCTATATGGTTCCTCCTGTGGATCATAAAATTTGGCATATTCATAGGGAGTGGAGAGTTCTTTGCAATGCTGTGCAATTTTGCCTTGTCGATCATTCCTGTGAAAAATCCTCTCTCCGAAATGAAAACTCCTCAATTTTGCAACAAACTCTTTCACAATTGCAATTCCTGAAAACTTGTAAGACCCAACATAAAAGGGTAAGGGGGGAAAAGTGGCCTTCCTTGCCTTATACAAGGTGTTACCCACCCCATCAATGAATACTGGCCTTACCATTTGCTTGTAAACTATGTAATATATAGCATACCTTGGGAGAATATATGGGGATTTGGAACCTCCATACATTCTTATATAGTTACTTTCTGGAGAGAAATAGAAATCACCATACTTTTCCAAGGCTTCCATGGCGTTTGCAGATAGACAATTGGTTTCTTCATTAAATATCAACTGATAAAGGGGCATTATGAACTCCTCGCAAATGAGCTTGTAATCTCTCTTGTAATTTTGAGACCAAAAGATTTTGTAGGTAATGAACACCGGGCTCTCTGTCGAGCTCCACATGCATCCCAAGTTGGAAAAAAGACATTTTGCCATGATACAATCTATGAGCTAGGAATCCATATAGAATTCTGCCTTCCTTTCCACTAGCCCTTCTATAGCCATGGTTATTGTTGATGACAGGCTGTCTGAAAGAATATCAACCCAATTGAATATTGTCCCTTTGAAAGCAACATAATGGATGATAGGGACCCACTATAGCATAAACATCGTCCCGTCAGGCCTTTCGAAGAGTCTGCTTACCATGAGAGTGATTAGTCTGAAGGGAGGCCTCAGATTCTGGACTTCGTATTCTTCATTGTCTTTTCTTCTAAATTGCTTGCCTGAAATTAACAACCTTCTTTCCATGTCTAGATTATCCATGTGGATCTCTTGCAACCATGCATCATCGAGCCGCTGTTCTGTTTTGGGTAGCTTGTAGGCTGTTGAAATGTAAGATGGGTGAAATGAAGTGAAGGCATTCCCTGTCCTATCTGCTATGACTGTAGTTTCGGTGTTGGCATGCTGCAGCACCCATCCGATTACCTCTGAGCATCGAAAGATTTCTGGACGCATGGCTACTTTGGATATACAGGAGTTCTGAATATTTTGATATAAGCATTCTTCCTCAAGGAGAGCTTCAGGGAAGTCTTGATATCTTATCATGCGGTAGACATCACCCCAGTTTACTTTTGGAGGCATGTTTGTAGTGCATTTGGTGTCTTGGAACGTTGTCTCCATTCTGGTGCTTTCATCGACTGCCTTCGTTCTCCTCTTGCCACCTTTAGCCATTAGGGGAATCCTGTTCAACAATTAAGGTGAATAAGCATGCATGACATAATGTTAACTACCCAAACTAATGTCTGTTAGATAATTTCTTCATTTCAACCAAATTCCTGAACATTTTTCCTTCACATATCAATTTAAAAAACTTGTAAAAGCATTAATTAGGTTATCCTTGCGGTCGCTGTAGTGCTTAAGAATTTTGACAGCCAATTGATAAAGGTTGGTCCATGTGCTTAAGTTCTTGGAAATAGAACACTGACCAGTGCGCGAGTGTGGAAGATGCCAAATTATAATAGTAGAGATGCCCATTATTAGGTGTGAAACCAAAAGGCAGAAAAGGTCAACCAGGTGATGAATAGATGCATCATTTTAAACTATGGGAATCTTGGGGCCCTTTACATCTATGCTTAGGATTGCTTAACAAACATCTCTTAGGTTTGGGGGGATATGTCGTCTGATACCATGAAAAACAAGCACCATACTAATGATAGAAAGAGAGCTACTATAGTAACAGAATGGCCTTGCGTAGAAAAAATGGCCGTAAACATGACCGCGATTACAAAGACGAGACTAGGTAGCATGATACTCTGCACCAAGTGCACAAAGGGTCGACAATGGGTGTAATTGTTCCGAGAAAACATCAAGGCTTAAAAAAGGACAAAAATGAAACAACGAAACATCATTTTAAGTAGGCACATACATCCTACAGAGCCTACGAATGTACTTACTTGGAAACGAATGGCGTGGTGCTGACAATTGTCGAAGGACCTGTGACTTCGTGTCTTCAAACGATAATGGACACTTCATAGCTCAAACGGGATGGAGAAATAGTCCAAGTGATGAAAATACAATGACTTACCAATGGGGTTTCACCCCCATATATTCATTCGAATTGGTACGTGCGAAACCTTAATGCGGTGTCATTTAACGGGTTTTAAGTTTGCGTACGACTGAGTCAAATCGAAAATTTTTCAATAAATGCGACCGTAAAAAGCGGGAGGGTTATGATAACACTTCCGACCCACATGGGAAGAAAAGCTGAAAAATTTTCCGCCATTGCGGGGAGGTTGTGTGAGTGCTTCCATGAATAAGTCATGTATCGCAGTGGACTTAAGCGAACTTTTCAGCTTTCGCAGGAAAATTGGCCAAGTTCTTCCAGAAATATGCCAAAGTTTGCGGGGTAGAAGAAAAAGATGAGTCTCTCCAAAAAACTTGTTGATGCGTCTCCGGCATTTGCAGAAGGGTTAGATGAAAGCTTCCGTCGTAGCGGAAGGATTTGACGAGTTTGTTCCACCGTGAGCTCGTTTGTGTAAACGTTTCGCCTTTTCGGAGACTTTGTGATAACTTTTCCGCCACGGTTTGACTTGGATTTTTCTTTCGTGGTTTCAGAGGACTTGGGCCAACTCTTCCACTGTTGTAGCGAAGTTAGCTCAGTGCTTCCACCGTTACGGGCCAAAAGACTGAGTTTTACTTAGGCAAAAGGAGAAACTCAAAATTTCTAAGGCAAGTTAAGATCAAAAGAAACTAAGTCACTGGATGCCAAGATGTTGCAAAACTTTTTAGGGCAAACATACTCAAAAAAGAGTAGGGGCCCCAATATTTTTCAAAAAATAAAAGGGGGGGTTGTTGTACCAACAAAAAATGGCGATTCGCTGGTGAACACAGATCTCTAAAGCAAAACTCATTTGGAAGTCAAGAAAATTTCAAAGTGTTTATTACATATGTACCGAGATGTCTCCGCGGTTCAGTTTCGAAGAATGCATTGACCACTCTTATCGTGATGGTGATAAAAGGGAGAATGTAGCGTTGATTCGTTTTTCTTTGAAACTCTCTAAGGGCCGTATTGCGGGATTTTTAAAAGAAAACAGTCTTCAGAAGTTAAATAGTATAGGACTCCACAGGACAAAATCTCGCAGAGACATTCGTTTGTTCCTCATTCCCATGCTTTTACATCCTTTTAGATGTTTCTTTAATTTGCGACTTTTAGCCATTTTGAGCCTTCCAGAAATAATTTTCTCCTGCTTTATATGCTTCGATATTAGTTCTTCAATCCAAAATGTCCTTTTGTGTGAATCAGAAGATTGGATTTCATGATTCACAGACGGAGAAGAACTTTTGCTGGTTGATTTATTAGATAGCTCCCTTCAACTTTCTTGAGCTCACTTTAATTTCTCGACCATGCTTTAATTGAGGCTAGAATTTCTGGAAACCAGACTCTTTAAGATATGCCTTTTGGATTTATTTGTAGCATGGGATCATTTAAATACCATGTATCTATGAGACAATGCTTCCTTCCATGGGTCCTGCCATACTTAATTTCTTGAGACAGCCGCTAATGTTTAAATGAATGGGCCCTAAGATAGTTAAAAGGAAATATAGGATCGTAGCTATTTGACCGGGGTTATTTTGACCAAAAAGAAAGAGGATCGTTGCATTCTAGGAGACTAATCATTGAGGACAGAGTTACAAATATGCATATCTTTATTGATGGGATTCTTATGACTACCCCCTGAGTTCTTTGGAGACTTTTTATTCAACTACACCATAATTGGAAAATGGCTTTATTTCAAGTAATGACCCTAAAACTTAATCAAAAGGGAAATCAAAGCAAAGAAAAGAAAAGACAAATCAAAATAAAGAAGCAGAGCTTTATTTACGTACAAGAACCTTTCAGAAATCACGCAAAGTATTTCTTTAGGGTGAGACCATTGAGAAGGAGGTTCAATTCCTCTCCTTGTAAGTCTTTCAATTTATAAGTAGATGGACCAATTTTTTCAGAAATTTGATAAGGGCCAAGCCATAAGTGCTGGAACTTCGTGTGCATTCCCTTACCATCGTGTTGGTGGTCCCACTTGAGGAGCAAGTCCCCTACTTCAAAAGTTCTTTTCCCATATTTTATTTTATCAAACCATCGTTTGACTATGTCTTGATGATGATGAAACCGTTCCTTGGCCTTTTCCCCTTGACTCTTCTAGTTTTAGCAAGGTATCAATTCTACACTGTAGGGCTTGACTGCTAGAACCTAGGAAGGATTGGGCCAAATTTATGGATGGGAGTAATATATTCGGAGGGAGAATGGCTTCTTTTCCATAGACTAGGTTGAAAGGAGAAGCTCCTAAGGAATTTTTGGGCGTTACCCTGTCTGCCCATAGGGCACGAGAGAGGGTTGTGTGCCAACTCCTTTGATTTTCGATCATGGTCTTTTTTAGGATTCAGATGATATTTTTATTGGTTGACTCAGCTAAACCATTTCCCTGAGGGTAGTAATTGGCCGAATAATGTAATTTGATTCCCCTTTCATATGTGAATTCATTAATCTTTATTGATGAAAAGTAAGGAGCATAATCAAAAACTAAAGAAATTGGAACCCCAAACCTGGTTATGATGTTCTCTTCCAAAACGTTGATGACCGTATCCTCGTTAGCTTTCCGTAGGGGAATAGCTTCTTCCCATCTTGGAAAATAATCTGTAGCAGTCAGAATGTACCAGTGATGTAATGAAGAGTTGGGGTTTATCTCTCCAATTATGTCTATCCCCCACTGCTCGAATGGTTCAATAATGATAACTCGCTGCAAAGGACATGCTGCTTTAGGTAGCTTTCCAGTACTTCTTTGACATACATCATAATTCCGGACATAGGCATGGGAGTCTTTGAAGAGAGTAAGCCAATAATACCCTGCTCTAAGATTCTTGTGGGCTATGGTGTCCCCGGAGTAATTGCCTCCGGCAAATCTGTCATGTAGTTCTTTGACCACGTTAATAGCATCATCCTTTTCTAAACATCTGAGATAAATGCCATCATAGTTCTTCCTGAAGAGTACTCCTTCAATGATATGATAAGTTTTTGATTTAAGACGGAGGGATCTCCTTTGCTTCGGACTCCAATGCTTGGGTAAGTAACCTGACTGTAAGTAGTGTACTAGGTCTCTGTACCAAGACTCTGGGGCTATGAAAATTGGACATTAGTCTATCACATTCAGCTCGGCTTCATTCCTTCAATCTAGCTCTTCGTTAGTTTGGCTTTGAGTGAGTAACTTGCATAGACCTTGTCCTTTGATGATGCTAGCCAGTTTGAATTCTAAGTCATACTCTTGAAGAGCCATGACCCAATTCCCTCTCCTTTCTCCTAATTCCTTTTGAACAAAAAGAGTCCTGACAGCGGGATGAGAGACTATGACTTTAGTTCTATTTTTTAGAATATATGGCCTAAACTGCTTTACTGCTTTGAAAACTGCGTATGCTTGCTTATCTACAACGGGATAATTCAGTTCAGCACCTTGCAGACCAGTGCTCTTAAAAGAAATGGGGTATTCATCTCCTGATTCCGTCTTCTGGGAAAGCACAACTGCGAGAGAATCATCAGAAGCAAACGTGTACATTATGAAATCTTTATCAAAATATGGGATTCTTAAAGAGGGTGCCTTGGCTATTGCGGCTTTGATCTCTTTGAATGCATCCTTTTCCAAGTCTGTCCATTTAACTTGTACATTCTGCTTAATCATTTGTTGTAAAGGTTTAACGATCTGGGTGAATTCTGGCATGAACCTTCGGACAAAATTTGTGGTTCCCATAAATGACTGCATGGACTTCTTGCTGTGGGGCATGGGAATTTTATTGATAACCTGAATCCTTTCCTGATCTATTGAGATTCCTTCCTTGGAAATGATATGACCAAGAAGCTTTCCTTCAAGAACAGTGAAAATGATTTTCTTAGGGTTTAGAGAAATACCGTACTTCCTACAGCGGTCAAAGATTTGCTTTAGGTGAGAAACGTGGTCTTCCCTCTTTTGGAAAAGACTATCACATCGTCCAAGTATACCACTACACATTGACCGCCCAATCCTCCAAAAGCAATGTCCATGGCTCACTGAAAAGTAGCTCCTGCATTAATTAAGACAAAAGGCATTCTTCGGTACGCGAAGGTCCCCCACTTTGTGAGAAAAGTGGTTTTGAGTCGATCTTCCTCCGCTACTAGCACTTGGTTGTAACCAGAAAAAATATCTAGTAGGGAAAAGAGTTATGATCCTGATACCATTTGCAATATCTGTTCCATCGGGGGCACCGGATAGTTGTCTTTATCGAAAGCTCTATTCAAGTTCCGAAAATCTACGCACAGCCTGATTTCTCCTGATTTCTTTCGCACAGGGACTAGAGTAGCCACCCATTCAGAATGTCAGACTTTTAAAATGATTTTGGCTTCCAACAATTTTTTTAGTTCTTTCTGAATTAGAGGCTCAAGCGTTGGATGCATTCTCCTTAGCTGTTGCTGAAAAGGTTTGACTCCTTCTTTCATAGGTATTATGTGTTGAATGATACGGGTGTCATATGTCTTCAGATCGTCATAGGTCCAAGCGAGCACATCTTTATATTGCTGAAATTTTTTAATGAATCTACTTTTTTCCGACGGCGTACAACATTTTCCCAAATTGACATACTTCGGTTCAGCTTCTGTGGCCAAATTTATCAACTCGTATTGCAGGGCCAAGCTATGAGTTTTGGCATTCATAGGTCTTCTGAATTTACTTTGCAGATCGAAGAGGGATTCTAGCATTCTCACTCCTTTGGGCATAAAGTTACCTTTCACTGTGTCTTTATTTTGTAGATCTGAGTCATGCTCTTCTTCTTCTATGATGGCTTCTTGAAAAGCATCTTCATTGGTTAAGAAACTAATGATCTGTTCGTCATCGTCAAATACTTTGAAATTTGTAATGTTGTCTGGTATAGAAGGTTTGAAAATTAATTCAATAGAACATTTATTATTAGTGGTTACTAATCTGGAAGTGGAAGTAGCTAACAGATCAACTGCAACATTTTGTAATCTTGGGACATAATTGATGTTAAAGGCATCAAAACTCGAGATTAAATTCCAGATTTAATCTCCAAAGACTTTCAAAAACTTAACATTAAGACCAATGGCTTTCTTCAAACCTTGAATGAGAGCTTCGTATTCTGCAGTATTATTAGTATATTCAAACTCTAACCTACATGATAAAAAATATTTATTTATATCAGAATCAATTAAAATGCAACCAGCTCCGGATCCTTCCTACGTCTTGGAGCCATCAAAGTAAAGGGTCCAAAAGATGTTTTCTTTTCTAACTAAGTTAGTTTGATTTTTGTCTAAATTAGTGACTAAATCTACTATATTACAGTCAATATCATTAGCCTGCAAAAATTGAAGGAGATTAGGCTGTCTACCTAAAATATGGCTAACTTCTTCTGATTTGTAGTTTCCAGGTTCAATTTCCAAAAAGTAATTTCCTAAAACTGAAGATGAAAAGGCTACTGCTTCATTTTTTCCATCTAACTGAGTAACATTTTGTTTCATTTGTGGCTCCCTCAATATTTTGGTCTAATTCTGACGATTTTGATGGGGCAGCCACAGATGAGACCAATCTGTTGCAAAATAGCCATTAAGTTTCGTAGACCAGTCCCTACTCAAGATTAGACCATATGCATCGGGAATATTGACCACCATTATATCAATGAATTGACACACTCTGGGATCGAATGAAAATCTAATGAGTACATCTTTTAATTCACCAATAACCTTAACAACAATCCTATCTAGTTGGATGATTTGAGATGGGGACGGGATAGGCTGCCCATTAATCTTTTTGCAAATTGACAAAGGCATGACATTCGAACTAGCACCCGAGTCTACCAAACAGTTGTGCACATTGTGATTAAAAACCTCAAAGGTTAAGAGAAAAGGGAGAGTTTGAGATTTCAATTTTCCGCCGATACTTGCTTCGTTAATTTCTGGGTTTTCCTCAGTGTTTTCTACTGGGACAGCTGTTTGCGGATCTAAGGCTTCCATCAACTTCTTCCTTTGCTATGGTAAGCTACACATATTGAAAATGGAAATATTAGCTTTCATTTTTTCTATATCCTTGATTATATCATAGCTCATGTCACATCCTTTCGTAGTCGTAGATTGATTTTATGCTTTGTTTAAAGGAGCTTGGGACTGTTTAGTTCTTTCCGAGTTCAGTTCTTTAGTCACCGTAGGGGAAACCACTGGGCTTGTTTTGGGTTGGGGAGGAATAACAGTTATATGCCGTATTGATATTTGGTTAGACCTAGCTTTAGGTGGTTCTACTGCTGGTTCCTTCACTGGGCCTTTACACCTGGTGGTGATGTTAATAGATGTTGTTTGTACTTCGTCTGCAAACTCTTCACAAGACAGTTCTTGGGAAGGGGTCCAATCCCAAAGAATCATTGTAGTATCACGAGTTGGTTCTTCACTGTCAAAAGTTTGTTCTTGTTGAGGGTTCGTTTGCTCGAGCACTTGTGCATCTAACATTTGGTTCATTACTAAGCTCATCGAATTGATCCACTGTGGGAAACGTTTTTCTGAGTGTTGTTCTTGGTGAAAAGTGCAGAAGTGGTCCATCCCTATTTCATTCAGATTTAATACAACATAATTATTGACTAGTGGGGTTGGCTGTACATTGTCTTCTTTCTTTTTATAGAAAGGTTTAAAAGGTGGCCTTGAATAACTTGTTACTTTATCCTTTTCTAGATTGACAATCTTATTGGAGAGTTTCTGCATCATGTTGATGACATTTTCTAAATCTGGTGTAGGTTCTTCTTTATCCCTAGTTAACATGAAAGGTTTCTTAACAGCTGTCGGTTTACCCTCTATATCTAAAGCATGTTTCGAGATGTTTTCATGTTCTTCTTCTACCTTCTTAGCTTCTTCAAAATTTTCTGTCAAGGTTGGTTTTTTTGTTCTCTTGACGAACATTGCAAGTGGGGATTTAAGAGCTGTTGTATAATATTCTACTAAGCATTCCTCAGCGGGCTTTGTTGCATCACTGAAATTTTTTAACAATGTTGTGAATCTCTGGTTAAACTCTTGAACTTCTCATTCTTTTCCATTCTCATAGATAGTAATTCTTTCATTAGAGTAGCTATAGTTTTCTGATTGCCATATTTTTTGAGAAAGCATTTCTCAAAATCTTCCCAACTTGTTATCGAACCGGCTTGCAAACTAAAGTACCAAGAAGATACTTTGGGATCGAAAGTATAAGGAAAAAGACGACAGACCACATCCTCGTGCTCCACATTTAAAATATTTAGAGCTAGATAAAAACTTTTAAGGTGGTCTTCAGGAGAAATTCCCTTGCTAGGGTCATACTTAGGCAAAACCTTTTCTGGGTTCTTGGGAAAATCATGGAATGGTCCGACTACATTTAATGCCGCTCTGGCTCTCCATGCTGGTACAGCCATGACTCTCGTGGGAGAACGTGGTGGCGAGTGTGGTGGTGAGTTAAGAGGAGTATCCCTTGGAGCATGCTGCTCTGGGCCTGTAGGGGTCTCTGGTCTAACTTCATCGAAAGGTTCAGTAATCTCTTCTAGAGATAAATCTAACAATTCTTCTAGACTTTGAACAAGAACGGAATCTCTTGTGCACTGAGGATTTTTTCAAGGAGCTCTGGTTCTGGGTAACAAAGGAACTATGGTTAGCCCTCCAAGACTTCTCATGTATGAGAAAGTATGTCTCTTGAATTGATTTACTTCTTCAAAAGGAACAACATACACTACTTCTGACTGTTCTGTTTCATGGTTAGGATCTTCTTGATTTCTTGATTCCAGATTTGGAAATTCTGGAATGACTGTTGTGGATGGGTTTTCAATGAAAATTTTGCTAACATACTAATGATAGAAAGAGAGGTACCGTAGTAATGGAACGACCTTGTGTAGAAAAAATGGCCCTAAACATGACCGTGATTACGAAGATGAGACTAGGCAACATGATACTCTATGCCAAGTGCACAAAGGGTTGACAATGGGTGTAATTGCTTCAGGAAAATGTCATGGCTTAAAAAAGGACAAAAATGAAACGACGAAACATCATTTTAAGTAGGCACATAAATCCTATAGAGCCTGCGAATGTACTTACTTGGAAATGAATGGCGTGGTGCTGACGATTGTCGAAGGACCTGTGACTTCATGTCTTCAAACAATAATGGACACTTTGTAGCTCAAACGGGATGGAGAAACAGTCCAGGTGATGAAAATACAATGACTTGCCAAAGGGGGTTTCACCCCCATATATTCGAATTGGTACGTGTGAAACCTTAATGCGGTGGTTGCATGTCATTAAACGGGTTTTAAGTTTGCGTATGGCTGAGTTGAATCGAAACTTTTTCAATAAATGCGACTGTCAAAAGCGAGAGGGTTATGATAACACTTCCGACCCACACGGGAAGAAAAGCTGAAAATGGTCTGCCATTGCGGGGAGGTTGTGTGAGTGCTTCCGTGAATAAGTCATGTATCGCAGCAGACTTAAGCGAACTTTTTCGCTTTCGTAGGAAAATTGGCCAAGTTCTTACGGAAATATGCCAAAGTTTGCAGGGCAGAAGAAAAAGATGAGTCTCTCCGAAAAACTTGTTGATGCGTCTCCGGCATTTGTGGAAGGGTTAGATGAAAGCTTCAGCCATAGTGGAAGGATTTGACAAGTTTATTCCGCCACAAGCTCGTTTGAGTAAACGTTTCGCCTTTTCGGAGACTTTGTGATAACTTTTCTGCCACGGTTTGACTTGGATTTTTCTTCCATGGTTTCGGAAGACTTGGGCCAATTCTTCCGTTGTTGCGGCGAAGTTAGCTCGGTGCTTCCACCGTTATAGGCCAAAAGACTGAGTTTTACTTGGGAAAAAGGAGAAACTCAAAATTTCTAAGGCAAGTTAAGATCAAAAGAAACTAAGTCACTGGGTGCCAAGATGTTGCAAAATGTTTTAAGGCAAACATACTAAAAAAGAGGAAGGGCCCCAATATTTTTCAAAAAATAAAAGGGGGGTTTGTTGTACCAACAACAAGTTGTTTGAGCTAGGGGTGGTGTACGGGTCAAGCGTCTGGCCTGATGACACTTTTATACTTGGACTGAGAGCTTAGAGGCTTCAGATTTTGTACTACTGAAAGCTATGATGCTTCATATTTTTGTAGAGACTTATTGAAAGCCGTCATGCTTTAGATTTTGTACCAGCACTACTTTTGAGCGATATATATATATAGACATTATCGGCGATTTATACATTATGTGTTTTAAAATGATGAGTGATGTGATCTTGTTTACATGTTTGCTTTTATACATTACATTATTTACATGTTGTGAATGCTTTTACATATTATGAGTATTATGTGTGTGTGATGTACCAATCCAAAATGAAGTTGGCCATCGAGTCAGCAATTGTGTTTAACTCTTGTGGAATGTGCAGGTATTGAATAGATTCAAATGACCTTTCCAGGAGACGTACTCATCTGAAGAGACAGAGTACGGTGGGATCACGGATGGCGTAAACCCGGTTCATATGGGAAACCACTAATTGAGAATCCATGTGGATGACAATGTGGTTCATACCCAAGGAAATGGCGTTAGTTAGGGTTTCGATTACTGCCTGATACTCTGCGGCATTGTTGGTTGCAAACTCTAGGCAACTTCCTCCTGAGCTAATGAGCTCACTTGTTGGAAAATATAGTACCTAGGCTACCGAAGCAAGGTTACGGGTATGCCGGTTGGCACCGTCAATCAATCCATAGCACGTTGCCATCTGTACACGTAGACAAAACATGGTATAAGAAGCAGAAACTAGATCTAAAGACACTCAAAAACAAAAGCGTCATAGCACACACAAAAACAAAAAAAACACACCATGTACAGTATATACAATAAAGTTTAAGCATGATGAATTTAGGCATAGTACCTCTTCAGTTAAAGCCCATTGCGGGGTTCACCCAAAGAGATTCCATCATAGTCTTCAAGCTCATAAGCTCCCTTCTCCAAAATAGGTTTGACAATTTAAGGTCCATGCCACATGGATTCGAACTTTCCTGCTCCTAGTTTGTCGTGCTTCTGGTCATAAGTGAGGACCAGGTCACCCTCGTTAAAGATACGAGGTTCAACTTACTTGTCATATTGGGCTTTGATGCATTTCTTGTGTGCTTCATTAGCAAGAGAGGCATCTCGGCGGGACTCGTTAAGTTTTGCTAAGTGCAAGAGACGTTCTTCCTCACCAGTAGTGTTAGGAAGAAGTTCGACAATGAGTAGTAGAGATGGAATTTTGCACTCTATAGGTAGGACAGCACCCAATCCATATACCAGTTGAAAAGGAGTGAAGCCTGTGGCAGTTTTGACGGAAGTTTGGTAGGCCCATAGCACTGAGAAGAGCATGTTGTGCCAATTGGACTTATGTGCCCCTACCATCCTTTGGACCATAGTTCTCAAGAACTTGTTAATTGCCTCGACCTGTCCATTGGACTGCGGGTAGTAGGGTGTTGAATTTCCATGGAAAAAACCCAACCTGTCGCTCAATTCATCAACCATATGGTTCTGAAAATGGGAACCATGATCGATAACAATTGCCTGAGGAACTCCGAACCACGCTATTTCATGATTGAACATGAAGAGTGCGGAATTTTTTCCGTCGTTCTGGTATGTAGGCATAGCTTCGGCCCACTTTGTGAAGTAACCCACAGCTACAATGATGTAACTATGCCCCCCAGCCGAGGTAGGCTTACATTGCATAAATTCAACGCCCCATTTTTTGAAGGGGCCCATGGCAATAACCGGGTGTAACGGGCGGGATGGGTGCGCTTCTTTGTGTGGAAGTGTTGGCAAGGAGGACATTTTTTTATGGCCTCAATACAATCTTTGAAGATAGTAGGCCAAAAATATCTTGCGCACAAAATTTTATGGGCTGTAGCCATCCCAGAGAGGTGACCGCCACATGCCCCAGCGTGACAGTCATTTAGAACGTGTTCAGCCTCATCGTGAGTGAGACAACATCGAAGAATTGAATCAATGCCACGACGATACAAAGTATCATTGATGATTAAATAATACTTTGCATGGTGATGTATCTTACAACGGTCATCGCGAGAAAGTTGAGGGTTGAAGCATTGGGTTTGAAGATACAATAAGATATCTCCATACCATGGGTCAGTCATACTGATGAGAAACAATGATTCATCCGGAAAGGATTTGTGCTCAATTTCTGCATCAGGATGGGGAAGGTTGCAAATAAGCTTGGAAAACACCAAAGACTTCTTTGACTTGGATTTCTCGAAAATAAGATAAAATTCTTGCAGTATCATGATCCAACATGAATAATTTCCCCCAAGCACCTAACGTGTCAGTATGTGGTACATGGGGTTCGAATCGGCGATGATAGTGGTGGTGCGGAGCAAGATATAGTGCCGGAACTTCTGGACGGCAATGACCGCTGCGAATGCAAATTTTTCGACATGTGAATATCTAGTTTCATCATTGGCTAGACCCTTACTTGCATAGTATATTACATGTTTCTGGGCATTTTGATCCTCTTGTACCAAAACCATGGCAATAGTGGTAGCAGAAGCGGCAAGATATAAGATGTAATCTCGATAATAATTGGGCGGTTGGAGCATGGGGGCATGCATGATGGCATGTTTGATGCTTTTAAAGGATTTTTGAGCTTGGTCGTCCCAAATGAACAGGACATCCTTCTTGAGCAGTCTCATGTACCCCTGAGTCTTCTCCGCGAAATTGCAAACAAAACATCTTAAATAAGTCGCCTTCCCTTGGAGACTTTGAAGTTCTGTCACATTAGTCGGGGGTGGTAGGTTGATGATGGCATCCACCTTTAAGGGATCAATGCAAATCCCATCCTTCGAAACGATAAATCCTAAGAGGCATCTGGACTCAACGCAAAAGATACACTTATGAGGATTCAGACGGATATTGTACCATCTGCATCTGAGGAAAATGGTCGCCAGATGATCAATGTGGAACTCGCGCTGCTTTGAATGAGCAGGGAGATCGTCCAAGTAAGGCTCCACAAAGTCCTTAATGTCATGGAAGGCATACGACATAGCCCTCTAAAACGTGGCGCTAGCATTTTTAAGGCCAAATGGGAGTTTGCGGTATGCAAACGTTCCCCACTGGCAGATGAAAGTCGTCTTATGTTGGTTGGCTAGGTTGATCTCAATTTGGTTGCAACCAGAAAAGCCATCCATAAATGAGAAGATGACGCTTCCATCACAATTGTCGATGATCTGGTCGATGAAGGGGGTCGAGTAGTTGTCTTTTGGACAAGCCTGGTTAAGGTCCCGATAATCAACACAAACGCGAATGGTGCCCTACCTTTTGTTCATAGGGACGACGTTTGAGACCCAATCCATCAATGGGACAAGATAAATAAAGCCAGCCTTTAAGAGCTTTTCAATTTCTGCCTTAATTGCCACAGTCTTCCGGGGGTGTACCAGTCTCAACTTTTGGCATACAGGTTTGATGTCATGATAGGTTTTTATTTCGTGAGAAACAATTGCGGGGTCTATCCCAAGCATCTCCTCATAGGACCAAGCAATTACGTCTCGAAATTGCTTGAATAAGGCCGTGCCAGCAGCTATTTCTTCAGGGGAACACTTCTGGCCTATGCGAATGTATTCCACTATACAAGGTTTCACCGAGATGTCTACCAGGATGGTTGGCTCAATATTGGCCAAGTTTCCCTCCGTGTCCGTAAGACATGTAAGAATGGGGGAATGAGGGAATGGGTAGATATCTGGTGAAAAGAGAATATGGATGTTGTCCTCTATGTACTCCAAAGGAGGAAGAAAAGATGACCTATGGTGGAGATCATCCCACGAACCATCGTCAACATTCATAACTTCCATGATGGACTCATCTGAATGAAAAGTCTGAAGTAAGATATCGGGTAGAGATGACGTCTGTCATAGAGAATAGGATGGAGAAGCCACGATTAAATGGTCCTCCAGTGCTGATTGGATAGCCTCGTAAATACGTTCAGCGGGTGAAAGAGGTATTACATCTCCAAACAGGTGTGTTGTGGCTTCATCCGATACAAGCCAAGCATCGGTAGAGTGAGATAAAATCTCTGTGGAGATCATGTTCACCGTAGAAACATGGTTAGGGGGGTCCGCGGCTAGAAAAACGCCCATGAGAGATGAATCTTTCAAAAGGCCAACCCCTACACTCTCATACTGTTTTGACATCTATCCAATGGAAGGAACATGGTCACCAGGATGAGTAGTAGCGTATGGTGTACAAAAATATAATTGGTCGATAGTAACAATTTGTCCTTGGTGGGGGAATTGTACTATGCGGAAGACTGAAGAGGCTACCGCCTGCATGGTGTAAAACCAATTGCGACCAAGCAAGAGATTATAATCTAACGGGGCCGAGACCACTTCCACGTTAATGGTTACGGTCTTTCCGCCCAACTCAACTGCAAGAGCTTAAGAGCCCATGAGGTTGAAATACACGCCCTTCGAATGCTTTCAACGTGGTAGGAGAACTATTCAATTCGAGGGAGACAACAACTCTCCAACAAGCGATGGACATGACAAGAGTGGAGGCGCCTTCATCCAAAAGGGTACGATGGACAATCTTCCCAGCAATGTTTGTAGAAACTTGAAATGAGAGCTAGTGTGAGAGCCTCGACTTAAAGTTGTCAAGTCGGAACATGATGGTATTCGAGGAATCCGGGTCGACTACACTGATGGCTGCAAGGAGAGTTTTGCGTTGATTAGGACAGTTTTGCAAAACTTCCAAGGTAGACATGGCACAAGGAGCTTGTGCCAAGTCTTCCATGATATTGTAATTTTGTGTTGCCTGAGCATTGGGATTGAAAACAACTTTTCGAATCATACTCTTGGGCAGTCGCAATATTGAGTCTAAGGAGGGCTTCTCAATGGTGAGAGAAGTTGATGGTACAGTGACATCAGTTAAGGAGTCGAAAGCTTTTTCAACATTATTTCCAATGGATTCCTTTGAAGGGACCCATTCGTAAGATCGCGAGCGAGTGTTCAAATTGATCATATCGTTACGCAGCATGAGAACATGCGTGGTATTGGATGGTTCCCCCTGGGATGGGGGGGTTTGAGCAATCATCTGTTGGTTATGAGTAGGAAATGGATCATTGAGGACTGCGGGAGTTGATTTACCCCTAAGAAACTTTTGTACTTCATCTCTATGGGGACATTCTTTGGAGAAATGGTCATCTCCACACAATAAACAAGGATACTTTAGTTTCCGTTTCTGTTGGGTATCGTCAGGAGTGCTCTTTGGTTCTTTCTAGGAGGAAGACTTTTTGGGTTTATCCTTGTTCTTCTTTTTACCACCAGACTTCTAAGATGAAGTTGATTGAACATAATTCACCTCTTCAATTACAACAAGAGCGGTGGACTTGGTGGTGATGTGGCCAGCTGGAGTCGGGTTGGATGATCCAATAGTGCTAGCAGCAGGCTGGGTGTTAAGGGAACCAATGATTCCATCAATTTGGAGTCCCTTATGTGGTTTCACAGGGTCATTAACATCACGGGGTGCATCAGGCAGAATCTCAAACAAAGTGCTGGATTAAGTGTAGACTAGGTCTAGGACATGGGCACTCGCGATGGCTTGTTCTTCGGTGACAGCACCTCGCATAGAACCATCTCTTGCTATGGTAGGGATGAGGGATTTTGTGAACCAGTCTGCTAGGAGCTGATATGGAATGGGAGCTTTAATGAGACATCGTCTCCTTCTCCACTCATGGATATGATTCAAAATATGAGTGGCGGTATTCTGACGGAGCGAGGTTAAAAGCTCGGTACCAGTTTCATACCGTATGGGCAGCTGGAAATGTGTCAAAAAGTTCATGGCAAGAGAACCAAAATTCGGAAAAGAATGTGGTGGCAACTCAATCTACCACTTGGCAGATGAACTAGTGAGAGTCCTTTAAAACAATCTAAGACGAATTGAATCGTCCATTAAGGAATTAGATGAACACCATAAGTGGTATGTCATCACGTGGTTTTTACGGTCTTCACCTGGCTTGCTGTCAAACTTGGGGATATCAGACGGAAGTTTCAACGGAATCGGTGGCCAGTTAGATCCATGGTAAATAGGATCATTGGTTAAACAGGATAGGTCAGGAAAGTCCAAAGTAGCTAGGGACGGCAGTTGTGGGTTAGTCTACACGTATTGATAATATGGATAAGGCATGTAAGGACCAAACTGACCGCAAGGTATACCAAGAGGGAACTGACCATAGGGGGGCGTGCCTCCCGGACTGTAAGGAGGTCTGCCACCATAAGGTGGTCCATTCCAATAAGGTGGGGGTCCACCTCCAGCTTCAGGAGGGGGTGGAGGTCCACTGCCACCACCGAGAGGAGGTGGGGGTCCATGACCATAATGAGGTGGCCCACCACTGCCCCCCGCTTGGAGGGGGTGAGGGACCACTTCCGCCGCCAGAAGGATGGGGGCCCCCACCACCTCTGCTGTTGGAAGGATGAGGGTCTCCACAACCACCACCACCACCATAGTAATTAGGTCCTCCACCGCCTCCACCTGGAGGGGGTAGTGGACCACCTCCACCACCCTATGGTAAATGTCCTCCTCCACCATGATAGGGTGGCCCCCCGTCGCCTCCTCCGAGAGGGGGTGGTGGACCATTCCCGCCACCGTCGGAAGGGAAAGGGATGTTGTGGGTAAAATGAGGTGGGCCTCCACCAGGAGGTGGAGGAGGGCCGATCGGGGGTGGTTGTGCTTGAGGGATAGTCATTTGGGGTCCGTGTTGCAACACAAGTTGTTGCCCCCATAGAGTGTTTTGATTCCCGGGATAAGGTATCCCATATGGTGCGTTTCCGGGATTAGGTTGGCCCGGTATAGGGTTAACAAAACTTGGATACGCTTGACTCCATGAGGGTTGAGTTACATTTGATGGCCCCCCAACATGATATAGTCTCGTGGTGGATGGTCTAGCGGGTTGGGAAGGTCCAACAGAAGGTCCGTTGGGGATTCCACCGCCTACATTCTGGTCAGGAAATGGGGATTACCCCCCAGCCACAACAGGTTGACCACTATTCAAAGGTTGAACCAACGTAGGTTTTTGACTAGCTACCGTAGTAATAACATTATCAATAAGATAATCCGTGGGAATGGAATACCCTCCCCTCGAATTCTAAGGTGGGGGAGGAATTGGTAAAGTAACTATGGTAGTGACAGGTGTGTTGGACTGTTGTCCTTCCACCGGTTGGTTCACTTGAGGTGCAGGACTGGACTCTTACAAGGGTTGACCAGTCTTATTAGTGGTATTGTGATGGGGTGCTTCAGGTGATCCAAAAGATATCGGATGAATTGGGATGTTTCCGTCATCAAATCTTAGTTGTAAATGGCGATTTCGAAACTCTTTAGAGTGTTGCCCAAGACTTTGTCTTCGAAGCTCATCTCCTCTAATACGTAACCGTTCCAAACGTTCATGGATGGGGCCAAAAATATCGGTAGGGTCAGGCCTATAGTAAGTCCTAGAGAACTCTGGAGTACTCCAATTAGGCGGCGATGAGATGGAAAAATGAGCCACTGGGTGGTCTGTAGAAGATGTCCAATAAGCTGTTGAAGGACCAACAACTGCTATAGGGTCGTCCTGGGGTCAGTTTATCCATTCCAACGATCCAAGTTCTCCCGGGATGACAGGAGAAAGGTCTTGTGACGCGGAGGTTTGTGCTCCTTCATCTTGCGGGGGATGAGAGGCAGGTGAATCTGGAGGAGTTTGTGGAAACAAAAGTCCTCCAACATTTAAAGTGGGGTTTTCCACTTCAGTGACTACGACCGCGTTACGCTAATCCATTCTTACCCTCGAAATAACCTCTGGATTAAAGGGATATTCGGGTGATAAGTTTAAGATCCTACGGGACCTTCTCCAGGGAAAATCCACCAGAGTGTCAAGATGATTAGCCGGGATGGCTGAAACATCGTTTCTCCTAAGGGTATGCTAAAAGAAAAGCAGTCCAGAAAAACCTACTCAAACTAAGGTAACAAGCAAACTTATGTGACAGAGTGGATTCAAAAGTCTAGAACCTCACGGGATTATCAGGGCATTGCAAACCACGATATACTCCAAGTTCCAACAATATGACACGACAAGGAGGATTGGGACCGTACCCTTTCCCTCATACCCGATTACCTGGACAGTATGTGCGTGCTAATCTCCTCGAGTGTTGTTCTTGGTGTATTGCTTTTCCATGACAACCAAATGGTTAACTTAGTTGGTTTCAGGAATCCTAGTGGTGTCTCCCGATATACACAAGGTACGTGGGAGCTCAAATCCGTAGTGGTGTTGTCTAATGCACAACCATTTGGCAAGAGACCTTCCGATATACTACCGAGTACGTGATACACCCTTCGATATACGCCAAGTACGGATTATGGTACTTGGTGGGTACATGAAGGAGCTCGATATACTAATAAGTACGTAGAAGACTACAATACCCCCAAGATACAGTGCTGGAAAATAACGACAGCTTCCATGCTTAACGACACTGGAACACGTCTCTAACTTACACACAAGTTGCTAAAAATTTTACCTAGTTCTACCGTTATTTTTATCTTGGACGGTTAGGTGAATGCATGAGGTGAGTACATAATCGGAAGCATAATGCAAGCCCTGGCTACATGCACGAAATATTCTTTTATTTCAATGAATTCTAGCTATGGAAAGGAGAAAGCTTTTTCCAATAGTATTGCCAAAACAAACTCAATGCAACACAATTCCCAATTCAAACAAATTTGAAAATGAAAGTATTCTTTTCCTTTTCAACGAAACACAAAAATCACAACACTACTATCCAAATCAAAGCATTTTTCTTTTCAAATCAAAATGACACTAAGTAATGAAAAGAGAGGATTCTGAAATAAAATATGCAAGTTTTTCAATTTCACATTCAATGGTCTAAAAGCAACAAAAATAAAAAATGCATCTATCTTTCCTTAGCATGGAATCAATTTTGCAAAAATCAAAGCGTTCTTTGAGCCTTTCAAGAAAATGAGCAATTCATAATTCGAGAAAAACACAATAGATCATAAATTCATTCAACTTTTCCAAAACATAAACGAGACTTTTCCAATGCACAACAATTTTCTTCAATAATGTTCGAGAAATGATGGGAAAGAAGCACTTTTTAATTTTTCAATGGATGCATCAAAGAATAAACTTGATAACAACTGAGCTTTCAGATTTAAATGACTGAAAAGAAAACACTACTTGCAGCATTAGTTCATTCAGAAAACTCAAGAAAAGATAAGCACTCAACCAAGATGAAAAATACACTTAACTTAAAATCAAGCAGCAGCAAGCAAACTAAGCAAGCGAAGCTCAAAACAAATGTAAATGAGGTCTGGAAGTTGATCTAATGTACTGATCAGATCAGGGATGGAAAGAAGGGAATGCAAGGGTGAACGGATGAAGGTAGAGGAGACAAGAGTATCCACCACTACCAGTCTTCAAGCTTGTCCAAAATGGAACCCAAAATCAATCCAAACAAAACCAAACACTCAAAACACAAATCATAAATGGGATCCCTGGCTGGATCTTGCAGCACAGAGAGAGTTCACACAGTAGACCAAAGTCCAAACTGTCAAACAGAGAAGAGATTCCTGCATGCCAAAATTTGACAAATCGGCGCACTCTGTCCTTGTACACAGTGCGACGTCACCATTTGCACACACGGGAAGTGCAACGATGTCACAGTTTGCCAATGCAAGGAGTGCGACGAGTGGCCAACAGGTAAAAAAAAGAGACTCAGAATGACACGATGTCACTCTGTTTCCACTTCTCAGGTGCGACAGGCAAAATCTATATCCAAGAATGAATCAGATCTCTGAGCAATGAACCATGGAATGGTTTGAAAATGAGTTGTATGAACTCAGAGGGAGTAGATTAGAGTCTTCAATATGAAGATTTGATAGTGAAATCAACTCCAAGAAGTAAATGGAAAAAATAAAAGGTTTGTGTCAAGCAATCAACTGAAAATGACTCTCAGATTAACAACTACTAACCAAACTCTATATACTCCCCAGTATGGTCGCCAGATTTGTTATCGGACAATCCACTCGAGTGGACGCGAGCCGGATCTCCCTAGCTCAAAGTGAGTGTAGAACAAATAGAACATACTACCAATGCATTTCCTAGATCTACTTAAGGATCAAGTACTAGATGTCTTACCTTTTTACTACACAATCCTTTCTCCTGAATGTTGAACCACGTCCCACGGTCGTTAGATCCAAGTTGCAAGACCTATCAAGACAAGAAACAAGAGAAACTAGTAAAAGACATCTATACAATAAGTGATCTAAGCAAATAGTTAAGCAGGTAAACTACTCAATATCATTGCACACATGAACAATATTGGTGGAAAGCATTTGTATTACTGCAAATAGAGGAGTACATGATAGAGATATAGAAGCACAACCAAGGCTTAACGCTGTAGCCCTTCTCCGATGAAGCCAATTGCCATATCCTTCCAAGGAAGTATGATTTCTCCAATAGGTGAGTGGAGATGTTCTAAGAGAGATTTCACTAGCATGTAGATACCATAGTCTTCCTCCCCTTGGGATGGGAGTGAGATTCACTTATATAGGACTAAGTGGATAGGGTATGGATAGGATAGGTTGAGAGACGGTAGGAGAGAGATAGGGGATCCTTCCAAAGAGTCAGGACTCAAGTACGAGCTCCCCTAGAGGTCAGGGATAAGCCCCTAAATGAGAAAGTTTCAAGAAGGATCTCGAATAATCTTTTTTTTCCCATTAACTGACCTCGTCGCACCCTACAATGGAGCAAGATGCGACGTCACATGTTGCTAGTGTGAAACCTGTGACGACCCTTCAAAACCTAGCACAATTGGGTACAAATCCTCCCAGGATGATTACTTAGTCTAGGTATCTTCAGGAGTGTATACACTGAATCTTATTATGAGTAGATTTTGGGTGTAACATTAGCTCCTCATGTGCCCTCCACTTATCCTCCTTCATTCACTTAGTGTCTCCATGTGCCAGTTACATTCAGTTACACCTACCACACTCAGTTAGACTCATTTTGAATGACGGTTGACAGTTACTTGTGCATTGATGACTCCACCGATGATGATATAGACTACTAGTTGTGCTCTGATGACACTCCAGTGATCTTTTGATCACTCCATGAAGGCTATTTTGAATTGCCACCTTAGGCATTTGAATCCTCATGCATTGTACTATTTATTTGTCCATATTGTGATTAATTAATTAGTGTGTGTGAAGTATTTTTGCTTCTATCCAAGTTCTACTGTATTATTATTATGTTGCTCATTATACTGCATTGACCACTCTTCTTCTATTTTCTTGCTTAATCAATTAATTTCTTGTGAGGTATACATCATCTCTTAGATCTGCTATGAGTATTTTCACGTGGTATCAGAGCATGTTGAGAGTATTGTTTATCTCCATTCCTGAGAGTTTTTTGTAGGTTATTATCAAGTTTTTGAGTCCAGCAGTAGCAGTTGCAGATATTCTTTATTGTTTTTGCAGGTCTTCTACAGCTTCAATGAATTCAGAAGAAATTCCTCCTCTTTCTCCACTCAACTATGATGAATGGAAACCAAAAATGATAGCATATTTGAAGAGCCATGATCTCTTTGACTGTTGTTTTGAAAGAGAGTTTGAATCTTCTGAAGAGGAGATTGATTGGTTAAATAAAGGTGATGGAGCCTTTGGATCAATGATGCTTGCTATGTTTGAATACATGATATACCAATATCTTGATGTTGTTGAAACTCCAAAAGAGCTATGGGCCCATCTGGATGAAAGATATGGCAGACAGAATAAAGGAATTGGTCCAAACCCTTTTGAGAGCAAGCAAAGTGATGCATTCCCCCTCCTTGATGATCTCATTGATCATGAACCAGTATCAAACATATCTCATATTGAAGTTGTCCACAAAGAAGAAGAACTTGTAGATTCTACACTCATGCTCCAAATTTCTTCTCTTTTTGTTCTAGCTCACACTCTAGATATTGCAGAATGTCCTAAATCCTCTCTTGCACTAGAGTCTGTTGGTTTGCATCATGATCACATGATTATTTCATAGGTAAAATCAACTATTGTAGGTAATGCATTCGCTCTCCTCAAGCAATCACCTCTTATTTACTACTATATGATCATTATTCCATGCTTTCATAAGGTTATTGAAGAATATGGCCATTGCCATCCGCTTGGGATAATTTCTCATGCATCTATTGGTTTTGATCTCACCTCTTATGGTTCAAAGGAGATCTCAAGAAACCATGATTCAAGCCTTGGATCTGATTTAGATTCCAAGCAATCACCTCTCATTTACTACTGTAAAATCATTCTTTCATGTTCTCAGAAGTTTATTGAAGATAATGGCCATTGCCATTCGCTTGAGAAAATTTCTCATGCACTTACTGGTTTAGATCTCACCTCAAATGATTCAAAGGAGATATTAAGCAACCATGATTCAAGTCTTGGATCTGATTTGGATTCCAAACAATCTTTATTATTTGATGGTTCTTTTTGGAATAATCTCACCCATGATGGTTCGAAGGAGAAGACAAAATACTATCTGCACATTCATAGATTTGATCCTACCTCAGCTGATTCGAATCACAGGTTCAAGGATCATCCTCATACTTTTGGATTTTTTCTCATCACATTCGATCTAAAGAGCAAGTACAAGCACATGATTTTTGAGCATGATCCACTTCTTCCCAAGAAGAAGAAACCTCCAGAAATATGACCAAGCATCACACCTACTTGAGTTTGGAGCATTTATTTGTATGTGTTCCTTACAGTTTGTTTTGAGGGGGGGTATTTTTCCCATGAAATTTTCCCCACTTCCTTGGGTTATTGACTATTATTATTCATTGTATTGGGTGACCTTTGTTCTTAGTTACCACGGCCCATTAGTATATTCCTATACTCCATCCTGGTCCCACCAGTATTTTGATGATTTACATTTTCAGTCATGCATGAACTTTTAGGGTTTGCATGCATCATTTAGGGTTTCCATGCATTCCAGTCATCAGTCCCAGCACCTATCCCTCAGTTAGATAGCCCCTGGAACTTCCTTCCACTCAGTTTCAACCCTCCTATCCTTTCATGTGCCCTCTTTTCACCTACTGCATGAGAAGGGCGCCTTTCTCACCTACCAGTCCAGTTTACTTCAGTTATCCACCAATCTTTCCTTGATTTGAGGCCAGACTGACTCCTCACTTCTATTATCACTCCGATTGACCTTCGATGAGACATGACTACCTGTTCTTACTCCAGTTAGCTCCTCATGCGCCCTCCACTGAGCCTCCTTCATTCAGTTAGTGTCTTGATGTGCCAGTTACATTCAGTTACACCTACCACACTCAGTTAGACTCAGTTTGATTGACGGTTGACAGTTACTTGTGAATTGATGACTCCACCGATGATGAGATAGACTACTAGTTGTGCTCCAATGACACTCCAGTGATCTTTTGATCACTCCATGAAGGCTAATTCGAATTGCCACCTTAGGAATTCGAATCCTCATGCATTGTACTACTTATTTTTCCATATTGTGATTAATTAATTAGTGTGTATGAAGTATTTTTGCTTCTATCTGAGTTCTACTGTATTATTATTCTATTGCTTATTATACTACATTGACCACTCTTCTTCTATTTTCTTGCTTAATCAATTACTTTCTTGTGAGGTATACATCATCTCTTAGATTTTCTCTGAGGATTTTCACAATGGCATGCTGCAAGAGGTACGCCTCATTCTCTCTACCATAAATCAAACTCCATGGAAGTTGTGCTTTCATCTTAAGAAAAATGTAATCAATTGTTTCATACTTCTGCAATGGAATTCAACAACCCATTGGTAATTAGATAATCTTAAGCTCTGTTGTAGGAAAAAACCCTAATAGATTGGCGACCATACTGGGGAGAGGGTTTAATTTCTAGGATTTCCTCTCCTAAATTTGGTTTCTATGCTTAAAAATCATTTGAATTCTTGCTTTAGATTAGTAAAGATCCCATGTAGGAGAATATTAGGGAAAATTTGAGTTGATTTGGAGCATCTTTGCTTAGTTTCTTGGATGAATTTCCCAAATGTTGACACAAATTCACACTTGTTGGCCTGATAGTGGTGAATTCAACCCAAATTCATTGAATTAAGGCCTAAATAGATGACTCTTCTCCTAAAGTCACCTTTATCAGGCCAATAAAGGAAGTTGCACCTTAGAAGTGGTTTATTTAGCTCATTTTGGTTCGATTTTTCTCCAATTATTTTTCTCATTGATATCCTTCATCACTCTTCCCATGACTAAATTATGCTAATTACACAAAGATATTAAGGATTAATTTACTAGTCTGCAAAAAAAAATCAAAACACAACAATTGTGGATCATTGTTGTAAACAAGCTTTAGGCCTATAATTTGTTGAAGATATTGAACTTGCCAAACCTGTAAGACACATTAGATCACTATTGGGATTAGTTTGAATAATTTTTGAAAGAATTTGGATCAATTTATTTGAGAATTATTCAATTTGAAAACCTCCAAAATAGAAGAAAAGGGGTTAGTAATTAGGTGAATTTCTTAGTTGAAATTTTTTTAATCGATGTTTATCAGTCATAATTAGAGGAATTTCTTGTTGTAATATTCAAGTTTCTTGAGATAAATTGTGTCTGAGCTATGTGTATCCTATGTTCAAGTGCACCTTCGAGTGATCTTACATACGAGAAACATGGATCTCAAGTGTAAATAATTTTGAGTTTTATAACCATACATGAGCTCTGCGTATCCTTCGTGCTTGCGCCTTTCAGTGATATTGCACATGAAAAACAAGGATCTAAAGTGTAAATAAGTTTTAATTTTAGAAGCATATACGAGCTTGGGTATCCTCTGTGTTTTCACCTTCAAGTGATCTTGCACATGAGAAAGATGGATCTCAAGTGTAAAAGAGTTTAAGTGTTAGAATTGTGTATGAACTCTGTGTATCCTATGTGTTTGCACCTTGTGTGATATTGCACATGAGAAATAGGGAGATCAACTATAAAAACATTTGAATTCATTAGCTTGAGATATTTTTCATTTTAAGAGTTCCAAAAATTAAAGAGATTACTTAATGATAATGTAACTTTCTCATATGGAACTTTTGAATTGATGATTAGCCATAATTAAAAAGAAATAATTGCTTCAATGTTCAATTTATTTAAAATTTTTGCAATGCTTATCCCATCATTGAATATCTCTTTAGATTTGGAGGACTAGTTTCAACATTTAAAAAGAGTATTATACAATTTGTAAATTGAAATAGAATCATGTTTCCTAGTTAATTTACACTAGTTCAAGAACTTCTTGGGAAAATAATAACATTGAAACATTTTCAAAATTTTATTTCCCAATTAGTAGAATTGAATTAGTTTGGACATGTCATATTTTTGAAAATCAACATCTCGTACCTTTGTTGTAGATTTTGAAACCTTTTGGAAAAAGAAAAATAATAAATCATTATCATTTTATGAAGCTTCCCTTTTCAATTGAAATGTTTGATAAATTGCAAATTGCATGCCTAAAAGAGAATCAAAGAACCTCTTACCTTCATGTTAATTTAAGATTTCATTGAAAAGGAAGATATATTTAGTGAGAATGATTGCATTCAATGGTTCTACATATTGAGTTACATAAATACCACCATTTCACCACCACACATTTGAAACTAAGTAAACTACACTAAGAATGAACACTTTAATCTAAAAATGATCAAGATATGATTTTTATATATTACCAACAAGATTAGTGTAGGGCATTGGTTTAGGATTGGAGAGTTAACACTTCTAGGGGCACAAAATTTTGAAACTAGAATTGATTAACAGGAGATAAACCCATTAGTAGCAAAGATCGTTTGTTGGGAAAGTACTTCTAAAACATGTGTCAAGCATGAGGTAACACTATATAAGTAAGAGTGGTACCCCACCTTTTGTTTATTTTGGTCAGATATAAGCACAGTACAATGCTCTAGTAAAGTGATAAGTCCTCTAGGTGACATCACTTTGTTGGAGTATCTAGTCTATATGTGATTTATCTTGACTTACAATTGTTGCACCCATCCGTCATTTGTGAAGTGGTATTTTTTGCTCCTAGGACATCACACAGGTCATTGCAAGTGGGGATTTATTGTGGTACCTAAGACAAACATAGAATCTATGTTTCAACTCCTTTGGTGGGTGTTGGCCAAATGATAGTACTTGCACCCTTGGAAATTGTTGCATGGAAGATTAATGTAATTGCTTCTCAGACCCTTGTTTAGTAATTGTTGAGGATTGAGACCCACCAATAGCTACTATTTCAAAAGTCTCCCTAATTTAGGTTTTCATTAAACTTTGGTTGTTTGAAAAAGTAGTTTGCTTTCCAAATTTCTTAGGACATTTTAGATGGGTGAATATTTGATTTTTGTTGAGTCTAGATTAGCCTTATGATTGTTTGATTGTAATTTACATACCATGATAAAAAAGTCCTAACACTAAAATTCAAAGTGGCTAATCTCTCGATCCTCCATTTAAGGAGACAACGGGTGAGCCACCATATTTTAAAGGCCCTTCTACATTGTGGAAGTGAATACAAAAATTTCACTTTAGTGAATTGGGAACAAAACTACTTTAGAATTCAAACAATATTACTAGAGAAGAATGTCATAAAAATGATTATAAAATTCATTGCCATATCACTAAATGAACACGAGTTTAGTTAATGAGCTTTCTCCAGTTAACATTGAAACATTAGAATATCACATGACTACTCATGTAAGTCCACCTTTAACAAATCCTTAAAACCTAGTTATACTTGTTGTTGGCAAGCCACCGAAAAATATACCTCAAATGGTTGTAGGAGGAAATAACGCTTACACCTCGACAACCATACCAATCCCAACAGTTAACATGAATGTCACATATATTAACTCAAATAGCACTTCAGTGTCGGTTGGTACAGTTCTTGGTGCAAATCCCAGAAGTACATCCACTTCATCTACAGGTATCCCTATTTGTGGGTATGCCATACCAAATATGGGTTTCCCATATGGTTGGGTTGGTTAAGCTCAAATAACACAAGGATGATACCAAATTCCTCTTGGTATACCCAATAATTGACCAGGTTCTACTTATAGGGGAAACCCTTTACCATGGAATGTTAATATTCCTAGCGGAAGCATCGGAACTTGGAACATGAATTCCAATTGGAGTTGTCATCCATAAATGGGAAATAATGTCTCGGGGGGTTAATCTCCACTTTATACTAGCACTATTCTTGGAGGACATCAACCCTTTTCAATAGGTACTATGCCAGGGGGCATTAATACACCCATCAACCCCATACCACAATGGAGTAGTCATTTTCCAAGAATTAACCAATCTTCTTGAGAAGAGACTCCACAAGGGGGAAACCAACCTGAATTCTAATAAATACCAAGGACACCATCGATGGAGTGTTCAAGTTCCATGAAGTACCCAATCTTCTTGGGGATATCATCGGCAAGGGGGAAACCCACCTTGAAATTTTAATCAATCCCAAGGACAACATTGATGGAGTAGTCAAGTTCCAATAATTACCCAATCTTCTGGGGTCCAACCTCCACAAGGTGGAAACCCACATTGGAATTCTAATCAAGCCCAATGAAAACACCAATGGAGTGGTCAAGTTTGAGGAAGTACCCAGTCTTCTTGGGTCCCACCTCCACAAGCATAAATCCACCCATGAACCCCATTCCACAATGAAGTGGTCAGGTTCCAGGAAGTACACAATATTCCTGGGACACACCTTTGCAAGTGAACAATCCACCTTGGAATTCCAGTCAAATCCAAGGGAAAATCCCATGAGGACACCAAGATTATCCCATGCAACAATCCTCTACAATGAAATCAAATAAATCATCATTTCTGGATACTCTAAATCCACTGAATTTAGCATGTTCTACATATGAACGAGTGACCAACCATACCAACCAATATTCCTTCGGACATACCAAAATTTGGCGGACGACCAAGGGGCTATCCACTTCCAACCATGTGATGAAATTCCATTTATGGTATTCATCCAACTCCCTAGTCGATGATAGTTTCATGTTGTGTATTTTTTAGCATACCCTCACTGGAATTGATGCGAAGTGGTACTTCGAGTTTCCTCATAGTACATTCACGGAATTTTCTTCTTTAGCAATCGTATTTTTGGAACATCTTCAACTACTTATCTACTATGAAATGTGTACAGAATTTTTTACCTTGATTTGGAAATCCACTGCTAGTCATATATCTAATAATACTCATTAGTGGCAAATGCATCGATGACTCATCAAAGAATATATCCCAGATCAATTCCTAGTAGTTTGGTTCATAAAATCATTATTTCCTAATATTACTAAATGTGTATCCATGTTAAGAGTCATGACTGAAGAAAAAATCATTCAAAGTGGCCAACAATTGGATTTAATCTATTCACAATCGGGCACAATTTATGACTTAATACCCCATGCTACAAGACCTATGTCAAATCTAGTTATTCCACCCCAAGGAACTCATGTCGATAGTGTGATTGGATTTGTTAATCATCTTTATTAGGTTACCCAACAAATGGTAAACATGTATGTTCAAACTTCACAACCCAAAGTTGTCCAGGCCAAGCAGCAATCTACTAGTCCTTCCCAAAATTTTGAAGTCATTACAATCCAATCCATGGACCCTAAAGGAAAGAAGAAGAAATACAAGAGTAAGAAAAATGCTAATTCTGGTATAGGACCTACACCAAACTAGAACCCTCCAACAGAAGGCACACAACATAATTGGAAGTGCAAATTCTCTTGCAAAATTTGTCAAGGAGATCATCTAACTCATCAGTTCTCATTCATGGAGTATGTTCATAGAATGATAACTCAATGTAGTGGGAAACAACAACCTGTTGTTTTGACCAATCCTTCTTGCAACACCAATAGTAAATTTTTTCTGCAGCGTTGGTACCCCCACTAGGGGAAACCAGGAAAACCCCCACAAGGGGGGAATATTCCCAATGCTAATGTATTCATGTGTGATCAATGAGATCAATATCCAAATGAGGGATCATTCTTACGATGTCCCTCCTATTAAATCAGATCAATCACAATCATAGCATAATTTCTCACCATTGAGAAACCAACCACATACATAGTACCACGCCCCCCTAAAGGTGTTCTATGTAGAACAACGCATAATCCTAACACACTAGCTTCTCAAAACTATAATGTTGTTGAGGACCTAGCTCAAGCACCATGTACCATGTCGACGTTAGAGGTATTGCAATGTTGTCTCATGCAAAGAAAGGCACTATTTTCTACAATAGGAATTTTTATTCGTCCGATACTACTTTGATCATTTTTGAAATAGACCAATCAACATGTAGGCTCCATTCATAAATCACTTTTCAGATTAACGTGACATCTCATTGTAATAAATTTTTTTGAACCATGGTTGATGAAGGGACCTTGACATGTGTCATGTCATTAAAATGTTGGCAAGCATTAGGATCACCCACATTAGTTCCATCCCACACTATGCTAAAGATATTTTATGGACATTCTTTCCCTCCCCATGGAATCATTATAACTTGCACAATTGAATTTGGTGGAAAAATAGTCTCGGTTGATGTTAATGCACCTATAGACTATAATTTTCTAATAGGACGCAATTAGATTCATGCTATGATGGATATCATATATTTAGTGTTCTTAGTGTTTAGACTCCCTCATTGGAGGAATATCATCATGATCGACCAGTTAGATTATTGCATGCCTAAAACTATTGTCCAACTGAATTTTCCTTTCATTGGGGATGCACTAAAGGAATTTGAAGACATTGGGGTAGGACTATTCAAAGATGCCTCCCTCATGGAAACTTTTATGATCTCACCACTAATAACCACCCCATAACAATATTTACCATAACATCAAAGGCTAACTTCTGACTATCATTTTTTCCCAAACAAATTCAATCAAGTGACTCACCTTTATTGTAAGAAATCTCGATGGAGTGCTTAATTGTGGAGAAAGATGATGAAGTAATGCTCAATTATGTAGAATGTGGTACCTTGGATAATATCGTACCCTTATCTACCGTAGAAGTTTCATACCAAACTATTCAAATGGATTCAACAGATTTAGATCAACGTATTCCCTTGGAGGAGGAATATGATTCAATTACTTGGACCATTGGGGTTGTGATCTCTCTTGGCTCACATGAATTCTTGGACAACATTTTATCATGAGATGAAGTTATCCTTTAAGTTATGAACATTTGGTTACATCGACCTAAGAACATCTTGTGTGGGGTCACTAGGAGAACACTTAGTCTAAATGTACCCAAGTATAGGAGCATGCTTTGTAGATTACTTGATCCGATCAGGTATATTTGGAAACTTGCATATAGGTTTAGGTTATGCCTATGTTATGATGCATTTAAACCTTTTTCCACCTAAATTTTCCCTAGGGTCGAACATGTTGGAATTTGGTGGGTTATGCCATCATATTTTCATTTTTCATCATTCCAACAGAAGATCCTATCAAACATGGGACACTATTGTCGGCACCTTATTTCCATTTTGGTTCCCATGCTAAGTTTTTCTCATAGGACTAGGAGCCCTATTAGTACCATCATGACTTGAAGTTTGAGATCACATATTTCTCTCTCATACATTTATGACCATATCCTAATGGGATCCCTATTTTGTGTCAGTTTACATAATCATGTGTTAAAATATCCACTTGAGAATATGTGCATACTACGTCGTTGCTTATTGCTTATGTTGTGTATTTATGTTTGTAGTCAATTTTTGCTACATGTATCCTATAAACCATTGATTTCGTTTAATTCACCCATACCCATGGAGGAAACACCCATAAAAATGTACATAACTAGCTCATCCCATGTTTGCAATTTTATCTTCGTCAACCAACATAGATTCATGTTTAACCCAGATCTACCAAACACCAAGAGGGATCAAATTTCTTAAGGTGTAATTTTTTTAGAAACTTTAAGATAAAAAAAAAAATTTACACCTCAAGAAATTGTATCCCTCTCAGTGCTCGATAGATCCCGGTGTTGTCCTTAAGGTCTGCACTTGACTGATACATGGCAAGGCAAGGGTATTTAAGTTATGGTTTGGATTAGAAACGGGTTTTAGTTTTCTTTAGTTTAGATATTTTGTTGGTTTTGAAAGGCTTGAAGAACAAAAATGAAAGATAAAGGAAATATAACATATATTCATGGTTTTACATAATTAAACATGTAGACCATTCATTGATTTGTTGTTTAACATTTCAACATAAAATAATATAGGAATTCATAAATTCAAAGTTTTCATCATATAAAAGAGTTATAACATGAAGCAACAAAATAACATGGCTTTTCAGTTCAACGAATGATAAAGCTTAAAATTCATCAAACTGGAACAGACCATTATGAAGCGCATAATGGGAAGTTTGGTAGTGGTCTTAATTTGGTAGCTCAATTTTGCATTTTTGTAGTGCTACTAAAATTTAGCTTTGATTAACTTCCACACTTAACTTAACAAAGATTGAGCCATTTGATTGAGGATCATACGTGAAAAATTAGAATGTAACAACAAACACTTGTGCCACCTCACCGCATTACAAACTAATCATTGAAATTTAAAAGTAAAGAGCTTAATATCACAACATCATTATTATCATAGGTCAACAAAAGATTGCTTAGATTTGATTAGACTTGGGAACAAACATGAGGGAAAGGAATTAAATGAAAAGTTTGTAGGGTTAAGGAGTAGACAATCTGGAGTGCAGACCCTAGTAATAACTCAAGTTTAAGATGGATCTATGCACATGTAATGTGTAGGTGTGATTTGTAATACTTAGTTTTGCAAAGAAGATTACACCGTCGCATATTCCTTCTATGTTATGTCTTTTAAGTTGAATGTGTAAATGTTGTTTTGAGTTTTTAGTATAATTAATTATACAAACCATACACTATTCTTCATATATTTCAAATAGAATGATCAAATATTATACTATTTAAATATAGAATCGAAGATTAGATATAACTAAATCTTAACCAAATGGAGAAATGTAATAAATAATGTCCATTTTAGTTTTATTGCTCATTTATATTGTATTAATAATCAACCATGGAAATAATGGGTCACAGGAGTGGGAGGGGTCCTTCTCGACCCTAAAGGAACACATGAATGTAAATTTGCATGGGGATTGGGCATCGCCAAAAATAACCAGGAAGAATATTTGGCACTATGGAAAGGAATTAGTATTGCTTTAGAAAGGGTTTGACATTATCTAAATATTGTCGGTGACTCGGAACTAATTATAAAAATTCTGAGGAACAAAAATTTTCCTACAGATTCTTATCTTCTTTTCTTTATAGACTGATTTCTAGAATTTTTGCCAAATGTGCCGGCATAATCAAGCCGGAAGCATTCCATGTTTTTAGGAAGCAAAACAAGGCGATATACACACAATAAAACGTTTCTTTCTCCCTTGGTCTTCGCCAATGCAAAATCGAGGCCTCCACCCATATCAACCCCACCAGGATTCAAATTTGAAGCCTTTAGAGCCCTTCAGAGGCCATTTTACATGTCATAGAAGGCCACTTCAAATTTTACCATGCAAAAAAAATTTAATTTCATGGTAAGCCCTTCAATAATTAAATTAACCATTATTGTTTAAAATTGCAACAAAAGGGTAGCTTCAAATTTCACCCATCGATAGTTTTCAGTGGGAAATTGGGAATGTGGCTACTAGCTAGGTGACTTGGGAGTGGGACTCAGTTACTCTCCAATATCCACGTGTTCATTCATCCATGGATCATGGAACATTAGGCCTCTAATAATATCATTGACCAACTTACTTAGACGGGCTTAAACTGAGCAACCCATGGCTTGAATGCTTCTAAGTTCTAGTGTTTGCAGCGAGCGCTTATGTGTTTAACACATTTAATGGAAGCAACAAATTTATTAAACCTAGTTGGTGGATCATACGTGTTGTTGGCAGTGGGCTTACTAAGTTACTAGTTATCACATACCAATTTGTGAATTCTGACTTCGTGAGTTAATTGAGTATTAAATGTATAATATATTATGTTAATGTGCCCCGAATTTGGCATTTCAGAAAAAATCCACAATCCAGAAACTTCTTGTAATGTTGCATGTTGCTGCTCCTTCCCTTGGCCCCTACTCACAGCCCTGCATTTTCTTTGTTGTATCAAGTTAATCCTACTGTCTACGGCTCCCAGCCTCACACCCTATGTTTTCTTTGTTGTATCAAGTCAATCCTGCGGCTCCCCAGTCCCACCTTGTGTTTTCTTTGTTGTATCAAGTCAATGCTCGAATTCCATGATTACATGGCTCTGACCATCAATATATAATATTACAGGAATACAAACAAGATTTTTTTTATACCCCTACTCCACTGTGGTCGAGCTACTTCCAAGTTCCACCTACCCTATCTCCTCTAGTCCTCCAAGAGAGTTTGTGGAGTGAAGCTGCCAATGCCATCTTGCCATAAACATATATAAAGAAATTTGTTTTCTTTGAGGAGCTCAACTTCAAGGCTGACTAGATTTTCGACATCTTATGAATTTACAGGTATGTACATCATTTTATCCATTCATGATCCCATCAATTATTTAAAATTTTTGTTATTTGATTAAAATTCGGTAACTTCAAAGTTCAAACATAATATTATTATTTGACTGAAATTTTGTTACTTCAAATGGGCCTTAAGGCTTCAAATTTGAATCCTGGACCCAAGAGTGGGTTTGTCACAAATCTCCGTCAAAGGTTGTTTAGAACAACATTTATCATTTCCCAACTGTAGCAACAACAACAATTGATTCTTTCTTCATATGTCCTATGTATACGCATATGATTCCATGTGCTCCTTGCCTTGCCATATTTTTGATTGTCGCCCGATCGAAGCTCTTGAGAATTTAGTTGCCATTTAACTTTCCTGAAATCGAGGGGACAAGGAAGACCATTTTTTCACTCTAAAACCGAGTTCTTCCCCGTTCAGCTTCCATT
This sequence comes from Larix kaempferi, assembly GCA_027924585.1. Taxonomy (NCBI): domain Eukaryota; kingdom Viridiplantae; phylum Streptophyta; class Pinopsida; order Pinales; family Pinaceae; genus Larix; species Larix kaempferi. The sequence goes on from BSBM01000428.1 coordinate 12,425,864, forward strand.
GGCCACGGTTGCATCCCTATGGGAAACAGGTGTGTGCGGTGCACCCCCCAGCTTTACCAAAAAGCTTGGGGATTTGGGGAAGTTCCCACTCTACCAACCTCCATGCATCTAGTTAATGAGTTAGATCAAGAATCCAGACTTTGTATCTAAAACTATATTACATGATCTATTTTCCCCAATTTCTCAGTCGTCGAATCGACACCTTCCTCTAGTACACGATTAAAGATTCTTGGTATTTATTAATATGAAGACCACTGATGCTACTACACTTACAATATGCGTTCGACTGTACGAACTGGGAAAAAAATGTTTTTGTAATCTTGATTTTTAGAATGACAGTGTTACTTTACCTTTTGATTTTGTTTCCCTTATCGGTTGGTCTGGAATAAAACAAGAACTTCAACCATATAACAAGAAATTCAACATCTATGCATCTCCTCCCTACTTGGTCTACCTACATTTTACTTATGCTTCACAAGTTACAACCCATCCTCTACTCCATCATACCATAGATTTAGTATGTATAATGATATCTAGGGGGAGGGCTATAAAGAAGAAGCATCCAGGGTCCTTAATCAGCTATTGAGAACAAAATTTTCTTTGAGTTGGATAGTTCTCTTTCATCAAACCATAACATAGCATATAACATGTAAGGAGTGCTTAAACTTATTCTATCCCAAGTACGTGTGGCATTCATAGTGTTGAATGAAAAATTAAAACATATATTGTTGTCATTGGCATTCAATTCTGTCGTAGGGTACACAATTAGAGTGACAAAGAAACTTGCTATTAGTTTTCAATCCAATCCAACTTCTTTCTTGAACTGTCCTCTCTAATATACTTGCATGAAGGAGGATTATAAATGGAAACACAGTTGTTTGATAGAGGTGCATGAAAGTGAATTGTGGTCCTCAATTCAACAAAGTAAAAAAAAGTTACCATTCAAATTATTTCCCTTCACCTTTTTTACTGCCTTTCTGCATACATCTCTATTGTTCACTAATTTAGTAATAGATACAGACCAAACTCAATGTCCAATGTTGTTGGCTTATGAAACAATTTCTTCCTTTTTTTTCTTACATTATTAGTTTGAAGAACGCTAGTGATTTACAAAGATTGAACTTTTCCAAGAATAAGCATCACGTTGATTTTAGAAGAGTTGAAGAACCCAATTATTCATCAAGCTTGTAGTGTTTGAAGCAGCCTAGGAACTCATTTTAAGAGGTATTCAATATTATTATACTGGTTAAAAGTTGGATTGGAATTGGGCTAGCAAGCTAACTGTAGCTGATGCAGAAAAAAAGATCTATAAATTTATGTATGGCAATTCACACTGAACATCTGGAAAGTGGATTTTCTATGTGACTCCTAAGTTATGTTTCACTAATAAATTCCTCATGTTCAAGCAGATCATGAAAGAGTAAAATAGTATTAATTTTGGCTATAATGTTGAAAGTTGGATTGGAATGGGGTTAGCAAGTTAATTGTATGATCATACTAGTTAAAAGTTTAAGAGGCAAGCTCAATTTGGGAAATTGCTAAGAGGGAAAAGGTGGCATAGTGGCCCTAGAGACTGAGCTGCTAGATCGAGGTGAAATATGGTTGTTTTATATGACATATATAACGTTCAGTGTTGCTATATCCACTGCAAAATAAAGCCTCTCGACTTTACTACATAAATAAACATTGAAATTTTGATGTACTAGTACATTTTCAAATGAAAAGAATGACTTATTTTTACATTGTAGCATTGAAGGGTTCAATATCTCATAGCCCTTCAAAGTGAAATGGGACCCCACCCTTCAAATTTGATCCCTGAACCTCACCTCATAGCCCGATCGACAGGATGAATGACGAAAGCCATGATCAGGATGTGGCAGAAGGATTTGACAAGTACCAACTAGTGTTATCATGTCATAAGGTGGCGCAAGAGGAAGGTACCTCATATCTTAAAATCATTTGTGAGAGTCTTAAATGCACACCATGGAATGATGAACCATATTCAAATCCTCCCAAATACGTGCGACCAATGTTGGATTTTGGTTTTCATTGTACGCGTAAAAAAATTTTTTTAATGTTTTGGGTGTATATATCACCCGTTGTGAAACGTTTTGTTTAAATTTTTACCCTTCAACAATGAAGTCTTGCCAAAAAAATTACCTTTCAATAATTAAATGTTGTTAATTTTTTCTTCAAAACAATATTTATTTTCTTGATATTTTTACATTAAAATTAAAATGATAATTATTAATATCTATCATGGTCCATTAACTTGATTTCTATTCATTTTTGCACTGAGTGAAATGAGGTGCTCTACAATCCAGTATGGGGGATGGGGGAGATGTTGTAACATGTGTGATGTAACGTTACATCGTAATGTAACATTTTTTACTAACAAAATAATTAAAAATTTTCATGTCGGCTCATAAAATAAAAAATTAAATTATTGCACTGAGTGAAACGAGGTGCTCTATAGCCCAATATGGGGGAGATGTTGTAACGTGTGTGATGTAAGGTTACATCGTGTGATGTAACGTTTGTTACTAATTGCACCGAGTGAAACGAGGTGCTCTACAACCCAATATGGGGGAGATGTTGTAATGTGTGTGATGTAACGTTTGTTACTAACAAAATAATTAAAAAATTTCATGTCGGCTCATAAAATAAAAAATTAAATTATGGAAAGTATTTAAAAAAAATCCATGTTGGTTCATAAAATAAAATATTATGAAAAGTAATTAAAAAATAGATGTTGGTTTATAAAATAAAAACTTAAAACTTAAACTCGATCTATCAATCAAGAAATTGGATCCCTGGGTGCTTGATAGATACGGGTTTAAGATGGATCTATGCTAGTATATATCATTTATGTACTAAATTAATACTATATAAAAATATAGCTTAAAGCAAAAAAATTATGAATACACATCATAATAAATCATAAATAAACATAAAAATGGATCTTTAATTTCGCACAATTGTGCATATAAAAAGAAAATAAATATCACATAATTATTTTTTTTGCAAAATTGATGTCATAAAACTGAACAAATACATAGTTTGATATTTTAGCAAATAACATGAATTCTCCTTTCTTTTGCACTATGACAAATCTCATAAACTATTTTAAAAGTAGATCAGGCACAAGATTAAAAGGCTAAGCTACAGCACTTAAATAACACGACAAGCTATAGCGGTGCCAATTGTTTGCTTTGAAGTAGATAGAGAATTTAGCTTATTAAAAAAAACACAAAGATCACATAGGTTTCAACGCAGAGATCACACAGATTTTTATCATTGATAACGCTCAAGTTTTTAAAACAGAGATCGCACAGTTTTTAACTTAGTGATTCTTAAACTCACATATTTGTGAATATATATTACAATTATGTGAGTTTAAGAATCAAGTATGAGAGTTTAAAATATTACATAATAATTACTTATTATGTAAATCTCTAATACACAAATATTAAATATTAAAAGTGTTATTACTATTAAATTAAATTAATTAAATTTATTTTATTTTATTTGGATATTTAAAACAATTAATTTAATAAAAACTAATTATACATTTTTTTATATGTATAGGTGTATATATCTTGGACTTGTATCTATGCTTTTCCTAAAGTGCGAGTTTGATTTTATGGTAGAAGTGTTTTTTATTTTGCAAAATCTGAATTTAACTGTGTTTTAATAGTGATTTTGATAGTAGAAATCAATTTAACACCATAAAAAATAACAGATAATTTTAAATGTAAATTTCAAAATTATATAAAAAAAATCAAATTAAATTGTATATAAATTTCAAAATTATATCAGAAAAATCAACTTCAGTTGTGTTAGTATAATAATAAAATAAAAAAATCTTCAATCAATTGCAACTATAATCACAGAATTTTAGGTCAATTAAGTGCTCTAAAATTGGTAATTGCAAAAATGTAAACAGGGCTTCACAATGCTGAAATTTACATGAAAATTCGCAAAAATGTAAACAGAGCTTCCAGAATAGTGTTGCGCTTATTTATGCCACGTTTGAAGCCCTTCCCATGTTATTTGATTTTGGAGTACAATCTTTTATTTGAATGGATGAGATCAAAAGCCGAAGCCGAAGAGCAAAGTAAAGAGGAGCTCGTTCCAGATATCCGGAGACCGGGCAAACACGAGTGGGTGCAATATCCATAGAGATCTGGATATATTACAAATATTTGTGAATATGTGCATTATTGAGTTAAAGCCTGAGCGATCTAGGTGATAAAAACCTACGTGATTTCTGTGTTGAAACCCGTTTGATCTCTGTATTTTTACTGTGCGAATATTACGTATTTGTGTATATATTCACAAATACGTAATATTCGCACAGTAAAAATACAGAGATCAAACGGGTTTCAACACAGAAATCACGTAGGTTTTTATCACCTAGATCGCTCAGGCTTTAACTCAATAATGCACAAGTTCGCATAGTAAAAACACAAAGATCACACGGGTTTTAATATAAGGTCACACAATTTTTTTTGTTATCACTGAGCACACTCAGGTTTTAACTCTTGCTTAGGTTTTAACTCTCGAGATCTCTGTTTATAAGATTTCAGTACCGACCAACTCTCAAAAAATATAATTACACAGTTTTATTCTATGTATTTACTAAATTCATAAGGGGGTCGAGATCGTAGTCTCTCCTCGCATGCAAGGTACAAAGATATGTTGCATTAAGAGAAAATCTAACAGGAAACTATATTTTTCATGCAAGGTACAAAGATCAGTTGCATGAGGAGAAAAATAAACAGGAAATTATATTTTTCAACGAACAATAAGTTTTGAGAGAAATTTTATATCATTTTTAAACAGACTCTTACTCTAATACAAAATCGGTTATATATATATATCCTTGAATTCAAACCATGCTGCCATTGCTAACATTAGCAATGTTGCTAAGGCATTCTGTAAAATAAAAAGAACTATGTTTTTTTTATTATGTTAAAAAAAACCTACAAACAAAACCTTACAATTTTCGACTATTACCACTGTTTTTTACTATAAATTTATATACATTACTCAAATCATGAGATAAACCAGTAAATTCCAAAATATTCTGCAGGAATTACCTATAGGCTGTGAATCTTGAAGTCCAACTCCCGAGTCCCAACTTCCAAGAACTTCCAACTTCAAGTCATTTAGTTGATGTTCATGTAGGCTTGTAGCAGACTAGCACTAGAATGTTAATGTAAATTGTAAACTTTTAATCAATGGACAATGATCATTAAGCACTGAAATTTGTAGTATGTAGATGCTCATTGTAATAATAGAAAAATTAAAAAAAGTAATGGAAACATCATTGAGTTAAATGAGTTTTTCTTTTTCTATGAAAAATCAATGCAACTTGCAATGGAAAGGAATAGAAATAATACTAATTTAAAATATTTTTCTATTTATTAAATGGAAGTATGGTTGGAATTTGGAAATTCTAATTTGGAAAATATAGTTTTATATAAAATCAAAGATATTTCATGTTAGTAATACTAGTAATATGATATTAGTAAAATAGTGACGTTTTATAAATTTTGTTTTTCTTCAAAAATAGTAAATATAATGATGTTTTAGAAATTTTATTACCCTTCAAAAATATGTTTAAATGATAAATTTACTCTTCACACAAGATGGTTAACGAAAACTCTTAACCTTATTTGATGGTCAAAATGCCTCATAACGATCATTTTTCCTATCAAATTCCATCACTCCATCCAACCCCAAGCAAAGCATAAACATAATTAACGACAGGTTCATTCTTCCGAGGAGCAAAAGGAAAATGTTGTGAAGCGAAAAGGGGCATTGTGAGTTCAACATCATAGGAACCCAACGAGAAGGTAGAGGGAAATCCCAATTTGAAAATCAAGGCAAAGCTGGAGCAATGGCATGCTCTGGATCACGGTCTCAACCGAATTCTGGGCAGCATGAAAGGAGAATTGCAGAATTAGAGGAAAAAATTGGTTTCCTTATGTGTAATCTAGAAGGGTAGCAGTGGACCTGGAGAAAAGAACAGAAGCCTAAATATGCCACCCAAACCAAAGGAATGAAGAAACCATTGGGAAATTGGAAAGGGAAAATTCAAAGGTGGCATTGTTGGAGGTGGAGGTGAAATGTCTGCGTGAATGTAGTCGTGAATAGGAAAATGTAATAAATAATATTGGTCCACCAAGGGCATCTTTAGTCAGTTCTCCAAGAAATTGGCAAGGAAAGGAGAAAGCATAACCTTCGGTTGACACTCCAGCTCCTCGACCTCGACAGCCCAGTCCTAGTGCCAGCAATTCGATAGCACCGTGACATGCAAACAGACCCAACACTCCAGACCACCGGGTTATTGGCAAACTATCTTTATCCAAATTATGCACTTCAAATGTATTTTTTGTGAAAATCCTCACAGCAAATCTAAGAGATGATGTATCTCACAAGAGAATAATTATGATTAAGCAAGAAAATAGAAGAAGAGTGATACATGCAGTATAATGAGCAACAAAATAATATGGTACAGTAGAACTCAGATAGAAGCAATAATACTTCGGTCATACTAGATTATTAATCACAAATGGACATATAAATAATACAATGCATGAGGAATTCGAATGCCTAAGGTGGCAATTCGAATTAGCCTTCATGGAGCGATCAAAGGATCACTGGAGTGTCATCGGAGCACAACTAGGTGTCCTCATGATCATCGGAGCGCAACTGGAAGTCTTCATCATCATCAGTGGAGTCATCAATACTCAAGTAACTGTCAACCATCAATCAAACTAACTCTGGTAGGTGTAACTAAGTGTAACTCAATGTAACTGAGTGTAACTGAGTGTAACTGAATGTAACTGAATGTAACTGAATGTAACTGACTGTAACTGACTGTAACTGAGTGTAACTGAGTGTAAATCAGTGTAACTGAGTGTAACTGAGTGTAACTCAGTGTAACTGACTGTAACTGACTGTAACTGAGTGACAACTAGACTGGTAGGTGAAGGAGGGTGAGTTGCTCCCTAAAATCAAGGAAGAAGGGCGCATTAAGCAACTGGAGGGCTAAAAATGAATAGTGAGAAGCTCCTAGGGGCTGGCTAACTGAGGGCTAGGTGCTGGACTGATGACTGGGATGCATGCAAAATGCATGCAAACCCTAGAATGCATGCAAACCCTAAAAGGTGCATGCATGACTGAAAATGTAAATGATCAAAATACTGGTGGGACTAGGATGGAGTATAGGAATATCCTAACACCCCCCCTTAATCCATCCTGGGCCCTGGTAACTAAGACCAAAGGTCACCCAATACAATGAATAATAACAATCAATAAACCAAGGAAGTGGAAAAATTTCATGGGAAACATACCCCCTCCTCAAAAAATAGACTATAAGGCACACATAAAAATAAATGCTCCAAACTCAAGCATGTGTGATGCTTGGTCATATGTCTGGAGGTATCTTCTTCTTGGTAAGAAGTGGATCATGCTCAAAAAGCATGTGCTTGTACTTGCTCTTCAGATCGAATGTGATTAGAACAAATCCAACAGTATGAGAATGATCCTTGAACCTGTGATTCGAATCAGCTGAGGTAGGATCAAATCTGTGAAAGTGCATATAGTCTTTTGTTTTCTCCTTCGAACTATCATGGGTGAGATTATGCCAAAAATAACTATTATAGGTTTGCTTGAAATCAAAATCAGATTTAAGACTTAAAAAATAGTTTCTTGAGATCTCTTTTGAACCAGCAGGGGTGAGATCAAAACTATCATATGATGCATGAGAAATTATCTCAAGTGGGTGGCAATGGCCATATTCTTCAATAACCTTCTGAAAGCATGTGCTAATGATCATATAGTAGTAAATAAGAGATGCTTGCTGAAGAGGAGCAAATACATTACCTCCAATAGCTGATGGTACCTCCGAAATAATCATGTGATCATGATGCAAACCAACAAACTCTAGTGCAAGAGAGAATTTAGGACCTTCTGCAATATCTAGAGTGTGAGCTCGCAAAGAAAGAGAAGAAAGTTTGAGCATGAGCGGAGAATCTGCAAGTTCTTTGTCAACAACTTCAATATGAGATGATACTGGTTCATGATCTGAGAGATCATCAAGGGGAGCGAATGCAACATGATCTGAGAGACCATTAGGAGGAGCGAATGCATCATGATCTGAGAGACCATCAGGTGGAGCGAATGCATCACCTTGCTTGCTTTTGAAGGGATTTGGACCAAATCCATCATTCTTTTTGCCGAATCTTTCATCCAGATGAGCCCATAACTCTTTTGGAGTTTCAATATCAATGATGGTCAGGTACAATATATAATCAGTCATAGCAAGCATCATTCTTCCAATGTGCATGTCACCTTTATTCAACCATTTAATCTTCTTTGTAGAGGATTCGAACTCTCTTTCAAAATAGCAATCAAAGAGATCATGGCTCTTCAAATATGCTATCATTCTTGGTTTCCATTCATCATAGTTGAATGGAGAAAGAGGAGTAATTTCTTCTAAATTCATTGAAGTTGTAGAATACCTGCAAAAACAATATAGAATAACTGCAACTGCTACTGCTGTAAAAATGCAGAAACTGCTGCAACTGTTGAACTCGAAATCTTGGTAATAACCTGCATAAAACTCTCAAGAATGGAGATAAACAATACTCTCAACATGCTCTGATACCATGTGAAAATCCTCACAGCAGATCTAAGAGATGATGTATCTCACAAGAGAATAATTATGATTAAGCAAGAAAATAGAAGAAGAGTGATACATGCAGTATAATGAGCAACAAAATAATATGGTACAGTAGAACTCAGATAGAAGCAATAATACTTCGGTCATACTAGATTATTAATCACAAATGGACATATAAATAATACAATGCATGAGGAATTCGAATGCCTAAGGTGGCAATTCGAATTAGCCTTCATGGAGTGATCAAAGGATCACTGGAGTGTCATCGGAGCACAACTAGGTGTCCTCATGATCATCGGAGCACAACTGGAAGTCTTCATCATCATCAGTGGAGTCATCAATACTCAAGTAACTGTCAACCATCAATCAAACTAACTCTGGTAGGTGTAACTGAGTGTAACTCAATGTAACTGAGTGTAACTCAATGTAACTGAGTGTAACTGAATGTAACTGAATGTAACTGACTGTAACTGACTGTAACTGAGTGTAACTCAGTGTAACTGAGTGTAACTGAGTGTAATTGACTGTAACTAACTGTAACTGAGTGTAACTGAGTGACAAATAGACTGGTAGGTGAAGGAGGGCGAGTTGCTCCCTAAAATCAAGGAAGAAGGGCGCATTAAGCAACTGGAGGGCTAAAACTGAATAGTGAGAAGCTCCTGGGGGCTGGCTAACTGAGGGCTAGGTGCTGGACTGATGACTGGGATGCATGCAAAATGCATGCAAACCCTAGAATGCATGCAAACCCTAAAAGGTGCATGCATGATTGAAAATGTAAATGATCAAAATACTGGTGGGACTAGGATGGAGTATAGGAATATCCTAACATTTTTTGAGGTTTTAGTTTTATCAGGGTATATATCAATAGGCACTTTGAATATGTAATTAGTAATAGGAAATTATGGACCAAATCTAGGAAAATAGACAGTGCAGTATCAGAGCTCTCTAAAACTCAAGCTCTTTTTTGTACCCCTTTTGGGTGGACAGTTTAGCCACATCCCCTTTTTATATAAATCTATTATCGGTTTTTGTTAAAAAATAATAATCACCCATGGAAATAAATGTGAAGGATTCCTATTACATTGTATCTTCTAAATGCTTTGAGGGTGAAGCACTTAAAGAGGGAGGGAATGTTGTGGTCTTGGCGTAATATTTTATATGTTGGGTTTTATAGGTTCATAATAATTAGTTTAGTTAAATAAATCAATGTAATGGATCATTAAATATTATTTTTTATGATGGTCGGTGTTGTTGGGTTCTCTCACTAATATTTTATTGTGTTTGGGTGCATTGGTTATGATTTTGAAGCCATTTAATCTTGGAGCAAACTTCCCTCTCTAACATGTTATTCGATGAAATCTTATGATGGAAAATTGTGACTTTGACATTGAAATTCTACAATTTCTCTAATTCTAAGCATGTAAATGAATTCATGGATCCCTTTTCTCATTAGAAAAACTCTAGAGAGTAGCGGATTATAAATACATATTTTTGAATTTAAAATATGTACGATTTCAAAACTCATTAAAATTAAACGAAAACCTTAGGCTAAGATACATTGTTGGCTTATGAAAATAATCAAGGGTTCAAAAATATGTATTTATAATCCGCTATTCTCTAGTCAATCCATTGAGACATTTTCTCCTGATGATGAGCTTGAATTAGAGGCTCGAAATGTCGAGACTAATTCCATCACAATGCAGTTATCCTCACGTTGAATATTTATCTGTGTATATATTACCATGAACAACCAAACGCAAATGATGTCGGATTAAAATGAAAAAATATATATTATATTGAGTTCATCTTAAACTTAGATATATCAAGTATGTGATTAAATATCTTGAGGTGTATATTTTTTCTTAATGTGTAAAAGAATTAAGATATAAAAAAATTTACACCTCAAAAAATTGGATCTCTCTCGATGCTTAATAGATCTGGGTTTAAGATGGATCTATGTTGTTCCGTCATAAACAATACTTCCCATAATATTTATATATTTTCTTCTTTATTTATGACACTTCAAAATATTGTAATCATGTATCGTGCTTGATTACATTTTTCTTATAATTTACATACAAAATATTGTGATTATTTTTTTTCATGTAGTTCACAACACCATATATCAAAGCTCACTACATCCACAAAAAACCCCCTTGAATTCTGCAGAACATGGGGAATCCAATTCTTTCTACGAGGTAAACCATCTGCTCTAATTACAGAGCCTAACTCGATGAGGGCATCGAGTGAGGCACTATTACAATATGTATATAGATACCAAGGGATTTAACCTCGAATCCTCTTGCTTGAAAGAAATAACTGTCAACCAGTAAAGCTAACCCACCGGGATCACAAAATATATTGTAATCATACCTTGTATTTGATTCTATTTTTCTTATCATTTATATACAAAATATTTTTACCATATCCTGTGCTTGATTATATTTTTCTTATCATTTATATACAATTTGTGTGCACAACAGTAATGATAGTGGGGAATGAAAATTATTAACCATAATAGGATATTTCAATGCATTTAAATTTTACATATGGTGGAAAAGTGTATTATTTATTTATTTATTATACACATTCCAAGATATACTAATGTATATTGTTAATTTGGTTCTCTAATTAGAATATTTAATTTATTTTTGATGAATAAAAACTATAAATTATAGAGGTGGTAGGTGTGTCGTTTATTATTAATTTCAAAGGAAATTAAGAATTGACCTACATGTGGGGTCTCATGAGATGACAAATAATCAAGTAGAAATCATAGCATTATATCAAGGTATTCTCATATTGCACGAAATCCTAGCATTATATAAAGGTATTCTCAAATTGCAAGAGATCTTAGTCAAAAAAAGTATTGGTATTTGGTGACTCAACAATCATCATTGACCAAATTAGAAAACAACGAAAAAGTCTATTCTTCCCCATAACCAAAACAATAGCTAGAGTAAAGGGTCAATTTTTTTTAAACCAAATCTATTTTTTCCATGTTTTTCAAAATTATACTGGAAAATTCAACTCAATGGGAAATCAAGTGGTTGGATTAGCAAAAGATGTGTTAATTATAGGGGTATAGTACCCCATTACGTCTCTAGTCCCATGGATTCTCAAAAAAGGAGTAATTCCAAGGTCGTTTACTGAAAGAGAATGCACAAGAAGGGGTGGTATCGTGTTAGAACATGTGAAGGGTAGGGCATTAACAAACCCAAATCCCTTCTACCCTCCTCCATATTGTTATGAAATATGTGTGGTGTAAGGATCATTAGCACCAATGCAATGTGAGGAATGAATGCAGGTGGAATATATCTCTAATTTGGGAATTCATCCCTCATTTCAACCTCAGTTTGGTTTTATTCAGGGCTATTGGAGGATTATATTGATGTGTGGAATTGTTGATATTTGGTATATCTTATATTCAACTATATTTGCAATTAACTTGTATATAGTGTAGGTTTTTTCTTTACCAATTGATGGTATTATTGGAATAGCCTTTATTGTGGTTTTATATGGTCTTTATCCTCGCATATTTCTTGTTGGTTCATCTCTCTTCACTAAGAGCCACGAGGAAGTTGGGATTGGTTGCTCATGTTATTTGTTTCCCTATATTGTTATCACTTTAGGTGGATGTGGTATGTAAAGTATAGTTTTGAGATCATGGATGATCATGAGAACATAGGGTTTTTCACCTATTATAAATGAATGGGATAGAGAAAGATAATCAAGGTTCTGAGTGAGTAATTATATGTTCTTTGGGCCTCTATAATTTGGTCTCTAAGTTATGGAATTGGGAATTTCATTGACATTCAGGAGACCAGGGTTGGTATCTTGGAAAGAGAGGTAGAATACAATTCTATAAATTTCTCCAAAATTAAGGATGATCAAGGCATTCGCTATAACATTATCTTATACTTCAATCATATCTCACAATCCTAATGTAGCACCCCTCCAAGTATGTCTGCCTAATCTACTAACAATTAATACACAAAAAACTACTATAAATTTGTGTCATTGGATTCGACCTTTAATAAAAATTATTTTTACTGAATCTACACCTTCAATATTCAAATAAAATAGAATGTCTAAGCAATAATGTAAATCATCAATGTGTTCCTTGCATTCTAATATAAACATGCATTTAAATCCACAAAACTATAATTCACAATTCTCAAGACCAATATCCATTATTACTAATTTTGTAATGAAATAGCGTAAACATGGAAACATATCATACTGACATGTATGTTTGCTTGTGAAGTCTTGTTGAAGGTTGCTATATATGTTAAAGATCTGCTACTAGCTCTCACATTGATTGTCAATAAAAAATATTCCACTGGAAACCACCTTACAGTACCCAATGGGTATTCTTCTTCCCCATGTACCCTCGAGATGCAATGGGGTTGAATGATCAAATGGATAGTGAAAACTTGGTACATAAACTAATTCTATGAGGCTCCCAACCTCCCTTGTACCAAGGTGAACCACAACCTCCAACAGACACCTCAAAAGTACAACAGAACATTTACCATCTGACACTAGAGTAAAAATAGAAGAGCCTCATGCTCTTTCCATCTCATTATAACTTTTTGAATCAATTTTTTTTTTTTAAATTCTATTACTCACCATCCCAGTCTCAATTCTCTCAAATTCTCTAATTGTTGTATTTTTAGTTGATATTCACTTTAGTTAGTTTCCATGATCTCCTAGTCATTCAAGATTTCTTCAATGTTTTCTAATTTTGCGTTAACTAGTTGTTATTTGCTCACTTTTCTTTATTCACAAATTTCATAATTAAATTAAATAATAAAATATTTATTTTTACATAATAATTCACTCGAACCTTCTTCTAAATATTTTTGGAATACTTTTATTCCCCCCCATTAATAATTTAATTTAATGGTTTCCTTTCTCTTTATGGAGGGAATATCAAGGTTTCCATGCTCCGCACATGCCCTTCAAATATTCGCCAAATTAATATTTTTAATTAATTGTTGTTTTCTTTTTGCGATGGGGATATCAAGGATTCCATGCTCCACGTGTTCCCTTCAAATACCCACCCCATGGTGGGGACTTGATACGATGATTGAGACCTCGTTAACTCAGTTCGGTCGACCCTAATGAGGAACTAATGGTTCCTAGAGAATAAGGTCGTATCCTTACTATGCACCCCTTAGTAAATTCCTTGTGAGTGATCAAATCCATGGCCTACCCTCACAACAACATGCATCTAAAGAGAATGATCCTCTCTCACTCTTTCCCAACTCATCATGTGGAAAATGTTAGTCTTACATCAAATTTTAATTCAGCCTTGTTACTTGATGTCGATAGATTGGCAATTGAAATCCAACAAATTCACGTTTAAACATCGTGTGCCTCAAATCCTTTAAAAAAAGATAATATAAACATAAATATTAGGTTAACATCACCTGGAGATGAAACCCGACTCAGTCCAGAGTCCATGGGGTATCGAAAAAACCTTACATCACATGTACCTATCTTCCTTATCACACTTGATGACCCATTAGAGTGTTAACATTACAGCATCATGAGTCATTCTCTAGGTAAATATTGTGTGTCAATATTGAACCTTGTGTGTCGAGGTAGTGCCTTATAGGATCCTGAATTGGACTCAGGAAAGTTGGAGAAGAATCTTGAGTTGGACTCAAGAATGGTTAAGCTTCATGTTTTGAGGAAAATGCTTTGTATGTCAAAGTGATGATGTTGCACAGTATTGCAAATCAAGGCTAAGGTCTTGTGTGTCAAGAAAATTCTCATTTGTTGAGGTGGTGCCTCATGTGTTGAGGTGATGCTTTACATGTCGAAGCATGTATGGTGTGTGATGTACTACTAACCATGGTTAGATATTAAGTCTCCTATAGAGATTGGTGACCTATAAAGTGAATTACTTTAGCATATAACCACTTGGAACGATAGTATAACAATATGATCACATCATTGGGAAAATATCCTTAGTATATTTGATATGATAATTAAGCCGGCACATGTGGACCATACAGGTAAGATAAGAGATAAAGATAAGATGTGATAAGATATGAGATAATTCAAATTGCACATAAAAGAATTAATTAAGAGAGAATTAAAATTGTCAAACTTCAGTGAATACTCCTATAAATCAAGGAAGAACCCAAATTGATCACTATAGTGATGTTAACAAGAAAGAATCAGCTAAGAAAGTTAACTAAGTGGTAACAAAGAAGATCTAGTTAACTAAGTGTTACTGCATGATGACACTTATGTTAAACTAAAAGACGGCAGTTGAGTTGTGACACTTGCATGACCAGACTTAAGTTAGCCACCTAACTAAGTGTGAAATCTTTCAGTTAAGGGGTGAGTTTATCCTAAGAGTTAATTCAGTGAATTAATGCACTGCATGAGAAGTGGGGTGCACTTCTTCATGCAATATTGATGCATCCAGATGGAAGGTGAGTTCATCCTGAAGTCAGAAGATAAAAATAGAATTCGATGAATGTGAATAATATATAAATATATTATACAGGATTGATAAATTCAATGTAAGGAAAATTATCTTCTCCCTTGAAGGAAAGGTGCTTCTCTTTGCGCATGATATTATTCGGAGTCTCTCTTCTTTATATTTCCATTGCTATGTAATTGCACCGAGGGTTCTTGATGTAAAAGACATTCTCTTCTATCTATCAATATAATAAGGAAGGTTTTATTGGGGTTTTATCTCTCAATTCATAGAGGTTTTTCCCAAGGTAAATTCATGCGTCGAATCCAATTGCTTATGTGTATCATTGTTATTTGATTTCAAGTACTATTGCATTTAAAAATTAAAGATAAAAAATTAACATGGTATCAGAGCTCAAGTCATGAAAGAGATAATTTCATCAATTAAGCTTGATCCTACGTAGATAGTGAGTGTTCAAAATACCTGAATATTTATGGCTTCAATCTCAGTAAGACCAGAAGACCGTCATGAAAGAACTTCAAACTTCAATACTTGGAAGATCAGAATCTTGAATATCTTGGAAGAGCATGACTTATATGGATATGTATCCAAAGTTATTGAAGATACTGCTTCTAATGCAGGGTGCATCACCTTCAAGAAGAATCAAGGCAAAGAAAACAAAATCATTTATGATTCCATGAAAGAAAACTTGATGCCCATGATTACTCCATTGAAGACCACAAAGGAATGCTTCAACACTTTGTCAAATATTTATGAGATGAAGGCACCCAATCAAAAGCGAGGTTTGAAGAATAAGCTTTAAAATTTGAATATGGAGAAGGATGAAGATGTGGATTCCTTCTTCACAAAGATCTCTCAAGTCAGAGATCAAATTATGAGCATTCGTGTGATGGTCAATGATGATGATCTCATTCAAACTACTGTCAATGGTCTTCCATCCTCATGGGAGACATTATTGGCTATAGTAAATGGTCAAGAAGTGCAACCTAACTTTGAGATATTGTGACATGATTTCCTACAAGAAGAAGGGTGAATCCAGAGCAAGCATATTTCCTCAAAATAAGAGAACCTCGCTCTTGTGGCATGGAGGAAGAGAGGGCCATTACGTAAGAGATGTTGTGCAAAGCAAAGAGGAAAGTTCAAATGTAGGTTTCATGCTTCTACTGCTGCAAAAGATGAACCTACAAGAAAGAATTTATATGATTATCAATAGACAAGGAAGGAGTATTATATTGTCTCATCCCTTTCTGGATCCATTACCACTAGTGCTAATAAATGGATTGTAGATAGTGGCACACTAAAGAACATGATTAGATATATGGACAATATCTAATATCTAAAGGAAAATAATTTTTGCTATAAGGTGGAGCTTGGATATAATACCACCTATTTGATCCAAGGTATTGGATCCACTTCCTTTTAGTTGGATTCATGAGATGTACTACATGTGGATGAAATTCATTTTGCACCCGGATTGAAGAAGTGCCTCATGTTTGTTTTGGTTCTAGAAGATAAAGGATTTTAAGCAATATTGGTGGACAAAAAAGCACTCATGTGGCCTAAACATGAAGACTTGGACTCTGCATCAGTGATTGGAGTTAGAGAGGGAGGCCTCTACATAGTTCTTGGAAAGCTTATTCAAGCCATGATCCATGACAAATACAGTCCTTATGAGTTGTGGCATAGAAATATTGGTCATATCCACTTCAAAGCGTTACCTGAATTGCAAAATATGGTGAAAGGTATGCCCATATTTAAATTTAATTTTGATAGTGTTTGTAGAAGTTGCTCTCTTGGAAAGAACATTAAGAAGATTTTTCCAAGCAGTACCAAAAGATCCAAGGGGATCATTGAATTGATTCATTTCAATCTATGTGGTCTTATATATGCACCCTCCTTGAGTGGTTATTTGTATTATGTGATTTTCATAGATGACATCTCTTTCAAGTCATGGGTTTATTTTCTGAAAGCAAAGAGTGAAAATTTAAACAAGTTTCAATATTTTAAAGCATTTGTTGAGAATCAAACTGGGAATCACATTCATGATTTTAGTTCTGATAATGGAGGAGAGTTTGAGTCCCATAGATTCAATGAATTCTGTCGGGATGCAGGGATAAAAATACAGTTGATTGTACCCTACAACCCCAAGAAGAATGGGGTTGTTGAAAGAAATAATAGAACAATATGTGAGGATACAAAAGACATTGTGTGTGATCAGGATCTACTCACATCCTTATAGGAAGAAGCCTCCAACACTATTATTTATATTCAAAACAGAAGCCCTCGTGCTATCTTGGGAAAACAGACTCCTGAAGAGGTTTTCACTGGTGAAAAAATGGATTTTGGACACTTGGATATTTATGGTTGTCATGTTTACATTCACATACCAAAAGAGAAGAGGACAGAGATGGATCCATATGGAAATAAAGGAACATATGTTGGATATAGTGAATCCTCCAAAGCCAACATAATCTATGTTCTAGGACAAAGAAACATTGAATTTAGCAAAGATGTAAAATTTCATGAAGAGGCTGCCTTCAAGTGCTCCAAAGAAATTCAATGTGATTCAAACATGGAGGAGCACGATACTTCTATGATGGAGAATCTAGTTTCTGATTCTCCCCTTTCAGATGTTGAGAGGGAGAATCTAGAAGAGTCCATAGATATGCTTGATCCTGAAGAACCAAAATATTTGATAGAAAGATCACTTGATGAACCTCTTGCTAAGAGGATATCTGCATGGTGTCAATACATTATGCAACAAGTATAAAATCACGGAGAACCTCCAGGCTCATCCAGAGAATGAAAGAGACATAAAATATTTTTAGGATATGTAGTACAAATGAGTCGCATCAGTGATTCAGAACCCTATACCTATGAGGAATATTCAAAGCAACAAATATGGAAAGATGCCATGGTGGAAGAATACTATCTCATGAAGAATGATGTGTGGGAAGTGGTTCCTAAACCAGATAGGAAGTCCATAGTAACTTCCAAGTGGCTTTATAAAATCAAGCATGCAACTGATGGAAGTATTGAAAAGTATAAAGCAAGATTTGTGGCCCATGGTTTCCCACAGAAAGGAGGGATAGATTATGATGAGACATTTTCTCTTGTGGCTAGGTTCACTACTATCCAAACCATAATTTCCCTTTATTCAGTTTTGGGTTGGAAACTTCATTGGATGGATGTGAAGACTACCTTCCTCAATGGTGAGGTTGATGAATATGTTTACATACAACAACCTAAAGGGTTTGTAATTCATGGGAAGGAGTACCATGTAATGCAAACTTAATAAATCCTTGGATGGGATTAAGCAGGCTTCGAGGGCTTTATATTCGAGGATTTATAGCTATCTTCTAAGCTTGGTATTCTCCAAAAGTGAAGCTGACCCCAACCTGTACTTCAAGGTTGTGAAGAACCATACATTGATCCTGGTTATCTATGTTGATGACTTGTTCCTTACTAGAGAGGGGAAACAAATATATTAGTGCAAGAGGGATCTCACTTCCAAGTTTGAAATGAAATACTTAGGTCTTATGCACTATTTTCTTGGTCTAGAAGTTTGGAAAAGGAAAGATGAAATAATTATTTCACAAGGAAAGTACACAGTTGATGTGTTGCAGATATTTGGTGAGATGGAATATAAGTGGTTCAGATCTACATGAACTGTAAGAAGCTACATGAATCATATTCTGGATCGGACCTAGTGGATCCTACCATGTATTGACATTTCATTGGTTCCTTGATGTATTTGATACATAGTAGACCATACATATGTTATGCTGTGAGTATCTTGAGTCATTTCATGTCTAAGCCAATACATAGACATTGGGTTGTTTCCAGGCATGTGCTTAGACACCTTCGAGGTACTATTGCTTATGGACTCATATATGCTTCCAATGGTGGAGTGATGCTACTTGGATATGTCGACTCCGATTGGGGTGGAAGCATTATGGAACGAGATAGTACATCCAATTTTTTTTAGCTTGGAAGCTACTTCCTTGGTTTTTTGGTGAGAAGCTTTAGACTATTGTCATTCACTCTGACAATTAGAGCTGCATAAAGCTCTCAGAAAACCCTATGTTTCAAGACAAATTGAAACACATTGATATGAAGTATCACTACATCAGATACATGGTTCAGAGAGGTGCCATAATACTTCAATACATTGCTACTAGTGAGCATATAGAAGATATGTTGACTAAGCCTTTGTTAGCGATGAAGTATAGATACTTCTTGTACAATATTTTCATGGAAAAGAATGCATCCCTCACTGAGAGGGACTGTTAAATTTATATCATCACCAATCATTCTCCAAGTCAATCTTGTGTGTCAATATTGAGCCTCATGTGTCGAGGTAGTTCCTTATAAGATCCTGAGTTGGACTCAGGAAACTTGGAGAAGAATCTTGAGTTGGAGTCAAGAATGGTTAAGCTTCATGTCTTGAGGCAAGTTCTTTGTATGTCAAAGTGATGATGTTGTACAATCTTGCTAGTCAAGGCTAAGGTCTTGTGTGTCAGTAGAGATCCTCATGTGTTGAGGTGATTCTTTCATGTTGAATCATGTATGGTGTGTGATTTACTATTAACAATGGTTTAGCTATTAAGTCTCCTCTAGAGATTGGCCACCACTAGAGTGAATTACTTTAGCATATAACCACTTGGAACAATAGTAGAACAATATGATCACATAATTAGGAAAATATTCTTAGTATATTTTATATAAAAATTACGTTAGCACATGTGGACCATGCAGATAAGACAAGAGATAAATATAAGATGTGATAAGATATGAGAGAATTCAAATTGCACAGAAAAGAATTAATTAAGAGAGAATTTGAATTGTTAAACTTCAGTGAATACTTCAGTAAATCAAGGGAGAACTCGAAACGATCACTACAGTAATGTTGACATTAAGAGATTTAACTAACTGATAACAAAGAAGATCTAGTTAACTAAGTGTTATTGCATGACGAGACTTATGTTAAACTAAAAGACAACACTTGAATCGTGAGACTTGCGTGACGACACTTAAGTTAGCCACCTAGCTAAGTGGGAAAGCTTTCAATTAAGGAGAAAGTCCATCCTAAGAGTCAGTTCAGTGATTTAATGCACTAGATTAGGGGAGTTTTGACGTCTAAATGGGCCTCCTAAGGGAAATAATAAAATAAGAGTTATAATAATAAAATAAGAGTTCTAAATTTTAGAGGGGAAAAATTAAAAAAACTACTTTTTCTTATCGTATTTTTGACATATCTCCTTAACGGTTTACCCAAATTTCAAGTTTCAGCACTCGTTGGATGCGTATTTTAATTCCGCATCCAACCCATACCCACACTGCATACTTCTGGGGCGCCCACGACATGAAAAAATGAAAATATTAAATACGTTTTTTTATTAAAATTTTTATTTTTTTCATGTCGTGAGCACCTCAAAAGTTTGCAGTGTGGGTATGGGTTGGATGCGTAATTAAAATCTACATCCAATGAGTGCCCAAACTTGAAATTTGGGTAAACGGTTAAGGAGATATGTCAAAAATACGATAAGAAAAGGTAGTTTTTTGTTTTTCCCTCCAATTTGTTTTACAAATTTTATCCTTATGGTTGACATCATCATACTAAATCCTATTGGTTCTTATAAAGTGAATTTTTATGGTACATTTTTTGTTTTGAGGCCCATTTTTTACCTCAAAAATCCCCTAATAGTGCATGAGAAGTGGGGTGCACTTTTTCATGCAAGATTGATGCATCAGGATGGAGGGTGAGTTCATCCTAAAGTAAGAAGATAAAAAAAAAATAGAAGCCAATGCGTGTGATGAATATACAAATATGTTATATGTTGGATTGATAAATTCAATGTGAATCAAATTCTCTTCTTCCTTGAAGGCAAGGCGCTTCTCTTTGTGCAGGATATTATTATGAGTCTCTATTCTTTATCTTTCTCTTGCTATGTAATTGCACCGAGGGTGCTTGATGTAAAAAACATTCTCTACTATCTATCAATATACTAAGGAAGATTTTATTGGGGTTTTATACCTCAAGTCATAGAGGGTTTCTACAAGGTAAATTCATGTGTAAAATCAGAATGTGTATCATTGTTATTTGATTTCAAGTACTATTGCATTTCTGAATTAAAGATAAAAAATAAACACAGTACATGCTAAATATAATCATATGCAATTATAAACATTCGATCACCACAAAAATCATTTCATATTTTACATATACATTCAATCACTATTGAAATCATTTCATATTTCTCATAAAATTTTGATCACTATAGAAATCATAGCAAAATCATAAAAACTTCGATCATTATCGAAATCATATCAAAATTACATAAAATTTCGATCATCATTAGCACAATAGACAATTTCCAAGCAATCGTCTTTAGTTATCAAATACCATTTCCACACATGGTCAGGTCATTCAAAACCGAATGTCCTCAAATAATGAGAAGACTTAAAATCTAGGTCTGAATCCACACATAACCGGGTCATTCACAACTAAATGCCCTCAAATAATAATGTTGTAATAAATTTCAAAATTTAATAACAAAATGGGAACTACATACACACCAAATTCATCAAAATGCGTCCCGGAGTTCTAAAACAGATAGGGAAACTATCCATGCATCTCCAATGTATCCTCCCAAGGCATGGAACTGGGACTATAACTATCCCATCAGACCATGACCTAGTCAACTAATCAATGCCAAAGATTTCGAGTTCACCACTCTAGATACGAATTGGCTCAACCACTAAGGCTCCCTCATCCGATATCTACAAATAATTCAAATCAATGACATGATATGGTTTTGATGTTTAATGTCGCAAAACAAAAACATGAAAAAAATCACGCATTCAACTCAGTGATGATGGCAAAGCAAGATTGTAAGCAACCAACACCAATATCTCAATAATCTCAAATGGTCCCACAAACTGTGGTGATAATTTGGCCTCCTTTCCAAATTTGATAGAGCTCTTTTTCAGCCTCACCTGCAAGAACACTCTATCCCCAATCTCATAGGTCTTGTCCATCCAATGTGCATCGACATAACTATTCTATTAATCATGGTCCTCTTTCAGTCGTTCCAAGATGGATTGCATCTATTCTTCCATCTCCTTGATCAACTCTAGACCCACAAAGAATTTGTCCTCAAGACGATCCCAACTCAAGGGTGTTCGACAAGGCCTATTGTAAAGAAATTCAAATGGTGCCATATGTATCGAACTATGACAAGAGTTATTGTAAACAAATTATACCAATGGTAGATATTCCTCCCAAGGACTATGCTTGTACATCACATACATGCGCAATATGTCCTCCAAAACCTGGTTTACCCTCTCGTTTGATCATCCATATTAGGTTGGTATGTGGTGTTGAAGTTCAATTGTGTGCCCAATGCTTCCTGGAAACTCATCTAGAATATCCTAGTAAATAATAGCCCTCTATCAGAAATGATATTCCAAGGTATGCCATTCAATATCTCTACCTCATTCAAATACCCACACTATCTTAGGATCTTGATAAGTAACCTTCACTACAATAAAGTGCATGTTATTGGTCAATGTGTCCACCACAACAAAAATGGAATCATTCCTCCTAGAGGTCATTTGCAATCCAACAATAAAATCCATCGATATCACGTCCCATTTTGACTATGGGATGGAATGAGGTTGTAATAATCATGCAAGATGGTGATGTTTAGCCTTCACTAGATGGAATTCAAGGCATCTTGCCACATAATCCACAACATCTATCTTCATCCCGTGCCAGAAAGAAAAAAAGAATAGTTTTAGATCCACGTACACATTTTTAACCCTTCGATGGGCCATATAAGATACCCTATGGGATTCAATTAGGATAAAACTTTGAAACTCCTCATACGGCCGCACATACATATGTTAGTTGTATCTCAACAATCCATAATCCTGAAGTGTATAACCCTCAAACTTAGGAACCCCCGCAGTTTCCTTTTCAAGTTCCATCCTAACTTCACTATACCAGTTATCTGCCAATTGTAACTTTGGTACCTTTTCTCGCAAATTTGTCTTCAGTGGCAATACTAATAAGATGTGAGGTTTCCAACTCAAGGAATCCCCTACCTTCTTCATCGTCCCCTTGATGTACTACATTTCAAAATCATACTCAATCATCATCTCTGACCACCTTCTATGTCATACAATGAGTTCACTCTGTGTAAAAATATACTGCAGCCCATGGTGATTTGTCTTTAGTTTAAATTTTCTCCTAACCAAGTATTGTCTCCATAATATCAATGCATAGACTATAGCCACACGATATAATTCATGTGTCGCATAGTTCTCCTGATGCGGTATGAGTTTTCTGGAAGCGTAAGAAACCTTCCTACCTTCCTGCATCAATACCCCTCCAAGTCCTTTCAAAACATACCAAAAAAACATGCTCCATGTATGGTATTTTTTGCATCGAGGTTGTTTCCAACAGCTTCTTAAGTTTCACAAATTATTGCTCCCAGCATTCATACCATATAAATTTCTTTCTCTTCTTTTACAACTCAGTGGCGGGGACCGTGATATTTGAAAATCCCTCTATAAAAATGTGGTAATAACCTGCTAATCCCATGAATCTCCACACATCATGAACATTTTTCAGCTTCATCCATTTCAATATTTCCTCAATCTTGGATGGATCCACTGCTATGTCATCTATAAATATGGCATGTCCCAAATAGTGGATCTTTTTGTAACAACAATTATTTTCATTGTGTAGACCTCCTTGCATAACATATGGATTAAATACCAAAATATATGTAATATTTGTTGTTAAGTTGGTTGGATTTTCACTTTTTTTCCCCGAAATTGTTGATTCTTAACTTTTCATCCTCGGTGATGAAGATTCCCAAATAACATTTTTTATTAGCATACTCTCCAACCTTTTGTGGGTATACTTCATTCCACCAACCTTAAACAATTTGGAAGGAACTGAATTCGGGCATGATATATAGGTTAAGTGAGACATTTTCTATTATTCATTTATACCAAAGACTAGGAAAAATCCCATTCCACTCATATGATTTATCGAATCCTCAATGGTTAACCTTCCTATCTATCTTGGGGAGAATAGAATCGATATTTATTTTACAAAGATTTGAATGTTTAGTAAAACTTGTTGGACATGACTACGTTCTTCTTCTCTAATTTCGATGTAATGTTTCCAACCATGTATCTACGAGGTTTAGGTTATAAATCTCACCAAACTTGTTGAGTTGCTTGAAATGCTCCAATATTTTGTGAGGATCCATGGTTCGACCATGTGGATCTAAGCCACAAGTGATCATGTCGAGCATCTGGTACATATATAATAATAGAATCATGGGGTTTATCATCAACATGTTGTGCAAATGTGAACAACAATCATCATCCATTGGATCCAACTTAGCTACTAGTAAACTACTAATTCCTAACACACCGGACTTGGGGCACCAAGGGAGCATTCTGGGATGCATACATCTCTTTTTTTTCATCTATTTCACTTCCACATTAAATTATTATATCTAAATGAATTTTTACATTTCTAGTCCCTCTAACAGATTAAAAACAACGCTATATATGAATACCCCAAAAAAACGAATTTGATGATCGATCATCTTTGATCCTAACCCCAAAACAAAAAAATTAATTAAGTTTGGACGAGATCAATGAAATTCAAATTAATTTATTTTCCAAATAAATCAACGAATGGAAGAAAGATGGAATTGATCCTTTACAGATCCCTTGGGACCTAACGTTTGAACCTAGCTCTGATACCATATGTAGTGCCCCTCCAAGGATGCCCTCCTAATCCACTAATAATTAATGCACAAAATACAACTCTAAATTTATTTTCATTAGGTTCGACCTTTAATAACAATTCTTTTTCTTGAATCTATCCATTCAATATTCAGAGAAAAAATCAAATCTAAACGATAATATAAATCATTAACATATTCCTTGCATTCTAATATAAACATGCATTTAAATCTACAAAATTATAATTCTCAATTCTTAGGACTTGTTTCCTACTAAGTTGTCCTTAGTTGGATTTAAAGTGAGCCTGTAAAGAATGAACAATTATGTTGTTCATAATTCAAGATCAGAAGTCCATACAGGCCATTTTGGCCCTTTTTTTATGTTTTTCGCATGTTCACCCCCCCTTGAGGGAATTGTAATAAATGTTGCATCATGATGACCTTATGTAAAAGGCTTGGCCTTCTTAGGACCTATTCATCAAACTAATCACCCTATAGTGTTTTTTCCCTGTTAATCATGCAATGCTTTTTAGCAATTTTTGAGTTTTTCATTCAAAATCCTCCAAACATGGGGATGTGAAAGTGATGATTATGCCCAGAGGCCCCACTTAACCCCTAAACCCACTTATGAGAATCAAATTGGTGATTTTCAATTACTAATTTTTATTTTCTCTTGAAAATGACATTTTGGGTCGAATAATTGGTAAATATGGATAAAATCCAATTCCTAAATCAAAGGGACCTTGTCTTTGAGGTGTCCAGTTTGGTTGGAATATTGTCTGGGTCAATAAATGAATTGTATGGGCATCTAACCTCACAAGATGAGGGGGGCGTAATCTCTCTAAGAGAGGGTGCATTTACCCACTTGGTTCTCATGTTGCAATTGGTTGGGAGAGGTGGAATCCTCCCATGAATATTTGGGACACCTAATGATAGGTGTCATCCCCATTTCTCACATGAAAGATACTTTCCACGCTCTCTGAAACCCTGATTCCACCTCCTCCATTGGGAATTGCACCCTCCAAAGGTTTGAAGGCATTTTTCCTATAAAAGCAAATTTTTTCTCCTCTCTTCGTATGGAAGTAGTGAAGCTATGCCAAAACTCAGTATGATCATTATTGTATTGTTTATGAATAAATAAGGTTTTGGAGGATCATCAATGGTGTAGTAATCTTAATGTGTGGATGTTTTTTTCTCAAATGCTTATGAGGTATAATCTATCTTAATTTTACCTTGCTTTCATTGGATAGTTGTGGGATTACATAGGGAGATACCTCCTAGCAAGGTAAGAGAGTATTCTAGGTTGATTTACGCTCTTACTGTTTTTTAATGGTATGTCTATTGGAGATGCATGCATTCTTGTTTGATTTGTATGCTTTCTAGTTTTCTACTTTTGACAAATACCCTCGTTTAACCATTTGTTATTGCAAGGATTGTTAATATTTTAGGTATCCTCACTTGGAGGAAGGTTGGAGCTTGATTGCATCCTCCTCATCTTCAAGATATTTCAAGGATAAACACCCTATTCATTCTACCAAATAAAAACTTCCAAGCTTCTTCATTCTAGTTTCTGGGCCTCTTCTTCTTCCTTCTTTAAAATCAAAATTTATTTCTGGTTATAGTTTCTTAAAAAATAGAAAGTATAGATAAGTTTTGAGGTTTCATATTTTAAATCATACTTGTTGTATGATTAATTAGATATAAAGGGTTGTGTTTCAAAGTTAATATCATGATCTTAGATCTAGTTTAGTTTAGTACTTGTAGCTGCAATTTTTCAAATAAATTTCGAAGTGCTAAGTAGGAGTACAATTTTATTTCAGTTTTGTTTAAGCCACTAACTCTTAACCCTTTTAGCTTGTTGGATTTTGTCATTTAACACTAGGACAAGCATACGTGTTGGAAAAATTCTGAAGTTTTGAGCCTTCCAAAGCACCTCCTCAAAGCCCTCTCCAAAAAGGGCTTTTTTCTAACTTTTCTGTAAACCTTTGATCTCATTTTATAAAGGATCAAAGGCCTTCTTATATTTATCACTGTGCATCATTAATAAAAGAATAAAGTGGGATACATAGAAACCACACCCCGTTCCCCATTGGGGGAACTTGTATTGCCTCCTTTTTGGTGTGTTTTTCCTTTTTCTTTGATTTTTTTATACTAACCCTTAGATTAAGTTTCATTTTTTGCAAGTTAGTTTAGTTTAATTTTTGTAAGATCAAGTAAATTTAGTTTCATTTTTGCAAGTTTAGATTAATTTCCTTTTGCAATCAAGTAACGAAGCTGATTTTGTGTTCACAAAGTATGCTCTCGCCACCACCTAAAGGATTTGTCGATTAGTGGTGGATCATCAAAAAAGTGACCTTAGTTAGTAGTAATTAGTACAACACTATTTTATTTACAAGTTATTTTACTTTTTTTTCATCACAAATTTATTTTACTTTCAAAATTGGAACCAATACATGGCATTACCCTTTGTGTATGCCCTTGTCCATCACATACTAGTTTCAGTTGGTCGAATCTTTGGAACAATCAGAAACAAGGTCTTGCACTTTATAACTTTTCACATCTAACTAAAAACACACCTAATTAAAAGTAAATCCCTTAAAGGACGAAAATCCGGCGTCACGCCTTTTCACTTTGTGTGGGAAAATTTTACTAAGAGAAAGGAACTACTAGGTAGTCACTACAAGGACATGCCATCCTGCACCCTCAATTGGTGTGGTGTTGGATATCCCCCTGCAACTCTGATCTAGCCTTTCCTCTTACGTGAAACCACATCCAGTAAAATACAGATCTTGTTCCATGTACCTTGCGGTATATCAGAACCCCCTTTCCTTATTCCACTCATCATAATAATTCATCTCATGACAATATAAGAGCCTCATGATCTTTCCGTCTCTTTATAACTTTTCGAAAACTCAGTGCATCACCATTTTTTATGGACAATCTACTCAAGCGAGATCAAGCAAGATCTCCCTAGTCCAGGTGGATCTAGTACAAATGAATACATAACACAATCTACTTTCCTAGATCAATTAGAGATGCAATAGGTAGATGTATTACCTTAGATCTGCAAATCCTTTCCTCTTTGTTGCTTCAAGATTTAGGGCCTTCAGATATCAAGTTGCAAAACCTTGTCAAGCATATGGAAATAAGCAAACAGTAAAAGCATATCTAAACATGAACTGATTTAAGCCAACAGTTAAGGAAGAAAGCTCTAAATATCATTAACACAACAACATTTATGAAAAGAGTTTGTATTATTGTAAATGAATGGGAAATACATAGAAGAGAGATAGTCACAACGTAAGTGTTGGCTTGGTTTTGCAACCAAGCTTAGTGCAATGGGCACCTGCTACTAATAGCAGCAGTCTCAATAGAAATAAATAACAAACTACTTTAAACTACATTAATCATGTGCATATAACAAATAAAATTTTCTGAAAATGATTCAAGAACAAGAAATAAAAAGAGTGAGTATTATATTAAGATACCTCAAATGGTGAGGATTTGTGTTGAGCAACTTCCAAGGTGAGTAGCTCCAAGCTCCAAAGGTCTCTTCTCCAAGATAGCTACAATGGTCAAAAGCTCATGAGAGATTTTGATAGCATGAGGATAGGAAGATGGATGGATGGAAAGTGAGGAGCCCCTACCACCTTTTTATAGTTCTTGGTGGTGGGGAATAACATTATGGTTTTGAGGAAACCAATGGTATTGACCAACATGGTTTAGGTACCTTTTCCCTCCTTTTTCCTTTTTTGAATATTTTGAATATTTTTATTCCCTTTTTAATATTTTTGGGAATTTTGGACCCTTTTTGAGGGTTTTTTATGCTTTTTGAGGAAAAATATTCATTTTGAGTGGAAAAAGGGGTGTATTAAGGTCTTTTGGTGATCTTTTGATGGCTTTAGAGGCTCAAATGGTGAAAAAGTGGACAAATGGGTCATGTGAATAAGGAAATGAGCTAGTGAGCACTTTTTGGGTGTTAACAGATTGCCCCCTGATGTGTGAGGGCAGGATCTCATCGTATGGCCGATAGACATCATAGTTCTTTTGTCGTTTTTCTGGGGTTTGGGGAAGAGAAGAGACCGATTGGAGATTGGATCCACGGCCCTTGGAAGATGCAAAAATAAACAATATTACATGGCCTCAATATGAATGAGGGATAATCTCTGATAATGGACGAGGTGGGCATACCCATGCTCGTATCAAGACATATACATAACAATTAGTCCCAAGAAGGGGGACCTAAAAAATACATAAAAAGTCTGCTGGTACATCATAATGGTCCAGAGGGGACATTGGTTTGGGATGTACTCATGATCATACATGATTGATCTCAATAACTGATACACTGGAATAACTGATGAACTGCTGAAACTGAAGGTGTCCAACATCTATAGGGACTCAATGACTGTGAGTCATCTCCGAGAAGTACATGTAACTGTATACTCGAGGGAGTATAAAACTGGGGTATATCTGAATACTGTTGCCATGCGCAACCCGGATATCTATAGAAAAAATGTAACTAGTTGTTTCCATAAATAAACTCTCAAATGTGGGAGAATCAGGTGGTATCCGAGGTCTTGAACAAATAACTGAACGAACCAATACCCTATGCGAGTCTCAACGATGCGATCAAGGTGTTGAAGTCGAGCATGTGAGAAACAACCATTTGGAGAGGCACTGAGGACTCTTCTCGAAATGGTTTGTAGGAACTCATCATAAATGGTGATGAGTCCAAGACACAGGGACCTCTAGGTCTATCCTCTGGAATAAATTTGGTTGTCGTCGACAGAGGGATACCAGCAACTAACAAGGAAATGATGTTTCCTTGATAGGAGCGCGAGGTGTAGAATTGAAGTGTGGTAGTACTGATGGTAAGACTGACATACTTGTGGGGATGGGAAGCAACTGGGGTTATAGAGTGGGCAGACTCAAACTTTCTTTGTTCAGATCATGATGACATGGTTGACCTGGCATCGTAGGGAACTGACTTGTAGGTGCTGGGATCATAGCTTTTAGGGACTGAAAGGTATGTATTGACTCTGGGGGGTCAAGCTGATGGGTGTTGTCGAGGGATTCTCAGGCTGACATACTGCAGAATACTCTGAACAAAGGTGACCAAATTGGGGAAGCTACCAGATGAGTAGACGTGATTTGTTGTGGCGCCAAGAGGCACCATTGGGTCCTTCTTCATAGTTATAATGAGCTCTAAGAAGGGATAAAAGTGTGCTCTGAAATGGTACCGTCCTATGGATTTTGTGAGCCCAGGACTGTTCATGCTCATGGATGCTTTCATTTTTAAGGAGTCTGAAAACGATAAGAAGACTCTGCAGTGGTTGTGAGTACTGTCCTGTTGGTTTTACGAGCCCAGGATGGTGATTGCTCGTGGTCGCTTTCATGTTTAGAGAGTCTGAAAGCGGTAAGTGGACTCCATTGGTGTTCTTTTTCATAAGTTAGTCTCCAAGGCCCGAAAAAGCATAAAAGGATGCACATGGAGAACTCTTCTAGCCGATGTGACTAGAGTATTCCTTTTTCGTAATTAGTCTACAAGGTCCGGAAAAGGGGTAAACTTATACCATGTAGACGCCCTTTCAGATACGTTTATCGAGCATGAAAGGAAGCAAGGTTGCTTGGCGATCTTTTCATTGTTTTAGGAGTCAGAAAAGAGCTTAACAGAAACTCCTTAAGTGCCTTTTTCGTAAAAGGGATTGCTCGGCCCGAAAAAGGGGTAAAATTATACCAAACAAAAAGGGATTGATGAGAGCGAGAAAAGGTCTCAAGCATCGTCATGAGTGCGGAATACTGAATCCGGTGACATAAAGATTGTCAAAAAGGGGCAATGACCAATGTGGCATGGAAACCGAGGTGATGAGTGGCATTTTGAAAAAATGCCCAAAAATTATGGGGTGAGAGTGAGAAATGATCTCAAGAATCATCACGAGCGCGGAAAACTGAATTAGATGACATAAGACTTGTCAAAAATGGACAACGGCCAATGTGGCACGCAAACCAAGGGGATGAGGGGGCATGGGAAAAATGCCCAAAAAATATGGGCGTGAGAGTGAGAAATGATCTCAAGCATCATCACGAGCACGGAAAATTGAATCCGGCGATATAAAATTCATCAAAAATGGATGACGGCCGATGTGGCACGCAAATCGAGGCGACGAGGGGGCATGGGAAAAATGCCCAAAAAATCTGGGCGTGAGAGTGAGAAATGATCTCAAGCATCATCACGAACGCAGAAAATTGAATCCGGCGATATAAAATTCGTCAAAAATGGACGATGACCGATGTGGCACGCAAACTTAGGCAACGAGGGTGGGTAAAAACTGGTCAAAAAATGGACCTGGTGAAAACAGGAAAATGAAAGAACTGTCATGAAGTTCTCGCTTTGCTAATTCCAATGGTACCAACGGTTTGAGGAACGGACATCGTATGACACCGGAATGGTTGTTTGAAAAATGGTGGAATTTCTATAAATAGGGCGTGGGGCCCAAATGACGTGTCATTGTTACGTGTGAGTTTGACAAACCAGTCAGATCTCTTTCTTGATTTTCGTGAGATTTGATGGTTGGTTTTTGATTCCGCGAGTTTCAGGTAACCCTATTTTCCTTAGCCTTTTCATTTATGTCTTTTTTGGTTAGCGGCGGGCCCCCGAAGGCCGCGAAATTCCATGTTGGCCTCCCAACGTGGAATATCGCGGGTTTCGTGTCCTTTCCCGCAATGGACATCACGGGTTTGAGGCCGACAGTCGCGATGTTCATCACGACTGTCGGGCTGAAAGTCGCAATGTTCATCCCGAGTATGGGGAAGATAGTTGCGATGTTCATCGTGACTGTCTGGCCAATACCCGCGATGTTCATCGTGACTGTCTGGCCAATACCCGCGATGTTCATCGCAAGTTATCTTTTGGAAGCCGCGATGAGCATCGCGGCTTTTGATGGAAAAGCCGCGGTGCTATTGTTGGTTGTGGAGCCAGATCTTCTAGTCTCAAAGATGAAATTGTATTAGCTGTGTTTGTAACCCCAGTTCTATATGATATGTAGGTGGACTGTACACTCACCCCAGCGGGGGGGTGTAGGGGGGCATCGCCCCCCCACGGGGTTCCAGGGGGGACCATCCCCCCTGGTTGGGGGGTCCAGGGGCCAGCGGTCCCCCGGCGGGGGTTCGGGGGCAGCGCCCCCGAAGAAAATTTTTGGGGTTGTTTTCGCCAGCTGTTTTGCGGGCCCATGGTTTTGGGTATCCCGTGGTATTTTCCCATTGTATTTTCCTTATAAAAGAAAGACATTGTAATACGGCTAGGGTTGTTGATGTATTAGGTTTTATGCATTGTAAAGATCTTTGAGATCTGGAGAGAGACTGTGAAACAGAGAAGAGGAAGTGCAGCGGTTGCTGGACGGTAATAATAATAAGGACTGGAAAATTAAGTGTGGACGTAGCCCAAGTTGGGTGAACCACGATATATCTGTGTCTCTCTTGTAATGTGTATGTGTGATTATATTTGCATTTTCTGTTTATTGTTATTGCTCTGCGATCCTGTTTTTCTAACAATTGGTATCAGAGCCAAAGGTCTATTTGGCAGCTAAACCCGCAGGAAGCTAGGGTTTCTGGTTCGAGTGGGAGCAATGGCAGAAGAAGGAAAGTTTAAGGTCGAAAAGTTTAACGGCCAAAACTTCGGGTTATGGAAGATGCAAATGGAGGACTATCTATACCAGAAGGATCTATACCTACCATTGGGAGGAAAAGCAAAGCAGCCGACGACTATGAAGGACGAAGAATGGGTGGTTCTTGACAGAAAGGCTCTGGGAACAATACGGTTGAGCCTAGCTTCGTCGGTGGCTTTCAATATCTCAAAAGAAACGACAACAGAGGGTTTGATGAAAGCATTGGGTAAGCTGTATGAAAAACCCTCGGCTTCCAACAAGGTATTTCTAATGAAGCGTTTATTTAATATGAAGATGTCTGAAGGTGGATCTGTTACTGATCATTTAAATGAGTTTAATACGGTTACAAATCAGTTAAGTTCTGTAAGTGTGAACTTTGATGATGAGGTTAGGGATCTTCTAATCTTGTGTTCATTGCCAGAAAGCTGGAATAGCTTGGTCATGGCTGTAAGTAACTCTGTCTCTGGTTCAAACACCTTGAAGTTTGATGATGTTATTGGTGTTATTCTTAGCGAGGAAATGCGAAGAAAAAGCACAGGTGAGACATCAGGTAATGCGTTGACCATGGAGAGCAGAGGAAGACAAAAGGAGAGAGGAAAGAGCCAAGGTAATCGTGGAAAGTCTAAAACGGGCAGATCCAAGTCCAGACTGGGAAAGATAGAGTGCTGGAACTGTGGAAAGAAAGGACATCTGAAGAAAGACTGCAAATCTCTAAAGAAGAAAGGAGATGCACAGAAGGAAACTACCCAGGAAGCAAATGTAGCAGGTGATGTGTTACAAGATGCTTTGATTCTTGCATTAGATAATACTAGTGATTATTGGGTAGTAGATTCAGGAGCTTCATGTCATGCTACACCCCATAGGAAATACTTTCATGAGTATGTTCCTGGCGATTTTGGACATGTTTTATTGGGTGATGATGAGCCATGTAAAATTGTTGGAATGGGAAAGGTATGGATAAAAGTTAAGAATGGAACTGATTGGTTGTTGAAAGATGTTAGGCATATTCCTGCTATGAAAAGAAATCTGATCTCAACAGGGCAGTTGGGAGATGGCGGCTGTCTATCTACGTTCGGAGAAAAGTGGTGGAAGATCACTAAAGGATCAATGGTGATAGCAAAAGGAGACAGAGTAGGTACGCTGTATTTATGTCCTCATAATACTGACCATTTTATCTCTTTAGCTTCCACAGGAACAGATATAGAATTGTGGCATCATAGGCTTGGCCACATGAGTGAGAAGGGGATGCAGATTCTCCACTCAAGGAAGTTGCTGCCGGATTTGAAGCAGGTAAGTTTGGAATTCTGTGAAAACTGTGTTTATGGAAAACAGAAGAGAGTCAGATTTCTCAGGGTTGGGAAACAGAAGAAGAATGAAAAATTAGAGCTTGTGCATACAGATGTATGGGGACCGGCTCAGGTACAATCTCTTGGTGGCTCTCATTATTATGTTACATTTATTGATGATGCAACTAGAAAAACTTGGGTTTATTGCATTAGACAGAAATCTGATGTGTTTGCTACTTTTAAGAAGTGGAAAGCTTTGGTTGAGAATGAGACAAGAAAAAGATTGAAGTGTCTCAGATCTGATAATGGAGGTGAGTACTGCGGCAAGGAATTTGATAGTTACTGTTCATACCATGGGATTCGTAGAGAGAAGACAGTCCCAGGAACACCACAGGAAAATCGTGTGTCAGAAAGGATGAACAGAACGATCATGGAGCGTGCAAGGTGTATGAGACTACATGCAGGGTTGCCCTTACAGTTTTGGGCGGATGCTGTAAATACTGCTGTTTATTTAATAAACAGAGGACCTTCAAGTGATTTGGATGGTGGTATTCCAAAGGAAGCATGGACAGATAAAAAGGTAAACTACTCATTTCTGAGAACGTTTGGTTGTGAAGCATTTGTCCATATTGATAAAAAAAAAAATAGAACAAAGCTTGAAGCTAAATCCAAGAAATGTACCTTTATTGGATATGGGGTTGATGAATTTGGTTATCGTTTATGGGATTATGAAAATAACAAAATCATCAGGAGTAGAGATGTGATATTCAATGAAAAGGTCATGTATAAAGATCAGTTGCAGGGAAAGAAACAGGAAAAGGAAAGCACAGAGTACATAGTGCTTGATGAAGTTAAAGAAAATGAAGTTCCGAAGGTGCCAGAAAATCAAGAGCAGCAGCAAGTACCTGAAACTCCTGCAACAGTAAGAAGATCTACCAGGTTAAGTAGACTCCCTGAACGATACTCTCCTTCAATGTATTATTTATTGATGACTGATTCTGGTGAACCAGAATGTTATGAAGAAGCAATGCAGGTGGAAACTAGAAAGAAGTGGGAGCAAGGCATGAAAGAGGAGATGGACTCATTGGTAGGAAACCAGACTTGGGATTTGGTTAAGTTGCCTGCTGGTAAAAGAGCATTGCAAAACAAATGGATTTACAGGTTGAAGGAAGAAGAAGGAGGTAAGAAGCGGTACAAGGCCAGACTTGTTGTAAAGGGGTTTGCATAGAAGAAAGGTATAGATTTTGATGAAATATTTTCTCCTGTTGTTAAGATGACTTCAATTAGGACTATCTTAAGTCTAGTGGCGGTAGAAGATTTGCATCTTGA
Organism: Larix kaempferi; assembly: GCA_027924585.1. Taxonomy (NCBI): domain Eukaryota; kingdom Viridiplantae; phylum Streptophyta; class Pinopsida; order Pinales; family Pinaceae; genus Larix; species Larix kaempferi. The sequence continues at coordinate 12,461,074 of BSBM01000428.1, forward strand.
ACAGTTAGATGTAAAAACAGCCTTCCTCCATGGGGATCTGGAGGAAGAAATATATATGCAGCAGCCACAAGGGTATGAGGTCAAAGGTAAGGAGGATCTGGTATGCAGGTTGAAAAAGAGCTTGTATGGATTGAAGCAAGCTCCAAGGCAGTGGTATCTAAAGTTTGACAGGTTTATGACAGAACAAGGTTATAGTAGATGTCATTCTGATCACTGTGTTTATTTCAAGAAGCTAGACAATGGAAGATATATTATCTTGTTATTGTATGTGGATGACATGCTTGTTGCAGGGTCTGACATGCAGGATATAAATGTACTCAAAAGAAAGCTAGCTAATTCATTTGCGATGAAGGATTTGGGTGCTGCAAAGCAAATCCTTGGTATGAGAATAACAAGAGACAGGAAAAATCGCAAATTAACATTGTCTCAAAGTGAGTACATACAAAAGGTGTTGGAGAGGTTCAGAATGCAGAATGCAAAACCTGTAAGTACACCTTTGGCTAGCCATTTCAGTCTAAGTAAGGAAATGTGTCCCAAGACACAAGAAGAGACAGATTACATGTCCAAGGTTCCCTATCAATCAGCAGTTGGCAGCTTGATGTATGCCATGGTGTGCACAAGACCAGATATTGCACATGCAGTGGGAGTTGTGAGCAGATATATGAACAATCCAGGTAAAGAACATTGGAAGGCAGTACAGTGGATTCTCAGGTATTTGAGAGGTACTACCACTGAGGCATTATGTTTTGGAGGTACAGACACTGTTCTACAGGGATATGTTGATGCAGATATGGCAGGTGACAAGGATAGCAGGAGGAGTACCACAGGGTATGTGTTTACTGTAGGTGGAACAGCAGTAAGCTGGATTTCAAAACTACAGAAGGTTGTTGCACTTTCAACAACAGAAGCAGAGTATGTTGCCATTACAGAGGCTAGTAAAGAGATGATTTGGTTGCAGAGGTTTATGGAGGAAGTGGGTAAGAAGCAGAAGGATAGCAGATTGTATAGTGACAGCCAGAGTGCCATTCACCTTGCAAAGAACTCAGCATTCCATTCCAGGACAAAACATATATAGCTCAAGTACCATTTCATACGCTCTGTTTTGGAAGATGAACTGTTAAAGTTGGAAAAGATACATACTAGCCAGAATCCTGCAGACATGTTCACAAAGGTAGTGACCAGAGAGAAACTGAGTTCGTGCTCGGTTTCAGTTGGCCTTCTAGCATGAAGGTGAAGAGGAGAAATTTGCCAAGTCCAAGTCCAGCAAGTGCGGCAGCGGTGGAGTTGTTGTGATCAGTCTCCAAGTGGGAGATTGTTGGTTGTGGAGCCAGATCTTCTAGTCTCAAAGATGAAATTGTATTAGCTGTGTTTGTAACCCCAGTTCTATATGATATGTAGGTGGACTGTACACTCACCCCAGCGGGGGGGTGTGGGGGGGCATCGCCCCCCCCACGGGGTTCCAGGGGGGACCATCCCCCTTGGCTGGGGGGTCCGGGGGCAGCACCCCCGAGTAATGGGGGTTTGGGGGCAACGCCCCCGAAGAAAATTTTTGGGGCTGTTTTCGCCAGCTGTTTTGTGGGCCCATGGTTTTGGGTATTCCGTGGTATTTTCCCATTGTATTTCCCTTATAAAAGAAAGACATTGTAATACGGCTAGGGTTGTTGATGTATTAGGTTTTATGCATTGTAAAGATCTTTGAGATCTGGAGAGAGACTGTGAAACAGAGAAGAGGAAGTGCAGCGGTTGTGCTGCAGGTTGTATCCCTTCATCTTGCTGGACGGTAATAATAATAAGGACTGGCAAATTCAGTGTGGACGTAGCCCAAGTTGGGTGAACCACGATATATCTGTGTCTCTCTTGTAATGTGTATGTGTGATTATATTTGCATTTTCTGTTTATTGTTATTGCTCTGCGATCCTGTTTTTCTAACAGCTATTTTTTGAAAAAAATTTCCTGGTGCTAAAAAATTTCTTTTTTTTTGGGTAGGATGCTGAGGAGGCCATTGACATCGTGGCGAGAGCGAGAGATGGAGGAATATTTGATGGTCTTGATTCAGACTGATCAGCAGGTCCAGCAGGTTCTGGCGAAGAGTGGACTCTTGAAGTTCGCTCAGATCCCACCAATGCATTCAGTAGGACCGCTACTGAACAAATTGGTGAGTTGGTGGGTACCTACAAAGGGTTCCTTCGTTGTTGGGGGTGAGAGGTTGGAGATCACCCTCACAGATGTTTATTTTCTTATTGGGTTACCTCGCTTGGGTGAGGTGGGGGATCTTCTACCGAGGATCCCGGCAGGCGTTGACATGGAGGATCTCCTGGAGACTTTCTGTGTCGCTGGGGTGATTGTGCAGAACAGCGCGCTGAGTCTGAGATCATTGCGAGAGTGGGACATGCGGGCTATCGGGGCTTGTGTTCTGCAGGTGTTGGGTGCCGCGGTGGGACATCATTTGTCAGGGGGACAAACGATGATGGTGGATTCTATGCTGAGGGGGACCTATTATGCATGGGGTCAGATGATTTTAGCTGGTGTCCGGAGAGATCTGGACAAGGTCAGTCGGGAGGGGGGAGATTTCTGCTATGCCTCCTTTCTATGTTCTTTTTTCTTTGAGCGGGTACCGACTTTGCGACCACGGGTTCCCATTCGTGATGGTTTGGTGAGCGAGCTGCAGATGGTGCGGTGGGGGCAGATGATGCCTCGCGGTGGTGGTGGTATCCACGGGTTCTTCTCACAGGAGATGTATGAACAGTGGGAACAGATCCCCCTATTGATTGAGGACTATCCATATGCTGGTATGGATTACCGAGTAGATCCGGAGATGCCTCGAGCCCAGGGACATGCCTAGGGTTTAGATGGTATGTTTTGTGTTTTGTTCTCTACTATATCATGTGTTTCTAGATTTATTGGTTATGATTATAGTTAGATATGTATATGATGGTTATTTGCATTGTGCAGATGTTGGTCCTGTTCCTCCGGCTGACTATGTGGCTCGCAGGGGATGGGCGATGGTGGTTGCTCCACCTCCGGCAGCTGTACCGCCTCCACATGGTCGAGGATTTGGGGCTCGTGGTCGTCCAGCGACGTCGGTAGCGCGGAGATTTCGGGATTGGCATGATCCAGCGGGGCCAACAACACGGAGAGTTCGGACTCGGCATGATCCAGTGGTGCCGGTAGCGCGGAGAGTTCAGGCTCGGCATGATCTAGCAGGGCCAGCGGAGGAGGCGCCAGAGGACCATGATGAGTAGATGATATGTATTTTCCCCCAAATGCTGATGAGCATATGGGGAAGCTCTTTTTTGTATGGCTAATGTATTTTTGTATATTGGGTGCTGAGGGCATCGATTTCATGTTTTGACTATACTATGATGTGTATATATATATATATGATGTTGATATATAGTCGTGTATGCACATGGATGCATTTGTTGTCTTTTTGTTCACCCGTGGAGGCATGTTAAATTTTTTGTATGCCCGTGGAGGCACATGTTATGCATGTGGATGCAACATTTTGATTTTTTGTATATGCCCGTGGAGGCACATGTTATGCACGTGGATGCACATTTTTTTTTGGTATATGCCTGTGGAGGCACATGTTATGCATGTGGATGCATTTTTTGTCATATTTAGATATATGCCTGTGGAGGCACATGTGATGCACGTGGATGCATTTTCTTTATGAAATGATTTGATTGGTGTGCCAGTCAAGAACGTTGTTGGCCATATGGTCTGCTACACTATTGAGGTTTTTTGGGACATGTGTGAATGAAACGGATTCAAACTGTTGAATCATTTGTTTAGTGCGCAAAATTTTTCTGAAAAGACAGGGATCGCGTTCCTGGTAATCATTGTTGAGCTGGGAAACAAGGAGTTGTGAGTCCAGGAAAACATTGAGGTGACGTATGCTCAATTGGAGAGCTGCGGCCAAGAGATCGGTCATGGCATCGTATTCAGCTTGGTTGTTGGTGGCAGCACCTAAACACACTCCGTCGATGTGGATCAACTCATGTGAAGGGGAATATATTACCCAAGCTACGAAGGGTAGATTGGGGGACCAACGGCTTGCACCATCAGCGAAACCGACATAGCAGAGTGGAACGGGATCCATCTATTGTCATGCAAAGAAAACAAATATTTAGGTTTTTTTATTTTTTTGTGGAAAAAGACAATAATAAACAAATATTTAGGTTTTTTTAATTTTTTGTGGAAAAATACAATAATACTGTACAATAATGGACGGTGGTGTCCATCAGCTTTACTATGGGTAAAATCGCTTGAGGTACAACCCATTGCGTGGGTTGCGGAGGGGGTTGCCTTTTGAATCAATCAGAATGTATGCCCCCTATCCGAGGCAAGCATGGATAATATATGGGCCTTGCCACATGGATACAAACTTTCCTTTCTCGATTTTGTCATGAGCCTGATCATAGGCGAGGACAAGGTCCCCTTCAGTAATATTTCTTGGGTGAACATGTTTATCGTAATTCAATTTGGATCGGTTCTTGGCTACTTCCATGGTTTGAAGGGCTGTGCACCGATCTTCATCAGCCTGCTCTAGGAGTAGTAAGCGTTGCTCGATTGGGGAAGTGTCCGGTGCAGTGAGTGTTTCTAAAATTTGCTCATCAGTATGGAAGTAGTCAGACCATAAATCGACGGGTTCTGGTTTGTACGTGGTTGAAATCATATATATGGTATTGACTTCTTCCAAAGAAGATGATCTCGGGGGGTAGATCTCCTCGATGAGGGGAGGAAAAATTTCTAAGTCGATTTTATTCATCTCATACAAGGCTACTCTATAATCTGGGAGATCAGGGCAGTGGTGTGAATAATGGCCATAAATGCCGCATATCGCACAAGGGTGGTTAGTGCGGAGTGTTTTGTTGCGAGGCTGAGGAGGTGTCTCAAGTCTTACTACTGGAATGCCGGTGTCGTCATCCAACATATTCATGTGTTCCTGGAGTGCAGGTAATTGTGGACATTGATGAGTGGCATGGCCTATGTCGTCACACAACGAGCACTTAGGGGGAATGCGAATTGCTGGGGGGTTTTTGGCTACCTTGGGGGTTGCTGGGGGGGTGCGATTTATGGGTCCAGTGTGATAAGTTGGTGGGATTCTGCCCCCTATGTTCCGTAACGGAGGTGGAGCATATCTGGATGTTGATGCCGTAGTCACTATTGGGGGAGGTCTATTTTGCAGATGAGTGACGGGAGGGGGTGGGTGGTTGGTAGTAGGGATAGGTTGTACCGGCTGTAAAATAACAGTCAGAGTCGGCAGGGGGCTCGGAGCAGGTAAGTACCATATAGGTATCCCTATTGTTAAGCCAGGAAGGTTGAGTGTATCCATTACTGGCGAACTAACAACTCCGGAGAATGGGAACAAGAACGGGATGGTGTGAATTGGCATTGTGCCAATATGAGTAGGCACTATAGGTGCTTGTGAAAGTGATGAAGGCTGCTGTGTGGTGTGTGACAAGGTGCACAAATCCGATGTTTTTGTCATCGGTAAAGGTGTTGAGATTGATGGAAAAGTGGAAGTCATAGGTGACTCTGTGTAAAGTCCGGGTCCCACGGAGGATACAAACGAGGTAGTGGCACCACAAACAGGTTGTTCAACCATGGGGAGAACATTTTTGGGTGTAGCGGGGGCCTTGGGATCGTAATAGGTGAGTTGGTCAACCGTGACCACGCATCCGTCATGGGGGAACATCATGGTACGAAAAATGGATGAGGAAACCGCCCGCATGGCATACATGTAGCTGCGACCAAGTAAGAGGTTATAATCTAGTTGGGCATTGATGACCTCTATGTCAATGAGCACGGTTTTACCCACCAGCTGGATGGGGACATTATTTAACAGACCTTGGGGTTGAGCCGAATGGCCGTCATAGGCTCGCAACGCGGTGGTGGATTGCTAGAGAGTAGGAGATCCCAACTTCTGCCAAACAAATGTGGACATAATGCATGTAGAGGTGCCTTCATCAATAATGCATCGATGGATGACCAGATTCCGAACAGAAACAGAAACTTGGAATGCTAAAGTGGAAGGTAGGCGTGGTTCGGACTGGTCCGAGTCGAATGCCATCAGTTGTGAATCATTGGGGTCAATATCACCAATGGCAGAGAGCAAAGTCTTGCGCTGTGAAGGACAGTTTTTTAAGACTTCTAAAGCAGACATGGCTGCTGGAGACTGGGCTAAGTCATCTACAATGCTGTAATTTGATGCGACACGAGCATTGGGGTTATTGTTGATGCGACGGAGTGGGAAGCAAGGTGCTTTAGAGGCGCCATCGAGTGTAACCGGGGGTATACGTAACGTCTGATCAGTGGGATGAGCGTTCGTGTTTTTGTCGGCGGGAGGGTCTTCGGGGGTGGATCCATATTGGTTCCGATGTGTTTGGAGGTTGACATCAGCGGATGACATCATTAACAAGTGGTGAGTACCTGAGTCGAACATGGGTTTATCAGGAGCGGCATAAGTGATCTGTTGTTGTGGGGGCGTGTTGCCTTGAGGGGGAGCCAACGACTGAGTGTTCACTATGCCTTAGGTTGGTAAGGGGTTTTGTAATACCATGGGTTGCTGCTGAGGGGGTGGGAGGTTGGGTGGTGCCTGAGGAGCCACGTTTCCTTGGCGATGGGCATCATCAGTCCAGAGTTGTCGAGCTCGCTCCAAATGTGGGAAAGCATGTGTGTAGTGGCCATAGACCCCGCATATAGAACAAGGGTGGTTTGTTCTAAGGTTATTGTTTTTAGGCTTCTTGGAATGACGATCTGGATTCTGGTTGGGAGGAGTAGCGTTATTATTATGCGAAGGATTGGGAGGTGGTGGACCTTGCTGATGTTGTTGGTTGTTGTCGCGGTTACGTCCTATTCCACGGTTTTGTTTCCCACCCTGGTTTCACTGGTTGTTTTGATGCTGGGGCTGATTGTGTTGTGTGTACACTTTCCCTTGAGCAGTGGGAGGATTTTGGTTTGCCACAGGTGCGGGAGCAGGTTGTGGTGGATAATAAGTAAGGGGAGGCTGCACAGGTGCTGAAACGTGTGGGGATTGCTGATATGTCTGCGGAGTGGGTTGTAGGTTTGCTGCAGGGGCTGCCAGTGGTGGGTAATAAGCAGGTTGGTCTTGAGAAGACACAGGAGCTGGTGCATCCTGTGGGTGGTAATATGGCTGAGGTGCAGTTGGGGGGGCGTACGCGGGTGGTGCATGACCAAAGCACTGAGGTGGACATGAGGGTCCGTGGGTATGGTGGTGATGTGCCATGGGAGCATATGAATTGGTTTCTCCAGATTGAGATGTAGCCCGCGAAAGGTCGGGGCCATGGCTAGGACGTGCAATGGAAAGGGTTGGGGATGCGAGGCAATATGACCAATGATGTCATCTGTGGCATGGGATGCCCCCAGCGCATCGTGTTGGGATGAATTGCCCCGAGGGGCGTCCGATATAATGGTATACAGATAACCCGACTGGGCGTAAATGAGGTCAAATTGTTGGGCTTTGAGGATGGCCTTTTCTTTAGACTGGGGTCGTTCGGATGCCACATCCTTGGCAATGAGAGGGAGGAGGGATTTCAGAAACCAATCTAAGAAGATACGGTCGTCTAACTTGATTTTGCAGAGGCTTCGGCGTCGACGCCACTCATGAATGTGGTCAGTGATGTGGGTGGCCGTGTTCTGTCTGCAAGACAGTAGGATCTCAACTCCCGCATCATAGCGGATAGGTAACTGAAAGAACTACAGGAAGGTCAAGGCAAGGGAGGTAAAGGTGGCGTGGGTCCCATGGGGCTGCTCAATGTACCACTTAGCTGCAGAGCCGGTGAAGGTGTGCTGTAACAGACGGAGGCGGACAGAGTCGTCCACTATGGAGTTGGAGGAACACCATAGAAGGAAGGACATAATATGGTTCTGGGGGTCCTCACCTGCCTTGCCCTCAAACTTAGGGATGTCAGAGGGCAGTTTGGTGGGCATGTGAGGCCACCCAGGGTCATGTCTGATAGGATCGTTGGTTAGCCTGGCTAAGTCTGGTAATTTCAGACTCACCATGTAAGGTAAACTAGCAAATGGATGTGGCCTAGTGACTGGGACATGACTATTCATGGTGGCATGATGTAGTGGTCCAGTAGCCCTTAAGGTTATGCTAGGTATTGAAGGTATGTGTCGTCCAACTGCTATGGTTTGGTATGGGCTAGCGTTTCCAAGTGCAACATGGGTTACACTAGGGTTAGGAATAGTACCAGGAATTCCTGGGATCTGGGTTGTGGCAATGGCAGGTGGTGTGATTCCTATATTTGGCATACCCATAATAGGAGGTAGTCCTGTGTTGGGAATTCCTAAATGTGGAGTGTCCCCCACATTAGGAATGCCTAGAGGGGTTGTTGTTACCATGGATGGAACAGTAGTGGAATGGTTTGTGGATGCATCTCCAATGGTATTGGTAAAAAGTGGGTCGAATTGTGTTCCAGCCATGAGGTTGGTTGGTAATAACTCAGTAGGGTTTTCGGATTCAGCCTCAGAATCAGATGTGAAGTGAGGCGTGTCAGAATCGGATGACTGTATGTTTGGCCGATGACGTGTCGAGTCAAGGGATAAGGATCGATGTCGATGACGTGGAGAGCCAAGTAGACTGAACTCTGGGGGTTCACCCTGAAGACGACGAGATCATCTAAAATTCTCAATGGTGAGAAATATGTTTTTTGTGTAAAAATTTTCAGTGTAAGATGGTAATGTATAAAAAACTCGAAACCCTAATGCAACCAAGGGTGCAAAAAGGGGAGTGAAAATAAAGGCTCTCATGCCAAAAAATCAACCTCAAAAAGCACTTATTATAGTAGTTGTGCTATAATAAGTGGAGGGATGCAACAAAAGTGGTCAGAATACCAACAGTCAAACAGCTTCTAGAAAAAGGAGGTGCTACTAGACCAAAGGTGGATTGTATCATGCAAACACCTAACTAGAAGTATTGTGAGTCAACAAACGATATTCTTTGCAAGGTGATGAAATCCAAGTCAGACAATATTGAGTGTTGAAACAATGGCTAGATATCCCCCTACCAGGAGGGACACTGGGTAATCAATCCTAAAGAATGGCAACTAGGATACTCCGTTCATGACACGTTCAGAAAAGGTGAATCCTCCGTTTGGTCCTTTTACCGCAATACCCCCATACAGGGATATCCCAAGAACTACGAATGGTAGCCTTTGGTTACTGAATGGATTTCGATATTCCACTCAGGCTTCCGGAACCATCCTCGTGACTTCGACCCTCCTAGGGGAGAGGCCCTCTGATAAACTGGTTGTGACCGTGCCAAAAAATACTAGGAGATTTTGGTTCCCTAATGGACAACAACTATGTCTCAGATGTAATAACTGAGGGTGTTATTGGAACACCTATCCCCTCAATTCTACCTAACTACAAAGTTCTTTTAAGTGCTCCCCAAGTGGGGTTAAAAGTTGGTTGAATTTAGGGTAAATTTGAAGGCTCAGTTTAAATTATGTGTTTGAGTGGGTGCACGTGTGGTATTTTAAACTAAAATTGAAAATTTAAATTCTTTGCAAAAACTATTCAAAAAACAAAGGATCTTTGAAATAGGAAAGCAAATAATATGAATTCTTCAAGAAATAAATGGATTTCTTTTAAAAATTCCTATGGGCAAAATATCAAGGAAGTAAACAGTAAAATTTTTTATCTAGATAAAATGCAAATAACTCCTTTTTCAATTTCTGAAAATTTTGTAAAAAGACTTTTTTAAAGTAGCATTCTAAATAGTAAAAGATTTCTATGGCTGTAAAAAATGCAGGAATTTTAATACTGTAAAATGTGCTAAATGGGCAGAAAATACAACAAAAAATTAATTTTTTACAGATTGGCCGAATTGAAAAAAGTTGCACCGCGGGTTTTGGCAGAACAGCCGCGATGGACCGCACGGGTTTTTGTCGCATAGTCGCGATGGGCAGCACGGGTTTCAGCCGCGATGTGCAGCGCAGGGTTTCGCCACACAGTTGCGATGTGCAGCGCGGCAAATGGTCGCGAAGCCGCGATGTGCAACACGCAGATTTGCCACGAAGCCGCGGTGAGCCATATGGAAAAGAGCCGCGAAGTTGCGATGAGCCGTGCGACTGTTGGGCAAAAAGGCGCGAGGCGAAAGCCATACACGGACGTCGAAAAACGAACCCAAAAATTGAAAATTTCAGGATGTTAATGGCAATAGAAGGGGCCAAGGTCTAGAACAGCAATGGATTTGCTGTCTAGGGTGGCAGATCTATGAATTAAACTGACTAAAACTAACAAAAACTAAGATCTAAAGCTAAAAATTGAGATCTAAGAATTCTAAGCCAGCGGAGTTGCCATAAAACTATTGGCTTGGTTTTGCAACCAAGCTTAGTGCAATGGGCACCTGCTAACTAGTAGCAGCAGTCTCAATAGAAATAAATAACAAACTACTTTAAACTACATTAATCATGTGCATATAACAAATAAAATTTTATGAAAATGATTCAAGAACAAGAAATAAAAAGAATGAGTATTATATTAAGATACCTCAAATGGTGAGGATTTGTGTTGAGCAACTTCCAAGGTGAGTAGCTCCAAGCTCCAAAGGTCTCTTCTCCAAGATAGCTACAATGGTCAAAAGCTCATGAGATATTTTGATAGCATGAGGATAGGAAGATGGATGGATGGAAAGTGAGGAGCCCCTACCACCTTTTTATAGTTCTTTGTGGTGGGGAATACCATTATGGTTTTGAGGAAACCAATGGTATTGACCAACATGGTTTAGGTACCCTTTCCCTCCTTTTTCCTTTTTTGAATATTTTTAATATTTTTATTCCCTTTTTAATATTTTTGGGAATTTTGGACCCTTTTTGAGGGGTTTTTATGCTTTTTGAGGAAAAATATTCATTTTGAGTGGAAAAAGGGGTGTATTAAGGTCTTTTGGTGACCTTTTGATGGCTTTAGAGGCTCAAATGGTGAAAAAGTGGACAAATGGGTCATGTGAATAAGGAAATGAGCTAGTGAGCACTTTTTGGGTGTTAACAGTAAGCCTTAATGCTGTAACTTTCCTCCAACAATCCAAGACAAACCTCCAAAGGATGATGTGTGCCTCCCAAAGGATGAGTAGGGATCACCTAGGATAATTCCACCAACATGAGAGTACTATAGTCCTTCCCCCTTTCTCAATGGAGAGAGAGGTATTATTTATAAGGATAGAAGGATAGAGCAAGTTGAGGATTAAGGGGAGAGGTCTAATGGATATTCCCATTAGGTTAGGGACCAAATACCAACCTTCCTACCAACTAGGGATAGACCTCCATGTCACCTACCTTCGAGAATTCACTCGAAGCTCCTTGTTATCCACATTAACCAACCCTGGCGCACCTTGCATGAAGGAAATAGGCGCCAGGAAGGGGTGGCGTAGGTTGCATGAGGGAAGCAAGGGCCACTAGCGTAGTCTGCTAGAGAACATCATGTTCCATCCATGTTGTGATGCCACTTGATGGGAAGCAGGATGCGCCAACACTACTATGAATGGTGGAACATAAGGGAAACTACTTGCTCAAGATGTTTTAGCCAGGGAAACTTCAGGGATTTAAGGCACCGAGTCGACACATAACTCATGATGACGAGATTTTGGTGTAACAACCATGCATCCTCTTTTAATTTATTTCTTTATTTTATTTTTATTACCCTCCCACTCAGTGTCAATTCTCCCAACTTCTATAATTGTTTTATTTTTAGTTGAGATTCGTTTTAGTTTATTTTCCATGATTTCCTCATTCAATATTTCTTCAATATTTTTTAATTTTGAGTTAACTAATTTTTATTTGTTCACTTTTCTTTATTCAAAAATTTCATAATTAAATTAAATAATCAAATATTTATTTTCACATAATAATTCACTAGAACCTTCTTCTAAATATCTTTGGAATACTTTTATTGTCCCTCCATTAATAATTTAATTTAATGGTTGATTTTCTCTTTGTGGAGGGAATATCAAGGGTGCCATGCTCCACACATGCTCTTCAAATATTCACCCACTTAATATTTTTAATTATGTCATGTTCTTGTTGCGAATGGGATATCAAGGGTTCCATTGTCCACGCATTCCCTTCAAAAAATCCCCCCCATGGTGGGGACTTGGTATAATTACTGAGACCTTGTTAACTTAGTTCAATCGACCCTGTTAAGGGACTAGTGCTTCTTGGAGAATAAGGGTGTGTCCTTATTGCACGCTCCCTAGTAAATTCCTCGTGAGTGATCGAATCCATGACCTACCCTCATAAAAACAAGCATTTGATGAGCAAGATCCTCTCTTTCTCTTTCCCAACTTGTTGCATGGAAAATGCTAGTCGTAAATCTATTTTAATTTAGCCATGTTACCTTATGTAGGCCTATTGCCGATCACAATCCAACATCCGCACATTTAAACATCGCGTGCATCAAATCTTAAAAAGAAAAAAATCGAAACATAAACATCAAGTTAACATCACCTATCGATGATACTCGGCTCAGTTTGGAGTCCATGGGGTATCAAGGAAACCTTGCATCAGATGTAACTAACTTTTATGTCACTCTTGACGACCCATTAGAGTACATAATAAATATAATATTATGCAATTATAAACATTAGATCACCATCAAAATCATCTCACATTCTACATATACATTCTATCACTATTGAAATCATTTCATATTTCTCATAAAATTTCGATCACTATCGAAATCATATCAAAATCACATAAACTTTCGATCACTATCAAAATCACATAAACTTTGATCACTATCAAAATCACATAAAATTTCGATCATCATCCGCACAATAGACCGTTCCCAAGAAATTGTCTTTAATAATCAAATATTAATTCCACACATGGTCGGGTCATCCGAAACCAAATTCCCTCTAATAATAAGACGTCATAAAATATAGGTTTGGATCCACACATAACTGATTCAATCACAACCTAATGCCCTCAAATAATAATGTTGTAACCAATGTCAAAATTCAATGGACCCACTTCATAAAAAATCATCCTGAAGTTCTAAAACAGATAGGGAAACTGACCACGCATCTCCAATGCGTCCTCCAAGGTCACAGAACTGGGACTATAACTATCCCACTAGACCTTGACCTGGTTGACTAATCGACACCAAAGTTGTCGAGTTCACCACCCTAGACTATGAATTCGCTCAGCTACCAAGGCTCCCTCATATCTACAAATTACTCAAGTCAATGACATGAGATGGATCTAGCATATAATGTTGCAAAATAAAAACATGAAATAAATCATGCATCTGACTCAGTGATGATGGAAAAGTAAGATGGTAAGAAACCAACTCCAATCTCTCAATAATCTCAAATGATCCTACAAAACATGGCAACAATTTGGATCCCTTGCCAAATTTGATAGAGATCTTCTATAGCCTCACCCACAAGAACACTCTAGCCCCGATCTCATAGCTCATGTCCATGTTATGTGCATTGGCATAACTTTTCTGTCAATCTTGCACCTCTTTCAACCATTCCCAAATGGATTTATTATGCTCTTCCATCTCCTAGATCAACTTTAGACCCACAAGGACTCTATCCTCAAGGGTGTTCGACAGGACCTACCGTAAAGAAACTCAAATGGTGCCACCTGTATCAAACTATGATAACGTTTATTGTAAGCGAGTTATACCAATGGTAGATATTCTTCCCAACAACTATGTTGGTTCATCACATACATGTTAAAAATATTAAGTCTAGAGGTCTTCCTCATGAGTTTTTGGGTGTGTTAGTCATGGGGGGGAAAAAGTGTGGTCCCTAGTACTTTATTTATGTATAAAGATGTTATGTAAATAAAGTGATTTTGTACTTTATTTTTAAAAAGTGAGACTTACGTTGTGGGTCCCATTTAAGTTGTGCATTTAATTATTACCTTTTATTATTTAAAAGTAGATTTAATGAGAACCCTTGATCTTAAGATTTAATCCTAGAATTTCATGAGTTGGTAGTTAGGGTTAGTTATCAAAAGTGAAGTACAAAGGAACATGAATGGACAAAGAGAACATACATCAAGAGAGAAAGAGAAGGTTGAAGAAGAAGGAGAGATTTTTTCCAAGAGAAACTTGGCACATTTCCCAAGAAACTTAGCAAGTTTCTGTAAAATTAGTCATAGCAGATCTAATGAACAAGTAAATCAATCACAATAAATGAAACTTAGAAAATATGGTGTAAAATGTGCAAGAACATGCATCAGTGCTCAATATCCCAGTAAGGGTGAAAATACAATACAATAATGTCACAATGACTGAGCAATTCGAATTTCCTAAGGAGGTCATTCGAATTAACTGAATGGCATAGCTTGACTCCACCTAGGAGTCCTCATCATCAATCAGTGGTGGTCATCAATGCACAAGAACTAGTCATACAGGTGTCAGTCTGAGTCTAACTAAGTGTAACTAGTGTAACTGAAGTGTGTAGCACTGATATAGGGAAGGAGGCTCAGTCGAGGGTGCATGGGAGGCTAACTGAAGTCAGAACAAGTCATCTAGTCAATCTGGAGGTCCAACAGAGTGAAACAGTCAGTCAGGAGTGAAACTAGCCTCAAATCAAGGAGAATCAGAGCTAAATGAGTGTAATTTGAGTGGGTAGGTAAGGAAGTGCACCCTTCTCTGGACGTAGGTGAGATGTTGGGGCCTTCATGACTAGGAGGGATAAAAATATGAGGATGGAAGCTCCTGGGTGCCAGAAAGAAGTGGATAAGGTGCTGGAGGCATCAACCTGGTGACTGGGATGCATGCAAACCCTAGAAGTTGCATGCAAGCCCTAATTGCATATAAAACCCTAAAAATTATGATGTGGATATCCTAACACCCCCCATCAAGCTAGACTATGATGTAAAATATAATAATGTAGGGCCCTGGTTACTAAGACCAAAGGTCACCAATACAATAGTCCAAAAAATGTTGAAAATAAGCTAAGTGAGGAAAGAGGGAAAACCCAGTGGGAAGAAAGCCCCCTCTCAAGATAAAAGCATAATAATGGATCAATCTGTCTCCACCATGATGGAAATCACCCCCAACAGTGAACAGAGGTAAGAGAACTTCTTCTCAATGAAGCTCTTGGTGAAGATGTCTGCAATTTGCTCGTCAGTAGGGCAATATTGCAGAATGATAGTGCGATCATGCACAAGCTCTTGGATGTAGTGCATGTGAATTTCAATGTGTTTCGTCCTCTGTCGTTGATCTGGATCTGTGGAGATCTTGATAGCACTTTGATTGTCACAAAAGAGGACAGTCGAAGTAGTACCACCAAAACCAAACTTGGAAAGAATACCCTGCAACCAAACTTCCTGAATGCAAGCATTGACTGCCCCTCGATACTCTGCCTCTACTGAAGAAAGTGCAATGGCTTCCTGCTTTTTGCTTGGCCAGCAAATAGGCCCATTTCCAATCATGAAAACATATCTGGAAGTGGACTTCCAATCTATGCTATCATCTGCCCAATCTAAATTAGTAAAACCAATGAAATCTAGCTCAGAATCTGCAGCATAATGTATGGCATAATGTTTTGTACCTTGCACATACTGCAAGATCTGCTTGGCTGCCCGCCAATGAAGCTCATGGGGCTGCTGCATATACCTTGATACATCGCTCACGGAATAATATATATCAGGCCTAGAGTGTGTCATGTATAGTAGTGAACCAATCAACTGTCAATACATAGTGCAATCTGCAAGCGGTGTAAAATTTCCCTCCTCAAGACTGATTCCTGAGAGGAATGGGAACGGGGCTTCCTTACATTCATCCATATTAAACTTCAATAACAGGTTGGAAGCATACTTTTTCTGAGATATAGTGATCCCATTAAAATTTTGAGCTATCTCCAAGCCCAAAAGGTGACTCAGCAAGCCCAAATCGCTCATGTCAAAAGCTAGATTTAAAGTAGTTTTTAGCTTGTTTATTGAAGTAAGAGTGCTACTAGTAATGAGAAGATCATCAACATAAAGAAAAATAATCAACAAATTACCTTTAACTTTCTGTAGGTACACATTCGGATCAGATTTGCATCTTTTGAAATTCTAAGAAAGAAGGAAGGAGTCCATCTTTGCATACCAAGCTCTTGGGGCCTGTTTTAAACCATACAAAGATTTATTCAATCTGCAAACTAATGGTGGATCTGATGTGTAACCTTATGGCTGCTTCATATATACCTCTTCAGCAAGATCTCCATGTAGAAAATCACTCTTCACATCCATGTGGTGCACTTCCCAGTGCTTGGATGCGGAAATAGCCAAAACTAGGCAGCTGGAATCCCTCTTTGCAACCGGTGCAAAAGTCTCAGTGTAGTCAACTCCTTGGACTTGGGAGAAACATTTTGCCACCAAAATAGATTTGTATTTGCTGATAGATCCATCAGCAAAAACTTTCGTGCGGTAGACCCATTTACATTGGACTAATTTTCTTTCAGGTGGAAGAGAAACTAGCTCCCATGTATTATTCTTTTGAAGAGAACTGTACTCTTCATCCATGGCACTTTGCCATCTCAGATCTCGGTGGGAATGGTAGTATGTTTTGGGATCTGAACCAATCATTAAATAACAAATATCAGATAATAATGGATCATAAATAGAAGGATCCATACCTGCTCTTTGAAAGTCCGCTCTTGTTCATCTTGGATCAGCAGGATTTCCAATGTTTGAACCAGCAGATTGAAGAGTGTTTTGGGCCCACTTCGGTAACTGAGGAGGATCATAATGGTCGTATTCTGAACCTGATATGTCATTACCATAATGTGCTTATAAAATATCAGAAATATCAGAACCAATACTTTCATTATCGTTGCTCAAATCTTCTTCTAGTAGAGGCGGTGAAACGACAGTTTCTTCCTCTACTAGTTGCAATTCTTGAAGCGGTTCTTCAAATTGCACACTGCGCTCTATGAATATATTTTTGGATCTGAAATCCATGAGTTTATATGCCTTTGATTCTTCTCCATATCCTATCAGTATGCACTCAATACTTTTTGTATCCAAAGCTCCTCACTTCTTGGAAGGAATTCTAGCCCATGCAGTGGAGCCAAAAACCCTCAAATTTGACACATCCGGTTTATGACCAAAAAATGCTTCGAAAGGAGTCATACCTTTCACAGAGGAATGTGGAAATTGGTTATGAATATATGCAGCAACATTAATTGCTTCATCCCAAATATTTTCAGCCAAACCTTTTGACTCAATCATGCAAGTAGCCACCTCTTTCAGTGACCAATTTTTCCTTTCTGCTACACCGTTCTGCTGGGGTGTGTAGGGAACTATATGTTGGATCTGAATTCCGCTTTCGGCACAAAGTTGTAGAAACTTGGCCTTGATATATTCTCCACCATTATCAGATCTAATATCTTTGATCTGTCTCTCAGTGGCTGTCTCAACAGAAGCCTTAAAATCCTTGAATTTTCCAAGCACTTCTGACTTGTTTTTGAGAAAAAAACCCAAGTAAAGCGAGAAAGATCATCAATAAATGTCAAAACATACCTTGAACCATTTAATGACATATTGGGCAGCGGACCACTGATATCAGAATGTATGAGTCCCAAAATGGTGGAAGCTCTGCTAGCTTTTCCACGGTCGAACCTGTGCTCGGGGTGCTTACCAATAATGCAACCAGTGCAAATTCCCTTCGAGGAACGGAGTTGTGGAAGACCATCTACCATGGATTTCTGTTGTAGCAGCAGAAAATACTTGTAATTAAGGTTTCCAAACCTTTCATTCCAAATCCTACTAACCTCGTTTCCATGAGTGAGGAGAGCAGTGGGCTTTTCAAGCGGCACAAAGTGAGAAAACTCATAGTATTTTGTAGTGTGGTTCGCCTTTCCGACTACAATAAGTCTTCCACTTTTGATATCAGAAATTTCAACTGTATTAGGGATGAATGTAACTTGCTTTGGTTCACTAGTGTATGTCATTTGATACATAGAAAGTAGATTTGAAGCCAAGGAAGGCACATATAGAACATTCTAGAAGCTTCCATGTTCCACATGGATTGTACCTTTGCCCTTTGAAGAAATTTTTGAGTCATCTCCCAAATGGATGGGGATGGAGCTATTTGGATCAAATGAAGAAAAAGAATCAATATTTGCAGCCTTATGATTCGAGGCACTAGAATCTATCAAAAGAGTGGTGGGCTTCGAAACAGTTGCCATGAGTGCTTGACCTCTTTCATGATCATCATTCCTATCCTTCTTCCTTGCACCGTCGGGAAGACATATGTTGTTCTTTTCCAAAGGAGAGCCATTTGATCTATTGTTTTCTTCATGCATGAACTTTCGGGATGAAAGCCATGTTTGCAATAAGAACACTTAGATTTTTCTTTGCTCTCTTTACCCTTTTGCTTGTTTCTTGAATTGGATGGTGCATCTGTCTGCTTGCCTTTCTCTCTTTGCTTGTGAGGTTCGAATTTGGGCTTCTCTTTCTTTTGCTTTCATTTTCCATTTGAATTATTGGATCCTTGAATAAATAGGGCTGAATCTTTGGATTTTATGGACCCCATTTGAATCAACTTGCCATGCTCTTTGGTAACGGATTCAATGAATGCATTCAAGGTAGGAATCTTCCAATTTGGGGTAGTTAGCCGACCGGAATTGAAAGTAGAGACAAATACCAAGTAATCTTTACCAAGATTGGTGAGAATGAAGAGGATCAATCACTTATCCTCTTTGATAACTCCACTGTTCTTCAACTGCATGGCCAAGTGCTTGAATCTTGTGAAAAACTCATTGATGGTCTCGAAATTCTCAAGACTAAGAGCAATCAATTCATTCTCTAATTGAAAATCCCTAAGCTCATCTTGCTTGCCAAAAAGTGTGTCAAGTTGCTCCAATATTTCTATTGGAGTCTTCAATCAGCTGAGATGGAAGTGAAGATCTTTAAAATAGAGAGGCAAAGAAGACCATAAGCTTCATCAAGCTTATTGTAGTGTTTGGTTCTTTCCAACAATGTGCTTGGCTCCAATTCGAGGCCAACGGTGACTCTATAGAATCCTTTTCAACGTAATATGATCTCCATATCATCTTTCCAATCAAAATAGTTGAAGGGAGTTAGGATAGGCTTTGAAGAAGAGTATTCCATTGCTAGGAGTGAGTGCACTTTGATGTAGAAAAGCTTGCAAAAGCAAGGTAGCGAATGCAATTGATGGAGACAATAACCTGCAAATCACAATGAAGACAAGAATAATAAGGTCGAACAATCCACCCTTTTAGAGTTGCATCAAACCTAGGATTGGAGATCAAACAAGTTGAATGGGTCCAATGTATCAAATCCAGGAATTATGTGGAAAACTCAAGCTTCTGGAGTGGATTGGAAGTGTATTTTTCTGCTTTGCATGCACATGAGATCTTTCATGCCAAAACTTTTGTAATTTTGAGCAAATTCACACAAATCTTCTTGTAGAACACCTGTAGAAAAGAGATCTTGTCCCTGCAATGGATCTGATACCATGTAAAATTAGTCATAGCAGATCTAATGAACAAGTAAATCAATCATAATAGATGAAACTTAGAAAATATGGTGTAAACTGTGCAAGAACATGCATCAGTGCTCAATATCCTAGTAAGGGTGAAAATACAATACAATAATTCCACAATGACTGAGCAATTTGAATTGCCTAAGGAGGTCATTCGAATTAACTGAATGGCATAGCTTGAATCCAACTAGGAGTCCTCATCATCAATCAGTGGTGGTCATCAATGCACAAGAACCAGTCATCCAGGTGTCAATCTTAGTCTAACTGAGTGTAACTAGTGTAACTGGAGTGTGTAGCACTGATATAGGGAAGGAGGCTCAGTGGAGGGTGCATGGGAGGCTAACTGAATTTAGAACAAGTCATCTAGTCAATATGGAGGTCCAACAGAGTGAAACAGTCAGTCAGGAGTGAAACTAGCCTCAAATCAATGAGAATCGGAGCTAACTGAGTGTAAACTGAGTGGGTAGGTGAGGAAGTGCGCCCTTCTCTGGCAGTAGGTGAGATGTGGGCGCCTTCATGACTAGGAGGGCTAACACTTTACGGATGGAAGCTCCCGGGTGCTAGAAAGAAGTGGATAAGGTGCTGGAGGCATCAACCTGGTGACTGGGATGCATGCAAACCCTAGAAGTTGCATGCAAACCCTAATTGCATGCAAAACCCTAACAATAATGATGTGGATATCCGAACAGTTTCAGTAGCATGATTTCCAAGGCATCCTAGTAGTTCTGCACCGTTTCCAAAGCAGATTGTCAAAGGTCATATAGAAGCACAATTTGGAAAATGTGGGAACAAAACTCAATGCAATATGGAAGAATTAATTACATTCTGATTGGACCGCACAACAGACTTCTTTTTGGCACATGTGGGCATAGAAAATGAGGCAACATTTATTGTGGATAGAGGAAGTTCGTTAAGCAATAGTCTGGTACATTTGGGTAGGTCATACAATTTTTCAGTGGAACAAAAATCAAGACAACATATTGTGGAAGATAAGTTTTGTGGATTTTCCAGGTTAGGAAAAAGAAAAAATTATGTGTAGGAGATTTCTGAATTTCTCTTTTAATAAAATTCTTCTCTTTGGGTTTTCCCAGTGGAGTTTTGACCTAGTCAAGGTTAACCAAAATTGACTGTTTAAAGTGTTAATGTTTGAGAAATTGTGTGGATGAATATTTTAGCATGAGTTTTTTAATTCATTAAAGTTTGCAAGTTATCTTTATTATTAAAACCTACAGTTTCTAAAGGTTTGACAAAATTCCTAAAAGAAAAATTTTGTGATTTTGTGATTTTTCTGTGTGGTATCAGAGCTGGTTTAAACAAGGCAATAGGAAGACAGTTGTTGCATAGTGATTTTAGTATAGGAAAAAATATTTTTGAGTAACACTTCAGTTTTGTTAAGAAGTTAGTCTTTTATTTATGCTAAGAATGTCTAGGTTAAGATTTGAATATAGATTAGATGGTGAATCTAACTTTTGTCCTTGGAAGGAAAGCATTAAGATGTTCTTGCAGGTAGATGAACTGTAGGACATAGTAGAAAGTACCTAGACTAAATTGGGTATTGTCCCTGATGCAACCGCATACACTACAGGTTATGCATCCTATAGCAAAAAGAGCATGAAAACCAAAAAGATGATTCTTGATTCGGTCAAGGATCATGTGATCCCTCATATTGTAGGTAAAACTCATGCTCATGAAATGTGGACCTCATTGACTAAATTATATCAGAGTTCAAATGAGAATAGGAAGATGGTGCTTAGGGAAAAGTTAAGAAATGTAAGAATGACTGAAACATAAAAAGTAGCCTCTTACCTTACTAGAATATCTTGGGTCAGACATGAGTTAAGTACAATTGGAGAAGTTGTGACTAGTGTAGAAATGGTGAGGATGGCCTTGAATGGATATTTAGGAAAATGGAACACTTTTGTGAAAGGTTTTGTGTCTAGATAAAATATACCTAATTGGGAAAGGATGTGGGACAATTTTGTCCAAGAAGAGATTCATGATGAAATTGATCTTGAAGGAGAATAGTCACAGGATGAAAATAGTGAGGACAATTTTTCTCTTGTGAGTAAGGGAAAAGGAAAGGCTAAGAAAGGTTTCAAGAAGGATCTTAGCAAAATAAGGTGTTACCAATGAAATTAGTATGGACACTATGCTTCTAAAAGTATGGATAAGAAAGGGAAGAATGAGAAAGATGTAACAGCATCTTCCTCAATGGAGGATTTTGTTACTAAATTTGAGCAGGAGTTCTCCCTGGCATCCTTCGATTCCAGTGTGGGAAGTTCCAACTTTCATCATACATGGATAGTTGACAGTAGATCAACTAGACATATGACCGGGTTGTATGGTGTCTTTCAGATTATTATGAAGTTGGGTCCAAGATATTTTATGTAGACTGATGTTGACAGTCCTTAGGTAGTAATACAAGGTGCTAGAACAGTGTGGGTTCAACTGGACCTTGGATAGGTTCTAGAGGTGCATGGGATCCTAGTTTTCCATGGGATGGGAGTCAACAAAATATCAGTTTCACCCTGGAGGATGACGGATTTGGAATGTTGGTAAGGTATAGAAATGTCTTCTTTTATCGAGCGGAATATCTAGTTGATACCACTATTCTTATTTTTTATAGGAGGGACAGGATTTATGTGTTGCAGTGACAGGTTGTGCATCTAGGATCAAGTGGTTGGTTATCTAAGACTGATTCTATGGATGGAGCGGTTGATCATCCGATATCTTCAGATGAAGAGAGTGGATCTCTTCATAGTACTGGAAGGAGGCTCATCCAGTACAATGATTATGAGCAGGTTTAGGAGGCTCATGTAGAGTCTCAGGGTTTAGAGTTTTAGTTTGGATTTAGACACTTATCTTCGAGGCGTATTCCGAAGGAAGAGGGAGTTGCTAAATGTAACATAGGCTTAGATGATGGAGATACAGTTAGTGTTGGAAGGACCTCCCTCTTTAGGAGAGAGTGTTAGAAATATTAACTCTATAGGTCTTCCTCATGAAATTTTGGGTGTGTTAGTCATGGGGGGGAGAAATTGTGGTCCCTAGTACTTTATTTATGTATAAAGATGTTATGTAAATAAAGTGATTTTGTAATTTATTTTTAAAAAGTGAGACTTAAGTTTTGGGTCCCATTTAAGTTGTGCATTTAATTATTACCTTTTATTATTTAAAAGTAAATTTAATGAGAACCCTTGATCTTAAGATTTAATCCTAGAATTTCATGAGTTGGTAGTTAGGATTAGTTATTAAAAGTGAAATTTAAAAGAACATGAAAGGACAAAGAGAATATACACCAAGAGAGAAAGAGAAGGTTGAAGAGGAAGGAGAGATTTTTTCCAAGAGAAACTTGGCACATTTCCCAAGAAAATCAGCAAGCTTCAGCAAAATGAATTCTAAAGCATCCTAGTAGTTCTACACAATTTCCAAACCAGACTATCAGATGTCATACGACAACACGATTTGGAAAGTGTGGGCACACAAATTGAGGCAATTTAGTAGCATTAATTACAGCCTGATTGGATAGTACAAAAGTCTTATTGTTGGCACATGTGGGCACATAAAATGAGGCATCATTTATTATAGACAGAAGCAAGTCGTACAACAACAGTTGGGCACATTTGTGTAGGTTGTACAAATGTTCAATGGCACATAAATCGAGACAACAGATTGTTGAAGATAAGTTTTGTGAATTTTCTAGGTTAGGAAAAAGAAAAATTTATGTGTAAGAGATTTCTGAATTTCTCTTTTAATAAAATTCTTCTCTTTGGGTTTTCCCTAGTGGGGTTTTTCCCTAGTCAAGGTTGACCAAAATTGACTTTGTAAAGTGTTAATGTTCAGAAATTATGTGGATGAATATTTTAGCATGAGTGTTTTAATTCACTAAAGTCTACAAGTTATCTTTATGATTAAAACCTACAGTTGCTAAATGTTTGACGAAATTACTAAATGATAAAGTTTGTGATTTTAACATTTTTATTCAATACATGCGTAGCATGCCCTCCAAAACCTGGTTGACCCTCTCTTATGAGCATTCATATCAAGATGGTATGCAGTGCCAAATTTTAGTTGTGTGTCCAATGCTTCCTAGGAACTCCTCTAGGATATCCCAGTAAATATTGATCCCTTGTTAGAAATGATCTTCTGAGGTATTCCATGTAGTCATACTAGATTGTTCATGAAGGCATGTGCTATCGCAGGTGCTTGATAAGTAAACTTGACCAAAATAAAGTGTGTACTCTTAGTTAATGTTTCCACCACAACAAAAATGGAATCGTGCCTCCTAGAGTTCATCTGAAATCCAACAATAAAATCCATTGTTATCACCTCCCATTTTGACTCTAGGATGGCACGAGGCTTTAATAATATTGTTGGATGGTGATGCTCAACCTTCAATAGATAGCATTCAAGGAACATTTATAGATAATACACAATATCTCTATTTATCCCATTCCATAAAAACAACGATTTAGATTCGTCTACATCTTTTTAACCCTTGGATGAGCTATATAAGCTTCCCTGTGGGATTTAGATAGGATAACAATTTGAAATTTCTCCTTTGTTGGCACATACATATGCTGGATGTATATAAAAAATCCATCATCCTCAAGTGTATTTCCCTCATACTTAGGAAACTTAATGGTTTCATTTAATTCAAGTTCTAGTCTAACTTCACTGTACCAACTTTTCACCAATTGTAACTTCAATACCTTTCCTTGCAAAATGTCTTCAGTGGAAATACTGAGAATATGCGAGGTGACGAACTCAAGGCATCTGATACCTTTTTCATCATCCTCTTGATGTACAAGATGTCAAAATCATACTCGCTCATCATCTCTGACCACCTCCTCTGCCTCACATTGAGATCACTATGAGTAAAAATATACTGCATCACATAGTGAATTTTTTTAGTTCAAACTTTCTCCTAGCCAAGTAGTGTCTCCATAATATCAATGAAAATACTACGGCCACAATATCTAATTCATGCCTTGGATAGTTCTCCTCATGCAGACTGATTTTCCTAGAAGCATAAGCAATTGGCCTACCTTCCGGCATCAATACCCCTCCAATTCCTTCTTTTGAAGCATTTGTGCAGACCAAAAAATCCTTCTCCATGTCCGATACTTTTCATATCAAGGTTGTTGTCAAAAAATTCTTAAGTTTTGCAAATGATTGCTCATAGCATTTGGACCATAGAAATTTCTTGTTATTCTTTTGCAACTCAGTGATGGGGTCCACTATCTTTGAAAACACCTCTACAAAACTACAGTAATAACCTGCTAATCCCATGAATCTCCGTACCTCGTGAACATTTGTTGGCTTCGACCACTCCAAGATTGCCTCAATATTGGATGGATCTACCGATATGCCATCTCCCGAGATGACATGTCTGAGATAGTAGATTTATGTCTAAAATAATGAACACTTAGACAATTTTGTACATAAGTGAAGGTGAAAATTCCTTTAAGCATGATACTGTACATGAGACTAGATACAATGGGGCATTACACCTAAGTGGAGAAACCTTTAGTATCAATGGATTCATCTTTTGAGGAATAGAAGGAGAAATATATCATCCAACAAGTTGAAAAGAAGCACTCAATCAACCTTTTAAAAGGCTCAATGGAGCAGAGAGATGCTAAGATGCAAGAAACTCAAAGTGGGAATGAAGATGAGTAACATATCTAGGTTTAATTTTATATGTTTTGTTATGTTATGGATAGGTGGACAATTTATCAAAATATATGGTTGTAAGGTTTTTTGGTTTTCATATAGCTTGAAAAATAACCAATGAGGTTTAGATCATATTAAGAATGACAACGTAGTTTGGGGATGAATGACTGTAATTCTTGACCTCTTGACTTGTCCATGATTTTTTTATATTAATAATAAATTATTTGTTTATGTTTTTGTTTTGTAAATAAAATAGACTATATATTACGTGCTAAAAAAGATTACATAGCTAGACATCATTGACAGAGGCTTTCCTAACCAATAGAGGTCAAACAGGAAACCAGAATCCAACCAACTGTAACATAGTAGACCCATACCATTCTCGGCTTTGTATGCCAAACAAGAAGGAGAAATAAACAAAACAAGACTATTTGTCCATAAGTTTAATACAAACCCCTTAATGTCGACTATACAGAAACTGTCTTTAACCTCCGCATAGACCATACATCCTTCAGAGACATACATAAGGATCAAAACAAAAAAAACCAAAACAGAGCACCTTAATCAATGGTAACAGTTTGCGGGAGCTGACCAGCAGAGTCTAAGGTGGGATATTTAACAGTCGATAGGTTCTGAATCACGTCCGCTTCCCTAGTGTCCCCATGCCTATAGAGAGCTCCATCATGGCTGCAACCACTCCCATCACCAGCATGCACACCTTGGATTACGAAAATGATGCCCAATTTCTTTGCAATGGAATCCACTTTGGAGTGCATCACCCTACTGTCTAAATTGTGCGATTTCCAAGATCTGACAGGTTCCTCATCACCCATACGTTTGTTGGTTGTGTCCATCAGAACACTGGCCAACAAATTTTTAGTAACCCAATGGGTCATGAGAGTACGTTCATAAAGAGAGGCCCGACCCACCACGGTTCCTAGGTCTACCAACCAGTCATCTAAGTCCTAGTAAATTTCTCCCACAAACAAGGCCTAGAAATTTTCCCAGAGACCCTTCTCAGTCTCTTCAATTTCTTTCCGAATGGGGGGAGGGATGCGTTCACGGAAAAATTCAGCCGCTTCCCGAAGACAAGACCTAGAAGAAGTACGGGTTACCCAACCGGCTTTGGCCCCTCCATGGTTGGAAGACTCGCTACCAAATGAATAGGGGAGCCTTCGCTACGATGCCATGAGGATAACAGAAAAGAGATCAGATGGCCTTGCCCAAAAATACCACCCTTCAGGACCCTCAGAAAACAAACAAAAGAAAACAAATCAAGCTAACTAGCAGACTAAAAGGTAATCAAAAGCAATTAAAATTAAACAAAAGAAAACAAACCGGAAAAGAGAAGACAATGTTTTATTTATGTACAAGAGTCCACCTAGAACTTATATGAAGTATTGTTTCAAGGCAAGGCCGTTGAAAGGGAGATTTACTTCCTCCCCTTGCAGGTCTTTCAATTTATAGGTTAATGGACCAAGATTTTCAGAAATTTGGTAAGGGCCAACCCATAAGTGTTGAAATTTTGTGTGCATTCCCCTACCATCATGCTAATAATCCCATTTCAGAACTAAGTCGCCTACTTCGAAACTTCTCTTTCCAGACTTCTTCTTATAAAACCACCTTTTGATTATGTCTTGGTGATGGTGGAATTGGTCTTTGACCTTTTGTCGTGATTCCTCAAGTCTCAGCAGGGTATCGATTCGTGATTGAAGGGCTTGACTGCTAGAACCTCAAGAGGCTTGGGACAACTGCAAGGATGGGAGTAGAATATTTGGAGGGAGAATGGATTCCTTACCATAGACTAGGGTGAAAGGAGAAATTCCTAAGGCATTCTTGGGAGTGACTCTATCTGCCCATAGAGCATTCGGGAGGGCTATGTGCCAGCTTCTCTGATTTTCGATCACAGTTTTCTTAAGGATTCGAATGAGATTTTTATTGGTAGACTCATCTAATACATTTCCTTGAGGATAATAATTGGTTGAATAATGGATTTTAATTCTTCTCTCATACATGAATTCCTTAATTTTCATTCACAAAAAATAAGGTGCATTTTCAAAGACTAGGGAAATTGGAACTCCAAACCTGGTTATGTTGTGTTCATCCATGAAATTGATAATTGCATCTTCATTTACTTTACATAGCGGAACAACTTCAGCCGAAAAGGTTTGACGCCTTCCTTCATTGGTATTATGTGTTGAATGATGTGGGTATCGTATGTCTTCATATCATCATAGGTACAAGCAAATACATCTTTATATTGCTGGAATAATTTGATGAATTTACTTCTCTTGTCAAGCGTACAACTCCTACCGCGATTAATGTATTTCGGTTAAGCTTCTGTGCCCAAATTTATTAACTCATGCTGCATGGATGAGCTGTGATTCTTAGCATTCACAGGTCTTCTGAACTTGCTCTATAAATCAAATAATTCTTCAAGAGTTCTCACGCCTTTGGGCATGAACTTTCCCTTCAAAGCATATTTGTTTTGTAAATCTGAATCATGTCGTTCTTCATCTATTATAGCCTCTTGGAAGACATCTTCACTTGTTAAGAAACTAATGATCTGGTCATCATCATCAAATACTATGAGATTAGTGATGTTATCCAGAACAGAAGGCCTAAAAATTAATTCAATAGAGCATTTGTTATTAGTGGGCACTAATCTGGAAGCAGAGGTTGCTAGCAAATCAGCTACAGCATTCTTCATCCTAGGAACATAATTAATATTGAAAGCATCAAAACATGAAATCAGATCCCAAACCTCAGCTTGATAACCCTTTAAGTGTGGTGAGAAGCAATGAATTGTATTCCTTATTTGCCTAACCACTATTTCTGAATCACCAAAGACTTTCAAAATTTTTACATTTAAACCAACAGATTTCTTTAACCCATGGATTAGAGCTTCATACTGAATAGTATTATTCGTACATTCAAATTCTAACCTATAAGAAAAAAAATGCTTGTTTATTTCGGGGTCAATTAAAACACAACTAGCTCTTGATCCTTCTTGAGTTTTGGAGCCATCAAAGTAGAGAGTCCAAAAGTATCTTCTTTTCTAACTAAGTTAGTACTATTGCTATCTGAGTTAGTAACTAAATTGACTATGTTACAATCAATATCATCAGTCCATGAAAAATGAAGGAGATCGGACTATTTGTCTGAATCATGGCTAGCATCTTCTGATTGATAGTTTCTGGGTTCGATTTCTAAAAAACAGTTCCCTAACAATGAAGATGAAAAAGCTATAGCTTCATTTTTTCCTCTAGCTGAGTGACATTTGGTTTCATGTGTGGCTCTCTTAATATCTTGATTTGATTTTTCCTATTTTGATAGGGCAGCCACAAATGAGACCAATCCGTTGCAAAATAACCATTCAGTTTTGCAGACCAGTCCCTACTCAAAATCAAACCATATGCCTCAGGGATATCGACCACCATTATATCAATGAATTGACATACTCTAGAATCGGATCACAACCTAATAAGCACATCTTTCAATTCACCAATCACCTTGACAACAATTCTATGTAATTGAATGATTTCAGATGGGGAAGGGATAGGTTGCCCATTAATCTTCTTGCAAATATATAGAGGCGTGACATTTGAGCTAGCACCAGAGTCTACCAAACAATTGTGAACATTGTGATGAAAAATCTCATAGGTTAAGAGGAAAGGGAGAGTTTGAGATTTTGATTTTCCGCCAATACTTGCTTCATTAATTTCCGGGTTTTCATTGGTGTTTTCTAATGAAGTAATTGTTTGTGGATCAAAAGCCTCCATCAATTTCTTTCTTTGTTGTGGCAAGCTACACATATAAAAAATGGAAACTTTTGCTTTTGTTTTCTTAATATCTTCGATTATATCATAGCTCATGTCACAATCTTTTGAAACTTTCGATTGATTTTTTGTTTTGTTTGAAGAATATTGTGACTGTTTGGTTATTTCTGAGTTTGGTTATTTAGTCAAAGTGGGAGAAGCTGCTGGATTTGTCTTGGGTTGGGACGGAATGACAGTTATGTGCCTTTTCAGTATTTGATTAGATCTGGCTTTAGGTTCTTCTACTGCTGGATCAATCGCTAGGCCTTTACTCCTAGTAGTGATATTAATAGATGTTGTTTGCACTTCATCAACGAAATCCTCACAGGATGGTTCTTGGGTAGGAGTCCAATCCCAAAGGATCATCGTAGTGTCAGGAGAAGATTCTTCCTTCTCAGGAATTGGTTCTTGTTGGGGATTTGTTTGCTTAGGCATTTGTGCATCTAACATTTGGTTCATTACTAAACTCATCGAATTGATCCACTGTGGACATCTTTTTTCTGAGTGTTGTTCTTGATGGAAAGTGCAGAAGTGGTCCATGCCTATTTCATTTAAGTTTAGAACAGTAGAATTGTTTACCGGTGGGGTTGAATGTCCATTTTATTCTTTCTTTTTATAGAATGGCTTGAAAGTTGGCCTTGAATAATTGGTCGCCTTATCTTTCTCTAGATCCACAATCTTATTGGAGAGTTTTTGAATCATTTTTATGACATTTTCTAAATTTGCTGCAGGTTCTTCTTTATCCCTAGTTAATAGAAAAGGTTTCTTAATGGATGTTGGCTTGACCTCTACATAAAGAACATGTTTGGCAATGTTGTCAGCCTCTTCTTCTACTTTCTTGGCATCTTCAAAATTTTCTGTCAGGGAAGGTTTTTTCGTTCTCTTGACGAACATTGTTAATGGGGATTTAAGAGTTGTTGTATAATATTCTACCAAGCATTCCTAAGAAGGCTTCGTTGCATCACTAAAATTATTTAACAGTGTCATGAATATTTGATTAAACTCTTGAACTTTCTCATTCTTTTCCATTCTCATAGACAACAATTCTTTCATAAGAGTAGCTACATTTTTCTGATTCCCGTACTTTTTTAGAAAACACTTCTCAAAATCTTCCCAACTTGTTATCGAATTAGCTTGAAGACTAAAATACCAGGAAGATAATTTGGGTTCGAAAGTGTAGGGAAAAAGGTGACAGACCACGTCTTCGTATTCTACATTAAGAAGATTCGAGGCTAAATAGAAACTTTTGAGGTGGTCTTCAGCGAAAATCCCTTTGCCAGGATCATACTTAGGCATAATCTTTTCTGGGTTTTTAGGAAAATCGTGGAATGGTCCAACTACTTTTAATGCCCCTCTTGCTCTCCATGCAGGTACGGCCATGACTCTTGGTGGAGAACGTGGTGGTGTGTGCGGTGGTGAGTTATGAGGAGTATGGCTTGGAGTGTGTGGCTGTTCTAGATTTGTAGGAGTTTCGGGTCTGACCTCGTCAAAAGGTTCAGTGATTTCTTCTAGGGACAAATCCAATAATTCTTCTAGACTTTGAAGGAGAATGGAATCTCTTGTACACTGAGGGTTTTTCCGAGGAGCTCTGATTCTGGGTAATAGGGGAACAATGGTTAGTCCTCCAAGACTTCAAATGTAGGAGCGATTATGTCCTCTGAAGCGGTTTACTTCCTCAAAAGGGACAGCATACAATGTTTCTTGCTGTTCTATCTCAGAATTATGATTTTCTTGATTTCTTGATTCCAGATCTGAAATGTCTGGGATAGCTATTTCAGATGGGTTCTCAGTGGAAAAGTTTCTAACAAAAGGGTCTCTTCTTCCAGCCATCCACTGGTGGCCCTCCTTCTAGCGCCAAAAATTGTTGATGCCTCGAAAATTGTAGCATCAATCAGCAAGGGATTCTCCCCAGTAAGCGATCCCAATTAGATCACCCACTGTTTGGTGTAGGGAATCCGTCCGGTTAATGGTCTGGCTACCGTGTGAGTTTTAAATATTTGTTTATTTTACCGGTTGCGGCTCGATCCACCGTTTATATATTTTATATTTAGGATGATATGCATGTGCCCTAAATCTATTCTAATCGATTTAAATCTAAATCAACCTATCCTTGCAATGAGCAACACTTTAAATTATGAGCAATAAACTGAAAGTAACCTTTAAAGGTTGAAACAATTAGCCATTTAATTCCATAAAAGCATTTTCAGCAGAATATAAATGATATCAAAGATAGCTCTGATCATATTAAAACATTCCATCATTCATAATGTACATAAATTTTTCCAAGAAGTAAAATCATTCACAGCATAGAATTCATTCACATAAGCTAGGAAATATCTCACTGAATGTATATAGAAACTGTCGAAATAGTTTGGAAATTATTCATCACAACTCAAAGCAAAACCATGCACCAGCTTCCACAGGTCCAAAATCGTTTCTCTATTCATGTAGCTGAAGTAGTTTGTATACACAAAAAGAAATTCTTTCACCTGCCAAAAACCCTTCTATTCTCTTCTACTCACCTATATATAGATTTGAAAAATGCTCCAAGAGCTGCCACCTATACCCTAACCGTCCATATTCCTCTAATTTGTCTTGTAGTGTCCATGTCACAAAAAGAATAAAAACCCAAAAATATTACAAACATGAACATGACAAAGGCCCAAATGTCATTTAATAATTAACACATAGGAAGATTGAAGGAATAAACGTTGGCTGCAAACCCAATAAATAAGACAAAAGGTATATTATTTATGAGTTGATGCCTTTGCTGACGTGGGCGTTTCTACTAAAGCTGGTACTCCTACTGGGGCTTGAGCCACTAGTGATGCTGGGAATTCCATTGAAGTTGATGCCTCTGCTCCTCCTACTGTTACTTGATGTGTTCTTGCTGTTAGTATCATGTCCGTTTCTGCTATATGCTTCACCCAGAGACTGGTCTCTTTTATGATATTGTTTGCATCAAGGGGAAGCATGGTTTTAAGAGAAACTTCATGCTTGGCCAGCTCTTCTTCAATATTAGCGACTTCTATTGTTGTAACTTGGAGACTCTCATTTAGGAGATGTGCGCAAATTGTAGCCTGGCCAATCCAATCGTGAAGGTCTTCTGAGGTCAAAGCGTCTATCTTCCTAACATAGTCCACTTCAACATTCAACCCCTCCTTTAGATCATACAAACATTGGGCTTTGTCTAGAAACTCCTCTATGGCTTGGGGCATTTTCACCCAGCAATTTTCTTGGGTGGTTCGTATATTAAAATACAAATTCCCACACTGTTAAAGTGTAACCATGGCCACTTCATTCAACTTTACTCCGTAATTCTGGAAAAACCCTAAGAGGCGGATATCTTCTTTGAAACTGGTGATGGACTTAAGAGGGAGTATTTATGGGAATCCTGATCTTCCCTCTCTCCATTCCATTTACCTCCTAATGTCCTCACTAATACATACATAATTTCTCCTACACCTAGTGGCCTTATCATTTATTTGTTTCATTCTAGCCACCACTTCCTTCAACTTGCAGATTTCCCCTGTCAGGAGCTCTTGAATCTCATGTGTCCTTTTCATAATCTCACAAACCTGCTCATGAAAGGGTCCCAGGTCACCAACCTTGCTGGTTGCGAGTTGTAATTGGTGTTCTAGCAGTTCTTCCTTTTCTTCCAGCTTTTCAATGCTCTCCTTTAGGTCATCGATCTATTGAGCGGTATCAAATTTCTCGGAGTCCAACTGTAGGTTGCGGATTTCTAGAGCTCTTTTCTCTGTCTCCAGAATTCTCATTTGTATCACCAAATCTCTCTTTTCTGCTTCTAGATGCTGAAATATTCTGTTAAGTTCTCCCTTTTCTAGCACAAGGGTGTCACATTTCTCAACCATCAAATTTCAATAATTCTTCTCTTTGACCAGAGTTTCCTACAGTTGGTGGACTTTCTCCTTCTCCGATTCTAACTTGTCTGATAATATTTCGACATTGTCGGTAGATGCTAGAACAGAGGCCACAGAAATAGATGCCATAAGTTTGTGTGCATGTTGGGTACCTTGCATGACTATGGTTTCATGCCTGGTGACAATATCTGGTTGAAAGCCCTCTTCATTCTGGTTACCGTTTCTTTGACAATGGATTTCCTTTTTTTGTTATAAGTAAACTTATCCCAATGGGACACTGTACTACCCTTGGATGGTGTAAAAGGGACAATTGGGAGGTCTCTTATGGGGGAATCCATATCCAAGTCTTGTATATTTTGGATTTTAGGTGATCTTCTTTGGATTTCTTTTCTTTTTCTTCTTTTCTTTGTGCTTCTTCCTCCTGCTCCCTTCTCAGTTTGTCATCTTCTTCTTGTTTGGCAATTCGTTCCAATCTACTTCTTTCCTCCTCCTGAACTCTCCGAGCTTCATCTTCAGTTGCTTGAATTCTTTGAGTTTCTTCTTTCCGAAGTTCATCTTGTTTTACCTTGTTTTATCTATTAGTAGCTTCTCTTTGGATTTTCTCAGCTGCTTCCTTAAGGCTTTGCTCTTCTCTAGACAGAGTTTGAGCAACTTCTACTGTTCCCTTTTCTAGCTATTGTTTTACTTCTTTCACAGTGCCAGAGCTAGAACTGGCCCCGGCTTTACTTGGTCGAAAAATCTGTAGTTCGGTCATGCTATTGACCCCTCGATATGCTTCTTATTCCTCATCATAATAGTGGGCATATTAAAAGTTAGCATGGAGTTCTTTGCAATGTCTGCAACTTTTCCTTGTCGATCGTTCCTCCAAAAAATCATTTCCCCGAAGTGAAAGTCTTTCAGTTCTACAATGAACTCTTCTACAGTTGCAATTCCTGAGAACTTGTAGGCCCCAATATAGAAAGGTAAAGGCGGGAAAGTTTCCTTCTTTTCTTTGTACAAGGTGCTACCAATCCCATCAATGAAAACTTGCCTCACTGCCTCTTTGTGGACCACATAGTCAGTAGCATACCTCAATAGGATAAACAGGGGTTTAGAGCCTCCATACATTCTTATGTAGGTTCCTTTTGACGAAAAATAGAAATCACCATAGTTCTCTAGGACTTCCATGGCGTTCTCAAATAAGCAGTTGGGTTCCTCATTGAACATTAATTCGCATAAAGGCATGATAAACTACTCACAAATGAGTTTGTAATGCCTTCTGTAATTCTGAGCCCAGAAGATTTTGTAAGCAATGAATACTAAGGTATCGGTCGGGTTCCATATGCATCCCAGCTTGGTAAAGTGACACTTTGCCACAACATAATCTATCAAATAGGATTCCATATAACATTCTACCCTTTTCTCCACTAACCCTTCTTGCACAGCAATTATAGCTGATGTTAAGCTATCTGAGAGAATACCAGTCCAGTTAAAAATTGTTCCTTTAAACACCACATAGTGGATGATGGGAACCCATTGTAGCATAAACATCGTCCCATTGGGTCTTCCAAAGATTCTACTCAGCATGAGAGCGATCAATCTGAAAGGGGGCATCAGATTTTGAACCTCATACTCCTCACTATCCTTTTTCCTTATTTGTTTTCCCAAGATTAGCAGCCTTCTAGCCATTTCTAGATTATCCATTTTGATTTCTTCCAGCCATGCATCATTCAACCGTTGTTGGGGCTTGGGCAATTTATAAGCCATTGAGATATAGGATGGGTGAAATGAAGCAAAAGCTTCCCCTTTGCTATCTGAAAGAACTCTTGTGTCGGTATTCGCATGCCGTAGAATCCATCCGATTACTTTTGAGTAGGGGAAGAGCTTTGGACGGGTGGCGGCTTTGGATATACAGGAGTTTATGATGTTTCGGTATAGACATTCTTCTTCAAGAAGAGCTTCAGGGAAGTCCTGGTCTCTTACCATACAGTATACATCTTCCCATTTTACTTCTGGGGGCATGCCTGTAGTGCACTGAGTATCTTGGAATGCAGTTTCCACCCTTGCGTTGTCATCAGCTGGGCAGGTCGCCTTTGACCTTCTCCTGCCACCTTTAGTCATTTGAAAAATCCTGTAGGAATACGGCGTAATGTCAACAATTTCAAATGATCATTCTACTCATACTATTGAGGCCTAAACCTCGATTGAAGCCTTCTAGCTATGCTTATTTTACCATTAATTTGTAAATTTCAAAACATTTATTTCACATGTTATTTCATAATCCTGTGTAAAACTTTAATTTGATTAATTCCATAGGTTGATATTATACTACTAAATATAAAAGCAATGCACACAAAGTAACTCTGAGTATACTATGTTCTATGGCATGAGAAAAGACATGATAATAACACGTTCCAAAGCGCAAAATGGCGTAAAACTCCATAGTCGCGTAGAAATGCCTATATATTTTGCATAAGGGTGGGCAAGGTTCGTCTCAAATTTACGAAGCCGGTGGCTTCCCCGATAGGCAAAGGTATGCCGCAGGTTCTCTTAACATTTAGGTAGTGGGTGCTTGAGGTTCTAGAGCATTTTATGTTCACAAAAAGAGCTTCAGGGCGCCTAGTTGGGTGTGAGCATGGGTCGGCTATGACCGCAGTTATTCTGAGAATCTTGCCATGGCTAGGATAAAACGAACAGAGCGATGAATTAATCTTTTTTCTCAATGATAAGGACACACTGCAATTGAGCTTATGAGGTATGTAAGGGTACTAACCTATGAGGAGATGAACGTTACGTGGATGCTGGCCTTTGTTGCGGAAATGTTGAGCCTAAAGTAGGTGTTTTGTAACTTCAAACGGAAATGGAGCAGAGCTCTCCAACCAATTGAAACAATGAAAAACCCAACGGAGTTCGCGTTCTATATAAAGGATTTTGACACGTGCAAGCCATTAATAGGGTAGATGCGATAATAAAACGGGGTTAAATGAGGCATACAGACGGGTCAAATTGGCACATTCGGTGTTAAGTGCGGCCTCCAAAACCGGAAAGACTTGCTCAAATTTTTCGACCGTTGCGGAGAGAATCAATGAGTTTGCCTGCCATTTCGGGAGAATTACCGAAGTTCATCCGCAGAAGAACGGCGCAAAATTACAAATCAAAAAAATTAACCGAGTTTCTCCACCCTCGCAGAAAGGTTATGTGAGTGCTTCCACATTCGCAGACAAGGTTAAGAAGTGTCACTTTATCCACCGTTACAGAAGCATTACCTTATTTCTTCCGCCGTTTTGAGAAAAGGGTAAGCTCTTCCGCCAAAGTTTGAAAAAAATTTCTCTTTTCGCTACTGCAGGGAATTTAGGTGGGTTTTCTCCGTCATTGCATAAGGGACTCATGAGTTTGTTCCACCGATATTTAGCTTAGTTCTTTTTCCGCCACTTCGGTAAGATTGGCCTAGCTCTTCCGCCGTTGCGGAAAAGTTATGCTAAAAGTGCCACTGCGGCTTGACTCGACCTTTTCTTCCATCGTTTTCGAAAAGGTTGGTCCAAAACTTCTACTGCTTCAGAAAATTTTATTTAAAAACTTCGCCATTACGGCTCAAAACTTAAGTCTTTTGCTTTGTCAAAAATAGAAAAGAATTAAAGGGAGCAAGCTAAGGACCTATCTCTAGAGAAACTAAGTAAGAAAAGACTTTGATGGCCTTAAATTTATAGGTAAGATTTCTCTCTTTAAGAAAAACAAAGGAGGGGCCCTAATATTCAAAGAAATTTTGGGGGGGTGTTGCAGCAACAACAATTGGCAATTCGCTGGCGAACACAGATCTCTGAAACAAACTCATCTCATGGTCAAGGAACTTACAATGTGCTGATTACATGTGCAACAAAATGTCTTCATAGTTCAACTCTGAAGAATACAGTGATCACTCTTATCATAATGGTGATAAAGGAAAAGGAAACTTTGATTCAGACTTCTTTACAACTCTCTAAAGGCCAAAATGTAGGGTTCTTTTTAAAATTCTGTCTTTCAGAAGCCTACTAGTATAAGACTCCATAGGATCGTGACAATATCTCATAGACATATTCGTTCGTTCCTTATTCCCACGCTATTTTACATCCTTTTGGATGTCTCTTTAATTCACGACTTTTGTCGTTTTGAGTCTTCCAGAAATAAATTTCTTCTGCTTTCAATAATTGATATAGGTTCTTCAATCCATAATGTCCTTTTGTGTGAGCGAAATATTTGTTTGATTTCATGCTTCATGGATGGAGAAGAACCTTGCTTGGCTAGTTTATTTGAACAACTTCCTTGATTTGAAAACTTCCTTGCTTTTCCCAGCCATGCTTTAATTGAGGCAATAATTTCTGGAAACCAGACTCTTTGACATATGCCTTTTGGATTTTACTTGCAGCATGGGATCATTTTAAATACCACATATCTGTGAGACATGCTTCCTCTCCATGGATCTGCCATAGTGAACTTCCTGAGATAGTTATTAATGTTAGAGTGAATGGGGCCCTAAGATAGTTGGAAGGAAATGTTGAATCTTATCTATTTGATAGGGGTTACTTTGACCAAACAGAAAATAGGATCTCTGCATTCCAGGAAACCAGTTAGTGAAAGCAAAGTTACAAAAATATATTCCCTCTATCAATGAGCTTCTTCATGAGCATCCTTTTGAGTTTTTTCTGGGGTCTCATCTCTCAGCCACACCAAAATTGAGCTTAGCTTTATTTAAACAAAGGACTCAAACAAAAGGGAAAAAAAAAAACAAAATAAAACAAATCAAGATAACTGGCAGACTAAAAGGTAATCAAAAGCAATTAAAATTAAACAAAAGAAAACAAACCGGAAAAGAGAAGACAATGTTTTATTTATGTACAAGAGTCCACCTAGGACTTATGTGAAGTATTGTTTCAAGGTGAGGCCGTTGAAAGGGAGATTTACTTCCTCCCCTTGCAAGTCTTTCAATTTATAGGTTGACGGGCCAAGCTTTTCAGAAATTTGGTAAGGGCCAACCCATAAGTGTTGAAATTTTGTGTACATTCCCCTACCATCATGCTAATGATCCCATTTCAGAACTAAGTCTCCTACTTCGAAACTTCTCTTTCCAGACTTCTTCTTATCAAACCACCTTTTGACTATGTCTTGGTGATGGTGGAATTGGTCTTTGTCCTTTTGTCGTGATTCCTCAAGTCTCAGTAGGGTATCGATTCGTGATTGAAGGGCTTGACTGCTAGAACCTCGGGAGGCTTGGGACAACTACAAGGATGTGAGTAGAATATTCAGAGGGATAATGGATTCCTTACCATAGACCAGGGTGAAAGGAGAAACGCCTAAGGTATTCTTGGGAGTGACTCTATCTTCCCATAGAGCATTCGGGAGGGCTATGTGCCGGTTTCTCTGATTTTCAATCACGGTTTTCTTAAGGATAATAATCCATTTCCATGAGGATAATAATTGGATGAATAATGGAGTTTAATTCCTCTCTCATACATGAATTCATTAATTTTCATTGACGAAAAATAAGGTGCATTATCAAATACTAGGGAAATCGAAACTCCAAACCTGGTTTTGATGTGTTCTTCTAGGAAGTTGATAACTGTATCTTCATTTACTTTATGTAGTGGAACAACTTCATCCCATCTTGTAAAATAATCTGTAACTATTAAAATATAATGGTGTCGCAGCGAAGAATTGGGGTTTATTTCACCAATAATATCTATGCCCCATTGCTCAAATGGTTCAAAGATAATAACTGGTTGCAAGGGTCCAACTGTCTTTGGTAACTTTCTAGCGCTTATTTGGCATACATCGCAATTTATAGCATAGGCATGGGCATCCCTGAAAAGAGTGGGCCAATAGTATCCATACTTGAGGATTTTATGAGCTGTAGTATCTCCAGAGTAATGTCCCCCAGCGGGGCCATCATGTAATTCTTTGACCACATTGCTCGCATCTTCTTTCTCCAAACATCTGAGGAAAATGCCATTGTAATTCTTCCTAAAGAGCACTCCTTCAATAATTTGGTATGATGCTGATTTGAAATAGACATCTCTTCTCTGCTTCGGATTCTAGTGCTCTAGCAAGTAACTTGTCTGTAGATAATGAACTAGGTCCCTGTACCAAGACTCTGGCATTGTAAAAATTGGACATATATCAATCATGTTTAGTTCGGCTTCATTCCTCCAATCTAGCTCTTCATCAGCTGGATTTTCAGTAAGCAATTTGCATAAACCTTGGCCTTTGATAATAGTGGTTGGTTTGAATTCTAAGTCATACTCTTGAAGAGCAGTGACCCAGTTTCCTCTTCTTTCTCCCAATTATTTCTAAACGAAAAGGGATCTGATAGCGAAAAGAGGAATTATGACTTTAGTTCTATTTTTTAGAATATATGGCCTAAACTACTTTACCACTTTGAAAACTGCATATGCTTTCTTATCTACCACGGGGTAGTTTAGTTTAGTGCCTTGCATACCAGTACTCATAAAAGAAATTGGGTATTCATCTCCTGATTCCTCCTTTTGAGTGAGCACAGCTTCAAGAGAGTTATCAGAAGCAAAATTATACATAATAAAATATTTATCGAAGTTTGGGCTTCTTAAAGAAGGTGCCTTGGCTATGGCAACTTTGATTTTTTTTAAATGTGACCTTTTATAAGTCTGTCCACTTAAATTGTACACTCTGCTTAACCATTTGTTGCAAAGGTTTAACGATCTGAGCGAAGTCTGGTACAAACCTTCGAACAAAATTTATGGTTCCCATGAATGATTACATAAACTTTTTGCTGTGGGGCATGAGAATCTTGTTGATAGCTTGTACTCTCTCTTGATCTATCGAGATTCCCTCCTTTGAGATGATATGACCCAAAATTTTACCCTCAAGAACAGCAAAAACACTTTTCTTAGGGTTTAAAGAGATACCATACTTCCTACAACGGTCAAAGATTTGCTTTAGGTGGAAAACATGGTCTTCCCTTTTCTTCGAAAAAAATGTCACATCGTCTAAGTATACTACTACACATTGACCACCCAATCCTCGAAAAGCAATGTCCATGGCTCGTTGAAATGTATCTCCTACGTTGATTACGCCAAAAGGCATTCTTTGATATGAAAAGGTTCCCCACTTTGTGCCGAAAGTGGTCTTAAGTCAGTCTTCTTCTGCTACTAGCACTTGGTTGTAACCAGAAAAACCATCTAGTAAAGAGAAAAGTTATGATCCTAACACCATCTGCAAGATTTGTTCCATTGGAGGCACAAGATAGTTGTCTTTATTGGAAGCTCTGTTTAAGTTTCGGAAATCTACACACAGTCTGATTTCTCCCAATTTCTCTTGTACGAAAATTAAATTAGCTACCCATTCAGAATGTCGGACTTTAAAAATAATCTTGGCATCCAACAATTTTTTTAACTCTTTCTGAATAAGAGGCTCGAGCGTGGGATGCATCCTTATTAATTGTTGCTGAAAAGGTTTGACACCTTCCTTCATTGGTATTATGTGTTGAATGATGTGGGTATTGTATGTCTTCAAATCGTCATAGGTCCAAGCAAATACATCTTTATATTGCTGGAATAATTTGATGAATTTACTTCTCTTGTCAGGCGTACAACTCCTACCGAGATTAATGTATTTCGGTTTAGCTTCTGTGCCCAAATTTATTAACTCATGCTGCATGGATGAGCTGTGAGTCTTAGCATTCATGGGTCTTCTGAACTTGCTCTGTAAATCAAATAATGCTTCAAGAGTTCTCACACCTTTGGGCATGAAGTTTCCCTTCACAGCATCTTTGTTTTGTAAATCTGAATCATGTCGTTCTTCATCTATTATAGCCTCTTGGAATACATCTTCACTTGTTAAGAAACTAATGATCTGGTCATCGTCATCAAATACTCTGAGATTAGTGATGTTATACGGAATAGAAGGCCTGAAAAATTAATTCAATAGAGCATTTGTTATTAGTGGGCACTAATCTGGAAGCAGAGGTTGCTAACAAATTAGATGCAGCATTCTTTAACCTAGGAACAAAATTAATATTGAAAGCATCAAAACATGAAATTAGATCCCAAACCTCAGCTGATAACCCTTTAAGCGTGGTGAGAGGCAATGAATTGTATTCCTTATTTTCCTGACCGCTATTTCTGAATCACCAAAGACTTTCAAATTTTTTACATTTAATCCAACAACTTTCTTTAACCCATGGATTAGAGCTTCATACTCAGCAGTATTATTCATACATTCAAATTCTAACCTACAAGATAGAAAATGCTTGTTTCTTTCGGGGTTAATTAAAACAGGACCAGCTCCTGATCCTTCTTGAGTTTTGGACTCGTCAAAGTAGAGAGTCCAAAAAGTATCTTCTTTCTAACTAAGTTAGTACTATTGCTATCTAAGTTAGTAACTAAATTGACTATGTTACAATCAATATCATTAGTCCGTGAAAAATGAAGGAGATCGGACTGTTTGTCTGAATCATGGCTAGAATCTTCTGATTGATAATTTCCGTGTTGGATTTCTAAGAAATAGTTCCCTAACACTGAAGATGAAAAAGC
The DNA here is from genome assembly GCA_027924585.1 of Larix kaempferi. NCBI lineage: Eukaryota > Viridiplantae > Streptophyta > Pinopsida > Pinales > Pinaceae > Larix > Larix kaempferi. Next base: position 12,502,447 of record BSBM01000428.1, read on the forward strand.
TACAGCTTCATTTTTTTCCTCTAGCTAAGTGACATTTTGTTTCATGTGTGTCTCTTTTAATATCTTGATTTGATTTTGCCTATTTTGATAGGGAAGCCACAAATGAGACCAATCCGTTGCAAAATAACCATTCAGTTTCGCAGACCAGTCCCTACTCAAAATCAAACCATATGCCTCAGGGATATCGACCACCATTATATCAATGAATTGACATACTCTAGAATCGGATCACAACCTAATAAGCACATCTTTCAATTCACCAATCACCTTGACAACAATTCTATGTAATTGAATGATTTGAGATGGGGACGGGATAGGTTGCCCATTAATCTTCCTGCAAATATATAGAGGCGTGACATTTGAGCTAGCACCAGAGTCTACCAAACAATTGTGAACATTGTGATGAAAAATCTCAAAGGTTAAGAGGAAAGGGAGAGTTTGAGATTTTGATTTTCCGCCAATACTTGCTTCATTAATTTCCGAGTTTTCATTGGTGTTTTCTAATGAAGTAATTGTTTGTGGATCAAAAGCCTCCATCAATTTCTTTCTTTGTTGTGGCAAGCTACACATATAAAAAATGGAAACGTTTGCTTTTGTTTTCTTAATATCTTCGATTATATCATAGCTCATGTCACAATCTTTTGAAACTTTCGATTGATTTTTTGTTTTGTTTGAAGAAGCTTGTGGCTGTTTGGTTATTTCTGAGTTTGGTTCTTTAGTCACAGTGGGAACAACTACTGGACTTGTCTTGGGTTGGAGCAGAATGACATTTATGTTCCTTTATGGTATTTGATTAGATCTGGCTTTAGGTGCTTCTATTGTCAGATCCATTGCTGGGCCTCTACTCCTAGTAGTGATATTAATAGATGTTGTTTGCACTTCATCAACGAAATCTTCATAGGATGGTTCTTGGGTAGGATTCCAATCCCAAAGGATCATCGTAGTGTCGAGAGAAGATTCTTCCTTCTCAGGAATTGGTTCTTGTTGGGGATTTGTTTGCTCAGGCATTTGTGCATCTAACATTTGGTTCATTACTAAACTCATCGAATTGATCCACTGTGGACAGCTTTTTTCCGAGTGTTGTTCTTGATGGAAAGTGTAGAAGTGGTCCATGCCTATTTCATTTAAGTTTATAACAGTAGAATTGTTTACCGGTGGGGTTGACTGCCCATTTTCTTCTTTCTTTTTATAGAATGGCTTGAAAGGTGGCCTTGAAGAACTAGTCTCCTTATCTTTCTCTAGATCCAGAATCTTATTGGAGAGTTTTTGCATCATTTTTATGACATTTTCTAAATCTGCTGCGGGTTCTTCTTTATGCCTAGTTAACAGAAAAGGTTTCTTAATGGCTGCTAGCTTGACCTCTACATTGAGAGCATGTTTGGAAATGATGTCAACCTCTTCTTCTACTTTCTTAGCTTCTTCAAAATTTTCTGTCATGGTAGGTTTTTTCGTTCTCTTGACGAACATTGTTAACGGGGATTTAAGAGCTGTTGTATAATGTTCTACCAAGCATTCCTCATAAGGTTTCGTTGCATCACTAAAATTATTTAACAGTGTCGTGAATCTTTGATTAAACTCTTGAACTTTCTCATTCTTTTCCATTCTCATAGACAACAATTCTTTCATAAGAGTAGCTACAGTTTTCTGATTCCCATACTTTTTTAGAAAACACTTCTCAAAATATTTCCAACTTGTTATCGAATTAGCTTGCAGACTAAAATACCAAGAAGATACTTTGGGTTCGAAAGTGTAAGGAGAAAGGTGACAGACCACGTCTTTGTATTCTACATTAAGAATATTTAGGGCTAAATAGAAACTTTTGAGGTGGTCTTCAGCGGAAATCCTTTTTCCAGGGTCGTACTTAGGCAGAACCTTTTCTAGGTTTTTAGGCAAATCATGGAATGGTCCAACTACGTTTAGTGCCCCTCTTGTTCTCCATGAAGGTACGACCATGACTCTTGGTGGAGAATGTGGTGGTGTGTGCAGTGGTGAGTTATGAGGAGTATGCCTTGGAGTTTGTGGTTGTTCTAGATTTGTAGGAGTTTCGGGTCTGACCTTGTCAAAAGGTTTAGTGATTTCCTCTAGAGACAAATCCAATAATTCTTCTAGACTTTGAACGAGAACGGAATCTCTTGTACACTGAGGGTTTTTCCGAGGAGCTCTGATTCTGGGTAATAGGGGAACAATGGTTAGTCCTCCAAGACTTCTATTGTAGGAGCGAGTATGTCTTCTAAAGCGTTTTACTTCCTCAAAAGGGACAACATACAATGTTTCTTGCTATTCTATCTCAGAATTATTATTTTCTTGATTTCTTGATTCTAGATCTGAAATGTCTGGGATAGTTGTTTCAAATGGGTTCTAAGTGGAAAAGTTTCTAACAAAAGGGTCTCTTCTTCTTTCCATGGACTGGTGGCCCTCCTTCTAGTGCCAAAAACTGTTGATGCCTCGAAAATCGTAGCATCAATCAGCAAGGGATTCTCCCCAGTAAGTGATCCCAATTAGATCACCCACCGTTTGGTGTAGGGAATCCATTCGGTTAATGGTCCAGCTACCGTTGCAGCCCGATCCACCGCTTATATAATTTGTATTTACGATGATATGCATGTGCCTTAAATTAAATGCATGCGTTAAACAAATCTATGCTAAGCTATTTAAATCTAAATCAACCTATCCTTTCAATGAGCAACACTTTAAATTATGAGCAATAAACTGAAAGTAACTTTTAAAGGTTGAAACAGATAGCCTATTAATTCCATAAAATCATTTTCAGCATAATATAAATGATATCAAAGATAGCTCTGATCATATTAAAACATTCCATCACCCATAATGTACATAACTTTTTCCAAGAAGTAAAATCATTCACAGCATAGAATTAATTCACATAAGCAAGGAAAGATCTCACTGGATGTATATAGAAACTGTCGAAATAGTTTGGCAGTTATTCATCACAACTCAAAGCAAAACCATGCACCAGCTTCCACAGGTCCAAAATCGTTTCTCTATTCATGTAGCTGAAGTAGTTGGTATACATAAAAAGAAATTCTTTCACCTGCCAAAAGTCCTTCTATTCTCTTCTACTCAGCTATATATAGCTTTACAAAATGCTCCAAGAGCTGCCACCTATACCCTAACTGTCCATATTCCTCTAATTTGTCTTGTAGTGTCCATGTCACAAAAAGAATAAAAACCCAAAAATATTACAAACATGAACGTGACGGAGACCCAAATGTCATTTAATAATTAACACATAGGAAGACTGGAGGAATAAACATTGGCTGCAAACCCAAGAAATAAGACAAAAGGTATATTATTTATGAGCTGATGCCTTTGCTGACGTGAGCGTTTCTGCTCAAGCCGGTACTCCTGTTGGGGCTTGAGCCAATGGTGCTGCTGGGAATTCCATTGAAGCTGATGCCTCTACTCCTCCTGTTGTTACTTGATGTGTTCCTACTATTAGTATCATGTTTGTTTCTACTATATGCTTCACCCAGAGACTGGTCTCTTTTATGATATTGTTTGCATCAAGGGGAAGCATGGTTTTAAGAGAAACTTCATGCTTGGCCAGCTCCTCTTTGAGATTAGCGACTGCTATTGTTGTAACTTGGAGACTCTCATTTAGGAGATGTGCACGAATTGTAGCCTGGACAATCCAATCGTGAAGGTCTTCTAAGGTCAAAGCGTCTATCTTCCTAACATAGTCCACTTCAGCATTCAACCCCTCCTTTAGATCAAACAAACGTTGGGCTTTCTCTGGAAACTCCTCTATGGCTTGGGGCATTTTCACCTAGCAACTTTCTTGGGTGGTTCGTATTTTCAAATACAAATCCCCACATTGTTCAAGCGTAACCATGGCCACTTCATTCAACTTTAATCCGTAATTCTGGCAAAACCCTAAGAGGTGGATATCTGCTTTGAAATTGGTGATGGACTTAAGAGGGAGTCTTTCTGGGAATCTTGATCTTCCCTCTCTCCATTCCATTTTCCTCCTAATGTCCTGGATAATACATACATACTTTCTGCTACGCCTAGTGGTCTCACCATTTATTTCTTTGATTATGGCCACCACTTCCTTCAACTTGCAGATTTCCCCCATCATGAGCTCTTGAATCTCATGTATCCTTTTCATAATATCACAAGCCTACTCATGAAAGGGTCCCAGGTTTCCAACCTTGCTGGTTGTGAGTTGTAATTGGTGTTCTAGCAGTTCTTCCTTTTCTTCCATCTTTTAAATGCTCTCCTTTAGGTCATCGATCTGTTTAGCGGTATCAAATTTCTCAAACTCCAACTGTAGGTTGCATCTTTCTAGAGCTCTTTTCTCTGTCTCCAGAGTTCTCATTTGTATCACCAAAGCTCTCTTTTCCACTTCTAGATGCTAAAATATTCTGTTAAGTTCTCCCTTTTCTAGCACAAGGTTGTCACATTTCTCAACCATCAAATTTGAATAATTATGTTCTTTGACTAGAGTTTCCTGCAGTTGGTGGGATTTCTCCTTCTCCGATTCTAACTTGTCTAGTAATATGTCGACATTGTCGGCAGTTGATAGAACAGAGGCCACATAAATAGATGCCATGAGTTTGTGCACATGTTGGGTACCTTGCATGACTATGGTTTCATGCTTGGTGACAATATCTAGTTGAAAAGGCCTCTTGATTCTGGTTACCATTTCTTTGACAATAGATTTCCTTTTTTTGTTATAAGTAAACTTATCCCATTGGGACACTGTACTACCCTTGGATGGTGTAAAAGGGACAATTGGGAGATCTCTTATGGGGGAATCCATATCCAAGTCTTGTATATTTGGGATTTTAGGGTCAACATCTTCTTTGGATTTCTTTCTTCTTCTTCTTTTCTTTGCGCTTCTTCCTCCTGTTCCTTTCTTAGTTTGTCATCTTTTTCTTATTTGGAAATTCCTTCCAATCTACTTCTTTCCTCCTCCTGAACTCTCCGAGCTTCATCTTCAGCTACTTGAATTCTTTGGAGTTTCTTATTTCCAAATTTCATCTTCTTTTACCTTGTTTGCTCTCTTAGCAGCTTCTCTTTGTATTTTCTCAACTGCTTCCTTGAGCATTTGCTCTTCTTTAGAGAGAGTTTGAGCAACTTCTGTTGTTCCCTTTTCCAGCTGTTGTTTTACTTCTTTCACAGCGCCAGAGCTAGAAGTGGCCCCAACTTTACTTGGTCAGAAAATTTGTAGTTTGGTCATGTTACTGACCCCTTGATACGCTTCTTCTTCCTCATCATAATAGTGGGCCTATTCAAAGTTAGCATGGATTTCTTTGTAATGTCGTGCAACTTTGCCTTGTCGATCGTTCCTCAAAAATCCTTTCCCCGAATTGAAAGTCTTCCGGTTCTACAATGAACTCTTCTACAGTTGCAATCCCTGAGAACTTGTAGGCCCCAATATAGAAAGGTAAAGGCAGGAAAGTTGCCTTCTTTGCTTTGTACAAGGTACTACCAATCCCATCAATGAAAACTTGCCTCACTGCCTCTTTGTGGACCACATAGTCAGTAGCATACCTCGGTAGGATATACGAGGGTTTAGAGCCTCCATACATTCTTATGTAGGTGCATTCTGACGAAAAATAGAAATCACCATAGTTCTCCAGGCCTTCCATGGCGTTCTCAGATAAGCAGTTGGGTTCCTCATTGAACATTAATTCATATAGAGGCATGATAAACTCCTCTGAATTGAGTTTGTAATGCCTTTTGTAATTCTGAGCCCAAAATATTTTGTAAGCAATGAATATTGAGGTATCGGCCGGGTTCCATATGCATCCCAGCTTGGGAAAGGGGCACTTTGCCCCAACACAATCTATCAAGTAGGATGCCATATAACATTCTGACCTTTTCTCCACTAACCCTTCTTGGGAAACAATTATAGCTAATGTTAAGCTATCTGAGAGAATATCAGCCCAGTTAAAAATTGTTCCTTTGAATGCCACATAGTGGATGATGGGAACCCATCGTAGCATAAACATCGTCCCATCGGGCCTTCCAAAGATTCTGCTCAGCATGAGAGCGATCAATCTGAAAGGGGCCCTCAGATTTTGAACCTCATACTCCTCACTATCCTTTTTATTGATTTGTTTTCCCGAGATTAGCAGCCTTCTAGCCATTTCCAGATTATCCATTTTGATTTCTTCCAGCCATGCATCATCCAGCCACTACTGAGGCTTGGGAAATTTATAACCCGTTGAGATATAGGATGGGTGAAATGAAGCAAAAGTTTCCCCTTTGTTATCTAAAAGAACTCTTGTCTCGGTATTTGCATGTCATAGAATCCATTTGATTACTTCTGAGCAAGGGAAGAGCTCTGGACGAGTGGTGGCTTTGGATATATAGGAGTTTTTGATGTTTCGGTATAGACATTCTTCTTCAAGAAGAGCTTCAGGGAAGTCTTGGTCTCTTACCATATGGTATACATCTCCACATTTTACTTCTGGGGGCACACCTGTAGTGCACTGAGTATCTTGGAATGTAGTTTCCACCCTTGTGTTGTCATCAGCTGGGCAGGTCGCCTTTGACCTTCTCCTGCCACCTTTAGTCATTTGAAAAATCCTGTAGGCATATGGCGCAATGTCAGCAATTTCAAATTATCATTCTACTCATACTATTGAGGCCTAAACGTCAACTAAATCCTTCTAGCTATGCTTATTTAACCATTAATTTGTAAATTTCAAAACACTTATTTCACATGTTATTTCATAATCCTATGTAAAACTTTAATTTGATTAATTCCGTAGGTTGATATTGCAACTATGAAATATAAAAGCAATGCACACAAAGTAACTTTGAGTATACTATGTTCTATGGCATGAGAAAAGACATGATAATAACACATTCCAAAGCGCAGAATGGCATAAAACTCCATAGTCGCGTAGAAATGCCTATATATTTTGCGTAAGGGTGGGCAGGGTCGGTCTCAATTTTACCAAGCCGGTGGCTTCCCCAACGAGCATAGGTATTCCACAAGCTCTCTTAACATATAGGTAGTGGGTGCTTGAGGTTCTAGAGCCTTTTATGTTCACAAAAAGGGCTTCAGGGCGCCTATTTGGGTGTGAGCATGGGTCATCTATGGCTACGGTTAGTCTGAGAATCCCACCATGGCTAGGATAAAATGAAAAGAGTGACGAATTAAGCTTTTTGCTCAACAAGAAGGACACACTGTAATTGATCTTATGAGGTCTGCAAGGGTACTAACCTATGAGGAGATGAACGTTACGTGGATGCTGGCATTTGATACGGAAACAATGAGCCTGGAGTAGGTGGTTTGTAACTTCAAATGGAAACAAAAACAGAGCTCTCCGACCAATTGAAACAATGAAAAACCCAATGGAGTTCACGTTCTATATAAAGATTTTTGATGCGTGCGAGACATTAATAGGGTAGATGCGATAATAAAATGGGGTTAAATGAGGCGTACGGACAGGTCAAATTGGCACATTCGGCGTTAAGTGCGGCCGCCAAAACTGGAAAGACTTGCTCAACTTTTCCAACCATTGCAAAGAGAATCAATGAGTTTGCCCGCTGTTTCAAGAGAATTACTGGAGTTCATCCACAGATGAACGACGCAAAATCATGAATCACAAAAATTAACCGAGTTTCTCCGTCGTTGCGGAAATGTTATGTGAGTGCTTCCGCATTCACAGGAAAGGTTAAGAAGTGTCACTTTATCCGTCGTTGCGGAAGCATTACCTAAGTCCTTCTGCCATTTCGAGAAAAGGGTAAGCTCTTCTGCCAAAGTTTGACAAAATTTTCTCTTTTCACCGCTGTAGGGAATTTAAGTGGGTTTTCTCCGTCATTACAGAAGGGACTCGTGAGTTTGTTCTGCCAATATTTAGCTTAGTTATTTTTTCACCACTTCAGCAAGATTGGCCCAGCTCTTCCGTCGTTGCGGAAAAGTTATGCTAAAAGTGTTGCTGCGGCTTGACTCGACCTTTTCTTCCGTCGTTTTCGAAAAGGTTGGTCCAAAACCTCCACCGCTTCGAAAACTTTTCTTTAAAAACTTCTCCATTGTGGCTCAAAACTTAAGTCTTTTGCTTAGTCAAAAACATAAAAGAATTAAAGGGAGCAAGCTAAGGACCTATCTCTAAAGAAACTAAGTAAGAAAAGACTTTGATGGCCTTAATATTATAGGTAAGCTTTCTCTCTTTAAGAAAAACAAAGGAGGGGCCCCAATATTCAAAGAAATTTGGGGGGGGTGTTGTAGCAACAACACATCTCTATCCCAAATCGTAGAAGCAAACGAACAAGAATCAAGTAAGTGATCACTGGTTTCCTCCACGTTGCAGTAGAGAGGGCACCGAGAAGGACCTAAATCCCCTGTTTCCTTAGGTTTTCGCTAGTTAGAATCCTTTTCCAGACTACTAGCTAGCAAAAAACCATGATTTTTGGCCATTTATTCATTCCCCACACCTTTCCCCAGATTTTCCTTGCCTCTTCTTCTTCCTGAATTCGAATTTCATAAGCCTCCTTGATACCAAAGGTGCCTTTCTGAGAAAGACCCCTGGGAAGTTTGTCGGAGGAAGCATTGAATCTAATAAAACGTTCCTTCATTATGGAATCGAAGGAAGATAGAGATTCAGACTCTGAGAGTCCATCCCAGCTTCCATCCTGAAGCCATTCCCTGTGCCACTCTTGAGCTTTATGGTTCTAGTAGTGATAGACCTTTGATTTACCAGTGGCTAGGCCTCTTTCTCTTATGGTTTTCCATCTAGGGTCGACGCCAAGAATGGGGAATTGGTTCCAAGAATCCTCCTAGAAATTGGCCTCCTCCCCATTGTGAATTTCCCAAAAGCAATGAACCTGAACCAAATGCCTTGCCGCAAAGGATTTTATCCAAATGTGAGAACCCTGGTTAACCTTGTTGTATCTGACCAGTTTCCCAATCTCTCTATCCTGGGCACACTTGATGTGCCACAGTTTTTCCCAAGGTTCCCCTTGGTGATTACACCAATGCCACCAAAATTTTTCCCCATAGACTTCACTCAGAATTTCCAAGTCTATTAGGCCAAGCCCCCCTTTACTCTTGGGCTTGCAGACTTTCTCCCACCCAACCAGAGTGAACTTTGCCTTGTTTTCCCTACTTCCCCAGAGGAAATATCTTTGGATGCTTTGAATTTCCTTTAAGATAGACTTGGGCGCTGAGAGAATAGAGAACAGATAGGCCGGCATGGCCTGCAAAATGGACTTGACTAAAATAAGCCTGCTAGGAAAGTTTAGGGGGTGAAACGTCCAATTAGAGATTTTTTTCTTCATCCTGTCCACAAGGTCACGCCATGACATCTTGCAAATCATACCATCTGAAAGGGGAGCACCTAGATATTTAGAGGGAAAAGAACCTCACGAGAAAACCAAAATCCTGATGATGTTGCGTTGGGCCATGCTAGGGGTGTTGAGTACGAACACCTGGGATTTTTCGGGATTTACTTCCATCCCTGAAGCATTGGAAAAACTATCCAAACAACTTTTGAAAGCTCTAGCTTCTTGGACTGAAGGGTGCCCCATTAGCATGGTGTCATCAACAAACTGTTGATAAGTCTGTCTCTCCATACCCTCATGTAATTTAAGTCCCCTGATTCCTCCAGATGCAGCGAGGGAATGCAACAGTCTGCTAAGACCTTCCACCATAATAATGAAAAGGAAGGGAGACAAAGGATCACCTTGCCTGATACCCCTAGAGGCCTGTAGCAACTTCGTTGGAGTGCCACTTAGGAGGATGGAGAAGAAGGGAGTAGTAACCAAATTCATGACCCAACTAATCCAAGCTTGATTAAAACCAGAGGCCTCCAAGATACCACACATATATTTCCAATTCAACTTGTCATAGGTATTCACTATGTCTAATTTCACAGCATCCTAGGTTTCTTCAAAACCTTGAGTGAGTGTAACGTTTCATGAACCAACATAATTCCATCCATGATTTGCCTGCCTTCCACAAACCCTGATTGCTCTGGGATGATCAGAGTGGGGAGGAGAGGCTTAAGATGATTAGCAATGACTTTGGAGATGATCTTGTAGATCACGTTGCATAAAGCAATAGGTCTGAACTTTCCAGGGGAATCAGCCCCATCCTCCTTAGGGATAAGGGACAGGAACATAGCATTGAATGCTTTCAAAACACCCCCATAGCTTCTGGACTCCTCTACCAGCTGGTGGACGTCATCCTTAATGAGATCCCAGAAGTGGTGAAAGAAATCGGAGGTGAAGCCATCAGGACTAGGAGCCTTGCCTAATGCCATGTGGTGAACAACCTCGTCCACTTCCTGCAGAGTTAAAACCTTGTTAATCGTTCCTAAGTAACAAGACGTGGGATGAGAGATGTGATCCAGGAAATGTCAGAACTTCGATCAAGCCTATATTCTTTCAGGACAGTCTTGAAGTGGTGAAAAAGTTCCTATTCTATTTCTTCTCTAGACTCATCAATATTCCCATTGGATTTACGAATTTTCAAGATTTTGGATCTATGCCTGTTTTGGATACAGAATTGTGAAAAAACTTAGTGTTTCTTTCACCTTCCTGAAGCCACTGAATTCATGATTTTTTCTTCCAGAAGGTTTCCTCCTACCTTTCACAAACTTCAAGGCACTCGAGAAGGTTATGCTCCCATTCTTTCAATTCCTCACTCAATCCCTCTTCCATCCCATGCTTTTGAACTAGCTCAAGATCTGCGATCAACTATTTTTTGTCTTCAAAAATATTACCAAAATCCTCCTTATTCCAGGTGCATATTTTGGATCTCAGAGCCTTCAGTTTTTGTTGGAACTGATACATCCTTGATCCCTCCTAGGGGACCACCTCCTTCCACCACTGTCCCACCAGATCCTTAAATTCCTTGTGATCCAACCAAAATTTCTCAAAACGGAACGGTCTAAAAAGGTTGTTAGATGATAGGTCCCACGTGAGACACACTGGCCAATGATAAAAACCAATAGTGGGAAGAACACTGGCGTTTGCTTCCCCCATTTCTCGATCTATATCCTCCGTAGTCAGGAATCTATCCAGTCCAGAAGCAACGAGATGGGGCCCACCCCTCTTGTTATTCCATGTGAACCACCCATTTCCAGTCTCAATGTCAATCAGCTGACTGTGGCTTATAATATCCCTAAACCTTTCTTGGAATCTATCCGGTAATCGGCGCCCACCTTTTTTCTCATCCAGGGAGGTGATCAGGTTAAAGTCCCCATCAACAATCCATGATCCATCCAAAGCTTGATCAGATAACCATGAAAGGAAATGACGAAAAGCTTCTTTTGGCTGAGCAACACTTGGTCCATAGATGTTGACGAGTAATCCTTTCACCACAAAATCAACTATACTAAAATCGCACATTAGGGAAAACCTATTGGCTCTCCATTTGGATAACACAACAGACCGAGTGTTTCACATAATAGCCATACCTCCAGCCATTCCAATGGCATATGTTTCCATAACCCCGTCTCACCTCCAGATTCTTTGTCCACTCTTCTCCAGAGTTACAAAGGAACATTTAGTTTCCTGCAAGAAGAGAACATCTGGTCACTCCTGTTTAACTTTCCTTGTCAATAATTTGATTTTTCTGGGATGATTACACCCCCTAACATTCCAGATCACTAACTTCATTGATAAACTCTGGTGGATTCAGAGAGGGCTTCCCTGATCGTTGGATACAACCCTGATTCAATTAGCTTCACACCTACTTCTGCTATGTGCTATTTATTTGATTTTCTTCCCTTCTTCGAATCATCAGATGAGGATTTTTGTTTAAACCCTGATTGGGCATCAACCCTAATTCCAATTTCTGTGATGCTTTAGACTTGATGATAGCTTATTTTAGGAGTTCCAACTGCCTTCGGGACACATAGCCCTTCCCTTTTTTTCTCACTCCTTCTCAATCTCATCAAGATCTAATTCCCCCAGTTCGACCTCCTCCTCCCCATCATCCTCCATGGATTCCAAAGGAACCTCCAGGGAAGGAGACTGGGATGGGTGGATGGTTCTGCAGGTTGTTCTACGATCTAAGCTTCCTTTTCTTTCTACAGTTTCTCTCATTTGTCATCCACAGTTTCTCTCCTTTGTCATCCACCTCCTCCAAGATCTGGAATGCGTTCAGGCTAGTCGCTCCATTCTCATTCTTCCCTTTCCCTTTCCTCTGAACCTCCCCAGGTTTGATTTTTCTTCTGTTCTTAACCTGGGTGAATCCATCCTTATCCTTATTACCCGCAGCTACATGGGTCAAATCGGGATCCGGATCAGAGATCCGAGGACGATTCCTACCAAAATGGCCATATTCATGAAGGATCTGCATCAGAAGGGTAACTGTTCATAGTTGATCGATTGGACCCACTCTTTGTCTTCATAGTTTAGCTTTATGGCCTCAGGTAGTTCCTTGGAGAGATCCATGTAAACACAGATCTGGGCACAAGCTGTGTACCTTTGCTGCCTGGTCTATTCTGCAGCTTTGACAAATTCACCAAGGGTATTACCTATGTCCTGCAGAATTTTGGGGTCCCAGAATTCGCACGGCAAGGAGTAGAGTCTGATCCATACTGGCGCAATCTTTACATCCTCAACATCAGGATTAAAACGTTATTTCCAGGGTCTGAGATACAGACCTATTGAGAAGAAAAAATAGGGTACTCCTTCTAACACTCTATCTCGATCTTCCACATTGAAAAATATTATGGTGAAGAAACCCTTGGCACCCAAATGTAGATCATATTGACCTTTAGGGTTCCAATCTTGTTTGATCCATCTTACCAGATCTTTTTCCCTGGGCCAGGTCCCAATAAATTTTCCAATCAAAGCCTTTTACTTCCATTGTTCTACCTTTTCTCTTACCTTCTCTGCATGAACTTTAATGGCTGGGATCACTGGGGTTTTGGGGAGGCATCCTCCTGGCCCCAGCAATCGCTTTGCTCCATTCTCTCTGCCTTCTGTGCTCAACAAATTTGCTTCCTTCCCATCCCCCACGTGAGCCTGTCCATTTGGTGTCCCATCTGGAGGCTTGCCTCCATCCAACTGCTGGGGGGGAAGCATGCCTAACTGACACCCTACACAGATCCGCATAGATCTCACCGAAAAACCCTAGCCCTCCTAAGCCTCTTCCTCCTCAAAGCTCAATTGAAAAGCATTTCAACAATTTCACCCCTATTTGTTTATGTTATATATATATATATATATATATATATATATATATATATATATATCTATATCTATATCTATATCTATAGATATAGATATAGATATAGATATAGATATTGTGTTTCTTTTTTGACTTTAGAAAATCTTTTCACATAGTGCCTAGAACTAACCTTTGGAACAGATTACAAGAGCTAAAATTTTATTTTGAGTTGAGAGTTGTTGCCATAGTAAGGTTGTAGGAGAATGTTATTACCAATTTTAGGAACTCTAAGTACTAGTATAAAGAATTCAATTATAATAAATAGGAATCAATCAATGTTGCTTCCTATATGCTACCCTTTTTGGTATATACATTGGCAAGTAAAAGGGTTGTTTTGAAGAAATAGGTTTTGCTAGAATAAACTCTATCTAGTATAGTCATCATCCTTCTTCTTTATGTGGATGATATTATTCTTATGGTGAGGATTCCCTATGATCTTGATAAGTAAACAAAGGTTATGATTGTTAGGATATTCCTATACTCCATCCTAGTCCTACTAGCTTTCCAGTCATTTTCATTTTCAGTCATGCATGCAAAATTAGGGTTTGCATGCATTTTGCATGCATTCTAGGTCATCAGTCCCTACACCTAGTCCTCAGCAAACTAGCCCCCAGAGCTTCTTTCATATCATTTCTAGCCCTCCCAGTGACTAATGCACCCTCCTTTGCCTCACTACATGACAAGGGCACCTTCTTCACCTACCAGTCCAGTTATATTCAGTTATATTGAGTTATCTTCAATTATTCCCTTGATTTAAGGCTTAACTGACTCTTTACTGAGTTTATCACTCTGTTGGACCTCCAGTGAGACTAGATTGACCATTCTGACTCCAGTTAACTCCTATGGTGCCCCCACTGAGCCTCCTTCACTATATTAGTGCTTCCATGTGCCAGTTACACCAACCACATTCAGTTAGACTCAGTTTGACTCCCGGTTGATCATTACTTGTACATTGATGACTTCACTGATGAGAAGGTGGACTCCTAGTTAGGCATTGATGACTCTCCACTGATTATGGATCTGTGCATGAAGGCTAATTCTAATTCCTCCTAGTGAATTCGAATCTTCATACTCAGCATTGTATATTTACCTGTTTACTATTCATTTTAATGTAACATGTGTAATTATTTTGCCTCAATCAGAGTTTCTTTGGATCTAAGTTCTATTGCTTGTCTCTTCTTCTATTATTCCTAAATTCTTTCATTGTGAGGTTTACATCATCTCTTTGGATCTTATGTGGGCAATTTCACATGGTATCAGAGCCACTTGAGATTTTATTCTACCTCCATTCTTGAGAGTTTTTTGCAGGTATTTCAAAGTTCCAGCAGTTGCAGCAGCAGATTCAGCAATTTCTTTTTGCACTTGTTCTAACAGTCAAGATGAGCAATTCGAATGCTTCTCCTTCTTCTCCTTTGATCCTCACTACATTCAACTACTTCGAATGAAAGGATAGGATTATATTTCACTTGTATCACAAGAGTCTAAATTGAATAGTAGTTGAAAAATATGCTATTCCTCATCATGCTGTTGAAAGAACCAAGCATCTAAATAAAATGGATGAGGATTTTGGATTCATATGCCTCCATATGTCAGAATATCTACTATTTCATGTTGAAGGAGTTAAGACTCCAAATGAGTTATGGAAAAAATTGGGGAATCTGTTTGGCAAACAAGATGGGATGAGAGGCTACACTCTTGAAAATGAATTGGCTTCTCTGCAACCTAGCAATTTCGAGAGCATTCAAACATTCATCTCAAAATTTTAGAATTTGGTTACTCAATGCAAGCACTATGGCATCACCAAAAGTGATGAACAATTAGTGCTCTCCATTTTGAGCAGACTTGGATCTCAATTTTCTGTTTTTGTCTCTACTTTCCATTCTGGGCGAATGTCAATCCCTGGATGGAAGTTTCCTACCTTGGAAAATTTTACTACCGCTCTCATTCAAGAAGAGGACAAATTAATTCAAATGGGTTCCATCAAAACCTCCAGATATCTAGCTCTTTTAGCTGGTGAATCAAGTGGAGCGAATGCAAAAGGAGGACAAAAAGGAAAAAGCAAGAAACCTTCAAGATCCAAGAATGACAAACAAAAGAGACCTAATTGCACCTACTGCAAGAGAGGAAATCATCCTGAGCATGCCTACATGCATAAGAATATTGATCTTCTAACCAAGCTTCTTGAACAAAACCAAATTGTTGTTCCAAAAGAAGCAAAGATGTCTGATTCTGGAAGTGGATCTGATGATTGTCATGCATTGATGGCTGGTTTTTCAAAGACAAAAGCTCTCCTCATCGATTCTGGAGCTTCCAACCACATGATGGCACAAGAAGAATGGCACAAGAAGAATCCTTCTCCTCTTTGGATCTCCAAGATGGGCCTACCATTCACATGGGAGACAACTCTCAGATTTCTGCCAAAGGTTTGGGTACAGTTCATATGGAGCATGGTAAGTTCAAAAATGTCTTATTTGTTCCTTCTCTTACAGCTAATTTGTTGTCAGTATATCAAATGACTCATACAGGATCTCCAAAACAAGTAATTTTTGGTCCAGACATAGTAGATATTACAGAAATATCCACTGGAAAGGTTATAGCGAATGGGATTGCTAATCATGCCTCAAAGGCATATGAGTTCTCACACTTCATGCCCTTCTCTCCAACTATTCCTTCAGATTCTGATGAAGATCACAGTGACTTCTCTTCCAGTGACTCCTATTCTAGTGAAGAAGAAGATCAAGATTTTGATGTTGAGATCATGGTTCAAGAAGATTCAGAACCAACACCTATTCTTAGTCCAGATTCAAGAGAAATATGTTCTCACACAGTCCTTGCTACTACTGAGAACACAGTTGATGATTTATTTGCTTACAGAACTACTAGAATTTAGCAGCATGCTAACCTTGCATTATGCCATCCATCTCTCCATAAGAGATGCAGCATGATGATGGGATTCTCTCTTCCATATTTTGGGAATACTACTCATGTTCCATTCGCTCCAGATACAGAAAAAGTTCCTGAAAGACTTGCTTCATCCTCCACACAGTGGGAGACCTTCCTACATGGGATCAGCTTGCCAAGTCTTTTGCAAAAGTTTTCACTGATGAAAGCTTCCTTCTTTTTTGCATGATGGTTCTTTGAGTTATTTACTATTTTTTTTTATGGGGGGTATTTTTCCCATGAGGTATTCCCCATTTCCTCAGTTTATGGACAGTTATGTATTTTATTATCATTTCATTTATTGTATGGGTGACCTTTGGTCCTAGTTACCAGGGCCCAGGATGGATTAAGGGGGGGTGTTAGGATATTCCTATACTCCATCCTAGTCCTACTAGCTTTTCAGTCATTTTCATTTTCAGTCATGCATGAAAAATTAGGGTTTGCATGCATTCTAGGTCATCAGTCCCAACACCTAGTCCTCAGCAAACTAGCCCCCGGAGCTTCTTTCAGATCATTTCTAGCCCTCCCAGTGACTAATGCTCCCTCCTTTGCCTCACTGCATGACAAGGGAGCCTTCTTCACCTACCAGTCCAGTTATATTCAGTTATATTGAGTTATCTTCAGTTATTCCCTTGATTTAAGGCTTAACTGACTCTTTACTGAGTTTATCACTCTGTTGGACCTCCAGTGAGACTAGATTGACCAATCTGACTCCAGTTAACTCCTATGGCGCCCCCACTGAGCCTCCTTCACTATATTAGTGCTTCCATGTGCCAGTTACACCAACCACATTTAGTTAGACTCAGTTTGACTCCCGATTGATCATTACTTGTGTATTGATGACTTCACTGATGAGAAGGTGGACTCCTAGTTAGGAATTGATGACTCTCCACTAATTATGGATCTGTGTATGAAGGCTAATTCGAATTCCTCCTAGTGAATTTGAATCCTCATACTTAGCATTGTATATTTACCTGTTTACTATTCAGTTTAATGTAACATGTGTAATTATTCTGCCTCAATCAGAGTTTCTTTGGATCTAAGTTCTATTGCTTGTCTCTTCTTCTATTATTCCTAAATTCTTTCATTGTGAGGTTTACATCATCTCTTTGGATCTTATGTGGGCAATTTGACAATGATAATTGAATTCAAAAAGATCGTTTATGCTAATTTTATGTATGACAACAATAACTTGGAGGAGGTGACTTCATACACATATCTTGGAATTGATCTTCTTTACAAGCTTAAGTAGAGCTATAGCATTGAAAAAGGGATTAATGGAGGGTGGAAAGCTTACTATGAACTCAAACATGATTGTAAATCAACAAACCTTTGGGTTTGGGATAAGAATAAAATCCTCTTTGAGTTTCTTTTCAATATTGTTATCTTATATGGATGTGAATTTTGGGGCTACAACATATCTAGAGAATCATGAAGAAGGATGATCTATATCTTAAGGGAGGAGATCCAGAAATATTGAATACCAACAAAAGAGGAGAGAAAATATAAAAATATGCTATGAAATTCATAGAAGGAACATTGACAAAAATAGATAAATGAAATACACCATGAAAATACTAGAGAGAGTTGGAGAAGCAGGATTCTATTCATATGAACCATTACATGCAATTAGACCAATTTTAGGGCCTCTTCTTCCCAATATTAATTCTCTCCCTACTACATTTTTATAAGGTGCCTTGTTAAACATGTAAACTTTGATTACTTTCCTCCATACATTACATGTTTATCATGTTCTCTTTATGTCTTTTATATGCCCTCCAAGATTCGTATCAATCCTCTCCCCTTACAAAACAATGATCCCCATCATTTCACTAGACAAAAGACAAGACCCCCATTGTGTATTGCACCAACACGTTTACTTTTTTCAACTACCATTGAAAATAAGGGTTATGTGTGGTTTACCCATAATCTTGGGTTTATGTATGACCCATAATTGAGATGGTAATGGACCATGGTAATATTTATCTTTGTCCCAAATTATAACATTGTGAATTCTACATGCTTAGTAAATTACACTCGTAAAAATAAAATTACAATGGGATTTAATAAATCCAAAAATTAAAAAATCACATGAAAAATGTGACTTTTGGTGCAGTTGATGTCTAGCTACAAATTTGTTAATAACCTTGGCTATGAGAAATGAAATCAAATTATGTTGAAGACCTGTTTGAGCAATCGCAGAGATATTCCATTTCATATATGAAACTTGTTCTGTAGTATCCCAAGGAGTGAGAAAATGTTTGATGAAACTCAAGGTGTGTGCTTCAATTAATGATATCTCTCAAACCAAGGATCAAAATGAAATTCTGTGAAAACCCATTTGAGATGAAAAAAAATTCCAATGAGTTATGGTAGACCCTCTAAAATGCCTCATAGAGAGCACAAAATCTATCCAATGTTTCCACATGGGGATTTACCTCCAATTAATCCATCATTGTGCTTATGTGGAAGCCATAAAAATGTGGGTAGGTTGAGAAAGGGATGGAATGAGGACGTCCAAGATTCAATATGCATTCAAAAAAATAAAAAATCAAGTTGTGACATGACCATATGAAGATAAAATCATGCATGATGTGACAGTGTTGAGTGTAGAAGGCCACAAAGGATTCTAAGGGTTTGTAGAGAATCAATGTTTGTTGTAGAGATCATGGAACCTATGTCCATAGAATAGAAACCCTACAAAATTTATGAAAAAAGTTGCATACCAATGGATGTAGTGAAATCCATGTATGATTCTCTTATAATGGTGAATGAAGATCCAAGAGTAAAAAAAACATTGTAGTGTTTATGGACCAACGGCAATGCTTACAGTGTATGTCCCAGCAAATGGACACTAATATTTCCAAAAGGAGGTTGGATATTGTTGCAAATCCTTGAACGTGAACTATGCTTCAAACCCTTGTTCCCATGGATTGGTTACCTACTTTCATACCAATGATCTAGATCTTGAGGATAGATACATGGAAGGTTTGAATTCCAAGAGAAGAGAAGAGAACACATGTAAATATTGATCGAGGTTGACATCAATGGCCAGCCACCTAGTCCATTGGCTCAAAACATAGTTTTCTATCTTGGTAGGTTTTTTATGATTTTTCGAGTCGTGATCTTCTAGGGCCATTTTGAGGCCCTAAACGACGTTTTTTTGGCACAGTATCACCTAGATTATAGGTAAAGGCATTGATTGGGAATTTTGAAATGTGTACTTCTCATCAAGACCTTTTCAATAGGCTACCAAGCACCCCAAACATCTATTGTATGCAAAATTTACATCCCTAGGAAATTGGCATATCAACTAACCACAATAGGGCCCACAAACCTTTTGGTGTTTCATATTCATGGGTTAGGGTTTTATGTTTATGGTTTCCTCGTTGATTTTTTTATGTTAAATGGACTTTTTGGCCTCATTGTGACTCGGCTTCTTACAAATTAGTGTATCTTCCACATCTCTTCTCAGAGACCAGCTACCACCATTCTAGTGCATTTTTATTCTGCATTTTACAGTCTGTTCTATTTCATTAAGTTGTATATTTTGAGTTTACTGTATCATTGTTTTCTTTGCAATATATATATGTGTACTCTGTTCTATACGCATTCTTTCATTTCTTTCTCACACAAACCTAGATCAGATCTACTATGAAATTCATAGAAGGACCATTAAAAAAAATAGTTAAATGAAATACACCATGAAAATATGAGAGAGTTGGAGAAGAAGGATTCTATTCATATGAGAAATTACATGCAATGTGGACAATTTTAGGACCTATTCTTCCCAATATTAATTCTCTCCCTACTACCTTTTTAAAAGGTGTCTTGTTGACCATGCCAACTTTGATTACTTCACTCCATAAATTACATGTCCATCATGTTCCCTTTTACACTTAATAAAAAGTATGGTTTTATGATTTTTACATCCAAACTTAGACTATATTCCTCCTTATGGTTTGGATCAAAGCATAAAGCAAACTCAAAGGTGTTTTATAGAGTATAATCTCAAATTAAAGGAAACACACCCTATCATGTCCTCCTCATAAAAGCAAGCCTCTCCCATGTCTCTCCCGCATTGAGAGCAGGGATATGACTAGATACATAATGTACAAGAATAAGATAAACAAGATGGAAGATAATAGGCTCCATGATAATTCTTCAAAATCCATTCAAAACCACCTGCAGCTTAAGAGATGTTGGCACAAATATTCCAATCTTTGGTTAAATCATTAGGGATTTGAGGAAGAGATCACTCTGCAGAATACTTATAATATTCAAAGTGTTATGACATCTAAATTTAAGGAGAAGTTGTGTTTTGATAAATAATTAAAGGATAAGATAAAATTAAGATACTATAAGGAGGTGATCAACCCTAATCTAGAAGATCAAAATGATTACTTAGTTCTAACTAACATACATAATAAAATCAATAATGCTAAAATAAGAATAAATTCTCATGAGCTCCAAAGTGAAATGGACGTTGGAAAATTCTTAAAGCATTGTGGGATGAAAGAATTTGTCATCTTTGTGATATCGAAAGCGTTGAAGATGAAAATCACTTTCTCTTAGAATGTCCTACATACAACCATATTAAGTGACAATTTCAAAATAGTTGCTACAATATTGACATTCATAACCTTTAATTCATCACAACTATGGTGATTTAGGAATTTTTTTTTCTTAAAAAAATTCAAACACACAAATAATATTATAAAAAAAAACAAGTATTCCCTTACCTTTTTGAAGATTCAATAGATCGAAATTAATAACCATCACCATCATATATATTAATTTTATAGAAAAAACAATATCATAATCAAAATACAATACCTAGAGTTTAACCTTATATAATTTCATATGAATGAAAAAAATCTACTATGTATTATGAATATCCCATTATACAAAAGGAAATAGAACATAAACTACATTAATATACAAAATCCAATGCTTAACATAAAAGTAAATAATCAAAATTGATTAATATAATGAAATCTCTACTTAATTATATTTTTTCATAAATCTTCAAAAGATAATTTATTGTGAATTAAATATTAATTATTAATTAATTATATAAAACAAATTTAATAACTAAAAATATATGTTTGATTTTTAAATATTTAAATAACTAATTGGATCTCTATAACTTTAAAATTTTATTCTTATACTCAAAAAGATTACACAGAAGCATTAACTTCCCATAGTTTTGAGGAGTTAGAAAGCTAGAAAGATCAGTATTGCAACAAATATTTTGAAACCGAGATCTAATGTAGGTGTATGTGTGGCATTCTAAGTGAAAGTGATTTTCATCCCCAACACTCATGTATTCTTGCAAAGATGGCGAATCCTTTCATCCCACGAGGTTTTAGGAATTGTTCAACGTCTTGTTTCACTATGGAGGTCATGAAAGTTCGTTCTTGTATTGGAAATATTAATTTTCTTCTTTGGACTAGTTAAAATAGAGAGATCATTTTGATATTCTAGATTAGGGTTAATAACCTCCTTATAGTATCTCATCTTTATTTTAACCTCTAAATATTTCTCGCATCACATTTTCGCTTTAAACTTAGATGTAATAATATTTTTAATGTTATCAATATTTCGCAAAGTAGCATTTTCGTCAATCTCCCAAAATTTTAACCATGCCATAGCATCTTTATGCCACCCCTGGTTGAGATGCAGGTGGTTTTGGATGGAATTTAAAGAAATTTTAGTAAGTATATGGTCTTCCATGTGGTTTATCTTGTGCTTGTACATCAAGTACCTAGTCATAGTCATGCTCTCTATGGGGGAGAGCCGCACTTCTATGAGGAGAATATGATAAGGCATATTTCTTTTAATTATAATGTTATAAGTTATAAAATTCTTCTGGATGTGCTAAGTTTTTCTCCAAGATTCTATGGATATGCTGCAACCCCAAACTTCATAGTCATACAAGATAATGGAGTGACGAGCATTTTAAAACGAAACTTGTTTTTATCTCACATCACAAGGTTTTTTGAATTACAGTTATTTTCAAGACCAAAGTAAGTTTTTCACCCTCCATTAATCCTTTTATCAATGCTATTATTCCAATTGATCTTGTGATAAATATTAATTATGAGATATTTGTAAGAAGTCACTTAATCCAAGTTTCTATTGCCATACCCAAAATTATCCTAAGTGACCTTATTGGATCTGATAACCATAGCTTTTTTGTTGGTGTTAATAGTCATGCCCATATTAGAGAAGAAATCATTGATAATTTTTAATTGATTATCAAATAAAAGGGACACATTTCCATAAAAACAATATCATCAACATAGATAAGAAGGATGATGATTATTCCTACTAAGGTTGTGCCAACACAAACTGCTTCCTCTAAACAACTTTCCAACTTATCAATGTAAATGTTGAAAAGGGTAGGGGAGAGGGGGAAACCTTGCATAAGTCAAGTATTATAATTAATATCTTTTGAAACCCCTTAGTGTTCTTGAAATTGGAAATGACATCTTCATATAACCTTAGTGCAGCAACTCTCAACTCAAAAGGAACCTTTAGCTCTTCTAATATATTCCATGGGTTATTTCTACATACCATATCAAAATATTTTTTGAAGTCCACGAAGAAACAAAAGAGATTGGATTTATTATTATGACATTCCTCTACAATGATCCTAAATGTAACAAGGTGGTCCATGGTTAAGTGATTCTTTCTAAGACTCGTTAGACTTTAGCCCGTTGTCCTTCACTTGCTAGCCATATGTTGATCTTCTTCTCCAAAACAATATCATATAACTTGGATAAGAGAGGGTACATCATAGTGGTTCAATAATTATAAGGGTTATTTTTATTACCACTTTTAAAAATAGGAACAATGAGGGTCTGAGTCCAAATCTTATAGAAACCTTACTTAACTGCTAGTTTGAAGAGCTTTTGGATGTAAGATATGAGTATGGGCCCTCCAATTTTTACAATTTCAACTTGGTATCTTTCAATGTCCTTAGATTTTTCATTTTCTAGGTGCTTTACCACAAAATCTATTTCTTCTAGTGAAAAAAATTCTCCATTGTAAGGAGGGCTTGAATCTTATCCATGAGATTTGTGGATAGTTTTTTAAGATAGGAATTCAAATCCTTTAAAGTGATAATATTATTCTCTTTTCTTTTGCAAGTTATAATTTTCCTCCAAAATTTCTTAGGATCCATCTTAGAGAAGTGTAAAACCTTGTCATGTCTTTTAATTTATATAGTACATTTTTTTTCTTTTAATTAGGGCTTTGTACCTTTTTATCTAGTCAACTTTTAGGGACTCGTCAAGAGCTTCCTTACTTTCTCTTTGCGCTTCTTTACAATATTTATCATGCAAAGGGTTGGTTCTTCTATTTCTATCTTTACTCAAAACCATGGTAGAGAACTAGTTAATGGTAGATGAGAGGGTTGTAGTAAATATTTTATAGAGGTATTCTATATTATCTATGCATGATAGAGGAAACAAATCCTTTTTTAAATCATTTAGAAAAATATTATTTTTATTTCTATCAAATATCAATTGCTTCTAGATTTGAGAATTTTCTTCTATGGGATTGTTATGCATAACAAAACTGAGAGTTACAATTAAAGTTCTATGATCTAAGTCAAGATCATGGCCACTTAAGATGTCAAAATATATTATTTCATTGTATGAAGGGATATGAGATATAACATAATATATCACATTACTTCCAAGACCATGAATACAAGTCATTCAACTAGATTTTGGCAACTTTGTTATATTGTTTCAAATTATACGATCTTGGGCACTATCGAGTTTAACTAGTTTGAAACCAAATAATTTTTTGCATAGATATTCATAATTTATTTTGTACATGTTAGTTGTTCAACAAGGTCTTTATCTAACCAAAGAGGATTAGGGTTGGAATAATTGCATAGATATCTTAGTTCCTTGAAGTTCGAGCATTAAAGTCCCCCATTGAGATGATATTTCCTACATTCCTTACACTAAAAATATCATGCTCTAAGCCATTATAGGGAATTTTTTTTATCTAAATTGCATTTCTTAACTGAAGTTGGAATTAATAGGGGAAACTATCATATTTCTATGTATGTCTTTTTAGCATTAATGTCTATAATCTCCATCCAAATATATTGGTTGAAAGGGTATTCCTTGTAAATTCTAACATGGGGAGAGATGTTTTTCCTAATGTAGCAAGCTATACCTCCAATGCCTCTACGATATGATCACTTGTTCCGTATCGACCAAAGGAAAAATACTTCTGATCCAGATTTATCTGGGAACAAAATGAAAGAGAAGGTATAGAACCATATACACAGATATATGGCAAGAAACACATCGATACACTAAACTCAGATTCTATTAAATGAATGAAATAGAACAAACTGCAAAATAAAATAGCTAGAATGGTGGTAGCTATCTTTGAGAAGAGATGTGGCTGATATGCTCATTCGTGACAAGATGAATACAAGAATAGGTCAAAAGAGCCTATTTATCATAAGCATGAGGGAAAGAACCCTAAACATCCAAAAACCTAACCCTAGAATATGAACCGTCATAAAATTTGCGGACCCAAGGTGGTTAGTTGAACAGTCAACTTCCCGGGGTCATAAAATTTGCATACGATCTTTGTTTGGGGCGCTCTATAGTCCATTGGAAAGGTATATCGAAGATTTACAACTTTCGTTTGGGGATAAACGTATGCCATTGGAAACAATTGTCCCCCCAAATCTCCAAACAACATCGTTTAGGGCCTCAAAACAGCCTCGGAAGTTCAAGACCCGAAAACTGTAGAAAAATTAATAGAAAACTGCCAACATGGAAAACTATTTTGAGCCAATGGAATAGAAGGGTGGACACCTATATCCATCTGGATCAATCCTCCCCCCTTAGGAATCAATGGTCTCCATTGCATCAAATCCCTTATCATATGTCGTACTGTGTGTTGAGTGGAGCTCCTTAAAGGGTTGTAATTGTTGTTGATGGATGCGGTGGAGTTGTTCAACAATTTTGGTGGTCGTGTTATCCTTGGTCTGCACTAATGTGGATGATTTATTTCTAGAGGATCACCTTGAATGCATGGCATTGCACTATAGAGGTACCCGGATAGACGATGTTTCATTGTCTTTTTGTTCTTCTTATTTATGCTGAGTAGAGGGATCATTTGCAGAGGTTTTGGATGTCTCTGCGATATGATGTTCTCCTTTAGTGGAAATTGCGAATAGGGAAAATTTACCAGTGTGGGAAATTATCTTCCTACACTACTTGGTTGGGGTAGGTGCAACTATCTTTGGTGTCTGGTAGATTTGTCCTCCCAAAGTGACAATGACACTACAATTTCGTGATTCATATACAACATGACGCTTCCACATATATGGTTGTCCTAAAAGAAAATCACATACTTCAAGTGGGGCCACATCACACAATACCTCATCTTTGAAGGGCTTGATGTCGTATGGTAGACGGCATTGATGACTAACGCAGATACCTTGTCCTTGGCTTAGCCAACCAATGATGTATGGTTGCGGGCCTCGTGTTATTGGTAGCTCCAATCTCTTTATGACTTCTGTTGAGATCAAGTTCTTTTGGCTGCCTCTGTCCACAACAAAATGTAGGGGAATTCCCTTCACCCACATATGTGAGTGTAAGAGGTGTTCCTCTTCCTTTGACTCTTCAGGTTCCTCTATTTGAATATGTTTAGTATCAATAGTGACACTAGTTTCTGCATCAATCATTCGCTTCCCTTTGTCTGCGGTTGTGGCATTTGGTTCTAAATCAAAATCAGAACTGGGATCTAATTCTAAAGCTTTGATATCAGCCACCAATGACTATTTTGAGCGACATTCATCAGTTTTGTGCCAGGGGATTTTATGGAAATCGTACCACTTCCTAGTGTCCTTCTTTGTCTTTCCATTACCTTTCTTCGCTTGTGGTTGGGAATGGATTTTCATCTTTTGTGGGCCAGATTTTCCCTTTCCTTGCTTTTGCACAAGTTTGAAGTTGCACTTGTTCTTTTGCTAAAATATCTACTCAATTTTAACAGCATATCGATAGGTGGATCCGAGTGAAGAGATGTCCAGTAAATCCATCTATGTTCATATGTACCGGTGTAGGACACTGCGATATTTCAGTACTAAGTTCCGCTCGGAGTCCTTGATAACTAGATTTGTGCGAAAGGTATGAAAGTTGTTGGTCTACTCTGTTAGTTTTTCAGAATTTACTTCAATCTAATCTAGGATCTTAACTCAGAGAACAACATGTACAACATATCTACAACATATCAATCATGGACACAATAATGCAAGCACACAAGAGACACAGAGTTTACTTGGGGAAAACCATAAAGGTGAAAAACCCTAATAACTTCCACAGAGATAGATAGAGCAATGATACAACCCAAGCATAAGAGATAGACATCTCCTAGCAGTAGCTTCTCCTCCTCCACAAGTGCTCCACTCTCCCAAGAGTGTGAGAGAGAATAGAGTGATGAAATAGAATGCCTCCCGCACTCTATTTATACTTGACTTGACTTGCCTAATAACCTTTACTAGGTCGGCTTGAACTTAACCACATAACACAATGCTGACTGGGCGGACACCCAATAGGGTGGCCTAATAACCCTTTGACCCACATGGCCGACCCCCAATAGGGTGGTCTAATAACCCTTCGACCCACATGACTTATACAGGGCCGAACCC
Organism: Larix kaempferi; assembly: GCA_027924585.1. Taxonomy (NCBI): domain Eukaryota; kingdom Viridiplantae; phylum Streptophyta; class Pinopsida; order Pinales; family Pinaceae; genus Larix; species Larix kaempferi. The sequence continues at coordinate 12,529,242 of BSBM01000428.1, forward strand.
AACAAGGTGGTCTAATAACCCATCAAGTATAAGTTATGACACTTCCTTATGGAGGAATAATAACATCTCTATAAGAATACAAACACTTCCGTATAGAGGAATAAAACATCTCTATAGGAGTACAATATACATATATGAAATACATTCCGAAGTTACATATACATCAACACTCCCTCTTAACTAGGAAGGTGTTTCTCGACACTGATCATCTAGCACAAGTATTCTTCTCTGGATCATCGTCATCGATGCATTGTCCTCGAATCATCATCATCATCACTGTTGTTGCTATCTCAATCAATCTCTGAATCTACTCGTCATAGGAAGTTCTATAGAGCTAGTCCTTTTTCATACTGGATGTAGGCCCACCACCTGCAGGTCTTCATCATCACTGGCCATACTATGGAATCCTCAGGACTTATTACGTGTGTCACAAAACCTCGAAAGAGAATCCCAGGCTGTTATGAGCACACAAATCTACCTGTAGGATCTCCCAGGGCTAGTATTATATGTGACTGTCACAAAACCTTAAAAGAGTCTCTTGACTAGTAAGAACCCTAAAGAGCATCTAAGGCCTTTTTCATCCTATTCAGATCTCCAGGACTTATTACATGTGACCTCCACCACAAAACCTTAAAAGATTGTCTTTCCAAGCAAGAACCCTAAAGAGCATCTGAGGCCTTTTTCATCCTATCTAGATCTCCAGGACTTATTACATGCTATCATGGAAAAACCTCGAAAGAGCATCCTAGGACTGATTACAAGCACACAGCTCAAACTATCGGATCTCCCAGGGATAGGATTACATGCCATAAGACAAAACCTCGAAAGAGCATTTGCCAGATCTTCCAAGGAGCTATTATATGCCAGCAGCAAAACCTAGCAAGAGAATCTGCAAACCTCCCAAGGCTAGGATTATATGTCCTCCAAAGAAAAACCTCGAAAGAGCATTTTCTAGATATCCCAGGGCCAATATTACATGCCATAGGAAAACCTCGAAAGACTATCTACAAACCTCCCAGGGATGGATTATATGCTTATCTGCACAACCTGTCCATGGCCACAAAGTATCATCCTGATACTCATGATCATCATTCACGAAGAACAACCCAGATGCACATCACACAGCACTTACATCTATGCCATGGGAGAACACAGCTACAACTATGCGAGAATGGCACAACACTTATATTGCAGCCATGGGAGAACACATCTACAACCATGCTCAAATGGCCCAGCACTTATATCGCAGCCATGGGAGAACACATCTACAACCATGCTCGAATGGCTCCAGCACTTATATCGCAGCCATGGGAGAGCACATCTACAACCATGCTCGAATGGCCCCAGCACTTATATCGCAGCCATGGGAGAACACATCTACAACCATGCTGGAATGGCCCTAGCAATTACATCATGAAAATGGGAGGACACATCTGCCACCATGTCAGAAAAGCCTAGCAATTACATCGCGACCATGGGAGAACACATCTACAACCATGTCCAAAATCTCATGTGCATATGTGTCTTCGGAACTCATCACACATAATCCAACTGATTATGTAATGTATCCACCTGATACATGTCATCACATATGATCATCCTAATCATCATCACTGCATTGTCCTGATGCATGTCACCTGGAGCAACATCATGAAGCTCGTCATCCATGATCATCCTGATCATATAATGCATCCACCTGATGCATACCAAGTATCTACCTGATACATATCACCATACATGATCCACCTGATCATACAATGTATCCACCTGATACATACGCAGATACATGATCCACCTGATCATACAATGCATCCACTTGATATATATCAACATACATGATCTACTTGATCATACAATATATCCACCTGATACATATACAAATACATGATCCACCTGATCACACCTGATACATATCAACATACATGATCTATCTGATCATACAATCTATCCACCTGATACATATCAACATACATGATCTACCTAATCATACAATGTATCCACCTGATACATATACAAATACATGATCCACCTGATCATACCTGATCCATATCAACATACATGATCTACCTAATCATACAATGTATCCACCTGATACATCTACAGATACATACACATGATCCAACTGATCATATCCATCATCCAACATGATGCATACATACATATAAATGATCCAACTGATCATATCCAGCATCCAACATGATGCATATACAGAGCAGTAACTAGAGCATCATCCTGATACTCATCATCCAGTGCTTACATCCATAGCCATGGAAGGATCCTCCTCTCACCATGGTTGGAATGGCTTCAGAAAATGTGTCCATCACTTCTTCCTCGAAGTGTCATCAATCTGAAGAACACCAAGCCTCTCTCTGAAGTACTCAAACTTCACTCTGGCTAGTGGCTTTGTTAGTACATCTGCAATCTGCTCATTCTTCGCAACATACAGGAGCTTCACTGCTCCTCTCTGCACCATATCCCTGATATAGTGATATGTGATCTCAATGTGTTTCAACCTGTCGTGGAACACTAGATTCTCAGACAGCTTTGCACAACTCTAGTTGTCACAAAAGATACCAATATCCTCCAGCAGGAGATCAAATAACTCAGACAGTAGCTTTCGGAGCCATATTGCCTCGCAACTAGCCGAACAAGCTACAACATACTCTGCTTCAACTATACTCAGTGCTACGTAGGACTGCTTCTTGCTAAACCAGGAGATCACACCTGATCCCATGTTGAAGCAACACCTAGATGTGCTCTTCCTATCTGCAACACTGCCTGCCAATCTGAATCAACATAACCCTGTAGGTTAAACTTTTGATTCGCATCATACTTAAGCCCATAATCAATCCCTTCTTTCTAGGAGAAGCCACAAGCTACAAATCTTTCTTTATATTTCTCCATGCTACCATCTGCAACATGATTGATCTTATAGATCCATTTGGAAGTCACAACAGACTTCCCTTCAGGTCTTGGGACTGCATCCCAAACATCATTCTTCATGATCGACTGGAACTCCTCGATCATGGCATTCTTCTCGAATCCTAGGAACTTCAATATATTCAATATCTTCAATAGATAACTTTATTGCTGAACAAATGTTGTAGTCCTTCTTTTGTAAGTGATGGTATACGATCTTTCCTACAAAACAAGTTAAATTGCATGATTAGAAACATCTTATAGTTTTCAGAACAAATTCTTACATCTGAAGAAATATGTCATACAGTCATGCAATTATCTTTAGCCAATGCTTCAATACAACATTTATCCATATCCTGTAACTTTCTAGATGTCTTCCAATCTCTACCAGAACATTGTTAAGAGTGTGCACAACCCCCAATATGTCAGCAAAGAGGTTTCATTCTAGACAAGTAGAAATGGAATGTTGCACAATGCCATAGGCCACTTACCCATCATATGAAAATTAGTAGTATATTGTTCATTAATGCAATTATTCTAATATGCATAATACACACCCTAAGTCTAGGAACATAAGCATATACATCATTGAACAATATTATTTAAACAAACAATTATGCAAGAAATGATAATTCAAATACTTATCTTTGTTTGTTTGTTGGGTTGACTCCCTTTGAATTTTTGCAACTCCATTTTGATGTGGATTGTGAGAAGTGGTCGACTCCCTCTGAATATCTGCATCCTTGCAGAAACTACTGGAGTGTGCTCCCTCTTGATCTTTGCTTCCTGGATTACCTATCTTTGAACTTATATCCATCCTCAATCACTATGCATGCTTACAAGTATCATTATTGTGATATATGGATCAATATGTTAGCTGGTTATTGTCTAACATACCCACATGATGTCTTCTTGTTCTCTTAAGTGACTTGTGCTAGTAACCTGCATATCTTATAGGTTAACCAAGTTATACGTACCTCGTAAGTAGATCTTCTATGTGATCCATGGAAATGGATGAATCTTTATCTTCATGTCACCATGATCATATGTTCTTGAAGTAGAACATGATTTGTCTTTCTTGGTGTACCTTTCATGTTAGTGAACAACATAAACCTCATACAACATCACAATGCATTAGTACAATCATAAGTGTCAAAACCTTAATCAATGAATATCTTCTATCATGTATTCATAATTTTATTAAGGTGATACGACAAGTCTAGTAATTAATCAATATTTTACTAACTGTAATGATATGAAGACAAACATATCATAAACTTAACCATGAACATAATTCCAAACATACCTGTAAGTCATACTTGTTGAGATTGCTTGTAATCTTCTTATGTAAGGCCTTAGACTTATCTCCCTCTGAAACAGGAACTTCTTCACTTATGCAGGTGACCAATCCATTCTCTTCTAGGATTAACCCAATCCACTTGATTTGTAGGAACTGGATCTGGAGCTGGATTAGGGTTTGTCAGAGAAACCCTAAAAATTCAAACTTTTAATTTCAAAATTCTGACAGGATAGAAAGATGCACCTTGATGAGTTGATCAAGCCAGTATACTCAGAATTTGAAAACTGCAAAATTTCACCCCTCAAAATTGCCTTTGAAACTTCCGGATCTTCTAGACAGGATCCCGAACTAGGGTTTGATAAAGCCCACCCTTCTTCCCGATCAAAAGGTTCGATCCGAATCTCTAAGCTTCTATTTTTCTGAGGAGCTTCCAGTTGTGGTCATAGATTTCAAAAATTTCCATTTTTGCGAAAGCCCTAATTTTCCACTTTTCCGATCAAAGTCCCAAACTAGGGTCTGATCAGGCCCGACCTTCTGCCCAACCAAAAAATATGATCTTGGTCTCTAAATTTCGATTTTGATGAGTATCATTCAGCTATGTTCTTCGATTACAAAAATTCCAACTTTCTCCGAAACCCTAATTCCCAGAGCCATGAATGAAGATGCTCAAAATCTAATTTTGTTTTGACAGAAATATGCACCTTATTGTTTTTGGTGTGACTCTTAAATTACGAATCTACAGGGTCTGAAACTTCTACCTGTGGTAGCTCGACCTATCATATTTCCAACCCCATAGGTCTAACCTCAATTGGATTCTCTGAGAGAGAGTTATGCCAAGTGTCGCAACGTGACCTGTTTATGGGATAAAACAAGAGATCAAACTTGTACAATGTTCCACGTGTCACTGGTTCAGTTTCGGCCTCTAAAAACGTTATCTGAGAAAGTATAGTCCGTGCACTACCTGATACGTTTTATGAAATTTCATTTGGAGCTTCATAGCCCATGTTATCACCTTTTTTCATAGGTCGCCTGTTTATGACTCAAATATGGAAGAGGCAGAAACCCTAGATTGTACAGATCATAAAACACAAAGTACAATGACTTAGAATTTTTCCTTTGAACACAAAGTACATGGGGATCTTATATTAGACCTGTAAAAGTTTCAGATCCGAAAACTTCTCTAAAATGGATTTATAGCGAAAGTGCTACGATGCCTAGTTTTTCCTATATCAAGCCCTAGCATCGTAAGTGCAACAAGTGTCATACATGCCATACCACGCCTTCTTTCAAGCTAGCTCTGATACCATGTTAGTTTTTCAGAATTTACTTCAATTTGATCTAGGATCTTAACTGAGAGAACAACATATACAACATATCTACAGCATATCAATCATGGACACAATAATGCGAGCACACAAGAGACACAGAGTTTACTTGGGGAAAACCATAAAGGTGAAAAACACCAATAACTTCCTTAGAGATAGATAGAGCAATGATACAACCCAAGCATAAGAGATAGACATATCCTAGTAGTAGCTTCTCCTCCTCCACAAGTGCGCCACTCTCCCAAGAGTGTGAGAGAGAATAGAGTGATGAAATAGAGTGCCTCCCGCACTCTATTTATACTTGACTTGACTTGCCTAATAACCTTTACTAGGTCGGCATGAACTTAACCACATAACACAATGCTGACTGGGCCGACACCCAATAGGGTGGTCTAATAACCCTTTGACCCACATGATCGACCCCCAATAGGGTGGTCTAATAACCCTTCGATCCACATGACTTATACAGGGCCAACCCCAACAAGGTGGTCTAATAACCCATCAAGTATAAGTTACAACACTTCCATATAGAGGAATAATAACATCTCTATAAGAATACAAACACTTCCGTATAGAGGAATAATACATCTCTATAGGAGTACAATATACATATATGAAATACATTCCGAAGTTACATATACATCAACATACTCTGACACCATTTGGTCCATCTCTTGACGCGGAATGGTCCATTTTGTGTACTGGTCATCATAGTTTCCCACAGGGTAATATTGTTCCTTAATGACATCTATAAAAGAGGCCCAAGTGGGATTGGCCTCAAAAAATCCTGACTCATTTAATGAGTTGTTCTCACAATAAGTTTCCCACCAATTTTTGACATGGGGGACATCCTTGAGGAGCGCAAAGGTGATATTTTCCCTGTCGAAAAAATTGTGACCAGAGAAATACCCTTCTAATAGATTCAACCATTTATCTATGGCATCAACATCGATTTGGCCTTCAAATAAATGGATATCAAAGTTAAATTTTACCTTAAAGGGAGTCGCATCTCTGAAATGGATGCTCCTTGAAGGTATATCTGTCGTCATTGGCATGCGTTGAAGGATGAGTGAAATTATTCATTATCTCGTTCCTCTGTCACGCGAGGAATTCCTCAAGTAACAACTTGATAGGATCCCCTGTTCTATCGTCTCTCTTTTATTCCTCCATGGGAGGCCATTTGGGGTGGAAAGAGTGATATTCCCCAAGTGAAACTAGTTCGAGACCCATATCTCTATATCCTGACCTCATCAGGGACATGCACCGAGAAACAATCAAAGAGCAGATTGCTCTGATACCACTGATTATGATTTATGTGGGAACGAAATGAAAGAGAAGGTATAGAACCATATACACAGATATATGGCAAGAAGCACGGTGATACTGTAAACTCACATTCTATTAAATGAATGCAATAGAACAAATTTTAAAATAAAATAGCTAGAATGGTGGTAGTTATCTTTGAGAAGAGATGTGGTCACTATGCTCATTCTTGACAAGATGAATACAAGAAGAGGCCTAAAGAGCCTATTTATCATAAGCATTAGGGAAATAACCCTAAACATCCAAAAACCTAACCCTAGAATATGAACCATCATAAAGTTTGTAGACCCAAGGTGGCTAGTTGAACAATCAACTTCCCGCGGTCATAACTTTTTCATATGATCTTCGTTTGGTGCGCTCGACAGTCTGTTGGAAAGGTCTATCCAAGATTTAAAACAATATATTGGGGGCCACTACTTGTCACTTGAAACCATTTCCCCCTCCCCCCCCTCCCCGAATTTCCAAAAAACGTCGTATAGGGCCTCAAAACAACCCCGGAAGTTTGGGACCTAAAAACTGTAGAAAAATTACTAGAAAACTGGCAAAATGGAAAAACAAATTGAGCTAGTGGAATAGGTGGGTGGCCACCTATATCCATCTATATCAACTTCTATCATAGGGACCATATATTCTTCGTTCTCCCAAGTTTTAACAAGAAATATAACATCAATTTCACTTGGGGTCTTTATTCCATGGATATCCCTGACAATTCCATGAGAAGAACCAGAGCATGTCAAATTGATATTTATTATTATCATTTTGGTATCTTTACCAAATGACAACTTTTCTATTTCTAATTAATGCCCATTTCCTTTCTTCCTAGGTTCTTTTACTTTTTCTTCATTTATAAATATTCCTGAACCTTTTGGCCCAGAGGTTTTGCCGAGCATGCCATATTTATGGTTGGTAGAGCTAACCTTAACACGGATTAGTCAATCTTTATTTTTAGTTATTTTTCCCATTTTGTTTCCTTATGTAAGACGGATAGTTTCAATTTCTAACTTATTATGTAGTTGTTCCTTAACTACAATTATCATATCCTCTTAAGCTTCTTCCTTTAAACCAAAAATTACCAAGTTCAAGGCTCTAAATTGTTGTTCTAATGGTCTAATGCTATTAGCTTATTTATTTCCTCTTTAATGGGTTTGATATCTGATTTACCTTCGAGGGTCATATTGTTATTTACATTTTCTTCCATCTCTTTAATCTTGTCCTTTATCTTAAGTTTTTCTAAAGTATCAACATCTCCTTGTTGGGTTGATTTTGTTTATTGGTTTTGTTTTCCCATTACCTGTAATCTAATCTCCATTAAATCCATCTTATTCTCCAACATGTTTATCTTATTGTCTATTTGTTTTTGAATCCTATGTTCCAATGATGCCAAATGTATTATCAAGCATGACTTCTAATTCTTTTTGAAATTTAGCATCTCTTTCTCCCCTACTTTTCTCTTATGACTTAATCATAAATGTTTTGTAAGGTAATTTTGCTAGGTAGTTCTCCCTTTGAGAGTCTTTGGTAACTGCAATGAATTGTTCATACTTGTGAAAAAAATTAAATAGATGAGTAAGAGAAAGGAAACGTGTGCACCTGGTTTAGACTCTACAAGCCGTTGGAACGAATTTATACCCAGATGTCGTGGAGATAAGAATTTGAAGATACCATTTTATTTTATTTTTGCAAGGCTCATACCCACAAAGTTTCAAACCGGTGACCTTACACAAGGAGTGCCTTAACAATACACCCATTCACCATCTATTCTATGCCCCGTAGACTTAAAGATACTATGTTTACAATTTGAGTTTATCTTTAATAACATTCTTTTCAATAACATTTCAACAAGGAAGAAAGTTAAAAGTTCACCATTTTTATCTTGTTTGGTTTGTATCAATTTGAATTTGTAATGTTAAAACTTGATATATACAATTTCATTTATTTAAATATTTTTTAATAAATCTAAATTTACAAAAATTATCTTATTTTTTAACTTAATTTTATAATATTAAAAAAAGTTATTTATCTAAATAATTTTTAAAAATAATTAAATCTGAAAAAATATATATATTTTCTTCCAAAATATTTTAAACAAAATAATATCATTTTATTTTCCATTATTTTAAACATAATAATAACAACAACAACGTTTAAAGTCAAAATTACCACCTTTATGATAAAAACTCGCCGATAAATCTCTGTAGCATTAAAAACTATAAATAAATGCCATACCTTCACATTTTTATTAAAACATATAACTATTTACTAACACATTCCCTGACATTACTGTTGAAATATTTATATCTTTTAATATTTTTGTATCCTAATTGAATCTTATTAATTCTTTTAAATGAGTGAATTATTTTAATATTTTGAAATATTTATATCTTTTAATATTTTTGTATCCTAATTGAATCTTATTAATTCTTTTAAATGAGTGAATTATTTTAATATTTTTGGAATTTAAAATTGATTATAATGACAACCATGAGATTTGTTCCAGTATATGTTTATATATATCTTCTTTAAAAAGTATATAAATTTAGATTGGACATAAGCGTATTAGTGAAAAACTTATTTTCAACTAATATTTTTTATATTTTATTATTTTTTAAAATAAATTGATATGACTTTTTTTAATAATTAAAAATAGACACATGCAATTATTTTATAGAATATCTTTTACCACTAATATACCCATCCTATCATGTTTGTGTACTCGCCTCAGTGTGCTATACTTAAATAGTATGAACAGGCTTTGAAATGACTATATGATTCTAGCCTGCACGTGCATAAGTCTTTAATAGGGCTTTAAAGTATAAATAATACCTACCTCACAGGTTCCTCTTGTAGGTCCTTGCATTGGGTATACTGTATTGCTGAGTGTCATAAAGTGTTCCCTTCTAGTCACATGACGTCTCCCTTTCTCATAGCTGATCATAATCCCGCCGTGATGAATTGAGTAGTTGCAGTAGTCTCATCTGAGTTGTTGGAGCTTGAATAGTAACATTTCTTATATTTTATTTTGTTTTTCAAAGTTTTTTTAAATGATAAATGCATTTATTTTATTTTAAAGATTCTTGAAATAATTCAAAACTTTGAAATATCTTAAAACAATTTTTATTTTTCCAAATTTCATTAACAATGAAAAATTTTAAACCATTTCAATTTTTATTTTATTTTTCTAAATTTCACTAACAGTGAAAATTTTTAAACCATTTCAAATCATCCATATAATACACCATATAAATATCATTTCATAATTTTTAAACCATTTCAAATCATCCATATAATACACCATATAAATATCATTTCATTTAAAGACTAAAGCTCATTATTCTTGATTTTTAAACCATTTCAAATCATCCATATAATACACCATATAAATATCATTTCATTTAAATACTAAAGCTCATTATTCTTGAGCGAATTTACAAAACCTCATTTCCTGTTAGTGTACTCAGTGTATCTTTTAATGTAAATCACACTAAACAATATTGTAGCTTCACCTACCAATGTTTATGCCTAAGCCCTCCTACGGTGGTGGTATTTTTAGATGTTAGTTGTAATGTTTATGCCTAAAACCACTTATGGTGGTGGTATTTTTAGATGTTATTCGTTCAATTTAAATTTGTTGCTATGTATGCATAGTTCCTTTCAAACTACTCTTTCTATAATGTTATGTGTTTCATTTTAGTTAGTAAATTATGGTTAATTTACATGGTAAATGTTTGAATGCATTTTAGTTAGTAGATTATGATTAGTTTACATGATAAATGTTTGAATGGACATAAAACAAGTGATTGTTCATGTTGTTGTCTTTTGGACTTTTTCATTGTAGATGGTGTTGGTGTACATGGTAAAGATTTGAATCAATATAAAGTGTTTGTTTATCACTTATTTATGTTTTTTTATTGGGTTTTTTTTCCATTGTTCATAGTATCATAGATATGAACAAATAATAAAAATGAAGAATAACATCCATTCATTCCATTATGCATAGTTTCATAGATATGAAGAAATAATACAAATAAAAATAGCTTCTATTCACTCATTGTTTAATAGGGGAAATTACTACAACAAATAAATTACACAAAATGAACAAAGTAATGTAGTTCTATGCTTGATTTCATCCCAATGTGTAGTGATCAAGTCTATGAAGGTGATGTTTAAAGGCTCTTTTGCAAGTTTTTTTGGTTTTGTGAGAAATTTGGAAGGCTTTGAACTTGGTTTGCTTGAGTTGTTACCATAAATTACTTGTTTTTATGTTGTATTGAATTCAATATTTTTTTTTTTAACTCTATGTTTCAGCATTGAATGAGAATAAATACAATCATAAACATTTCAAATTATGATAATTTAATTTTGTTTGATCCCGAAATTACATCATTTTTAAAATCTTTATTGAGATTTCCAACTCTTAATACAAAGAATAATAATATATACACGTAATTTGACAAATTGGTATTGTTTAAAAAAAATGTTAATGTTTCATATCCTATATTTTATCCATTTTAAACCAAGATCCTGCCTTAAAACCAAGGAAAGGATCAAGCTCTTCCTAGTATTGTTGTTGTTGGCATTGACCTCATAACTACTAAAAATGAAAACATTACATTTGCCTTGATTTTCCTTTACTCGTAGAATGATGGCAAGGATCCATCATTCTATAAAACACCATGCTCATGTGGTGATACCTACATAGGTGAGACTGGTAGATCAATCGCAACAATGTTAAAAGAGCATAGTGCAGATATACGACATGATAGAATAAAAAACTCAGCCATAGCCAAGCATTCTCACACACCAAACATCATATTTTCCTAGAAGACTCAAAAATTTTAACAATTGTCCCTCATTATTACAAAGGAAAGTTCGGGAAGCCATAGAAATTGAGAAATGTGTGAAGAATTTCAACCGCGATGATGGCTTAAGCCTAAAAGAAGCTCGAAAACCTGTCATTCATAAACTAAAATGATAATTAAACATAAAAACATATTAGAAATTAACCTACAACACTTAACCTACTCACTAAGGAAATACAAGCAATGTAGAACTTAATCCTAAATAGAAACAACAATTAACCTTAAGAAAAAATTACACTAGAAAATTAAAATAAAATAAAAACATCATAAAACATAATAATTTATGCATTTTACATCTAATTAAAAATCAAAATAAAACAAAGTAATATATATTATTAAAAACAAAATAAAAATAAAACATAATAAAAGAAAATGGTTTGTTAATAAACTTTATAATAATACAAATAAAGAATACAAACATAAACATATTTTAAGTATGACATTAAAATGGTAAAAAGATTAAAAGATTAAAAAATCCTAACCCTAAAAGACAAAAACCAACCTTACTCCACTCCCTACAAAAAATTAAATGATAATGAATATTTTTATGTCACACCCACGTGCACAAAAGAGTGAGATTATCATTCTTCTGAGGATGAACCTGCTTAAGAGGTTTGAAACTGTCGAATTTAAAAATTCAACCACAGATTTCCTTTAATTTTTAATGAGATTTTCGATTACAACTACCAAATGGACTAGTGGATGAGATTCTACTTAATCATAACTTTATAATGTTCAAAATACCACAAATATTCGTTTCTTTTGACATTTCCATTCACTTATATTCTTTATTGGTATCTCATTGGCAAAGCCTAAATTCTCATTAATAAAACAATGAAAGAGTAAGATAACACATGGGAATATTCGTTTCTTTTGACAATTCCAAATTCAATTATATTCTTTATTGGTATTTCATCGGCAAAGCCTAAATTCTCGTTAATAAAACAATGAAAGAGTAATATAACAAATGGGATTGGAATTTGGGAGGGAGATGGACATAAAACAATGGAAGAGTAGTAATATACCATAAGGGATTGGAATTTGGGAGGGAGATGATCAGATTTTTTTTTTTAAAACACCATGAATAGATTCAAATTGAAGAAGTGCACATGCATCTATGTCAAAATTGTAAGAAGGCAGGGGGGTGTTTCTCTTACTTCAGCAACACACGCGGATCTCAAAAACTCAACAATTTCACCTACAAGATAATCGCAGCTCACTATTGCAGCTTACTGTAATCTATAACACAATTGCCGCTGAGTTGCAGCTGACTGTTTCAACTATATTATGATGACCCCTGCATTCATAAACTTGTCTAATAACAATTAAACATAATTAACTCTCAAAATAACATTAATCTCTTAAGCTGCTACAACAAACTAACTTCAGAAATGAATATGAGTTTTCAAACTCAAATAACAGAGTATAACAAAAACACACAGAAAAAATATGGGTTTAACACAAACCTCATTCACTCTGTATATCAATCATGATTACAATGGTAAGTATTTATAGTGCTTCAGGGTAATCATACATTAAATGCAATTAACCCTTTGATACAAAAATTATCAATGCATAAATAAATGCTCTGTTACAGGGTGTTACAAGCTGACAGAATGAAAACTGTGTCCCTTCAGAATTTGATATGTTGCAATGGATGTCGCTTCAACCTTAATGTTTAATCCGGTTTGACAGTAAAGCACTCTTCAAGGAATTGAACGGTCAAAAAATATGATTTGGTTTTTAATTTTTGGATTTTCAAAAGTCTGAGCGGTGTTTCCTTTTTTATATTTCGGTGGCCATCCATTTAGGCAGTGGAGTAATTAATCCACTTCTAACATTCCCCCCCCTTATTTACTACACTCAAAAAACAAAACTTTGAAATATTGGATTTATGTTACATCTTACAAACCCCAATGTTTTTCCTATGAAACTCAAACAACTCTTTCCCCATAGGTTTGTAAATAGGTCTGCAAATTGATTTTCTAATCTGCAAAATTCCATGCTGATTTCATTCTTGTTTATCAATTCTCTAATGAAATGATACCTTGTATCAATATGCTTACTTATTTTATGAAAGACGTGATTTCTTAATAGTGCAATGGCTGATTTGTTATCACAGAAAATCTGAGTTGGTTCATCTTGTTCATGCTGCAACTCAAAAAGAGTTCTTCTCATCCACACAGTCTAACATGTAGTTGTTGTTGCTGCAACATACTCTGCCTCAGCAGAGGATGGTGTCACTATGGGTTGCTTCTTTGAATCCCATGCTACTGATCCCGATCCAAAACTGAATACATATCCAGATGTACTATGTCTATCATCTGTAGAACCTACAAAATCACTGTCAGTATATCCAATCAACTTAAAATTTGAATTGATGTATACTAGATACCAAAATTTGTTGTTCCAACAATATATCTCAAAATCCTCTTTCCAGCTTGCCAGTGAGAATTCTTTGGATACTCCATAAATATTGAAATCATACTTACTGCAAACACTATATTAGGTCTTGTTGCAATCAAGTACATGAGACTTCCTACTGGTCTCTTATACAACGTTGGATCAACTTTTGACCCATCATCCTCCTTACTGAGCTTTGTACCAGTTGCTATTGGTGTTACAGCTGGCTTACAATTCATCATTATGGATCTTTTCAGTACATCATTTGCATACTTAGTTTTATTTATAAAAATACCATCCTCAGACTAAGTTACTTCAATACCAAGAAAATATTTCATTATTCCTAAATCCGTCATCTCAAACTCTGTTTTCGTGGCTTTCTTAAACTCATCTATTGAAAGATCTCCAGTGAAGATAAAATCATCAACATATAAGAAAATAATCAGTATTTTACATTATTGGTTTACCTTTGTATACAAGGTTGGCTCACTTGGACTTCTATTGAATCCTTCACTATTCAAATAGTCATCAATCATGCTATACCAAACTCTAGGTGCCTGCTTCAATCCATACAATGCTTTCTTTAATCTGTAAATTTTGTCATCCTGTCCATCAATTTCATATCTAGGAGGTTGTCTCACATAAACCTCTTCTTTTAAAGATCCATTCAAAAATGCAAACATTACATCCATTTGATATACGTACCATTTATTATGAGCAGCAATAGCTAATACCATTCTTACCATATCAAGTTTGGCTATAGGTGCAACGGTATCATTATAATCAATACCAGGTTGTTGACTAAACCCCTGAGCTACAAGTCTTGCTTTGTATTTTTCAACTTCACCATCAGCATTTAACTTAGTCTTATAACTCCATTTGACACCAATACAATTTTTTTTATCAGGAAAATCTACAAGATCCCAAGTATTATTTCTTTCTATGGAATCAGTTTTTCATCCATTGCTTTTATCCAAAGATCCTTTT
Source organism: Larix kaempferi (assembly GCA_027924585.1). NCBI lineage: Eukaryota > Viridiplantae > Streptophyta > Pinopsida > Pinales > Pinaceae > Larix > Larix kaempferi. Next base: position 12,544,358 of record BSBM01000428.1, read on the forward strand.
TAACTACTTCATCAAAACTTACAGGATCACATGCTATCAATGCAAAATTTGAAACTTGATCTACTTCTTCATTTTCCTCATACACTTCTCTTAAGCTTCTAGTCTTCTGGCCTCTAACTCTGTTTCTTAATGAAGCTAATGTAGGATTTGATTCATTACTTACCTCTGATCATGTTCCTTGTCGTCCATCAACACTTGATGGTTCACCATGTTCTTGAGTTTTGGGCGTCCTGGCAGGTGTTCTTATTGCTGGTGTAGACGTTTGTGGAGTTACCTATCCTTCATGTATGCCCTGCTCATCTTCTTCATCTTCTGCGTGAGATGTAACAGCGTTCTCTACAACCAACTTATCTATGCTTCCATCCCATGCTTCTTCTTCCTTAAACACTACATCTCTGCTGATGACATACTTCTTGGTAATGGGATTATAGAGTCTATATGCTTTAGATTCTTCCTTATATCCAACAAAAATACATTTCTGACTTCTGTCATCTAACTTTTGCCTCATCTCTTTAGGTACATGTGCATAATCTACACAACCAAAAATTCTTAAATGAGATATGTTGCTACACTTACCATTCCATGCTTGCTATATGTTGGGAATGTTATATCTCTTCACATGGTGGCTGCGTGTACAACACGATCCCTTGCCCAGTAGTTCGAAGGGGGGAGTTTAGAGGGGGGATAGCTCGACAGGGCCCACCCCCTTCGTTTCGGACCGTTAGGTTCCAAAACGCCACAGAGGGGGCCGTTAGGCCCCTGGAGTCTACGTGGAGCGCAAAATTTTTTTTGGGTTGTTTTTTGCTTTTTCGCGATTTCGACCCATTGTACTCTATCTAATCCCGATAAAAGGGATTAGGGCTGTAACCTAATTTTGGGTAAACGAATTAGGGTTTTAGATGCTGCAGAATACCATATTGTATTGTAAATGGTTAAATAAACATACAATGAAAAGGAGCAGTGCGGCTCTAAGTTTTGCTGGTTTTTTCCCAGTTAAGGGTTTCCAAGTGAAAATCTCAGTGTTATGTGTGTGCCATTGTGTATTCTCTGTTAATGCTTAAGGATCAATATAAGTTTGTACTTCACTGTTAAGGTTTAAAACTTACACTGTGGAACTCAATCCTTCATGCTTTTGGTTGGGATTCTGTTTAGAATGTACATTGTGCAAGTAACAGTGTCTCCCCAATATTCATCTGAAAGATGCTTCTCCTTTATCATACTTCGAGCCATGTTCATAATGGTTCGATTCTTTCTTTCTGCTACTCCGTTTTGCTGTGGAGTGTAGCGAGCAATAAACTGTCTTTTAATTCCATAATATTTACAAAATTCCACAAACTCATTCAACATATACTCACCTCCTCTATCTAATCTCAAGACTTCTCTCCCTTTCAACCATAGCTTTAAAACTTTTAAACACATCAAAATCTTGAGATTTCTGTTTCAGCAAATACACCCAAGTTTTTCGATTGAAATCGTCAATGAAAGTCATAAAATAAACATTACCAGTCAAAGAAGGTGTTTGCATTGGTCCACACAAATCTGTATGTACCAACTCCAACGGTGCTTTTCCTCTGTATGAGACTCCAGAGATGAATTTCCCTCTATGATGCTTTCCCAATATGCAGCTCTCACATGAGTTTGCAGGATGTTGAATACAGGGCAACCCTTTTACCATCTACTTCTTCTGTAGCAAATCTAAGCCACCAAAATGTAAATGGCCATACCTCAAATGCCATAACCATAATTGATCTAAACTCTTAGTTTTATAAGCATTCAAAGATTTATCCAAATCATTCTTCATAATCAACGGAAACATTCTATTCTTTGTCATTTCTACTCTGGCTATCAACTGCTTACTTAGAGATTTGTCATAAATAGTACATACCTTGTTCTTAAAGAACACTCTGTACTTCTTCTCCAACAACTGTCCCACACTCAATAAATTACATGTTAAACGAGGAACATAATAAACATCATGAATTGTTCTTCTTTTACCATTCTTGGCATATACAGCAATCACACCTTTACCATTAACTTTTACCTTACTGTCATTACCTAACTTCACTTCAAACTGAATGGTTGTATCTAGATTTAGAAATAAATCCTTATTTCTAGTTATGTGATTGCTGCATGCGCTGTCCAAGAACCATATATCCTTTGAAATTTCCTGGGTGACATTACAAGTCAAAAGCATAGGTTTCTCTTCATTTCCAGCCTTCTCTGTAATGTGTGTAGATAGATTACTAGAATCGGCTTGCTTCTTCCAACACTTTTAGCAAAATGCCCAAATTTTTTGCAATAGAAACATTGAACTTTAGATCTATCATACCTTTGATTTCTTGGCTGCCATGTTCTGCTGCTACTCCCCCTTACACCAAGAGTATTCTGTTGTAAATTATCTTCAGATTCTGAATCATTTCTGTTGTCATTATGATCAGTAGTTCGACCTCCTCTTCCTCTACCTCTACCTCTAGTAACATGTAATTGAGATTTAAAATCATTTTCTAAAGGAGTGTCATCATACCTGTTCATTCTTGATTCATGAGCAATCAAAGAACCAGTTATCTCATCAATGTGCATTTGACTGAAATCTTTAAACTCTTCAATGGGAACAACCACTGCTTCAAAATTCTTTGGAAAACATCTCAACAATTTCTGTATCACACGCTGATCTGAGAGGACTTCACCATACTGTCTCAGCTCATTTACAATATTCATAACTTGAGTCATAAAATTATCAACAGTCTCACTGTCCTTCATCTTCAAATTCTCAAAGTCCCTTCTCAAGTTCTACAACTTAACATTCTTCACCTTGGTCACACCTTGATAGTAAGTTTCAAGAGTGTCCCAAGCTTTCTTTGAAGACTCGGCACTTGATATCTTCATAAATATGGATTCACTTAGGCCTTGTTGAATAATCCCAAGAGCTTTCTTGTCCTTCTTCCTATTCTCCTTCAACAGAACATGCTCAACATTTGACAGAGCCAATTCAGCAGCTTGATCAGCTGGCTCTGGGTAGCCAATTGTAACAAAATCCCAAAGATCATGAGCATGCAGGATAGTTCTCATCTTAGTAAACCATGTGTCATAATTCCTTTTAGTCAACACAGGAATTTGTGGCTGCACTACACTACTGTTAGTAGCCATCTCAAATTAAATTTCAAATTACTCTAAACCGAAAAAAAATAAGAGAGAAAACTTAACCACGCTCTGATACCACTGTGGGAAGGCAGGGGGTGTTGCTCTTACTTCAGCAACACACACGGATCTCAAAAACTCAACAATTTCACCTACAGGACAGTCGCATCGCAATGTTGCAGCTTACTATAATCTACAACACAGTTGCAGCTGACAGTAACAACTGACTATTTCAACTAACATACATCTACATGACTGTTGCAGCTGAGTTGCAGCTAACTGTTTCAGCTATATTATGATGACCCCTGCGTTCATAAACTTTTCTAATAACAATTAAACATAATTAACTCTCAAAATAACATTAATCTCTTAAGCTGCTACAACAAACTAACTTCAGAAATGAATATGAGTTTTCAAACTCAAATAACAGAGTATAACAGAAACACACAGAAAAAATATAGGTTTAACATAAACTTCATTCACTCTGTATATCAATCACGATTACAATGGTAAGTATTTATAGTGCTTCAGGGTAATCATACATTAAATGCAATTAACCCTTCGATACCAAAATTATTAGTGCAAAAATAAATGCTCCGTTATAGGCTGTTACACGCTGACAGAATGAAAACTGTGTTGGACCTTCAGAATTTGATATGGTGCAACAGATGTCACTTCAACCTTAATGTTTAAGTCAGTTTGACGGAAAAGCAGTATTCAAGGAATTGAACGGTCAAAAAATATGATTTGGTTTTTAATTTCTGGTTTTTCAAAAATCTGAGCGGTGTTGCCTTTTTTATATTTCGGCGGCCATCCATTTAGGCAGTGGAGTAATTAATCCACTTCTAACAAAAATTAAGGTATTCTTTATTATCTCATGTTATTTAGTAAATGTAAAAAAAGTTATGAAGATTGTCTTCAGAGATGGAATTCAAAAAGGATATATTTTTATTTTCAAGTACTCGATAACTATAATAATAATACACTTCAATAAAAAGGTATTAGAAGGTTTTGTAGTTAAATTATAGAAATAAACATATAAACATTATGCCTAGATTGAACCTTACTCTCAAATGGAAAGTAGTATATGAATTGATTTTCTAGCATGTTTGTTTCTTATAGCTTGATTGAGAAATGGAGTAGTTAAAAGTTATAAGAGATAGGGGATGTTAATGTTTTTTTAATGAGTTTTCTTTGTTGGTTTTGTAAAGAATTATTATTTGTCCAATAATCTTGTTGTATTCAATTGAAAATTAGATTTATATATGTCATGGGGTATATAGCTACAAGAAACAAATCATGAAAAACAATTAAGTATCAACTGTAGAGTAAGTACCTCATATTGGAGGTATTAATTTATTAAATTTGTAACAATTTGTTGAAATTTTATAAAATTTGATATACTAAGCGTAGCCATTAACTATAGCACTTTCTTAATATTTTATAAAATTTAAAATACAAATTAAGAATCATATATGTATGACTACTAACTACAAACTTATAGTATAATCATTTATAAAATTTAAAATACAAATTAAGAACTCACTATTCACTACAAACTTATAGTATATTATAATATAAGTAAAAAACACAACTAATGTTATTTTCTAATTTTATTTCAAATCAAATTTAACCATTTAGAAACATCACTATTAAATTAATAACAAGTACAAACACCCATACTAAAATAAGTATCATTTTGTAATGAATATTATTCACTTTGATAAGGCTTAGAGTGAAAAATATTATTTTTAAAAATAAAATATTTTTTAAAACAAGATTTTATGATTGTCTAAGATTTTGTAGTGTAGTTTATTTTGTTTTCTAGAAAAAGAAAGTTCTTCAAAATATTTGAATAAATCTTAAATTTTACAATGTAAGTTAATCATAAATTCACAATTTAGAAAATAGTGTTCATATAACTAAATATACTAAAAAATTAAATATATTAATAAATTAAAGAGATGGAAGTACATGTACTAAATTATTTATTTCATAAATGATTTTTATATTCTTATAAACATAAATATATAATTATTATTATTTATGCTTTTATAAATTTAAATTTTTTTATAATAAATTTATAATATTATTATTTTATTTTATAAAATATTAAAAGAATAAAACACTACTTAAATATTCTTATAAATATAAATATATGATTATTATTATGTCAATTTAAATATAAATCTACAATTATTATTATGTATATTTTTATAGACATATATTCTTCTATCAATAAATTTATAATACCATTATTTTTATTAGATAAATATTTTTATTTTTATTAATAAATTGATAATATAATTATAATAAAATAAATATTTTTATTTTTTATTAAATCAAATAATAAAATTTTAATAAAACAAATAATTTTAATATTTTAATATTGATAAATTGATAACATAATTAAAATGACAAAATAGTTTTTTATTAGGTAAAAAGCTAAAGAATAATGAAAATATAATGTTGAAAAATATAGAGTAAAAACTAATTGGATAATTTTTTTAACCTAAAATGCAATTTAAACGGGGGTGACTTCATCATTATTTTTTAATATATATATATTTACTTCTTTTCACCCAATTAACATATAGATTTTTATTTCAATTTGTCGAGATGAAAAGAAAATTGTTCTGTTCACGTCCTTTTTATGTTTTTGCCGACCATCACTCGATTTGCAATTTGTGACGGAGACTAGGCTAAACATTATACAAAATTTTCAATAAAATTTACATAAACATTATACAAACTTTTCAACAAATTGCAAAGTAATGAAACGATTACCATATATATCCTGCTGGAGGCAGGTATATAATCATCTTTGAAAGGCTGGCCACCTGGATTTACAGAACGGTCCGAATACAGACGTTAATTTCGATATATGATGACAAGTGTTTCACATAGCGTGTCCGTGTCAAAATGATGTTAGAGGTGGGATGTATTTTTAGAGCTTACTCAGATCCCATTGTTGATGATGATGAAGATGCTAAGGTCTAGTGAGACCATTTTGGTCTATAGATCACCTTGGTTTATATGAAAGGAAATTAATTAGATTGTTTTAAAGTCCTAATTTTATGTTTCAAAAGTTTGAAGAGAAATTTTTTTAGTTTATTATAGTTTTGGTAGGAGAATTGAGAGGGTTGTATTATGGTAGATATGATGGAACTGAAATCTAATATGGGTGTAAGCAGGGTAATTTAACAGAAAGTGATTTTCATTTTCTAAGCTAGAAGACTCACAGACACTACAAATTTTTTCTAGCCACTGAGCTTTAAGAATTGACCAATGTTCAGTTTAGCTATGAAGCTCATGAAAAAAGTTCGTTCTTATCTTGACTATATTAATTTTCTTCTTAAAGCTGGCTAAAGCCTAAATAATTCTAAACTTCTAGATTTCAATTACAAATAAGATGTATTTTTAAAACTTTTACTCAGATTCCACTGTCTCCCTTCCAACAGTGTATTTAATACTGTTGTTAAAATGTAAATAGTTGATGATTTTTTTGTTAAAATATAGACGGTTATGAATTTGAATAAGATCCGACTGTTAACATCCTCCCTCCCTCGTAATAATGTATGATAAAAATTAATTAAAATAGTTTATAGTTACATCTAAATAAATATTTTCATCTAACAACATCATTAAATAAATACATTGCTTACACTGCTGTTTGATGCATGATCATTACGTCCCAATTCACTTCAATTCAATATCACAAGCGAAATGGCAAACAGCTCTGCATTTCCGTTTTTAATCCTCTGCTCATTCTCCATTCTCGTTTTATTTATATCTTAAAGAGATGGATTTGTATTAGTAAGGAAAAAAACCAGTTATTTAGCATTTTCATTTGTATTAGTAAGAAAAAAAGTTCAGTTATTTAGCAATTTCATATGAGTGAGTCTCTTCATCAGAGTCGAGGATAGGATTGCTGTCCACTGCACCGGCCAAAATTATTTTTAGAACACCGTCAAAATCAACCTGTACCAGCCTAATAATATAAATGCATGTTACAAAAGTTTTGAAACCTTTATCAAAACCATATTCTATATTATCTTACTAAGTTATTTACATAGTAGCTAAGATACTCAGTGTCCATACTTGGATAAACCAACCCGTGGTAGATGTTGAGCCAGTCCTCTATGGCATAATATACCAATAGACATAGGATGAGCCAAACTTGTAATGTTTAACATACCAATATCCAGAGGACAAAACTGCAGATGAAATACTAACTATTCCCATATGTTGTGTAAATAAGACTGCTTAATTATAAGTGGAAAATATATTCACTACGCAGATTCTGTGATCGATTACTGTATGGTCTGCAGTAAAAAAAACATTCAGAAATACAGCAATAAAGGCTTAGCTTGACTAATAAGCAAGGATAGCACTACTTGTATGATGTGCAGCAACCGAACAAGCATTAGGTCTTAGATTGACTACACAAGGAAGCATAACAAAATTTCTAAGTTATAAAAATTTTGAAACTCCATAATGAAATAGAAATAAAAAAGCTTCCATAACCTTAAAACCGACAGTGGGTACAGCCTTAAATGTTTGCATAGATAATGCATATTGAAACATGCTAGAAACTTCCACTTCTTAGCTCTGCTTGGTGAAAAAAATCGACTTCACACATGGTTTCTAAACCCGGTCTGATTCAATGCGCTATTCCAAGTAACAAAAGCTGTAAAAAGTAAAATTTACAAGCAGCAACACGATGTTGCAGGTAGCCTACATTACTATTCCGTCAAGTGAATCCTCGTCTTCAAACTCACCCTCCTCATCAGCAGTTGCATCTTGGTATTGCTGGTACTCTGATACCAAATCATTCATGTTGCTCTCAGCCTCGGTGAATTCCATCTCATCCATGCCCTCTCCGGTGTACCAATGCAAGAAAGCTTTCCTTCTGAACATAGCAGTAAACTGTTCACTTACTCTCCTAAACATTTCCTGAATAGAGGTGGAGTTTCCAATAAATGTGGAAGACATCTTCAGTCCCTTTGGGGGGATATCACAAACACTGGACTTTACATTATTGGGTATCCATTCAACAAAATAAGAGGAACATTTATTCTGGACATTAATCATCTGCTCATCAACCTCCTTAGTACTCATCTTTCCCCTAAACATGGCAGATGCTGTCAAGTACCTACCATGACGAGGATCTGCAGCACACATCATGTTCTTGGCATCCCACATTTGCTGAGTCAGCTCAGGAACAGTGAGTGCTCTGTATTGTTGGGAGCCTCGGGAGGTCAATGGAGCAAAACCAACCATGAAGAAGTGAAGACGAGGGAATGGAATGAGGTTTACAGCAAGCTTCCGGAGATCTGAGTTGAGCTGACCAGGGAACCTCAGGCAACAGGTCACTCCACTCATGGTTTCAGAAATCAAGTGATTTAAATCTCCAACTACAAAAAAGAGACAAATCAGGTTTCATAAATAGTAAGGCAGCTGATTAAGGGTATAATTTTTTGATATAAAATGGAGATGTAAAAAGATCAGATAGTAAGAATACTTACAGCTTGGAGTAGTCAACTTCAAAGTTCTAAAACAGATGTCATAAAGGGCTTCATTGTCCAAAACCATACACTCATCTGCGTTCTCCACCAGCTGATGGACCGACAAGGTAGCATTGTAAGGCTCAACAACTGTATCAGATACCTTGGGAGATGGAAAAACCGAGAATGTGAGCATCATCCTATCTGGGTATTCTTCTCTGATTTTAGAAATTAGAAGAGTTCCCATTCCAGAGCCTGTGCCTCCTCCCAAAGAGTGACATACTTGGAATCCTGCAAAGAATTCGTTGAGAAAATCGTCAGAGTCGTCTCTTAAAAACGGCAGAAACTCTCAAATATCAACCCTAATTCCCACGTTCTGAAACACAACAGCTTTCAACAGTTTCAAATAAGAAACAGAAAAAGTGATATATGCGCAGTTTCGGAGAGTGAAAACGAAAATATATATCAAGGTCCCTTTGCACACCGAGTTTCTATACCTAAACTGCCATGAATTCCAATCAGGCAAAAATACCTGGGGATATTTGTTTCCTACCAAACAAACCATAGTTAAAAACAGAAATATGGTAAGCCAAGAACCTTCGGTGATACAATTTCAGGGTTCTGTATCCCAGGTATATTTGATTGAAGACTACTTGCCCTAAAATTGGAGGAAAACAGTAAACTACAAATAATGATATGGGATTTCGGCTGCTCCCAGGCACAATAAGTGAAGGAAAAAGACATCAACCCCTTCTAAGCAGCCTATGAAAAGGGATGTCTAAGGGCCGATAAAAAAAAAAATGCGTTTAACTCTAAACTCCAACATATGCATAGATTTACATACCTTGCAAGCAATCACAGTGCTCAACTTCTTTCCTGACAACATCGAGCACCGAATCAATGAGCTCGGCTCCTTCAGTATAATGACCCTTAGCCCAATTATTCCCTGCCCCGGATTGACCGAAAACAAAGTTATCTGGCCTGAATATTTGTCCATAGGGGCCTGCCCTCACACTATCCATCGTCCCGGGTTCGAGATCCATTAGAACGGCTCTGGGAACAAATCTCCCACAGCTGGCCTCGTTGTAGTACACGTTGACTCTTTCCAGCTGAAGATTCGAGGTACCCTTGTACATTCCAGTGGGATCGATCCCGTGCTCTTCGCATACAACCTCCCAGAACTTTGCACCAATCTGATTCCCACATTGTCCTCCTTGAATATGCAGAATCTCACGCATCTTTGATTCGAAGCTCAGAATCACGATAAAGAAAGGATGTAGGTGGATTCAAACCCAAATGAGAATGAGAATGGAGAGGGCTCTGTAATGGATTGCAGGCAGAATCGATGAGAAGGTCGGGGCAGTGGAAGCTCAAACGTTTTTCTTGATATAACCAAAACAAAGCCAAGAAGATTTGAGATCATAGATGATCCGACGGCTTGCTTTAACATCTCTATTGAATAATCGCTAAGTGACAAGAGGCTTTGGAGGAGTGAAACGGCAGTAAAAAAGACTCGATAAGCCTCATTGGTTCTTTTTTAAAAGTTCAAAATGTGCAAAATTAATAAAGGGCTTGATGAACCTTATTTGTTTTTAGTTCAAGATTTCGAAAAACGAAGAAGGCCGAGGGGAATTATCCGCCGCGGTTTTGAAGGTTTGAAATGGCAATGTTGAAGAAAGGCCCTATGACAGCATATACGGTCATTTTAAAAGTTCAACCTGTAACTATTATATATTTTAATTTTAAAATTACATAGTTTTCTTCTTTATTGAATCGTTTAAATTAATTCTCCGGGATCAGGTTACACGTTAAAATCGTTTTGCGGGGTGCTTAGCAGTGACATATATATATATATATATATATATATATATATGTCTAAGCTCTTGTTTTTATAATCCATTTATAGTTTTGTTCTTCAAGTATTTATTGTTTAGTTGGTTTTAAATTGTGCTTTGATTCTTGCATAACTCTATGTATATGAACATCATGCTAATCTTTGATCCTTTTTAATTTTATTAGTGTTTTTTTCGTGTTACAGATGTTAATGGCAAAAATATCGATCTTTATGATCATGATATTACAAATCTATTAAATATAAGGAAAAACTATGTCATCCATATAAAAAAATCGCGAGGGTTCGAATTCGAACAAATCAGACAGTGAATGCTGAACGAGGATTATCTTTGCGGTAAGGATAGAATTTATGATCCGAGGGTGTACTGTCCACTTTCTATCCGCATCCAACGTCTAAGTGGCCTCGTAACGGCCACTCAAATTTGAAATTTTAATGGCCGCCTTTTACCTGGGCTTAATTTATTGTATTTGGATTAGTGTGGTATTTGTTGAACCAGACTTCCTATCAACAATTTGCACTGATGTCCTCGCAGGAACCAACAGAGATTTGAAAAAAGTGTGCAGTTCGCAATACTTATACCTCTGCCGCTTCTCATACTCTATCAGTACAGATCCGGTTAGGTCCTCATCACCATCCTCTTAATTCTCTGCTGTTGATGTGTGATGATCAGTAATGGAATCCTTCGAATAATTACAGTAATTTTGATAACTTTGTCAATGTTGACTAGTGGTCAGTTATTTTGTAGATCTCCTTGCATCCTTTATCCTGAATGTACGTTCAATTCAATGCAACCTTTTTCTCATACATTCAATTCAATTCGATGCCTTTTTCTTATACATTCAATTCAATTCGATGCAATTAAATTGTATTTGTGAAGTGTAGCATAGAACGGATAAACCTATATAATAATACCATAAACCTCATACCCCTAAACGGGCGGCACGTAATGCCAGAAGCACTCACGATCATCTCCATTGAATGAGATAGAAACTTTAATCTTGCTTTCTCCCTTAGTAACCACCAATTACTCAATGACTACCACTAAAGGTCATAATTGCTAATCTCCTTGGCTCACACCCTCCAACTTTTTACTAGCCACCAAGGACTCATCTGGTAGAGTTCCTTTGAAGACGGAACCAAAACCCCCACCTCCTAGATGCTCAGAAAAATTACAAAAAGTTTGAATCCAAGAAAAAGGAGAGATCTGCAATATCCGCGTGTACAGGAACAAATTGTTTCAATATCTGCAATATCTGCGTAGAGGAGAGATCGATTTATTGCAGATCTCTCCTCTTCTGCGTAAATTGACAGACCTACAATACATTTTTCAGGGTTGATGACTGGTCCGTTGTCTTGCAAATCTATCCTTTTTTTTGTTTTCTTGTACAACAAGCATATCCAACACCTATTCTCTTGCAGGCAATACTGGACGCATTCGACACCAGAGAAATGCAATACTTGACGCCTGCGACACCATAGAAACAATAACACAAGGATCATAATAACAGAAAAGACTTTGGTGGCGTGATCCGCATGTGCGGTTAAATTGTATCTTTGATTCAGACGCCTGAATAGCAGAAGAGAGATAATTATATCTCAGTAGAATTTGTAATCTCTGTTATACTTTTATGTTATTTCATAGCTGCTTATAAAGGTGATAAAGAAATTGTTAAAATATTAAGACAGAAAAAATGAACACAAGTGGTTGCCTTCTTATTATTAACCATTAGCTTATATAGGATTACATCACAACAATACTACTGTCCAATACTATGGGATAGGAAATACTATCAATGCCTAAGTGCTTCCTCTAAAACTCAAATGCAGATGTTCCCAAAGGCTTGGTGATTATATCAGTTAATTGCTCCTTAGAGCCACAAAACATCAAAGTGATCTCTCCACTATTAAATAACTCACAAATAAAGTGGTAGCCAATGTCAATATGTTTACTCTTTCTATGAAACACATTATGTATGGACAATTGTATGGCAGAACTATTGTCACAATAAATAGATGTTGGTTCTTTTTCTGTGTGTCCCATATCCTTCAAAAGTCTTCTTAGCCAAACTGAGTCCCATATCCTGACATACTAACACTAGGTTGTTTTTGAGAGGCCCATGAAATAAGACTGGTACCAAAATGGAAAGTATAACCATATGTGATTTTCCTATCATCAATACAGCCTGGAAAATCACTGTCAGTGTAACTTGTAAGAGTATTGTCTAGTGAATGAGTGTACCAAAGTCCATAACCAATTGTACATGCAACATATCTCAGAATTCTTTTGTCAACTTTCCAGTGAGAGTCTTTGGGAGACTCCATAAATCTAGAGATCAAACTTACAACATACATCAAATCAGGTCTATTTGCAGTCAAATACATTAAAATGCCTACCAATATTTTGTAAAGTGTAGAGTTTACTTGTCCTTCAACATTCTTGCTTAACTTGGTTCCTGTAGCAATGGAGTTTCTGCTGGTTTACATTTATCCATTCTGAATATTTGCAGAATGTTTGTAGCATACTTATGCTGATAGATGAAGATGCCATTTTCACTTTGGTCAACTTCCATACCAAGGAAGTATTTCATGAGACCAAGATCAGTCATTTCAAACTCATTTTTCATGACTGTCTTAAATTCTTCTAGCATCAGATTTCCAATATAAATCATATCATCAACATAAAGACATACAATCATAATATTACCTTCTTGATTTGTTTTGGCATACAGAGTGGGATCATTGTTGCTCCTATTGAACCCATTGTTGATGAGGTAAGAATCAATTATGTTGTACCAAGCTCGTGGAGCTTGTTTTAGACCATACAAGGTCTTTTTCAGCTTACATACCTTGTGTTCTTGACCTTTGACATCATAACCAAGTGGTTGGTCTACATAGACTTCTTCTTCAAGTATGCCATTAAGAAAGACAGATTTCACATCCATTTGATAAACATACCACTAGGTTTGAGCTACTATTGAAAGTACAGCTCTGATGGTGTCCATCCTTGCTACTGGAGCAAAGGTTTCATCATAGTCTACACCATATTGTTGAGCAAATCCTTTTGCAACCAATCTTGCTTTATGCTTCTCTATCTCTGCTTTTTCATTGAGTTTGGTCTTATAGACCCGTTTTACTCCAATATTGTTTTTGTTTGATGGGAGATCAACAAGATCTCAAGTCTGATTATTTTCAATAGAATCAATTTCTTCATTCATTGCTTGTACCCACTATGCATATTTTACTTCTTCATCAAAACATGTTGGATGACAAGAAAATAGAGCATTTTGTAGTTACTCATCAATAATAGGAGTCTTCTCATATAACTCCCTTAAGCTTCTGGTTTTTTGGTTCTATGGTGGATTGTCTACTGGTGTTGCTTCTTGTTGTTGCTACCGTACCTCCAGTCTAGGCATTCTGAGGGTTCTGGTGGTACTGAACTTCCATTCTGCTAAATATTTGATGTATCATTCCATCATTTGTCTTCAAGGAATTTAACATCTCTACTCATCACAACCTTTTTGGTGACAAGATTATACAGTTTGTAAGCTTTGTGATGTTCACTATAACTAGTGAAGATACATTTTTCACTCTTCTTGTCTAGTTTTTTTTCTTAGTTCATCAGGTATGTGTGCAAATGCCACACATCCAAATACTCTAAGATGTGAAACACTAATCTTAGTGCCACTCCATGCTTCTTCAGGAATCTTATCTTTAATACTTACTATGGGAGATCTGTTTAGTAAGTAAATTGAACATGCAACAGCTTGAGTCCAATAATCGTTTGAAAGCTTCTTATATGACAGCATGCTTCGGGCCATGTTCATGATAGTCCGGTTCTTCCATTCGGAAACTCCATTCTGCTATGGAGTGTATCTGGTAGTGAACTGGTGCTCAATGCCATGTTGTTTACAGAACTCTGCAAAATCATGTGAGTCATTGTCAAGTCCCCTCCCATCTATCCAATTCAAGGAAGGGAACACGATACCAATCTCTGGGGATTTGACATAAACTCAACCCATTCATTAGATTCATGCAACTAAATCAAATGTGTGTAGATGCAAATCAATTAAACATGCACAGTGAAATAAAAACATCATCCACACACATCTTTCATATGCATTTCAACATATCAACAGTCATCAAATTAATACATTGTAGAATTAAATACACATAAGAATATACTCATCTTCATTGTGCAATTGTTCCAAGCAACTAGCTATGTCACTGCAACATTCCACCCAACCATAGGTCTATGTTGAGCCTGTATTATTTCAGCACTCAGAGACCATCCCCAATCTGGGCATGATTTCTACAAGGAAAATGGGACATTCAAGCTCATACACATCCAAAAAAACATTGCATCTAAGCCAAGCCAGTCCACAGCTGGGTTTATCAGGCTAAATCTAAACCCTGGACGCTTGCACTCAAGCTCAAGCCAAAACAATGGATTCCCATACCCATACCTCAACATACTATTTACACACACAACAAAACACAGTCATTGGGCATTGATACACATGTTTAACAATGAAATTTACAAACAGGATGGCCATGGGCTTTCCCCAAATCATTTCCAGCCAAAAACAGATTATGGGATGGGGAAAAACATTCACAGGGAGGAAAACGATTTCTCCCCCAACTATCTAAGCATTCTGCGGACCAAACGGTCTCTATGGAACCCCCTTCTTCCCCACTAGTATACCACACAAAAACGCCCTTCTCCCAAGTGAGAATGAAGGAAAACACATAATTTCGATGGGGGAAAACGCCCAGCGAACCCCCAACTCGTGAGAGATCCAAACTGGTTCATGGATCATGGCTTGGGAAGCAATTCATGGCTCTTTTCTTTCCCAATAAGCCAAACACGATTTTCCATGAAGGGTGGCTTGCCCATACTCAAATTTGGACAACCATACTTCCCATTCCCCAAGGCATTAACTACCTCAACCAACTCTTGGGAGAAATGAATGATTGGGTACAAAAGTCAACATGGGTAGTTGAGGGTTCATGGGTTCTCTCATTGACATTTGGCTTGACTTGATTGGCTCAGGGGTTTGAATGTTTTACCTCACAATTCCTTGTAAAATCATGCCCCCATCTCTTGTTGCATTGCATAGCTAGTTGTGGGTATTTTATTAAAATATATATTTACATGATATTTGCAATTCCATTGTGCCTGGCTAGCACGTAAACCATATGCATCAATAAATCGATGGCAGGGCCTTGGCCTTGAGCTCCTCACCATGATTTTATAACAATATTACATCATTTACATTTTAATATAATGGGGTCAAAATAGGGACATTACAGTCATACTCACCTTCACCATCTGACCTAAGTATTTTGATGGGTTTACCTGACTGCTTTTCAGTTAATGCCTTGAACTCTTTGAACTTGGAGAAGGCATCATATTTGTGTCTAAGAAAGTAGATCGAGACTTTCCTTCTATAATCATCAATAAAGGTCAGGAAATAAAGACTACTGAGTCCTATGGATTGATTTTACATGGGTCCACATAGGTCTATGTGAACTAACTCAAGGTGTTTCTTGGATCGAGTTGTAGAAGTGGTAAATTTTTCCCTTTGATGTTTCCCTAAGATACAGTCTTCACAAGAACTGTATTGTTCATTCATAACTGGTAACCCCTTAACCATGGATTTTTTTTGCAGATGATTGAGACTATGAAAGGGTATAAGACCATACCTACAGTGCCACAACCAGGTTTCATCTAGATTGGAAACAATATGTGCATATGACTGTGACATGATAGCACTTCCTAGACTGAGTGGGAAGATTCTATTCTTGGTCATTTCTACTTCAACTAAGAGCCTTCTATTGGGGGATTTATGATAGACAGCACAATAAGAATCAATGAATCTGACATCATACTTATTCTGAATCAGTTGACCCACATTGATTAGATTGACTTTCAGATTAGGAACATAGAATATATCATGGAATATATCATGTATGGAATTCTTTTTATCCTGTTTAGTAATAACTGGAACAATGCCTTTTCCTTAAGCAGGAACAAGATAATGATCACCAAGATTGATTTTTGAATTGACATATGAATCTAGATCAGAAAATAGTGATTTCTTACCTGTCATATGATTGCTGCAGCCATTGTCTAGCAACCATACATCCGAATGATATTCTTCTTTAGTCGTTTGACATGAGAGAAACATGACTTCTAATGATATTTATTCAACATTGGAGACATGGGATTTCCCATTGTTCTGGTCTGCTTGCTTCTTTATGTAGTCTCGTTCATAGTGGCCATACTTCTTGCAGTAGTTGCACTGAATTTTGGACCTATTAGTCCATATCTTTCCTCTCCCTCTCTAGTTCTGAGAGTGGTGAAAGTGCTCACCGTGATCTGAGTGTTCATGAGCAGTTCTATACTCTGTAGAATGAGAAATTCTCGTTCTTCTACATCATCCTCTTCTTCCTCTTTTGAATGAAGCCTGAGTGTTGAATGCATTTGACAGAGACTCTTCTTCTTGACTCAGTTTGTAACGTCCCCTCCTATCATACCAACATGATAGAGAGGATCATGACGCTAAAACCGGGTATCTAGCCCATGAAGTTACTAAGTAAGCATTCAGCTAACATATGGAAACGAATAATACAAGAAAAACACAACGGAAGTACCATTAATTTCACATTCATCATACATCCTAGATTTTCATGTCATTCCTCAATTAAGCAAAATCAAATCATCAAATGAGAACACTTATCTTAAACCAAAGTGGCCCCTGAGCAACCAGCTACGCTTCTGCAACGTTCCACCCAACCGTAGGCCAGTGTGCTCCTCAATCTCTCAGCACCACTGCCACCCCCGAGCTGGGCATGATCTCCACAAGGAAAAAGGGGAAAGCAGGCTCTCACACAGCCAAAGATATACCATAATCAGCCAAGCCAATCAACAATTGGGTTTCTCAGGCTGTTAAGAGATGGACAGAGGTGAATTACTAGCTAATGGCTCACCCAGAGAGCTATGGCTACTTAATTGGGCTCATCAAGCCAAATCTGTCCTCCTCAACTCCTGAATCTCTTGCTCACAGGTTCAAAACCAAGGATGGGGTTTCTACCAGCTCAGAAAAACATGGGAACACACAAAAACGAAATGGGAAGATTGGGAAAAAAACTAGGGAAGCCAAATCCGTTTTTAGAAAAATGTCCTTGGACATTTGGGGGCAAAAACGACCTCCATACATTCCCCAAATCGTGGCCCTTCTCTCCCAGGATACTGTATATGAAAAAACGAACTCCCAGGCATGGAAAAATGCAGGATTTGGATGAAAAACGGGTAGGGAAAGACCCAGCTAGCTCCAACTGCGTGCTGAGTGAAGACTGCCTGTTCACAATGGCTTTGGGCACCATTTCGTGGGTGTTTCCTTGCCCAACAAGCAAAGACACGAATTTCCAAGTTGATGGCTTGCCCATGCACGAAATTGGCTGCCATACTTCTTCATTACCAAGGCAATAACTGCCCCAACCAATCTTTGGAAGAATTAAATGATTGGGTGCATGAAACAAAATGGGTAGTTGGTGGTTTATGGGTTTCCCCATTGACACATGGATTAACACCCGTGGCTCAAGGGTTTGAATAATTTCCCTCCCTATTCCTTGTAAAGATCATGCCCCCATCTCTTTGTTGCATTGTGTAGCTGGTTGTGGGTTTTTTCATTAAGATTGCATATTTACATGATGTCCGATTTTACATTGTGCACCGCTAGCACAAGAACTCTATGCATCTATTCTAGTTGCCGATACACAAAACGATAAATCAATGGCGGGGCCTTGGCCTTGAGCTCTTCACCATGACTAAATAACAATATTACCTCATTTATAATATTAATGCAATAGGGTCAAGCTGGGGACATTACACGGTTGAGCTTTGTGGGACGGAAGGGACCCAGTTAACCTCTTTTAGCGTAAACTTAGACAGATTTTTAGATTCTTCTATTGCAGTAACAACCATAGAAAACTTCTTAGTGAGACATCTAAGAATATTTTGAACAACAACATTTTGTTCCAAGGCCTCGCCATAGGTTTGTAAATGAGTCACAATACCCGAAACCCTAGTCATGAACTAATCTACAGTTTCAATTTCCTTCATCTTAATACTTTCAAACTGAAATCGAAGGGTTTGGAGTCTTACCATTTTGACTTTGTTGATACCTTTGTATGCAGTTGCAAGGAGATTTCATGGTTGATATGTGATGGTATCTCCTGAGATCCATGGAAGATAGACTCCTCAATGTAGCTTTGGATCAATCATTTTTTCGTGAGATTTCGATCTCGGCTTCTTCAAGGGATTTCTTGTTAGCATTAGACATAGTAGCCGCAAAAACTACCGTTGGTTCCATGACATGTTTTCGACCATATCCCAACATTTGTTGAGTTGGAGAAATGTCTGCATCTTGATTGAACAAAACTCATAGTTGATGTCGCTTAACATTGGTCTAGAGATCTGCTTCATGCTAATACTTGCCATATTATATGAATGTCTTTAAAACGATGTGTCGTTATTTGTATAGCTAACATAGTGCATCGATGGGTGCATTAGACAAAATCCGTGCAAGTGAATAGTGTTCGACGCACTCTTCCTTAACAACAAGCATGTCAACAACGCACTTCGTCTGTGCAGAGAGTGCGTCAATGACGCACTTCTTCTATGCAACACGTGTGTCATTCCGCAATTCCCGAAAGGGACAGGTGTTTCAACACTTTCAAAAGAAAATTAAAAAAATATTTGATGCGGCCCTAAAACTATGAAGATGCTCCTCCATGCTGAAGTGTTCCCGTATCGTGTGTGTGTGCTTTCCACTATGTGAAAAGGCTTACCCAAAATATGGATCAGGCCATTTTCTCTGATACCATGTTAAAATATTAAGACAAAAAAGATGGAACACAAGTGGGCATATTCATTGTCTTTTGATTATTACCATGAGCTTATATAGGATTACATCACACCAATACTACTGTCCAATACTCTAGGACAATAAATACTATGGACAACCAAGTGTCCTGGTCAAACTATAACCAACTAATAACTCAACTAATTAATTCACTCATGACCATTGAGATTACAATTCTTAATAGAAATGTCTATATAGTAAACCTTTATTGTCATTCAATTTCGTATTATAATGGTCTGATTGGTTGAACTGCATGGTTGTAATTATATTTGAAGTTTTGTTAAAGAAACAAGGAAACCCATGGTTATATATATATATAACCCTACTAAACATAAATACAGTTGGTAAGAATCCCCATAGTCTTGGCCATAGCTTGATGTCGGATATATTAGTGTAAAGACCCTTAAAGTTCTAATTGAATCATCCGATTCAATATTTGAGCTGAGCATAAGAAAAATCATATCCTGCCACCATCCAGATCTTGATCATTAGTTCGACTTTATCTTCTGGTTAAACCTAGTATGGGAAGTTTTAGTAGAAGAACTGTCGGTATCATTGTAATTCTTGTTACAATATATAAGAAGGCAGAGTTTGGTATCTTTGCCAAATTAATCATAATACGAGACCCTGGCTGGGTTTAGATTAAGCTTCCATAGTCCTTCGCCTTATACCAAACAACTTGTTTATACTCAACATGAAAACCGTCTTTATATGAATATAGAAAAGCATGAAGCATTATAATTTCAATGCATGTAAAATATTATTGTTCTTGATTTTAACAACATTATGTGGATATACATTGATAGATTGGAAACCGATTACTAAAAATTAAGTTATAATATGGAATGCGAAGAAGGTCGACTCAGTAAATAATCGACATCCAAATCTAAGTCTATATATATACATATCATAGTTTAATTACACGGATAATTATGCATTACCCTTTAATGTATTATCTAAAGAAGAAAAAGAATATGAACGACATTTACATATAAATTGCATAGGGCACAAAAACCATATGTTACATCAAACAATATTCAAAGGATTTGCCTCATGAGTATTGATCTAGACTCTAGGGTAAGAATCTATTTGTGATTCTAGGATATAATTCACAAGAATAGGTGTACATTTTTTGTTAATTAACAATCGATGTGAACAGAATAGGTTCGATACCAAAATTATAACCTGAATCGCGTTTTACAATCACAATCAATATTTTGACCTCTAATAGGTTCATGATACCCTATGTCCATTCAGTCGAACTGCAATGTAAACATCACACAAGTAATTTTGACAACAAGTGAATATGCAACTCAGTTATAGTCAGTGCAAGTAATACATTCTTCATTCAAATATTCAGAAGATTGAGTTCAAATAAGATGTATTATAAATCACACTAGAGATTACAATCCATAAAACCCTTGTTGAAATCGAAGGGAAGTGTACAATAAAAAGTATTGCAGTAAACTAACAATGTATAGGGCACCGTAATGGCATATTTTTGTCAAAAGATTTAACTTCTCATAATAAAATCTAGAATTAAAATATAAATTTATGTTACAATATGCATATGTTGAAACCCAATGGTAATACATTAAATTAACAAACTATGGGAGTTCTAGTACTATCTCCAACTTTGTCATAATGATAGAATATAGAAAATGCCTTTAAACTCCTCAGGAACCACAATTCCCTGAACAAATTGAGGTAATAGGATTATATTTAAAACCCCGCCTTGATATAGAGAAAAAGTATACATGTGCCATAACACCAATGAATGCAAGGATTCCCGTTATCCAAAATGAAGATCATGTGATAGTAACCCAGGGAACCGGAAATCCCTAATTGATTTAGGGGTGCAATAATCATAGAAAAAAAACCTTTGTTTAGGAAATAAATCTTACCATGTGTCTATGAACTCGATATGGGGCGAACCACTCGAACTGGAAGACATCTGGCTCGAAAGTTTGGGTAAACATCAAGTATATTTTACCTATCACTGTTGTGCATAGAACTAGGCACACCTAAGAGTGATAGAAACCTTCTGGGGAGAAACATTAACAATGTGAGATGGAAGAAAACGCCAGATGGAAAGAAATCAAATGGATTATTGATTGATGAAACTAAGAGTATGGAACAGATTTGTCTTCAAATGCATTATTGATTGATGAAAGATGCCTGAATGGAGGAGTTCTCCACAAGAAATCTTCGCTCACTACACAATCTCCCGATTCATAATGGAGGACTCGAGATTGTCACTATTGGATTTGGAGCCAAAATACGACAACCTCTGATGAAGAAGGACTATGTCGTCGGATTTCACCTTAAAAAATTTCAAAATTTGATGATTTTTTTAAAATTTATAGACGGAGACGTCGGATATCCGACATGTATGTGATATCCAACGTGTATGTTGATATTCGACATCATATTAAAAATTGGGATGTCGGATTTCCGACATCAATTCTCCAACAGTAACTAGGTCAAGGCGTCGGATATCTGATGGAAGGTTGACTTTTCAAACTTATAAATATTGAAACATTCCGACATGTTTGCTATACAAGCGACGGTTTGTGAAATTTTTTTATTTGGCGGACTGTTTTTCATTATTTCCATTATTTTTGTGATTCAAGCAAGCGAAGTGTGGTGCTTCATTTTCTAAGATCGATAATCTTCATTCAAGCTCTTTATGAGAAAATTTTCAAGCTCTACTTCTAGGTTCACCTCACTTTCCTCATCTGAAGCATCTTCTGAAGTTTGAGTTATTGTTCCTATAAATAGATTTTCTTCATCTTCATTTGTGTCTTCACTATCAGACTCACAAATAGCAAGGCTTGTTTGTGCTATCTCTTCATTTGAATAAAGTTTTTCCATTTATTCCAAAGTTCCTTGGCTGAAACACATTGTCCAATCTTCCTTTTGATGGATTGAGGTATTCCATCCAAAATGGCCTCCATTTCATTTGCATTATTTTTCTTGGCTTTCTTTTGAGTTGGAGTCCTTATTCTCTTTGGTGGGATATAATCAGAGATCACTACATCCCATACATCAAGTCCTAATGACTACAGATAACTTTTCATTCTTGTGCTCCAAAATATGTATTCTTCTTTTCCAAATATTGGAGATCCATTTTCTATGTAAATCTCTTCTTGTTGATCCATAGTGGTTTTTAATAGGATCTTCCTTCCAGTGGTTAAATTGTTAGTGAAGAATCCTGCTTTGATACCAATTGAAGGAATATTGGTCAATACTGAGAAGGGGGGTGAATCAGTATTGTTAACTTTTTACCTTTTAACCATTAATCAAAACATGGAATCAACAAGATACACAAAAACACAGAATTTATCGTGGAACCCCAATTGGGTAAACCACCAACACTTTCTATACTGCAAAATTATGTTTACAATAATTTTTGCAAGCGACAACTTGCTAGAGACACCAAACCCCAAGTTTCGCAGCCACCACTAGAGGATGCACCCACACCCTAGTTTCTGCCTGCACCTACAGACAAGGATACACCAATACCCTGATTTTCTAGCCACTACTAGAAGGAGGCCAAGACCCCCCTTGCAGGCATGTAGCCTACCCTAGCACCACCCTACCTCCCTTGCTTGATATTATTAATACTTCTCTGGTCTTCTTCAACTTCTATCTCTTTCTATCTTGACTTGGTCTCTGCCTTTCTAATACAAGGATCTTCACTATCTTTTTACTTTGTTGGTCTCTGTCTTTTATTCTGCTCTCTTCTTATGCTTGACTGTGCACTCCCTGGTCTCTGCCTCTTCTTACTGTAGCTTCTACAAAAGTCTTCACTGGTTTCTTGCTGGTCTTTGTCTTCTGTTTTACTCTTGCTCTACTTCAGATCTTCATCATTCCCCAGACACGGTTTTTCTGATCTTTAGACTGCTTCGGATCAGCATCATTATTTAACCATAGAGACCCTCTTTAATATTGGATCTTCATTATTTTTGTCTTCTTCAACAAACTCGACTACAGAGCCACCTTCTTGCTTCTTAAAATATTCATTATCCATCTACAAAAGAGACACTCATTTCGAATGACTTTGTTTTCTCAATATATATACCTCTCCAATAGTCATGTGTATTCTTTGGAGATAACACAACTCTTCAAAACAATGTGACCCTTTTAAAAACACGACTCTTCATTTAAAACCACTTTTTAATTATATCTTTTTATTTTACTTTTTACTTCCAACAAAAAGGTTAAATACTTATTTCTTTCCAGCAACAAGTTTTCTCCTTTTTTTAATTTTCAATTTACATTTCTTATATATTTTTATTTAACTTTTCACTCCAACAAAAAGTTAAATATTTCTTTATTTCTTTCCAGCAACAAGTTTTCCCCCTTTTTTAATTTTCAATTTACATCTCTTATATCATTTTTATTTAACTTTTTACTCCAAAAAAAGGTTAAATGTTTCTTTACTCTCACGTGCTTTAACATATATTTTAATTATATATTTAACATGTAGAAAACCTGTCCAAAATTTGAAGGTCATGTCTCTTCATTAAGAATTTAACTAACATCATGTCCTTATCTTTTATAAAACATCATGACTTTTCACAAGATGTGCTTCTTTATGTTTTATAACATATCACTTAATTCTTATATTTATTCTTAACAACATGCAACTTAATAAAGTATTACTCGTCATAAAACTTCGTTGACTCCCTAGTTGTGAAACTTAGCAAGGGATTCTAAACCATCGATCCCTTCATATGTTTTATAATAAATCACTTAATTATTATATTGTTATTCTTAACAACATGCAAACTCAACATTTTTCTTGGTTTTGGTAGGTTGATAACTTGCACGTGTGAACACTAGGAGAGGATCTCATCTCATGGCTGAATAGCCAGTTCATCAAAGAACATGATCATGCCATCTTTGGATTTTACTGACACACACACACTCTTTGGCAGGCATTTGAAAATATCCTTCCAACTTGTTTAATTTCACACTTACACAAAATTGTCAAACCCTAGTCATTACTGTGCCAAAAGGCATTTTGGCAGACTCATATCTAAGTTGTCATCTGACCATCACTAAGAAAATTGAAGGTATGGCTGGATAGCCAGTCCACTAGGAAACAAAACCATGTCACCTTTATAATTTACTAAGACACTCTGAGCTTCTGGCAGGCATTTCAAATTAGCTTCTCAACCTCTTTTGAACATCAAAACACATTTCTTCCTATTTTGGCAGACTCATATTTCACACGTGTGAACACCCATAGTAAAACTGTCTCCTTAAATGGATAGCCAGTTCATCAATGAACATGTTCTATACTTTCTGATGAATTTATCATCACTCAGACATGCTTGGGTGGGCATTTCAAAATGCCTTTTCAACCTTGTGAATTTTGCACTTAGTCAATTTTAGGACTTCCTCCAAACTTATTATGAGACCCCTTTTTGGAAGATCCATAACTTTGTCTCCAGACATGTTCAAGGAGAACTAAGGCCATGGTTAGATGGACAATCAAACATACTACAAGACCCCCATGTGCCGTGGGAATTTACTCTAACCCATAAATTAGGGCGGGCATCTTTCTGAGGTGATTTAGTCATTTTTTGCTTGCTAAACCCCTGTTTTGGCAGGTCCATAACTTCTCCCTCAGGCACGTTCTGAACAAAATGAAGACATGGTCAGCTAGGAAAAACAACAATATACAAGACCCCCCTATGGTGTGGGCATTTATATTCTCCTATAAATTATGGCATGCATTTCCTTAAGACAATTTTTACTAAATTTCCAATACTTAGTCATTTTCTTGTTTTTCACCAAATTGCCATATTTTTCCAAAATGATGTCAGATTGCTATAATGACTTCCTGGTAACTCCAAAACACCATCATTTGTTTTTCCAGCCTCATCACACATGCCACATCACCATACATGACATGTCATCACTACCAACCATGCCACATCATCATACATGCCATCCTTTGACATTCACTGAGTTCACTCTTGCCATCATGTCCTTGGTTATTCCTTTGTCATCATTGAACTCCTTTTGACATCAATGACAACCATATTCCATATTTCCAACAATCTCCCCCTTTGGCATTGATGTCAACACCTAAACCTTCTCCCCCTTTGACAACAATGACAAAGGATAACTTATTATGCCTTTTTGTTGTAACCAACTTGACATAAAATTTCCAATTGTTCCCTGATGGAAAACTGCCCTTCTTTTGCTTTTCCTCCTCCAATTAAATTTGGACTTGGTGTTGATCATCCTATGAACATCCTTCTTGTAGTGATTCTTTTGAATAAGATCCTTGGATGATGAGTTTATGAACTCCCCCTATCACTGTGCTTCTCTTCTTTGCAAACACATTCCATCTTCAGAAACTGAGATAAAATCCACTTGTGGTAGTTGATTCCAATTTGTCACTTCTACACTTCTTCTTTATTTTGACCAAGATAGCTTTTACCAAGTACTCTTATTTCTTCTTCTCGTTTTGATGGCAACTTCAAGACATTCTTCTCTTCTTTATCAAAAGGCATTTTTCAAGTATTAATTGCAACTTTCTGATATTAACTCCCCCTGAGTTTGTGATCCCTTTTAATGTTCATCTTGGTATTCTCTTCTAGGTCATGAGTGTTCTTATAAAAGACTTTCAACTTCAACTCCGCCACCATTATTAACTTCTTCTTCAATATCTTCATCTCCATCGGTGTGTTCTTTTATATTTTCATCTTGCTTTCCATCATAATGGATGTCATTCTCATTTGCAACACGGTTATGCTTCTCGTTATCTTTGGAGTCTTCTTTTCTTCTCCACATCTTTCCATAAGGTACCCTGCTTACTGGCCTTGTTTGTTTCTTGAATTTCTTACTTAGATCTTTTTTCTTGATTCTGTAATCAATAGCCTTGTGGCCAAACTTGTGATAGTAGTGACAATAGCCATAGAAACTACCTTCATATTTTAGAAATCTTTGAGCTTTCTGATTCATGGCTTCCATCCTCTTCCATTCCTTCCTTTGTTCTTGGACTTTCATTGAAGAATTCTCCGTTAGATTACATTCTCTAGCCATATGTCCAAAATTATGACATGTGTAGCATTGACCCAAAAAGATTTGTTGGACCCTACTTGTCATTGGTCTTTTAGGCATCACATTAGTTCTGTCTTTGTTATGAGAGGAGGGAGTAGACATCTGACTTTCTTTCTTCATAGATGGACTCTTTAGTGTAGTAGCATGACTTCTATTATCTCTTCTTTGGTTTTTGAAAGAGGAACATTCAGGCTTCCTTTCATTGTCATACCCCTAAAACAGCTTTATTTTTTGATGGTCTTTGGCTACTCAAAATGTCATCCAAAGTCTTTGAGATATTTTCAAACTTGGTTTTAATAGATTCTTCATTAAGCCTTTTTCTAAGCAAAGTAGCTTCTTCTTCAATTCTTCTATATTTTTTCACTTCTTTGATTTTTTCATTAATGATCTGCTAGTCTTCTAGCTTCTTTATTTCCTTTTTGAAGTTAGCAACTTCTTGTTTCAAGCTCTTAGCTTCTTCCATGCTAGCCAACACTTGTTGTCTTGAATTGTGCAACTCTTCTCAGAGAGTCTTGACTTCCTCTTCATTTGACTTTTGCTCTTCTTGATACTTTGAAAATTTTTCTTGCAAAGACTTGTTCTTCTTCTTGCTTTTTCTTAATGTTCAAGGGTACTTATGAGTTCTGCTTCTAGGTTCACCTCACTTTCCTCATATAAAGCATCTTCTGAAGTTTGAGTTATTGTTTCTATAAATAGATTTTCTTCATCTTCATTTGTGTCTTCACTATCAGACTCACAAATAACAAGGCTTTTTTGTGCTATCTCTTCATTTGAATAAAGTTTTTCCAATTTATTCCAAAGTTCCTTGGCTGAAACACATGGTCCAATCTTCCTTTTGATGGATTGAGGTATTCCATCCAAAATGGCCTCCATTGCATTTGCATTATTTTTCTTGGCTTTCTTTTGAGCTGGAGTCCTTATTCTCTTTGGTGGGATATAATCAGAGATCACTGCATCCCATACATCAAGTCCTAATGACTGCAGATAACTTTTCATTCTTGTGCTCCAAAATATGTATTCTTCTTTTCCAAATATTGGAGATCCATTTTCTATGTAAATCTCTTCTTGTTGATCCATAGTGGTTTTTAATAGGATCTTCCTTCCAGTGGCTAAACTGTTAGTGAAGAATCCTGCTCTGATACCAATTGAAGGAATATTGGTCAATACTGAGAGGGGGGGTGAATCAGTATTGTTAACTTTTTACCTTTTAACCACTTATTAAACTTTAATCAAAACATGGAATCAACAAGATACACAAAAATACAGAATTTATCGTGGAACCCCAATTGGGTAAACCACCAACACTTTATATATTGCAAAATTATGTTTACAATACATTTTGCAAGCCACAACTTGCTGGAGACACCAATCCCCAAGTTTTGCGGCCACCACTAAAGGATGCACCCACACCCTAGTTTCTACCTGTACCTACAAACAAGGATACACCAATACCCTGATTTTCCAGCCACTACTCGAAGGAGGTGTCACCTACCCAAATTTCTGAAAATTACTATTTTATTTGCAAAATACTTTATGTTAAATTTAATTACAAAGTTTTGTAATTATGATCAGTTTTGATCATGGATGAATGTAATTACTGAATATTATTATTTAAATAAATTAATTAGGAGACAAACACCCAAGAGGACTATGAAACGAGTGTTCACTGACCCACTAGGAGGAATGGAAGCTGTTGGAAGGTATGGAACAGATGGCAGCAAATTCACTTCACCACTAGCTGTTGGTTATGGGACAACTACCCCTAAAAATAGGGCATTATCCCCCAGGTGGAGGGAGTGAGCAGGAAGCTCATTTAATGACCCAGTAACATCTGAAAAATGCCTAGGCAGCCTATAAAGGCAAATTCGAATTGAGCAAGCAGCTCTTGATCAATATTTCTACAGAATATTTCCTCATGTGCATCAGGTGATCACTGAGAGATTCGAATAGGGAGGCTAGTGGTGAGTGAAATCTTAAGTCTACATATTGCTTAGAAGAACCAGAGGTGTTGGTGCAAGTCTATTGGACTGCTAGTTATTGAAGATACAGAGGTCATTTGCTACTGCAAGAAGAAGTCCTATTTCCTAAGTTTCCTCCTCCTGGTGGTTCAGTGAACAGGCTCGAGGATCCTAAGACAGTACTTGACTGTTTTCAGGAATTGGTTGGGTGGAACAGTCTTCTTGGGCTGATTGTTGCCCTACATATTTACCAGGTTCTACAAATATTGTACTTATTCTCAGTTAGTAATTATGTTCTGTATAGCTAGTATGTTTCTGTTTCCTGTTTCGAAAGAGAATTTAACTCTAGATTTGTTTCAAGTCTGAAAGTGTAAGTTTAATGATGAATTAAAATTGATAAATCAATATCTATATTTTTCCCCATGATGTTTGTGCATCGTACTCCAGTATAGATACGCAAATTAAAGATAGATTAAAGGATAGGCAAATTGCCATTTTGAAATTCGATAGATAAGAATAGTAATTCATATGTTTATTGTTTTCTGTTTTATAAGTACTAAATGTAGAGAGTTCTATATAATATTATTATATCTATGAAATGTTTTCTTAAATCATATGAAAAACAAACAAAGCATAATTTCTGTATAGTTGCATTACATCATTCTTATCATTATTATGAACATAGAAAATAAGGTAGAACTCATCTCTCTATATATCATATTATGTTTTGCAATACAATAAACAGAGTAGCAAATAAATGGATGTAATCATCATTTCAAGAATGTTCAGAACAATCATTACATAGTTTTCACTTGCTTATACACACACTATTTTCACTTCTTACTTTACCCATTTCTTATAAATTTATAGTTCAAACAAGTAATGGAAATAATATAAATATTTTATTGCAGTCAGTTATTATTGCAATAGATATCCTAACTGTTAGTGTCGATTTCCATACTGAGTCTTGTTTATAACAAAACTTTATTAATTTTTATTTCCCATCTTTATCGTTTTACAAAACTCTTTATTACACGGACTTTGGATCAACCCAAAGTCCTTTTCTGATCTCTAATCAAACAAAACCCAAACTAGGGTATGACCTGTTGTCATCTCTACAAACGAAGAGACAAACTAGTTCACGGTTATATTCTACCCAGTTATCACTTACATTACAGTACACGAACCCTAGTTCATAAAATTATGATTTCATTCTATAGCAGTAAGTTGTTCAATACAGACCCAATTGACATCTCTTATTGGTGAAGTTTCAATTTGATATTTTTGATTCGTAAAAACAAAAATCATCATTTTGAGGCACGGCCGTTATCTTTCTTCATCCATTAAAAATAATACCTATTCTATTTTTGACCCGAATATTACAGTTTCGAAATCTTTGAAACCATTGCAACAGATATAAATTTTACCTAGAGAAACAAACCATTTTAGCACTGTATAAAAATGACAGTATAACAATTGAGAGGCAAAATGTATTTCATAGGAGAAACGAGCCTCGGCTCTGTTACATTCCCACATTTACACATATCAACAAGTGGAATGTCAAAATGTTTTCATTATTATAAGTTTTCCATACACTTGAACAAGGAATCAATCGTTCCCAACAACAAAACCTTACATTATGTTCAAAAAAAATTAAAATAGGGTTTTATTTCCTTCATCGTTGAAATCTTAAAACTGAGTCTACATTTCCTCATAGACGAAAATCTAAGCCTCGAAATAAACATAGAGAGTAGAGACAAAGGTCTCTCATTAATACAAAATACATATCAAAAGATATTTTGACAGAAGACGCCATGGAAAACACCGACTTCTCTCTGTTGAAGCCAACCACATCATCTGAGAACAAAGGAGTACCTACGAAGGTATCGAAAGACCTAGAGCTTACCAGGGAGGGAAGCTCTCGTTCTCTTTTCAAAACCCTTGTCCACATTTGGGTCCTTGACACCTGCAACCTGACAAAAGAACCACAGCCTAGTAATCGTTAACAGCATTACTTAACAAAAGAATAGAAATTAAAAACAAAATATTTTTTACTTACATTCCAGAGCTTACCTTTTTAAAACGAAGACCAAGTTCATTGCCAAACTCTAGAAAGTCGGCGAGATATCTACTGGAAATGAGATGAGGAACTTCCAATAAAATACAGTAGGGTATGACTCATACAAACTCAGAACGAGGAGTCTCAAAACCTTCTACACGTTATTAACTCAAATTACAGTGCCGATCTCATAATTACATTACCATGACCATGGTTTAAAACCTGCAACTCCAAAAACTATCTATGGAATTTGAAGTCAGACCTCCTGCCATTTTTGCAACCCTGGAAAAATTTGGCAGCCTATCGGCCACAGACCGAAAACAATGGAGACATTAAACCACCTTTCCAAACTCATAAACCACATCAACGATAGAAATTAGGGTTGAGATCCAACAGTTCAATTTCATTATAATCAACGCTCTTGATTAAGCCAACGAGATGGCTTTGGGTTGTATAAACCCTTGCAATAAATGCTACGTCAATTCACACGCAGGGAATTTTCCACCTTGGATCATGTTGGAACATTTTCACATCCAGCTCGGAGAATTACTAGCTCATAGCCATTACAAGTAGTCTCAGAATTAACCATTACGGCGTTCTTACATTACGTGGAGTGATGGTGATCCTTGTCACCTTGAGATTTCTTTTCAAACCTTTAATGCAAGATCAAGGCTTGATCCCCTTGACAGCTCAAGACTTGTGCTATTAATGAAACCAACGTTCGGCACCCTATCAACATTAAAAACTTGTCAGCACTCGTTATAAAAGCAAAACCTAGTGACATAATGTTACCACATTATGTTATGGTTTTCGAACCCAAGGTTCTTTTGGTTTCAAGTTACAATTTATAAAAACACATTATGACGTTATAATGCCTTTGACTATGGATATATAGTCCCAACCCTATCACATTTAGATTCGTTGTTAAATAGATTAATAATTCAAAATTCATATAGTTTCTAGTTATGAGTTGTGGTTTTTAAATAATCAATTATGACTTAGATTTTAGTTGTTTGGACAACTATAGTCATATATCCGACATAGTTTCACTAATGTCTATCATACAAATAGATATAAGCCTTGAAATGACTATAGGTATCACCTTTTTCAACATTGCAAAGTTACGGATAGAATAAACTATACATAGGAGTTTTTAATATTACTATTGGGTTGTGACCATAAGAAATTTATTATTAAAAGTTATAGAAATAAATAGTCTGTGAAGCTAATGACATATTTTAGCAGGGAGACTAACTAAATGTTACCATACTCTTTCATGCAAACATCAAATGACCTTGCGATACATTTATTACATCATTGATGGAAAGATAAAGATGACATTATAACTAGCTAATAAAGTGACAAAACCATCAGCGGAATGACGTACATTTATAATTTTATTTAAACATTGGGAAGTTGTCAGACAACATCTTAAAATAGTAATAGTAGCATTGAAACCCATGCCTGCTCACTTCTGGAGAGTCGCAACAGAAATTATAATATTCTATTTATTTATGACGTTGAAACTGAACTACATGTACTTCATTCCTACATGTTGTTTGCACATAGGACATTCAATAAGCTTTAGCCTTGCAGCTAAGTAAGCTCCAGGGTACCTCGTAGGACACCCTTTTGCAGCAAAGTCAAACTGTCAGTATCATTGCAAAAGAGAATGTGTCACATCATTTTTCCAACCTATTTATTTCATTGTCATCATAATCATGTTACTAGTTATGTGTTAACAACTGTCATTATCTTATTGCTGTTAAAATAGAAAATAAGCATGCTTAGTACTAACAACTATACAACTAATGCTATCATAATCTCAATATTTATTTCCGCAATTATTATTATCATAATTAAGGCTGTTATCAAAAAATTTAAATTTTTACGAAAATCCGGGATGTTACATGTGGTATCAGAGCTCAGATTCGAACTCTAGGCCTAAATGAGGTCCAAAACACACAGTAGAAAATTTTTATACAGCAAAAAATTGTACTAACTTAAAAATTTAATTATTATGTTATCCAGAAATTATTTTCAGCTACAGGTATGGAGAACTCAGCTGAACATTTAAGCGATAGATTTCAGCCAAACAATCACAGTTCGGGATAGCACTATGTAGCAGAAGGTCATGGTGAATTAAATAACAGTTCATCAGAACTGTTACGTGCTTTCCATGAATTAAAAGAAGAAATCGAATATGTTAGACAAGATAATGAAAGGATTCTGCAAGCATAAGAACAACTCAATCAAGTGTTGTTTGAACACAGCCAAACAGGGGGACAAGAGAGAAACAACGAAGATATTTCCAAAGTTGAGGATATGCCTCACACTGATAAAAATCAGAACATAAAAATCAGTGAAGTAAAAGATAGGTCAACCTCATCAGGAGATGCTATTGAAGAACACAAAAGGAAACATAACTATACCAGTGACAGTAGTGAAGGAGATTCAAACCAAGAAGGAAAAATCATAAGGAATATGAGCAGATTTCTGGAGAATTCAAAAAGATAAGACCTCCAACTTTCAATGGAGAAATTGAGAAAGGCGAGACGGCTAAAGCTTGGCTGTCAGGGATGAAGAAATACTTCCAGATCTACAACTATTCGGAGTTCTTAAAGGAAAAAATGGCTATATATAACTTGACCGGAAAAGCGGATATCTGGTGGCAGGATATCAAAAGGGTAAAGGGCATCAAAGATAAAGATGTAAGTTGGAGTGCTTTCAAGCGATATTTCAAAAAGAAGTATCTATCTGAGTAGTACTATGAAGAAAAATCTAAAGAGTTCTACAATTTGAAGTTGGGAAGTATGAACATAACGAAATGAACAGTAAGTTTCTGAACTTACTGAGATATGTACCATACCTCATAGAAGAAAAACCAAAAATTCAAAGGTACTTGAGTTGTTTACCTTTTAGCATTAAAGACATATTTGAGTACGATAGTCCTAAAACATTAGAGGAGGCTATGAGGAAGGCAGTTTTCTGTTATGATACAAATCGGAAAAGAGGGGGAATTTCAAATTGGAAAAATCATAAGCCCAACAATTTTGAGCAGAAGAAGAAAAATTTTAGATTCAGTGGAAATTCTGGATTTCAAAGGAAAAAATTTCAGAACCAGAATTATCAAGGGAACAATTCCAGAAATAATTCACAGTAGAATTCTACAGCACCCAAAAATGCAACTAATGCTGCCAAGACCAGTGAGCCAAAGACACATATTAAATGTTTTGAATGTCAAGGCCCCCATTAAGCATCAGAATGTCCCTTAAGGAAGCGGAAGGCAAACAACATCAACTCTATACAAACTAAACCTACTATTGGAGACGTAGCGAGGGAGATGCCAAGAATTAATGCAGCACTCGACAATAGGCAAGCAGATCATCAAATCTCCATGGTAGAGATTGAAGGTAGGATACATGACCATCCTATTACTGTTTTAATTGACACAGGTGCTAGTTTAAGTTATATATCACCAGATATTGTGGAAAGTCTTAAACTGAAAACTGAAAAGTTTAGTAAATCATGGCTAGTTAGACTAGCAACTGGAACAAAGAGGAAAGTATCAGATTTTATAGAAAACCGTGTGTTGTCCATGAATCATTTACAAACACAAATCAAGTTGAATATTCTACCTTTAGGTTCTTATGATATTATAGTTGGGATGGACTGGTTAGAAGCCCATCATGTCATTTTGGACTGTTATGGAAAAAGTTTTACATGCTTAAACGACGAAGGGAAAACTGTAGAAATAAAAGGCATCCCAAGGAAGGTAACCCTTAGACAGATTTCAGCCATGCAAGTTAAGAGGGCAGTTAGGAAAGGATGCTAAATGTTTGCAGTAAACATGGTAAATGATGAGTTTATGGATAAAGAGGACAAACTGAAATTAGAAGACATACCTGTCCTAAGGGATTTTAAAGATGTATTTCCTAAAGAGATTCCAGGATTACCTCCCAAAAGAGATTTAGATTTTACCATAGAGTTGATACCAGGAGCAGTACCAAACTCTAAAGCTCCGTACAGGATGAACATACTAGAGTTAAACGAATTAAAATCACAGTTAAAGGAACTATTGACGACAACACCTATCTTGAGGATAGCTGACCCCAACAAGGATTTTGTAGTTTGTACAGATGCATGCAATGACAGACTCGGTGGAGTCTTGACACAAGAAGGACATGCGGTGGTATATGAATCTAGAAAGTTGAAAGTACATGAAAAGAACTACTCTACCTATGATTTAGAGTTACTGGCATTTATTCATGCCCTAAAAATGTGGCGTCACCACCTTATTGGCAGGAAATTTACATTATTAACAGATAACACGGGTCTGAAATATTTATTGGATCAAACAAACCTGAACACTAGACAAGCTAGATGGTTGATGTTCTTAAGTGAGTATGATTTCGAAATTCAGCACATTAAAGGGAAGGAGAACAAGGTTGCAGATGCCTTGAGTCGCAAGGAAAAACTAAATTTCATTTCAGCAATCAGTACTTATTCAACTGATTTGGAAAATCAAATTCTGGAAAAAGGTGAAACGGATGAAGAATACAGAAAAATGAAGGAAAAGACAGCAAACAACAATTCTGAAAATTGTATGGCAGATTACAGAATGAAGGAAAATGGTTTATTACTGTTTAAAAACAGATTGTATGTATTAGATATACTAGAAATAAAATTTATGATATTAAATGAGATGCATAAAAGTCACTATTCTAGTCATCCAGGTTATCAAAAGACCATTACTATGCTAAGAAAAGAATACTATTGGCCCAGAATGAAGGACGAAGTAGCAGAGTGCATAGCTAAATGTTTGGATTGTCAGAAGGTGAAGGTTGAACACCAACATCCTGCTGGATTGTTACAACCGTTACCAATACCAAGTTGGAAATAAGAAGTGATCAGCATAGATTTTATTACTGGATTACCTAAAAATTAGAAACAACATGATTCTATCATGGTGGTAGTGGACAAACTCAGCAAGGCAGCACATTTCATACCTGTAAAGACTACTCATAAAGCTCCAGATATTGCAAAGATCTTTATGAAACATATTTTTAGGCTACATGGAATACCAAAAGTAATAATTTCAGATTGTGACTCGAATTTTACAGGTAACTTCTAGAGGTCACTGTTTAAAGGGTTGAACACAACTTTAAATTTCAGTACAACATTTCATCCATAGACGGATGGTCAGACAGAAAGAGTAAACCAAGTTTTAGAAGATTTATTAAGAATGTATGTTAAGGATCGGCCTGGTAAGTGGGAAGACTACTTGCACTTAGCAGAATTTGCTTATAATAATCACTATCATGCATCGGCCAGACTTAGTCCTTTTGAAATTCTTTATGGTAGGAAATGTAATACACCTATTTCATGGAATGATCCAGTAAATAGAGTTGTTTTAGGACCTAAATTATTGCAGGAGTTAGAACTAATTGTGAAACAGGCGCAAGGACATTTAAAAGTTGCCCAAGATAGGCAAAAGAGTCAAGCAGATTCAAAAAGAACTCATGAAGAGTTCCAGGTTGGTGAACATATATTCCTTAAGGAAAGACTGAAAAAGAGTTCACTGAAATTGGGAAGCTGTGCCAAGTTGGCACCTAGGTATTGCGGTCCTTTTGAAATATTGTCTAAGGTTGGAGCAGTGGCATACCAACTGGCTTTGCCACCTAACCTGAAAATACATAATGTTTTTCATATATCGTTTTTAAAGAAATATGTGCACGATACTACTCATGTTGTAAACTGGAATGATATACAGGTGGGACAAGACGGAGATTTTCAGGTGGAACCAAATTGTATCCTTGGAAGGAGGGAAACTATTCTCCAGAATCACAACATTGGGCAAGTGAAACTGCAATGGAAGCACCTTAGCCCAGAAGAGGCAACCTGGGAGTTGGAGAGTAGTATGCGGGTAGCATACCCAACTCTATTTCAGGAACACTCAAGGAGTGATTAACCAACATCGAGGACGATGTTGAGACTTAAGGGGGGGTGTATGTCACCTACCCAAATTTCTGAAAATTACTATTTTATTTGCAAAATACTTTATGTTAAATTTAATTACAAAGTTTTGTAATTATGATCAGTTTTGATCATGGATGAATGTAATTACTGAATATTATTATTTAAATAAGTAAATTAGGAGACAAACACCCAAGAGGACTGTTAAATGAGTGTTCACTGACCCACTAGGAGGAATGGAAGTTGTTGGAAGGTATGGGACAGATGGCAGCAAATTCACTTCACCACTAGCTGTTGGTTATGGGACAACTACCCCTAAAAATAGGGCATTATCCCCCAGGTGGAGGGAGTGAGCAGGCAGCTCATTTAATGACCCAGTAACATCTAAAAAGGCCTAAGCAGCCTATAAAGGCAAATTTGAATTGAAGAGGTAGCTCTTGATCAATATTTATGCAGAATATTTCCTCATGTGCATCAGGTGATCACCGAGAGATTCGAATAGGGAGGCTAGTGGTAAGTGAAATCTTAAGTCTGCATATTGCTGAGAAGAACCAGAGGTGCTGGTGCAAGTCTATTGGACTGCTAGTTATTGAAGATACAGAGGTGATTTGCTACTGCAAGAAGAAGTCCTATTTCCTGAGTTTCCTCCTCTTGGTGGTTCAGTGAACAGGCTCGGGGGTCCTAAGACAGTACTTGATGGGTTGTTTGTTGCCCTACAGATTTACCAGGTTCTACAAATCCTCTACTTATTCTCAGTTAGTAATTCTGTTCTATATAGCTAGTATGTTTCTGTTTCCTGTTTCGAAAGAGAATTTAACTCTAGATTTGTTTCAAGTCTGAAAGTGTAAGTTTAATGATGAATTAAAATTGATAAATCAATATCTATATTTTTCTCCATGATGTTTGTGCATCGTACTCTAGTATAGATACGCAAATTAAAGATAGATTAAAGGATAGGCAGATTGCCATTTTGAAATTCAATAGATAAGAATAGTAATTCATATGTTTATTGTTTTCTATTTTATAAGTACTAAATGTAGAGAGTTCTATATAATATTATTATATCTATGAAATTTTTTCTTAAATCATATGAAAAACAAACAAAGCATAATTTCTGTATAGTTGCATTACATCATTCTTATCATTATTATGAACATAGAAAATAAGGTAGAACTCATCTCTCTACATATCATATTATGTTTTGCAATACAATAAACAGAGCAGCAAATAAATGGATGTAATCATCATTTCAAGAATGTTCAGAACAATCATTTCACAGTTTTCACTTGCTTATACACACACTATTTTCACTTCTTACTTTACCCATTTCTTATAAATTTATAGTTCAAACAAGTAATGGAAATAATATAAATATTTTACTGCAGTCAGTTATTATTGCAATAGATATCCTAACTGTTAGTGTCGATTTCCATACTGAGTTTTGTTTCTAACAAAACTTTATTAATTTTTATTTCCCATCTTTATCATTTTACAAAACTCTTTATTACACAGGCTTTGGATCAACCCAAAGTCCTTTTCTGATCTCTAATCAAAAAACTAGGGTATGACCTGTTGTCATCTCTACAAACGAAGAGACAAACTAGTTCACAGTTATATTCTACCCAGTTATCACTTACATTACAGTACACGAACCCTAGTTCGTAAAATTATGATTTCATTCTACAGCAGTAAGTTGTTCAATACAGACCCGATTGACATCTCTTATTGGTGAAGTTTCAGTTTGATATTTTTTATTCGTAAACACAAAAATTGTCATTTTGAGGCACGATCGTTATCTTTCTTCATACATTAAAAATAAGACCTATTCTATTTTTGACCCGAATATTACAGTTTCGAAATCTTTGAAACCATTGCAACAGATATAACTTTTACCTAGAGAAACAAACCATTTTAGCACTGTATAAAACCGACAGTATAACAATTGAGAGGCATAATGTATTTCACAGGACAGACGAGCCTCGACTCTGTTACATTCCCACATTTACGCATATCAACAAGTGGAATGTCAAAATGTTTTCATTATTATAATTTTTCCATACACTTGAACGAGGAATCAATCATTCCCAACAGCAAAACCTTACATTATGTTCAAAAGAAATTAAAACAGGGTTTTATTTCCTTCATCGTTGAAATCTTAAAACTGAGTCTACGTTTCCTCATAGACGAAAATCTAAGCCTCGAAATAAACATAGAGAGTAGAGACGAAGGTCTCTCATTAATACAAAATACATATCAAAAGATCTTTTGACAGACGACGCCATGGCAAAAACCGACTTCTCTCTGTTGAAGCCAACCACATCATATGAGAACAAAGGAGTACCTACGAAGGTATCGAAAGACCCAGAGCTTACCAGGGAGGGAAGCTCGCGTTCTCTTTTCAAAACCCTTGTCCATATTTCAGTCCTCGACACCTACAACTTGACAAAAGAACCAGAGCTTAGTAATCGTTAACAACATTACTTAACAAAAGAATCGAAATTAAAAACAAAATATTTTTTACTTACGTTCCAGAGCTTACCTTTTTAAAACGAAGACCAAGTTCGTTGCCAAACTCTAGAAAGTCAGCGAGATATCTACTGGAAACGAGATGAGGAACTTCCAATAAAATACAGTAGGGTATGACTCATACAAACTCAGAACGAGGAGTCTCAAAACCTTCTACACGTTATTAACTCAAATTACAGTGCCGGTCTCATAATTACATTACCATAACCATGGTTTAAAACCTGCAACTCCAAAAACTATCTATGGAATTCGAAGTCAAGACCTCCTGCTATTTTTAAAACCCTAGAAAAATTTGGCAGCCTATCGGCCACAAACCGAAAACAATGGATACATTAAACCACCTTTCCAAACTCATAAACCACATCAACGATAGAAATTAGGGTTGAGATCCAACAGTTCAATTTCATTATAATCAACGCTCTTGATTAAGCCAGCGAGATGGCTATGGGTCGTATAAACCCTTGCAATAAATGCTATGTCAATTTACACGCATGGAATTTTCCACCTTGGATCACGTTGGAACATGTTCACATCCAGCTCGGAGAATTACCAGCTCATAGCCATTACAAGTAGTCTCAGAATTAACCATTACGGCGTTCTTACATTATGTGGAGTGATGGTGATCCTTGTCACCTGGAGATTTATTTTCAAACCTTTAATGCAAGATCAAGGCTCGATCCCCTTGACAGCTCAAGACTTGCGCTATTAATGAAACCAACGTTCGGCACCCTGTCAACATTAAAAACTTGTCAGCACTCATTATAAATGCAAAACCTAGTGACATAATGTTACCACATTATGTTATGGTTTTCGAACCCAAGGTTCTTTTTGTTTCAAGTTACGATTTATAAAAACACGTTATGACATTAGAATGCCTTTGACTATGTATATATAGTCCCAACACTATCACATTCAGATTCATTGCTAAATAGATTAATAATTTGAAATTCATATAGTTTCTAGTTATGAGTTGTGGTTTTTAAATAATCAATTATGACTTAGATTTTAGTTGTTTGGACAACTATAGTCATATATCCGACATAGTTTCACTAACGTCTATCATACAAATAGATATAATCCTTGAAATGACTATAGGTATCACCTTTTTCAACATTGCAAAGTTACGGATAGAATAAACTATACATAGGAGTTTTTAATATTACTATTGGGTTGTGACCATAAGAAATTTATTATTAAAAGTTATAGAAATAAATAGTCTGTGAAGCTAATGACATATTTTAGCAGGGAGACTAACTAAATGTTACCATACTCTTTCATGCAAACATCAAATGACCTTGCGATACATTTATTACATCATTGATGGAAAGATAAAGACGACATTATAACTAGCTAATACAGTGACAAAACCATCAGAGGAATGACGTACATTTATAATTTTATTTAAACATTGTGAAGTTGTCAGACAACATCTTAAAACAGTAATAGTAGCATTGAAACCCATACCTGCTCACTTCTGGAGAGTCACAACAGAAATTATAATATTCTATTTATTTATGACGCTGAAACTAAACTACACGTACTTCATTCTTACCTGTTGTCTGCACATAGGACATTCAATAAGCTTTAGCGTTGCAGCTAAGTAAGCTCCAAGGTACCTCATAGGACACCCTTTTGCAGCAAAGTCAAACTATCAGTATCATTGCAAAAAAGAATGTGTCGCATCATTTTTCCAACCTATTTATTTCATTGTCGTCATAATCATGTTACTAGTTAAGTGTTAGCAACTGTCATTATCTTATTGCTGTTAAAACAGAAAATAAGCATGCTTAGTACTAACAACTATACAACTAATGCTATCATAATCTCAATATTTATTTCCGCAATTATTATTATCATAATTAAGGCTGTTATCAAAAATTTTAAATTTTTACGAAAATTCGGGATGTTACAGGAGGCCAAGACCCCCCTTGCATGCATGTAGCCTGCCCTAGCGCCAACCTACCTCCCTTGCTTGATATTATTAATACTTCTCTGGTCTTCTTCAACTTCTGTCTCTTTCAATCTTGACTTGGTCTCTGCCTTTCTACTACAAGGATCGTCACTGTCTTTTTACTTTGTTGGTCTCTATCTTTTATTCTGCTCTCTTCTTCTGCTTGATTGTGCACTCCCTAGTCTCAGCCTCTTCTTACTGTAGCTTCTACAAAAGTCTTCACTGGTTTCTTGTTGGTCTGTGTCTGCTATTTTACTCTTGCTCTGCTTCAGATCTTCATCATTCCCCAGACACAATTTTTCTGATCTTTATACTGCTTCAGATCAGCATCATTATTTAACCATAGAGACCCCCTTTAATACTGCATCTTCATTATTTTTGTCTTCTTCAACAAACTCGACTAGAGAGCCATCTTCCTGCTTCTTAAAATATTCATTATCCATCCACAAAAAAGACACTCATTTCAAATGACTTTGTTCTCTCAATATATATACCTCTCCAATAGTCATGTGTATTCTTTGGAGATAACACAACTCTTCAAAACAATGTGACCCTTTTAAAAACATGACTCTTCATTTAAAATCACTTTTTAATTATATCTTTTTGTTTTACATTTTACTTTCAACAAAAAGGTTAAATATTTATTTCTTTAAGGCAACAAGTTTTCCCCTTTTTTAATTTTCAATTTACATCTCTTATATATTTTTATTTAACTTTTCACTCCAACAAAAAGTTAAATATTTCTTTCTAGCAACAAGTTTTCCCCATTTTTTTAATTTTCAATTTACATCTCTTATATCATTTTTATTTAACTTTTTACTCCAAAAAAAGGTTAAATATTTTTTTACTCTCACGTGCTTTAACATATATTTTAATTATATATTTAACATATAGAAAACCTGTCCAAAATTTGAAGGTCATGTCTCTTCATTAAGAATTTAACTAACATGACATCCTTATCTTTTATAAAACATCATGACTTTTCACAAGATGTGTCTCTTTATGTTTTATAACATATCGCTTAATTCTTATATTTATTCTTAACAACATGCAACTTAATAAAGTATTACTCGTCATAAAACTTCGTTGACTTCATAGTTGTGAAACTTAGCAAGGGATTCTTAACCATTGATCACTTCATATGTTTTATAACATATTACTTAATTCTTATATTGTTATTCTTAACAACATGCAAACTCAACATTTTTCTTGGTTTTGGCAGGTTAATAACTTGCATGTGTGAACACTAGGAGAGGATCTCATCTCATGGCTGAATAGCCAGTTCATCAAAGAACATAATCATGCCATCTTTGGATTTTACTGACACACACACACTCTTTGGCAGGCATTTGAAAATAGACTTCCAACTTGTTTAATTTCAAAACTTAGACAAAATTGTCAAACCCTAGTCATTACTATAACAGGAGGCATTTTGGCAGACTCATATCTTTGTCATCTGACCATCACTAAACAAACTCAAGGTATGGTTGGATAGCAAATCCACTAGGAAACAAAACCATGTCACCTTTAGAATTTACTAAGACACCTTGAGCTTATGGAGGGCATTTCAAATCAGCTTCTCAACCTATTTTGAACATCAAAACACATTTCTTCCTATTTTGGCATACTCATATTTCATGCGTGTAAACACCCATAGGAAAACTGTCTCCTTGGCTGGATAGCTAGTTCATCAATGAACATGTTCTATACTTTCTGATGAATTTATCATCACTCAAACATGCTTGGGAGGGCATTTCAAAATGCCTTTTCAACCTTGTGAATTTTACACTTAGTCAATTTTAGGACTTCCTCCAAAACTTATTCTGAGACCCCTTTTTGGTAGATCCATAACTTTGTCTCCATACATGTTCAAGGAGAACTAAGGCCATGGTTAGATAGACAATCAAACATAATACAAGACCCCCATGTGCTTCAGGAATTTACTATAACCCATAAATTAGGGCGGGCATCTTTCTAAGGTGATTTAGTCATTTTTGCTTGCTAAACCCCTATTTTGGTAGGGCCATAACTTCTCCCTCAGGCACGTTCTGGACAAAATGAAGACATGGTCAGGTAGGAAAAACAAAAATCTACAAGACCCCCTATTTTGAGGGCATTTATACTCTCCTATAAATTATGGCGTGCATTTCCTTAAGACATTTTTTACTAAATTTCCAATACTTGGTCATTTTCTTGTTTTTCACCAAATTGCCATATTTTTCCAAAATGATGTTAGATTGCTATAATGACTTCCTGGTAACTCCAGAACATCATCATGTGTTTTTCCATCCTCATCACACATGTCACATCACCATACATGCCATGTCATCACTACCAACCATGCCCCATCATCATACATGCCATCATTTGACTTTCACTAAGTTCACTCTTGCCATCATGTCCTTGGTTATTCCTTTGTCATCACTGAACTCCTTTTGACATCAATGACAACCATATTCCATATTTCCAACAATGCATGCCCCGATGACCATGTTCTATATTACAATCAGCATGAATTTGCAACAGAATGTCCTAAATGTCATATCAGTAGATATCGCATATATCAAGTAACTAAAAAGGTGCCTCGCAAGGTTCTACATTATATTCCCATTATTCCATGTCTGCAATGACTGTTCAGGTGCAAAAACATAGAGTAGTTTATGGATTACCATGCACGGAACAGAAGTCAAGACGACATTATTCGGATTACTGCAGATGGGTCTGCATTTAGAGATATGGAGGAAAAATGGCCTCACTTTTAAAAAGAACCTCGTAATCTTAGGATTTCTTTGGCAGCAGATGGTTTCAATCCATTTGGAGAAATGACATCCATTTACTTGGTGTGGCTTATTTTTGTTATCAACAACAACATTCCTCCATGGTTGACAATAAAGAGGGAGCACATAATGTTGTCGATGATTGTTCCAGGTACGAACCCTGCAGTTTTTTTTTAATGTAGTTGTATCTCATTTGTCGTATTTTTGTCGCATAATGTCATATATATATTTAATGTTTTTCTATTGTGCAATATGGTTTAATATATATAA
This sequence comes from Larix kaempferi, assembly GCA_027924585.1. Taxonomy (NCBI): domain Eukaryota; kingdom Viridiplantae; phylum Streptophyta; class Pinopsida; order Pinales; family Pinaceae; genus Larix; species Larix kaempferi. Next base: position 12,588,385 of record BSBM01000428.1, read on the forward strand.
TCTAAATGGTATGTCTCATATTTATATTTTTTATATGTTCATATCAATCAGGTAAGTACCAACTGAAAGATATGAATGTATATATCGAACCTCTTATTGACGAGCTACTGAAGTTATGGAATGGCATCACTATGTATGACGTATCTAGACCAATATGAAAAAATCAATTTCAATTCCATGCAATGCTTGTATGGACAATACATTATGCCCCAGGGTTAACCCATTTCTGTGGTATGTAATTATAAGTTCCACTTTATTTGCAAAACGTTATACAAACTACTAGTTAATATACTACGCACGCATGTTTTTCTAAATAATCCAGTCATTTTGTATATAATTGTAATTGACATAGATATTCCATCTCTTTATGTAGGTCTTCAGACAAAGGGGAAATTTGCATGTCCAGTTTGTGGTCCTAAGATCAAATCTCGTCGTTCAAAAAGCTTAGGAAAGGAGGTGTTTGATGAGTATAGGCACTTCCTCTATAAGAATCACAGGTATCGAACTACTGAAAAACATCTGTTCAATGGCAAGCAAGAGACTGCATTAAAACCGTAGAGAATGACACCTCGCCTACGGAAGTTGCAATATAATAGAAATCGTCAAGGTACGTATAATGAATCATCGTATATGATATGTTATATTGTATTTTTTTGTTATTATGTGTTTTTTACTGTAATTGACATTAATTTATGTAATTTCATGATTGTCGTTCATGTGATCATGTGATCATGAAGGCATTAATGGGCTTCCACAAGGAATGAAAAGTTATCCTAGACAATTCAGTAGGTTGCCCTACTATGAGCACCTACAAATTTCTCATCTATTTGATACAATGCATATCGGAAAGAATGTGACCGAAACATTATGGCGAATATTGGATGGAAGGAGTGACAAAGAAAAAATTGTCAAAATTTACAAAGACATTCAAGATAGCAACCATGCAATGAAAGACGTCATTGAATTTCATAGCAACGGAGAGAAAATTAATATAAACTCATTTCCATGGATGTTAACGGACCAGCAAAAGTAATGTTGTAAAAGAAGTCATTCGAAAAATTAAATTTCCCACCAGAATTTGTGCGGACATGAAGAATATCATAATAAAGAAAGGTGATTTTGTGGGGGTGAAAACTCACGATTGGCATGTCTTCACGAAGGTAATTATTATGGTATAGATTTAATTTTTTTTTCCTATCCCAGTGAATATGGTTGGTATATTTTTTATTTGTCTACTCTTTGTTGATAAAATGAAACTATTTGTATATTATTGTTACAGTATGTTCTACCTCTCTCTATCCCGGACAACTTCAGCAACAATGTTAAACAAATAATATATAGTCTCAGGAAATACATGAGGTAAGTGGTGATTTTTTCCATGCGCTTGGTGTTTGTTTAATTCAACATAAAACTTCTATTTGATTTTCGTTCTGTAATTCATGATGTTACGTAATATATTGTTTTTTTTCTTTAATCTCTTGATTTGGTTGTCATGTCACTTGTAGATGGTTGTCATCTAAAGAATTCCATAAAGAATACATAAACTATTGGAGGAGAGAAATTCCTCATCTCATGTGTGAAATGCAGAAGCATGTACCTTCGGCATTTTTCAATGCACAAGAACACCACCTCATACACCAAGTTTAGGAGATTGAACTGTGTGGACTTGTGCACTCAAGGTCCATGTCGATGGTTGAGAGGCACTTGAAATTTATGAATGGTTTGGTCAGACAACGAGCATATGCTGAGGGTTCTATGATGGAGGGATATATGGTATACCAAAACATGCTGTATATTAGTGAATATCTTCCTAAATTAGCAGAAAAGCTCAATTTACGTCGCATTTGTGATCCAGAATCCAATAAGAGTTTCGAAGGGGAGTACCTGAAGGGGAAAGGTAGAACGAGGAAAGTGAAAGGTAATATAACACATTTTTATATTCAGTATTTTGCATAAATTTATAGTGTAATATACTTTGTTAAGTTACTATATTACATTTGTATTGAATTTTAATTTTATTGTCATGAAACAATTGGTCGAGAGTGGAATGCAATTCATTTATACATCACAAAAAATCTTGACTGGATGAAGGTATGGATTGAACGATGTGAACAATGTGGTCATGGAATATCATGGGAAGGTGTGGCTTCATTGGTTAAAGCTACACATCGCAATGGAGACACTAATCTAACACAAAAGGAAATCAATTCAGCAAGAGGTTTAAAAGATAAGAAGGTAAGCATATTAATCATCCACACTATTTTTTGTTTGTAAAAAATAATGGCGTTGTACGTCATACTGTTTTTTTCATTGTATGGCATTATAAACATGCACTAGTTAATCATAAATATTGGATCATTATGTAATATTTTTCTGTATGGCTTGTTGTAGGTAAAACACCATAAGGGTATGTGGTGCAATGGATGTAGATATCGAATCAAAAAGTTGGATGAAACAAAGAAAACATCTGATTGTGGGATATTTGCAATCTTTGAGGTGACCAATGTTTCTTCTAGAAGTGACAGACATCCAGAACTCTCTGAAAATCGATACTATGCGTATCTGGAAGACATTCTTCAATGTGACTTTAACTCCTTCAGGATATTTTTGTTCGTTGTCAAATGGTACAGGTGTCGATTGAATCAATATGATCCCAATAAAACAATAATTGAACATGATAATGGATTTACCATGGTAAATACAAGGTTGTTTGAGCCAGGAACGGAGCCCTATGTTCTTCCAACCCAATGTGAACAGGTATTTTACTCTGAGGTTCCAAGTAGAGTAGGGTGGTCATTTGCTGTGAGACACGACCCAAGGGGAAGGCCGGTAAAGTATAACGTAGATGAAGGTAATGAAGACGTTCTCAAAGAAGAAGACGTCGTAAAAGATGATCATGATCAACATAAGTTAGATGACCATGGTATAGAAGAAGATGTCGAAGAACTTATTGAATCAGATGATGTATCAGACAATGTCCATGAAGATGATATCAATGATGACATGATGATCGTAACTGGCATCGACGACGAGGATGATATGGCCAATACTTACAATGTTGAATCTGGATCATCGGATGATAGTACAGATGCTGACCCAGATGAAGAAGATGATGAAGACCATTGAAGTTTAGGAGGTATGTAGTAATAAGTATTTAATTGTTTCTTAGTGAGTTTCCATTTTCCTATATGATATAATTAGAAACATTGCTTGTTTTAGAGTATGTCAAAAAACACATTTAAATTTTTTGTACATAGATATTTTTGTCATGTTATGGGGAATTGAGAGTGATGTGAGGGGGGGGGAGGGGCCATAAGAGCTTCCACCTTCACATGGTTGGCCCTGTTTAGTAGAGAATATTAAATTATTCTCGAAATAGAGAGAATGCTTAGTAAGGAAATGCATAATTATCAAGACTCAAGCATCACCATCATCATCATCATAATCATCTTAATCATGATAATCATCATCGTCATCATAATCATCGTAATCACAATTATCATCATCATCATCGTAATCACAATTATCATCATCATCATCTTAATCATCATCATCAACATCATCATCGTCATCGTCAATATCATCATCATCGTCATCGTCATCGTCATCGTCATCATCATCATCATCATCATCATCCTCATCATCTTCATCATGATCATCATCTTCATCATCACCATCATCATCATCATCTTCTTCATCATCTTCATCATCATCATCATCTTCATCATCCTCATCATCGCCATCATCATCATCATCACCATGATCATCATCATCATCTTAATCATCATCATCATCATCATCCACAACAACATCATCAATATCATCATCATCGACATTGTCAACGTCATCATCATCATCATCATCATCATCATCATCATCATCATCAACAACATCGTCAATATCATCATCATCGTCATCGTCATCATCATCGTCATCATCATCATCATCATCATCATTATCATCATCATCTTCATCATCCTCATCATCGCGATCATCATCATCATCATCATCACCATGATCATCATCATAATCTTAATCATCATCATCATCATCATCATCACCATGATCACAATGACGAAAATGGTGATGATGATGAAGATGAGGATGAGGATGATCATCATCATCATCATGAAGATTTTGATGATGATGAGGACGACGATGATTATGATGATGGTGGTGGTGGTGATGATGAAGATGATGATCATGATGAAGATGATGATGATGGAGGTGATGAAGATGATGATGATGATGATGATGACGATGATGAAGATGTTGATTAGGAAGAGGGAGATGACGATTAGAACTTAGCTAGAAAATAATAAGTCTATTAACCATTTATCTTTGGAATCCTATTTTGACGATTAGAACTTAGTTAGAAAAGAATAATTTTATTAACGATTCATCCTTGCAATCCTATTTGTCGATTAGAACTTAATTAGAAAAATAACAATTGTATTAACAACTCATCCTTGGAATCCTATTATGACTATTAGAACTTACTTCAAAATAAAATAAATGCATACTTATACAATTAAAGCTTGGTTGACCTTATCAAAGCTAAAATCATAAAATGATAAATTTAATATAGATCGACATCAAAACAATCCAAATCCCAGGGAATTTAATAGTATCTTCAAACAAGTTTAATTACAAGTATTCAATCAATAAATGTAATTCATAATTGAGCCCTTGACATATAGAACAAATGAATTAACCCTAAGCAATTACCTATAACTCGTAGCCAATTCCATGAACTATGTGCCATGCAAATTCACTACCCCCACTAGACCTATGATAAGAATCACTACCCCCACTAAACCTATAAGAAGACATGGATTTAACCCTAGCCAAGAATCAACATGCATGAATTATTAATCCCTTTTTAACATTGAGTCAAGGAGGAGAAGAAGAATGTTGAGGCAAAATCATCTAAATCAGAAAGCAACTAGGATAGCATGTATCCTTCTCCCATTTATAGCTATAGATAAGGTAAAATCTAAGAATTGAGGATAAAACCTCATACTTGTAGTGAAACAAGGTAGTCAAAGGGTGTGTGCACATTAAAACCAAGATAGTAAATTGTCCAAAATCACCATACCAATATAAAAGGTACTTATGGAGTCACCCTCATATATGTTATAAAATCAGACCATGCCAAGCCAAGGTAATGACCACCATCAATGGAGGAAAATGCAAAAGCAACCTTCTATTTGCACTTGTGCAAACTTTGCAATAAATAAATTTTAGTGTGAGTGGACTCTCTCATTACATGAATTGATCTGAACCCTACCTCCCATCACCACGGAGTGGACTATGAAATCTAGCTACCTCCCATTAATTAATAGTGGACTCTGAACTCTACCTCTTGTCGTCGAGTGAACTATCAATTCTACCTCTCTTCGTCGAGCGAACTGTGGACTGTGGACTCTACCTCTCGTCGTTGAGCGAACTATGGACTCTACCTCCCATCAACTGGAACCAAAGCTGCTACAATCTAACAAACCAAGAACATAATGCCTCATAAATCGGTGAGTTTATGAAGTAATATCTGACATATCTATCATTTTACTCATATTCAATCAGGGTTTGGGGGTTACGAAATAGGTTCAATGTTCAGGTCATTGAGTTTTCACAGGGTTCGAGTCACTCAAGATTGATCCTCTTTCTCCCATGTCAGGGTTCAAAGCTCCCATACCCTTCACCTGGGTCGAAATATACCAATGTTTCCATACTTTGTAGCTCTCATGTCAGGTCAAGCAACCATGGGGCAAGCCCTGCGTGAACCCACTATCCACCTAGCAAGAGACAGAATGATGCTCCACCCATTGAACCCTTATTTATTCGATACTCATGTCCCTCACGAGGATGCAATGGAACTACTGATGCTACTCCTTTTCCTCACAGGGATGCAATGGAACTACTGATCTGACTCCTTCCCCTCACGGGGATGCTTTCAACGTTTATTACCTTGGAATGATAGACCCCAAACAGCAGCAATGTGTCATTCTCCTTAGAAAATGAAGGTGGTTTTGATAATGAAGAGAGAGAGGTACCCCTTCTTGCATTTCTCCTCTATCTCATCTATCGATGGAAACAAGTGGTATGCTGCCATACAAAGATGTCCAAGGTTGAGATGACTTGACTCAAACCTTCCAACTCTAATTCCAACTCTGTTTGTAATTTCACTAGGGCCTCCTCTTCCACCTTTGTTTATGATGTGTTCACAGGGATTCCTCTTCCACCTTTGTTTATGATGTGTTCACTAGGGCTTCCTCTTTTACCCTCACATTTTGTGTCTACTAATGATGATCATTAGCCCTTTAGTGCATCTATGGTTATGCTTCTCTTATTCAGTAGTTTAGCTTACTCACTCGTTTTGTTTAATTTCTTCGAGTTGCTTTGGCACTCACAATTTGTCACTACTAGATTGTACTTGGATCCCTTTGACCTGTGTTTTTTGGTCATCCATAGACATCAATAAATCACCTTATCTTTTCTTATCTATAATGGGAGGTCATTTGAAAGCAAATGGCATTTTTTCGAAAACATAAAACTCTATTATGTAATTGATCATATAGTACATCCCCATATTTCTTAGTCCTGACCAAGATGACCCATATCCAACTTGATAGGTTTGTCACACCATTGAACCCTCTAACCACAAATATTCTAGGCCATTCATTTTCCCAACAAAATTAGTTTGATTTCGGCATGCTACATTCCAATGCAGGCTGTACTACCATGTTCCTTCATCATTTAGGAAACTTGGATTTTTTTCACACCAATATAGACCAAAAAAGTAATTTGCAAATCTCAGTTGAACCACTCATTCAGTCTCCTAGATTTCCGAACCATATGAATGAAGCAATGCCCTCTAGAGTGGAAAAAAATATGCATATCCTCGTCCAAGTTCCCTACAACAATATTTGGTCAAAAAGTGGCTCATGAAGAGGAAATCCTCCTTGGAAAAATAATGGAACTCGTTGAAATGTCCAATTTCACCTTTTCACATGTTGAAATGTTTAATTTCACGTGTTTCTTGATTACCTGTCTCATCATCATTTCCAAAGTTGCGACATCAAGCTTCTTTTGTGCATTGTTTCCTAGGATAAGCATCATAGTTCTCATCTTTCGACCCTCTCAATGGAACATTGAAATTTCCACCTCACAAGAGGTCACCGATCTGCACCATGGAGATTCAACACCAAATCTGATTTCTTCAGAACACCTGCAAGAAAGTCCAGATCTATTACACCACTTCACTTCTAGGTGATCTCAAAGTGTAGACACCATAAATACATCCCCATTAGATTTATTCAGCAGCCCTGAGAGATGGATCTAATCAACAACTGGAATCTATAATATATATTGACTTATAACAGTAATAAAACAACAATATACCAGATCTGAAAATTATAAATGGGCTTGCTAAATCATAAAAGCAATCAGCCCAAGCTGCCCACGAAATCAGCACAAAAAATTCAGCCAACAAGAGAAAACTCATCTGAAAATTCAAATCTGCAACAAAAACTTGGACAACAATCCATTTACTTCTTGTTTACAATAAAGAAGATTGCAGTACATTACCTCAGCTTATCACAAGCTGGTTTACCCAAGTCCTTTCAACTCATCCCAAAATAGGACTCCACAATGCTTCCCAAACCCTAGTTAGTGCATCACATGCCAACTCAACAAACCCTAACGAACAATATGCATCACATGCCAACTCAAAAAAGGCCCTAGGGCTAGAGCTGGAGTATGACATTTTCTACTGGTTGCTTTTTCCTGTCTTTGAAGGGGGTGGTGCACACTCTGTCTTTGCGTCGAGAGGCTCAATTATTACTATGTTGGAACATTAAGTTAGTGATTGGGAACGTTACGTTACATAATGTAACATGACAACGTCTCCCCATATTGGGTTGTAGAAGTGCCTCTCGACGCAAAGACAGAGTGTGCACCACTCAGGAGTCAAGACTCTAGACAAGATTCAATGCTAATGTGTGATATTGTTGTTGCTTTAGATGTTCAAGAAATTGAAAAAAAAAGAATATTTTTGAATTTAAGGTTGTTGATGTTTCCCCAATGTTGTCAACAAGGTTATTTTCAAACCCTTGATGGAATACACTCACAAGTCCCTTGAACCAACCTATCATAGACTTCCAAGGTTCTATTTTTCGTAGTTTTCTCCATGCAGTATATTTACATATATTTTTTGGAGGATGTAGGGGGGATGGACAGTTTCAGATTTTCAATACTCACAATCTCAAGAAGTTTCTAATTTTAGAAACTTCATCTTGCTTGAAATTTGAAAGTAAATTTGAATGCCTGTTGGAAAGATGAGCATGGTGTTTCAATTTTCATGTTGGTAAATTCTCAACTTGTTTTAGGCCCCGATCAAAGTTGGTCAACTCTTGTCAAACCCTAGGCCTAAAAACAATCTCAACTCTAAACGATGATCAAATTTTTGAAGACCAAGCATTGAGTATAGTATGGGGTTAAAATTTGGTGGCAATGAAAGATTGCTGATTTGGGCTATATTTTTAGCAATGTGTTTTTTCGAAGTTTAACACAGCTTCTAGAGACCCAATATGGTGTAAAAGATAAGATAAGTTTATTATTGTCCAACAAATAACCAAAAATTAGGTCTATGGGACTGCTTAGTACATAAGTGGTGATTTGTTTAGTTCATCAAGGGCATCAAGTTCCAAGGCTGAAACAAAGTCGAGGGAAATGAATTCTGTTGATCTAGCCCCAGATGCAATGACCAAATTAATGGAAACCATGGAGAAACTCCACGTCTGTTACAAGGATTCAACACCAGATGGTTTGAGAGGAGAGAGCACATTATTGTGTGAAATACCTTCCCCACAAGAAATGAATAGGGTCACTTGGTTCCTAGAGTTGACTAGCCTCTAAGAGGCACAGTCATTTCTAAAAGTAACTCTTCTGAGTATATTATAGGAAACGTCTACACCCAGGTAATCAAATATGTGTTGGTTATAAGACTTAATTAGTAATCAAAGTGTTGGTAATCAAATACGTAGTAAATAATTTGAATTAAGTAGTTAAGGCTTGTCCCGTCATACAAAATTGTTGGTAATCAAATTATATTTGTTGGTAAATAATTTTAAGAGTGGTGGAACTTGACCTCGACTGAACTTGTGAGGAAAATTATCTTGAAGAATAAGTGTCCTGACAGAAAACTGAGTAGAACTATGACTTTATTTGTTGAACCATGACCCTATAATAACTACAATAGATTGCTCCAGACTTCCATTTGTGAGCTAAAAAGCACAATAAAATTTGAAACAACAAAAGGAAAGTTTGCAAGATGGAAAGCATTGTTTTGATGTTATAACTGTACTGTTCATGAGCACATTTCTAGGAAAGCAAAAATCATTTTTGACTTTATAACAAGAGAATATTTGACACAGAAGTGTGCTGTTAATTTTTAAGAAGCGGGCCTGAAGCAAGTGAGCCTGAAACAAGTGAGCCTGGTGCAAGCGAGCATGAGGCAAGTGAGCATAGAAGTTCAAAGCGAAATCCAGTGGGCCCATAACCCACATGTAAACATGAAAATCTGTGCTTGGACCGGAGGAAAAAATCATATCTATGCTAGCAATGATAATATGAGTTGGTTGGATTATATGCAAGACTGGAAACCTAGGTGGGAGTTGAGACATGCTGAAGTATTAGATGCTAACTTACAAGGATCTGATGCTTTTATTAGATTAGTGCTAGAACTCAGAAGAAGGCCTATGGGATCCAGTATTGACGTACCAGAGATGATTTACAACAACTCCTTGAGAAAAGCAGCTGATGCAAGCAATTGGTTAACTCACCTATACCATGATCCTAACTTAATCTCAACGGAGGGCTCTACACCTCACCCCGGGATACGACTAGAACAACAATACTATTGTATTAACCGGATACGTTCTTTGGAAGCATGGCCACATCAAGATGCTAGTCTCTGGTTTCCAAGTACTACACACACTTATGAAAAATATAAAAAAATATGGTGGAAATTCTTGTGAAAAGAAAATAAAGATAGAGCATATTATACCATGCTAAAGTTTGGACCTCAAATGACACATATCCATGAGGATCCTGCATGGTTCGTCCCTGATTGGACTAGAGACTGGTGGCAGTCATTCGGCATCAACCTGACAACATTAGATCCAGGTGCTATTTATAATCTAAAATGGGAAGTTGGAGAATGTCTCAAACAGGTCAAATATATTTTGCAGACAAAGCTTATAGAGGCTCAAATCCTTGGGTACTACGTTAAAAACAAACGACAGTGACTTTTCAAAACCCACATAAACGTCCACATGCATCAGAATAGATGCATGGTCCTGAGGTCTGTTTATTCAAAGGCATGGGTTGTTGAATCCAACATCTTTCGAGAATTGTATGGTCCCCCATACGCCGATGAGTTGTAAATATGTCAAAAGTATTTGGCTATGAGTGGGGACTGTCCATTCAAATTGTCATAAAGATTGAAAAGAAAGTCTTTGTAACTATGTCATGATAATATAAAGAAAGCCCTACTTTTCTCTCTGTCAATATGATTGAAAATATATGTTATGTATTAAATACCCTAAGTCAATATTACAAGTAATTGTCCAAAGGTAGCATTAGTTGGGAGTATGACTGAAAGCTACCATTTTTCAAAATAGATTACATATTTATGGTTTCGTTTTTGCTTGATTCAATTACTTTCAGTCATCGAAGAAGACCATAAGAAGACCATGCTTGAATAAGATTATACAAGCTCCACAACATTATATAAAATATTGTTTTTGAACATTTGTGAACACTTATTAACCACCTAAAAGATCTTACTTTTGAAAGTCATAAAAACTTTTAGATGTTTTCCATAATGGTTAGTGATTTTTATTTTATATTATTATTGTTGAATATAAATATCTTACTAAATGTGACTGGACTTCAATTACCGAGTTGATGAACCCAAACTGATGGGATGAGAGAGACTTTAGAGCAATGACGACAAAGCTGATAATTGGATGGTTTGATATGGGAGTCAAGACCCAAAGGAGCAATAAAAGAAAGCTCATAATTGCGTGAATTTGTACTCATAAGAAAGATAAAGTGATCGTCTTCCTCATCGCTTGAATGCCTACATGTTGAGAAAGGGAATGAGGATCAAGTAACATTAGAAAAGGTGCTACACGTCACCTTTTAAGAGGCGCTATGCCTTGCGGTCGTATCTAAAATTTTTCCCATGTTGCAACTAGAACCAAACAGGTATTTGTCATATATGTCTTCCTCGAGCAAGGGGAGTTTAGGAAGGCTAGAGGAAAGTGAGACATCCAGTAGGTCTAGAAGAGTTGTATCAACTAGATGTCAAAAGACTAGAACAAAATTCAATAAACGCAATGAATTTTTTCACGGTCAAGGGGGGTCATGTTCCTATGGTGATGAGACAAAATACGACCTCAAGGTGCCCTTGAGGTACAGACATTTGGTGAAACAATGGGTACCCAAGGATCTTCCTCAACCAAACACAGATTTTTGTGTGAACGATAGGATATATCGAATAGCACCGTCGTCAATACATGGTTTCGGATTGTTCAGCATGGATGGCATAAGGGTCCTTTATAACACATTATCAAAATTGATGGAGTATGTTGGACCCTGTTACAGCTACACAGATTGGATGCGCCTGGTCCAATTTACAAAAAGTATGTGTAGCTATGGATTGTCAACAAACTATTTACAGTTGAAAGACAAAAATCAAAATAAAGGAGAAACATTGTACATGGACGGAAAGCCGAAGGCCACAGGGAATATTGCAGGGTTTATAAACAGTACACAACCAAGGTCTACAATTAAGCAACCAAACTGCGAATTTGAGGGGTGTGAAGGAAACCGTGTTTTTGTAGTTGCCATTAAATCAATATCTGCAGGGAAGAGCTGCTTATTAATTACAATTTGAACCGAGTAGATATGAAAAAGATTACTATGGGAGTGGTACATATAACAATTTACCCAACCTTTTATTAATGAATTTAACATATTAAGGATTTTTTCGTTAGTTTATTTTGTTTAAATTTTCCCCATTTACTTCGCAGGCTAGTGATCGGGATAAAACACCGCTAGCAGATGGTCGGAGGAGTACATCTTCCTCGAGGGATCAGGTATACATCTTTGTAATATTGCAAATATAATAAGAAAAAATAGTTGACTTTCACTATGTTTAGGTGACTTTCACTATCTTTTTTATTTAGGTATCTGTAAGGGGCAACTCCAAGTTATTAGCAGATCGGGGCAAGTCACCTATGAGCATCGATCTGAGGAGTGGATCACGATCCTCTATGTTGCAGGTATAATCCATTGGAATTGTTAATATAATTTTAGGAATCTATCATGATAACTCAATAGTGTTTTATATCTTTTTGTTGCAGCCCAGTGAATCGTTGTATGAAACAGCATCAGAAGAATGTCGAGTAGATCCTGAACCGATTTACGATGATAGACAAATTGTTGGAAAAATATAGTGCGGAACTCATTTCTCTGCTAATCAAGTATCCACAGACAAGCCAGAACCTGGAAAGGATTGAATTGTTGGAACGAAAATCTGAATCCTTGGAAGTAAGTTGAGGAATCTTGATTCATAAAATAATTCATTTATAAATTTATAATTTTCTCTTTTATATGATAGTACTAAACGTGTAAGACATGGTTTGTCTTTATAGAATTATCGGAAAATACACAATAGTGGTGGAGGAGATGTGGACCGCAGCAAGGCTCATGGAGAGACATGGAATCATGAGCAAACGACTCCGCATACTACATCGACTCCTTCGCCATTGTTGTCGACTGAACAGTCGGCAACACATTCTGACACACCATGGACCCCAACTGTGAGCGCACTAGCCACTAGTGATGGACGCACACAGGATCGTCCACCGGAAGAGGTCGACAACGAGAATCCTGGTAATATTGATATCGACCTAGTTGCATTTCCAGGATCTTCCCGTGTCACTAACACGGGAACAATGGAGGAAACATTTTTGGTCGACGTAGATCTCGTCCTAATAAAGATCGATAAGGTCCCAAGTAATTAATATACGTTTATCAAGTTATTGTTTATAACTTCATTGTAATATACCGATAAAACGTTTTCTTTCAACTAATTATGATCATGGCATGATTGTTTCACAGGAAATGATGTTTTCTATAAACAAATGAATGATGAGTGCTTGGATATCTTTGGGCCCACCATCTGAGAAAGGTGGGATAAACAATAGAAATGTTTAAAAGATGAACTCATTCATCGGTTGGTTGGCCTGTTCGGAGACAAGACCTTTAATAAAGTCGAGGTCATGAAAAAGGCTTGTCAACATGTGAAGGTTGTCCGAGACCAATATAGGACCCACCTGGAAAAAAACCCTAGGTATGAGCTCCCTCTAATGATTTCACCAATGGAGTGGAGATCTCTAGTGGAGGATGGAAGGGAGAGGGCTCAAAGAAGATAAGGAAAGATAACACTAGGCACAAGGAGGTATGCAATACTTTCCGCAATGTAATTCATTATTATTATTGAATATTTCTATATCGAACTTGGAACATCTAACGTATTTCAACACTTGCATAGGCTGCTAGACACATCAAAGGATACAAATGCAAGACTTGAAAAAATAGGTCAGCACAAGCTTGGGCCTGATGGTTATTCCAATTTCGCGGCACGATTTGTTAGTTTCGAAAAACCAATAATGCATGCAAATTGTTTCTCGTTTTATTGCACCAGAAAATGTTAATTAACGATGTTATGAAAATATGTAGGCTGAACGATTCAATGAACAGGCCACTGAGGAAGACATGAAGCTTGGCTTCAAGGAAGGCTTTGGAGCTGTTGTTGAACGACGAAAAAGCTTGTCTGTCCAAACACAGTCTTCTGGTACCAATCCATCTGGTGCACAGGTAAATAGAATCTATATACTTTATTGAAGATTAACCGCTTGTGCAATATATTCATTATAAATACTTGACAAAAAATATTGACTCTATTTTGAGAAGGAAAGCAATGATCCCCCTAATGTCGAGGAGGGAGAAAAACAAATCAAAGATCGTGCTTCTAATCCTGGTAATGAATTTATTCATATGCTAAAATTTTATGTATAGCACTACAAATGGTGAACATTAATTGTAGTTCACCATATTTCAACTGCAGAGCATGTAGAGGGTGAAACTGTACAGGTTGAGCCTAGACAAGAACATGAACTACATGATGTGGCCACACTAGGTAAAAAAACACCTTTGTAATGTTTTTTTTAAATGAAATACTTGTCATTACAATCAAAATACAACGATGTAACATTTTCACATTGTTGCAGCAAATCTGAACCCCTTGCCGCAAAATCCATGTCTAGATCAACACTCTAGGATGCAGACATCACCACAAGCGCCTGATGAAGAACCAAGAACTGGAAGAGAAATTCCAGATGTACATGCTCCTCTTAGAGATTATTTACCACTTATAAAGAGAAGAAAAACTAAAAAGAAGTGACTCGAAAAATGTACTCATCTAATTATTTTTTATAACAATATATCATCCATGATTTTTGGCCTAATGAATGAATGAATGGTTTAATGGTTTAATGATTCAGTGTAGTAAACTGTTACCTTTATTGAATGTCAGTTTTTATTGAATGAATGTGTTGACTGAATGAATGAAAAGTTTATTGAATGTTATCTTTTATTGTATGAATGTGTTGACTGAATGAAACAATGGTTTAATGAATGTTATCCTTTATTGAATGAATGGTAGATGAAAGTTCATGATGAAATATGGATGAATTTGCACGTATTTGTTTTTTTCAAGTACATGCATTGGGTATGGGGAATTGAGAGTGATGTGAGGGGGGGGGAGGGGCCATAAGAGCTTCCACCTTCACATGGTTGTCCCTATTCAGTAGAGAATATTAAATTATTCTCGAAACAGAGAGGAGCTCAATGAATGGCTACGATGCTGGCTTTCTACAACCCACTCGCATGTCATCTAAATTTTGACAATTTCTTGGAGCTTGTTGTGATGTTTGGTTGCTCATCATAACCAATTTGGAGTTTCCAAAACTTCAAAGGCTGAGTAAATGATGTACTGGAATCAATATCCTTAACCTTCTCTTTAATTTCATTGGAATCAATATCCTTAACTTCACATTAAACCCTTCCAAAATGGTCTATTTACCATTGAAGCCTGGCTTCTGAAGCATGATATTTGCAACTAATCTAGCATACACCAAAAATAATTAGAAACATGCTTCCTATTGTCAATGTTCATCATTTTTTAGGTCTGCAACTTAACTGAGGAGATTCGAACCTGCGACCTATGTCTAGTCCCAAGGCTAACACCTTCAAGCTTGAAGTGCAACTGACAATGGGAGACCACCTTCAAGCAACTTGATTCATTCTACATGCATTTCATAGTGGGAGACGACGGGATACCACCTTGCTTGATTCATTATGCATGCATTTCACTATGAAATAGTCTCAAATACCCTCTGCGCTTTCCCTAAATTAGTTTATCGATTCAGCATGACCCATGCCTGCCGTCGGAGGAGTGTTGCTAGCGGTCTAGAATTTGATCCTGGCAAAGGTGATGATTCATGGCATTATGTTTCCCTTCTGCTGCAATATGAAAAACTCAAAGCTCTCATACGAAGGTTTGTCTGACAAATGTGATGGTTTCAGTTTCTCAATTCAGCATGACCCAAACAGTCACATTTGTCAGACAAACCTTTGCAGTGGACTATGAGTTTTCCATATTGCAGTTGAAGGGAAACATAATACCATGAATCGTCACCGTTGCCAGCTGAAACTTAATACCATTGGAAAAACTCCTTGGACGACGGGCATGGGTCATATTGAATTGAGACACTAATTCAGGAAAAACGCAGTGAATCTGAGACCATTGCATAGTGAAATGCATGCAGAATGAATGAAGAGTACTGGGTGTCGAGAGAAATGGTTGTGGGACTTCGTATGAGAGGAAATGGCAATGGGAATTGATTGATAAGGTCAGGCTTGAAGGTGGTATCCTTGGGACTAGCATAGGTCGGAGGTTCGAATCTCCTCAGTTCAGTTTGTACCCAATTATTCTTTCGATGCAAATTATAGATTTTATTTACTTTCCTTTGTCAACTTTACGTATCCCTTTATGTGTTTTCTTTATTTTCCTTTTTTAACATTATGTATCCCCTTGTGATAATCGGAATTTTTAATATCGAGTCACTCAAGAATGAACGTAAAGAGGATTTCCACGTTAATCTGTTCTATCCAAACCTATCAAGTGTACCTTTAGGTCAAAAATATTCTTGTAACAAAGCGATGAAAGATCTTAGAAGAAAATGTAACAAAGCCCTGAAAGAAGTTCACGTAACATAGTGGTTTGTGTTTGTAGGAATCCTTCAATTTACAGGGTGAAAATGGCCATAGAGCTGCCACGGTTCGTAGACGTCAAAATTGCTGACCTAAAAGTGCACTTGATAGGTTTGGAATATGGAATATATTACCATTGAAATCCTCTTTATGTTCATTCTAGAGTTTTGAGAAAACCAGAGATATATGAAACGATGCATTATGACAATCCAACTTCACAGCTGCCTCTTGAAATCAAGGTAAGACTTGGATACGGCGGGACAAGTTCATATGATAGGGGGAGTATTTGGAACAAATGAAGTAAAAGTTCATTTGCTTCGACTACTCTGCCTATTGACTGATCTTAATATTGTGTCTTGTAAATTATCCTTGTACCTTGCCATCTTCATCAACATTTTGCTGTTGGTTTCTTCATGCTAAAATGCTCCCCCTTATGCTACTTCAAACTTCAACAAGGTTATGTCAAATAAATTCATAAAAGGTAAGCATGCATAATCATTCCATACTCCCTCAAATCTCTCTCTCTCTCTCATTTTTTTTGAATCGTGCTTACTGCCTCTCCATCCTCCCTCTTCTACAACATTACCATTTTCAAGCAACAAACTCCACAAATGCTTTGACTTCTCAATCATCTCCTCTTTTTTTTTATTTTTTTAACGCAAGAACTTCTCTATTGCAATCATATTCAACAAACTCTTTATGATACAACTGCTATTTTTTTACTTTGGTTTTATCGACTATGTTTACTTTTTGTTGCACTTTGAAAGTCATCTGCAATGGTATCAACACACTACACATTATGGGAATAAGACATTCACATTTGCATCTTCCACTATTACATCTAATTAAATACCATCTCCTTGCAACTCCACCATTGTAACACCACTCTCTTCTATAGTGTCATCTTCTACAACAACACCAATCACTACTGCAACATATATCCATTACAACTTTTCCATTGTTTCTTGAGTTTCATGTAAAAGCTTCTTTACCCCCAATCTTTTCCTTATTGTCCTTTGCTACAATTAATTCTTCCACACCTTTATTTGGAATTATATCAACAACACAAACTTCCAAACAATAATGTTTTTTTTTTAATTTTCCAAGGGTGTCGTTTAATCGATGGTAGCAGCAAAGACATCGACAACTTTTCCATATATCCAACGCCATAAGACGTCGATGCTCAGCCATTTTCAGTTGTGAATGGCATCGGTTTTCCGACATCAACAGTGCACAAAACCGACGACTTTACCATAGATCCGACGGCAGAAGACAACGGTATTCAGCCATTTTTAGTTGTAAATGGTGTCGGTTGTCCGACATACATTGTGAACACAATCGTCAACTTTGCCATAGATCCAATGGCAAAATACGTCGGTGCTTAGCCATTTTCATTTGTGAATGGTGTTGGTTATCCAACCTCCATTGTGAAAGACACTGACGACTATGCCATAGATCTGATGGCAAAAAGACGTCGGATCTAAGCCCTTCTCATTTGTGAAGGTCGTCGGATCTTCGACTACATGAGGCGTAGAAGATTCGACGATATCCAAACCATCATTTTTGATCCGAAAATAGACTGACGTTAAAAAAATACTGATGTTGTCGGATAGTCGACCGTAGGATGTAGAAAATCCGACTTTGTAGCTGTCAGATTTTGGGTCCAAAAAACCTAGTATGTTCTTTCACCAAATTCTATGAAGAGAAATAACTTTCCCAACAAAACCTAAGGACAATACAATCAATCCCAAGGACTGTACTAAAGGAAATATGACATAGTGTAAAGTGGTGAATATATATCATATGATTCGTTATATTAAATACTAAGAGCTCGAACAGTGCATTTGAATAGTGTATATGCTTGGATAAAATCCACGCCCATTTCAAATCTCAATGCAAGTTTATCATGCAAAAAATCAAGTGAGAGACATCCTAAGCTATTAAAGTTTATAAGAACTATTAATAAATACATAGACTTCAATTTAAACATGCATGTGATGCAAAGATCTAAGTTTAGTAAAGTTGATAAGGTGTATAAATCAGCAAACCATGAGCAACGAATGTTGAACCATACATTAGGTCGTTAAAAGCTTCAACCATTACTTGTTAGAAATCAATAGAACTTGTACAATTCTATAGACTTAGCTTCATATGCGCTATGTGTGGTATAAACTACCCTTCATCCCTTGTAATCTAATGACTGTGTTCTCATGGATTCATGCGTGCATATAGGTGTATTACACTATCATTTATTGCAAATGAACCCAAACCTTCCCCTAATGATAATTGGACTAAGTGAACGGAGTTCCATTGTCAAACTTTTCTTTCCTAATTAGGATCAAGGGAAAAATTATAGCTTGACTATTCCTCCTTCTCCACACCACATGCCACTAAACCCAATCCACCACCATGATATCCAAACCATTTCATCTTGTTAAATTTACCATCCATTACTCATTCTACATCTAGCAAAGAGGAATACATCCACTCCCAAAGGTAGGTTGAGTTGAACTGATGATAGCCACATATATCGAGCAAAATCTAAGCATTGTCATATGTATCAAAAGAGTAACCCAAATGTACTAGTTATCTAGGTCACAACCATATGATATAACAAAATTATACATGAAAGGGGATAGAGATAAAAAAATTCTACATGAAAGGGGATAGAGAATCCAAGCCACCATTTAAAATGTAGTCTTAGGTCAAAAAGAGATTGTTCCACAAATAGCTCATGTGATAGTGAAGATCAAAACCAATAAACTTCACCTTCTACATAAACACCACATCTAAATTAGAATTTTTTTAAAACTCCCTAGATAAGTTGATTCCTACCTAGGATTGTCATCCCTCTCACATTCAGGAAAGAAGGAAAATATTCATTCAAATAGCAGAGGGTTTCTGAGAGTATTGAACTTGTTTCTCAAGGCTACATTACTCAAGGAAAAGGTGCCCTTGTTTGGGGAAAGGGAAAAAACTTCCTTGAATGACTTTACTTGAGTGGGGCTCATTTACCTACTAATATTTTCCAAGAGATTTGAATATGAATCCCCCTTCCTCTTGTTATACATGACCTACCAACCTTCATTAATATCCATACCTTAGGCCTAGACATAAACACCTAGAATAGAAGCCAACAAAGTGCTCTTATCCCATGAGGTATCAATTGGCCCAGGGTAAAAATATTGCATTGCATTTGAAATAGGAGCCTTGATATTCTTGAAAGGATCTTGAGCTACCCCCTCACTAGTACTATCTCTCAATCCTTGTGATGAATGAGAAACAAATTCACCGGCCTAGGTTTTTGTATGAACCTCCTTGGTCAAATGGCCTAAGCCAATTGACACCCCACCCTTTCTGACTTGGGTAGTCAATTTTGTAGCACCTATACCTTGAAATGATACTAGGGATGGTTTCCAACATGGGCATTCACAAATAGGGTGGTGGTCCTTATCTTGATAAGAAAAACAAGAATTACATATCTATTGATATAACACACTTTCTACTTAGGAACCCCATCCATCATCATAAATGAAGTACAATGAGGTACTTTCCTCTTTATATCACTTCTACACATATCCTAGGAATACATTGAAATAATTCCATCAACCATCTTGGATCAACCCTTCACCAAACATATTGGAAAGCAAGTCTACAAAACATCATAGTCACATTGAAAGAAAACCAAACTCTAATCAGAAGGGGTAGTGGGCCTTTCTTCGATCCACTAGATTAAAACCTTCCCTCCATCACTAACCGTATGCTAGAGAACTAGCAATGTTCCATGTACAATATTCCAAGACCCACCTCCTTAAATTCTAAGAGTTGAACACAAATGAACATATTTAAACCCCAATCCGCAGTAGGATTTTAGTGACACCCGAGTCGTAGAATTGAACAACAAATGAACATGTTTAAACCCCAATCCACAATAGGTGTAACCTACCTAGTACTTGAAACATTTTATGTTTGTGGAAAAACATTACTTTAACTTTTATTGTAAAGTTTTATATTAATGACCAAGAATGGTCAAGGATGACTGTAAATGAATAATATTATTATTTAATAAACTAAAATAGCAGACACTCACCCAAAGGGACTGTTGAAGAGTGTTCACTAACCCACTAGGAGGAATGGAATCTGGTGTAGAAGGCAATGGACAAGTGGTAACATCTGCACCCACTTACTAGTTGTTGTTATGGGACAAATTCCCTTAAAATGTGCTCATGTTCCCCAAGGATGGTGGAAATGAGGTGATGGCTCATTGAATGCAAAACTGACCCAAAAGACCTAGGCAATCTTTATATAGCCATCGAATTTGAGCAGGAGCTCACACATTCTCTGACGAGATACAACTTTTTCCTTGTGGTGTTAGAATTGAGCCCACAAGAGATTCGATGAGGGGAAGCTATGTAATGAGTTGCAAAGTAAGACTGTCTTATTCCTGCTGAGTGCAAAGGTAGAGCCATGTATGAAAGTCTATATGATTGTTGAAGTACATGATTATGATATGTATGCAAGTCTTCATGATTGCTGAAGTACATATGAGTGGTTTGTATGCAAGTCTTTTGGATTGTTGAAGTACAACCTAAGTGTCTTGCTTCTACACGAAATCTTCATCCTGGTGGTTTAGTGAACAGGCTCAGGGGTCCAAAAAGAAAATGATCTTGGATGCTTTCTGGAGAAGGTTGGGAGGAATGGTCCTCTTTGGGTGTTTTTCCACCCTATCAAGTTATTAGGTTCTACTTTGTTTATTTTGTTTACTTTTAAACTGCTAATCTATTTCTAAAAACTGGATGTATAGGTTATCATAGTTTCCAGATGTATCTTAGATATAAGATAACTATTAGAGATGATAAATTTCTGAACTGATAAATAATCCCTATACATTGAATAGATGAATAGATTGGAAAATATAGAATGAATGATTGTAAATCTCTTCGTGTATTTTTCCTTTCACCATAGGTGATGTACTCTAGTACAGGAAGATGTTTGATTAACTTGGATTTAGAGATGATAGGATAATTCTGTATAATATATCAGATATAGATTTCATTATTGTTTACTATTCTCGTTGGTATGTATATAGATTGTATATTTAGAAAATGTTGACATTAATAACCTAGCAGCAAAGTTCATATTGAAATATCATAGTTTTGCATAGTAACACAAATATAAACCCTAGGTTACATATTCATTGCAAATCATGTAAAACAGAGGAATTCTATTACTATCGAGCTGTACAGGAATCAACAAAGAACAATAGCTTATATTATTACAGTTCACTTTAGAAAACAATATAGTATTTCTTGCATAATACAGAGTATGTTTTAAGATTACAATAAAAAGAACTTGTAGCATCAAAATATTTAAGAAGATACATTCATAAATACAAAAGTATTAATTTACTATTTCAATATCCTGATCGAACTATACAGAACCATTATAAAATAAGAAAACCTAATGTACAGAGCTCTTATCTACTTATAAAATCACGATAATTTTAGAAGTATAGGGTTTAAACTTTCTTTTAAAACATTCCTAGATATGCCTACAGGATTCTATCTTAATAAACAAAGTATTTTACAAAATACCAAATCAAAACAGAGTGCTGGAAAACGCATTATGAAATCATTTCGATACTGTTTATACGCAGTACACATTCTTAATGAAATAACATTAACTAAATTGAGGGTTGAACCCTGTAGACTTCACATTTTATCAAATATCAAATAGTTGAAATTTAGAATTTTAACAGTCCTATAACGAGTGAACAATTGAAACAATGTATTAAAAATTATCACAGTATCTAATGGCAGAGCCATTGTAATCGTATAACAAGGGTTCGAGACCGAAAGGACTCACCCTATGAACATCTAATTAATATGAACAGGGTTAATACAACCCTAGAATCGTTAAACAAAATAAATACAGTTGGCACCCGAAAGTATAAAACCGTAAGCAATGAGATTTCAACCAACTTCATAATACGCAACCACAGGAAATAAATTGATGTACAGTCAAAACTATTTGAAGTTACATTGAATGTATCAAACATTGAACGATATTGTTGGTCCTAGCATTATTATCCGGATTGTAAACAGTGAAAACTACATTCGTTATTTTACAGTCGAAGCCATTGTAGAAATGCAAACAGAGTTTGATGACATCCTTTGGATGCATCAATGTCATCAATTTGAGACAGGTAATAAAGAATGAGAATTCATTTAAAATTTTAAGGGTTCGAGTCTCAAGGGTGAACTCACCCGGTTTTAAGCATTGAAATTTTATAAATACCAAACTTCATTACAAAACAGGGTTTAGGGTTTAACCCTGTAGAAACCAATTCATAACCAAGACAATACCACACTTTATATATATTAATGAAAAACCTTTAAAGACGGGCGTAGCCCCAAAACAAATACTCACGACTGCTATCAAACACCGTTATTAAGCTGTAAAGGAAGCTGAAAGCAACTCATTAAGAACATTCAAAACATATATTGAAAACAATAACCATTCTTTCCATAAAACAAATGCAATACTGGGAGCATTGCTCGGGGTTTCCTAAATGATACCCATAAAACAAAACAAACAGAAGTTCAAACCTTTCCCTTAATAAAACAGTGGTATAAACCCTAGCTTCGGCATTTAGCCAATAGTTAATAACAACGCCATCACTAAGAAACGCGATAATAGTTGATGCTCAGAGACAAACAAGAAAACCATCGCTGTATTTGACACATTGTTGACAGAGTTCAATTTCGTGGATGAGCCCGAAGCTTACCATGGTTCCCAACCATTGGAGCAACTTATCCTTTCTCCCAAGCTATCGTCGAGACACAAGACGATACTGAGGCTGGTAGAAACCCTGTCCAAAAACCAAGCGAAAGGTTAAACATTGTTCAAAACAACGTATGAAGAATTTTAGATATAAACACATAATAGTATCAAAGCTGAAGAACCTCACAAGATGTAAACATATGTAACAAGAAAACTTAAAGGATAGAATCTTACCCTGCGGGATTCGAACTCATGCCGAGAAGAGAACTGAGCAACTGAATCCCCAATGCATGTCTGGAACACCATAAAGACACCATGACCCAGCACTTACTTCGTTGAACAACCTCTGCAAGTGGTGCTTTGGTTGCACAACGACCATGGCGGTCGAAAGGGCTCAGCCCTCTACATCAACCCTAGAACAAACAACTAATGCCAAAGACCAAAACCCTTAAGCACATGGATAGGGTTTACCCCTTATGTGGTGCTACTCCCAAGTAAATTACGTGGGTTCATTTAATATATGAACTGTCAACCACCACCTTTCAATTATAAAACCACTTTACTATAGTTCATGCCATTGTATTATGGAGAGCTCATTACTTGAGCACCGAATGATTCTTGGAACCCACTGTAATATATTTTGGAGCACATGGTAAATAATACCATTGAATTTGCCTAGGAAAACCACGAAGTCTATGGTAAAGACTTAATCAACAAACACATGTATAATGTAAAATCAACCATAAAAACAATAGTTTATCACCATCATGTTTGAGTAAGAAGTCTCCAACTTCTTAGTCAAGTTTGGACTAAGTTAATAATAATAATCAAACCAGTATGAAGTAAAGAGATAGATTATCACCATAGTAATCTCGATCATAATATTAACACTCATTTCATAGAGGCATATGCTCTCCTGTAACCTAGATACATTGGCAGCATGCATTAGCGTAAAGCTAAGTAAGCTTCACGGCATCACAAGGAACCCCTTCAACAATAAAGTACAAGTTCAGTATTATCATTATAAATATAACTACAATATCATATTACGACATAAGGGATATCAATTTAATTATCAAACATCATCCTAAGCATTAAATCATCTTATTAATGGCAGACAAAAGAAGGTTGTATTTAGCGCTTCAAACCTATTAAGTTAGACGATAATTATTGTAGTTTAATGTCGTCGTTACGATTTGTAGTTAAATGGTTGACAAGAAGATTAACTTTCCAAAATTATACTTTGTGCATATTAATTTATAGTATTTATACTACATAGAATTTTTTTTAATTTTTATGAATTTTTGGGATGTTAAATAGGATTTTAATGACACCCCTTTTTCTTCACAATTAAGGAAGCAAGATTTACTAAATACATATTCATTTGAAATTGAATGAACAAAATAACAGGATCACTCCTATCCACTCTAAAAATTTTCACCATTCTACAAAATCATTAATGTTAGTCTTTCAATTTATAGTAAGGAAAGAAGAATATTAATATGATGGAAGCACTAATGTTGGAAGAGCCTTGGGTGTCAATTACTTCCTAATATTTTTAAGTTTCATTTCTTTACATTGGTCAAGGCCTTAAAACCAATACTTAGTTCCAAAAAACTCAAATGGTGTCAATATGTTGACTTAGATTTAAATGATCCCTTTGTGAGGTCATGTGTGCTAGTTGACTTCTTGTTTTTTTAACTTGGTTACAAGAAAGCTTCATTTAGGGCCCAAGGCCTAAGATACTCCCTTATGTGTAATGTCCCCATTTTGACCCCCTTTGTATTAAATCGTAAATGATGTAAATATTGTTATTTGATCATGGTGAGGAGCTCAAGGCCAAGGCCCCACCATTGATTTAGTGTTTTATGTATCGGCAATTAAAAATAGATGCCTATGGTTCTTGTGCTAGATAGGCACAATGTAAATTAAGACATCATGTAAATACAAATTTTAATGAAAAACCCACAACTGGCTATGCTATGCAACAACGAGATGGGGGCATGATTCTACAAGCAATAGGGAGGGAAATTATTCAAACCCTTGATCCAATGGTGTTAATCCATGTGTCAATGAGAAAACCCATAAACCACCAACTACCCATTTTGGGTTATGCACCCAATCATTTAATTCTTCCAAGAGTTGGTTGAGGTAGTTAATGCCTTGGGAATGGAGAGGTATGGAAGCCAATTTCATGCATGGGCAAGCCATCAACCTGGAAATTTGTATTTTTGCTTCTTGGGCAAGAAAACACCCACGAAATGGTGCCCAAAGACATTCCTCACCCAGGGTTTTCATCCTCTCACGCAGATGGAGACTGCTGAAAGTTACATTCACGTTTTTCATCAAAAACGCAGGGTTTTCCTTGCCCAAAAAGTCGTTTTTGGATTTGGACAGTAGCTGGGAAGAAGGGGCTACAATTTGGGACCATATGGAGGTCGTTTTGTCCCAAAATTGCCATGGGAATTTTTCCTAAAAATGATTTCTGCTTCCTGGGGTTTTCCCAAAACCTCCATTGTTCATTTTTAGCCTTCCCATGTTTTTCTGAAGCTCAGGGAATCATTTTCATGCTTATCATTGTACAAACATTTTTCTCCTGTCCATCCATTGTAGTTAGCTGATTATCTGCATCCCTGTTTGATTTGGAGACTGTAAGCAAGAGATTGGAGTGGTAGTGGACAGAGAGGGCTTGATAAACCTAGTGGGGGAGACAACCTCTCAAGAAGATCAAGAGAGCTTTGGCTACTCTTCTATGCACACCCTGAGAGCACTAGATGGGGAAGGTATGGCTTTAGGGACTGTACAGCAGTGAAAAGAATACTTCCTTGTGCTGGGTGTGTAGGTATTGTGGGTGCCAAGCTAGATAGATCTTGTAAGGTTATCCCTGGCTCTGTGCTTGAGTTCACTAGATTAGCAACTCTTCCTTTCCATTTCCTAACAGCCCGATAAACCCAATTGTAGATTGGCTTGGCTCATCTTGGTGTATGCTTGGCTATGTGTGAGTCTGTTGTTCCCTGGTTCCTTGTAGAAATCATGCCCAGCTCGGGGGGTGGCAGTTGTATCAAGAGGTTGATAAGCACAACTGGCCTATGGTTGGGTTGAACGTTGCAGATGCATAGCTGGTTGCTTGGGACTACTTTGTTAAGATAAATATTCTCTTTTATAAATTCTGAAATGTCTTTATTTAATGGCTATCATAGAAATGTTGAATGTATGTTAGATATTAAACATGATTTTTAATTCCATTGTGTTTCTATAACATGCACATGTATATGTCTTTTTATCAATGAGTTTTTACTTAATGGATATGGGGCTAGATGCCCGGATTTAGTGTCACGTCCTCTCTATCATGCTGGTATGATGGGAGGGGACATTACATTATGGTATCAGAGCTACTGGTTGCAGCATTGGACCTCTATGGGCCAAATCCAATTACAATCACATGGGAAGGTCCCTTCCTGATCACCACAGGTAACAGCATTGGGCCTAAACTGACTAAGTTGGATAGTTTGCAGAGGTAAGGTTACCTCCTGCTGAGTAGCAGTCATCACAGGAAGAAGAAAAGAAGAAACTTAGAAATTGTTTTAAGTGTTTTTGAAAAATTTTGTTTAAGTCTGTTTCGGGAAGAACTCGGAAATCTTCGCCAAAACCGCAGGAGAATTCGGCGAATTGCTCCGAAACTACGGAAGGAATTCTCTTCCGAAATTGCGAAAGGAATTCTCTTCTGAAACTGCGAAAGACTTCGGCGAATCGTCCCACAACTGCGGAAAACTTTGGTGAATCGTCCCGCAACTTCGGAAGACTTCGGCAAATCGTCCCGCAACTGCAGAAGACTTTGGCGAATCGTCCCGCAACTGCAGAAGACTTCGGCGAATCGTCTCGCAACTGCGGAAAACTTCAGCGAATTGTCCCGCAACTGCGGAAGACTTCGGCGAATCGTCCTGCAACTGTGGAAGACTTCGTCGAATCGTTCCAAAATTGCGGAAGAGTTCAGAAAATCATCCCGCAATTGCGGAAGAGTTCGGAAAATCGTTCCGAAATTGCGGAAGAGTTCGGCAAATCGTCCCGCAATTGCAGAAGAGTTCAGAAAATCATTCCAAAATTGTGGAAGGATTCAGCAAACCACCCCGAAACTGCGGAAGAACTCCACAAGTTGCTCCGAAACAAGGAATTTCAACCATTTTTCAAGGATATTTTCAGGTGCCAAAAGTGAAAAAATTTCCATGGAACTTATGCGCCAGATTGCGCTCAATGGAAAGATTTACAAAAAAAAAAACGAGGGCACTGCCCTCGACCCGCCCTCCACAAGGGGGCAAGCCCCCTTGACTCCCGTCGTCCCCCCCCCCCTCATATGTCATTGATTGTGAGAAAATTCTATGATTTGACAAATTGTCAATATAATATTTTCCCACGTGCATAAAAGTAAATTATTAATTTCTGAGAATATAATGCAGCTCACAATTGTGTTGATGAACACATTTTGCAGAATCACAATTACATCAGGGCAGCACTCTAGATAGTACAGTTGGAAAGTTTTGGATCTTGGTTGGGCCAAGAAAATGAACATCATGGATGATGGACAGGATCCCTATGAGCCTGAGACAGATTCCATGGGGGAGAACATACATGTTGAAAATGCTGAAACATATTCTAATGGGAGAAGAAATCAAGAGACTCCTCCAGGTATTGCAGCCACCATGAGAAGCCTAAGGGTGGAGTTGCAAAGCTGTAGGGAAGATAATGAAAGGATGATTAAAGCTCAAGAAGAACAAAATCAGTTGAATGCAGCCATGCTACAGAGTTTGACAGACATCCAAAGAAAAATAAACTCTGGGCATCAGATATCAAATCCAGAAAGGGGTGGGAGTAGTTCTAGAAGGAATTCCCGTAAGAGGGCCAGTAGCTCAAGAAGAGTTTCTACAGACAGAACATATACTCCAGAAATCTCTTCTAATGAATCATCTGACTCTGAAGAATCCATTGAGGGTTCAAGCTCTTCATCTCGTGGGAGTAAGAGGAAGAAGCACTACAAGAACAATTCGCATGGGGAATTTAAGAAGGCGAAACCTCCTACATTTGATGGAGAGATAAAGTTTGGTCAAGAAGCTGAAGCTTGGCTTCTTGGGATGAGAAAGTATTTCCAAGTCCAAGACTACTCTGGGAATATGAAGGAAAGGGTTTCCATCTTCAACTTGAATGTAAGAGCATCTATATGGTGGGAACACATCAGGGAAGTGAAGAAGATCAACGAAAGAAAGATTGTGTGGAAGCAGTTCAAGAAATACTTTAAGCAGAAGTACCTCTCTGATAGGTAATATGATGATAAGATCAAAGTGTTCCATGAGCTAAGATTGGGACAATTAACCATGGAAGAATATGCAAACAAGTTCTTGGAGCTGCTGAGGTATGTTAGGTATATTCGAGATGATAAGGTGAAAATTCAGCGTTTCCTAAGTGGACTGCCCCAATCATATAAAGATAGAATTGAGTTTGATGAACCTCGAACTCTAGAGGAGGCCATAAGAAAGACCAAGTATTGCTTTGATCAAAACAGAAGCAAACCAGAATTCCATAAGGCATGGAAGGATATGAAAAACGAAAAGTTTGATCAAAGGAAGAAGGGGTTCAAGCCTCCTCAATTCCGGAATCAGCAAAGGAAACCATCACAGGTTGTGACTAAGCCAACTAGGATGATGGGAGACAAGCCAAGAGATCCAAAGGAGCCAAGAGAACCACTTCAATGTTGGGGTTGTGGAGGGAAACACATGCTTAGGAACTTTCCACATCAGAATGGGAATCCAAATCAAGTTCACAACATCCAAGGAGCTAAAACCGTGGGTCAAGTGGCAAGGACGATCCCTAGAATCTATGCAGTAGTAGAAGACCGCCAGGCAGATCATAAATCAACTGTGGTTGAAGTTGAAGGTAAGATTGCTAAGCAATCTGTTTCTATTTTGATTGATCCTAGATCTACTCACAGTTACGTCACTCCTAGACTTGTTGAGATTTGTGCTTTCAAGAAATTAAGCATAGGAAATCATGGTTAGTTCAACTAGGCACTGGAACCAAGAGAAAAGTTAGTGAAATAGTAGAGAAATGTCCATTAGAGATGGATGGGCTATTCACTTATGCAGATCTGAATATTTTTCCACTTGGTTCCTATGATATTCTCATTGGAATGGATTGGTTAGAGGCACACAGGGTTAAACTTGACTGCTACAATAAGACATTTAAATGCATGGACGAAGAAGGAAACCCGAGGGTTGTAAAAGGCATTCCAAAGGTGACTTCTGTCAAACAGGTTTCAGCCATGCAGCTGAAGAAGTTCTGTAGGAAGGGATGTCAATTGTATGCAACCCACATTTTAGAGGCAGCAGAGAATGAAACTCTTAAATTGGAGGACTATCATGTATTGCAAGAATTCAGGGATGTTTTTCCTGATGAGATTCCAGGACTCCCTCCAAGGAGAGACATTGACTTTACAATTGAACTTGTGCTAGGAGCGGCACCAGTGTCTAAGACACCCTATAGGATGAGTACACTGGAATTGCTAGAATTAAAAATGCAATTACAAGAGTTGCTAGAAAAAAATATATTAGGCCAAGTGTGTCTCTGTGGGGAGCACCTGTTCTATTTGTGAAGAAGAAAGATGGAACACTCAGGTTATGTATTGACTACAGGCAGTTGAACAAAGTCACTGTGAAGAACAAATACCCATTGCCCCGAATTGATGACCTTTTCGACCAAATGAAAGGAGCAAAGGTATTTTCAAAGATTGACTTGAGTTCTGGTTACCATCAGGTAAGAATCAAAGAAGAAGATATTCATAAGACAGCCTTTAGAACGAGGTATGGACACTATGAGTTTGTAGTGGTACCATTCGGTCTCACAAATGCACCAGCTACATTCATGTGTCTCATGAATAATCTTTTTAGCAAGTATTTGGACAAGTTTGTTCTTGTATTCCTAGACGACATTCTCATCTATTCTAAGAATGAAGAAGAGCATGAAGAACATTTGAGAATGACAATGCAATTACTAAGGGAGCATAAGTTGTATGCAAAGTTGAGCAAATGTGACTTTTATAAAGATAGAATTCATTATTTGGGTCACATCATCTCCGACAAAGGAATATCTCTAGACCCTGAGAAGATTGAAGCCATTATGAATTGGCCAACTCCAAGGAATGTGACTGATGTGAGATCTTTTATGGGCCTTGCTGGTTACTACAGGAGGTTTATCGAATGATTCTCCAAGGTTGCAAACCCAAACACTTCTTTGCAAAAGAAGGGGATAAAGTTTGAATGGTCACCAAGATGTGAGGAAAGTTTTCAACGGTTGAAGAATCTTCTTACAAGTGCACCAATTTTGAAAATTGCAGGCCCAGAAAAAGACTTTGTGGTGTGTACCGATGCATGCAATCAAGGACTTGGAGGAGTTCTTATGCAAGACAACCACGTGATATGCTATGAGTCAAGAAAGTTGAAGGAGCATGAGAAGAACTATGCTACTCATGATATAGAACTTGCAGCCATAGTACATGCCTTAAAGATGTGGAGGCATTACTTAATGGGAAGAAAATTTGAGTTAAGGACAGACCATTGTGTTCTGAAATACTTGTTTGATCAGCCAACTTTAAATGCTAGGCAAGCTAGATGGTTGGAATTTTTGTGTGAATTTGATTTTGAAATCAAACACATAAAAGGGAAATAAAACAAGGTGGCTGATGCACTCAGCAGGAAGGTACATGAAATGCATGTGGCAGCACTTAATACTTGCCAACCATATTTGAAGCAGCAAATTGTTAACCATATTGTTGAGGATGAAGTATACGTGCAGATAAAGGACAAATTGCAGCAGCAAGACCTTGGCAAGAAGTATGAAGGCTATCATTTGGGAGAAGGCGGACTTCTTACTTATAAGAATAGAGTATATATTCCAAATGCGACGGATTTGAGGAGAATTGTTATGGATGAAATCCATAAAGCTCCATACTCTAGTCACCCAGGATATCATAAAACAATTGCTACAGCAAGAAAATATTATTTCTGGCCAGGCATGAAGAAGGACATCGCTGAATACATTTCTAAGTGCATGGAATGTCAGTAGATGAAGAGTGGACACCAACATCCAGCAGGCTTATTGCTCCCAGTGCCAATTCCAGAATGGAAATGGGAAGTAATATCCATGGACTTTATTACATGATTGCCAATGACTGTGAGACAACATGATTCCATCATGGGTGTGGTGGACAAGTTAACAAAGGCAGCACATTTTATACCGGTTAAGTCCACATATAAAGCTGATGCCATTGCAAATATTTTCATGAAGAAAATTTTCAGATTACATGGGTTGCCTAAGGCAATAATTTCTGACAGGGATACCAAGTTCACTTCCAATTTTTGGAAAGGTCTCTTTTCAAATTTGGGTACACAGCTAAGCTTTAGCATCGCATACCATCCTCAAACAGATGGGAAAACAGAAAGAGTAAATCGGGTGCTTGAAGACATGCTCCGCATGTATGTAATGGACAAACCATCCAAGTGGGAGGATTATCTACACTTGGTAGAATTTGCATATAACAATGGGCAACAAGCATCGTTGGGAATGAGTCCTTATGAGGCTTTGTATGGCAGAAGGTGTAGGACACCAGTGACTTGGGACAATCCAGTGGACAGAATTGTATTTGGGCCAGAATTGCTTAAGGAAATGGAGCAAGAAGTTGCCAAGATCAGACAGAATTTAAAAATAGCCCAGGATAGACAGAAAAGTTATGCAAATAAACATAGAGTGCATAGGGAATTCAATGTTGGGGATCATGTGTATCTTAGAGTGAGATCAAGGAAGAGTTCCTTGAAGCTTGGGAGTTGTGCCAAGCTATCACCTAGATATTGTGGGCCATTTGAAGTGCTTGAAAGAATAGGGCCAGTTTCATATAAACTTGCATTGCCTGCTAGCACTAAAGCTCATAATGTTTGTCATGTCTCTTTGCTTAAGAAATATGTACATGATCCTAACCATGTGATTAATTGGGATGTGATCCAGGTGGAACCCGAGGGAGAATTCCAAACCGATCCGTTGTGCATCCTAGACAAGAAGGTAACATTGCTCCGGAACCGAGCCATCGGACAGGTAAAGGTGCAATGGAAGCACTATGGTCCCAATGAGGCTACATGGGAGCTGGAGGATGCCATGAGGGTGGCATATCCATTTTTGTTCAATTTTGATGAGCACTGAGGACAATGCTAATGTAAGGGGAGGGGAATGTAATGTCCCCATTTTGACCCCCTTTGTATTAAATCGTAAATGATGTAAATATTGTTATTTGATCATGGTGAGGAGCTCAAGGCCAAGGCCCCACCATTGATTTAGTGTTTTATGTATCGGCAATTAAAAATAGATGCCTATGGTTCTTGTGCTAGATAGGCACAATGTAAATTAAGACATCATGTAAATACGAATTTTAATGAAAAACCCACAACTGGCTATGCTATGCAACAAAGAGATGGGGACATAATTCTACAAGGAATAGGGAGGGAAATTATTCAAACCCTTGAGCCAATGGTGTTAATCGATGTGTCAATGAGAAAACCCATAAACCACCAACTACCCATTTTGGGTTATGCACCCAATCATTTAATTCTTCCAAGAGTTGGTTGTGGTAGTTAATGCCTTGGGAATGGAGAGGTATGGAAGCCAATTTTGTGCATGGGAAAGCCGTCAACCTAAAAATTCGTATTTTTGATTCTTGGGCAAGAAAACACCCACGAAATGGTGCCCAAAGCCATTCCTCACCCAGGGCTTTCATCCTCTCACGCAGATGGAGATTGCTGGAAGTTACATTCACGTTTTTCATCAAAAATGTAGGGTTTTCCTTGCCCAAAAACTCGTTTTTGGTTTTGGATAGTAGCTGGGAAGAAGGGGCTGCGATTTGGGACCGTATGGAGGTCGTTTTGTCCCAGAATTACCATGGGCATTTTTCCTAAAAATGATTTCTGCTTCCTGGGGTTTTCCCAAAACCTCCATTGTTCATTTTTAGCCTTCCCATGTTTTTCTGAAGCTCAGGGAATCATTTTCATGCTTATCACTGTACAAACATTTTTCTCCTGTCCATCCATTGTAGTTAGCTGATTATCTGCATCCCTGTTTGATTTGGAGACTGTAAGCAAGAGATTGGAGTGGTAGTGGATAGAGAGGGCTTGATAAACCTAGTGGGGGAGACAACCTCTCAAGAAGATCAAGAAGGCTTTGGCTACTCTTCTATGCACACCCTGAGAGCACTAGATGGGGAAGGTATGGCTTGAGGGACTGTACAGCAGTGAAAAGAATACTTCCTTGTGCTGGGTGTGTAGGTATTGTGGGTGCCAAGCTAGATAGATCTTGTAAGGTTATCCCTGGCTCTGTGCTTGAGCTCACTAGCTTAGCAACTCTTCCTTTCCATTTCCTAACAGCCTGATAAACCCAATTATAGATTGGCTTGGCTCATCTTGGTGTATGCTTGGCTATGTGTGAGTCTGTTGTTCCCTGGTTCCTTGTAGAAATCATGCCCAGCTCGGGGGTGGCAGTTGTATCAAGAGGTTGATAAACACAACTAGCCTATGGTTGGGTGGAACGTTGCAGATGCATAGTTGATTGCTTGGGACTACTTTGTTAAGATAAGTATTCTCTTTTATAAATTCTGAAATGTCTTTATTTGATGGCTATCACAAAAATGTTGAATGTATGTTAGATATTAAACATGATTTTTAATTCCATTGTGTTTCTATAACATGCACATGTATATGTCTTTTTATCAATGAGTTTTTACTTAATGGATATGGGGCTAGATGCTCGGATTTAGTGTTACGTCCTCTCTATCATGCTGGTATGATGGGAGGGGACATTACATTATGTTGAGGATCTTGTGACCCATACCCCATGATTTAAAATTCATTATCCCCACTTGGACATCAAATATCATGTTGAGAGCTCATGCAATTTGGTTCAAGGCTTATTCTTGGGCTTGGATTCCTTTAATATCCATGCACACTCTAAGTCCTAGGTTTTCACCCTAACCATTTATATGGCCCACATACTAAAACCTATTTCTTAAACCTTATAATGCTTCCAATATCCCTACTCATAGGCCAAGGATATTCTCAAAAGGTCATGTGTGATGGATTAAGGAATCATTCTTAAAGGTAGATGTTTAAAAGATTCCTTTAGATTATAAGGCCTAGGTTTCCCCTCCCAATTGTGTTTAATCCTAGAGACACATAATTATTTTCATAAGCCTCATAATATCATCCATATCCCTATTTAAATTTAAGTATAAATTGATAAAGAGGTATCTAGTCGTTCGAAGTCTTATCCATGTCCATTTGTGCCCACTAGCTTCATTTATCATGTAGTCCCTATGTTTCTTCAGCTAGCCATGTTCAAACCCACCTAGTCCTCGAAATATTCTAACGGCATGCATATCCCCATTTGGAAGACAAGGATACCCCATGAGGTCCTATGTGATAGTTTGAGTCATTCACATACCCCCAAATGCCTAAAATCTTCCTCCAGGGCCTAATTCATGTGATTCCTCCCATGACTATTTTCACAACTCTAAGACCCATAGCTAGTGTCACTTATATCAACACTCAAATGCAAATAGCATTGGGCGTTTATGGGTGTATTCGTAGCTTCATTTAGGACACAAAGCCTAAGTTTCCTCCTATAATAGCATATAAAATATTGAGACCCATATATATTATCCAAAACCTCATAATCGTGTTGATGTCCTCAATTATAGGTAAATAATACCCCTAATAGGTCCTGTACATATTTGAACTGGTTTTTCACTAAATGCCTAATTACTATGGTATAAGTCGTGGGTTCCCTCTCTCAAACATGTTAAGAACTTAAGATCTTTGAGACCCCTATATAGTTATTAAGGCCTCCTAATGACACTAATACACCCAATATTACACCAAGGTTACCCTTAAGAGGACCTATGTGGTGGTCTGAGGTATATTTGTTAATCATATTTGCCTAAATGTTTCCTTAAGACCCAAGGCTTGGGTTTCCTCCCTTAATCATTTCTATGTCCTAGAGACTCATACCTAGCTCTACTTCCTCCTATTTTCCCCTTTATCCCTATTTTAAGGCTAAGGATTCTCTCAAAATGTCATTTGTTTTATTCAACGCATCATTCTTGTCCCTAGATGCCTAGAAGCTTCATTCATTCTAAGGCCTAGGTTTCTTCTCTTAATCATGTCAAGGGACAATATACTTATCCCTAGTGATCAAAATATTATAATGGTGTTAGTGACCACACATAGAGGCTAATAATAATCTTAGGAAGACATGTGTGGTGACCTTTGAGGTGTCTTTCTTGGTCATGGATTCCTAGAAAATTCTTTTAAGGCCCAAGGTAGAGGTTTCCTTCCTAAACCATATCCTCAAACCTAATAATGATACATACACCACTCAAGAAATTTAATAATATCAATAGAAATATTCTCAATTAAATAATCAGTAGTACTTTAAAATAGCAACAGATTCAAAATGGTTCTCTTTAGTTGTTTGTCAATATTAAGAATCTTCGGTATTTGTTTGTTTAAATAGTATTAAAAACTAATAATTGAAATGTATTATTTATAAAATAATAAAAATAAAAATTGAATTTGTTGTGATTGTGGTTCAAAACCTCATAAATTACTTGAGGATTTATTTGAAAAAAATATTGAATTTAGTTATTTATAAAATAATTATATGTAAAGGTTTTCTAATTATGATACAAATTCTCATAATTAAATTTTATTTGTACGTGTTATGTGACAAATAAGACTTAGCACTACTTTATGGTACTTTCAAGCATGACATTTATCTTAAGATAAATGAGTGGAAACTCCATTTCCAATAATATTAACAAACATTAACACCACAAAATATAAATGGTGCTAATACCATTACTTTAACACCACAAAATGTAAGTGGCTTTAATACCATCACCTTAACACCATAAAATTATAACTGATGCTAATACCACCACCTTAACACCACAAAATATAAGTGGTATTAACTTATAACCCTAAACCATAATTTTTCTTATTATGATTGTAGACATAACCACAACTGAAAATCATTCTCAGCTGCCAAAGGAGATCATACACGCCCAAACCTTTAAGCGTTTGCTAGTACTTTGTCGAAGTGGAGAATATTTTTTCATGAAGTTCGCTGGATTTTGTTTGAATCAGTATGCATTTTGGTGACTTAAATAGACCTGCTGCAACTTGAAATCCATTCAACCGCAGAATTCATGCACAGTTTGGCTATGGCCGATCCAACCAGCCTATCGCAATGGAGATTGACATTCACTCGGTTATTGGAAAATTTAAAAAGCCCGAGTTGTAAGTCTCCTATTAATAATAAATCGAAACAAGTTTTTAGAAAAGAAAACTATAGTATAATTAAATTTTTATTTTTTTTAATTCAAAATTTCTTATTTTTAATTTAAATGTTTTTTAATAATATTTCAGTTTTTATATGAATTATTAATTTATAATAATAATAATCATAAATTAAAATGATCTACCTATTAAATTTTATATCCTTTATTTTATTATTTTAATAATAAAATATTATTTACATAGTTTTTAAAATTTTATCATTAAATAAATTTATATATTTGTTTAATTTCTAATTTCAAAAATATATCAATAATACAAATTCTTCTCCATTATTAAAATATTTAATAATATCTTTATCTCTATTAAAAAATAATTCATTTAAATATTTTTTTATAAATAAAATTATTTATATTAATTAATGATTTTCTACTATAAGAATTGGCTATTAAAGTTGGGATACATGATATGGGTCACTATACCTTTAGGTGTATCCACATGATATATATAACTTTTTAGTTTCAACTTCTCAACTTTACCACTTGAACTCTCTCAACACACAAATTAAAAATTGAATATTTACATAAATAATAAATTTCATAAAAAAATGAAAATTTTCAAAATATTTATAGTTATTTCTCTAAGACTTCTCAACTCACAAATTAGCAACAAAATCATTTACATAACACATGATTGAAGAGAATAAGATGCATGCTTTCTTTGTAAGAAGACAGAGGAGTTTAAACAAAATAATATATATTTAAGTTAAATTAAATTAAATTGTAAAAATGATACTTTTAACCATTTTGAAAACGTGATATATATAAAATTTATAAAGTTTTATAAATTTATGATTTACTAATTTAATTTAACATCTATTTTGTATGTTTTTAAATTGTTGATTAATGAAAATGGATAAATTGTTATTAAAAAAGTTTAAATTATTAGTTTTATATTTTTATTTTTTTAATATGGAAAATTTACCTTTTAATAATTTATCAATACTTAAGATAAAGTATAAATTTTTTATTAAAATTTTCTTATAATTAAGATGAAAAATTAATATTAATATTTTTAAATTTATATAATTTTTTAATAATATTCAAAAAGGTAAATTATTTTATAACTTAAAAGTTTAGTATCATTTAAATTTTTTAATATTAAATTGAGATGAATATAATATAATATTAAAATAAATGAATATAATTATTATGATGTATAAGGTAAGTTATATTTAATTTTTTATTTTAATATTAAATTAAGATGAATATAATAAATTTATAATGTATAATAAAATGGATAGTGTTGTTAGTCCTAAAGTCTTCGTAGTAGACTATAGGGTAGCAGAGTTTAGGCACCTCAATGTGAAAAAGGACAATTTTGTTCATTCTAGATAATTAAAAGGATTAAAACTAAAGTCATAAAAAATCATGAACAATCTAGTAAAGGATATGATAACATTAGATGTTTGTGTACATAAGGATATAATAGAAGATAAGATGAATCATTATTGAAGACCCAACATAGGTTTAAATCATAAGAGGTGCAAGAAGAGACAACAAACAGTTCAAATCTTGTGGCATCATATGGATATCAGACATTCAAAAATACATTTCAAATATCTATTTGCAATAACATTCATCTATCTCCACAGGCATCCCTACAAAAAACATCCATAAAAATAAAAAGTGCAAACACTAATTCAAACAAAATCACTGAACATTATAACAACATACAATTTTTACCTAGCTCCCAATAATCAAAATTCATTCATCATCAAATAGATCCTCACATAACAATATATTCATCAGACTGTAACATGAGCAGTTTGTATATATTCAACCCTCATGAGTTTCCAAAAAAAAAAAAATAAGGAGAGCTTTACAATATATAGGAAAAGTAGTCGAAAATTGATTGTTTCTAGATCCACTTTCCTAGGATCGAATTGTACAAAAATAAAAATTTCAAACTAACCAAAATTAAATTTTTAAAACAACTAGACTATGGACATGTGTCTTTCCTAACTGAACTGAGTCATCGGATCAAAGCCTTCTAGCTGCTTCTGCCAACACAACTAAGCCATCAAGTGCATGTGCCTTCTTTTGCAATCGGTTGCATTCTTTTGGGAGCTGGGTCAATCTCTTCTCAATCTCTTCCTTCTCTCTAATAAGTTGAATGTTTAGTCCCTGTGCCAGCTTTCTTCTTTTAACTGCTTCCTCTTCCACCTGTATCATCTCGCCACCCGGAGAAATGAGGAGAACCCCTACTTCTACTCCCTTAGAAGATGAGCCATTAAAAAACATTTGCCACAGATTATCTTGTTCTACCTATTTTGGACAAATTGAAACATCCTTTTCCACCTGCACTGTTCCTATGATTTCATCACTTAGATGCAACATGCAGGACCCAATATCCTCTTGAACTGCATAGATAGGATGATTGGTTTGGTTTTCATGATCATTGACTAAGTAAGCTAACTGAACTTCTCTGTACAACCTTCTTGATTCACCTCCAAAAACTGGAACTGTTGCATATGAAAGATCCATCTGTAACGTACCACCCAACTTCTTAGTCCAAGACCTTGAAAAGAGCATACCATACCTGGGAGGTATGTTAGCCACCACAATATCCATCAAAATGCTCTTCATAGGAAGTTGTGATAAAGTGACAACAAGGTCTTTAATTACCCCAAGACACTTAGCAGCTTGTGAGTCAAAAGAATAAAGGTCATGATAAGGCTTGGTGATATTCAAACTTAGGGCTTCCATAACTAGTTTAGGCATCAAATTATGGGAAGCACCAAAATCCAAAAGATAGTTGTGCAGCATGTTGTCATGGATAGTAAGTGAAATGAAGAAAGGGGGAGGGTAATCATACTTTCCTTCTCACTTTGGACCAAAAATAATGGTGGGATTTTCATCTTGCAAATTCACACTATTTAAAGGAGAAGGATGGTTAGGTGAACTGAGGAGTTTAATGGAAGAATCCCTATAGGCTGGATTTTTAACAAGTTCAGTCAGTGGAACCATAATTTTGATCTTATTAATTTCATTTTCAAAATTGAACCCCACAAGGATTCTAGTTATATCTTCAGTATTTTGTTGTTTTTCTTCATCTGGAAGTTGAATTAACTTCTTCTCTGGAACCTGTCTCTGTGGTTTTTTAGTAGGATCAATCCCCTTTGTTTGCTGGTTGCGAGGAAAATTTTTTCCTTCTCTCAGACCATAATTTCACTGGGGAGATGTTTGATAAATTTATTGAGAATATGAATGTTCTGAAGCAGACCAGCCCTCTTGTTGCTGTGAAATACAATGTTGATAATCAGATTTGGTAAGAAAACTCAGGGATGATTCTTTTTCAATGTTGTTCATTTATTGTTCCTGATCTCCTAATTCAATCTCATCAAACTCTTCAGGATCGTTCACCATATTATTCTAAAAGGGAGGTTGAATCCTCTAATCTTCATTATTCCTCCTTTCTCTCGGAGCAAATCTTAGGTTAAAAGGTCTCCTAAACTGTTTATGATTCTGATTCTGGTTATCTATTTCTTGAATTGGTCTATTAAGAGGCTTATTTTCAACTTCTAACTTTTCCAGTTTAGAAGATCAAGTGTTAATCAATTTTCTCATCTCATCAATCTTACTTTCGACTGATTTTAGGCCTGATGAGGAAGGTTCAACTACTTTCATTTTCTTCTTCTCACTGCTATGATATTGTGTACTCTCTCTAAGTTTATTAGCTGCCAGCACATTTGACTCTACTTCTAAGGCTACTTCCTGCATGTTTGCAAGAGTAACGGGTCTTCTTTCTCTCAACAGAAGAGAGAAATCGGCATCGAATGAATTAGCATATGTGAGCTTTGCTGATGTTTGTGTTGGCTTTATCTCTGCAGTAATTTTCCCATACATCTTATTGAAACATTTTGAAAAATCAACCACTGACTCATCAGGATTCCTTTTTAATGCCCCAAACTCAGTTATGTAATACAAATAGTTTTTGGTATCTCCCCACTCTTTCATAAAATATTCCTTTAGGGCATCAATCCCATCTATAGAGGCATGGGGAAATTCCCTAAACCATTTTCTAATCACCCCATCTAGACTTTGGACAAACACTCTCATCCAGACATCCTCATGCTCAAAGTTTTGATTGTTAGCATAACTGAAGTATGCATTCTAGTGTTCTTCTGCTGTGGTTTCCCCTTGCCCATTAAATCTAGGGAGGTATTTTTTATAATCCCTTCCAGGAAGTGCATTAAGGGGTTGGGGAAGGACTAGTGGTGCATACCTAATAGCCACGATGGTATCCATCATGTTAGGAGGTTGTCCAGCCATATGAAGATTGATCTAAGGACTTGAATGAGGTGAAGTCTTAACTGTGTGAGGAATTATCTTGGGGCTTGAAGGTAATG
This sequence comes from Larix kaempferi, assembly GCA_027924585.1. Lineage (NCBI taxonomy): Eukaryota > Viridiplantae > Streptophyta > Pinopsida > Pinales > Pinaceae > Larix > Larix kaempferi. The sequence continues at coordinate 12,629,362 of BSBM01000428.1, forward strand.
AAGATTTGGCTATCAAATGACTAATAGGGACCTTGCTAGTAAGAGGAGTGTAAAGCGATGCCTGAGGCTTCAAGAATTATTCTGAATTAATTAGCTCTGATTTGATTTTGTATGAAGTCAATGGGTTGGTGTAAACTTCAAAATCACCGAACTGAGAAGAAGAATCTAAACTTTGAAATTGAGGAACTGTGATAAAAAGATGTTCTTTTTCTTCCTTCTCAAAATCTAACAAATCTGAAAAAGGATGTTCTTGATCAAAATCACCTCGAACTTCTGAAGCAGTTGTAGAAGACTGAAACCTTCTTGAATATGTAGAAGCTAGCCTCTATCTGGCCTCCCTTAAAATCCTCTTTGGATCAGGAACCCCTGTATTCAATGGAGAGGAAGGATTCGCTCTAGTTCCTATCTACTTCGGAGCCACAATTGCTATATGTGTTCTAGTGAAAGAAAGTAGTCCAAAAATATTTCCCAATTCTATTCACTATCAAAATCAGGAGAAAATATATGATACCCAGGGGAAAATCTTCAAATTCGTCCCCCGACAACGGTGCCAAAATATGTTAGTCCTAAAGTATGCCTACAAGACTATAGGGTAGCAGAGTTTAGGCACCTCAATGTGAAAAAGGACAATTTTTTTCATTCTGGATAACTAAAAGGATCAAAACTAAAGTCATAAAAAATCATGAACAGTCTGGTAAAGGATCCGATAACATCGTATGTTTGTATACACAAGGATATAATAAAAGATAAGATGAATCACTATTGAAGACCCAACATAGGTTTAAATCATAAGAGGTACAAGAAGAGACAACAAACAGTTCAAATCTTGTGGCATCATATGGATATCGGACATTCAAAAATACATTTCAAATATCTATTTACAATAGCATCCATCTGTCTGCACAGGCATCCATACAGAAAACATCCATAAAAATAAAAATTGCAAACACTAATTCAAATAGAATCACTGAACATTATAACAACATACAGTTTTAAACCTAGCTCCCAATAATCAAAAGTCATTCATCATCAAATAGATTCTCACATAAAAACATATTCATCAGACTGTAACATGAGCAGTTTGTATATATTCGACCCTCATGAGTTTCCAAAAAAAAAACACTTAATGAGAGCTTTACAATATATAGGAAAAGTAATTGAAAACTGATTGTTTTTAGATCCACTTTCCTAGGATTGAATTGTACAAAAAAAGACAATTTCAAACTAACCAAAATTAAAGTTTTAAAAGAAATAGACTATGGACATGTTTCTTTCCTAACTGAGCTGAGTCATCGGATCAAATCCTTCTAGCTACTTCTGCCAACACATCTAAGCCATCAAGTGCATGTGCCTTCTTTTGCAATCGGTTGCATTCTTTTTGGAGCTGAGTCAATCTCTTCTTGATCTCTTCCTTCTCTCTAATAAGTTGAATGTTATGTTCCTATGCCAGCTTTCTTCTTTTAACTGCTTCCTCTACCACCTGTATTAGCTCCGAATAATTCTTGTTTACTTCATGCAAATCCTATTTCAGCATCTTGTTCACTTGCATTAAGCCATCATTTATTTGATTCACATGCTCATTCTGAAGTTTGAATTGCTAAATCTCCCTCTTCTGCTTATCTCTTTCAAACTCTTTCATAAAAGTATCTGAATACTCATGAATGTTCTTATCAATATTCATTTGCTCCTTTGATGTTTCAACAAATTCAGGTTCTGCTACATATTTTCCTTTTACATCTGAGAGTAATGATGTTTTATTCTCTTCCATGTCTTCTTCATCATCAATATCGCAGGGACAATCTTTAGGAGTAAGATCTGGAACTTGTTTCAGACTTTGATTAACATTATTCAGAACTTCATTCAATGTTGTTTCTAACACCTTTGCTTTTTCATCATCCGATGAATCCTGTACACTTATAGTCTAATCTTTCTTAATCCTTGGATTCAACATTGCTCTCAAATTTAACCTTAGTATATTTGCAGGGCAAGTTTTCGGTCTTTGGCCTATCTTCACTGTCTTGGAAGAATATTCTGTAGGATTTGAAGGTTTATTAAAAGAAGGATCTAATTCTTTTATCTCAGCTTTTTCTATTTCCTCAACCGAATCTCTGTTTGAACCAGCTTCTTTCAATTCTTCACCTCTGAAACTACCCTGTTCAAACTTAGCAGGAGTCTGAATGGTCATTTCTTCATCAAAGGGACTAGTTTTATGTTGGTCTTCTGTTTCATTCTCAAGGCAAGAATTGGATACACAAGATGCTTTCTTTTTAGAAGGAGTCTTTATACTCTTTTTATTAGCAGGGGTTTGCTTTTTCTTAACTGATTCGAGCTCCTTAGACTCAACTTTGAAACCAGACCAAAACAGGAAATGTGACCAAGACCTTTTGTGCTTCTCTAATTCTTTGATTATCAAGAGCTTAATCAACCCATGATGAAAAATGTTGTGACTGGACTGCTCAGGGTGATTCTGTACCCCAGAAGCCATTTTACTCAAGCTCTTCAAGAAATAATAGGGTAGGCTTAGCTTTTTGGTACCTGAAACATGCTGCAGGAACCGCATATGATAGAGATAGATAGTGGCAAATATTCCCTCACAAGTCACGTATCTCTGAACAATCTGCAGAATATCGTGCCAACGCTCAAGCAAATAGGTTCATGGAATCCCTTGACCCCAATCAGGGTTCCTGTGCACACGCAGGAGAAATTCATCAAAGTCTTCATCAATTGACTGTCTTTTAAACCATCTCTCTCCCTCAAGAGCGACACTGATAGCTTGTGCAATAGATTCTTCGATTACAAAGAATTTGAACCCATCAAGGTTTACAATTTCCCCCTTAAATTTTAGGGCAAAATACTTTGAAACTTATGCATTATGATCCTTGATCCTTTCACACAGAGAATACCAACCAACTTCCCTCAATTTCACTGGAACAGCCGAAAAATCTTTGACCCAACCAGTGTTCTGAGGTTCAATACTGAGAAGGTTTCCGCTGGAGCCACTGGCTCTTCGTTTCTTTTCTGAAACCATAACTACATTCGAAGCTGTGGACAAAATACTAGAGGTAGAGGATGAAGAGGAATACATGAAAACCCTTCTAAAAATGACATCCACCTCATACAGTTTAAGAAGTACAAAGTATTAAGTTCAACATTATTCTCGGATTTGGGAAAGTACTTCTCTCCTGACGACTGTAAAAACAGGGCCAAATGTCACCCTCCTCGCTGATTGCAAAACCCAAAAACTGAATATGCCATCATTGTTTGATAAGGATTTGAAACCTACGCAAGGTCTAAACATGGCAATCTGGCAATGCACATGTTCATGGAAATAGTAAAATGTGCTGCCAGATTGTATTAGAACCTACAACATGTCTAATCAATCACTTCAAAAGTATGTTTTATTAAAAATGCACTCATTCATTTATCAAACTGGGAGCTAAGTCTAAAACTATATGATTTCAAAATACAACAAATAAACTAAAAATGAAAATCATGCAACCCAAAACATAGGAATAAAGGTAAAATAAAGAGATAAAAATTATCTAGGTCAAATAAAAAGGCTAAGGAAATAATTGACAAACTTAGGACTAACAAGTATAATTTATAGAAAAAAAATATCTTATTTTAGAAAATATAGAAAAATAACTCATAGTAAGACTTAAGTATAAATAGATATGATTCCATTTTATGGATTGTTTCACATGTATTCAATTTATAAAATGTTCAAGTAAAAAAGATAGGATTTCACATTTTAGTACAACCCTAAGTCACCTTTCATTTAACTTTTTTTTTTTGTGATGTTCATATCTCTAATTCAACTTCATATTCTTATGAAAGTAAAATAAACATAATCATACAAATATCAAGAAAGTATTTATAAATGTAATTGAGCATAATCTTAAGTGGATTTATTACCCTCAAATATGTCTATTACATTCAAATTGTGCAATCTCAACAACTTATATTTACACTATAAAAGATCCAAACCATAACATGTATCTTAAAATTTATATAACAAAATGTTTTAGAAAATTGATCTCCACTAATAAAATAATAATGAAAGTTTTTCTTATAAAATGATTAGAACACATTTTTAAAACTTAATAGTACTCTTAGTTAAAGAATGGAAATGTAACTTAACTAATTGGATTTTGAGTGTCTCATCCCAACCGAATGACCTAACAAAATCTAATAAATTAGATATAATAACCATAATTAATAGTATTTGTCCTCAACCTGTGATTTTATGTAATATTTTATTAGAAAACCATAAAATTTCATTGAAGGTAGTTTTATTTATAAAAAAAGAGTGACACTTTAATATGATATTAAACTCTTTATGATTTATTAAGAACTCATCTTTCATGATTGGCATTTTAAGATAATGAAAGTATTTTTCCTTACATATAATGATGCAATTACATATCATGTTTTTGAAATTATATCAATAAATATTTAATCTATTGTAAAAAAATTAATGTTTAATACATATATATTATTTTTAAATATAAAATATTAATTATATTTTATAAATGATGATGATGGTTATTAATGTTCACAAAGACCAACTTTGTTTTATCATAACTTTAAAAAGGTAAGGAATTACTATGATTGGTGAATTAAATGGCTAGGAAGATCAATCTTGTAGCAAATATTTTGAAATTGTGATCTAATGTAAGTGTACACAAGACATTCTAATAGAAATTGGTTTTCATCTTCAACCTTCTTAGAGCTACAAAGATGACATATTCCTCTTTCACTATGGAGCTTGTGAAAGTTTGTTCTTATTTTATAAATATTGTTTTTATGTTAGTTAAAACAAAGAGACCTACTTTTAATATTTTATATTAGGGTTGAACACCTTATAATATCTTAATTTCCTTTTATCCTCTAATTATTTATTTCACCACAACTTCTCCTTAAATTTAAATGTAATAATACTTTTAATATTATCAATATTCTAAGGAGTAACCTCTTCTTGTGACTCCCCAAATATTTAGCTAAGACTTGGCATCTTTATGTCAACCTTGCTTAAAAGTCACATTTGTTTTTTCTTAGTGTTATAAAATGCTTTTGAATTTGTTTTATCTTTCTCTAGAGGTATTGCATTTCCCACCTTCACATCCATATAAGATAACAACAATGATGAGAGTCTCAAAGAGGATTTTTTTATCCCAATGCTGAAGATCTATAGATTTTCATATGTTTTCAAGTCCATAATAAGTTTTTCATCCTCCATTAATTATTTTCTCAATGTTATAGTTCTAGTTAAGCTTATGACAAAGATCAATTTGTTTCTAGAACTGAAGAGACAAGAGACTCTAGATAAGGTTACATCACCGAAGAGAACTGAAGAGACAAGAGACTCTAGATAAGGTTACATCACATGAGAGATCCATAACAAAACACGATATTATTATGAGTGAGTACTGTGCTACAAAACATTGAGGGTCCTCACTCTTATAAAGAGTGTGAGTGACCAAAACCCTAACCCTAATACCTAAACCCTAAGATACTTAAAAACCTAAGTCACTTAAGTGGCTTTATTACATGTGTAGTCTTATATCTTAACACCTCCCATAAGTGTTAGAAACCTATCCCTAATCATAAAGTCCTAATTATATCAATAAATATTTAATCTATTGTAAAAAATTTAATGTTTAAAAATATATATATATTATTATTATTAAATATAAAATATTAATTATATTTTATAAATGATGATGATGGTTATTAATGTTCACAAAGACCAACTTTGTTTTATCATAACTTTAAAAAGGTAAGGAATTATTATGATTGAAAATATTTAAGAGAAGCATTTGTATATCACCATAGTTTTGGTGAATTAAATGGCTAGGAAGATCAATCTTGTAACAAATATTTTAAAATTGTGATCTAATGTGAGTGTACACAAGACATTCTAAGATAAATTTGTTTTCATTTTCAACCTTCTTAGTGTCACAAAGATGATAGATTCCTCTTTCACTATGGAGCTTGTGAAAATTTGTTTTTATTTTAGAAATATTGTTTTTCTTCTTTATATGCTAGTTAAAACAAAGAGTTACTTTTAATATTCTATATTAGGGTTGAACACCTTATAATATCTTAATTTTCTTTTATCCTCTAATTCTTTCTTTCACCACAACTTCTCCTTAAATTTAGATGTAATAATACTTTTAATATTATCACTATTCTAAAGAGTAACCTCTTTTTGTGACTCCCCAAAGATTTAGCTAAGACTTGGCATCTTTATGTCAACCTTGCTTAAAAGCCACATTTGTTTTTTCTTAATGTTTGAAGCAATGTTAAGAGGGATCTTGTCTTCCATGTTGTTTATCTTGTTCTTGTACCTATGAGGTATGAGGAGGATAGGATAGGGTGTATTGCATTTAATTTTGAGAATATATGTTATAAAATGCTTTTGGATTTGTTATATCTTTATGTAGAGGTATTGCACTGCCCACCTCCACATCCATATAAGATAACAACAATGACTAGAGTCTCAAAGAGGATTTTCTTATCCCAATGTTGAAGATCTATTGATTTACATATGTTTTCAAGTCCATAATAAGCTTTCCATCCTCCATTAATTATTTTCTCCATGTTATAGTTATAGTTAAGCTTATTACAAAGATCAATTTGTTTCTAGAACTTAAGAGACAAGAGACTCTAGATAAGGTAACATGAGATATCAATAACACAACACCATATTATTATGAGAGAGTATGGTGCTACAAAACATTGAGGGTCCTCATTCTTATCAAGAGTGTGAGTGACCAAAACCCTAACCCTAATACCTAAACCCTAAGATGCTTGAAAGCCTAACTTTTGACCTAAGTCACTTAAGTGACTTTATTACATGTGTAGTCTTATATCTTAACACCTCTTATAAGTGTTAGCAACCTATCCCTAATCATAAAGCCCTAATTACCAAGTAAGAACCTTACAGTTACTTGATGGTTAAAGGTAATTATATGTAAACATTGTATATTGTATATACCTTAAATGTATTTCATTTGAATTCTAAAGTCAAATGTCCTCTTTTCCCATTCATTTCTTGATTTTTTGTTTTATGGTTTATTTAACATTTATCAAGTGGTAGCAGAGCTCTTGGAGTTTCAAAAGCATGGTTATAAAACAAAGAGCTGCTGGAGTTTCAAAAGCATGGTTATAAAACAAATATTGGTTAAAGCTTTTCTATATGGCTGCCACAACAAGACCAAGTCGTTTTGGGAAGAAGATTATAGCCTCATAAATTAAGGTAAATGGTATTATTTCAAAGTCGTTAATTCTGAGTTTTGGGATAGAGATCCAAAAAACTTTTGATGGAGGTTATGCTTACTTTTTTTCAGCCTATTTTCGTGTACCATCCAGGCTATGGTTTTCGTGTTGAATCATAGAGGCATATTGTTTATTTTTCTGTTCTCTATGGCAAAGCTCAAGGTTAATCTAAAAGCCGAGACCTCCTTCCACCGAGAAACCTTCTGGGTCACAGTGCCAACCCACTGAAATGTATTTGCTTTTGCAGAACATGTGATTCGCCTTGAGACATCTGTGCTCCTTAGTTTAACTCAATCTAAGTTTTTCAATTTAGCTAGAAATGCTTGCTAATAGTGTGTAGATCAATCGTTTGGAGAGTTCATTGTATTTCTCCATCGTAGTTGGCTCTCACAAATATTGGCTTTGCTTCTCTCCCTCTGCATTAATGGAGCTGCCATTCTGAAAGGAGCCGCAAACCCACAAACACGTTGATATGCTGCGGAGGAACAATAGAAGATACATATCTACATTGTTACTTAAAACATTGGTGAAGTTCCACATGGATCAACAACGGTGTAAGGATGTTTAAAATTCATGTCAGAGATTGTTGAAGATGGGGCTGAAATTTCCGTTCTCAAATCAGTCAAAGAAGGGATAACTTCGTGTATCCTAGCCCGCGACCATTTTTGGAAGAGAGTCTGTACGTGCATGTGTAATCCGTGAGGCGAATGCAATATGTGACTCCGTTGCAGAAGTGTAACTTGTGAGACGAAACCATTGCGGAAGTGTGTGAAAGAGCCAATCCCGCATCAGCGTAAGGTCACGTGGAAGAGAGGGAAGAAAATATAGTTTGTAAGAGAGACTTGCAACCTGCTAGTGTAAAAGAGCCGCACATTATCAAGGGCAAAAGGCAACGTAGAAGAAAACCTTAAGTTTTAAGGCAACTGGAAGGGAGACACCACAGAAGAAAGTCACGAAATCGTGGATGAGCGTGAGCATGAACCAGAATCGATTGTTTTGTGGAGGTATGAGGTACATGTGTGTGGAAGTCTCCAAGATGCCACGGGAACAAGTGAGCCATTGGAATCGCCAAAGTAGAAAGAAGTTGTCAAGATTGTTTTTTTTTGCGGGGGGGGGGACGCCATAAGTTGACTTGTTTTGGTACATGTTAAGAAAATAGTTTAGATTATAGTGTTATAAATTTGGATTTTAAGAGGAGTTAAAAATAAGATTGAACGTATTTAAAAAAAAAACAATTGGAAATGATAGAAAAGAAGAGCAACGTTTGAGAGGATCAGCATGACAACACTTGGTTGAGAAAAGATTGTTTTTTTTTGTGGGGGGGACGCCATAAGTTGACTTGTTTTGGTACATGTTAAGAAAATAGTTTAGATTATGGTGTTATAAATTTGGATTTTAAGAGGAGTTAAAAATAAGATTGAACGTATTTTAAAAAAAAACAATTGGAAATGATAGAAAAGAAGAGCAACGTTTGAGAGGATCAGCATGACAACACTTGGTTGAGAAATGCCTACTTAAGTTCAAGATCCGACCCCTGCAAGATTTCTCTAGATTTGTACCGTTATTGCCTATGCGAACTCTTGTAGAAAGGCATTTGTAGAGTTTTCTAAAGCATACTGAGCAACTAGTAGGGGCTATCTCTTCCAATGTGTATGAAGGTTGAAGATAGAATAAAACATACAGATTATGCAAAATGAGCTATGGTTTTTCAATCTTAATCTTTATTGAGATAAACGGAAGATTAATTGCTGCAATTACAATAAAAAAACTGAAAATGTATTTAAACACTTATTGAAAAAACTAAAAATCTAATCTAGTTTTTGCATGCATAAAGCTAGCGCTAAAATCTAAAGCTAATGCTAACAGGAGTAATTACTATTTCTAACACTCTCACTTAATTATGATTGTTGAGCACTAGAGCTTTTACAATGCCTAAATTATCTCTATGAGTTTCAAGCCAATTAATCAATCAAATTGCAATGCTCGACATGAACTTCAACATTGTTCACAAGTTCTCTTATGAATTGATATATGGTATCAATGTGCTTTCTCTTCTGTTGAAATACATGGTTCTTGGATAGGGCGATCGTTGAATTTTTGTCACAATAGATTGTTGTTGGTTCTTCTTGTTTATGTTGAAGACCCTCCAAAACTCTGCATAACTAGACTACTTGACATGCTATTGATGTTGCTACATACTTAGCTTCTGTTGATGAAATAGTCGCAATGGGATGTTTCTTGGATGTCCATGAAATCACCCGTGATCCAAGATGAAAAACATGACTAGAAGTGCTCTTCCTGTCGTCCAAACTTCCTGCAAAATCATTGTTAGTGAAACATGTCAAAACATCATACTCAGTGCTTGAGTATACAATTCCATAGCTTGAAGTCCCTGCAACATATCGTAAGATCATTTTTCCAACTTGCCAATGCAAGTCTTTGCGAGACTCCATGAACCTGGAAATCAAGCTGACAACGTACATAATCTATGGTCTCGTAGCTGTGAGATACATGAGACTTCCTAAAATTCTCTTAAACAGAGTTGGATCTACTTTGGGACTATCATATTCTTTGCTCAACTTAGTACCCATTGCCACTGGTGTAGGTGTCAGTTTGCAATTAAGCATTATAAATTGCTTAAGCACTTCGTTAGCATATTTACTTTGAGAGATAAATACACATTTTTCTTACTGTTCTACCTTTAAACTAAGAAAAAACTTCATTAATCCAAGGTCTCTCATCTCAAAATGTTTCTTCATAGCTGCCTTGAACTCACCTGTAAAAATCATATCATCAACATATAAATAAACTATTAAAATGCATCCATGTTGATTTACCTTTGTGTAAAGAGTTGGTTCACTAGTGCTTCTGCTAAAACCATTGTTGATTAGATAAGAATCAATTATGTTGTACCGAGCTCTTGAAGCTTGCTTGAGCCCATATGGGTGATTCCATGAAGATAGGTAACTCTTTTTGGCCAAATATGACGGTGAAAAATGGAAAATTTTATCCATGTATTAAATTGAAGCCCTCGAAACTCATATTTGCCAAATGAATTTTGACACGCGGTTCAAAAACAAAATGTAGAGAATTATGTTGGCTTTCCAATGATATTTTTTTCGAAATATACCAATGTCATTTATCGTGTCGAATTTTCATTTAATGAAACGTGTGTACTTAAAAATTTGAAGAGCAATTAACAAGTAGTTTGTGTTCATGCATGATAATTTAACGTTAAAGTAATAATTTTAAAAAATGAAATATGTAAACATGATCTAGATAGAACACACTAGGGCTTACATATTTTTCTTTTATTTTTTCTCGAAATATTATATTTATTATTATTTTTCGAAACTAACCAATGAATATTTCAGTCGCATTTTGCACACGTGTGTTCGTGCACGAAATCTTTTGATTGTTTACATAATTTGTAAAACTAAAAATACCCTTTTGAAGAGGACGCGTTTATCTAGGGCTTGTGTATTTTTTTAAAATTTTTGGATGTGTATTTTGAATGTTGTGAATTTATCTTTGAGCTCAATCGAAGTTGTCGGCAGGGTTTTTTAGGGCAAGTTTTAGTAGAAATTTAAAAACAAAAGACATGAAGATAAAAATTCGTAAATTTTATATATATGGATAGAGGATTCGTTGACGAATCCAATGGTATCAATTCCGCTCATTAATGAGCATTTAATGACATGGTTTATCTATGTGGAAGGCAGACAAAACTTTCATTCTGCAGTGAAAAGGGCTCTCGACCTGTTTTTTAAGCGCTCGATCGAGCTATTTGCTAGATTGAGGGTTTTAAAATACCTCGATCGAGGGTTTTAACATACCTCGATCGAGGGTTTAAGAACACCTTGATCAAGGGTTTAACAACATCTCGATCGAGGTATTTTAAAACCCTCGATCGAGGTATTTGCTCGATCGAGGGCCTAAAACGAGCCTTTTTATGTTTTTGAAAAGCTAGATCTAGCTTTTCAAAAGCTAGGCCGAGCTTTTCAAAAGCTAGACCGAGCTTTTCAAAAGCTAGATCGAGGTCTTGTTTCAACTCTCGATTGAGGTTTTTTAAAACCCTCGATCGAGGTATTTTAGAGCCCTCGATCGAGCTTTTAAAACCCTCGATCGAGCTTTTAAAACCTTGAACGAGGGCTCTAAAATACCTCAATTGAGGGTCCGAAAAACAATTTTTTTCCATTCCATCCACCAAAAATGGTGAACCACCTTCATGGAATCACCCATATAGATCTTTCTTCAACTTGTAAACCTTCTCTTCATGTTCTTTGATTTCATACCCTTCTGTCTGCTCCACATAAATTTCTTCTTCAGGAATTCCATTCAATAATGTCGACTTGGCATCGATCTGATACACTTTCCATTTGTTTGGAGATGTTATTTCTAGGACTGCTCTCAATGTGTCCAATCTTGCCACTGGCGCAAAATTTTCTCTAAAATCAATTCCTAGTTGTTCCGAGAAACCTTTTGCTAAGTTAACCTGTCCTTGTACCTATCAATCTCAATTTTTTCATTGAGTTTGGTCTTTTGGATCCACTTCACACCAATAGGTTTCTTATCATTTGGCAGGTCAACTAGATCCCATGTACCATTTCTCTCAATGGAATCTATCTCTTCGTCCATAGATTTTACCCAGTGCTCTTCTTTTACTTCATCTTCATAAAACACAGGTTGAATAGAAATAAAAGAAAAATTGTTATTTGCATCCAACTTGTCATAAATATCTTCTAATATTCCATTCTTTCGATTACTACGATCATAACCATTACCGAATTGTGGACTAGGATTATATCGATCTAATGATCTTGATGCTTCACCTCGAACTGAGTTTCTAGGTGTCTTTGCTGGAATATTTGCTACTGGACCCTGTTGTCCAGTCAACTCTTCTTCTTCTCCATCTTCTAGTTGGGGTATTGCAGCTCCCATAACCTTGTCTATGGTTCCATCCCATGACTCTTCCTCCTTGAACAACACATCTATGTTGATGATAACCTTTTTGGTAATATGGTTATACTGTTTGTAGACTTTAGATTCTTCATCATATCCAAGAAAGATACATTTATCACTCCTATCATCTAAATTTTTTCTTAGTTGTTTAGGAGCATGAGCATAAGAAATGCAACCAAATATTCTGAAATGAGAAAAATTACAACTCATACCGGTCCATGCTTCCTTTGCTACTCTGTTCTTCACAATTTTGGTGGGAGATTAGTTCAACACATGAACAACACAAGCCACTGCATCTCCCCAAAATTCATGGGACAAGTTTCTTCCTTTCAGCATGCTTCTTGCCATATTCATGATGGCTCTATTCTTGCATTCTGCAACACCGTTCTACTGAGGTGTATATATCTTGTAGTGAATTGCCTCTTTATTCCATGATATTTACATTAATCATGAAATTAATTTGAGTCATACTCTCTGTTGTAGGTACAACAGATTCCATGTTCTAATGGACCATGGGAGCCCCAAAGTTTTTCTAATGCAAAGGTAAGGCTTTAGATCTCTCTGTCATGATGGGATTTTATCATCTTTATTAGGATTTCATGCATTTGCATTGTTTTGGTTTAGATTAGATTTTTCTCTTTGAAAATTCTTAGTTTTTGACTGTTTTTCTGAAGTTGCGAAAAGCCTTGTAATCTTCCAAAAGGTCATTTTTAAGCCCGTAATTGCGCATTGCGGGGGTCTTGTTTTTCTTTTTCGGAAATCTTGTCATCCCGCAACCTGCAACCCGCAAATGCGGATTGCAGGAAGACTGTGTAAATATTTCGTTGAACTTTTCGTTCCGCAACCCGCAACCCACAATCTTGAATAAAAATGCGTGGTGTGTTTCCGCAACCCGCAATCCACAATTGCGGATTGCATATTGCGGAAAGTTTATTTCATATTAAATATTGTTTGCGTTCCCACATCCCGCAACTTGCAATTGCAGATTGCAGGAAGCTGTTGAATAAAATTTTCAAATTTTGTAGTCCCGCAACCCGCAACCCGCAACCTGCAGCTACGGATTGCAAATTGCGGGGACGATGTACATACCTACGAAACGAATCCCCGCAATTTATTTCCCGCGGATCTTAATAATTGATCTCAATCGTTGATTGGTTTAGATCCAACAGATGAAATTGCGTCATTTGTTCGAACGTGTGAATTCTCTATTCTTTGTCGTTTTGGCAACAAGTTTTCTGACTGAGATTTTCACCTTCAGCTCAAATTCGAAGTCATAATTGTTTATTAGATTGATCTGTAATGATGAGTTTTCAGATGCGACTTCAAGTCATATGTGATTTAATTGAAACTATACTTCATTGTAATCCAAATCTGGTAAACACATGCTACGAGTTGTTTCGTTGCAGTTTAGATGATTGCAGTTTCCACGTCGTAAAATTTCAATCACAGCAGTTCATTATGCTCAATCATTATGGTTTTATTAGCTCTTCTTAAAAATGGAGACAAATATCAGGAAATTAATTCGTCGTCTGGATTCTACAGAGAAATCTTGTATTCAATCTTCAGAAGTTTTCTTCTAATAATCTTGTGTGAGCAATATGCAGATAGATCGCAAATCTTTGGACAAGTTTTGTGTAGAAGAAGAACTCCAGCCTTTGTTATATCAAGAACTTGTGTCACCACCTTTTGATGCAGGTGTTCCTGATACAAGTAGTAGTAGCGAAGAGGAGGATTCTGAAGCTCTATCCGTCTGTATGCAACTCCTTCAAAGGAAGAAAAAAAAAATTCCTGAAGAGTCAATTGATCAAGATGACACCATTATTCATGATTTTATAATGAATGAGGTTCTTGTTACTCCACCAGCCTTCGTGAAGAAAGATCTGCTGGTTGATTTGTCTGTTTTTGAAGACATTGCTAATCATCCAGAACAACCTAAGGAAGATTTTTCGGATCTTTTGTTGCATGTTATAGACAACCAGTAATTCATTGTTGAGTTGCATAGTTTGTTACGGGATTCCTCCCGAAATTACGAGATGAATCTCTTTTGAAAAATTTGTTGAAGGCTTGGAGAAGATCACTTTGTAGGGTTTGTTTAGGATAATCTGATTTTGTAATCCATGCTTAAGGGGAATTTATCCTTTGTATTATTTTTTGTAATTTACTATTTAAGGGATAGATCTCTCTTAGGCAAGGGATGATCATTGTGGGGTAGAAATCGATAGAAGAAGACTGGAGATGCTCTGTTTTATGTTGAGCTTGTAATTTCTTACAGACTTTCATTAATACAGTAATGTTATTCTCTTGTATCATCTTTTTTTCATTCATCAAATTTCTTTGGTAAATATCGATTTCTACTTCACGTTATTATCTATGTTGTTTAATCTTTTGCAATCAATATCTGATACAGGGATCTGTGATATGGATTTGTCCTTACATTTGATCTGTGTATGCATTATGTTTTAATTGAATTTCTTTAATTAAAATATTTATCTATTTCTGCAAATGATTCGCAGTAATTATAAGTTATGTTAATTTTTAAATTGACATATCAGTGACAAGTTAATCTTGAATAAGCTCAAACACTTAATATTGCATTTAATTAATTTTAATTGATTAGTTGTAATTTAAGCATTTAAGGAATTCATCTTCTTCACATTTATGTTAAGTGGATGAACACACTTATAAATTTCATGTCAAGTTAATCTGCAATACAAACAAGACACCTTTCAGAGTAGGTCTAACTCAGTTTAGATTTCCCTTTCTAGGTAGGTTTGTTTCCTAACTGAACACACTTTGTTTTCCTTTTTGGAAGACAGATCCTTTTAGGATCAAAACCATAAGTGCCAGCGGAGGCCTTTGTATCCGTGGGAGATCACCATTCCAAACAGCTCAAGGATAGGGTAATACTTGCATAGGATTATCTAAAGCCTTTGGTTGGGTTTTCTTCCTCTATTGTGGGCCTTGGAACCCATTCCAGCACTTTGCACACCCGAGGCCTCAACACTCTCCCCCTCCATATGATCTCAATAATTTGAGTTGATGACCACTTTGTTTTTCAACCAGAGCATTAAATTACTTGGACTTGCCAAAAGTTTCAGACTTCTAACGAAGGAAATACACCCATGTTTTTCTACTGAAATCGTGAATGAATGTAAGAAAATAATAGCTTCCACCAATTGGTCGAGTCTTCATTGGACCACACAGATCAATATGAATAAGTTCTAGAGGTGAATGTGCCCTTTGAGATATACCTTTAGGAAAGCTATCATTGTGCTTCTTTGCAATGATACAACACTCACAATTGTTTGTTGGCTCCTTGATAGGGGGTAACCCTTTTACCATATCTTTATGTTGCAACAAATTTACACCACCAAAGTGAAGATGTCCATTTCTTAAATGCCATAACCAATAATCATCAATGCATGTGGATTTTTGAGCAAAAGAGCTTACCTTGTTGCTACAATCCATGACTAGTGGATACATCATGTTCCTAGTCACTTGTACTTTGATTATCAACAGTCTATTTGTGGGTTTGTCATAGATTTCATAGTCTGATCCATCAAAGACAAGTTTGCATTTATTTTCAGTAAGTTTCCCAATGTTAAGAATATTATGCTTCAATCCTGGAGCATAATATACATCTGTGATTGCCTTATGTTGGCCTTGTTTGGTCATAATGTTGACCACTCCTTTTCCAAGAACTGGAACTACCTCATCTATGCCGACTTTGACTTATGTTTTCACTAATTCATCTAGGTCTACAATTAGACCTCTATCACATTTCATATGGTTACTGCAGACACTATCTAAAATCCAAATACCCTTTGGGATTTCTGTGCAATTCTAGAACACAACAGATCATAGAGCTGAGAATACCTCACAGTGAAAAGAATGAGTAGAAAAGATGAATTACAGTGAAATGAGCAGTAAAATTAATCATGCATTGGAACTCAGATAGAAACAAAAATGTTTGTTATGATCCATTAATCAGTATAGTCAAAAAATATGTTAAAATGGAGAGAATTCGATTATCCTAGGAAAATTTGAATCCATGTCAGTATAGCATAGGAATTGTCACCACTTGAGTGCTCTGGAAGCCCCAAACTCAACTCAACTCAACCAAAACTCAATTAACTGAAGCTATTGTCAGTTAACTGACCAAGGAGGGAGCATTAGTGAGTTCTGCATGCAAAGTAGGTGAAAAAGGATGCATTAGATGACAATCAGTGGTGATCGGAGCTAAAACCCCAGTAGAGTTGAGGGACTCAAGTGGACTGAACTAGAACACGGAGTTAGCTCCTAAAATGTAGGGAACTAGATCTGGTGGGCCTAAAATCATGCATGCAGAGCGCTTTAGGTGGATAATGGGTCCTAGATGACATATGCACACCACTAGGGGGGAAATAACATCATCAATTACTAGGAAAAGGTAAATAATGCTAAGTAGGACAAGGATGGAGTATTAATTATCCTAACACCCCCCCTTAATCAAAACTTGGACATCCTAGGCTTTGTTTACTGAGACCAAAGGTCACCCATACAATCAAATAAATGATAAAAAGAACTATTCATGAAACTAAGGAAATGGGGAAAAACCTCATGGGAAAAGCACCCCCCCTAAAAAATGAACAGTAGGGAACTCAAGCATATTTCACACCAAGTAGAGATCTGAGATAGGAAAATCTCTTCTGAGTTAACAAATTTGTGAAAATGTTTGCAATCATCTCCTCTGTAGGACAATAATGCAATGAGATGGTCTTGTTGCACACTAGTTCCTCGATGTAGTGCATGTGAACCTCAATATGTTTGGTCCTTTGCTTCTAAACTGGATCACTGGAGATCCTTATGGAACTTTGATTATCACAGAAAAGGTATACTGAAGGAAAAGTGTGAATTCCAAACTCTGTCAAGATCCCATGTAACCAAACTTCCTGAATAGTTGCATTCATAGCCCCTTTGTACTGTGCTTCTGCTGAAGAAAGTGTGAGTGTTGCTTACTTCTTGCTTAACCAACAGATTGGTCCCGATCCCAACATGAACACATATCCTAAAGTAGATTTCCTATCAGTGTTGTCTCCAGCCCAGTCTGAGTCCGTAAAACCAACCAAATCTAACTGAGCACCAATAGAATAATGGATACCAAACTCTCTAGTACCTTGCACATAGTGCAAGATCCTCTGTGTTTCTTTCCAATGAAGCTCAGGTGGCTCCTGGATGTACCTAGCCACATCACCAATAGCATATGATAGATCTCATCTCAAATGTGTCAAGTACAAAAAGATACCGATTAGTTGTATGTACAAAGTGTTATCAACCAAGGGAGTAGAGCCACCTTCTTCCAATCTAATCCTGATCATGTAGCATCTCTCAGTGAGAAGTAGATATGTATTACATAGTGCAAGGTTTGCATCTCGATGCCAAGATCTGGTTCTTGTATGATCAAATGGATCTCCAGCTACTCTCCCAGCAGTTTCAAGTACTTTTTGAGCCCATTTTGTCTTTGGATTGGGAGTAGGAGATGGAACTAGATATGGATCTGCTTGAACTTCATACTGAATATCAAGATCTGATTCAACTTGGTCCTCATCTCTGGAATCTGAATCTGGATCATCATGAGAGACATCATTCTGATAGTTATCAGGTGCAAGTGGATTAGGCAAAGAATATGGCAAAAAATGTGAGAATTCATATGCCTTTGAGGCATGGTTTGCAACACCTTTCGCTATCAATGTCCCATATGAGATATCTGCAATATCAATTTTTTCAAGACCAAAGACAACTTAGGCTTCGGTGAACCTGGTGTGTCATTTGATAAACAGATAACAAATTTGCTATCAAAGAAGGCACATATAGAACATTACTGAACTTTTCATAATCCAGTTGTATTGTGCCTTTCCCTTCAACGGAGATCTGAGAATCATCTCCCATGTGAATACTAGGACCATCAGTGATATCTAGAGAAGAAAATGATTCTCTAGAGGCAACCATGTGGTTGGAGATTCCAGAATCACTGAGGAATGCTTGTGATTGTGAGAATCCATCCTTCAGTGCATGGAATCTCCCATGATCATATGTCTCACTTCCAAAATCAGTATTCCTTGTTCCTTCTGGGAGGGCAATGTTGTGTTGTTCAAGAAGTTTGGTCATTTGATCTATCTTCTTCTTCATGCAATATCTCTCTGGATTATTTCCTTTCTTTCAATAGGAACACTTGGTCTTCCCAAACCCCTTTTGCTTATCCTTATTAGAGTTGGAGGCTCATTTCGATGGATTAGGCTTCTCCTTATGCTTGGATTCAAATTTCTTCTTTTCTTTCCCTTCTTGCTTCCCTTTAGCATTCGCACTTTTTGAATCTCCAGCCATAAGAGCTTGATTTTTTGAGGCCTTCAAAGTGCCCATATGAATCAGTTTGTATTGATATTGGATGAGAGATTCAGTGAATGCATCTAAGGAATGTGTTTTGCAATTGGGGATTGACAATCTCCCTGAATGGAAGGTAGAAACAAATATTGAAAATTCTATACCAAGCTTGCTTAGGATGGATAACACCAGATCCTCATCATTCTTCTCAATGCCACATTGTTTGCACTGCATGACCAAGGATTTGAATTTAGAAAAGAATTGTTGTATGGTTTCAAAAATACTGGGTTGAAGAGAAATTAATTCATTCTCCATAATATGGCCTCTCGGCTCATCTTGCTTGCAGAAGAGATTCTCAAGATTCAACCAAACCTCTCTTGGAGTCTTCAATACATCAAGGTGGAAGAACAAATCTTTGGAAATATGAATACACATGAAACAAAATGCTTCTTCTAATTTGTTCAGGTACTTGGATTTCTCAACATCTTCCTAGGGTTCGACCTCATTTCCCATTGTGACCATGTACAGACTCTTTTTGCGCAACACCATCTGCATATCATCCCTCGAATCAAGATAATTGAAGGGTTTCAAGATCCTTGAGACAAAGGAACATTCGAATTATCCATGTCAAACTGCTGGAGCGAATACAAACTGAAACTACTGCTACTGTTGCACTGAAAAACCTTCAAAATCCTGCAAAAAAATCAATTTTGGAAAATAAACTTCTATTGAGCACTACTTTACGACAATAGGAACTTTTATTTGGATCCTTCACACTTGGATAGACCTCAAAAGATTTCTCCAATGAATTCAATACAATGGCATCGGGATTTGCTGTCGAAATCCAAAGGCTTTTGGTGCACTACTAAAAGAAGTTTCTCAAGCTACACTCTCTGATCTCTAATACCATGTTAAGTTCTAGAACACAACAGATCATAGAGCAAAGAATACCTCACAGTGAAAAGAATGAGCAGGAAAGATGAATTATAGTGAAAATTGCAGTGAAATGAGCAGTAAAATTAATCATGCATTGGAACTCAGATAGAAACAGAAGTGTTTGTTATAATCCATTAATCAATATAGTCAACAGATATGTTACAATGGAGAGAATTCAATTATCCTAGGATAATTCGAATCTGTGTCAGTATAGCATAGGAATTGTCACCACCGGAGTGCTCTGGAAGTCCCAAACTCAACTCAACTCAACCAAAACTCAGTTAATTGAATCTATTGTTAGTTAACTAACCAAGGAGGGTGCATTAGTGATTTATACATGAAAAGTATGTGAAAAGGGTGCATTAGATCAAAATCAGTGATGATTGGAGCTAAAACCCCCATTAGAGTTCAGGGACTTAGGTGGACTGAACTAGAACACAGAGTTAGCTCCTAAAATGTAGGGAACTAACTCTAGTGGACCTAAAATCATGCATGCAGGGTGCATTAGAAGTTTAATGGGTCCTAGATGATATCTTCACACCACTAGGGGGGACATAATATCATCAACTACTAGGAAAAGGTAAATAATGCTAAGTAGGACAATGATGGAGTATTAATTATCCTAACACTTTCGTGTGCAGCATGACATGTAAGAAATAACATAACTTCTTTTTTCTCTGAGGTATTAGTCACATTAGCATTCTGTTTTGCTTGATCATCATTTTTCTTTTTACATTCATTAGCATAATGGCCAAATTTATTGCAATAATAACACTTAACTTTAGATTTATCTGACCTCTTTTTGTCACAGTTCTCGCCTTCATAGTTATGATCGTGATCTTGATCTTCCTTTTCATTGCTTCGGCCACCTCTGCCTCTTCCTCTTGATCCTCCTCTGCCTCTTCCTCTTCCTCTGCCTTTTGAGAATGAGGCTTGTGCTTTGAAAGCATTCTCTAGAGAGGACTCTTCATTCTTGTTGAGTCTGGATTCATATGATAGTAGTGATCCAGTCAACCCATCTATTGAGAGAGTGCTCAGATCCTTTCCTTCTTCAATTGCTCCAATTTTTTGATCAAATTTGTTGGGTATGGATCTCAGAGCCCTTTCAACCACCCTTTTCTCTTCAATCTTTTCACCATAGGTATTCAGTTGATTAACAATCCCCATGACTTGGGTCATGAAAGAATCCACTGTGTCTGATTCTTTCATCTTCAAATATTCAAATTCTCTTCTTAGGCTTTGGAGTTTAGTTGTTTGTACCTTACCAGCACCTTGATAACTGGTCGCCAAGGTTTCGCATGCTTCTTTGGCGTGCAATGAAGCTGATATCTTTGGAAATACATTGTTATCCAATGAGTTCATTATGTGATGCAGTTCCTTCGCATCCTTCTTCCTGTGAATCCTCAGGATATAATTTTCTATGTTTGATAGATATTGATAAGTTGCATCATCTGCTGGTTCGGAATAGCCATGCACAACATATTCCCACATATCTTATGATCTAAGATAAACCACCATCCTCATGGCTCAGACAACATAGTCATTTTTCCCTATAAGAGGATAAATCTAAGACTGATTGTTGCTGCTAGAAGTCATAGATGCTGCAGAGTCTTTCACTAGCCTTTTTTTAATAATATCTCCACTTCACGTCCTTCAAATATTTTATAAAAAAAAACTTTAAAAAAAATCTCTTCTTCTCTTTTAAATTCCACCATTTTTTTCACAACCTTTTATAAAACTTTTTATAATAAAAAAATTTTAGATGATATATAAAATCGGGTGAATACACGAAGATGGGTGTCTGTTTCGTGAGAATCGGGTGGTGGAAAAGCATAGCGAAAGCTATTCGGCCGAATAACAATATTTATTCGGGCAAATAAAATTATTTATTCGGCCGAATAAATATTGTTATTCGGTCGAATAACCTCAAGTTTATTCGGATGAATAAATATTCACGGATCACCGTTAAACGTAACGATGGCCTAGAACTACGTGCAAGGCAGTGTCAACCGGGAAAATTGTCAGGCGATTTTTTGTTAGTTGATTCAGCTGAATAATTATTCAGCCAAATAATTTTTTGGCTAAATACATGTTAGGCCAAATAATTATTCGGCCGAATTATTGTTCGGCATATAAGGTCAGTTGCGGCCATATTATTTCATTTTTCTTCTGAATCCTTTGTAGCTCTGTAGGGCCCTGTTGTTGCATTGTTGGGACCCCGACCCCAACCTCGCCTTCTCCTTGACGTTGCCTTGCCACCACCTTGCACTGTTGCGACGTTGACATCCTCCTGCTGCTGTGAATCTTCCATACATTGCCTTTTCTCCACAGTGCCACCTTGTTCCGCCACCTTCTAGACGTGCAGCGCGGAGGAAGGATCGAGGCATTTGTGCGTGGAGCTCGATAGCTTCAATTCGAAAGGTAATTTGGCATGTTATTTGACAAGTAAGTTTCTCATTTTAGTTATTTTTGTTGTGTTTTTGGTATTCTAATCATCCCTTTTGTTGTTGGCAGGATTTCAACGTTCAGCTTCCCTTCTTCGGTGGTATTTCGGCATTCGGCTTCCCTTCTTCGGTAGGATTTAGGCGTTCGGCTTCCCTTCTTTGGCAGGCTTTCAACGTTTGGTTTCCCTTCTTGGCAGGAGATCGGCGTTCAAAAGGTACACTTTACAACTTTGAGCTATTCCATGGTAATTATTAGTCCCCACTAGTTTCAATACAAGGAAAGCAGCCAAGGCAATATTACATTGATTTTTTTTAAACTCTGTTCATGAACTGAACTGTTCATAAACTCTGCACATGAAAGTAGCCACGACGATATTACATTGGTTTTTTTTAAACTCTGTTCATGAACAGAACTATTCATGAACATTATTCATGAACAAATATGGTCATGAAAAGAACTGTTCACAGAGTGCATGAACATAACTGTTCATGATCAGAATTGTTCATGAACAGAACTGTTCATTTCCTTCTCACTAAGCCAATACTTGAATGCTTTCTTCTCCAGAATCTTGGAACAAACTTGCCATTGGAAATAATAAACTACATTAAAAGTGCAAAAATGATCAAAACAAATCAAACTATAATAAAATAAAAAGCCAATAAGGTTTTGGTGGTAAATCTAGAGGCCTCTTGACAATAGCAGATGGAAGTCACGACAGTTATTTTATTTCAGTCTCTGTCTTCGATGAATTATTTTCTCAACTCCACGCATTTTATATATAATGTCTACCAATGTAAACCTTGTTATATATAATCCTTAATGAATTGATCCATTCATGAAGGCGATATGAATATGCTTCATAGATTTGGCACGTTAACCTATTCATTAGATGATGCATTGGTCAAGCATAGAGTTCTTATAATTTGATAGAAAAACTTATTAATATCTGATATCTATTGCGATTTGGCAAGTGGAATAATCAGTATAATACAAGAGTCTTAGATCTCAAGGTTATCATCATATATTAAAATTGCTTGGACAATGATATGGAAGCTATTGAAACTAACCCAATATCAATTGTGGAGCAAGGAGAAAATCATAATGATGATATCAATGTGTAGTAATCACCCATTCCAAAGTCGATAAGGTCGATGGATTGATATTTTTTTTTTAAAACTTTGTTCATGAACTCTGCTCATTGAATCCGTTCATGAACTCTGTTCTTTGTTAATCTATGTTCATGAACTCTGTTTTCTGTCAAGCTAAGCGACGGCTTTGATGAACACTATTTTTAAGTATTTACCTCTTTTATGCACAAACCCTGTTTCCATGAGTAGAACATAGGAACATCTGAAATCTTTATCCATATTTTGGATAGTTTAACGTATGAAGTAACCTGTAGTAAAAAAAAAATTATGCTATGAAGATCCGGGTAAAACAATTTTTACGTTCATCTAAAATTAAAATCAGTAGAAAATGAATATCCTAGCTAACCATGTCCGTGAACTCTGTTCATGAACTCTGCTCATTGACTCTGTTCATAAACTTTGTTTTCTGTCAATCTATGTTCATGAATTGACACACCTCTTTCTTCTTCGCACTTAGCCACTTTCAATTCATAAATTGTAAAATAGCTATAAGTGTTCAGAAATACCAAACAAACTGTTAGACCCCCATTAAATCTAACAAGTGAAAAGGAAGAAATACTACCTTAGCGCACCTCTTTCTTCTTCGCACTGACTTAGCCACTTTCAATTCACAAACTGTAAAATAGCTATAAGTGTTCAGCTATACCAAACAAATTGTTATACCCCCATTAAATCTAATAAGTGAAAAGGAAGAAAGACCACATTGGCGCACCTCTTCTTCTTCGCACTGACTTAGCCACTTTCAATTCACAAACTGTAAAATAGCTAATAAGTGTTGGCCCACCACAAGGCTAAACCTTATTAACACGACTGGACTAATATAGGAAATAAAATTAATGTACAGAACTCCCCTTGACATGGGTGTTGTACCTCAAATGGTTGGATGGTCAAAATTACAATTGACCATTCGTCTTAGCGAGTTTTCTTCTCCATAGAACACCTTCTCCAATCTTCATTAGTAGTTAGAATAGATGCACCAAGTATTTTCTACCTTCAAGTAGGTCATCGAGAAATGACATGTTGAACTTATGGACTCAGGTCATAGATGATTATAGTGCATAGAATACCTTCTCAAAACTTCATTAGTAAAGTTGTTGTTTCATAAGTAACGTTGTTCCATAAGTACAAATCATAACAACACTTACAATCTTTATTTTGTCTTATATAACATAACATCTTTCTCTAGGAGATTAGGTTAAATGTTTGGAATGTTAAAATATCAAAACATGTAGAATTTGAATATGTTATGAGTTGATAGTTGTCTAAATGTAGACATCATATCAAATGGAAAAGAGGATTCTTTGAGGCAAAAGCATAGGAGGTCATCACTGTCATCGTGAATTGGTGTCTCGACTGATAATCAAAGGTTGTCGGATTCACCTCGGGATTCAAGCTTGTTGTATAGTTCACATTCATCTGATCACTGGCTAGGCCAAAGGGGTACAGATGATTCCCTCGTATCTTCTATGGGAGAACGTCGATCTCGACCTTTTGTTGGTATGAACATTTATGTTTTAATACATGTATCAATTGTAATTTTGTGCGTGTTCAAAAAGTTTCTAAATGTTTACACACAACTGTGTTTGTCTTTGAAACAGAGAAAGGTTCAGAAGAGGCTCCTAATTCTACACAGAGGGACGAAGGTCGAGCAAGGAGGACAGACGTTGAACCAGATGTGGGTGTAGAGCAAGGTTCGGAAGAAGCTTGGAATTATACACAGAGGGACGAAGTTCGAGCAAGGAGGGGACGAAGTTCGAGCAAGGAGGGCATATATTGAACTAGATGTGGGCTATACACCCATAACAACTTATCCATCTGATTTACCTGAGGAGCTTCCATAGGAAAGTGGTGTTCAACAAACGACCCTTGAAAGTTATAGATCTCACTATGACAAGTTGCAACATGATCTTTCTAGTTTGGATCTCCCTCCAGAGATCAAACAAAGTCTAGAGATTGTTTTGATTCATTTAGGTATATGAGGATCTCGAACCAACGACGGATGGTTTTGTTGACTTGATGCGGAGGAGAAAGGAACAAGTGATGGGTCCGGAAAAGTGGGCTGTTGTGAAGGAGAGAGTGACCAAAGAATAGGCCAACCCAATGTTTAACTTCAAAGAAGGCCTAAAGCGAAAAATGTTGAAAGTGCAATATTTCAAGCACCCTGAACTTGCACATCTATTATATGATCGATTCCTTGCATCCTATGGTAAGTTGCCATGGAACGATGAGGTTCCTAATTATTTTGCAAGAATTTTTTATGCAGATTTTTTTTTAAATATGAAGCCAGACTATACCGATATTCATTCTATCTTTTATGGAGTTGGAAAGGAGCGAATATACGATCGAAAAGGTGTTCTTAGAGATCCCACAACTCTTCGACCTCCACCCCATATATCTCGCCTAGCTAGGCATGTGACTTTAAAATCGGAGATGGAGCCCACATCACAACTTGGGACAATTGCAAGGGATTCTGTTGATGAAGGTTTAACGTCAGCATTTGTAGGAGTTGATGTGGGATTGGTTCGAGAGAGGGCTCGAACCACTATTCGTCTTAAGTTTGTTTACAAAACGAATTATGAGGTAGATGGAATGAGCATTGAATATCTTAGGGCTTATGCTAAGGTTTGTCGTGATACAACTTTGAATGTCCTATCCCATGACACATCGAGTATAGGAGAGGTTTGTTGTTTATGTACCTACAATTTGTTTAATTTTTTAATTCATTTTGAATTGAAATTTTTGTTACATTATATCTATGACATTATGTATTTTTTTATGTATAGTAATAAATATATTACGTGAATGTTTATTGGTTGCAATTTTCTAAAATGTTGAATGAACATGATTTTCGACTCTCCACTAGTGAAAATGTAGAAGAGCATCTTAAAGAGGTATATTTATTATTTACATATTTATATTTATGTTTGAAAGATATTGTATGCATTTTTTTAATTTAATTTATCTATGTATCTTATTGTTAATTTGACTTATTCATGGAGGTTCATTTAGATTCCAACTTTTTTGATGATTTTTCATCTCTTGTGAGCTCATGATTTCAATTTTTTTGTTTTGGTTTTAAGTGAATTGCTTAATTTTAGTTTATTTGCTTGCAAAATGTTTTATTTATTAACAAAATTTAAATTTTAGGGAAAACAAGAACATATGGAAATTGGTGGTGAGGATATAGGTTCTTTGATGGACGTGGACATTGGCACTGAGGTAATTTTGTTAATAATTGAACTATTCTTTTCAAAAAAAATTATTAATTTAATATTTTGAATTTTTTGAATTTAGTTTAAAATTGCTTAAATAATTTATGAGATTCATAATTTGCTTTTATACAAGTTGTAGGTTGGGTCTCTTCGAGGCAAAGGGAAGACCCCAGCGGAGGATAGTGGTGGACTTTGATTTAGAGAATGATATTTATTGGCCTTTTTTTGTTTTCTCATACTACCATATTGCATATATCTGCATGTTGATAGATATATTGTAGTTGTTTGTGAAGAACCTGCAACAATTAATTAATGAAAATACACGAGATAGCAAAAATATCAGAACTCAGAATCACTTTTATTAATCGCAGGCCACTTCGAGGGGGCAACCTCCTTTGAGCAAGCTCAATACAAATAACTTCACAGTACCTTCATTGGTCTCAACACAAACTTATATACTAATTCTAGGTGCCAATACCATGTGTCAATACAAACCATGGGCCAATACAAACTATGGATCAACAATTACTACGGGACGACTTACAAAGCATACGCGTCCAACAACAATAAGACAAACTATGAATCAACAAATACTATGGGATGACTTACAAGCATATGCGTCCAACAACAATATACTAACAAAGTAAATAGAAGGGTTGACATGGGTTCCTAACATCCCCTCTCCCTTAGAAAAAGCTTTGTCCTCAAAGCTTTAGATGTGGAAATTGATGCAAAATCTGAAGGAGTGGTTCCCCTATAGCATCCTCGGGTTGCATTCCGAGCCACTAACGCCTTTTGAGTTGCAGAGAGGGTTGCTTGGAAGGCTGTAGATGAAGAAGAACCATATCAGCTGCATGAAACGTGCCCTTAGAACGGTGTTGATCAACTTGTTGTTTCAGTCGAATTCTTGCCATGTGAAGATTGTCCTGTAGAATGAGAAGAATCTGATCGCGGTGTCGAAAAACCAAGTCAATTGCCTGAACTGGGGAGCTGCTGAGGATGTATGGAAGAAGAACTAGCGGTGCATGTCCATAGATTGCTTCATATGGTGTCCTTTTAGATGTGTTATTGTACCACTGGAGTGCTTCTAGGAAATCCATAGAAATAGTTGTCCAAATCTCTGTAAGGATGGGCAAGGGTTTGAACAGTCCCGAAAGGAGTGGCGTTTAACTCTTGTTGACCAGGAAAGTATTACAGTCAACCACCATCTTTTGAAATTGTCATGTTCAGTCCCTTCCAAAAGAAGTTACATTGTTCCTGGTCATACATTTGTAGGAACCTAGAGTGCCCTGCTGATGAAGAAGCATGGAGTTCATAGAAGAGATAGCCGTGTTGAACAGATTGCAATAAATTTGGAACAAGCAGAGAAAAAGCTGTAAGAGAAACTGGGTCATCAAATGTGCGAGAAGGAGCATCTACCACCATATTGTCCTTACCCTTCTTGTCAGTGATCGCATAGGCATAACCCATGAGTTGGATAACCCATTTCAGGTGTGTTGGGGAGGAGACCCATTGTTCTAGGAAATTTTCCAGACTCTGGAGATCCATCTTGATGCAGAAATAATTTCCTAATAGGTATGGCTGCCACTTCTGTGCAGCATGCAAAATAGCCATCATGTCCTGCTGAGATGTAGATGCGACTAAATTCTTACCGGAAAGGTCTCTTGAAGGCGACAAGCCCACTAGTTTAGCAAGGACACCTGCATATCTATCCAAGGAATTAAGGGAGACCGTTGATGGGTGCATCTGAATGGAATGGAGTTGAGCGATGACACCATGTGAATTCTTCTTAAGGACATTTTCCAGGAGATGTGAACTGATGATGCAGAGAAACCCTTGTTATAAGCCCTTAAATTTGTGTTGTTTCCCATTGATTGAAAACTACATCCAAAGTTCAGCAAAATCACATAAGATGGGGCCAAGTGTGCATAACCATTGAACACCCAAAACCACATCACATCCGCCTAGGGACAAGGCAAACATGTCAGAGCACAGGTTATAATCTTCAAGAGAGATACGCACATTGTGACACTTCCCCTTGCAAGGTAAGGTGCCCCCATTGGCAACCATGACTTCAAAGTTTGAGCAAGGATGGACAAAACAATCAACATGTTTGGCGATCCGAGGGTCAATGAAGTTATGAGTGCTACCAGAATCAATGAGTATTGTAAGAGGAAGCTTCTTGAAGTAACCCCTGACCCGCATTGTTTGGGGGGTGGTGACATCAAATAAAGCATGGAGAGATATCTCTGGTTGTTCATCCTGAGATGGGGGGTCAATAGGCGGCTCCTGAATGTCACCCTGATCATCCATTGTATCTGGAGCTTCTTCACCAATTTTAGAGGCAGGCGGAGAATCCATATTCAAGAGATAGAGCTTTTGTTGAACACATCTATGTCCCCGAGTGAATTTCTAATCAAAATTATAACAAATACATTTTTCTTTGCGTGCCTGCATCTCTGTTTTAGACAATTGCTTGATAGGAGTTGGTCGAGGAGCTGGCGGGATGGGAGGTCGTTGAGAACCCATATTTCAGAAGGGAACAAAAGTGGGTTTGGAGCGTTGTTGGGATGCAATCTTGTCTTCTGCCAACTTAGCCAACCCTAGGACTTCCATAATTGTGTTGGGACAGAACATTTTAACCTCTGACTGGATTTCATCCTTAAGACCACTGATAAAACAACTCCTATAGAATTCATCAGACAATCTTTCTGTGTGATTGGCTAGTTTCTCAAATTATGTCTGATACTCTCTCACAGTTCCACTTTGACAAAGTTTAGTGAGTGCTCCGATGAAGTCATCAAAAGCACTAGGACCAAATCGTTGCAAAAGGAGTTGGAAAAAATATGTCCATTTTGGCTCGTCATGAGCCTTGATGTACCAACGGTACCATTGAAGGGCTTCCTATTCCAAATGAAAGGATGCAAGTGGAACTTTTTGGACATCAAAAGTATTATGCAGACTAAAATATTGTTCTGCATGATAGATCAGTACCATTGAAGCAAGGAAATTCAAGCTTCGTACCACAGAAATTGTTGGAAGAAGAGAACCCATTGGCTGCAGAAGATTCTTGTTGTCGGTTATTGTTCATCGTTGAATGCTGAAGATGGAGGCTGAGAAATTTTTCATCCAGATCTTGGAGTTTTGTTTGGATGGTTGCAAGTGCTTCCTCCATGGTTTTTGCTCCTGTGCAGGTGACAACCATAACCAGGATTTTTTATTTTTATTTTTTTTGAATGGATAGAAAAACATAAACAAAAGCTTATTTAGTAAAGGTAAATTTGGATTTGGGAAAAACTAGTATGGGTAATTGGGGTTTGACTAGGTTTTGGACACTTTTTTATGGACAGGGAAGCAAAAAATGGGGATTTCAGAAGCAGGGTGAAAGAATGAGAAAATTGGTCAAAGAGGGACAAAGAAATAGAAATAGGGAATGAACACAGTGGCAAAATTGGAGGCAAGTGGGTGAAAATTGAAGAAGTTATGGAAAACCCTAAAAATAGACAAATGTGAGATTTATGGTTTGGGGAAGTAGAATTTGGGATAGTGTCCTCAGGAATGAAATATGCATAATGGGATTGCAGAGTTGTTCGAGAAGTTTCAATATGGTTGTATTTTTTGAAAAGAATCACATAAATCTGCAAAAATTGCTTCACTAAAACACTCTTTCAAAAGCTACTCTGAGAGCCTTTCCTTCATGCACACTGTTGTCTTTGACTGTTGGGAATACCATGCAAGAATTGGGGTATCTAATATGTTAGTTAGGGCGCTCTTTCACTATCAAATCTAAGTGTTTACCAATAATAAAACTGGATCTACTGGCACTACCCTCAAAGTGGGCACTCCCTTACCATGCACATACAGTTGTTTATCATTTATGAGGTCAGAACTGCTGGGAACAGTTCCAATAGAGCACACATCCTCTCATTACGCTCTTGATCTGCCAAAAATAACTGGAACCACATGATGTAGTAGCCATTATGAAGAAGAAATGTTCCACAAGTATATGTTGTTTCGAGAGTTATTAATGCTGCTTACTAAGGGAAACAATCAAAAAGTTGTAACAAATCACTACAGATCTGCATGCACACGTTGATACATGGACTAGAGTGCTTCTCTTACTATTATGCCGTTGTTTTGACTAAGTATAGTCATCATGCATATGCTGGAAAATCAAATCTGTGAGAGTGCTCTCCTTCGGAGAATAGAGTTGTGCTTTTCTAGGAATAACACTTGCATGAATGGGAAACCATGATGTTAGGATATTCCTATACTCCACCCTAGTCCTACCAGCATTTTCATTATTTTCATTTTCAGTCTTGCATACATTTCTGCATGTAGCATGCATTATGCATGCATGCATGCAATTGCATGCATCCCAATCATCAGTCCCCACAACTAGCCCTCAGTTAGCTAGCCCCAAGAGCTTCTCACTGATCAGTTTTAGCCCTCCTAGTGCTTAGTGCGCCCTGCATGCAGTTACATGCATCTCATGCACGCTCTCTCACCTACCATTCAGTTGTACTTCAGTTATCTTCAATTCTTTCCTTGATTTAAGGCTAGACTGACTCTCAACTGACTGTATCACTCTGATAGACCTCGAGTGAGACTAGACTGCCCATTCTGACTTCAGTTATCTCCTCATGCGCCCTCCACTGAGCCTCCTTCATTCAATTAGTGCCTCCATGTGTCAGTTACACCTACCACACTCAGTTAGACTCAGTTTGACTTATGATTGACAGTTACTTGTTCATTGATGACTCCACTGATGATGATGAAGACTTCTAGTTGTGCTTTGATAACACTCCAGTGATCTTTTGATCTCTCCATGAAGGCTAATTCGAATTGCCACCTTGGCATTCGAATCCTCATGCATTGTATTATTTATTTGTCCATTTGTGATTAATGAATTAGTGTGTGTTCAGTTATTTTGCTTCTATCCGAGTTCTACTATATTATTATTTTGTTGCTCATTTACACTGCATTGACCACTCTTCTTCTGTCTTCCTGCTTAATCATAATCTTTCTTGTGAGGTATACATCAACTCTTAGATCTGCTATGAGGATTTTCACATGGTATGAGAGCATGTTGAAAGTTTTGCCTATCTCCATTCCTGAGATTTTTTGCAGGTTATTATCAAGATTTCGAGTGCAGCAATTGCAGCAGTTTCTGCATTTTTGCCACAATAGCAGTTGCAGATATTTTCTATTGTTTTTGCAGGTCTTCTACAGCTTCCATGAATTTCGAAGGAATTCCTCCTCTTTCTCTATTCACCTATGTTGAATGGAAACCAAAAATGATAGCATATTTGAAGATCCATGGTCTCTTTGATTATTGTTTTGAAAGAGAGTGTTGATGTATATGTAACTTCGGAATGTATTTCATCTATGTATTTCATAATATTTATTGTACCCTTATAAGAGATGTGTTATTCCTCTATAAGGAAGTGTCGTCATGTGTATTGACAAGTGTCACAAGTGTGTGTACTTGCCGATGGGTTATTAGACCACCATGTGTGGGGTCGCCCTAAAATATATATTATATTGTGGATGTACTTAGCTAGACAAGTCGGCCCCATAGTGTAACTGGGCAAATAGGTTAAGTATAAATAGAGATCGGGAGATCTCTATTTGATTACTCGAAAACTCACACTTCTCTCACTCAGAAAGTGGCGCCCTAGTGAGAAGGAGGATCATCTGCTACTAGGAGACTATCTCAGTGTATTCTGGTTGTACTTTGGTTGAGCCATTGCTCTTTCTATCTCTGAGGAAGTTGTGGAGTTTTTCACCTTAAGGTTTTCCCCATGGAAACTCTGTGTCTCTTGTCTCTCATGCTTTTGATTCTTGTGATGCTTGTCATGCTTATTATGATTGTTATGCATTGATATACTGTACATGTTATTCTCTCAGTAAAGATCCTAGAGTATTGTGAATTAATGCTCAAAATTTAACATGGTATCAGAGCTAACCTGACATTGTGCAGTGACGGAAACTAGGGTTTCTTGTTTATTGGGTTTCTCTCCATAGATTTTGGAAAAGCAGTATAGTAGATTGACTCTACTCATCAAGGAGAATCTATCTGTCCAATCATAATTCAATTCTGAGCATTTTCAGATTTGGCCCTAAAAATTAGGATTTCCACAAAAATAGGAATTTCTGAAATCTAAAGACATAGCTGGAAGCTCCTTGCCAAAATCGAAGTTTAGAGCTTTGGATCGAGATTTTTGGCTAGGTAGATCTCCAGGGAACTCAAACCCTAATTCAGGGCTCTCCTTAGTGAATCCGGGAAGACAGAAAGGCGGTTTTGAAGGGTGTAGCTTTGCAGATCTCAATTTCTGAATACACCAGGTTGATCAGCTCATCAAGGCGCATCTTTTTACCCTTTCAGAAAGTTGAAATTCACACTTTGAATTTTTAGGGTTTTTTCGACAAACCCTAATCCGGGACCAGATCCAGTTTTCAACAATTCAAGTGGTAAGACGTAAATCTTTTATATTTCCATTTGAAGTACTCTTTAAAATGTCTCACCACACCAAGCTTGAGGATAAGCTTGAAGGGGCTGATAACTTCCGAGCCTGGAAGTATAGGATTGGGTTAATCCTGGAAGAGAATGAGTTGGACTCATATATAAAAGAAGACATCCCTATCCTTGAGAATGAAGAGGATAAAATATTGCATAAGAAGAACTTGGTCAAGGTAAAGAGAATCATTGCTTATTCTACCAAAGACCATCTCATTCCCCATGTGTCATCTCTGAAGACACCCAAAGAGATGTTCGACTCCCTGACCAAGTTATTTGAAGGGAAGAACATAAATCGGAAGATGACTCTGCGGAATCAATTGAAAGGGGTCAAGATGTTGAATGGAGAGACCATTCAATCTTACTTCTCCAAGGTCTCTCAGATCAAGGAACAACTTGAAGTTGTGGATGAAGTAGTGGACAATGGTGAAGTTGTTATGACCACTCTGAATGGCCTACCTAGGTCATGGGACTCCTTTATTCAAGGAATCTGTGCAAGAAAGAAATTGATCTCTTTCAGTAAATTGTGGGAGGAATGCTCTCAAGAAGAAGCTAGACTTGTAGCTCATGAGGAAAAGATCGGAGGTGAAGATCAAGCTCTCGCAGCTCACACCAAAAGAAGCAAGCCCAAGAAGGAGCACTTTTGCTACAAGAGATCCTATCAAAAGAATAAGAAGGATTTAATATGCTTCACATGCAATGAGAAAGGTCACTTTGCTTTAGATTGTCCCAAGAACAAAAGGGATAACAACAACAACTCCAGCAAGAAGAAGAAGAGCAGCAAAAGAAAGTTCCATGCTCATGCTACCGAGGATGATGAACCACCAAAGAAGAAGGCTAAGGCAGAAAGTGATGATAGTGATGATGACTCATCAAGTGAAGAAGAATATGTTCTAATCTCTGCCCTCACAGTTACTATCTCCCATGGTTGTAATGATTGTTTAATTGACAGTGGGGCTTCCAAACACATGACTGGGTTTAAGGAATCTTTTGTAAACCTATCTGAACATGAATCACCCCATAAGGTGAAACTTGGGGATGATTATCAATACCCAATCAAAGGAAGTGGTGAAGCCTCCTATAACCTAGATTCTGGAAAATCTTTGAAGATGAAAGAAGTCCTTTATGTACCTGGGCTCAAGAATAATCTTCTCTCCATCTCTGTATTGCATGCAAAAGATATGAGGGTTGCATTTGTGGATGGTCAAGTCCTAATGTGGCCAAAGGGTAAAACAATCGATGATGCAGTAGTGATTGGAGAGCAAGAGGGAGGATTGTACAAATTAAAGGGACAACCCGAACATGCTATGAAGACAAAGATTCATCCATAGTCATGGATCACATAGAAGTATGTATAATTTTTTTTTGCAAAAGTTAACTAATGAGTTATGCAGGTCATTGAAGAGAACAAGAACACATTGCTAGACATAACTAGCAAATATGATAACCAGGTATGTTTTGCTCATATGCTTTTGTATGATTGATAATGATTACTCTTGAAGTTACAAGTTTGAGTAATCTAGGGCTTATGCATATCATGTTTCTTAGCTTAATTGATGATATGACTAACTAGAAGAGTCATAGTTTTGAGTAATCACGGGTTTAGGTATATTATGTTTATGTCTAACCATAAGAATGCTTATTATTTTTGTTTGAAATGATCCTGACTATACATGCTTGAGATTATTGTGTTTTGATAATATTAAGATTATACTAATATGAAACCTCGAGGATAACACAATGATGATACTAACAAGCATGCATAGGGATCGAGAATGAATATAAGTTCAAGAATAGGTAATCCAGGAAGCAAAGATTAAGAGGCAGCACACTCCAATGGTTTTTGCAAGGATGCAGATATTTAGAGGGAGTTGACCATCTCTCTACATTCCACAATAGAAAGGTGTAAGAAGAAGCTACTTCAGATTAGAACTCCAGCAGCTCCTGCAAGGAAGCAAAGACTCAGAGGGAGTCCACCCAACAAACAAATGAAGATAAGTATTTGAATTGTCATTTCTTATATATTTGATTGTTTAATGATATGTTCCTTGATTTAGGTTGTGTATTTGCATTAATGAACAGGATACTACTAATATGCATATGATGGGTAAGTGGCCTATGGCACTATACAACATTCCATTGCTACTTATCTAGAATGAAACCTCTTTGCTGACATGTTGGGAGTTGTGCACACTCTTAACAATGTTCTGGTAGAGATTGGAAGGCATCTAGAAAGTTACGGGATATGGATAAATGTTGTATTGAAGCATTGGCTTAAATAATTGCATGATTGTATGACATATTCCTTTGTGTGAAAGAACTTGTTCTGAAAATTATGAGATGTTTCTAATCATGCAATTTAACTTGTTTTGTAGGAAAGATTGTATACCTTCACCTACAAAAGAAGGGCTACAACATTTGTTCAAGCAACAAAATTATCTATTGAAGATATTGAAGTTCCCAAGATACGAGAAGAATGCCATGATCCATGATCATGAAGAACGATGTTTGGGATGCGGTCCCAAGACCTTAAGGGAAGTATGTAGTGACTTCCAAGAGGATCTACAGGATCAAGCATGCTGTAGATGGCAGCATAGAGAAGTATAAAAGTGATAAAATGGAAGATACACCAGATGGATTTCAAGACAACTTTCTTGAATGGTGTAGTTGAAGAAGAAGTCTATGTGGAGCAGCCACTCACTTTGAAACACATGACAGGGAGTCACATGTGTGCAGATTGAAGAAAGCCTTGTATGGCTTGAAGCAAGCTCCCAGAACTTGGTATGGTAGGATGGACAGTTTCCTATCTAGTTTGGGCTTTGCCAAGAGTAAAGCGGATTCCAACCTTTACTACAAAGTTGAGGAATGGAATCCTGTGATTCTTCTCCTGTATGTGGATGACTTATTTGTAATAGGAGATGACAGACTGATTGCAGATACAAAGAGGAAGCTTGCTGCTGAGTTCGATATGAAGGACCTGGGGATGATGCACTATTTCCTAGGTATGGAGGTGTGGCAGAGTACAGATGGGATCTTCCTTGGACAAGGGAAGTATACTGTAGATATCCTGAAGAGGTTCGGGATGATGGATTGCAAGGCCATGGCCACACCTATGGCATCGAATCTGAAGCTTCTTTGTGATGCTTCATCTAAGTCGGTTGATGTCTCTATGTATCGTCAGATGATTGGGTCCTTGATGTACCTGACGAACACGAGACCAGATATTTGCTTTACGATGAACACATTGAACCAGTTCCTGACATATCTGAGGAGTGTTCACCTGGTTGCTGTAAAGCATATTCTGAGGTACCTGAAGGGTACAGTTGATTATGGGCTCAGGCATGAAGCGAATCAAAAGTTTAACCTACAAGGTTATGTTGATTCAGATTAGGCAGGCAGTGCTGCAGATAGGAAGAGCACATATGGGTGTTGCTTCAGTATGGGATCAGGTGTGATCTCTTAGTTTAGCAGGAAGCAGTCCTGCGTAGCACTGAGTACAGCTGAGGCAGAGTATGTTGCAGCCTGTTCATCTAGTTGTGAGGCAGTATGGCTACGGAAACTACTATCTGAGTTATTTTATCTCTCATTGGATGCTATTGGTATCTTCTGTGATAATCAGAGTTGTGTGAAGCTGTCTGAGAACCCAGTATTTCATGACAGGTCAAAACACATAGAGATCAAATATCACTATATCAGGGATATGGTGCAGAGAGGAGCAGTGAATCTCCTGTATGTTGCGACGGACGAGCAGATTGCAGATGTGCTGACGAAACCACTAGCCAGAGTGAAGTTTGAGTACTTCAGAGTGAGGCTTGGTGTTCTTCAGATTGATGACACTTCGAGGAAGAAGTGATGGACACATTTGCAGAAGCCATTCCAAGCATGTTTGAAGGAGGATCCTTCACATGGTTGTGGATGTAAGCGCTGGATGATGAGCTTCAGGACGATGCTCCAATTACTGCTCTGTATATGCATCAGGAGGATGTTGGATATGATCAGTTGGATCATTTATATGTATATGTATGTACGCATCATGTTGGATGCTGGGTATGGTCAGTTGGATCATTTATATATGTATATACGCATCATGTTGGATGTTGGATATGATCAGTTGGATCATTTATATGTATATGTATGTACGCATCATGTTGGATGTTGGATATGATCGGTTGGATCATTTGTATGTATTTTATATATGCATCATGTTGGATTCTTGGACCATGTATCTATATATGTATCAGGTGGATACATTATATGATCAGGTAGATCATGTATGTTGATATGTATCATGTATGATCAGGTGGATCATGTATTTGTATTTGTATCAGGTGGATACATTGTATGATCAGGTGGATCATGTGTGATGATATGTATTAGGTAGATACTTGGTATGCATCAAGTAGATGCATTGTATGATCAAGATGATCATGGATGACGAGCTTCAGGATGTTGCTCCAGATGATATGCAGCAGGATGTTGCAATGATGATGATCAGGATGATCATGTATACATCAAAATGATGTATGGTGAGTATCAGGATGATACTCTATGGTCGTGGATCAGGTTGTGCAAATGAGCATATAATTTGGCCCTGGGAGATTTGCAGATAGTCTTTCAAGGTTTTTCCTATGGCATGTAATTTGGCCCTGGGATATCTGGCAAATGCTCTTTCGAGGTTTTGCTCTGGGAGGACATATAATTTGGCCCCGGGAGATCTGCAGATAGTCTTTCGAGGTTTTTCCTATGGCATATAATTTGGCCCTGGGATATCTGGCAGATGCTCTTTCGAGGTTTTGTCCTATGGCATATAATCTGTCCCTGGGAGATCCGATAGGTTGGGCTGTGTGCCCGTAATAAGTCCTGGGATGCTCTTGCGAGGTTTTTCCATGACCACATATAATCTGTCCCTGGGAGATCCTATAGGTAGAGTTGTGTGATCATAATAGCCTGGGATGCTCTTGCGAGGTTTTGTGGTGACCACATGTAATCTATCCATGGGAGATCCTATAGGTAGAGTTGTGTGCTCGTAGTAGCCTGGGATTCTCTTGCGAGGTTTTGTGGTGAGGTCACATATAATATGGCCCTGGGAGATCCTACAGGTCGGAGTTTTGTACCCGTAACATCTTGGGATGCTCTTTCGAGGTTTTGTGACGCATGTAATAAGTCCTGAGGATTCCACAGTATGTCCAGTGATGACGAAGACCTGCAGGTGGTGGGTCTACATCCAGTATGAAAAAGGATTGGCTCTGTAGAACTTCCTATGACGAGTAGAGTCAGAGATTGGTTGAGATATCATCAACAGTGACGATGATGAAGACGATGCATCAATGACGATGATCCCAAGAAGAAGACTTGTCTAGCAAATCTGTGTCGAGAAATACTTTCCTAGTTAAGAGGGAGTGTTGATGTATATGTAACTTCGGAATGTATTTCATATATATTTATTGTACCCTTATAAGAGATGTGTTATTCATCTATAAGGAAGTGTCGTCATGTGTATTGACAAGTGTCTCAAGTGTGTGTACTTGCCGATGGGTTATTAAACCACCATGTGTGGGGTCAGCCCTGAAATATATATTATATTGTGGATGTACCTAGCTAGACAAGTCGGCCCCATTGTGTAACTGGGAAAATAGGTTAAGTATAAATAGAGATCGGGAGATCTCTATTTGATCACTCAGAAACTCACACTTCTCTCACTCAGAAAGTGGCACACTAGTGAGGAGGAGGATCATCTACTACTAGGAGACTATCAGTGTATTTTGGTTGTACTTTGGTTGAGCCATTGCTCTCTCTATCTCTGAGGAAGTTGTAGGGTTTTTCACCTTAGGGTTTTCCCCACAGAAACTCTGTGTCTCTTGTATCTCATGCTTTTGATTCTTGTGATGCTTGTCATGCTTATTATGATTGTTATGCATTGATATACTGTACATGTTATTCTCTCAGTAAAGATCCTAGAGTATTGTGAATTAATGCTCAAAATTTAACAGAGAGTTTGAATCCTCTGAAGAAGAGAATGACTGGTTAAATGAAGGTGAAATAGCCATTGCAGCCATGCTGTATGCTATGTCTCGATGCATGGAAATCCACTCCCTTTATGTTGAATCTCCAAAAGAGCTATGGGCCCACCTGGATGAAAGATTTAGCAGACAGAATGAAGGGATTGGTCCAAACCCTTTCAAGAACAAGCCCAGTGATGCATTCGCCCTCCTTGATGATCTCATTGATCATGAATCAGTATCAAAGATATCTCATATTGAAGTTAGCCACAAAGAAGAAGAACTTGCAGATTCTACACTCATGTTCCAAATTTCTTCTATTTCGAATTATGTGCCAGCTCACACTCTAGAAATTGCAGAGGTTCCTAAATCCTCTCTTGCTCCAGAGTCTGTTGGTTTGCATCATGGTCTCATGAATGTTTCGAAGTTTAAATCATCCATTGGAGGTAATGCATTCTCTCTCCTTGATCATTCACCTCTTATGTACTACTATATTATCATTATTTCATGCTTTCAGAAGGTTATTGAAGATGATGGCCATTGCCATTCGCTTGGGATAATTTCTCATGCATTTACTGGTTTAGATCTCACCTCAAATGGTTCAAATGAGATCTTAAGCAACCATGATTCAAGTCTTGGATCTGATTTGGATTCCAAGCAATCACTGATATTTGATGGTTCTTTTGGGCATAATCTCACCCATGATGGTTCAAAGGATAAAACAAAAGACTATCTGCATATTCATAGATTTTATCCTACCTCAGCTGATTTGAATCACAGGCTCAAGGATCATCCTCATACTTTTGGATTTGTTCTCATCACATTCGATCTGAAGGGAAAGTACAAGCACATGCATTTTGAGCATCAACCACTTCTTCCCAAGAAGAAGATACCTCCAGACATATGACCAAGCATCACACCTGCTTGAGTTTGGAGCATTTATTTTTGTGTGTGCCTTACAGTCTATTTTGAGGGGGGGTATTTTTTCCATGAGGTTTTCCCCATTTCCTCGGTTTATTGATTGTTATTATTATTCATTGTATTGGGTAACCTTTGGTCTTAGTTACCAGGGCCCGGGATGGATTAAGGGGAGGTGTTAGGATATTCCTATACTCCACCCTAGTCCTACCAGTGTTTTCATTATTTGCATTTTCAGTCTTGCATGCATGCAATTGCATGCATCCCAGTCATCAGTCCCAGCACCTATCCCTCAGTTAGCTAGCCCCGAGAGCTTCTCACTGATCAGTTTTAGCCCTCCTAGTGCTTAGTGCACCCTGCATGTAGTTACATGCATCTCATGCGCCCTCTCTCACCTACCATTCAGTTGTACTTCGGTTATATTCAGTTCTTTCCTTGATTTAAGGCTAGACTGACTCTCAATTGACTGTATCACTCCGATAGACCTCGAGTGAGACTAGACTGCCCATTCTGACTCCAGTTAGCTCCTCATGCACCCTCCACTGAGCCTCCGTCATTCAGTTAGTGCCTCCATGTGCCAGTTACACCTACCACACTCAGTTAGACTCAGTTTGACTGATGATTGACAGTTACTTGTGCATTGATGACTCCACTGATAATGATGAAGACTTCTAGTTGTGCTTTGATGACACTCCAGTGATCTTTCGATCTCTCTGTTGCCAGCTAAGTTGTACTTGGTTGGATTATCAAGCGAGCGGGCAGAGTGGAACATGATACATGTTCATTTTTGGTGATTTGATATCCAGCTGGCCTTTTAAAGGCCCCCGTTTTTAAAATTTTCCACATGTCCATGGCCCTGCGGGGTTTGTAACAAAATGTACTAGCATGGTGTTTTGTAAAAGACTTGGTTCCCTAGGACTTTTTGGCTAAGTCAGGTATTCCAAGGAGTTTTTTCACCTATCTATTATGTCTTGCATTAGTGCATAACATAATTAATGGGTTTTTCTCCTGCTCCTCCAAAGCTGGAATGCCTGGGGAGGCTGACGGGCCTTAGGGAATTGTTAAAGTCTATGGGTCAATGTATATGAACATGCTAGGCGTTAATTTTGAGTCATATGGACATGTGCTAAGTCCCCCTAGGTTGTTTTTAATTTTCAACAAGTTTTATTTTTTCCGTAAATTGGGCCATTTTTTAATGGTTCAATTAAAAAATTTGTAATCGGCCTAGAAGTGGCATAGGGAGGTCTTTTTTTCCTTAGGGGTGCTCGTTTTCTAACTTAGAGCACCCCCTTAACCCCTAAACCCACTTTTCCTAATGTTTGGGTGCTTAAATTTTTACCTATGGCCAAAAAACCCCAAAAAGTCATAAAAAAATTGAAAAAGTGAAAAAATGACTCATAAAAATATTAAATTTTGGGAGTGATTTATGGACTGATTTTTTCAGCTATGTTTTAGGAGTTGTAAGAGCTGATTTTGGAAAGATTCCGGGCAGCTATATTAGTGGGATTACTTCCCTATTTGAGGGGGGCATATTTCCCAAAATTGGGCCCCTTCAATCATGGAATTTGCGGCTATGTTTATGGGCTGTCACATGGCTGATTTTTAGCTGATTTGGGGTTGATTTTGGCAGCCCATTACATGGGAGTGGGCAGCCCCATTTTCTCCACGAGTTATGCCACTCATTCCACCCATTTCTCTCCATCTTTGGCTATTTAAGCATGGCTGCCCACTCCATTTTCTCTAGTTGGAGAGAGAGCAGAAATATGTACTAAGCTTATGCTATTTTGTTGATTAATAAAAAGACTTTGGAGGTCACTTATGGTGTTGGACTTTGTGAGTGGATGAATGTCTTGTTTCAAATGAGGTAACTTGTATTGATGCATTTTGTTTCTTTAAGATCAAGTATAGCTTAGGGAAAGATCAGTATTGGTTTATGAGGAAAGTTTGAGTAATTTGTTTATTGCTTAGTCTTTCATTTTATGCATTAGTAGAGATCAGATTTAAATATATCATTTGTTTATGAATATTTTCTTCAAATTTCTACTATGTGTTTTATCTACATTTGATCTTTTTGTTGCAAGTTGTGGTGTTTTTACAGGTTGTCTCAGGCGGATAGGTTGGAGAACTTGTTTGTGTCTTCTATTTATCTAATCTTTTATGCAGATACAGTCCCTTAGCTCACCACCGGAAAGGATCTCCAAAGTTTCGGTTTTATTCAACAAAATTTGCTTCACCTCTCTCTCCCTTCTATTTTCAAAAAATTTTCTTTGGTTAACTGGTTACTTTTATTTGAAATATTTCTGATTTATATGCTCATGTCCACATTTTAAATAGATCAGGAATCATTTCATAAAGGTTTGATTTAGACAGTTACAAAGCTCATATTCTTAACTGTTAGATTTTTCCTTCATTTAGCATCTACTTTTCCAAAACTTGCAGTAAAATTGTCAAATTTCTTTTAAGTTTTGTTGGGTAGTTGTTGTTCTAATTTTAAAAGTATATTTGGCTGTCCAAGGGCATACAATTTGCAGCTCATAAAGCTTGCAAAGACCCCAAGCCAAACTAGCATTACTGCTTGTTTTACTTGGTTAATTTTTGCAATTTTTACTTAGAATTTTTTGGGTTTTTTAGGAGGTGTTCCAAAGACACTCTTAAAGTGATTTTGGGCATCTTATACTAATTATTGTTTGCTGGTTTGCAGCAAAAGACGAACAGGTAGGAGGAAGTGCTGCCGAAATTTCGAGGATCCAGGCAATCCGGAGGACAAACTTTTATATTTTTAAAAACCGGTCAATTTTTTCCTCAAATTTTGTAAGCCACCAAGTCACTTAAAGTGGACTGGGG
The DNA here is from genome assembly GCA_027924585.1 of Larix kaempferi. Lineage (NCBI taxonomy): Eukaryota > Viridiplantae > Streptophyta > Pinopsida > Pinales > Pinaceae > Larix > Larix kaempferi. The sequence goes on from BSBM01000428.1 coordinate 12,671,987, forward strand.
CACTTCTCTAATCATTGTAAACAAATATTAAACGAGAGCAAGTGGGCTAGCCAGCGCCCATACCCCATCCCCCCAGGGGTGGCCTGTGTCGTGTCTTTTCATGGCGTGATTTTTAGAGTAGTTTATTTCTTTGTTTTCCGGCATTTAATAAAATTAATTAGGATTAAAATAAACCTTGTTGGTCCGTTCCACTGGCGGGCCACAAGTTCACTCACAACGTAGTTTTTCACATTTTTTTTACAAACTCAAAACGCCCCCCTTGCTTTCCCGAAGTAGGGTTTCTGTATGAGGGCTTGCCCGAAATACGTGCCTGAAAAGAGACTCCTGGAGTTTTAACAAAGATAAAATTTGGGTTCATAAAATTCTTTATAAAAATACCAAGGTCTTCTCCCGTATGCTCTGTGGCCAACTTGCAGCTCTGTCTGATCCAGTTGGTACACACCAGAAAGGAGGGGATGACTAGTAATAGGATCTAACACCGCCCCAATAAAAAATCCTTTTTGTGAAAATCCAGCACAACACGCATTTTGTTGTCGTGGGCAAATTTCCCAGAAGGCTTGGGATAACACTGAATAGTGACCTCTTGGAAACCGTTAGGCTTGCCCTCGTTGGTATAGCATCTGAACACCTCCTCGAGACTCCGATTCAGCCCAAAGCCTAAGAGGGAAGCCACGCTTCAAAATTCCGGACATGTTCCCCTGTACCTTGCGTATATCGGGAACCCACCTGCCTTAATAAAAAGATCACCATCACATTAATTTTAAAATAAATCAAGAACACTCGCACAACATCTACTTTTCTGCTTATGCATTTGTTTATTGACTCCATTATAAGGCACTGGTCTTGTTTAAATTTTATTTTATATTATTGACTAATGTGCAGTTAAATGATGGTTATTTTAAAGTGGGAGTAAATGATGAATGACTGTTTTATTTGATCAAAGTATATGCTGTTTATTCTTGGTTACCAAAAAAAAATTTCCTAACTCCTAGGTTAGAGGCCTTAGTTTCTTTTTATTTTTTAGGGTCCACCCCCCTTGGCTTCGCTAGGAAAGCCTAGATGGAGGAGTCGAGTCCCAAGTGACAGCACTTGACTCTGACTTGCCCCCAAGGCCACACCAGCAGCTTGAAGACTCCTGCTGCGTTTTCCCCAGGTGTGGAACTAGGCGGCAACACTCTCCATGAAGGCTAATTCGAATTGCCACCTTGGCATTTGAATCCTCATGCATTGTATTATTTATTTGTCCATTTGTGATTAATGAATTAGTGTGTGTGAAGTTATTTTGCTTCTATCTGAGTTCTACTGTATTATTATTATGTTGCTCATTTACACTACATTGACCACTCTTCTTCTATCTTCCTGCTTAATCATAATCTTTCTTGTGAGGTATACATCAGGTCTTAGATCTGTTGTGAGGATTTTCACACATGCAAGAAAGTAAAGCATACTCCTTGGTACAAATACTTTCCAAAGTATGATCATCTAAAGCAAGGTTATTCTTTTCTAAATAAAAGGTTGCATGCATGGCTAACTAAATCAAGAAGGAAGGTCGTCATAAGATGAATGAAGTTATAAACCCACAGATAAGTAACAAGCAAAGTGTGGGGATGAGAATTTTATATCGCATTTGCTAGTTGAAAACAAGAGGGCAAACTCTCTAGGGTAGGAGGTCTCGAAATAAATGCATGCATAAATGAGCATAAAAAATTAACAATTGTTGATTAAGTTGTGATTGATGACAACAGTGTCTGGTGTCTAGTCGTTATAACAAAGTCACAGGAGTCCTTTTTGTGGTTTTCCAAGCCCAAGTTTGAATCCCTTGGAGGCCTTGGAATAATAACAAAATCCCTGTTACCCATTGTCTGGTAAAGTCTCCCCAAGTTTGTTTCTAGGTCCCCTCTAAAGTCTCTTTGATAGTCATTATGCCCCCTTGCACCCATTATGGTCATATGGTTGTTTGGTCTTTGAAACCCTCCTCTTTTGACTTGTGCCCCTACTTGGTGTCATAGCTTGATGATAAAGCCCATGTTCTTGACAAGTAGAAATGACCCATTATGTGGTCATTTAAATTGATAATTGGTTAAGCTTGGTGTCCTTATTGGTCTTTTTTGCCCTCTTTTTCTTGGTCTTGATATAGTCCCCTTGTTAGTTGGTGTTGAGTCCTTGGAAGCCTTTATGGGCCCTTGATACCCTTAATGGAGCATGGATCCTTTGACAAAGCACTTGATGTTTTTATGTGTTGTTGAAGCTATTCAAGCTTGTAATAAAAGATTTGAAGTCTTTACCCTTGAAGAAATTTTTTTTAAATCTTGTTGAGAAGCCCTAATATAAATTGAAGATTCCCTCATGTGAAAGCCCTAAAAAGTTAACCTTCAAAAACTCTGATTGACAAGTCAACCAACCCTAAAAGATTTTTTTTTAATAATAATCAGAAATAAATTTCTCCTAAAAACTTGGTCAGCCCAGAAAAAAATCTTTTTAAAACATGTGTATAAATACATGCTAATCCGCCTCATTTCAGTAGAGTTTGAGTGTGTGTGAGCTCTAAATTTCGATGGCTGCATTTGTACCCAAATACTCAGCATAAAACTCTGTGGGGTTAGAAGAAGTTGCTTTTTTTTGCTATTTATCTTTTGAGAATTTTGGGATGCCTCATTTCTGCAAATTCGGACTGTCTCTTAAAATTTTGGGTTGCTCAGGTTGTCTCCTCTCTCTGTTGCTCAGACTATCTCCTCTCTCTACAAACTCGGAATGTCTCCTCTCTCTACAAACTCAGATTGTCTCCTCTCTGCAAATTCGGGTCGTCTCCTCTCAGTAAATTCGGGCTGCTACAGAATTATGGACTATCTCCTCTCTATACACTTGGGCTGCTTCAAAACTTCGAACTATCCCCTATCTCAGGTTTGCAAAGTAATTCACATAGTATACATTTTGTAATGATATGCATGCACAGTTTACAAAGTGATGATCACACAATATAATAATGATAACAATACACAGTGATGTTATTGTAAAATTAGTCATAGCAGATCTATTAAACAAGTAAATCAATCACAACAGATGAACATAGAAAATATGGTGTAAAACTATGCAAAACATGCATCAGTGCTCAATATCCGAATGAGGGTCAATGATTACAATACAATACAGTGACAATAAGTGAGCAATTCGAATTAACCAAGGAGGTCATTCGAATTAACTGCATGGCATAGCTTGGCTCCAACTAGGAGTCCTCATCATTAATCAATGGTGGTCATCAATGCACAAGTCATTGTCAGACAGGTGTCAAACTGAGTCTAATTGAGTCTAACTGAGTGTAATAAGTGTAACTGATGCTAAGTGAAACTAATGTAGGGATGGAGGCTTAGTGGAGGGAACATGAGGATTTAACTGCACTCAGAATAGGTAGTCAAGTCTCATCGGAGGTCAATCGGAGTGGTAACAACAGTTAGGAGTCAGTCTAGCCTCAAATCAAGGAAACACAACTAACTAACTGAAGTGCACTCGATTGGTAGGTGAGAAAAGGCGCCCTTTTGCAGTGGAAGGTGAGAAGTAGGTGCATAACTGGCTAGGAGGGCTAAATCTGAGTGGAAAGTAGCTCCCGAGTGATGGGAGACTAGGGACTAGGTGCTGGAGGCATCATACTGGTGACTAGGTAGCATGCGGGTGCATGCAATGCATGCAAAGTACATAAGTGAATGATGAGATATCCTAACACCCCCCCTCAAGCTATACTATGATGTCAAAAATAAAATGTAGGGCCCTGGTTACTGAGACCAAAGGTCACCCCAATACAATAATAATCCAAATAAATAACAGTTCATGAACCGAGGAAATGGAGAAAACCTCATGGGAAAAACCCCCCCCTCAAAATGGATTGTAACACACCAAAAGATTTAACTGCTCCAAACTCAAGTAGATATGTCTAGAGGTATCTTACTCTTGGGAGTAAATGGATCATGCTCCAAAAACATGTGCTTGAATTCTCCATCAGTGGATGCAAGCGAATGTGAAGACTTTATGAAATTTCTCTTCATACCGAAAATGGTGAAAACAAATCTGAAAATATGAGGATGATCCTGGAACCTATGATTCGAACCAAGTGAGGTAGGAATAGCTCCAATCGGATCAAATAGATCTTGAAACTTGAACTTCTTATCAATGGAAGTTAAATCAGCTCCAAGATTTGACAAATGGTTTCTTGAGATCTCCTTTGAACCAACAGGGGTGAGATCAAAACCAAAATCAGCAAAAATTGCATGAGAATTGAACTCAAGCGAATGGTAGTGCTCTTCATCTTCAGTAAAACTCTGAGAAACTGTGCAAATGATAGAACAAAAGTTTATAGAAGGCATGCAATCAAGGAGGATGAATACTTCACCTCCAAGATCATATTTTACCTCCAAAACATCAAGTAGATCATTATTCTGCATGTCGGCAAACTCATGTGAAAGAGAGGATTCAAGGACCTCTTCGGAATCTAGAGTATGAGCTGGTTTAGCTTGCTCAGAATTCGAAATAGAAGACTTTGAGAGAATGAGTGTTGAATCTACATTTTCTTCTTCATCTTGAACAATGGATGAGGCCAAGACATAATCGGAGAGAGCACATAAGGAGATCTCACTGGGCTTGTTCTCCAAAAGGCTAGCATGATCCTCTTCTTCCTGCTTTCCAAATTCTCTATTGAGTTGGGCCCATAGATCTCTTGGATTTTCAGTAGTAGTACTGAGGTAGCGCATACAAGGAGACATAGCAAGACATATTGTCCCAAAAGCTCTGTCACAATCATTAAGCCAATCATTCTCCTCTTCATCGGAATCAAAATCTCTTGTAATACCAATACACATATCAAAGAGACATTGTCTCTTCAAGCATGCTATCATCTTTGGTTTCCATTCATCATAGTTGAATGGAGTAAGAAGATTTTGTGAAGAAGAATATTCCATCTCTGCAATAGCGAATGCAAATGGATGAAGTAAGAAACCTGCAAATCACAAGCAAACAAGAACCATTATGGAGCAATAGTTGCAACTGCAGAAAACTGCTGCAAAGTGAGCAAAAATTGCTCAATCTTCATGTAGAACACCTGCAGAAAAGAAGTCTTGTCCCTGCCATGGCTCTAATACCATGTAAAATTAGTCACAGCAGATCTATTGAACAAGTAAATCAATCATAACAGATGAACATAGAAAATATGGTGTAAAACTGTGCAAAACATGCATCAGTGCTCAATATCCCAATAAGGGTGAATAATTACAATACAATACAGTCACAATGAGTGAGCAATTCGAATTAGCAAAGGAGGTCATTCGAATTAACTGCATGGCATAGCTTGGCTCCAACTAGGAGTCCTCATCATCAATCAGTGGTGGTAATCAATGCACAAGTCACTGTCAGACAGGTGTCAAACTAAGTCTAACTGAGTCTAACTGAGTGTAATAAGTGTAACTGATGCTAAGTGGAACTAATGTAGGGATGGAGGCTTAGTGGAGGGCGCATGAGGAGTTAACTGCACTCAGAATATGTAGTCAAGTCTCATCGGAGGTCAATCGGAGTGGTAACAACAGTTAGGAGTTAGTCTAGCCTCAAATCAAGGAAAGACAACTAACTAACTGAAGTGAACTCCACTGGTAGGTGAGAAAAGGTGCCCTTCTGCAGTGGAAGGTGAGAAGTAGGCGCATGATTGGCTAGGAGGGCTAAATCTGAGTGGAAAGTAGCTCCTGAGTGATGGGAGACTAGGGACTAGGTGCTGGAGGCATCATACTGGTGACTGGGCAACATGCGGGTGCATGCAATGCATGCAAAGTACATAAGTGAATGATGAGATATCTTAATAGTTATGTATGCTTAGTGTACGCAGTGATGACATGTAAGTTTACATGGTGACTCATTCAAGATTCAGTATGCAATGTTCATACAGTGATGTGTTAGCATACAGTAGTATGATCATCATACAGTGACTTGGTTGGCATACAATGGTATGATGATTACATAATGACTTATTCAACACACAGTGAGATGATGTTTACACAGTAAAATGTCTAGCAATGATCAGTGATGACATATATGCTCAGAGGTACACAGTGATAGATAAGTATACACAATGATATGATGTTTATACAGAGATATGCTCAGTTTACACAGTGATATTCTTAGTGATATGCTCAGCTCAGTAATGCTTACACAGTGATATGATCAGTACGCAGTGATACGATGATTACACAGTGATATGATGTTTATACAGAGATATGCTCAGTGGTATGCTTAGTTTACACAGTGAGATGCTCAACAATGTTTTGACAGGTCCACATGTACAGAATAGCAAGATCATATTTAGGTGGTAGGGTGGTGCTAGGGCTCACAGTTAATCACTATGAGTAGAGTTGTTGCAGAAGCTCATCAGTTGTAGCTGACAAAGTCTAGGAGGTTGTAGCCTCCTTCCAGTTGTAGCTGGAGAAGTTGTATATATATTTTGTATTTCCAGTTGTTGTTGGAGCAAATTATTATTATAAAAGCTTCTATGGTTTTTTTTCCAGAGCTTGGGTTTCCACGTCAAATCTTGTGTACTATGCATTTTGTGTTATTTCATATGTGATGCTATGATTGGTGATTAGCAACTTGCTCATGATAAAAAGAAAAATTAAGAAACATTGATTCACCCCCCCTCTCAGTATTTCAACAATTGGTATCAGAGCCGGTTCCTTCAAGAATAGTTTCACCACTAGAAGGTAATCATGAGAAATTTTGCAAAGCACGGCAAAATTGGGACACCCTTGTTCGATGGATCAGATTATGCATTTTGGAGCATTAGGATGAGATCTTTCCTAGAAGCTCAAGGGATTGAGCAATGGAAAATAGTTGAAATTGGATACAAGGTACCAAAAACCCCTCCAACAGATACAGATGAGTTGGCTAAGTACAACATCAATTCAAAGGCCAGAAATCACATTCTAAATGCATTAGACAAATCAGTATTTGTCAAAGTTATGCATTGTACATCTGCAAAGAAAATATGGGACAAGCTCCAAACTACCTATGAAGGGGATAAGAAGGTCAAAGCATTCATACTCCAAACTTACAGAGGACAATTTGAACATCTGAAAATGAAGGATGAAGAAGACATTGCAACTTATATTCTTCGTGTTGATGAACTTGTAAATAATGTACGAGGACTTGGAGAAGAAGTTGATGAGTTAGTTGTTGTCCAGAAGATATTAAGGTCACTTCCAAAAATATTTAATCCAAAAATCTCAGCCCTAGAAGAAAGAACAGACCTGGATGATACAACAGTAGATCAGCTACATGGGACACTGGTTGCTTACGAAATGAGAATAGATAATGAATAATCACCTAGAAAGTAAGTAGCATTCAAAGCTTCCAAACAGGACAAGTCCATGACAAAATCAAGCTCCAGTGACAGTGAAGATTCTGATAAAAAAATAGCCAACTTTGTACGAAAGGTTAAAAGAGGCACAAGTAAGTATAAAGGGAAGTTACCTCTCAAATGTTTTGCAAGTGGTAGGATAGGAAATTTTGCTTCTAAATGTCCTTATGCAAAGAATTCAGATAGTGATGAAGATGACAACTCCAAGAAGTACAAAAACCATAAGAACTACAAAAGGAAGATGTTCGGAAATAAAAAGATCCTTTACTCAAAGAAAATTAGTAGCTCATCAGATGAAGACTCAGACAATGACAGTGACAGTAATAATGACAATGAACCAGAAAGAGTATTATTCATGGTAATCGATTCAAAAGATGAAGAATCGGATGAGAAAGGAGAAGTAGATCTGGAAGCAGAACTTATCAATGCCTTGAAAGAGTTAAGAAGAGCTAGAAAGGAGAACAATCTACTTAAGGAAGAAGTGAAATAAATGAGAGACAAATCCCGCATGTTTGAAGAATCCAAGCAATAAGTTGTCAATCTTAAAGTCCAATTGGAAGAAGCTAAAAGAATTGAAGACTCCCTTACCAATTAACTGGAAAGAAGCATAGAAGAAAAGGAAAGCCTCGAGGCAGAGATAGTATCTCTAAGAGGAGAACTACAAAAGAAGGATATTGGTCAAAACTATGAAAATAGTTCCAAAATTCTTGAACAAATTATCAGGAAACAAAAGCCATTTTATGACAAGTCCGGCTTAGGATACAAAAAGCATGATGATGAAGCCTCAAGCTCCATGACAGTAAAAACCAAAGCAAAGACATAGATTATAAATGAATAAAGACCCAAATCTTAGCCAGAACAACCAAAAGTCCCGAGTCAAGGACAATCTTTCTAGAAGACCAACCCTCCAAGAATATACTTTCCTCCAAGGTATGGATATTTCTTTTATGGCTATTGTTTTTCATATGGAAAATTTGGACACAAAGCTGTAAACTGTCTAAGAAGAATAAAATCAGAAAACAGAAACAACTATGTAATCTCCAGATGACCAAACAACAATAACAAATTTGGTCTATTGAGAACTGAAATTGAATGCTACAAGTGTAACAACTTTGGGCATATGGCCAAAGATTGCAGAATGACTCTCACTACAGGTACTCAGCAGGTTCCAGAAAGGAAACAGAAAAAGGTATGGGTAAAAAGCAAAGACGGATTAAACATACATGAATGTTGGATTGCTCTTCAAGCTCAAAATAACAAAAGATAGTGGTTTATTGACAGTGGTTGCTCTAAGCATATGACAGGTGACAAAAGTATATTTATATCTTTAAAAGGGGATAGAGGTTTTGTCTCTTTTGGAAATAATAACTCATCCAAATTTATTAGAAAAGGGACGGTAAACCTTGGATACAAGTATACTACAGCCGAAAATGTTCTACTAGTGGAAGATATGAAGCATAATCTGTTAAGTGGCAACCAAATGTGTGACCAAGGACATCAATTGTTGTTTACCTCAAAAGACTGCAAAATAAGAAAAGAAGGATCAGGGAAGTTAGTGGCTACAGCTACCAGGACTCCAAACAATATCTACATTTTGGATAAGATCACAAATGAGAAATGTCAACTAGGAAGAGAAGATGAGAGTTGGCTTTGGCACAGAAGAATGGGGCATATACACTTTGACAATCTAGTCAGAATCAGTAGAAAAAAAGCTGTGAGGAATATGTCAGAAATAACCAAGCCTTCTAATTCTATTTGTACTCGGTGCCAGCATGGAAAGCATACTAAAGTTAGATTCAAAACAAAAGAGCATTCTTCTACAAAACCTTTAGAACTTATTCACATTGATCTATGTGGACCAACCAGAAGCAAAGGGTTGGAAGGTGAAGAGTATTTTATGTTGTTGATTGATGACTATTCCATAATTACTTGGGTTTGTCTTCTTAACAAAAAATCAGAAGCATTTGAATGTTTCAAAGTTTTCAAGGAACAAGTTGAAAATGAAACAGGTTTACGAATCAAGTATCTTAGATCCGACAATGGTGGAGAATTCATTAAGTATTGTGAACAACATGGAATCAAGAGACAGTTCTCAACAGCTAGAACACCTCAATAGAATGGAGTTTCCAAAAGAAAAAATTGAACAGTACTAGAAATGCAGAACCATGTTGAATGACAAATTTTGGGGACATGTTCATACCGCAATACACATCTTGAATAGAGGACTACTCAGAAGCAACAGTTACAAAACTCCATATGAACTGTGGATAGGAAGAACAACAATGTTCAACACTTCAGAGTGTTTGGAAGAAAATGTTACATCAAAAGAGATGATAAGATCAAAAAATTTGAATCTCAAGTGGACGAAGGCATACTTGTTCGATACTCATCCAAAAGGTGTTAGACACAATGACTCACTGAGAGGGGGGGGTGAATCAGTGAGCTTACACTTTCTACAATTTCAACTTTTTCCTTCAATCTTGTATCATCATTTCACAATTACATCGATATCATATTCATCAATAAACTAAACACATGTTATTTATCAACATCAATACATCACACAAAGCATAAGAGACACAAGGTATAATCTTTGTAATCTTTTATATTTGGTTCAACGGCTACAACCCTGAGTTCAATCAGCACCTACTGATATAGAAGCACCAACTTCCAAACCAAGACACTGCTTGGTCTTTTTCTTAGATCCTACTAAGAAAAATGACTACAAGACCCCGCTTGTATTACATATACAAATTTGTTACATTCTAGTCAATCTCTGCTCAACAACTTTGCTCATCACTGCTAATCAAGTACTGCTGGTCAATCACTCTCTGCTTGTTCAATCTAGTCATCGACACCTACTCTTCATCAACCTGTCACTGTCAAACCAAACTATCAAACACTGCTACTGGAGGTCACTATCAAAGAAATGCTTGTCAAGTCAAAGTCAACTTCAATCTGCTACTATCACTGAGTATCATCACTGTATTATATGAACATAGTTCTGTGTACTTAGCATCTCATTGTGTACTGAGCATGTTGATCTACCGAACATATCACTTGATCCTTCTGAACATATCACTTGATCCTACTGAATATCACTGAGTGAATATATCATCAAAGTGTAGGCATCACTATGTAATATCATTACAGTCTTCACTGTGTATACTGTGTATGTAGGAATCTCAACATCATTGTCTTCATTGTGCATCTAATCACTGGCATATAATCATTTATGTAATCAACAACATATCACTTTGTAATACTTACTTGTCATGAGACTGTCAACCGAGATTTGTCATATATACCACCGAAATTAGAATTCATGCATGCCCATAAATAGTGTTCATACATGCATCCCTATCATTGTTCTCTTCTTCTCAATTACAAGTTCAGTCAGGGTCTTCATACCACATAAGACTGCAGACTGTTGACAGGGTAGATATCCCACGAAATATCAGAGTTGGAAGATAATTGATTGCTGCCCCACGAAATTCAATGATAGTCCAAAGAGATCAACAATCCTCCTTTGGCCTAGTTGCCTCAGTCTTCAATCAATTAGGGCTTCACAATTTCATAGAAAAAATACTTCAAAAATTATCTCTATCCACCAATTCTTCATCTTTCTCTCAGTGAAGCTGAATTGCCTTAGTCCTCACTTTCTGTGGCTCTGTCTCTACCCGAATTTCAGAGATAAAAAAAACTTTCCTTATTTACTGTGGCTGCTACAGTGTCATCCGAATTTCCACAGTAAATGCCTCGGATAGATCCGAAAATCAGAGCTCTCTTGTTTTCCACGAATTCATCCACTACAAATGAAGGCACTATAATTTATTTATATAGATTTGAACCCCAATTTTATGAGGCCGACCTGCCATAAAATTCAAAACAATTCTTTTTTTTATTTTTAATTTTGACTGAGCCGACTTGTCAAGTTTATTTTAACAAATTTAATAATTAAAAAAATTATCCTTTACATTCATCAGGCCGACTTGATTAAGTCCATTATTCTTGCTTGATGTTATCCCAATAAGTGTTTGCCATGTCATTAAATAGTTCCAAATGTTATGTGTATGCCATGCCCTTATTTAATTATAATTTATCAGCCATTCATCAAATTCCTCAAGTGTATAAGCTTCATTTCAATCCATCGATCATCTTTCTTCAAAGTTCCAAGGACTAGAGTAATAAGGGCTTCAACATGCTTCTTAATGGGCTTCAAGGTCATTGAGTTATATAAAACATAATTTTTGTTGTTGTGAGCCAAGGTTAGGGATTTCAACTTCATCGTGAGGCCCATCATCATTATTACTTCAAAACTCCATCACAATCATAGTGGCACCAAAGACTATCAAGCTTCATATCATTTATCAAATATGGGTCCAAGTGCCATCATACCACCATGTATGTGGGTTTCAAAACTTTATGGCCATCTCCAAGAATTCCATGACCCCATCAAGCCACAAATGACCACAAAATGGGTCATTTGGCCCATTAGGTGTTCCAATGGCTCCAATGCCCGCATCCAAGGTTCTTTATGCCATGTCATGCTTCCATGTCATTGTCAAATCTTTGTCCAACTTGTCTTGCATGTCTTGTTAGTCCACATCATCACATCCTTTTCCAAGTCAACCTTTGTCATTAATGTTGTCATCAATGACAATCATATTCGTCAATCTCCCCCTTTGTCATTGATAGCAACTACAATTTCTCTCCCCCTTTGACATTAATGACAAAGGGTCAATGAGCCATTAAAGGCTTCACAATGCCCCGAAAAAAAAAATCTTGAAACACTTCATGAAATCATGCTGAAAAGTTTGATCTTCCATCACTTGCAATCTTCAAATTTTTCATAAGTGTATGTAAATATACTCCCCCTTTCAAATAGACTAAAAAGATTATCTTCAAAATATTCAGCACCTTGCTTCACTTTCTCTTCAATATTTGCTTCAATCATGTCTTTCACAACACTCTCAAGGCATCAGCAATGCTCCTTCAAATGCTATACTAATTGCCAAGTTCACGCTAGTCATTAGGTTCAGAGCTTGATATTATTTCTGGGAAATCATCCTCTTGCCTTGTCATCTTCAATTATTCAACAATAGTTGAGAAGTGTACATGCACCCATCAAAATTTTTGCAGATGGTTTTTAATGCCAAGTTGCTCCCCCTGAGCACATGTCCTTAAAACCTCATTTTCAGTTATGTTATGTCAGGCTGTACCAACTGTCCTTTTGTCATTCACCTGAATTCGGATCCTATTGCGTTCTTCATAATCTTCTGTGGATCTGCTTCTACTTTGTCAGAACCTTTTTATTTATTCAACCTTAGTCTTCAATAATTCATCTTCTTCCAACACTTTGTGGATGTTTGGACACTTTACAATTCCACTTCCAAATTGTTGTTATGCAAAAAAAATTCAAGAACATGTCCACTACTGTAACCGAACCTTTATCTTCTCATTGAGCTGGCTGCTCCCCCTATTAACCAGCCAATGTACAAGTTCTGCTTTCCATATCAAATGTACTGCGGTAGTCATTTATCCTCTGTGGCTGCCTCTAGATGAATTTGATTATAAGAATGACTGTCAACAAGGTTTTATATGCAAGTGGGTACAACATTCCAGATCGTGAAAGCAATTTTGCATCAGCAATTAGGTTCCTGTACTTTGCACTCAGACTAAAATTATTTCGTCATTTTGGCTTCCATGTAGGTTCCACTCATTATGACAATACTGCCAGTGAGTTTTGTTTGCACATATTCACATACTGTAGATGCTTTTAGTATGTCTTCATTTCCATGTTATCCTTGACAATCGATTTCTGATCTACGTCATCTGAGCTGTTACTCATCATATTATCTGTTGCTTTGAAAGCATGTGGCCGTATAGCTGCAATAATTTATTTTGGCAGGACAAATCCTGCTTGAACAGTTTCTCCTTTGGGAAATCCCTTGTCTACATCAAATCTAAGGACCTGGTCTATACACAACACATCAATAAATGAAGGAGTCTTCAACCATTCAAGATCCTTCTCATTACAATCATGCCACGATCCTTGGACCTGATTTGCTTGGAGTTGTCATTATCGTTCCTTGAGTTCATCCTCCAATTCCATGGACTCAAGGTATACTCAAAGTCTTTTGAAAGACTTCAAGTATGGCTTGCCATATGGCAGCCATCATCTCCTTTTGTACATTGATCCTCAACCTCATTTAAATTTAGTAAAATATTTTTCTTTACCCATACTTGCTTTTTGACATCTTTCTTCTCATCATTTTCTTCATTATTTTCATTGGTCTTCTTGATGAGCTGTATGTTAATCTTCTCATGGATTGTTTCCATGTATTCCAACAATCTTGTGCTTTATGTACAAACCTACTACAAGTATAACATCTAGTAGTATAGGCCTTTATCTTCTGATCTTCAGAATTTTCTGAATTGGTCTTCTTCCCAGGTGCACTGTATCTTCTTGCTGATGTGTACAAATAACTCCCTCTTGGTTGACTTCTTTGGCTTGCACATTCTTGGGCTTTGTGTCCAAACCCACTACAGTTGTAGCATCTTAATGTATGACAGTTGGTAGCAACATGTCCATCTTTGTTGCATGTCCAGCATCTGACCGAGTTGTTTTGTCTTCCAATATTCTCTCTTCCATCTACACAATCTATTGCCTTGTGACCAAAGTTAGAACAGAACAAGAAAAACAATAGCCATTAAATCTATATTCATACCTTGGACCTTGTTTCCATCTTGGAATTGTTTCTTTGCTTTGAGGATTGGGCCTAGCTCGTTGATGTGTCCTTGAACAACCAACATCTTTGTTGTCATGAGATGCATCCTTGGTCATTGATGGACCAGCTTCTGGAGTCTTTGGAGACCACTTGTCTTCTTCTAGATTGTCTTCTACCTTTTTATACCCAAAGTCAGTTTTGTCATGGGGAGTCATTTGGCAATCCAAAATCTCATCTAAATTAGCCGAGCTATGTTTGAACTTGCCATATGCATCAAACTTTTCATTTTTCTTCTTGAGTCCAACAACTTCCATTTCAAGCTCTTCATTTTTCTTTTCCTTTTCATCCAAGTGACTTCTCAATACTTATTCTCTTCTTTTAGCTTCCTCCAATTGAATTTTCAAATCAAGATTAGCCCATCTTGTTTCTTCAAGTTCTTTAAGATCTACACCAATCTCTTCTTGCTCTTTTGCTAATCCAATCTTCAATTCTTTGATTTCATCATTTTGATCTTCTAGCTTATCTTGCAAGTCTTTGTTCTTGAATTTCAAATTCATGAACAAAGATTTTGTCTCCTCTTTGTATTTCTCATATGACCTCAAAATTTTCTTCTTGAGTCTAGGATTGAATTTAAGATCAACATCTAACAGTGTGCGTGTAAATGCATTATTGGCTTTCAACATGACTTCTTGTTCATCTTCTGTAAGTACAACTTCATCGTCATTACATTCAGAATTTTCATCTATTGAAGAGTGCTTACCTTCACTTGTATCTGAAGCTTGTACATGCTTCTCTTCTTGCTTTTCATCCTTGACTTTTGTGTCCTCTTCTATGTCTTGACTCCTCCTTTGGCATTCTTCTTCCAGCTTAAACCAGAGATCCTTGGCTGAAGTATACTTTCCAATGCTTTCTTTGATATGGTTTGAGAGTCCATCCATCAAAAACTTCAATGCAACTTTATTGTCTTTCTCAACTGCTGCCTTTGTCTTCTTGCTTGTCTGGACCGTTGGGTTCACAACAATTTCCCAAACACCGAATTTCTTCAAGTAGGCCTTCATCTTGCTCCTCCAACCAAAATAATCTTTCATATAAAAAACTGGAACTTCATTGTCTGTTTGTGCTTCCATTGTGTCTTACTGATCTCCTTCAAGCTTGTCAGGCTTATGTTGAAGGTCGTCACTCTGATACCAATTGTTAGACACAATGACTCACTGAGAGGGGGGGGTGAATCAGTGAGCTTACACTTTCTACAATTTCAACTTTTTCCTTCAATCTTGTATCATCATTTCACAATTACATCGATATCATATTCATCAAAAGGTAGGCCTACAAATGCTACAACTTAAGACTGAATAAAGTTGTTGAAAGCGTCAATGTAAAAATAGATGAATCAAGTCTCCCAATAGATAGAGAAGATTCAGATGATCTTGATGATCTAGAAGAAGAAGACTCCGAAGAACCGGAAGAGGAACAGTCAAATGAAGAACAAACAGTAATAACCCAAGAAGAAAAAGAAGAAGAAGAACAAAAGGAACAATAGACTCCAAAGAATTGGTACCAAAAGAATCATCCATCAGAATTGATCAGAGGAGATAAAGATACAGGAATAGAAACCAGAAAAAGAAGGAATTCAGTGCAACGAACAGAACAAGCACATCTTTCAATATTATCTACAGCTGAACCAACAAGTTTTGATGAAGCCAGAACAGATAAACACTGGATTAAAGCTATGAAAGAGGAACTTGATCAAATTGAGAAAAATGAAACATGGGAACTTGTTCCTAGACCCAAGGACAAAAATGTGATTGGCAAAAAATGGGTTTTCAGAAATAAGCTTAATGAAGATGGACAAGGAATCAGAAATAAGGCAAGATTGGTTTGCAAAGGATATGCTCAAATTGAAGGGATAGATTTTGAAGAAACATTTGCTCCAATAGCCAGAATGGAAGCCATAAGAATGATCTTATCCTATGCTTGCGCTAAAGACATTAAAGTGTATCAAACGGATGTTAATTCTGCTTTTTTGAATGGCAAACTAGAAGAGGAAGTCTACATTGAACATCCAGAAGGATTCCAGCAACCAACAAACAAGGAATATGTGTGCAGATTAAAAAGAGCTCTATATGGTTTAAAGCAAGCTCCTAGAGCTTGGTATTCCAGATTGGACAATTACTTGCAAAAACAAGGCTTCAAAAGAGGAAATGTAGATAGCAATATGTATATCAAGATTGATCGTGACAGTATATTATTATTGAATTATATGTTGATGACATTATCTTTGGTAGTGATAATGATACTCTATGTCAACAGTTTGCCAAGGATATGCAAAATGAATTTGAAATGTCGTTACTTGGTGAACTAACCTTCTTCTTGGGACTTCAGATATCGCAACGCAAAGAAGGCATTTTTATCTCTCGGACCAAGTACAACAAGGAAATGTTAAAGAGATTTAAAATGGAAGACTGTAAACCTGTGAGTACTCCTATGGTCACCGGCTGCAAGCTAAGCAAAGATGATGAATCTAGAGAAGTTGATCAAAATATTTATAGGTCAATGATCGGTAGTTTACTCTATGTAACAGCCTCAAGGCCAGATGTAATGCAAGTTGTTGGACAAGCTGCAAGATTTCAAGTTGCTCCCAAGGAAACCCATATCATTACAGTCAAAATAATCTTTAGATATATCAAGGGAACTATGGATTTTGGATTATGGTATCCAAAAGGAAATAAGTTAACTTTGGTAGCCTACTCAGATGCAGATTGGGCAGGATGTGTTGATGACAGACGAAGCACCAGTGGTGCAGCATTCTTACTAGGCAAGTGTCTAGTGCCTTGGTCCAGTAAAAATCAATCTTCAGTGTCTTTATCAACTGCTGAAGCAGAATATATAGCAGCAGTAGCTTGTTGTACTCAGATTCTCTGGATGAAACAAACCTTGCAAGACATACAAGTGACATGTGATGAGCCAACTCCGATACTATGTGGTAATACCAGTGCCATCAGTATCTCCAAAAATACAATCATGCACTCCAAGACAAAGCATATACCTATCAAGTTTCATTTTCTTCGGGAGCAAGTCACAGATAAACATATCAATCTGGAATATATTGGGACAAAGGAACAGATAGCATATATCTTCACTAAGCCTCTTCCTAGAGAAACTTTTGAGTATCTACGGGAAAAATTGGGAGTCATCTCCCAACTAAATTAATTCTCTGGAAAAGAATTCCTGGTGATAGGGGGAGATGTACCCTTGTCCATTGATGCCAAAGGGGGAGAGAAGTTGTTCTCAGGGGGAGTTTTGGTGTTGTCATCAATAATAAAGGGGGAGATTGTTGATTAAGTTGTGATTGATGACAACAGTGTTTGGTGTCTAGTCGTTTTAACAAAGTCACAGGAGTCCTTTTTTTGGTTGTCCAAGCCCAAATTTGAAGCCCTTAGAGGCCTTGGAACAATAACAAAAGCCCTGGTTACCCATTGTCTAGTAAAGTCTCCCCAAGTTTGTTTTTAGGTCCCCTTTGAAATCTCTTTGATAGTCACCATGCCCCCTTGCACCCATTATGGTCATATGGTTGTTTTGTATTTGAAACCCTCCTCTTTTGACATGTGCCCCTAATTGGTGTCATAGCTTGATGATAAATCCCATGTTCTTGACAAGTATAAATGACCCATTTTGTGGTCATTTAAATTGAAAATTGATGAAGCTTGATGTCCTTGTTGGTGTTGTTTTCCCTCTTTTTCTTGGTCTTGATATAGTCCCCTTGTTAGTTGGTGTTGAGTCCTTGGAACCCTTTACCCATGGGCCCTTGATACACTTGATGGAGCATGGAGCCTTTGACAAAGCACTTGATGTTTTTGTGTTGTTGAATCTATTCAAGCTTGTAATAAAAGCTTTGAAGTATTTACCCTTGAAGAAATGTTTTAAGAATATTGTTGAGAAGCCCTAATATAAATTGAATATTCCCTCATGTGAAAACCCTAAAAAGTTAACCTTCAAAAACTCTGATTGACAATTCGGCCAGCCCTAAAAGAATTTTTTTTTTAATAATAATCATAAATAAATTTCTCCTAAAAACTGGGTCAGCCAAGAAAAAATTATTTTTGAAACATGTGTATAAATACATGCTAATCCGCCTCATTTCAGTAGAGTGTGAGTGTGTGTACAGTGCGAGCTCTAAATTTCGGTGGCTGCATCTGTACCCAAATACTCAGCATAAAACTCTATGGGGTTACAAGAAGTTTTTTTTTGCTATTTATCTTTTGAGAATTTTGGGTTGCCTCATTTCTACAAATTCGGACTGTCTCTTAAAATTTCAGGTTGCTTGGACTGTCTCCTCTCTCTGCTGCTCATACTGTCTTCTCTCTCTGCAAACTCGGACTGTCTCCTCTCTCTGCAAACTCGGACTGCCTCCTCTCTGCAAATTTGGGTTGTCTCCTCTCTGTAAATTCGGGTAGCTGCAGAATTATGGACTATCTCCTCTATGTACACTTGGGTTGCTTCAAAACTTTGAACTATCCCCTATCTCAGGTTTGCAAAGTAATTCACACAGTATACATTTTGTAATGATATGCATGTTTCCCCCGGGGTGTAGACCATTTGGCAACTGTGCGCTTGTTAAGGCGTACGGGCTATTAAGCACGTCGCTGGTTCAAACCTTGTTGCATCCTTGAGGGTGCGTTGCGGAGCAGGTGTACTCTCCTGGAGGTTATAGTGGTAGCGGTCGGAATCGACCCCGTGTCACACGAGTACAAAACCGACCAGTTTCCGATCCCTCCAATAAAAAAAAAAATATGCACGCTCAGTTTACAAAGTGATGAGCACACAATATGATAATGATAACAATACACAGTGATGCAATGTAAGTTTATACAGTGACTCATTCAAGATTCAGTATGCAATGTTCATGAAGTGATTTGTTAGCATACAGTGGTATGATCATCATACAGTGACTTGGTTGGCATACAATGGTATGATGATTACACAGTGACTTATTTAACACACAATGAGATGATATTTACACAGTAAAATGTTTAGCAATGATCAGTGATGACATATATGCTCAGGGGTACACAGTGATAGAGAAGTATACACAGTGATATGATGTTTATACAAAGATATGCTCAATGGTATGCTCAGTTTACACAGTGATATGCTCAGCTCAGTAATGCTTACACAGTGATATGCTCAGTACGCAATGATATGATGATTACACAGTGATATGATGTTTATACAGAGATATGCTCAATGGTATGCTCAATTTATACAGTGAGATGATCAGCAATGTTTTGACAGCTCCACAGGTACAGAATAGCAAGATCATATTTGGGTGGTAGGGTGGTGGTAGGGCTCACAGTTAATCACTATGAGTAGAGTTTTTGCAGCAGCTCGTCAGTTGTAGCTGACAAAGTCTAGGAGGTTACAGCCTCCTTCCAGTTGTAGCTGGAGAAGTTGTATATATATTTTTTATTTCCAGTTGTTGTCGGAACAAATTATTATTATAAAAGCTTCTGTGGTTTTTCCCCCAGAGCTTGGGTTTCCACGTCAAATCTTGTGTACTGTGCATTTTGTGTCATTTCATATGTGATGCTATGATTGGTGATTAGCAACTTGCTCAAGATAAAAAGAAATATTAAGAAACATTGATCCACCCCCCTTCTCAGTATTTCAACAATAACATATACTCGACATGCATGCACGGTAATTGTAGCCAAGGGAGGAGGACGCACTTCTCAAGATGGATACCTCTAATGATAGTATAAAATTATTAAATGATAGAAAGAGAAAAATATAAAGAAAATGGTATTGAAATTTTTTATATTACCATTAATTGTTTCAAGATATTTGAGAGGGGTTCCAGCCTCAATGGATTTCATATGTCAAAAATAGAATTTCACCTCCCTTCCATGATTCAGCAGAATTAGTAGTTTACAGCATTCCAACAAACTGAACTATACCGAACCGAAGGCAAGTACACCAAACTGTCTAAAATAAGATGTCAAACTACCACCTATTGATGATGAAACTATCCATTATCTATCCAAACTGGAACTTAGAAACCACTCCACCATTACACACCAAAACTTTGACACTGCACCCTGCACTCGCTAAAATACAGCTAATAAATATAAACATGCCAAAAATAGTAATCCAACTAAAAAATAGGAAGCCTAGAATATGAAGTGAATCGCTATGGAGACACTTGCTAAATAAAACCCATCTGAAAAAATAGCACTATCTCACATGTCACTAAAAATAGTGTCATCAAACTCATCTTCCTACCGAGAACCCAAAAATGTGCTTTGAATCGACATGTAAGCAGTGAAACCCTAACTGCTAAATAAGCATCTTTGAGAAACGTCTTGCATGTTGTCGAACTAAAGCTTAACAAAATCGTGACCTTGCAATACCAATAATATGTTGCGAAGTCAAATCGTGACCTTGCAATACCAATAATATGTTGCGAACTCAAATCGTGACCTTGCAATACCAATAATATGTTGCTAGCTCTAACATGTGGCCCCATGAACTCTAGCTCCTATAAAATGAGAGAACTGTAAAATAGCAAGTTTTCAAAATCTAACAAAATTGGCTATGTAGCAAGCTCTTATTACCGTGAAACCCTTAATGTACATGTAATCTTACCAACAAAATGAAATCACAATAAATCTTAACCTTTTAGTTATAGATGCAACCTAGGGGTCGACAATGGTGACTCGAAGGGATGGCATGCTCCTATGGGATGTCGAGAACCACTAAATATTTGTACTCTATGTCACCCTCCAAATGTTCAGCAGTGTGCCATATCAGATTGCCACAATGGAGGGTTTTCTATGTAAAGACCAAGTTTGGGCTTATTTTATGTAAAGTGTTGGTCATGTGGGGCTCTAGACCCGTGGTTTAGTCATGGTAGGTCCTCTCGGTTTTCATTCCGAGAAGTTTTGGCTTAGTGGCATTGATGATTGCCCCTTGATGGGCATAAGTCCCTCGTCATCTTGGGCCATTTATGCACAGGGTTGGTGTCTGGTGCTTCTTGGTATGATGCCATCAGGACACATGGCTTAGGGGCCCCCATCCACACTTGTTTTTTATTCTTTGTAGAGGTGATTTTGTGTGTAAGGGGTGTCATACCCATCTTAGAACACCTTATTATGCCCACTTGGACCTATTTCTCTTATGTATTGACCCTCATCTTGGCCCAAGCATGCCAAATTGATGAAGATGGCATCCTTTGAAGAGGTCATACCACCTAAAGGAGGAGGTTGTTGAGGGAAAAAGCACAATGTTGGGGTTAGATGGGGCATGACACCCTCCTCCCATGCTCAACATTTCATCAAAGTTGCAATAATTCATCATATTTTATCATTATTTTATGTTGTATGAGATTTAGCCCCCAGCTTGTGGGTGACAAACCCTAAAAAACTCATTGAAAATCATTTAAAGTTATTTTAGACATTTTAGGTTGGTCAACTTGTAAAGGAGGTTAAGTTGGCTAAATCACATATAAATAAGGCAACTCCTCATTTTAACACAAGATCATGGGATCAAATAAAGTTTTTTTCTTATTTCTTCTTGTCTACTTGGGATAGTGGTGCTCAGTCTCTTCTTACCACTCTTGAAGCTTCAATGTGGTATTTTCATGGTGTTTGAGGTTGATATTTAATATTGCAAGACTTGTTTAAGGAAAGGGATTCATAGGAGGTTAATCTTTTCACCATTTTTCTTCGTTTGTGGTAAGATCTATGGTTCTCTTTCTCTTGCACTGTCGAAGACATCCAAGGTAAGAGTAAATTAGGGTTTTTTATGCATAGAATCTCAATCTTGTAACTGAGACATCCCTCTCTGGAGGGTCTCTCTTGTTAGGATTTTGGCATCTCTTTTTTTCCTAATTAGGTCAAGACCAAAACAACCTAGAGCTTCTTGGTTTTGTCCTAATTCATCAAAATAGGATTGTCAATTCTTGAGAATACGCTAACCATGATTCCTCAATGGCCTTGAAGGGAAAATACTTAAGTCTTTATTTCCCTCATCTTCATGTGGAATCTTTTAATCAAATTTGTGTACTATATAATGTTAAAAATACCTAAAAAATCATATATTGTTAAAAATACCTAAAAAATCATATATTGTGAAAAACCCTAAAAATTGTATATTCTTGCAAAATTTCCAAAAATGTTTATTTTGTGTCGTAGATTACTTTAATTGTCATTTTTTTCAAAGTATTCAATTGCAGCAATAAATTTCAAATATAGATAAAATATAAAAAGTCCAAAAAAATTGAAAAATATTGCAGAAAGGTCAATTTTATGTGTTAAAAGTTCCCTAAAGGAGGTGTTGTCATCCTAGGGTTAGGTGATGACGGTCCTAAGGGGTTGTTTCAGGTCTGGTTATTGAGTTATTCCAGGTCCATCTCGAAGGAAAATTCAAACACTAGGGGTTTGAGAGAGTTTGGGTCAAATCCAAGGGTACCAGGGGCTAGGAGGACCCTAGGGGGATTTGAGGCCAAGGAATTTTCTGATTTGCTTTGACTGCAGTAAGTTGCAGACCTATAGCATAAACCATTACTAAATCATATCTTTCATCCACCAAAACAAGTGATCCCTAGGGAGAATAGGTGTGCCCCTCCTTGCTGGTTGTCAGAAGGTCAATTTCACGCAATTCTAAAGATTGGTTTGGGAGATATCTCAAATTTTCTATTATTGTTTTTTACTATAGAAAATTGCAGCAATGAGTTACATATTTATAAGTGCTCCTAGCCTTCTAAACGTAAAGGTTTATTGTAGACTTATCTCATTGACTCCATTAGGCATTGGTCTATTAACACTCGAAAGGTGTTGTAGTGATAGAAGTGGTTTATATTGTCTATTACAGGTCTATCCTTACCGTATTTTCGAGGAGCCTCCTGAGGCCAAAGGAGCACGATCTAAAGAGGAAGGGGGTTACATCCAGGTAACAGTGGGTGTACTTCCTTGAAGAGTTGTCGATCATAGCATTGGGCCCACGTATTACAGTGGATTCCACACATTACATTTGAGTCCATACATCTAAATTGGGTCCACGTATCTTCAATCATGGAAGAGTGCTAGTTTTTGAGATAACACTCTACGACTTCAAAAATGTACTCTCTAAAAATCTAGTTTGTTGATCAATAATGCTTGTCCATGGAAATAGAGTCAAATGCATGGTGGTTCAACTGATCAACTTAAATACGGAACCAAGCCACACATACCCATCTATAACCGCAACCTGCAACCCACCTAATATGTACACTCCTTCACTAGAAAATGAGTTGAATCGACATACTAAAACTGCCCTTGAGCACCCAGAAAGGGCCCGAGAACAAGGTAAATTCACAAGTTAAATGGAGGATGAGATCAGATTCGTTAAGCAAATTGCAATAGTGATTAAGTGAGTGAAACAAGAAAAATGTGAACCATAATTGAGTGCAGAAAATTAAAATAAGTGCACAAACAACAAACCAAATCCCTGTAGCGCAACTGGACATGTAAATAACCACAAGAACTCAAAGAGCTAGAGACACAGCATAATCGAATCCATTTAATGCATTAACCAAGAGGTAGAATCGAAACCATAATCATCAATGCATTACAAGTTGCTAAGTCAATCTCTTGCATCCAAGGGTGGAAGAAGTCTCTCATGTTTAGGATGGAAGAAAAGATGTTGAACATATGTTGTTATAACTTTAAAAAAAATTCTAACCCCTGAAGAATGAACCTCCACTTGTCTTTATAGAACATGTTATCACACAACTTGTAATTGTCCCAAAAGGTGATCCTGTCCAGGATGGTAGAGGTGTTGGACAACTAAAGAGGTGACCCAAGAGAGCCACGAGTCCCAAGGATAAATGGTTGTCACGCTAATTGAGGCACTCTTCACTTTAGATCAAGCAAATGCAAGACAAAGGGGGAGACCCTAGCTAACCGAAAGAGACTAACGAACTTACTCTAGACCTTCTAGGGAAATGTGAATTTAAAAGAGAGAGAGGTCAAGAGCAAGTGGATCTAGATCTAGGGAATATAAATGGACAAATGGAGTTAGGGCTTGGTTGAGGAGGCTTATGCAAGGGATAAATGCTCAACCATGAAATGAATATGCCACTTATGAGATTAAAGAAGTAGATCTACATAGATCTAATGCCAATCAAAAAGACGCAAGTGGGGCCCACCCTTAAATTAAGGAAAGTGAGTGAAATGGGGCCCACAAAGTGAAATTGAAGTAGAAATGGCACTAGGAGGGTGGCTAAGCTGTAGATCTGAAGTTTAAATGACAAAGTAGCAACACCCAGATGATAGATCTGGAAAATGAATAATAACCCACAAGTGCGACCTCCCTTGGAGACAGCCAGTGCCTTAGATCAAGGGGTAAATGGAGTCGGATTCCCACCAAATTTGGTCTCCAAGGTTCTTTAATTAATTTAAAAGCGGGTTTTAGTTATTAAGCTCAAATTATCGTCGGATCTATCAGATATATAAAACTAGGGTTTTAACAATGACGGTTTGAAGTGGCCAATGGGTAAAATGCATGGAAATCAATACGTACCTTGTAGATATTACCTCAAATGCTTGTGGCAGCCAAGTACATTGATTATCATTCCATTTAGTTACAATTCCAAGCTAGATCCAAGTGATTCCTAGCAAAAATGGCATAGCCCAAGGAGGAAAAACGTCCTCTTCACCTGCAAATTCAAACTACCAAAGTGAGATTTGATCCACATATAAAAGATGAACCATGCACGACATATTAAGAGAAGCAAATCAATGGACAAACCACAATTGAAAAAACTCCCTTCAAAATGAAAACGTCATGCCCAAAGAAGATGTGGAAAACCCCTACAATCGTCCCTCAATCAATCTGCACCCCTGTAGTAAGTGAATTCGGCCTCCCTCTAAAGATGTTGGGAAAAACATGCAAGCAACTTAGATGTCTAAAGAAAAGATGTATAATCATGTACGAGAACATTCATCAAAGCATAAGCAGATCTGCAAAATCATATTTTTATTCCAAGAGTTCAAGAGCCCAAAGGTGCCTTTACAATGAGGGGGGTCTCTCCCTTAAATAGGAATGAGAGAGACCAAAACCCTCACCACTTAATGAACGAGTGGTGGAGATCAAAAGATAAACATAATACAATCGACGGTTATGATGAGCCGTAGCTAAAACACATGGATCAACTCACTAATGAGGGGTGTGCACTCACTAAGGTGGCCCTAGGGAGTCGCGCCACATTAAAGATGACTAGGATGAGTGTAAGGAGCACATGGTGGGGCTAGGAGGTGTTAATATCCTTCACTAGCATCACCCCATCGCACAATGATAAAAGATATGACTCAGTAACATCACAAAGTGACCTAGTGACCAAGTCGTGGCGCCCTCAATAGCATATTAATACATCAAAACAATGCCCCAAAGTGTGTGTGGACCCCACTGAATGATGAAACTGTGCCGGAAGGTGTGGGATGCATCATGAATGACCTCTGAACAAACCTCATGCCAACTCCTTTCCTCATTTTCCCAAATCGAATTCCTCAATGACCATTTTATCCCATTTTTTATCCTCGAAAAATCACCTGTAAATCAATAAAATTCTTGTATCTCTCTGCCTGGTGCTCCGAGCACAAATATGACTGCACCAAAGTGTCTGGGGGTATGGAAATATGGTAATAACAAGTGGTTGGACCCCATACTCCATCTGTAGCGCCCTAGGAGAACCAAATAAAAACTTATATGTGCTGCGAAGCCATTTTATTATGGCAAATTTGCATAAAAGTGACAATCTGAGTGAAATCTCGTATGGGAGTGCCTATAACTGAAATCTGAGTGTCCCAATGGACTCAGAAGGTCCAAATGTGATAGATATGAGTACCCATACACCCTGTGGCAACCTGTATAATCATCTGTAGTCTCAACCATACCCGGACAATGTAAAAACTAATGATCTGAAAATAATAATAACCATAAGAAAATATATCAACCATCACATGAAACTTGTGTCTACTGTATGGAACCATCAAAGGTGTATCAAAAGACCATAAATCATCATCCTCAAAAATCACTAGTCCAACTCATCTCAAATCCCCATGGTTGACTTGGTCAAACTAGGTTTGACCAAGTCAAGATTGATCAAAATATGACCCAGGCTAGAAATGCATGATGTTGCAAGTACAAATGGTTAAGGTATGCTCTTTTAATCATTATAATAGCAAGACTTAAAGTAGGAAGCATCATTTCACTGGCGGTTAATCAATAATTATATCAAATATAAGTTTAAATAATCATTTACTCAAAATAGAAAACCTCGAGAATATACTCATTTCATAGATGTGAACATTTTGCTAACAGAGGGTGAGCATGAAAAATGAAGGCTAGGATAAAGGGATGACTAGACTGACTCAACACTGTGATACTTTGGATAAGGGAAAGGGAATTCACACTTGAGCATATGTTGGATAATAAACACACAGGGAATGGCAATGTCTCACAAATGGAATAAGTTGTTTAGAGAGGTGATTATTCAACCTTGGCAAATGTCTACAGCTCACATCCAAGTTGAATCCAGCTCCGTGAGGATCTTTGCTAGAACCGTCGTAACTAGGTGCACAGCTAACCATAACTTGAGGTTCTAGGGAACACTTAGAATTAGCTATCCCTTACTCCATCTCACATCCCAACCCGTAGGCTCCGTGAGGTATTAATCATTACATTTAATTCATGGCCAGTGGTCTTTGGATTTAGCATACATTTAACCACTGCTTTTTAGGCCTTTAGGACCCTTTGGATTTTACATGTGCTTAGAAGCACAACTAATCGCAGCTTGCATCGAGGGTGCTTTAACATTTCAATTTCCATAGCCCTCTTCATTGTGCTAAGAAGCACAGTTTTAATTTGTTTCCATTGGCTTGCACAAAAGATAAGATAATAGTTTCCATATGCATGTAATGATGGTAGTACTATTTGCTTCAAGTTTAGCCAACACAACTCAAGCAACTAGGAGGATTATCCACAATCAGGACCAAACATCAGGGCAACCGACTAGAGTGATCAAGGTATCAAATCCAACTCACCCAAGCTCAGGAACCAACACCAGCGGGTTCTCCTGGCCTAGAAGGATCAAGGCTTCGGTAAGTTCTATTGCCAACTCAGAGCCGAGACACAAACTAACAGGGATGATATCCAACATAGAGGCAAAAGTGGGAAGGTCCTCCATATCATAGGCTCAGGTGTAAGTCAGGGTGAAAACCAAAGATGGGAGAGAGAACGGATGGATGGGGAAAGTGTAGTTGATGCCCAATCTAGCAAGCCATAAATGGTGGGAATGATCATGTCTACACTAGTAAGAGGGTAAAGCCAACTAGTATAAACAAGAGCTTCTAGTTCTGAGTAATAAGACCATTTAGATAATCATTAACAACCATATATATATATATATATATATATATATCGCCAGATCATGACCACTAGATACTAAGTCAAGCTACTAAGATGACCAAAAGAGCAAGACAATCATAACCAATGCACATTATATACTTGTTGGGCCATATACCTGTATCTACCATCTGGATCATCAATAACCACTGGAAACACTGTTGCTAAAACTATGGGCACTACACTGCTCTGTATGGAATGAAAATGGTTATCTTAGTCATCAAATCTGAGGTCATGAGGCTCAGTCTTGGCATAAGTTTCACTATGTCTGATCTGGGGTTGCCCTGATATGTGGGTGATCATCAAAAGGTATTGCTCATCATAGGTTGATCCAATCAAAAAGATGTAAATGCCTGGCTCAAAAATATACAATGAACTGATATGTAATCATGGCAGCCCGGCTACTATGGATGTGATAACATCTGGCTCCAGGTGGGACAAGTGCTCTAAGGGAGAGAGTGCTTGAGAACCTCAAAAATCTCTGGTCCCCGACACTAACTGCATCAATCTTCAATCCAGCACCTGATCGTCCTGCTTCATCTTCAAAGTGTACCTATTCCTACGTACATGAAAGCAGATGATACCAAGCAACATGTAAGGCATAAAAATAAAATGCTAAATCAAATTCTAATCTAGAACAGAAATTGAAATGCATAAAATAAAGATATTAATCTAACAATTAACATGTTTTTTTTTTGTTTTTTTTTTTGCAGGAAAGCTTAGAAAGTAGCAAGATAACCAAACTCAAGCAACTCAAAAAAAAAAAAACACTCAAATCCTACTGCTCAAGTGAGTTTATTTAAAAGGAATACCTACTGCTCAAGTGAGCTTATTCGGTCCTACCTAACCTACTCTAACCAATCAGACAAGTGCTAAGTAAAATCGTAAATCCAGTGCAACCATTCATCAGACAGATTAATGATTATTCCTTGATGCTCTTTAACAAAACAAGAGATTGATGAGTTTAATGTTATGATTTTCTTGACTTGTTAAAAATTGAAGGGTTTGAGTGCTGCAAAATGAAATCATGCCAAGGAGAAGACTGACTGATGCAAACATCCTCCATCAAAGAATTTATAGGATCATAAAATTTATGCAAGTTAATCTTCAAGATGGATGGAGGGAAAATATGTGATGAATTATTTAACTTCCCATGACTCATACTACTTTCTTCATTCACTTCTCTCGCATATTCAATTTTGTTTGAATTATGACCATCAACAAAACAAATTGGTAACAATTCATAAATTAACAACCTGATAGACAAGATTAACCCCAATTGTTGCTTTATCACCGAGAAAAAATGAAATTGGTCTTTATAAAATTTCTCAATTAGGGAATGAATGGGATAAACCAAAGATGACTAGACAACAAAATAAAATGTTCCATAATCAGCCACTTGGCAACCCTTAGACTCATGACTCAAAAACCCATAAAATTTATTCAAACACAAACCCAAGCAAAAGGATTCAAACAGCCGGGATGGGAGGGTGGATTGAAAACATATGTTGCCTCCCACATGATCGATGGTGATTGACCTTGAAATTTTAAATGAGGGAGAGGTATTCAAGCTAATAACACTCTTAATTCCAGGGAGAATTTCCAAGTTTGAAATAAGGTCAAAAGTTATTATACGAGGACAAAACTTACTGCAATTATCCAAACCCAAATATTGAACTAATTTATCCTGATTAAGGATGGAATCAGATGAGCATGGTAAAGGAACACTTAAGGATTCACCATAAGAAGTTGAGCAATGATTCGAGCATCTAATTTGATTTACTAACTCATCCTCACCCTGAGATTGTTCTTCCATTGATTTATCATTAAATTCATATGAAGATAAATGATCATTTTCACTGAATTGATCAAGGAGAAAATTAACAAGTTTATTTATAACATCCTGATTATTTGCACAGTGATCATGTGAAATCGTCTCAAAAGGGCCTTGGTTCATGTCCCCATTTTCTTTTTCTACAATAAGATGGTATTAAATTGAATGATCGCTAATGACGGAATGATTAAGGAGTTTATCTTCAAGAGGATCCTCAATAGACTCACTGATTAAAAGCTCAACCTCAGAAATTTCTTCTGGATCAAGACTAGGGCTGTTTAAAAATTTATTTGAAGTTTCGTCATTTATGCAATGATTAGGGATTTGTTCTTTAAAATGATTTTCTATAGACTCAAAAGTGGAAGACTCGTCCTCAAAAGAAATTGGGCAGTAGGGGTCATCTCCGGATGTTGACAATTCAATCGTTATTTGATTCATATTATTAATCGTTTTAACAATAGTAACGGAAAGGGGAAGGTTTTGATCTTGGATCTAATTTGAAGAATACATATCATCGTATTCATTTCCACATTCTTCTAAGAATTTATGTTCAAACATGTCATATCCAGAAATGTTATTGGTCATTAAATTCAAGAACCAAAGCTCAGTTGTTCCTTGGAAAGATGAGGCCAATAGTTTCATACATACATCCTCATGGGTTATAGATAATTTGTTAATAACTTCCCTAAAGAGGTCAAGGTGCCTTTTAGCAGATACCTCGTAACTTCCGTCGAATTTAGGCAACCTTTCACGGGCTTGACGAGGATACCCAACAATTTTTTAGAAGTCAAAAACTTTCAATCGACCGAAAGTCCTTGGTCATTCAGAAATAACCATGGATGGCAATTGCTAGAAAATTCAGGAGCTTAAATACAAATTGATGCACCCCATGGGTTCTAGATATGATAGGATCAATCACTAGTGGAGTCGCTTTTGTGGAGTCGTTGGGTAAACTATCGATCTTGTTTACCGAAAGATATGTCGTTATGCTCACGGGGAGAGATGAGTGAAATGAGATGGCTACGTGTGATTTAATGAAGTAAATGGTAACCATTCAAATATAAAACCGGATGCGATAAGATATGAAATACGCACGGACACTCGCAGACACCTGAGGTAAGCCTCTACCTCCCTGGCAACGACGCCAAAAATATTATCACACAACTTGTGGTTGTCCCAAAAGGTAATCATATCCAAAATGGTAGAGGTGTTGGACAACTAAAGAGGTGACCCAAGAGAGCCATGATTCCCAAGGATAAATGGTTGTCACGCTAATCGATGCACTCTTCACTTTAGATCAAGCAAATGCAAGACCAAAGGGGAGACCGTAGCTAACCGAAAGAGGCTAATGAGCCTACTCTAGACCTTCAAGGGAAATGTGAATTTAAAAGAGAGAGAGAGAGAGAGAGAGATCAAGAGCAAGTGGATCTAGATCTAGGGAATATAAGTGAACAAACAGAGTTAGGGCTTGGTTGAGGAGGCTTATGGAAGGGATAAATGCTCAACCATGAAATGAATATGCCACTTATGAGATTAAAGAAGTAGATCTAGATAGATCTGATGCCAATCAAAAAGACCCAAGTGGGGCCCACCCTTAAATTAAGAAAAGTGAGTGAAATGGGGCCCACAAAGGAAATTGAAGTAGAAATGACACTAGGAAGGTGGCTAAGTTGTAGTTCTGACGTTTAAATGACAAAGTAGCAACACCCAGATGATAGATCTGGAAAATGACTAATAACCCACAAGTGCGACCTCCCTTGGAGACAACCAATGCCTTAGATCGAGGGGTAAATGGAGTCGAATTCCCACCAAATTTGGTCTCCAAGGTTCTTTAATTAATTTA
This sequence comes from Larix kaempferi, assembly GCA_027924585.1. Taxonomy (NCBI): domain Eukaryota; kingdom Viridiplantae; phylum Streptophyta; class Pinopsida; order Pinales; family Pinaceae; genus Larix; species Larix kaempferi. Next base: position 12,703,219 of record BSBM01000428.1, read on the forward strand.
AAAGTGGATTTTAGTTATTAAGCTCAAATTATCGTCAGATCTATAAAACTGGGGTTTTAACAATGAGGGTTTGAAGTGACCAATGGGTAAAATGCATGGAAATCAATATGTACCTTGTAGATCTTACCTCAAATGCTTGTGGCTACCAAGTACATTGATGATCCTTCCATTTAGTTACAATTCCAAGCTAGATCCAAGTGATTCCAAGAAAAAGGTCCTATCCCAAGGAAGAAAAACGTCCTCTTCACCTGCAAATTCAAACTACCAAAGTGAAATTTGATCCACAGATAAAAGATGAACCATGCACGACATATTAAAAGAAGCAAATCAATGGACAAAGCACAATTGAAAAAACTCCTTTCAAGATGAAAACATCATGCCCAGAGAAGATGTGGGAAACCCCTACAATCGTCCCTTAAGCAATTCGCACCCCTGCAGTAAGTGAATCCGGCCTCCCTCTAAAGATGTTGGAAATCACATGTAAGCAACTTAGATGTCTAAAGAAAAGATGTATAATCATGTACAAGAACATTCATCAAAGCATGAGAAGTAGATCTGCAAAATAATATTTGTATTCCAAGAGTTCAAGAGCCCAAAGGTGCCTTTACAATGAGGGGGGTCTCTCCCTTAAATAGGAATGAGATAGACCAAAACCCTAACCACTTTATGAACGAGTGGTGGAGATCAAAAGATAAATATAATACAATCGACGGCTATGATGAGCCAGAGCTAAAACACATGGATCAATTCACTAATGAGGGGTGCGCACTCACTAAGGTGGCCCTAGGGGGGTCGCACCACATAAACGATGACTAGGATGAGTGTAACGAGCACATGGTGGGGCTAGGAGGTGTTAATATCCTTCACTAGCATCACCCCATCGCACAATGATAAAATATATGACTCAATAACATCACAAAGTGACCAAGTGACCAAGTCGTGACCCCCTTAATAGCATAATAATGCGTCAAAACAATGCCCCGAAGTGTGTGGACCCCACTGAATGATGAAACTGTGCCGGAAGGTGTGGGATGCATCATGAATGACCTCTGAACAAACCTCATGCCAATTCCTTTCCTCATTTTCCCAAATCGAATTCCTCAATGACCATTTTATCCCATTTGTTATCCTTGGAAAATCACTTGTAAATCAATAAAATGTATGTAGCTCTGTATCTGGTGCTCAGGGCACAAATTTGACTGCACCAAAGTGTCTGGGGGTATTGAAATATGGTAATAACAAGTGGTTGGTCCCCATACTCCCTCTGTAGCGCCCTAGGAGAACCAAATAAAAACTTATATGTGCTACCAGGCCATTTTATTATGGCAAATCTGCATAAAAGTGACAATCTGGGTGAAATCTCATCCAGGAGTACCTGTAACTGAAATATGAGTGTCCTAATGGACTCAGAAGGTCCAAATGTGCTAGAGATGAGTAACCATACACCCTGTGGTTACCTGTATAATCATCTGTAGTCTTAACCATACCTGGACAATGTAAAAAATAATGGTTTGAAAATAATAATAACCATAAGAAAATATATCAACCATCACATGAAACCTGTGTCCATTGTATGGAAACATCAAAGGTGTATCAAATTACCATAAATCATCATCCTCGAACATCACTGGTCCAACTCATCTCAGATCCCCATGGTTGACTTGGTCAAACTAGGTTTGACCAAGTCAAGACTGGTCAAAATATGACTCAGGCTAGAAATGCATGATACTGCAAGTACAAATGGTTAAGGTATGCTCTTTTAATCATTCTAATAGCAAGACTTAAAGTAGGAAGCATCATTTCACTGGCGGTTAATCAATAATTATATCAAATATAAGTTTAGAACCTCAAGAATATACTCATTCCATAGACGTGAACATTTTTCTAGTAGAGGGTGAGGGTGAAAAATGCAAGGCTAGGATAAAGGGATGACTAGACTGACTCAACACTGTGATACTTTGGATAAGGGAAAAGGAATACACACTTAAGCATATGTTGGATAATAAACACACAAGGAATGGCAATGTCTCACAAATGGAATAAGTTGTTTAGAGAGGTGCTTATTCAACCTTGGCAAATGTCTATAGCTCACATCCAAGCTGAATCCAGCTCCGTGAGGATCTTTGTTAGAACCGTCGTAACTAGGTGCACAACTAACCGTAACTTGAGGTTCTAGGGGACACTTAGAATTAGGTGTTCCTTACTCCATCTCACATCCCAACCCATAGGGGCTCCGTGAGGTATTAATCATTACATTTAATTCATTGCCAGCAATCTTTGGATTTAGCATACATTTAACCACTGCTTTTTAGGCCTTTAGGACCCTTTGGATTTTGCATGTGCTTAGAAGCACAACTAATCGCAGCTTGTATCCAAGGTGCTTTAACATATCAATTTCCATAGCCCTCTTTCATTGTGCTGAGAAGCACAGTTTTAATTTGTTTCCATGGGCTTGCACAAAAGATAAGATAATAGTTTCCATATGCATGTAATGATGGTAATAATATTTGCTTCAGGTTTAGCCAACACAACTCAAACAACTAGGGGGATTATCCACAATCATGACCAAACATCGGGGCAACCGACTAGAGTGATCAAGGTATCAAATCCAACTCACCTAAGCTCAGGAACCAATACCAGCGAGTTCTCCTGGCCCAAAAGGATCAAGGCTTCAGTAAGTTCTGTTGCCAACTCAGAGCCGAGACACAAACTAATAGAGATGTTATCCAACATAGAGGCAAAAGTGGGGAGGTCCTCCATATCACAAGCTGAGGTGTAAGTCAGGGTGAAAACCAAAGATGGGCGAGAGAACAAATGGATGGGGAAAGTGAAGGTGATGCCCAAGCTAGCAAGCCATAAATGGTGGTAATGATCGCGTCCACACTACTAAGAGGGTAAAACCAACGAGTATAAACAAGAGCTTCTAGTTCTGAGTAATCAGACCATTTAGATCATCATTAACAACCATATCCATATCATATATATATATATATATATACACCGCTAGATCATGACCACTAGATACTAAGTCAAGCTACTAAGATGACCAAAAGAGCAAGACAATCATAAGCAATGCAGACTATATACCTGCTGGGCCATATACCTGTATCTGCCATCTGGATCATCAATAACCACTGGAAACACTGCTGCTGAAATTATGGGCACTGCACTGCTCTTTATGGAATGAAAATGATCATCTCGGCCATCAAATCTGAGGTCATGAGGCTCAGTCTTGGCATAAGGTTCACTATGTCTGATCTAGGGCTGCTTTGATATGTGAGTGATCATCAAAAGGTACTGCTCATCATAGGTTGATCTCATCAAAAAGATGTAAAGGCCTGGCTCAAAAATATACAATGAACGGCTCTATAATCATGGTAGCCCGGCTACTATGGATGTGATAACAGAACCCAAAAGCTGGAGAAAAGAAAGAGATGCACCCTAAAAGTGAGAGATAGAGGTAGATGCATGCAAGTACAATTCATTCTCCAACTGAAATGACTTCCTCCCAAGCTAAGTCACCTGACACGAGGACACAGGACACGAGGGACACGGGAATACGAGTGTCCGACACAGACACGGCGACCCCCAGAATTAGGACACGGAGGACACGTTATATATATATATATATAATATATATTTAAAATTATATATGTAAAAAATATAGACATGTAGATCCAATTTTTTGTAGAAACTAGAACATTTACAAATATTCAATAGAAATTATAATCAATACACATTACACATTCACAAATCACAATGCATATGTCTCACTCCACTATTGAAACAAGGGAAAAACGCTGGTGATTGTCTTCCCCTGCCCCCACTATTGGATGCCCGCAAGAGGCATAAGAAAGCCAACTAAAATATGACTATTTATATCTGATTAGATTACATGGATGGGGGCCACACCCTATTAATATCTTTTCCCGTTACTAAACACTCTTTATATTTTAGATTATGCCACTTACAATGATGATGCCACTTAGATTGAATGTCATGGGTAGTAATATAAATAAGGGGTAACCTCCCCTATGTGAAATGAATCCCCTTGTGATGTTGTTTGTGGAATATGCCCCCACATAATACTTATAGTGTGCTCCCTGACTTGATTTGAGAGGCTAAGAGCCAAACAATGTAATATGTAAATGTAGATGGAAGAATAAGAAAAATACATCCCAACTAAGAGCCAAGCAATGTAATATGTAAATGTATATGGAAGAATAATAAAAATACATCACAAATGACAGACATAGAAGGATGACAAATATGGGGGGCTATAATTCCATCGGTGCAGTGGGTTCTCAGAAACTCGTAAAATTACTCATTAAGTCATCAAAATCAAAATGTTCTATTACATAGATGTTGGAATCATATTTCTCATTAAGTAATAAAAATCAAAATGTATTACATAGATGTCGGAATGCCACTGGAAAATACAAAAAAGGTTGAATCAAGATGGAAAACCTTCTAATGCTCTTCACCTGCAAAAAAAAACCCTCTTAGAGCTCAAGACTCACTGAGAAATGTGAATGAATGAGGGTAAACTTGTTTTTTTACAATTTTTTTGGGTTAAAAGTGTCATGTTTTTGGGACACCTCCTGACATGGTGTCGGACACGTCCAAAACACGTGTCCGACACCGTGTCAGGACATGTCCGTGCCCGACACGATGACACGGGACACAATGGCCTATATGGACTTGTCCGGTATCATAGCTCCCAAGATATGACAATTTTTGTTTTAAAATAATCACATAAATCTGCCAAAATTGCTTCACAAAACACTCCTTTCCAAAGATATGGTTGTTTTGAGTGCCATTCCTTCATACACACCGCTGTCTTTGATTACTAGGAAGACAATGCAAGCATTGGGGTATCCAATCTGTTAGTTAGGGCACTCTTCCACTCTCAAATCTGGGTGTTTGCCAATAATAAAACTGGATCTGCTGGCACTACCCTCAAACTGGGCACTCCCTTACTATGCACATACAACAATTTATCATTTATGAGGTCAGAACTGCTGGGAACAAATCCAACAGTGTGCACCTCTCATTATTCTCCTGATCTGCCAAAAATAGCTGGAACCACAGGTTGTAGCAGCATTTATCCTGTACACTCTTCCATAAGTATCTGCTGTTTAGAGCACTATTACTGCTGCTTACTAAGGGAAATTATCAAAAGGCTGTAACAAATCACTGCAGATCTGCATGCACGCATTAATACATGGACTAGAGCACTCCTCTTACTATTATGCTGCTGGTTTGACTGAGCATAGTCATCATGCATATGCTGGAAAATCAAATCTGTGAGTGCTATACTTGGAGAATATAGCTGTGGTTTTCTAAGAATAACACTTGCATGCATGGCAAACCATGCAAGAAAAGAAGGTGTGCTCCTTAGGGCAGAAACTTCCCAACATATGAACATGTAAGGCAGGGTTATTCTTTTCTAGATAAAAGGTTGCATGCATGCCTAACTAAATTAAGAAGACAAAAGACAAGGCAAATTTCATAAGATGAATAAACCCACACATAAGTTACATGCAAAGCATGGGGATGAGAGTTTTATATCACATGTTAGTTGAAAACAAGAGGACAAACTCTGAGGCAGGTCTCAAAATGAATGCATGCATAAATGACCATAAAAACAATTAATATCATATGTTCAGCATGCATGCATGGTGATTGAAGCCACCGGAAGAGGATACACTTCTCAAGATGGATACCTCTAATGATAATATAAAATTCTTTAAAAAAAAAGAAAATTTTACTTAAATTTTGTATATTATCATTAATTGTTTCAGGGTGTTTAAGAGGGGTTCCAACCTCGTCAGACCTCGTATCATGAATGACCTCCCATCCATGATTCAGAAGACTTAGAAGTTTTTGGGATTCCAGCAAACTGAATTGCACTGAACCAAAGGCAAGTCCACCAAACCATCCTAAAAAACACCAAACTGCCACCTGTTGATGACGAAACCACCCATCCTCTATCCAAACTGGAACTCAAAAACCACTCTACCAGTGCACACCAAAACCCTCACACTGCAACCTGTACTTGCTAAAAATATAACTGGTAAATATAGACATGCCAAAAACAACAGTCCAACTCCTAAAAGTAGGAAGCTCAGAATATGAAGCGAAGAGCTATGGAGACACCTGCTAAATACAGTATATCTAATAATAGACACTGCTAAAAATAGCATTGTCTCGGATGTCACTACAAATAGTGTCATCAAACTTGTCTGTATACCAGGAACACAAATATGTGCTCTAAATCGACATGTAAGCAGTGAAACCCTGACTACTAAAAATAGCAGCTTTGAGAAACATCTCGCATGTCACAGGAACGAAGCTCATCAAAATCATGAGCTCGCAAGGACCAATAATATGTGGTTAGCTGTGACATGCATCCCCTGAAACTCTGGATTCTAGAAAATAGTAGAATTGCTAAAATAGCAGGTTCAGAAATGGACAAAACTGACAGTGTAGCAAGCTCTGATCACCATGAAACCCTGGATGTACCTGTAACCAAACCAGCGTGATGAAATTGTGCTGAATATTAACATTCTAGTGGCGGATGCAACCTAGGGGTTAACAGTGTCATGGAAGTGCAAACTGCAGAACGTCCTGGAAGCAACAAACCTTTGGTACCTTGTACATAAGGTACCAAATCCCCTACAGATCCCAAAGATTTGCCAAAGTACAACAAGAATGTAGTGAATGCGAAGAAAGTCCTGCGGATTTGGAGAAGGATCCTCTGATCCCTCATATTGCCAAGAAGAGTACTACCAAGGAGATGTATGATGCCTTGGGAATCATGTACCAAAGTCTGAACGTATCCAAGAAGATGCTCCTGGGGAACAAGCTTACCATGACCTGCATGTGCAAGACAGAGACAGTAGCTAGCTATATGATAAAGCTAGCAGAGATGAGAGACCAGCTTGGTGCAGCCGGTAACAATGTCCATGATAATGAGGTAGCTCAGATTGCTCTGAATGGCTTCAGTTCATCTTGGCACAACTTTGTCTGGGTTAACTATGGCCAAGAGAAGCTATTTGACTTCGAGAAGTTGTGGGATGCTTTCATTGGAGAGGAGATGAGACTAGTGCAAATCTCAACCAATTACAAGGATCACCAGCAAGGTCAGGAGAGAAGGTAGGAAAGGAGGACAAGGGAGGGCTCAAAAGGGCGAGGAAAAAGAATTAGATTGAATATGTCATGCGAAGAAAGACTTGAGTCATATACCAAGTGCTTTAGGTGCGACAAGCATGATCACCATGACTCTCAGTGTTCTTACAGGAAGGGAAAGGGTAAGCAGCAGTAACATCAGTGGGAGTTTGCAGGGAGTGCATATACTTCCACTGTGGACAATTTGATTGCCAAGCTAGATACTACTTTGCCATGGTTCCCAGTCTTTCCATGTACACAGTTTCAGCAGTTGGATGATAGGTGGATAGTAGAGCTTCAAAACATGACTTATGAGAAAAAGATCTTAAGCAGGTTTCAAGAGAAAGAGGGAGGAATGCTTGTGGATTTGGGTGATAATGCCATGTATCCTGTGAAAAGATTAGGCTCTATATCTTTCCAAATGCCTTCAGAGGATGTTCTTAAGTTAGATTTTGTCTTGTCTGTTCATAATTTAACGAAGAGTCCATTTTCGGTTTCTTGCATCACAACTTTACAATGTTTGGTTGAGTTTGATGGTCAGCAAGTCACCCTCAAAGAAAGCAGCGATGGATCTCGTCGAGTTTTGGCCAGAGGAAGTACACCATGATGCAGGGGGGTTCCTTAGCCTTGAGTGTTAAGATATAAGGCTACATATGTAATAAAGTCACTTAAGTGACTTATGTTAAATGTTAGGGTTTACATATTAGGGTTTTAGTCAATTAGGATTTTGGTCTCTCAAACTCTTTATAAGAGAGAGAACCCTCAATGCAATGTTGTACCACCTCATAATAATATTGTATTGTGTGTCATTGAGCTCTCATGTGTTCGATGTTTTCGGTGACGTAACCCTATCTAGGGTTTCTCGTTTATTGGTTCTCGGAATATTGAGGAGATAGTTACAGAACCAGCTATGGAATCAGTGATTGATTCCTTGATTGTAGTTGATGAGAGTATGGAAAAGTACCAGGATAAGATTGTTACATAAGGATTCTCTCAGCAAGAGGTAGCTGACCTTGATGAGACTTGTAATCCAGTGGTCAAAGGATTCTCCCAAGACGAGGGCATTGGCCTGGATGGTCTTATGCATGCACTAGCGGTTTTGGATTTCAATATCAATGAAATTGTACTCATGTTGAGCTATTTTAATAGATCTCATACACTTGTGGCCTTGTATATAGATGAGCTCAATATTGCAGGAAGTCCCAAACAATTCATGATGTGGTGCAAGAAGATTTTGATCACTGAAGATGGCATGAAGGGCAAAGGAGGTTGGTAGGTTGGTGATGCAATGTTCCTTGTACAGAAAGTTTTCATCTTGAAGATTTTGAAGAGAATTCAAAGTTCAGAACACAGAAGGAAGCAATGATCCAGATTGATGTTTCTTCAGGTTTGTTGATGGTCAATTGTTTGACCAAGCCCCTAGTAGAAGGAAGGTTCTAGATGTGGAGGGAGTATCTTGTGTTTGGCAGAAAACGCTTTCCTCGGTACAAGGGAATCTTGGATTTTTATTACTTCAGAAAGTGTATAGCAAAGTGCATTAATGGCAGCAGTGTGCATAGGATATGTAGGTGCATACAGAGAAGGCATGTGTGATAGATGTGCAGGTCCATACAGTGTTATGTACAGTAGTACAACAGTTTTGTACAGCCCTCCTTCAACAATTCTGTACACAGTAATAAGGTCACGGGAGCATTTATGGAGAAAGGGATAGAGGGTGCATGCATGAAATATACTCATTTTTTAGATGCCTGTTATTTAGCAGTATAGCTATTTCTAGTTTTGCTTTAGTTAGTATTTGCAAGCATAATTAGAGGGCACAGTTTCCTAGTTAAGCAAGGCACTCATGCATGTGGATTACTGCCTGAGTTAGGGCATAGAGCTCTAGGAAGATGAATGCTTGCATGCCTCAATTCATCTCCAGTAGAGGCACACTTCACTTAGGCTCATCTATCCATGCAAGGAAGACACTTTAAGGTTAGAGTTTAATATTTCCAATGAAGGCACTATTGTGCATGTGTCCAGATCCATTTTACCTTCTAGTATTTAAACTTAAAGGAGAAGGAAGGGGTATAGTTTCTATTCATTAAGTTTTTCAGAGTAGGAAGCAGTGGGTGAAGGGTAGAGTTTGAAGCTTTCAATGTAATCCCTGCTTTCAAAATTAATAAACAGTGATGTGATTCAAGTTTAAGATCTGTATACTTGCTGCTACTTTCTTAAGTTTGATGTGTTTCAGTTGCTAATAAAAATCAAGTTGCAGTTTTGATAGAGATTTCAGTGCTCTGTTTGCATAAGCATAGAAATCAGACTAGGACTGTTATCATGTGCTGACGAATTTCAACAGATGGGAGGTCTGCACCAGCCAGCTTGGGAGGTCTGCACCAGAGAATCTGTCATATAAAAGCCACTATGAAAGAAAATTCTGTTCAGATGGATCTGTTGCAAAGAGATCTTTAAGCACTGGTGGTTTATTCTCAACATGAAATTATATAGTAAGTCACTGGTTGCATGTGAAGTCCACTCTCTTGAACCCCATCTGCGCCAAGAAAATTTTGATCCTTCACTAGAACCTTTTCTTTCATTACACGTTGTTCAACAATAGATCTGATGCAGATTCAAAGACATTGTTCAAGAATAGGTCACACATCAATATGATTGAAGAGTTTCAAATGTAGAAATCACTGATACAACATAACTGAAAATTGCATTTTCACTGCATTAGAAGAAACAAGAAGTTGTAGAGAAGATTGGTTTCATGATCCAGGCAGGTCCTTTAATCAACAAACTCGAATGAGTTCCAACATATTAACACCATTCTCCAAATCTCTAGTGAAGGAACATGTGAAAATAAATTTTATATAGTAGATTTTTCATGTCCCGTGGGTTAGCTCAAATGGTAAATAATGACTGCCAAAAGAATTATGATGTGGAAGTTCTAATAGGAAAGATGTAACCATAGGTACAGAATGTACTGTTATTATCATAGTTTAAACCTTGGATTTCAAACTGCACATGAAAAAATAAACAGTAATATCCCTGAATTTCAACTTAGTGATGAAAGAGATTATGAACCAAATATCCGATATAAACTAGCACCGAAAAGGAATATCAAACAAAAGGAAAACATGTCACCTTTCAATTTTCATAGTGTGAAACTCAGATATGGATAAATTCTATCCTCCTTGCCCCCAGAAACCACTGCTTCAAAGAAGAGCTGCATATGAATTATAGATATGGGATTACATATGAATCAATAATCAAGATGAATGATGCAATGGCTAATCCACTGAAACAAACAATGGATAATTTACCCCGATAATGTCAATATTGAAATGATGCTATGTGAACATTGGAAGAACTGGCCAAATATTAAGAATAGCCATCTGCAAACTACATTAGTGCATTATTTTCTTCTAGCTACTTTATAGGCCTGCTGAGACTAATCCATGCAAGGTTACGATTCCTATGACAACATTGTCATAATCGACAACAGGCAAAAATTGTACAGCTGATGGTGGAGACTCCATCTTTTGCATGGCCTCTATTGCCATTGCATTAGGCCCAATAGTTCTTGGGTTCCTGAGAAGCAACAGAAAAACTAGAACATTATCCTGAGAAGCAACAGAAAAACTAGAACATTATTCTCGTATTCAGTCTAAAGCATCAAGATTTAATGCTGCTTTTGAAAGAAATAAACAAAATAATGTACCCACCTATTGCACATCTCTCCCACAGTGAGCTTGAATACCCCTTCCCTAATAGATTTGAGGGTTCGACGCAAATCACCATCAGTAAAAGTCCCAATGAGGAGACATTTTTCATCAACAACTAGCAGACAACCACATCCTTTACTAGTCAGCTCCACAAGCTGATCCATTATTAGGTCATTTTTCTTACATAGAGGTAATTCATCCTGCCTCTTCATCACATCGTGCACCTGTAACACAATGAAATCAGTACTATCAGACTATTAGTACAAGCATACAATGGGATGCAGTATTTGTTATGCACCAAATAGCCAACTAAGCATAAAAAAGACCCAATTCAGTAGTGCTATGCCTAAATCAAGTGAACAAATGAATGAATAAGAAACCTCTTCAAGGAGGCAATCTCCTATTTCAAGATATCAAATGCACATGATAAGGTCATTCAAATCAGTCTCCTTGATATGTGTGTGTGTAGCAAACAAAGGGTACAATTACAAATAATGAGCTGACCAATAAGAAAAGCAATAACAATAGCAATGTAATGACCCAAAACCTAGATGCTTAACATGACCCACCCCTTCAAAGAAGTATTTCCCTCGATGCTTGATTAGTTGCAGATGCTTATATTGAAAGAATTATCTTTCCTATTTGCATCTTCTATCGGTAGGTTCTTCCACTTAATAAGGAATTCCATTATTGTTCTTGGCATGTTCTTCCACTTTTGTTGCTGCTACAAGGAAATTCTTGTTTCTCCCCATGATAATGGTCCTTTTTAAAGAAATTATCCTCAAATGGTACCAAAATTGATACCTATATATTATCCTCGTGTAGCTCTTTTTAAACCTTTTAAATCACCATCAACTGAGCTTCATGTTGTCGCCGGATTGCGCACTTGGTTAACGCAGCAGAAATCTCACAACTGCTCAATGTGCCCTTGGGGGCAAGTCTCGAGTCAAGGCTGTCCCCTGATCCTAACTCCTTCGTTTAGGCTAACTCCTAACGAAGCCAAGGAGGGTAGTCCCTACGGAATGTTTCTAAGGTTGTTAAGTTTTAGAAGGTTTAATTAGATGGGGTGTTTTTAGGAGTTAAAAAGTGAATTACTGTCCAAGTTATGCAAAAGTAATTATGATCAACAGCATAATGAAAGCTTTAAAAAAGATATAACAATAAATGTACCAGTGCCTTGGAGTCAAATGCTAAATAAAAGTGTTGTTGTTGAATATGAAATGTTTTGCAATGTGCTCTTGGTCAGTTTTAGAATTATTTAAAGATGAAATTAGATAAGGGAAAAAGGGGAGCTCCAAATATACCGTGAGGTACAAGGAGTAATGTCCAGACTCCAGAAATCAAGCAATGCTGGCTCCTCACAAAGACATGTCGGTTGGATGGAGTCTCAAGGGGATGTTCAACACTACACCAACAAGGGTGTAGCCTAATGGGGCCACGAGGTCACATTCCAGTGGTTCTCACTTCTTCTGAAAAATTCTCCCACACAATGTTTAATTATCGAGCGTTGGATTTTCACTATGTTGAAGGTCGTTAAATTTATTAATGTGAGTCTTTTAATTTGATGTGGAAATTAAGAAGCTGTTGCAACTCTTTTATGATTTCCCAAGGACCAAGCCAATGCCCACAAAGGGAAAAAGCATACTTCGAGTAAACAATTGTTGATGTATATGTAACTTTGGAACGTATTTTACCCATGTGTATTGTATTCCTATAGAGATGTTATTATTCCTCTATACGGAAGTGTTCGTATTCCTATAGAGATGTTATTATTCCTCTATACGGAAGTGTTCGTATTCCTATAGAGATGTTAATGGGTTATTAGACCACCTTGATGGGGTCGGCCCGGTATGAGTCATGTGGGTAAATGGGTTATTAGACCACCAAGTGTGGGGTCGGCCCGGATTAAGTTAACCATGGGTTATTAGGCTAAGCTAGACAAGTCGGACCCATTAGTTTATTGGGCAGGACAGGACAAGTATAAATAGAGATCGGGAGATCTCTATTTGATCACTCATTACTCACACTTCTCACACTCGGAAAGTGGCGCACATGTGAGGAGGATCTGCTGCTAGGAGAAGACTATTTCTCGTACTTTGGTTGTACTCTGCTTGTATCATTGCTCTATCTATCTCTAAGGAAGTTATTGGGGTTTTTCACCTTTATGGTTTTCCCCAAGTAAACTCTGTGTCTCTTGTGTGCTTACATTATTGTGTCCATGATTGATATGTTGTAGATATGTTGTACATGTTGTTCTCTCAGTTAAGATCCTAGATCAGATTGAAGTAAATTCTAAAAAACTAACATGGTATCAGAGCTAGCCTGAAAGAAGGCATGGTATGGCATGTATGACACTTGTTGCACTTGCAATGCTAGGGCTTGATATAGCAAAAACCAGTCATCGTAGCACTTTCGCTATAAATCCATTTTGGCAAAGTTTTCGGATCTGAAACTTTTACAGGTCGAAGATCAAATCCCCATGTACCTTGTGTCCAAAGGACAACTTCTAATTCGCTATACTTGGTGTTTTATGATCTGTACAATCTAGGGTTTCTGCCTCTTCCAGATCTGAGTCATAAACAGGTGACCTAGGCAAAAAGGTCATAACTTAGGCTAGGAAGCTCCAAATGAAATTTTGTAAAAAGTGACAGGTAGTGCACGGACTGTACTTTCTTAGGTAACTTTTTCAAAGGCCAAAACTGAACCAGTGACACGTGGCACGCCGTACAAGTTCGCTCTCCTGTTTTATCCCATAAACAGGTCACATTACGACACTTGGCATAACTCTCTCTCAGAGAATCCATTTGAGGTCAGACCTATGGGGTTGGAAAGATGACAGGTCAGGCTACCACAGGAAAAAATTTCAAACCCTGTGGATCGGAAAGTTCAGAGTTACACCAGAAACAATCAAGTGCATATTTCTGTCAAAACAAAATTATTTCTGAGCACCTTCATTCATGGCTCCGGGAATTAGGGTTTCGGAGAAAGTTGGTATTTTTGTAATCAGAGACCACAGCTGAATGCTACTCATCAAAATCGAAATTTAAAGACCAAGATCAAATTTTTTGGTTGGGTAGAAGGTCGGGCTTGATCAAACCTTAGTTCGAGACTTTAATCGGAAAAATGGAAAATTAGGGCTTCTGCAAAAGTTGGAATTTTTTAAGTCTGTGACCACGGCTGGAAGCTCCTCAGAAAAATTGAAGTTTAGAGCTTTGGATGGAACCTTTTGGTTGGGCAGAAGGGTGGGCTTTATCAAACCCTAGTTCGGGAACCTGTCCAGAAGATCCGGAAGTTTCAAAGGCAATTTTGAGGGGTGAAACTTTGCAGTTTTCAAATTCTGAGTATACCGGCTTGATCATCTCATCAAGGCGCATCTTTCTATCCTTTCAGAAGTTTGAATTTTTAGGGTTTCTCTGACAAACCCTAATCCAGCTCCAGATCCAGTTCCTGCAAATCAAGTGGATTGGGTTAATCCTAGAAGAGTATGGATTGGTCACCTGCATAAGTGAAGAAGTTCCAGTTTCTGAGGGAGATGAGGCTAAGGCCTTACATAAGAAGATTATAAGCAATCTCGACAGGTATGACTTATCCAGGTATGTTTCGAGATTTGTTCATGATTAAGTTTATGGTATGTTTGTCTTCATATTATTACGGTTAGTACAATCTTGATTAAATTTAGACTTGTCATATCACCTTAATAAAATTATGAATGCATGATAGAAGATATTCATTGATTAGGGTGTTGACACTTATGATTGTACTAATGCATTATGGTGTTGTATGAAGTTTATGTTGTCCGCTAACATGAAAGGTACACCAAGAAAGACAAATCATGTTCTAGTTCAAGAACATATAATCATGGTGACATGAAGACAAAGATTCATCCATTGTCATGGATCACTTAGAAGATTTATTTACGAGGTATGTATAACTTGGTTCTATAATGGTTAACCTATGAGATATGCAGGTTACTAGCACAAGTCATTGAAGAGAACAAGAAGACATCATGTGGGTATGTTAGACATAACTAGCTAACATACTAATCCATGTATGTTTTTCCTATATCAAGTTAGAATCCTACCTTATGATAGGATCTCTTATATAAATATACATGGCATGATTGATAATGATTATTCATAGGTTTGAATAAACATGGGTGTATGAATATTATGTTTCTTACCTTAATTATGACTAACCAGAAGAGTCGTGAAAGTATAGGTTTGAGTAATCACGGGTTTAGGCATATTATGTTTCTTACTTTAATTTATGATATGACTAACCATAAGAGTCCTTGAATACTAATGCTTATTATTTCTGTATTTAAAATGATCATTACTATACATGTTTAAGATTATTGTGTTTCTGATAGTATTGAGATTATACTAATAAATGTATGATTATGTATGAGATCTAGAGGATATCACAATAATGGTACTTGTAAGCATGCATAGTGATCGAGGATGGATATAAGTTCAAGGACAGGTAATCCAGGAAGCAAAGATCAAGAGGGAGCACACTCCAGTAGTTTCTACAAGGATGCAGATATTCAGAGGGAGTCAACCCTACAACCAAACAAAGATAAGTATTTGAATTGTCATTTCTTGCATACTTGTTTGTTTAAATAATATTGTTCAATGATGTATATGTTTATGTTCCTAGACTTAGGGTGTGTATTATGCATATTAGAATAATTGCATTAATGAACAGTATACTACTAATATGCATGTGATGGGTAAGTGACCTATGGCACTGTACAACATTCCATTGCTACTTATCTAGAATGAAACCTCTTTGTTGACATGTTGGGAGTTGTGCACACTCTTAACAATGTTCTGGTAGAGATTGGAAGGCATCTAGAAAGTTACGGGATATGGATAAATGTTGTATTGAAGCATTGGCTAAGATAATTGCATGACTGTATGACATATTTATTTATGTGTAAGAATTTGTCCCGCTCTCCCGGTTTACCCGAGGGGTCACATGGTCTTGGTCCTCGTCTTCCCTTATCCTTCACCTTGTTTATCCACCTCACCCAAAGTTAGCTAAGTGGTCAAGTCTTTAAGTTGTGCATAGCAGTTTTGAGCCTTTGTTGGAGGTAGTGGGCCCACCTCACCCGAGGCTTGTATTTATTGAGATATCTATGTTTTGATCACCATATCGGCATTATATTGTTTTAAGTAATGTACTAGCGTAAATAAGGAATCCTTGATGCTTCATGCTGCTTACAGGTTTTAAGCCATTGCCATTTTGACCAGATTTGACTTGGTCAAACCAGATTGACTAGGGCAAAAATGGGCCCGAAAAAATATTGCGACCAAGATTTCGATTTTGGTCATTTGTTATCTCTTGGGGTCCCATATGAACCTCCAAGTGTCAGATTTTGAAAAAGTTGAAGCATTGAGGAGATTTTTAATTATTATGGGCCACCAGAGACTTGTTTTAATTAAAAATCATGGATTTTGGGCAAACAATGCCTAATTGATGGATCGGGGTCATTCAAGTGACCATGTCTACCATATTTGGGGTCTACGATCACATTGCAACAGACGGTTTGTCAATCCAGGCACTCTAAGTGGGTCAAAAGCCCAAATTACATCTTTAGCAATAAATTAAATGGAAAATCAAATATGGCAAAGGTAACTATGGAAAAATGGCAAATGCAAAGGTTGGCTAATACAAGGGTGACCTCTAAGGTATTTTTACTATGTTTGGACATTCTATTTGTGTGGTGGGGCCCTCACTTTGGCCAGCTCACCATGTGGGACGAATTTGCCCATGGGGGGCGTTTTTCCACTTAGCAAAAATCAAATTTTTGATGTTTTATTGTATTGACACCATAGTTTAGTGGTATGGGGGGCTAAAACAGCCCATAGGCACCCCCCAACCACCATTTATATGCATTGTATGGGCCCCACGAAGTGGCCCCATCTCCACTTGGGCGTTAGAGGGTAATTCGCCCCCCCTCTTGAGAGTTGATCTCCTCCATCGATTTGGGCATTGAGAGAGTTGATCTCAGCCCTTAGTTTTGGAGGGAGTTAGGCTTGAGAGAGGTCTTTCTCTATAAGAGAAGACACTCACCCATTTTGTACTTCTTCTTGGCATTTTTCAGACTTGAGATTCAGGAATAGAGAGACATTGTTCCCATTTTTGCTTGTGATATGGTGGTGAATGCTTATGGTGGTGATTGTTAGCTTATTGTTGGTGCATTGCTGAGTTGTTTTGCGGTGTCCCTATCTATCCTTGGCCATTTCGATTTGCAGGTGAAGCTAACCAGTTGAGGAAAACACAGCACTTGAGCTAGCAACTCCATGCTAGCGTTTCTCTTCGGGATTTCAACAGGGAAGTGAATTTACATCTTTGTTATTTGCTTTCTTCATCATTAGTCATTCATTTGCTGGTTTGTTTTTGCTATTTGCTGCAGATACTGACTTTGTCCCTCTCTGGCAGGCACAAAAACGCATTGGTCAACTGGCTGCACTAAAACGCTAGGGGAAAACGCACTGTTGCTTGGCATTTGGTCTCCAGGGTTCGTCTTCAGCATCAAAACGCATTAATCTTCATCATCCAGGTACAATCCTTGCTTGTCTCCTGCATTTCATTCTCATTTGCAAATGTTAAGCTGGAAATTGTTAATATAAACCATAAAATTAAAAAACTAAAAATTCAACCGTTAAAACTTATTTTTCTTTCTAAACCCGCTTATGAAATGTTCTTAAAAGCTTAGATCCAAAGTTTCAATTCGATTAGACTCCATTTGCCCATAGAACTAGCACTGGTCCTAGGGCATTTTTCTCTTTCTGTCTAGCTTGGTTGATTTGGGGTTGTGGGTAGTTTTGATTTGGGTTTAAATCATTATTTTATCATAACAAATCAAGCTCTCATTTGCTGGAAGTGCGTTTCAATGTTAATTTATCACTGCCCTAGGTCCACTAATGCACTGTTTACACCTCTTCCTTGGGCTGAATCATCTCATCTCTTCAGTTCCAGTTTACTGTGTATCCTTAGCTTATTTTCAGCCACACAATCACTGATCTAATCTCACTATCTCATCACGTTTGATTGCTGGTCACTTTCTATTCACACACTCATTTTATACTTGTGTCCAACCAGTGGCTGAAATCCAACTTAGGATCTCACCAACACTCATCTCTTGTTTCTACCTCTTTATCTTTTGGGATTTGGGTGTCTTTTTGTCTCTCAACCATCACTAGTTGAGAAGGGTCTCCCCCTGGATTAGGCTACGTGCCCTATCCGAAGTGACAAACGCCTTGTCTGGTGTGACTATCGCTCTTCGGAAGATGGACTTGGCGTTTGCAGGTTACACCTACCTGGCTGCTTGCCCTCTACCATCTCGGACAAGATACCTTTAGTAGCAGCTAGAGTTAGTGTGATAACAACCACCATGGTAAATACTCCAGCTTTGGAAGTGTGAGTGAAAAACTCAGGAATTATATGCCACTGAAGCGCAATGCAAAATTCCTAAGGAAAAAACACTCTAGAGTATCCCTTTGATAGCTAAACCTAAGGTAGGCCAAGCCTGATACAAAAAGACCATGCTTAGACCAACTTATTACAATAACCCCAAGGGGCATGGACATGTAATTTTTACAAATGGGCCAAAATCGGCTTGATGAACTTTTGAACTCTGGCAATGAACAAGGTAAGTTGTTCAAGTCTTCTGAGGTTCACAAGAAGTCCAACTAAGTGCAACTTAGTGGACAACACTTACAATCAAAAGTTATGATAATTTCACATTGGCACACCTTTTAAAGCCCTAATTGTTAATGTGTACCTCAAACAGTCTTCTACAGCAACAGATCTAGGCACATGTTCAACAGCATCATATTGTGTCCTGTAGAAGCTAGAGAGGGTGTGTTACCGGATGAACTAGCAGGGCTAGTGTCCGATAGACCAATGTAGGAGAAAGTGACCACTATCACCTTAATCACTTCTGCAAACTGCTTTAGAGAGCCGGAACCTTCAAGGGGAGAGCCCTTCAATGATCTGCAAACATTGAGGACAATAAAAGCTATCTTCTCGAAGACCAAATTAGAGACCAATACCTTAATCAATATGATTTTACGAATAAAGAAGACATACTAATCATATGTAGTGTTTGTAGATGGTGATCCAAAGTATGAGTCTATGCAGTATAAAGCATTAAATGACTTCCAAGTGTATAAGAGATCATTCGATAAATAATAGCATCAACATAGATCATCAAATGACAAGTATAATCACCAATAGTGAATATAAGGACTGAAGTCTAGCACTGTATATCAGCTATGACAATCATTCATAACAATGGTATGTTGAATGTAAAAACGTGCGACAAATGTATTTTTAAATATTCGGTATTACTAGTAGCACTCCAATACTTAAGCACCTTTTATGACAGACAAGTAGAAGCAATTTCCAGACTGTAAGAGAGAGTACTAACAGTATTGTAGCAATCACTTCAAAAGCAAATTTGTAACAGGTGTAAGGTAATCAATGATATCTCAATCACAAACAATTTCCCTTATTAGCATTCATTTGTCAAATGCAAAGTTTATCAGAGTTGTACTAGCAGCTAACCACAGTATGTTTCAGACCTCTTTTGCCATCAGTATATCATCCTTTAAATAGCAGCAATATGTATCAAATGGTTAACTTTGTTAGTGCTTCAATGTGTAGGTGTTAAGGCATGAAAGGAGGACTATGTAATGGTGACATTCTGCTGCCCTAGCAGACTTGCAAACAACAGAAAAGGGCTCAGTTTACAGGTCGTTGCAACCTTTGGAAAGGCCCCAAAACTGGAGACCGAGACCTCCTAGGTGAGGACCAAGGGCAAGGAGGCCCTAAAGAAGAGAGGTTGAGCCTCAAAAAGATCAAGCCAAGCCTTTTTAGGGCTGGCCAAGGTAAGGGAGAAGGAGAGGAAGAGGAGAGGAGGAAGAAGGGAGAAGGGAAGAAAAGAGGAGCAGTGAACCCTAAATGAGAAGGAAGAGGGATTCGCTAGGGTTTAGGTTAGGGCTGCAGCTAGGTTTAGGGTTAGTATTTAGGGTTTAAAATATGTACAAAAATCAGAAATAATAACCTAATTACAAAGTAAAACAATAAAATTTAACCTAACAATAATATTTACAAATGTACAATTAGGGTTTTAGGTGAAAAAGATAGGCTAACTTAGGGTTTTAATATGTTTGTCACCCCAAACCCTAGCCTTGGAGGTAGGTGACCAGCCTTCCTCTTGGAGGTAAATCTCCTTTCCAACTAAGTTAGGACTTCCTGAAACAACCCCTAGTGTTCATTTCAAGAGACTAAGCTAGGGAAAAAGTTGGAGCTCCAAGGCTAAACTTTGTAAAAACCTCCTCTTAGGAGCGTTTCTACTATGCAATGAGGATAGAAAGACAGGCAAAAGCCCTATTCAAAGAGAATGTATCCCTAGGGCTACCATCCAATCATTCAAGATGCAAGATTTACCTACCATTCACCAAGCAAACCTTTAAAATGTAGAAGACTTACTTGAGCATGAGTTATTCCAACCATTCTAGCATCCACAAAGCATTAGCAAGACAAAGAAAGCATCCAACTTCATCCAAGAGCAAGAAAAATCAGCCCTCCAAGAGGTGCGCATCACTTCATAAGGCCCTTCTAGGGTAAAAGAGTAGCATAATGAATTTTATCCCATAAGTTGTGTGTTACAAATGAAGTGATGAGACTTTATTTGTATGTTCTCACACTCACTTTCACAAAATAACCAGGCCTACATGCCTTAAAATGTCAATTTAAAATTATAACATGTCAAATTATAACATAAAATAATATAAAATAATCAAATATGTGGGTAACTTGAGGCATTTTCCTTAGAGTTCACCCAAAAATGTCTAAAATAGCTAAAACTGAGCAAAATACTCCAAACTGAAGGCTGGGGTAGACAGGGGGGGACGTCATACCCCATCTAACCCCAGCAGTGTTGATAATCCCTCAACGCCTCCCATAGAACATGCATTACGGCCTGGTGAGGATGATGACGTCATCCTTGAAAAAGGCCTAAGGAGAGAGGGCGTTAGGCTGCAGAAGGACCAGGAGGGTGCTTGAGGTGACCTGGAAGAGAGGCAAGAGCCTCACAGCAGACGGAACTGTTACTAGAGTAGTGGAACAAGTGGGGGGTCATGTGACCCAATGACCCACCCCTAGGAGCCTCAGACACCAACCTCAGGGCTACAAGCCCTTTAATGAGGTAGTCGGCAATGCCACTAAGCCATAGTACTCCTAAGAGAAGGACCAAAGGGTCAAGCCATGACCACCACTAAACAAATGTTGGATAACACCCCTCATGGTCCAGAAAAAAAATGACCCTCTCCCCCTAGGCACATATCTGAAGGTGCGCTGGTACTGGTACCACGTAACAGGGTGCATCACAGTTCTTAAGGAGAATGTGCATCACTCTTGATTTATAGAGGGAGAGGGTGCATGCACCACCACTAGCCAATCTTATAAGCATGCACCACTAGTTAAAGATCCAGTTTGGTTTTATTTTAAGAATGACAATAAAAATAAAATAAAATTTGGTTTTATTTGTAGTAAATTCTATTCTTGAGTTTGACATAGGATAAAGCAAATTCTATTTCTAAGTTCGAGGCACATGCAAACCTAGTACACCCTTCTCAAATCTATAAGAGATAGGGAAAAGGTACAGATTCATTCATTGAGGCTTGAGTCTAGCACCGAGCAGTTTAGGGCTATTTTCTTGTAGCATATTTTTTTCATGTTCATAATTAGTAAAAGTAGTGGCGAGTGTTGACAGTGACCTAATTGAGCTATTGTTATCTTTTCTAACTGTATGTGTTCATAGATTCTACCAAAATTTACGGATTACTGTTTTGAGTAGCATTTATTTTAAACTGTTTGATTTTCCTATAGAAACAGTTTACAAAGTGCAGAATTTTTGTACCATGTGTTAGAAAATTTCTCCATGGTATCAGAATGGTTTTTTGAAACCTTCTAGGAATCCTTGAATGGATAGCACGGTTGCTACGTGTGAGAGAGAGGTGTCAGGAGGTTTAGACTTTCGAGGCTGAGATGCCCATGATCCATGCTTGAGAAAAGCATAGTGGACCTGTGATAAGGTTGTTTTTTTGTTAGTTGCTAATGTGTTTTGTTTAGCAAAATCTTCAAGTGCAACAGTATGACTACATCAGTCGTGAAGACAAATCAGAAGGTCCCTATAACTTCATCTCGTGGAAGTGTTGGGTAAAGATGTTGGAGCAGCAGGATCTATGGGACTTTGTTGAGAAACTAGTTGCAAATCCTATCAATCCCACGTTGTTGGCAGATCATAAAAAGAAGAAGGCCAAGACCAAGCAAGTCATCCTTAACTCTGTGAAGGATCATTTGATTCTCACATCAGTGAGAAGACCATGGGAAAGGGCATGTTTGATGCTCTAGTCACTCTATATCAAAGAAAGAACATCAGTTGAAAGATGTTGTCAGGAATAATCTTAGAGCCATGCGGATGAGCAAGACAGATACCATAATTGCCTACTTGATGAAGATTATTGAAATCCATGGTCAACTTGTAGCAGTTGGAGAGGAGGTCAAGGGTGAAGAGCTAATACCCATCACATTAAATGGGTTCTCTTCTTTTTGGCAACCTTTTGTCCGTGGGGTCTATGCCTAGAAAAAGCTTCCCGCTTTTGAGAGGTTATGGGATAACTACATCTAGGAGAGAAGACTAGAGGTTGTTGCAGGTATGGAGGAGGAGCAGAATCTTGCCCTCATCAGCAAGATCAAGGAGGGAAACAATAAAGGATGATCGAGGAAGGGCCAAAACGGGAAGAAAGAAAATTTAGGTTCCTCTAACCATGGAAAGGACTTCAAGTGTCAAAAGTTTGGGCACTTTCCTTCCCAATGTCATGAGAAGAAGGGGAGGGATGAGCAGCAGCAACAGAAGCAGTTTGCATAGACTGCAAAAGCATCAAGGGTAGTGGATGAGCTTTCACCCAAGCTTGAGACACACTTCTCTATGGTCTAATGCCCGTCATCTAACACCATGTCTAGTTTCAATTTCGACTAGTATGTGGATAGTGGAGCCTTCAAACATATGAGCTCTAACAAGAGGGCTTTAAGCAAACTTCAAGAGCAAGAGGCAAGCAAGCAAGTGAAACTTGGTGATGATGCTACATATCCAATTGCAAAAGTGGGATCCATCTCATTCTAGATACAATCAAGTGATATCCTTGAGCTTACTGGTGTTTTGTATGTACCCGGGCTTAGCTAAAAATCTCCTTTCAGTTTTAGTATTAGCAGATCTTGGATATATGGTTAAGTTTGATGATCAGCAAGTCCTCATCCAAAAGAGATGCTCGCATCCTAGTCAAGTGTTGGTCGAAGGTGTTCGTGAGGGTGGTCTATGTTGGACACAATGCCACACTGGGAGTGGGGGGTGAATCAGTGTGCTAGCACCCTTAACAAATTTCACTTCTAAAAACTTAAGCAAAGTTCATCATTCACATTAAGCTATAGATCAACATTCATCAATTAAGCATGTCATCAACATAAAACATAATAGACACATCACAAGACAAATGTAGTAAACTTTATTTATAATTTCATCTGAAATACAGTGAAGACTTCAATCTTCCGATTACATCAGCACCAACTGACCAAAGAGCACCAACTCCTATTCCAAGGCCCAACTTGGTTTTCTTAGCTCCAACTAAGGGTTGAGGTGTCCAAACCTCAGATACAAAGGAACACTTACATCACAAACAATTGTCAAATTTTACAATTATATCTTTCACTACCATATCAATGTCACTTCACTGCCATACACATCAAGGATCTGCTCATCACATCTGCCCTATCATTTAGTCAAGTCTCTGTCAACTGTCAAAGTGCTGCTGCTGCCATCACCTCATATCATTTCACTGTTTCACAAACCTCAAGACTGTAACCACATCCTCAGCGCTAGGAGATGTGAAGTTGACAAGGTGACTTGTCAAGCAAACTGTACTCTCATCCATAACTCAGAAAAATTGACCAAAAAAAATCTCTGTTGCAAAAGAACCTCGTGTCTCACTGCTGTACAAATGAACTGTGATATGGTTGACCTCTCACATAACTTAGGACTGTGGGCTCCTCAAAAATTCAGATAAGAAACTTCTCAAAAATATATTTGCTTTTCGTCATTTGCTGCTGCTAGTTATGTCCGAAAATCAGAGCTAAAGGATAGGTGGCATATGCTGCAACTTTTGTCATATGCTGCTACCAAAAACAGACCTAAAAGAGGTCGAGGTTGCTACTGCCTTTTGTATACCCGAAATTTCCTCAATCAAGGTCCGAAAATCAAAGAGAGAGATCCTTTTCTTACTGCGGTTGTCTCAGTGTATCACCCGAAAATCAGAGCTATGTTCTCCACACTTGCACATTGAAATGAGGCGAATTTCCTTCTATTTATACACACAATTTCAAATTTTTATTTTTATAATTTTGACTAAGCCAACTTGTTTAGTTTGTGTTAAAACTGTCTTTTGACTGGGCTGACTTATAGCTCCCATTGTTTTTAAATTTATTTTTCATGTCTCAAGGCTGACTTTATTATCCAAGTCAAAAGCTGGGGTAGAAGGGTCATCATCCCAAACTTGCAACCAGTACCCCATGTCAAGATTTCCACATTAGGGTCATTTACCTTAGCCACATCAAGGGCTGCTTTGAAGCACACAACTTCATCAAGGGTTTCAACACACGTCATCTTTTTAAAGAAGGTTTCTTCTTTGCCACATCGTTAGGTCTGCTAAGACATGCATATTGAACATTATTCATGGCTTCAAGTTGTCCTTCATGACTTAATGTGTTGCTTCTTCAAAGGCTAGTGGACTGCTTCATTTTTTAATGGAATGTCCTGAGGTAGGGGAGCATCATGACTTCATCAAATATTTCTTCCAAGTAATAATGGCATCATAGGGACTACATGCCACCATACAAGCACCCTACTACCAATCATTAAGGGTTCCAAGAGCCTCAAGATGAGCAAGTGCTCCACATGCAAGTGGGTCATAGTAACTAACTTCTCCAATGCTACCAATCTGCTCCATGCTTGATTTTGTATAGCCACTTGGAAATCACTACTGACTTCCCCTCGGGTCTCGGTACAACCTCCCACACATCATTCTTCATGATGGATTGGTATTCTTCCACCATGGCATCCTTCCAAACTTGGTGTCTGGATGCTTCTTCATAAGTGGTAGGTTTTGAGTCACTGATGTGACTCATCAATGCTACATAACTAGAGAACCTCTGAGGTCTTTTACTTTCTCGGAAAATACCATGTGGAGCTTCATGCCCCTCTGCATCCTGCAAAGTCTATTGTGTCCATCTAGGCCTCTTCCAACCTACTGCAATATCTCTGGGAACATCAACTAGCTCAACTAGATCAATGGAATCGATGGGTTCATCCTTCTCTGCTAACTCCCTCTGAACTAGAGGGGAAGATGATCTCATCTCTTTTGGGTCTAGCATCTCCTCATCATTAACCTCCATGTCTGATCCTTTGCCTTTCTGGACAACCATCTCTTCTTAAAAGGACACATCCCTACTACTTCAATTTGTATGGATCCTGGGATATAAATCCTATAAGCCTTTGAAGATTCACTGTATCCCATGAAGGTTCCCTTCTTGCCTGAAGGTTCTAACTTTGTCCTCTTCTCCTTGGGCACAAGTATGTAGACTAGACAGCGAAAGATCCGTAGGTGGCCCACTTCTGGTTTCACTCCTATGAAAGCTTCTTCCAGAGTTATGTTCTTCACAATCTTATGTGGGCATCTGTTTTGTACATATACAGTTGTTATGGATGCTTCTGCCCATAAGAACATCAGTAGGCTCTGGTCATGTATCATGGCTTTGGTTGCCTCCACAATTGTTATGTTCTTTCTTTCCGCAGTCCCATTTTGTTGAGGGTTGTAGGGAACTGTGAGCTCCCTCTTAATTCCTGCTTCCTTGCAAAAGTCATTGAAATCGGTAGAGGTACTTTCTCCACCATTATCGAATCTCAAGATGTCGATCCTATAAATTTTTCTTGAGTTTACTGCTTGCTGGTTTATGTCAACATTTAAGTGGTTTTCACTTTCAGCCGGTTTTGCATAGGCTGAAAGTTACTTATGAAATTTTCTTCAACAATTAAACACGCTGTAAAATCATACTACCAGGCAGAAAAACAATTTTTAACATGCACACCATAAAAATGAGACTCAGAAATTTTTGGCAACTGTGCCCTGGAAAAACCCCCACGGGGAAAACCAGTAAGAGAGAGAGAGAGAGATCATTATTCTTCAGAAAATCTTCAGTACAAAAAATTTACAGTCAAAGCCAACTTATCTCAACCAGCAAATTTTTCCACCCAGAAGTGCCTCGATTTCAGTGTTGTACTTGCCTCGAAATCTGTGCCAAATTAGTCTAGAAATCCGTACTACACCCTACCTCGAAAACTGTGCCAAATGTCTGCACAGATTTCAATGATGTACGGTCTGCTACCTCGGGATTAGTGCCACAGTACAGTCTCGATTTATGTGTTGCAATAAATACTCCTTGGGAAATGTGCCCAGTTTTGCAGCCTCGAAAACTGTGCCCTATCTTGGGAAATGTGCCCAGAAAACTCCCTCGAAATGTGTGATGCAGTTCTCGGGATTTGTGCCCAAAACTAACCTCGATTTCTGTGCTACTGTTCTCGGGATTCATGCCCAGGACAGTCCTCGATTTATGTGCCCAGAAAGTGTTGTACGATGCCTCGAGATGTGTGCCCAGCTGAAAACCTTCACCTCGAAATGTGTGCTGCTCAAAAAAATACTCAGGAAGCTCCTCGATTTCTGTGCCCTCTCTTAGTTCTCTCTTCTTCTCTCTTCTCTCCACTTCATTCAGCAAAAGTGTGTTAGAATGCCTCCCTCAAGCTTTTTGATCAAACCCTAGGGTTTCCCTAAATCCAATGGATGAGACTGACTTAGATCAATGGTTGAAATTAAATGCTCCATTTATTTCTCATAAATAATTAATTTCACTCACCCACTTAAATTTATCAAAAAGTGACTTTAATGTTATAAAGTCTCATTAAGTGCATTTAATGTGAGAGTCATCTTTTTCCCCCTTCTAAGTGACTTTAGGCAAAAGTCACTTGGGGAACACTTCCCTAGGTACAAAAACTAACACTCCCTCTTACCGAGGAAGGTGTTCTGCACCACTCCCAACTTGTCTCTGAAGAAGACAAACTTGCCCCTCCCCAAAGATTTCACCAGGATATCTACTACCTGCTCATCAGTGGAAATATACTGCAACTCAACTACTCCTCTCTGGACGTAGTCTCGGATGAAATGGTACCTGATCTCAATGTGCTTTGACCTGTCATGGAACACCGGATTCTCAGAGAGCTGAATGAAACTCTGATTGTCACAATAGATCCTCGTAGGTCTAAGCTCCTGATCAAATAAATCTACCAATAACTTGCGAAGCCATAGTGCCTCGCAAGTAGCTTGACTGGCTGCCATGTACTCAGCCTCGGCAGAACTCAATGCAACGGACTTCTGTTTCCGACTGAACCACGACACTGCTGTCGAGCCCAAACTGAAACAACAACCAGAAGTGCTCTTCCAATCCCTCACACAACCTGCCCAGTCTGAATCTGTGAAACCAACCAAGCTGACTCCACCCGAACCCCTATAGTCCAAACCATAATCCACTGTACCTGCTAGGTATCTCAGCACATGTTTTGCGGCAGTCCAATGTACACTTCTAGGCTCCACCATGAACTGGCTAAGAGTGTTCACCACAAAACACAAGTCTAGCCTGGTGTTGACCAGATACATCAACGATCCAACGAGCTGACGGTAAAGTGTAGGATCCACCAACTTACCCTTAGAAGCATGAAGTTGCTTCCAATTGGTGATCATAGGTGTAGACATAGGCCTGCAGTCCTCCATCCGAAATCTCCTCAGAATATCAACTGCATACTTCCCCTGTCCCAGGAAAATATGTCCAGGCTCCTGCCAAACCTCCATCCCCAAATAGTAATGCATCAGCCCAATATCAGTCATCTCATACTCAGCTGCAAGGTCTCTCTTGCAATGTGCAATGAGACGCTCCTCTCCAGTGATAAACAAGTTATCAACATATAACAGAAGAATGAGAGGATCTCCACCAACCACAATGTAGTAAAGGTTGGGATCAGCCTCACTCTTTTGAAAGCCCATCGAAGTCAAGTATGCATCGATCCTGGAGTACCAAGCTCTAGGAGCTTGCTTCAGTCCATGCAAGGCTTTCCTCAACCTGCACACATGAGAATCTCTCCCATGAATCTCGAATCCCTGTGGTTGCTCTAAGTACACCTCCTCCTGCAGAAGACCATTGAGAAATGCGGTCTTCACATCCATCTGGTGGATCTTCCAACCCATCTCTGCTGCTATAGATATCACTGCTCTGATGGAAGAATACCATGCAACTGGCGCAAAAGTCTCATCATAGTCAACTCCCTCAACCTGTGAAAACCCCCGAGCCACAAACCGAGCCTTGTACTTCTCCACACTGCCATCTGCAGCATGCTTTATCTTGTAAAGCCACTTGGAAGTCACAACTGACTTCCCCTCTGGTCTCAGCACTATCTCCCAAGCATCATTCTTCATGATGGAATGGTACTCTTCCATCATGGCATCTCTCCATACCTGATGCTAAGAAGCCTCCTCAAATGTGGAAGGCTCAGAGTCACGAAGACTCGCAACAAGAGCCATACCCAACCTGTCTGGCATCACAACTATCCTGACCTCCTCCTGGGGCCTACCAAATGCCTCTGCTTCCTTCAAGGTATCCTGAAGCCACTTAGGCTTCCTCTTCCTTGAAGGCTCCTCCCAAACTGGTCTATCCTCATCTGAGCAACTCCTTGAAGCAGAAGGTCCAACACCCTGAGGACCAATAACCGATGAACTAGTGCTTGAAGAACCTGTAACCTGCGAACCAAAACCTGAACCTGTACCTGAACCTGTCCCTGAAGTACCTGTCACCTGAACCACTGAACCTGTAGAAGCTATGCCTGTACTCTGTGATCCAGTCACTCCAGAAACCTGTGGACCTAAAACCTGTATCAAAGAAGCCTGTGTCAACTGAGGTGTGGGAGCTGGTGGCTCCCGCTGCTCTATCTCTCTCGACTTCCTGAAGGCTCTCTCCTCATCAAACTTCACCTCCCGCCTAACAACAACTCTCTTCTGGCCAGGTAGGTAAAGCCGATAGGCCTTCAAAGTCTCG
Organism: Larix kaempferi; assembly: GCA_027924585.1. Lineage (NCBI taxonomy): Eukaryota > Viridiplantae > Streptophyta > Pinopsida > Pinales > Pinaceae > Larix > Larix kaempferi. The sequence continues at coordinate 12,732,363 of BSBM01000428.1, forward strand.
TCATATCCCACAAATATGCCTCTCTCAGCAGTGGGCTCAAACTTCATCCTCTTCTTAGAAGGGACGTGAGAGTAAGTCAAAGAACCAAATATACGAAAGTGGCTCACCTCAGGCTTCTTTCCTGTGTACATCTCCTCTGGAGTCTTCCTCCCCAAAGCACGATGAGGACTACTATTCTGCAGATACACTATAGGCTGCATGCCTCTGCCCATTGAAAGAACGGTAACCCCTGATCATGAAGCATCGCTCTCGCTGCTCCCACAATCTACCTGTTCTTTCTCTCTGCTACTCCATTCTGCTCAGGAGTGTAGGCAACTGTCAGCTGTCTCTGTATGCCCTCCAGTCTGCAGAAAGCATCGAACTCCTTGGAGGCATACTCACCCCCATTGTCCGATCTCAACATCCGAATCTTCCTCCCTGCCTGCTTCTCCACAAGGGCTTTGAACCCTTGGAAGACACTCAATACTAAGGGTGACTTCTTGCTCCTCAGGAAGTAGATCCAGGTCTTCCTAGAGTAGTCATCAATGAAGATGATGTAGTACTCAAAACTAGTCAAAGAGACCAATGACATAGGACCGCAAATATCATAATGGATCAAGTCAAGCACTCCTGCTACTCTCGTGTCACTGCTTGGAAAAGCAGTCTTGGTGTACTTTCCCAAAGCACACCCTCTGCACACATCACTCTGCTCAGTGCTGAACTCGGGTAAACCTGTAACCATGCTCCTCAACAATCTCAGAGTTGGGTGATGTAAGTGGGCCATCCTCCGATGCCATAGCTCACATAGCTCACTGTTGCTGCTGTGTGCTAGAGCGTGATGCGGCTGAAACAATAACTTGTATAGTCTTCCACATCTAACTCCAATGTCCATGGGGGTAGATACACCTGTAGTCCTGGGGAAAACCTGCACCCTCCCATCTGAGAAACACACCCCAAGACCCCTGTCCTCAATAGTGGAAACTGAAACAAGGTTCTTCTTCAGCCCAGGGACATACAACACATCCCTCAGAATCATGGGACTCATAAACTCCCTCTGAAATGTAATAGTCTCCTGACCAACTGCTCTAACAATGGTATTGTCACCAAGTACAACCTCCACATCTCTACCTATCTATGATAGCTCGGAGAACAACTCTCGAGTACCTGTCATGCGGGTCAAGGCTCCGCTGTCAATGTACCAAGTACTGGTGGTGGATGGACTCGTCTGATGGCCTACCAACAATGAATGCTCAATCTCCATATCCATATCTGTGCTGGTGGCTAAAGAGACTCTCTCTCTCTCAATTTGTCCAGCATATAGGGAAAACTCCCTCTGAAACCTGTCTCCAAAGTCATCAACCTCTGCTGAGGCTACTGTTTGCTATCCCTTCTTCTTCTTCTTGTTTGGACACTATGAAGCATAGTGCCCAAACGTCTGACAACTATAGCACTTGATTTTACTCAAGTCTTTCTTCTGCCCACCCTGCTGCTGCTGCTTGGCCCCACCCTTCTTGGAACCCTTCTTCTTCTTCCCCTTTGCTGTCAATGCCACGTTCTCCTCATCTACCCCACTCTATGATGAACTGCCCTGTACAAGACCTCTCCTGGTCTCCTCCTGCACAAAGTCATCCCACAGTCTCTCCCAAGAAGGTAGGTTCTCTCTACCCACTACGGCCTGCACAAATGCACCCTAAGGCTTTGAAACCCCATTCACTGCAGTACGTACAAGCTCAGTAGCAGATACCACCTCCCCAACCGTTGCCAGTTCATCCCGAACTGCAGATATCCTAGTGAGGTATGTTGTCACTCCCTCTCCTCCATTCATCTTTATACTCTTGAGTTTCTCCTTGAGAATCATCTTCCGGTTCTCATTGGTACTCTCATACAAACTGGTCAAAGCTGTCCACATCAAGTGTGCCCTAATCTTGCCTGAAATGTGAGGGATTATGTGGTCTTTAACTGCATCAAGGATTATCCTCCTAGCCTTACAGTCCTTCTTGTTGAAGGCTAATAGTGTTGCTGCATCTGTAGCAGCGGGAATCTGAACGGGGTTAGCTGTAGTGTTCCTAACCACTTCCTCCCATAGTTCATTGTCCTCTAATATCAGTAAAATTCTGGCCTTCCATGGCACAAAGTTCACTGTCCCATTCAACCTATCCTCCAACCTAAGTCCTGTAGCCATCTCTACTTCAACCCAACAGAGTGTTGTTCACTAACAGAAGAAAATCACTGAATTTACTGAGTTCTGGAAATTTCTGTGTGTTTGCAAAATACTACTGTGTTCTGCCCCCTCGCTCTGATACCATGTAAATTTTTCTTGAGTTTACTGCTTGCTGGTTTATGTCAACATTTCAGTGGTTTTCATTTTTAGCCGGTTTTGCATAGGCTGAAAGTTACTTATGAAATTTTCTTCAACAATTAAACACGCTATAAAATCATACTAACAGGCAGAAAAAACAATTTTTAACATGCACACCATAAAAATGAGACTAATAAATTTTTGGCAACTGTGCCCTCGGAAAACCCCCACAGGGAAAACCAGTTAGAGAGAGAGAGAGAGATTATTATTTCTTCAGAAAATCTTCAGTACAAAAAATTTATAGTCAAAGCCAACATATCTCAACCAGCAAATTTTTCCACCCAGAAGTGCCTCGATTTCTGTGTCAAAAACAGCCTCGATTTCAATGCTGTACTTGCCTCGAAATCTGTGCCAAATTAGTCTAGAAATCCGTACTGTACCCTGCCTCGAAAACTGTGCCAAATGTCTGCACAGATTTCAATGTTTTACAGTCTGCTACCTCGGGATTAGTGCCACAGTACAGTCTCGATTTCTGTGCTGCAATAAATACTCCTCGAGAAATGTGCCCAATTTTGCAGCCTCGAAAAATGTGCCATGTCTTGGGAAATGTGCCCAAAAAACTCCCTCGAAATGTGTGTTGTAGTTCTCAAGATTTGTGCCCAAAACTAACCTCGGTTTCTGTGCTGTTCTTCTCGGGATTCATGCCTAGTACAATCCTCGATTTATGTGCCCAGAAAGTGTTGTACGATGCCTCGAGATATGTGCCCAATTGAAAACCTTCACCTCGAAATGTGTGCTACTCAGAAAAATACTTAGGAAGCTCCTCGATTTCTGTGCCCTCTCTCAGCTCTCTTCTTCTCTTTTCTCTCCACTTCATTCAGCAAAAGTGTGTTAGAATGCCTCCCTCAAGCTTTTTGATCAAACCCTAGGGTTTCCCTAAATCCAATGGATGAGATTGACTTAGATCAATGGTTGAAATTAAATGCTCCATTTATTTCTCATAAATAATTAATTTCACTCACCCACTTAAATTTATCAAAAAGTGACTTTAATGTTATAAAGTCTCATTAAGTGCATTTAATGTGAGGGTCACCTTTTTCCCCCTTTTAAGTGACTTTAGGCAAAAGTCACTTGGGGAACACTTCCCTAGGTACAAAAACTAACAGATCCTCTCTCCCGTTAGATTCTCAACTTGTGCTTTGAACTCTTTCAATTTACTGAGCACTTCCTCGAATTCCTTGGTCTTGAGAAAGTATATCCAAGTCTTCCGTGAGTAGTCGTCAATAAAAGTAACATAATAATTATAGCCGCCCAGTGAAGCAACAGTCATGGGCCCACACAAGTCAAAGTGCACTAGATCCAAAGTTCCTTTAGATCTGCTTTCACTGTTTGGGAAAGATCTCTTGAGTCTGCATTCTTTCCAAGTGCACATCCTCTACATGTTCCATCATAGTCTACCTTAAATACTGGTATACCTGTTCCTATATTCTTCAATGTTGGAAGAACTTTATAATTCAAATGAGCTAGTCTTTTGTGCCATAGTTCACCCATGTTGGTAGAGTCGTGAACTAGGGATTGAGCTGGTGGAGTGCTCAACTAGTACAAGCTCTCCTCTATAACACCAATTACTTTGGTTGTATCCATGCTTGAGTTCTTGCGCCAAGCAAGCACTTTTCCATCCGAAAAATGCAACTATATATCCCTTGTCCTCCAAGGCTGAGATGGAAACAAGATTTCTTTTCATACCAGGTACATAAAGCACATCACTCAAGTGTAATGTGTCACTAGATTCTAGTTGAAGGGAGGTAGCCCTAGATCCCTTCACAGTATAATTTGCATCATCTCCAAGTACAACACGGAGATGGGATTCTTTCTCAACTATTTCTGAAAGATTTTCTTTATAACCTATCATATGTCTAGAAGCACCACTATCTATGAGCCAAGTATCACTAGTGGTGGGAACAGTACCTGATAATGCTGATATAAAGATCAATTATAGCATTATAATTCAATTGCATAAGATCAATAGGATCACTAGACGCAAGACAAAGAACAGAAACAAAGAACACGAGAATTTATCCTAGGAAACCCAATAGGGAGAAAACCCAGCAACCTTCGTATAGAGATGAACAACTCTGAGAACAGAGTACAATATCAAGAGAGAGAAAGTGGAAGAACTCTTCAAGATGAAACCCCAAAATATCTTCTCCTAGCTGTAGATGCGAATCTCTCTCCAAGTGATGCAAACTTGCTTGGTTGAGTGAGTGAGTCAAATGAGGAACACAACCTCTTTATTTATACACTTGCCAAACTGGCCTTTTCCCTAACTGGGTCGACTTGTCTAACTTGACAGGGCCGACTTGACCTGGGGACAAATAAATAATGTTTATTTAATTCTTTTCTTTGGGTAATTTATCCCCAAGGTTTACATTGATTCTTTCGAGGGTTTACATAATTAATTACATCAAGATCATCTCCTGTAGGAGGTATAAATCAATACAATAAAATATAATAAGAATAACTTCCGAAGTTGCACAATTTCCAACACCAAGCAACCGGTGCTATCTTTCTCTCAAATTTTTCTAGCAATTTGTAAGTTGTCTGGTGCCTAAATCATAAAGGACCAGCAGCATTGCTTCTTTGGGATAATTGTAACGAAAGATAAAGAGAAGCAAGCAAGTTATTCAGCACCTACCCCCATCCCCCCAGGGGGGATCTGAGTCTTTCGGTGGTTTGTTGCATTTTTCTTAATTTTTGCTTTAGATCAGTTTCCTTATGCAAACATTAAACAAAAACAATCACATGCACTCAATCCGTCCCTAGAGGGCTATATAAATTAGATTTATTTTTGCTTTGTTATCTACATTTTCAACAATTTTTGCCAAATAAAATTTGCACCCTTTCTTTCCCAAAGTACTACATCATTCAATGGTGTATGGAAAAGAGATTCTTGGGTTTTAGTTTAGTTAAACAACTCATCAATAAATTTTAATAAAATTTAACAAGACTCGAAGTTCCAAGTATGCTCTTGACCGCTGCAGCCTAGTCTGAACAGTTGGCCAATCAGAAAAGAACTTAGAGTGACTAGTTTAATTAGGACAATCCTACAAAGACTCAATCTCAAAAACTCGAGAGGTCGAGTGAAGCTAACTATAGAGTCAGCGGGCTACTTCAAGCAGGTCATGCCTCGCCCGGTTGGACCCTTGGTATAGCTGTCACTATGCTCAGTTCGAAGGAGCGAGTTAGAGTTGGGACAAACAAACAATTAACCCACTCCCATAATCAATCATCTATAATAATTTAAAACTGACAAACAAGACATCAGCAACATCCCCAACACAGCAACTATTTCACATTACTCGCCACTGGTCTATTATACAATCTTTTTGTGAGATTATTTATAGAGGCAGGGGGTCCCCAGATGGGGTTACTCAGTTGTATCATCAGAGAGAGATACTGCCAGAGTGGAGGATGAATCTGTCCATGTGGGGTGACTTTCTAAGATAGGGAGGAGCTGCCGCAGGAGCTAGGAAGGTCAAATCTGAGTTAGAGCAGTGACCTTCAGTTCCAGAGAGACCAGATCTCCAATACTGTGAGCTGAGAGAGCTTCACAATGTGATTACTATTTAGATTGGAGGAGGCCGAGTTTGCTTGGAGGAGGACATTTTTCCTGAGGAGGAGAAGCTCGTTGTGAGCTGGATTGACCAAGTTAGAGTCTGAGACTTTCAGGATAGCCTTACCTCGAGATTTGAGGAAGGTTAGAGACAATCGAAGCTCAGATCTGTTGAGATCTGGAGCAGTACGAGCATTTGACAGCCAGAGGAGGAGACCGCACTTGTGCATGTAGAGAGGGCCGATTTCATCAATGGGCAGTCTTCAGAGCGAGCAGATCAGAGCAGAGTGATCGAGAGAGGGCAGATCAGTCAGAGGCTTCATCAGAGCACTCAGATCCAGATTGGCAGTTAGGGCACACTTCATCAATGCATGCATCAGCTGGATGCATGCAAATCTGGGTTTGTCCTAATCAAAGGGATTGAGCTACTGGTTGAGGTAACTCTGTATTGTATCTTCTTTTATACATCTATATGCTCTGGGCTTGAGATTGAGAAGATAGCCCCATAGTTAGTTGGTTTCTTTCGAAAGGGTTCCAGGGTACATCTGTTGTCTATTGTTGGTGATTGCTTTTATATGTTGTTGGTAGATGCAGATCTAGTGGTTGAGTCTATGTTTTTATGAGTATGTACTGACATTGAGATTCATACTACTTGAGGTCTCAGACTGATACAGAGGGAGTAGTGATCTATGTATCAAATATTTACATGGTATCAGAGCCCTGTTGAGGATCAGGGTGAGCAGTCACACATAGATCTGCAGTGGTGGTGACTAGATCTGAGATAGATCTAGTAGATCTGTGGAGGTAGAGACCAGATCTACCAAATCTGAACATTCCTGTTCAGATCTGTGGGTGTAGAGGTCAGATCTATCAGTTCAGTTGGGTTGTGGTCAGATCTGAGATAGATCTACCAGATCTGTGATCAGGAGAGATTCTTGCTTACTGTGGGTTACAATTTTTCCAATTGGGTGAGTATGGCTACTGGTTTGAGAGTGGAGGACCGGTTGGATGGTGCCTCCAACTACAGTGCATGGAGGGCACGCATCACTCTCTTGCTGAAAGAGAGTGAGTTATGGGATGTTGTGTATAGCACGACAGCAAATCCTGTTACTGTTCCGTCAGATGCCACAGCCAAAGCAGTGTATGAAAAGAAGAACATAAAGGCCCAAAAGATCTTGCTTGATGTGATCAAGGATCACCTTATTCCACATGTCTCTACCAAAGACAATGTGTATGAGATGTGGGATGCATTGACTAGTCTGTACCAAAGCTCAAATGAAAACAGGAAGATGGTTTTCAGAGAGAAGCTGAGAAGCATCAAGATGGGGAAGGATGAGAGCATGGTTACCTATCTCACCAAGATCTCTCAAGTGAGAGATGAGTTGGGAGCAATCGGTGAGAAGGTAGAGGACAGTGAGCTAGTTTGGCAGGCCTTGAATGGCGTGTCTGTAGCATGGGAAGTGTTTGTTCAGTCCATCATAGGTCGTGAGAACCTTCCCAAGTGGAATAGACTGTGGGATGATTTCACACAGGAGGAGACCCGAAGAGGGTACATTCAGAGTTCAGCTTCTGCCATTCCTGAGGAGGAGGATGTGGCTCTCGCAGCAGGCGGGAAGCAGAGGGGCAGACAGAAGAAGGATCTGAACAAGATCAAGTGTTTCACCTGCAATGAGTATGGACATTATGCGAGACAATGTCCGCATAAGAAGAAGGGGAAGCAAGCGAAGGATGAGCAGGTGGCAGCAGCAGAGGAGGTTGATGAGTTCTCTTCTCGGTTTGAGAAGGAGTTCTCACTAGCCACAGTTCAGTCAGGACATGATAGCAACCCACCAGAGATTCAGGCTGATCAGAGATGGAGAGTGGACATTACTCTTAGCAGTCATATGACGGGAGTGCGAGATGCATTCATGATCCTAGAGCATACGGCAGTACAGTTGACTCGAGATGGTCAGGGGGTTGACCATTTAGTTGCTGGAGTAGGAAGAGTGAGATTTCTGCTTGACCGTGGGGAGCTCCTGGAGGTTTCAGGAGTGTTCTTTGTTCCAGGACTGAGAGGGAGTGTTCTCTCAGTGGCAGCATTGGCAGCTGCAGGATTCCCTGTAGTGTTTCACAAGGATCAGTTCTTCACCTATCCCAGAGGAGTAGACCCAGTGTTGATGGGTCACAGGATTGATGGTGAGTACTTGGTTCATGGACAACCTACTTCAGGCACATCAGGATGGCTGAGTGCATCCTCTTCAGATGCAGAGGGGAATGATGAGCAAGATGCTCACAGCAGAGATGAGGCCAAGAGAAGTGGGTCTGTTCAGCAGATGGGTGAGCGAGAGACTCACCATGATGAGAATCAGGGCAGTGATTGCAGAGTTCTGATGGATGAGCGAGATGCTCATGACAGTGATGAGTCACAGGAGATTGAACCTTTGGGCTCATATCAGATGGATGAGCATGCTGCTCATGCAGCAGTCAGAGAGTGAGCTGGTATGACATGGTTGAGATGGACTTGGTTCAAGAGAGAGCTCAATCAATTCAGCCAGTGCAGAGACAGAGGGAGTTGAGCCAACTCAGGGTCACAGGCAGATGGTCTACAGAGCAGTAGATCCACTTGACAGAGGTCTTCAGGGTTGGTTACGGCAGCAGAGACTCAGAGGGAGTCTGAGTCAAAGTGCAGTGACAGAGTCAGCAGTGGTTGACAGAGGGGCTTCATCAAAAGCCACACATATGGAGATTGATCAGGGTGGTTCAAGTCAGAGTGCAGCAGTGTCCGACAGATCAGTTAGATCAGAGGCAGCAGCAGCGGACTTGATGGATCCAGGCATCAGTTTCAGGACTTCCCTCGTTAAGAGGGAGTGTTAGATTATGGTAACTTCGGGATGTCCTCCATGACTCAGATGCCTTGCATGGAGGGACATTAGTACCATAGGCATCAGGATGGAGTAGAGAGTGAGATGCACTCTACTCAGTGGCATGAGCCCGGCAGGGACTGCATGCGGAGCTTCAAGGGAGATTGACCTTTGCATGCATGAGTATTGCATGACCTGCCAACATTCAGTGACTGCATGCAAAAGTGACCATTTGCATGCATGCATGCAAAAGTGACTTTTTGCACACACCGAGAATTAGGGTTTTGGCAAACCTAATTCATTGGTGAGATTATTTATAGAGGCAGGGGGTCCCCAGATGGGGTTACTCAGTTGTATCATCAGAGAGAGATACTGCCAGAGTGAGGGGGACGAATTTGTCCATGTGGGGCGACTTTCTGAGATAGGGAGGAGCTGGTGCAGGAGCTAGGAAGGTCAGATTTGAGCTAGATCAGTGACCTTCAGTTCCAGAGAGACCAGATCTCCAGTACTGTGAGCTGAGAGAGCTTCACAGTGTGTTTACTGTTTAGATTGGAGGAGGCCGAGTTTGCTTGGAGGAGGACGTTTTTCCTGAGGAGGAGAAGCTCGTTGTGAGCTGGATTGATCGAGTTAGAGTCCGAGACTTTCAGGATAGCCTTGCCTCGAGATTTGAGGAAGGCTAGAGATGATCGGAGCTCAGATCTGTTGAGATTTGGAGCAGTACGAGCATTTGACATCCAGAGGAGGAGAGCGCACTTGTGCATGCAGAGAGGGCCGATTTCATCAGTGGGCAGTCTTCAGAGCAAGCAGATCCGATGTAATGTCCCTTGTTAGGAATTTTATTAAAATGGCAATTTTTTACTTTTTTCCCTAGTTAGACCTTTGACTAGTTTTGAGCTCTAGGTCCCCAAATTGCTCCAATTGCTCCCAAATCTTCTAAGAAGGTATATGGATGATGTTAGAACATAAATATGTGTTTGAGGGATGCTTTTGGACCTTTAAAATACTTCTGCAAATCCTCTTTCAATTCTGGCCAATGTAGGGAATTTTACTAGTAATTTCCCTTTGACTAGTATTGGTCTCTAGGTCTCAAATTGACTCCAAATGCCTTCAAATCTTCAAGGAAGGTGTATGAATGATATCAGGACTTGAATATGATGTTCAGGGATGATATATGGCCACCAAAAGACCTCTGCAAACTCTCTTAAGATTCTGGACCAAGTATGCAGTTTTACTAGTAATTTGGGGTTCGAATCCCCTTGGGATAAGTACTGAAAATGGCTTCCCAAATGCCTCCAAACCCACTCAAATTTCTGAACAGAGGTAGGGAATGTATTAAGGATGTTATTAAGGTCTCATGTGCACCATTAATTGATTATTATATCTGTTCCAACCCTCTCCCATTCAGCTGCAAAAATCACACATTCGACCCTTGGAGAAATGACACTATTTCTTCTCCCAATGCAATTAAACTGAGTAAAAATACTTCAAATGCTCAAGTACAGTACATGAAACTTGTAAAATACATCCATGGCAGTATATTAATCACAAATGTATCAGAGAATCATCCATTCATTCGAAATCATCAGCAATACATTGGTTCACAACAAGGTAATGGGGAAATGGCACTGTTCTTTCATTAAAAATGAGATTCACACATTTCTACTTGGAATTTCGACCTGAAACTTTTTGGAGATGAAGAACAGAGTATTTACTTCATATTACAAAAGAAATGGGGCATTAGAAGCTCCCCCAAAGAGTACAATAGCTCACCAAAAACACCCTCCCTCAAGGATCACGAATATGCCATCAAAACTGGAAATGGTTGAAGGAGTGAGCTACAATAGAAGAAACCATGAGCTTCCCTATAGCTTACACCTGCAAATAAAGACTCCATTAAAGCTCCAAATGAAAGGTCTAAATGGCCTTTCCAATTATCAACTTGGATGGGAATCTTTCACCCTCGAAATTGGCTAAGGCAAGAAACTAGTCATCCATTAGCTCTCCCTCTTCACAAATGCAATTGCAAATTCTACAAATGATCAAAAGCTGGTTTCATTCTTTGTTATTGACATTTATAAAGTTCTGATGTTCTCCATGGGTCGAATTCCTTCCAAGAGACTCATGCCAACTCAAGTTGGGAAGAGATTCCAAAGAACACCACTTGTACAACAATTCCTAGTCTCCCACTTCCACCAAATCACATGTGGAAGCATCTTAGCTGCCCTAACACCCTTGAGCGCCCTCTTGGAGTCTATTTTTAGCCCTGACATGTCATATATGTCATATGTCAGCCTTCAGGTCTGATTTGTGTCATAGGTGTCATAGCATCTTCATCATTGTTGTCATAGAGCTAGGGAATCTAGCCCAAGTGTCTCACTAGCTCCAAATTGCCTCTTCCTCTTCCATGGGAGTTAATCTTCCTCTATATTTCGACCTTGAATGAGTCATGCCATGAATAATACCTTTTGAACTCCCCCAAGTATGTTACCATTCACCTTGAATTCAAATTGGTGAGAGAATGATGCCAAGTGTAGTGGGGAAATCTAGCCATATGTGGGTCCCACTTCCTCCATGTGTCTTCATGATCAAATGCCACTTTGATTTTCACTTGTATATATTTATTTAGCTCCTTTATTAAATATTTATGCCATTCTAATGTTCAAACATCATTTATTATCCCCCTTATTCCAAATCACAAAGCTTCCACCCCAAACCTAGGAAACTAGTAATTTTCCTCCTTGGCAATTATTTGACCCTTAACATTAATTTGACAAACTCTAATGAATATGGCCAATGTGATTAGGCCATTGTGACCCAATGCCAAATTTGGGACATGACATCAGAGCAGAGTGATCGAGAGACGGCAGATCAGTCAGAGGCTTCATCAGAGCACTCAGACCCAGATTGGCAGTTAGGGCACACTTCATCAGTGCATGCATCAGTTGGATGCATGCAAATCAGGGTTTGTCCTAGTCAGAGGGATTGAGCTACCGATTGAGGTAACTCTGTATTGTATCTTCTTTTATACATCTATATGCTCTAGGCTCGAGATTGAGAAGATAGCCCCAAAGTTAGCTGGTTTCTCCCGAAAGGGTTCCAAGGTACATCTGTTGTCTATTGTTGGTGATTGCTTTTATATGTTGTTGGTAGATGCAGATCTAGTGGTTGAGTCTATGTTTTTATGAGTATGTACTGACATTGAGATTCATACTACTTGAGGTCTCAGACTGATACAGAGGGAGTAGTGATCTCTGTATCAAATATTTTACACTTTTTAATCAATTTGCAATCATGTCATGAATGCAATCTCTATACAATGTTGCTTATTTAAGTTATATGCAGATGTTCTTCTTGTTCAGTAATTTTTCATCCATCAATAATTCCTAGAATTTGGCTTTTTCATTTTGTAGTGTTAAAACCATAGATTTATTTGTATAGGGACCACCCCCCTTGGCTTCACTAGGAGTAGCCTAGACGGGGGAGTCAAATAATCAGGTGACAGCACTTGACTCTCACTTGCCCCCAAGGACACACCGAGCAGCTTGAAGGTTTTCTGCCGCGTTCCCCCCAGGTGTGTATTAGGCGGCAAAAGGGTGTTAAGCCACAAATCAATAGTTGTTAAGATCGAGGTGGATATGAACCATCGGATCACTCTATGTCTAGAACATATCGTGACCGTTGAATTACATAAGTACAAATGCATACTAAAGAAACACACTTTACCTAAAGACACATTATACCAAGTTGATCTTAACTAACTCCTAAGTGTCTAAGTATCCAAAAAATCGATATTCTAAGAGATTTCAAATAATGGATTGCAAGCTCGTGGCTACTCCTATGGTAGAAAATATGAAGTATTTTGTTGATTTTGATTCTGATTTGATTTATCTATCTATGTATAGACAGTTGACAGGTTCCCTCATGTATTTGGTAAATACCAGGCCTGACATTTGTTTTGCAGTCAACACCTTGAGTAGTTCAACCTAGGCAAGTTTATTGGATTGTTTTTTTAGCCATGGGATTCAATAATTGGACGAGGCCCAAGTTCAAATCCAGATGGTTGCCACTATAACCCAAGAGTATATCCAACATCCCATAAGACAGATATACCAATAACTTGTGACTTATCAAGGGCTGAGACATCCAAAGACACACCCACGATGGGGGTCCCACTCAAGGGAGGAACCTACCCTTCTAGCCTCATCGCAAGGGGTCAATGTCTCATTGGGGATTTGAACCCGAATGGGGAGAGAGTGAAAGTTCATTGGATTGTTGCAAAACACATGCTCTAGTACTTAAAGGGCATAATGCATTTTGGACTAAAGTATGTTGGTGATGGAGATCAGGCAAAATAAGAAAAGATAATGTTATTAATGTCCAAGTAATGACCACAAAAGTAGGTCAATGGGACTGCTGAGTACAATGATGTCATTACAAAGGAGTATCAAACGGTCTCATATAAAAGACAGAAAGTAGTATAATAAAGTACAACAATGCAAGAAGTCTATGTCAAAGCATGAAAAACATGGAAAATCCTCAACCCCAAGCGCAACAAGCCGCACGGGAGGTAATGCTGCAAGGTTTTTCTTATCACATTCTTAGTAGGTGCGAGCTACTACTCATTTTGGCAGATCAGTTGACAGTCATGAGCCTAGTCTTTACTCTTGAGGCAGTATTCATTGGAGGATATCAATGGTGGATGATTTATGTCATCATATGAGCAACTGGATTATTCAAGGGCATTGCGGCAAAGGAGCCACCCATTGTCACTTTGAGCCCTCTTCGTGACCTCCCTTGTCATACATTTTGAGTCTTGGTTTAGTGGAGCAAAGCAATATAGTTGGATCTCATCTTTCCTTGCCATTCAGAGGTAGCAGTATCAGCACAGGCGGATTGCAGTTTGTAGCTACAGCTTAGAGCAAGTATATGGCAGAGGTATTTTAAGGATTTCATGGTGTTTATTGGCATTTTGACTATGTTAGACCTTGCAGTACATTGGTGATCATGATGTGTTTTTGGTTGATTATCAGTAGGACTTATACTTGGAGTGATATAGGTGCACTAGCTATAGATTCATATACATGCTTTGTTTTGGGTTAATCTATGTAATGTATAGATCAATTCCCTCGCTCTTGGTTCCGTGCCTAGCCTTCTCCACATTATCTGTCTCATCCATTTGCTATGATATCCCTTGACTTGGACTTGACTGATCAACCGAAGGACCTGTTATCACACCATAGTAGTTGGGCTACTATTCTTGCTGAGCAGATATCTGCACTTTTCAGAGCTTTGCCTTTATAGAGATCAGTCATGATGAGCAGCACCATTTATGATCACTTAGACATCAAAGCAGCTTATATCAGACATTGTTTAGACCTTGTATCAAGGATGAGCCTTGAGAGCTTGAATTTGATGACCGATATGACCTTTTGTTCCATACAGTTTCAGTTCAGCGCCCAGAGTTCCAGTTGTATTATTGCAGCAGTGTTTCATTGGTTTTAGATGATGATGATTGATATGTAGTGATATCACCATTAGACTTGTGATTGTTAGCATTGATTATTATCTTGTTGTTTTAGTCATATTCATAGCATTAACTTGGTATATAACTCATGATGTGGCAATATTATTTAAATAAGTGAAATGAACTATCTTGGTTGGATTTAAATAATGAATTGGATGTATTTCTTGCACTTAAAGGTTTACTGACTATACTCATTGGTTTCAGTACCCTCCTATGAGCATGGACATGGTCTTTCCTAACATTTATGTTTGCTAGATTAGGCACCACACTCACTTGACCCCATCCATCCAAGACCTTCCTTGTTTTGGATTTCACCTTGACTTGCCTTCTTGACTTTTGATATGGAAGACTTCCCCGTCTCTACCTCTGTGTTGAATAGCATCCATGTTTGTTTTGTGTCTCGGCTCTGAGTTGGTGACAGAACTTGCCTTTAGTGAGTTGGATTTTATGCCTAGATCATTCTAGTCGGTTGCCCCGATGTGTGGCTTAGTGCGGAATTCCCTCTAGTCACATGAGATGTTGTTGGCTAAAACTTGAAGCACATGTACTACTTATGGAAATTATTGGAAATCATTTTTATGAAAGCCCATTGAAATTAAATCCTAGAATGTGTTTCTAAACACACAATGGAAAAGGGCTAAAGCAATGAAATGCTTGAAATGTAAATGTACCCCGGATGCAAGCTGCGATTAGTTGTGCTTATTAGCACATGCAAAATCCCAAAGGGGTCATAAAAGGTCTAAAAAGCAACGGCTAAATGTATGCGAAATCTAAAGATTGTTGACCTCGAAATGTTATAAATGAAAGGCTAAATAAAAGCAGTGGTTAAATGTATGCCAAATCTAAAGACTATTGGACATGGAAATGAAATGAATGATCCTAATGAACTTGGATCAACTTGATGTAAACATGATGCCAAGGTTGAATAAGCACTCTCTAAATAACCTATCCATTTGTGAGGCACTGCCATTCCCTTTGTTTATCTTGTCCAGCACAGTGTGTAGCTCCCCTTTTTCCCCATCCATAGTATCACTTAGTTGAGTTGGTCAAGTCATCCCCTCTAACTAGCCTTGTCCTTAGCCTTCACCCTATGCTAGCAATTAGGCCATGTCCATTGGATGAAGTATGTCTTTAAAGCTTTGGTGCAAGTAAGTTATCTATGTATTAACTACCACTTGATTGATGTTTATAATTTAAGTTAAGTTGTGAATATGGTTAAAGGAACATGTCTTAGTCAATTGTTATAATCTAGTCTTTGGTTGTATTTTGACCTAGTCAAACATAGTTTGACCATGGTCATTCTTGGGATCCGTGATGAGATGGACCACTTATGCTTTATGATGTTGATCTATGGTCCCACATGCACATATTGATGATTCCATATGTTGGACAAATGCTCCAGATGATAATTGATGCAGTTGGTCATTTTTATTATTATTTCCAGATCATCATATTTTACATTGTCTGGGTATGATGGACCTTACAGATGATTCTACCAGTTATCATAAGGTGTATGAGTACTCATCTCGAGTGGATTTGGGTCTTCTGGATCCATTGAGACACTTATCTTTCAATTTCAGGCACTCCTGGGCATGATATTAGCAGTTTTCCACCTGTTGACCAGTTTGGGCATGCTGATGTGGCCTATCTAGCAGAAGCATTGGAGGCAAGTCGTTTCCTAGGGCGCTACAGAGGAAGGGGGTGGTCCAGCCACTTGTTTTTACCATATTACCCCCCCTTCCAGACATGATGGTACACTCAGTTTGATAGCGCACGCACCCTAGAGGTAGTTTTGGGCAGTTTCAGGGTTTTCAGGAGGATTAAAAAATGGAATAAAAAGGTCATTGAGGAATTCGATTTGGGCAATTGAGGCAAGGTTTTGGCACTTGGTCTGCTCAGAGGTCATCCATGGTGTATCCCCCTTCTTCCAGATCAGTTGGCACCAATCAGTTGGATCCACATGGGCTACAGGAGGTCTTTTATTGTATTTCTCTCTCTGATGATGGAGACAGGATTTGATCATTTGTATACTTGGACATGTCATTGAGTCATATTTTATATTATTGTGCCATGGGGCATGCTAGTGAAGGGGAATAATACCTCCTAGCCCCACCATGTGCTTCTAGTCACTTGTCCTTGTCTTTATGTTGTGGCACCTATGTTATTAGCCACCCCCATGTATGACGTCACCCCTCCTAAAGGCTTTTTAGCCATGGCGTCATCCTCTACTTGAGTGATCCATGTCTATTGTTATGTTGGCTCATCTTAGCCGTTGATTACATTTTTATATCTTTTGATCTCAACCACTAGTTTTCAAAAGTGGTTTAGGGTTTTGGTCTTTCTCTTCTATAAAAGGAGGAGACCCCCTCATTGTAAAAACATCTAGAGATTTTTGGCTCTTGGCTCTTGGATCATGGAGTTGAATGCTTGTTTGTGGTGATTGTAAATGCTTCTTCCTCTGCACTGACAGACATTGAAGCATCTACAATCACCACCAACAAGCATTCAATGATCCTCTTGGCCTTAACCAAGTTCTTCTTGTGTAAGGATTTAGCCTCATCTCCCTCTGGTGCTGGAACCTCTTCATTCACATAAGTGTCCAATTCATTCTCTTCTAGGACAAGCCCAATCCTATACTTCCATGCTCGGAAGTTATCAGCCCCTTCAAGCTTATCCTCAAGCTTGGTATGGTGAGATATCTTTAATGAGAACCTCAAATGGAAATAACAAAGATTTAGATCTTACCAATTTGAGATGCTGAGCTGAGATTGGTCCTGGAGTTGGCTGGCCTAGGGTTTGTCAGAGAAACCCTAAATTTTCAAACTTGGAATTTGGAACTTCTGATTGGATAGAAAGATGTGCTTGACTGAGGCGAGTATGATGGTATACTTGGTTTCTAAAGATTCCAAAATTTCACCCTTGAAAATTGACTTGCGAAATTCGGATCTGCAGTTTTCTGGCTTTTTCTGGTTTTTTGGTTTTCTGGTTTTTCCGGTCCAAAGTCAAACTAGGGTTTGACTTTCCAGGAGTTTTACCCAACCAAAAATTCCGATCTTGGTCTCAAAATTTCGATCTTGGAGGCGCACTTCCCTATGCCAATTGCACTCCAGTGCCGGGCCAAAAAATGAAAATTCTCATAATCAACTTTTGCTTCGACAAAAAGATGCACCTTCCTTAGGCGAGTTGGCCTAGCCTCCTTTCGTTGATGATCTATGGAAAGAAATCCAAAAATTAAGAAGCCCTAGCTTCCGTAGTTGCACAGTGTCTTCTTCTCAGGTTAGCTCTGATACCATGTTAGTTTTTCACAATTTTAATCAATATTATCTAGGATCTTATCTAAGAGAATAACATGCACAACATAACACAATAGACACAAAGGTTTTCCTCGAGGAAACAATAAAGGAGAAAACCCCGCAACTTCCTCAGAGATAGAATGATCACCAATACAATGTCACAAAAGTAAAACCCAAAAATAGAGATGGTCTTCAATAGCTTCTCTCTTCTCCACTTGTGCGAACTTGTCATCTCTCTCACTTATGCGAACTTGAGTGAGTGAGTGAATGGATAAATGAGAGAGCCTAGCTCTCTATTTATACTTTACTTTCACTTTACCTTTTTCACTTACTAGGTCAGCCCCAGTTGTACCTGACTGGGCCAACTTCTTTAGAAGACTCTATTAACCCTAATACAATCTGACTCTGGGGTCTATTGCCCTAACTTACAATGGAGGGTTAACCTCAATGACTTTACATGACCAAAATACAATAATGACTTCCCCAACTGGAGGAATAAACATCTTTGTCGGAGGTACAAATAAAATACAATATAAAATACAAGTGAATATCTTCCGAAGTTACAATTACATTAGCAAGATGGGTAGTGTCTGACATCTCTCAGGGCATACAGAAGTAAACTAATGAGCTTTTACAGTTCAACTACCTCCCCTAGCCATTTTGGGCTACTTTATTAGATCTTTTTGGGAGGGTAATTTGGAGAGTCCCTTGGATGCCAGGACCCATATAAGCAAAATGGTAATGTACAGACCATCATTATTGAAAATTTGTAAGGGCAAACCTCCCCAGCCACAGTGAAAACACAGGTGACTAATAAGCATGGAGTTACATTTGACACCTGAGTTTTGATACCTTGACATGAAAATTCAAACTTATTTATTTGTGTTGTTGCAAAAAATAAAAAGCTAGACATATGAAGGAAAACTGTTATCTGGAATAAGAACAAACAAAGAAAACAGGAAGTTGCCTACCCTGAAGATGAGCCTTTTCCCAATCCGACCAGTAGGATGATTGATAGCATACTGTTCTCTAGTCAAATTCTTAGCCTGCATTAGAGCTACGGCCACAGTGTCCCCAAAGAGCATATGTATGGCTGTGGAAGTAACAGGGGCTAGATCAAATGGGCAGAGCTCTCTCTCCAATGGCAAATACACATGCATATCACACACATTACTCAGCTGAGAATTTATGAGTGAAGTGACAGCTACCAAGTATGCACCCTTGGCTCTGGCACATGGAACAAGCCTCAGAAGCTCTTCTGTAGTACCACTCTTACTGAACAGAATAAGCACATCATTGGGCCCGACTATGCCAATGTCACCATGGAGGGCGTCCGTGGGTGACAGGAAAATAGCCTTTGTGCCTGTTGAGACAAATGTCTGTGTTATTTTCTGTGCAACAAACCCACTTTTGCCCACTCCTGTGAAGAATATGACTCCCTTGGCATCCATGAGAAGTTGAGTGAAGGCCTGTACTTGGGCATATTCCACATTGGAGAAGAAATAATCAAGGTGCTTCCTCTGTTCCTCAAATAGTTTTTGCATTTGGGGGATGCTTAACGCAGGGGTAATTCCATTGTCCTTTGTGATGATGTACATTGGCTCAGGCAATGCCCCCATTGTTGCAGATCTGCAAGAGTTCAAAGTGCCCTACAGCTTAAGCGTGCAATGTCCTATAAAGTGCACCTCTCCTCCCTCCTCTCTGCTTGTGCGTCCTTCCGAGTTCCGACCTGCTGCGAAGAGGAAATTTCCTGGAGTGCTTGATGGAGGATGCTCCTGCATTCGCCAGACACTCACATCCATGCAATGAGGATTTTATTGGTCGAAGACACCTGAAAAATTTTCTGTACTTCTGATTTCCCGGACGGCACCCCTTCTGACGAGGTCACAAACAAGTAACAAATACTGCCGTCCTATTACAGATATATGTTGTGGACTACCGGACGGCCTGTGAAACCTTGTTTTCCTTTTCTGTTTCTCCTAGAAATATTGAAATAGAAAGGGCACCGGTGGAGTGCGCGGATTGCAAGATCTGCCGATTTGGGTACGCTGCCAATGGGTTGTCAGTTGGGATTGAATAGGAATGAGGGGATTTGACAGAGACATAGTCAATTGGGCTGTTGAATTTGAATTGATTGAATCTTACAAACACCATTTAATTGGGTGCGACTCAGATTAGTTGTTGATTGGCATTGAATGAAAAGCGATGCATTAGACAGAGATCTAGCTCAACTCTTTAAGGTGAATCACACGTCAAATCTGGAATGACCAAACATCATAAATTTCAATGAGAATGTTCACCAATCCATTAATGAGATGGATTGATTACAAATGAGACTTCTATGAAAATCGAACTTCGGGAAGCCTGGAAGTTGACGTTCCACATAATGTTTTTTTTTTTCATTTTTTAGACGTATTTGAAAGGTAACTTGAAATTTAACACGTATAAGTTGATGTTAATGTATATTGATAGCTTGTCAAAAAAACTTATAGTTGTCCAACTTGCCTTGTACGGAGAGATGTTAAATTACTTAAAAAGCAAAAATCTCTTAAAAGATTTTTGGTTTATTAGTGAAGTTGACTTATTGTTAAACAATTTATTTAGGTTTTTGTATCGAGAGGCGCTCTACAGCCAAGTATGAGGGAGATCTTGTGAGTCGAGTGTTTGTCGATATTGGCGGCCATAAATAAAATGTAATAATTAAAAGTAAAAAGTAATAATATGAGGGAGATCTTGTGAATCGAGTGTTTGTCGATATTGTCGGCCATAAATCAAATGTAATAATAAAAAGTAAAAAGTAATCATATGAGGGAGATATTGTGAGTCGAGTGTTTGTAGATATTGCCGTCCATAAATAAAATGTAATAATAAAAAGTAAAAAGTAATAATATGAGGGAGATCTTGTGAGTCGAGTGTTTGTCGATAATGTCGGCCATAAATAAAATGTAATAATAAAAAGTAAAAAGTAATAATATGAGGGAGATCTTGTAAAAGCTCCTTGAGTGCAATACCTGAGAAGAGGTTTGCACCTCGGGAGATTTGATCCCTCTCGGTGCTTGATAGAGCCTAGGATTTGGATCTAGGCTGGTATTACTACAATGGACTATCTACCCAGATCTTGTCGTAAAAAACAAGGTCAGATTCAACTAATTGAAGAAGGATTGTGTTATGACATACACCGAAAGAAAAATTGATCCTCTATGAATCTGCATAAAATGTAAAATGAAAGGCACTCTAAAAATCTAACCGTCATCAAATTTTATTTGATAGGCTAGTAGAATTTGAAATTCCAGGCCTGTAATCGCGATAGAATGGGATATTTGCACTGTTCATCCCATCTTTGCACTTATTTCAAAGAAAAAAACAGCAAAGCACAAAACATGGGTGTGGGATAACTGGCACTCAAATCGCCCCGCTTTTACGACGAATTGTTCCCTAGATCCGGTTATAAAAACCGGCAGACTAGTAATTCCACCCCATTTACTATGGAACTGTGCCCTAAGGGTTTTGGCCCATTTTAAGACGACCCAAATCGTCGAAATTCCAAAAAAATAACAAGAAGGGGTAGAAATGTGCCTCGTCGGAAAATTTTCCGCCGTAGGCAGGGGGCGATTTGAGTGTCAGTTATCACACGCCCAAAACATGTGTAAGTTCGGCCTAAAATTGGAAAAAAAAACAATATTGGATAGTTACTTGTTGGTAAGTTGAAGTGGTTTGTAATGGCGTAGGTTAATAAATCTGCTTGTATTTGTGGCTTATTATGTCCTCAGTATGCACGGGACATATAGCAAACTGTGGGTTGGATTAAGGAACTAAATGTTTTATAATATAAATGTTTTACAATAGGTTTTGATGTGATGGGTTGTTGATGTCCATTCTTAGACTTCGCACATGCAACAAGAATAACCTCCCCATAGCTCGCATTGCTATGATGTCATCATAGCTCAAACCTTGGGTTCACGCACATGATGTTTGAATGAGCCTACCCTAGTCCTATACATTTCCTCGATGGATTTAAATAAACGCATTCATTTACATACATTTTCTCGTCTATCAATTTAAAAATTAAACCTGAATCTAGTGTATTTCTCTCTGATTTAAACTATAGTTGGATCGAATTGTCTAAAACCTCTACGATTTAGCCCGGAGAAAATCGTTTTCAGACACGAATTTGCCAGAATCCGTGATAGAATTTTTGAGAATCTCAAATAACAGTATTAATTCTGCATAATTTGGATGCCCTGGGGGTTTTCCGGGGCGTTGAATTCATCTAGATGTTCAGAAAAACGATTTAATCAACACAAATCACTGGATTTTTAGATTTCATATCGCCGGATTCCGACCAAGTTTTGGTTAGATGGGCGAAATCGTCGAGGTTTTAGACGGCTTCTATCTGGATTACTTACCTTACCCAGCATACCTTTTTGTCAGAAGGCCTAGGCTGGGTTATTGTTGTACTACAGCTTGGTGGAAAGCCCTCATGATTACCCCAAAGCGGGTTGAGAGCCCGCTCAGAGCACGTATTTTGTGATCATGTGCGAACCCTATCTCAGGCTCTATAGCCCAGGGCTGGTGGTGTGCTGATGTCAACAACATTAATATATGTCATACTATATTAATGTAATATGTGCTTGTGTATGGATACTAGTGCTTGCAAATCTAGAGGTGACAACATCTTCTTTGCTTAGATGGATCATGGAGTTGAGCAAGGCGGTGAGATATATCGACTCGATGCACTACAAAGTTCCCGAGGGGAAGCGAGCCATCGAGCTTCTCTCTAACAAAGAAGGTACCATCTCGTAGATGGTGGAGACAGATCCCGAGAACAAATATACGATGAGTTTTATGTTGGAAGAGGTTAGCAATGGCTACCATGAGCCAATGGTGGTCATGGCTTTTGCTGGAGATGAATCAGATAGTTTACACTTCAATACTCCTCTGGCAAGCGGGAAATACAAGCCTTCATGTTAAATTGTTTTTTTTTTTTTTTTGCTTATGTGCATCATTTTGAAAGCTTAACGAAGGCCACTACCAATGTGTATGGCATGGAGAGCAATAGCACAAGCTCAACAGAGATTAAAGATTGCATTACAAGGTTCCAACAACTTGTCTCACAGTTTGGAAAGGTGAAAACTCGAATCTTTGATACTAGTTATCTTGAGGTGGTTTGTGTTGTTGATATTGTGGTGGGTCACGTTGGTCCACGTTTGTCTAGTGATATTCAACTTTGCTCTGCTCGATTGTTGGATATAGAGGTGGAGGACTATTCTAGAGGTTGAGAAGCAGTGTGTAATGAACGTGGAGAAGGAGCGACAATGTTTAGGTAAGCTCTCGGCTAGGGTTCTTCTTTAAGGTTTTTATTTGCAGGTGAAAGATTATTGGTTCTAGTGTTGGTGTGTAGTTTACAAGTCTATCGTTGCTAGTTGCTAATTATTCTTGTATTGTTGTTTCTATTTATACAGTTGTGCTTTTTTGTTGTTTATGGTTTCTACTTGTGGATAAGATGTGTTCCTTAAACATAGTACCTAGCATTGTTCTGGTTTGTGATGGTTGGTCCCATGTCTCATTGTTTTGTGTATGGAATTTCATGGTTTAAGGAACTGTTAACAATTGCATTAAGGTCAGGGGATTAATATATAGAATGTGTTCTATACTCTTGTCTCAAATGTGCTTTTGCATTGTGATCATGAACGAAAGAACAATGTAAAACAGTAGGGACCCAACCTTCACTATGAGTTGTGCTAGGGGATTTGGCCGACAGTTTTCCATTGTATATGTTGCATGGTTTTTAGTGATTCTTGCCCTCGTTGCTGGAGTCGAGTTTAAAAGTCTTGAGTTCATTGGTATTTGCTTATCCATTTCCGGTATTTTGATATATGTTTGTTAAATAGGTGTATTACGCAAAGGCCATGGTGGAACTGGTTATAAGGGCCCATGTTCTGGTATTTTGGTATCTTTGGCTCAAATTTCTGGGTGGATATGATGACTTAAGGTTTTGTTCTAAAATGCTGAAATATTCAAAGTTACTACATTTTTTTGAACTTGTGTTGTGTTTTGCAGGTACTGAGCTCACCTTATCTCAAAGGCATTCCCTCTAATCAAAAGGTAGATATATGTTTTATGGTCTTAATAATCTTGATTTCTATATTTCTATATGTCCAGGAACGTGAGTTGTGTACCTCCATATTATATACAAGGAAACCTTTAGTATATATATCTAGTCAATAAAAGACCTGATTCGACCTTGAAAAGTACAGACATACTTAAACTCTCTATTCACAAGGGTGAGTAACCACACCTGCTCCTAGGAAATTATACTATTCCAGTTTACATTTCTACAAAAATATTGCATACTGGCTTGTAAAATATTGACATAAGAATTGCTTCAAACATGGTTATAGGTCAATGACTCCATCGACATTCTGCCAAAAGAATACACACAAGAACAAATGGTGGTTTTGGTAATTAGCTCTAAATGATATCTTTGTTTTTAATTATATCGTGACATTGTCCAAAGATACAGTTTAACTGATAAATTGATACTCATGCCTGGAAGGAGCATATAATATTTAATTAGTTGAAATTCAATCCTATAGTTCTCACTGCATATGTATTCCTTTACAAGTTTCTGCAGGGAGCTGGTCCTAACAACTAGTAAAGATTTGAAATACTGTCCTTTTTGCTACATTCATTAGATCTGCCTCTAAGATGCCCCAAAAATTCTACTATTCTTCTTTGTTTATATGTCTTTGCTTCATTGATTTTCTCATAATCCTCTGCTATATTAATAACTCACAAAATCTATTATCCAATTGCTTCAGATGGAAAATCCGGCATTCTTCTTGGTGGAACTGTGTTCAATTCATATTACATATAGTCCAACAATGGTTTTTGCTATTGTTGTCTACAATGCTCAAGAGATTTGCACATGGAATGGATTGGAGTGTTACCGTATATGCACATTTGCGTAACTCTACATTGTGACCTAATAACATGTATTTTACTTGTTCCAAGCAATCTACACATTTCATGGTTAACTTCCACCTGAATGTAAGAAGAAATAAGAGAGAGTTGTTCACAAGAAGCATTCGAATCCATTTTTTTGCCCTGTTTATTTTTTATTCCCTACCAAATTACCTCCTGCTGACAATTGCAGCTCTAGCAACTAATGGATATGTGCGCACTTCTCCAATTGACTTCAGCAAGCCTACTTCAATGTTACCCATTCTTGTTGTAAACATAAAGTTTTGACTTCTATTCATGTAAATAGCCCTTCACAAGATATATGTAATTTTCTAGTTCAGCTTTTTCATACAATGGAAACCTCATTAATATTGAACAAATACTTTCCACCAGCAAGATGAAATAGACTCATAAACTTACTCTGATTTATGAATTTCTAGGCAACAAGGTTTTTTTATCAAAGTATACTTGGATTTTTTCCTTTTGTCATTAGTGATCCATTCCAAGACTCGACTGGCGCCATCAACTAGTGCTTGGTCCTAGTCGACTCCTTGGTTGGATCCCTCGACTCAGTCGACCCTGTAGATATTAGTCAAACCATCGACTAAGCCATTGACTCAATTGACCCATGCGATCTTATGCAAGATCCGTGCATCATACATGCCCGATGGCATTGATGACTCCAACACATGTCCAACGACTTTGAACAGTCATCAAACATCAGGAAGATGCCATCATCATGGCAATAATGTCTCTTCATCTTCTTCCAACTTACAAATAGGAAGAAGATGGTTCGTCTTCTCAATCAGTTGTAACTGCTTCTTTGTAACTGAAACACGATGGGTAGACACCCAAGTGTCCCTCAGATTGCATAAATACTTGTAAGCTCGAACAAGAAATGGTTGGTTATTTCCTCGTATCTCGTTCTTGATTGAACTAAGATGAGTCTTGGAAGAGAAGGCTCGATTGGTTTCTTACAGTTACTACATTCGACCTTTGTACATGTAAACGAGTCTTGCGACTCACTAAATTTTGCTTACAAGCTTAAGAGACTGACAATCTACAACGACTTCTCAATACAACCAGAGTTTTCACCCTTGGGGTTTCTCAGTTATCAATCCCTATCTCACATTTTTTGTGATTGGAATTATCTATATTTTTGTAGTTATTTAATGTTTGGTTGTTTTTTCTATATTGGCTTGCTTATTCAATCTAAAGCATTATTAGCTTCCACCATAACAGGTCCAAACTCATTGAGTCGACTCTGTTTTCCTCCTGTCGACTTCTTGGGTGACACGGATCAAATAGATTTTTCCAAATAATCTCTTGATGGGCTTCAGTATGTCTCTATATTTTGGTTCATAAATATGTGTATGGTACTACAAAAACCAATTAATCAATACTAGTACTTTAAGTGTAATTTTGCTACTGTAAACTTAAGATAGGATAGGCATTAAAACTTGATCACTAAGGAGATTACCGTTTACAACTTACATTATTTCACGTCAAATGTGCATAGGAAGAACTTACATTTTCTGTCAAACACTTGTTTATAACACCTTTTCTCTATTTGCAGCTTTTCCATTTATCACTGTCTAGTGACGTTAAGCAAATCCACTCTTTTTGTCGGTACAAGATTATTGTTTAATCAAATGACTATAAAGAGTTTACACATTCTGTATTTAGTCATTTTCCTAATTTTGTCTCATGGCAATTAAAATCTCTTGTGTTCTAGATCCTAAAGTTGACACATTGACACTATGATATAATGTTTTAAACCGATGAACATGCACAAAGCAGTCACACAACACTCTCTCCTTTCTTTCATTGAAAATTGCAATTCCCCAAATAGCTTATACACTTGGCACTGTTTTGAAATCCTATTTCACAATAGCATAGGAACATCGCCACCATGTGGTTCTTGTTCATATATGATTTCGGTACAAATTTGCTAGTGGAAATGGTATTCTAAATTTGCAAGTATATTAATTTAAAATTGTGATTTAAGTAGTTTTTGTTTATCAGACAATCCACTCGAACAGACGCGAACCGGATCTCCCTAGATCAATGTGAGTCTAGAACAAATAAGACAGGCTATGAATGCATTTCCTAGATCTACTTAAGGATCGTGTACTAGATGTCTTACCTTTCACTTCGCTATCCTTTCTCCTGAATGCTGCTCCACGTCTCACGGTCGTCAGATCCAAGCTGCAAGACCTGTCAAGACAAGAAACAAGAGAAACAAGTAAAGGGCATCTATACAATAAGATATTTAAGTGAACAGTTAAGCAGGTAAACTACTCAATATCATTACACACATGAACAATATTGGTGGAAAGCATTTGTATTACTGTAAAAATAGGGAAGTACATAGCAGATATTTAGAACTACAACCGAGGCTTAACGTTGCAGCCCTTCTCCAACAAAGCCATTTTCCATTTCCTCCTAAGGAAGCTTGATTCTCTCAAGGATGAGTAGGGATCTCTCAAAAGTGATTTCACCAGCATGTAGACACCATAGAATTCCTCCTCTTGGAGAGGGGTAGAGCTTCATTTAAATAGGACTAAGTGGATAGGATATGGATAGGATAGGTTGAGATATGATAGGAGAGGCTTAAGCGATCTTTCCAAGGTGTTAGGAACCAAATGCCAGCTCCCCCAAGAGGTCAAGGATAGGGTCCCAATTCAGCAGGCTTCAAGAAGGGACTCAAAGAAGCTATTTTTTCCATCCAACTGACTTCGTCGCACCCTATAATGGGGCAAGGTGCGACGTCGCAGGTTGCTTGAGTGCAGCCTGTGACAATCTCTCAAAACCTAGTACAAATGAGTACAAATCCTTCCAGGGCAATCACTTAATCAAGGTAACTTCAAGGATGTATACACTAAATCTGATGATGAGGAGATTTTAGGTGTAACAGAAGCCCCCCAAAGCATGAAGCTGTTTAAAGATTGGATAGGTGAAATGCTTTGATAGAAGGAATGGCAATGGACTTGTCAGATGAAGGGCACTGCTGCAGTACAACTGACTCTGAACTGACAATCGCATATGACGTACAACATGGCTGCCGACCAATACAATGCAGATCCACGGTAGTAATGACTGACTGAACACAATCATGGCTACTAGACACAAGTGTAGATCCATGATGAGATGATAACACAGCCACGACCAATACAAATGTGGATCCGTGCAATATGACTCAATACAAACTCCATCGCAGCCTGGGTAAAACATGACTCCCCAGGGTCTTCAAGCTGAACCCACAATGATACGAATCTATCCATGTGATTACAGATGTCTTGATGTCGAACATGGTAGAAACCACTTGATTACCTGTCATTGATGTAAACCATTAACAAGCGCGAGGGAGATCACCATTGATGTCAATGATTCCCAAGGTATCACAGTGCATATCATCAAGCGTGAATAAATGAGTTGAAGTCGAACGCAAGATGAAATCTTTCAATCAAGAGTCAATAATGTAAACTCATGTTGAAAGCGAGGTAACCTGTCATTGAGGTATGCGGGGCCAAGGTACTTGATTGGTTTTTAGATTCAGTCCTCGGATGATGAGTTGAAGTCAACAAGGATGAATCCGTTGAAGGAGGGCGATGATGAATCCCCCATCAATCGACACGAAACACGACAAAATATGTGTAGAGTAGATCGGATGGTACAGTAATATGCAAGACTCACTCAGAGTAGACCGATATGGTGACGGGTATACTGACTGCAGATGACAAATGTAGTCTTGAACATGGGCATGGCATGACTTAGCAGTATTGACATAACAAGTATGACACAAATTTCCAATGGGACTGACAAAAGAAGCTTTCTTTGAATGACTCAAAGGAGTAATAAGACTCAGGAACTAAGCGGAACTCGAGGACAAACAGATGGTCCAAGTACTTGTATGCAAATGCAAATGAGTGCCATGTTCAAGAACGACTATGTACTGCCACTAACAAAGTGTGTAACACAAAATCTTTCATTTTTCCCCATCATGAATGATGAGTGCCTCATGTGTTTTTTACAAGCTTGATGAGGGTAACTAGATGCTCAGTATAGCTCATCTCATATATGAGTCCAATCCCAAATATTTTACGAACCTAGGAAAGGAGGGGTTCGTCCCATAATGGGCCCTTCAATGTTTAAAATTTAACGAGTCCAAAGAAGGAAAACTCAGCGTCATTTCATATTTAGAGAGTCTGAAAAGAACTAAAGGAGACTCCAACGGTCCTTTTTCGTAAAGATAGCCTCATCGCCCGGAAAAATGGTAAAACAATGCGGGAGAGGACTCTTCCAACCATGGTTTGTTGGAGTATTCCTTTTTCGTAAATAGTGCTTCCTGGTCCGAAAAAGGGGTAAACTATCACCAGAAAGACGATCATTCAAATGCTTTTACAAGCGTGAAAGCATCAAGTTCGCTTGGCAATCTTTTCCTATTTAGGGAGTCTGAAAAGAGCTTAAAAAGGACTCCATGAACAACTTTGTCATGGTTGATGACCGAGTACGACAAAGGAAAAAGTAAACTTGGCACAGTTCCTTTTCCGTAAATAGTCTAGCGAGGCCGGATAAAGTGATAAACCTAAACTGGTTAGACACACCTTTTTACTCAACTTTTTAACGAGCACGATAATGGTATCAAAAGCACTCAGAATCTTTTTCATGTTTGAACTAGAGCACGAAAAAGTAAAAACTAAGCTCAAACCACTTTTCATGTTTTAACCAGAGCACGAAAAAAGTGAAAAGTAAGCTCAAATGCCATCTAGTTGTTTTTAACGAGCTTGACGATAGATTGGAAGAATGCTCATGATGTCTCCTTCATTTTTTAATGAGCTTGTAACAGAAAATGAACTATGCTCGGGATAATTTTCATGGTTTAATGAGCTCGAAACCTAAAATGGAAAGTATGCTCGAAAATGTTCCCAATGGTGAACTTCTTCCCGTCATGAAATCCAAAGGTTGGTACATGCCCCCAGCATGATTGGTAGAAGTAAGTGGCTTAGCTCCAACGTGGTGTGGAGAGGCGATTGAGTTGACTTCAACATAACTTCCAGAGGTTGAAGACATGCCCCCAAGCTTCATTTCATCCGCCTAAGGCATAAGCGGCTGAAAAGAAGGTTCAGGTACTAAGTCTACGAGGAGACTCGACTCAAAGGGAAAGGATATGTTTCATTTTTTAACGAGCTTGACACAAGATTAGAACTTTGCTCAGGGGAACCTATTTCATTTTTTAACGAGCTTGACATAGAAAGGGAACTATGCTCATAAGTTAAGGCCCATTGACGGGTTCCTTCCCAACATGATGCCCAAAGGTTGGTAAATGCCCCCAGCATGATTGCTAGTGGCTTAACATGGTAGTGTTACTTCAACATGATTGTTGACGGTATGACATGTGGCATGCCCCCCAAGCTTCATTTCATCTAAAAATGCTGCTTGCTAACCCAACTACCAACCTGGTTACTAATATGAAAATGTTCACCAAGGGGGGGAAAACGAGAATCAGATGAAATGAAGGTTCAAGTTCTAACTCTAGCGAGAGACTCGAACTGATGGGAGGGAGATCTATTTCATTTTTACAGAAGCTTGAAATAGACAATACCTATGCTTGAGGGGGCCCATCTTATTTTTTAACGAGCTTGAAATGGAATAAAACTATGCTCGAGTGGATGGTTTCATTTTTATGCAAGCTTGAAACCAAATGGAAACTATGCTAGGGTGGTTGGTTTCATTTTTCAACGAACTTGAAACATAACATAAACCGTGCTCGTACCCCCCATCCTTAGGGGGAAGAAACCACTAAAACGTGCGAAACATTTAGGGAAGTCTGATGACTAGGAGTCATATGATGAGTGGGTGTCACGAAGGAAAGCTGATCAATGGTCACAATATTTCCATGATGAGGAAAATACATCACTCGAAAGAGTGTGGACACTACAACTTTCATAGCATAGACATAATCACGTCCAAGGAGCAAATTGAAATCTAAAGGACCTTGGACAACCATGACATCAATATAAATTGTTTTACCTCTCAACGTGACAGGTAACTGTGGGAGAATCCCTAAAGGTCTGGTAGGCCTTCTATTAAAAGCCAAAATCTGGTTAGTTACTGGCACAAGTTGAGGGGAACCTATAGCTTGCCAAGCAGTTGAGGATAAAATACTAACAGAAGCTCCCTCATCAACTATCGTACGAAAGATTTCTTTATTAGAAACTCCTACAGATATTTGAAAAGGAATACTCGAAGGAAGACGAGATTCTGTTAGACCATTCAATCAAAGGAAATGAACTCAGTACTTGGGGGGGGTCCTTTAGGAATGGACAGGGTTTCCCCTTGCCTTGAACATTCTGAACTGACCAGAAAAACATCAACAGTTTCCATTTCACCATCAACTAGAGGAGTGGGGTCAACCGAGAATGAGACTTGATTAACCGCTTGGGTATCATCCCTCAAGGGAGGAATGGGTTCGATCGACGATGTTGTTGAATCGACCGCTTCGTTTTAACTCTCTGATGAAAGAGTGGGGTCAACCAAGGGTGGGGTCGGATTGACTGCCCTATCAACTAGTGAAGGATCAGGGGACAACCTACAATACTTCATTGGAAGGTGTTTATGGGATGTGTCCATGTCTTCCAGCAATTGTGAAGCTTCATCCATACGAGGACAAAGGTAAGTATGGTACCTGCCCTTGTATAGCCAGCAAGGGTCTGCAGTTCTACCCTTCCGACCCTTCACCAATGGGTCACTGGTCGAGGGAGTATCATCAACATGATGGTCGAAGGTTGATGATACAAGCAGTTTGGGGTTTTTAAACCACACTTCTGACACACGGGAAAGACCGGGACAATCCTTGAGAAGGTGATCACCGTTGCAAAGTTTGCAAGGGAACTTGGGCTTACGAGGTGTTCTCATAGAATGAGTGCCATCAGAGGCAGATGGTTGACGCTTGGTCTCTTTCGTATCCTTCTTCTTCTTAATATTCCTTTTCTTTTTCTTCTTATCCACCTGATTACTAACACTAGATTTTTCAGTAGGAGAAGAGGAAGAGATGGAATCCGATTCAACTTTTGACGAAGAAGGAGAATGGTCACCATGAGACTGATGCTCATGTGGTGAAGGACCTAGGTTCGACACAATTGGTGCACTTGGTGTAACCGGATTGGAGAATAACCATATTGGTAATCCTATCGTAAATCCAGGAAGACTCAACGTAGCCATAAAGGGAGGACCAACAGTTCCACAAGGGGGAATAACAAATGGCATACCCTGGAAAGGGGTCTCTTGGTTGGTAGTCCCAGAAGAGTCTTCCATATCTAAGCTTCCTAAGAGTCTCTAAAGTACCACACAAATCAAACACTACTTAAGTCTAAAAGCAACAAGCAAACTGTGTGAATAGGAGTGGATTCAAAGTATGGAACCTCACAGGATTATCAAGGCATCGCAAACCGCTATATACTGCAGGGTCCAACAATATGACGCGACAAGGAGGATTGGGACAGTATCGTTGCCTGCATACCCGATTACCTGGACAGTACGTGCATGCTAATCTCCCCGAGTGCTGTTCTCGATGTATTGCTTTGCCAAGACGGCCAAATGGTTAACTCAGTTGGTTTCAGGAATCCTAGTGGTGTCTCCCGATATACACAAGGTACGTGGGAGCTCAAATCCGTAGTGGTGTTGTCTAATGCACAACCATTCGGAAAGAGACCTTCCGATATACTACCGAGTACATGATACACCCTTCGATATACGCCAAGTACGTATTATGGTACTTGGTGGGTACCTGAAGGAGCTCGATATACTGATAAGTATGTGGAAGACTACAATACCCCCGGAATACAGTGCTGGCAAATAACGACAGCTGCCACGCTTAAAGATGCCGGAACACGTCTCTAACTTACACACAGTTACTAAATAATTTTAACCTAAGCTAGCGTTAATTTTATCTTGTACGGTTAGGTGGATGCATGAGGTGAATACATAAATGTAAACATAATGCAATCCTCAACTACATGATAATGCACATTTTCCTTTCCTTTTCAATGAAAACTACTTAAGGTAAGGAGAGATTTTTCTTTCTTTCAAACCAAAAGTACCTAAGTAGTAGCGAAAAGAAGAATTCCTTCCTAGAGTGCAATAACTCTAACTTTTTGCAGTAATCAGCTAAAAAACGTAAAGAAAATGAAAGATGCGACGAATCTTAACAATGTATGAGATAAAATAATGAAGCACTTTCAATTTTCAGATGCATGTATCAAAAATGGAACTTGATAATTAAACACTTTTCATATCTATATACAGAAAGTGAGAGAATATCTACAACACTCTAATCATTCAGAAATTCCCAAAGAAAAATAGCAAGCACCCAAACAACTCAAAGACACTCAAGAAAGGCTCAAAATCTACCAAATGTAATAATTATAACTCATTTCCTACCTTTTTACACTTGAAAAAGACACATCTAAGCTACGGGAAGAGGGGTTCCACAAACGTTTCCAATCAAATGCAAGACAAAGATAAGCACTTAACAATCTTATCTAACTGAAATGCACACAAATCTGAAACAAGCCTTTCTTCTTCTTATGATGGTAAGACCAAGAATATCAAATGATCACAATAAAGTAAGAAGAATACTTATGTTTTCCAATTTCATGAATATAGCAAAAGAGTGACAAAATCAAGCTTTTCTTTGAACTAAAGTGGAGACAAAGAATCAATCTTTTCCAATAATCACTAGATAACTTAGCATGTAAAGGAAACAAGATGCAAAACCCAAGAAAGAGAGGCTCAAAAAGACATGGATATCCCACACTCTTCAAGTCTTTAAAACAAGCCAATCACACCAAACCAAAAATGATCTCAAACACAACAAGCCAACCACACCAAGCCAAACATGAATCCAAATCTCGAAAGACCCAAAAACCAATACAAACAAGCCAAACAAAACACTGTTGGACAAAAGGGTCTCTGCCTGGAAGGTACAGTGCAGAGGAGTCTGCACAAAAACCAAAACTCAAATCAGAAATGGAGAAGGGGTGCCTGTATGGCAATTTTGGTAGATCGATGCACTCTGTGCTTGTGCACAATGCGACATCGTAGTTCACCAATGCGGGAAGTGCGACGACATCACAGTAGACCAATGGAAGGGTTGCGACGACAAACTAGCAGGATAAGAACAACAATCAAAAAACACACAATGTCGCTCTTGGTACACTGACCAGGTGTGACAGGCAAGATCTAAGTTCAAAAATTAACCAATTCTCTAGATAATGAGCAATAAACAGGTCTGCAAATGGGATGTGCAAACTCAGAGGAAGGTAATCAGACTCTTCACAGTGAAGATCTGATGGTGAAATCAACTTAGGAGGCTAATGACAAATGAAAAAGGCTTGGCAAGAAATCAACTGAAAACAACATTCAAATTGACACTACAAAGCAATGTACGTTCCCCAGTATGGTTGCCAGATTTGTTTATCGGACAATCCATTCGAGCGGACGCGAGCCGGATCTCCCTAGCTTAATGCGAGTCTAGAACAAATAAGACAGGCTATGAATGCATTTTCTAGATCTACTTAAGGATCAAGTACTAGATGTCTTACCTTTCACTTTGCTATCCTTTCTCCTGAATGCTACTCCATGTCTCACAGTCGTCAAATCCAAGCTGCAAGACCTGTCAAGACAAGAAACAAGAGAAACAAGTAAAGGGCATCTATACAATAAGAGATCTAAGTGAACAGTTAAGCAGGTAAACTACTCAATATCATTACACACATGAACAATATTGGTGGAAAGCATTTGTATTACTGTAAAAATAGGGAAGTACATAGCAGAGATATAGAACTACAACCGAGGCTTAACGCTGCAGCCCTTCTCCAACAAAGCCATTTTCCATTTCTTCCTAAGGAATCTTGAGTCTCTCAAGGAGGAGTAGGGATCTCTCAAGAGTGATTTCACCAGCATGTAGACACCATAGACTTCCTCCTCTTGGAGAGGGGTAGAGCTTCATTTAAATAGGACTAAGTGGATAGGATATGGATAGGATAGGTTGAGATATGATAGGAGAGGCTTAAAAGATCTTTCCAAGGTGTTAGGAACCGAATGCCAGCTCCCCCAAGAGGTCAAGGATAGGGTCCCAAGTTAGCAGGCTTCGAGAAGGGACTCGAAGAAGCTAATTTTTCCATCCAACTGACTTCGTCGCACCCTGTAATGGGGCAAGGTGTGACGTCGTAGGTTGCTTGAGTGAAGCCTGCGACGATCTCTCAAAACCTAGTACAAATGAGTACAAATCCTTCCAGGGGAATCACTTAATCAGGGTAACTTCAGGGATGTATACACTGAATCTGATGATGAGGAGATTTTAGGTGTAACAATTTTCATTTGTTAATTGATCCCATATTGTTAGAGTTGCAATTTAGATAGCAAATTAAATAGTTTAAAAAAATACATGAGCTCCTTCTCATAATGATATCTAGACAAAGACGTTACTCTTGTAAAAGGATTGAGTGTTTTAACCTTTTCAAAGTCTCTACAAAAATCATTGAAGACATGTTGAATTAGATCCTTTGAAATGGGGAAAAAAATTCAATTTATATGATGTTAAAATTATTGGAAAGGCACCTTTATCAACTATCAACACCCTTCAAGATCTTAGAGATTGGATTTTGGCCCAGTGATATATTACATTCTATGATCTTTCATTATGAGATTCCAAGGGGTGTTGAAATTGTCAGAAACAGTTGGATCTTCCTCCACATTTACACCCCCTCTATGATCATTTGTTATCTCAGCATCATGGAGCATCATTGGTGAGCCTTTTGACTAAAGATAAGTAGGTTGGGGAGATGGAGTAGGGATATATACATTCAAAGAGGTATATAGAAACCTCATAAACTCTATTACTTTGGCTCCCAAATCAGAAATATGGAAAAGAGTGTGTCAATCAGATGATCTCATCAAGACCAATCCTTTTTGTTGGATCCTAGTTCATGGGAAAACTTTAACATTGGAAAATTTTAAAAAGGAAGGCATTTAAGGGCCATCCATATGCTCTGTTTCTAAAAATGTAGAGGAAACCTCCTTACATTTATTCACGGAGTGTCCCTTCACTCAGCAAGCATGGAGCATAACTATGTCATAATTCGAGAAATAAATCACTCTCCCTAAGACATGGAATTAAATGGTTTTGAAGTTGAAGGATTTATTCCCTAACACCTTAGATAAGAAACCATGTTTATGTAGAGTGTGGGTGTCCATCTATGTTGGAAATTTTGGTTGGCCATAAATAAATCCATTTTTAATGATCATGAAACCATGCCCAAGTGGGTAGTAATGCAAGCAAAATCGTCAATGTTTGAGGCTTTCAAAAGTAGAGCCAACTTGAACGTAGAAAGAGAAAAACATCAACACTCATGAAAAAAGTTAGGTCAAGGAAATTCTTCAAGGTAGCCTCCTTCAGTCCAAAATTGTATTTACGAGATTGATAATGGATCAAAGTTGGTATATTGTGCTCAAAGAACAATATTTTTAGAAATGGTTAACCAATCAAAAGCAATTTACACATTTTTTTATGGAGCTTCTCAGGGCAACCCCGGGATGGCGAGAATGCTTTTATATGGACTTGAGGGAAACTAAGAAGCAAACTAGGTCTAGGTATGGGAACTATGTCCAACAATCAAGTAGAAATCCAGGCTTTGTATTGCGAGATCTAAATCCTTTACTCTCGACAAATCAAGTATGCATTGATGTTTGGAGACTCATCCTTCATTATCAATTTGGTAAGGAAAAAGTTTGTAGTAAAGGATTCAATTATATCCTGTGAATATTTAATTAATATTATTATTTATATATCAATTAAATATTCACAGCAAGAACTCTATACCTCCTATTCACTCTCGACACAATCTATATTTATCATGCCTAAAGAGAAAACAATTGCAATGCAGACAAGATGGTGAATCTAGCCACTAAGTTGGGAAAATGAATTATTGTTAAAAATGGGGGATCCCCTATGTAATCTTGGATCTCATCATGGAGTATCGAAATATGATATTGATTTAATAAATGGAATAGATGGAAGAGAAGGGAATTAGGGTCCCCACAAATATGAAGGATTAGGGTTTCATCATCAATATGGAACCAAACCCACAATTGGTATATTATAATGAAGATGCTCTCTTTGAAGACCATATATTCCTAATATACTCAAACATTTCCTCCCTAATTCAAAAGTTGGTAAACTATCCTAGGGGTCGATGGGAGGGCTCGCATCCAAGGCACGTAACATTAGAAATTCGATATACAAGTGCACAAGTACTATTACCAGTACATTAGGCCTACAAGGACATCCCACCTGAGGACTTTCATGCGATAGAGGGAACCTTAGTCAATGTACAAGGGGATAACATTCATTGTAGAGATGTTTTCATCGATATAGGTGACTCGAACCAATTAATCTATATGCCTCCAGATCCATCTATTTCAATGGCTCTAGATTTGTCGACTATGAAGGTTAGGGAGGCAAGTCAGGTAGTTGCTCCTATGGATGCTTCTATGGGAAGTTCTGGTTTCATGGGAGGCACTTTGGTTGTGGATGAATTAAGGTGTTATAAGGTGGGGGTGAGCAATCCCAATACTCAAAGGAAGTGAATGAAGGCTTTACAAATCAATGAAGGGAGGGCATAGTTGGTTTTCGGAGAAGACCTAAGAGTTGATATCTTAACCTTAGTTGGTAAGACCTTATTTGGGAAGTTTTAAGGAGGAACAATGGAGATCATGAATGCTTGGATCCAATCTCATTGGGTGTCAGTGATTGGGTATGTGCCAATGTTTCATATTTTACCTCGAGGTTGGATTGGATTCATGTTCAGGTCAAAGGTTGATGCCTCTAGAATACTTAGAGGTCCATGGTTCAAAGGGAATTATTACATGGCACTAAAGTTGTGGCATCCATGCTTCAATCCATAGTCAAAGGGTGCAACCAACACTTTGATTTGGGTGAATCTTGCAACTCTTTCCCTTGAGCTCTGGGATGATGGAATTATTAAATCCATAGGTAATGTATTAGGTACAATTGTGAAGGTTTACAACTCATACAAATCTAGTGTTTATCGCATCATGGCCAAGGTTTTGGTTGATATCGAAATTCAAGAGGGAATTCACAAGTATATGGAGGTGACAGTCAACAACAAAATCTATGTTTATCCCGTCAACTATGTTAAAATTCTATTTCGATGTGCTTGGTTCCATGCTTATGGGCATATTTTGAAGGATTTCCACAAAAATTTTGCTACAAAAGTCTGGAGGATGAAGGAAAGTTGTGGCCCAATTCTAGACACTAGAGTTGATTCAATGGCAAAGGTTTTATTTGCAAGTGTTGAAGGAGAGACTTCATGTAGCCCCATCATTGTCTCACTTTAAATTTTGATCGTTGAGATTGTCCAAGTGCCCATCAATCCTTCATAAATGTTGTTGTATCCCCTAGCATTGGGTGCATTGTCTAAAGAGAACATAGATTCAAAATTGGAGGGAGATTAGGCTCAAGTGGTTATCGAAGGATTGACCGATGTTCTTCTCAGTAAGTCTATACATCTACCTAATTGTTTTCACACTCTTTTTTATTATTCTCCTACTGACCCTCCTTCCCCAGTCTTGTTATAATGCGTATTTGGGGGGGGGGGAATGTAGGGATATTACCCCCACAAATTGGTTCACCTAGAGATCCTCTATAGCCTTTGAAAGTGAGGGTTCTCATTTTTCTCCAGGCCTGAATTTCGATTTGTTTGTCTCCTCCAACTTTAAGGGTCATGGAACCCAAGTCAAAGTAAGTTATGATCTCTCATCCAAAGGGAGAGGTCACTAATTTCTTCACTATGAGAAGGAGAAAGAGAAGCAATTTGAAATTTGTCTTGAGAGTTGGGTGTGAAGAAACTTCAATCATTGGGTACATCGTCTATCGAGAGGAAATACAACCTCAAGATATCCCAAGATAAATCCGTACAAGATATCAATCAAAGTCAAGATTTGTAATCTTCCACCATGGCATCTTTCCATACCTACTACTTAGAAGCTTCCTCATAGGTGATGGGATATAAATCCTTGATGTGACTCATCTGAGCTACATATATTGAATATCTTTCGGGTCTCCTTCGCTCTCTAAATGTGCCTACTGGTGCTCCATGTTTTTCTGCCTCTCGCAAAATGTCATGACACCAGGCATATCTCCTCTTAGTAGGAGGTTCATCAAGAGATATTTTTTCCAGTTCTACTGGCTCTTTAGGATCAAGCAAATCTAAGGACTCTTTTGGATTCTCCCTCTCAACATCTGAATGGGGAGAATCATAAGTTGGATCCTCCATCATGGGAGTCTCATGCTCCTCCATATATAAATAACACTGAAGTTCTTTAGAGTGATTGAAGGCAGCCTCTTCGTGAAATGTTACATCTTTGATGACTTCAATGTGCCTTTGTCCTGGAACATAGATTCTATAAGTTTTGGAGGATTTGCTATATCCAACAAATGTGCCTTTCTTTCCAGAAGGCTCCATGTTTGTCCTCTTCTCTTTTGGCACATGAATGTAGACAAGACAACCAAAAATATTCAAGTGTCCAACATCTGGTTTTTCACCAGTGAAAACTTCTTCAAGAGTCTTTTCTCCTAGGATAACATGAGGACTTATGTTCTGTATATAAACAACAGTGTTAGAGGCTTCTTCACATAAGGAAGTGGGAAAATCTTGATCACACATCATAGCTTTTGCAGCCTCACAGATTGTTCTGCTCTTTCTTTCAACAACCCCATTTTGCTGGGGGTTGAAAGGTACAGTCAATTGTCTTCTTTTCCCTACCTCTCGGCAGAAGTCATTAAAGTAATGAGAATTGAACTCTCCTCCATTACTAGATCTCAAAGCATGAATGTGATTTCCATTTTGATTCTTAACCAATGCTTTAAACTCTTGAAACTTATTGAAATTTTCACTATTTTCCTTCAGAAATATTTTCCTTCAAAAAATAGATCCAAGACTTGCGAGAGAAGTCATCTATGAAAAGAACATAGTAAAATAACCACTCAAGGATGGTGCTGACATACGAACACATAGATCAAAATGTATCAAGTCCAAGATCCCTTTGGATCTTTTGGTATTGCTTTGAAAGCTCTTCTTGGTGTTCTTACCAAGATCACAACCTGTACAAATACCATCATGTTCAGATTGAAACAAAAGCATTCCTCTTACCATCTTTTGCAAGGCAGGTAACACTTTGAAATGAATATTACTAAGCCTCCTACGCCACAGTTCACAAGGATTGACTATGCCATGGATCATGGCTTGAATGAGCTTTCCAGGAACTTTGTAGAGACCTCCCTCTCTGAATCCAATTACAGATGTAAAGTTAAAGTCTGTATTCTTAGGCCACAAGAGCACTTTATTGTCCATAAAGATTACTTTGAATCCTTTATCTTCTAGAACTGAAACAGATAGGAGATTCTTCTTCAAACTGGGAACAAACAAAATTTCATCGACATGCAGTATGTCTCCTGAATCCAACTAAAAAGAAGTGGATCCAACTCCTTGGATCAAATAGGTGGTGTTATCTCCAAGCTCCACCTAACAGGAGAACCTCTTTTCCTTAAGATCTATTATAACGCTCCTATATTCATTCATGTGTTTGGATGTGCCACTATCCACCAACCATGTCTCAAAACTAGTGGTAATGGATCCAGATAGAGATGAGACAAGATAGTACTCCTTCCTTGTCTCTTGATCATTGGAATAATTCTTTCTTGTATTTTCATCTTCTGTAGTAGTAGAAGCATGAAACCTACCCTTGAACTTTCCTCTTTGCTTTGCACGACAGTCTCTTGCAAAGTGACCCTTCTTATTGCAGTTGAAGCATTTAACTTTAGACTTATCAAAGTTCTTGTTGTATTCTTTTTCCTTTTGATGAGGAAAATTCTTATGAGAAAATGTTTTCTTTCCTCTCTTCATCCATGCCAGAAGAGCAAGGTTCTCTTCTTTGGATGAATATTTTTTGCTTTGAATTAGCCCTTCTTCTTGTAGGCAATCTGTTACACCAAAATGTCGTCACCCTTGTGCAAGTGTCGCAAGTGTTGCAAGTGTCATCATCATGACCTAGTGTCGTCACCATGACCGTTGCAAGTGTCGTCATCATGGCCGTTGTGATAATGTCGTCATCTTGACCATTGTGTAAACTCTTTGCTCTGACCCTTAAACTCATTCTGGGCTAAAAACACATCCAACTGAGAGATTTCCCTGCCTATTTGACCTCTTTGAGTAAGATGTCGCACTTTGTCTTCCTATAGGGTGAGACAGACACCCTCCATCGCAGTTTTTGGTCATCTAGAGTGAGACATTGTCGCACTTTGTCCTTCTACAGGGTGCAACAGCCCCCTCTATCGCTTTGTGTCCTCTACCAGGGTGCGACGAAGTTGGTTAAATCCTATTTTGGGGAGTCTTGAGGTCTCTCTAGAATTTTGTTGAGGTGGAGGCCTATCCCTAGGCTCTATGTGAGGTGGAATTTCGGTTCCTAACCTAATGGGAGGATCCCTTAACCATCTCCCCCTAATCCTCAACCTACCTTATCTCTTTAGCCCTATATAACACCCACTCTCTCCATGGAAGAGTGGGAAGGTCTATGGTATCCTTATGCTGGTAGAATCCACATTTGTGATTTGGAAGCTTGTACCACCTTGGAGGCTTGGCTTGTACATGTTGGATGGAGGATGCGACGTTGAGGCTTTGGTTGTAGCTTCATCCTTTCTATGTATTCCCACCTTTTAATACAGTTAATATAATCTCTTTCCATGAATGTTGTCTCATTGATGATGTTTAGAAATTTCTTCCTCAATTGTTAGTTTAGATCAGTTATTGTTTAGATATATTGTACTGCTTGTATCGTTTCCATATTGTCTTGGTAGGTCTTGCAGCTGGAGATCTGACAACCGTGAGACTTGGAGCAACAACAAGGAGAAGGATCCGTGATCTGAAAGGTACAATATCTAAGTACTCGATATGTAATTGATCTAGGGAAGTAGATTCATATTCTGTCGTATTTTTTCTAGACTTACATTAAGCTAGGGAGATCAGGCCTCGAGTCCACTCTTGGTAGATTGTCCGTCAAACAAATCTAGCGACCATACTTGGGAATAGAACAGTAGAATTGATTTCATGTATGTTTGATGTCATCTCTTTTGTCTGATCCATTTCTATCCTTTTTAAGCCTTCCTCCCATCAGATCTCTATCATTAAAGAGTTTCGTAATCTTTAAGCCTCTTACCCTTTTACCTTGAGGGATCTCACACTTTTACTGCTCAAAATTCAACTGTCGCACCTGGGTTGAGTCTTCCCCGCGCCATTGTCTGGTCGTCCCACTTTTCCTGAAGCCAAACTGAGACAGTGTTGTACCTTGCCTGTGTACAACCTGCGACAAACCCCCTCTGTCGCTCTGTCCAGTGAAGTAGAGTGCGACGACCTCCCCAACTGAGTTTTGACAGTGATTTCCTTCATTTTTGGGTTTTTGTCTGATTGATTATGTTCTGTGTGCTACATATTCCAGTGACAGAACCCCTAGACACAACTTATTGCCTTTTTCCTCCATTATTGGGTCTTTTTGAGATTTGGATCCATGTTTGTCCCCTTGAGTAAAAACTAGTGTTTTGCTTGCATTTTTAAGTGAAATGGGTTCTATTTTGACCCATTTTTAAGTGAAATGGGGCCATGAATTGTGTATCCTACTGTCGTTTTGACCCATATTAAGGTTTTGAGATCATTTTTGGTTCGGTGTGATTGGCTTTTTTAAAGACTTGAAAAGTGTGGGATATCCATGTCATTTTGAGCTTCTCTCTCTTGGGTTGTGCATCTTATTTCCTTTACATCCTATCCAGTGATTGTTTGAAAAGATTGATTCTTTGTCTCCACTTTAGTTCAAAGAGAAGCTTGATTTTGTCACTCTTTTGCCATATTCATTAAATTGGAAAACATAAGTATTCTTCTTGCTTTAATTTGATCATTTAAAATTCTTGGTCTCACATTCATAAGAAGAAGAAAGGCTTGTTTCATATTTGTGTGCATTTGAGTTAGACAAGATTGTTAAGCGCTTTTCTTTGTCTTGGGTTTGATTGGAAACATTTATGGAATTTTTATTTCCATAGATTAGATGTGTCCTTTTCAAGTGTAAAAAGATAGGAAGTGGAATACAATTATTGCATTTGGTATATTTTGAGCCTTTCTTGAGTGCCTTTGAGTTGTTTGGGTGCTTGTTGTTTTTCTTTGGGAATTTATGAATGATTATAGTGTTGTAGATATTCTCTCACTTTCTGTATATAGATATGAAAAGTGTTTAGCTATCAAATTCCATTTTTGGTACATGCATTTGAAAAATTGAAAGTGCTTCATTATGTTGTCTTATACATTGTTAAGATTTGTTGCATCTTTCATTTTCTTTGCGCTTTTTAGCTGATTATTGCAAAAAGTCAGAGTTATTGCACTCTAGGAAGGAATTATTCTTTTCGCTACTACTTAAGTACTTTTGGTTCGAAAGAAAGAAAAATCTCTCCTTACCTTAAGTAGTTTTCATTGAAAAGGAAAGGAAAATGTGCATTATCATGTAGTTGAGGATTGCATTATGTTTACATTTATGTACTCACCTCATGCATCCACCTAACCGTACAAGATGAAATTAATGCTATCTTAGGTTAAAATCATTTAGTAACTGTGTGTAAGTTAGAGACGTGTTCCGACGTCTATAAGCGTGACAGTGGTCATTATTTTCCAGCACTGTATTCTGGGGGTATTGTAGTCTTCCACGTACTTATCGGTATATCGAAGTTCTTTCACGTACCAACCAGGTATATCAAAGCTCTTTCACGTACCAACCAGGTATATCAAAGCTCTTTCACGTACCTAGCAAGTACTTCGCGTACTTGGCGTATATCGAAAGGTGTTTCACATACTTGGCGTATATAGAAAGGTGTTTCAAGTACTCAGTAGTATATAGGAAGGTCTCGTACCGTAAGGTTTTGCATTAGACAACATCATTACGGATTTGAGCTCCCATGTACCTAGCGTATATCGAGAGACACTCCTAGGATTCCTGTGACCAATTGAGTTAACCATTTGGCCGTCCTGGCATCGCAATACACCTAGAACAACACTCGGGGAGATTACTACGCATGCTCCATCCAGGTAGTCGGGTATTCAGGCAAGGGTACGGTCCCAATCCTCTTTATCGCGTTTTACTATTGGACCGTGCAGCATATAGCGAGTTGCGAAGCCTTGATAATCCTGTGAGGATACTAACTTTTCATCCACTCCTATTCACACAATTTGCTTGTTGCTTTTAGACTTGAGTAGTGTTTGATTTGTGTGGTACTTTAGAGACTCTTAGGAAGTTCAGATATGGAAGATTATTTCGGGACTACCAACCAAGGCGCTCCTTTCCAGGGTCTGCCATTTGTTATTCCCCCTTGTGGAACTGTTGGTCCTCCCTTTATGGCTACATTGAGTCTTCCTAGATTGACGATAGGATTACCAGTATGGTTATTCTCCAATCCAATTACACCAAGTGAACCAATTGTGTCGGACCTAGTTCCTTCATCACATGAGCCTCAATCTCATGGTGACCCTTCTCCTTCTTCGTCGAAGGTTGAATCAGCTTCCGTCTCTTCCTCTTCTCCTACTAAAAACTCTGATGTTAGTAAGAAGGCGGGTGAGAAGAAGAAGAAAGGGA
Source organism: Larix kaempferi (assembly GCA_027924585.1). NCBI lineage: Eukaryota > Viridiplantae > Streptophyta > Pinopsida > Pinales > Pinaceae > Larix > Larix kaempferi. Next base: position 12,776,623 of record BSBM01000428.1, read on the forward strand.
AGACTAAGAAGAAGAATACTAAGCAGAAGGTCACAACCCCAGCCACTGATCATCATGCTGGGGACCCACCATCCCCTGATCATCATGTTGGGGGCACCGATACACCTGTTTCAAATTCGCGTAAACTGAAATTCCCTTGCAAGCTTTGTAAAGGGTCCCATTTTCTTAAGAGATGCCCTGGTATCTCCAAGGTCTTAGAAATATGTTCGCGTTCCGAACAACCCATATCATCAGTCTCTGGGCATCATATTGATGATACCCCATCAACTAGTGACATTGTAATTAAGGGTCAGAAGGGTAGAGTTGTAGACCCTTGCTGGTTATGCAAGGACATGCATCATACTTACCTTTTGTCCACGCATGGATGAAGCTTCACAATTGTTGGAAGAGATTACTATATCTCAAAACCACCTTCCAATTGGATATTGTAAGTTTTCCCTTGACCCCCCATTGGTTGATGAAGCGGTCGATCCAGCTCCATCCTTGGTCGATCCCACTCTTTCTTCAAAGAGTGAAGTTGAAGTGGTCAAGTCGATATCAAATCCACTCGATCCCACTCTTTCATTGGAGAATGTCCAGACTGAAGCAGTCACCATGACACGATCTTAGTCTCATTCTAGTCTTCCAGTTGAGAGTGAAATAGAAACTACTGATGTTTTTCTGGTTAGTTCAGATTGTTCTGGGCGAGGGGAAACCATGTCCATTTCCACAGTACCTCCTCCAACTACTGAGGTCATTTCCTTTGATTGGAATGGTCTAACAGAGTCACGTCTTCCTTCTAGTGTTCCTTTCCAGATATCTGTAGGAATTTTCGATAAGGAAATCTTTCGCACTATAGTGGATGAGGGAGCTTTTGTTAGTATTTTATCCTCAACTGCTTGGAAATCTATAGGTTCTCCTCGGCTCGTGCGAGTCACTGACCAGATACTGGCTTTCAATAGAAGTCCTACTGGACCTTTAGGGATCCTTCCTCAGTTACCTATCACTTTGAGAGGTAAAACTGTTTATATTGATGTCATGGTTGTCCAAGGTCCTTTAGATTTCAATTTGCTCCTTGGACGTGATTATGTCTATGCTATGAGAGCCGTAGTGTCCACACTGTTTCGAGTGATGTATTTTCCCTATGATGGGAGGATTGTGACCATCGATCAACTTTCCTACGTGACACCCACTCATCACATGACTCCTAGTCATCGAACTTCCCTAAACGTTCCACATGTTTTAGTAGTTTCTTCCCCCTCGTGATGGGGGGCAGGTCTCCAGCCTCTGGGCATCATGCTGGAGTAGTTTCCCTAGCTTATTATGTTGAGGGGCACTCTACCAACCTCTGGTCATCATGTTGGGTAATTTCCAAGCAAAGTTTCCCTTTTGGTTTCAAGCTTGTGAAAAAATGAAACCATTCCCAAGCAAAGTTTCCCTTTTGGTTTCAAGCTTGTGTAAAAATGAAACCAGTCCCAAGCATGGTTTACCTTTGGTTTCAAGCTTGTGTAAAAATGAAACCATCCCCAAGCACAGTTTACCTTTGGTTTCAAGCTTGTGTAAAAATGAAACCATTTCTGAGCATAGTTTCCTTTCTGTTTTAAGCTCATTAAAAAATGAAACATGTTCCTCCAAGCATGGTTTACCTTTGGTTTCAAGCTTGTGTAAAAATGAAACCATTCATGAGCATGGTTCTATTCTCGTGTCAAGCTCGTTAAAAAATGAAACAATATCATGTGAGCATCGTTTTATTCCCTTTCAAGCTCATTAAAAAATGAAATAGGTCCCTTGAGCATAGTTCCCTTTCTATGTCAAGCTCGTTAAAAATGAAATAGGTCCCCTGAGCATAGTTCCCTTTCTATGTCAAGCTCGTTAAAAAATGAAATAGGTCCCCATGAGCATAGTTCCCTTTATATGTCAAGCTTGCTAAAAAATGAAATAGGTCCCCGTGAGCATAATTCCCTTTCTATGTCAAGCTTGTTAAAAAATGAAATAGGTTCCCCGGAGCATAGTTCCCTCTCTGTGTCAAGCTCGTTAAAAAATGAAACAGGTTCCTACGAGCAAAGTTCTTTTCCTGTGTCAAGCTCGTTAAAAAATGAAATAGATCCTTTCCCTTTGAGTCGAGTCTTCTCGTAGACTTAGTACCGGAACCTTCTTTTCATCCGCCTATGCCTTAGGCGAATGAAATGAAGCTTGGGAGGCATGTCTTCAACCTCAGGACGTTATGTTGAAGTCAACTTGATTGCCTCTCCACACCATGTTGGAGTTAAGTCATTTACTTCGAGCAATCATGCTGGGGGCATGTACCAACCTTTGGATTTCATGATGGGAAGAAATTCACCAATGGGAATACTTTTCGAGCATACTTTCTTTTTGGGTTTCGAGCTCGCTAAACCATGAAAATAATCCTGAGCATAATTCATTTTTTTGTTACAAGCTCGTTAAAAAATGAAGCAGACATCATGAACATTCTTTTCACTTGTCTTCGAGCTCGTTAAAAATAGTAAGATGGTTTTTGAGCTTACTTTTCACTTCTTTCATGCTCTCGTTAAAACATGAAAAGTGGTTTGAGCTTACTCTTTACTTTTTCGTGCTCTGGTTCAAATATGAAAAAGGTTCCGAGTGCTTTTGATACCATTATCGTGCTCGTTAAAAATTTGAGTAAAAAGGTGTGTCTAATGAGTATAGGTTTATTACTTTATCCGACCTCGCTAGACTATTTACGGAAAAGGAACTGTGTCGAGTTTACTTTTTCCTTTGTCGTACTCGGTTATCAACCATGACAAAGTTGTTCATGGAGTCCTCTTTAAGTTCTTTTCAGACTCCTAAAATAGGAAAAGATGGCCAAGCGAAATTGATTTGTTCACGCTTGTAAAAGGATTTGAATGATTGTCTCCGTGGTGATAGTTTACCCCTTTTTCGGACCAGGGGGCACTATTTACGAAAAAGGAATACTCCGGCCAATCATGACTGGAAGAGTCCTCTCTCGTGTTGTTTTACCCTTTTCAGGGCGAATAGGATAATCTTACGAAAAAGGACCTTTGGAGGCTAACCTTACGAAAAAGGACCTTTGGAGGCTAACCTTACGAAAAAGGACCTTTGGAGTCTTCTTTAGTTCTTTTCAAACTCTCTAAACATGAAATAACGGCGAGTTTACCTTCTATGGACTCGTTAAAATTCAACATTGAAGGACCCGTCATGGGACGAACCCCTCCTTTTCTAGGTTCATAAAACATTTGGGATTGGATTCATCTATGAGATGAGCTATACCGAGCATCTGGTTACCCTCATCAAGCTCATCAAAAACACATGAGGCACTCATCAGTCATGATGGGGAAAAAGGGAAGATTTTGTGTTACATCTTAATTACAGAAGTATGTAGTCACTCTTGAACATGGAACTAGTTTGCATTTACATTACGTACTTGGGTAATTCGTTTGTCTCCGAGTCCTATCAATTTCGTGAGTCTTGTCACTCCTTTGGGTCATCCAGAGAATGCTTCCATCATGGGGTTGGTATCATTCTAGTCATGTCAATACTGCCAAGTCATGCCATGCCCATGTTCAAGAGACATTTGTTATTCATTATCTGCAGTCAGTACACCTTCAATCATGTCGGTCTACTCTGAGTCAGTCTTGCGTGTTACTGTACCATCCAATATACTCCAAACATCTGTTGTCATGTTTCGTGGCAATGATGGGGGATTCATCATGGCCCTCCTTCGACGGATTTCATCCTTGTCGATGTCAACACATCATCCGAGGATTGAATCTAGAAACCAACCAAGTACCTTGGGCCTGCATGTCTCAATGGCAGGTTACTTCGATTTCGACATGAGTTTACATCATTGACTCTTGATTGAAATATATCATCATGCGTTCAACTTCAACTCATTTATTCACGCTTGGTGATATGTACTAAGATACCTTGGGAATCATTGACATCAATGGTGATTTCCCTCGCACTTGTTAACGGTATACATTAATGACCGGTAATCAAGTGGTTTCTACCATGTTCGAATCCAAAACATTGTAATCACATGGATAGATTCGTATCATTGTGGGTTCGACTTGAAGACCTGGGAAGTCATATTGTACCCAGGTTGCGATGGAGATTGTATGAGTTATATTACACAGTTCCACTTTTTATTGGTCGTGGATGTGTTATCATCTCATCACGGATCTACGATTGTGTTTAGTAGCCATGATTGTGTTCAGTCGGTCTTTACTATCATGGATCTGCAGTGTATTGGTCGGCAACCATGTTTTGTGTTATATGAGACTTGTGGATCTCAGGTCATTTCTGCAGCAACTCCTTCCAACCAGCAAGTCCTTGCCATTTTTATTACTACAAAGCATTTCACCTGTCTCATTCCGTCAGCTTCATGCTTTGGGGGGCATTCTGTTACACCCAAATGTCGTCACACTTGTGCAAGTGTCGCAAGTGTTGCAAGTGTCGTCATCATGACCGTTGCAAGTGTCGCCATTATCACCAAGTGTCGTCATCATGACCATTGTGATAATGTCGTCATCTTGACCATTGTGTAAACTCTTTGCTCTGACCCCTAAACTCATTCTGGGCTAAAAACACATCCAAATGAGAGATTTCCGTGCCTATTTGACCTCTTTGAGTAGGCTGTCGCACTTTGTCTTCCTACAGGGTGAGATAGACACCCTCCATCGCAGTTCTTGGTCAGCTAGAGTGAGACACTGTAGCACTTTGTCCTTCTACAGGGTGCGACAGCCCCCTCTGTCGCTCTGTGTCCTCTACCAGGGTGCGACGAAGTTGGTTAAAGCCTATTTTGGGGAGTCTTGAGGTCTCTCTAGAATTTTGTTGAGGTGGAGGCCTATCCCTAGGCTCTAGGTGAGGTGGCATTTCGGTTCCTAACCTAATGGGAGGATTCCTTAACTATCTCCCCTTAATCCTCAACCTACCCTATCTCTTTAGCCCTATATAAACATCCACTCTCTCCATGGGAGAGGATGAAGGTCTATGGTATCCTTATGTTGGTAGAATCCATATTGGTGATTTGGAAGCTTGTACCACCTTGGAGGCTTGGCTTGGACATGTTGGATGGAGGATGTGACGTTGAGGCTTTGGTTGTAGCTTCATCCTTTCTATGTATTCCCACCTTTTAATACAGATAATATGATCTCTTTCCATGAATGTTGTCTCATTGATGATGTTTAGAAATTTCTTCCTCAATTGTTAGTTTAGATTAGTTATTGTTTAGATATATTGTATTGCTTGTATCGTTTTCATATTGTCTTAACAGGTCTTACAACTGGAGATATAACGATCGCGAGACTTGGAGCAACAACAAGGAGAAGGATCCGCGATCTGAAAGGTATGATATCTAAGTACTTGATCTGTAATTGATCTAGGGAAGTAGATTCATATTCTGTCATATTTGTTCTAGACTTACATTAAGCTAGGGAGATCAAGCCTCGAGTCCGCTCTTGGTAGATTGTCCATCAAACACAATCATGCAACAGTATTTCAAAGTTTGGTTTCAGTTCTCGACCATTTACAACGACCAAGAATGTCTCCCATGAATATGGAAGACCATCGACAACAGTCTATATGAGATCATCATCATCAACGGTTACACCAATACTCAAGAGTTGATTTCTTACTTGAGAGATCTCTGTGAAGAAGGAAGCAACAACTTCGTCCTTCTCCATTTTCAAATTACAAAGTTTGTTCTTCAAGGCTCTCTTTTGATTATGAGCCTTATTCTCATAAAGAATGGTCAAAGTGATGAAGCATTTCTTTGCAGTCTTCAATGGAGTAATCACTAGCATCAAATTGCCTTTCAAGGAATCATAAATGATTCTCTTTGCTTTAGCTTGATTCTTCTTGAAAGTAGTGCACCCAACATTAGTAGAAGGGTCTTCAACAACACTGGATATGTATCCATCCAGATCATGCTCTTCCAGGATATTCAAAATCCTAGCCTTCCAAGTATTGAAGTTCGAAGTTCCTTCAATTCCGTCTTTTGATCTTACTAAGATTGAAGCCATAATTCTTCATGTACCGTTCTCAACTTAAACCACCCAATACCAATGTAGGCTCAGGCTTGAGTGCTGAACTTAGCTCTTTCATTCCCTAGGCTTTGATACCATGTTGATTTTTAATCTTAATTTCAGAATTACAATAGTACTTGAAAAAAATGAATAATCATAAGCATACACATCCACAATCGACATAGAAATTTACCATAGGGGAACCCTCTATAACTTGAGGGAGAAAACCCCGGCAAAAACTTCCTTAGTATATTGATAGATAGCAGGATAATGTTTCCTTTACAATGAGAAAATTACATCAATCACCCTTGGTGCAATATGAGAGAGAAATACCAAGCACCCATGGTGTAATTACCGAGCAGGAGAGATTGATGAAAAATAAGGGAACTTAGAATAATATTCTGCACTAAACCAATTCGTTGATTTGGTCACATGCACAAAAGTTGCGAATTTCCTTCAAGAGAGAATTCCCTCTGACATTGGTTCAATCAATCCTGCATAACAAGTGTACCATAATTCTCATGCTTCAGCTTTTATCTTTGTCTTCTGACTTCAGTATGAACTCGCCCTTCAACTGTATGCTAGATCACATAGTTAGGTGGCTAACTCAAGTGTTGTAACTCAAGTGTCGTCTTTTAGTTTAACTCAAGTGTCGTATTTTAGTTTAACTCAAGTGTCGTCATGCAAGTGGCGTAACTTAAGTGTCGCAACTCAAGTGGCGTAACTCAAGTGTCATCTTTTAGTTTAATATAAGTGTCGTCATGCAAGTGTCGTAACTCATGTTTCGTCTTTTAGTTTAACTCAAGTGCCAACATGCATAACACTTAATTAACTAAATCTTCTTTGTTAACACTTTAGTTAACTCTTTTTACCGAAGTCTTTTTTGTTAACACTTTAGTTAATTAACTCTTTTTACTGAAGTCTTTCTTGGTAACACTTTAGTTAACTCTTTTAGCTACCTTGATAACTGAAGTATTTCTTGTTAACACAACTAACTCTTTTAGCACACTGTCACTGAAGTCAACAAATTCGAGTTCTCTCTTATCTTAACTCATCTTATATTTATCTCTTATCTTATCTGCATGGTCCACTTGTGCCAACTTAATTATTTATCATATAAAATATACTAAGGAGATTTTTCCAATGATGTGATCATCTCATTCTACTCTCGTTGCAAGTAGTCATATGTTAAAGTAATTCACTCTAGAGGTGGCCAGTCTCTAGAGGACACTTAATAGATTATCCATCTCTAAGACCATGGTTAGTAGTACATCACACATCATTCATGCTTCGACAAGCAAAGAATTACCTCAACACATGAGGCACCACCTCAACAATTGAGGATCTATCTTGACACACAATAACTTAGTCTTGAAAAACAAGATTGTACAGTACCATCACTTTGACATACAAAGCACTTACCTCAACACATGAGGATTTAACCTTTACACATAAGGCTTAGTCATTCTTGAGTCCAACTCAAGATTCTACTCCAAGTTTTCTGAGTTCAACTCAAGCTCCTATAAGGCATTACCTCGGAACACGAGGCTTAATCTTGGCGCACAAGATTGACTTGGAGAATGACTCATGATGCTGTAACTTTAACAAATTATGCTTTAAGTTTTTCAAAATTTTCTTGATTTTTTTCTAGCTAAATATTTAGTTCAATGATGATCCTTTCTGATTCTTTAATGCCATGTGAAATGTATTATTTAGAATTCTGATCTTCCTCTTGATACTTTTTGTTAAATTCTAAGTCACAGCAGATCTACAGAGCCGAGGATACCTCATAAAGAAAGAATGAGCAGAAAATTTGAATAAGAGTGAAAACTGTAGTAAAAAAGAGTAGAAGAATAATATTGCAACAAAATTCAGATAGGAGAAGAATAATGTCACGTGTTCCAATAATCAGTATAATAAACACTGATGTTACAATGGAGATAATTCGAATAATGCAGGAGAATTCGAACCTCAATTGTTCTAGCATAGGGATTATCACCACTGGAGTGATCCGGAGACTCAAAGTCAACTGAAATGAACCTAAACTCAGCTAACTGAAGTCATAATCAGTTAACTGAATAAGGATGGCGCAATAGTGAGTCTATCATGCATGCTAGTTAGAAAAGGGTGCATGAGGCCACAATCAGTGGCATTCGGAGCTCTAACCCCCCACAAGAGTCAGATAACTCAGGTGGACTGCACTGGAACACTCAGTAGGTTCCTATAAAATAGGGAACTGACTAAAGTGGTCCTAAAATGATGCATGCAGGGCTCAAAAGGCGGTAGATGGATCCCAGATGACATATGCACACCACTAGGGGGAAAAATGACATCATCAACAACTATGAAAAATAAATAATGCTAGGTAGGACAAGGATGGAGTATTGAAATATCCTAACACCCCTCCTTAATCCATACTTTGCATGCTGGGCCCTGGTCACTAAGACCAAAGGTCACCCATACAATCAAATAAATGATAAAAAATAAAGAATTGTCCATGAACCAAGGAAATGGGGAAAAACCTCATGGGAAAAATACCCCCCCTAAAAAAGAACAACAGTAGGGAACTCAAAGACCTTCATGCTAAACATAGAAGGAAAAAAACTTTCCTCAGTGAAAGCCTTTGCAAAAACATTGGCAAGTTGCTCCTCTATAGGATAGCAATGCAGGTGTTAGATCTGGATCTGCTCCTCTGATGTGCCTCCCACTCTGTAGAAGTTGTATTTGCCAAAACAAGTCTTTCAGGAACCCTTTTTACTATTGGACCGAATGGTTCATTGTGGTCCAAATCATGAACCTTTGAGAACCTTTTTTCACACAACCGAGATTTGTACTTGGTTGTAGATCCCCCATGGCAAGTCTCATCAAGAGATTGTGGATCAAACCCCACCATCATGCAGGACCTCTCTGAGAGAAGTGGATATGTATGGCATAGTGCAGGTTTTGCATGATACTGAGATCTGGTGGTTATATGGTCAGATGGATCCCCAACTGTGTTCCCAGTAGCTATAAGGACTTTGTGAGCCCATATTGTCCTTGAACATGGATTAGGAGCATGTGTTGTATCTGGATCTGAATCTCCTTGAAATTTATTCTCAACATCAAGATCTTGATCCTCATCTTCATTAGAAGAGGTATCACTTTGATCTTCATTAGATTCCTATGGGGTAGGCAGAGAGTATGGAAAAAAATGTGATAATTTATATGCCTTAGAGGCATGGTTTGTAAACCATTTCGCTATAATCTTCCAAGTAGAGATCTTTGCAATCTCAACTGTGTCAAGACCAAAGACCACTTTCTTCGGTGTACCTGTGTGAGTCATCTGATATAAAGATAACAAATTTGCCGACAAAGAAGGCACACATATAACATTTTTGAACTTACCATGATCCATATGTATTGTGCCCTTCCCTTCAATAGAGATATGAGAGTTGTCTCCCATGTGAATAATCAGACCATCTTTGAGATCTAAGGAAGAAAATAATTCTCTGGAGGCAACCATGTGGTTAGAGGCTTTAAATCTATGAGGAGGGCTTGTTATTTTGAAAATCCATCCTTCAGTGCATGTCATCTCTCATGACTATCAAACTCACTTCTAGAATCAGTCTGTCTTGCAACTTTTGAGAGGGCAATGTTGTGTTGTTCAAGAAGCTTGGTCAACTGATCTATCTTCTTCTGCATGCAAGATCTCTCTGGGTGGTTTCCTTTCTTGCAATAGGAACACTTGGATTTATAAAATCCCTTATGTTTTTCCTTTGTAGAGCTGGAGGATCCTTCTGATGGACTTGACTTGGCATTTAGCTTGGGTTCATATGGCCTCTTATCCTTTCCCTTATGCTTCCCATTCATACTTTTTGATTCTCCATCCATAAGAGATTGATTTTTGGAGGCTTGAAAGGCGCCCATTTGTATCAGCTTATCTTATTCTTGGATGAGAGATTCAATGAAAACATCTAAGGAGGGCATCTTCCAACCAGGGATTGACATTCGCCCAGAATGGAAGGTAGAGACAAAGATAGAGAACTCAATACCTAGCTTGCTCAGAATGGATAGCACCAGCTGCTCATCCTTCTTGTCAATGCCACACTGCTTGCATTGCATAACTAGAGATTTGAATTTTGAAAAGAACTGCTGAATGGTATCAAAACTGCTCGGTTGTAGAGCAATCAACTCATTTTCCATAATATGGCCTCTTAGCTCATCTTGTTTGTTGAAGAGGGTCTCTAACTTAAACCATAACTCTCTTCGAGTCTTCATTCCTTCGATGTGGAAGAGTAGATATCTGGAAATATGAATACACATGAAACCAAATCCTTCATCCAATCTATTCAGATACTTGGTTTTCTCCACAACTGATGTTGGTTCGGGATCCTTCCCCATCGTCACCATGTACAGTGATTTGTTTCGCAATACCATTTGCATATCAACCCTCCAATCAAGATAATTGAAAGGTGTCAGGATCTTGGGAGAGAGAGGAGAGTTCGAATTGTCCATTACAACTGTTGGAGCGAATACAAGGTGAAATTGCTGCTACTGCAGAAAAACTGTTGCAATTGCAGAAAACTGTTGCAACTACAAAAAACTCTTGCAATTGCTGCAATTGTTGCTGCACTCAAAAAATTTGAATCACCTGCAAAAAAATCTCAATAAGGAGGTAGACTACTACTGAGCACTGCTTTAGGACAATAGGCACTTTTATCCGGATCCTTCACACCTGGATAGACCTCATTGGATTTATCCAATGAATTCAATGCAATGGCACCAGGATTTGTTGTGGAAATCCAGAGGCTTTTGGTGCACTACCGAAAGCACCTGCTCAACCTATTCGCTCTATGGCTATGATACCATGTGAAATTCTAAGTCACAACATATCTAAATAACTAAGGATACCTCACAAAGAAAGAATGAGCAAAAAATTTGAATAAGAGTGAAAATTATAGTAAAAAAGAGCGGAAGAATAATAATGCAACATAACTCAAATAGGAGAAGAATAATGTCACATGTTCCAATAATCAGTATAATAAACAATGATGTTACAATGGAGAGAATTCGAATCATGCAGGAGAATTCGAACCTCAGTTGCTCTAGCATAGGGATTATCACCACTGGAGTGATCCGAGAGACTTAAAGACAACTGAACTGAACCTAAACTTAGCTAACTGAAGTCGTAATCAGTTAATTGACTAAGGAGGGCATAATAATGAGTCTTTCATGCATGTCAGTCAGAAAAGGGCGCATGAGGCCACAATCAGTGGCACCTGGAGCTCTAACCCCCCATAAGAGTCAGATAACTCAGGTGGATTGCACTGGAACACTCAGTAGGTTCCTATAAAATAGGGAACTGACTGAAGTGGTCCTAAAATGATGCAAGCAGGGCTCAGAAGGTGGTAGATGGATCCTGGATGACATGTGCACACCACTAGGGGAAAATGACATCATTAACAACTAGAAAAAATAAATAATGCTAGGTAGGACAAGGATGGAGTATTGAAATATCCTAACACTTTTGTAGTTGTTCCCTCAGTGTTTGGTTCTCTCTTTTGAGTTTTGCTATTTCATCTATATCACAAATAAGTTCTTCTTTAAGATTAGCTACCTCATCTATTTCAGAATGTTCTTCATTTTATGTATATGGCTTTTGAGTGTCTTCATATTCTTGATCAACTAGCTTTGTTTCCATGGAGAGAGATTCTTCTCCATCATCAATATCTTTCCTTGAATATGGACATTTTGCAGCAAAATGTTTTGTTCCACCATAATTAAATCATTTGGAGTATAGATTACCTTTTTATTTGCCAGGTTCTTCTATCTTGTATTCATAGCTTTAGCAATCACTCGATCTCTCTTCATAAATATTTTGTAGCTTCTCCAAAATATTTTTGGCTAATGTACACTTCTTTACCTTATCAATTACATAATCTGGTAAGCCACTCAAGATAGCATCCATTGCTTTTATATTGCTTTCTCAATACAAAAGCTTCTATATAACTTGTTGTGATCCCTTTTTAGCTTCTACATAACTTGTTGTGACCCCTTTTTAGCTTCTATATAACTTGTTGTGACTAATTTCCATATATAAAATCCAAGGGCCATCAAATAAATCTTCATTTTTATACTCCAGAATAGATAGTTTGTTCTATTGAACAAAGGGTCTTTGTCCATGTTGAAACCAAATTCCTCACAAGCCATATGTGCTCGAGATCTTCCTTCTCGTGGTTAAGCTATTTTGCAGGAACCTGCTGTGGTACCAATTGTTGGACTTATGGTTATACTGAGGGGGGGTGAATCAATATAAGATATTTTTTCTCACTTTAAACACTCATCACTTATTCGATAACTTCATTACAATAAATACACATCAAATCACAATACATAGAATTTAACATGGAAACCATTTTGGGATGAAGCCATGAAATCTTATCTTCATAAATTCATTTAGGCACAACCTATTGTTATAATGTTTGTAGGAACCAACCCATTGGAGACAACAATCCCCTCAAATCAACACCAACTCAACAATATGTAGGCACCAACCTACTAGAGACACCAATATCCTCAACTGAACACCAACTCAGTAATATGTAGGAACCAACCTACTGGAGACACCAATCTCCTCAATTGAGCACCAACTCAGTAATATGTAGGCACCAACCTATTGAAGAATCAAGTATAAGAATATCGACATAATCACCTCAAAGATAAATTCATAATCAACTTCAATCTGCTACACAATCAACTTCAGGTCATCTGCATAATCTTCCTTTGATCTCCTTCATTTTTTACCTCTGATTTGCTTCATAATCTGCCTCTGATATGCTTCATAATATGCCTCTAATCTACTTTATAGTATACAGAAACACTTAATTCTAAAGGGAATATCTCCTAAAATATAGCAAACCATCCTATGAACCTTGAATCACATGTACCTCAATATCCTTGCTTCATCTTCTCCAAGTTTAATGGATTGAGATGTCTCAGAACAAAAGTTACATCAAAAGTGCCACATTGACATGTTTGAGGCTGATTTAAGGATCAGTCGGAACCCTAACTTCCCGAGGTCATATATCTGAAAATATATCGAAGCAAGATATGAAACTCATACCACATTTTATTCAATATCTCTACTTCATCTCCTCCAAGGGTTACTTTCTTAAGCTTCCTATAACAAAATTTATAGCGAAAATGCCAAACTAACCTGTTTAAAGCTGATTTCAGGATCATTTAAAAACCCTAACTTCCCGAGGTCATATATCCTAAAATATAGCGAAACAACATGTGAAAATTGAACTGCAGGTACTTCCAGATATTATTTATATATCCTCCAAGTGGCATGGTCTGAAACATCAACAAATAAAAGTTATAATGAAAATTCCAATATGACTTGAAAAATCTCCACTTTTGGAATGGTACTCAATCGTGACTCAATCTTTGCTCTTCCTCTTCTTCAAATGCTGCAACCATTTTCACCAGTGTGACTCTCCTATAATATATCCATGTCTTGGATGAGTGAGTGAAATAATGAGGAAGTTATCCTCTTATTTATACTCTTCTTAGATCACTTTTTTGGGCTGACCTAACATTGTTCAATATCCTAGCAGGGCTGACCAAAATTCTAGTTGGGTTGCATTTACAAATCCTTCCATATGTCCTCATTCCGATGGAGTTAGAGAGAGTTCCATATACCATTGTAAAGGTATTAGAATAAGATTTCCAACCATGTAACCCATACTCCAATTTGAGATAGGTATTTAGATTACAAATTCTTTCAAAGGAACAGTATTCAAATTGGGCATCAATGACACACTATTTCCAACAATCTTCATATTCCATTGGTTTTCTTGCCTCCACAAGTGGGCAAGCGAGGTGTACATCAATATATTCACTTGGGCATCATCATTACCTATCTTTTAAGTGGGGGCACATCAATATATTCACTTGGGCATCATCATTGCCTATCTTTTAAGTGGGGGCACATCAATATATTCACTTGGGCATCATCATTACCTATCTTTTAAGTGGGGGCACATCAATATATTCACTTGGGCATCGTCATTACTTGTGGGGGCACATCACTATCTTACACTTCGACATCATGTCAAGATCATTTTTTATTTTTATTGGGGCTTTCTGTTACGGTCATCTTTCATCTTCATTTTGGACATATGTAGTATCAACAAATCTTTGGCATCAATGGAAATAATATTTCCTTTCCTTGACATCAATGACAATAATATTTCCAACATGCTCAACATCCACATGATTCCGAAGTGTCTGAACATGACGCTAGAGGTGAACTTATTGAAAATTTTCACATGGTCATTATGTTTACACCGTCATATCCAGGTCGAAGCGCTAATCGTATCCATATCTTGTTTGGCCATTTTCACTTTCGTTTAACCCGTTCGACAAACTTGGCAAGTTGCATCTTATGCCTCGTTGTGTCATGGTCGAGTCATATCTTGGAGATTGATTGTCTTTCTCCACACATGTTTTCATGTCAATATATTTATACAATTGCGTTCAATTCTTCTCATTGGTCATGATCATATCTCATTTTCCAAGTTTTGAGTCCGTTTTACCCTCTCGACAATCGATTAAAGTTTCTAAAAGTATGTGGTTTTGTGTGTTTTGTCAAGGAAATCCACCATTTTCTCGTCCTTCAATTAATTCACTAACGTGTTCATTGATGTCGCTATTAATATGTTTAAGTCTAAAAAGTAAAAATGTCCACTCGATTATCCCCTTGTAAAAAAGGCCTATAACCTCCATTCAAAAAAATCCTCCCCTTTGCATTAAAGTTCTTTTTTTAAAACCCTTTGTATAAAAGAAATATTTTACTACCGAATTGACCTCTTCTTATCACAAGCTCCCTCATGTGTCTTTTCACCCCTTTTTAACATCCCCTATATCTGGTTAGTAATTTTATTTTTAAAAAAGGAACTTTTCTCCTATTTCTCCATTCCCTAAAAATATAAATGAGATCTTTACATTCCCTTTCCAAAGCTACCCCTTTACCCTTATATTTGGTTGAAAGATTTAAAAAAGAGGGGACGACCTGTATGCTCAAAATCCTAAAAGTGACTTGTGGTATATAGTTAATGGAAAAAAAAAGTTTACCCCTCCCATTTCCAGTTTCAAACCAAAATTGTAATGAAAAAGGTAATTGAAAGACTCATTGAATATACTTGGTTCCACGAATTATTCAAGGGGCGGTTACATTGGAAGGTGTGGCATGCAGTGCCAACATCCAACCTTACGCAACTGTCCACGTAGTAATGCAGGGCATAGATCCACACAGGGTTTTCAGTAAAATGCACAGAAGAGCTCCACGAGTGGAAGCTCTAGTAGCAACGAAGGCCACGTAAGACTTGACTGTAGATGCACAGAAGGCAGGTCATCACAGGCACTTGTGTTGTTGGAAGAATAAAGAGCACACCAACTCAAAATGCAACAGACAATGACCAACACGTAGATATGGGGTCGGGTGTTACACTCCAAAAGATGGTAGCTCGGGTTATGAAGAGGTGAGACGATACAATTGTGAGTAGACTGGTAGGGGAAGACAATAAATGAAATGCATAGGAATGGCACCAACGAGAAAACCACATGCCAGTCCATGCACGCTCAAAAAAGAAAGTGCAGTGCTACAGATAACGTAGAGGAGATAAAAAAACGTTGTCAAAACGATTACCAGAGAGGTTTGGCAAAGAAAGGAACCACAAGAGGGAAAGTAGCAAATCATGGCTGAAGCTAATGTCATAGCAAAATTTTTAATGTAGATCATGTAGAATAACAAAAGAAACCTAACCGATATAGTGGCCGCCAGAAAATTAATAAAAAACAGCAACGGTTATGTGGCAGGCCACAGACTGGCAATCTAGGACGTGCGCTTCACTCTGAGAATGCAGAGGAGTGTGAACAACAGCGAAGATAGTAGAGATTGCCCCATTAGTAGACTAGGTATATCCACAGAAGGACAAGCAAAAACATGAGAGGGTCATTCCCTTGCCACCTAACAATTACTCAAACATTTGGTCGTGCACTATATCCTGAAACTGAAGTAACAGATCAATTAAAAACGAGTAGAGAATCGTGTGGGAGTATCAACACAGGCAGAGTGGCAAGGGAGAATACAATGTAGTAAACATAAAGCGTTCAACGCAGCCTTCTTGACGTTGAGAGCAACCATATAAAAGTATGCAATATCCCGAAGGTAAGACCCGAATACTTGTGATTTTGGTAATTTGCTTTTATGGTGGCACTAGATCCTTGGACCATAAGCCATGGATATTATGATGATTATTGTTGAAATTATTTTATTATTATCATTATTATTTACTTATAACTAAAATAATGGGACAACATGGACAACAACGTTGCCGGGGTCTTGGGGTTCCACATGTGAATGGGTTGGGGTTAGGAGTTGTGGCTCCCCCTGATGTAGCACCCGGAATAAAGGAAATGTAAATATTTAAACAAAAAGTGTTAAAATACTGGAGACTCAAATATTTCTCACAAATAATTGTAGGTACATTCAACAAAAGACAAAGGAAAGGGAAAACATAATACATACATGTATAGAAGAATTAACTTACACTCGTACCTTTGAAGCCATTAGGAATCAATAGCAGCTCCACTGGACAACTCCTCCAGAAACTACTTGTGGGGAAACCGCTCTCCTCCCAACCAACCCCTAAGTTGTACCAAGCCATCCACATCTCATCAACCGTATATCACACATGAATCATATCCTACCCTCATAGCCTCCAAAGCTCCTAAACGCCACAAGTCCCTCAACAAAGGTGGATGAAGACCCCTTTACCCTCTTCCTCACCCTTTTTAAGTTTTTTGCAAGCTCCCATAGGAGGGACACATGTCCTCATGCAAATATTCCCATGCCATAATCCCCTAAATAAATAAATAGCTCATAATATATATATATATATATATATATTTTTCCAACCCCCCATGATCAGTTAAGTTATTATTATAGATTTATTTTCTTATGAATCCCATGACCTTATAATATTATTACTATAACCCTACATAGTCTAATACTATTATGCAAGGATAGGATCTACTAGTGTGGCCATCACTAGTAGGTCCCATGCCTACAATATAACCCCGACATGCCCCCTAACACTAATGTAATAAGTGATAGAGGGGCATTACATACTCCCTTCCTTCAAGGAAATTCATCCCGAAGTTATTGTTATAAGCTTCCTAACTACTATAACACTTATGCTCTCCCAAAATCATCCCATCCAATCAACCTCCGAATTATGAGAATTCTATATAGGTTGAATACCATGAAAGAATTCTAATAGCCAAGAAGTCCTCACAAGAATTATTCAAAGATATGCAACAATAAGAAGAAGAAATATTGAGACAAAAACATAAGAGAAGGAACTTAATTGATGGAAATATCATCTCAAGTATTTTTTTTCCATGGATCATCTCAAGTATTATTCCTTAATATGAATACAATAGATAATACATCTCAAGAGAGAAAATAGAATGCCTTAAAGGCAAGTTGTAAAGCACAAAAAAGTAAGGCTTACTAAAAGCATAAAAACCCCCTAGGTGTCAAAAGCAATTTCCAAAACACTCCAAAGGCTCACGAATTGGATGAATATGGTATGGCAGCTCATGAGTGATGTAAATGGAATGCAATGATGAATGTAGGAGAGAAGAAAGTGGTGGAGGTCGAATTAGTCAATTGGAGAGAGTTTCCAAGTCAACTAGATTTACCTTATCCACTAGAAAGTAGAAAAAATAGGATACAGTTGTCTAAATCAGGAAAGTGTCTTTCTAATTCAGGAATGGAATAAAATCAGATAGAATCCAAGGAAATCTTATCCATAATCTATCCAAATTCGTTCATGTGACTTAGGATGGCATATGGAGGCATACAAGACAAAACTAGGCCAACTACATAGTCTACACCTAGGAAAATTAATCTAAATGACCAATAAAATATATCCCAAGTATGGAATGGGTTTTTAAATGTTCCAACATGAACACCCCCAATACTTTGGATGGTCCCACTCGCCATAGCACAGGCCCTCTGCTGCAACTAGTATACATGTCACCTAGCATGGTGTGACCGCAACATGCATCAGAAGTCTCATAATAGATACGAGAAGTTGCAAGTATACTCCTTGCTCTTTTCTGACTTCTAGCATCATGAGAAAGCTTAAGGGCTTTCGGTCTTCGTTGGGATATGTACCCCAATGCCTCATTTGGATCCACCAGGCATCTGGTCAAGTACGTTAACCAATGCACACTAGGCATATTAAAAGGTTGGCCCAAAATTCCTCCACAACTGCCTGACTAACAATTAACCCCAGGCATTGAAAGTCCTTCTTCATATACCTCCCTTTTGCTAAGATACCTCAAGCCATGGAATTTCGACAAAGGAAAAGAATTGCTGGAAAGGTATTACCAAGTGAGTTGGTTTCCTAGCTCATAACTCCCTTGTGGTTATGGATTCCCATGATATCGTGGCCTCTAGAATGACCCGGCCTTGAAGGCCCGAGAGTGGAATTCATGTAACATTTCCACTCACAATCATATAGTCAGTCATTAATCATCATGAAACAAGTCCATACCCATTATCACGTCACTTCATAATCATCTCATATCAACAAATCAAGTGCAATTATTGCATCACAACATGGGTTCTAAGAAATCAAGAAGCACATGCTACCATAACTATCTTACATCACCATGAATGATGTCATCATCATCATGACTAGAATCCCATAACATGACTATATATATATATATATATATATAAATATCCGGAACCATTCTCAACATAGGGATACATAATAACCTCATCATAACATTATATGTGGATCATAATAACGGGTAATTCATTAACCAATATTATAGATATGTCATCAAGGTCATGTAACACCTCCCTCATTGACTCACTCATAACCATCTTCCGGGAAATGTTGGAAATATTTATATGACAAAATTTACAATGGGAAAATATACCACAGGTTGATCTATAATACCAAAGAAACACTACATGAACCACTTTTCCTTTAATATTGCTTTCTTCATAACAAACCATATGTCAATAGTACATTTGTGAACATAGTTGTATTATGACTTAGATCTATAACTTCATTTATATGCCATTATAACAAAGCCATTAAATATAAATTCAACATCACCTTCTAGGAAATAAATACTCTATATGAAATCCCGCGGGGCATCAAAATAGATATCCTTATCATAACAACATCAGATATGAGAAAATAAAAGCATCCCATGAAATCATCATTCTACCAAGTATGAAAATAAGTATCCCCATCATAGCCATGATCACATACTAGGAAATTAAAGTATCACATGAAAGCATCCTTTTGCTGAGTATGAAAAATATGTAACCTCATCATAATCATCTAATGCTCGAGAAACATCATCAACACCCATATAGTACATTGTTTTTCTCTTGGATTTTCATATCTTTTCTTTTAAAAAATTCAAGTAAACCATATTCATCTTGAACCATAACAAGGTATTCCTATCAAAACAATAAATTCTAATAACAAACTTATTAATGACATCAATAATATGTCATAAATCATTAAGATTAAAACTAGATTTCCATGTTTATCCTGATATTAATAAGTGCATTTACTATTGACTAATCGTCTCTTGTAGTGCTCTCATTTCATCTTAACACAAGGTTCCAATGTCACCTCTCATACTGGGCTTAACTCATCCTAAAGACTAATATATCTTGGGTAATCTTCATTTAAGTTTATGTCATTCCTCATAAGAGTATAAATAATGTTTTATCAGTGAAATAGATATCCAATAAGCTTTTAGGCCTAGCAAATGACAATATCTGTTGTTTAGCCAAGAATTTAGAATAACTTCAAATAGCTTAGTTTTTTATTTTATTTCACTAGACAAGGATAAAACTATGATTACCCTGATCAACTCAAGATAATTTCTTTCCTAGATTTGCTAATCTCATTTAGATACCGGATTGTCCCAATCATCTTTTAGCATTGAAAAGGGTTCTTTAGCATAAATTACTCTTTTGAACTAAATAAATAGTCAATCTATTATAACTACACTATTTGGATCCTCAAGAATCCTTTGAGTCCATATGTTAACCTACAATCTAATTATACGGATTAGATCCTAATATAGGGAATCGAAGGATTTTAGCTTAACCCCTACGATGATAAGAAACATTTATAATCTCGGCTGTATATTTTATTTATTTATGAAACAACAACTCACAGCTATAATCCATGTCTTGTATATAACTTTTAATTTGATTTTAAAACATTGTCATGACTCTTTCATTGATTCTCATCTCTCTCTCTCTATATAAATAGCTCATAATATATATATATATATATATATAATTTTTCCAACCCCCATCTTAGCCTAAGCCTTGATCAGTTAAGCTATTATTATAGATTTATTTTCTTATGAATCCCAATACCTTATAATATTATTACTATAACCCTACATAGTCTAATACTATTATGCAGGGATATGATCTACTAGTGTGGCCATCACTAGTAGGTCCCATGCCTACACTATAACCCTGGCATGCCCCCTAGCACTAATGCAATAAGTGACGGAGGGGCATTACATCTAACACTACTCTTGTCTCCCTAATTTTAATGTTATTGGGCCTTGGTGGTCCTAATTTGTCTAATTAATGTTTTGCATGCACAATTGTGCTCTCACTTAGATAATATTCCTTATCTGGATAATAATGGGGCCCACTTTCACTACACTCTTGTCTTGTGTGCCTATTTGGCTAATTTGAAGTTACCTTTAGTCAATTTGAGTAATTTTCAGTTAAATTGAGTTAATGTCAGTTAATTTCAGTTAAATTGAGTTAAATTGAGTTACCGTCAGTTAATATTGAGTTAATTTCAGTTAAATTGAGTTATTTTCAGTTAAATTGAGTTAAATTAAGTTATTTTCAGTTAATATTGAGTTAATAAGATAAATTTGAGTCATCCTCAGTTAATTTGAGTATCTTTGGGGTTAATTCAAATTATCCTGTATGCATGGAGGTGTTTTCAAGGAAATTCAGGTCAATATGTGTAATTTGAGTTGCCTTCATGCATGGGGATTAATTGCAACATCCCCAACCCTCAATTTGGCCACCAGGAGGGGACATTAACTAAACCAGGGCCTCAAAATTTCTCCCATAAGCAGAATTACGAATTCTTAAAAGCTAAAATGCATGTGCATACATGAAAACAAAACACATAGAGGAATAAACTAAATCCACACACACAACCTGTAGTTTACAGTCATATTTATCACATGAATACAAATAAAATCATTGCACATGAAATACATAAGAATACTTATCTTTAAACAAATAAGATCCAAGCAACTGGCTGTGTAAGAGTGATTTTCTACCCAGCCGTAGGCACTCTTTCCAACATATACTCTTTCTGCTCTCTACACTTAGCCAAAAGATCCACCATATCTCTACATGGGTCTCACTAAGCCATCACAACCATGGAACTCCTTCCAATTTCCCCACACAACAAAAGGAAGGCATTTCCATTCACCGATCCACAATTCCCTCAGGAAATCCAACCCTTACAGTGCTTACCAGTGGGTGCAGTGAGAGCCCAACATGTTGTATGCTATTGGAAAACCTCATACAACATTAATCCATGGATTTTCAAGCATCCAAAAGTAACATATCTCAGTGGGTAAGTGTTCCTAGTTTTCCCAACCTCCATGGTCATCTACAACCATCTATTTTCCATTCCAAAAATGTACATCTATCTCCAAATTTGAATTTATGGGTTAAACATAGTCTAGTAATGGACATGAACAACAATGGAAAACTCTACGTAGTGTAGGAACATGCATGAGAGAATGATCAAAAGAGTGTTGACTCCAAGGATACGAGGTAAGGGTGAAAAGACAACTGACATAGCTTCTGACCATAAAAGAAATAGGACAATTGACAGCTGACATAACTGTCACAACCTCCATGCTTCAATAACTACATGAAGTGACTTTTCCCACCAACCTCACATATGCATTCAATGATTGGATTTAATAGTCAAGAGAAGGTAATTGGCTTATTTAAGGCACATGGGAGAATTGTGGATGAGTTCTAAGGTTGACACATGGCAACAAAGGATTTGTCTTCCCATTGGCCCCCTTCCTCTTCTCCTCTGGTGGAATCATAACCCCTCTAGTGCTCTTTACACAACCATCTTAGACCATTTTTTTAATTTCCAACATCATATTTACATACATTTCGAATTGGCATGACAAGTCAATCATATGGCCCAAATAAAAATATATACATCATACATGCCTAGCCATCACTAGTTGGGCCTTGGCCTTGAGCTCCTATAATAAACCTAATTGGTTATTACTATTATTAATTATTACTAGTATTATGTTAAGGGTTATTGGCCATCTTGAAGAGATGCCAACCTTTCACATTCATGCATATATATGCAATGTCATTTCTCCATTGTAAATCATCATCGAAATATAAATTATAAATATATATAAATATTCCAACATGTAAGACTTTATCATCTTACAAGTGGTATCAGACTATTTTCAAGGAAAGAAAAAGTAAAAGAAAGAAAATAAAGTGGAAAAAAAGAGAAAGAAAAAATATAAAACCAACACATGGTTTTATAAAACCAACCCATGGTTTTATAAAACCAACCTATGGTTTTATCTCCCATCTCCACCCTCAAGATTCCATTCTTACTCATCTTCATACTCCCATCCACCATACCTTAGGTTCAAAAACCCTAATTTCACCGAATCCTAATAAAAAAATATTGTAGTAGGATTATTATTATTAATAATTATTACTATAATATTTAAAACCCCTTATTCCCCTACCATATAAAAAAATATAAATATTACAAATAATAATAATATTATTATTGATAATAATAATTATTTTAATATTTTAACTTTTTTCCATAAAACCATATAGTGATATTATTATTATTTTAATAATAATAATAATATTATCATTTAAGATTCTTGAAAAAAAAGGAAAAAAAATTCAAATTTCTTTTGGAAGATTTTAAAGCTCAAATTACTATGTTTCCCTCTTTTAATAAGATCATTATTAGCCCGTTCCAAAAACCTAAAAGAGATGAAAAAATTGAATTGAAAGACAAAAGAAGCCAGCTTGAAGAAAATGAAATGTATGCAAAATTAAAAACAATACTAAATTACAAATAAAAGAAGAAATATCTAAGAGGAAAGAAGAAGAAGAAGTGGTTACAATCTTTGAAGTCTGAAGTAAAGAAGAGTAGGAAACTACTATTGCACCTATGACAGAGGAAGTGGTTAAGACCCCTAAATTTTCAAGTAAAGAAGAGCAGGAAACTGCTACTATACCTACTACAGAAGAAGCAGTTACAAACCTTGAATTTTCAAGTAAGGAAGAGTTGGAAACTGCTTTTGCACCCATGACAGAAGAAGTACAAAAATCACATACATCGACACCTTACATTCCCCCTCACAAAAGGCTCGGGTCATCATATGCAAGGAGGGATAAGAACCGTCGCTCAAACTACAAGACTCAAAATATGATGCCAGGTAAAAAATATGCATGTCTACCAGAATTTCGTTGTGGGTTCTTACAAGGAAGGGAAGTAAGTCACATTGATGCACCCACTGAAAAATATATAAAATGTCTAGTAAAACTCCAGAACAAAGTTAATTGGAAGCTCTGCTTGGAACCCAAATCGAATCCAGGGACATGATAAAGAATATGATAACAAGGATGATGAGACAAATGTAGAGGATGAGGATACATTATAGAGTATGGAAGATCAAGATGAACTTGAAGAAAAACCAGTTGAGAATAATAATGACAAAGAGATAGATGCATCGGTTATTAACAACCATGATGCCGATATCAATTTTAAAGAAAATGACGATCTCATAGATTGTAATAATGTAGCACCAAACACTGATGAATACAAAGTTGTTGTTAATGACACTTATGAAAAAATTGAAGTTGTAGAAGGATACAATGATGAAAATAAAAGCACTGAAGATGATCCTAATCATGATAACATAGAAGACGAGAACCCAGAATATTTTTCAACACACGAAGATATAAATGTTCTACAGGTTGTCGCAACTCAATATGTTCGAGAATCTCAAATTCAAATGGTTCCCAAGGAACAATTGGAGACAAGTTCGTCAGATAAAGACAAGGGAATAAATCATTTGAATTTTTTTAATCAAACCCAAATTATTGAAACAAAAACAGTAAAGGGCACTTCAACCTTAAAAGTAGAGGATGAAACTGCAATGAAGACACGTTAACCAATCGAATTGAATTAAGTAAGTTGTTAGTAGTTGCCACTACAGATAATAAGACCATAACAAATGTAACTGAAGATCCAACTGTTTTTGAAGATCCATTGATCAACACTAAATAAGCTATATGTCAGATAGAAACCAATGGCATGCCAAAGCATGCAAAAATATCGGAGATCAACTTGTTGTTGCAAGTCCTTCATGAAAACATCAGATTGGAAGCTCAGAAGAATTCCCCCTATAATCATTATGTTTTCATCTACATAATCATATGCATGAAGAGATTTGAATGGAAATGTGACTGAATGTTTCAAGAACTACTAAATCATGGTACTATTATCCAAAACAAATCACTAAAGAAGGGTTGTCTGTCATCAAGCTTGGAAGCCTCTATGATGTTGCAGTTCATTAAGCAGAATCCAAGATTTGTGGACGAATATTTTCAAGGCAAGATGACTTGTAATAAACCTAATTGGTTATTACTAGTATTATGTTAAGGGTTATTGACCATCTCGAAGAGATGCCAACCTTTCACATTCATGCATATATATTCAAAGTAATTTCTCCACTGTAAATCATAATCAAAATATAAATTATAAATATATATAAATATTCCAACACGTAAGACTTTATCATCTTACAACTCCACACTAGGAATCCATACTAGCATATTTACATCATTTACATTATTTTGATTAAATACGTTCCAAGTCAAAATTGGGGGTATTACAATCCCCTCCACCTTGGAATAACACTGTCCTCAATGTTTGCTCAAAATAAAAACAAAAATGGGTATGCCTCTTTCACGACATCTTCCAACTCCCACGTAGCCTCATTAGGACTGAAGTGCTTCCATTGCAACTTTACCTTCCCGATGGCTCGGTTCCAAAGCAATGTTACCTTCATGTCTAGGATGCATAGTGGCTAAGTTTGGAACTCTCCCTCGGGTTCCACTTGAATCACATCCCAATCAATCACATGGTTAGGATCATGTACACATTTCTTAAGCAAAGAAGCATGAAAAACATTATGAGCTCTACTACTAGAAGGAAATGCAATTCTATATGCAACTAGCCCTATCCGCACAAGCACTTCAAATGGCCGACAATATCTTGGAGACAACTTGGCACAACTTCCAAGTTTCAAGGAACTCTTCCTTGGACTCATTCTAAGGTAAACATGATCCCCAACACTGAATTCTCTATGCATTCTATTCTTATCTGCATAGCTTTTCTGCCTATCTTGGTCTGCCTTTAAATTCTTCCCAATTTTTGAACCTATTGTTCCATTTCCTTAAGCAATTATGGCCCAATTACAATTATGTTCAATGGATTACCCCATGTCACTGGTGTCCTGCACTTTCTACCATATAAAACTTCAAATGGACTCATGCCCAATGAAGCTTGCTGCCCATTGTTATATGAAAACTCTGCCAAGTGCAGATAATCTTCCCACTTGAATGGTTTATCCATCACACACATACGAAGCATGTCTTCAAGAATCTGATTTACTCTTTTAGTTTGTCCATATGTTTGTGGATGGTAGGCAGTGCTAAAATTCAATTATGTTCCCAAGTCTGCAAAATAATTTTCCAAAAATTTGAAGTAAATTTGGTATCTCTGTATGAAATTATTGCCTTAGGCAATCCATGCAATCTAAAAATTTCCTTCATGAAAATATTTGCAATGGCATTTGCTTTATAGGTGTATTTATCTGGTATAAAATGTGCTACCTTAGACAATTTATCCACCACAACCACCATGATAGAATCATGTTGTTTCATAGTAATTGGCAAACCTGTAATAAAATCCATGGAAATTACTGTTACAGCGTAATTTTCCACCTTGTTTGCATCAACACTCCTTGGCGCGCAGGATCCATTTTACTGACTTAGATCCACTTTATATCCTTCAGACAATATTTTTCCCTGTACGCTAGCTGCATCACTCCAGTTGGCGTACCCACGAGTTGCATCACTATAGCCCGTAGGTAGCATGTAAAATGGTAAAAATCACTAGTTTATTACTTTTTACTCCCAAAAAGCGGTCATAGGGTGACCTTTGGCCCTCCATTTGCCCCTGTTATCACATTTTATGTCGGGAGCAGCTTCCATACTGCAGACTGTGCGGCCGAGGACCGCATAGTACTTTTTTTCCAGATCAGGAGATCAACTGCCTTCAGAGGAGGCATTTTTGTTCAAATTGCCCCTAGTAGATACATCAGAGGGGACAGACAGTTGGACTTACCATCTACCATAGGGTTACCTTTCCTTGCCAGGCTTTGACATAAGCCCATTTGAGACAGTGCTTAGTCATATTCTAATAGAGATTGTCACAGTACAGTGCTGGTTTATTGTATGCCCGGATTCAGCAGAGATCCAGCTCAGATATAGGTTCAGTAGCAGCAGGTATATGGTGCAGCAGGTATTGGATGTATTGATTATTGCTCATGTTGTATATTAGACTCTTTTACACTTGCTAGTACACTAACTTTGCATGAGATGATATATTTGGTGATCTGCGTATGATATGATATGTTTGGGCCTATTGGTGATGTCAGTACACCCCTCCAGTTGGACTTATGTATATGCACACTGAGTCATGTCCTATATACTTGGATTAGACTTGATCACTTAGCCCCTCGATAGCTGACTTTAGCACCATTATCACCTTCTCCACCCATCCGACTCATCCGTGACACTTTTTCCCCGACTTGGATTCTGATTTGTGACCACAAGGACCCCCTTTCCCCATTGATCTCTGAGTTTGCCATGACTCCCTATTTATTGTGCCTCGGCTCTTTAGTGTGTGAGATACACGGTTAGACCTGGGATTTGCTCCTATCGGTTGCCCCCGATGTTGCAATGCAGTTAGGATTGTGTAGCCTCATCGGGTGCTCCCCACTTGTCGTTAAAGCTTGTATTACCCACCCCCATTACCTTTGCAGTATGAGCACCATGTTTATATCTTTTGAGATATGTATGTAGCCCAAGAGGGCCATGAAGAAATGAAGAAATGAAATGTAAATCAGGCTAAAAAGGCCATTGTATTGTAAATTGCAAAATCTAGCCAAAAAGGGCTAAGTATGAAACTCATTGTAAAATCCATGCAATGTGTTTATGAACACACATGGATTCTGGTCAGCTATACATGTCAGCATTTGTAGTGGTTATTCCTCACCTAGTCCTGTGGGACAAGGAGGTGAGAAGGAGCAAGGGACAAGCTCAAGATTGCCCCCTAGAGTCTCAAGTTACGATTTGCCGGACACCCAGTTTGGCGGCTCTAGAAAAGAACCTCACGGAGTCTTCGAATACGGATGTGAGTTGTGGGATACTTGTTAGATGGCTAGTGGTGGTTTCCCTGCACTATACCCATTTGTGAGGCACCGCCCTTCCCCGTGTTTTGTCATGGCACACTTACCTCAGTGGACCCCGATTTCCCGAGATGTCTAATGGTCACATGATCTTTATCCTCGTCTTCCCATATCTTTTACCTTGTTGTCCACATCACCTAGAGTCAGCAAGGTGGTTAAGTCTATGGAGGTGTATAGCATCCTAGTCTTTTGGAGGTGGTGGGCCCACTTCACCAGGGCTTTTTACTATTTTGAGTTCTAATGTATTTTTGATCACCATGATATCATTTATTGCTTAGTAATGTACTAACTTATTTAATTGAGCCTTGTCACTTCATGCTTGCATACAGGTTTCAGCTAGCACTATAGTTGACCATATTTGACTTGGTCAAACTAGGATGACTAGGACAAAAATGGGCCCGAAAAAATGTTGCGATCGGAATTTCGATTTCGATCATTTATTATCTACAGGGGTTCCATATGAGCATGCAACTGACATAATTGCAAAACATTGAGCCATTTGAGAGATTTTTAATTCTTATTGGTCAACTTTGACCTGTTTTAATTAAAAATCATGGATTTGGGGCAAATATTGCCAAAGTGATGGATCAGGGTCGTTCAAGTGGTCATCCCTACTACTTTTGGGGTTCACGATCACATTGCAGCAGACGGTTTGGCTATCCGGGCAATAAAAGTGGGTCAAAAGCCCAATTTTAATCTTCAGCCATATAAACTAGCATAAAATACATGGAAATCAGAATTTTGACTAAGGCAACTATAGTGAAATGGCAAAATCAATGGTTGGCATTGGTAAAGGTAAATCATAAGGTAATTTTGGTATGTTTTGACATTGTATTTGATGGTGGTGGGGCACTCACTTGCCCAACTCACTAGAGGACGAGTTCATCCATAGAGGGGGCGTTTTCTCCACTAGGGGAATTCGACTTGGCATGTTTCATGGTTATGTTGATGTGTGGGACCCATGTTGTATTAGTTGGGGGGATAAAACATCCCATAGACACCCCCCAACTCCACCTTGTATTGTTGTATGGTCCACAAGGGCCCCTCTCAACCACTAGTGCGCTCTCTTGGGGCAATTTGCACCCCCCACTTGGGATTCATCTCTACCATTCGATTTTGTGGATGGGGAGATGATCTCAACCCTCCATTTTGGGGGGAAACCTAGCTAGAGAGTGAGCCATATCTATAAGAGAATGGACTCACCTCCATTGCAGCCTCTTGGCACATTTGTACACTTTAGTTTTGGAGATATAGAGCCATTCTTCCATTGATTTCTTGAGAGTTCATGTATGGATGTGGATTGTTTGACTGATATCTAGTGATATTAGCCTTGTTGAGAGATTGTTGTTTTGTTTCCCATCTTTTCTTGGTCAAATCGATTTGCAGGTGAAGAAGACAGTTGGAGGAGGGCGCAGTTTTGGGAGTGGGAATTCCCCAACTGCTCACATTCTTCAGTGTTTTAACAAGGGAGTTGTTATTGCATTTTCAGCCTTTCAATTCTCTCATCTTAGTCATTTTTTACTTGCTGGTTTAACTATTTTGCTGCACATACTGATTATATCTTATTTGTGGCAGGTAGCTAGGGCGTTTTTGGCCAGTTGGGAGCTCAAACACACAAGGAAACACCCGGTTGCTCAACAATTGAATTTGGGATCTAGTCTTCGACAATTCTATCCATTTCATTTACTTTCAAGTAGGTTTCTCTTGCTGGTCTCTTATTTTTCAGAATATCACTGTGTGTGTTGAGAAGAAATTTACATAAAAAACCCATAAAAATACAAAACATTAGTTTTCACCTTAGGATTTCTTTTTAATCGAAAACCCAGTAATGATATATGCTAGAACCTTCATATCTTAAGTTTCATTCAAATCCGACTCCATTTACCCTTAGAACTAGGCGTTGGTCACCTGTTGAATTCGCCCTCCTTGGGCATTTCAGCCAATCTAATTGTTGGGTAATTTTTTGGGTTATGGGTACTTGATAGTTGGCTTTAAAACGTCTTTCTACCCTAAAGTACCAAGTTTTGCTGGCTGGAAGTGAGTATAAACGCTCATTTTTCTATGCCATAGGTCCATTTTTCAACTTGTTAACTTATTTCCCTAGGGTATTTTCACCTCACTTCTTGCTGGTCTGTTTTTTGTGTTTTAAATCAGCCATTTCGTAATCTTATAATCACTAGAAGTGTTTTCAAATTGCTAGTCCATCTCTGCCATGTACTGATAAATCATAACGAGCCTCATTTCCCGTTGGCAAGGCCCCATGTACTGATAAATCATAACGAGCCTCATTTCCCTTTGGCAGGGCCCCAAACCACTCTTCTAGCAAATTTCTGTTTTCTGATTTAATTTCCAGCCTTCTAATCTTGCATAGAATTCATCATTGACATGTGTAATCAGATTTGAATGTGTTTCATCTAGTATACCCTCTCATCTAGAGTCTCGATTCCGCTAAGGCTGGAAGAAAACTCGCACTTAGTCATCCATTCTGTCTCGCTTTGTTTACCTTTTGGGTTTGGGTGTCTGATTGTTGAGTCTCAACCATCACTGGTTGAGCGGGGTCTCCCCCCTAACTTGGCTAAGTGCCTCGTCTAAAGTGACAGTAGCCTTGTCCGGTGTGACTTCCGTTTGCTTGAGCGGAGGACCTGGCTATTGCCGGTTACACCTTCCTAGTTGTATCCTCTACCGTCCCTATTGGGATATCCACCACAAACAACTAGAGATTGTGTGATAACAGCCCCGAAACGTCTCGATGTGTCCTTTCACTTACCTTTGGGAGGACTATATATTGAGCACATATGGCTTATGGACGGGGGGAGAAAGGAGAGCAAGAGAACTCTAGTGGATTTTTGCCCTATCTTGAGTCTACAATCATTGATCCTTGTAGTTGTGAACCCTTTATGTTCACCTTCCAAACTCCTATCATAGTTTGAGTTTTCCATTCCATGGATGATTGAAGTGGTGGAGGCACAAGTGGATTGACCCAGATCCTGGTTCAGATTGGTTGCCGGCAAGAGGTCGTATCACATTGTACTTCTTGTTGTTTATTAATAGAAATACTCATATTCTCGTCCATTAATGTTGTGAATGTTGTTTATAATACATTGGTTTGCATTTACTTATAATATCGTGGACCATTGCTATTGATGATGTTAATATCGTTTACATATTATATGTGCTTGTTGTATATTTGCTGTCAAGACTAATTTGCAGATTCAAGTGCATGGATTGAAAGCTCCAACGGGGATCTACACCAAACGTTTGGATCGAGGTTGGTTATATTCTTCATTATTTTAGCATTTTCATTTATATAGCATAATACTGAGAATTGAGTTAATTTCTGGTAGTCAGCTGTCTGTTGTGGTCTACCCCAAGCCATAGGAAGTTTTCTCCAAAAAAGAAATGGTGACTCCGCTGGGGACGACATCCGTTTTTGGGGGTTTTTGAGCATTAGTCCTTATTTAGAGTTGTTGTTTATTGAATCTCTGTGTCACTGATTGGCCGTTGAGATACACTATAGAAAACTAGTTTTTTCTTAGCCATTGGACTCTTTGTTTGCCCATTTGCTTTCCCTACCCGCGGGTGAGCTTAGCTCTGCCAGTGTACACCCGCCTCTATTTACACTACTGCTCGCGGGTACCCGCAGGTATGCCTTTGACAGTAGCGTACAACTCTGGATTTGGTTGTTTCATGACCCTTGGTTGTTGCTGGGTTCGCTTTGGATGATCCTGAGTCTTTGTTGGCCTGATTCTTGACTGTTCCATGCCTTGTTTGTGACCATAACTCTTCTCTTCTCTTGGTTGAGCCTTGTTAGTTTTTTACCCATCTTTGGATTTAGCCTTGTTTTTTTTTCCTATCAAGCTCACTCCATTGGCTGAGTCTTACTGTTTGGGATCTGCTGGGTTGTCTTAGTGATCTCCCCTGCATTTCAGTGACTAAGTAGTGTTGATGTATATGTAACTTCGGAATGTATTTCACCCATGTATTTCATATATGTATTTTGTACTCCTATAGAGATGGTATTATTCCTCTATACAGAAGTGTTTGTATTCCTATAGAGATGTTATTATTCCTCTATACGGAAGTGTCGTCATTTATATTGTAAGTGTCGTAACTTATACTTGATGGGTTATTAGACCACCTTGTTGGGGTCGGCCCTATATAAGTCATGTGGGTCAAAGGGTTATTAGACCACCCTATTGGGGGTCGGCCATGTGGGTCAAAGGGTTATTAGACCATCAAGTGTGGGGTCGGCCCAGATTAAGTTAACCATGGGTTAAGCTAGACATGTAGGCCCCATTAGTTTATTGGGCAGGACAGGCAAGTATAAATAGAGATCGGGAGATCTCTATTTGATCACTCATTACACACACTTCTCTCATTCGGAAAGTGGCGCACTTATGAGGAGGAGTCTATGCTGCTAGGAGAAGACTATCTCTTGTATTCTGGTTGTATCATTGCTCTATCTATCTATGAGGAAGTGATTGGGGTTTTTCACCTTTATGGTTTTCCCCAAGTAAACTCTGTGTCTCTTGTGTGCTTGCATTATTGTGTCCATGATTGATATGCTGTAGATTTGTTGTACATGTTGTTCTTTTAGTTAAGATCCTAGATCAGATTGAAGTAAATTCTGAAAATTTAACATGGTATTAGAGCTATCCTGAAAGAAGGCATGATATGGCATGTATGACACTTGTTGCACTTACGATGCTAGGGCTTGATATAGCAAAAACCAGTCATCGTAGAACTTTCGTTATAAATCCATTTTGGCGAAGTTTTCGGATCTGAAACTTTTACAGGTTGAAGATCAGAAATCTATGTACCTTGTGTCCAAAGGACAACTTCTAATTCGTTGTACTTTGTGATTTATGATCTATACAATATATGGTTTCTGCCTCTTCCAGATCTCAGTCATAAACAGGTGACCTTGGAAAAAAGGTCATAACTTGGGCTAGGAACCTCCAAATGAAATTTCGTAAAAAGTGACAGGTAGTACACAGACTGTACTATCTCAAGAAAATTGTTCAGAGACTGAAGTTGAACCAGTGACACGTGGCACATCGTACAAGTTCGCTCTCCTGTTTTATCCCATAAACAGGTCATGTTGCGACACTTGGAATAACTCTCTATCAGAGAATCCAATTGAGGTCAGACCTATTGGGATGGAAAGATAACAGGTCGAGCTATCTCAGGAAACGTTTTCAGACCATGTGGATTGAAAAGTTCGGAGTTACACTAGAAACAATCAGGTACATATTTCTGTCATAACAGAATTATTTTTTAGCACCTTCATTCATGGCTTCCGAAATTTAGGGTTTCAGAGAAAGTTGGAATTTTTGTAATCGGAGACTACGGCTGAATGCCACTCATCAAAATAGAAATTTAGAGACCAAGTTTAGAATTTTTGGTTGGGCAGAAGACCGGGCTTGATCAGACCCTAGTTCGGGACTTTGATTGGAAAAGTGGAAAATTAGGGCTTCTGCAAAAATGGAAATTTTTGAAATCTGTGACCACGGTTGGAAGCTCCTCAAAAAAATAGAAGCTTAGAGATTTGGATCAAACCTTTTGATTGGGCAGAAGAGTGGGCTTCATCAAACCCTAGTTCGGGGTCATGTCCAGTGAATCCGAAAGTTTCAAAGGCAAAATTGAGGAATGAAACTTTGCAGTTTTGAAATTCTGAATATACCAGCTTGATCAACTCATCAAGGCGCATATTTATATCATTTCGAAAGTTTGATATTCAAAGTATGAATTTTTGGGGTTTCTCTGACAAACCCTAATCCAGCTCCAGATCCAGTTCTTGCAAATCAAGTGGATTGGGTTAATCCTAGAAGAAGATGGATTGGTCACCTGCATAAGTGAAGAAGTTTCTGTTTCAGAGGGAGATGAGGCTAAGGCCTTACATAAGAAGATTACAAGCGATCTCGACAGGTATGACTCATCGAGGTATGTTTCGATATTTGTTCATGATTAAGTTTATGGTATGTTTGTCTTCATGTTATTATGGTTAGTACAATCTTGATTTTAGACTTGTCGTATCACCTTAATAAAATTATGAATGCATGATAGAAGATATTCACCGGTTAGGGTGTTGACACTTATGATTGTACTAATGCATTATGGTGTTGTATGAGGTTTATGTTGTCTGCTAACATAAAAGGTACACCAAGAAAGACAAATCATGTTCTAGTTCAAGAACATATGATCATGGTGACATGAAGACAAAGATTCATCCATTGTCATGGATCACATAGAAGATATACTTACGAGGTATGTATAGCTTGGTTCTACAATGGTTAACTTAAGAGACATGCAGGTTACTAGCACAAGTCATTGAAGAGAACCAGAAGACATTATGCAGGTATGTTAGACATAACTAGCTAGCATGCTAATCCAGGTATGTTTTTCCTATATCAAGCTAGAATCCTACCTTGTGTTAGGATCTTATACTGTTGTGTTGTTGATAATGATTATTCATGAGGTCATAGGTTTGAATAGTCATGATTGTATGCATATTATGTTTCTTACCATAATTGATGATATGACTAACCAGAAGAATCATGAAGTTATAGGTTTGAGTAATCATGGGTGTATGCATTGATGATTTAACTAATCAAAAGAGTCCTATGATCAAATAAGAATATGCATGAGTAAAAGAAGACTTCCCTGAAACCTTGAATACTAATGTTTATTATCTGTGAATGATCATGACTATACATGTTTAAGATTATTGTGTTTTGATAGTATTAAGATTATACTAATAAATGTGTATTATGTATGAGACCTCAAGGATAACACAATGATGATACTAATAAGCATGCATAGTGATTAAGGATGGATATAAGTTTAAGAACAAGTAATCCAAGAAGCAAAGATCAAGAGGTAGCACACTCTAGTTGTTCCTGCAAGAAAGCAAAGGAGCACACTTCAGTAGTTTCTGCAAGGATGTAGATATTCAGAGGGAGTTGACCACTTCTCACGATCCACATCAGAATGGAGTTGCAAAGATTCAGAGGGAGTCCACCCAGCAACCAAACAAAGATAAGTATTTGAATTGTCATTTCTTACATAATGTTATTCAATGATGTATATGCTTATGTTCCTAGAATTAGGTTGTGTATTATGCATATTATAATAGTTGCATTGATGAACAGTATACTACTAATATACATGGGTAAGTGGTCTATGGAACTGTACAACATTCCATTGCTACTTATCTAGAATGAAACGTCTTTGCTGACATGTTAGGAGTTGTGCACACTCTTAACAATGTTCTGGTAGAGATTGGAAGGCATCAAGAAAGTTATGGAATATGGATAAATGTTGTATTGAAGCATTGGCTAAGATAATTGCATGTCTGTATGACATATTTCTTTATGTGTAAGAATTTGTTCTGAAAACTATGAGATGTTTTCTAATCATGCAATTTAACTTGTTGTGTAGGAAAGATCGTATACCATCACCTACAAAAGAAGGACTACAACATTTGTTCAACAACAAAGTTATCTATTGAAAATATTGAAGATATTGAAGTTCCCAGGATTTGGGAAGAATGCCATGATCGAGGAGTACCGGTCGATCATGAAGATGTTTGCGATGCAGTCCCAAAGAGTAGTCTGTAGTGACTTCCAAGAGGATCTACAAGATCAAGCATGCTGCAGGTGGTAGCATAGATACTTTTGCTCCTGTAGCCAGATACACTTCCATTAGATCCGTACTTGCCCTGGCTGCAGTGATGAAGTGGAAGATACACCAGATGGATTTCAAGACAGCCTTCTTGAATGGTGTAGTTGAAGAAGAAGTGTATGTGGAGAAGCCACTTGGTTCTGAGACACATGACAGAGAGTCATATATGTGCAGAACTTGGTATGGTAGGATAGATAGCTTTCTATCCAGTTTGGGCTTTACCAAAAGTAAAGCGGATTCCAACCTTTACTACAAGGATGAGGAAGGGAATCCTGTGATTCTACTCTTGTATGTGGATGACCTGTTTGTAACAGGAGATGATTTCTGACATGCAGCGGAAGCTTGATGCCAAGTTTGAGATGAAGAACTTGGGGATGATGCACTATTTGTTTTTGGCATGGAGGTGTGTCAAAGTGTAGATGGAATCTTCCTTGGACAAGGGAAGTATGCAGTAGAGATCCTGAAGAGGTTCGGGATGATGGACTACAAGGCTATGGCCACACCTATGGAATCGAACCTGAAGCTTCTGTGTGATGCTCCATCTGATCCAGTTGATTATGGGCTCAAGTATGATGCGAATCAAAAGTTTAACCTGCAGGGTTATGTTGATTCAGATTGGGCATGCAGTGCTACAGATAGGAAGAGCACTTCTGGGTGCTGCTTTAGTATGGGATCAGGTGTGATCTCTTGGTTTAGTAGGAAGCAGTCTTGCGTAGCACTGAGTACAGCCGAAGCAAAGTATGTTGCGACGGATGAGCAGGTTGTAGATGTATTGACCAAGCTGTTGGCTAGAGTGCAGTTTGAGTACTTCAGAGAGAGGCTTGGTGCACTTTAGATCAACGTTCCTTCCAAAGGGAAGTGATGAGTCCGGAAGATGCAGATGCACATGAGCTTTTCTGACATGGTTGATGTGTTCTCCCATGGTCGTGATGTAATTGTTGAGCCATTCTCACGTGGTGGTAGATGTGTTCTCCCATGGTGTAGATGTAAGGGCTGAAGCCATTTTTCACATGGTGGTAGGTGTGTTTTCCCATGGTGAAAAAGTAAGGGTTGGAGCCTTCCCCGAATGGTGGTAGATGTGTTCTCCCATGTCGGTGGTGTAAGTGCTAGATGATGTGCATCTGGGCTGTGTTTCGTGGACGATGAGATGATCTGAAGAGGACGATGCTATGATGATCAGGAGGATCATGGATGATGAGCACCAGGACGATGCTCCAGTTACTGCTCTGTATATGCATCAGGAGGATGCTAGATATGATCAGTTGGATCATTTATATGTATATGTATGTACGCATCATGTTGGATGCTGGATATGATCAATTGGATCATTTGTATGTATTTTGTATATGCATCATGTTGGATGCTTGGACCATGTATCTGTATATGTACCAGGTGGATAGATTGTATGATCAGGTAGATCATGTATGTTGATATGTATCAGGTATGATTAGGTGGATCATGTATTTGTATTTGTATCAGGTGGATACATTGTATGATCTGGTGGATCATGTATGATGATATGTATCAGGTAGATACTTAGTATGCATCAGGTAGATGCATTATATGATCAGGATGATCATGGATGACGAGCTTCAGGATGTTGCTCCAGATGACATGCAGCAGGATGTTGCAGTGATGATGATCAGGATGATCATGTGTACATCAGGATGATGTATGATGAGTATCAGGATGATACTTTGTGGCCGTGGATCAGGTTGTGCAGATGAGCATGTCTGGGAGATCTTATAGGTCGGAGTTGTGTACCCGTAACAGCCTGGGATGCTCTTTCGAGACATTGCTCTGGGAGGACATGTAATTTGTGCCCTGGGAGATTTCATGTCGGAGTTGTGTACCCATAACATCCTAAGATGCTCTTGCGAGGTTTTGTCCTATGGCATGTAATTTGTGCCCTGGGAGATTTCAGGTCGGAGTTATGTACCCGTAACATCCTGAGATGCTCTTGCTAGGTTTTGTGGTGACCACATGTAATTTGTGCCCTGGGAGATCCTTCAGGTTGGAGTTGTGTACCCGTAACATCCTGGGATGCTCTTTCGAGGTTTTGTGGTGGGGTCACATGTAATAAGTCCTAGATATCTGGACAGGATGAAAAAGGCCTCAGATGCTCTTTAGGGTTCTTGCTAGTCAAGAGACTCTTTTAAGGTTTTGTGATGCACATAATAAGTCCTGAGATATCCACAGTATGGCCAGTGATGATGAAGACCTGCAGGTGGTGGGCCTACATCCAGTATGAAAAAGGACTGGCTCTGTAGAACTTCCTATGACGAGTAGATTCAAAGATTGGTTGAGATAGCAGCAGCAGTGACGATGACGATGATTCGAGGTTGATGATTCGCTGATGATGATCCAGAGAAGAAGACTTGTACTAGAAGACCTGTGTCGAGAAATAGCTTCCTAGTTAAGAGGGAGTGTTGATGTATATGTAACTTCGGAATGTATTTCACCCACGTATTTCATATATGTATTTTGTACTCCTATAGAGATGGTATTATTCCTCTATACGGAAGTGTTTGTATTCCTATAGAGATGTTATTATTCCTCTATACGGAAGTGTCGTCATTTATATTGTAAGTGTCGTAACTTATACTTGATGGGTTATTAGACCACCTTGTTGGGGTCGGCCCTGTATAAGTTTTGTGGGTCAAAGGGTTATTAGACCACCTTATTGGGGGTCGACCATGTGGGTCAAAGGGTTATTAGACCACCAAGTGTGGGGTCGGCCCGGATTAAGTTAACCATGGGTTAAGCTAGACATGTAGGCCCCATTAGTTTATTGGGTAGGACAGGCAAGTATAAATAAAGATTGGGAGATCTCTATTTGATCACTCATTACACACACTTCTCTCATTCGGAAAGTGGCGCACTTATGAGGAGGAGGCTCTACTGCTAGGAGAAGACTATCTCTTGTATTATGGTTGTATCATTGCTCTATCTATCTCTGAGGAAGTTATTGGGGTTTTTCACCTTTATGGTTTTCCCCAAGTAAACTCTGTGTCTCTTGTGTGCTTGCATTATTGTGTCCATGATTGATATGCTGTAGATTTGCTGAACATGTTGTTCTCTCAGTTAAGATCCTAGATTAGATTGAAGTAAATTCTGAAAATTTAACAAGTAGTAGGATTTTGCTTGCATTTTTCATTTCCTTATACTAAAAAATACAAAAAAAATATATATAGTTTTCCATTTTCCTTTGTTTATTAGATAAAATACATTTTTTTTTTTTACTCTTATGTACTGCATCTTACATTGAGTGCTTGCTGCTTTCATTTAGGTTCTGCTTGTGCATTGAAAGTATAAAAGAGTTGCATTTTTATTTCGAAACCGTTGGATTGATTTCGCATGTTAGTGGCATTGCTTTTATTGGATAGATGAGTCTAGAGTTTGACGATTTTGCATACTATTGAGTCATAAACATCACTAGTTTCATGACCATATCCTTTGAGTAACCACAACCATTAAAATTAATGCTTAATCTTAAAATTGATTAGAACGATTTTATTTATAGGGTACACCAACTAGCATAGGTTTAGAGTCTTGGAATAGATCATTGTGAGTAAACAATCCAAGACTACTAGATGAAACATTATGTGTCTGACCAGGGAGTGGTGAAATCCACGGTATACATCGGTGTTCTCAGGAAGCTCTACTCAGACCAGAGTTAAGCACGAGGTCACGGGAGGTTGGTTGAGGAGATATCCCTCCAATACCAGCTTAACGTGGGAGATATTTCCAAGGTTTGTTCGTATCTGGGGGTACCGGACGTTTGTCCTCTTGTGCTTTGGGATTAGCTACCCAGCCCATACGACGGATCCCTCCCGTGACTATCCCCCTGAGCATTGGTTATATTGCGGTGACCATAGTTGCCTTACCTAGGTATCGCATAGGGTACTTGCAGTGGTTATGCTGTTTGTGTCCTGAGTCAAATAGGGGCCGGACAACACAATTGTCGTTGTATAGGTACTTGACCCTGTGCACGCAGTGAAGTTTGGGGGCCGTTATAACTGATTCTATTACCTACGGCTATAGTTTGAGAGTCTCAAGCCTCTCTTAGGCGAGACATACCATCTCTAGTGTCAGGAGCTCATTTAGCCACTCTGTTTGTCTGCTCTTGGCTGTAGTTTCTCTAGGTGTGTGCTTTTGATTTACTGTTTTTGATCAATAGTTGGCCTTTAGGGGACATTTTGATTTTATAGTCTCTCTGGAGATATCGTGGCGCAGAGTCCTGCTCTCCATCGATCTCGTCAGTTGGTTGGTTTACTAGCTGCCGAGCTTTCACACCGTGTCAAGAAGGGACACCGCTGGGCTCCCTCCGAATCTTCAGATTCTTACAAGACATACGTTATCGATGCCATGAATGCACATTTTGGCACGGGAGAAATCCTGACCAGTCCATCGGGTAGAGTTGAGCACACTTCAGACACACACACTCCTCGGGAGGCATGGGGGGGTGATCAACCTGAGACCCAACCTAGTTTGTTTGGTCTGGATCCACCCAAGACTCAACCTAGTTTGTTTGATCTGGATCCACCCGAGGACAACCCATTCGATCCTTCATATCCACATAATTATCTATACGGGATACCAGAGTTACATGATGACATAGGTCCTACGATCAACCCTATCGCGTTCTCATATGGTATGCCGAATTACACCATAGTTGATCCTTCCACTGCTTCTGGTAGTCATGCTGGCACCATTCATGGTGTTAGCAACATTGCACCCACTGGGGGCAATACCCTCATCGGGGGCACCATTTTGTCTACTCACACACATAGTATGGGGACTGGTCATATTCCTCCTAACAATGCTAATGTTGGAAGACGGTCGCCTCCTAGGGCTACCCAACCTAATAGGAACACTATTTGCAACACGACTCGCCATCCACCACCTAATACACATGCTGCTACCCGTCAACCTAGGACCACTTTCACAATTGTTAATGCTCTTCCCAACCACGGGGGTGGACATATACCGCATACTTTTGCGTCCACTACCGCTACTAGTAATGCTAATGTAGGAAGTGGGAATAAACCTCATCCTCATGGTCATAACACCACCATTCCTGCTACTAGTAACACCAATGTTGGGGTTGGGAATATGTCTCATGCTTATGGTCACCACACGACTGCTCACGCTAATCCTAATGCTTACGCTGGGGGTGGGAACATACCTTACCATTATGCTCATTACAACACGGTTCCCACTACGAATAGTACGTGTATGCCCCATAATTATGGTGGAAACCCTTACTACAATACAATCGGTGCTGGCCACCAGTACAACCCACCTCAATATGGTGCCCTAAACGCTTATATACCTGCTTACCCTCACACGGGTAAGGTCGGAGGAGATTATCAACCTTATGGCCATGGTCAAGCTTATGGTAAGTCAAGCCTGTATAATTAGCAGCTTAATGCTCATGGTCAAGCATTTGGTCCATCTTATAATTCGGTACAACCAACCTTTTATGGGAGCTTATAATCAATCTTTCCAGCCGCAGCTCCCATTCCTTGCATGTTTGAATCTTCCAGATCTTTCGAAGCTCACGAATGACCTAGTGTGGCATGACCCTAATTGGCCTCCGGTCCCTACCAAGCTCCCTTCGTACATTCCTAAGTTTGAGGGGAAAGGTGGTGAGGATCCGGGTGATCATGTCACAATGTTTCACCTTTGGTGCTCTTCCAACTCGTTGAATCACGATTCCATTCGATTACGACTATTTCAACGCACCCTCACGGGGGCAAGTGCGAAGTGGTGTGTTGAGTTGCCTGGGAACACTTATAGGGGTTTTAATGAGATCACTTTGGTTTTCTTGGATCATTTCCAGTTTTCGGTTTGTTACGATACCGGTATTGAACTCTTGTCTACTTTCCGTTAGAACAAGGCCACACATATTTCTGACCACGTTCAAGAGTGGCGTCGATAGAAGAGGTTAGTGAAAGCCAACATTCCTCCATATTTTCTATTGGAATGGTTCCTCAAGTCTTTACTCCCATATATTGCAAAGGATGTTTCGATGTCCGGCATTGTGACTGAGAAACAAGCGATCTTAAAAGTCCAGCAGTTAGATTTACTATACTCTCAGTTTGGTATTTTGTATGACATTATTCCTGACGCACTATGAACACGACATGAGCCCAAGCCAGTTCCTGGACCACATGCCGATGGAATTGTGGGACCCGCAAGCACTCGCCCTGTAGATTTGGTGGCTAATCAAATGCAAAATTTGTCGCTAAACTAGTCTACTCCCGGACAGGTTCACACCTTGTCCACTTCCACCCCGTCGTCCGATGTACACAGTGTGCAATCAATGAACCCATTGGGTAACGAGCAACCTCGTGCTAAGAAAAAGGGGAGAAACAACTGTAAGGGTGAAAACAATGGGAACAATAATAGCAATGACAATACCCCTAGAAAAGAGAATGCCAACCCTTATCGGGAAGGTGGAAATGTTGGTGAGGATCGTAAACCTAGGTGTAAGGTGAAATTTCCTTGTAAGCTTTATGGGGAAGATCATCTTACTCACTTGTGTCCTCGAATTGAAGAAGCATCGAAGCATTTGGCACAAAGCCCAACTGTGTTGAAGGATCCCCTTCCTCATCATCAAAACCTTGCTTCACATGCTCGCACCACTGGTTATGGACCGAATGAGACTGCAACATCTTCTTCCAATACTAGTGGTTATGGATACGTGAATATGGTTTAATCGGAGGTTAGTGTTGCTACTCGTCAATGTGATTATGGTGCACCAAAACCTAATATGGGGAGTGAGCCTCCCCTCCTCCTGATAATTCCTTGCATATCGAGAAGCCCTCTATTATGCCGCAGATACCGAAAGGTGTTCTTAAGCGCTCTATGCATAATCCCAATGCTCGAGCCACCCAGAACTACTCCATTGTAGAAGATTTGGGCCAAACTGCTTGTGCCATGTCAGCTCTTGAAGTTTTACAGGCGTGTCCTTCTCAAAGGCATGCCCTTTTGAGTGCATTAGGAGTTCAGGATGGGGGAAATCCCAACGTCATCAAGTTTGACACTACTGATATTCAACCTCGCTTACCTTACCACGTGGCTTTTCAAATCCATGTGGAGTGCCTTAAGAATTTTGTCAAAAGAACGGTGGTTGACGAAGGTGCTTCCACGTCAGTGATGTCGTTAGCTTCTTGGAAAGCTCTTGGCTCTCCTCCTCTACTCACGTCTAGAACCAT
The DNA here is from genome assembly GCA_027924585.1 of Larix kaempferi. Taxonomy (NCBI): domain Eukaryota; kingdom Viridiplantae; phylum Streptophyta; class Pinopsida; order Pinales; family Pinaceae; genus Larix; species Larix kaempferi. Next base: position 12,819,239 of record BSBM01000428.1, read on the forward strand.
GCTCACTGCATTTGACGGTCGGTCATTTAAGCCGCATGGGATTATCCCTTCCCTTTTTGTCCGCTTGGGGGGTAAACCTGTGCCTATTGAAGTCGAATTGGTTGATGCACCCATCAACTACAACGTTATACTAGGTCAGAATTGGATGTACGCTATGAAAGCTGTTGCGTCTATTGTAATCAGGATTATTTGCTTTCCACACGAAGGCAAGATAGTGACAATCGATCAGCTGGATTTCGTTAATCCTCCTCCTGAAGCATCCATGGGATCCGTAGTCCCGCAGGTTATAGATTCTCAGCCGACAACTGGGAACATGGGTGTTGGTATTTACCCTTCATTGATGGGATCTTATGATTTTCCCGCACCCATGAATTTTATTGGAAGCGTTTCCAACAATGCGTCTCCTCCTTCACATAATGTACTGTTCCATACTTTATATTTTGACGATCCGTGGACTTTACCGTCTACGAGTTCTACGTCTGGAGACATTATGCACGTCGAGATGTCTATGCCACTTTCTGTAGTTGAGCTTTCTTACCAGGATATTCAACAAGCCATTGCAAAGCCGAATCTCTCTTCTTCTCGGACATATGAGGAGGATCCTGTTACGCTGCCAGTTTGGGCAGCCAACTCGTCTTGTTCGAATGATTTCCTTGACGGTACTTTACCTTCAGATGAAGCTATTATCGAGGGCATGTGTGGTAGTGAGAGGCCTTGGGAGGATATGCATCATCGCTCTTATTTCCTTCTCAACCTCGATCTCGCCGAGCAAGAAGAGTTTAGGATGACTCTTGCAGAGATTGTTGGTCAACCTGTGGCTCTTTTGGGTTCACTTGAGATTTTTACGGAGGGGAACATGGCTAATATTTACTCAACTATACCGATCAACATCTCTTGTACTCCCAAAAAGATTGAAAATGTTTACATTGGTGCTGATTGCTCTCCTGAGGAGGTTGCGATCTACATCGAATTGTTTACAGAACTTCGGGAAGCTTTCGCTTGGTCATATGAGGAGATGCAAGGAATAGACCCTAGTATTGTCAAGCACGAGATTAGAACGTATCCTCATGCTAAACCGGTTCGACAACGTCTTCAAGTTGTTAACCCTCGGAAGGCAGCCGCTATCAAGGCAGAGGTGGAGAAATTGCTCAAAGCTGGTTTTATCTACCATGTTCCCTTATCGAATGGGTTTCAAACCCCGTTCCTGTGATTAAGAAGCAGGGAATGATCCGTGTATGCATTGATTCTAGAGACCTAAATCGTGATGTCCGAAAGACAACTTCCCCACGCCATTCATTGATAAGATCTTGGATGCTTGTGCGGGAAGTGAGATTTTTTTGTTCATGGATGGATTTTCAGGGTATAACCAGATTCAAATCAAACCCGAGGACCAACATAAGAATGCTTTCATTTGTCCTTGGGGTACATTTGCATATTGGAAAATTCCCTTCGGCCTTAAAAATGTCGGAGCTACGTTTCAGTGTGCCATGAACTATGCCTTTCACGACCTTAAAAGTATAATGGAGGTTTTCTTATATGATCTTGCTGGCCATTCTCGCAAGAGAGTGGACCACCCCAAGCACCTCCATTGATGTATATGCTAAAAGATATGATTGAATCCCAACAAATGCATCTTTGCAGTGAGGTCAGGTCTTCTTTTAGGATTCATAGTTTTGAAAGAGGGTATTAGAGTTGATCCTCTTAAAGTTGAGGCAATACTTCAGTTGCCTCCTCCGCACAACTTGTTTCAACTTCAGAGCCTCCAAGGGAGAGCTACTTTTCTACGTCGATTTGTAGTCAATTATGCTAATCTTACCAAAGGTTTCGCGCGCCCGTTGAAGAAAGACACACTGTTTATCTGGGACGGGTGAGCCCAGCAGTCTTTCGATGCCCTTAAGAAAGCTTTGGTATCAGCCCTTGTGCTTGGTCCGCCCGACTTCACACGAGATTTTATACTTTATGTGGCTCCGTCTCAAGAGATGATTGGCATGGTCTTAGTTCAGGTTGATGATGCACTCGTCGAGCATGTCATCTATTATCTCAGTCAAAATATAGTAGACGCTGAATCGAGATATACTCACATGGAAAAGCTGGCACTTGCGACTGTCCATGCAGTCCAGCGGTTACGACACTATATTTTGCTTAGAACGACCATAATTGTAGCACATATCAATCCGTTTCAGTTCGTGCTATCACGACGCCTTATAGGGGGGAAGTACAATAAATGGATTGTGATCCTTCAAGAGTTCGATCTCGATTTTGCTTCGGCGAAGTCGGTAAAATCATTGGTGTTTGCTGAGCTTATGTCGGACCTTCCGAGACTTGATGAGGATGTCAATCATGAGGATTACTTTGTGGATGAACACTTATTTCTTATCTCGTCAGAGGACCCTTGGTATGAAGATGTCATTGTGTATCTCCAAACTTTGAAGTTTCCTTCGCATTATTCACGGGATGAGCGGCAGCGTGTGAAACATCACGCAAAAGATTATACTATCGTCGGTGACACTTTGTATCGCCGAGGAAAGGATTCTATTCTCCGTAGTTGCTTGACTCACTAAGAAGTGGAGCGTGTGCTTAATGATTTCCATACTGGGGCGTGTGGCGGTCACTTATCTGGGCTTGCTACAACCCAACGTATTATGCGAAGAGGTCGTATCACATTGTACTTCTTGGTGTTTATTAATAGAAATACTCATATTCTCGTCCATTAATGTTGTGAATGTTGTTTATAATACATTGGGTTGCATTTACTTATAATATCGTGGACCATTGCTGTCAAGACTAATTTGTAGATTCAAGTGCACGGATTGAAAGCTCCAACGGGGATCTACATCAAACGTTTGTATTGAGGTTGGTTATATTCTTCATTATCTTAGCATTGTCATTTATATAGCATAGTATTGAGAATTGAGTTAATTTCTGGTAGTCAGCTGTCTGTTGTGGTCTACCCCAAGCCATAGGAAGTTTTATCCAAAACAATTACTTCCCATTTCCATTCCAGAATTCTAAAATGATGCAACAAACTTTATGTTGCTGTAAATGTAACTTCAAAATATATTCATTTGTACTTTATATCGATATTATTATTGTATTTTATTTCTACCTCCGATGGAGATGTTTTTCCTCCGGTCGGAGATGTCATTATTATGTTTAGTCATGCAAAGTCATTTAGGTAAAACCTCCATTGTAAGTCAGGGCAATAGATCCCCTAGAGTCAAATGTAAAAGGGTTTATTGAGTCTCCCTAGAGAAGTCGGCCCAGTCAGTTTTAGTGAGGCCGACCTAGTTAGGTAAAAGGTCAAGTTAAAACTAAAGTAGAAATAGAGAGCCTTGCTCTCTCATTTGGACACACTACTCACTCACACAAGTTCGCATAACAAGAGAGAGAAGACAAGTTCGCTGGTGGAGAAAGAGAGAAGCTGCAGAAGACATATTTTGGGTTTTCCATTTTTGGCTTGATATTGTATTAGTGACAAATCTATCTTTGAGGAAGTTGCGGGGTTTTCTCCTTTATGGTTTCCTCGAGGAAAATTATTGTGTCTATTGTGTTTTGATGTGCTTGTTATTCTTTCAGTTAAAGATCCTATATAATATTGAATTAAAGTGCAAAATCTAACATAATATCATAGCTAACCTAAAAAGAAGACATTGTGCAACAACGGGAAATTAGGGCATCCTAGTTTGAGGTCTTCTCTCCATAGATCATCAAGAAAATGAGGCTAGGATAACTCGCCCTAGGAGGGCGCATCGTTTGGAGGAAGTAGAATCGAATTCAAGAATTTTCAGTTTTGACCCAGACACTGGTACTGGGAGAAAATTAGGGAATCAAGATTTTGGGGTCTTCCTCCATCAATTTGGAAAAACTAGTACATTGGAAAACTCACCTTGAGGAGGCACATCTTCTTGTCCAATCAAAAGTTCAATATTCCAACTTTGGAAAATTAGGGTTTCTTTGTCAAACCCTAGGCCAACCAGCTCCATAACCAGGTTGGTCATCTCAAATTGGTAAGACCTAAAACTTTTCTATTTCCATTTGAGGTACTCATTCAAAATGTATCACCATACCAAGCTTGAGGATAAGCTTGATGGAGATGATAACTTCTGAGCATGGAAGTACATGATTTCTCTTGTCCTTGAAGAAAATGACTTGGAAAAATATGTTAGTGAAGAGGTTTCAGCACTAGAGGGAGATGAGGCTAAGGCCATCCATAAGAAGAACTTGGTTAAGGCCAAGATAATTATTGCAAACTCCATTAGAGATCATCTCATCCCACCCGTGTCATCCTTGAATACAACCAAGGAGATGTTCGATGCGTTGAAAAGACTATTAGAAGGGAAGAACACCAATCAGAAGATGACATTAAGGAACTATAATGTCCCTTTTTAATTTTTTTATTAAAATGCCCAATTTTTCACTTTTTCCCCAATTTCGACCTTTGACTAGTTTTGATGCCTAGGTCTCCAATTTGCCCCAAATGCTCCCAAATATTCTTAGAAGGTATAAGAATGATAACAGGACTTGATTATGATGTTCAGGGATGATATATGTGTTAATTTTTGAGAATTTACTTCAATCTGATCTAGGATCTTAACTGAGAGAACAACATGTACAACATATCTATAACATATCAATCATGGACACAATAATGCAAGCACACAAGAGACACATAGTTTACTTGGGGAAAACCATAAAGGTGAAAAACCCCAATAACTTCCTCATAGATAGATAGAGCAATGATACGACCAAAGTACAAGAGATAGTCTTCTCCTAGCAGCAGCTTCTCCTCCTACACAAGTGCGCCACTCTCCAAAGAGTGTGTGTGAGAATAGAATGATCAAATAGAGATCTCCCGATCTCTATTTATACTTGTTCTGTCCTGCCCAATAAACTAATGGGGCCTACATGTCTAGCTTAACCCATGGTTAACTTAATACGGGCCGACCCCACACTTGGTGGTCTAATAACCTTTTGACCCACATGGCCGACCCCCAATAGGGTGGTCTAATAACCCTTCGACCCACATGAATTATACAGGGCCGACCCCAACAAGGTGGTCTAAAAACCCATCAAGTATAAGTTACGACACTTACAATATAAATGACGACACTTCTGTATAGAGGAATAATAACATCTCTATAGGAATACAAACACTTCCGTATAGAGGAATAATGCCATCTCTATAGGAGTACAAAATACATATATGAAATACATGGGTGAAATACATTCCGAAGTTACATATACATCAACACTCCCTCTTAACTAGGAAGGTATTTCTCGACACAGGTCTTCTAGCACAAGTCTTCTTCTTTGGATCATCATCATCGAATCATCATCCTCGAATCATTGTCATCGTCGCTGTTGCTGCTATCTCAATCAATCTCTGAATCTACTCATCATAGGAAGTTCTACAGAGCCAGTCCTTTTTCATACTGGATGTAGGCCCACCACCTGTAGGTCTTCATCATCACTGGCCATACTGTGGAAATATCAAGACTTATTACGTGCGTCACAAAACCTTGCAAGAGCATCTAGGCTGTTACGAGCACACAACTCTACCTCTCAGATCTCCCAGGGACATATTATATGTGACTGTCACAAAACCTTAAAAGAGTTTCTTGACTGGCAAGAACCCTAAAGAGCATCTGAGGCCTTTTTCATCCTATCCAGATCTCCAGGACTTATTACATGTGACACCTACCACAAAACCTTGCAAGAGCATCCCAGGACTTTTTACGGGCACACAACCCAACCTATCGGATCTCCCAGGGCCATATTACATGTGGTCATGGCAAAACCTTGCAAGAGCATCCCAGGAATTATTACGAGCACACAGCTCAACCTATCGGATCTCCCAGGGCCGAATTATATGCCATAGGACAAAACCTCAAAAGAGCATCTGCCAGATATCCCAGGGCTAAATTATATGCCATAGGAAAAACCTTGCAAGACTATCTGCAGATCTCCCAGGGCCAAATTATATGTCCTTCCAAAGCAAAACCTCAAAATAGCGTTTGCCAGATATCCCAGGGCCACATTACATGCCATAGGCAAAACCTTGCAATACTATATGCAAACCTCCCAGGGCCAAATTATATGCTTATCTGCACAACCTGTTCCACGGCCACAAAGTATCAACCTGATACTCACAATACATCATCCCGATGTACACATGATCATCCTGATCATCATCACTGCATCATCTTGATGCATGTCATTTAGAGCAACATCCTGAAGCTCACCATCCATGATCATACTGATCATAGAATGCATCCACTTGATGCATACCAAGTATCTACCTGATACATATCATCATACATGATACACTTGATCATACAATGTATCCACCCGATACATACATAGATACATGATCCACCTGATCGCACAAAGTATCCACCTGATATATATCAACATACATGATCTACCTGATCATACAAAGTATCCACCTGATACATATACAGATACATGGTCCAAGCATCCAACATGATGCATATACAAATACATATAAATGATCCAACTAATCATATCCAACATCTAACATGATGCATACATACATAAAAATGTAAATGATCCAACTAATCATACCGAGGAGAAACTAGAACATCATCCTGATGTTCATTTATCCAGCATTTACATCCACATCCATGTGAAGGATCCTCCTTTCAACATGCTTGGAATGGCTTCAACAAATGTCTCCATCACTTCTCCCTCGAAATGTCATCGATATGAAGGACACCAAGCCTCTCTCTGAAGTACTCGAACTTCAATTTGGCTAGTGGCTTCATCAACTCATCTGCAATCTACTCATCCATCACAACATACATGAGATTCACTGCTCCTTTCTGCACCATATCCCTGATATAGTGATATTTGATCTCTATGTGTTTCGACCTGTCGTGAAACACTGGGTTCTTAGATAGCTTCACACAACTCTGGTTGTCACAAAAAGATACCAGTAGCCTTCAGCGGTAGATCAAATAACTCAGACAACAGCTTTTGAAGCCATACTGCCTCACAACTAGCCGAACAAGCTGCAACATACTTTGCTTCGGTTGTACTCAGTGCTACGCAGGACTGCTTCCTGCTAAACCAAGAGATCACACTTGATCCCATACTGAAGCAGCACCCAGAAGTGCTCTTCCTATCTGTAGCACTGCCTGCTCAATCTAAATCAACATAACCCTGCAAGTTAAACTTTTGATTCGCATCATACTTGAGCCCATAATCAACCGTACCCTTCAGGTACTTTAGAATATGCTTTACAGCAACCAGGTGAACACTCCTCGGATCTGTCAGGAACTGGCTCAATGTTTTCACCGTAAAGCAAATATCTGGTCTCGTGTTCGTCAGGTACATCAAGGACCCAATCATCTGATGATACATAGTGACATCAACCGGCTTAGATGAAGCATCACACAGAAGCTTCAGGTTCGATGCCATAGGTGTGGTCATGGCCTTGCAGTCCATCATCCCGAACCTCTTCAGGATCTCTACTGCATACTTCCCTTGTTCAAGGAAGATTCCATCTGCACTCTGCCACACCTCCATACCTAGAAAATAGTGCATCATCCACAAGTTCTTTATCTCGAACTCGGCAGCAAGCTTCCGCTACGTGTCGAAAATCAATCTATCTTCACCTGTAATAAACAAGTCATCCATATACAAAAGTAGTGTCACTGGATTGCCTTCCTCAACCTTGTAGTAAAGGTTGGAATCCGCTTTACTCTTGGTAAAGCCCAAACTGGATACCAAGTTCTACACATATATGATTCCCTGTCATGTGTCTCAGAACCAAGTAGCTGCTCCACATACACTTCTTCTTCAACTACACCATTCAAGAAAGCTGTCTTGAAATCCATCTGGTGTATCTTCCCTTTCATCACTGCAGCCAGAGCAAGTACGGATCTAATGGAAGTGTATCTGGCTACAGGAGCAAAAGTATCTATGCTACCACCTGCAGCATGCTTGATCTTGTAGATCCTTTTGGAAGTCACTACAGAATCCCCTTCAGGTCTTGGGACTGCATCCCAAACATCTTCATGATCGATTGGTACTCCTCAATCATGCCATTCTCCCCAGATCCTGGGAACTTCAATATCTTCAATATTTTCAATAGATAACTTTGTTGCTGAACAAATGTTGTAGTCCTTCTTTTGTAGGTGATGGTATACGATCTTTCCTACATAACAAGTTAAATTGCATGATTAGAAAACATCTTATAGTTTTCAGAACAAACTCTTACACATAAAGAAATATGTCATACAGTCATGCAATTATCTTAGCCAATGCTTCAATACAACATTTATCCATATTCTGTAACTTTCTAGATGCCTTCCAATCTCTACTAGAACATTGTTAAGAGTTGGCACTACTCCCAACATGTCAGCAAAGAGGTTTCATTCTAGATAAGTAGCAATGGAATGTTGCATAGTGCCATAGGCCACTTACCCATCACATGCATATTAGTAGTATACTGTTCATTAATGCAATTATTCTAATATGCATAATACACAACCTAAGTCTAGGAACATAAGCATATACATCATTGAATAACATTATTTAAACAAACAAATATGTAATATATGATAGTTCAAATACTTATCTTTGTTTGGTTGACTCCCTCTCGGTCTTTGCTTCTTTTTTGCAACTCCATTCTGATGTGGATTGTGAGAAGTGGTCAACTCCCTTTGAATATCTGCATCCTTGCAGAAACTACTGAAGTGTGCTCCTTCTTCATCTTTGATTCCTTGTAGGAACAACTGGAGTGTCCTCCCTCTTGATCTTTGCTTCCTGGATTACCTGTCCTTGAACTTATATCCATCCTTAATCACTATGCATGCTTATTAGTATCATCATTGTGTTATCGTTGAGGTCTCATACATAATCATACATTCATTAGTATATTCTTAATACTATCAAAACACAATAATCTTAAGCATGTATAGTCATGATCATTTCAAACAGAAATAATAAGCATTAGTATTCAAGGTTTATATAGGACTCTTATGGTTAGTCACATCATAAATTAAAGTAAGAAACATAATATGCCTAAACCCGTGATTACTCAAACCTATACCTTCACGAATAATCATTATCAACAACACAACAGTATAAGATCCTAACACAAGGTAGGATTCTAGCTTGATATAGGAAAAACATACCTGGATTAGCATGCTAGCTAGTTATGTCTAACATACCCGCATAATGTCTTCTGATTCTCTTCAATGAATTGTGCTAGTAACCTGCATGTCTCATAAGTTATCAATTGTAGAACCAAGTTATACATACCTCGTAAGTAGATCTTCTAAGAGAACCATGACAATGGATGAATCTTTGTCTTCATGTCACCATGATCATATGTTCTTGGAATAGAACATGATTTGTCTTTCTTGGTGTACCTTTTATGTTAGCGAACAACATAAACCTCATACAACATCACAATGCATTAGTACAATCATAAGTGTCAAAACCTTAATCAATGAATATCTTCTATTAAGGTGATACGACAAGTCTAGTAATTAATCAAGATTGTACTGTAAGGATATGAAGACAAACATATCATAAAATTAACCATGAACAGAATTCAAAACATACCTGTAAGCCATACCTGTCAAGATTGCTTGTAATCTTCTTATAGAAGGCCTTAGCCTCATCTCCCTCTGAGACATGAAATTCTTCACTTATGTAGTTGACCAATCCATTCTCTTCTAGGATTAACCCAATCCACTTGATTTGTAGGAACTAGATCTGGAGCTGGATTAGGGTTTGTCAGAGAAACCCTAAAAATTCAAACTTTGAATTTCAAACTTCCAAAAGGATAGAAATATGCACCTTGATGAGCTGATCAAGCTGGTATACTCATAATTTGAAAACTGCAAAGTTTCACCCCTTAAATTTGCCTTTGAAACTTCTAGATTCACTGGACATGACCCCGAACTAGGGTTTGATAAAGCCCATCCTTCTGCCCAATCAAAAGGTTCGACCCAAAGCTCTAAGCTTCTATTTTTCTGAGGAGCTTCCAGCCATGGTCACATATTTCAAAAATTCCCATTTTTGCAGAAGCCCTAATTTTCCACTTTTCCGATCAAAGTCCCGAACTAGGGTCTGATCAAGCCCGGCATTCTTCCCAACCAAAAGTTTTGATCTTGGTATCTAAATTTCAATTTTGATGAGTAGCATTTAGCCGTAGTGTCCGATTACAAAAATTCCAACTTTCTCCGAAACCCTAAATTCTGGAAGCCATGAATGAAGGTGCTAAAAACTAATTCTGTTTTGACAGAAATATGTACCTGATTGTTTCTGGTGTAACTCCGCACTTTTCGATCCACAGGGTCTGAAAACATTTTCTATGGTATCCTGACCTGTCATATTTCCATCCCAATAGGTCTGACCTCAATTGGATTCTCTGAGAGAGAGTTATGCCAAGTGTCGCAATGTGACCTGTTTATGGGATAAAATAGGAGAGCGAACTTGTACGGTGTGCCACGTGTCACTGGTTTAACTTTGGCCTCTAAAAACGTTTCCTGATATAGTACAGTATGTGTACTACCTGTCACTTTTTACAAAATTTCATTTGGAGCTTCCTAGCCCAAGTTATGACCTTTTTTCCAAGGTCACATGTTTATGACTGAGATCTGGAAGAGGCAGAAACCCTATACTGTACAGATCATAAATCACAAAGTACAACGAATTAGAGGTTTTCCTTTGGACACAAGGTACATGGGGATCTTAGCTTCGACTTGTAACAATTTCAGATCCTAAAACTTTGCCAAAATTGATTTATAGCGAAATTTCTACGATGATGGGTTTTTGCTATATCAAGCCCTAGCATCGTAAGTGCAACAAGTGTCATACATGCCATATCATGCCTTCTTTCAGGCTAGCTCTGATACCATGTTAATTTTTGAGAATTTACTTCAATCTGATCTAGGATATTAACTGAGAGAACAACATGTACAACATATCTATAGCATATTAATCATGGACACAATAATGCAAGCACACAAGAGAGACAGAGTTTACTTGGGGAAAACCATAAAGGTGAAAAACCCCAATAACTTCCTAAGAGATAGATAGAGCAATGATACAACCAAAGTACAAGAGATAGTCTTCTCCTAGCAGCAGCTTCTCCTCCTCCACAAGTGTACCACTCTCTAAAGAGTGTGTGTGAGAATAGAATGATCAAATAAAGATCTCCCGATCTCTATTTATACTTGTTCTGTCCTGCCCAATAAACTAATGGGGCCTACATGTCTAGCTTAACCCATGGTTAACTTAATCCGGGCCGACCCCACACGTGGTGGTCTAATAACCCTTTGACCCACATGGCCGAACCCCAATAGGGTGGTCTAATAACCCTTTGACCCACATGACTTATATAGGGCTAACCCCAACAAGGTGGTCTAATAACCCATCAAGTATAAGTTACGACACTTACAATATAAATGGCGACACTTCCGTATAGAGGAATAATAACATCTCTATAGGAATACAAACACTTCCGTATAGAGGAATAATGCCATCTCTATAGGAGTACAAAATACATATATGAAATACATGGGTGAAATACATTCCGAAGTTACATATACATCACCAATATGGCCACCAAAATACCTCCGCAAACTCCCTTAAGATTCTGGACAAAGTATGTAATTTTACTAGCAATTGGAGGTTCAAATCCCCCCAGGGCAATCACTGAAATTGGCTTTCCAAATGCCTCCAAACCCACTCGAATTTCTAAATAGAGGTAGGGGATGTCTTAGGGGTGTTATTAAGGTCTCATATGCACCATTAATTAGTTATTAATTCTGTTCTAACCTTCCCACACACAGCTGCAAAAATCACTAATTCGACCGTTGGGGAAATGGCACCAAATCTTCTCCAAATGTAAATAAACTGAGTAAAATGACTTCAAATGCTTAAGTGATGAACATGAAACTTGTAACAACCATCAATGGCAGTCCATTCATCATAAATGTATTAGAGGAACATTCTTTTATTTGAAATATTCAACATTACAATGGCATACATCAATAGAGTGGGGAAATGGTCATTGTTTGCTCATTAATAATCATGTTTACATACAACCACTTGCTATTTCGACCTGAGAATTTCTGAAGATGAAGAACATAGTACATTAATCTTATTACAATCAGAAACACATCATGAGAATCTCTCCCAAGGAGTACAAGAGCTCACCCAAAGCGCAATCCCTCAAGGAGCATGAATATGCCTTCAAAACTGGAAATGGTTGAGGGGATGTGATGCATTAGATGAAACCACGAGCTGACATGTAGCTGATACTTGAAAATAAAAACTCCATTAAAGCTCCATAAAAGACCTGAATGGCCTCTCCAAACACCAACTTGGGATGGGAATCTTTCACCCTTGAAATTGGCTAAGACAAGAAACTAGTCATCCACAACTCTCTCTTCACAAAAGCAATTTTTCTCAAATGATCAAAAGCTCTTATCTTGGTTTATCCATGTATTTTATAAACATACTTAGCCTTCTAAGGTTCCCAATCCATCCATAGAATCAATCCAATTCGAATTAGGGTAAGGGCTCAATATTTGCCATGTGTCCTACCTTTCCTAGCCTTCCACCTTCCACCAATTCGACTGGGGTCTCTTTGGCTTCTCCAACTCCCATGAGTGCCCTCTTGGAGCCTATTTTTGGGGCTGACATGTCATAATGGTTAGATGTCAGAGGTCAGATCTGAAATTTGTCATAGATGCTCCATCATTGTTGTCATAGGGGCTAGGGAATCTAGCCCAAGTGTCCACAAGCTTCCAATTTGACTCTTCCTCTTCCATGGAGGTTACCATTCCATCCCAATTCGACCTAAGATGCTCAATGCCATGTGTATGACTTACCAACTCATTCAAGAATGTTCACCTTCTCATGAATTCGAATTGGCAAGAGAGAGATGCCATGCGTTCTTGAAAAATCAAGCTAGTGTGGGTCCCACATCCTCCATATGTCTTCAAAACCACTTGCCACCTAGAATTTCTCTTGAATTTCTTTATTCAACCTATTTATTAAATAATTGAACCCTTTTAATGTCTAAACATCATTTATTATCTTCCTTATTACAATTCCACATATGCCCATCCAACCTAGAAACTAGTAGGATTGATGGGATTGTCTTACTATGCAATTATTTGAATGGGGACATTACAGGAACCAGCTCAAGAACATAAAGATCCTGAAATCAGAGACCATGGAATCCTATTTCACAAGGGTCTCTCAGATCAAGGAGCAACTTGAAGTTGTTGAAGAAAAGGTATAAGAAGGAGAGATCGTTATGACCACCTTGAATGGTCTCCCAAGATCATGGGACTCATTCATTCAAGGGATATGTGTCAGGAAGAAGTTGATCACATTCAACAGACTATGGGAAGAGTGTACTCAAGAAGAATATTGACTTGTGGAATGAGAAGAAAAGTTGGGATCAGATGATGATCAAGCTCTCATAGTTCATGCTAGAATAAATCACAAGAAGAGGGAGCACCACCACCACAACAAGAGGGAGAACCACCACCAAAATAAGAGGGAGAACTACGATAGACAAAGACGACCCAGAAGGTATCTATCCAATATTAGAAGTTATACATGTGATGAGAAGGGACACTACTCCAGAGATTGTCCCAGAAACAAAGGTCCCTCCAAGAATACAAACAAGAAGAGACATCATGCTCACATCGTGGAAGATGATGAACCTGCAAGGAAAATAACCAGAGAAGAAGAAATAGATGATTATTCAAGTGATGAAGAATATGTCATGATATCAACACTCACGCGAACTGTTACACACGGGAGCAATGATTGGCTTGTAGATAGTGGAGCTTCCAAGCACATGACGGGATACAAAGAATCATTCGTCAATCTATCTGAGCATGAGTCACCTCATAAGGTAAAACTTGGGGATGATTATGAATACCCCATAAAAGGAAGTGGAGAAGCTTCCTACAAGCTAGAATCCAGAAAATCTCTGAAGATGAAAGATGTACTATATGTTCCAGGATTAAAGAAGAACCTTCTCTCCATATCAACACTAGATTCTAAGGGAATGAGGGTTTCATTTGTCAATGGCCAAGTCCTAATGTGGCCAAGAGGAAAGACGATAGATGATATAACGGTGATTGGAGAGAAGGAGGGATGTTTGTACAAGTTGAAGGGACAACCTGAACAAGCATTGGTTCATGAATCCATGGAACCAAGTGAACTATGGCATAGAAGGATTGCACATGTGCACTATAGAGCACTACCTATTGCAAGCAAATCTGTTTAAGGACTTCTAGAAATCCAGAAAAAATGTGAAGGCATTTGCAAGGGATGTGAGCAAGGAAAGAATGTAAAGAAGGTGTTTCCCAGCAGTGAAAGCAAAGCGAAAGGAATATTGGAGATAATCCACTCCGATGTATGCGGTCCCATGTCATCCAGCTCACTTAGCAGGTATGTTTATTATGTTTCATTTATAGATGACTTTTCTCGTAAGACTTGGATTTAATTCTTGAAAGGTAAAGATGGGCTAGTTATTAAGTTCAAGGAATTCAAAGCCTTGGTCGAGAATCACACAGAGAAGGAGATCAAGACCCTACCATCAGATAATGGTGGAGAATTTACTTCGGAAGAATTCAAGAATATTTACATAGAATCTGGGATTAAGAGGGAGTTGAGTACGCCCTACAATCCTCAACAAAATGGCGTTGCAGAACGAAAGAGTAGAACGATAATGGAAGCAACGAAAGCAATGCTACATGACCAAGATCTTCCAATGCACTTATGGGAAGAAGCTACGAAGACAATGGTGTATGTACATAACCATACTCCCCACCAAGTAGTAGATAACAAGACTCCAAAAGAAGCTTTCTCCGGTGAGAAACCAGAAGTCAACCATCTCAGAATATTTGGCTGCACATTTTGAAGGAGAAGAGGACGAAGCTAGATCCCTCAGGAAAGAAGGGAATATTCGTAGGATACAACGAAACTTCAAAGGCCCACCAAATATACTTCCCATGATTCAAGAAGATCGACATCAGCAGAGATGTAACATTCGACGAAGACTCAACATACAACAAATCAAGAAAACTACCTATTGAAGAGATTGAAGAAACTAAAGTTCCAAAGATTATAGATTCGGTGATGGAAGAAGCAGTTCCAGAAGATCATCAAGACCACGATATAGTTGAACCACAAGAACATGTAGATCCATCACTTGAGAAGAAATCCCACAAGAGGAGACCAACATGGGTACAAGGGGAAATACAAGATGCATAGAAGTATGGCGCTCCAGATCAGGTGCACAAAGAAAGCAAGAGACCTAGACCATACTCCAGCTATGTGGCCCTGCTGTGGGACATCATTGATAAAGAACCTTCCAACTACGAGGAAGAAGCAGAGAAGAAAGAATGGAAGGATGCCATGATCAAGGAGTATCAGTCGATTATGAAGAATGATGTCTGGGAGATAGTTCCGAGACCAGAAGGGAAGTCTGTTGTGACTTCTAAGTGGATCTACAAGATCAAGCATGTTGTAGATGGTAGCATTGAGAAACACAAGGCAAGATTTGTGGCACATGTCTTTTCCTAGAAAGAAGGCATAGACTACAAGGAGACATTTGCACCTATAGCGAGATACACTTCCATCAGATCTATACTGGCATTAGTTGTAGTAATGAAATAGACGGTACACCAGATGGAATTCAATACAACATTATTGAATGGTGTAGTAGAAAAGGAAGTGTATGTGGAGAAGCCACTCGGATTTGAGACACATGACAGGCAGACTCATGTGTGCAAGTTGAAGAAAGCCTTGTACGAACTGAAGCAGGAACCCAGGAATTGGTACGACAAGATGGACAGTTTCCTGATGAGCTTAGGCTTTACCAAGAGTAAAGAAGATTCCAACCTTTACTTCAAGGTTGAAGACAAAAGTCCAATGATACTTCTGTTATATGTAGATGACCTGTTTCTGACAGGTGAGGATGAGCTCATTGCAGATGTGAAGAGGAGGCTTGCCACAAAGTTCGAGATGAAGGACCTGGGGATGATGCATTATTTCTTAGGAATGAAGGTGTGGTAGAGTGTGGATGGAATATTCCTTGGACAAGGGAAGTATGCAGTGGAGATTCTGAAGAAGGTTGAAATTATAGACGGCAAGGCTATGGACACATGCATGGCATCAAACTTGAAGCTACTGTGTGATGCTTCATCAGAGTTAGTTGATGCCATGATGTACGGTCAAATGATTGGTTTGTTGATGTATTTGACGAACATGAGACCAGACATATGCTTTGCTGTGAACACCCTGAGCCAGTTCCTGACGGATCTGAGACATGTTGACCTGATTGCTGCAAAGCATGTATTGAGGTACTTTAAGGGTACAATTGTCTATGGGATCAAGTATGAGGCGAATCAGAAGATTAACCTACAGGGTTATGTTGATTCGGATTGGGAAGGCAGTGCCATAGATAGGAAGAGCACTTCGGGATGCTGCTTCAGTATGGGATCCGGTATGATCTCTTGGTTTATCAGGAAGCAGTCGTGCATGGAACTGAGTACAATCGAAGCATAGTATGTTGCAGCTTGTTTGGCTAGTTGTGAGGCAGTATGGATTAGGAAGCTACTGTCAGATTTGTTTGATCTCCATTGAGAGGCGACTTGTATCTTATGTGACAACCAGAGTTGCGTGAAGTTGTCTGAGAACCCGGTGTTCCATGACAAGTCGAAGCAAATTGAGATCAAGTACCACTATATCAAGGATATGGTGCAGAGAGGAGCAGTGAAGCTCCAGTATGTGGAAAAAATGAATAGATAGCCGATGTGTTGACCAAGTTGTTAGCCAGAGTGAAGTTCAAGTACTTCAGAGAGAATCTTGGTGTTATCCAGATCGAGGTTCCTTCTAAGAGGGAGTGATGAGACCGAAAGATGCAAATGCACTAGAGCCGTTCTCGCATGGTGGTAGGCGTAGGTGGTCCTTGGGACGTAATGCACCTGTGGTGCTCCTGATTGTCCTCCCATGTTGGTATATGTAAGGGCTAGTTCTCATATGGTGGTAGGCGCAGGTGGTCCTTAGGACGTAATGCATATGGGATACTCTTGATTTTCCTCCCATACTGGAGACGCTAAGAGGTCCACCGATCATAAGACACTGTGTGTGCTCCTAGGAAAGATATCGCATGGTGGAATGCGTAGGTGTTCCTTGGGACGTAATGCACCTGGGGTGATACTGATTATCCTTCCATTCTGGTAGATGCGGGATGAATGTTGAGAGACGTAATGCACTTGGGGTGCTCCTGGGATGTACCCACTGGGTGGGAGATGTAGGTGGTCTGTTGGACATGAGATGTGCATTTGGGCTGTGATTTGTGTGAGGATGATATGATCTGGATACGATGAGGTGATAGTAGGAGACACAGGTGATTGTTGTGGCAATGTAATGTGTGGTCCTAGGCTGTACCTACTTAATGGCTTGCTCGTAGAGATGATGAAGACCTGCATGAGGGCTAGGACTACATCCAACATGAAAATGGGCTGGCTCTGTAGAACTTCCTATGACATATAGATTCAAGAGATGTCACTAATCAATGATCAACGGAATGAGGATTGCCGCAGCAACGACGATGATCATCCAGTGTTGATGATGATGTTCCAGCATTGAAGATGATCCAACGATGATGACGATGTCCAGAAGTGTGCCCATGGTGATGATGACTGTGACGAGAGAATACCTTTCTAGTTAAGAGGGAGTGTTGTTGTAAATGTACCTTTGGAAGATATTCATTTGTACTTTATATTGATATTATTATTGTATTTTATTTGTACCTCCGACATAGATTTTTTTCCTTTGGTTGGAGATGTCATTATTATTTTTGGTCATGCAAAGTCATTGAGGTAAAACCTCCATTGTAAGTCGGGGCAATAGATCCCCTAGAGTCAAATGTAAAATGGTTTATTGAATCTCCCTAGAGAAGTCAGCCCAATCATTTTTAGTGAGGCCAACCTAGTTAGGTAAAAGGTCAAGTTAAAAGTAAAGTATAAATAGAGAGCCTTGCTCTCTCATTTGGGCACACTACTCACTCACACAAGTTCACATAGCAAGAGAGAGAAGACAAGTTCGCTGGTGGAGAAAGAGAGAAGTTGGGTTTTCTGTTTTTGGCTTGATATTGTATTACTGACAAATCTATCTTTAAGGAAGTTGCAGGGTTTTCTCCTTTATGGTTTCCCCAAGGAAAACTATTGTGTCTATTGTGTTTTGTTGTGCTTGTTATTCTTTCAGTTAAAGATCCTAGATAATATTGAATTAAAGTGCAAACTCTAACACTTTCTGGGTGTTGGTGCTCAACATTCACTTGTTGACACTTCATACATGTAGATATATACCCAACAATATCATTTTTCATCCTTGACAAAAAATATTGCTTCCTAGCAGTAGCAATTGTTTTTTGATATCTTCGATGAGCAGAATATGGCATTTTATGGATTTCATCCATAAAAATTCTCCTCAAGTTTACCACATTTGGAATAAATTTTGTCTTTATATATAAGAAGTCCATCCTCTTCCAATGATACCCCTCATACCTATTTTCAAAATTATGCTGCTGTAATTTTTCCTTTATTTACACATATAACTCATATTTAGCAAGATAATTGGCAATCTGCTGTCTTAAATATGATTGGCAAGTTGTGATGGCTGCCATGTGCATTTTATGCATCTTTGATGAGTGCATCAACCACTTTATTTTCTTTTCCTTTTATGTGTTTTATCTCAAAATCAAACTGACATAAAAATTCTAGCCATCTAGCTTGCCTTGCATTTAATGTTGATAGCTCAAACAAATATTTCAGATTACAATGGTCTGTCCTCAGCTCAAATTTTCTACCAAATAGATAATGTCTCCATATCTTTAAGGCATGAACTATGGTTGTAAGTTCTAGATCATGCGTGGCATGATTCTTTTCATGCTCCAATTTTCTAGACTCATAAAACACCACATGATTTTCTTGCATAATAACTCCTCCAAGTTCTTGTTTACATGTATCCGTGCACACCACAAATTCTTTTTTCGTGTTTGCAATTTTCAGAATTGGAGCACTTCTGAGAAGCTTCTTCAACAACTATAAACTTTCTTCGCATTTCTTGGTCCATTCAAATTTTGTTCCGTTCTTTTGCAAATAAGTGATTGGGTGCACAACCTTGGAGAATCCTTCAATGGATCTTCTATAGTAACCATCAATCTGAAATAATGTGACCCAAATAATGAATTTTATTTTTATAAAAGTCACATTTGCTTAGATTTGCATACAACTTATGCTCGCTTAACAATTGCAAATTCATTCCCAAATGTTCATTATGCTCCTTTTCATTCTTAGAGTAAATAAGAATGTCATCTAGAAAAACAAGAACAAACTTGTCCAAATATTTGTGAAAAATTCTATTCATGAGACACATGAAGGTAGCTGGTGCATTAGTGAGACCAAATGGAACCACTACAAATTCATAGTGTCCATACCTTTTTCTGAAGGTTGTCTTGTGAATATCTTCTTCCTTGATCCTTACTTGATGGTAACCAAACCTCAAGTCTATCTTTGAAAATACTTTTGCCCCTCTCATTTGATAAAAAAGACCATCAATTCGAGACAATGGGTACTTGTTCTTCACTATCACTTTATTTAGCTACCTGTAATCAATACATAACCTTAGTGTACCATATTTCCTTTTCACAAATAGTACACGTGCTCCCCATGGAGACACACTTGCCTTATGTACTTCTTTTCCAATAATTCTTGCAATTGCATTTTTAGCTCCAACAATTCTGGTGTACTCATTCTATAAGGTGTCTTAAACACTGGTGCAGCTCCTGGGACAAGATCAATTATGAAATCAATGTCCCTCTTGGGAGGAAGTCCTGACACTTCATCGAGAAAGACATCCTTGAATTATTGAAGCACATGACAATCCTCAAATTTTGTAATTTCATTTTTTGTTTTGTCCAATATATGGGCTGCATACAATTGACAACCCTTTCTACAAAAATTCTTCAGTTTCATTGCTAAAATATGCCTAACTGAAATTTTCTTTGGAATTTCTTTCACAACCCTTGGGTTTTCTTCATCATCAATGCACTCAAAACTCTTGTTGTAGCAATCAATTTTAACTGTATGTGCTTCCAACCAGTCCATTCCAATGAGAATGTCATATGAACAAAGTGGTCAAATATTTAGATTGGAACAAGTGGAAATTCCACTCATTTATATTGGACATTTCTTCACCATTTCACTAACTTTTCTCTTGGTTCCTATGGCTAGTTGGACCAACCATGAATTACTATGCTTGGTTCTCTTAAAAGCACAAAGATCAACAATTTTAGGACTGATATAATTGTGAGTAGATCTAGGGTGAATAAAAATAAAAATAGATTGCTTAGCAATATTACCTTCAAACTCAACCACAATTGATTGATGATCTACTTGGAGGTCCTCTAGTGCTGCATAAATCCCATAGACATTCCTTTCCACTTGACCCACAATTTCATCTTCTTGAATGTTGTGAACTTTATTTTCACTCCCATTCTAATGTGGACATTTTCTAAGCAAATGGTCTTCTCCACATCCCCAACATTGAAGTGGCTCTCTTGGCTCTATTGGCTTGTCTCCCATCATTTTAGTTGGCTTTGTCACAAATTGTGGTGGTTTCCCTGACTGATTTCTAAAATGAGGAGGCTTGAACCCCTTCTTCCTTTGCTCAAACTTCTGATTCTTCTTGTATTTCCATGCCTTATGGAAACCTGGATTGCTTTTGGCTTGATCATAACAATACTTAGCCTTTCTTATGGTCTCATCTATAGTTTGAGGCTCATCAAACTCAATTCTGTTTTTGTAGGATTGAGGCAACCCACTTAGAAAATGATGAATTTTGTCTTTACCATCCCCTATATACTTGACATATCTCAACAACTCCAAAAATTTATTTGCATATTCTTCCATAGTCATTTGCCCCAATTTCAACTCATGGAATTCTTTAATTTTTCCATCATAGTACCTATCAGAGAGGTACTTTTGCTTGAAGTATTTCTTGAATTTATTCCAAACAATTTTCCTTTCATTGATCTTCTTCACTTACCTAAGGTGATCCCACCATATAGATGCTCTTCCATTCAGATTGAATATAACCACTCTTGCTTTCATATTCCCTGAGTAATCTTGGACTTGGAAATAATTCCTCATCCCAAGAAGCCAAGCCTTAACTTCTTGACTAGATTTTATCTCACCATCAAATGTAGGAGGTTTGGAATTCCTAAATTCTTCATGTGAGTGGTTCTTAGAAGACCTATTCCTCTTCTTCCTATGAGACGAATAGCTTGATCCTTTAGTGTAATCCTTAGAGTCAGATGACTCACTCGAAGATATTTCTGGAGTATATGACATGCCTCTAGAAATCCTTCTTGAACTATGGGACCTCTTGTGAGAATGCCTCCTAGAGCTACTCCCACTCATCTCTTGATTTTCCGAGCGATGTCCAGAGTTAATATTCCTCTGAATATATGTCAGGATTTGTAGCATAGATGGATTTAGTTGATTATGCTCTTCTTGATCTCTAAGCAGCCTCTCATTGTCTTCTTTATAACTCTGTAGCTCCACCCTTAGGCTCCTCATAGTTTCTGCAATGTTTGGGGAAGTCACTTGGTTTCTCCTACCATTAGATTCTATCTCTTCATTCTCAATTTGTATATTTTATCCCATTGCATCTTCCTCAACTTCATAAGGATCTTGTGCACCATCCATGATGATGACCTTCTTGGTCCAACCAAGACCACAGATTTTCCAACTGCACCTTATTTTTTTCCCGTGTGATGTTCTAACAGTTCTCTTGGATTCATTTTAATGGACAATTGAAACTACTTTCTCATTGGAATGTTTTTCATGGTTGCTGTGCTTCTTTTCAAGAATTAAGCTATGATTAGGGCACCCATGTGATCCTTGTTTTGGAATATTTGTGCCTCCCATTTAAATTTACAACACTCATTTCCATTTTGTTTTCATGGCTGAGATTTCCCCCCAAGCACCTCAAGTCTCAGCTTAAATCTAGTCAAGTTTTCATGCATATCTTAAAGGTACCTAGGGTGACAGACTAGGACTCATACCTCCCTCTTGTTGAGGGTACTCTCCCTTAGTTAGAGCTCTGGCTTGATACCTAAAGTGGCACATATATGGTGCTATCTGCACAACCCTCCTTGGAATTTGCATCTTAACCAGAGCTTATTTTGTGACATTCATATTTATATTTTTGAAGGCAAATTGGAAACCTGTGTAGGAATTAAGTCTGCTCGACGTTTCGGACTCGGGAGTAGAGTCCATCGTTTTGGACTCGGGAGTAGAGTCCATCTTTGGGAGAAAGAATGCCTCAGTCTTGAGGCATTCTTTCTCCCGAAGATGGACTCTACTCCCGAGTCCGAAACATGTCGAGCAGACTTAATTCCTACACAGGTTTCCAATTTTCCTTTAAAAATGTATCCTTCGTGTGAAAGCCTAAATCAATTCATATTTGTAGTTGGGCATACTTAAGTAGGATAACTTCTTATAGTCCATAAATAAATATATAATAAATGTATAAAATATGAAATGATGATACAATGACTATGTGATAGTGTACTTATAACATTCACTAATTACATTGGTAAATCATATCTTTTCAATAAATTTAAATAAAATGTATCCTTTCATTAATCATTTATTATATATATTACAAACCCAAGTTACTATTATATTTTTCTCATTCTTGCATCACCCATTGCCTCCTTTCCATTCCTAACAAAGTAATAATCTAATTGAAAATTTTAGTGAAATGATTGCACCGAGAGGCGCTCTACAACCCAGTATGAGGGAGATCTTGTAACATATGTGTGTTTGTCGAGTAACAAAATAATACAAAGTAAACAAAAAAATAATACAAAGTAAAAAGTAATAAATATTATGTCGACCATAAACAAAAAAGAATAATACAAAATAAAAAGTAAATATGACACTTAAACGAGAGACTTTAGAACTTAGGATTAGGTGATAAATATTATGTCCGTCATAAACAAAAAAAGAATAATACAAAGTAAAAAGTAAATATGAGACTTAAACTAGAGACTTAACTTTTTACTTTTAATACAAAGTAAAAATAAATATGAGATTTTAGAGTGTTTTGTGGAGTTTATGGAGTAACAAAATAATACAAAGTAAACAAAAAAGAATAATACAAAGTAAAAAGTAAATATGAGACTTAAATAGAGACTTTAGAGCTTAGGATTAGTGTAATGTACCCACCCTTGGACCCAGTGCAAGGAAGGGAACCTGATGCCATTATATGGGGCTTTTCATGAAACTCAGCCAAGTCATTAGATGCATATAGTTAAAAACAAATGTGTGCAGATGTAAATCAAACAAATATGCACAACGGAAATAAACTCATCCACACACATGTTTTCATATGCACTCAATATATCAATAACAATCATTAATTTAAACACTGCAGAGGTAAAACACATAGATAGAAAACACTTATCTTTGTTGTCCAATTGACCCACACAACTAGCTATGTTGCTGCAACGTTCCTCCCAACCATGGGTCTCTGCCCAGCTTGTATTCTTTCAGCACTCAGAGACCACTCTCGAGCTGGGCATGATATCTACAAGGAAAAGGGAACCCTCAAGCACAGCATAGCCCAAAGCAATGGATACCCATCTCAACCCCAGCATTTTCTTGCACACCAAACTCATATATGGGCTCTGGAACACACTTTCAGCAGTGGGACTTAGGAACTAGATGGACAGGGGTTTTCCTAAAAACGTGGGTACACCCAAAAACGGATTATGGGAAGAGGGAATCAATCTCAGGGAAGAAAACCGATTTCTCCCACAGATGTATGAGCATTTAGTGGGCCAAACGGTCTCAATAAAACCCCAAATCATTTTCCCCTTCTTCCCCACTGTTAGCCACAACAAAAATGCCCTTCCCAGCTAGGATAATGAAGGAAAACACAACAAAACCATGAAGAAAAACGCCCAGGTAGCTCTAAACTTGTGAGGGAGCAAGACTGATGGTTGAATAATGGCTTGGGGTCAATTTTGTGGCCCTTTACTTTCCCAAGAAGCCAAACACGGAAATCTAGGAAGGGTGGCTTGCCCATACTTGAATTTGGATAGCCATACCTCTCCATTCCCCAAGGCATTAACTACCTCAACCAACTCTTGAGAGTGTAAATGATTGGGTACAAAAGTCAGCATGGATAGTTGAGGGTTTTGTGGGTTCTCTCATTGACACTTGGCTTGATTTGATTGGCTCAAGGGTTTGAATATTTCCCTCCCAATTTCCTTGTAACATCATGCCCCCATCTCTTGTTGCATTGCATAGCTAGTTGTGGGCTTTTATATTAAAATGCATATTTACAATTCCCATGGTTCACTACCACATGGGTAGCATAATTTCAAATACTCGCCTCTTCTAGATCGAGCGTTCACCAGCGGGGCCTTGGCCTTGAGCTCCACGCTAGGAATCATACATAATATGCATACATTATTTACATTATAGCCCAAAATATTACAAGGTTCAAAATGGGGAACATTACAATTAGGTGGCTTAGGTATTGCACTCAAGGAGATATTCAAGGAGAGGTTTGCACCTCACGAGATTTGATCCCTCTCAGCGCTTGATAGAGCCTAAGATTTGGATCTATGCTGATTATAATCAAATTGAGGATTTTAGTGAAATTATTAACATCTCATGGATGTTATAATATTTGAAACATCTTTGTCGAGTGAGATGGATGAGTAGTCACACGTATTAACGTATTAACAATTTTCACTTTAGTGCTGGGAACAATATTTTAATGGACAAGATATTTTGGTAACAATATTTTAATGGACAAGATATTTTGGGTGACACGAGACAAAATATCTATGCATTCAAGGTCCATGATGGTTTGAAGACATAATGGTACACAAACAAGAATAATTTGTACACCCACCCATCGAAGGAAAATGTAGACCCATCAACCAATCGTTATAAAATGAAGCTGAATTTAAGAAACAAGGGTTCTTACATTATTTATCACTACTCTTCATGGGATGCTGTCTCTCTTTTCCCATTTTGACTTTCATAAGATTGTCTCAAAATGAAATCTTATAAATTTGGAAAATGTTGAAATGTATAAGTTCAGTGTTTACATCATAGACAATTACACACACATATATAAATATATATATATTAATTTTACCATTAAGAAACGAGTTTGGACAAAGAAATTGAAAGCTCCATTATAACTAAATTAACCAACTTAAAGCAAAAAGTAAATGAACGGTTAAAGTGCCAAGTCTTAATCACTTTCTATTCTTATACATGTAAGTTTAAGTGCACATGCTTACTATTGAACTTCGAAGTTCAATATATGAGGAATATGACATTAAGGGTGACCTTTTAACTTCAAAGTCTACTTTCTATTAAATTTCACAGTTAGGAATGCTTCAAATTAAATGATAAAATGACAGTTTTCTTTATTGAACTTCGCCTCCTCATCATATAAATGTTTTAACTTTTTTATTTATACATTTGGTTTATAATTTAACTTCAAATATTTTATTCTATAAATTTAAATTAATTAATGTATATTTATATACCATAATTAATTTATATTTATATAATATATTTAATTTTTAAATTTTTTATAATCTCTCATTTCTATTATAATCTATTTCATGATTCTCTTGTCATTTTGACTTTTTATTTTATACATTTAATTTTACACTCATACTTTAAAAAGTAAATATAATTTTTTAAAATAAAATCGTTTGATTTTATCATAATTTTTGTGAATTAGATGGAATGTTTTTTTCTTTTCAAAATTGTAGGGGTTTTTTATAACTTTTTTAATAATAATGCAATATGACATGGAATGAAATTTTATATAAAACAAATATATCAATTAGATATAGTATAATATTGATTGAATATATTTATTAGATATAGTATAATATTTGTTGAATATGATGGTAAATAGGGTAGATATAAAGAAAATAGATTGTATGATGATTTTGTTGGTTAATTTAAGGATTTCATGGAGAGAGTGTCTTCATGTCTTTGGATGTGAGAAAGGTTTGATCAAGTTGTGTAGATGGAAAAGAGGTCTTTTTCTCTACCTCAGGGGACAAGATTTTGCTCAAGTCGAGGTGCAAAATTGTAAAAAGGATTACATGAGATACTAGTAAACAAGTGGATGTTCTTGAGGAATTATTCGATTTATCAGAATTTTGCAAAAATGGTAAAGGTTTTGTTAGGTTGATGCTAAGATGGAGAATCCTTTTTTTGCCCAAGTATAAGGGGGGAATTATGTTGGTATTGGAAATTGGGTTCCAGATCTTTTCCCTTTCGGGTAAATTTATTTTGTTGCAAAGTGAAGTCAGTGACAACATCAATGATTCTAGAGATTTTTTCCAGGGGAGTCAAATATCCCTGTTATAGATGTTGGTTAAGCAAGGGAATGGTTTGGTGGTTGGAGGCTTGGACTTAGTGGTTAACATTAAAAAGTATCTTGAGATAAAATCAAGGTGTCATACTACTCTTTCCAAGTTGATAGTCCCCGATTTAGTAATTTGATTTTTGGTAAGTTCTTTGATGTTTGTTCTCTTATTTCAAATAAGAAAAAGAAAATCCAAAAGTTCTTTTGGGTATTGGAGGGAATAATATTGCTAAGAATTGTGCAAAGGAAAGTTTGGCCCACTTGAATGGTGGAGGGATTGATGTTTCACAAGACTTGCATTACAATGGGCTTGTGGTGAACAATGGTAGTTTGGTTGAAGGGAAGAGAGTTTTTGGGGTTTAGAAGAAGAGAGAGGAGGGGATAGTTTGGTGGGTGTTATAGCGTAATTTTTCACCTTGTGAGCATCAGCACTCTTTGGCCTGCAGGATCCATTTTACTGACTGTTAGAGCCAAGGTCGCAGCTATGGTAAAAGCTGCGAATTTTGAGGAAAAAGCACGAGTATGGAAGAGAAAGTGCTAAGTTTTGAATAAGCGCCAATTTTGGGATAGAAGAAGACGGTGCGCAGTACGGTGCCAGATGGAGGAGCTCAGCATAGATTACGGACCGGAAATCGCGGAGCTCGCGCGCACGTCAGAAGGGAATGAAGGTAGCAGAGTGGAAAGCCCAGCTACCCTAATTAATGAAGCAATGGAGTAGAGGGCTCAACTACCCTCATTTAAGGCTAAGTACAGAAGTTATGGTTGCTCGGATCAAGGAGGAGCAACGGACCAAAGCATTGAAGGCGAAGGACGAGGCACCCATACCCGTAAGCTGCGCCGGAATTCATGGAGCCTGCAGGAAGCGGCGACATGACTGCAAGCGGCGCCTACAGTACACCTAGCCATGTGCGTGGTTAGGGTTTTTGGGGATTACTGCTGGGAAAGGCCCACAGTTTTGTAAAGGTGCGACCGCCATGGCCACCTATATATATGTATAATTGTGAAGGGTAGATGTTAGTTGGTTAGTCAGTTGAGTAGTGAGTCAGTTAGCTAAGCCTGTGAGTGAGCTAGCTAAGATAGTAGACGCTAGAGGTAAGAAGGATCGATCGAGTTGATCATCCTCTGTTACGATCTGGTTGACTGTTTTCTACCGTGTT
This sequence comes from Larix kaempferi, assembly GCA_027924585.1. Taxonomy (NCBI): domain Eukaryota; kingdom Viridiplantae; phylum Streptophyta; class Pinopsida; order Pinales; family Pinaceae; genus Larix; species Larix kaempferi. Next base: position 12,846,898 of record BSBM01000428.1, read on the forward strand.
GCTAGGAAACAGGAGTTAGAACTGGTTAGCAGTGAAGCTAATCCTTGAGTTGCAGACAGTCAGAGTCGACGTTTGAACTATTGTAATCTCTGAAGAGGAAGAGACTAGATCGAGAGAAGGGCTCCCAGCTGTGTGCGTGGAGTTTCCTAGAAAGATCTAAGGCTGCAGCTGTGTGCGCAGCATATTGTATAATTCTATCGATTTCTGGTTAATATAAGATACTCCCGTGGACGTGAATTTCCCCGTGGAGGTGGAATTCATAATTCTTCGTTGTTGTGATGTGAATAAAGTGATTGCATGTTTAGTATCTTAACAGTATATCCAGGAATGTTGCATTATCTTTGTCAGTGTGTTGAGTAAGTTCTTGAAGAGTCTTCGAGGATTATAATCATTAAGGGTTGAAGGAATCGGTAAGGCGCCGTCGCCACGACGATAGGAGAACGTGTTGTTGTGACGGGCGCGCAAGTGAGCGACGTATAAGAATATCGGCGCAGAGGATAATTGGTCCTAGCGCAGGAGTGGAAGTACCGCGCAGCTAGGCTGCTGAGCAGGAGCTTGAGCGCTGCTGCGCTCCTAACTCTGAAGAGGGGTTAGACCTTTACCTTAGAGGAATCGTCGAGGGAAGAGAGCAGTCTCCGCGTCGCCTGGGTTAAGGAAACCTGATTCCTTAGCCCCCCCATAGCCATTTCGGGTGAGACCTCGAGCTGCTGCGCAGCTCGTTGCCGAGAGGGCCAGTGTGCCAAGGGGTTTTGTTGCTGCGCATCATTAAAACCCGGGTCTGTCCAAAGAGCAGCCAACAAATGGTTCCGTTGCCGCGTGAATGAGACTTGTTATTTCAGCGACATGCGAGATTGAGGCGAAACCCAGAAAGAAGGAGCCAAAAAATGGTTCCGTTGCCACGTGAATGAGACTTGTTATTTCAGCGACACGCGAGATTGAGGCGAAACCCAGAAAGAAGGAGCCAACAAATGGTTCCGTTGCCTCGTCACTTGTTACTGTGAGACTTGCTATTTTTGCGACGTAGAAAATTGTTGCTGAAGCCAACAAATGGTTCTGTTGCTTTGAACCCTGTTGTTGAGCCAACAAATGGTTCTATTGCCTTGAGACTTGCTCAACTCACAAATGTGCTACTGGAATCCTACAGCTACAGAAATTCAGGAGTGGTTCGATTTAAAGGCTAAAGAGTTCGCTGAACAAGAAAATAGAAGCTCTAGACTCCAGCCAGAAGAATGGTTGCATAAGTATATCTATACTGACCTTCACGAAATTTTCTTTGTCACATTTGCACTTGAGTTACATGCTTGGATAGCCAAGTTAGCCGATACTAGACCCACTGTGCATATTGATCGACCAGTCGCTTGGACGCCTAAGCTAGTCAGTATTTTGAAGCGGGTAGAAAATTCTGTGTCCTGCGCAGTAGACTTTTGGTTGAATAGTTTGCTGGAAGGTTTCATCACTGAGTTTGCAGTGGATACAAGAAAGAGTTTCAGTGAAGCTGAGAGGAGTTTCTTTCAAGCACCTAGAGGTAAGTTCTTAAATTCTTTGAACTTATGGATTAAAATGCTTCTGTATGAAAAAGCAAAACTATGTATAGCTTCAGATGAATAGCATACACAAGTAATGTCCGTAGACTCTGATAGTGACCCTGAAGTTATTGGTTGCACTCGTAGTGGAAAACGGTATAAAGTAGGCCTTGACCAACATTCTTTTGAGTCGAGCCCAGAAGACAGTCAAGTTCCTAGAGCAAGTCACATAGAAAGACAAGGGAGTGTTCATATCCCTTATCACCCTTTTACACCGCAGAAGCCAGACAAAGCTCAGTATAATCCCGTAGTAACACCTTCTAGTAGCCCACACGGTACTTCTAGTACCTCTGTACCACCTTTGTTCAAACAGCACAGAAAAACTGCCACAACACCTACACCTCAACCTAGCACAAGAAAGATGGGTGATGACATGAAACTACCAACTTTTAGAGGAACAGGGATAGAAGACCCTGAGCAACACTGGTTCCTATGTGAAGCCATTTGGACAATTAAGCAAATTAATGATGATGCTGTTAAACTGGTTCAGTTAGCAACCACACTAAGAGAAAGAGCCTTAACTTGGTTCATGAAATACTCAGCAGCACAGAATAGGACGCTTGCTGATGTAAGAAATGCAATGATTAGAGAATTTAAGAAACCTAAATCAGAATCACAGTGTATAACAGAGCTCAAAGACATCAAGCAGTTACCTACAGAGTCAGTATGGGACTTTGACCAAAATTTCAAAGCCTTGATAGATCAAGTAAGCTTTGAGTTTGCACCACAGCAGCATAAGGAATGGTTCATTGCTGCGCTGCTTCCACACATTAGACTTCCTCTTATGCAACAGAATCTCACTACTCAGGAACAAGCTCTAGAGATGGCTATGAAACTAGAAGCTTCACCAATTGCTAGAACAAGCAACGATGTTGCGCAGTTGCAGAACCAATTAGCAAACTTAACCCTGCAAGTGCATGATATTAAGAAAGGCAAGGATGCTAAGGAGGAGATATGGTGTACAAAATGTAAAGCACAAGGTCATTCAAAGGACCACTGTCCCGTTTTCATAGAGTATATTGCAACTGGAGCACCTAATCCTTTACCACAGCCACAGGGGCCTTGGTGTGAAATCTGTAGAACTCGAGGTCATAGACCTCAAGAATGTCACTTACTTCAGAAATATGTACAAACTCCAAAGAATCTATATTGTAATTTCTGTAAATCAATAGGCCATGATGAAAACAATTGCAGAGCATATGACCTTATGATGGAAAGGAAACATGATGTTTATAGAGTACAATCAGAAGCACAAGGACCTGTAGCAGGCCCACAGTATGAACAAACTCGCGACGGTCGAACAGGAAATTACAGAGGCCGCAAACGTACAACAAATTTTGGCCGCGGAAGAGGCCAGATCACTTGTTATAATTGTGGAGCGCAAGGTCATTTTGCAAGAGATTGCCAAAACCCTACAACCCTTTGCAGATATTGTAAATCTTATGATCATATCATTGAAGAATGCCCTCAGTTGACGGCTAAGATACAAGCAAAGACGCCACAGGTCAACCAGAATATTCAATTGATTGGAGCAGAAAAAAGGAAACTAGACCGTACAGTTAATATTGTGACGCGCAGTGGAACAACCACTGGTGCACCAGAGTCGGGAACTGCAAAGCAAGCGACGCAATGGGTGCGCCGCGCTAATATTAAACCAACCCCACTTAACCTGCAGAAGCAAAAAGAAGCATTCAAGCAAGCCCAAGAGTATTTCTTAGACACCAGAGCTTCAAGTTCTGTTACAACTCCGCATAATGATATTAGATCGCAAGTGCTAAGACAAGACAACCTGGTACAAGAATAGGCCACTACATCCAGAAGGCCCGATGAAGAAAATGCACTAGGTACTATCCATAATTTTCTAAGGAACTGCTTAAAGTTGTTGCGAAATGAAAAAGCAACTATGGAACTTCAACACCTATTGGACAAATGTCAACAATCTGCTTCGACGAACACGCCACAGCGTGCTGTTCACCAGATTGGGAGTCACATTAGAACTGGAAAAGAGATGAGGCTCACAGCGCAGATTGGAGCATTTGAGATGGACGAAGTCATTCTGGATTTGGGCTCAGAAGTTAATGTTCTCACCATGCAGACATGGGAATAGATGGGAAGTCCTCAACTTACAAGATCCCCCATCCAGCTAAGACTTGCAAACCAGCAACGAGTCTCTCCATTGGGCAGATTACCTAATGTACCTATTGATATTGAGGGAGTAAGAAGTTTTGCAGACTTTGAAGTAATCAAAATCCTGGATGATAGTAGACCTTACCCAACACTTTTAGGAATAGACTGGGCATTTGATAATTTGGCTGTCATCAATTTGAAGAAAAGACAGATGACCTTCGAGGATGACCAGATTAGGGTCATTGCACCGCTTGATCCTATTCAAGGACCAAGGTATATAGAACCCATTCACGCAGAAGAAGAAGCGCGCCAAATGGAAAGTTTGTATCAGATGACTGCTAGTCAGAGTGACTATGTTAATCCTACAGCAGATGGCCATATCAGCTGGCGATGAGATAGCTCGTGCACGTCAGACTCAGATGCAGGATTGGAAAACTGGCAGAATCGCTTACATGAGGTTTCTACAAGACGTTGCGCCATGATGACTAAATCCATTCGATGGATTGGTACAGAATTGACCGACACTCCAATTTTTGACGGTTTAACCAGCGTAAGTGAATTCATACAGGCATATGAACAACAGCTTCCAGAGCAGCAGCGCATACAGGCATTAGATGTATCACTGCGTGCTACACCCGCAAGATGGTGGGGTGCGCATAAAGAGAATATTCACACATGGCAAGACTGTCGCAGATTGATACTGCGCAGATTCCAGGACAATACAGCAGAAGTGTCGCGCAAATACAAGGGACAGAGTGACCCCAGGTCACACATTGAAGCATGTATTCAGCAATGGTCGGATATTCCAGACGATGAGTGGGTTCACCTATTCATCCACACATTGGACACAGTTCCAAGGAACTGGTACACTGAAACAGAATTGCGCAGAGGCACTCTTACTTGGCCTCTTATGATGGAAAGTTTTCAACTCACCTTCAGCTTTGAGTCAGAGCATCCAAGTATTGATCAGGCCCTGAAGAGTATTAGAGAGAAGGTATTTGAACCATGTCTATTACCAGAATATTCCCAACCGCATTGGGCTGTTCAGATAGAGCATGCCCTCGAATGCTATAACTTCACTGCTGAAGAAGAGGAGGATGATCCTCGCAACATCAATATCCCAGAATCAGAAGGGACGCGCAATGTTGAAGGTCCTCAGCTTGATATCCCTGCCATTACAGAGCACATCAAGCTCAAAAAGGTTAACATTGGTACAGAAGCTGAACCCACGTTTGCTTCTATTGGAGACTATTGGGATGATGAAACTGTTGGGCATATTTCAGATTTATTACGTGACTACCAGGATATCTTTCCTACCAAGTTTACAGAAATGAAAGGCATCCTAGGAGACTTAGGAGTGATGCGCATACCTCTGAAACCAGATGCCAAGCCAGTAAAGCAGCGCCCATACAGGTTGAACCCGCGCTATAAAGAAAAAGTCAAAGAAGAAATTGACAAGATGCTTGCAGCAGGTATTATTGAACCAGTAGAAGAAAGCGATTGGATTAGCCCTATGGTTGTACAAGAGAAGAAGACAAAAGGTGAAATAAGAATTTGCGTGGACTTGCGCAAACTCAATGACGCATCAGCGCATGATCCATTTCCTACGCCCTTTACAGATGAAGTGCTTGATAATGTTGGAGGACAAGAGGCTTACTCCTTCACTGATGGATTTTCGGGATACCATCAGATCAGAATCCATCTAGACGACCGCCATAAGACTACTTTTGCGACTGAATGGGGCTCATTCCAGTACACGGTAATGCCCTTTGGTCTTAAGAACGCACCTGCTATCTTCTCTAGAGTCGTTGTTGCTGTTTTTAAAGAATTCATCCATAAGTTTTTAGAAGTCTATTTTGATGACTGGACTGTGTTTGGTTTACTAAAGAACCATATAGCGAACCTGCGAATGATGTTAGAAAAATGTAGACAGCATCAGATTTCCCTTAACTTGAAAAAATGTATCTTCTGTACTCCTTTTGGTATTTTGTTGGGTCATATTGTATGCAGACAAGGACTCCTGATGGATCCTGCGAAGGTTGCCATCATTGCTAATCTACTTGCGCCCAACTCAGTCAAGCAATTGCGCACTACATTGGGACATACTGGATACTACATAAAATTTATCAAAGGTTATGCAAAGATCACAGCACCTATGGAACGATTGCTGAAAAAGGATTCGAAATTCCAATGGACAGAAGAATGCCAACAGAGCTTGGACACACTTAAAGACAAGATGATCACTGCGCCAATTCTAGTTTTCCCAGACTGGAATAAACCCTTTCATGTTCATGTCGATGCTTCTTCCATCGCATTGGGGGTCGTACTTACACAACCGGGAGAAGGAGGTATTGATCACCCCATTGCTTACTCTAGCCGGAAGCTGTCCACAGCCGAGAAGAACTACACTACTACAGAGAGAGAAGGACTAGCTATGGTGTACGCCCTACAGAAGTTTAGGCACTACTTACTGGGCACACATTTTAAAATGTATACTGACCATTCTGCTTTGAAATACTTGGTCAATAAGCCAGTGTTAGGGGGAAGAATTTGCAGATGGCTACTGCTCTTTCAAGAATATGATTTTGAGGTTATTGTAAAGCCAGGAAGATCGAATGCAGGACCTGACCACTTATCTAGGATCGAATCAGGAGAGGAACCTACAAGTCTGGAGGACAATCTGCCTGATGCGCAGTTGTTCTCTATTCAGGCAGCAGATGAATATTATTCTGATATCCTTGAGTTTCTTACCACCGGACAAGCGCCAGTTGAGTTTACAATCCAGCAGAAGAAACAGCTTGTCGTCAAAGCCGCAGACTTCACTTTGATAGCAGGCCAACTTTATAAGTTGGGCCCCAATGAAGTCTTGCGCAGATGTATCTTACCACATGAAAAGAACTCTATCATCGCAGAAGCGCACTCAGGCACCGCAGGAGGCCATTTCGCAGGAAAGCCGACTGCTCAGAAGATCTTAGCCGCAGGTCTTTGGTGGCCGACATTGCATAAGGATACTAAGGAATTCTGCAAATGTTGCGATGTGTGCCAGCGAACAGGAAAACCTTCAAGAAGAGATGAAATGCCGCTAAGATCTCAGATAACACTGCGTGCTTTTGATAAATGGGCCATTGATTTTGTAGGTCCTATCAACCCACCAGGAAAGAGAACCGGCGCAAGATACATCATCACAGCTACTGAATACCTCACCAGATGGGCTGAGGCTAAGCCAGTGAAGAACTGCGACACTGCCATGGCCGCGCAGTTCATTTTTGAGAATATTATCACTAGATTTGGATGTCCACTGATTCTAATGAGTGATCAGGGTACACATTTCCTCAATGAGACTATAGAAGCTCTTACTGAAGAATTCCAAATTAGTCACCATAAGAGTACACCCTACCACCCTCAAGCTAATGGCACGGTGGAGGCATTCAATAAAATTCTTGAGAATGCCCTAACGAAGATCTGTAATCAACAAAGAGATGATTGGGACCTTAGAGTCACAGCTGTATTATGGGCTTACAGAACCACCTGCAAGAAATTAACAAGCCACACACCTTTCAGTTTGGTGTATGGACAAGAAGCAGTTATGCCTATGGAATACATTATTCCCAGTCTCAAAATTGCGCAAATTACAGAAATGACAGATCCTGATACTATGAGTGCAAGACTTTCACAACTGCTTGCCTTAGAAGAAGACAGACTCTTAGCCGGATTCCATCAACAGGTACAGAAGGCAAGACAGAAAGCTTGGCATGACCGGCATATTAAGAATAAAGTTTTTCAGGAACGAGACTTGGTACTCCTCTATGATAGTAAATTCACCAAGTTTCCAGGCAAGTTTCGTGTACATTGGTTAGGCCCTTTTCAGGTAATAAAAATAACAGAAGGAGGAGCAGTTCAGCTTGCGAAGCTGAATGGAGAAGTACTGCCTACAAAGATCAATGGGAGTCGGCTCAAGCTTTACCGCGACGACCACTCCGCCCTGTCGACTTAAATAGCTGCTCAAAGGAATGCAGATGTCCAGTGTAGTTGAAAGAGGCATCGCACCATTAGTCTACACGGAAGTCGCGAGACCCTCAGTCTCTGGCTTCCCGCGCAGTTCTTTGAAATATCCGCGCATGTCTATAAAGTTTGGTTGGAGCGAACCTAATTGCGCTCTTGCGAAGCTATCCGGATGGTCTAACCATCGCTCTTGCGAAGTTCACTGTGTCAATTTGCCGCTGGAAGAATTCTTGTTGTGGACCCCTACAGGCACAGTTACCTAAGTTGAAATGACCCGCCGAAAAATTTGAATTACAGCAGTTATGTAGCCGCGTCCGAGAAATAAATGAAGGATAAGCTCGCTCTTTAAGTATAGCCGCTCTGATAGATTCGGCTTGATCTCCGTAAGATTTGCATTTAACCCAGGCGCCGAAAGCGTTAGCCTCTCCCGGAAGCCTGTCAGAGCCCGTCCATCACAATAAATGCTCCACAACCGCGAAGCGGATCGTAGGGTTGTCAACTCATGCATAGCCGCCTATAGCTACTAACCCCACTTGCCCGCATTTACTATCACCTTTGGCTATAAATACTCCACACTTGTATAATTTTGGGTTACTTTCCTCGAGCTGCATAGTCTTGTTTGAAAATCCAAGCCATTGTTTTCAGAGCCGAGTTGTGCAGAGTGCTTCCCTTGTTGTCAGTGTTCATATCCCACGCCAGTCCGCTGTTTTCGTCCAAGTTCTTGTTACCTATACCCGTTCACGACGGAGAACCTGTCGACTGAAGAAGTTGTTTGTCAATTCCTGCGCCGAGGCCTGGATTTCGGTATGACTACCCCCGTGACCGCTTCGACTTATGTACACCCTGGTTATCATGATCCCAGACAATCTCCGGCCACAAGAGCGTCTCAGCCACAGCCAGAAGAGCCCGTTCCAGAGCCGTTGGCCACTATGGTGAATTATATTCCGCCGCGTCCAGAAGATGCACCAGAGGTGCATATTCCGAAGAATGCAAAGTATCCACTTCCGTTACCCCCACTACCGGTTAGCGTGCGAATAGAAGGGTCCTTGCTCGGACACCTTCCACTAGTCAAGTTCTCTGATTTCAACCTGGGAGACTATAAAACATATCCTCAGTTCCAGCTAGACCGATATCTGATGGTAGTGCATAATCCCACCAGACAGGTTGACGAATTCATCCCGAAGGGATTTGCAGCAAATCTTGAGCGCCTTGGACTCCTGAACCTGTTAAAGCTACCGCATTTTGGGCGTAGCAACGAAGTGAACGCAGTCGTTAAGACACTGCTATCCTGCGTTCATGGAGGTTACCTTTGGCTGGGGAGGCCAATCGATTTAAATGTCGATTTGATTCACCGTATTACCGGCCTATCTAAGGTTGGTAAGGATCCTAATATCCATTTTATGGGAAAGGAGAAGGATAGAAAATTGGCTGCAAAGCTGGTGCAGAAATACAACCTTACAAGAGGAGGTTGGGCTTATGACCTCACAATAGTAGAAGACGAAGCACTCAGATTTACAGGAAGTCTGCTCGCAGGCAGACTTCTCACAAAGTGCAGATCGAAGGAAGTTACTGGAGCTGTCGTGGAACTTGCCATCGCAGCTGCGGAGGGGGAGCAGTACAACTGGTGCCTCTTCCTCCTTAATTCTTTTTTGGATGACTGCCGGAACGTTCAGGATAACCCCGGTCAGTTATTCCATTTTTCTTGGCTTTTAATTTTATGTGCTCTCGTCGGGTGGAAGGAGCCCCCGAACACTCAGTTCCTTCCGCGCCGCGCAGGAGAACCCGCCGGAATTCACTATGTAAACCTTTGGGAGTCTCCTAATCCCGCAAAGCGCAAGATGAACCGCGCTGTATTTTGTGAATACTACTATCTCCTCAAAGATACCATTAAGGAAATGCCAAGGCTGAGTGAGGAGACAGCGAAGATGTATGAAGGAAAGTTGGCCTTTACTGCCGACTTACATCAACTTTACCTCCGTCCCTGCAGCATTCAAGAGGAATGGGCCGTAGGCCTTTACAGGATGACCACCGAAGATGTCGAAGAAACTATCAAGTCCTGGTCGGACGAATGGAGAGAAGTCGCCGACATCGCATCCGCGATGCCACCCGCCGCTGCGCATGAGAAGGATAAGGGCAAGGAAGCCCCCGAGCAAAGAAGTGATGAAGGCTCGACAGAGCCAGCCACCAAGAAACAAAAGGTGTCGCATCCCTCTGAGGCCATTCCCTCGGGGATCGACCAGTATTTGAAAGAGCAATTTCGTGAGCTGCGGAACACGCACGCTCACATCAGAAGTGCTCTAGACCTGCAGTTCGTGGAAATAAAAGGTCTCGCAGGAAGGATTGCGCAGACCCATGCGCCAGCATCTACTTCGCAGACGCCACAAGCAATTCCAAGTACTGAGCGAGTTGAAGAACTCATAGAACGCCATACTGTCGTGCATATTCCCCCTACGAGCATGACACTTCCAGATCCGCTAGCTGCACTACAGGTAAGCGCAGTTGGGCCCGTCGAAATAAATTTGTCTTTAATTCCTATAGAGACTCTACAGCTAGTGCATGAGAAAGTTTCCCTTGAGTTGAGAGCTAGAGAGCTCTCTACATTCTAGGAAAATCAGCGACTGCAATCGCAGGAGATAGAGCTGAAGGCAAGCCATAAGAATATCTCCGAGAAGCTCGCACTTTATGAGGCGCAAGACATTGGCATTAGAAACGCAGTGGATGAAATTGCCCATGAATTTCCGGCTTGCGAGATTCAACCAGACCTCCCTCTGGTTGAGAAAGTTCAAATCATTGGAGGAAGGGTAAAAACCCTGGAGCATGAAATAGTTGTTATGGATGAGGGCCATAGAACCCAAATCGCTGAGCTAGAAGCTCGTGTTGCCGCGCAGTTTACAGATGATGCGCAGGAACAATTCGAAGCGCTGAGCAGAGCTTCCACACAAATGAAAGACAGAATACAGGAAGCCGAGAACCTGATGAGCCAAGATATGGAAGCTTGGACGGAGCTTGAGAAGCTCCCTTTTAAAGTTGGTCTTTTGGAACAGGTGCAAGCCGCAGAACAGTCCCTAACTGTTCTGACTGAAGAAGCTAAGGCCTTAACAGGCTTACCAAAAATGAAGAAAATGAGTGAAGTGCGCAGAATGCAACAGCAACTGCACAAGCTCAGAACTGAAGATGAGAAGCTCACCAACAACATTCAGCCATTTATGGATGAGTATGCTGACATCGTTGGCCAAGTCGAGGTAAAAATCAAAGAAATTGCTGAATCTCAAGAGGTGATCGATGCCGTAACTAAAGAAGAAGCCACTGCAGAAATGGTCCAGACAGCTATGGAATGTGTTGATGAATTGGACTCCGCTATTGCGCAGTGGAAGAAAGCATTCGCGCAGACCCAAGCAAAAGCAGATGCGCAAATAAAGCGACCACACGCTAGTGCGAGTGGCTCGAGGGCGAGCCACAAGTAAGTGTTAGGGGCCTGTTGGAGCCAAGGTCGCAGTTATGGTAAAAGCTGCGAATTTTGAGGAAAAAGCACGAGTATGGAAGAGAAAGTGCTAAGTTTTGAATAAGCGCCAATTTTGGGACAGAAGAAGACGATGCGCAGTACGGTGCCAGATGGAGGAGCTCAGCATAGATTACGGACCGGAAATTGCGGAGCTCGCGTGCACGTCAGAAGGGAATGAAGGTAGCAGAGTGGAAAGCCCAGCTACCCTAATCAATGAAGCAATGGAGTAGAGGGCTCAGCTACCCTCATTTAAGGCTAAGTACAGAAGTTATGGTTGCTCGGATCAAGGAGGAGAAACGGACCAAATCATTGAAGGCGAAGGACGAGGCACCCATACCCGTAAGCTGCGCCGAAATTCATGGAGCCTGCAGGAAGCGGTGACATGACTGCAAGCGGCGCCTACAGTACACCTAGCCATGTGCGTGGTTAGGGTTTTTGGGGATTACTGCTGGGAAAGGCCCACAGTTTTGTAAAGGTGCGACCGCCATGGCCACCTATATATATGTATAATTGTGAAGGGTATATGTTAGTTGGTTAGTCAGTTGAGTAGTGAGTCAGTTAGCTAAGCCTGTGAGTGAGCTAGCTAAGATAGTAGACGCTAGAGGTAAGAAGGATCGATCGAGTTGATCATCCTCTGTTATGATCTGGTTGACTGTTTTCTACCATGTTGCTAGGAAATAGGAGTTAGAATTGGTTAGCAGTGAAGCTAATCCTTGAGTTGCAGACAGTCAGAGTCGACGTCTGAACTATTGTAATCTCTAAAGAGGAAGAGACTAGATCGAGAGAAGGGCTCCCAGCTGTGTGCGTGGAGTTTCCTGGAAAGATCTAAGGCTGCAGCTGTGTGCGTAGCATATTGTATAAGTCTATCGATTTCTGGTTAATATAAGATACTCCCGTGGACGTGAATTTCCCCGTGGAGGTGGACTTCATAATTCTTCGTTGTTGTGATGTGAATAAAGTGATTGCCTGTTTAGTATCTTAACAGTATATCCAGGAATGTTGCATTATCTTTGTGAGTGTGTTGAGTAAGTTCTTGAAGAGTCTTCGAGGATTATAATCGTTAAGGGTTGAAGGAATCGATAAGGCGCCGTCGCCACGGCGATAGGAGAACGTGTTGTTGTGACGGGCGCGCAAGTGAGCGACGTATAAGAATATCGGCGCAGAGGATAATTGGTCCTAGCGCAGGAGTGGAAGTACCGCACAGCTAGGCTGCTGAGCAGGAGCTTGAGCGCTGCTGCGCTCCTAACTCTGAAGAGGGGTTAGACCTTTACCTTAGAGGAATCGTCGAGGGAAGAGAGCAGTCTCCGCGTCGCCTGGGTTAAGGAAACCTGATTCCTTAGCCCCCCCATAGCCACTTCGGGTGAGACCTCGAGCTGTTGCGCAGCTCGTTGCCGAGAGGGCCAGTGCGCCAAGGGGTTTTGTTGCTGTGCATCATTAAAACCCGGGTCTGTCCAAAGAGCAGCCAACACTGACTCAGATCCACTTTATATCCTTTAAACACTATTTTCCCCTATTTTTTCCCTGTATGTTAGCTGCATCACTACAGTGGGCGTACCCGCGAGTTGCATCACTATAGCCTGCGGGTAGCATGTAAAATGGTAAAAATCACTAGTTTATTACTTTTTACTCCCAAAAAGCGGTCATAGGGTGACATTTGGGCCTCCATTTGCCCCGAAACGCCTCGATGTGTCCTTTCACTTACCTTTGGGAGGACTATATATTGAGCACATATGGCTTATGGACGAGAGGGGAGAGGAGAGCAAGAGAACTCTAGTGGATTTTTGCCCTATCTTGAGTCTACACTCATTGATCCTTGTAGTTGTGAACCCTTTATGTTCACCTTCCAAATTCCTATCATATTTTGAGTTTGCCATTCCATGGAGGATTGAAGTGGTGGAGGCACAAGTGGATTGACCTAGATCTTGGTTCAGATTGGTTGCCAGCAAGAGGTCTTATCACATTGCACTTCTTGTTGTTTATTAATAGAAATACTCATATTCTCATCCATTAATGTTGTAAATGTTGTTTATACTACATTGGGTTGCATTTACTGTCTGTTGTGGTCTACCCCAAGCCATAGGAAGTTTTCTCCAAAATAGAAATGGCGACTTCGTTGGGGAAAACATCCGTTTTTGGGGATTTTTGAGCATTAGTCCTTATTTAGAGTTTTTTTTTGTCGAAGCTCTGTGTCACTGATTGGCCGTTGAGATACACTATAGAAAATTGGTTTTTTTTGAGCCATTGGACTCTTTGTTTTCCCATTTTCCTTTCCTTACCCGCGGGTGAGCTTAGCTCTGCCCGCGTACACCCGCATCTGTTTACACTATTGCTCGTGGGTACCCGCAGGTATTCCTTCGACAATAGCGTACAACTCCGGCTTTGGTTGTTTCGTGACCCTTGGTTGTTGCTAGGTTGGATTTGGATGATCCTGAGTCTTTATTGGCCTGATGACTGTTCCATGCCTTGTTTATGACCAGAACTCTTCTCTTCTCTTGGTTGAGCCTTGTTGGTTTTTTACCCATCTTTGGATTTAGCCTTGTTGTTTTTTCCTATCGAGGTCACTCCGTTAGCTGAGTCTTACTGTTTGGGATCTGCTGGGTTGTCTTAGTGATCTCCCCTGCATTTCAGTGACTAGATAGTAGGATTTTGCTTGCATTTTTAATTTCCTTATATTGAAAAATACAAAAAAATAATATACATAATTTTGCATTTTCCTTTTGTTTATAAGAGAAAATACAAAAAAAATAAAATTACTTTCATGTACTGCATCTTGCATTGAGTGCTTGCTGCTTTCATTTAGGTTCTGCTTGTGCATTGAAAATATAAAAGAGTTGCATTTTTATTTCGAAACCGTTGGATTGATTTCACATGTTAGTGGCATTGTTTTTATTGGATAGATGAGTCTAGAGTTTGACGATTTTACATACTATTGAGTCATATACATCAGTAGTTTCACGACCATATCCTTTGAGTAACCACAACCATTAAAATTAATGCTTAATCTTAAAATTGATTAGAATGATTTTATTTATAGGGTACACCAACTACCATAGGTTTAGAGTCTTGGAATAGATCATTGTGAGTAAACAATCCAAGACTGCTAGACGAAACATTATGTGTCTGACCAGGGAGTGGTGAAATCCATGGTATACATTGGTGTTCTCAGGAAGTTCTACTCAGACTAGAGTTAAGCACGGGGTCACGGGAGGTTGGTTGAGGAGATATCCCTCCAATACCGGCTGAATGTGGGAGATATTTCCAGGGTTTGTTCGTATCTGGGGGTACCGGAGGTTCGTCCTCTTGTGCTTTGGGCTTAGCTACCCTGCCCATATGATAGATCCCACCTGCCACTGTCCCCCTGAGCATTGGTTATATTGTGGTGACCATAGTTTCCTTACCTAGGTATCGCATAGGGTACTTGCAGTGGTTATGCTATTTGTGTCTTGAGTCAGATAGGGGTCGGACAACATAGTTGCCGTTGTATAGGGACTTGACCTTGTGCACGCAGTGAATTCTAGGGGCCGTTATAACTGGTTCTGTTACCTCCGACTATAGTTTGGGAGTCTCAAGCCTCTCCTAGGCGAGACATACCGGCTCTAGTGTCGGGAGCTCATTTAGCCACTCTGTTTGTCTTCTCTTGGCTGTAGTTTCTATAGGTGTGTGCTTTTGATTTACTGTTTTTGATCGATAGTTGGCCTTTATGGGACGTTTTTATTTTATAGTCTCTCTGGAGGTATCGTGGCGCGGAGTCCTGCTCTCCATCGATCTCGTCGGTCGATCGGTTTACCAGCTGCCAAGCTTTCACACCGTGTCAAGAAGGGACACCGCTGGGATTCCTCCGAATCTTTGGATTCTTATGAGACATATGTTATCGACGCCATGACTGCACATTCTGGCATGGGAGAAATCCTGACCAGTCCATCAGGTAGAGTTGAGCACACTTCAGACACCCCTACTCCTTGTGAGGCGTGGGGGGGTGATCCACCTAAGACCCAACCTAGTTTGTTTGGTCCGGATCCACCCGAGACTCAACCTAGTTTGTTTGGTCCGGATCCACCCGAGGACGACTCGTTTGATCCTTCATATCCACATAATTATCTATACGGGATACCAGAGTTACATGATGACACAGTTCCTACGATCAACCCTACCGTGTTCTCATATGGTATGCCGAATTACACCACAATTGATCCTTCCACTTCTTTTGGTAGTCATGCTGGCGCCATTCATGGTGTTAGCAACACTGCACCCACTGGGGGCAATACCCTCGCCGGGGGCACCACGTTGTCCAATCACACACATAGTATGGGGATTGGTCATATACCTCCTAACAATGCTAATGTTGGAAGATTTCCACATCCTAGGGCTACCCAACCTAATAGGAACACTATTCGCAACACGACTCGCCATCCACCACCTAATACACATGCCGCTACCTGTCAACCTAGGACCACTTTCGCGAATGTTAATGCTCCTACCAACCACGGGGGTGGAAATATACCGCATTCTTTTGCGTCCATTGCTGCTACTAGTAATGCTAATGCAGGACGTGGGAATATACCTCATCCTCATGGTCATAACACCACCATTCCTGATACTAGTAACACCAATGTTGGGGTTGGGAATACATCTCATGCTTATGGTCACCACACGACTGCTCACGCTAATCCTAATGCTTATGTTGGGGGTGGGAACATACCTTACCATTATGCTCATTATAACATGGTTCCCGCTATGAATAGTACATATATGCCCAATAATTATGGTGGCAACCCTTACTACAATATAGTCGGTGCTGGCCACCAGTACATCCCACCTCAATATGGTGCCCAAAACACTTATATACCTACTTACCCTCAAACGGGTTAGGTCGGAGGAGGTTATCAACCTTATGGCCATGGTCAAGCTTATGGTCAGTCAGGTCCATATAATCAACAGTTTAATGCTCATGGTCAAGCATTTGGTCCATCTCATAATTCGGTTCCGTACAACCAACCTTTTATGGGAGCTTATAATCAAGCTTTCCAGCCGCAGCTCCCGTTCCTTGCACGTTTGAAATTTCGGGATCTCTCGAAGCTCATGAATGACCTAGTGTGTCACGACCCTAATTGGCCTCCGGTTCTTACCAAGCCCCTTTCGGACATTCCTAAGTTTGAGGGGAAAGGTGGTGAGGATCCGGGTGATCATGTCACAATGTTTCACCTTTGGTGCTCTTCCAACTCATTGACTCACGATTCCGTTCGATTACGACTATTTCAACGCACCCTCACGGGGGCAACTGCGAAGTGGTATGTTGAGTTGCCTGGGAACACTTATAGGGGTTTCAATGAGATCGCTTTGGTTTTCTTGGATCATTTCCAATTGTTGGTTAGTTACCATACCGGTACTAAAATTTTGTCTACCTTCTGTTAGAACAAGGCCACACATATTTCTGACCATGTTCAAGAGTGGCACCGGCGGAAGAGGTTAGTGAAAGCCAACATTCCTCCAGAGTTTCTGTTGTAATGGTTCCTATTATCACCAAACTTGTAGGTGCCCCTAGAGATGGATCCGAGATGGATGGCAGAAGGGAAGGGAAACCAAGATAGCCTCGACTCCCAATGGATGGTTGTCACGCCAATTGAGGCAATCTTCACTTTATGTTATCTAGCCCAAGACAACAAAAGGGGAGACCCAGATCTACTCCCGACAAGAGAGATCAAACCAAAACACCAGATAAAATCAAGTATAGGTGAAGTACATAAGGTGTATGGTAAACCCTAGATCTATGGATAAAGTCACAAGGTAAATGATAAGTTGGATCAAGGGGTTTAAACATTGTAGATTTGGTCCAACATGTTTATGTGAGTGACTTATGAAGTTTATAATGAGATCAAGGATTAGGGTACCAATCAATTGTGAGAAAATTCACTGCCTTGGGAACCGTGTCCAATGTAGGGTAGTTAAGGTCCAAATTGGGGCTAACCAGTACCAGAGACAATCTTGATTACAATATATGACAATGTCAAGGGGTTCAAGCAACCAAGAGAAGGATCAAACCACAAGTTAACCCAACAATCTAGGAAAGTCGAATGAGCTTGGAGAAAGATCAGTGCCTTGGGAATTGGGACAAATGGAGTAAAAAAGAGGTTAACTTGTAGATCATGACCCCTATGACATAAGACAAGTGGGCTGCTATAGGTATGATGGTTGGATCTTTCTAGATCTAATAGTTCATGATGTGACCTAAGTGGATACAATCCCTTAAAACAAGGAATGCTACCCCCAAGGCAATATTTCACAAAATGACATACTAGACATAGGTTTCAAGGTATGCTTATTCCAAATCCACCGAAATCTCAACTACCCACGTCCTACAAGTGGAAAAACTCAAATTCCCCAAGGAGTGCAACCTTGCCCAAGGAGGGATAAAAGCATGATAAATGGGATCAAGTCTAGTCCAATGGACACTAAAATATAGATCCAAGTAGTTTATGCAAGTATCAATATGGATCTAGAAAATCAAGGCAATCCAGTGGCTAGATCTCAGTAGATCTGAGATTGAAGCTATCACCAAGTGGTCCAAAATGGGTTCAACCCTTAGAATGAGGAATAGGGCCCACAAGGTAGAAATCACTGAAGTGACAGTCTAGGGGTAGGTTATTGGATGTGTAGATTGCAGATCAAGTGAAATCTCAACTACCCATGTACTAGATCTAGGTTAACTCACCCAATCCAAGGAGTGCGACGTCACTTGGAGAAGCTAAGTTGCCTTGGGAAGGGGGTCAAATGGAGGCCAATCCTTACCAAACTATAGATCCGGGTTGCCGTGGATACTATAGAGGTGGGTTTTAAATGTCTTACCCAAGAAGCCACTAGATCTTTGTAGATCTGAGAAAATGTAAAAATGGGGGTTTTAATTAATTAGGGTTTGAAGTAACTTAGACAAATGGATAGATCATGGAAAGAGAAATTACCTTGAGATCATACTTGAGTGATGAGGAGAGATGCCTTGTTGTTGAGGAATACTCCCACAGAGATCAAATGAGAGATTGTTGAATTTGCTTGCCGAAATGAGCCCTAGCCCACAAGTGCGACCTCCTCTACCTGTCAATCCAAGGAAAGCGATTTCAATCAGAAAGGTCAAGTATGGAGGAAATACAAGTGAAATGTAAAAGTAACATGCAATAGAAGGTCCTGGGACAGTAATACTCCCTGTTACCAACGAAGAAACCCAAAGAAGAAGTAGGGAGGGTCCTCCC
This sequence comes from Larix kaempferi, assembly GCA_027924585.1. Classification (NCBI taxonomy): domain Eukaryota; kingdom Viridiplantae; phylum Streptophyta; class Pinopsida; order Pinales; family Pinaceae; genus Larix; species Larix kaempferi. The sequence goes on from BSBM01000428.1 coordinate 12,865,353, forward strand.
CTACCAATACGTCCTCCTTGAATGAATTCGGCCTCCACCTGTAGATGCAAAAAAATGGTACAAAAATATGGCAAGACAATATCTCCAATAACTCAGTGCAAAGGAAGAATCAACGAACGAACTCTAAAAGCATTCACCACAACACTGGAGATAGATGCAATAATAATTTTCTATTCCAATAATCCAGAGCCAAAAGTCCCCTTTACAATGAGAAGCTCTCTCCTTTAAATAGGAGGGAGAGAGTCCAAAATCTAACCACTTTTTGAATGAGTGGCTAAGATTAAAAGATAAAAAGATCTAATCAATGGTTGAGATGAACTCAACAATAAAATACATGGATCACTAACAAAATATAACAATAAGTGGACAAAATTGCCCTTAGAGAGGGGATCCCACCAAATCATGATGACAAAATATAACAACTAGCTCATGGTGGGTCCAAGGGGTAATTTTAGACACCCTTGGTCAATCCCCATAGCACAATAATAATAAAATAGTCATCAAAGTACCAAATCGTGCCTCTATGGACAAATCATGAGCCTTAGGAGGCTCCAGAAATCATCAAAAAATGCCATAAGTGATGGATGTGGGTCCCAGTGAAGCTGAAACTGCTGGAGAAGGTGTGGAAGACATCCCACTCATCATAACTGATCATCCCATGCCATAAAATTGCCTTAGTATCCCAAATCAAATTCCTCTGCAGCCATTTCTACCATTTCTAAACTACCTCGGGAAACGTGAAACTACCCAAACTGCCTCCTGGAGTGCCTACGCTGTCAAGGTGAGCTCACCAATGAGTCTGGGAGGGGGGTAATATGGTAATAAAAAGTGGTTGGACCACCCCCTCCATGCAAAGCGCCCTAGGTGAACCAAGCAAATCTCATCAATGCTCTGACAGGGCCTCCTATAGAGCAAAACTGCACTAGGATAGCCAACTGAGGCTCAATCATCACTGTAACTGCCCGGAACTAAAAATAGACTGTCTCATTGGACTCAGAAGGTCCAAATCCATCTAATATGTGTACTCATACACCATATAAACCTCTGCATGGTCCAAAATAAATACTCATCATATCCGGCAGACCAAATAATAATAACTTGTAGAAGTGCTGAAATGCACAAATCCTCATCATAAGCCTGAAACCACTGCATAAGCCCACCATGGTGACCTGTACCAGACCATATATCATCTATCTGTAACATTTGAGGTCTGCCACCTCATGTCCTGTGGTTGACTTTTGGTCAAACTGAGGTTTGACCAAGTCAACATGACCAAAATATAACTCAAACTGTCATCAAGCTGCTGCAAGGTGTCCAAGGTTAAAACATGCTTTACAATCCATTCAATTAGAAATTATAACAAGAAGTAATCATTACTGGTGATCTAAATCCAAATATAATAAGTCATAATTATTATTTATTACTCAGACTAAACTTTCAAGGTCATACTCAGTTCATAGTTGTGATCAATTTGCTAGTGAAGGGTGAAGGCTAAGAAAAACATGGCTAGGTTAGAGGGAATAACTTACTGACTTAACACTGTGACACTTTGGAAGTGAAAAAGGGAATATACACCATAGCATATAGTGGACAAGCAACAACATAGGGAATGGCGGTGTCTCACAAATGGATAAGTTGTTCAAAGAGTGTTTATTCACCTTACACAGATGCGCACAATCCATAATACAAAAGAGGCCAGCAATATTTTTAATATAGCATTTAAGTTCCATTTCTTTTTGGGCCTATAGTTTCCATAGCCTTTTATTTGTGTGTGTTTACAAACACATTGCATAGATTTACATTTATTTAGGCTTCTTGCTGCAGGTGTGTTTTTAAGGCACTTGTTTACCTAAGCACTTCTAGGTGTGTCACAGACAACTTGTTTACCTAGGCATTTTACATTTCACAAAAGACATAACATTTGATATTTCATAGCCATTTTCATTTGGATTGCCTTTCATTCATGTGTGTTTAGAAACACATTGCATGAACGGGCTTTTCATACAAGATATAACATTTCATTTCCATACTTTGCATTAATGGCAGCACTAAAAGTTTCAAGTTTAGCCAACAACATCTTTAGTGACTAGGGGGAATTCTTAAGGAAATCCAACTCACCGTAGGTAAGTTTTGTCACCAACTCAGAGCTGAGACACAATAAACAGGGACGCTTATCCAATATAGAGGCTACAATGGGGAAAAGATCCTCCATGCCACTAGTCAAGTAGTAAGTCAAGGTAATGAATCAACTGGGTAAGTCATGGATGGATGAAGACAGTGAATAATGAAACCGACACTAGCAAGCCAAAGTATGGTGGGAATGATCACCTCTATTCTCCCTAGGGAGGGTAAAACCAATGAGTATAGGCCAAGAACTTCTAAGTATGAGTAGGGACAAGTAAGATATATATAAGTACAACCAGGTCTACATATCTATATGATCGCTAGATCATGATACTAAATGCTAAGACATGCTAAGAAAATGGAAATAAAAGCAATATAACCACAACAACATAATATACCTGCTGAGTCATATACCTGAAAGATCATCATCTGAACCATCATCTATCCTCTGAAACTACTGTTGCACTCTGGGCACTACTGACCACTCTGATCAAATGTCTAAATAGCTACATCGGTCATCTCTCTGAGTGTCCTGAAACTCAGTCATGGCATGGGGAATGAAACTGCTGTCCAAAATATGATAGTGATCCATAATAGATGCTCATCTCAGCATCTCAATGCAAGGGAACTGGCGAATAGTGTATTGGAATCAGAAAAATAATGTATGGTAGCCCGGCTACTATATATGTGATAAGATCTGGCTCCGACTGGGACAAGTGTTTTGCTGAAAAGAGCGCTTGAGAACCTCAGAATCTCTTGTCCTCGAACTCTACTACTCGAATCCTCGATCCAGCACTCTACCTTTTTGCTTTCTACTTTTTATTTTATTTTGCACCTATATCTGTGTTCACAAACATGAAAATACCTCATGCAGCATATGGGAAAAATATAATATCAAACTGAAATAAAATCTATTCTATAACATAAATTAAAAAGCATGAAATATAAATGCAGGAAGCAAATTTAATCTACTAACATAACTTAAAAGTTTGAAATTTTATTGTGCAGGAAAAGAAAATGATAGGTACTCAGTTAAACTAAGAACTTCAAAAGGAGCTTAAGAAAAGACAAACAAAAGGTGCCAGACTCAATGGCTGAAAAGACTAGCTACTGCCCAAGTAGGCTTATTCAGTTCCTACCTACTCTAATATAACCAATTAGCACAAATGCTAGGTAAAATCATAGATCCAGTGCAACCATTCATCAAACAAGCTAATGACTCTTCCTTGATGTTTTTTAACAGAATAAGTCGAGATTAGATTAAAGCTTAGTGAATTGAAAATCAATACATTCCTGACTTGTTCAAAATTTGAGAAAGCATTGGAATGGTGCAAGATGAAAACATGGAAAGGGGGAGCTTGATTAATGTAAACATCCTCCATCAGAATATTAATCGGATCATAAAAATTATGCAAGTTATTATTCAACATGTATGGAGGGAAAAGATGTGATAACAAATTCAACTCCCCTTTTTTCAAATTACTTTCGTCATCTACTTGACTAGGACACTCAATTTTGACAACTCCGAGAATGATGCACAAACCAAGTAGGGATAAATTGTGAAATAAAATTAAGATCGAGATTAGCCCCACTTGTTGTTTAAGGATGGAGAAATGATGAAATTGATCTTTATATACCCCTTCCAGCCACCAAGAAGATTTAAGAATGTTATTTATCAAAGATGACTGAAAGGGAAAATGAAACACTTTATCTCCATTCATGCGACAATATATAGAATCCTGATTGAAAATCTTAAAAGATTTACCAGACCACAAATTCAAAGAAGAATTAAAAAGCTGGGATGGGAGGGTGGATTGAAAATTGATTGACCTTGAAATTGCCCAAAAGGAAAGAACTTATTGCGAGCACCCAACCCCAAAAATTGAAATAGACAATCCTGATCAAAAATTGAATTGGAATATATATATATATTGGATGATTTAAGTGAAGGATTTTTTCCGAGCTTCCCATAAACATTAAGATATTGGTTCGAGGATTCTATTAAGGAAAGCTCTTGATTAGTTTGATTCACTAAACCATCATGATCATGAGATTTCTCTTCAATTGATTTATCTTTAAGTTCATAAGATGATAATTTATCAGGGATTGTATTGACAAGCTCATCAACAACCACTTGATCATTAGTTTCTAGAGAAACTTGGTTGTTGTCCCTACTTTTTTCTTCTTCAATGTCATGATCAGAAAAATCATTAATTACACAAGGATTATGAAAAGGGATCTCACTAATGGAAGACTCAACCATGGATGCTTCTTGATGGAAATCACTCTCTTTATCTGAGACTTCTTCAAGTAATGATGACAAGACTCTCATAAGTTCCCCTCTTATGTCAAAATCAAGGCAATAATCTTGAGGGATTGAGATTTGCTCACTGTCATTAATAGGCTCACTTAGCTCAGGAAAAGAGGAATTACATTCATTAGTTAATTCATTATCGGTATCTTGATCATCTTCATCAAGTTGATTTTCATCAAGAGACTTATTTTCCGATTGTTCTTCCATAGTTTCATTAATATTTTCTCGCCACTCACTTATTAAAAAATCCATGAACATGTCATACCCAGTGATGGATCCTGGGGCTAAATGATCAAACCACAGTTGGGCATCCCGTTCTAGGGAAGCACCAAGGGCTCGCATATAGACATCCTCACCATCAACACTTAGAAATTCCATATGGTCCTAGAGGGCATCCAAATGACTTTCAATAGATGTTCCATTACTTCCATAAAAATGAGGCAACCCCCTGATGTATCCATTTGGCATAAGATGAGGTGCCCCATATATTTCTGAAAAATCGAAAGGAGATGGCTTGGGTTTCCTAAAAGTTCTAGTTGCTTGAGCTGGGCGAAGATCATTTACCAAAAGCCTCGGCTGAGTTTGATATTTTCTAATTGGTTTACTTGGAATATTTTGGGAAAAATTATTAGATGGATGAGGTGAATGATGGGTATCATAAGAATCTTGATATCCAGGTTCATACCCATAATTATTTTGATAACTATCTCCATACCTAAATTTCCAATTCCTTTCATTAAAATCTGTTATAATTTTTAATTTTTCTTTAAGATCCTGAAGAAGATCCAGGTCCATTGTGAATTATTAGGATTCTTAGTGGATTATATACATGGGTTCGCTTCCCAGTAGAGTCGCGGGGTGGAGTCGCTAGGTGAACAACACAAGTAATTCACAGAAATGAAAAGTATTGTAAGGATGCAAATGAGTTCGCTCCTCAGTGGAGTCACGATTCGGAGTTTCCAGGTAGACTTTAAAACTCTTCTACCAAGATGTATGTCGTTCAAAGTGCAGGGAGAGAGTAAGTGAACAGTATGTCAAACCTAAGTAGGCTTCTGCCCTCCCCGGAAACGATGCCAAAATGTTATCACCAAACTTGTAGGTGCCCCTAGAGATGGATCCGAGATGGATGGAAGAAGGGAAGGGCAACCAAAGAGGTGCAACCACGATAGCCTCGACTCCCAATGGATGGTTGTCACACCAATTGAGGCAATCTTCACTTTATGTTATCTAGCCCAAGACAACAAAGGGGGAGACCCAGATCTACTCCCGACATGAGAGATCAAACCAAAACACCAGATCAAATCAAGTATAGGTGAAGTACATAAGGTGTATGGTAAACCCTAGATCTATGGATAAAGTCACAAGGTAAATGATAAGTTGGATCAAGGGGTTTAAACAGTGTAGATTTGGTCTAACATGTTTATGTGAGTGACTTATGAAGTTTATAATGAGATCAAGGATTAGGGTACCGGTCAATTGTGAGAATATTCACTGCCTTGGGAACCATGTCCGATGCAGGGTAGTTAAGGTCCAAATTGGGGATAACCAGTACCAGAGACAAGCTTGATTACAAGATATGACAATGTCAAGGGGTTAAGCAACCAAGACAAGGATCAAACCACAAGTTAACCCAACAATCTAGGAAAGTCAAATGATCTTGGAGAAAGATCAGTGCCTTGGGAATTGGGACAAATGGAGTCAAGGAGAGGTTAACTTGTAGATCATGACCCCTATGACATAAGACAAGTGGGATACTATAGGTATGATGGTTGGATCTTTCTAGATCTAATAGTTCATGATGTGACCCAAGTGGACACAATCCCTTAAAACAAGGAATGCTACCCCCAAGGAAAGATTTCACAAAATGACATACTAGACATAGGTTTCAAGGTATGCTTATTCCAAATCCACCGAAATCTCAACTACCCACGTCCTACAAGTGGACAAACTCAAATTCCCCAAGGAGTGCGACCTTGCCCAAGGAGGGACAAAAGCATGATAAATGGGATCAAGTCAAGTCCAATGGCCACTAAAATATAGATCCAAGTAGTTTATGCAAGTATCAATATGGATCTAGAAAATCAAGGCAATCCAATCGCTAGATCTCAGTAGATCTGAGATTGAAGGTATCACCAAGTGGTCCAAAATGGGTTCAACCCTTAGAATGAGGAATAGGGCCCACAAGGTAGAAATCACTAAAGTGACAGTCTAGGGGTAGGTTATTGGATGTGTAGATTGCAGATCAAGAGAAATCTCAACTACCCACGTACTAGATCTAGGTTAACTCACCCAATCCAAGGAGTGCAACCTCACTTGGAGAAGCTAAGTTGTCTTGGGAAGGGGGGCAAATGGAGGCCAATCCTCACCAAACTATAGATCCGGGCTGCCGTGTATACTATAGAGGTGGGTTTTAAATGTCTTACCCCAAGAAGCCACTAGATCTTTGTAGATTTGAGAAAATGTAAAAATGGGGGTTTTAATTAATTAGGGTTTGAAGTAACTTAGACAAATGGATAGATCATGGAAAGAGAAATTACCTTGAGATCATACTTGAGTGATGAAGAGAGATGCCTTTTTGTTGAGGAAGAATCCCGCAGAGATCAAATGAGAGATTGTTGAATTTGCTTGCCAAAATGATGCCCTATCCCACAAGTGCGACCTCCTCTACCTGTCAATCCAAGGAAAGCGATTTCAATCAGAAAGGTCAAGTATGGAGGAAATACAAGTGAAATGTAAAAGTAACATGCAATAGAAGGTCCTGGGACAGTAATACTCCCTGTTACCAACGTAGAAACCCAAAGAAGAAGTAGGGAGGGTCCTCCCCTACCAATACGTCCTCCTTGAATGAATTCGGCCTCCACCTGTAGATGCAAAAAAATGGTACAAAAATATGGCAAGAAAATATCTCCAATAACTCAGTGCAAAGGAAGAATCAACGAATGAACTCCAAAAGCATTCACCACAAAACTGGAGATAGATGCAATAATAATTTTCTATTCCAATAATCCAGAGCCAAAAGTCCCCTTTACAATGAGAAGCTCGCTTCTTTAAATAGGAGGGAGAGAGTCCACAATCTAACCACTTTCTGAATGAGTGGCTAAGATTAAAAGATAAAAAGATCTAATCAATGGTTGAGATGAACTCAACAATAAAATACATGGATCACTAATAAAATATAACAATAAGTGGACAAAATCGCCCTAAGAGAGGGGATCCCACCAAATCATGATGACAAAATATAACAACTAGCTCATGGTGGGTCCAAGGGGTAATTTTAGACACGCTTGGTCAATCCCCATAGCACAATAATAATAAAATAGTCATCAAAGTACCAAATCGTGCCTCTATGGACAAATCGTGAGCCTTAGGAGGCTCCAGAAATCATCAGAATAATGCCATAAGTGATGGATGTGGGTCCCGATGAAGCTGAAATTGCTGGAGAAGGTGTGGGAGACATCCCACTCATCATCATTGATCATCCCATTCCATAACATTGCCTCAATATCCCAAATCGAATTCCTTTGTAGCCATTTCTACCATTTCTGAACTGCCTCGGGAAACGTGAAACTACCCAAATTGCCTCATGGAGTGCCTGCGCTTTCAAGGTGAGCTCACCAATGAGTCTGGGAGGGGAGTAATATGGTAATAACAAGTGGCTGGACCACCTCCTCCATTCACAACTCCCTACGTGAACCAAGTAAATCTCATCAATGCTATGACAGGGCCTCCAACAGACCAAAACTGCACTAGGATAGCCAACTGAGGCTCAATCATCACTGTAACTACCCGGAACTGAAAAGAGACTGTCTCATTGGACTCAGAAGGTCCAAATCCATCTAAGATGTGTACTCATACACCATATAAACCTTTGCATGGTCCAAAATAAATACTCATCATATCCGATAGACCAAATAATAATAACCTGTAGAAGTGCTGGAATGCACAAATCATCATCATAAGCCTGAAACCACTGCATAATCCCACCATGGTGACCTGTACCAGACCATATATCATCTATCTGTAACATATGAGGTCTGCCACCTCATGTCCTGTGGTTGAATTTTGGTCAAACTGAGGTTTGACCAAGTCAACATGACCAAAATATAACTCAAACTGTCATCAAGCTGCTGCAAGGTGTGCAATGTTAAAACATGCTTTACAATCCATTCAATTAGCAATTATAACAAGAAGTAATCATTACTGGTGATCTAAATCCAAATATAATAAGTCATAATTATTATTTATTACTCAGACTAGACTTTCAAGGTCATACTCAGTTCATAGTTGTGATCAATTTGCTAGTGAAGGGTGAAGGCTAAGAAAAACATGGCTAGGTTAGAGGGAATGACTTACTGACTTAACACTGTGACACTTTGGAAGTGGAAAAGGGAATATACACCATAGAATATAGTGGACAAGCAACAACACAGGGAATGGCGGTGTCTCTCAAATGGATAAGTTGTTCAAAGAGTGTTTATTCACCCTACACAGATGCGCACAATCCATAATACAAAAGAGGCCAATAATATTTTTGATATAGCATTTAAGTTCCATTGCTTTTTGGGCCTAGAGTTTCCATAGCCTTTGATCTATGTGTGTTTACAAACACATTGCATAGATTTACATTTATTTAGGCTGCTTGCTGCAGGTGTGTTTTTAAGGCACTTGTTTACCTGAGCACTTCTAGGTGTGTCACAGACAACTTGTTTACCTAGGTATTTTACATTTCACAAAAGATATAACATTTGATATTTCATAGCCATTTTCATTTGGCTTTCCTTTCATTCATGTGTGTTTAGAAACACATTGCATGAACGGGCTTTTCATACAAGATATAACATTTCATTTCCATACTTTGCATTAATGGCAGCACTAAAATTTTTCGGGTTTAGCCAACAACATCTTTAGTGACTAGGGGGAATTCTCAAGGAAATCCAACTCACCGTAGGTAAGTTTTGTCACCAACTCAGAGACGAGACACAATAAACAGGGATGCTTATCCAATATAGAGGCTACAATGGGGAAAAGATCCTCCATGCCACTAGTCAAGTAGTAAGTCAAGGTAATGAATCAACTGGGTAAGTCATGGATGGATGAAGACAGTGAATAATGAAACCGACACTAGCAAGCCAAAGTATGGTGGGAATGATCACCTCTATTCTCCCTAGGGAGGGTAAAACCAATGAGTATAGGCCAAGAACTTCTAAGTATGAGTAGGGACAAGTAAGATATATATAAGTACAACCAGGTCCACATATCTATATGATCGCCAGATCATGATACTAAATGCTAAGACATGCTAAGAAAATGGAAATAAAAGCAATATAACCACAACAACATAATATACCTGCTGAGTCATATACCTGAAAGATCATCATCTGAACCATCATCTGTCCTCTGAAACTGCTGCTGCACTCTGGGCACTACTGACTGCTCTGATCAAATGGATAAATAGCTACATCGGTCATCTCTTTGAGTGTCCTGAAACTTAGTCATGGCATGGGGAATGAAACTACTGTCCAAAATTTGATAGTGATCCATAATAGATGCTCATCTCAACATCTCAATGCAAGGGAACTGGCTTAATAGTGTACCGGAATCAGAAAAATAATGTATGGTATCCCGGCTACTATATATGTGATACAAATTCCTTAAGTCTTTGCTCCCATATATTGCTAAGGATGTTTCGATGTCCGGCATTGTGACTGAGGAACAAGCCATCTTAAAAGTCCAGCAGTTAGATTTACTATACTCTCAGTCTGGCATTTTTATGACATTATTCCTGACCCACCGCGAACACGATATGAGCCCAAGTCAATTCCTGGACCACACGCCGATGGCATTGTGGGATCCACAAGCATTTGCCCTGTAGATTTGGTGGCTAATCAAATGCAAAATTTGTCTCTAAACGAGTCTACTCCCGGACAAGTTCACACCTTGTCCACTTCCACCCCGTCGTCTGATGTACACAGTGTGCAATCGACGAACCCATCGGGTAACCAACAACCTGGTGGTAAGAAAAAGGGGAGAAACAACTGTAAGGGTGGAAACAATGGGAACAATAATAGCAATCGCAATACCCCTAGAAAAGAGAATGCCAACCCTCCTTGGGAAGGCGAAAATGTTGGTGAGGACCGTAAACGTAGGTGTAAGGTGAAATTTCCTTGTAAGCTATGTGGGGAAGATCATCTTAATCACTTGTGTCCTCGAATCAAGGAAGCATCGAAGCATATTGCACAGAGACCAACTGTGTTGAAGGATCCCCTTCCTCATCATCAAAACATGGCTTCGCATGCTCCTGCCACTGGTTATGGACCTAATGAGACTGTAATGTCTTTTTCCAATACTAGTGGTTATGGATGCGTGAATATGGTTCAATCGGAGGTTAGTGTTGCTACTCGTCAACGCAATTATGGTGCACCACAACCTAATATGGGGAGTGAGCCTCCCCCTCCTCCTGATAATTCCTAGCATATCGAGAAGCCCTCTATTATGCTGCGGATACCGAAAGGTGTTCTTAAGCGCTCTATGCATAATCCCAATGCTCAAGCCGCCTAGAACTACTCCATTGTAGAAGATTTGGTCCAAACTCCGTGTGCCATGTCGGCTCTTGACGTTTTACAGGCGTGTCCTTCTCAAAGGCATGCCCTTTTAAGTGCGTTAGGAGTTCAGGATGGGGGAAATACCAGCGTTATCAAGTTCGACACTACTAATATTCAACCTCGCTTACCTTACCACATGGCTTTTCAAATCCATGTGTAGTGCCTTAAGAATTTTGTCAAAAGAATGGTGGTTGATGAAGGTGCTTCCACGTCAGTGATGTCGTTAGCTTGTTGAAAAGCTCTTGGCTTTCCTCCTCTACTCACGTCTAGAACCATGCTAACTACATTTGACGGTCGGTCATTTAAGTCGCATGGGATTATCCCTTCCCTTTTTGTCCATTTGGGGGGTAAGCCTGTGCCTATTAAAGTCGAAGTGGTTGATGTGCCCATCGACTACAACCTTTTACTGGGTCGGAATTGGATGTACGCTATGAAAGCTGCCGCGTCTACAGTATTCAGGATTATTTGCTTTCCACACGAAGGCAAGATTGTGACAATCGATCAGTTGGATTTCGTTAATCCTCCTCCTGAAGCATCCACGGGATCTGTAGTCCCACAGGTTACAGATTCTTAGCCGGCAACTGGGAACATGGGTGTTGGTATGTACCCTTCATTGATGGGATCTTATGATTTTCGCACCCGTGAATTTTATTGGAACCGTTTCTGACAATGCGTCTCCTCCTTCACATAATGTACCATTTCGGACTTCATATTTTGACGATCCATGGACTTTACCGTCTACAAGTTATACGTCTGGAGACATTACGCATGTTGGGATGTCTATGCCACTGTCTGTAGCTGAGCTTGCTTACCAGGATATTCAAAAAGCCACTGCAGAGCCAGATCTCTCTTCTTCTCAGACAGATGAGGAAGATCCCGTTACGCTGCCAGTTTGGGAATCCGACTCGTGTTGTTCGAACGATTGCCTTGATGGTAGTTTACCTTCAGATGAAGCTATTATCGAGGCCATGTGTGGTAGTGAGAGGCCTTGGGAGGATATGCACCATCGCTCTTATTTCCTTCCCAACCTCAATCTCGCCGAGCAAGAAGAGTTTAGGATGACTCTTGCAGAGATGGTTGGTCACCCTGTGGCTCTTTTGGGTTCACATGAAGTTTTCGCGGAGGGGAACATGGCTAATATTTCTCCAACTATACCAATCAACATCTCTTGTACTCTCGGAAAGATTGAAAATGTTTACATCGGTGCTGATTGCTCTCCTGAAGAGGTTTCTATCTACACCGAGTTGTTTACAGAACTTTGGGATGCTTTCGCCTGGTCATACGAGGAGATGCCAGGAATAGACCCTAGTATTGTCGAGCACGAGATTAGAACGTATCCTCATGCTAAACCGGTTCGACAACATCTTCAAGCTGTTAGCTCTCGGAAGGCAGCCTCTATGAAGGTAGAGGTGGAGAAACTGCTTAAAGTTGGTTTTATCTACCCCGTTCCCCTTACCGAATGGGTGTCAAACCCTGTTCCCGTGGATAAGAAGCAGGGAACGATCCATGTATGCATTTATTATAGAGACCTGAATCGTGCATGTCCGAAAGACAACTTCCCCATGCCATTCATTGATCAGATCTTGGATGCTTGTGCAGGAAGTGAGATTTCTTCATTCATGGATGGCTTTTCATGGTATAACCAGATTCAAATCAAACCCAAGGGCCAACATAAGACTGCTTTCATTTGTCCCTGGGGTACGTTTGCATATCAAAAAATTCCCTTCGGCCTTAAAAACGTCGGAGCTACATTTCAGCGTGCCATGACCTATGCTTTTCACAACCTTAAAAGTATAATGGATATTTTCTTGGATGATCTTGCTAGCCATTCTTGCAAGAGAGTGGACCACCCCAAGAACCTCCGTTGGATTCTCGAACAATGTATATGCTACAAGATTCGATTGAATCCCAACAAATGCATCTTTGCGGTGAGGTCAGGTTGCCTTCTAGGATTCATAGTTTCAAAAGAGGGTATTAGAGTCGATCCTCTTAAAGTTGAGGCAATACTTCGGTTGCCTCCTCTGCGCAACTTGTTTCAACTTCAGATCCTCCAAGGGAGAGCTACTTTTCTAGGTCGATTTGTAGTCAATTATGCTAATCTTACCAAAGGTTTTGCGTGCATGTTGAAGAAAGACACACCGTTTATTTGGAATGAGAGAGCCCTACAGTCTTTCGATGCCCTTAAGAAAGCTTTGGTATCAGCCCCTGTGCTTAGTCCGCCTGACTTCGCATGAGATTTTATACTTTATGTGGCTGCATCTCAAGAGACGATTGGCATGGTCTTAGTTCAGGTTGATGATGCCCTCGTTGAGCATGTCATCTATTACCTCAGTCGAAATCTAGTAAACGCTGAACTGAGATGTACTCACGTGGAAAATTTGGCACTTGCGACTGTCCATGCAGTCCAATGGTTATGACACTATATTTTGCTTAGAACGACCACAGTTGTAGCGCATATCAATGCGTTTCAGTTCGTGCTATCAAAACGCCTTATAGGGGGGAAGTACAATAAATGGATTATGATCCTTCAGGAGTTCGATCTCGATTTTGCTTCTGTGAAGTTGGTAAAATCGTTGGTGTTTGTTGAGCTTATGTTAGACCTTCCAAGACTTTATGAGGATGCCATCCATGAGGATTCCTTTGTGGATGAGCACTTATTTCTTATCTCGTTAGAGGACCCTTGGTATGGGGATGTCATTGTATATGTCCAAAATTTGAAGTTTCCTTCGCATTATTCACGGGATGAGCGACGGCGTGTGAAACATCACGCTAAATATTATACTATCGTCGGTGACACTTTGTATCGTCGAGGAAAGGATTCTATTCTCCATCGTTGCTTGAATCATGAAGAAGCGGAGCGTGTGCTTAATGATTGCCATGCTGGGGCGTGTGGCGGTCACTTATCCGGGCTTGCTATAGCCCAACGTATTATGCGAGCTGGTTACTTTTGGCCTTCAATCTTTAAATATTGTATTAATGCTGTGAAGAGATGTCATCCTTGCCAGGTGTTTTCTCGGAATATACACTCGCATCCAGCGCCCCTTCATCCGGTCATCATCGTCGGTCCCTTCACTAAGTGGGGGGTGGATTTCATGGATTGCAAACCAGCTTCGGCTGGGGGGCATCACCATATCATAGTGGCCGTGGAATAATTTTCCAAATGGGCTGAGGCCATGCCTACCGTAAAAGCCGATGGTGCTACAACAACCCATTTTGTGTTGAATCAGATTATTACTCGGTTCGGTATTCCGAAAGAGATTTTCACTGACCATGGCAGTCACTTCTAGAACAAAATGATGGAGGATTTGTCACTCAAGCTTGGGTTTCATCAAGAACACTCATCTTCTTACTATCCCCAAGCGAATGGTCAAGTTGAAGCAGTCAATAAGTCTTTAAAGACCATTCTCCAATGTACCATCCAACAATGCAAGAACAATTGGAACATTATGTTATATACTGCATTGTGGGCATATCGAACCGCAGTCAAGACTGTCACTGGGTTCTCATCGTTCCAGCTAGTACATGGTGTGGAGTTGATTTATCGATTGAATACGAAATCCCTTCGCTTAAACTGGCCATAGAGCTCCTCCCTGATACGACATGTATTTGGAAACGTTTAATCCACCTTGAGTAGCTTGACGAGCAACATCGAGATGCCGCTGTGGTTATAGATGCCAATAAACGTCATGTCAAGGTTCAATATGATAGGTATGTCCATCCTCGGCAGTATGCTAAAGGTGAATTGGTCCTCTTATATGACCAAGCTAAAGAACCCTCGGGGGCAGGCAAGTTCAACCCCATGTGGCACGGTTCTTACATTGTGAAGCATGTCATGGAAAAAGGAGCCTATGAATTAGAGGACTATGAGGGGAATGCCTTGAAGGAGCCTAGGAATGGGCTCTACCCCAAGCGGTATTATGCTTGAACTTCTAGTTCGAGTTAATGCCTTTGTATACTATTGTATAGCTCTTTCTATACATAGTTTAGATTTCTTTTGGTCTTCGGGTTTGCTGATTCGCATCCGTTTGATTGACAAATGTCAGCGGAATCTCTTACATTCTTAGGTTTCGCAGATGGTGCTAGTCGTCATATGCAGCAACTTGCTTCTACTGCCTGGGTTATTTATTAACCTGACCATCTAGTTGTGCCTTCAGGAGGTGCTTGTCTCGGTCCTACATCTAACAATGTGGCTAAGTATAGTGACATGATTGAGCTACTTTGGGATGCTATTTCACATGGCGTCCAGTCTTTAGAAGTCCGCCTAGATTCACAATTGGTTGTGTCTCAGTTGAATGGTTAGTACCATGTGAGAGATCCTACGCTACTACGGAAATTCCTAAGGGTAAGACTCTTGGAACGACATTTTGTTTCAATTACGTACATTCATGTTCCAAGAAGTGTTAATCATATATCTGATGCATACGCTAACTATGTATTAGATTGGAATTTTTCACATTCACAATGAAGCACACAAATAAAAGAAGACATCCATACATTTGTACATACACACATATAGTAGAACCGGAGAACCAAAGTTTTTTATAAATAATATGGCAAAAAATGGTAGTGTCATAATACAAAACTGGAGCTCGTAGCCCTAAAAAATATGCATATCGATACAAAAAGTGGGATCTTGAGATATCTACTCCTTACGAGGAGGCCTAGCTGCCGCCCCGACAGGATGAGTCTCATAGTAGTACTGTACTGCATTTGCTATACGCAGCAGTAGTTGTACCTAGTTACTCGGCACCCCCACTACCTGGCGCTGCATATCCTCTGGTAGCCGTGCCACCTCTATCTGTGGTACCCTGGTAGTCATCCATGATAGATTGCCTCCTAGAGTCTGTAGTGTACGCTCTGCTGCAGCACCCCCTGCCTCATCACCCTTGCCCCGACGATGGTGTCTCGGGAAGCCCTCGGGTCTCACTGGGCCCTTATCTGCGAGCAAACAATAAAACATTAATATGTGATACTACCCCCAAAAATATTTTTGCATTTACATCTATAATAAAAAATCCATAAAAATTTAATACACCAAAAAACTTAAAAAGAGTACTCGCCAATGTCTCCGAACGTGGCATCCTGTGGAAGCGGCATGTCATGATCCTGTCGGAAGTCTATCCCTGCATAGGGGTAGTCCTCTATGGCTAGGACCTGTCGGTCCCACCAGTGAAATAACTCCTTTGTATATGTTGACGCCTGATGGCCACCACCCTGTCGAGTCAAGACCTCTGCCAACCGGGTTAGGGCTGGGTCGCGGAGACTATGAGGAGGGACCTCAACCCTTGGACTGAGCCTTGAAACTCACTCAAATAAGAAACTACACAAGATACTGCCGTATCCGAAGTTTTTTGCCTCCCCTTGCTTGCACTCTGTAAGCTGGGTCTTCATGGACCCCAGTAGCATTGTGCACCAGTCGAATATCATGGGCTCCATACACTGTGACGCATAGAACATCACTGGCTTGCCTGGTGAAGAGCTTTCGAACCAGTAATCCGCACTAGGGTTGCCACAATGATCTTCACACTCAGATTAACTATGGCTCTGATGGGCACCTGACTCCCCACTACCCGAGTATCTGGTATACAATACCGCTCTATATAGTCGGGGATGGTGATCTCACAACCCACAGAATGAGACCGAAGGCTTGCCACCTCACCTCGGCAAGACAAACCAGTAATGAAGTAAATATCTTCCACTTCCAGTGAGAGTATTTGCCCATCTGGATTGAAGTTCTGTGCATCGACGTCCCAGTAGTCTATCAAGCGACGGAGTAATAGGTTTTGGGCCCTTAAACCCCCTATGCTCCAAAATTTGTATAGCCCACATGCTTGCAGCGCTTTCTATGCACACACATCATTGTGGACGGACTCATCCACTTGGTCGTGCTCCCTCTCTCTCCACTCTAGAACCATCTTGGAGGGAGAAAAACAACAATTTTAGTCATTTTCATTTAAAAAATTAGCTTTACGGCCGTACCCACGGGCAAGTTTGCTTATAGAGGCAGGTACCCATGGTCAACGCGTGCGTTTACTGCGCGTACCCTGCCCTACCTGCGACCCGCAAAGTTATAGCCCGCAGGTAGCGCCGAAACCATTTAGGGCTTCGCCAAAAAAAAATCCATCCGGTAAAAATTGAAATAAAAGCATTAAAATGGAAGGGATGGATGAGACTACCAACTTGCTCCCGACGGTTCGATGATCGGACGCCCGTAGGTCCCAGAATCAACAGCTGAACTTTGAGGTGAAAACTAACCACAAAACTCCAAATGGGTGAATAGTAAATTGTAAATTTTTGTTACTATTTATAATTTTCAAGACCCACTTGTCTATAGTTTTTGCCATTATATGATGTTTTGGACTAATATAACGTCTTGGAGTAGCATTTTTTACCAGATTTCTTTGGCGAGACTTGTTTTGGACCATTTTGCGCCTACGGCAGGTATATTTCACACCTGGCATATAGGTTAGATGTCATTTTCACATGCATTATGCATTTGACCTTTTGACAATTTTCATAAATCCTAGGTGCGACTTCGCTTCTTAACCGACACGGAACCTTCACACTGTTATAGATGTGTTTTTATGTGGTGGTAGGGCCCTTCCGAACATGGGTACCCTAGTTAGAACCCCCTGTTGCATTATGGTGCCCATACCGTTGTGTGTCCTTAGGATTGGGAGTCCTTTGTAGTTACGCCATGACTTTGCGATAAAGACTCATACTCTACTTTGTCTTATGTTGGCCATCTCCCATAAGGACTCTCCCCAGTTATATCATGTTGTGATTGCATTGCATCGTCTTACTTTCCGCTTGAGCCTTGTGCTGGCTCCCGCTCACTCAGTTGTTAGCTTGGTTCCTGAGCACTTTTCCCTGTCGAGCCTTGCAGAGCTTCCATTTGTCCTTCACAATTTGATGACCTTTTGACCCTGAGGGAACACCCCCCCCGAGTGTCCACATCCTGCACATGCTTCCTTGCATTGATCATAGGTATGTTCCACTACTTGGGACTAGTCTGCTCGCTATTCGACACTCGTTCCCTCACTTGTTGTACCATTATCAATTTTATTCTTTTTCAAGCTTTCTCCAAATATGAAAAAGACCAAAAAAATCAAATATTCCAAAAAGCCGGACGAGATTATGGTTACTAATTCTAGTTGGTAGCTGTTGTGTCGCTTTTGAACAAAGCATTCATTCCGCTCCATACATTATGAGTCAGGACTATAGTTGGACCTTAGGAGCTGTACTTGTTTCTCAGTTTACTCCACCGATTGGTTAAGCTTCCAGTCATTATGGAGCCCTTTGTGGAGACTCCTGCATCACATAGTTTATATTGAGTCTATGCTACCTGAGTCTATCCATCCGCTCATGCTCTTGTTAAAAGGAAGTCTTGAAACCAATGTTGGCCACTCCTCAGATTTCTTGACTATTGCATGTCGTCCATCCTTATTGAGTCAATCTGTTTCACCTGAGATCTTCCAAATCTTTCAGCGTAGCTGGTACCTCTTGCTGGTTGATGGGGGATGCCTTAATGCCCTCCTTCTAGCGAGTCTTGTTCCATCGACTTCAACCCATTTATTCTGGGAATTGAGGCTTAGAGTCCGATTGAGTACCTTGAGGCTTGCAGTCATTAGTGGCAGGTTCTCTCGTCATCGACAGTTTTGGGAATACATCAATGTCCCCTGATCGATGGATCCATTCTAGTGTTCGACTTCAACACATCTATTCACACTTTGATGATTGTACTCTGTGCCTTGATTCCCATTTTCATTATTGGTGGGTTATCTCGCATCTGTTAACGGTATACATCATTGACCGGTAATTAGACAATGTCACATTAGGTTCGACCTCATCTCCTTTATTCACTTGATGGGACTTGCACCGTTGAAGACTTGTGTAGAAGACCCCAGGCGATAGTGGCATTCAATATGCTACTTATGATTATGACTTTACATCTGAGATATCACCTCTTAGATATCAGCAGTTTGTACCTCTAGTTTGCACTAGTTGTTTCCTTTTCAGCAGGAGACCATATTTTACTGTAGAGGGATCATGGCTATGATCACTTATGACATGTATTCATTATGTACTGCCTATTCATGGCCATTGTATCAGATTGTTGTACTATACTGACATGTATTTAGGAATACTATTGTATTATGACGAGTGAGCTACTCCTTCCACTTGTGTCTCCATCACTCCACTTCTGAGATTTATAATGTATTTCGGCCATCGTAGCATCAGTCTCTGACCTCACACATTAGGGGGCATCTGTTATAGCGTAATTTTCCACCTTGTGAGCATCAACACTCTTTGGCTTGCAGGATCCATTTTACTGACTCAGATCCACTTTGTATCCTTCAGACACTATTTTCCCCCCTGTACGGTAGCTGCATTAGTACAGTGGTGTACCCGCGAGTTGCATCACTATAGCCCGCGGGTAGCATGTAAAATGGTAAAAACCACTTGTTTATTACTTTTTACTCCCAAAAAACAGTCATAGGGTGACCTTTGGCCCTCCATTTGCCTCGAAACGCCTCGATGTGTCCTTTCACTTACCTTTGGGAGGACTATATATTGAGCACATATGGCTTATGGATGAGAGGGGAGAGGAGAGCAAGAGAACTCTAGTGGATCTTTTCCCTATCTTGAGTCTACACTCATTGATCCTTGTAGTTGTGAACCCTTTATGTTCACCTTCCAAACTCTTATCATAGTTTGAGTTTGTCATTCCATGGAGGATTGGAGTGGTGGAGGCACAAGTGGATTGACCCATATCTTGGTTTAGATTAGTTGCCGGTAAGAGGTCGTATCACATTGTAATTCTTGTTGTTTATTAATAGAAATACTCATATTCTCGTCCATTAATGTTGTGAATGTTGTTTATACTACATTGGGTTGAATTTACTTATAATATCATGGACCGTTGCTATTGATGATGTTAATGTCATTTATATATTATATGCACTTGTTGTATATTGGCTGTCAAGACTAATTTGCAGATTCAAGTGCACGGATTAAAAGCTCCAACGGGGATCTACATCAAACGTTTGGATCGAGGTTGGTTATATTCTTCATTATCTTAGCATTGTCATTTATATAGCATAGTACTGAGAATTGAGTTAATTTCTGGTAGTCAACTGTCTATTGTGGTCTACCCCAAGCCATAGGAAGTTTTCTCCAAAACAGTGGGGTGTGACATGAAAATATCTTAGGGGAAATGTCTGGGGACGCTAATGAGAATAATTAAAGGAAAAAATTCATTAAAAAGTAGTCCTATTAGCCTTGTGTTTGGGGAGGACATAAATTTACATGAGGTTGTCAAAATGGCTACATAAACCCTAGTTGGGAGAATATTTGACAAGGGATACAGTGAGAATATGGTCTGAGATTGAATGTCAAAGAAATGGGATTCTATCTTAGGTTACTCCCTAGAGTTATATCTATTCTATCTAAAGGGTGGATGGCATTCTCTTTTTGGGTTGGGGAGGATGTTGCAACAAATATTATCTACTCATTGAAAATATGATGCATACCACTCACACTTAAGAAATAGACCTCTTCCTTTAATTCTCAACTCAAAAGGGCTAATACAAATCTAATATGTGTAAAAGTATTGGGCCTTCCACTTGATTTGTGGGCATTGGAAGCATTTCAAGAGATATGAAAATATATCCAGAGCTTCATTGAGGCTAATATGAGCTTTATTGATTAAATAAAAACGACTTATGGGCTAATATTTTGGTTGAACTAGACCTAAGAAATGGTTTAGTTGTCAAAATTACCCTTCAAAAAAAGGGTCCAAATCATATATCCAAACTTTGTACCACTATTGTATTCCGTTTCATTGTTTAAGATGCCACAATCATGGTCATTTGGTAGTAGAATTTGATTCACCATTCAGGAAGAAGGTATGGTTCAAGAAGTCTTGTAGTTTGAAAGAGGTTGGGGAATTCTACATTTGGTTTTAAAGGTCAATGGATTTTGGTAGGATGGAAATTCATAGGCTCATGGGCTGGGGTAGGATCTAAGGAAGGGGGATACAATGAAAGACACATCTCTCGTAAAATGGTTTTTTTTTGGGTTTTGTAGTGAACATGAAGAAGGCCATAATCCTCTAAACCTATGGGGTATTGGAGTTGCCATTTTGTAGAGGATCAATTTGAGATTATCGGTAAGTCTATAAATGAACTTACACCCTTAAATTTGTCTTTATTTATGGATACAATTTTTGATTAGGATACTTGGGCTACATTAGATCCAAATTGGTTTGGGGGGCTAAGTTAGAATCATGGTAGTATAAGGGGCTTTAGGGGTTGGATCCCATTGAATTTATCTTTAGGATCTATGATTTATAGAGTCAATAGGATAATGAGTGAAGATGATTCTTGTATTGAGGAGACTCACATTACTTAAGTGTTATTGATATATCATATGATAATGAAGGTAGAATGACTAGTGCTTCATAATACAATTTGAGAGATAAAAAAGTATCATCTAGGTTTGATGGAGGGTTCTAAGATGTGAATATTTCAAGGAGGTAAAGAGATCATGTAGAGGAAGGAAGTCCACTTGAATAGCGTTCAAGAAAGAGTGGCTAATGAATTATAATATGGTAAACGACTTCGATAACATGGGTACTTGGAGCATTTGGAGCCCTAGTAGAGGGTTGGAAATGATTTATTATCCCTTAACAATAGAGGATTAGGTATCTCCTCTAAAAGGAATGAAATTAAAATGTTGGTGGGATGCCATAAACCTGATATTTTATTGTTGCAAGAACATATGTGAGATGGGGTAAAATTAGTTATGAATTGATAAAATTTGTGGGATGGAACTTCATGTTTGTTGATGCTCAAGGTTGCTTGGGGGAATTAATTACCAAGTGTTAGACCGAATCTCTTTTTTTGTACTAATTATTTTCCTTTTGCTTCAGCTTTGGGTAGTGTTCTTTTCTCATAAGAATTGGGCAAGGAGATTGTAGTCCTAAACAATTATTGACCATATCATGATAGAGTTTACTATTTGGAAAAATCCTTCAAGATGGATATTCTGCATCAATGGAATATCAAATTGGGTCGTGACTTGAATTTTTCTATAGGAATAACTAAACATTTGTGGTGAAGAAGATCAGGTAGATCCTATAAATAATTATTTTATTGAAATATTAAATAAGCATGGTTTAATAAGTCTAAATCCCATCAAGGTAAGTCCAAATTAGAGAAATAAGAGGCTTGTTATGGATAGGATTGTAAAGAGGACATACATATTTATTTATTGTAGGGTTTTGTAAATAATCACTACAAAATTAGGTAGTGGGTGGGTTCTAATGGTGATTATGAGCATTGTCCAATATTTTTGGAAGTGGCCAAACTAGGAAGGAGGCCACCTAGTCATTTTAAGCTTCACTCTATCATGGATAGAAGATGAAGTTTTTGTAAATTTATTAAAGGAGATGTCATGCCTTAGGTAATTCCAAGGATGGATGATATTTCATGAACATGAATGCCATATTAATACATGGAGAAGTGACCTTTGAATTTCATCTCCCAAGAGGTCATTTGGGATTCTCAACGACTCTTCAACCTATTCTTCAATAACTAAAAAACTAAGTACTTACAATATTTTACACACAAAAACATAATCTCTACGGATTAGGCTTCCAACATTCCCCCCCTTAATACAAAGGGATGTTTGTGAGTCCAAGCATCCTTTTGAATTTTTCAATCTTTTCTCTTCCAAGTGCTTTGGTGAAGATGTATGCAATTTTCTCATTTGTGGAACAATGTCTCAAATGCATTGTCTTGGCCTCTACATGGCATCGAATTAGATGGTACTTCATGTTGATTTAATTAGTTCAATCATGGAATTAGGGATTCTTTTCCAACTCAAAATTGCAAAAATGTTGTCATTCAGTAGAAGAGTATAATTCACCCGTTTCTCTTGCAAATCCTAAAGTATTTTCGTAAACCACACAATATCCTTTGTTTCTTTTACAACAATGACATATTTTGCCTCAATTGTGTAATATATTGGAATTGACTATTTGCGTGATCTCCAGGAGACAATTGCTGATCCAAGACTCATGAGGTAGCCTAAAGTAGACACTGCAGTCTCTTTGTCGCCATAAAAGTATGAATTAGAAATAACCAATCAATTTGAAGTCATCCACCTTAGAATACTTGATTCCCCTTCAAGTATTTTAGAACTCTTTTGGTAGTAGACCAATGTCCTTCACAAGGTTTTTACATGAACCTGGAAAGGATCCCAACATTGAATACGATATTTGGTATGGTGGTGGTAAGGTAGATAAGAATCCCTACAAGATGTCTGTACTTGGTTGCATCCTCAAATTCATTCTCTTATTTTATTGTGAGTTTCAAGTTTTGTTCCATTGGAGTGGAGAGAGGATTACATTCTGTCATGCCGAACCTATTCAATAGTTCTCCAATGTAATTCTTATGGGAGATGTGTATGTACCTTGGATTTTGAATTACTTCAATTCCCAAGTAGTATTGAAGATGTCCCAAATTTTTCATCTCAAAGCCTTTATTCAACTCTTTCTTTATGGATGCAATATAACTTTCATTATTCCTTGCATCAAAAGATCATCTACATACACCACAATATTTACAAAAAATATCCCAAATTTCTTTACAAGTCGTTGCATCATCAAGATTAAAATGTTTGGAATTAATTTCAGAAGATGCTTGATTAACTTTTCGTACCATGCACAAGGTGCTTGTTTTAGGCCATACAATGAATTGATGAGTTTGCATACCTATTTTTCTTATCCCTCCACAACAAAGACTTTTTCCCAAGACATGAAGACACTCTCTTTCAAGATCCATTCAAGACAGTTGTCTTCACATCCATCTGATGGAATTTCCACCCATTTTGTGCAGCCAAAGACAATAATTATAAAGTGTGGTTGGTAGCTCATTTTGATGTGGGGAGAAAGTCTCCTCATAGTCAATGCCTTCCTTCTATGCAAAACCCTTTTCCACAAGCCTCTCCTTTTCTTTTCAAGTCAGCCATTTGATTTGTACTTGTTCTTGTAGACCCACTTGCAACCAATTAGTTTGGTTCCAAATGGAGGGTCCACCAACTTCCAGGTCCCATTATTAATGAGAGAATCATATTCATTATGCATGGCTTATTTCCACTCATCACGAGCAACAAATTCTTCAAAGGAAGTTGGTTCAAGGTTAGCATATAAATTAAATTCACAATCATATGAAACATCCATATCAACTTCATCACATGAATTCAATTTTTCTACATCTCCTCCAACTTCTTGTATGGTCAAACTTCTCATTCCCGTATTTCCAACTTCATCGGGATGGACACTTTCAAGTGTCTTTGCGACCCACTTTCTTTGAGAGTCTAGGTTGATCATTTGGTGGTGCTTCATGCTCGTCAATATTCAATCTTCCAATCCTCTCAATCACATCATCCAATTGAACCTCCTGTGCTGATGAAGTGGTGGGAAATTATTCATGTGGGGGAGATGGTGTTGCAAAAGGAGATTCCAGAGATTGATCCAAGATAGGGATCCTCACTTCAAGATGTTCCAATGTGAGATTGTACTTCATTTTTTGTCCATACATGAAATTTTTTGAATGCTTCATATGCCTTAGATATTTTCTTTAGTAAATAGACCCTATCCATATTGGTGTAATCATCAACACAAGTAATGCGATATTTATTATCATTTGTAGAAGGAATGGCATCAGGGCACACAGGCCATAGTGTATCAACTCTAACTTTCTACATGCTTTGAAATTTGACTCATGAAAAGGTTGCTTATTATGTTTTCCAAGAATACAAGCATCACACTATTTTAGCTTCTTTCGAATGACAGGAAAACTAGAGACACCATTATTTTTAAATAATTGAATACTATTATAGTTGATGTGTCCATATATAGCATGCCATAAAATACTAGAAGACGATGTACCTTCTTCATGCTGAGAGAGGCAGGTAAAATTCTAAGCTCTTGCAAATGTTTATTTCAGCTTCAACAACTTCCCATCTTCACATCTGGTCATGATGACCTGGTTGTCAGAGGATATCCTTATGTCTACTATCTCATTGAACATATGGATGGAATGGCCTTACCGTTGAATGTGCACTAGTGATAACAAGTTTTTTTGCAACTCTGGAAGATAGAGAACATTATGAAAAAAAATTAGGAAATAGAGGCAGTTTGAGCTTGATAGAGCCAATTACCTTTGGCTCGAAGCTGGAATTATATGCAAAATACACTACCCTATATGCATTGATATTCAGTTCTTCAAAAAAATATTTTCTAAAGGTCATGTGGGAGGTTGCACCAATATCGAGAAACCAAGTATCTCTCCAATATGAAGTATTGAAAGTGACTTCATTTATTCCAACATTACAATGTGCAATAATAAAGTGAGTAGATTGCAACAATAAAGTGAGTAGATTCATGAGTTTTATCAGTCATGAAGAGAGTAGATTATTTTTTGCAACGAGTACAATGATGACAAGATGTCTTACCTTGATTATGTCTACTCCCTGCCTTTGAAATTATTTCATCCACATCCTCTTTTACTACCTTCTCCTCTAGATGAATCATTTGATTATTTCTTCTCTTTCTCAGCAAGGCACATAGTCTCTACAATGGACTAAGTTGTCTTATTTCTGAATGATTTCTCATGTTTTGCAACCTTCTCCACCAAAGTGTCAAATGTGAGGGATTTCATTGGACCACTAGCTTGAAGGGACTCAATATAGTGTGAATATATACAGTAGAGAGCCTTCATAAAGGTTGTGAGTGGAATGTCTATCTTTACTCCAGTGGCATCAATGTCATGCATGATGGATTTTATCTCATACACTAAATACATGGGATCATTGTCCTTCAGCTCAAGGTTGAAGAGCTTCACCAACAATTGTCTGAGTTCCAATTCTGAGTGTGAGTCATACAAATCCCTTAATTTATTCAAATAAACATAAGGGTCTAATAAATAGTATATGAAGGATCACCTCTTGAGTTATAGCAGTAGTGATCAACACATATGCCTTCTTGTCTCTTCTCTTCCATATGGTGAGATCTTTGTCTGTTGTAGGTTATTTTGGTGCAGTGAACACAAGACCATTTTTTGTTTCAATGATTTCTTGTTCACATATGCCCTCCCTCATATCATTGAATATGAGTTTGTGCTTGATTGTTCTCAACCATTAGGGGTAGTTGTCCCTTCCAGTGAGCACTACTCTGACAATGGAGACTGAAGAATGCATCTTTGATCAAACACTCTGCAATGGAAAAATAGTGCAAACAATACTAGTTGTAGGTTTGAGTCTTTGCCACCATTTACAATACAATGCTTTCTTAGTAGTGGTAATTTCTGCAACAATTTGCAAAAGTTTGCAAGCTATACTTTTGCAATACAATGGAAATATCTGAGACCATAGTCTTACTATACAGTCTTAAAACTTGAAGGGTAATAGTAATACCAATAAAAAATCCCCTTCTCAAAGTAATAAGACATTAGTCATCTAAGATAGGCAACAATAATGCTACTTGGACTCAACATTAAGACACAACACACACATTCCAATACATATTCTAACCATTCAATGCCCATGTAATAGAAATGTCCAACATCTCAGTTTATCATACCAATGATGTGCTTAACAAGTAGAATAATCTATTCCAAAGAGAAATTCACCTAGCCAAGGAGGTAATGTGCCCAACTAAGGAGGTAAGACATTGGGCAAAAAAATAAATACCTAGAAAAGAGATATGACCGAAGGTACAGTGGAAACACATGCCAAACCTCTTAAATGAGTCAATACAACTTTAGAACAACCAAAAACTCATCATCTCAACCTAGTTCCGTGTTAGCCCAATGATATAATTCTTTAATTTCTCATCGATCCAACGAGCTCTTTAATTTCTCTTAAAAAGCAATATTTCCTCACATAGCTCTCATGATTCCACTAAATTGAAAACAATAGTGGAAAAATGACAAAAAACCATCATATGGCACAAGAGAAAATAAAAATGAAAACCATATGAACAACTTCAATTTTGTACCACTGATAAAACACTTGCAAAAAATATAGGTTGCAAGGTAAACACTTCAGAGGTTAAAGAAGTTAGCATGTTTGTTTAGGATAGGGCCAAAAACACCCATTATCAACTTCCTCACACAACATAGTAGATATTTCCTCATGCAAAGGAGGGATTCGATGCACAGGTCACATGAGGTCATCACATAGTTATGGGTTCTTCACATAGATAAGGGAGTCACACCATGGATATGAGAGACCCAGGAAACAAGGAGAGAATGAAACGCCCCTGTGTAGACTGAACATGACAAAAATGATAGAGAATGGCAAAGGAATTTGGGTGGTTGTAGGTCTCAGAACTAACATGACAGTACTGAGGATTGACATGAGTTATGACAACTAGAGCTCTGATACCACTTTCATGACTTGGGTAATTCCAAGGATGGATGTTATTTCATTAACATGAATTCCATATTAATTCATGGATAAGTGACCTTTGTATTTCATCTTCCAAGAGGTCCTTTGGACTTCTCAATGACTCTTCAACATATTCTTCAATAACCAAAAAACCAAGTATTTACAGTATTTTAAACAGAGAACCATAATCCTTATGGATCAAGTTTCCAACATGAGAATTGGCCTTGATAGGATGGAATTAGGATAAAACCAAATTCATTCCAATCTCAAGAAAACCTTAAGAAATATATCGTGAGGGTTATTGATGAATCTAGATTAAATGAAAGTATTGCTAGCACACTTCACTGCAACATTTATTATTCTTATTCCAGATATAGAAAATCCTTCTTCTTTTGAATAATCCATGCCTATTTCATTATGTAATTGCATCTATAAAATTTCAAAGGTAATAGCTTCGACGGTGAAGGTTCTAAAGTTATTTGATTCGATTTCCCATGGCCACTTTGGTTTTCTTTCAAGTAGGAAAATTCATGAGGCAATAAGGGTTACATAAGAAGGGTTAAATTCTATAAAAACTATGAAGATGTTAGCTATGGTGGTAAATATTGACCTATCAAAAGCACATGATAGGGAAATTTGGCAATAATTTAGGTCAAAGTTAACACATTCGGGATTTGGTGTGCAATTTGTAAATTGGGTTATGAGTTGTGTAATAACTATATATATTTTTTATCTTGATAAATGTATATGATTCAAGGTTCTTCAAACTAGGAAGAGGACTAAGGCGGG
The DNA here is from genome assembly GCA_027924585.1 of Larix kaempferi. NCBI lineage: Eukaryota > Viridiplantae > Streptophyta > Pinopsida > Pinales > Pinaceae > Larix > Larix kaempferi. The sequence goes on from BSBM01000428.1 coordinate 12,893,640, forward strand.
GTTTCCCACTATCACCATAGTTATTTCTTATAGTAGCAAAGAGTCTTAGTAGGGCTATGATAAATGCAAAAGGATTTGGATCTCTAAAGGGTAAATGTTTAGGAAGATAAATGTACCTATCCCATATGTTTTTTGTTGATGATATCCCATTATTCTATAATGACACTAGGCAATATGCTCTTAAGTTAATTATCAAGATGCTCTATTCTAACACTAGGCAAGATGCTCTTTGTTGTGTAACCAATGACTATCATGCGGTGTAAGACTCATCCTAGTAAAATATGTAATCACAACTATTCATGTACACTAGAGGACATTAGCATTGACTATCATGTGGTGTAAGACTCATCAGGTAGTAAAATATATGATTACAACTATTCATGTACACTAGAGGACATTAGCATTCATTTTCAAATGGATATTGGAAAAGCTGAGGATAATTGGCTTCATGTTCTCTAGACAAGGAGTATGGTAAATGGGGATGTTGCATTAGTTAAATGGCACAGACTTACAATTCCGAAAGAAATGGAAAGGTAGGAATTGAAAACATTCATAATTTTGTAGATACTCTATTGGAAAAATTGGTGTATTGGATGGACATGCATGACATTGATAGCAATGTCATACATGCTCATCCATATAACAATTATAACCTTTAACATAAGTAATGCTTTACAAATCATCTCCATCAGCAATATCATGCATGTCCATCCATATAACAATTATAACCTTTAATATAAGTAATGCTTTACAAATCATCTCCATCTTATCATTATTATGCATATAGAATTGAATTATTCACAACACACAATGCCTTATAAAGTGTCTCTATCAAAAACATTTACATATAACAATCACAAACCAAAAACCATCACACACATGGAAAGAACAACTACAAGCCAAAGATCTTTAAGCATTCATCTTACAATTATGTACATTCACCCTAAGGAGACTCTTAACATAAGTTATAAATTGAAATGAAATATGTTGTAACTTCTTCAAATCCACTTCTTAAATTGATAAAAATTTAATGCAAAGTAATATTTTGCAAATCCTAAGGGATAGCTAACTGAACTCCGAACTCAATTTCTATATTGATAAAAGTTTAAATGTAAAAAATATTTTACAAATTCTTAGCTTCTAAATTATTAAAATTTTCAATATAGATATTATTTTATAAATTAATATAAATTAGAGTGCAAATAATATTTTATAAATTTGATTAATAAAAAATAAAAATATTATGAATTAAAAAGTTAAAAATATTAGTACAAATAATGCCAAAGAAAGTCAGAGATCCGTTCTCACATATGGTCATTAATGGTGACCAGGTATGAGCTTTTAATACAGTGGAAATCCATTAATTATCGCATGAAGAGATCATCAAATTATTGGGCATAATGCCTGCATCATCAAATTATTAGGCATAAAATACATGCACATGGTTATGAAATCGGTATGCATTTGGGACGAGAAATACATGCGCATGGTTATGAAATCCTTGCGAAAATACATGAACTTAGTTACTTGAAAGATAGCACAGGGAACTTCTGATCTGATGGATCAAAAATCGGAGCTCCTACTTTGTTCACCTCTTATTTTTCTTATTATTAATGTTGAGGTTGGACAATGGACTGGGGATAATCTCATTAAGAATGATCAGAAATATTGTATTCCCATGCATTTGAACGGGATCCCAACGATATAAATATATATAAGCAGGGACCTACTTGTCGTTTGGAATTGAAAGAGCCTTGGACTTACCAGTATTGAATCTGTTGCAGCTACTCAGCTGAAGATCCAGGCACACCTCTGTCGGAGATGATGCAGAAACTTGCTGTAGATCGGTAAACAATGGCATATTAGATGCCGATCCCCAAGACTTGATCATGTGATCATCTCGTTTCGTCCATGGAAAATGGCTCCTAGATCTTTGCCTGCCTGCTGCATGACCGTTTGAATTTAAACTCCAAACATCACAGCCGCCTTCTAAATTGCTGCACGCGGACTCTGCAGATATGAAGTCACTATAAACAACATGATCCCTCAGGCCATGTGGTGAAAGGAGAGAAGATCCGGGCAGTCTCTCCCGGTTAAACAGATCAATACCGTTATACATATTGTGCTGTACTTTTCCTGAATAGTTTGAAGTACTGAAAGAGGGCGATCTCCGAAACCTCGTCATTGCCCGGCGCCGCTCTCGTTTGTGAGCGTTCTGATGGCCACCGAGAGCCTGAGACGTCGGGAAAACCCTGCAACAATATCGACATTCGAATTTCACACATTCAGAGGATAATATTGCCTTCTTACCTTCGGGGCCATATTCCACTGAACCGATCTCGGGCATTATGAGTCCATGGTTGATTATCCGTTTGGAGTTTTCAGCGCACGGGGATTCTGTGTCCTGGCCGGATTTTCCTTTTCCATTGATTTCTATGCCGAAGATCCTAATTACGGGTTTCTCCCGCCGGATTGTTTCGACATAATTATCACGGCCTAGTCGATCGTATTGTACTGATCTGTTAAATGGAAGCTGAGATAACGTATCGACAGAGCCCGGCAGGAACTCCAACGGTACTGTTCGATTAACTTCATGCTGCTGCTGCTGCTGCCGCTGCCGATGATCAGAATCTCCCATCTGAAGGCCAACGAATTCTTGCCTCGCGGGCTTCTCAATTCATATGCGGATGTTGTGAGATGAAATAATAGAGAAGGAATATAGAATACAATATAATTACATCAACATGTCGATTGGAAGGTCGGTAGGGATGGCGAGAGTTGGGAAGTGCGATAATTATGTTGAGAGGTGCAGGCACTCAATCTTATTCGACAGGGTAAGGTAGCATTGGGCGTCAATAATTTGGTTCAGATGGGGAGGTTCCAATTCCCAGTTTCGTTCACTTAGGCCGCATGTCGTGATCGTTGGATGAAGTAGATTGTCGTGTGCTTGCGTCAAGGTACATTCAACTTTGTTGGTGTAGGGCATAAGATACAGAAATGATTGAGGCCTCAGAGCTTGCGACAAATACTTGCATGGAAGAGCATCTCCACGCTTCATTGTCTTACTAGAATAGGGACACAGCCGGCTGCTTTCACAGATCATAATAAGTCAAAAAACGCAACTTGTGACGACAAAAATGATGATATCCACTTGTTCCATCAAGTTCAAAACCCTTGCGTGTTACAGATGTCAAATAATCTGCATATTAACGGACTCGACTCTCGTCCAAATATTACAAAGCTAAACGACAGGGTTGTATAAGTATATACTTATTTTAATTTTCAATTTCCTAAAGTATCAAAATATCAAATATTTTTTTTTAAATAGTAAATAAAAATGAGTGAAGTAAAAAATATAATTTTTTCTTTCTTTCTTTTTATTTTATTTTATTATATATATATATATATATATATATATATATAAAATAGAGTTATATAAAGAAATGCTTTTATAGAACTATCTTGAAGTAATATCAAATTTCAAAATAAAATAAATTAATGAAATTATGATAACATAATTATTTTATGACATAACTTGATAAAAAACCATTTTGTGTAACCATTTTTTTCAACCATGGCTTATAAAGAAATGCTTTTATAGAACTATCTTGAAGTAATATCATAATAATGTATTATTTATCAAATTTCAAAATAAAATAAACTAATGAAATTATGATAACATAATTATTTTATGACATAACTTGATAAAAAACCATTTTGTGTACAACAATTTTTTTCAACCGTGGCTTTGTGTACACATTTTATAGTTATATAAGCACACTTTATCTCCATGTGTAATTGTCAAACCTCAATACCACACACATATTATGGAAATCTAATCAAGAAAATAAACCATTCTCACATTATCATTAATTAAGGAATTAAGTTCTCTTAACAAACAAACAACATGTAATGAGATAAGAGGTTTTTTAAAAATGCTTTAAATTCCAATGAAAACAACCTCCAATTCAAGTGACCGTGGCATTAAAAGTCTTGGCTAAATAATTGGAGCGTAGCGAGTTTATAGAGTGTTCAACATCATAAGGATTCTCTCGAAATTTTTACAACATAATAATAATAAAAAACACATAAACATTATTTATTCTAACCTCACCACTCACTAAATATGCATAACAAAACAAAAAACTATTTATGGTTTTCCAATTCTTCTCTACCATTGCTCAACAATTATTCTACCATTGCTCAACAATTATTCTTTGTCATTGCTATACATCTATTCCTTGTTACAATTCAATAATCATTAGCTCTGTTACAAGGTTGCAAGGTGTATGACACACATATCCCAACATTCTCCCACTTTTCATATACCGTGCAAGAGTATAAGCTAGGAGAATGCATCAAACTATGAGCTAATTGCTATGGGCCATAAGGCCCATAGAATCACAATGCCACTTGAATTTACTTGTCCCTCCAATTTTGTTAGTGCATCTGATACATTTTGCAAAGTGGACTCTACTTTCTCTAGTATCACCTTTCCATTCTCTAACATGTACCGAATGAAATGGTATTGGATGCCAATATGATTTGTCTTTTCATGAAAGGTCGAATTCTTAGCTAGACAAATGGCAATGTGACAATCACACTGAAATATAATAGATCTATGACTTGGCCCTACATATGGACATAGTTTTATAAGACAAGTGGATTCCTTATAAGCATGGGTAGTTTCCATATACTCTACCTCTATAGTGGATAAAATGACTACAACCTATTGCTTGCTCATCCAACTCAATGCTGGACACCAAACAATATAAATACATACCCACTTGTAGATCTCCTTCTATCTACATCCCTACCCAATCAGAATCCACATAACCTTGTGTCCACTGAGTGTGGGTCCCATGAAACATTATTATATGCTAACAAATGGAATACTTAAAAGCACATAAAAAATACTTGAATACCCTCTTCATTGCAGTCCAATGTTCACGTCTGAGGTTAGCCATGAATCGACTCAAAGCTCCCTCTACTAGAGCAATTTCAGTCTAGTACATAGCATAACATACATCAAACTAACAACTGCATTATTAAGGAACACACACCATGTATTCCATATATGTGGGTGTTGTAGGAATTTTTTCAACTAAAATCTTAGTTCCCAAATAAATTGGAACACTCAATGGTCTATAATCTACCATGCGAAAACATTGTTGCATAAAGTTCTCGTACTTACTCTGACTAAACCAAAGTTGTTTTCTCACTCTATCTCTCATGATATCCATTCCTAATATATATTTTGCATCCCCCAAGTCCTTCATGTCAAATTGTGTTGAAAGTTGAGACTTTAAATCATGAATCACATCCCTGTTGTTAGCAACAAATAACGTATCATCTACATACAAAGTGATGACAAGGAAATGACCACTATCCTATTTGTAATACATAGAATGATCTAATTTTGATTTCAAAATCACCAATCCCAACACAAAAGATTCAAACTTTCGGTACTACATTTTGGGAGACTATTTGAGACTATATAAATAGTCTTTCAATTTTCAAACCAATGACTCTTTACCCTTTTCAATGTGGTGCTTTGGTTGTGTCATATATACCTCCACCTTCAAGTTTCCAAGTAGGAATGTTGTTTTCACATCCATCTATTCTATCTCTAAATTAAAATCCACTGCTATAGGCAACATAAATTTGATAGATGTTAACTTATCAACTAGGGAAAAAATATCACCAAAATATATCCCCTCTACCTTGGGATATCCCTTTCACAACCAACCTTTCCTTGTACTTTTTGAAATTTCCACATGATCTGATCTTTGGTTTGAACACCCATTACATCCCATGTGTTTCTGTCCACTATGAAATGGTACCAAGTCCCATGCATCATTATTTTTAAGTGAAACCATATCCTCATCCATGGCCAATCTCCAAGACTCCTTATCTTTTGTCTCCATTTCCTCTTTCATAGTTCTAGGTTCACCAACATTAGTAGATAAAGTAAATATACATATGAAATTAGATGGACTATCATTATACCTATCTGGTTTCCTTCTTTGTCGAGTGCCTCCCTTAAAGGTTTGAGGTGTAATTTATTCCTCCTCTTCTGAACCCACTGATCCCTCCTCCTCATCAGGTCCATAATTAAATTCTTGTTTATTTTCTCGTTCAAGTTTCTTGGTCTTATGTGGGAATTGGACAATTGACTTATTCTCATCGTCTTTTGGTTGCATCATTGTGGGAGAAGACTTAAATTCTTTGAAAATAACATTTCTACTATACAAAAATTTCCCAACCATGGTATCCTAAAGCTTATACCCTTTCACACCAGTGCCATAGCTAATGAAGATACATTTCACTGCCTTGTTATTTAACTTCAACCGCTTCTCCTTAGGCACATGAGCATATGCCTCATAGTGAAAAACACAAATATGCCAAAGTGAGGGATTCTTGCTCGTCCAAAACTCTATAAGGTTCTTATCCACAAGAGATGATGTGGGAGACCTATTGACTAGGTATCACGATTTAACAATTGCTTTTTCCAAAAATGTGTTCTCCAAGCAAACTCCACTAAACCTACTCCCAGCTCTCTCCATCCATGTCATATTCATCTGTTATGCAACTCTAGTATGCTAAGAGGTATATGGAGTTGTCTTATGTATTCCAATGCCATTCTCCTTACAAAAATTATTAAACTCTGTAGAACAACACTTACCTCCATTATCAACCCTCAACACCTTAATCTTCCTAGTAGTCTAATTTCCAAGAGAGCTTTAAACTCCTTAAACTGACTAAAGATATCATATTTAGTTTTGAGAAATATAGAAATCAAAGAAACTTTAATAGTACAAAATACATCATAATGAATTACGTCCAACAACCTAGAAGATTTGTGAGAACTAGAGTAAAATTTAACATGGTTTTGTTTCCATATATGCAGTGCTCACAAAAATCAAATTCACAAGCATAATCATTCAATCCATCAACAAGATTTTTGTATTTCAAGGCGTGCAGGCCTTGCTCACCTATATGGCCCAATCTCTAGTGCCATAGCATTCTCTTCTTTGCAATTAACTTGTTTTTTGAAGAAAGTGTTTGTTTAGGCACCCAAAAAGTATGGGGGTGTGTGCAAGCTATTGATGGTCTCTTTTGACACGTTAGATGCAATAGAAAACTGAAAAACAGTCATCCATCAACTTACATGGATATTTTGAGACACATACACAATGAATCTTGTGATGAGTAAAAAAGATGAAACGTAGGAACTTGATTGACGTTTCCGAATATATAAATCTTTTCTATTGAAAATGTTCTTAACTATCTCAAGTTTGATATTTTTTAAGAGACACTTTTTATTTTTTGGACAAATTATAAGGTATATGTTTTTGTGGGTGCATCCTTTGAGTGCCTAAATGATGGAATCAAGTTACAAAAACTAGTATACATATAGAGAACATCTAGTACTAGTGCACCACTATTTTTCCCCCCCAAAAAAAATATTTTTTTTTAATTATCTAAGCGATCGAACCTTGAAAACAATACACCAAGTGTGGGTGCAGCCTTTGAAGGTCTTAATGCAATTATTTCGAAGCAGTTTTTTTATAGCATGTAGAGGTCAGTGTCCTTTAGTGCACCATACAATTGTTTTTCAAAATGGTTGAGAAACATAAGAGTTATGGGTGAAACACTAATAATGTGTTCTTTTAGTTAAGGAGTCATGACACCAGAAAAATAAGAAAAAAATAGAAAAACATATATATTCTTTTTAAAAATTACATATTTGGAATATGCAAAAAAAAGATATATGTGTCTAAAATTTTATAAAAAATGATAGTGTTCAACATATTGTAACCATTGGCTAAACATTGGCATATTGAGAAAAATGGTGAGATGTCTAATTAGCTATGATTTACCATATTCCATACCACAAGTTTGGTTAACCCGAAGCTAAGTCCAAAGCAGACACATAGGAAGAGTGATGACACCCGAACGAGTGAAAATGATCAGTCTTCGTGCTAAGAAATGTGAGCGCGTTTCTTTTAAATTCAAATTTTCCTTTCCCTCCTATCTAGGTTCCATGAAAACCAAAACGTGTGCACGTTTTAGCTCTACAAAACGCGTGTGCATTTTGTAGAGATAAAATGTGCACGCATTTTGGTAAAAATAAATTTTACCTTAGGGGTAAGGGGGAGGAGGGGGGTTGGGGGCGTATGGGTTTATGTCATGTCCCAAAATTTTGCATTGGGTCACAATGGCCTAAGCCACTTGGACATATTCATGATAGTTTTTCAAATTGGTTCTAAGGGTCAAATAATTTCCAAGTATGATGTCCAAGTTAGTAATAATGTAAAATTAGAGCCAAATGGACAAGGTGGGTCACATGAAGAGCAAATTCCCAATTCAAATTTTGTAATGTATCCATCCAAATAAACAATCATGGAGGAAAAATTCCACTAACTTACTAGTTCCCTAGGTTGGGGGTGGAAGCATCAAAATTTGGAATAAGGGAGCTACAAGACCCAAAATGACCTTAGACTTACAAATTCACATTAAATGGGTCAAATAAATAATAATAAAAAATAAAATAAGGTGGGATTGGATCATGAGGGCACATAAGAGGTTGTGGGACCCACATGTGGCAATATTCCCACGACACTTGGCATCATTCTCTCACCAATTCGATTCCAAGGTGGAGGGTAACGTACTTGGATATGAAGAGGCAATATTCATGTCAAGAATATATGAAGGTTGAATTAGAGTGGAAGAGTAACTCCCAAGGAAGAGGAAGAGGCATTGTGACACTTGTAGCTAGATTCCATGGCACCTATGACAACAATGATGAAGGAATTTATGACAAATATGACAAATTCAGACTTGATTGCAAAACTATGAAACACATGACATATCAGGGCTAAACATAGCCACCAAGAGGGCGGATAGAGGGAGTTATGGTCATCCAAGATTCCCAATTCGAATTGGGGGAAAGAGGAATGCAAGAAAGAAGTGGACAGTTGTCTCATGAGAGAATCTATCACTAATTTGAGTCGAGTGAAGTCTCTTGGAGGGAATTCAACCTCATGAGTCCATATGAGGTTAATAAAAGAGGAGGATTCCAAAGGAGAGCTCAACTTTTGGATCATTTTTTATTTGCACTCTTGGAGACTTAGCTTGTCCTTGCACGGTGGATGTTCATCCTCCCTTCCTTAGAACCAATTTTGAAGGTGAAATATCCCCGTCCAAGTTGGTTGGACGAGAGGCCATTCATACCTCTCAATAGATATTAATGGAGATGTTTTAATGTAGGTTCAAGTCCCATTTTAGTTCAAGTTCATCTTCTACCTTCTTTCTCCACTATCTCTCTTTCAATACTCTCTCAATGTCCACGTTCAAGTGTGATGGCGCACTCATAGCTGCATAAAGTTTTTGGAGAATGATATTTCGACTCTATGGTTATTTTTTCTGATGCATATCACCTTAATAAACTGCACGTGGAAGCCACAGCTCGAAATACCATACCTTTCATGTAATATTTCCAAGCAAACTCAAGTTTCGAGCTAGTTTCCTTCCTATTTTCACATGGTGTTTTTGGAGTGAATTTGTATCTGTTTGACATCAGAATTTTTCTGAGTTTTTTATTATGTTTCGAGCCACATATGAATTAATATTGATCACCTAAATGTTATGTGCATACCCTTTGATTTTTGCTTAAATATTTTGCAACAAATATTATGTCCATTGTTAACCATTTTCTCACAATTTCTATGACTCACAACTTGTTGTTTTATGGGAGTTATAGCAGACCCTAAAATATAAGTTAATGATGAATTTTGGTTTCCCTTGAGGTCCTCTATCAGATCCAAGTCTTAGTTCAGAAAATAGGCAAGGTCGTACAATTTTTGGGAAGCCAAAAATTTACTAGACTAGTGGGGTTTTCAACCATCGAATTCACCTTGTAATTTTCGCCTTCCTTCCTCCTTGAGAATTGAAAACCCTGAATGTTTCGAATGAATGTATAAGAATATTAGAGATTCATTAGTATGTCTTAATACCTATCAAGCCCCTCCATATAGGATTCGAAATAATTTGGGAGAATTTGGGTTTCACTAGTCCAAGGTTTGAAAATTGCCCAAAATGGAGTAATTTTCCAAAGAGGGATATTGCAGTTTAGGGAGGATTATGGTAGTTAGAGGGAAGAAGGTGTATGGGGTTGGGGTATATAAAGATATGGGGGGGTGATAAGTGGTAGGGGAAGGGTGATTAAGAGAGATAGAGAGTGATAGGTGTAGGAGTAGGGGGAGTAGGATAGATAGAGAGAGATGGGTAGGGTTAGGGGAAGTAGGAGAGAGAGAGAGAGGGGCATATGGTTTTGTTATGGGTAGGGAGAGTAGGAGGGGGGTTATGGAGAGAGAAGGAAGGTTAGGGGTATTGAGAGTGAGTGAGAGAGAGAGGCGATGGTGTTGGGGGAGAGAGAGAGGGGTGGGGGTAAGGTGTAGGTGGAGGAGTAAGGGAGAGAAAGAGTGAGAGATGGGGTTATTAAGGGTTAGTGGGAATAGGGGGGAGAGAGACAGAGATGAGGACACGGATTAAAGGTAGGGGAACGAGTTATAGGGTAAGAGAGTTAGAGAGGGATTTATTAAGGGTTATGGAGATGAGAGAGAGAGAGAGAGAGAGAGAGAGAGAGAGAGAGAGAGAGAGAGGGGAGTAGGAGAGAGAGAGAGAGGGGGTGTTTATGGGTAGGGATAGTAGGAGGGGGGTTATGGGGAGAGAAAAGGGTGTTAAATATCATCACGAGGAGACATTCTCTAAGCCAATATTGTGTAGCCAAGATTGATCCTCCCATATAAAGGTGAGCACTTTGATTGCCTTCCGTGTAAATGTTTTTCCTCCCGTATAGAGGTAATTGATCAAAGTAATGATGTTGTAAAGTCTTGTTGGACAAGACTCCATACTTGTGTGTGTCAATTCATGATTCTCATGTGAGCCTTTTATATAAAGGTATCCATGGGATGGACCTCCCGTATAGAGGTGGACCTTTCGTATAAAGGTCATGCTTTACTTGTTAAAAGATTTAATGTTGTGTGATGTATTATTAACCATGATCACCAGTTGCTATTAAGTCTCCTTTAGAGATTGATCACCTCTAAAGTGAATTACTTTAACATATGATCATTTGGTATGGTATAATATAATATGATCACAACATCCGATAATTCTTCTTAGTATAATGTAATGTGATGGATAATTAAAGTTAGCACATATTGACCATGTAGTAAGAGATAAATAAATAAAATTGAAAGCATAGATATCAAGAGAATTCGAAATTGCCCATGCAGACACTTCAACTAATTAAAGAGAAATCGAATTGTTAAAGCTTCAATTAAGTATCAATGTATGCCTCAATCAATGCTTCAGTTAAAGCATTAGTTAAAGATATGCCTAAGTTAACTAAAGAACTGACAATGGTCACTTCAAGTAAATTAATCATCATGATTTCAGTTAACTAAGTGTTAAATAAGAAGGACTAGTTAACTAAAGTGTTTTCACTTTAGTTAAACTAAAATACGTCACTTCAGTAAATAAAGGATAATAAGTTAAAGAGAGTTAACTAAGTGAAAACAAAGAAGATCTAGTTAACTAAGCGACGACACTTAAGTTAGCCACCTAACTAAGTGGGAAATATTTCAATTAAGAGGCGAGTTGATCCTGAGTGACAACTCAGTGAGATAAAGCACTGCATGAGAAGTGGGGCGCACTTCTGCATGCAAGATTGATACATCCAGTTTGAGGGCGAGTTCATCCTGAAGTTAGAAGATAAAAATACAAGAGAAGAATGTATAAATATGTTATACGGGATTTATGAATCCAATGTGAAGCAAATTCTCTTCTCTTTTGAAGGAAAGGTGATTCACTTTGTGTGCAAGATACTATTATTGAAGGCAAGGTGCTTCTTCAATTGATCTCTCTTCTCTATTACTTCTATATATTCACCAAGAGTGTTTTGGTGATCTCTTATCTTCCGAAATCAATCTGTTATGTTTTAAAAGAAATCATTCTCTACTATCCATTATATTATACTGAGAATAATTGCTGGGGTTTTACTTCTCATAGTTTTGAGTATTTTCCCCAGGGTATATCTTGTGTTATGGTTGTATGAATTTCTTGTGATTGAATTGTTTCATTGCTTCAAGTTTCAACTTCTAAAAGAATTAAAGATCAAATCTCAACCAAATATTAGCAAGGGGTAGTGAGAATGTTAGAGAGAGAGGGAAGTTTGAAGGGGATGGGGGAGAGAGAGGGAAGTTTGAAGGGAATGGGGGAGAGAGAGAGGGGTGAAGCTGAAGTGTAGGTGGTGGAGTAGGGGAGAGATAAAGGGATAGAGGGGGTTAGTAAGGGTTAGGGGAAAAGGTGAGAGAAAGAGAAGGAGGAGTGAGAGAGGGGGTTAGTAAGAGTTAGGGGAGAGAGAGAGAGAGAGAGAGAGAGAGGAGAGAGAGAGAGAGAGAGAGAGAGAGAGGAGGAGGAGGAGGTGGGGGATAGAGGTAGCGATAGGAGTAGGGGGGTAAGAGTGGGAGAGAGAAGGGGGGTGTTAGGGGATTGGGGGAGATCTAGAGAGGGTTAGGAGTTATGGGTAGGTAGAGGAGTATGGGTGTGTGTGTGTGTGTGTGTGTGTGTGAGAGAGAGAGAGAGAGAGAGAGGAGGATAAGTGTGGGACTTGGATTGGTGATGATAACAAATGAGAACATTAAAAATATTTTGATAAATAAGTATATAGAATGAACATCTTTTATGAAGAAATCGAATATGACTTGGTGTGTTAGACTTGGCTTGCTGACAATTTAAAATAAAAAATATTTGGATGGCTAGCTATATAGAATGACATTAAGGATTAGTAAGGGTCAGTAAGAATGGGGGAAATAAAGAAAGAAAGGAGTATGGGGGGAGAGAGAGAGAGGGGGGGGGTTAGGGGTTTGACGAGGAGTAGGGATGAGGAGTGTGGGTGTTGGAGAGAGAGAGAGAGAGAGAGAGATCAATGGGGTTAGGGGTTTGGGGAGGAGTAGGGATATTAGAGAGAAAAGGGGGTATAGGTGAGGAGTGTGGGTGTTTGGGTTAGAGGGAGAGAGAGGAAAATGGAGAGACATTAGAGGGTGGTAAGGGGTTATAGGTAGAGGGAGAGGGGGGTGTTAAGGGGTTAGTGGTAGCAATAGAGGGGGGTGTTAGGAGATCCGGGTTACGTGAAGCAGGGGAGAAAGAGAGTGAGAGAAGTAGTTAGTAAGGATTAAGGAGAAGATGAGAGAGAGAGAGAGAGAGAGAGAGAGAGACAGAGAGAGAGAGTGTATGTCTTTGTGTGTGTGTGTGTGTGTGTGAGAGAGAGAGAGAGAGAGAGAGAGAGAGAGAGAGAGAGAGAAATGATGGGGTGGTGGTGTGTTAGGGTTTGGGGGAGAGAGACATGGGCGGGGGGTCAGGTGTAGGTGGATGAGTAGGGGAGTGAGAGAGAGTGAGAAAAGGGGTTATTAAGAGTTTGGGGGGGGAGAGGCAGAATGTGCGTGTGTGTGAGAGAGAAAGAGAGATAGAGAGAGGTTTGGGGAGGAGTAGGGTGATTAAGAAAGGGGGGAATAGAAGGAGTGTGGGTGTTGGGGGTTAGAGAGAGAGAGAGAGAGAGAGAGAGAGAGAGAGAGAGAGAGACGTTGTGGGGGGGTAAGGGGTTAGAGGTAGAGAGAGAGGGGGGTAGAGGTAGGGTGCTAGGAGATTGGGGGTGAGTCGAGTAGGGGATAAATATAGTGAGTGAAGGTGTTAGTAAGGGTTAGGGAGAGGATGAAAGGGGTGAGAGAGAGAAAGGGGGGGTGTTAGGGGCTAGGGGGAGAGACAGGGGTAGGTGGAGGGTGTGGGTGATTAGGGGTAGGAGGTGTTAGGGAGTAAGAGAGGGGGTGTTTGGGGTTGGGGGGTGTGTTATGAGGTTGGGGGGTGTTAGTGAGTTAGAGAGTGTTGTGTGGGTGATTAGGGGTAGGGGGTGTTAAGGGGTTAGGGAGTTGGAGAGGGGGTGTTAAGAGGTTGGGAGGGGTGTTAGGGGCCTTATTTATGGAATACAATATTCTTTACAAAACGTGAACGCGTTTTTTTCTTCTATCCTTCGTGGCATCCCACTTGGCTACCTTGGGATTTCCCATTCGTATGTTAGATAAATGCGTACATGTTGTTGAATTCTACAAAAAGAACATGCAAAACATTATTTTCATCTAAAAGGTCCCCCATCATTGTGCGAGGACGCTATGACCATCAGAAGTAGATATTGGTCTTGATTACGAGGGTGTATATTCAAAACATCTCCTTGCTGCAAAAATGAAAGAACTATTACATTGAATGTTTCACTATCAATATTGAACATAGTTCCCACACAAACACCCTTAGTGAGCACCATATATTCTTATACCATTTTACACCGTTTATTAGAGAAAACAACTTGCACAACCATATCATTAATTTTTCTTACTGATAATAGGTTATGTGCTAAAACGAGTATGTGCAAAATTCCACTGGTCCCCTTCATTCTATGATCATGGAATTTCATCAAGATTCCACCATGGAAACTATGTTGATAGGATCTAGTCATTATCGAGGTATACCATCCCACCATCATATTTCTTAAATATGATGGGAAGTCATAAGGAAGGAGTCTCTAGATTTTATCAATCACATAGTTTGGCCAACATTTGTTGCCAAAATTGCAACAAAGGCATCTCCACCATCCACGTGAGAATATTTTTTTAGGCATCTCCATCTTCCTAACCTTTTAACTCATCAAAACTATAGTGATCTACGAATGCTTCTCTTAAATATTTTTGAACACATAAATACAATTTTCAATCAAATCAAGTGATTCCTTACCTTTTTAAAGGTAAAATAAACCAAAGTTATCACCATCATCATCATATTATATTATATTATTGTTATAACATGAGTGGATGCTAGCGATTAAGAACATGTGTTTCCTCATGGGAGGTCACAAATTCAAATATGTATGGGGTATGGTATGTACATGGCAATGACTTTAAAATGAGATTATTACTATAATAATATAATACGATATGAAACAAATAATACTTATGTTTTCTTTTGACATTGCACCTAATATTTATATAGTAATGTCAAACGTACTATGTTTTTATTTGTTTTATGTATATTTTATATATTCTTATTTTAATGTTTGTATGTCCATAATTTAATGATTTAAAATTATTTTAATTGTTATGTTATTTATATTTTAAGATTAAATTAATTATATTCCTCATATGGGATGAGAAGGGAAGGTAACCATGTCACCCCTCATGTGCAACACGTGTAAGTGACAGGTGGCAATGGTGAGAAAGGTGGGCATGTGGTTGAGGCTCAACCCATGCATTAAAATGGGATTCCTCTCGAATGAGCTCGAAACCACCCCTCCACTGCAGTTTCAGACCAAGGTGGTTATGCTGATAAGAAAGAGGCACATGAGGCCTTGACCTTGGTTGTACATTAGATCTCCTCTCTAGAATGCAGAGATGAAATCCCACAACATGGAAAATCTAAGACTTTATGGGTTGTAGATGGAATGCCGATGGAAATATGGGAAATCTAGTAGCATCGGCCTCCTTCAATTTTCAATCGCTGCTCCATGAGGGCATGCCCTTTAAATATGGATTTGTGCCAGTGTTCATGGTTGTGGAATTTCCATGTTGCGATAGAGGGCTTGGAGTCGTAGAGGTGGAGGCACTAGGTGATGACCAATGGAGGACATGTTTTGTAGGGAAATCCCCTAGCACATTCTTCAAGAGATTGATCCAACGGAGGTGGATCTTCTGATGGATCTTGAGATCCAAGCAGACGTGGCCGCAGAGGTTCAGGTGATAGATATTTCCCAAACCAAAACCCTCTTAGCAGGGGTTTTCAGGATCATGGAACCATACTAGGTTGTGAAGCTTCTTCTGGGAAACACGCTCTTGGAACACAATCAAGCTCAATTAGGCATTTTACTAGTCAACAATTATATATGAAAGTACGTCAATGCCATTCATAGAAAATTGGACATCCTTGCATAAGAGAAAAAAATTCCCCTCCAGATGGACGTGCAGAAGCAAGGTGGAATCCGTTCCAATCATTGGACACAGTTTCTGTCGATGATAGTCATACTTAATGGTAGTTATGTCTCTTCAAGTATAGTCGTATTTTTTGTAGACTCTTAACTTCTATCAGAAATACTATATGTGAAGAACATAACATGCTCTAGTTTCCCAATTACTTTGGATAGACCTTACTTGTTCAGGACAATTTTGTACTTCTATGGTTGCTCAAGTTGGTACGTACCTGACTTTTAGCTTCTCTGTCTAACCTAGTTTCCATAGTGGTAGGTTAGCCATTAAACCGTTGTTGTATTTAATGTTGCTTTCTCTTAGTAATACACAAGCCTCAATCTAACCTTAAAAAAAAATTAAATTAATTATTACATATCTTTTCCATTTTAATTATAATATCAATTAAATTCATTTTAACTCCAATTTATTAAATGAGTAATAAGTTTCAAAATTAAATCAATTACTGTATATCTTTGTTATTTTGATTATAGTATTAACTAGATCCTTAAAATCTATTAGGTGTAAAAAAAAAACCATATTAAAATAAAATTTATGAAAAAGCCACACCTTCCAATCCCATTAGTTTCATTTGATCCCAATTTTAAAGAAGAGAAAGACTTCATACTAAATTCTCCTTCAAAATAAAATATAACACTACAAATTATTAATATATATCCATCTAGATTAATTTCTCATAACGATAATGAATACGAATCCAAAATGTGTCATATACTCTTCTTCATTATTAATTTGTACATCAAGCTATGACACTATTAAAGTGTGGCCAAGCTTTTAATTCTAATTCAATAGGTATAACACTGTACGATAAGGAACATACATTTTCATCATGCTTAATAAATCTAATCGTATACAATTAAACCCATCAGCTTAATAAATCTAATGGTATACAATTAAACCCATTTGAATTAAAAATATCCATTTGACTTCAAAATATATTAAAACTCATACATTATATTTTTTAAAATTAATTTTTTTTTAATAAATAAATAATTATACTCTCTAATAATAATATACGTTAAAAGAATACTTAATATCTTTGTAAATCATCTCTTTTTTTTTAAATGAGTTAATGACTAATACGTTTTAATAAACTTTTAATTGAGATTACACATAGTTTGGTAGTATATTTACTAATTGTTAAAACAATTGCTTTTTTTTTAATACAATTTTAATTATAAATAAGATTTAAGGTTCAAAGAGATTACATCGTTTAGATTAAACATAGTTTGATAGGCCACTGCATTTACTAATTGCTTTTTTATATAAAATTTTAATTACAAATAAGATCTAAGGTTCTTTTTGAGATTACACGGTTAAACTAGTCCTTGACATTACACATAGTTTGGATAGACTAGTCCATTTACCAATTGTTGAAACAATTGTTTTTTATAAGATTTTAATTACAAATAAGATGTATGTTTCTTTTTGAGATTATATCGGTTAGACCAGTCCTTTCTAGCATTGGTTCAAGCAATAGCTTTTTATCGAAGATGTTGATGTAAATCGATTCATATTGAAACAATTTTGTGATTTTCAAGTTAAAGTTCGATCAATTATCATGTTATATGTGATTTTCAAGTTAAAGTTCGATCAATTATCATGTTATATTTTTTCAATAATGTTATATTATATTTTTTCTATAATTTTTTAATTAAATTATAAATATACGAAATATAATTTTTAAATAAAATTTAATGTTATATTTTTTTTCTATAATTTTTTAATAAAATTATAATTTTTAAATATAAAATTATAATTTTAAATGTAAAAATTATAATTCATATGAAGATTGGCTTTTAAATAATATTATGATATAATTAATTTGCCAATAACTAGTAAGGAAAATATTCTCATTCTTATCTATATGTCTACGAATTTTGGACCATTCCTTAGTTCAAAAAAGCCAAACTAATTCCGAATTTTGGACCATTCCTTAGTTCAAAAAAGACAAACTAATTCCAACCTATAATTGACATTGAAAATCAAACTTTCATTATCTCTTTATTACTTATTTTTAAAGTAACTATATGTAAAATAGTTTTCATTCCATTAATAATTCACTACAAAAATGGATTCATCTATTCACATCAATCATTTCTGGCCTCCCTGTGTGGTAGTTCGATTGCAAGTGGTTTTTGTTTGTAAGAAAACGGAGCCATTGACAAAGTGTATTCTATGGGCGGCTCATTACCACAGACGTCTGGCGGCTACCCTACTTGCCATCGCGTTTTTGTGTTTGCTCGGTGTTAGCCGGCCGGTAAATAGATTGCACCTCACCACGTCAGAGGCACCACCACTGCGATCTTCAAATATTTCTTTGCCAGGTCGACAGGTTCTCTACTGAACCAGAACTTCTATTGTATTTTTATGTGGACTTCTCATTATTGTTTTGATTCAGAATGCAGTCAAAGATAGACCAAGTGGTGCAGGTTTGTGCAAAAATGTTGTTTCATATTATTGATATGTTTCTTGGTTCTTGTTTTAAGGGTTTTGATATTTATTGCTTCACATTGTTCATAATGAAATCTTGGAGTTGAAGGTTTCTGCTATACATTGTGCCAATTGCATGGTTTGTTCTAAAGAATAGATTTCTTATAAGTTTGATTTTGTTTGATTTGTCTTATTATAATTCATTCTGAAAACAAATTCGTTTGCAATTTATATGAAAACGTCCATTCAGAACTTGTTAATATATTACACAGTTTATGGTTAAGACTCATTTTCAAGCACAAAAAGAGATGGAGGATGGCATGAATTTGAAGGCTGGGTCCATTAATGGTCACTTCATAAATATTGCGTATTTGTTGCAAAACTTGACAACCTATGTCACAAATGTGTAAGTTACATTTAGACTCAGCGAACATAAAGAGGCTTAAGGCAGGGTTGGACTAGTTCAAAAGGAGGCTTAGATATTTCATCCTATGATAGGAAAATGGATGCTTTGTGATTATTTGATTCAATGAAAGCAGTTAGACTCTTCCAGCTATAAAGAACAATTATTCACAGATGAAGACAGTGTCGTTTTCATAAGGTTACAGATACATAAAGAAGATTTTCTTTCGTGGAAGAGTTTATGTGGGCGCACACTTAATCAAGGTGTCACATAGGTTGACTTAGGATAAATTCAAGGTCCCAATCAAAGAATTTATCTTATCATCACGGGAAGGAACAACAACAACAATGGCAATACTTGGGATAGAAGTTCAAAGGTAGATGCCTATATCCAATAATTCAACTACTTTACTATTCCGCTTATTGACAACCAATAAAACATTTGTGTATATTATGTGTATTATGCTATTTTTAAGCATTATGTTCATAACATATAATCAAACAAATGTATATGAAATAAATTTTGAAATACCTTTAAATTAATTTTAAGATAATTTAATTTTTATGCATTTTTAATTATAAACATTTGAAATTTTAGGATTTCATTATGCCATATGTATAGCCTAGTTACAATAGTGAAGTGTCATTAACACTTCACCTTTTGAAGTGTATCTTGTATTTTTGTCGAAGTGTCAATTAGCTATATTAGGTTCCATACCCGAGATAATGACGGTAAAAAAGGCCACCGCACATAGGAAGGCTATAAGGTTTACATATCGCATTATAAAAATCCATGAACTTTTTTAAGATGCATCATGCAAGAATCAACTTAGCATAAGGCCAAACATGATTTTAACATAACATGGATCATTGATGTTTCCTAAGACACTAATTCTGGGTTTACCTTTAGAGGGAGTGTTTTAAAGAGAATGACATGAATATCAAACCAATCAATACTATCAATACACTTTTCTTGAGTAGATAGGATAGAATGCCTTTAAGTTGAATTCACCTACCTACATGGGAAATCATCTAGTCTTGAATGCAGTTTGCCCAAATCTCTATGAATCACCTATACTAGATCATGATGATGAAGTAAATTTGTCACTTTCTCCTAAATAATTGTTTCCAGAAGTTGGCATAAAACTTGAGAATGATGCAATCCTTGAGTGCAAGACACGTGTCACTAGGGAAGGGACCCTATAAATTTATGAAATTGGTTGGTAAGTGGTACACCTTAGAGAAAATTCATGCCAAGTTTCCTTAATTAGTAGGAAATTTGTTGGGGCTCAACAACTCTCAAGGAATGTTGGATCATTAATTGAGCTAGAGATCAACTAAGAGAGGGAGGTTTGTATAGTTCAACCTTAATGACTTGCACACATAATGTGTTAGGATATTTAGATACTTAGGAGTTAGTTAATATCAAATTGGTCTACTTTGTCTTTAGGTAAATTGTGTTTCTTTAGTATGCATTTGTACTTATGTAATATGACGATCACAATATGTTCTAGACATAAATTGATATGATGATTCATCTTCTATTCGATCTTAATGACTATAAAGATCTATGACTTAACACGCATTTGATATATGATCTCTATTTAAATACATGGAAGTTCATTTTCTAATGATTGATTGTGAGACATTCCGATGTGAATTATTTTCCTTTGCATTGACATATTACCTCAAGTGGTCACATTGGTTGGGGCCATAGACTATTTCCCTCTATAAGGGTTTTAACCATGTGATACATTGGTGTGTCAATGCATGATTTGATTTCATGGGTGATTTATTAAGGTGTTCAACCTATGTGGAAGTACCGTTTTTTAGTTGAACAAGGTATCAAAGTTCTTATGAAGAATTTCTCTTTTTGTTGATCGAGATCTTGAACATGTGTAATTGCATACATCAAATGATTTCTAGATACTATTTTTTTGTACATTTTTGGGTTGAGAGAGAGGTTCCATTCTTTTTGGAGTACCGCATTGAACTGGAAACACTTTTCGTTTCATCTGAAAAGGTTTCCATTTTTCCAAGATACAACCATTTTTTCAGATCTAGAGGTATATTGTTTACATATATGGATTTTTAAAAATATCTCTCATATTGTTTAATATTTCAATGTGGATTTCTATTTCATTACCAATTTTCTCTCTTTTTGGAATGCATATTGATCCATAAACTGTCATGGATATTCTACTTCAATAGTTCGTCACAGTGGATCTTACAACTTAGTTCTTTTTATTAGCTTATTTCCATTAAATGCTAAATAAACTAGAACCAAAAGGAAAATAACTAGAGCAAAGAAATTCACAATCCACATAAAAAACACAAGATTAATCTTGGGAAAACCCACTATGGGGAAAAACCCAACAAAAAATGAGGACTATGCCTTTCTCTTTTATATGTCGTGCAAATACAAAGAAAGTGGTACTCTCTATGGAGTTACCTATGACTCTTCGGCCAGAATGGCTACTAGAGGATATCCTCCTTCATTTGTTCTTCTCTAATATCCACCCCCTTGTTGTTGCTCAACTATGGAACAATACATAACATCATAAGAATGGAAGCCCTTCTTTTCCTAACGACCTGATATTTAACATAGCCCGATAGCCGTCTAGGGTCAGTTCTAGGGATTTTGCATGCCCCAACTCTCGATTAGGGTTAGTTTTTTGGACCTTCTAAATTGTTCTTGAAATTCCACATGTGACTTGATCTGTATGTGTGATAAATGATATTTGAGATGGAATCCACTTGGTAACATGGTGGTCAACTGGATAGGTCAAATTGTGGAAGGAATAACTTTCTCATACAGACTCTGTTTGAGGCGAATCTTGGATCGTTGGATATTTCTCAGAGAGTAGAATAACATCAATGGGAATCACACAAGCGTTGAAATTTTGACCCCAAAAATGTCATTTAAGCCCTCAAACAAGCCCCATAAGGTTCAAGACCCCAAATATGCAAAGGTGAGGCTTGCCCCTAAAATGGGCCTTGTAAGCCAATTCCTCTAATTGTTCCACCTAGAAAGCACCAAAATAGATGAAAAATCATATATTGATCCATTTTGGATCACACCTCCCCATTTTGGGAGGATTTTGGTCCCCAAAATATTTTATTGGATGAGGTGAGGAAAATTTTCCTTTACCTTCTCCTTGGAGAACCATGTAGCCTTCCTGGAATTTTTCCTTTCAAACCCACCTACAAAAAATCATACTATCCTCCTGTAGTTGTTATGGACTTATTCTTCAAAACTATGTATTCTGCTAACTCTACTCAAGCCTTTGGTGCTAATTCCTCTATAGAAGGAAATACCTGCTCAGGTTCTTGGTCCAGCATGGAAGGTTCATAGAGTTTTAGATTTTCTACATTCACTATTGAGTAAATGTGCATATATGGGGGTAGAATAAATTTGTAGGAATTATCTCCTACCTTCTCCAACAATTCAAAAGGACCATATTGTGATGCCTTGATCTTATTACTAGGACCTTCTAATCTTTCCTTGTTCAAGTGTAACCAAACTCTGTCTCCCACCTTGAATGTTTTCTCAAGCCTGTTTTGGTCGTGTCTTTCCTTGTAATTTTCTTGTGACCTATTCAATGTATCATGTACTTGCAAATGAATTTTCCTAATCATATCAATGAATTTTTCAACTCTTAATTTTTCATTGTTGGTGTCTTCCCTCACTCTCCCTTGTTATCCATAAACAACATCTAGAGGTAAAGGTGGCAGATATCCAAAACAACTTTCAAAAGGGACTTTCCAATGGAAGTGTGGAGTATTATATTATAAGAGTGTTGGATATAGATTAGATTTTCATCCCAAGTCTTTGAATGCTTAGGATTGTAACCCCTCAAAAGATGCACCAAAGTCTTGTTTACTAATTTTGTCTTCCCATCTCTCTGTGGATGGAATATTGTAGATCTATTCAACTTAGTGTCCCTCTTATCCCAAAGTGTAGTCCAAAATGCACTGAGAAATCTAGTATCCATGTTTGAGATGATGCTTCTTTGTATCCCAAAGTGCACCTAGAGATACTCAAAGAACATGTTTACTGCTTCTTGTCCTTTAATGGTCTTTTTACAAGGCATACAAACATATATCTTACTGAATCTATAAACTACCAGAAATAAATAGCCATGTCCCTTCCTAGTGGTTGGAAGACCACACACAAACTCCTTGGAGATACTCTCCCATTGTCTCGTAGGAACATGTAAGGGATGGTATAGACCTTGCTTCATATTATTGGGCTTGCTTGTGCAACATAGTATGCATCATCTAATAAACTGAGCTACATCTTCTTACATTCTAGGCCAATAATCATACCTTTGCAAATTGGATACTATCTTCCCAAACCCAAAATTCCCTACAACTTTGGAGCTGTGAGCCTTATTGTCACCTTATTCTACATGGAATTGGCCGTGTAGCTGTTCAAATACCTCCTTGAATTCCTCATCTTCTATGTATTCCTCCTTATATGCATCATGGGAAAAATACTCCATATGCATAAGAGTATCCAAAGCTGTGATCTTGGTGGTAGGTGGCCTTGAGAGCATGACTGCCAGCTTGTTTGTACTTCCCTTCTTATATTTGATGACTAGATGGTTTTTTTGTAAAAATCCCATCCACTTGTAGCGATGTGTTTTTTGTAGCTAACCCGAGGCCTCCAAATACTGTAACGACTGGTGGTCAATGTGAATGATGTTCTCCTTTCCCATCATATAGTGCTTCCACTTATTGATAACCTGAACCAAAACATAGAGAATGATATCATACTAGCCTCCCTCAAATAAAAAATGCTCCCATAACATACCCACTTGCATCTATATCCAATTTGAAAGGCCTCTCCAAGTTAGGAAATGTGATGTTGGGTGCCTAACTGATCTTTTGCTTGAGCTCTTCAAAGGATTTATACGGATTATTCCCTCACTAGAACTCCTTGCTAATGGTTGTTATGGAATGTAGAGGTGCAAGAATAGTCGAAAATGAAGCTATGAACTTCCGAAAGCATTGTGCTGCCCCAAAAAGATCCTAACTTAAGTGACATTTGTAGGAGTAGGCCGCTTAGTGATGGCCTCTATATTTGTAGGATCAATCTTAAGTTATCCTCTACTAATCACATACCCAAAATACACCAAATATTCCTGAGCAAATTCACATTTCTTAATGTTTTCCAGCAACTGATGTTTTTTCAATGTCTCCAACACCTACTTGAAATGTGAGATATGGTCTTCCTAGGTAGCACTATAAACCAATATATCATGTAAATACACTATCACAAATGAATCTATAAAATGAAACAATACACCATTAATCAAACACATAAATGTAGTTGGTGCATTACACAAACCAAAAGGCATTACTAACCATTCATGTAGACCTTTCCTAGTCTTAAATGCGGTGTTTTAGGTGTCCTCTTCTTTCAATCATACTTAGTGGTATCCCAATTTGAGATCCAACTTGGTGAAGTACTTGGCATGCTGCAACTAATCTAGCAAATCATCAATCCTAGTAAGAGGGTATTGATTCTTGAGTACAATATTATTCATAGCTCTGTAGTCAATGCACATCCTCCAAGTCCCATCCTTTCTTGGTACTATGATAATAGGTGACCCACAAGGTGAGGTTCTTGGTTGGATTAATCCCTTCTCAAGCAGTTGCTGCAATTGTTTCTTCACTTCTTTTGCTTCCATAATAGACTGTTTGTACAGTCTGATGTTTGGAAATGGAGAATATGGTATTAGATGTATCTCATGCTCCACTTCCCTCTCATGAGGTACCCCTCTAGGATCCTAGAACAATTTTCTATATGCCTGCGAGAGATTCTCCAACTGGCAAACTTCTACTCTTTGGTGCATCCCTCCAAAGATGCCTTTGCTTTTACTGATCCACCTTCTTATTGATTATGTCTTAAGAAAAGCAACACAAACTTTTTACTTGAAATGATGAACTTCTTTGCTTGGTTGGGACTTACTAAAGAGATCTTCAATTTACCTTTGTGCGCATTGATGATGCAATATTTCCCATCTTTGATCAAGTAGTATTGATTTTCTCTCCTCATGAAGATTGCATCCCTTTGGTACATGTAGGGGATTCCAAACACTACACAACAAACATCAATGGGTACTACATCTACTCCACTTCATCAATATAATTTGCACTTATGGAAAATTTAATCTTGCAATATTTTGTGACCCTAAGATATGTATCATTATTTACACATCCCAATGGAAAGGGTATAGGGTGATCATGTACTTCCTATCTAATATTACCTACCGGATCTTCTACTATGATATTGTCTTGTGAACCCGAATTAAACCAAGTGTCAACGTTACTCTTCTTGATCCAGATCTTGATATGGAAGAGTTTTTTCAACTCCTTCTCTTCCTTTCGATGAAGTCTTCTCAAATTCACCTTCATTTTCATTGTAGTGCAGAAAATCTTCTCATCCACATATGAGGTTCTCTCTACCTCTTTTCTTGAATCCATGGCTAGAAGGTTCTTCTTCTTAGCATCCTTCTTGTGGTTCTTATGGTTCAACTGTAGATGTAGCTTCCAACACTTGTCTTTAGTGTGACTATCAATGTTGCAATGATTACAATGGTTTTTCAGATCCTTGCACTGATGTGCTATGGCTTTAGTCTTCTTATCTTTTCCCTTCCACTTCTTCTTCCCCTCCTTGAAAGTGTCTTAGTTCTCTTTCTATTTAGAACTTCTTGGTTGTACTTTCTTATGGATTATATTTTATAGTTAATGTGCTTGCACACAAGCCTCATCAATTTTCTTGGGGTTGAAGAGCATCACTTGCTTCAGTAAATGATTGTGTAGACCCCCTAGATACTTTAGAAGTACATCCGGATTCTTGGGTGAGATACCTAACATGATATCCATATTCCTGAATTCGATGGTGTATTCTTGCACACTTTTACCTTGCCTTTGCCCTAAGTAATGCCAATTGATCAACTGGTCCTCTCCATACCTGATAGGGTAGAATTGGGACTTAACGAGGGTTCTAAAATCCTCCCATTTATTTACTGGTGGATCACCTTCCAACCTAAGTTCCTTTGTGTGGCGTTCCCACCAGGTTAATGCATGGCCCTATAATCTCAGTCGAGTAAATAATTTTTTTTGCTCTTCATCTATATGATGGATACTAAAATAGGGCTCTAATTGATACAACCAATGATTCAAATTTAAAGCATCGATATCACCTTAGTATGGCTTGATATTGACTTTTGTTTCTATATTGAATAAAGATTGGGAAATATTGGTAGTGGAACTTGGCTTCTCTTTCTTATACTCTTTCCTTGGCTCCTTTTTTGGGTTGCTTTTATATTTTGATTTCCTCTATGATTTGATCTCAAAGTTAGATCCTCCAAAATCACCTAAAGATCCAAAATTTCTCTCCAAAGACGCCATGAAGATTGGCATGTTACATGAGATATCGATGACTTGTATTTCCATCTTTGCTAATCGTTGCCCATAATCACCCACCGCTTCTTCACCATACTCGTCTGCCATGGCTAGGTTTTGAAGACATTTTCTTTATTCCACCACTAGATCCTGTGTTTTCCCACAAAACCCCAAAGAAAGCTGCTCTGATACCAATATGATCCATAAACTACCATGGACATTAATCCACTGGAACAGTTCATCACAATGAATCTTACAACTTGGTTCTTTTTATTAGCTTATTTCCACTAAATGTTGAATAAAATAGACCTTAAAGGAAAATAACTAGAGAAAATAAAACACAATCCTAAA
This sequence comes from Larix kaempferi, assembly GCA_027924585.1. Lineage (NCBI taxonomy): Eukaryota > Viridiplantae > Streptophyta > Pinopsida > Pinales > Pinaceae > Larix > Larix kaempferi. The sequence goes on from BSBM01000428.1 coordinate 12,920,333, forward strand.
AAATAACACGAGATTTACCCTAGGAAAACCCACTATGGGGAAAAACCCATCAAAAAATGAGGATTGTGCCTTGATCGCTTATATGAAGTACAAATACAAAGAAAGTGGCACTCTTTGTGGAGTTACCTATGACTCTATGGTCAGAATGGATACTACAAGATCTCTTGCTTCCTTTGTTATGCTCTAATATCCACTCCTATGTTGTTTCTCAACTATGGAACAATACATAATATCATAAGAATGGAACCCCTTCTTTTTCTAATGGCTTGGTATAAAACATAACCCAATATCTATCTAGGGTTAGTTCTCGGGTTTTTGCATACCCCAACTCCCAATTAGGGTTATGTTTTTGGAAATTCTAGGATGTTCTTGAAAGTACACATGTGACTAGCTCCACATTTGTGAAAAACGAGAGCTGACGTGGAATACACTCAGTACCATGGCGGTCAACTGGATAGGTCAACTTGTGAGAGGCATAACTTCCTCGTACAGACTCCATTTGAGGCAATTCTTGGATCATTAGAAAGGTCTCAAAGTAAGAATAACGATAAGTAGCATGGTGCAAGAAATGAACTTATGACCTAAAAAAAATGTCATTTATTCCCTCAAACAAGCCTCGAAAGGTTTTGGACACTAAATCTGTAAAGTTAGCCATACCCCTAAAATGGGACCTGCAAACCAATTCCTCCAATCATTCCACCTAGAAATCACCAAAATAGATGAAAAATTATATATTGATCCATTTCGGATCACATATGCACTTTTCCATGTTCTTTGTGTGAACTTAACAAATAAAAATAGAGCAGAAAGGGATTTCTTGATTGCGTATGTTATTTGTTGTGTGCCTTGTGTGAAGTTGGTAAACTAGAAACATAGATAAAACCTGCATTTTTTGGGTAATCTAACAACGACCTAATCCAGAGCTTGAGAAGTTTTGGTTTTGAAATTTCGCTTGTTGTTTTTGTGTGGCTATGTTAAAGTGTTTGGTGTTAATGTAATTGTAACTTCGGAAGATATTCATGTGAAAATCCTCACAACAGATCTAAGAGATGATGTATACCTCACAAGAGTAATTATGATTAAGCAGGAAAATAGAAGAAGAGTGATCAATGCAGTACAATGAGCAACATAATAATATGGTACAGTAGAACTCGGATAGAAGCAATAATACTTCACACATACTAGTTAATTAATCACAATATGGACAAATAAATAGTACAATGGTAGAGAGGATTCGAATGCCCAAGGTGGCAATTCGAATTAGCCTCTCAGAGTGATCATAAGATCAATAGAGTGTCATCGGAGCACAACTAGGTGTCCTCATGATCATCGGAGCACAACTAGAAGTCTTCATCATCATCAGTGGAGTCATCAATGCTCAAGTAACTGTCAACCATCAGTCAAACTAACTCTGGTAGGTGTAACTGAGTGTAACTAAGTGTAACTGAGTGTAACTGAGTGTAACTAACTGTAACTGAGTGTAACTAATTGTAACTGAGTGTAACTAGGTGTAAACTAAAGACAACTGGACTGGTAGGTGAAGAAGGGCGAGTTGCTCCCTAAAATCAAGGAAGAAGGGCTCATTAAGCAACTTGAGGGATAAAATTGAATAGTGAGAAGCTCTTGGGGGATGGCTAACTGAGGGCTAGGTGCTAGACTGATGTCTGGGATGCATGCAAAATGCATGCAAACCCTAGAATGCATGCAAACCCTAAAGGTGCATGCATGATTGAAAATGTAAATGATCAAAATACTGGTGGGACTAGGATGGAGTATAGGAATATCCTAACAACCCCCCTTAATCCATCCTGGGACCTGGTAACTAAGACCAAAGGTCACCCAATACAATGAATAATAACAATCAATAAACCAAGGAAGTGGGAAAATTTCATGGGAAACATACCCTCTCCTAAAAAAATAGACTGTAAGGCACACATAAAAATAAATGCTCCAAACTCAAGCAGGTGTGATGCTTGGTCATATGTCTGGAGGTATCTTCTTCTTGGGAAGAAGTGGATTATGCTCAAAAAGCATGTGCTTGTACTTTCTCTTCAAATCGAATGTGATGAGAACAAATCCAACAGTATGAGAATGATCCTTGAACCTGTGATTCGAATCAACTGAGGTAGGATCAAATCTGTGAAAGTGCATATAGTCTTTTGTCTTCTCCTTCGAACCACCTTGGGTGAGATTATGCCAAAAATAACTATTACATGTTTGCTTGAAATCAAAATCAGGATTAAGACTTAAAAAATAGTTTCTTGAGATCTCCTTTGAACCAGCAGGGGTGAGATCAAAACTATCATATGCATGAGAAATTATCCCAAGCAGTAATTGCTTAGAACCCAAATTAGATACAAGATTTGAATCATGGTTTCTTGAGATCTCCTTTGAACCAACAGGGGTGAGATCAAAACCATGAGATGCATGAGAAATATTCCCAAGCGAATGGCAATTTCCATATTCTTCGATGACCTTCTGAAAGCATGGAATTATGATCATATAGTAGTATAAAAGAGGAGATAGTCGGAGAGGAGCGAATGCATTACCTTCAATAGCTATTTTGAACTCTGAAATAATCATGTGATCATGATGCAAGCCAACAGACTCTGGTGCAAGAGAGGATTTAGGACCTTCTGCAATATCTAGAGTGTGAGCTGGCACAGGAAGAAAAGAATGTTTGAGCATGAGGGTAGAATCTGCAAGTTCTTTGTCAATAACTTCAATATGAGATGATACTGGTTCATGATCTAAGAGACCATCAAGAGGAGCGAATGCATCACTTTGTTTGCTTTCGAATGGGTTGGGACCAAGTCCTTCATTCTCTCTGCCAAATATTTCATCCAGGTGAGCCCATAGCTCTTTTGGTGATGAAAAATCAGGGAGGTCATATAACATCCAATCAGACATAGCATCCAACATTGATCCAAAGGCTTCATCAACTTTATTTAACCAATCAATCTTCTCTTCAGAAGATTCGAACTCTCTTTCAAAACAACAGTCAAAGAGATCATGGCTCTTCAAGTATGCTATCATTTTTGGTTTCCAATCATCATAGATGAGAGGAGAGAAAGGAGAAAGAGGAGTGATTTCTTTTGAATTCATTGAAGCTGTAGAAGACCTGCAAAAGCAATAGAGAATACTACTGCAAAGATGCAGAAACTGCTGCAACTGCTGCACTCGAAATCTTGGTAATAACCTGCAAAAAACTCTCAAGAATGGAGATAAACAATACTCTCAACATGCTCTGATACCATGTGAAAATCCTCACAGCAGATCTAAGAGATGATGTATACCTCACAAGAGTAATTATGAATAAGCAGGAAAATAGAAGAAGAGTGATCAATGCAGTATAATGAGCAATAGAATAATATGGTACAGTAGAACTCAGATAGAAGCAATAATACTTCACACACACTAGTTAATTAATCACAATATGGACAAATAAATAGTACAATGGTAGAGAGGATTCGAATTCCCAAGGTGGCAATTCGAATTAGCCTCTCAGAGTGATCATAAGATCAATAAAGTGTCATCGGAGCACAACTAGGCGTCCTCATGATCATCGGAGCACAACTGGAAGTCTCCATCATCATCAGTGGAGTCATCAATGCTCAAGTAACTGTCAACCATCAGTTAAACTAACTCTGGTAGGTGTAACTGAGTGTAATTGAGTGTAAACTGAAGACAACTGGACTGGTAGGTGAAGAAGGGCGAGTTGCTCCCTAAAATCAAGGAAGAAGGGCGCATTAAGCAACTAGAGGGCTAAAACTAAATAGTGAGAAGCTCCTGGGGGCTGGCTAACTGAGGGCTAGGTGCTGGACTGATGACTGGGATGCATGCAAACCCTAAAGGTGCATGCATGACTGAAAATGTAAATGATCAAAATACTAGTGGGACTAGGATGGAGTATAGGAATATCCTAACAATTCACTTGTATTTTATATTATATTTATTGTATTTTATTTATACCTCCGACGAAGATGTTTATTCCTCCGGTTGGGGATGTCATTATTACATTTGGTCATGTAAAGTCATTGAGGTAAATCCTCTTATGTAAGTCGGGGCATTAGTTCCCCCTAGAGTCAAATGTAATGGGGTTTTTAAGTCCCCTAGAGGAGTCGGCCTAGTCAGATTTAGTTAGGGGCCGACCTATCAAGTGAAAGGGTTAAAGTGGAAGTGAATGTATAAATAGAGAGTTAGGATCTCTCATTTATCCATTGACTCACTCACTCAAGTTTGCATTTGTATGTCCATAATTTAATGATTTAAAATTGTATTAATTGTTATGTTATTTATATTCAAAGATTGAATTAATTATATCCATTAGATGGGGTGAGAAGGGAAGGTAACCATGCCACCTCTCATGTGCAACACATGTAAGCGACATGTGGTGATGGTTAGAAAGGTGGGCACGTGGTAGAGGCCCAACCCATGCATTAAAATGGGAGTCCTCTTGAATGCGATTGAGAATGTTCCTTCGCTACTATTTCAGCCAAGGTGGTTATACCAATAGTAAAGAGGCACATGAGAACTTGATCTTGGTTTTACACTGAATCTCCTCTCCATCATGGAGACATGAAATATTGCAACATGGAAAATCCAAGATTTTATGGGTTGGGCAAGGAATGACGATGACAATATGTGGAATTTAATATGACCAGCCTCCTCCATTTTTCAATCGTTGCTCCATGAGGGCATGCCCTTCAAATCTAGCTGTGTGCTGCCATTCTTGGTTGTGCAATCTCCATGCCGCGACAGAGGGCTTGGAGTCGTAGAGGTGGAGGCACGAGGTGATGACTGATGGAGGAAATGTTTTGTAGGGAAATCCTTTGGCACATTCATCAAGAGATTGATCCAACATAGGTGGATCTTCTGATGGATCTTGAGATTCAAGAAGACATGGCTATAGAGGTTCAGGTGATAGATATTTCCTAGACCGAGACCCTCTTAGCAAGGGTCGTCGCGATCATGGACCCATACTAGATTGTGAAGCTTCTTCTGGGAAAAGTGCTCTTGGAACACAATCAAGCTCAATTAGGCATTTTACTAGTTATCAATTCTATCCAGGATGACACCAATGCCATTCATAGCAAATTGGAAATCCTTGCCGAAGAGAAAACATTTACCTCTAAATGGACGTGTCAAAGCAAGGTGGAATCCCTTCCGATCAGTCCATATTTTTTGTTGATGATAGTGATACTTAACTCAATTATTTTTTTGTTTTTTCCCTTAGCTAAGCAATGGTAGTTATGTCTCTTCAAGTATAGTAGTATTTTTTGTAGAGTCTTGACTTTTGTCACAAATACTATATGTGAAGAACATAACATGCTCTAGTTTCCCAATTACTTTTGGTAGGCCTTACTTAGTTTGCTCAAGTTGGTACCCACCTAACTTTTAGCTTCTTTGACTAACTTGGTTTCCCTAATAGCAGGTTAACCATTAAAATCCTATTTTATTTTATGATTTCTTTCTCTTAGTAATACAAAAGCCACAATCTAACCTTAAAATTAAATTAAATTAATTATTTTGTATCTTTTTCATCTAACCTTAAAATTAAATCAAATTAATTATTTTATATCTTTTTCATTTTAATTAAAGTATCAATTAAATTCATTTTAACTCCAATTTATTATACATTAATAACACTTTTCAAAATTTAACCAATTATTATATCTCTTTTTTATTTTAATTATAATATTAACTAAATCCTTATAATTTATTACATATAAAAAGATATAAAACATATTAAAATAGAAATTATGGGAATACCACATGCTCCAATCCCATTATCTCATTAGTTTCATTCCCAATTTCAAAGAAGAAAAATAATTCTTAAGAAATTCTCCTTCACAATAAAATATTTAACACTACAAATTATTAACATATATCCTTCCACAATAATTTATAATTTCTTCTAGTGAGTACCAATCCAAAATGTGCCACATACTCTTCTTCATTATTAATTTGTACATAAAGCTATAAGGGGTGGCAAAGTTTTTAATTCTAATTCACTAGGTGTGTTATGTGATTCCCCACACACTTTACGATAAGGAACATGCATTTTCATCATAAATCTAATTGTATAACCATTTGCAATAAAAATATATATATCTAACTTTAAAGTATATTTCAACTAATAAATTACATTTTTCCAAAATTTAAAAACTCTATTAAACAAATAACTATACTATATAATAATAATATAAATTAAAAGAACACTTAATAGACTAATCCATTTACCAATTGTTGAAGCAATTGCTTTTTATATAAGATTTTAATTACAAATAAGATCTAAGGTTCTTCATGAGATTGCATCGATTAGTCCTTTCGAGCAATGGTTGAAGCAATAGCTTTTTATCGAAGATGTTGATGTAGATCGATTCACATTGAAACAATTTTGTGATTTTCAAGTTATTGTTTGATCCATTATGTTATATCTTTTCAATAATATATATTTTCTATTGTTTTTTATTTTAATTTTTGGATTGGCGTAAATCATCATATTATGGAATAATTAATTTGCCCATGCTCGTTAAGAAAATATTTTCATTTTTGTCTATATGTGTCTATGTATCTTGGACCTTTCCTTAGTTCAAGAAAGACAAACTGTAAGTCTTACTCTGTTACTAATTCCAACCTATAGTTGACAATGAAAATCAAACTTTGATTATCTCTTTATTATTATTTATATAGTTGACAATGAAAATCAAACTTTGATTATCTCTTTATTATTTATATGGAAATTACTTTTCATTCCATTAATAAGTCACCACAAATTTTGGTTCATCTATTCACATCAGTTATTTCTGGCTTCCTTTCGTGGTAGTTCGATTGCAGGTGGTTTTTGTTTGTAAGTAAATGGAGTCATTGACAAAACGTAATCTATGGGCGGCTCATTACCACAGGCATTTGGCGGCTACCTTCCCTGCCATCGCGGTTTTGTGCTTGTTCGATGTTACTCGACTGGTAAATCGATTGCAACGTCAGAGGCACCAGTACTGCGATCTTCAAATATTTCTTTGCCTGGTTGACAAATTCTCCACTCTTTCTCAGGCGGCACCGCCGCTGAGGATGAACCCGAACTTCTATTGTTGGTAGTATTTGTTTTGATAAAACCGGTAACTCGCAAGGAAATCCGATATGTGATTTGAAGATATTTTTAAAATTTTTATATGGACTTCGCCACTCTAAGTACAAGGAAAGAGAAAATGCGTCTCTCATTATTGTTTTGATTCAAATGGAGTCAGAGATACACTAAGTGAGATGCAGGTTTGTGCAAAATGTTGTTTCTTGACTCCGATACAGAGAGTTGAATCTGATAACATTCACAATGCGACAGATAGTGGTATCTTGAATCTGATACAGAGAATGGTGAAAGTGTTGGCTGTTCACATACTTGTCTTTCTGGAATAACGAAACTGAATTTTGTTGATATAAATTTAAAAATTTTATTTACCAAATTATATATATTATATATATGAACAATTGTAAGTCATAACCGACCATAGTTAACCATGGTCAACCATAGTGATGGTCGACCATGGTCAACCATGGTGATGGTCGACCATGGTCAACCATGGTGATGGTTGACCATAGTCAACCAAAGTCAACCATGATAATCCATGGTCAACTATCATCAACCATGAAAAACCATGGGCATCCATCATGGACCACTATCAACCATGGTCAATGATGGTCATGATCAACCATAGTCAACCATGGTTAACATAAAATGTAATATTTTGTTTTCAAGGTCTAGAATGTCATGATCAACCTGAGTATACTTTTGGGTTTGTTTTGTTTGAACTCTAATCATAAAATTTCATAATCTAAGTGCGATTTATGTATTTGAGGGTATTGAATCAATTTATGCATTCAAAAACACAATTTGAATGCTTCCAAATTTAAATTTTACCAAAAAAAATAAAGTAATGGAAAAGTCCAAAAGATAGAATAAATAAACTACTCCATAAATTGAGAGTGTAAACAATAATATTAAATAATATAGTTGTGTCATTATAAAAATGTTTATGAATGATAACATTATTAATATTAACATGAAGAAACATTATTATTGTTAATATAAAAAAAAAAAAATTCCCTAACATCAACATTAATCCACAGTTTTTATATTTAGTGACAGGAAATCTGCGGTGAGATTTTTACAAATCGACAAGTTTCGAACCTATTAAGCAGGTTTGAGATTCTTGTTCTCCTGAGGATGAACCTGCTTAATAGGTTCGAAATTTGTCGATTTGAAAAAATCTCATTGCAGATTTCCTGTCACTAAATATAAAAACTGTGGATTAAGATGAACAACCAGATCGCAGCCCTCCATGGAAGGGACATGCTACGACGAATCCGAATCTTTGAATGCACACGGATGGGAGATTCTTGTTCTCCTGAGGATGAACCTGCTTAATAGGTTCGAAACTTGTCGATTTGAAAAATCTCACAGCAGATTTCCTGTCACTAAAAATCAACATTAATTTTATATTAATGTTATGGTTCACATTAGTATTAAGATTATTAATATTAATAATAATTATATAATTCTTTTTAATGTAAAAATATTTTTATAATTAATTTCTATCTTTCATGAAATATTAAATCATTAGATCATAAATTTTGTATAGATTAATATTTAAAATATTTATTATATTGATATAATCATATTATTTATTTTACACATATTTTTATATTAATAAAGTAATAATTAATTGTTTATATATATATAAATAAGTAAGTAAATACCTAAATGGATTTGAACTTGTTTACGAATTAGTCTACCCTTAGTGATGATTTGATTATATATTTATTTAGCTATTAATATATAAATAACGTAATTTATTTTATATATATATATATATATTTTTTTTTTTTAAATAATATTTTTATGGTTTTGAAAGCGACTTTCAATTAACATAACATATTAATTAATAATATGTTTGATATATGTAGATTGGCCGCATTAAAGTAGGGAAAATGATAATAATATGTTTGATATACGACATTAAAGTAGGGAAAATGATAATACTGCTGGCTTTATATCAAACATATTATTAATTAATATATTGTGCTAGTTATAATTCATTCAAAAATCAAATTCTTTCCCAATTTGTTGCAGTGGTTGCGTTTATTTTTGCTCACTGTTACCTTGATTCCAATCATATTTATATTAAAACGTCCATTCACAACTTGTTAATGTATTACACAGTTTATGGTTGAGACTCACTTTCAAGCATGAAAAGAGATGGAGGATGGCATGAATTGTCATTGTCCTGAGTTTGAAGGACGGGTTCATCAGTGGTCACTTCATAAATATTGTCTATTTGTTGCAAAACTTGACAACCTATGTCACAAATGTGCAAGTTACATTCAGACTCAGCGAACATAAAGAGGCTTAGGCCAGGGTTGGAGTAGTTCCAAAGGAGTGTCGTTACCAAAGTAAAGATTCATCCTATAATAGGAAAATGGATGCTTTGTGATTATTTGATTCAATGAAGCAGTTAGACTCTTCGTTCACAAACGAAGACATGTCGCATTCACAAAGTTACAGATACATAAAGAAGATTTTCTTTCGTGGAAGAATTTATGTGAGCACATAGAAGTTCAAATGGTAGATGCCTATATCCAATAATTCAACTACTTTACTACTCCGCTTATTGACAACCAATATGGTACTTTGGATCACTTGAGTGAGATCTTCGTGATGACACCATACAAGAAGATAGTTATCACACAACAAATGATGGAAATGTTTTTTAAGAAGGTATGGGTGCATGTGGTTACTAGGGAATGATGGATGTTAAGTTAAACATGAGTACTATGTTCTTAGTTCTATCCTCACATTAAGTAACTTATTAATATTAGAAGTCATTAATAATATTTGTGTACATTATGTATATTATGCTATTTTTAAGTATTGGGTTCATAACATAAAACAAATATATTATGCTATTTTTAAGTATTGGGTTCATAACATAAAACAAATGTAAATGTAAATGTAATAAATTTCAAGATAATTTAATTGTTGTGTATTTTTAATTATAAACATTCGAAACCTTGGGATTTCATTATCCCATATATGTAGCATTGTTACAACTGTGCACTGCAATTAACACTTCACTTTTTGAAGTGTATCTTGTATCTTTTTCGAAGTATCAATTAGTTATTTTAGGTCCTATACTTGAAAAAATCATGGTAAAAAAGGCCACTGCACATGGGAAGGCTATAAGGTTTGTACATATTGAACAATACCAAAATCCATGAACTTGTTTAAGATGCATCATGCAAGAGTCAACTTAGAATAAGGCCAAACATGATTAGCATCACATCTAGATCATTGATGTTGCTTAAGACACTATGTCTGGGTTTACCTTTAGAGGGAGTGTTACTTTTTCCTAAATAATTGTTTCCAGAAGTTGGCATAAAACTCGAGAATGATGCAATCCTTGAGTGCAAGACACATGTCACAAGGCAAGGGACCCTATAAATTTATGAAATTGGTTGGTAAGTGGTACATCTTAGAGTTGATTCATGTCAACTTCCCTTAATTTGTAGGAAATTTGTTGGTAGGAATGTTGGATCATTAATTGAGCTAGAGATCAACTAAGAGAAGGAGGTTTGCATAGTTCAACCTTAATGACTTGCACACATAATGTGTTAGGATATTTAGACACTTAGGATTTAGTTAATATCAAATTGGTCTACTTTGTCTTTAGGTAAAGTGTGTTTCTTTCGTATGCATTTGTACTTTTTTTTTAAAGCAAAAGGATGAAACCATTCTATTCCATAAAGAGAAAAATTACAATCACTTTTTGTACTGCATAATTTTCAACATCGTGACTATCTCTAAGAGTGAAACCCCAACCGAGATAACGAATAGAATTACCCAATTGATCACAGTACATAAAACCATTCCTTTGCCAGCAAGTCATAGGCTTAACCAGGTAATTCCTAACAGTCCAAAAACTCACATTACATCCTGTATAGCCCATACAGACATCATCATGACAATACATATACAAAGTACTGTCGGAAAATGAAGGAAAAAGACTTAGAAGAGTTACAAAACATAAAAAGACCCAGTGACAACTTGACACAGACAGAAGACACCATGGAAATTAACCCACAGGCCCAGAACTATAGCTTTGTTGGAGAACTATGGAGCCTCCTTCACCGAAGACGGGTCGCTGAGTGTAATTACTTTCGGGTGGGCGACCTCTTTTGGTTTTGTCGGGAAGAAAATGCCCATATGTTCAACCATGATGTCTAGCTTCATATGCATGAAACTGGCGTCCTCAACATGATTATAACAATGCTCTTCAATATTTTTAAACCTCTGTGATCCCGCCAACACATCCACTTGAGCCTCTATTGCCTGCGCAATCAGCGTCCTGGTAACCCAGAACATCACAACCTCCCTGTTATACAGGGCCATCCTTCCCCGAGTATTAATCGGGTCTTAGATCCAGTCGACCATAGCCAAGACCTCCGACGGTGGCTCTCCCTCCCCGACGCGGAGCCATAGATTCTCCTCAAGCTCCTCCAAATATTTTTGTAACTCCTGAGGAAAGATACAGCGGAAGAACACCACTGTGGCTGCAACACTCCATTGGTCTCTACTCGGACCCCCCTGGGCCTGATGCCCCCTTCTCTCTCTGCTTGTCCCCCTCGAGTTCAGACGACCCCTCCTAGTAGGTCTCCCACGCGGCGGCATTATCACTTCTTCCTCTCTACCGTTACCTACCCAGAGACTTGAATCAGATAACACCACGTAGGAAAGAGCACCAACAGAACTACATCAAAGATGTCTGATTCCGAACAGGGTAGAGGAATTTAAAGGGATAAACCCACTTTTCGCCATTAAACCTGCCATTATGATAAAAAATTGGTTATAATCATATTCGTCCGTGTCATTCGTCACCCTTTTTGAAACCTTACTGATCTCATGCAGCAGGAGCATGAGAGGCCGAGAGATCATCACCTTCACACACCCCATATCTCCAGAAATGATTATCAATAACAATGGGTGAGGGAGAAAGGATCTGGCTTATTAACTGTTCCTTTAATTAACGGTGAGCCAATTGTCCACTCCACGGCGTGGAGTACTCCTGTTGATCTATCACATCATCCTACTTGACAAGTTTAACACCGGAGGAGGGATCCTCAGTTCATCGCTTTGCATCTTCTATTTGAAGACACTTACTATGGCACGTGCCTGTTGGCATGTCAAGGGCTGATCCTTCCCACCCAACTCCCTGACAAGTGGTGCCTTGATTTTCCAGGAAATCGGCCAAGGAGTTAACATTCCGACGGACATGGTGGAAGGTGAATGTGTTCATCATAGCTAAGACTTCTCCAAGATAGTGTAGATGCCAAGAAAGCCGACATGAGGGCGCCACCTTAGCTGCATGGGACTCATTGTGTAGATTAGTCGCGAGCTTGAGTATTAGCTTTGAGTCACCCTCCACGTGCAGTCGTGTATAACCACATCACCATGCCATGCAAAGTCCTTGTAACAAGGCTTCGCACTCCGCCATGTTGTTCGTCTCCCTTCCCAGGGATCCATAGAAGCTGCCCATCACCCTTCCCTGGTCATCGCGAAAGACTCCTCCATACCCTACTATGCTCGGGTTCCCTTTAGATGCCCCGTCGAAGTTAAGCTTGAGCTAGCCCGAAATGGGAGGAGACCAAACCACATGACTTTCTGGAGTACTCAGACAATGATGAAGGCTACCGATATGAATTGGAAGCATCCAAATTCCCTAGGTATGAAAAATTCTTGTCTCAGTATCAGGGAGTACCATGTCCTTTTCCATCGAAGGTGTTAACTTAAGAGTCTCAAGGATCCCTATTTGAATTTGAATCCACACCACCTTACTAGTCTATTATTTACCTGTGAAGATACGTCTATTACGTTCTTTCCAAATATCCCATAGGAGGAACCTAGGGAATAGCTACCATATCCGATTCAAAAGTCTACCATGGAAGGGATCATCCCTCCACCATTTGATAGAAGCGATCGGGTCTGTATGGACTCTATCTGTCAGACAAAAGAACATAGTCCCTTCATCCCATAATGCCGAGGTGAAGCTACAACCATCCAAGAGATGAGCGATTGTTTCGCCGTTAACCCCACACAGAACAAAATAAGATGGTCCCTAAAATCCTTGCTTTATGATATTCTTTAGGTTAGAATTCTTCCTTTCAACACCAACCATAGGAACAAAGTAATTTTAGGCCATAATTTTGCAATCCAGAGACACTTCCATTCCTGTCCCACCGTCTGACCCTCCGAGATCGTCTGTAGTGAGTAAGATTCCTTAATGTTGAACATACCTTTGGGAGAGTAGCCCCAACGGAGTAAATCCAGTCCCTCCTGTATTTTTATCTGTTTGTTATTAAGAAGTTCGTATATCTGATCCCCGGCCTCTGCCCCATATTTTTCCTTCCACCAATTTAACGGTTTCCAAATTTGGAAGCCTCAGCCATCCTGCTCCTCTTGCTAATAATGATTCACAGTCTGCCAATTATGGTTTTGTGTAGGAGAAGAGAGAGGTATGTTGGTCACAAGAGTTTGGAGTATTGGCTCTTGTTGCCAAGCGTTAGAACAAAGGTTGGCCAAGGATCCCTGTCGTATCTCCCATAAACTATGCTTCCTTATCAAAAAATTGCCTGCCCTTTCCATCTTCCAAATGTGGGAGCCTTTCTCAGGTCCTTCGATCCGAATCAAGTCTTCTTGCTTATTCAAAGGGGCATACTTCCTACCCTAAAAGCTGGCCCATAGCTCATTCGTATGAGTGATCCATCACCACCAGATTTTTGCCCCACAGACGATGCTTAGCTTCTTCGAGTCTCTAAGTCCTAGACCACCCTCAGTCTTAGGTTTGCATAGAGTATCCCAGTCAACTAGGGGCCATTTTTGGTGATCAACAGTGCCTCCCCAAAGAAAGGAGCATTGGATACTTCTTATTTCCTTCATCACAGATTTAGGGGCAGCCAAAACTGAGAATAGGTACAAAGGTTGCGCTTGGAGGACAACTTTGACAAGAACTACTATGCCAGGGAAGTTTAAAGCTCTCAGAGTCAAGATCGAGAGTTTTTCCTTCATTCTACTTAAGATTTTTCCCTAGGACACCTTTTTCAAAACATAATAAGATAATGGAGCGCCCAAGTATTTGGTTGGAAGGGAGCTCTTCTTAAAACCCAAAATTTGTAGAATATTTCTATGACTGATGGGAGGGGTATTAAAGAAGAAAACCAGAGCCTTATCCATATTGATCTTTATCCCAAAGGCTCTGAGAAAAGTATTTAAATCTCTCTCTTGACTTGTCTTTCTTCCTAGACTGAAGAGTGACCCATGAGGAGAGTGTCATCTACAAACTGTTGGTGAGTCAGAACTTTCTCATAGGGTGGAAATCTGAGACCTTTGAGACTCCCTTGTTCCACTAAGTGAGAGATGAGCCTCCCTAATCCTTCAGTCATAATAACGAAGAGGAAGGGAGAGAGAGGATCTCCCTACTGAATACCCTTGGAAGGTTTAAAGACAACTGAAGGGTGACCATTGATCAGGATAGAGAAAAAAGATGAGGAAGTAAGATTGGCTATCCATTGAATCCAAACATCATTGAACCCGAAGGAGCTCATAATTTCATTCATATAGGTCCATTTCAGCTTGTCATAAGCTTTATATAAATCCAGCTTCAGCATCATACCAGCTTTTTTAGTATCCCTAAGAGAGTGAAGAACCTCCTGAGCTAAGATAATGCCATCAAGAATTTGTCTTCCTTCCACAAATCCAGATTGTTCCATAGATATCAAGGAAGGGAGGAGAGGTTTGAGACAGTTTTCTAGCACTTTCGTGATAATTTTATAAATGATGTTGCATAAGGCGATTGGTCTAAACATCTCAGGGCTCTCTGCCATCGGAGCTTTGGGGATCAAAGTGAGAAAAGTAGAGTTAAGAGCCGGGAGAACCCCCCTCATTCTCCTAGATTCCTCCACCACCTGCCAAACTTCATTCTTAATTAAGTCCCCAAAAAAGTGAAAGAAGTTAGCTATAAATCCATCCGGCCTAGGATATTTTCCATCCTCCATTTGGTTGATAGCACCCTCCACTTCCTGAAACTCTATAGGTCAAGTGAGCATCTCATTATGCTCACCTGTAATAATCCTAGGGATGACACTTTTGATCTCCCTGCAAGCCTCAGTTTGATCAATCTGTGGTTCGGTTAATATTGTCTTTAAATGATGAATGAGTTCCTACTCCATATCTTTATGGGAGTCCAACACCTGACCATTGGGAGTTCGCAAGTTGCTAATCTGGTTTTGATTCCTGTGTCGATTCGTAGCTTTTTGGAAAAAACTTTGTGTTCTTATCCCCCTCCCTCAGCCACTGGTTCTGAAACTTCTGTTTCCAAATTAGTTCTTCTTGTGTCTGCCACTCCTGGATTTGATCAAAGAGTAGTTTTTCCTCCGAGGCTAGTTCTGTAGTCAACCCCTTCTGCATAATGGTTTCCTGGATTCTTTCCATCTGGGATTCTAACTTAGCTTTTTTCAGCAATATGTTACCAAAGACTTCTTTATTCCATATCTTCAGTTTCTATTTTATTAACTTTAGTTTCTGTTGAAATTGGTATATCTTAGAACCATTCGGGGGAATAATAACTTGCCACCAGTTCTCCATTTGAGCCGAAAAATCTTGGTGGCTTAGCCAAAAATTCTCAAACCAAAAGGGCCGAGTCATTCTGGTTCCAATGTTACTCCAAATTATGGTAATTGGGAAGTGGTCTGATCCAGCTGAGCAAAATAGGGCAAGATGTCAAAGTCCCTCCTAAAAGCATAATACTTTCCGAGATTAGAAATATGTCAAGCTTGGATGTTACCAAATGGTCCCCTCCTCTTCTGTTATTCCAGGTATACCCATTGCTCCCAATCTTATGTCAATCATGTTACTTGAATCAATAAATTCATCGAACATAGTATTTCCTGGGGTGAGGACTCTTCTTCCTCCTTTCTTCTCTGACAGGGACTTGATCAGATTAAAGTCCCCTCCTAAGATCCAATGAGCACCTTCAAAAGTCCTCCTCAGGTTGATCAGACTTGTGATGAAGTTACGTTTTTCAGGATAGCTACTAGGACCATACACATTGGTGACAATTCCTCTCGCATTTGTACCCACAATGTGAAATCTGCAGAGAGAATGAAGGTTGTAGAGAGAAAGTTGGTGAGGGAGACCTTCCTGGGATCCCATAGGATTGCCACTCCTCCAACATGTCTTACTACATCAAGCGCCATACTCTTACAATGTTTCCATATACTTATGGAATTGGTTTCTAATTGAGATCCATAACACTTCGTTTCTTGTAAGAAGACTACTGCGGGTTTCTCCTCCATGATCTTATTTTTCAGAGTTTTTTTTTTTGAGGATTGATGGTCCCTTGAATATTCCAAGATAATATTTTCATTAAGCAAGATATTTGACCGAAAGTAGAGCTTACTGAATGGTAGGGTATTGGACAGAGTCTACCAGTCTCACCCCAATTTCCCCAATTCTATCTATGTTCGTCCTCCTACCTGTTAGTTTTTCATAATTTACTTCAATATAATCTAGGATCTTAATTAAGAGAACAACATGTACAACATATCTACAACATATTAGTCATAGATACAATAATGCAAGCACACAAGAGACACATAATTTACTTGGGGAAAACCATAAAGGTGAAAAAACCCCAATAACTTCCTCAGAGATAGATAGAGCAATGATACAACCCAAGCATAAGAGAGAGACATCTCCTAGCAACAGCTTCTCCTCCTCCACAAGTGCGTCACCCTCCAAAGAGTGTGAGAGAGAATGATGAGTGATCAAATAGAGTTCCTCCCGCACTCTATTTATACTTGACTTGACTTGCCTAATAACCTTTACTAGGTCGGCCTCAACTTAACCACATAACATAATGCTGACTAGGCCGACACCCAATAGGGTGGTCTAATAACCCTTTGACCCACATGGACGACCCCCAATAGGGTGGTCTAATAACCCTTCAACCCACATGACTTATACAGGGCCGACCCTAACAAGGTGGTCTAATAACTCATCAAGTATAAGTTATGACACTTACAATATAAATGACGACACTTTCGTATAGAGGAATAATAACATCTCTATAGGAATACAAGCACTTCCGTATAGAGGAATAATACCATCTCTATAGGAGTACAATATACATATGGGTGAAATACATTCCGAAGTTACATATACATTAACACTCCCTCTTAACTAGGAAGGTATTTCTCGACACAAGTCTTCTAGCACAAGTCTTCTTCTCTGGATCATCGTCACTGGATAATCGTCATCGAGTCATTGTCATCGTCACTACTACTGCTATCTCAATCAATCTCTTAATCTACTAGTCATAGGAAGTTCTACAGAGCCAGTCCTTTTTCATACTAGATGTAGGCCCACCACCTGCAGGTCTTCATCATCAATGGACATAGTGTGGATCTCAGGACTGATTATGTGCGTCAACAAAACCTAGCGCAGACTATAGGTTCTTTTATATGTTGACCTTCACAAAACCTACTCAGAGCATCCCAAGATGTTACGAGCACACCGCTCTACCTGTCTGGATCTCGATAGAGCATCCCAGGATGTTACGAGCACACCGCTCTACTTGTCTGGATTTTAAAGGATCTTTTCTATGTGAACTTTCGCAAAACCTACTCAGAGCATCCTAGCACAGACTATAGGATCTCGATAGAGCAACCCAGGATGTTACGAGCACTCCGCTCTACCTGTCCAATTTTTAAAGGATCTTTTCTATACGAAACTGTAGCAAAACCTACTCAGAGCATCCTAGCACAGACTATAGGATTTTGATAGAGCAACCCAGGATGTTACGAGCACACCGATCTACCTGCCCAGTTTTTAAAGGATCTTTTCTATGCTACCTGTAGCAAAACCTCAAAAGAGTATCCTAGTGCAGACTATAGGATCTCCCAGGATCTTTTCTATGCTACCTGCACAACCTGTCCACGGCCACCGAGTATCAACTTGATACTCACCATACATCATCATGATGTACATCATCACATGATCATCCTGGTCATCATCATAGCATCAACCTGATGCATATTATCTGGAGCAACATACTGAAGCTCGTCATCTGTGATCATCCTGATCAAACAATATATCCAACTGATGCATACAAAGTATCTACCTGATACATATCATCATACATGATCTACCTGATCATACAATGCATCCACCTGATATACATAATGCATCCACCTAATACATACATAAGTACATGATCTACCTGATCATACAAGTATCCACTTGATACATATACAAATCCATGATCTACCTGATACATATACAAATCCAGGATCTACCTAACCATACAAGTATCTACCTGATACATATACAAATCCATGATCCACCTGATCATATCCAACATCAACATTATGCA
This sequence comes from Larix kaempferi, assembly GCA_027924585.1. Classification (NCBI taxonomy): domain Eukaryota; kingdom Viridiplantae; phylum Streptophyta; class Pinopsida; order Pinales; family Pinaceae; genus Larix; species Larix kaempferi. The sequence goes on from BSBM01000428.1 coordinate 12,938,815, forward strand.
TACATTCATAAATGATCCAACTGATCATATCCAACATCCAACATGATGCATACAAACATAAATGATCCAACTGATCATATCCATCATCCAACATGATGCATACAAACATAAATGATCCAATTGATCATATCCAGCATCCGACATGATGCATACAAATACAGAGCAATAACTGGAGCATCGTCTTGATGCTCATCCTCCAGTGCTTACATCCATAGCCATGTGAAGGATCCTCCTTCCAACATGCTTGGAATTTCTTCAGCAAATGTGTCCATCACTTCTTCCTCGAAGTGTCATCAATCTGAAGAACACCAAGCCTCTCTCTGAAGTACTCAAACTTCACTCTGGCTAATGGCTTTGTCAGCACATCTGTAACCTGCTCATCCGTCCCAACATACAGGAGCTTCACTACTCCTCTCTGTACCATATCCCTTATATAGTGATATTTGATCTCAATGTGTTTCGACCTGTCGTGGAACACCAGGTTCTCAGACAGCTTCACACAACTCTGGTTTTTACAAAAGATACCAGTAGCCTTCAATGGGAGATCAAATAATCTGGAGCCATACTGCCACACAACTAGCCCAACAGGTTGCAACATACTCTGCCTCGGGTGTACTCAGTGCTACACAGGACTGCTTCCTGCTAAACCATGAGATCACACTTGATCCCATACTGAATCAACACCCAGAAGTTCTCTTCCTATCTGCAGCACTGCCTGCCCAATCTAAATCAACATAACCCTGTAGGTTAAACTTTTGATTCGCATCATACTTGAGCCCATAATCAACCGTACCGTTCAGGTACCTCAGAATATGCTTTACAGCAACCAAGTGAACATTTCTCGGATCCATCAGGAGCTGGCTCAATGTCTTCACCGCAAAGCAAATATTTGGTCTCGTGTTTGTCAGGTACATAGAGGACCCAATCATCTAACGATACATCGTGACATCAACCGGATCAGATGAAGCATCACACAGAAGCTTCAGGTTCGATGCCATAGGTGTGGCCATAGCCTTGCAGTCTATCATTCCGAACCTCTTCAAGATCTCTAATGCATACTTCCCTTGTCCAAGGAGGATTCCATCTGCACTCTGCCACACCTCCATGCCAAAAACAAATAGTGCATCATCCCCAAGTTCTTCATCTCGAACTTGGCAGCAAGCTTCCGCTGCGTGTCGGCAATCAATCTATCTTCACCTGTAATAAACAGGTCATCCACATACAAAAGTAGTATCACTGGATTTCCTTCCTCAACCTTGTAGTAAAGGTTGGAATCCGCTTTACTCTTGGTAAAGCCCAAACTGGATAGAAAGCTGTCTATCCTACCATACTAATGTTTGGTTACATAGGGTACTACCAAAGGACCGAACACCAAGAGCAACCACTTCACACAAACATATCACAGATCAACACACCGATCTGTGATAGAAAGAAAGTTACAAATGAGCTTTTCATAATTGATCAACTAAACAATGACCTTCCATGCTCTTTAAATAGAGATCATGGACTAATCGGGTGTTAAGCCACGGATCAAGGTTAGGTTTGATCTAAGAGAAGTTGAGCCGTCGGATCACTCTATGTCGGAAACATATCGTGACCGTCGGATTTAGTATTTACAAATGCATACTAAAGAAACACACTATCCCTAACGGATATATTACACAAGTTGATCTTAACTAACTCCTAAGTGTCTAAATATCCTAATATCCCCCCTTAAGAACAACTTGGGATAGGATTGAAGGATTTACAAAAGTGACACTATTAGGAGAAGGAAGGAGGCATTAGAGCCTATCCCCCCTTAATGACAAGTTCCTGAACTCCTAACATAGATCGAAGTTTAGAAAACTTCGCTTCTGTAAGAGACTTGGTGAAGATGTCTGCAACTTGATCATCTGTAGGGCAAAAGAGCACTTCAAGAACACGATCATGAACAAGATTTCTGATGAAGTGCATATGTAGCTCAATATGTTTGCTGCGTTGATGTAGAACTGGATCTTTGGCAAGCTTGATAGCACTTTGATTGTCGCACCAAAGTGGAGTAGGCTGCTACTGCTCGAATCCAAACTCTGAAAGGATCTGTCGAAGCCATAAAGCTTCCTGACTGGCATTAACTGCTGCTCGATATTCTGCCTCTGCTGAAGAAATAGCAAGAGCTTGTTGTTTCTTACAAGCCCAAGTAATAGGTCCAGATCCCAGATTGAAAACATAACCTGCAGTAGACTTTCGATCATCAGGATCGCCAGCCCAATCTGAATCAGTGAAACCAACCAACAAAGGTTTCCCCCCTGTACTGTAATGAATCCCAAACTGAACTGCACCTCGAATATATCGAAGTATTCTTTTAGCTGCTTTCCAGTGACTTTCATAAGGTGTCTGCATATAACGGGTAACACGACCAACGGCAAAGGAAAGGTCAGGATGAGAATGAGTAAAGTATAAGAGACTACCAACAAGCTGACGATACAAGGTGGCATCGACTTTAGGTGAAGTACAAGTGGCAGAAAGTTTGACTCCAGACTGGAAGGGAGAAGGGGTTGGTGTACAATCTTCCATGTGAAAGCGACGAAGAAGGTCACAAGCATACTTAGACTAAGAAAGAAAGATTCCTTCTTTGGTTTGCAGGACTTGGAGACCAAGAAAATAATGCAAATGTCCTAAGTCTGACATTTCAAAATTTTTCTTAAGACTGGATTTCACATGGGTTATAAGCTTAGGGTCACTACCAGTAAGAATAAGGTCATCAACATATAGAACAAGTATGATGAGATTGTTTCTTACTTTCTTGGTATAGACATTGGGGTCAGAATGACATCTAGAAAAACCAGTGTCAAGGAGAAAGTTATCCATTTTGGCATAACAAGCTCTAGGAGCTTGCTTAAGGCAATATAAGGATTTATTAAGGCAGCAGACAAGGCTAGAGTTATTCTGAACATAGCCAGGAGGTTGTTCCATGTAAATTTTCTCCTGTAAATCACCATGTAAGAAGGCAGACTTGACATCCATTTGATGGATTTCCCAGTTGTGTAAGGCTGCAAGGGAAAGAACAAGGCGGATGGAGTTCATTTTTGCGACAGGAGCAAAGGTTTCATTGTAGTCAATCCCTTCAACTTGGGAAAAACCTTTGGCAACTAACCTTGCCTTAAGTCTTTCAACACTTCCATCTGATGCATACTTAGTTCTGTAGACCCATTTACATTTGACAAGTTTTCTTCCTTTTGGAAGAGGTACAAGATCCCAAGTATCATTCGCCATTAAGGAACGATATTCTTCATCCATGGCTGCATCCCAATCTGGATTCCCTGAAGCTTCTGCAAAAGTTTATGGATCATGATTCTTGGAAACTTGAGCCAAAAGAGAAGAGGCTCGCTAAAACTGAGAACGTGTTCGACATTGATCTCTAGGATCACCGGCAAGATCACCAGCTGCTTCACATGTTGAACGGACCCATCGAGGAAGCACTTATGCTGGTGCAATTGGAGGAACATGAGCAGGCAGAGGTGGATTTTCATCCTCACTGTCATCCTCAGAAATTGGAGTTGGAAACCTGTCAAGGAAGTTGGAAGAAGAAGAAGAAGAAGGCACAAACGCTGAATCAGGCTCGCAGGCCAAAGATGGCACAATCGCCGAGTTAGGCTCGCAGGACAAGAGATTTTCATCAAATTTAACATCTCTTCTAATGATTATATCATGAGAATGTGGTTGAACAAGTCTATAACCTTTTACATCTTCAGAATATCCAACAAATATGCACTTTTCACTTTTAGGCTGCAATGCTTTCCATTTTTCATCCGGAATGTGAGCCCATGCTTCACTACCAAACACACGAAAGTGACTTACATCAGGTTTAGTTTTACTCCATGCTTCTTCCGGTGTTATACCTTGTAATGCTTTTGTGGGGGTGCGATTAACTATGTAATTTGCACAATTTATGGCTTCAGCCGAAAATTGAAGACTTAGTCCCTTAGATTGGATCATACAATTAGCCATTTCTTTTAAAGTGCGGTTCTTCCGCTCAACTACACCATTTTGTTGTGGTGTATATGGAACAGTGTGCTGTTGTTGGATGCCTTGTTCAGTGCAGAAAGTAGTGAACTGCTTGTTAAAATATTCTTCTCCATTGTCAGATCTTAACTTAATAATTTGATGACCAGATTGTTTTTCAACAAGGGCCTTGTAGTCCAAGAACATGTTAAATACTTTTATCTTAAGTTTTAGGAAATAAACGCAAGTGCGACTGGTGTAATCATCAATGAAATTTAAGAAATATTTGAAACCAGAAAAGGAAGCAGATGGAAGAGGACCACACAAGTCACTATGCACAAGCTCCAAGGGAACCGAGGCGTGCCTAGAGGCATGTTTGTCAAAACTGTCCCGATGATGTTTTCCGAGTACACAACCGGAACAAACACCATCTCTGCAAGATACCATCGGAAGAAGAGTCACCATATTTTCTTTACATAGTTGTTGCAATGAGCGATAATTTAAGTGACCAAATCACTCATGCCAAAGTTTGCTCAATTTATCACTATGAGCAACAAAAACTGAAGGGAAAGGTGATGACCCAAAGTTGTTAAACTTGTACAACCTGGTAATATCATTAACAATTCCGGTAGCTAGGACATGTTGAGGATCTTCAAAATCCTTGATTACAACTTAGTGAGGTGTAAAGGTCACAGTTTTACCTTCACTAGAATGAGTGATCTGATAGACTGATAACAAATTGCAGAAAATTCTTGGAACACATAGTACATCACTAAAATGACCATTATCTACTGGAACTGTTCTAGCTCCTACAACACTTAGAGATCTATCATCACCAACAAATATTTGTTTGGTGTTACATTCATGCATAGTAGAAAAGATGGCTTGATCCTTAGCCATATGATAAGATGCTCCAGAATCAATGAGCCATTCATTTGAAGTAGAAGAAGAAGATGCATTATAAGAATAACCAGAAGCACAAAGTGCATGTCCATGAGAGGTAGATTCTGAAGGTGAATCTAGGCTGATGTGGTGCTTTTTCATTGCTACTTCCAAGGCTGCCATCTTCTTGAAACACTTAGATTCATCATGATTATCTTTCCCGCAATAGTTGCAATGACGCTCAGTATTCTTTCCTTTTGGCTTGGATCCTTTGTCATTTTTTAAACAAGGAGCTGACTGAGAGGGTTTTGGACCCTTGTTTGACTTATTATTGCGAAAATTTTGTTTCTTGGGAGGCTTGGACTTTTCTTTCTGTTGGGACAATAAGGCTTTCCCAGATGTATCTGCATTGTTGATTATTCCAAGATGAATGAGTTTATCTTGTTCTCTAATCAAGGAATCACAAAAGGATTCAAGACTAGGCTCTTGATAGCTAGCTGCATTCAAGGATGCTTTCATGGAGTAAAATGTAGATACAAAAACAGAATATGCAGGTCCAAGTTTGGAAAGAATATGATAAATGCATTGTTTGTCTTCCCTCTCAATCTTACATTCTGCACATAAGAGTTTAAGAGTTTTGTACTTAGATAAATAATCTTGAATGCATGAAAAGTCACTTGGATTTAAATAAATCAACTCATTTTCGAGTTGGTGACCTCGAATTTCATTTTGTTTACCAAACACAGATTTCAACTTGTCCCAAGCAGCATTAGGTTCATCAATTTCAGATATGTGGAATCGCAAATTAGTACAGATTGACATCCTAATCAATCCACGAGCTTCATCACATCTATTTGCCCATTTTATTTTCTTATCATCATTAGTGGGTTCTTTTTCTTTCCCTGAGGTAATTCTGAAAAGTCCCCTACTTCGTAGAACATCCTCCATACGAGATTTCCATGAGAAATAGTTGGAACTGTTAAGTAGAATATCACAAGGAGCGGCCATATTTGTAATTTAATGGCTGTAAAAGTAGAAACCAATAGTCTGGATGTAAAGAGCTTGAAAAAATAGGCGGTTTAAAAAAAACGGCACTGAAAACTGACTCTGTATGATGAAGTTATGCTTGAACAAAGAAACTGTTGAAGATGTCCCCAATAGTGACGTGGCAGCTAGAGAATGTCCAACAAAAAAAAAGAACCCCCCTCTTTCCAAGATGAACCATTTAAAAATCACTTTACAAGAAAGTTGCTTTAAGTGAACCACTTTTGTAAAATAAGCGATTTCACTTTTACAATGATATTACTTTTAAATAGTGTAACAATAAAAAAAACTTAAATGTCTCACTTGTATTTTTATTTTTTTATTATTTAAGTGAGATGCACTTTTACAGTAAAATAACTTGAAAATAGAAATTGCATGCACTTTTTCATCTAAAAGTAACTTCCTAAGACTTGAACTCAAGACTTATTAAGGAATAAAGCAACTTTGAACCAAGTGAGCTAGATTAAAAGGTATGTAAAATATGGGAATGAGGAAGGGGGCTTTTTCTTTACTCTTCTTGCTCGGTTTGTGTGCTTGCCATTTTTCCTGCAAAACACACCACAAATCGAAACAAAAAAATTTTCCACACTTGTGAAGTTAGGTCTCGTTAGCTTTCCCGGAAAGTCTATGTTTTCTCTATGTTTCTGATTTGCCGAGATCGCGCAAGGTGCACGGCAAAGAGCATATGCAGCCGAGAAAAACCCTTTCCCTTTTTGTTTATGATTTGCTGAGATCGCTCAAGGTGCACGACAAAGAGCATACGTAGACGGGAAAGCAACAATCCGAACCCAAAAAAAAATCTAATAGTAAAAAATGATAAAATATGAGATTTTTTTCTTTTAAAATAGAAAATAAAAAAATGCGCCACTGTAACATTATACCTTCAGATCTGATGAAATATGCGTTTCTAAAGCAACTAGAAACCGTTTTCGATCAAACGAAAACTATTTCCCTATGGAAACGACACTCCGGACGCAATGGAACACCTCCCACAGCCCAGAAATGCACAGAAATACCAGAACTAGAAACCCTTTCGAGTTTCGGCAACAACAGTTCAAGATCTAGATCATAACCGGAAGCGGCACTTCATAAAAGCTCTGATACCATGTTCGGGTACACAGGGTACTACCAAAGGAACGAACACCAAGAGAAACCACTTCACACAAACAGATCACAGATCAACACATCGATGTTTTGACGTGGTTTAAACCCTCTTGAGGAAAACACTCCACGGCCCCGACCAAATAGCTTCTGCGGGACAATTTATTATGCAAAGAAAGAAAGTTACAAATGAGCTTCTCATAATTGATCAACTAAAAAATGACCTTCCATGCTCTTTAAATAGAGATCATGGACCAATCGGGTGTTAAGCCATGGATCAAGGTTAGGTTTGAACTAAGAGAAGTTGAGCCGTCAGATCACTCTATGTCGAGAACATATCGTGACTGTCGGATTTAGTATTTACAAATGCATACTAATGCATACTAAAGAAACACACTATCCCTAACGGATATATTACACAAGTTGATCTTAACTAACTCCTAAGTGTCTAAATATCCTAACAACCAAGTTCTGCACATATATGACTCCCTGTCATGTGTCTCAGAACCAAGTGGCTGCTCCACATACACTTCTTCTTCAATTACACCATTCAAGAAAGATGTCTTTAAATCCATCTGGTGTATCTTCCACTGCATCACTACAGCCAGAGCAAGTACTGATCTAATGGAAGTGTATCTGGCTACAGGAGAAAAAGTCTCTATGCTACCACCTGCAGCATACTTGATCTTGTAGATCCTCTTGGAAGTCACTATAGACTCCCCTTCAGGTCTTGGGACTGCATCCCAAAAATCTTCATGATCGACTGGTACTCCTCGATCATGGCATTCTTCCTAGATCCCGGGAACTTCAATATCTTCAATAGATAACTTTGTTGTTGAACAAATGTTGTAGTCCTTCTTTTGTAGGTGATGGTATACGATCTTTCCTACACAACAAGTTAAATTTCATGATTAGAAAACATCTCATAGTTTTTAGAACAAATCCTTACATATAAAGAAATATGTCATACAGTCATGCAATTATCTTAGCCAATGCTTCAATACAACATTTATCCATATCCCGTAACTTTCTAGATGCCTTCCAATCTCTACCAAAACATTGTTAAGAGTGTGCACAACTCCCAACATGTCAGCAAAGAGGTTTCATTCTAGATAAGTAGCAATGGAATGTTGTACAGTGCCATAGGCCACTTACCCATGTATATTAGTAGTATAATGTTCATCAATGCAACTATTCTAATATGCATAATACACAACCTAATTTTAGGAACATCAGTATATACATTATTGAACAGTAAACAATAAGATATGCAAGGAATGACAATTCAAATACTTATCTTTGTTTGTTTGTTGGGTTGACTCCCTCTCAGTCTTTGCTTCTTTTCTGCAACTCCATTGTGAGAAGTGGTCAACTCCCTCTGAATATATGCATCATTGCAGAAACTACTGAAGTGTGCTCCTTCTTGATCTTTGCTTCCTTGCAAGAACAACTGGAGTTTGCTCCTTCTTGATCTTTGCTTCCTTGTAGGAACAACTAGAGTGTGCTCCCTCTTTATCTTTGCTTCCTTGCAGGAACAACTGGAGTGTGCTCCCTCTTGATCTTTGCTTCCTGGATTACCTGTCCTTGAACTTATATCCATCCTTAATCACTATGCATGCTTATTAGTATCATCATTGTGTTATCCTCGAGGTCTCATACATAATCACACATTCATTAGTATAATATTAATACTATCAAAACACAATAATATTTAAACATGTATAGTTATGATAATTTCAAATAGAAATAATAAGCATTAGTATTCAAGGACTCTTATGGTTAGTCATATCATAAATTAAAGTAAGAAACATAATTTGCATACACCCATGATTACTCAAACCCATGAATAATCATTATCAATCATGCCATGTATACTTATATAAGAGATCCTATCACAAGGTAGGATTGTAACTTGATATAGGAAAAACATACCTGGATTAGTATGTTAGCTAGTTATGTCTAACATACTCACATGATGTCTTCTTGTTCTCTTCAATGACTTGTGCTAGTAACCTGCATAGAACCAAGTTATACATACCTCGTAACTAGATCTTCTATGTGATCCATGACAATGGATGAATCTTTGTCTTCATGTCACCATGATCATATGTTCTTGAAGTAGAACATGATTTGTCTTTCTTGGTGTACCTTTTATGTTAGTGAACAACATAAACCTCAGACAACATCACAATGCATTAGTACAATCATAAGTGTCAAAACCTTAATCAATAAATATCTTCTATTAAAGTGATATGACAAGTCTAGTAATTAATCAAGATTGTACTAACCGTAATGATATGAAGACAAACATATCATAAACTTAACCATGAACATAATTCGAAACATACCTGTAAGCCATACCTGTCGAGATTGCTTGTAATCTTCTTATGTAAGGCCTTAGCCTCATCTCCCTCTGAAACAGGAACTTCTTCACTTATGCAGGTGACCAATCCATTCTCTTCTAGGATTAACCCAATCCACTTGATTTGTAGGAACTGGATCTGGAGCTAGATTAGGGTTTGTCAGAGAAACCCTAAAAATTCAAACTTTTAATTTCAAACTTCCGAAAGGATAGAAATATGCACCTTGATGAGTTGATCAAGCTAGTATACTCGGAATTTGAAAACTGCAAAGTTTCACCGCTCAAATTTGCCTTTGAAACTTCCGGATTCACTGGACATGACCCCGAACTAGGGTTTGATAAAGCCCACCCTTCTGCCCAATCAAAAGGTTCAATCCAAAGCTCTAAGCTTCTAGTTTTCTGAGGAGCTTCCAGCCGTGGTCACAGATTTCAAAAATTCCCATTTTTGTAGAAGCCCTAATTTTTCACTTTTCCGATCAAAGTCCCGAACTAGGGTCTGATCAAGCCCGGCGTTCTACCCAACCAAAAATTCTGATATTGGTCTCTAAATTTCGATTTTTATGAGTATCATTCATCCGTAGTCTCCGATTGCAAAAATTCCAACTTTCTCCGAAACCCTAAATTTCGGAAGCCATGAATGAAGGTGCTCAAAAATAATTCTGTTTTGACAGAAATATGTACCTGATTTTTTTTGGTGTAACTCCGAAATTTTCAATCCACAGGGTCTAAAAATTGTTTCTATGATATCCTGAGATGTCATATTTCCAACCCCATAGGTCTGACCTGAAATGGATTCTCTGAGAGAGATTTATGCCGAGTGTCGCAACGTGACCTGTTTATGGGATAAAACAGGAGAGCGAACTTGTACGGTGTGCCATGTGTCATTGGTTCAGTTTCGGCCTTTGAAAAAGTTACCTAAGAAAGTTCCGTCCGTGCACTATCTGTCAATTTTTACAAAATTTCTTTTGGAGCTTCCTAGCCCAAGTTATGACCTTTTTTCCAAGGTCACCTGTTTATGACTGAGATCTGGAAGAGGCAGAAACCCTATATTGTACAGATCATAAATCACAAAGTACACTGAATTAGAGGTTTTCCTTTGGATACAAGGTACATGGGGATCTTTTCTTCTCCCTGTACAATTTTCAGATCCGAAAACTTCACAAAAATGGATTTATAGCGAAAGTGCTACGATGACTGGTTTTTGCTATATCAAGCCCTAACATCGCAAGTGTGACAAGTTCCATACATGCCATATCATGCCTTCTTTTAGGCTAGCTCTAATACCATGTTAATTTTTCAAAATTTACTTCAATATAATCTAGGATCTTAACTGAGAGAACAACATGTATAACATATCTACAGCATATCAATCATGGATACAATAATGCAAGCACACAAGAGACACAGAGTTTACTTGGGGAAAACCATAAAGGTGAAAAAACCTCAATAACTTCCTCAGAGATAGATAGAGAAATGATGCAACCCAAGCATAAGAGAGAGACATCTCCTAGCAGCAGCTTCTCCTCCTCCACAAGTGCGCCACCCTCCAAAGAGTGTGAGAGAGAATGATGAGTGATCAAATAGAGTGAAATAGAGTGCCTCCCGCACTCTATTTATACTTGAATTGACTTGCCTAATAACCTTTACTAGGTTGGCCTCAACTTAATCACATAGCATAATGCTGACTGGGTCAACACCCAATAGGGTGGTCTAATAACCCTTTGACCCACATGGCCGACCCCCAATAGGGTGGTCTAATAACCCTTCGATCCACATGACTTATACAGGGCTGACCCCAACAAGTTGGTCTAATAACCCATCAAGTATAAGTTACGACACTTACAATATAATTGACGACACTTCCGTATAGAGGAATAATAACATCTCTATAGGAATACAAGCACTTCCATATAGAAGAATAATACCATCTCTATAGGAGTACAATATACATATGGGTGAAATACATTCCGAAGTTACATATACATCAACACTACCCCACTTAGACCCTCCTTATTTATACTTTCTTTTATTCTCCTTGAGTTTTAAGGGTCCTATCCCCAAGCTCGGAGTAGGTTTGGTATTGAGGATTGCTTCCTTCAAGAGTTGCAATTGATTGTCAGGTATCGAGTGAACCTCCTTTTTCTTGCATGCCTCTTCGATGCTATCAAGATCTAGGTCCCCCAGTTCCATTTCATTTAGATCCTCGTCCAATTGCGCCGCTTTAGGAGGGTTTTCCTTAGCAGAGTTGTTCAGATCAATAATCCCTGTTGCCATGTCTAAAGGTTCATCTTCTCGTGGTTGTGTTTCATGAGCAACCGATGGGGTTGGTGTCCCCACTGGGTTAGGATCCAAAGCAACAAAACTATTAGGATTGTTATCCTTTTTGCTCAGATCTGGGCCGTTGTGCTTCCGTCCCGTTCTTTTCCTATTGGGTACTTTAATAAAAGCTTCAGAATCATGGTTCTCCTGAGGTTTATCAATAGGGAGCTCAGCTTGAAGGGTTAGATGACAATCTCGGACCATATGGCCATGGGTGTGACAACGCCGACCTCAGAACGGGATGTGCTCGTAATCAAGGGTTTGAAACCATTCCGATTCTTCCCAGGTCAGGTTGATTCCCTTAGGGAGGGTTTTGGATATGTTCAGATAAACACAAAGGTGAGCATAAGAAACATACCTTCCTTGCTTAGTTAGGTCTAAGATCTTCACAAAATGTCCCAGAGCACCTCTGATGGCTTTCAAAGTTTCAAGATCCCAATATTCTGTAGGTAGTGAGTACAGTCTAATCCATATCAGGGCTATTGAAAGGTCCTCCTTGTCGGTATTAAAATGATCCTTCCAAATTCGTAAGTATAACCCGACTGAATAATAGAAATAAGGGCCTCCCTCAAAGATACGATCCTTGTATTCCGCAATTAAGAATACCACTGTAAAGAATCCTTTGGAGCCCAATAAGATGTTGAAGTGGCCTTTTGGTCTGCAATTGGAGTTAATCCACTAGGTAAGAGCTTTCTCCGAAGGCTAGATGCAAATAAATTTACCGATCAAGGCGCAATCCGTCATATATTGTATTCTCTCCTTGACCCGGGTTGGGTTTACCAGAATAGATGGAATACTCAGAGATTTGGAATACAAGACCCTTTCCCAAGTGTTCCTTACATTGATTTAGGGTTTGTCTCTAGAGAAGTGCATTCCTCTCCTCCAATTCCCTCCTCCTGTACCTTCAGTAAAGAAACAGCCTGCTGCTGCGCAATCTCTTTCATTGGAGGAGGGGTTGTGCCCCTCCCCTGTGATCTAAACATCCCGATAAAGCTCAGGATGATCAACAACATGTATCCCTCAACCTTCGATATTCCGCAGAGCGACTGTTATATCTTTGCACTTCTTGGAGCGCATTCATCCAACTCCTTTTTAACCTTTAAGTCTTTATCACACCACATTTTCTCTTTAAATTTAGATATTCTCAGTATTCATTTGTACTTATGTAATATGATGATCACAATATGTTCTAGACATAAAGTGATCCAACGATTCATCTTCTCTTCGATCTTAATGACTATATTGATCTATGAATTAACACACATTTGATCTATGATCTCTATTTAAAGACATGGACGTTCATTTTCTAAAGATTGATTGTGAGAAACTCCTGTGTGAATTATTTCCTTTGCATTAATATATTATCTCAAGTGGCCACATTGGTTGGGGCCACAAACTATTTCCCTCTTTGAGGGTTTTAACCACGTGATACATTGGTGTGTTGATGCGTGATTTGATTGTGTGAGTAATTTATTGAGGTGTTCATATGTGGAAGTATCATGTTTTAGTTGAACAAGGTATCAAAGTGCTTATGAAGAATTGCTCTTGTTGTCGATCGAGATCTTGCACATGTGTAATTGCATACATCAAATGATTTATGGATTCTATTATTTTTGTTCATTTTTGGGTCAAGAGAGATGTTCCATTCTTTTTGGAGCATTGTACTCAGTTGGAAGCACTTTTCGTTTCATCTGAAAAGGTTTCCATTTTCCCAAGATACAACCAGTTTTTCAAATCTAGAGGTATATTGTTTACATTTATGGATTTTTAAAATAACTCTCATATTGTTTAATATTTCAATGTGGATTTCTATTTCATTCTCGATTTTCTCTCTTTTTGGAATGCAATTGATCCATAAACGGTAATGGATATTCCACTTCAATATTTCGTCACAATGGATCTTACGACTCAGTTCTTTTTATTAGCTTATTTCCATTGAATGCTAAATAAACTAGAACTAAAAGGAAAATAACTAGAGCAAAGAAATACACAATCCACAAAAACAACACAAGATTAACCTTGTGAAAACCCACTATGGGGAAAAACCCAACAAAAAATGAGGACTATGCCTTTCTCTTTTATATGCAGTGCAAATACAAAGAAAGTGGTACTCTATGTGGAGTTACCTATGACTCTTTGACCATAATGGATACTACAAGATCTCTTGCTTCCTCTGTTCTTCTCAAATATCCACTCTCCTATTATTACTCAACTATGCCCCATAAGGTTTAGGACCCCAAATATGAAAAAGTGAGACTTGGCAATAAAATGGGCCCTGCAAGCTAATTCCTCTAATTATCCCCCCCCTACAAAGCACCAAAATAGATGAAAAATTATATATTGATCCATTTCAAATCACACCTCCCCATTTTGGGAGGCTTTTGGTCCCCAAAATATTTTACTAAATGAGGTGAGAAATTTTTTCCTTTACCTTTTCCTTGGAGTACCATTTAGCCTTTCCTGGAAGTTGTCCTTTCAACCCCACCTTCAAAAAATCATACTGTCTTCGTGTGGTTGGTTTGGACTTCTTCTTCAAAATGATGTCTTATGCTAACTCTTCCTGACCCTTTGGTGCTAAGTACTCTATAGAAGGAAATACCTGTTCAGGTTCCTGGTCCAACATGGAAGGTTCATAGAGTTTCATATTTTCCACATTCACTACTGAGTAAATGTGCATATATGGGGGTAGAATAAATCTATAGTCATTATCTCCTACCTTCTCCAATAATTCGAAAGGACCATATTGTAATTCCTTGATATTCATACTAGGACCTTCTAGTATTTCGTTATTCAAGTGTAACCAAACTCTGTCTCCCACCTTGAATATTTTCTCAACCCTGTGTTGGTCGTGTATTTCCTTGTACTTTTCTTGTGACTTCTTCAATGTCTCCTGTACTTGCAAATGGATTTGCCTAATCCTATCAATGATTTTTTAGCGCTTAATGTTTCACTGGCGGTGTATTCCCTCACTCTCCCTTGCTATCCATAAACAACATTTAGAGGTGAAGGTGGAAGATATCCAAAACAAATTTCAAAATGGACTTTCCAATGGAAGTGTGAACTATTCTATTATAAGAGTGCTGGATATAGATTAGATTTTCATCCCAAGTCTCTAGATGATTCTGATTGTAACCCCTCAAAAGATGCACAAAAGTCCTTTTGACTACTTTTGTCTTCCCATCTCTTTGTGAATGGAATATTGTAGATCTATTGAACATAGTGTCCCTCTTCTCCCAAAGTGTATTCCAATATGCACTGATAAATCTAGATCCATGTCTGAGATGATGCTCTTTGGTATCACAAAGTGCATCTAGAGCTACTCAAAGAACATGTTTACTGCTTCTTGTCCTTTGATGGTCTTTTTACAAGGCATGCAAATGCACATATTATTGAATCTATCAACTACCACAAATAAATAGCCATGTCCCTTCCTAGTGGTTGGAAGACCACACACAAAATCCATTGAGATACTCTCCCATGTGCTAAAATTTGAGCATTAATTCACAATACTCTTGGATCGTTACTGAGAGAATAACATATACAGTATATCAATGCATAACAATCACAATAAGCATGACAAGCATCACAAGAATCAAAAGCATGAGAGACAAGAGACACAGAGTTTCCGTGGGGAAAACCCTAAGGTGAAAAACCCCACAACTTTCTCAGAGATAGAGAGAGCAATGGCTCAACCAAAGTAAACCAAAATACACTTGAGATAGTCTCCTAGAGCAGATTATCCTCCTCCTCACTAGTGTGACACTTTCTGAGTGAGAGAAGTGTGTCTTTCTGAATGATCAAAATAGAGATCTCCCAATCTCTATTTATACTAACCTGTTTTCCCAGTAACCTTATGGGGCCGACTTGTCTAGCTAGGTACATCCACAATATAATATATATTTCAGGGCCGACCCCACACATGGTGGTCTAATAACCCATCGGCAAGTACGCACACTTGCGACACTTGTCAATCCACATGATGACACTTCCTTATAGAGGAATAACACATCTCTAATAAGGGTACAATAAATATATATGAAATACATAGATGAAATAAATTCCGAAGTTACATATACATCAACACTCCCTCTTAACTAGGAATGTATTTCTCGACACAGATCTGCTAGACAAGTCTTCTTCTCGGGATCATCGTCATCATCATCGTCACTGCTGCTGCTATCTCAACCAATCTCTGACTCTACTCGTCATAGGAAGTTCTGCAGAGCTAGCCCTTTTTCATACTGGATGTTGGCCCACCACCTGCAAGTCTTCGTCATCACTGGCCATACTGTGGAAATCTCAGGACTTATTACGTGCATCACAAAACCTTAAAAGAGTCTCTTGACTAGCAAGAACCCTAAAGAGCATCTGAGGCCTTTTTCATCCTATCCAGATCTCCAGGACTTATTACATGTGACCCCACCACAAAACCTAGAAAGAGAATCCCAGGACTAATTATGAGTACACGACTCAACCTATTGGATCTCCCAGGGCACAAATTACATGTGGTCACCACAAAACCTCGAAAGAGGATCCCAGGACTGATTACGAGCACAAGGCTCAACCTATCGGATCTCTCGGGGCACAAATTACATGTGGTCATGGAAAAACCTCGAAAGAGCATATGCCAGATATCCCAGGGTACAAATTACATGCCATAGGAAAAACCTTGAAATACTATCTGCAGATCTCCCAGGGCATAAATTATATGTCCTCCCAAGAAAAACGTCGAAAGAGCATTTGCTAGATATCCCAGGGTACAAATTACATTCCATAGGCAAAACTTCGAAAGAATATTTGCAAATATCCCAGGGCACAAATTACATGCTTATCTGCACAACCTGTTCCACGGCCACAGAGTATCAACCTGATACTCACCATACATCATCCTGATGTACACATGATCATCCTGATCATCATCATTGCAACATCTTGCTGCATGTCATCTGGAGCAACATCCTGAAGTGTAATGTCCCCATTTTGACCCCCTTTGTATTAAATCGTAAATGATGTAAATATTGATATTTAATCATGGTGAGGAGCTCAAGGCCAAGGCCCCACCATTGATTTAGCGTTTATGTATTGGCAATTAAACTAGATGCTTAAGACTCTTGTGCTAGATGGGCACAATGTAAATGAGACATCATGTAAATACGAATTTTAATGAAAAAAAAAAAATACCCACAACTAGCTATGCAATGCAACAAAGAGATGGGGCATGATTCTACAAGGAAAAGGGAGGTAAATTACTCAAACCCTTGAGCCAATGGTATTAATCCATGTGTCAATGGGGAAACCCATAAAACCACCAACTACCCATTTTGTCTCATGCACCCAATCATTTAATTCTTCCAAGAAATTGGTTAAGGTAGTTAATGCCTTGGAAATGAAGAGGTATGGCAGCCAATTTCGTGCATGGGAAAGCCATCAACTTGGAAATTCGTGTTTTTGCTTGTTGGGAAAGAAAACCCCCACGAAATGCTTCCTAAGGAAAGTATTCAGGCATTACGTTCTCCCTCTCAAGCAGACTGAGCTCACTGGAAGTTATCCTCACGTTTTTCACCATAACCCTGCGTTTTTCCATGCCCAGGAATTCGTTTTTGGTATTGTGTAGCAGCTGGGGAAGGAGGGACACGAATTGGGACTGAGGGAGAGGTCGTTTTTTCCCTTGGGGCATTTTTCTGGAATGGATTTTGTTTCCCCAGTCGAATTTCCAAGTGCCAATACGTTTTGAGTCTACACATGTTTTTCTGAAGTCCAGGAAACCCCATCTCATGCATCCCACTGTTGGAAACGTCTCATGCTCAGCAAGTGTAGTTTGTTGTTAGGTGCATCCCTGTTTTGTTTTGAACCTGTGAGCAAGAAACTGGAGTGGTAGTGGACAGAATTGGCTTGATAAACCTAGTGCAGGGAGTAACCTCTCAGGAAGATTAAGAGGGTTGGCTACTTTTCTATGCACACCCTGAGAGCACTAGAAAGGAAGGTATGGCTTGAGGGACTGTGTGGTAGTGAAGAGAATACTTCCTTGTGTTGGGTGTGTAGGCATTGTGAGTGCCAAGCTAAATAGATATGGGAGAGGTACCCATAGCTCTTTGATTGAGCTCACTAGCTTAGTAATTCTTCCCTTCCATGTCCTAGCAGCCTGAGAAACCCAATTGCAGATGGCTTGGCTCATCTTGGTGCATGCTTGGCTATGTGTGAGTCTGTTGTTCCCTGGTTCCTTGTAGAGATCATGCCCAGCTCGGGGGTGGCAGTGGTGCTGAGAGATTGAGGAGCACACTGGCCTATGGTTGGGTGGAACATTGCAGTTGCATAGCCAGTTGCTTGGGACTACCTTATTGAGATAAGTATTCTCTTGTGTAAATTGGAAATTATCATTTGATGAATATTATGAATGTATGTTAGATATATATAGGATTTATTTAATTTCTGTTGTGTTCTATAGCCTGCACATATACATGTCTTGTGTCAATTAATTTAATGAATGGATATGGGGCTAATTGCACGGATTGAGCACCACGTCCTCTCTATCATGCTGTATGGTAGAAAGGGGACATTACATTTTGGTATCAGAGCTGCTGGTTGTAGCATTGGACCTTTTTGGGCCAAATCCAATCATCACTGAAGAAGGGAGGATTGTGAATTTTCCTTAGAGTTTTTGGAAATTTTTGTTTTAAGTCTGTTTTTGGAAATTTTTGGGTTTAAGTCTGTTTCGCGAAGTCGTCCCGAAACTACGGAAAGGTTCCGCGAACCTTCCCGCAATTGCGGAAGAGTTCCGTGAACCTTCCCGCAATTGCAGAAGAGTTCGGTGAACCTTCCCGTTGCGGAAGAGTTCCGCGAATCCTTCCGAAATTGCGGAAGAATTCAGCCAACTGCTCCGAAATAGCGGAGAAATTTTTTCTAAGTGTCGGCGTCAAAAGGAAAATTTTTCGGAAGGAATTCTCTTCCGAAATTGCGGAAGGAATTCTCTTCTGAAATTGCGGAAGGATTCCGCGAATCGTTCCGAAACGCGGAAGAGTTCGGCGAGTCGTTCTGAAGTTGCGGAAGACTTCGGTGAATCGTTCCGCAATTGTGGAAGACTTCACTGAATTGTTCCGCAACTGCAGAAGGCTTTGCCGAATCGTTCCGAAAAATCACCCGAAACCGGGAAATCATTCTGGCGGAAGCATTCCGCGAACGGCTCCGGAACTGCGGAAGCCTTCGTCAAATGGCTCCGCAATTGCGGGAGCCTTCGCCGAATGGCTCCGCAATTGCAGGAGCATTTTCCGAATGGCTCTGCAACTGCGGAAGCCTTCACCGAATGGCTCCGCTCGGCAAATCGCCCCGCCATTGCGGAAGCGTTCGGCGAACTGCTCCGCAATTGCGGAAGCCGTCGCCGAACCGCCCCGCAATGAAGGCGAGCCGAGAATCATCCCGAAACCGCGGGAGCATTCCGCTAGTCGCCCCGCCATTGCAGAAGGCTTCAGCCAACCGCCCCGCAGTTGCGGGAGCATTCAGTGAACCGCCCCACAGTTGCAGGAGCAATCAGTGAACCGCCCATCGCGGCAGGATTCAGCAAACTGCCTGTTGTGGCAGGATTCAGCGAACCGCCCGATGCGGCGTGTTTCCTAATAAAAAAAAAAAAAAAAAAAACGAGGGCTCTGCCCTCGACCCGCCCTGCTGTGGCGAAGCCACAAGGGGGAAAGCCCCCTTGACCCCTCTTTTTTTTTGTTTTCTCCTTGTATGTCGTTGGTTGTAAGAGAATTCTATGATTGTCAACGTAATGTTTTCCCACGTGCATGATGTAATTGTGAATTCTGAGAATGTAATGCAGCTAACAATTGTGTTGATGAACACATTTCAGAGAGTCACAGTTACAGCAGGGTAACACTCTAGATAATACAGTCAGAGAGTTTTGGATCTTGGTTGGGCCAAGAAAATCAACATTATGGATGATGCACAGGATCCCTACGAGCCTGAGACGGATGCCATGGGGGAGAACATACAGGTTGAGAATGCTGAAACAGAATCTAATGGGAGAAGAAATCAAGAAACCCCTCCAGATGTTGCAGCCACCATGCGAAGCCTAAGGGTGGAGTTGCAAAGCTGTAGGGAAGATAATGAAAGGATGATTAAAGCTCAGGAAGAACAAAATTAGCTGAATGCAGCCATGCTGCAGAGTTTAACAGACATCCAAAGGCAAATAAACTCTGGGCATCAGATATCAAATCTAGAAAAGGGTGGAAGTAGTTCCATAAGGAATTCCCGTAAGAGGGCCAGTAGCCCAAAAAGAGTTTCTATAGATAGAACATATACTCCAGAAATCTCTTCTAATGAATCATCTGACTCTGAAGAATCCAATGAGGGTTCAAGTTCTTCATCTGACAGGAGCAAGAGGAAGAAGCACTACAAGAACAATTCACATGGGGAATTTAAGAAGGCAAAACCTCCTACATTTGACGGAGAGGTAAAATTTGGTAAAGAAGCTGAAGCTTGGCTTCTTGGGATGAGAAAGTATTTCCAAGTCCAAGACTACTCGGGAAATATGAAGGCAAGGGTAGCCATCTTCAACTTGAATGGAAGAGCATCTATATGGTGGGAGCACACCAGGCAAGTGAAGAAGATCAACGAAAGGAAGATCGTGTGGAAGCAGTTCAAGAAATACTTCAAGCAAAAGTACCTCTCTGATAGGTACTATGATGATAAGATCAAAGAGTTCCATGAGCTAAGATTGGGGCAATCGACCATGGAAGAATATGCAAACAAGTTCTTGGAGCTGCTGAGGTATGTCAAGTACATTCGAGATGATAAGGTAAAAATTCAGCGTTTCCTAAGTGGACTGCCCCAGTCATATAAAGATAGAATTGAGTTTGATGAACCTCGAACTCTAGAGGAGGCCATCAGAAAGGCCAAGTATTGCTTTGATCAAAACCGAAGCAAACCAGAATTCCATAAGGCATGGAAGGATAAGAAAAATGAGAAGTTTGATCAAAGGAAGAAGGGGTTCAAGCCTCCTCAATTCCAGAATCAACGAAGGCAACCATCACAGGTGGTGACTAAGCCAACCAGGATGATGGGAGACAAGCCAAGAGATCCAAAGGAACCAAGAGAACCACTTCAATGTTGGGGTTGTGGAGGAGACCACATGCTTAGGAACTGTCCACATCGAAATGGGAATGGAAACCAAGTTCACAATATCCAAGGAGATGGAACTGTGGGTCAAGTGGCGAGGACAATCCCTAGAATCTATGCAGTAGTAGACGACCGCCAAGCAGATCATCAATCAACTGTGGTTGAAGTTGAAGGTAAGATTGCTAAGCAATTTGTTTCTATTTTGATTGATCCTGGATCTACTCACAGTTATGTCACTCCTAGAATTGTTGAGATGTGTGCTTTCAAGAAATTAAAGCATAATAAATCATGGTTAGTTCAACTAGCCACTGGAACCAAGAGAAAAGTTAGTGAAATAGTAGAGAAATGTCCATTAGAGATGGATGAGCTATTCACCTATGCAGATTTGAATATTCTACCACTGGGTTCCTATGATGTTCTCATTGGAATGGATTGGTTAGAAGCACACCGGGTTAAACTTGACTGCTACAATAAGACATTTGAATGCGTGGACGAACAAGGGAACCCGAGGGTTGTAAAAGGCATTCCAAAGGTGACTTCTGTTAGACAGGTTTCAGCCATGCAGTTGAAGAAGTTCTGTAGGAAGGGATGTCAATTGTATGCATCCCACGTTTTAGAGGCAGCATAGAGTGAAAATCTTAAATTGGAGGACTATCCTGTATTGCAAGAATTCAGGGATGTTTTTCCTGATGAGATTCCAGGACTCCCTCCAAAGAGAGACATTGACTTTACAATTGAACTTGTGCCAGGAGCGGCACCAGTATCTAAGACACCGTACAGGATGAGTACACCGGAATTGCTAGAATTGAAGATGCAATTGCAAGAATTGCTGGAAAAGAAATATATTAGGCCAAGTGTGTCCCCGTGGGGAGCACCTGTTCTATTTGTGAAAAAGAAAGATGGAACACTCAGGTTATGTATTGACTACAGGCAGTTGAACAAAGTCACGGTGAAGAACAAATACCCACTGCCCCGAATTGATGACCTTTTTGACCAAATGAGATGAGCAAAGGTATTTTCAAAGATTGACTTGAGGTCTGGTTACCATCAGGTAAGAATCAAAGAAGAAGATATTCATAAGACAGCCTTTAGAACGAGGTATGGACACTATGAGTTTGTAGTGGTACCATTCGGTCTCACAAATGCACCAGCTACATTCATGTGTCTCATGAATAATGTTTTTAGCAAATATTTGGACAAGTTTGTTCTTGTATTCCTAGACGACATTCTCATCTATTCTAAGAATGAAGAAGAGCGTGAAGAACATTTGAGAATGACAATGCAATTACTAAGGGAGCATAAGCTGTATGCAAAGTTGAGCAAATGTGACTTTTATAAAGATAGAATTCACTATTTGGGTCACATCATCTCCGACGAAGGGATATCTGTAGACCCTCAGAAGATCGAAACCATTATGAATTGGCCAACTCCAAGGAATGTGACTGATGTGAGATCTTTTATGGGCCTTGCTGGTTACTACAGGAGGTTTATCGAAAGATTCTCCAAGGTTGCAAACCCGATCACTTCTTTGCAAAAGAAGGGGATAAAGTTTGAATGGTCACCGAGATGTGAGGAAAATTTTCAACGGTTGAAGAATCTTCTTACAAGTGCACCAATTTTGAAGATTGCAGACCCGGAAAAAGACTTTGTGGTGTGTACCGACACATGCAATCAAGGACTTGGAGGAGTTCTTATGCAAGACAACCACGTGATATGCTATGAGTCAAGAAAGTTGAAGGAGCATGAGAAGAACTATGCTACTCGTGATATAGAACTTGCAGCCATAGTACATGCTTTAAAGATGTGGAGGCATTACTTAATGGAAAGAAAATTTGAGTTAAGGACAGACCATTGTGGTCTGAAATACTTGTTTGATCAGCCAACTTTAAATGCTAGGCAAGATAGATGGTTGGAATTTTTGTGTGAATTTGATTTCGAAATCAAACACATAAAAGGGAAAGAAAACAAGGTGGCTGATGCACTCAGCAGGAAGGTACGTGAAATGCATGTGGCAGCACTTAGTACTTGCCAACCAGATTTGAGGCAGCAGATTGTTAACCATATGGTTGAGGATGAAGTGTATGAGCAGATAAAGGGCAAATTGCAACAGCAAAACTTTGAAAAGAAGTATGAGGGCTATCATTTGGAAGAAGGCAGACTTCGTACTTATAAGAATAGAGTCTATGTTCCAAATGCGGAAGATTTAAGGAGAATGGTTATGGATGAAATCCATAAAGCTCCATACTCTGGTCACCCAGGATATCAGAAAACAATTGCTACAGCAAGAAAATATTATTTCTGGCCAGGCATGAAGAAGGATGTCGCTGAATACATTTCTAAGTGCATGGAATGTCAGTAGGTGAAGAGTGAACACCAACATCCAACAGGTTTATTGCTTCCAGTGCCAATACCAGAATGGAAATGGGAAGTAATATCCATGGATTTTATTACAGGATTGCCAATGACTAAGAGACAACATGATTCCATCATGGTTGTGGTGGACAAGTTAACAAAGGCATCACATTTCATACCAGTTAAATCCACACATAAAGCCGATGCCATTGCAAATATTTTCATGAAGGAAATTTTCAGATTACATGGGTTGCCTAAGGCAATAATTTCTGACAGGGATACCAAGTTAACTTCCAATTTTTGGAAAGGTCTCTTTGCAGATTTGGGTACGCAGCTAAGCTTTAGTACCGCATACCATCCTCAAACAGATGGGCAAACCGAAAGAGTAAATCGGGTGCTTGAAGACATGCTCCGCATGTATGTAATGGACAAACCATCCAAGTGGGAGGATTATCTACACTTGGTAGAATTTGCATATAACAATGGGCAACAAGCATCATTGGGAATGAGTCCTTATGAGGCTTTGTATGGCAGAAGGCGTAGGACACCAGTGACTTGGGACAATCCAGTGAACAGAATTGTACTTGGGCCAGAATTGCTTAAGGAAATGGAACAAGAGGTTGCAAAGATCCGGCAAAATTTAAAAGCAGCACAGGATAGACAGAAAAGCTATGCATATAAGCATAGAGTGCATAGGGAATTCAATGTTGGGGATCATGTGTATCTTAGAGTGAGATCAAGGAAGAGTTCCTTGAAGCTTGGGAGCTGTGCCAAGCTATCACCTAGATATTGTGGGCCATTTGAAGTGCTCGAAAGACTAGGACCAGTTGCATATAGACTTGCATTGCCTGCTAGCACTAAAGCTCATAATGTTTTTCATGTCTCTTTACTTAAGAAATATGTACATGATCCTAACCATGTGATTAATTGGGATGTGATCCAGGTGGAACCTGAGGGAGAGTTCCAAACCGATCCATTGTGCATCCTAGACAAGAAGGTAACATTGCTCCGGAACCAAGCCATCGGACAGGTAAAGGTGCAATGGAAGCACTACGGTCCCGATGAGGCTACATGGGAGCTGGAGGATGCCATGAGGGTGGCATATCCATTTTTGTTTAATTTTGATGAGCAGTGAGGACAGTGCTAATGTAAGGGGAGGGGAATGTAATGTCCCCATTTTGACCCCCTTTGTATTAAATCGTAAATGATGTAAATATTGATATTTAATCATGGTGAGGAGCTCAAGGCCAAGGCCCCACCATTGATTTAGCGTTTATGTATCGGCAATTAAACTAGATGCTTAAGACTCTTGTGCTAGATGGGCACAATGTAAATGAGACATCATGTAAATACGAATTTTAATGAAAAAAAAAATACCCACAACTAGCTATGCAATGCAACAAAGAGATGGGGCATGATTCTACAAGGAAAAGGGAGGGAAATTACTCAAACCCTTGAGCCAATGGTATTAATCCATGTGTCAATGTGGAAACCCATAAAACCACCAACTACCCATTTTGTCTCATGCACCCAATCATTTAATTCTTCCAAGAAATTGGTTAAGGCAGTTAATGCCTTGGAAATGAAGAGGTATGGCAGCCAATTTCATGCATGGGCAAGCCATCAACCTGGAAATTCGTGTTTTTTCTTGTTGGGCAAGAAAACCCCCACGAAATGATTCCTAAGGCAAGTATTTAGGCATTACGTTCTCCCTCTCACGCAAACTGAGCTCACTGGAAGTTATCCTCACGTTTTTCACCATAACCCTGCGTTTTTCCATGCCCAGGAATTCGTTTTTGGTATTGTGCAGCAGCTGGGGAAGGAGGGACGCGAATTGGGACTGAGGGAGAGGTCGTTTTTGCCCTTGGGGCATTTTTCTGGAATGGGTTTTGTTTCCCCAGTCGAATTTCCAAGTGCCAATACGTTTTGAGTCTACCCACGTTTTTCTGAAGTCCAGGAAACCCCATCTCATGCATCCCACTGTTGGAAACGTTTTCTCGTGCTCAGCAAGTGTAGTTTTCTGTTAGGTGCATCCCTGTTTTCTTTTGAACCTGTGAGCAAGAAACTGGAGTGGTAGTGGACAGAATTGGCTTGATAAACCTAGTGCAGGGAGTAACCTCTCAGGAAGATTAAGAGGGCTGGCTACTTTTCTATGCACACCCTGAGAGCACTAGAAAGGAAGGTATGGCTTGAGGGACTGTGTGGCAGTGAAGAGAATACTTCCTTGTGTTGGGTGTGTAGGCATTGTGAGTGCCAAGCTAAATAGATCTGGGAGAGGTACCCATACCTCTGTGATTGAGCTCACTAGCTTAGTAATTATTCCCTTCCATGTCCTAGCAGCTTGATAAACCCAATTGCAGATGGCTTGGCTCATCTTGGTGCATGCTTGGCTATGTGTGAGTCTGCTGTTCCCTGGTTCCTTGTAGAGATCATGCCCAACTCGGGGGTGGTAGTGGTGCTGAGTGATTGAGGAGCACACTAGCCTATGGTTGGGTGGAACGTTGCAGTTGCATAGCCAGTTGCTTGGGACTACCTTATTGAGATAAGTATTCTCTTGTGTAAATTGGCAATTATCATTTGATGAATATTATGAATGTATGTTAGATATCTACAGGATTTATTTAATTTCCGTTGTGTTCTATAGCCTGCACATATACATGTCTTGTGTCAATTAATTTAATGAATGGATATGGGGCTAATTGCCCGAATTGAGCACCACGTCCTCTCTACCATGCTCTCTACCATGCTGTATGGTAGAAAGGGGACATTACATGAAGCTCGTCATCCATGATCATCTTGATCATACAATGCATCTACCTGATGCATACCAAGTATCTTCCTGATACATATCATCATACATGATCCACCTGATCATTCAGTGTATCCACTTGATACAAATACAAATACATGATACATATCAACATACATGATGTACCTGATCTTACAATGTATCCACCTGATACATGTATAGATACATGGTCCAAGCATCCAACATGATGCATATACAAAATACATACACATGATCCAACCGATCATATCCAGCATCCAACATGATGCATACATACATATAAATGATCCAACTGATCATATCCAGCATCCAACATGATGCGTACATACATATAAATGATCCAACTGATCATATCCAGCATCCAACATGATGCATACATACATATACATATAAATGATCCAACTGATCATATCCAGCATCCAACATGATGCATACATACATATACATATAAATGATCCAACTGATCATATCCAGCAGAAACCAAAACATCATCCTGATGCTCATCATCCAGCGCTTACATCCATAGCCATGTGAAGGATCCTCCTTCCAACATGCTTGGAATGGCTTCAGCAAATGTGTCCATCACTTCTTCCTCGAAGTGTCATCAATCTGAAGAACACCAAGCCTCTCCCTGAAGTACTCGAACTTCACCCTGGCTAGTGGCTTCGTCAGCACATCTGCAATCTGCTCGTCCGTCGCAACGTACAGGAGCTTCACAGCTCCTCTCTGTACCATATCCCTGATAGAGTGATATTTGATCTCTATGTGTTTCGACCTTTCATGAAACACTAGGTTCTCAGACAGCTTCACACGACTCTGGTTATCACAAAAGATACCAGTAGCATCCAACGGGAGATCAAATAACTCAGATAGTAGCTTCCGTAGCCATACTGCCTCACAACTAGCTGAACAGGCTGCAACATACTCTGCCTCAGTTGTACTCAGTGCTACGCAGGACTACTTCCTTCTAAACCAAGAGATCACACCTGATCCCATATTGAAGTAGCACCCAGATGTGCTCTTCCTATTTGCAGCACTGCCAGCCCAATCTGAATCAACATAACCCTGCAGGTTAAACTTTTGATTCGCTTCATACTTGAGCCCATAATCCACTGTACCCTTCAGGTACCTCAGAACATGCTTTACAGCAACTAGGTGACACTCCTCGGATCTGTCAGGAACTGGTTCAATGTGTTCACCACAAAGCAAATATCTGGTCTCGTGTTCATCAGGTATAGCAAGGACCCAATCATCTGACGATACAGAGAGACATCAACAGGATCAGATGAAGCATCACGTAAAAGCTTCAGATTCGATGCCATAAGTGTGGCCATGGCCTTGCAATCCATCATCTCGAATCTCTTCAGGATATCTACTGTGTACTTCCCTTGACCAAGGAAGATCCCATCTGCACTCTGCCACACCTCCATACCTAGGAAATAATGCATCATTCCCAAATCTTTCATATCGAACTCAGCAGCAAGCTTCCTCTTAGTATCTGTAATCAATCTGTCATCTCCTATTACAAATAAGTCATCCACATACAGGAGTAGAATCATAGGATTCCCTTCCTCGACCTTGTAGTAAAGGTTGGAATCCGCTTTACTCTTGGTAAAGCCCAAACTAGATAGGAAACTATCCATCCGACCATACCAAGTTCTGGGAGCTTGCTTCAAGCCATACAAGGCTTTCTTCAATCTGCACACATATGACTCCCTGTCATGTATTTCGAAACCGAGTGGCTGCTCCACATATACTTCCTCTTCAACTACACCATTCACGAAAGCAATCTTGACATCCATCTGGTGTATTTTCCATTTCATTGCTGCAGCCAGGGCAAGTCCTGTTCTGATGGAAGTATACCTGGCTACAGGTGCAAAAGTTTCTTCATAATCTATTCCCTCTTTCTGAGAGAAGCCACGAGCTACGAATCTTGCTTTGTATTTTTCTACACTGCCATCTGCAGCATGCTTGATTTTGTAGATCCATTTGGAAGTCACAATAGACTTCTATTTAGGTCTTGGGACAACATCCCAAACATCATTCTTCATTATTGATTGGTATTCCTCAACCATGGCATCCTTCCATTCTTTCTTTTCTGCTGCTTCTTCATAACTGGAAGGTTCTTTGTTCATAATGTCACAGAGTAAACCAACATAGCTGGTATGTGATTTGGTTCTCTTCTTTGCTCTGTGTTCTTCTTCTGGAATGCCAAATCTTTTTTGCATCTTGAATGAGATCTCTAGCCCATGCAGGTTTCCTCTTGTGAGAGTTATCCTCACGGGGTGGATCTACAGGTTCTTGTGGATCTTCAAACTCACGAACAACTTCTAGAATTGCTTCAGTCATGGTAGTGTCTTGAAATTTGGCTTCCTTAGGTTCTTCATAAACTTCGATAGGTGCCTTCCTTGATTTGATGAATGCTGAGTTTTCATCAAATGTTACATCCTTGCTAACATCAATCTTCTTGAACCCTAGAAAGTATATTCTGTAAGCCTTCGAGCTTTCACTATAACTGTTAGGAACCTATGTCAACCCTTCTCTTTACTATGTTAGTATATTGTTGTTGGATGCATATGCTTTGTAAGTCATCCCGTAGTATTTGTTGATCCGTAGTTTATATTAGCCCATAGTATTGACCCATAGTATTGGACGCATATGCTTTGTAAGTCGTCCTATAGTATTATATGTCCCATGGTTTTGACTCGTAGTATTGGGCATAGACTCAGTATATAAGTGTGTGTTGAGGTCATTGAAGGCACCGTGAAGTTATTTGTATTGAGCTTTCTCATAGGAGGTTTCCCCCTTGAAGTGGCCTGTGATCAATATAAAAGTGATTCTGAGTTCTGTCATTTCTGTTATTTTGCATATTCTTATTAATTAATTGTTGCAGGTGCTTCACTAACAAGGAGTATACCCAAGTCTTCCTAGAGAAGTCATCAATAAATGAGACATAGTAAACATACCCACTCAGAGAACTGGATGACATAGGACCACATACATCTGAGTGGATGTCCCCTCCTATCATACCATGATAGAGAGGGTCATTGTGCTAAAACCGGGCATCTAGCCCCATAAATCGTGGACCACTAAGCATTCCCATAATATAACAGAGATATAAGGATGCATATTTATCAGAAATCACAGCGGAATTAACTTATGAAATACACAATCATCACACATTCAAGATATTCATCAATTAAACAATTGCAAGATAGCACAAGAAAATACTTATCTTAATGAAGTAGTACCAAACAACTAGCTACGCTTCTGCAACGTTCCACCCAACCGTAGGCCAGTGTGCTCCTCAATCTCTCAGCACCACTGCCACCCCCCGAGCCGGGCATGATCTCCATAAAGGAAAGGGGAAAACAGGCTCTCACACAGCCAAAGGTATATCAAAATCAGCCAAGCCAATCAGCAATTGGGTTTCGTAGGCTGTTAAGAGATGGGTGCATGTATCATCAAAAGCATAAGTGTTGGGCATGAGAAAAAACGCTTCTATAGTGAAGTTCCCAACAATGGGTTCCTGACCATTCCAGAAAACGTGGGCAACCAAAACGAAAAGGAGAAAATGGGAATTCAACCCCAGGAGAGCAGAATCGTTTTCAGAAGAATGCTCATGGGCATTTCGTGGGCAGAAACGGCCTCCCTAACCCCAAAAATCGTGGCTCTCTTCTCCCATCCAATGAGCTAACCAAAAACGAGTTTGCAGGCATGGAAAAACGTAGGGAAAGGTGAAAACGTGAAGGATCAACCCCAACAGGCTCAGGCTGCGTGAGAGGAAGAATGCCATGGTTGAAGAATGGATTTTGGGCCAATTTCGTGGGGGTTTTCTTGCCCCACAAGCAAAAACACGATTTTCCAAGTTGATGGCTTGCCCATGCACGAAAATTGACAGCCATACCTCTCCCATTCCAAGGCATTTATTATCTCAACCAATTCTTGGAAGGATTAAGTGATTGGGTGCATGAGACCAAATGGGTAGTTGAGAGTTCATGGGTTTCCTCAATGAAATGGATTAACACCATGGGCTCAAGGGTTTGAATAATTTCCCTCCCTATTCCTTGTAGAATCATGCCCCATCTCTTTGTTGCATTGCATAGCTAGTTGTGGGTGTTTTCATTAAAATTGCATATTTACATGGTGTCTTATTTACATTGTGCCCATCTCGCACAAGAACCATAGGCATCTATTCTAATTGCCGATACATAGAACATTAAATCAATGGCGGGGCCTTGGCCTTGAGCTCCTCACCATGACTAAATAACAATATTTACATCATTTACAATATTAATGCAATAGGGTCAAGCTGGGGACATTACAGTAGTATTTGTTGATCCGTAGTTTATATTAGCCCATAGTATTGACCCATAGTATTGGACGCATATGCTTTGTAAGTCGTCCTGTAGTATTATATGTCCCATGGTTTTGACTCGTAGTATTGGGAATAGACTCAGTATATAAGTGTGTGTTGAGGTCATTGAAGGCACCGTGAAGTTATTTGTATTGAGCTTTCTCATAGGAGGTTTCCCCCTCGAAGTGGCCTGTGATCAATATAAAAGTGATTCTGAGTTCTGTCATTTCTGTTATTTCGCATATTCTTATTAATTAATTGTTGCAGGTGCTTCACTAACAAGGAGTATACCCAAGTCTTCCTAGAGAAGTCATCAATAAATGAGACATAGTAAACATACCCACTCAGAGAACTGGATGACATAGGACCACATACATCTGAGTGGATGATTTCCAGGATGTCTTTTGCCTTGCTTTCACTGCTTGGGAAAGCCTTCTTAATGTTCTTACCTTTTGCACATCCTTTGCAAACACCTTCATGTTTGGTCTTGATTTCAGGAAGACCCTCTACAGCCTTGCTTGCAATTGGAAGTGCCCTATAGTGCATATGAGCAAGTCTTCTATGCCAAAGTTCACTTGGCTCCATCGATTCATGTACCATGGCATGTTCAGGTTGTCTCTTCAATTTATACAAACCTCCCTCTTGCTCTCCAATCACTACTGCATCATCTATGTTCTTTCCCTTTGGCCACATTAGGACTTGGCCATCCACAAATGCAACCCTCATACCTTTTGCATCCAATGCAGCGATGGAGAGTAAGTTCTTCTTGAGCCCAGGTACATAAAGGACTTCTTTCATCTTCAAAGATTTTCCAGAATCTAGGTTGTAGGAGGCTTCACCACTTACTTTGATTGGGTATTGATAATAATCCCCAAGTTTCACCTTATGGGGTGATTCATGTTCAGATAGATTCACAAAAGATTCCTTAAACCCAGTCATGTGTTTGGAAGCCCCACTGTCAATCAACCAATCATTACAACCATGGGAGATAGTACCTGTGAGAGCATAAATTAGAACATACTCTTCTTCACTTGATGAGTCATCATCACTATCACTTTCTGCCCTAGCCTTCTTCTTTGGGGGATCATCATCTTCGGCAGCATGAGCACGATATCTTCTTTTGTTATTCTTCTTCTTCTTGTTGAAGTTGTTGTTGTTGTCTTTCTTCTTCTTGGGACAATCTGAAGCAAAGTGTCCCTTCTCATTGCAATTGAAGCATCTGAGATCTTTCTTATCTTTATGATAATGGTGGTGTGAGAATCTCCTGTTATGAGATGATTCCTTCTTGGACTTGCCTTTCCTAACATGTGCTGTGAGAGATTGGTCTTCATTTCCCATCTTTTCTTCTCAGGCCACAAGCCTAGCTTCTTCTTGAGAGCATTCTCCCCGTAATCTGTTGAAGGAGATCAACTTCTTCCTTGCACAAATTCCTTGAATAAAGGAATCCCATGACCTGGGTAGGCCATTTAGAGTGGTCATCACCACTTCACCATTCTCCACCATTTCATCCACTGCTTCTAGTTGTTCCTTGATCTGGGAGACCCTTGAAAAATAAGATTTAATGGTTTCTCCATTCTGAAACTTTCCTCCTTTCAATTGGTTCCGTAGGGTCATCTTCCGATTTATGTTCTTCCCTTCAAATAGCTTGGTCAAAGAGTCAAACATCTCCTTGGGTGTCTTTAGAGAAGACACATGGGGTATGATATGGTCTTTGATAGAATCAATAATGATTCTCTTTTCCTTGACCAAGTTCTTCTTGTGCAAAACCTTAGCCTCTTCATCCTCTGGGATATGGATGTCTTCTTTTACATATGAGTCCAACTCATTCTCTTCCAGGATTAACCCAATCCTATACTTCCAAGCTCGGAAGTTATCAGCTCCTTCAAGCTTATCCTCAAGCTTGGCGTGGTGAGACATCTTAAAGAGTACTTCAAATGAAATAGAAAAGATTTAGGTCTTACCACTTGAAATCCTGAAAACTGGATTTGGTCCCGGATTAGGGTTTGTCGAAAAAAACCTAAAAATTCAAAATGTGAATTTCAACTTTCTGAAAGGATAGAAAGACACGCCTTTATGAGCTGATCAGCCTCGTGTATTCGGAATTTGAGATCAACAAAGCTTTACCCTTCAGATTTGCCTTTTTGTCCTCCCGGGTTCACTAGGGAGAGCCCTGAATTAGGGTTTGAGTTTCTCGGAGATCTACCTAGCCAAAAATCTCGATCCAAAGCTCTAAACTTCAATTTTTGCAAGGAGATTCCAGCTATGTCTTCAGATTTCAAAAATTCATATTTTTGTGGAAACCCTAATATTTAGGGCCAAATCTGAAAATGCTCAGAATTGAATTCTGATTGGACAAATAGATTCTCCTTGATGAGTAGAGTCAATCTACTATACTGCATTTCCAAAATCTGTGGAGAGAAACCCAATAAACAAGAAAATCAATTTTTCGTCACTGCAAAATGTCTTCTTCTCAGGTTAGCTCTGATACCATGTTAAAATTTGAGCATTAATTCACAATACTCTTGGATCTTTACTGAGATAATAACATATACAATATATCAATGCATAACAATCACAATAAGCATGACAAGCATCACAAGAATCAAAAGCATGAGAGACAAGAGACATAGAGTTTCCGTGGGGAAAACCCTAAGTTGAAAAACCACACAACTTCCTCATAGATAGAGAGATAAATGGCTCAACCAAAGTACAAACAAAATACACTTGAGATAATCTCCTAGAGAAGATGATCCTCCTCCTCACTAGTGTGCCACTTTCTGAGTGAGAGAAGTGTGTCTTTCTGAATGATCAAAATAGAGATCTCCCGATCTCTATTTATACTAACATGTTTGCCCAGTAACCTTATGGGGCTGACTTGTCTAGCTAGGTACACCCACAATATAATATATATTTCAGGGCCGACCCCACACATGGTGGTCTAATAACCCATCGGCAAGTACACACACTTGCAACACTTGTCAATCCACATGACAACACTTCCTTATAGAGGAATAACACATCTCTAATAAGGGTACAATAAATATATATGAAATACATTCCAAAGTTACATATACATCAACACCATGGTCTCGTAGCAACATGTAAGGGATAGTATAGACCTTGCTTCCTATTGTTGGGCTTGCTTGTACAACAAAGTATGCATCATCTAATAAACCGAGCTACATCTTCTTGCATTCTAGGCCAATAAGCATACCTTTGCAAGTTGGCTACTTTCTTCCCAAGACAAAAATGCCCTACAACTTTGGAGTCGTGAGCCTATCTCATGAGTTGAAATATTTCGCCTTATTGACAACTTTGAAGTTGTGAGCCTTATTGTCACCTTCCTCTACATGGGATTGGCCTTGTAGTTGTTGAAATACCTCACTGAAGTCCTCATATTCTATGCATTCCTCCTTATATGCATCACGGGAAAAAGACTCCATATGCATACGAGTACCCAAAGCTATGATATTGGTGGTAGGTGGCCTTGAGAGCATGACTGCCAACATGTTTGTAATTCCCTTCTTATATTTGATGATTAGATGGAATTGTTGTAAAAATACCATCCACTTGTAGTGGCGTGTTTGTTGTAGCTAACTTTGGGCCTACAAATATTGTAACTACTAGTGGTCAATGTGAATGATGGTCTCTTTTACCATCATATAGTGCTTCTACTTATTAATATCCTGAACCAAGGCATAGAGAATGCTATCATACTAGCCTCCCCCCTTGCATCAAAACTGATCCCATAACATACCGACTTACATCTATCTCCAATTCAAAAAGCTTCTGCAAGTTAGGAAATGCGATAACAAGTGCCTAATTGATCTTTTGCTGGAGCTCTTCAAAGGATTTCAACCAATTCTCCCCCCACTAGAACTCCTTGCTAATGGTTGATATGGAATGGAGAGGTGCAGGAACAATTGAAAATGAAGCTATGCAATTCCAAAGGAATTGTTCTTCCCCCCAAAAGATCCTAAATTCAGTGAAATTTGTAGGATTAGGCCACTTAATGATGGCCTCCATCTTTGCAAGATCAATCCCAAGTTATCCTCCACTAATCACATACCCCAAATGCACCAAATACTATTGAGAAAATTCACATTTCTTAATGTTTTCCAGCAACTGATGTTTTTTCAATGTCTCCAACGCCTACTTGAGATGCAAGATATGCTCTTCCTATGTAGCACTATAAACCGCTATATCATCTATGTCCACTATCACAAATGAATCTATAAATGGACAAAATACACCATTAATCAAACACATAAATGTAGTTGGTGCATTACACAAACCAAAAGGAATTACTTACCATTCATATAGACCTTTCTTAGTCTTAAAGGTGGTGTTCCATGTGTCCTATTCTTTCAATCATACTTGGTGGTATCCCAATTTGAGATCCAACTTGGAGAAGTACTTGGCATGCTGCAACTGATCTAGAAAATAATCAATCCTAGGAAAAGGGTATCAATTCTTGAGTACAATCTTATTCAGAGCTTTGTAGTTAATGCACATCCTCCAAGTCCCATCCTTCTTTGGTACTTTGATAATAGGTGACCCACAAGGTGAGGTTCTTGGTTAAATTACTCCTTGCTCAAGCAGGGGATGCAATTTCTTCTTCACTTCTTCTGCTTTAGAATAAAGTGTTTGTACAATCTGATGTTTGGAAATGGAGAATTTGGTAGTATTTTTATTTCATGCTTCACTTCCCTCTTAGGAGGTATCCCTCTAGACTCCTAGAACACTTCTCTATATGCCTACAAGAGATTCTTCAACTAGTGTTATTTCTCTTTGGTGCATCCCTGTAGATATGCCTTTGCTTTTACCGATTCACCTTCCTATTGATTATGTATTAAAAAAATCAACACACACTTTCTACTTGAATTGATCAACTTCTTTGCTTATTTGACAGTTACTAGAGATATTTGAATTAGCTTTGTACGCAATGATAATGAAATATTTCTCATCCTTGATCAAGCAGTATTGGTTTTCTCTACTCATGAATATTGCATCCCTTTGGTACATGTAGGGGATTCCAAACACTACAAAACAAACATCAAGGGGTACTACATCTACTCCACTTCATCAATATAATTTGCACTTATGGAAAAATTAATCTTGCACTATTTTGTGACCCTAAGATATGTATCCTTATTTACACATCCCAATGGATAGGGGATATGGTGATCATGTACATCCTATCTAATATTACTTACTAGATCTTCTGCTATGATATTGGCTTGTGAACTAGAATTAAATGAAGTATCAACCTTGCTCTTATCAATATGGATCTTGATATGGAAGAGTTTTTTCATCTCCTTCTCTTCCTTGTGAAGAATTCTACTCAAATTCACCTCGTTTTTCAATGTAGTGCAGAAAATATTTTCATCCACATCTAAGATTCTCTTTACCTATTTTATTGAATCCATGGCTACAAGTTTATTCTTCATAGCATCCTTCTTGTGGTTCTTAGGGTTCAACTACGGATGTATCTTCCAACACTTGTCTTTAGTGTGACCATCAATGTTGCAATGATTACAATGGTTTTTCAGATCCTTGCACTTATGTGCTATGGCTGTAGTATTCTTATATTTTCCCCTTCCACTTCTTCTTCCCCTCCTTGAAATTGTCTTGGTTCTCTTTCTGTTTAGAACTGCTTAGTTGTCCTTTCTTATGGGTTATATTTTTCAGTCGATGTGCTTTACAAAAGCCTCAAAAGCCTCACTAATTTTCCCGGATTTGAAGAGCATCACTTGATTTAGTAAATTATTGGGTAGACCCCCTAGATACTTTAGAAGTACGTTTGGATTCTTGGGTGAGATACCCAACATGATAGCCATATTCCTGCATTCAATGGTGTATTCTTGCACACTTTTCCCTTTCCTTTGCTTGAAGTAATGGCAACTGTGTCATGTCCCCACCTATCAATCTGACCAATGGAGGGGACACGAGCGATTTGTGTGGCTCAAAATCTAGTCCCCACGGTTATATTACGAAATTCATAAGAATCTAAATGTATGTGCAGATGCATAATAAAATACACAACGAAAAATAAATTCATTCCAAACACACACAACATGTATATACCATCATACTCATCACATACATAACAATAAAAATCAGACACAGTTAAGACACCAGTAAATTAACAAGTAAACCCTTATATTTTAATTGAAGTTGTCCAAGCAATTGGCTATGGAATTAGAGAAACATTCCACCCAACCATAGGCACTATGTCCATCACTTTATCTCTCTGCTGAGAGGCCACCCTCGAGCTGGGATATGCATACACTAAGGAGGAAATACACATGCTCACTCATAGCCATAAGAACATACTCTCATGCCAAGCCATCACACAACTGGATTTATCAAGCATACATAGAGACAAGGGAGGTGAATGCTAAGATAGTGAGTTCAAACACAGAGCTACATGCATATCAATTGGGTTCATCCAACCTTGACACCCACATTACCTACCGCACCAAACACAAGGAAGACCCCCTTCTCTGCTACACAGTCCCTCAGACGTCCCTTTCCTCTAGTGATATTCATGGTGGGCATAGAAAGGTCCAAGATGCTAAACCTTTAGAGATATTTGCATACATTGTGTTTATCAAGAAAATCCATCCTTTGATCTCTATTTGACTTCAATTGTCTCTTGGATTCTCTGATTTTTGGTCACACTAAATTGCATCCAAAAAATTCAATTTTAAGGCTTCCAAATCTGGGTTCTCCAATGGATTTTCAAGCTTTTGACACTCTCGAATTTTCCCAAGGGTTCGGTTTTATGGATCCCCCACTGGATTTCACACCCCACATGAATTTCTGGGCGTTTTTAATGCTCTAAAACATTGTTTTTTCTTAGGTTATGATTTCTGTTATTTCTCTTGATGGGAATGCATAACCTGCTGTAAATTGGAGTCTAGTTGCCCCATAATGGAATGGGAATGAAGGGAAACAAATACCCATGAGGGAAATTGACTTATGGGTCAAGTAAACTAAGCCCATAACCTGACATATGAATTTCTAGGCTCATCCCATGCTCCATTAAATTCATGATTTGATTTCTCAGCCGCCTTCTTAGAACATAATTAAATATCAACAAGGAAACTCAAGATGGGTCCTCAATATGACACTTGGAAATACAGGGTTGACTCTCTCTCACACCCCCTCGTATCCTCAGTGGGTAGCATAGCCCCTCATTTTCGTTTCTTCCATAGCCAACTCTTGGAGATTTATTTTGATTGTAAATGTTACATTGCTCTTTACAATTTACCATGGCTTACTAACACATGGTTCACAAAATATAAAAATACCTGCCTTTATAATTATAGGCATTCACTAGCGGGGCCTTTCCTTGAGATCAACACTAGGAATAATACATTACATTATCAAGCCAATATGATCTAGGGGTCAAAATGGGGTATTGCATTCCCATCCCTCT
Source organism: Larix kaempferi (assembly GCA_027924585.1). Classification (NCBI taxonomy): domain Eukaryota; kingdom Viridiplantae; phylum Streptophyta; class Pinopsida; order Pinales; family Pinaceae; genus Larix; species Larix kaempferi. The sequence goes on from BSBM01000428.1 coordinate 12,976,556, forward strand.
TAGAATAACATCGTCCTCGGTGTTCACATCATTTCCTTTTCTAAAAGAAATTCTCTCTTCAAGGCCACTTTGTCCTGCTGCCAACTATCTTGAATGACAATGCTCAACCATTCTCTCATGTTACCTTGGAACATCTCCATGGTCTTTGGATTCCAACAATACCTATGCTCAAACAATAATAGATTCGCATGCCAATTTTTTTCTCACAGAATTCATCCCTTAACAAAATTTTCAGAGCCATAGCCGAAGCATATACACATATATATTCACATTAAATCAATAAGAAGATGCAAAATAAACCAAATACTTATCTTCATAAGCATCTTCGTCCGGATCCATAGGTATCCCACTTTGACTTTAGACAACTATGGCACCCACAAGACTTGCCCCACCCAACACAAGGATGGTACCTCTTCTTTGATATAAGTCCCTCGAGTGTACCCACCCCTTCCAGTGCTCTTCAGGGTGTGCATCAAAAGGTAACCAAGTTTCTGCAAGCCTCATATCACCTATGCATACATGTAAGACAAATTTTGAGCCAACACATTGGTTGTGACACAACATTCAAATAACCAATGCCAAGCTAGTACATTGATTGGGTTTATCAAACATTTCATTAACCAATATGATAATCCAAGTCTCTAATTGGTTTTATCAAGCATACAACAACCATTTCCAAGCCAACACCTCTACTAGTTTTATCAGGAAATAAGAAAAAAGAATACAACTACATGTAAAATTAGTCACAGCAGATCTAATGAACAAGTAAATCAATCACAACAGATGAATATAGAAAATATGGTGTAAAACTGTGCAAAACATGCATCAGTGCTCAATATCCCAGTAAGGGTGAATTATTACAATAGAATATAGTCAACTGACTGAGCAATTCAAATTGACTAAGAAGGTCATTCGAATCACTGAATGGAGTAGCTTGACTCCAACTAGGAGTCCTCATCATCAATCAGTGGTGGTCATCAATGCACAAGAACCAGTCATCCAGGTGTCAATCTAAGTCTAACTGAGTGTAACTAAAGTGTGTAGCATTGATATTGGGAAGTGGGCTCAGTGGAGGGTGCATGGGAGGCTAACTGAAGTCAGAACAAGTCATCTAGTCAATCTGGAGGTCCAATGGAGTGAAACAGTCAGTCGGGAGTGAAACTAGCCTCAAATCAGGGAGAATCGAAGCTAACTGAGTGTAACTGAAGTGGTAGGTGAAGAAGTGTGACCTTCTCTGGAAGTAGGTGAGAAGTGGGCACCTTCTAGATTAGGAGGGCTGAAATTCTGATGTAAGAAGCTCCCAGGTGCTATAATAAGGTGGCTAAGGTGCTGGAGGCATCAACCTGGTGACTGGGATGCATGCAAAGTGCATGCAAACCCTAGAATTTGCATGCAAACCTTAATTGCATGCAAGATCCTAAAAAAGATGATGTGGATATCCGAACACGCCCCCTCAAGCTAGACTATGATGTGGAAAAAAAATAATGTGGGGCCCTGGTAACTAAGACCAAAGGTCACCCCAATACAATAATCCAAATAATGCTGAAAATAAACTAAGTGAGGAAAGAGGGAAAACCCAGTGGGAAGAAAGCCCCCCCTCAAGCTAAAGCATAATAATGGATCAATCTGTCTCCACCATGATGGAACTCACCCCCAACAGTGAACAAATGTAAGAGAACTTCTTCTCAATGAAGCTCTTGGTGAAGATGTCTGCAATTTGCTCATCAGTAGGGAAATATTGCAGAATGATGGTGCGATCATGCACCAACTGTCGAATGTAATGCATATGAATCTCAATGTGTTTGGTCCTCTGCCGTTGAACTAGATCTGTGGAGATCTTGATAGCACTTTGATTGTCACAAAATAGGACAGTCAAAGTAGTGCCACCAAAACCAAACTCGAAAAAAATACCCTGCAACCAAACTGCCTGAATGCAGGCATTGACTGCCCCTCGATACTCTGCCTCTGCTGAAGAAAGTGCAATGGCTGCCTGCTTTTTGCTAGACCAGCAAATAGCACCATGACCAATCATGAAAACATAACCGGAAGTGGACTTCCAATCAATGCTATCACCTGCCCAATCTGAATCAGTAAAACCAATGAAATCAAGCTCAGAATCTGCAGCATAATGTATGCCAAAATGTTTCGTACCTTGCACATACTGCAAGATCCGCTTGGCTGCTCTCCAATGAAGCTCATGGGGTTGTTGCATATACCTTGACACGACACTCACGGCATATGAAATATCAGGGCTTGAGTGTGTCAAATAAAGTAGTGAACCAATCAACTGTCGATACATACTACAGTCTGCAAGCGGTGTAGAATCTCCCTCCTCAAGACTGATTCCTGAGAGGAATGGGAATGGGGCTGCCTTACATTCAGCCATATTAAACTTCAATAATAGGTCAGAAGCATATTTTTGCTGAGATATAGTGATCCCATCAAAATTTTGAGCTATCTCCAAGCCTAAAAAGTGACTTAGCAAGCCCAAATCGCTCATGTCAAAAGCTAGATTTAAGGCAGTTTTTAGCTTGTTTATTGAAGTAAGATTGCTACCAGTAATGAGAAGATCATCAACATAAAGTAAAAGAACCAACAAATTACCTTTAACTCGCTGAAGATACACATTCGGATCAGATTTGCATCTTTGGAAATTATGAGAAAGAAGGAAGGAGTCCATCTTTGCGTACCAAGCTCTTGGGGCCTGTTTTAACCCATACAAAGATTTCTTCAATCTACAAACTAATGATAGATGTGATGTGCAGCCCTCTGGCTGCTGCATATATACCTCTTCAGCAAGGTCTCCATGTAGAAATGCACTCTTCACATCCATGTGGTGCACTTCCCAGTGCTTGGATGCGGAAATAGCCAAAACAAGGCGGATGGAATCCATCTTTGCAACCGGTGCAAAGGTCTCAGTGTAGTCCACTCCTTGGACTTGGGAGAAACCTTTTTCCACCAAAATTGCTTTGTATTTTCTGATAGAGACATAAGTAGCAAATTTCGTGTGGTAGACCCATTTACACTTCACTAATTTTCTTCCAGGTGGAAGAGAAACTAGCTCCCATGTGTTGTTCTTTTGAAGAGAACTGTACTCTTCATCCGTGGCACTTTTCCATCTCGGATCTCGGTGGGAAGAATAGTATGATGTGGGATATGAACCAGCCATCAAATAAAAAATATCAGGAAGTAATGGATCATCAATATAAAGATCCATACCTGCTCTTTGAAAGTCTGCTCCTGTTCGTCTCGGATCAGCAGGATTTCCAAGATTTGAACCAACAGATTGAAGAGTGTTTTGGGCCCACTTTGGTAACTGAGGAGGATCATAATGATCGGATTCCGAACCTGATATGTCATGATCATCATGTGATGCTAAAATATTAGAAATATCATAACTCATACCTTCATTATCGCTACACGGATCTTCTTCTGGTGAAGGCGGTGAAACGACAGTCTCTTCCTCGACTAGTTGCAATTCTTGAAGCGGTTCTTCAAATTACACACTGCGCTCTATGAATATCTTTTTAGATCTGATATCCATGATTTTATATGATTTTGATTCTTCCCCATATCCTATCACTATGTACTCAATACTTTGTGGATCCAAAGCTCGTCTCTTCTTGGAAGGAATTCTAGCCCATGCAGTAGAGCCAAAAACTCTCAAATTTGACACATCCGGTTTGTGACCAAAGAATGCTTCGAAAGGAGTCATACCTTTCACAGATGAATGTGGAACATGGTTCTGTATGTATGCAGCAACATTGATTGCTTCAGCCCAAATATTTGCAGCCAAACCTTTTGATTCAATCATGCATGTAGCCATCTCTTTCAGTGACCGATTTTTCCTTTCCGCTACACCGTTCTGCTGGGGTGTGTAGGGAACTGTATGTTGGATTTGAATTCCAATTTGGGCACAAAGTTGTAGCAACTCAGCCTTGATATATTATCCACTATTATCAGATCTAAGAGCTTTGATCTTTCTCTCAGTGGCGGTCTCAATAGAAGCCTTAAAATCCTTGAATTTTTCAAGCACTTCTGACTTGTTTTTGAGAAAAAATACCCATGTAAAGCAGGAAAAATTATCAATAAATGTCAAAACATACCTTGAACCATTTAATGATGTATGGGGCAGCGGACCACTGATATCAAAATGTATCAACCCCAAAACTATAGAAGCTCTGCTAGCTTTGCCACGGTCGAATCTGTGCTCGGGGTGCATCCCAATAATGCAACCAGTGCATATTCCCTTCGAGGAACGGAGTTGTGGAAGACCATCTACCATGGAATTGTTTGATAGCAGCAGCAAATACTTATAATTAAGATGTCCAAATCTTTCATGCCAAATCCTACTAACCTCATTACCATGTGTGCGAAGATCAGTGGGCTTTGCAAGCGGAATAAAGTGTGAAAACTCATAGCATTTTGCAGTGTGGTTTGCATTTTCGACTGCAACAAGTCTTCCACTTTTGATATCAGAAATTTCAACTGTATTAGGGCTAAATGTAACTTGATTCGGTTCACCAGTGTGTGTCATTTGATACACAGAAAGAATATTTGAAGCCAAGGAAGGCACATAGAGAACATTCTGAAAGCTTCCATGATCTACATGAATCGTACCTTTTCCCTTTGAAGAAATTTTTGAGTCATCTCCCAAATGGATGGGGATGGAGCTGTTTGGATCGAATGAAGAAAAGGAATCAATATTTGCAGCCATATGATTCGATGCACCCGAATCTATCAAGAGAGTAGTGGGCTTCGAAACAGTTGCCATGAGTGCTTGTCCTCTTTCATGATCATCATTCCTATCCTTCTTCCTTGCACCCTCAGGAAGAGTTATGTTGTTCTTTTCCAAAAGGAGGGCCATTTGATCTATAGTCTTCTTCATACATGAACTTTAGGGATGAAATCCATGGTTGCAATAAGTACATTTAGATTTTTGGTTACCTTCTTTTCCCTTTTGCTTGAACTTTGAATTGGATGGTGCATCCGTTTGTTTGCCTTTCTCTCTTTGCTTGTGAGGTTCAAATTTGGGCTTCTCCTTCTTTTGCTTTCCTTTACCATTCGAGATCTTGGGTCCTTGAACATATAGGGCTGAATCTTTGGAGCTTATGGACCCCATTTGAATCAACTTGTCATGCTCTTTTGTGACGGACTCAATGAAGGCATTCAAGGTAGGCATCTTCCAATTCGGGGTAGTTAGCCGACTGGAATTGAAAGTAGAGACAAATACCGAATAATCTTTACCAAGCTTGTTGAGAATGGAGAGGATCAATTGCTTATCCTCTTTGATAACTCCACTGTTCTTCAACTGCATGTTCACGTTCTTGAATTTTGTGAAGAATTCATTAATGGTCTTGAAATTCTCAGGACTAAGGGCAATCAATTCATTCTCTAATTGAAAATCCCTAAGCTCGTCCTGCTTGCCAAATAGTGTTTCAAGTTGCTCCCATATAGCTTTTGGAGTCTTCAATCCGATGAGATGGAAGTGAAGATATTTGGAGATGGAGAGACAAAGAAGACCATAAGCTTCATCAAGCTTGTTGTAGTGTTTGGTTCTATCTGACAAGGTGTTTGGCTCCAATTCAAGACCAAGAGTGACTTGGTAGTAACCTTTTGAACGTAATATGATCTCCATATCATCTTTCCAATCAAAATAATTGAATGGGGTGAGGATAGGCTTTGAAGAAGAGTATTCCATTGCTAGGAGCAAGTGCACACTGATGTAGAGAAGCTTGCAAGGGCATAGTAGCGAATGCAATTGATGGAGACAATAACCTGCAAATCACAATAAAACCAAGAACAATGAGGTCGAACAATCCACCCTTTTAGAGTTGCATCACACCTGGGATTGGAGATCAAACAATGTTGAATGGGTCCAATGTATCAGATCCAGGATTTATGTGGAAACTCAAGCTTCTGGAGTGGTATTGGAAGTATTTTCAAGCTTTGCATGCACAGGAGCGAATGCCCTTGAGATCTTTCATGCCAAAACTTTTTGTAATTTTTGAGCAGTTCACTCAAATATTCTTGTAGAAACACCTGTAGAAAAGAGATCTTGTCCCTGCAATGGCTCTGATACCATGTAAAATTAGTCACAGCAGATCTAATGAAAAAGTAAATCAATCACAACAGATGAATATAGAAAATATGGTGTAAAACTGTGCAAAACATGCATTAGTGCTCAATATCCCAGTAACGGTGAATGATTACAATAGAATACAGTCAACTGACTGAGCAATTCGAATTGCCTAAGAAGGTCATTCAAATCACTGAATGGAGTAGCTTGACTCCAACTAGGAGTCCTCATCATCAATCAGTGGTGGTCATCAATGCACAAGAACCAGTCATCCAGGTGTCAATCTAAGTCTAACTGAGTGTAGCTGAAGTGTGTAGCACTAATATAGGGAAGTGGGCTCAGTGGAGGGCGCATGGGAGGCTAACTGAAGTTAGAACAAGTCATCTAGTCAATCTGGAGGTCCAACGGAGTGAAACAGTCAGTCGGAAGTGAAACTAGCCTCAAATCAAGGAGAATCAGAGCTAACTGAGTGTAACTAAAGTGGAATTGCAGTGGTAGGTGAAGAAGTGCGCCCTTCTCTTGCAGTAGGTGAGAAGTAGGCGCCTTCCAGACTAGGAGGGCTGAAACTCTGATGTAAGAAGCTCCCGGGTGCTAGAATAAGGTGGCTAAGGTGCTAGAGGCATCAACCTGGTGACTGGGATGCATGCAAAGTGCATGCAAACCCTAGAATTTGCATGCAAACCCTAATTGCATGCAATATCCTGAAAAAAATGATGTGGATATCCGAACACTACATGTCTCCTTCTCCTATGCAAACCAATGGTTCCCTCTGGGAACTCCATATGTAACAATGTCGACTGCAGGCTAGCATGACCCCACAATACCCACTCACACAACACAAGGATGGTACCTCTTCTTTGATACACAGTCCCTCGGGCATACCCATCCCTCCAATGCTCTTCAATGTGAGCGTAGAAAGGTTACCAATACCCATACAATCCTCTCGAGTACCCATGCTCTTATTGGATTTAATAGCAATGCAGAGAGACAAGCACATGTAAGGAATTTTTTTTACAGAGTTTCTCAAACCCAAGCCACTCTTGGCATTCTTTTACATTTTCATCTTTAGCAACCAACATCTTCCCCACTAGCATATTTTCACCATCTCACTTGCATTACATACAAGCATGTAGTTCACATGATATGTCATCATAATAATTTCAATTAAATTTTCTCAAATCTGTTTATACATAAACCAAATTTCCCAAACATGAGGCCGTTCTCATGATGTTTGGATCTTGTAAGAAATATCACATTGTCTTCCTGCAATGTGTCCTCCTGACACAGTTCACAAACAACCAACTAGTCAATAATATTAATAATCAAATTCAAATATGAATGTACAATTCTGTCTCCTACATAATTTAGATTTATTTAACTATGAGGCCGTCTTCATATTGTTTGGCTCTTGTAAGTGAAATCACTTTGTCGCATGATGGTTTTACAATTGTTTTCATAACCTGGACATCCACCTACAACATGTCCTCTTGATACAATTCTATATCATCCAAACAGTCAATAGAAACTTCCAAATTTGAAATTTACAAATCCATTTTCCTATAGAAATTATATTTTTCAACCATGAGATCCTTCTCATAAAATTAAATTAGAAAATCTTGAATTTGATCCATAAAAAAACTTGATTTCACAACCATGACATTATTCTCATAATGTTTGTCTTTCGAACATGGTATCTCCCAGTCTTTATTATGGGCTTACACATATTTCCCTATCCAAGACATTCTACCCGCGATCTAAATTTTTCAATCAACCAGACAAGTTGCAAGTACCCATGCATATCATCTTTTCATTGCAACAATTACAACAGTAACTGAAGTGATCTCAGAATTATAACACACTATAATTCAAACACCACAACTGCTAATATTTCAAATGCAATGAAATGCATTTTCTTTATAGGCATCGTTATCACAATAAAATTGCAAGATACAGTCACATTATCTATACAATCAAATAAAACTTTAAATAATCATGATTACACAATCATACTCCTTTCATGTAACTCTGTCCTCCCAACATAACATCTATATAGCTCACCAAACATGACTACATTCTTCATGCACTTCTTTCTTCTACAACCATAGCAGCTCATGAAATGATCTTAGAATTTTCAATAATTCTATCATTTCATCTTTAGTGAATTGCAATGAAATATATATCCCAACCATGCATTATACAATGCATCATAGCATATTTACCCACACATATGCAAGCATAGCCACATATTCACAAAATATTTTAATGGCAATTCACTCATTTCCCACAATACACTACATCATTTCTCTAAAATATTTTTGTGCCTACACAGGTGTCTTATCATGGTAAGTTGGGAATCCTAGTCAATGCTTCACACACTACCCAACCATCTCCCCAATCATTTGGTTAACTATCTAGGTGCCTTCCTTCTTCACCAGAGCACAACATAGGAAGTTCACTCACTCCCTGCTTGTTGGAAAAGAGGTTTCATCCCATATTAACACCAATAGGGAGTTCATGGTATACTTGGGTAGAACTACAGGCTTCATGACCCAACATCCTTATGGTATCACACATGGCGTGCTCTTATTTCTTAGGAATGCATTATAAATTTTAAATAGTCACATGGTATAAGGTTCTTTTTCCTTAATACCCCATACCTCACCAAACTTGGTGGGATGTCATTCACATAAATGCGTTCACTATTACAAGCATACCATTTTATGATGATTAAAACATGCTTGAAGGGATTCTTACCAACCCTATCCCAACATTTATACAATCAACATAAATGAAACATCACATGCATGGATTCCATCAACATATTTGATGTTACATGATTAGTTGGACTCTTACCAAGGGATACACAGTCCTTCCACCAACCTCTTGATCATAGTTTTGTTGCTCCATCCTTTCTTCACAAGGCTACTGTCACATGCAACAACATCATCGACATCTTCAACCATGCTTCAACCATATCTGGTTAGAGAATCGTCATAAACCACAATAATTATCATAAGTGGCTCATTGCATATGTAAAACCTCACTACTTTGATGAATTTCCAACATCATGTGTATGCATAAGCATATTTGCATTCACTATGCATTATCTCATAATATGCCCACTAGTGCATATGCATTTCAACTATCTAATCTCTTGCATTTTCAACATTCCTATGCCAAATTTTCTATACATGATACTCAAAAAATATAAATATATCTCCAAGAGAAGAGTTGAGGAATTATCCCTTTCCAATTCCTTAACATAACATGGAATTTCCACTTCCATATCATAGTTGATCCACTTTATATCCTCTCCATCAAGCACACAAGGGATCACTAGCTATGATTTTCTCACCAAGTAGAAATTCGATACATATACACATGTATGACATTTAAACTAGCTAATTTTCGAGCATGCAATTCTTATGCTATAAAAATAGTTTTAAGGTGAGAAATTTCCCTCTTTATCAAGGTTTTCTTATGGAAATCATTCTCTTATTTTCATTGCAGTCATCTTTCATCCTTATGTAGCATTCCTTAGTCATTGTATAAACTCTCATTATACTCAGTTAACATTTCCTTGTTGCTCGAATTGCTTTGGGAAATTCTACTCAAGTCCACCTTTCATTTTCTTGGACTTCCTAGCACATAATAGCGTTGTAACTGACTTCATTCCAACTCCATATGGAGTCTCCTCAAGGTCCATCATATGTCCCTTGTGCCTCATTCAACTATGATGCTTGATTTCCTTTCCCATGGAAATATTTTTCACAATTTTTGAACCACACAACAGATTCACATGTTAGGATATTTAGACACTTAGGAGTTAGTTAAGATCAACTTGTGTAATATATCCGTTAGGGATAGTGTGTTTCTTTAGTATGCATTTGTAAATACTTAATCCGACGGTCACGATATGTTCCCGACATAGAGTGATCTGACGGCTCAACTTCTCTTAGATCAAACCTAACCTTGATCCGTGGCTTAACACCCGATTGGTCTATGATCTCTATTGAAAGAGCATGGAGGGTCATTGTTTAGTTGATCGATTATGAGAAGCTCATTTGTAACTTTCTTTCTTTGCATAATAAATTGTCCCATAGAAGCTATTTGGTCGGGGCCGTGGAGTGTTTCCCTCAAGAGGGTTTAAACCACGTCAAAACATCGGTGTGTTGATCTGTGATCTGTTTGTGTGAAGTGGTTTCTCTTGGTGTTCGATCCTTTAGTAGTACCCTGTGTACCCGAACATCACACACGAGAATTCCTCATCCCCTAATTGGCATCCTTTTCATGGCCATTCCGTCACTATCATGAACCACATGGAAGATCCACAAATTGGAGTTTCTTGTTCTATTAGTGACAACTTCTTGACGAATGGAATTTCCTTACCCATTTTCATTATTTATTCATAATTTCTTGGTCCATATCTTTCATTAACTCCTCTTAGCATGCATAAAATTTTCCACAAGGATGATTCACCCATCACCTTTACAATCTGCATGTCCTTTACCTACTAGCCTATGCCATACCTTGTTGAGAATTCTCTTATACAATATCCATATCTAACAATAAATAGCTTCCATGGCTCTTCCATGCAATTCAAATTTCACATACTAATCACAATAATATCTTGGATGCATTCTTATCCATGGTACTAATGTCCATTTTCGGTCTCTTTGATTCTTTCATGACTAGATATGATTGTCATTCCTCCATCCTGCATGTTTCCCAACTGCGCCTCCACTTTATTGTAAGAGCACCATTACCATGGTATGGATATCATTACATCTACTCATTTCGAGTTACTCTCACCTTTGGCACACACATGTACCTTCTTACAAAACTTTTCAAAAATTTCAGTCGCTTTGGAAGTCACCCACAGTGAGAATTAGAGGCCCTGCTCTGCCTGTTATTCGAAACAACTGAAATACTATTTCAAAAGTAATGACCTTCAGTTTGATTCTCATATACTTTAACTTCACTACATTATGATAAATACACACAAAAAATTTCATGCATTTTGGGTGACTACCCTTGGTGACAATTTTATATTTTTTTTGTCAAATCAAGGTTACATGCACTTTTTGTTATGATATTTGAGACATATGAATTCATCGCTCAAAATATGGCCATGCACCATTGTTCCACTTTGGATAATATTTCAAACACATATCTCCATGATTCATTCTGATATAGAAGCTGAAAGTTGCATCCTCCCAAAAATGTTATTTTTGCCCAATTCTACACTGTTTCTATAGGTGCAATTAGCTTCAGAGGTCAACTTCAGCCATCTGCATAAGAAAATATAGAAATAAATAGATTTTTTTTTCAATCATGAACTGTTAGTACATATAACAATAATTACTCATCAAATTTCAGATCTATGATCTGGTGCTCAAGCTAGCTTCTACAAAATTTTGGGTTTAACTTCTTTTAACTTTTACACTTTTTTCCAGACTTGGAATTTTTAGTAAAATTGGCTATCTCCCAAACTAAGTTTTTTTTTGAAAAACTTCATCTAATGAAAGTTGTCTATTTTAACGAGTAGGTGAAATGTCGATTTCAATTTTTTTTTTCAGGTTTCGACATCTAGGGTCACTTTCACCTCTTGCAAGCTTTCCAAAATCCCCCAAAAGTGCTCAAGAATAGTGGATTTTGGACTTATTTCACACCCCGGCCTCACACATTTTGGAATTTAGCTCCAAGCTTCTAGATCTAGCTATGTTGCTAGTCTATGACTGCACCATGACAATTTCTACCCAAATCGGGTCTCTAGACACTGATCTTTGAAAGTCACTAATTTGAAATTTCTGTCAAATCGGAGCAGGATGGGCTCTGGCCTCTCACTAATGTTTCCGTGACCTTTATCAATGGTGTCCAAACTCCGCATGTATCGTCAAATTCCAAGATAAACTGCTACTGTTATGGAAAAAACAATTTTTGGGCTCCAATTTTTTTTCTCATAAATACATTTTGGAAAACCCCGCAATAGAACTACGAAGTGGCGTTGCTGATGCCTTGTGGAATTTTTCTTAGGAGATAATTTTACACCCTCGCGGATCGACGAGTGACATCTGACTAGCGACGACCACCATGGACCTATACTCCGTTGTGCCCACTAACGTCTCTCTGCGGTCTATTCCTTGAGGCACATTTTGGAAACCTCGCGGACACGCACTAACGATCGATGAACAATGACCACCAACCACCGCACACCTTTCTGTTTTCAGCACTCGCAGACCTTTCTCTATCGTGTCCACAGACATTTCTCCACGGTACTACCGCGAAATCCTACACGGATGCATGCCAACAACTGATGTTCGATGACTGCCATGTTCATGGACCTTTCTCCGTGGATTCCCACAACTTCTCTTTGTGGTATTCCCTGTGGATGATTGATGATCGTCGTAGATCCATACTGTCATGTCCCAAATTTGGCATTGGGTCACAATGGCCTAATCACATTGTGTTAGAAAAACAGGATCGCAGAGCAATAACAATAAACAGAAATGCAAATATAATCACACATACACATTACAAGAGAGACACAGATATATCGTGGTTCACCCAACTTGGGCTACGTCCACACTGAATTTTCCAGTCCTTATTATTATTACCGTCCAGCAAGGTGAAGGGATACAACCTACAGCACAATCGCTGCACTTCCTCTTCTTTGTTTCACAGTCTCTCTTCTGATCTCAGAGATCTTTACAATGCATAAAACCTAATACATCATCATCCCTAGCCGTATTACAATGTCTTTATTTTATAAGGGAAATACAATGGGAAAATACCACGGGATACCCAAAACCATGGGCCTGCAAAATAGCTGGCAAAAACAGCCCCAAAACCATCCCCCCTGGAACCCCGTGGGGGGGCGATGCCCCCCCACACCCTCCCGCTGGGGTGACTGTACAGTCCACCTACATATCATATAAAACTGGGGTACAAACATGGTTGATACAATATCATCTATGAGACTAGAAGATCTGGCTCCACAACCAACACATTGGCCCTATTCATTAGAGTTTGTCAAATTGATGCTAAAGGTCAAATAATTGTCAAGGAGGAAAATTACTAGTTTCCTAGGTTTGGGGTGGAAGCTTTGGGATTTGGAATAATGGGGATAATAAATGATGTTTGAACATTAGAATGGCATAAATATTTAATAAATGAGCTAAATAAATATATACAAGTGAAAATAAAAGTGGAATTTGATCATGAAGACACATGGAGGAAGTGGGACCCACATATGGCTAGATTTTTCCACTACACTTGGCATCATTCTCTCACCAATTCAAATTCAAGGTGAATGGTAACATACTTGGGGGAGTCCAAAATATATTATTCATGGCATGACTCATCCAAGGTCAAAATATAAATAAAGAGTAACTCCCATGGAAGAGGAAGAAACAATTTGGAGCTAGTGAGACACTTGGGCTAGATTCCCTAGCTCTATGACAACAATGATGAACATGCTATGACACCTATGAGACAAATCAGATGTGAAGGCTGAAATATGACATATATGACATGTCAGGGCTAAAAATAGACTCCAAGAGGGCGCTCAAGGGTGTTAGGGCAGCTAAGATGCTTCCACATGTGATTTGGTGGAAGTGGGAGACTAGAAATTGGTGTACAAGTGGCATTCTTTGGAATCTCTTCCCAACTTGAGTTGGCATGAGTCTCTTGGAAGGAATTCGACCCATGGAGGACATTAGAACTTTTTAAATGTAAATAACAAAGAATGAAACCATATTTTGATCATTTGTAGAATTTGCAATTGCATTTGTGAAGAGGGAGAGCTAGTGGATGACTAGTTTCTTGCCTTAGCCAATTTCGAGGGTGAAAGATTCCCATCCAAGTTGGTAATTGGAAATTCCATTCAGACCTTTCATTTGGAGCTTTAATGGAGTCTTTATTTGTAGGTGTAAGCTACAGGGAAGCTCATGGTTTCTTCTATTGCAGCTCACTCCTTCAACCATTTCCAGTTTTGATGGCATATTCTTGATCCTTGAGGGAGGGCATTTTTGGTGAGATATTGTACTCTTTGGGAGATCTTATAATGCCCCATTTATTTTTTAATAGGAATTAAATACTCTTTTATTCATCTCCAGAAATTTTCAGGTCGAAAATCCAAGTAGAAATATATAAATCTCAATTTTAATAAAAGAACAGTGCCATTTCCCCACTACCTTGTTGTGAATCAATGTAATGCTGATGATTTCGAATTAATGGATGATTATATGATATATTTGTGATCAATATATTTCCATGTATGTATTATACAAGTTTCATGTACTGTACTTGAGAATTTGAAGTATTTTTACTCAGTTTAATTGCATTGGGAGAAGAAATAGTGCCATTTCCCCAAGGGTCGAATTGGTGATTTTTGCAGTTGAATGGGAGAGGGTTGGAACAGATATAATAATAAATTAATGGTGCACATGAGACCTTAATAAAATCATTAATACATTCCCTACCTCTTTTTCATAAATTTGAGTGGATTTGGAGTCATTTGGGAAGCCATTTTCAGTACTTACCCCAGGGGGATTTGAACCCCAAATTACTAGTAAAATTGCATACTTGGTCCAGAATCTTAAGAGAGTTTTCAGAGGTATTTTGGTGGCCATATTTCATCCCTGAACATCATATTCAAGTCCTAATATCATTCATACACCTTCCTTGAATATTTGAAGGCATTTGGAGTCAATTTGAGACCTAGAGACCAATATTAGTCAAAGGGAAATCACTAGTAAAGTTACCTACATTGACCAGAATTGAAAGAGGGTTTGCAGAAGTATTTTAAAGGTCCAAAGGAATCCCTGAAATACATATTTATGTTCTAACATCATTCATATACCTTCTCATAATATTTGGGATCATTTGTGGCAAATTTGGGACCTAGAGATCAAAATTAGTCAAAGGTCGAACTAGGGAAAAAAGTGGAAAATTGCCATTTTAATAAAATTCCTAACAAGGGACATTACAGTGGTATCAGAGCATGATCTTGGCATGTGATGTGGTCTGATATTTATGATGACAAAAAGTTAGGGACCAATCTTACACACTGGAATCAGAAGTAATATTGTTGAAGAGGAGGAACTAGGAAAAAAAAAAGGAAAGGAAAGAAAAGTGCATTTTGAGAAAACTATGACTATGGATAAAAAAGGAACCTTAGAGGAGAATAAGGATTTTATAAAATTACTGAAACCATCCTTTGAAGAAAAGTGGAGGCAACGAAGGCAAGAGTTCGAACTGTCAATGAGTCGGGTTGAAAGCAGCATGGCAAAAATAATGAGCAATGGTTCTGTTTTCAAGAAAAAGAAGGAAATGGATGAAATAATTTATGTCACGAAGGAGGAACCTAATGTAATGGTGGAACATGAGGTACATGTTGATAGGAAGGTTCTTGAAGATGCTACACTCAAACAAGAAGAAGGACAAGCACTTGTCCTTGTTCAGAGGGATTATGAGTTGCCTCATGGAGAGAGTTGCAAAGCCTTGGAGGAGGTACATGATCTCACAATAGTTGGACCAGCCAATTATGGAGAAGATAAATTAAATATTTCAATGGGTAAGAGTTGTAAGGATTTAAGGTTGGTTCATAATTCCTCACCCCCTACTTTGTTTTCAGCCACATCAATTGGGGATGAAAATTGGGTGAAATGTTTTTTTTCTAATGGTGCCACATGAGGGGTATGAAACTCCTACCTCTCCTTTTGATAATGACATGAATAGAGCACCTCATTATTTACATTTGCAACAGCATCCTTTTTTACCTTATGATGACACATATCTTCATGGATTCCCTAATGATGTTCACTTGAGTCACTTGAAGACTCATGATTTTCCTTGCTCCTTGCTTAGTTCAATTGATGTTGGAGAAACTTCATTAACTACTTGGATGAAAGAATACAAGGCTGATTTTTTTGATGCATCTTAAATAGTTTTGGAGCAGCATTATAGGACATGGGATACTCACCTATGTCACTGGAGCAGATTTGATTGTTCACTTGATGCTTGTATGCACCTAGAAAATGGTGGTCTACTTACTTGGAGGTATAAGCACTTTCATGATTCTTTGATGAAGCACCTCCTTGATGTACATTTTCATTATGTTTTTATGTACTTTGATGATATATATTTTGTACTCATGATGTTTGGAAGAATGCATACAATAAAATGGGATCCAGGAATCCTCTTATCTAATGGTGGGGGTTGGAGATCACTCTTAATTGTGGGGGTGCAATACAAGCAATGGGACCCTGGAATAATCTTTATCTCATTGGTTTCAAATTTTTTGGGGAAACAAGCAGTATGGGAGATGGATTTCCCCCTTAATAAAGTGATTTTCATCAAAGTAGTGCAGTAGCAAGCATGGTGGTTCCTCTCTAAAATATTCATGGAAACTCAAAGACTCAAGGTTGGGAAACTCAATGGCAACTTCAAACAATTATACAGAAAGCAGGTTCTTCAACACCCATGTTTAAAATTGCTTGAGGACAAGCAATATTGGGAAGGGAGGATTTTTCATGTCCCAAATTTGGCATTGGGTCTGTCATATCCCAAATTTGGCATTGGGTCACAATGGCCTAATCACATTGGCCCTATTCATTAGAGTTTGTCAAATTGATGCTAAAGGTCAAATAATTGCCAAGGAGGAAAATTACTAGTTTCCTAGGTTTGGGGTGGAAGCTTTGGGATTTGGAATAATGGGGATAATAAATGATGTTTGAACATTATAATGGCATAAATATTTAATAAAGGAGCTAAATAAATATATACAAGTGAAAATCAGAGTGGCATTTGATCATGAAGACACATGGAGGAAGTGGGACCCACATATGGCTAGATTTCCCCACTACACTTGGCATCATTCTCTCACCAATTCGAATTCAAGGTGAATGGTAACATACTTGGGGGAGTACAAAAGGTATTATTCATGGCATGACTCACCCAAGGTCGAAATATAGAGGAAGAGTAACTCCCATGGAAGAGGAAGAGGCAATTTGGAGCTAGTGAGACACTTGGGCTAGATTCCCTAGCTCAATGACAACAATGATGAAGATGCTATGACACCTATGACACAAATCAGACCTGAAGGCTGACATATGACATATATTACATGTCAGGGCTAAAAATAGACTCCAAGAGGGCGCTCAAGGGTGTTAGGGCAGCTAAGATGCTTCCACATGTGATTTGGTGGAAGTGGGAGACTAGGAATTGTTGTACAAGTGGTGTTCTTTGGAATCTCTTCCCAACTTGAGTTGGCATGAGTCTCTTGGAAGGAATTCGACCCATGGAGGACATTAGAAGTTTATAAATGTCAATAACAAAGAATGAAACCAGCTTTTGATCATTTGTAGAATTTGCAATTGCATTTGTGAAGAGGGAGAGCTAGTGGATGACTAGTTTCTTGCCTTAGCCAATTTCGAGGGTGAAAGATTCCCATCCAAGTTGGTAATGGGAAAGGCCATTCAGACCTTTCATTTGGAGCTTTAATGGAGTCTTTATTTTCAAGTGTAAGCTACAGGGCAGCTCATGGTTTCTTCTATTGCAGCTCACTCCTTCAACCATTTCCAGTTTTGATGGCATATTCTTGATCCTTGAGGGAGGGCGTTTTTGGTGAGCTATTGTACTCTTTGGGGGAGATTATACTACCCCATTTATATTCTAATATGAATTAAATACTCTGTTCTTCATCTCCAGAAAGTTTCAGGTCGAAATTCCAAGTAGAAATGTATAAATCTCAATTTTAATGAAAGAACAGTGCCATTTCCCCACTACCTTATTGTGAATCAATGTAATGGTGATGATTTCGAATGAATGGATGATTCTATGATGCATTTGTGATTAATGGACTGCAATGGATGTATTTTACAAGTTTCATTTACTGTAATTGAGCATTTGAAGTATTTTTATTCATTTTAATTGCATTGGGAGAAGAAATAGTGCCATTTCCCCAAGGGTCGAATTGGTGATTTTTGCAGTTGAATGGGAGAGGGTTGGAACAGATATAATAATAAATTAATGGTGCAAATGAGACCTTAATAACATCCTTAATACATTCCCTACCTCTGTTCATAAATTTGAGTGGGTTTGGAGTCATTTGGGAAGCCATTTTCAGTACTTACCCCAGGGGGATTTGAACCCCAAATTACTAGTAAAATTGCATACTTGGTCCAGAATCTTAAGAGAGTTTTCAGGGGTATTTTGGTGGCTATATGTCATCCTTGAACATCATATTCAAGTCCTAATATCATTCATACACCTTCCTTGAAGATTTGAAGGCATTTGGAGTCAATTTGAGACCTAGAGACCAATACTAGTCAAAGGGAAATCACTAGTAAAGTTACCTACATTGACCAGAATTGAAAGAGGATTTGTAGAGGTATTTTAAAGGTCCAAAGGCATACATGAAACACATATTTATGTTCTAATATAATTCATATACCTTCTCAGAAGATTTGGGATCATTTGGGGCAAATTTGGGACCTAGAGATCAAAACTAGTCAAAGGTCTAACTAGGGAAAAAAGTGAAAAATTGTCATTTTGATAAAATTCCTAACAAGGGACATTACAGGGTCACAATGGCCTAATCACATTGGCCCTATTCATTAGAGTTTGTCAAATTGATGCTAAAGGTCAAATAATTGCCAAGGAGGAAAATTACTAGTTTCCTAGGTTTGGGGTGGAAGCTTTTGGATTTGGAATAGTGGGGATAATAAATGATGTTTGAACATTAGAATGGCATAAATATTTAATAAATGAGCTAAATAAATATATACAAGTGAAAATCAAAGTGGAATTTGATCATGAAGACACATGGAGGAAGTGGGACCCACATATGGCTAGATTTCCTCACTACACTTGGCATCATTCTCTTACCAATTCGAATTCAAGGTGAATGGTAACATACTTGGGGGATTCCAAAAGGTATTATTTATGGCATGACTCATCCAAGGTCGAAATATAGAGGAAGAGTAACTCCCATGGAAGAGAAAGAGGCAATTTGGAGCTAGTGAGACACTTGGGCTAGATTCCCTAGCTCTATGACAACAATGATGAAGATGCTATGACACCTATGACACCAATCAAACCTGAAGGTTGACATATGACATATATAACATGTCATGGCTAAAAATAGACTCCAAGAGGGTGCTCAAGGGTGTTAGGGCAGCTAAGATACTTCCACATGTGATTTGGTGGAAGTGGGAGACTAGGAATTGGTGTACAAGTGGCGTTCTTTGGAATCTCTTCCCAACTTGAGTTGGCATGAGTCTCTTGGAAGGAATTTGAACCATGGAGGACATTAGACCTTTATAAATGTCAATAAAAAATAATGAAACCATATTTTGATCATTTGTAGCATTTGCAATTGCATTTGTGAAGAGGGAGAGCTAGTGGATGACTAGTTTCTTGCATTAGCCAATTTCGAGGGTGAAAGATTCCCATCCAAGTTGGTAATTGGAAAGGCCACTCAGACCTTTCATTTGGAGCTTTAATGGAGTATTTATTTTCAGGTGTAAGCTATAGGGCAGCTCATGGTTTCTTCTATTGCAGTTCACTCCTTCAACCATTTCCAGTTTTGATGGCATATTCTTGATCCTTGAGGGAGGGCATTTTTGGTGAGCTATTGTACTCTTTGGGGGAGCTGATAATGCCCCATTTATTTTGTAATAGGAATTAAATACTCTTTTATTCATCTCCAGAAAGTTTCAGGTCGAAATTCCAAGTAGAAATGTATAAATCTCAATTTTAATGAAAGAACAGTGCCATTTCCCCACTACCTTGTTGTGAATCAATGTAATGCTGATGATTTCAAATTAATGGATAATTCTCTGATATATTTGTGATCAATATACTGCCATGTATGTGTTCTACAAGTTTCATGTACTGTACTTGATCATTTGAAGTATTTTTACTCAGTTTAATTGCATTGGGAGAAGAAATAGTGCCATTTCCCCAAGGGTCGAATTGGTGATTTTTGTAGTTGAATGGGAGAGGGTTGGAACAGATATAATAATAAATTAATGGTGCAAATGAGACCTTAATAAAATACTTAATACATTCCCTACCTCTGTTCAGAAATTTGAGTGGGTTTGGAGTCATTTGGGGAGCCATTTTCAGTACTTACCCCAGGGGGATTTGAACCCCAAATTACTAGTAAAATTGCATACTTGGTCCAGAATCTTAAGAGAGTTTGAAGAGTTATTTTGGTGGCCATATTTCATCCCTGAAAATCATATTCAGGTCCTAATATCATTCATACACCTTCCTTGAATATTTGAAGGCATTTGGAGTCAATTTGAGACCTAGAGACCAATACTAGTCAAAGGGAAATCACTAGTAAAGTTACCTACATTGACCAGAATTGAAAGAGGATTTGAAGAAGTATTTTAAAGGTCCAAAGGAATCCCTGAAACACATATTTATGTTCTAATATCATTCATATACCTTCTTAGAATATTTGGGATCATTTGGGGCAAATTTGGGACCTAAAGATCAAAACTAGTCAAAGGTTGAACTAGGGAAAAAAGTGAAAAATTGTCATTTTAATAAAATTCCTAACAAGGGACATTACACATACTCTACTGCACCTGCAACTGTGGATTTTTTCCACCTGCATGTATTTCTGACATGGCTAGTCCACATAATACCCCTCTTCCCCCCATGGAAAAGAGGGGGTCCATCTCAAATTTCCCCAATTTTCCATTTTCAAAACCAGTGACGTCTCACTAAGAAAGTAATTTTTGAAAGGCTAATGTTTGAGCTGTTGCCAATTAAAATACGTCACGTGGCTAGGAGGTATCTACCCAACGGATTCCCACTTGCCATTATCCAGCGTGCAAGTCAAGGGTGCGTTGTGAAACATAACCGTTGGCCATGATTTCTTCTCTCTGCTAATAAATCTGTAGGATCAAAATTCCCCCAAACTTCCTTAATTCAATCTACTACTCCTGTTGGAAACATACAGATTAAATTCATGGGGTTCGTGAAAACGTCATCTGTAAATTTAAAGCCATTGGTTTTTACAAAAACATTATCATCACTTGATGTGCATCTGATTTCCTACATATGATTGTGGATTCACACCCAAATATCCCTAGTGCTGCAACCATTTGCTCTGATACCACTCTGTCACATCCTTTCCTATCAATACGACCAATAGAGGGGTCATGAACAATTTGTGGGGTTCAAAATTTCACCCCCACGACCATATTACAAAATTCATAAGCATTTAAATTAGTGTACAGTGCATAATAAAATACATAGCAAAAAATAAATTTATTCCACACCCACACAACTATTAGATTTTTTGAATTTACTTCAATATGATCTAGGATCTTAACTGAGAGAACAACATGTACAGCATATCTACAGCATATCAATCATGGAGACAATAATGCAAGCACACAAGAGACACAAAGATTTACTTGGGGAAAACCATAAAGGTGAAAAACCCCAATAACTTCCTCAGAGATAGATAGAGCAATGATACAACCAACCAAGAGATATCCATAACCTAGCAGCAATCCTCCTCCTCCATAAGTGCGCCTCTCCTCCTTGAGAGCATGTGTGAGAAGTGAGTGAGTAAATAGAGTGCCTCCCGCACTCTATTTATACTTGACTTGACTTGCCTTTTTACCTAACTCATGTAGGCTCGAACTTTACCACATAACATAATGCTGAGTGGGCCGACCCCCAATAGGGTGGTCTAATAACCCTTTGACCCACATGGCCGACCCCCAATAGGGTGGTCTAATAACCCTTTGACCCGCATGACTTATACAGGGCCGATCCCAAATAAGGTGGTCTAATAACCCATCAAGTATAAGTTACGACACTTACAATATAAATGACGACACTTCCTTATAGAGGAATAATACCATCTCTATAGGAATACAATATACATATATGTGAAATACATTCTGAAGTTACATATACATCAACACTCCCTCTTAACTAGGAAGGTATTTCTCAGCACAGTTCTTCTAGCACAAGTCATCTTCTCTGGATCATCGTCACTGGATAATCGTCATCGAGTCATCATCATCATCACTGCTGCTGCTATCTCAATCAATCTCTGAATCTACTCGTCATAGGAAGTTCTACAGAGCCAGTCCTTTTTCATACTGGATGTAGGCCCACCACCTGCAGGTCTTCATCATCACTGGCCATACTGTGGAATCCTCAGGACTTATTACGTGCGTCACAAAACCTCGAAAGAGAATCCCACGATGTTACGGGTACACAACTCCGACCTGTAGGATCTCCCAGGGCCTATTACATGTGACCCCACCACAAAACCTCGCAAGAGCATCTCAGGATGTTACGGGTACACAACTCCGACCTGAAATCTCCCAGGGCACAAATTACATGTGGTCCACCACAAAACCTCGCAAGAGCATCTCAGGATGTTACGGGTACACAACTCCGACCTGAAATCTCCCAGGGCAACGAATTACATGTGGTCATGGAAAAACCTCGCAAGAGCATCCCAGGACTGATTACGGGCACACAGCCCAACCTATCAGATCTCCCAGGGAAACGAATTACATGCCATAGGACAAAACCTCGCAAGAGCATCTGCCAGATATCCCAGGGCACTATTATATGCCATAGGCAAAACCTCGAAAGACTATCTGCAGATCTCCCAGGGCAACGAATTACATGTCCTCCCAGAGCAAAACCTCGAAAGAGCATTTGACAGATGTCCCAGGGCACCGAATTACATGCCATAGGCAAAACCTCGAAAGACCATCTGCAAATCTCCCAGGGCAACGAATTACATGCTCATCTGCACAACCTGATCCACGGCCATAGAGTATCAACCTGATACTCACCATACATCATCCTGATGTATCCATGATCATCCTGATCATCATCATTGCAACGTCCTGCTGCATGTCATCTGGAGCAACATCCTGAAGCTCGTCATCTATGATCATCCTGATCATCACTGCAACATCCAGCTGCATGATCCACCTGATCATCAATGCATCTACCTGATGCATACCAAGTATCATACATGATCCTCCTGATCATCAATGTATCCACCTGATACAAATACATGATACATATCATCATACATGATCCTCCTGATCATCAATGCATCTACCTGATGCATACCAAGTATCATACATGATCCTCATGATCATCAATGTATCCACCTGATACAAATACATGATACATATCATCATACATGATCCTCCTGATCATCAATGCATCTACCTGATGCATACCAAGTATCTACCTGATACATATCATCATACATGATCCTCCTGATCATCAATGTATCCACCTGATACAAATACAAATACATGATACATATCACCATACATGATCCACCTGATCATACAATGTATCCACCTGATACATATACAGATACATGGTCCATGCATCCAACATGATGCATACATACATACATAAAATGATCCAACTGATCATATCCAAGCAGAAACCAGAACATCATCCTGATGCTCATCATCCAGCGCTTACATCCACAGCCATGTGAAGGATCCTCCTTCCAACATGCTTGGAATGGCTTCAGCAAATGTGTCCATCACTTCTTCCTCGAAGTATCCTTGATCTGAAGCACGCCAAGCCTCTCTCTGAAGTACTCGAACTTCACCCTGGCTAGTGGCTTCATCAGCACATCTGCAATCTGCTCGTCCGTCGCAACATACAGGAGCTTCACAGCTCCTCTCTGCACCATATCCCTGATATAGTGATATTTGATCTCTATGTGTTTCGACCTGTCATGAAACACTGGGTTCTCGGACAGCTTCACACAACTCTGGTTATCACAGAAGATACCAGTAGCCTCCAACGGGAGATCAAATAACTCAGACAGTAGCTTCCGTAGCCATACTGCCTCACAACTAGCTGAACAGGCTGCAACATACTCTGCCTTAGCTGTACTCAGTGCTACGCAGGACTGCTTCCTGCTAAACCAAGAGATCACACCTGATCCCATACTGAAGCAGCACCCAGATGTGCTCTTCCTGTCTGCAGCACTGCCAGCCCAATCTGAATCAACATAACCTTCCAGGTTAAACTTTTGATTCGCCTCATACCCGAGCCCATAATCCACTGTACCCTTCAGGTACCTCAGAACATGCTTTACAGTAACCAGGTGAACACTTCTCGGATCCGTCAGGAACTGGCTCAATGTGTTCACAGCAAAGCAAATGTATGGTCTCGTGTTCGTCAGGTACATCAAGGACCCAATCATCTGACGATACATAGAGACATCAACTGAATCAGATGAAGCATCACATAGAAGCTTCAGATTCGATGCCATAGGTGTGGCCATGGCCTTGCAATCCATCATCCCGAACCTCTTTGGGATCTCTACTGCATACTTCCCTTGTCCAAGGAAGATTCTATCTGCACTTTGCCACACCTCCATGCCAAAAACAAATAGTGCATCATCCCCAAGTTCTTCATCTCGAACTCGGTAGTAAGCTTCCGCTGCGTGTCGGCAATCAATCTATCTTCACCATACCAAGTTCTGGGAGCTTGCTTCAAGCCATACAAGGCTTTCTTCAATCTGCATACATATGACTCCCTGTCAGGTCTTGGGACTGCATCCCAAACATCTTCTTCATGATCTACGGATCATGGCATTCCATTTCTTCATCCCAGATCCTGGGAACTTCAATATCTTCAATAGATATCTTTCTTGCTAGAACAAATGTTGTAGTCCTTTTGTAGGAGATGGCATATGATCTTTCCTACACAACACGTTAAATTGCATGATTAGAAAACATCTTATAGTTTTCAGAACAAATTCTTACACATAAAGAAATATGCCATACAGTCATGCAATTATCTTAGCCAATGCTTCAATACAACATTTATCCATATCCCGTAACTTTCTAGATGCCTTCCAATCTCTACCAGAACATTGTTAAGAGTGTGCACAACTCCCAACATGTCAGCAAAGAGGTTTCATTCTAGATAAGTAGCAATGGAATGTTGTACAGTGCCATAGGCTACTTACCCATGCATATTAGTAGTATACTGTTCATCAATGCAATTATTCTAATATGCATAATACACAACCTAATTCTAGGAACATCAGTATATACATTATTGAACAGTATTATTTAAGAAATGACAATTCAAATACTTATCTTTGTTTGTTCGTTGGGTGGACTCCCTCTGAGTCTTTGCTTCCTTGCAGGAGCTGCTGGAGTCCTAATGTGAGGTAGCTTCTTCTACACCTTTCTGTTGTGAAATGTAGAGAGATGATCAACTCCCTCTGAATATCTGCATCCTTGCAGAAACTACTGAAGTGTGCTCCTTTGCTTTCTTGCAGGAACAACTAGAGTGTGCTCCTTTGCTTTCTGGCAGGAGCAACTGGAGTGTGCTCCCTCTTGATCTTTGCTTCCTGAATTACCTGTTCTTGAACTCATATTCATCCTTGGTCCCTATGCATGCTTATTAGTATCATGAATGTGTTATCCTTGTGATCTCATATAAAATCATACATTCATTAGTATACTATTAAAACACAATAATCTCAAGCATGTATAGTCATGATCATTTCAAACAGAAATAATAAGCATGAGCATTCAAGGATTCTTATGGTTAGTCAAATCATAAGAAACATAACATGTCTAAACCTGTAATTACTCAAGCCTATGACTCTTCAGGTTAGTTGAATCATCAATCAAGATAAGAGATATAAAATGCATAAAACCTGTGATTATTCAAGCCTATACTTTCATGATTCTTCTGGTTAGTCATATCATCAATTATAATAATATACATCCAACCATGATTATTCAAACCTATGAGTTCATGAATAATTATTATCAACAACAGTATAAGATCCTAACACAAGGTAGGATTTTAGCTTGATATAGGAAAAACATACCTGGATTAGCATGCTAGCTATTTATGTCTAACATACTCACATGATGTCTTCTTGTTCTTCTTCAATGACTTGTGCTAGTAACCTGTATATCTCATAAGTTAACTATTACAAAACCAAGTTATACATACCTCGTAAATGGATCTTCTATGAGATCCATGAGAATGGATGAATCTTTGTCCTCATGTTATCATGATCATATGTTCTTAGAACAGAACATGATTTGTCTTTCTTGGTGTACCTTTCATGTTAGTAGACAACATAAACCTCATACAACACCATAATGCATTAGTTCAATCATAAGTGTCAACACCCTAACCAATGAATATCTTCTATCATGCATTCATAATTTTGTTAAGGTGATACGACAAATCTAAAATCAAAATTGTACTAACCGTAATAACATGAAGACAAACATACCAAAAACTTAATCATGGACAAATATCGAAACATACCTTGATGAGACATACCTGTCGAGATTGCTTGTAATCTTCTTATGTAAGACCTTATCCTCATCTCCCTCTGAGACATGCACTTCTTCACTTATGCAGGTGATCAATCCATCTTCTTCTAGGATTAACCCAATCCACTTGATTTGCAAGAACTGGACCTTGAGCTAGATATGGGTTTGTCAGAGAAACCCCAAAAATTCAAACTTTGAATTTCAAACTTCTGACAGGATAGAAATATGTGCCTTGATGAGTTGATCAAGTTGGTATATTCAGAATTTGAAAACTGCAAAGTTTCACTCCTCAATTTTGCCTTTGAAACTTCTGGATTTACTGGACATGACCCTGAACTGGGGTTTGATGAAGCCCACTCTTCTGCCCAATCAAAATGTTTGATCCAAAGCTCTAAGCTTCTATTTTTCTGAGGAGCTTCCAGCCGTGGTCACAGATTTCAAAAATTCCCATTTTTACAGAAGCCCTAATTTTCCATTTTTCTGATCAAAGTCCCGAACTAGGGTCTAATCAAGCCCGGCATTCTGCCCAACCAAAAATTCTGATCTTGGTCTCTAAATTTCTATTTTGATGAGTAGCATCCAGCCGTGGTCTCCGATTACAAAAATTCCAACTTTCTCCAAAGCCCTAAATTCCGGAAGCCATGAATGAAGGTACCCAAAAATAATTCTGTTTTGACAGAAATATGTACCTGATTGTTTCTGGTGTAACTCCGAAATTTTTGATCCACAGGGTCTGAAAAAGTTTCCTGAGATAGTCTGACCTGTTATCTTTCCATCCTGACAGGTCTGACCTCAATTGGATTCTCTGAGAGAGAGTTATGCCAAATGTCGCAACGTGACCTGTTTTGGGATAAAACAGGAGAGCGAACTTGTACGGAGTGCCACGTGTCACTGTTTTAACTTCGGCCTCTGAAAAAGTTTTCTGAGATAGCTCAGCCTGTTACCTTTCCATCCTGATAGGTATGACCTCAATTGGACTCTCTGAGAGAGAGTTATTCCAAATGTCGCAACGTGACCTGTTTATGTGATAATACAGGAGAGAGAACTTGTACGGCGTGCCACGTGTCACTGATTCAACTTCGACCTCTGAAAAAGTTTTTTGAGATAGTACAGAATGTGTAGTACCTGTCACTGTTTACGAAATTTCATTTGGAGCTTCCTAGCCCAAGATATGACCTTTTTCCCAAGGTCACCTGATTTTGACTCAGATCTGGAAGAGGCAGAAACCCTATATTGTACAGATCATAAATCACAAAGTACAACGAATTAGAGGTTTTCCTTTGGACACAAGATACCTGGAGATCTTAGCTTAGGCCTATAACAATTTCAGATCCGAAAACTTCACCAAAACGGATTTATAGCGAAAGTGCTACGATGACTGGTTTTTGCTATATCAAGCCCTAGCATCGTAAGTGCAACAAGTGTCATACATGCCATATCATGCCTTCTTTCAGGCTAGCTCTGATACCATGTTAGATTTTCTGAATTTACTTCAATATGATCTAGGATCTTAACTGAGAGAACAACATGTACAGCATATCTACAGCATATCAATCATGGAGACAATAATGCAAGCACACAAGAGACACAAAGATTTACTTGGGGAAAACCATAAAGGTGAAAAACCCCAATAACTTCCTCAGAGATAGATAGAGCAATGATACAACCAACCAAGAGATATCCATAACCTAGCAGCAATCCTCCTCCTCCATAAGTGCGCCTCTCCTCCTTGAGAGCATGTGTGAGAAGTGAGTGAGTAAATAGAGTGCCTCCCGCACTCTATTTATACTTGACTTGACTTGCCTTTTTACCTAACTCATGTAGGCTCGAACTTTACCACATAACATAATGCTGAGTGGGCCGACCCCCAATAGGGTGGTCTAATAACCCTTTGACCCACATGGCCGACCCCCAATAGGGTGGTCTAATAACCCTTTGACCCGCATGACTTATACAGGGCCGATCCCAAATAAGGTGGTCTAATAACCCATCAAGTATAAGTTACGACACTTACAATATAAATGACGACACTTCCTTATAGAGGAATAATACCATCTCTATAGGAATACAATATACATATATGTGAAATACATTCTGAAGTTACATATACATCAACAACAACATGCATATAACAACATACTCATCACAGGCATAGCAATAAAAATCAAACACAATTAAGACAACAATAAATTAACAAGTAAACACTTATATTTTAATTGAAGTTCTCCAAACAACTAGCTATGGAAGAGCAATGTTCCACCCAACCATTGGAACTTTGTCCAACAATTCATATCTCTAATGAGAGGCCACCCCCGAGCTGGTCTATGTATCCACTAAGGAAAAAATACACAGGTTCACTCACAACCATAGGAACATACTCTAATGCTAAGCCAACACACATATGGGTTTATCAAGCATATAGAGAGACAAGGTAGGTGAATGCTAAGACAACGAGCTCAACCAAGTAGCTACATGCATCTCAATTGGCTTCAACCATCCTTGACACCCACATTACCTACCGCACCCAATAAAAGGAAGGTCTCGTTCTATGCTACACAGATCCTCAGGAACCCCTTCCATCCAATGCTATTCAGGGTGGGCATATAAAGTCCCAAGCTGCTAAAAATTTAGAGATATTTGTCTACACTGGGTTTATCAAGCAAATCCATCCTTTGACCTCTCTTTGACTTCAATTGTCTCTTAGATTCTCTGTTTTTTTGCCACACTAATTTGTAGCCACGAAATTCAATTTTCAGGCTTCCAAATCTAGGTTCTCCCACATATTTTTGGGCTTTTGATACTCTGAAATTTGCCCAAGGGTTTGGGTCTATGGATACCCCATTGGATTTCACACCCCAAATTAATTTCTGGGCATTTTTAATGCACTAAAACATGGTTTTTTCTCAAGTTATGATTTCTGTTATTTCTCTTGCTGGGAATGCATAACATGCTGAAAATTGGAGTTCAATTTCCCCATAATGGAATGGGAATGATGGGAAATGAATCCCCATGAGATAAATGGACTTATGGGTCAAATGAAATAATCCCATAACTTGACATACAATTTTTGGGCTCATCTCATGCTCCACTAAATTCATGAGCTGATTTCTCAGCTGCCTTCTTACAACATAAATAAATATCAGCAAGGGAAGTCAAGATGGGCCCTAAATATGACACTTGGAAATATAGGGTTTAACATCTCTAACACCCCTTCCTCTCCTTAGTGGGTAGCATAGCCCCTCATTTTCGTTGCTTCCATATCCAACTCTTGGATTTTTATTTTCATTGTAAATGTTACATTGCTCTTTACAATTTCCCATGGCTTACTAGCACATGGTTCACAAAATATAAAAATACATGTCTTTATAATTCTAGGCATTCACTAGAGAGGCCTTGGCCTTGAGCTCCACACTAGGAATCATACATTACATTTTTACAACATTTACATTATCAAGCCATTATGATCTAGTGGTCAAAATGGGGGTGTTACAAATTGATCCAATGGTCCTCTCCATACCTGATAGGGTAGAATTGGGACTTAATGAGGGTTCTAAAATCCTCCCACTTAATTATTGGTGGGTCACCCTCCAACCTAAGTGCCTTTGTGTAGCTCTCCCACCAGGTTAATTCATGGTCTTCTAATTTCATTCGAGCAAATGAAATTTTCTGCTTTTCATCCATATGATGGATATTAAAATAGAGCTCTAATTGCTACAACCAATGATTCAACTTTAAAGCATTGATCTCACCTTGGTATGGCTTGATATCAAATTTTTCTTCTATATTGAATAAAGACTAGGAAGGAATATTGGTAGTGGAACTTGGATGCTCTTTCTTAGACTCTTTCCTTGGATGTTTTTCTAGATCGCTTTTATCTTTTGATTTTCGCTATGATTCGATATCAGAGTTAGATCCTCCAAAATCACCAAAATATCCAAACCTGCTCTCCATTTATGCCATGAATATTGACATGTCGCATGAGATATCGATGACTTGTATTTCCATCTTTTCTAATCGTTGCTCATTATCGCCCACTGCTTCTTCACCAGAATCGTCTTCCATGGCTAGGGTTTGAAGACATTTTCTTTATTCCACCACTAGATCCCGCATTTTCCCATAAAAAACTAAATAAAAATAATATGATACCAATATGATCCATAAAATACCATGGTATTAATGCACTGGAATAGTTCGTCACAACGAATCTTACAACTTAGTTCTTTTTATTAGCTTATTTCCACTGAATGTTGAATAAACTAGAACTGAAAGAAAAATAACTATAGAAAAGAAAACACAA
This sequence comes from Larix kaempferi, assembly GCA_027924585.1. Classification (NCBI taxonomy): domain Eukaryota; kingdom Viridiplantae; phylum Streptophyta; class Pinopsida; order Pinales; family Pinaceae; genus Larix; species Larix kaempferi. The sequence goes on from BSBM01000428.1 coordinate 13,007,283, forward strand.
TCCACACAAATAACATAAGATTTACCCTAGGAAAACCCACTATGGGGAAAAACCTATTAAAAAATGAGGACTATGCCTTGATTGTTTATATGCAATGCAAATACAAAGAAAGTGGTACTCTCTGTGGAGTTACCTATGACTCCATAGTCAGAATGACTACTACAAGATCTCTTTATTCCTTTGTTATACTCTATTATCCACTCCTATGTTGTTTCTCAACTATGGAACAATACATAACATCATAAGAATGGAACCCCTTCTTTTCCTAATGGCTTGGTATTTAATGATAGCTCGATATCTATCTAGGGTTAGTTTTAGGGTTTCTCCATGCCCCAAATCCCAATCAAGGTTAGGTTTTGGGAACTTCTAGGATGTTATTGAAATTCCACATGTGACTATATCCACATTTTTGAAAAACGAGAGCTGATGTGGAATCCACTCACTACCATGGTGGTCAAATGGATAAGTCAACTTGTGAGAGGCATAAATTTCTCATACAGACTCCATTTGAGGCAATTCTTGGATTGTTGGAAAGGTCTCAAAGTGTAGAATCACTACAAGTGGTATTTCACAAGCAATGAACTTATGACCTCAAAAAATGCCATTTATTCCCTCAAATAGGCCTCAAAAGGTTTTGGACCCTAAATCTACAAAGTGAGACCTACCCTTAAAAAGGCCCCCACAAACCAATTCATCCAATCATTCCACCTAGAAAGCACCAAAATATATGATAAATTATATATTCATCCATTTCAGATCACATATGCACTTTGTCATGTTCTTTGTGTGAACTGAACAAATAAAAAACAGAGTCAAAAGAGATTTCTTGATTGTGTATACTCTTTGTTGTGTGCCTTGTGTGAAGTTGGTGAACTAGAAACATAGATAAAACCTGCATTTTTTGGGTAAGCTAACAACGACCTAATTGTGAGCTTGAGAAGTTTCGGTTTTGAAATTTCACTTGTTGTTTTTGTGTTGTGTTAAAGTGTTTTGTGAGCCAAAAATAAAGCTTTTGGGGTAAGAGTGCTCAACAAAAACAACAAACATAATCCCCAAATCCTATTTTATAAGATTTATACATCTTTTTTTTAACTTACTTGGTTGAAAGCTAATTTATTAAGAATGAGGTCTTCAGTTTAAATCTTTATTTTTATTAAGTTACATTTTGAAAAATTTCATGCAACTTAATTTATAAAGTAACCTCATTATAAAAATGCTTCCCATTATTTTATAAAAGTGGTTCACTTATTTTAAAAAATAAGTTATTTGTAAAAGTGAACATATAGCCAAAGTTAGTGAAGGAAGAGAAATTATTTTTTACTCATTAACCTCATTGTGCACCCATCACCACATGGATCCACCTCTATCTTCCACATGGCACCTTGGTTCTATTTTATGATTTTCTTTAAAAAACATATAACTTTGACATCTAAAACCATTTCCAATGCCATTTTTTCAAACTATCTATTTTTTTGAGAGATTTGCATCTAAACCATCAATTTTGTTTTCGAAGACATATTACTTGCATATTATAGTCCAAGTTATCTTATTTTTACTAGTACCAACTACTTTTCATGGAAATACCATATGGAGGATATACTACGAAGTAAAGGACTGTACTAGATTATATTTCGAAAAGAAATCCCCCCACTGATGCCTCAAAGAAAGTCAATTCGGATAATAAAACATACAAACCACATGGATTAATCAGAATGCCCATATCTAATGATTTATGGTTTTACTTTCAAGGAATTGACAAACCATATGTGGCTCAAACTAAGATGGAAACCTTATTTGGTAAAAATAATGAGATTCAAGTTCACTAGCTCGAGAATCAGCTGATTGCTTTAAACCCTAATGATTTCTCTTCAATTGAAGGGTCTATCTAAATTTAAAATACATAAAATCTTAGTTGAAGAGTGTAATATACCTAAGACATATATCCAATGTATTCAAGTTATTCTTTAAGCTTGGTCGTAGGGTAATTTTTAGGGGCGAAATCTCATCAATTGACTGGTTTTTGTTTGTTTTAAAAATAAAAAAAAATTGCTATTTAGTCATTTTTAGTCTCTAGTATTGCCTATATTTACATAAAATATGTTTTTTTTTTTTTTGGAAAAAGTCTGTAATTTTATTTCAAAAAGATGAAGAAAATTACATTCTGCACATGTAATAGGATCACATAGATCACTACATTGTCACATATTTACATTCCTAGGCTCGGGAACAAACCCTCATACGCCCAAAAAGAAAGAAAAAAGAACCAGTGAATAAATCAGTCTATCAATCACCCAATATCTCCCAGGATCTGCCTCCACTCCGCAGTCTCCACTCCCCAACGCCACCGCCTACCTCCCAACAGCAAAGGCAGTCCAGCCTCAATAGAGGGATATGACAGAGCTCCCTGCAGCGAGCATGAAGGCAGCGACAATAAGGTGAAGCACCCAGATAAGGCAGCAAACCCTGTAAACAATGAGCAGGAAACCGATCCTATCCACGAAATCCACAAGCCAGAAAAAACCCAAACCGACCGCAGTCCTCAAGATCCGTAGATGGGTACTCGGCAAGCCTCAAAAAAGATCTGGTAGCTTCTTCAAGAACGAACCGCCGGCCTCCAAGAAACCGGAACCCTCGATGACCGCCGCCTGAGACCAGCCACCACTGTGCACAGCGCCCTTTAGCTCCATCAGAGGAGAACCTCAACGGAGCAGGAGAGCCGCAGCTGTGGACTACGCAGCAGCCTCAGCGGCCTCCTAAACCAGCGAGATCAGCCCTCTAGGAGCCCGCTAAAGCGACAAGGCGCCCCAGACGCCTCCGCGAACACCTGCCGAGAGGCCAGATCCATGATGCCCCGATCTCCGTCCTTCAGGAAAACAACCCTCAACGTGGCCAGGCACATCCAGAAGGCGATGGCAACCCTCGGAAGCTCTCGACGTGCAGCAACCCCATCGCAGGCGACCTCGCCGTCTCTCGCTCTCCAACCACGATCAAGAACGCAGAGCCGGCCGCAGACGACTGCACAGGCATGCTTCCCTTCATGATCGAAGTCCGACGAGATCGCACAGCTGCACAGGGTATTCGCTGGGGGTTTTTAGAATAGGCTACGCGGTGCCATAGCCCCAGAAGGGAGCCTGATAGAACCGCCGCAGCCACAGTTTGCCAAGCCTGCATAGAAGACCGCCATTTGCACCCGAGAGGCCCTGCGCGATGCCACTGATCCGTCCTTCAGTTAACCTGCAAAAAACCAAAAGCTATGTACAAGAGGGGCGGCTGGGCGAAGCCCTGGCCGCCCAAGCTACTGCAAAACGATGCTAGGGTTTTCGCTCCAAGAAATCACCGCCGTTCATCATCCACCCAAAGCAACTTCATAAAATATGTTTTTTATTATAATATTCATTAAAATTTACAAGTTTCAGTAGTAAATTGTTTGTTTCATATTTAATATTTGCTTGCATGCACATATATATATATATATATATATATATGATTTTTTCAATCCAAAATAATCACCTAGAATATTGTACTTAGGTATACTATTAGAATCCTTAAAAAATACCATGCTTGGTAGTCCATATTCTATTTTTGTATCCAATTTTCACTCCGTTAAAAAAAATCTAGGGTCTACTTACAAACCGCCCACTCCAGGTGAATTTTGTGATTCTTTGACTAGAGGGCAAGGAAAGATTGTGCATCTTGAAAAAATCATCCCTGTAGGTGCATCTAGAAAATCATTATGGCACAACAAAAGGATAAATAAAAGAATCTAAAGAAGCAACATGCAAAAATAAACAAAACAAGGTCCCCAAACCCTTTCAACAAGTTCCTACTCCTAATGGTGATAAATGTTAATATTCAGTTGAGCTTTGATATTTAATTCTTTTAGATGTCGAAACTTGAAACAATGAGACAATTCAATCACATGAAATTCATACATCCATAACACAAGAATACCCTAGGCAAAATCCTCAAAACTATGAGAACAAAAATCCCAACAATTCTTCTCAGTATAATATAATGAATAGTAGAGAATGTTTTCTTTTACAACATAACATATTGCTTTCGGAAGATAAGAGATCACCAAAACAATCTTGGTGAAGATACAAAATTAATAGAGAAGAGAGATCAATTGGAGAAGCGCCTTGCCTTCAATAATAATATCCTACACACAAAGAGAAGCACCTTGCCTTCAAAGGAGAAGATAATTCGCTTCACATTGGATTCATCAATCCCATATAACATATTTATACATTCTTCTCTTCTATTTTTATCTTCTAACTTCAGGATGAACTAGCTTTCAAACTGGATGTATCAATCTTGCATGCAGAAGTGAGCCCCACTTCTCATGCAGTGCTTTATCTCATTGAGCTGTCACTTAGGATGAACTCGCCTCTCAACTAAAAGCTTGCCCACTTAGTTATGTGGATAACTTAAGTTTCGTCACTTTGTTAACTAGATATTATTTGATGTCACTTAGTTAACTCTCTTTAACTAATTCTTGATAACATCATTGTCGTGATCAATTCGAGTTCTCCTTGATTTACTGAAGTGTTGTCTTTTAGTTTAACTAAAGTGAAAACACTTTAGTTAACTAATCCTTCCTATTTAACACTTAGTTAACTAAAATCATGTTGATTGATTTACTTGAAGTGACCACTGTGAGTTCTTTAGTTAAGTGAGGCATATATTTAACTGATGCTTTAACTGGAGAATTGATTGAGGCATACATTGATACTTAATTGAATCTTTATAACTGAATCTTTAACAATTCAAGTTCTATTTAATTAGATGAAGTGTCTGCATAAGCAATTTCAAATTATCTTAATCTCTATGCTTTATCTTTTTATTTCTTTATCTTTTACTGCATGATCAATATGTGCTAAATTTAAGTATCCATCACATTACATTATACTAAGAAGAATTATCGGATGTTGTGATCATATTATATTATTCTGGACCAAATGATCATATGCTAAAGTAATTCACTTTAGAGGTGATCAATATCTAAAGGAGACTTAATATCAATATGGTTATAATGGTTAATAATACATCACACAAAATTAAATGCTTTTAACAAGTAAAGCATGACCTTTATACAAAAGGTCCACCTCTATACGGGAGGTCCATCTCATGGATACCTTTATACGAAAGGTTCACATGAGAATCATGACTTGACATATGCAAGTATGGAGCCTTGTCCAACAAGAATTTACAACATCATTACTTTGATCAATTATCTCTATACGGGAGGAATAACCTTTACACGAAAGGGAATCAAAGTGCTCGCCTCTATACGGGAGGATTAATATTGGATGCACAAGATTGGTTTGGAGAATGTCTCCTGATGCTGCACATTTAAAACTCCCTCTCAACGAGGGAGGCGTTATATCTCATACCAATTTTGTCTCGAAAGCATCTAAACTTTGTCACTGACAGAGGATTTATTAACACATCTTTAATATGCTCACCAATAGTAATGTACTGAAGTTTCACAGTACCTTTTTGGACCATGTCTTGGATGAAGTGATACTTCATTTCAATGTGATTCAACTTGTCATGAAACATTGGGTTTTCGAAAAGCTTTATGCAACTATGATTGTCACACCTAATAAGTGAAGGCTCACGCTTTTCACCGAATAACCATGCAAGTATATTTCTGAGCCACATTGCTTCTCGGCAGGAAACACTAGCAGCTATGTATTCTTCTCCAGTGGTGATATGGGCTACGGATCCTTGCTTCCTACTGGACCAAGATATCATAGCTGATCCAAGTCTATAATAGTATCAAGATGTACTCTTACGATCCACAATGATTCCTCCCCAATCTGAGTCTGTATAACCAAGTAACATGAATCCTCCACTAGAGGCATATCTAAGTCCATATGAAATTGTAACATGAAGGTACCTAAGCACATGCTTAGCAACTGTCCAATGCATGTTTCTAGGATCAGACATAAATTGACTCAAAATGATCACAACATAACATATATTAGGCATCGAATGTATCAAGTACATTAGCGAGCCTATAAGATGTCTATACAAAGTGGGATCTAATGGATCTAATCTAGAGCCTGACTCATGAAGTTTCCTCAAATTGGAAACCATCAGTGTAGTCATAGATTTGCAAGCTATCATGCCAAACCTGCGCAATATATCCATAGTGTACTTCCCTTGAGATAGAAAAAATTCATCTTTTCTTTTCCAGATCTCAAGGCCAAGAAAGTAATGCATTAGACCTAAGTCTTTCATCTATAACACTGAGGTGAGCTCCCTCTTGCACCAAGCAATCAGATGTTCATCTCTAGTGAGAAACAAATCATCAACATACAAAACCAATATCAATGGTTGGTTCTTCACTACTTTGAAGTACAAATTTGGATCATATTCACTCTTACAGAAACCCAGTTTTTGAAGGTAGCTATCAATTCTGGAGTACCAAGCCTTAGGGGATTGCTTAAGACCATATAGAGCTTTCTTTAGCTTGCAAACATGGGACTCCTTCCCATGCACCAAAAATCCCTCAGGATGCTGAATATAAAACTTGTCTTCATCCTCACCATTGAGGAAGGCCGTCTTCACATCCATCTATTGAAGTTTCCATCCTAGAACAGATGTAAGCGCAACCATTGCTCAAATTGTGGTGTACCTTTCCACAGGGGAAAATGTCTCGTCGTAATCGATGCCTTCTTTCTGAGAGAAACCTTTGGAAACAATCTAGATTTATACTTCTCGATGTTACCATCCGCAACATGATTTATCTTGTAAATCCATCTAGAAGTCATAATGGACTTCCCATCAGTTTTGTGAACAACCTCACAAACACCATTCTTAATTATGGAGTTGTACTCTTCTGTCATTGCATCTTTCCAAACTTGCTACTTTGCAGCTTCTTCATATGAGGATGGTTCTGAATCACTGATGTGTCTCATCAGTGCCACATACCTTGAGTATATGTCAGGTTGCTTTCGATCTCTAGATGAGCCTGCTGGTGATCCATGTTTCTCTGCATTTTGTAATATCTCTCAGTACCAAGCATATCTTCTTTTAGTGGGATGTTCATCAGGCGACCTTGAAACCAGTTCTACTGGTTCTTCAGGAGCTAGTGAATCTGATGCATCTTCTGGTTTCTCCCTCTCAAACTATGAAGGGGGAGAATCAGACTCGGGATCCTCCATCTCTGAATCACATTGAATCTCTTTCGATATTTTGAAATCAGCTTCCTCGTGGAAGGTAACATCTCGGCTGACTTCAATGTGTCTCTCACTAGGTACATATATTCAATATGCTTTGGATGACTCGCTATAACCCACAAAGGTTCCTTTCTTTCCAGAAGGATCCATCTTTGTTCTCTTTTCTTTCGGTACATGAATGTATACTAGGCTCCCAAAGATCCTCAAGTGTGAGATGTCTGGCTTCTCACCGGTAAACACTTCTTTAGGTGTCTTCTCATCTAGAATGGCATGTGAGCTTCTATTCTTGATGTACACAACTATACGAGTGGCTTCTGCCCATAATGAGGGGCACATATCTTGATCATGCATCATGGATTTTGCAGCCTCACATATGGTTCTATTCTTCCTTTCGACAACCCCATTTTTCTAAGGGTTGTATGGTACTGTTAATTGTATACATATTCCTACATCACTATATATCTCATTAAATGCATGTGAATTAAATTCACCTCCATTATTAGACCTTAATGCACGTATGTGCTTTTCTTTCTGATTTTCAACTAGGGATTTAAACTCTTTAAATTTGCTAAGAGTTTCACTTTTATCCTTCATGAAATAAATCCATGACTTCCTACAAAAAACATCTATGAATAGTACATAATATAAGAATCCACTCAGGGAGGGGGATGACATGGGACCACTTACATTAGAATGTATTAAATCTAAAATCCCTTTAGATCTAGTAGTACTGTTGGAATTTTTTTTCTTAACATTCTTCCCAATTGCACAACCTCGACATACACTATCATGCTCAAAATAAAATATGAGCATACCTTTTACCATCTTTTGAAGTCCTGGTAGCATTTTGTAGTGTAGGTGTCCAAGGCTTTGGTTCCATATCTCACATGGATTGATAGTGTGGTGAATCATATCTTGAATATACTTACTAGGTACCTTGTAGAGCCCTCCCTCTCGAACTCCAATCACAGCAGATTCTAGGATTTTGTTCTTTGGCCATAAAAGTGCTTTGTTATCCATGAAGATAACTCAGAAGCCTTTTTATTCAAGAACCAAAACTGAAAGGAGGTTATTCTTCAATCTTTGAACATATATAATGTCCTCCACATGTAGAATATCACCGGTGCTTAGATGGAATGAGGTGGATCCATCTCCTTGGATCTAATATGTTGAGTTGTCCCCCAACTCTACCATGCATGTGAACTCTTTCTCCTTTAGATCAGTGATGTCACTCTTGTAACCAATCATATGTTTGGATGTGCCACTTTCAATCAACCATGTGTCTGCACTTGTGATGACAGATCCTGAAAGGGATGAGACAAGGTAATACTTGTCACGTCCCCACTTTGACCCTTGTAATATTTTGGGTTATAATGTAAATATTGTATGCATATTATGTATTATTCCTAGCATGGAGCTCAAGGCCAAGGCCCCGCTAGCGAACGATCGACCTAGAAGAGGAAAGTATTTGAAATTATGCTACCCATGTGCTAGTGAACCATGGGAATTGTAAATATGCATCTTAATATAAATGCCCACAACTAACTATGCAATGCAACAAGAGATGGGGGCATGATGTTACAAGGAAATTGGGAGGGAAGTATTCAAACCCTTGAGCCAATCAAGTCAAGCCAAGTGTCAATGAGAGAACCCATGAACCCTCAACTACCCATGCTGACTTTTTTACCCAATCATTTACTCTCCCAAGAGTTGGTTGAGGTAGTTTACTGCCTTGGGGAATGGAGAGGTATGACTGTCCAAATTTGGGTATGGGCAAGCCACCCTTCCTAGAGATTCGTGTTTGGATTCTTGGGAAAGTAAAGGGCCACAAAAATGCTCCCCAAGCCATTATTCACCCATTAGTTGCTCTCTCACGAGTTTGGACCTCCCTGGGTGTTTTCCTCCATTGATTTCCTGTGTGTTCCTTCATTTTCCTAGCTGGGAAGGGCGTTTTTGTTGTGGATAACAGTGGGGAAGAAGGGGAAACAATTTGGGGTTTTATTGAGGCCATTTTGGCCCACTGAATGCTCATACATATGTGGGGGAAATTGGTTTTCTTCCCAGGGGTTGATTCCCTCTCCCCATAATCCGTTTTTGGTGTGCCCACGTTTTGGGGAAAATCCATGTCCATCTAGTTCTAAGCCCCATTGTTGAAAGTGTGTTCCCAAGCCCATATTTGAGTTTTGTGTACAAGAGAGTGATGGGGTTGAGATGGGTATCCATTGCTTTGGTTTGTGCTGTGCTTGAGGGTTCCCTTTTCCTTGTAGATATCATGCCCAGCTCAAGGGTGGCCTCTGAGTGCTGAAAGAATACAGGCTGGGCAGAGACCTATGGTTGGGTGGAACGTTGCAGCGACATAGCTAGTTGTTTGGGACAACATTACATCAAGATGAGTATTTTTTTGTGTTTTACTTCTGCAATGTTTAATTGATGATTATATTGATATGCTGTATGCATATAAAATGTGTGTGGATGATTTGTTTATTTCCGTTGTGCATATTCAATTGAGTTGCATCTGCACACAATGGTTTTTTTTATTGTATGAATCTAATGAATGGGTTGAGTTTTTATGAAAAGCCCCATAGATTAGCATCATGTTCCCTCCCTTGCGTTGGATGGATGGGTGGGTATGTGACAATACTCCCTTCTTGTATCCTTTTCTTTGGATTCATTCTTTTGAGTGGTTTAATATTCTATGGTGGTAGAAGCATGCAACTTTCCTTTCCACTTTGCTTTGCACTCTCTTGAGAAATTGCCTTTCTTGTTGCAATTGAATCTATATTTTGAGTTGTCAAATCCTTTGTTGAACTCCTTCTTCTTTGGATGAGAGAACTTATTTTGGAGGAAGGTTTTCTTTCCTTTCTTCATTCTTTCCGTGAGGGAAAGGTTTTCTTAATTGATGCACATTGACTTGCTCTGGATTCAACACCCCTCTTGGAGGAAGTCATGCCACAAAATTTCAAAGTTAGGTTGTACCTCTCGGCCATTTAACACAACCAAGAATGCATCCCATGAGGATGGGAGACCATCAATAGAGGTTTGGAGAAGATCATATTCATCCACCAATACTCCAATACTAGCAAGCTGATCTTTTACTTGAGATATTTTGGTGAAGAAGGAGGCCACTGTTTCGTCCTTCTCCATCAGAAGGTTTCGTAACTTGTTCTTCAATGCCCTATTTTGAGTTGGGGCCTTCTTATCATATAGATTAGTCAATGTATCATAACATTCTTTTGCGGTCTTCAACAGTGTGATCATGAGCATCAATTTATATTTTACCAAATCATAGATGATACGTTTGGCCTTAGCTTGATTCTTCTTGAAGTTGATGCACCCTGCATTAGATGTAGGCTCCTCCACCACAGTGGATACGTAGCCATCCAAGTCATGTTCCTCTAGGATGTTGATAATCCTGGCCTTCCAAGTGTTGAATTTTGAGGTTCCCTCAAGACGATCTTCCGTTCGTACAAATATTGATGCCATAGTATTCAAATATTGTGGTCAACTTATCAGGATATTTAGGATCTAGTTGGCATGCAAAATTGATCTCCTTCAAGCCCTGAGCTCTGATACCATGTTAATATTTGGTTGATATTCGATCTTTAATTCTTTTAGATGTCGAAACTTGAAACAATGAGACAATTCAATCACATGAAATTCATACATCCATAACACAAGATATACCCTGGGGAAAATCCTCAAAACTATGAGTAAAAAACCCCATCAATTCTTCTTAGTATAATATAATGGACAACAAAGAATGCTTTATTTTACAACATAGCATATTGCTTTTAGAATGTAAGAGATCACCAAAACACTCTTGGTGAATATACAAAAGCAATAGAGAAGAGAGATCAATTAGAGAAGTGGCTTGCCTTCAATAATAATATCCTACACACAAAGAGAAGCACCTTTCCTTCAAAGGAGAAGAGAATTCACTTCACATTGGATTCATCAATCCCGTATAACATATTTATACATTCTTCTCTTCTATTTTTATCTTCTAACTTTAGGATGAACTCGCCCTCAAACTGGATGTATCAATCTTGCATGCAGAATTGTGCCCCAGTTCTCATGTAGTGCTTTATCTCACTAAGCTGTCACTTAGGATGAACTCGCCTCTTAACTGAAAGCTTGCCCACTTAGTTAGGTGGCTAGCTTAAGTGTCGTCACTTAGTTAACTATATCTTCTTTGTTGTCACTTAGTTAATGCTCTTTAACTAATTCTTGATAACATCACTGTCGTGATCAATTTGAGTTCTCCTTGATTTACTGAAGTGTCGTCTTTTAGTTTAACTAAAGTGAAAACACTTTAGTTAACTAGTCCTTCTTATTTAACACTCAGTTAACTAAAATCATGCTGATTGATTTACTTGAAGTGACCACTATGAGTTCTTTAGTTAACTGAGGCATATCATTAACTAATGCTTTAACTGGAGCATTGATTGAGGCATACATTGATACTTAACTTGAGCTTTAACAATTTGAGTTCTATTTAATTAGTTGAAGTGTCTACATGGGCAATTTCGAATTCTCTTGATCTCTATGCTTTATCTTTTTATTTATTTATCTTTTATTGCATGGTCAATATGTGCTAACTTTAATTTTCCATCACATTACATTATAATGAGAAGAATTATCAGATGATGTGATCATATTATATTATTATGGACCAAATGATCATATGCTAAATTAATTCACTTTAGAGGTGATCATTCTCTAAAGGAGACTTAATAGCAATCTGGTGATCATGATTAATAATACATCACACAACATTAAATGCTTGTAATAAGTAAAGCATGAAATTTATATGGAAGGTCCATCTCATAAATACCTTTATACAGAAGGTTCACATGAGAATCATGACTTGATATACACAAGTCTGGAGCCTTGTCCAGCAAGACTTTACAACATCATTACTTTGATCAATTACCTCTATAGTGGAGGAATAAAATTTACATGGAAGGCAATCAAAGTGCTCACCTCTATATGGGAGGATCAATCTTGGCTGCACAAGATTGGTTTGGAGAATGTCTCCTAATGTTGTACATTTAACAATAAAGGAACTATATCAAAAGGTAAGAAAACTGGGAGAAATTGTAGTTTTTGTGGGTGAGATGGTGATGTGGAGTCTAAGTGTTTGAAGAAAATTGAATCCTTAGAAGTAACAATGAAGAAGCACATCATCAATCTTGATTCTTCTTCTCATGGACATGCACTTTCTACTTCTTGTTTTTCCTTCAATGCATCATCTACTTCTTCTAATGATGATTCTAGATCATCTTATCATATGGATAAGGATAAAGACATTTTTGTGCTCCTAATGAATGCAATACTAAGAAAATATTTGTTGGTGATGATAGATCTATTGGTTTTGTAGGTTCCAGAACAATTCATCAAGATGATGGCAATTTCAATAATGTATTATGTGTTCCAAGTATTTCATGCAATCTTTTATCAATCTATTAGATCACTTATTCACGTGAATATAAGACTGTATATTTTTCACCTCATCAAGTTGTAATCAATGATTTAAAATATACTAATCATGTACTAGAAAATGAAATTGTTGATGATATTACAAGGTTGTACATATTTGACAACTTTGGGTCATCATCTTTCCCTTAAGTTTTTATTTCTCATGGAAATGACTTGAACAAAATTTGGCATGAGCAATTGGGTAATCTAAAATATGTTGATTGCAACATCTATGTAATCATAATATGGTGACTTATCTTCCTCTCATTGCTTACAAGTATGTTGTTTTTACAATGTGTGTTCTCAATAAACATCACCAACAACTGGGATAGTTTTGACAAACATCACTAATGGCATGCCTCGACCTCCCTACAACTTGATCACAATGATTTGTGTGGTATGATTCCTTTTGTTTCTTTCTATTGGTACAATTACTTTTGAACTTTAATTGATGAATTCTCCAGACACACTTGGGTTTATTTCTTAAAACTTAGGAGTGGATTTTTCGACATGTTTTTGGCCTACAAGGCCCTTGTAGAAAAAAAATATAGACATCAAATTCAAAAGTTAAGAAAAAATAACGTGGGTGAATATGTTAACAACAAATTTACCAATTATTGCACTGCACAGGGAATTCAGATGCAATATTCTATTCTGTGCACACCACATCAAAATGATGTTGTTAAGAGAAATAATCATGTATTAAAAGAAATTACAAATTGTATGATCCAATCTAAGGGATTAAATCCTCTTTTTTGGGTGAAGCCATTAATTGTGACAATTACATAGTTAATCTAACTCCAACAAAGGATTCAAAATATATAACACCGAAAGAAGCATTGAGTAAAATTAAACCATATCTAGTCTACTTTTGTGTGTTTGGTAGTGAAGCATGGGCTCACATTCACAATGAGAAAGAGAAGCATTACAACCAAAAAGTAAGAAGTGCATTTTTGTTGAATATTTTAAAAATGTAAAAGCTTATATAATTATTCCTCATTCTAATGGAATTATTATTAGGAGAGATGTTAAATTTTATGAAAATCTCTTGGCTTGTGAACATAATTTGACATTTCTACAATCTTTGGCTTGCAATCCATCTTCGTTGATTGTGACATTTTATATTCACAACTTTTATGCTTGTGATCCTATTATTTTTTCTTCTTTAGATGATGTAGCGAGGATGAAAATCCACATCTACTTACTTTCCTTTCTCTAGTTGGGCCCATTGACCATGAACTGCACCAACATCATTGCTTCCTACATGGGTCCATACAACATGTGAAGCAACTAATGATCTTGCTGGTGATCTTATAGATCAACATCATACATGTTCATAGTTCCAACAATATTCCTCTTTTTTGGCTCAAGTTTCAGAGACTTGTGATTTAGATACATATAGATAAGATTCCGGAAACCCAAATTGGGATGCAATAATGAATGAGAAAATCGTTCCTTAATTATTAACAAATATTAAAAATATCGTTCTATGTAAATGGATATATAGAACTAAGTATGCATCATATGGAAGTGTTGAAAAAAATAAGGCCAGATCAATTCCCAAAGGATTTTCTCAAGTTGAAGAGACTGGAAATAATGAAACCTTTTCCCTTGTATCTAAAAATAATTCCACTTTCCTTGTTCTATTCCTTGATGATTTATATAAATTGGAGGTCCATTAAATGGATTCTAAATCCACCTTATTGTATAGGTATTTCCAAGAATAAATTTACATGGAACAATCTCATGGCTACGTTTAGAATGACTCTAGCCTTGTTTTTCACCTTAATAAATGTGTCTACGGCCTTCAAAAAGGTCCTCATGATTGGTATGCTAAAGTGGATAGCTTTCTTCTTGACATTATGTTTTCTAGATGTCATTATGACCCCAATGTCTATATCAAGAAAGTAGGAAACCATCTCATAATATTTTTTCTTTATGTTTATGACCTTATTCTCATTGGTAATGACCTCAAAAATTTAAACCTTGTGAAATATAGCGATAATAAGAAATTTGAAGTTGAAAACTCAGGACATTTGCATTATTTTCTTGGATTCCAAGCCTTGCAAGCCAAAAAATGATATTTTTTTTCTCAGTCTAAGTATGCTTGTGACCTTCACTACTTTCACATGGACACTTGTAAACCATCCTCTCCCCCCTTCTAGTTTGAAGTCAAACTTTATACCACTTGTAGTACACCCAAAGTAGATTCCACCTTGTACCATCAATTAGTTGGTGTCCTTTTGTACTTGACTCATACCCATCCTGATATTTCCTTTGTTGTTGGTCTTGTTTCCTGATATATGAAAATGCCCCATGAAAGTTATTGGAAAGAAACAAAAACAATACTTCACTATATTTGAGGTACAATTCACTCTATTTAGGGTATACTCCTTTTTTGGTTGGTTTCACTTATTTCAAATGGATTGGCGACATTTACAATTAGAAGTATACTATAGGTTATGTTTTTAGTCTTGGTTCTAGACCAATCACTTGGGTGTTAAAGTTACATCATCATGAGTCATTTTCTAAGTCAATCTTGTGTGTCAAGATTGAGTCTCACATGTAAAGGGAGTGCCTTATAGGAGCTTGAGTTGGACTCAGGAAACTGGGAGAAGAATCTTGAGTTGGAATCAAGAATGGATAAGCTTCATGTGTTGAGGAAAGTTCCTTGTATGTCAAAGTGATGATATTGTACAATCTTGCTAGTCAAGGCTAAGGTCTTGTATTTCAAGACACATACTGATGTGTTGAGGTGGTGCCTCATGTGTTGAGGTGATGATTTGCATGTCGAAGCATATATGGTGTGTGATGTACTACTAACCATGGTTGAGATATTAAGTCTCCTCTAGAGACTA
The DNA here is from genome assembly GCA_027924585.1 of Larix kaempferi. Classification (NCBI taxonomy): domain Eukaryota; kingdom Viridiplantae; phylum Streptophyta; class Pinopsida; order Pinales; family Pinaceae; genus Larix; species Larix kaempferi. The sequence goes on from BSBM01000428.1 coordinate 13,022,806, forward strand.
GCCACCTCTAGAGTGAATTACTTTAGCATATAACCACTTGGAACGATAGTAGAACAATATGATCACATCATTGGGAAAATATCCTTAGTATATTTGATATGATAATTAAGTTGTCACATGTAAACCATGCAGATAAGACAAGAGATAAAGATAAGATGTGATAACATATGATAGAATTTGAATTGCATATATAGAATTAATTAAGATAGGATCCAAATTGTTAAAATTCAATGAAGACTTCAGTAAATCAAAGAAGAACTCGAATTGATTACTATAGTGATGTTATCAAGAAAGAATCAGTTAAGAGAGTTAACTAAGTGATAACAAAGAAGATCTAGTTAATTAAGAGTTATTGCATGATGGCACTTATATTAAACTAAAAGACGACACTTAAGTTTGTTCTCTTAGGCTTTCACAGTGTAATGGTTTGCTCTCCATGGTTTCTGGGTTCACCTATCCTGAATATGGACTGTGTATCGCAGGTCCGAAACATTGATAAATCCCTCCTAAACACATTGAATCCGGAAACCATGGAGAGAAAATACACTTATGTTATCCACTTAACTAAGTGGGAAAGATTTCAGTTAAGGGGCGAGTTCATCCTAAGAGACAATTCAGTGAGTTAATGCATTGCATGATAAGAGGGGGACACTTCTTCATGATGCATCCAGATGGAGGGTGATTTCATCCTGAAGTCAGAAGATAAAAATAGAAGTCGATGCATGAGAATAATGTATAAATGAAATTATTTGAGCTTGTAAAACATAATCCTTGGAAGACTTAAGGGATTTAACCAATACATAAGCCTATTTTTCCATGATATTATACTTTATTTATGCACCTCTGAGGGATTTATTGAAGAATGAAATAGTTTGAAATATGTTATATAGGATTGATGAATTCAATGTGAAGCAAATTCTCTTCTCCCTTGAAGGAAATGCGCTTTTCTTTGTGCAGGATATTATTCCGAGTCTCTCTTCTTTATCTTTCTCTTGCTATGTAATTGCATCGGGGATGCTTGATGTAAAAGACATTCTCTTCTATCTATAAATATACTAAGGAAGGTTTTGATGGGGTTTTCTCCCTCACATCATAGAGGGGTTCCCCAGGGTAAAATTCATGTATCGAATGTGATTGATTATGTGTATGATTGTTATTTGATTTCAACTATTACTGCAGCTCTGAATTAAAGATAAAAAAAATTACATTGGGCTTGTAAGAAACAACAATCTCTTACTCTTTCTACATTAGAACAAGAGTATCGAGCTACAATTAATGGAATTCAAGAAGAATTGTGACTTTGAAAAATCCTTTTAGAGTTTAGATACCATTAGCATCATATGACCACTTTGTGGCGTGACAATCAGTGTTATCAATATCTCCAAAGATCATTTCAAAATTAGTGTAACAAACAAATTGATATACACATGCACTTCAACAGAAATATCATTCATGATCTCATTCTCAAAGTGATGTTTTTCCCTATAGATTATCAAGTTGTTGACATTTAAAAAAAATATTTTATGGAAGCGAAATATTCCAAAATTTGATCTATGTTAGGAGTTTAGGAAGTAGTCATTAAAGGGGATATAATCTAATTCCTCATTTATTCTCCTATTTTGTCACCTTTGCAAATCCTTGAACCCTATCCCAAGTTATTTAGAGAAGTAGGAGCTAGTTTAGATCAACTTGGTCTAATGTGTCTTCCAGTAAAGTGCATTATTTTAGTAAGCACTAGTATGAATTTGTACTTATGTAATATCATGGTCATGATATGTTCTAAACTTCAAGTGATTTGATGGTTCATATTCTCCTCGATATTAATGGCTATATTGATATGTGGAATAACACCTAATTGGTCCATGATATCTATTTAAAGATCATAGAGTGTCATTTTCCGTTGATTGGTGAGAAACTCATACACAAATTATTTTCATTTGCATTAATATATTGCCTCAAGTGGTCATGTTGGTTGAGTCTATGGACTTATTCCCTTCTCTTATGGTTTTAACCGTGTAATACATTGATGTGCCAATCTATGATTTGTTTGTATGAGTGGTTTCTTAAGGTGCTTGACCTATATGGAAATACCCTATTTTAGTTTAACATAATGGTGGAAGCTATGTGATGCATAGGACTGGTGGTTAGTTCTGTGAAGGGACATAGATACTTTTTTCTAAGAAAATATCCATGACAAACCTAAAGTTGCACAAGTACAAGAACCATTGAATGCACATATGTAGTTTGATGCTCAACCAAAATATGAACAATCACTTGTAGGAGAAGATCAATTATGAAAATCATTCATCTACTTTGTGGCTATCTCCTTGACACTAGATGCCAATAATTGTGCCTCTTTGTATTTCCTTGCATTCCAATATTATTAATATATTGCTTTCTTTATTTGGGAATCGAGTTGTTTTTGTTTTGGTTAAGTTGGTTGATTGGAACACGTTTAGTAGTTTTTTCTTCATGTGGTTCACATCTTATTTCTACATGCAATTTCACCATATCTCTTTTCTACACATTATTTCCCTACATGGGAATGAAGTTGGTTTATAAGGGTTTTAATAGTTGTTGCTTAAATATTTATTCCCAAACATTGTTCCAAAGACATTAGTTACTCCATATAATATATTTTTGTAAGTATGGATTATTTTATATTCTTACCATACTTCCTTCTCTATGTATAAATTGAATTCCTTTGCTATTTATTCCCATTATTGCAATTATTTCCCTTGAGCGACCTCATACCTTTAATTTAGATTAAGGTTATTAAAGTCACTTCATGTGGTTAGTATTTATCAAGTATATATATATCCCAATTTTATGATATTTTGTATGTAGGTCTTGGATTCTTTATTAGAGTTAGCATGATACATGTCATATACCTAAGAACTTGTTTCCAATATGGATACCAAGGGGTACTCAATTTCACCATGGAAACTTTAATATTTGATACCAAATTCAAATTATATGGTTAGTTATAACATTTTAACAATGGAAGTACACTTTAATAGTCAATTAAACTGAAATGCATCCATACAATGCCTATGAAATCCACAACCACAAACAATTTCATAAATGAATTAAACATATATATAATAGGAAATATAAACATGGATTTATGACACAATTAAGAACTTATCTTTTAAAGTTCTCCAATTGGATGTAGATGAAGGACATTCCTCCTAGTTGTATGCTCTTTGTTACACCTTTTCTTTCTATTAGAGATGCCACTCCCAATATGGAGCTATTACTCCACAAGGGGTGAAATTTCCCAATTATTCTACTCATCCCAAATAGTCATCCCACAAAACATAGGAAATCACCAAAACTTAGACACATATTCAATGCCAAATACACTCTACAACTATCCCAATTCCTAGCACTCCTCTCCCATTAGTTTTCATAACACAAGGAATGTGATCCCCTTTTGTGTAACCAATCCCTTAGGCTATCTCAATTCCCTTCCAGTGCTCTAGCACAAGCTAACTAGGGAATATTTGTGCTAGGGAATGTATATATCCAAACCCCCTCTACAACTGTCCCAATACACTAGCACTCTTCCCCCATTATCCTGCACAACATAAGGAATGGAACCCCCTTCTCTAGATGTAGTCCCTTATTAGGTTATCCCCATTCCCTTCTAGTGATCTAGCACAAGCTGACCATGGAGTCTCCATGTTGGTACTCCAAGGAGTACCTCAACTGTAGGCCATGTTTTCTCTCACAGGAACCATTAACCATCATGACCGATTGAATCAATAAGCCTCTAACTCAATCCTCAAATTATATATGCATAGCTTTAACTTTCCATGTGTCACTCAAGAGGAGCCCACTTTACCTTTCAAATCCCAACTTAGTATAATAATGAAGTTGAGGCTAACTAAACCACTCTCATAAACATTTATTCAAAGACCTTAGGATAAAATCACCTTCCTAGGTTTAAAAAAATGAATAATGACTAAGATTAATAAGTCACTAGGGTCATCTTTCACTTAGACCCCCCTTTCACTTCTCCCACTTGTTGAATTAGAGTCCCCATCTCTTCTTCATCCTTCATATGCAACTATTAGGGATTTATATTAAATATCATTGTACATCATTGGACTACATCTGGTCATCCTAGTCCATTTATATATAGCTTCTAGCCATTTCATCATTAAATAAATAATTACATCATGGGGTGTTCCATTTCCCTCCCCCTTAATTTATGCATTGTCCTCGGTGCATTATCACACACACACAAAATGATGAGACTTATCAATGTATTTGAACATGTATAATATTCCTTTATATGGAATCCTTTAACTCCCATGTTTATTCTTCAATTGCAATTTACACAACATTCTTGTTTTGTTGCAATTTGGTATAGCTATTGGCTATCTTGTATGAAAAATAAAAACATGGAGTATTCCTTTCGTTGGAAGCCTTTCCAACATTGTCACATCAACATATACCTATGTCAATAATCAAGAGGAAAATATGCATGTTATATCCATTCTCAATTAACAATTATTGTGTCCATAATAATTTCCAATATTCATATTGACAATCATTATGATATTTTATTCCAATACATATATGTATGAATATTTATTTACCCTTCACATGGCTAACATGAAAAGAATTTAGCTCATTACTCTTCCTACCACACCCTTCTTGATTCCAATAGACTTGTTACATGAATCTCTCATGGCAAAGTCATTCAAGTTTCCTCTACCTTGCAGTCACTCACCCTCCAAGGTCATGCATTCACTTATGTTAAGTCCTATATATTGTGACATTCCATCTATATTATTATATTAGTATTATCTTCATTAGTCAGCTAGGACCTTAATTGTAATTGTATGGTATTCTAGAAATGTAATTGTACCCTTTGTCGAGCCTATATATTGTTGGATCATTTTCCAACCACACATCATTTATTTGAGCCTCACAGCTTAATTTGCCACTTATCCTAAGTATTTTGACTCAATCATATGCTTACATCATCAACAGATCACAGTTTCAGTAAACTGGGCTTCCTCCTACATTCTAGGAGCCAACTGGGCCATCAACTGAGCCTCCTCCACCATTCAGGGGGTGATTTGCATGACTAATGTGCACTACTCAGTCCAACTGACAACATTTACTAGTTTATTCAGCCAACTAGAGACTAGAAGGTGCCCTACTATACTAGTTGACTTCATTTGGTGTTATTTTCACCTACTATTCAGTTAACTGCAAACATAAAGGTTCCCTCCCCTATTTTTGGGCAATTAGTTGAGTTCTAAATTAGTTAGAATCAATCAGACAGTTTTAGAGTCAGTTTGAGTCAGTCTTATGGTAGTTAAGTGGTTAACTGATGTGCCGAGTGGTTTTAACTACCAAGTAAGCCACTCCCATGTATTCAATTCGAATGACCACTCTAGAATTCAAATTGTTTGGCTTATTGTAGCCATTGTTACACATTGTAATTATCTTCTGAGTTAATGACAATGCATGATCTGTTGCAAACCTTTTGCATCAATTTTTTGACATATTATTTGCTGCATGCGTCTCCAGTGATTGTTGTCTCTGTTTCATAGATCTGTCGTGCTTAGATTTTACATGGTATCAGAGCCATGGTAGGACAAGGAAACTTTTATACAGTGTTTCTGGACTTCTGCACTTCTGCACTAGTGATTCTGCAATTCTGCACCAGTGCTTTCTGCACCTGGAACACATATGAAGATTGAGCAAGATTGCTCAAAAATATTCCAAATCTACACTAGAAGCCGAAAGGTTTCCACATAATTCCTAGATATTGTGCATCCGACTCTTCAAGCTTGCTTTATAGTCTATGGTGGGTGTGATGCAACTTGAAAAGTGTAGGTTGTCGACCTAAAAAGTTTTTGTTTGTTTGTGATTGTAGGTTTCTCACTCCCTCCTATTGCATTCACTCCTGCAGAGATGGGCTCTTCTTCACAAAATATTCTCACTCCTTTCAACTACCATAAGTGGAAGGATGATGTTTAGATTGTGTTGTGCTCTAAGGGATTCTACAGAGTCACCATGTGCCTAGAACCAGAGCCTAATTCTGTGGTAGAGAAGTCCAAGTACTTCAATAAGCTTAATGAAGCTTATAGTTTTCTTTGTCTCAATATTTCAAAGGATATTCTTTTCCATCTCAGCGGATTGACTACTCCAAAAGAAGTGTGGGAACAAATTTTAGAGATTTTTGGTAAGTGGGATGAGATGAGGGATTATCAGCTAGAGAATGAGCTGATTTCCCTAAATCCTGAGAATTTCGAAACCATCAATGATTTTTTCACCAAGTTCAAACATTTGGTACTACAGTTGAAGCAATGTGGTGTTGAGAAAAAAGTTGAGCAGTTGATTCTTTCTATCCTTACAAAGCTAGAAAAATATTATTCAGTGTTTGTCTCTGCTTTCCATTCGGGAAAACTCACCACTCTGAATTGGAAGATTCCTACTTTGAATGCATTCATTGAGTCCTTAACAAAAGAGCATGATAAGCTTGTTCAGATGGGGTCCATAAAAACCTCCAAAGATCAAGCCCTTTTTGCTAGAGGACCCAAAGCTATGAATGGTAAATGAAAGCAAAATAAAGAGAAGTCCAAGTTTGATCATCTGAAGCAAAAGGAGAAGACCAAATAGTCAGATGAGCCATCGGGTTCAAGGAAAGACAAGCAAAAGGGAAAAGAGAAGAAAAAGTGTTCTTACTGTGGTAGGGGCTTTCATCTTGAAATCTCATGCATGAATAAAACTATTGATCAGATGGCCCTTCTCATGGAGAAAAATAACATTACTCTTGCAGATAGTGCAAGGAAGAAGGACAATAATGATCATGCAGAAAGAGGCCATGCACTCATGGCAAGTGTTTCAAATTCTACAGCTATTCTCATAGATTCAAGATCTTCGAATCACATGGTTTCAAGCAACGACTCTTTGTCATCATTGGAATCCGATAGTTGCATCTCCATCCACATGGGAGATGATTCACAAATTTCTTCGAAAGGCAAAGGTACTATTCCTTTAAAACATGGCAGTTTTCAAAATGTTCTCTATGTTCCTTCTCTATCTTTGATCCTGCTTTCTGTGTATCAGATGACACACAATGGTTTTCCCAAGAAGGTTGTATTCATCCCTAATGATGTTGAAATTTTTTATATTTCCACCTGAAAGCTCATTGCAGTAGGCAAAGCAAATCATGTTGCAAAAACATATGAGTGTTCCCATTTTTTGCCACATGCAAAGCCAAGTTCCCTTATGACTGATGGAAATGAGGTTAGTTGGCTATGGCATGAGAGATTTGGTCACCTAAATTATAATTACTTGCATATTCTACAAAAAAATTCCATGGTTGAAGGCCTTTCGAACATCAAATCCTCAAAAGGGATATGCAAGGGTTGCATCATTGGCAAGCATCCTGAGCACAAGTTCGATCGAGGCAAAGCTAGCAGAGCTTCTTGTATTTTGGAGCTGATTCACAGTGATATCAGCAGTCTGCTTCCAAATAACTCTATGAATGGCTCAAGGTATGTTCTAACATTCATTGATGATTTCTCTAGATTCACATGGGTCTACTTTCTCAAGAACAAATCGGAAGTGATAGAAAAATTCAAGAATTTCAAGGCTTCTATTGAGACTGCTACTGAGAGAAAGATCAAATCTCTTAGATACGATAATGGTGGAGAATATATCAAATCAGATCTGCTGCAAATTTGTGTGAAAATGGAATCCAAATCCAGCACATAGTCCCCTACACACCTTGTTGGAATATTCACACCATCATTTTTGTATTTTGCATGCTTGCATGCAAAACTGCATGCTGCATGCAGCCAGTAATCATCATGGTGGTCTCCCCAGCACCTAGAGCTTGCTTCTAGCTCTACAGAGCCTGTCTTTAGCCCCCATTTGGCCTCCTACCTACTTGATGCACCCTTCTTGACTGTTCTACATGGAAAGTGCACCTTTCTCACCTACCACACTCAGTTAGTGCGCCTTTGCTCACTTACCTTCAATTATCACTCAGTTAAGGTGCCTTATCTCACCTACCAGGATTTATCACTCAGTTAGTGCATGGATTGAGTAGTTCTTCCACTGATTGCTCATCCTAACTACCTGTAGCTCCTAGTTAGCTAGTTTTGGAGTGCCACATGACCCTATGACAACCTCATGTGCCCCCCTTGGAGTCTCCATTCCCTGATTTATGCCTAGATGGTTCTGTTAGACTCAGTTGGACACACTTGATTGACTCTTGCCATTTATGACTGATACTACTGACTAGATAATGTCTCCATAGTTATCCAAGCTAGACTTTGAGCTCAGATTCAAATGCCTTACTTGGCTAATTCGAATCCTATATGATGCTACATCATAGATTATTGTATCACATTCTTTACATTCATTATTCATTGTATGATATTGTTATTGTTCATTATTCTGTGTTTATGAGTGATTATTGAGTGTCTCCTTCTCTTCTTCTTTGCAACATACTTGATAGTTTGACTATGAGTTTGTTACAGTTGTTATATCCCTTGCAAGTTATCACATGGTATCAGAGAAAGAAGCAGCTATTTGAATTGCAGCAGTTGCAGCAACAGCAATTGCAACAGCAGCAATTGCAACATTTATTTGAGCAACTATCTTTCACTTGAGCACCAAAATCCTTTGAGTTTCCACAGCAAATCCTGGTGCTAACTTGAATTCATTGGATAAATCTAGTGAGGTCTAGCCAGGTGTGAAGGAATTAGTCTATGTGCTCAGTGTTCAAAAGGTAGTGTTCAGTCGAAGTGTACCATTCTCCATCAACAAAAACTTCTATTGTTTTGCAGGTTTATTCACCCGTTCGAATTCTTCTTCAACTATTCAACCTTCTGTTTTCAGATGGATCTAAAGCTCACATCTTCCAACTATGTTGATTTTAAATCCAAGATGGTTCTCTTCATGAGATCCAAGAGCTTCATCTGAATACTCAACAGAACGATGGTAGAACCTCTCAGTGCAGTTGAAAAGTCCAAGTACTTGGATAGGCTTGATGAAGTAGTTGGCCTCCTCCTTCTCTCAATTTTCAATGATCTTCACTTCCATGTCATCAATATTACATATCCTAAAGAGGTTTGGGACAAGCTCGAATTCCTTTATGGATAGAAAGATGATATGAAAGGACACAAATTGGAGAATGAACTCATATCTTTGAGTCCTGACAACTTCGAATCTATCAATGCCTTCCTCACCAAGTTCAAAAGCTTGATATCACAGTTGAAAATATATGATATAGTGAAAGAAGAAAAGCAGCTTATTCTTGCCATTCTCTCAAAGTTGGGGGAAAACTTCTCAGTTTTTGTCTCTACTTTCCAGTCAGCTAAGATGTCCATTCCAAAATGGAAGTTTCCCTCACTTGATGACTTCATCCAATATCTTACTCAAGAGGAAGAGAAGTTAATATCCATGGGAATGATCAAAGCCAAGTTGGATTCGGCCCTTACAGCTGCTGAGGCCAAAAGGGTGAATGGTAAAGACAAGAAAAATATTTCTGATAAGAGTTCGAATGATACAAGGCCTACAGGTACTCCATATCAATTAGATGGGGCTTCGAACTCAAGGAAGACCAAGCAATATTAGAAGGGAAAATACAAGTGCACATATTGTCTTAGGGGTTTTCATCCTGAGAGTACTTGCATGAGGAAGACTATAGATTTGATGGCTCAATTACTTGAGAAGAACAATCTTCCTGTACCTGCATGTGCAAGGAAGAAAGATCCTGATACTAAACTTTCTAGATCCGAAAACAAAGAAAGATGTCATGCTCTCATAGCAAGTGCATCAACTGATTCTTCTTTCATCATATATTCAAGAGCATCATGCCATATGGATTCCTCCAAAGATCTCTTCTCTAGTTTCGAAATCTCTATTGGCCCTTCCATCCGTTTGGGCAATGATTCAGAAGTCTCCTCTCAAGGGATTGGAAGAATCAATCTTGATCATGGTTACTTTTCTGATGTGCTTTATGTTCCTTCTCTTGCAGCTAATGTCCTTTCAATGTATCAAATGACTCATACTGGAGAGCCCAAAAGAGTGAAATTTACTCCATGTGAAGTCGAGGTACAACACATGATTTCAGGGGAAATCATTTCAAAAGGAGTTGCAAATCATGAGACAAAACTCTATGAGTTTTCACACTTCTTACCTCTCTCAAAGGAGTCTTCTCTTTGCTCTCATACTCATGAAGAGAGTAGACTATCTCATCTCAACTACAAGCTAGCTCGGAATGTGGTTGATGGTCTTCTAAGTGGCAAGTTCGCTCATGGCACCTTCGAAGGTTTCCTAAAGTGAAAAGATACACCAAAAGAGATTGAGAAAAAGAGGACTCTTGAAGAAGTGCGAATGCTAGATCCATATCCACAAGAACCTGAAGATCTAGAACCTATTTGTCCAACTCCTATTTCAAAATGGGCCTCCACTACTGCATCCTCCTTCAATCTTAATGAAGATCCATCATCATCTAGTGCTAGTTCTTTTGATATTGATTACAGTGATGATGGTTCAAATTACGACTACATGCATATTCTGGAGCAGTTTCATGACATCAATATTTTTGGATATGTTCCTCCTTCGAGTGATGATGAGCCAGTTTTACTTGCTTCTCCTCATGAGATTTCAGATTCAGAGTTTGCATGTGATGATGATCCAGTTTTACTTGCTTCTTCACATGATATTTTAGATTTAGAGTTTGGATGTGATGATGCGTCTTCACGTGATATTTCAAATTCAGAATCTGAAGATGGAGATGATGATGAGGGAATGCTAGACCCGGATCCACAAGAACCTGAAGCTCTAGCAACTGATGATGAAGATGAGCGAATGGGAGATCTAGATCCACAAGAACCTGGAGATCTCTCACCTATTTGTCCTCTTCCTTGATGGGCATCCATTGCTCCCCAATCAGCCAAATCAGATTTTCAGCATGGAAGGTTTCATCCTTCTCACATTGCTGATCCTCTTCCTCGATGGGCATCCATTGTTCCCCGATAAGCTAGATCATATTTCAGCATGAGAGATTTCATTCTTCTTACTTTACTAATCCTCTTCTTCGATGGGAAACCACTGCTCCCTGATATGCCAGATCAAAATTTTCACATGTAAGGATTCATCCTTGTGAAATTCCTGATCCATTTTGGATCTATCGATCCTTCTTTGAGAAAGAAGGAAACTTACCTCCTTCAGGGGTGAGAGATGATATGCTTCATTAGCATCCTTCAGTCTATTTTGAGGGAGGGATTTCTTCCCATTGGGTTTTCCCTCTTTCCTCACTTAGTTTATTTAGATTGATCATGCGGGGTGACCTTTGGTCTTAGTCACTAGGGCCCTATTTTATTGTTTTCAGTTATTTCTCCTAGTATATATTGCGGGGGTGTGTTGTAATATTCACACCATCATTTTTGTATTTTGCATGCCTGCATTGAAAACTGCATGTTGCATGCCACTGCATGCATCCAGTCATCATCATGGTGGTCTCCCCAACACCTAGAGCTTGCTTCTAACTCTCTAGAGCCTGTCTTTAGCCCCCATTTGGCCTCCTACCTACCGGATGCTCCCTTCTTGACTGTTCTGCATGGAAAATGCACCTTTCTCACCTATCACACTCACTTAGTGCACCTTTGTCACCTACCTCAGTTATCACTTAGTTAGGGTGCCTTATCTCACCTACTGGGAGTCATCACTCAATTAGTGCATGGATTGAGTAGTTATTCCATTGATTTCTCATCCTAACTACCTATAGCTCCTGGTTAGCTATTTTTGGAGTGCCACTTGACCCTATGACAGCCTCATGTGCCCCCCTTGGAGTTTCCATTCATTGATTTATGCCTAGATGGTTCTATTAGAATCAGTTGGACATACTTGACTGACTATTATCATTTATGACTGATACTACTAAATGGATGATGTCTCCATAGTTATCCAATCTAGACTTTGAGCTCAGATTTGAATGCCCTACTTGGCTAATTCGAATCCTATATGATGCTACATCATAGATTATTGTATCACATTCTTTACATTCATTATTCATTGTATGATACTGTTATTGTTCATTATTCTGTGTTTATAAGTGATTATTGAGTGTCTCCTTCTCTTATTCTTTGAAACATACTTGAGAGTTTGATTGTGAGTTTGTTACAATTGCTATATCCCTCGCAGATTATCACACACCTCAGCAATGGTGTAGCGAAGAGGAAAAGCTGAGCACTGAAAGAGATGGACACTTGTATGATTGATTCGAAAGGATTGGCTCCAAATATTTGGGCTAAGGCCATGAATGTTGCTGCATACATTCAAAACAGAGTTCCACACTCATCTGTCAAGTTAGTACTCCCTTCAAAGCCTACACTAGTCACAAGCCTGATGTGTCCAATCTCAGGGTTTTTGGCTCCACTGCATGGGATAGAATTCCGACTGAGAAGAGAAGATATTTGGAACCACAGAGTACTGAGTGCATCCTAATTGGATATGCTGAAGAATCCAAAGGACACAAACTCATGGATATCAGATCCAAAAAGATATTCATCGAGTGAAGTGTCAAATTTGAAGAACCGCTTCAAGATCTAAAACTAGTCGAGGAAGAAACTACTGAATTGCCTCCTATCCAAGAAGAAGATTCGAAAGAAGATGAAATTTTGTGTTATGATATTTATGATATTTTATTAGACATTAATGAACATGAAATATCAGGTTCAGATTCATATCCAGATGATCCCCCTCAGTTTCCAAAATGGGAAAAAAAGACTCAATTCTGCTGGTTCTAACATTGGAAATCTTGTCGATCTAAGAAGAACTCGAGCAGACTTTCAAAGAGCGGGTATGGATCATTCTTATTCTGATCCATTACTATCTGATTTTTTTTTTTTGATTATAGGTTCAGATCCTAAATCATACTATTATGCCCACTGAGATCCTAGAAGGAAAACCGCCATGGATGAAGAGTACAATTCTCTTCAGAAAAATGCTATATGGGAGATAGTTTCTCTTCCACCTGGGAGGAAATTAGTTCAGTGCAAATGGGTCTACTGAAATAAGTTTGCTGCAGATGGATCAACCTGTGAATACAAATCTAGGTTGGTGGGAAAAGGCTTCTCACAAGTTCATGGTGTGGACTACACAGAAACCTTTGCACCAGTTGCAAAAATAGATTCAATCCGCCTAGTTTTGGCAATTTCCGCATCTAAGCACTGGGAGGTGCACCACATGGATGTGAAGAGTGCATTATTCATGGATATACTCAGGAAGAGATTTACATGAAGAATCCTGAAGGATACATATTAGATCCAACATTAGTGTGCAGATTGAAGAAATCATTGTATGGTTTAAAACAAGCCCCGAGAGCTTGGTATGCAAAGATGGATTCCTTCCTTCTGTCACAAAATTTTGCAAGATGCAAATCAGATCCAAATGTGTACCTACAGCAGCATCAAGGTAATTTTCTGATCATTTTCCTTATGTTAATGAGCTTTTGATTACAGGAAGCAATCTTGCTTCGATCAACAATACAAAAACCACACTACATCAAGCATTTGACATGAGTGATATAGGCCTGCTGAAGTAGTTTCTTGGCTTAGAGATCACTCAAAATTTTGATGGGATCACCATAGCTCATTCAAAATATGCCTCAGACCTGCTAAACAAGTTTAATATGGCAGATTGTAAAGCGACACCATTCCCATTCCTCTCAGGAATCAGACTTGAGGATGGTGATTCCACACCATTGGTGGATTCTACACTTTATTGACAGTTGATTGGAAGTATTCTATACTTGACACACTCTATGAATGATATTTCTTATGCCGTGAGTGTTGTGTCAAGGTACATGCATAAGCCCCATGAGCTTTACTAGAATTCAACCAAAATAATCTTGCATTATGTGCAGGGTACTAGACATTTTGGCATTCACTATGCTGTGGATTCCAATCTAGATTTGGTTGGATTCACTGATTCATATTGGGAGGGTGATAGAATTGATCAGAAGTCCACTTCCAGATATGTTTTCATGATTGGAATAGGGCCTATTTGCTGGCCAATAAAAAAGCAGGACTCCATTGCCTTATCTTCAGTAGAGGCAGAGTATCGAGGAGCAGTCAATGCTTGCATTCAGGCAGTTTGGTTGCAGGGTATTCTAGCAGAGTTTGATATTGGTAGCACCACTTACACTATCATATTTTGTGACAATCATAGTGATATCAAGATCTTGACAAATATGGTTTAGAGATAGAGGAACAAGAATATCAATATCCACATGCACTACATCTGAGAGCTTTTGCATGACATAACCATTGTACTGCAATATTTCCCTACAGAAGAGCAAATTGCAGACATCTTCACCAAGAGCTTCACTGAGAAGAAGTTCTATTACCTTCATTCACTGCTGGGGGTGAGTTATACTATGGTGATGATAGATTAGATCCTCCAGTGTTCAGTTGGAGGGGGGGGTTTCTTTCCCACTGGGTTTTTCCCTCTTTCCTCACTTATATTTTTTCTAGCATTTTTGGATTATTTTTGTACTGGGTGACCTATGGCCTTTGTTGCTAGGGCCCTTTTATTATTTTTCACTCCTCCATGAGACTATCTTAAGGGGGGGTGTTGGATCATTTTCCAACCACACATCATTTATTTGAGCCTCACAACTTAATTTTCCACTTATCCTAAGTATTTTGACTCAATCATATGCTTACATTAGCAACATATCCCAGTTTCAGTAAATTGGGCCTCCTCCTACATTCTAGGAGCCAACTAGGCCATCAAATGAGCCTCCTCCACCATTCAAGGGGTGATTTGCATGACTAATGCGCACTACTCAGTCCAATTGACAACATTTGCTAGTTTATTCATCCAACTAGAGATTAGAAGGCCCCCTACTACACTGGTTGACTTCATCTGGTGTTATTTTCACCTACTATTCAGTTAATTGCAGACATAAAGGTGCCCTCCCCTATTTTTGGGAAATCAGTTGAGTTCTAAATCAGTTAGACTCAGTTAGATAGTTCCAGAGTCAGTTTGAGTCAGTCTTATGGTAGTTAAGTGGTTAACTGATGTGTCGAGCGGTGTTAACTTCCAAGTAAGCCACTATCATGCCTTCAATTCAAATTACCACTCTGGAATTCAAATTGTTTGGCTTATTGTAGCCATTGTTACACATTGTAATTATCTTCTGAGTTAATGATAATGCATGATCTGCTGCAAACCTTTTGCATCAGTGTTTTGACATATTATTTTCCGCATGCATCTCTAGTGATTGTTGTCTCTGTGTCATAGATATGTTGTGCTTAGATTTTACATATATATACCCAGGAGACCTAGTATTAGGATCATGCCATCTTGTCTTGGAATATAATACATTACATAATGAGGTTTTCCCTTCGAATAAGCTTCTTATTCTTTTATTTATTTGGTTCTCAAGGCGTTGGTTTACTCTTTCTTTATACTTTTATGTTCTTTTGGGAATTTGGTGCATAACATTTGGTATCATAACCATTTTTGCTTTAAGTTTTTTTCAAGGTGTTTTCGAAAGTGAAATTTTGAGGCACCTAAAGGGACTTAGTGAAATATCTATTGTAAAAATTTTAGGTCCTGGTTCATTGTAAGTTCGAAATTATAGTCTGTGGAAGTTAGGGATTTTGACTAGTCCAAAAACTAGTCTCAAACATGTGTTCTGGGTAAAAATGTTATATATAAATATTGTGAGATCCAAATTGAGTTCCACCTATTGCATTAGAAATATGAACCATAGTGTTTGTGATAACAAATTTAGGAGCAGAAAAACAAATTTAGACATGTGCCAGTTCGTGCAAATTCACTCTCTTGAAAGGGAAAAAAATAACAAGTTTTGGGAAAGTTACCATAACTCTTTCTTGGCACATCAGAATTGAGTCAAACCTATGGAATTGCAAATAATTTATATCATTACTACATGAAAAATATTCTTACTCGTAGGGGTTGAAGTTTCATAGATAATTTAAGAGCAATTTCGACCAACAAGATAATCTACAATCCAGGGTTTTTAAAGGTATGTTAACTTGAAATTTGCATAAATTTTGATTTGAATATCTGTTTTGGGTGATTCAAAAGGTGCAATAAAGAGGAAATCGGTAATAAATATAGAAAATATAAATGGGATCTAATGGAAATAGGTGGAGAAAAAATTACTTCACCCCGCTAAACCTTCAAAAATATCAACAATGATTCGTGGAGAAAATGAAGAAATATGTAACCAACTATCCAATTTGGAGGCAATTTTAAGAGATTGAATGATAGGTTATTGTCAAATGTTCAATTGATAAATACAAGAAAGGATATAGAATGTGAGTTGAAAAGTATGTCTGATAAACATGATTTTGAAAAAATGGCCATGGAGATGGCTAGTAAAGAGGATCTCAAAAAGATGACCAATAAAGTGGATCTTGAAGTTATGAACGTGGTAATTCTGAATGAGATGAGACATCTCTTTCCTCACAATTCAACTCCTCAAGAAAAGGAGAAGGATAACAAGAGGGATTTGTCCCAGTCATACTGAGAAAATTGAAAAACATTCGTAGAACAAGTGGTTTGAGTCCTCGGCATTTGATCATTCATCACATCATCATGGGTTCAACTCAAGAGCATGGATCTACTTCATTCCCAATAATGATATGAGAAATTTTTATGGAAATGATCCAATAACATGGATATTCCATATGGAGCAGTTCTTTGATTTGCACCAAGTGCCAACTTTAAAAAAGGTATCTATTACATCCTTGTATTTAGAACTTGATCAATTTGTATGGTGCCAATCGATTTGTAATGATAAAAAGGACTCTATTATCTTTTGGGAAATATTTACCAATGAATTGATACAATATTATAGGGATATTAAGAGAAATACCTTCTCTAGATAATTGATAAATCTGTAGCAAAAAATTCCAGTTACATAGCACATTAAGCGGTTTATGAAGTTGAGTCTTAGAGTGAAGAAAATTAAAGAGGGTAATTTGTTGGATCTCTTTATAGGAGCTTTTAGGTAGAACATTCAACTTGAGTTACATCTTTTTAAGCCTAGATCATGAGATAATTCTTTTAGTTTTTCAATGAAAGTTGAAATTAAAAATATGGCTACTAGAAGGGCTACTACTAACACCTATAAGAAGGAAATGTTTCCTCCCCCAACCTCACTCAACCTACATGGTTGATGCCTCAACAAATGGAGGAAAAATAGAAAAGGGACTATGTTTCAATTCTGACAAGAAGTAGAATAAGGGGCATAAGTGTAGAGAAAAGAAATTATTCGACATATATTGTGAATAGGAAGAAGATATATAACAAGAACAACTCGAGAGTTAGATCTATAATATGTTAATCCAACCATATCTTTCCATGAATTGGATGAAATTATCACTCCTAAAATTCCCAGCATAGAAGAATAGATCAAAAATAAAAAGGTAACAATGTTTATTGGTTCTAGTAATACCCATAACTTCATTACTTGCAAATTAGCCAAGCTTCTCGATTGCTTTATGTATCCAACACTCAAATTTCAAGTAATGATTGAATATGGAGGTACCGTAAATTGTTCAACGAAGTTTTGTAGTATTAATATTACTACATGGGAGTATTTATTGGATATTGCAATGATTCCAATCTAAATGGGTGGCATTGACATTGTACTAGGGGTCCAATGGCTACAATCATTGTGAACAACGACGCTTAATTTTCAGAAACCTTTTATAATAGTCTCTTCATAAGGGAATGAAATTGAACTCAGAGGTATTTCAAAAACACCATGGAGTAATTGCAAAGTGATAATATCTAATAACATGACAAAATTGCTAAAAAAGGGACACCATGGGGTAATTGCACAATTGTGCTCATTATATGTTTAAGCATTTGTACCCTCTATTCCAATGTATATCCAACATGTTATTGACAATCATTTCAAGGTATTTGGAGAGGTGCCTAAATTTATTCCACCTACTTGAGATCATGACCATGATATTCATTTTCAAACTTTAAGTGTCCCATCTAACATAACACCCTCCAAGTACCCATATGCACAAAATAGTGAAGAATGAAAATATGGTTCAAGAAATGTTAGATGCAGTCATCATTCAACCTAGCCAAAGTGATTTCTCTGCACTAGTGGTGATGGTTCAAAAAACAGAAGGTTCATGGAATATATTTCTCGATTATAGAGAGATCAATAATATGACCATTAAATATAAGTTTCCTATTCCTATCATTGATGAATTATTAAATGAATTATATGGATCAATTTTATTTACCAAGTTGGATCTCTATTCTTGATATCATCAAATCAAAATGACAAAATAAAACATTCCAAAAAAAAAATTAAGAACACATGAAGGTCATTGTGAAGTTTTGGTGATGCCATTTGGCCTTACCAATGCACCTTCCACATTTCAAATCTTTATGAATTCTATTTTGAAACCCTTCATTAGAAAATTTTTGAATTAGTATTTTTTTATGATATATTAATCTATATAAAATCTTAGAAATATCATATACAACATGTTGATAGGGTTTTTAAAACTATTGAAGGAGCACCAACCATATGCTAAGCCTTGTAAGTGTGCTTTTGGGGTTCAGGAACTATAATATTTGGGCCATATTGAATCTAATGAAGGTGTCAAAGTGGAACATAAAAAAATTAAGGTTATCATCGAATTCCCAATTCCTAAATCCATGAAGAATCTTAGAGGATTCTTAGGATTGGCGGGATACTACTGCAAGTTCGTCAAGAATTATGGTCAAATAGAGACACCTTTAACAAGGTCATTGAAAAAGGAGGAATTCTCTTGGACTAAAAAAGAAACCAAAGATTTTGAAAAACTTAAAGTGGCTATGTGTACAAATCCTATATTAGCCACACCTAACTTCACAAAAAACATTTATTGTGGAATGTGATGCCTCGGGGCATGACATTGGTGTAGTTTTAATGCAATAAGGAAGGCCCCTTACCTTTGAAAGTTGACAACTTAAAGGAAAAAAATTACTTGAAAACCAATTTATAAAAATGAAATGTTGGAAGTGTTGAATGAAATTAAGATGACACTTTTACCTAATAGGAAGACACTTTAAAATAGCAAAAAAAGCATGGTAGACTTAAGTACTTATTGAAACAATTTATCTTCAAAAGAGAAACAAAAATGGGTTACATAGATTCTAGGTTATGGATTCAAAATTACCTACAAAAAAGAAAAAGAAAATATGGTGGTAGATGCATTTTCAAGAAAAGAAGATTACACGTAGGGATTACTATGTGATATTTCCATTATGCAATCTAATTGGATGGAAGAAGCAACGAGATAATGTAAACTTGATAAAAAAGAATGCAAGATAATTCAACAACTAGAAGATGGAACTAGTTCACTAGATACATTTTTGTAGAATAATGATTCAGTATGGTACATGGATCACCTATATTTATGTACATGGATCACCTATATTAATGTAAGAATTCTCAATTCAAACATAAGGTCCTTCTAGAATTGCACACTTATCCTATAGGAGGACATACCGTGTTCTTGAAATCTTATCACATGATCAAGAAGTATTTTTAATGGGAAGATCTTAAAATTGATGTCCAAAATTTTGAGGCAGAATGTTTGGTTTGCCAATAGAACAAAGGGGAGACAATCACAATAGTAGCTCTTTTACAACCATTAGCCATACCAAGCCAATGTTGGGAATATGTCAATGGATTTTATCACAGGTCTACCAAAGTTAGAAGAAAAGATTGTCATTATTGTAGTAGTGGAACGACACACAAAGTATTCCCATTTTTCCTCTCCTTTTCATCCTTTGGAAGTAAGTACATTAGTTGCAACATTTATAAGTTACATGGAATCCCTAATATTAATATAAGTGATAAATATCTATTTTTCATTCATAATTTTTGGAAGGGACTATTTTCTTGTTTGGGCACTCAGTTGGCTCACAAGTCCTCTTACCATCCTTAATCTTATGGGAAAACTGAGATTGCGAGTAAATTCCTAGAAGGGCATCTTTGTTTCTTTGCATATGTCAAACAAACACAATGGGTTAAGTTCCTTCCCTTAGTAGAATGGTGGTATAGAACAAGGATTTCTATACTTCATAAAAATGTCACATTTTATGGCACTTTATGGCTATCATCCTCCTCCCATCACATCATACTTGAAATATGTTATACCAAAATATTGTCATTGTGAGCCATGTATTAACTTAGTGCCTCAATCCCTGAAGTTTCCATGGCTAGAACATCATTGAACAAGTTGTTGGCCTTGTTTCCCACCTTTCCTGTTGAGGTTGGCACATGCTGCTTCCTAGCAGGGGGCGCCAATCATTGGCTGGCGCCTGCTATACACTTGCACCCTACGCCATTGGCTCCTGCTTCCGTCATGCATCCTGTGCCTGACCCTTCCTGGCGCCTGTTGTCTTCATGCAGGGTGCACCAGGGTTGGTTAGAGTGGATAACAAGGGGATTCAAGCGAATTCTCGAAGCTGGGTGAATTGGATACCTATCCCTAATTGGTAGAAACAGCTGGTATTCAGTTCCTAACCTATTGGGAAGATCCCTTAGACCTCTCCCCCTAATCCTCATCCTACTCTATCCTCCTAGCCTTATAAATAAGACCTCTCTCTGCATTGAGAAGTGAGGAAGGATTACAGCACTTACATGCTGGTGGAATTACCCTAGGTGATCCCTATTCATTCCCTGGGAGACATACACATCCTTTTGGAGGCTTGGCTTGGACTGTTCAGGGAAGATTACAATGTTAAGGCTTGGTTGTAATCACAACTCTTCTATGTATTTCCCACTTATTTACAACAATATAATCTCTTTCCATAAATGTCTTTGTGTTTATGATGTTTAGAGATTACTTCCTTAACTGTTTTCTTAGATCAGTTAGTGTTTAGATGTGCTTTTACCGCTTGTTTGTCTCTATGCACTTTGACCGGTTTTGCAGCTTGAGATCTGACAACCATAGATCTTGGAGCGACAAGGAGGAGAAGGATTCGTGAATCTGAAAGTAAGACATCTATCTACTATAATCTATAATTGATCTAGGAAAGTAGATCTATATTCTGTATTCTTTTGTTCTAGATCCACTTGGACTAGGGAGATCACTCTCGCGTCCACTCGAGTAGATTATCCGTTAACAAAAATGGCGACCATACTGGGGATTTGGACATAGTTTGATTTCAATTTAATTTGTTTTCATTGAATTCTTTTGGTTTATTTTCTAAGCCTTCGAAGTCCCTCCCACCTTTGAATTTTCACTATTTCAGAGTCTGTTGGCTTCCCCTGATTCTGTCTGGGATCAAGATTTGAAATTTTACTTTATATTTTTGGAGATCTTTGCTTGTTTGCTTCTTGTTATTCACCTGGGATCTTGCTTCATGTCTTCAACCTCTGGACGTTATGTTGAATTCAACTCGATCGCCTCTCCACACCATGTTGGAGTTAAGTCACTTACTTCTAGCAATCATGCTGGGGGCATGTACCAACCTCTGTATATCATGATGGGGAAAAGATATACCAATGGGAATATTTTCGAGCATACTTTCTTTTGGGTTTCGAGATCGCTAAACTATGAAGATAATCCTGAGCACAGTTCATTTTCTATTGCAATCTCGTTAAAAAATAAAATGGGTCCCTTCAAGCATAGTTATTGTCTATTTCAAGCTTTTGTAAAAATGAAATAGATCTTCCTCCCATTGAGTCGAGTCTCCCACTAGATTTAGGACTTGAAACTTCATTTCATCTTCTTGTGTCATTTGACCCTCGTTCTTCCTACCCCCCTGGTAAACATATTCATATTAGTATCCAGGATTTTAATTGGGTAAGGAAGAAGAGTAGTCAGACGAAACAAAGCTTGGCGGGCATGTTAAGCCGCTAGCAATCATGATGGGGGCATATTGTTAAGCCTCGAGCAATCATGCTGGGGGAATCTACCAACCTATGGATATCATGTTGGGAAGGAACCCATCAATGGACCTTAACCATGAACATAGTTCCCTTTCTGTGTCAAGCTCATTAAAAAATGAAACAGGTTCCCTTTCTACCAACCTCTGGAATATCATGTTGGGAAGGAACCCATCAATGGGCCTTAACCATGAACATAGTTCCCTTTCTATGTCAAGCTCGTTAAAAAATGAAATAGGTTCCCATGAGCACAAATTAGTCTTTGATTCCAAGCTCGTTAAAAAATGGAATAGACCCCCTACAAGCATAGTTTACCTTTGGTTTCGAGCTTGTGTAAAAATGAAACCGTTCCCGAGCATAGTTTACCTTTGGTTTCAAGCTTGAATAAAAATGAAACCAACTTCATGAGCATAGTTCCCTTTCTGTATCAATCTCGTTAAAAAATGAAATATTTCATACGAGCATGGTTCTTTTCCTGTGTCAAGCTTGTTAAAAAATGAAACAAATCCTTTCCCATTGAGTCAAGTCTTCCCATAGAATTAGTACCTAAACCTTCTTTTCATCTGCATATGCCATTTGATCCTCCTTCATCTCTGGTGAACATATTCATATTAGTAACCAGGAGTTTAATCGAGTGAAGATGTAGATTAGGTGAATGAAATGAAGCTTGGGGGGCATGTATTCAACCTCTGGACATTATGTTGAAGTCAACTCGATCGCCTCTCCACACCATGTTGGTGTTAAGTCACTTAATTCTAGAAATCATGTTGGGGGCATGTACCAACCTTTGGATATCATGATGGGGAAAAATACACCAATGGGAATATTTTCGAGCATACTTTCTTTTGGGTTTCGAGCTCGCTAAACCATGAAAATAATCCCGAGCATAGTTCATTTTATGTTGCAAGCTCGTTAAAAAATGAAGCAGCTACCATGAGAATTCTTCCAACCTATCTTTCTTCTTTGGTTAAAAAACATGAAAAGATGTGTCAAGCTTACTTTTTGTTCTTTATCGTGCTTGTAAAACGATTAGAATAAGTCACCGAGTTGTATTTTATCAATTTTTCGGTCTCGTTAAACTCCCATGAAAAAGGAACCCCTCAGAGTTTCTTCTTTAAGCTCTTTTCAGAATCCCTAAATACGAAAAAGATCGCCAAGCGAACTTGATGCTTTCACGCTTGTAAAAGTATTTGAATGATCGTATTTCTGGTGATAGTTTACCCCTTTTTCAGACTAGGGGGTACTATTTACGAAAAAGGAGCACTCTAGCCAAGCATGACTGGAAGAGTTCCCTCTCACATTGTTTTATCCTTTTTCGGGTGAGGAGACTAACCATTGCGAAAAATAAACTTTGGAGTCTTCTTTAGTTCTTTTCAGACTCTCTAAACATGAAATGACGTCGAGTTTTCCTTCTTTGGACTCGTTAAAAGCTAACATATAAGGGCCCATTTTTGGACGAACCCCTCCTATCATAGGTTTGTAAAATGTTTGGGATTGGACCCGTCCGAAGGATGAGCTATACCAAGCATCTATTGCCATCCTCAAGCTCGTTAAAAAACAAAAGAGGTACTCATCAATCATGATGGGGAAAAGGAAAGAGGTTGTGTTACATTGTAATTTACGGCAATACATAGTCACTCTTGGACATGGCACTCATCTGCATATGCATTCATCACTTGGGTAATCCATTTGTCATCGAGTCCCGTTGGTCCCATGAGTTGTCTTACTCCTTTGGTTCACCCGAAGAATGTTTCCAACATTAGTTGCATTAGGGATTCAACATCATTCTCGCCAGGTCAATGCTGCCAAGTCATGCCATGCCCACGTTCAAGAGGAGTTTTGGTCGTTTGTTCACTGTCTACAGTCAGTTCACCTTCTATCATGTTGGTCATCTTTGATTTAGTCTCACACATTACTTTCCGATTTACTTCAAAAATACATGATCGTGTTTCGTGTCGATGATGAGGGATTCATCATGGCCCTCCTTCAACGGATTCATCCTTTTCGACTTCAACACATCATCCGAGGATTGAATCTAGAAACCAATCAAGTAACTTGGTCCTGCATGCCTCAATGACAGGTTACCTCGCTTTCAACATGAGTTTACATCATTGACTCTTGATTTAAATATTCCATCGATTGTTCGACCTCAGCTCATTGATTCACATTCGATGGTATGTATTGTGGTACCTTGGGCATCATTGACATCAATGGTGATTTCCCTCGCGCTTTTTAACAGAATACATCATTGATCGGTAATCAAGTGGTTTCTACCATGTTTGACTCCAAGACATTTGTAATCACATGGTTAGATTCGTATCATTACGGGTTCAACTTGAAGACCCTGGGGAAATCATATCTTACCCAGGTTGCGATGGATATTGTTTGGGTCATATTACATGGATACACTTTGTATTGGTCGTGGCTGTGTTATCATATCATCATGGATCTACGATTGTGTCCAGTAGCCATGATTGTGTTCAGTCAGTCCCTACTACCATGGATCTGCAGTGTATTGGTTGGCATCCATTTTATGAGTCATGTGAGACTAGTATCTCAGAGTCGGTTGTATTGCAGTAACTTCTTCCGTCCATCAAGTCCTTGCCATCAATCCTTACAAAGCATTTCACCTGTCTTATTTTACTAGCTTCATGCTTTGGGGGCGATGTTGTTATACCAAAATCTCGTCATTGTGAGCCATGCATTAACTTAATGCCTCAATCCCTGAAGTTCCCCTGGCTAGAAAATCATTGAACAAGTTGTTGGCCTTGTTTCCCACCTTTCCTAGTGAGGTTGGCACATGTTGTTTCCTAACAAGGGGCGCAAATCATTGGTTGGCACCTGCTATACACTTGCACCCTGTGCCATTGGATCCTACTTCCCTCATGCAGCCTGTGCCTGACCCTTCCTGGCACCTGTTTTCTTCATGTAGGGTGCACCAAGGTTGGTTAGAGTGGATAACAAGGGGCTTTGAACAAATTCTCGAATCTGGGTGACTTGGATACCTATCCCTAATTGGTAGGAACAACCGGTATTCGGTTCCTAACCTATTGGGAAGATACCTTAGACCTCTCCCCCTAATCCTCAACCTACTCTATCCTCCTAGCCTTATAAATAAGACCTCTCTCTCCATTGAAAAGGGAGGAAGGACTATAACACTTACATGCTAGTGGAATTACCCTAGGTGATCGTTATTCATCCCTTGGGAGGTATACACACCCTTTTGGAGGCTTAGGATTGGACTGTTGGAGGAAGATTACAACATTAATGCTTGGTTGTAATCACCACTCTTCTATGTATTTCCCACTTATTTACAGCAATATAATCTCTTTCCATAAATTTCTTTGTGTTTATGATGTTTAGATCTTACTTCCTTAACTCTTTGCTTAGATCAGTTAGTGTTTATATGTGCTTTTACCACTTGTTTGTCTCTATGCGCTTTGACAGGTTTTGCAGCTTGAGATCTAACAACCACGGAGCTTGGAGCAAAAAGGAGGAGAATGATTCGTAAATCCGAAGGTAAGACATCTATCTACTCTAATCTCTAATTGATCTAGGAAAGTAGATCTATATTTTGTATTCTTTTGTTCTAGATCCACTTGGACTAGGGAGATCACGCTCGCGTTCGCTCGAGTAGATTATATGTTAACAAAAGATAAATCTAAGGTTCAAGCAATGAAGGATCACATAGAGCACCAACAAGAGCTTCTCCAACTATTGAAATATAACTTGGCTATAGCATAAAATAGGATGAAAAAACAAGCATATCAACATCATAGTGAAAGGAAATTTGAAGTTGGATATTGGGTATTTTTGATGCTACAACCATACAAACAGATGTCCCTCAAGTAGTAAAAGAAGGACAATAAATTAGCACCCAATTACAGTGGTCCATATAAGGTATTATAGAGGACTAGAAGTAGGGCTTACAAGAGTTTCCTCCATCTTCACATGTACATCTACTCTTCCATATTTCTTGCCTTTAAAAGGTAATTGGTGACAAGATCAAAGTCTGTACTATTTTATTAGAGATTGATGGAGGGAAATTGATAGTAGAACCTAAAACAATCCTCGACACAAGGACCAAGCAAATACGAAATTGAGTAGTTACCGAGTACCTCATCAAGTGGAAGAAATTTCTAATAGAAGAGACAACATGGGAGGATGAGTTCTTCATGAAGAAACATTCATATTTAATCAAGTGTTGAGGACAACCCTTATTTGAAGGGGAGGGGAATTTTTTATTTTTTTTGTAACTAGGGGAATCAACAACTGGAGACTGGGCTGGTATTCGCATGGCATGGGGTCCAAGGATCCAATCCCGCTACCACTATACCCCCAGGTGCCCCACACACCCCGCAAGCATGGGACACGGGTAAAGCTGGGTGTGATTTGAACTCGTGACCTCCATTTACAACTGTGACTTCATAACAACTAAACCGCCAATGAGCCACACCCGTGCGGGCTAAGGGGAGGGGCATGTTAAGCCCTATATATTGTGACATTAAATTCATAATTATATATTAGTATTATCTTTATTGGTTAGCTATGACCTTAATTGGAATTGTAAGATCGTCTAAAATTGTAATTGTCCCCTTTGTGTCTCCTATATATATACCAAGGAGACCTAGTTTTAGGATAATATCATCTTGTCTTGGCATCTGCTACATTATATTAGGATGTTTCCCCCTCAAAGAGGCTTCTTATTCATCTCTTTGTTTCATTTTTAAGGCATTGGCTTACTCTTTCTTTCCACTTATGCTATTTTTGGAATTTGGTCCATAGCATTTATTTGCCTTCACATGGATACCACAACAAGAATTAAATCCACTTCTCTTCCTAACACACCCTTATTGATTACAATAGACTTGTTACATAAATATCTCAGTAAATTCATACAATCTAACTCTTCCTTGCACTCACTCACCCTCTAAGCATAGGCATCCTCTTCTTTGCTAAATAGTTCCTCAGGCGATCCATCATTTTCCAAGGCTTTCTTGCACAAGAAGATCACAAATTATAGTCTTACTACCAAACATCCCACTAGAAGCATCTACTCAACCAATAATTTGTGGCAATCACAGGGTTCCATTTTCCTTGCAGTGGCCTTCTTCCTGGGGTTTCCAACTCATAATATCTATCCCTTTCCTTACTTGGTATATTCGCCATTCACCCATTTCATCAATATATACATACAATATCATGAGTCATCTTTCTAACTATCAACCCATCTTGGAAATAATTATTAGAACAATTGAATTTGAGATAACACAAGAAGTTCCACATAATACTTATCTTTCAATGGTGTGAGAAATAGTCCCTATATTAGTTATGACTTACTATCACTACCATATTTTTATGCAACTCTATTATTCTAGGCAAAACATTATTGTAGTCCATCAAAACCATGACTACCTTTTTCATAAAATGCTATCACTATATCCACAACAATTCATGAAATGATCTCATAATTATACATTACCAATAATTCTATCATTCCAATTATTATCATATTATGCAATGAATATGGTACCACATGAATTCACATGATGCATTCAAACATATGTGCCCACATAAATTTGTTCATAACCACACTATTTACTCAACCTATTAATGCACACCACTCAATGCATTCTTGCATTGATTCATGCAGACCATATTCTCATGTTATGAATTTGACCATGATAATATCACATGGAATTCACTTCCACATCAAGATCACAAGTCCCGAATTTCCTTAATTATTTACTTGTAACCAACACAAACACACACACACACACATCATTATATTTTACTCATATGAATTCTCTCTAAAATTGGACAATCATACATGTCTAATGTGTCCAGCCTTTACCATACCATGCCACACCATACTACGTGGAACATCCTCAACACAAATGCATTCACACATCACAAGCATGCCAATTTAGGGTATTTAATTACGGTCGAAGGGATTCTTACCCAAATCCCTTTTCCAACATTTATACAACCAACATAAATAAATTCATACATGCATGGTTGATCTAAAAAAAATATGAAAAGAGAACACATTTTTGGAACTCAAGAGATGATATCTTGCTTATTATGAAGGCTTAAGGGCCTTTATAAAGAAAGCACATAAGGTCTACAATGGACAAAGTCAACAAAGACTTAGCTAGCTAAGCATGGAGACTCTCATATACATTTATTTAGTACAACTAACTAGCTAACTATTGAGTGGGAAAGTTCCTCGTATAATAATGGAGAGGTTGGCCTCTCCTTGACCCACATGGGCCACTCATTGGCCCAATTCCTCCCAATTTAAGTGGAAAGAATCCCTTCTTTCAACCTCTTGATTTAGGAATGAAAGTACTACAAAAAATCAGGAAGGCCCTTGCTAAAGATAATAATGAATCAAAAGAGGCACCAACTAATGTAGAATGAATTGTTGGATGTGGTAAAGAATTGCTACTAATGTTGGAGGCACATATGTTGGGTGTTACTGAAGTGACTGTGGTAGCCTGATATTGAGAGGAGGTGCTAGAGGATTGTGGTGTAATAGTAGAATGGAAGCTGTGAGAACTGTGGGTTGATATTGTTGGAGGGTGAATGAAACTAATAGCTTGTGTGAAACCCATGGTATGAGTGGAAGGGCCATGCGAGTGGTGTCGATGAGGAGGAATGTAGAGATATTTGGGAACTGCACATGGAGGAGAAGGAATATGTGTGTAGGGTGGTGGAGGAGAGGTGGAAAGAATAAGAGGAGTGGGTGATCCAGGAGGATCTCCGAGATCGATCAAAATTAAAGTCTTCAAATTGAAAACAAAATATTTCAGCTACATATAGCTCGGTAAGAGATTTCCGGAAATGTTTGTTTCATGCAAAACGGACTCTAGATGTGAAATTTATCCAGTTCTGAAGTTTCGACAAAACATGTAAAAATGGAAAAAAGGTGTAAGGGTGAAACATGGCTTGTACAGGGCTGACGTGGCACCACCATAGAGCGCCACGTGGTAGAATGCAATCTAGTTGGTAGGAAAATTTGGTAGGATGAGTGTACAGGTGGTATCCAGTGGCAGATGAGGTGGACCAACCAGGGCGTGCCATGTGGCAGCCTAGTTGGCACTTGGTTGTTTGGTTTACCGAAATATTAGTGTCGGGGAGGATTGAGCCCCCAACCTATACCTCCACCAATGTCTCCACACCATCAGTCTAGCCAAAATATCCGTCGGATGGTTCTTAACCATATGGTTCTCGACTCCTATTTAAAGTTGAATACATTTATATTTTGGAAAAGGGGCAGGACCGACTAAGCCCTCGACCCCCATATCTATATTTTATATTATATTCAAACCATATATTATATGCCAACAAACCAACGACAGTCCAATAACCAAGAGCCAACAAAATATCCAATATATATTTCCAACCAAAAATCACAACAAGAGGAGAGGTCCGCGTGTTTGAACCCATGATCTCCTCCCCCTTTGCAAACACCTTAATCGTTGCAACACAATCTCCACATTTTAAGGGATTCAACATTTAATATTTTTATATTAATTTTTGGTTGGATTTAGCCCCAAAATGGGCGCTCCCCCCTTTGGCATATTTTCAAATCAAATCCACATTTTTTATATGGTTTTTAAACCATATATTTCTATTATTTTGTATTTTGGTTTATTTTTAAACAAAAGTATATTATTTTATGGAAATATTGCCATATTTTCTCCATTTTCAAATGGATTTTCATCCCATTAACTTTGGGATTAGATATTTGTAAATCCCATTCAATTTGGGGATAAGATATGTATTTTTGGGCTATTTAAACCATTGTAATTTGCATTGAAGGCATGGGAAAATGCATTGAAGAATTGAAGGTTTTTGAAGAGTGAATGGTGTAATGCCATTATGCCTTTGCAAATGATTTTTGTAAGCTTATGCTAATTTATAAGAGGCTTTTTAGCCACTCTTGGGAGATTTTGGAGAGTGGGAGGACTTCATTGTTGAAGCCTAAGTCTCTTTGTAGCAGTTTGAAGAAGGAATTTTGTACTTGTTCAAGCATTTGTTGAAGGCTAATAAGATCGGTCCTCATTGGAGTTGGACCTGGAGACGTAGTCCATCAAGGACGAAATCTGTTATCATATGGTGTATTCATTTTTATGGTTTTCATATCTTGTGTTATATATGTTTTTCCAACTCTTTAATCCTTTCATAAACTTGTTATTTAAATCCTTTTTACAAGTTAATTGGTTTAAGAATTCACATGCAAATTCAAGTGTTAGTAGATCCTGTCATTTTCAGATCATGTTTGGTATCAGATCAGGCTAATCAGGGAATTGCAGAGTGTGAATGTTAACTAAATCAAGTCTTAAGCAAGGTGAAGGCCAACTTGAAATTTCAATCTAGAGATTGGACGTACACATTGAAGAAAGAAAATGTTAGATGAAGACTACCGCAAGGAAGATAAGAAGGCTTTCTGCAAGGATTTCTATCAGATGGAAGACATAGTAGAAAAGTTGTTTGCAGATTATCAAGAGATATTGGAAAAGAAGAAACCAAAGAAGGAGAAAGCAAAGGATAATACTTTGGGAAAAGGAGGAGACGTCTTCTCCATCTTCTTCTTCCTCTTTTGAAAGCTCCAATACTGCTTCTTCAAATTCAAAGAAACAACCTAAGAAGACTAGGTCTGATTTACCTTATTTGAAACTTGATATTAAGTTTGATTTGCCTACATATAATGGTGAACTTAATGCAAAAAGACATATGATTGGATCGGGTAGATTGAAGTGTTCTGCAGGATCCAAAAGCTTGCAGATGATAGTGCAAAGATCCAGTTGGCTACTCTCCATCTTGGAGGCACTGCACTCATTTGGTGGGAGAGTAAGACACGGGAAGGCCTCCTTGAAAAAGGTAAAATTATTTTTTCCTGGTATGAATTTACTGCTACATTAAAGAAGCAATTTTATCCATTAAGCTATATACATCAAGCCATGATGGATTGGAAAAACTTAAGGCAAGTTAAAGGTCAAAATGTACAATAATACACTCAGGAATTTAGAAAGAGAGCTTTGATTTTGGGTATACCTATTTACACTCAAGAAACTCTTCTCAAGTTTATTGGAGGATTACATAGTTATTTGCGTCATACAATACTTATGTTTAATCCTACTAACCTAGATGAAGTGTGTGTTCAAGCCACACATATTGAATCTAAAGGGAATAATACCTATGATGACAATCACTTAGTTGAATCTATTCATTTGAAAGAAGGAAAAGAGAAAGGGAAAATAAAGCATACAACTACTGTGAAGAAAGGGGATACAAAACTTTCATGTTCTCATTGTCAGAGAGATGGAAATGATGCATAACACTGTTGGAAGTTACATCCATAATTGAAACTGAAGTGGTTTAAGGATTGGAAAGGGAAGAAAAAGGCCACAGTTATCATTGAGGAACTTGGATCGGATTCTGAGGATGAAACAAAGATAACAACCATAGGTGTGAAAGGTAAAGCTATTGTTGATAATGATTCTAACATTGGCTCTTCATGTGCTTCTAATTCTAAATATCATGACAGTTCTAAGGATAGAAAAAGGAATGCATTGTTTCAGATAAGGGTAATTACAAAACAAACTAAGATCGACACACTCATAGATGGTGGATCCCAAGTCAATCTTATTTCAAAAGAAGTAGTTAAGCAGTTGGGATTAACAACAAAACCACAAAGGAAACCTTATCCATTGGATTGGGTATGCAAAGATAAAATATTATAAGTAACAAAGCAATGTGATCTAAAGTTTGCAATTACATCCAAGTTTGTAGATGAAGTTGAATTTGATGTGGTTCCATTATATATCTATGGAGTTGTGTTGGGTAGCCCGTATTTATATGACCGAAAGGCAATTTTCTATAGAGAACATAATCAGTATCATTTGTTTAAGGAAGGAATTGACTACATAGTACATTCACATTCATTTAAATATGACAGATCATTGAGAACTACACAACAACTAAAAAGGGTTGTTAATGCAAGTCGGAGTTTGGCACTTATGTCTATGCAATGTAGGGAAGAAAATAATCCTAAACATGAAAAGATAGTGTCATTTAAACACAATGCACCTATCATGGTTGATTGTGTTCCTATGGTAAAACATAAGCATGATATGAGTACAATCTCTTTCATATGTTCAATTTTGATATTCATCTTTCTACTGATCAGCAGTATATAGTTGGTTTCAACAATATTGAATGTAGATTTGGTTGAAAAAGAGATTAATGTACTTAACAATGTCAGTGCAATGTTGATTTTTATTATGATGAGTCCAATGTACAAGTTCCAAGAAGAATGTACAAATGATATGGGAGAAGTGAGACGAACATGTCCTCACTTGAATTCTGAATGATTCAGGCTTTTGGTGGTCCAAAATATTTTCAGTGGGAAGGTTTGATCTAGGAGGATCTCCGAGATCGATCCAAATTAAAGTCTTGAAATTGAGAACATAAGCTTGCAGCTGCGTAGAGCTCAACGAGAGATTTACAGAAACATTCGTTTGCTGGAAAACAGACTCCGGACATGAAAGTTATCCAGTTCTGAATTTTCGGCAAAACATGTAAAAATGGAAGAAAAAAAAAAGAGTGCCACGTGGCACCAATGTAAGGGTGACACATGGCTTGTATGGCGCTGATGTGGCACCACCACAAAGATTCACATGGCAGGATGTAGTACAATTGGCAAGTTGAGTGTACATGTGGCATCTAGCGGCAGATGAGGTGGACCAACCAAGGCGTGCCACGTGGCATCCTGGTTGGCACTTGGTTGTTTGGTTTAACAAAAAAATTAGGGTAGGGGAGGATTAAATCCCCAACCTCTACCTCCACTAGTTTCTCCGCACCGTTAGCCAACTAGGATCGACTGCCATATATATATTTTATATTGTATTCAAACCATATATTATATGCCAACAAACCAACAACGGTCCAACAACCAAGAGCCAGCACAATATCCAATATATATTTCCAACCAAATGTACAACAAGAGGAGAGGTCCACAGGTTTGAACCCGTGACCTCCTCCCCCTTTACCAACACCTTAACCGTTGCACCACAATCTCCACATGCTAAGGGATTCGGCATTTAATATTTTTATATTCATTTTTGGTCGGATTTAGCCCCAAAATGGGTGCGCTCTCTTTTGGCATATTTTCAAACCAAATCCACATTATTTATATGGTTTTTAAACCATATATTTATATTATTTCAGATTTTGATTTATTTTTAAACAAAAATATATTATTTTATGGAGATATTGCCATATTTTCTCCATTTTCAAATGGATTTTCATCCCATTAACTTTGGGATTAGATATTTGTAAATCCCATTCAATTTGGGGATAAGATATGTATTTTTGGGCTATTTAAACTATTGTAATTTGCATTGAAGGCATGTGAAAATGCATTGAAGGATTGAAGGTTTTCGAAGAGTGAATGGTGTAATGCCATTATGCCTTTGTAAATGCTTTTTGTAAGCTTATGCTAATTTGTAAGAGGATTTTTAGCCACTCTTTGGAGATTTTGGAGAGTGAGAGGACTCATTATTGAAGCCTAAGTCTCTTTGTAGCAGTTTGAAGAAGGAATTTTGTACATGTTCAAGCATTTGTTGAAGACTAATAAGATCGGTCCTCATTGGAGCTGGACCCAGAGACGTAGTCCATTAGGAACAAACTCCTTTATCATATGGTGTCTTCATTTTTATGGTTTGCATATATTGTGTTATATATGTTTTTCAGTTCTTTAAGCCTTTCATAAACTTGTTATTTAAAGTCTTTTTACAAATTAACTAGTTTAAGAATTCACATGCAAATTCAAGTGTTAGTAGATCCTATCATTTTTAGATCAGTGGGAGAGACATGAGGTGGGGGAAATGCTCGGTGAAAGTGGGTAGGGGAAGGGAGAGGATGGGTAGTAGTAGCATGGGGAAAAGAGGAAGGGCGATGATGCATAGGAGAAAGATTGCATTCAACAACAAGAGCAGGGTAAAAGATCAATCAAGGGTAGGAATGTCAAAAAGAGATACCTTAAGATGTAATTGCGGTAATAGATCAGATGTAAACTTGACAATGACCCACTCTACATAATTCATGATGCAGAGTTGAAGGTTGAGTTTAGAGAAGAGGGCAATGTGTTGGTGGACATGTTGTTGAGGTTGTTGTGTAAGTTGGAACCAATGGACATATAAGCATTGTTGATATCCAGGGGGATAGAATTGAGACTTGAGAGCCTCACAAAAGGCAACTCGAGTGGTGATATGAGAGGGAGTGGTCTACTCGAGGTGGTTGAGAAACTTGGTGTCCCACCAAGTCAGGGAAAGGCCGATGAGATGAATTCCAGTGATAGATAAATGCTTCTCATCCGTGAGGTGAGGGAAGGACCTAAATTAAGCCTAGAAACTATGTATCCAATAGTCCAAAGCTTCCTCATTCATACGACCATCATAGTGGGGAAGATATATGGTCAGCTGAAAAGGAGTGGGAGGTTGATTGTCTACAAGAGCAGTGAGTGCTAGAACTTGTTCTTGTAGAGAAGAGGGCTTCGTAGTAGGAGTTGGAGAAGAGTTCCCTAGTGTGGGAAGGGAATTCGTGAGGGAATATGCAGACGATAATGGAATTGTTGCGGCTTGGGTGTGATGGGGAACCAAGCCAAATAGATGAGAACCATATGAAAGGAATATATTTGAGATCATATAGAATATAAAGTCGAGAATAGCCCAATAAAAGAGGCCATACCACAAATAAAGCAGGGCAACAATACATTTAAACAACATGTTGGGAGCAAGTGTACTCTGCAACTGAGTGTAAAAGACTGAAGCAACTCAAATTGTATACCTATGAAGTGGAAAATTCGTAAGGCAAAGTGAGGTGCTGATAGATCTAATTTCTATATATATTGAGACACCTAATGATAGTTGGAGAGATCCCCTCAATGCCTTTGGTGACGCGAGGAGGCACGTGAAAGTAAAAGGAAAACTTTTCAATGAATGGAACTGAGATGACTAGAAAAGAGCTCATGAAATGATGTGTAGATCTTGAATATCTAGATCTGTGCTGCTAAATGGGACTGAAGTGAAAAGAATTAAACGATGTGTGACCTTTTTTCTATGCATTGACAACTTTAGAAAAGAAAACAATGGTTGTGAGAGGAGGCAAGTTAAAGATGGGGGATGCTGAAAAATGATCTATATAAATGGTGGTGGGAGTAGACCAAGGTAGAAATACAATAAAAATAAAATAGAGGGTACATGGTGACGAAGGTGGGTTAAAAAAAATAATAAAATAAAAACTGAGGCATGTAAGCATGAGCTTAGGCAACTTATGAATTGGGTATGAAAATCAGGTAGAAGAGCCGAGGCTAATATCAAGTTGTAGGTGGTAGTAAACACTCATGAAGACAATGGTGAAGTGGACATAAGGAGAAAGGATTAGGGTTTGGGAGAGTTGTTGAAGGAAGATAAACGAACCCAAGATGAAATAGTGTGTGAAGTTTTGTAGGGTAATGCAAAAAAGAAAAAAATAAAGAAATAAAAGGTGGAGCCTAAGATGTGGTATTCAACAATTGGAGAGCGTAGGGCTGTAGGATTTGGGGAAGTTGTCGGACTTAGTACTTCTAATCAACTATGGGAAAATTGGAAAGTTGAAAAGAGACCCCATAGAGAGGTAGCATAGAATGTTGGTTGGGAAGAAGCATAAGGCAAGTTGGTGTGAGGGGTTTCTACTCACATTGATGTGGGTTGATTGAAGGATTCACAATATGACACCAAGGCGTGGAGTGCAAGAAAAAAATACTGTAGAAAAGGATATTTGGCGAGACACAATGTGATTTGGCCTAAGACATAATTATATGGTGATCTGATGGAGAAACAACATAAAGCGAATAGGAAAAATGTTTCAAATCAGGTCTTAGGACCATGTTATGATACCATTTGATCAAAAACAGATATGAAAAGAGAACACATTTTTCGAACTCAAGGAATGATGGCTTTCTTATTATGAAGGCATAAGGGCCTTTATATAGAAAGTACATAAGGTCCACAATGGAGAAAGTCAACAAATACCTACTTAAATAAGAATGGAGACTCTCACATGCATTTATTTAGTACAACTAACTAGGTAACTAACTAGTGGGAAAGTGCCCAGTACAATAATGGAGAGGTTGGACTCTCCTTGACCCAGATGGGCTAATAATTGGCCCAATTCCTCCTAGTTTAAGTGGAAAGCGTCCCTTCTTTCCACCTCTCGGTTTAAGACTAGAAGTACTACAGAAAATGGGGGAGTGTAATGTCCCATTTTTGAAATTATTTAAAATGGTGAAATTTTCAACTTTTTTTCCCTAGTTTGACCTTTGACTAGTTTTGAGATCTAGGTCTCCAATTTGCTCCAAATGCTCCCAAATATTCTGAGAAGGTGTATGAATGATATTAGGAATTGATTATGATGTTAAGGGATGATTTATACCCATCAAAATACTTCTTCAAACCCCTTTGGAAATCTGGTCATTGTATGGAGTTTTACTAGTAAATTGTGGTTCAAATCCCCTAGGGGTAGATGATGAAAATGACTTTCCAAATGCACTCAATCCAACTAGAATTTCTGAATGGAAGTAGGGGACATATAAAGTACATCAAAATGGACTCATATGCATAACCATTCAACTTTTAATGTCTTCTATAACTCCCTTAAGTCAGATGCAAAAAGACTAGTTTCAGCCTTGGGGGAAATGTTAGGCAATCTTCTCCAAATGCTATGAAACTCAACAAAATGACTCCAAATTCTTATGTACTGAACATTAAACTCATACAATACATCAATAAATTTCCATTCATCAATAAAAACATCAGTAGTTTACTTATCCATTCGAATCCATCAACATTACATTGGCTCACAACAAGATAGTGGGGAAATGGCACTGTTTGTCCATTAATGAGCAATTTAACATAGTTTTGCTTGGAATATCAACTTGTGGAAATTCTGATATGGTTATTACAGAGATATATAAAATATTACATGTACATGAAGTCTAAATGGCATCCCTTCACTAACTATATGCAACTACAAGAGAACTATGGGGAAAATGACACCATTTCTTCATTAAAAATCAGATTTTTACATTTCCACTTGGAATTTCGACCTAAAAATTTATGGAGATGAAGAATAGAGTATTTAATTCATATTATTAAATAAATGGGGAATTAGAAGCTCCCCCAAAGAGTACAATAGCTCACCAAAAACGCCCTCCCTCAAGGATCAAGAATATGCAATGAAAACTGAAAATGGTTGAAGGAATGATCTACCCTAGAAGAAACCATGATATGACCTATAGCTTACAACTGCAACAAATTACTCCATTAAATCTCCAAATGAAAGGTCTTAATGGCATTTCCAATTACCAACTTGGATGGGAATCTTTCACCCTCGAAATTGGCTAAGGCAAGAAACTAGTCATCCACTAGCTCTTCTCTCACAAATGTAATTGCAAATTCTGAAAATGATCCAAAGCCACCTTCATTCTTTGTTCTTGACATTTATAAAGTTTTCAAGCTCTCTATGGTTCGAATTCCTTCCAGAGATGCATTCTAACTCAATTTGGGAAGAGATTCCAAAGGATGCCACTTGTACAACAATTCCTAGTCTCCCACTTCCACCAAATCACATGTGGAAGCATCTTAGCTGCCCTAACTCCCTTGAGCACCCTCTTGGAGGCTAGTTTTAGCTCTAACATGTCATATATGTCAGATGTCAGCCTTCAGGTCTGATTTGTGTCATGGGTGTCATAGCATCTTCATCATTGTTGTCATAGAGCTAGGGAATCTAGTCCAAGTGTCTCACTAGCTCCAAACTACCTCTTCCTCTTCCTGGGAGTTACTCTTCCACTCCAATTCGACCTTAATTGATTCATGCCAATTATATTGACCTTCCAACTCATCCCAAGACCCTTGGGATTCTTATGGATTTGAAATGACAAGAGGAGGATTCCATGTGACATAGAAAATCTAGCTTGTGTGGGTTCCACTTCCTCCATGTGTCTTCATGGTCAAATGCCACTTTGATTTTCCCTTGCATATATTTATTTAGCTCCTTTATTAAATATTTATGCTATTCTAATGTACACACATCATTTATTATCATTCTTATTCCAAATCCCAATGCTTCCACCCACAACCTAGGAAACGAGTAATTTTCCTCCTTGGTAATTATTTGACCCTTAACATTAATTTGACAAACTCTCATGAATATGGCCAATGGGCTTAGGCCATTGTGACCCAATGCAAAATTTGGGACATGACAAATCCTCCCTTCCCAATATTGTTTGTCCTCAAGCAATTTCAAACATGGGCGTTGAAGAACCTGCTTTCTGTATAATTCTTTGAAGTTGCCACTGAGTTGTCCAACTTTGAGTCTTCGAACTTCCATGAAGATTTTAGAGAGGAAACACCATGCTTGATGCTGCACTACTCTGATTAAAATCACTTTATTAAGTGGGGAATCCATCCCCCATACTACTTGTTTCCCCAAAAAATTGAAACCAATGAGACTAAGAATTATCCTAGGGTCCCATTGCTTGTATTACACTCCAACAATTAGAAGTGCTCTCCAATTCATAGTTCCTGGATCCCATTTTCTTGTATGCATTCTTCCAAACATCATGAGTGTTGGTTGTGGAGCCTGATCTATAGATTCAGAGATATTATTATTCAACCGTGTTTGTACTCCAGTTTTATATGATATGTAGGTGGACTGTACACTCAACAACGAAAGCAGAGTGTGTTGCTGTTACAAAGGCTAGTAAAGAGATGATTTGGTTGCAGAGGTTTATGGAGGAATTGGGTAAGAAGCAGAAGGATAGCAGGTTTTATAGTGACAACCAGAGTACCATTCATCTTGCAAAGAACTCAGCATTCCATTCCAGGACTAAACATATACATATCAAGTACCATTTCATACGCTCTGTTCTGGAAGATGAACTGTTGAAGCTGGAAAAGATACATACTAGCCAGAATCCTGCATACATGTTCACAAAGGTAGTGACCAGAGAGAAATTGAGTTCCTGCTCAGTTTCAGTTGGCCTTCTAGCATGAAGGTGAAGATGAGAAATTTTCCAAGTCCAAGGTCCAGCAAGTGCAACAGCGGTGGAGTTGTTGTGATCAGTCTCCAAGTGGGAGATTGTTGGTTGTGGAGCCTGATCTCTAGATTCAGAGATATTATTATTCAGCCATGTCTATACCCCAATTTTATATGATATGTAGGTGGATTTTACACTCACCCCAGCGGGGGGGCATCGCCCCCCCACGGGGTTCCAAGGGGGACCATCCCCCTTAGCTAGGGGGTTCGGAGGCAGCGCCCCTGAGAAAATTTTTTGGGGTTGTTTTCGCCAACAGATTTTGGGCCCATGGTTTTGGGTAGCCCGTGGTATTTTTCCATTGTATTTCCCTTATAAAAGAAAGACATTGTAATACGACTAGGGTTGATGTATTAGGTTTTATGCATTGTAAAGATCTCTGAGATCAGAAGAGAGACTGTGAGATAGTGAAGAGGAAGTGCAACGGTTGTGTTGCAAGTTGTATCCCTTCACTTTATTGGACAGAATAATAATAAGGACTGGCAACTTCAGTGTGGACGTAGCCCAAGTTGGGTGAACCACGATATATCTGTGTCTCTCTTGTAATGTGTGTGTGATTATATTTGCATTTATGTTTATTGTTATTGCTCTGCGATCCTATTTTTCTAACAATGAGTGCAAAATATATATCATCAAAGTACATAACAACATAATGAAAATTAACATTAAGAAGATGCTTCATCAAAGAATCATGAAAGTGCTTATACCTCCAAGCAAGTAGACCACCATTTTCCAAGCGCATACAAGCATAAAGTAACCAATCAAATATGCTCCAATGACATAGGTGAGGATACCATGTCCTATCATGCTGCTCCAAAAGGATGTGATATGCATCAAAATATTCAGCCATGTATTCTTTCATCCAAGAAGTGAATGAAGAATCTCCACTAAAATCTGAACCGAATAATCAACAAGAAAAACAAGGAGAATTCAAATGACTCAAAGAAGTCTCACCCATACATCCATGAATGTGAGAATCATAAAGATATAACAAAGTATGTGGCTGCCAACAAAAATGTTCTCCAATCATAAATCTATTCACCCCAGTGTTGGATGAAGTTCCTCCAACATCAAATGAACCAAGTGTTGAGCAAGAAAAACCATGAGTCTTCAAGTGACTCAAATGCATATCATAGGTGCATCCATGTAGATGTGCATCATCATAAAGTAACAAAGGATGCTACTGCAAATGTGAATAAGAATGTGCTCCAACCATGTCATCATAAAAGGTAAATCTAGGAGTTCCATACTCCTCATGTGGCACCATAAAAAAGAACCCTTTCAACCATACTTCATTGAAACTAATGTTGCAAAACATGGAATTGTAGGATGTAGGAGAATGAACTAACTCACTCATATGATAAAAAAGTGCAGAATTTTAATCATGGGATGGATCCATATGGGTAGTATCATGCAGCTCCTTCAAAAGTGTGAAACCTTTGTCATATATTGTTTCCAATGTAGAGGAATCATGCTCTTCTTTAAAAATTGCATAACCTTCATCAAGAGACAATTCAAGTTCATCTTCCACCACATCAAGTGTTTGGATCTCTTCAAGTTCATCTTCAAACACATCAATCATATTCAAATTTCCATAGTTCTCATGATCTACCATGTCATGAGAATCCTCCAAACAATGTACCATTTGACAATCTAAAACATAGGAGGAAAAACAAGTATCTTGCAACTTTTCAAGAAGTTGCTCATTTTGAATTGTGAGCTTATGATTATCCTCATTATTCTTCAAGTATGCATCATGTAACAATTCATTAAACTCAACCAAATTATTTCTATCAAAAGGCAAATATATGAAATTACCTTTTATGTTGCAGATTGCTCTTTGTTTCCTTTCCAAGGTAGAATGTGTCTCGAAATGATCTTCAATACTTTCAATAGAACCTTCTTCATGCTCATGTGATGTCTCTTCATCTTTTTCAGAGTCACTTGGGAGTGACTTTCGATCCTGTTGATGTGCTTCTTCTTCTATTTCACCTATTTCAGTACTAGGTGGTTCATGGGTCTCCTCTTTTTGCTCCTTCAAGCAAGTTGATTCATCTTTCCCCTTGGTATCCTTAAGATCAATATATTTAGAATCTCTATTTTGAAATGGATTCTTATTACCTTCCTTCATCTTGAGCTTGTTTGAGACAATGAGGTATTGATCAAATGGTAGGATGTTTCTGTAATCTTTACTCAGATTTTCCCATTCGATTAGTGTTTCTTTCACATCGTTGGACTCAATAAATTTTGGTGCAGTAGGCCTTAGTGTTCTCTGAAATTAATTTTCTCTATTATGGAGTCCTGTGCTTGATAAAATATGCTCACCCATTGGCTTCTTTTCCTCACCATGAGAACTGTTGCTACCTCCTATTACTCCTTTGCTCCCAAGTTGGCTAGCAAACAATTCGAATCCTTTCATCATTTGCTTGGACATGTCTTCAAAGAGTGTTTTAATGAGTTTCCTAATATCCTCAATCTCCTTTGAGTTTCCCTTTTTATCCCTAGTCATAGTTTCCTCAAAAACAATTGCTCTTCTTTTCCTACTTTTTCCTTTTCAACAAAAGCACCTTTGGTTTCAATATCTAATGGTGGTCCTTGACTTCTTGTCCTCATGAATATCATACCACATCAGGTTCGAAGATCATGCTCTGATACCACTGTAATGTCCCATTTTTTAAATTATTTGAAATTGTGAAATTTTCAACTTTTTTTCCCTAGTTCGTCCTGTAACATCCCTCCAATTTGACCCTAATTATTATTATTATTATTTTTGTAAAATAATTGTAATTATGTAAATGTTATTGTATTTGTTTGCTGGTGAGGAGCTCAAGGCCAAGGCCCCACCAGTAAACCTTGTAAGCTAAGTGATTTATGTCCCAGTGGTATTTGGGAGTACCTGAGTTAGGAGACTGAGTCCTTTTACGACCTGCCGTAGAGGGCATGAATCCTCTAAGGGGAGGAGGTGGAATGGCTTGGAAGCCATGGGTTGACAACATATGTTGTCAGAGTACCACAAGCACTTGAGTGAACATTTAAGCTCGACGATCGGAGGATGAAGGGGGATGCTACGAACTCTATTGTTGTCTGCGTTCTTCTTTGAACAGAGTTTTATGAGCCAGATCTGGTGGAAGAATTATGCAAGGGAATCGCCGCAGCTGTGGAAAAAGAGTTCGTCAACTCCACATATCTGTCATGGGAAATGCGTGATGGATCGCAGTCTTCATGCCTCTGGGGTAATTTATTTGCTCGCGTCTAAGTCTGAGCTGGATCTTTGCTTATTCATATCACTCAGATTAAAGGTATGCTGCGTTTTTATTGAATGGACCCTTGGTGATTCATGTTATGCAAAATATTGAGATCTACTTCATTTAAAATCTAAGTCTAACCTGGATCAAGAATGTTAAGGTATATAATTATAGATTTTAGCAATCTAGGCATGTAGGTATTCATCATGACAACCTTTTTAGTCGATCTCTAAATCTTCTTCATTTATAGTTTTGTTCGCTACCCATTATACTCTGTCTTCGATATGTTTTCCTCCCGGTCACTGCACACGGTAGTTGATGTTTTTGTTCTTGCTATTAGTTTCTCTAAATTCCTGTCCCTGACATTTGAATGAGAGCGGTATTTGGATCTGTGTGGCCTATGGTAATGAAGGATTAAATTAATTCCTTACACTCTTTAAAACTCTTAATCCCGTGCTCACTGTATCATAAGGTTGTGAGCTATGTTTTCTTTGGGTAATGGCTACCAGATGGAGTAGGTTGGGCGATACCTCCTTAGTGAGGATCGACCTCTTCAAACCTTAGTAGTTACATTTTATACTTCTGAGTGAAATGCATGTTTTATCTGAGATAGGATATTTTATCTAGGAGACAATGAAAGCCTCTGCAAATCGTTTTCTTCTTTTCAATTTTTCCATAGCATCATTTAGAGGCGTTTCTCTGCATATTAATCCTTGTAATTATGGCCATAATAATCCTTGTAATTACGGCCTAAGTTCCGATCTTTGTTTTATTATTGTCGGTAAGCTTTCTTTATATTTATACAGTTGTGTCCTTCGTAAAGTTACTCAACGACTTGTTGGATTTCGCTGCCAACTATCTACTATTTTTTATTTTGGTTTACTTGGGTGACTTCACATTTTAATTGGATTTTTCTTTTTCTTTGTTGTTGATATTTTTATATTAGTATCCGTAGGAAGGACATAGCCATTGATGCTATTCCCAATATGCATATATATATATAAAATTGGCAATTAAAACATTTTGGCGTGAGCTATAAAGTTATATGTACATTTGTATAATTGAATTTATAATGGGTTATTCTATATAATTATAGAAAGATATATATTATAATATGAATTCCTTTGGCTAAGATGTCCAATTAAAAGGTATGTTTTAAATTAAATTTACAGTGAGTTAATCTATATAAATGTAGAAAGATATATATTATAATATTAATTCCTTTGGCTAAGATGTCCAATTAAAAGGTATGTTTTAAAGGAAAGAAGGAGTTTAAAAATAAATTATGTTAATTGATAAAAAGTCTATGAAAAGAAGAATTGAAATTAACAACTCTATTTCTTATTTAGTTTCTAGTGATGCTAAGTTATATATTTTATTGTGGAGTTAAGAGTGGAAGGGGGCATTTTAATTCCTATTTGAAATGGAATCAATAAATGTGTTCTATATATATGGAAATGTTATATGTAATTATATGGAATTGTAGTTGAAACTTAGGTAAATAATGCATGGACTTTATATAGGTTATTATGCATAAAAGATTCATATATACATGGGTGAGACAAGAAAATAAGTTTTAGGTCATTATCAAAGTTCGGTGTTAACTTTGAATATCCTGAAATTACTCTCGAAGAGAGAAGTTGGGGAGAGAGAACGGCAACAAGGGTGTTGCTAGATGTAAACCTCTTTTATTTTAATAATATGACACAACCCCTTTTGTGGACGTAGCCCAAGTTGCGGGTGAACCACGGTAAAAATGGTGTTCTTGGCATGTGTCTCTTATGTGTCTTTTATTATGTATATATCATTAATGTATTGATGTGCCTTGATCTTCCTTGTATACCTCCTTTATGTGTCATTATCTGTTTAATGAATTTAGAAAATGGTGAAGGCTTCGTAGTATACATTAAAATAGGAGTAAATGAATACATTGAAATAGTATACTTATTGATCATGAAATGACTTTGGTGTTTTGGGTTGCACCTGCTTACAACTGATATGTTGTATGTTTGAATGAATGGTTGGGAAGCAAATCGTCTTGATAGTATGTAG
Source organism: Larix kaempferi (assembly GCA_027924585.1). Taxonomy (NCBI): domain Eukaryota; kingdom Viridiplantae; phylum Streptophyta; class Pinopsida; order Pinales; family Pinaceae; genus Larix; species Larix kaempferi. The sequence goes on from BSBM01000428.1 coordinate 13,067,189, forward strand.
TTGTTCACTTAAGTTTATAAATGACCAATGCCCGTTAAAGAGGTGCATAGACATGATTAATTATACATATGGATAATTTATTTAGTGTAATTCTTATTGTTAACGTTCATTACGAAAAATTTCAAAAAAAAATATTTTTCCAAAACTACTGACTTAGACAATTGGGTTCGTGACATATGGTATCGGAGCGTTAGTTTTAAACACTCTGGCCTAATGGGCTCAGCATGAAATAAATATGTATGAAGTTTAACTAATCAAGTTGTTTTATTTGTTTTGAACGCATGAACGGGGATGGACAAGGGTTAATGTCATACAAGTTGAACGTCAAGTTCTCCAAAGGGAGTAATGATAAGTATTTTCAACATTGAAAATGAGTTATGTTATCCTTATTATAAGTTGCCTTGCTATATAAAAGGTGTAGGTACTCATATGGTTGAAAAGCATTATCGACTAATGTGATGTTTTCAGTGCATGTGATAATGATTTTTGTATTTTATTGACTTTGTTAAAAATAATAGAATTATAATCTTTATGTTGGATTGTTGATCAGCACTCAGACTATATAAAAATATGGAAGACTTTGACGAAACTAGGCTATTACCTTGATCAAACAAAATTAGTGAATAGTGTTTTAAATAAAATTTCATCAAGTAGATCCGCATTATAATGATTGATGTCTTCTTGTAAGTTTTACTAAGTGCGTTACCCATAGGTTAGACTATAGTATTACCAGTATACTCCAAAAAAGTAAGTTTGTTTTGTTTTGGCAAGGTCACTTAAAAATTTCAAATAGTACTGGATATGACATAATTGTTATATCGGAAACTATTGCAGATATTATGATACTTGTTTAAATCAGTGAGTAGGAATTTATAGCTACATATTAATAAGTGCAATCCTCAAGATAAAAATTTGGTTTTCAAGTATTAATGATAGAATGTATATCTTCTTACTTAAAGTTTTGATAGCATGCTAACTACAGAAATAAATGTTGACTTGCTTCATTCTCTTTTGTGGATTGAAGAGTATGGAGTCCATAGTCTAAATGAAATCTTATCTTGAGTATTTATAGCCAAAGTAAAATCTCACATGTTCTATGTTACAAGTCATGTGTAAATCGCGAACAATTTATGTGATAAGATGATTAATGTGTTCGAATATTGTTTTTGCTTATGAAAATCATCATTTTGTTAAAAGATTAAAGATTTTCATTACTTAATATCAATTATACTCTATTCCAAAAAACTTCTTATGGTGTTTAAAATTTCAAGGATAAAGGTGTGTTATTGTATGAGTTTGCAAGCAATATTCCTAGGGGTTAAACTAGCCTTATTTTAGAAATAGATTATGATAGACCTCTGTGGGGTAAGTTACAGTTTCTAACAAAGATTAATGAGCATCAAGATCTTGTTGATAGTTTGACGAAAAGAATTTTGACCTTGTTGTGATTGATTGAGCATAGGGTCTTTTAAAAATATTTAGATGGTAAGTCTCAATAAATCTATATGTGTTTAAGCTTTGATGCTAACATGTTTTCAACATATTTGACCTCATACTCACTTCAAAGATATTGAAGAGTTTTACGTCAAGGTGAAGTAAATGCATAAACTAAGTGAACAAGCATGCGTATAATGCTATGGAACTAATGTGTTCAATTGTTGAGCAACTGAAGCAAAGAAATTTTTCCTTATACTAACATTTCAGGAAGTGATCTTAACTTTGATTGATGGCATGACGAAGAAGAACGTTTAGTATAAAAGCACTTATGCAGATAAGTTGAGCTAAATCGCTCGAAAGTAAGTAATGATTTACTTTTTATTTTATCACAAGTAGCGATGAGGTTTATGATATATGATGTGTAATCATCAGAATACAATGAGCGAATCTAATTTTGGTTGCTATTTTGTGGCATACAGGAATTAATAAATGGTTGTCATAAAGAGGTGTTTCCTGGACTCAAACGAGAAGGTTTGAGAGGAAGGGAAATTATCTCCAGGCTCATGTAGAGCCGACAACATCATGAACTCATTTACTAGCCGTTGCGGGTGCAAATTCCCTAAATTGTGGTCATGTTCCCCATGGAAGTGGAACAGAGCAGGTAGCTCATTGAATGTTATACTAACCCAAAATACCTAGGCAATCTTTATATCCATCGAATTGAGCAGGTGCTCACAAATTTTCCTTGTGTTGTTAGAATGGAGCACACAAGAGGTTCTCTAAGGAAACTTAACTTTTTCCTTGTGGTGTTAGAATGGAGCCCACAAGAAGATTCGATGAGGGGAAGCTATGTAATGAGTTGTAGAGTAAGACTGTTGTATTCCTACAGTATGCAGAGGTTTTATTGCTGAGTTGCAGAGGACCCATGTTAATGAATGCAAGTCTTCATGATTGCTGAAATGCGAAATAATGCTATGTACGCAAGTCTACATGGTTGCTGAAGTACATGAGCAGGATATGTATGGCAAGTCTCCACGATTGCGGGAATACATAAGAGTTTTGTATGCAAGTCTCCATGATTGCTGAAGTACAAAGAGGTTTGATGATCGCAAGGTTTGTTGAAAGAATTGTTTAATGATGATAATGATTTGTCTTACATCTAGACTACCAAAAGTGTTGTTATGAAAGCTAGAACAAGCGAAATTATTTCCTCACAAGATGAGGAAGAATGATGAACATTTACTATTTAGAAATTTTGTATACTTATGTTATACTAAAGAATATTGGAAAATCTTGCACAAGTTGTACAATGTGCAGGTTATAAGCAAAGAGAGTTTGTGGAAATCGTGAAAATGAGAAGATGACCAAAGTGTAAGAACAAAAGCAAACAAAAAATGATGAAAGGATGCAAAAGACAAATGGTTGAACACTGAGGACGGTGTTATGCTTAAGGGGTGGAGTGTGTAACATCCCTACAATTTGACCCTAATTATTATTATTATTTTTGTAAAATAATTGTAATTATGTAAATGTTATTGTATTTGTTTGCTGGTGAGGAGCTCAAGGCCAAGGCCCCACCAGTAAACCTTGTAAGCTAAGTGATTTATGTCCCAGTGGTATTTGGGAGTACTTGAGTTAGGAGACTGATTACTTTTACGACCCGCCGTAGAGGGCATGAATCCTCTAAGGGGAGGAGGTGGAATGGCTTAGAAGCCATGGGTTGACAACAGATGTTGTCAGAGTACCACAAGCACTTGAGTGAACATTTAAGTTCACCGAAGGTTACTACTATTTTTTGTTATCGGGCAATCCTAGAGAGGGATGCCGAAGTTAGCCCTAACCGCCGAAGGGCACTTAGCATCTCATAAGACATAAACCTTAACACTAAATTAAACTTTGCTAAAAGATGTTAAGAAAACTAAGAAAATCCCTTGGATGACCTTGACATCCTAGTCCTGGCAGAGGACGTCACGGGTTTTCTTCAGAAAAACCCATTACCTAATTATTTAGCACAAGCCAAATTATTTTAATAATTATTATTAATTATAATAATAATTGGTAAATATATACACCCTAATACCTTGAAATGCAAAGGAAAGTAACATATATATATATATGAGTGTATAGAATTGCTTCTACATATTTCATATGAATATACATATATAGAAATACTATTACTTGGACAAATATAATTCATGGTATAATATTTATAAAGCAAATATAAAGAGAAGCAATATATATATGCTTATATAATAATGTTTTGTAATTATTTATATATATAAGCTATAGGTATATTTATGAAATATGATTGGTATAAGGATAATGTTTGTAAATAATTAAAAATACATTTTAAACCACAATGCAAAGATATAGATTTTTTGTGATAATGTGTTGTATTCATTTTTATAAATATGAAATAATGATCACTGCTCGGTCATGATCAAACCCTTGCATCCGCTGTTTGATGCTAGTAAGGAACGGTTGGACATTGTACCACTGTGGGTACAGCTACCGGGATTACCTCTACATTACTGGTCGGAGCGACATTTCAGAGGCATTGGGGACATGATTGGGCAATATTTGGATGGAGACTACAGCTTTCTTCATACCAGGCAGCGGAAGGTTGCTCGTATTCTGGTAAATCTGAACATCTGTGATGGGTTGGTACCGGATGTTACCCTCAGTTGGGGGCCATATGTCTACTCACAGAAATTGGACTACGAAAATGTCCCCTTCAGATGTCGCCGCTGCCATGCCTACGGTCATCCGGCTACTGAATGTAAACTCCCGTTCCGGAGGAATTATGAGGTCCGCATAAAGGTTCTGGAGCGGTGACGGCTGCCCCCCTTCCGGATATCCCATTAGCTGAAACCCTCCCTGGTGTGGCTTTGGACGGGGCTGAGGGACATGTTTCTCCACGGGATATGGTTGACCCTTGTCCTTCTGGCACGGCTCTACCGGTCTCTGGTGCAGCGGAGGCAGATGTGGCAGACTTACAAGGGGAGAGGGGTTTGGAGGCGGCTCCTGTTGGGGATTTGCTACCTGGGAATACTGCTATTGAGGCGACTCATCCGGCGACAAACTTGGAACCTGGTTCAACATCTGCGGGTATTGCTCACTCCATTAAACCCCTTTCTTTTCATTTTGCTTTAAAGAACTTGTATTTAGATAGTCCGGACTGGATTGAGGCTCTAAAAAATTTGAATATTTCTTCGGCAATGGAGTTGGTAGATACTACGGGTTTTGCTCCTGACACCCCATCCTGCTCTGCTTTGAAGCCAATCCCTGGGGTAATGATGCTTGAACCTCCCCCTGTTGTCGAACCTGGGCCTCTTGATGATCCTCAATCCCCATCCCCTACCACATCATCGGAATCTGGTTACTTTCTGAGATCCCTTTCAAAAATTTCCCCGGGTGGGCTGGGGGTAGGCTTGAATAAGGGTGGCAGGAATGGTAGGGGTTGGGGCAGAAAATCCCACCTTGCTAAAGCACAAACCAAGGCCAAGATGGACCTCTTGGATGGAAAACAGGTGACTATTGATCGGGCGCTTAGAGTGGTGCGTGCCCAGAAGAAGGGAAGTTGATGAAAGTTATGTCTTTTAATTGCCGGGGTCTGGCTGGTCCCCTTAAAAGATCAGCACTCCGCAGAGTGGTGTCTATTGAACACCCGGATATCATGTTGCTTCAGGAAACTATGGGTGTTGGTGAGACTATTAAAAAATTACTTGAAAGCTGGTTTGGTGGCTCGTCTTTTACTACACTGGATGCCAGGGGCAGGTCCGGTGGTCTGGCTATGGGGTGGAACACCCGGTCGATACAGTGCCAAAATCTCTGGGGTATGGAAGCGGCTCTGGGGATGACTTGCTCGTCCTTGGATTTTGGTGATACTCTCATGGTGGTTAATGTTTACGGGCCTTATGCGAACCGAGTCCCTTTCTGGGAATCTCTGTTCTCTCATCCTCTGCTACATGTAGGGAACCTTATTTTGGGAGGGGATCTAAATTTTTCCCTTGGGCCGGCTGAGGTTTGGGGTTGTAGAGCTCGGCCAGATCCTATGGCTGATTTTTTTACTCATCAGCTAGTTACCCACAATTTGCTGGATATTGAGCCGACTATCCTTAAACCTACTTGGAGAAATAATAGAACTGGTGATTACAGAGTTGAAAAACGCTTGGATCGTTTTCTGGTGTCTGACACCTTTGTGGATCGGAACTATTTACTGAGGCAGTGGGTTGGCTCGGGGGGCTCTTCGGATCATTTCCCTATTTTTTTGGAGATCCGTGCTGGTCCTATGAAACCAGCTGGGCCGCTCAAATTTAACAAAATCTGGTTGGATGATGAGACTTTTCCTGAACTTATTAGATCCCTTTGGGTTCCCTACAACCCCAGGGCAGGCATCTCGGCCTCTTATCAGTTCTCTGAAAATATCAAGCGAGTTAAAAGGCTGGTGAAGGCCTGGGCCCATGAAAAGCACATTAGAGATGATAGCGTTTTAAAGACTATCGAATTGGAACTGTAGTCTATGTATGATTTGGGAACTGGGGGTTTGGGCACACCGGAGGAGAAAGCTCTTTTGGTTTCATTGGAAGGCAGGCGAAATAAGCTGCTCTTGGAAAAAGAGGAAACATGGAGACTGAAGAGCAGAGCTATTTGGCTATCGGCTGGGGATGAGAACACAAAATTTTTCCATGCATATGCCAAAGGAAGGAAGGCGGCCAATACCATTTGGAGCTTGGAAGACTCATTGGGGCATACCCAGACTTCTTTTGATGATATGGCTGGGGTAGGGGTTGAACATTTCAAATCACTCTTTAAAGCCCCTGCACAGGCTAACATTTTGGATGTGGTTCGGATGGCCCAGTTTTTTCCACGTTTTGTGGATGAGGAAGACAACCACTCCCTGATGGCTGTTGTTGAGGAAGATGAACTGAAGGGTGTTTTGAAGGGTTTTCAAAAAGATAAAAGCCCGGGACTGGATGGATGGACGGTGGAATTCTTGTTGGCACTCTTTGAGATTATTGGGAATGATCTGCTGCAGATGGTGGAAGACACTCGTAGATCGGGGAGGATCCCGGCTGCCCTGAACTCCACTTTTATTGCACTTATACCTAAGACTGACAATTCCTCTTCATTAAGCGACTTCAGACCCATTTCTTTATGCAACTGTGTATACAAGGTTGTATCAAAGATTATTGCTGGGCGGCTTAAAGGGATTTTGTCCAATCATATTTCTGAGGAACAATTCGGCTTCCTGGAAGGGAGACAAATACACGAGGCTATTGGGGTTGCACAGGAGGGTATCCATAGCATGAAAGCTCGAAAAATCAAAGGAGCTATTATCAAGATTGACTTGTCAAAAGCATATGATAAGGTGAGCTGGATGTATATTCATTTACTTCTCACTCATCTGGGTTTTGCTGTGGATTTTATCAGGTGGATTATGAGTTGTATCTCTATGGTATCCTTTGCGGTGCTTATTAATGGTGCTGCATCTCCTTTCTTCCGGTCTGAAAGAGGACTGCGTCAGGGCTGTCCACTATCCCCTTTACTCTTCTTGCTGGTCGCTGAAGGGCTGAGTAAAGCATTGAATAAAGCCTGTAGGGATGGCACTCTCCATGGCATCCAAGTGGCACCTGATCTGTTTATTACGCATTTGCTGTTTGTGGATGATATACTTATCTTTTGCACTGGATCGACTAGGGATATGGAAACGCTACAGGACATCTTTCAACTTTTCTCTAAAGCTACGGGTATGGAGATCAATGAGAGAAAATCCACTCTAACTACCCATTTGCTTAGGGAATGTGAGATTGCGGCTATTCGGAGGATCTTCCCCTATACCTTTCTATGCCTTGAAGTGGGCTTCTGCTACCTTGGGTTTCACTTAAAGCCAAATTCATATACAAAAAGGGACTGGCAATGGATCGTTGAAAAAATCCACAAGAGACTGAAGGTTTGGAGCCATAGATGGTTGTCGCGAGCTGGAAGGCTGGTTTTGGTAAAATCGGTACTAGAGGCCATCCCAGTCTACTGGATGTCACTCTCATGGATTCCTAAAGGAACGCTGGAGAGAGCTCGGAAGCTGTGTTTTCGCTTCCTATGGAGCGGTAAGGGAGATTTTGTCTCCCCATGGGTTCGATGGTAGAAGATCGCAATTCCAAAAGCATTAGGGGGGTGGGGTCTTAAAAATATACATTTTTTTGCAAAGGCTTTGGCTGCGAAAGGGGTATGGAGATTGTTGAAATCTGAAAGCCTGTGGACTAAGGTTGTCACTCGAAAATATATTGCCCCTCTATCTATTTTGGAATGGGTGCGGTCGGTGGATAAATCACAGGTTGGCTGTTCCGTTATTTGGAAAGCGGTCATCAATTCTTTTCCTGTTATTGGCGACCTGCTCACCTGGAATATTAGGAATGGACAGGCCCTTTGTGTTGGGGAGGACCCTTGGTTTGGGAGTGCTGGTCGTCACCTATTATCTGGTGAATTGATTTTCTCTCTTCGGAATTTGGGGATTTGTTATTTATCCCAGTTGGCCGGTCAGGATAGAGTGCATCCATGGACTCAGACATGGGTTGATGCTGATTCTTTGGCACTTACTGTGGACGAACGGACGGAATTGAGGTCTTATTATCGGGCACTTTCTCAATCTCATATTCGCATCCGGGACAGGGAGGACTGCTTAGTATGGGAGGGGGCCCCGAATGGCTGTTATACACCAAGGGATGGATACATCAGTATCTGTCACTTCATGAATCAATGTGAGCTGGTGGGTTGGTGGAAAACCCTTTGGAAGATTTATTGCCCTCTGAAACATAGACTGTTTATGTGGAATGTCCTCGAGAATACTATTCCCACCTGGGACTCTTTACAGAAGAAGAATCGGATCGGGCCGGGCTGGTGCATATTATGCAAAGCCTGTGAGGAATCTTGTGTCCATCTATTTCTCCATTGCCCTTTCATGGCGCAATTGTGGGCGGAATGTTCGAGAATATATAATACTTTATTTAACTGGACCGGGGATTCGGTGTTGGCAGCCTGGTCACAGTGGGTGTTGGATCCCATTGGAAAGTCATTCATGAATCTCCCATTACTGGTGGTATGGGGCATCTGGTTGGCACGTAATGGTATGATCTTCACTGATAACAAATGTACACCGGTGGTCACTGCTATTCAGATTTGTGGCTTCCGCTAGGCCTTCCCACACCATATTAGGGTTGCAAAACAGCGTGAGGTCCTAGCCTTAGAAATTGATGTTTCTATGCCTTGGGGTTTTTATGATGGATCTGCACTCGAATGCAGGTGCGGGGGTGGGGCTATACTGAATATTACAACAACTCACTCATTCCATCTTTTCTGGGGACTGGGGGAAGGTGGAAATAACTATGCTGAGATTATGAGCCTGAAACTTCTTCTCATCTTTGCTAGGGAGAAGGGATGTCATCAGATTAATGTGTTTGGGGACTCAATGAATGCTACCAATTGGACAAATGGAACTCAACATTGCAGGGATCTTAGACTAGCTAACATTCTACAGGACATTATGCAACTAAAACTTTCTTTTTTACACTTTGCATGCAGACATATTTACAGAGAGAACAACAAGGAGGCAGACGAGGCTTCTCAGGTTGGCCGGGACTTGGCAGTGGGGTTGTGGAAAGTGAAGGAGTTCAGGGATGGAACTCACTTTGAATACTTTCATAGACCTTTTGTTGAGGATCTTGACACACAGGGATTTTAACTGGAACTGGCACATGTTTTTACATTTTGGTTTTTTTTGTTCAAAGACTATGATGATGCGTCGGATGATAGCCTACTAATGGTGGTTTTATTTTTTGATCCACAAAACTGTAATGTATTTATATGTTTTTTTCTTTTTTAAGTTGGCTCGGGGAGTCAACAGCAAACTTTTTTTTGGTCACGCTGCTCCTGATATGTAATGGGGGTCTTATATGGTGGATTATGATGACATGTATGGGTCATTGGTTTTTACTGGCCGGCTGCACAGAAACTTTTAACTGCTGGACTGTTTTTTTTATGGATCCTTAAGTGGATTACCGAATGCTTAACTGCATCTACTGAATGTAATTTGTTCACCTCTGCTGAATAAAATTACGCTTTTTTTCCGAGGAAAAAAAAAATATGAAATAATTATTATTGGTTATATTAATATTTCATAATACCCCGTGAATGCATGCTATTACAGGAATGCCTACATAGTTGGTATTCTATAAAGAAAGTAAAATAGATAAATAGTACCATCTCTTATATATATATATTTTGTTAAGACCATGTGGTCATTGGTTACTAATTATTATTACTCAACCTAGGATCGACAATGTCGGGAGAGGTATATTTCATATATATGGGAAGTAGTATTGGATATAATAAAATATGGTAATTAGGTATAAAATCATATATTATAATGAATTGAAATAATGCCATACTGATAACTATATAGTGTGGTACTTATTATTTTTAAAGTGGTTAGCTAATAATTTTTTTAAATAAAGGCTTTATGCAAGAATTTATATATATATATATATGGTGGCCTCCATTTAAGTGGTAAATGTGTTAATTAATAATGGGCTTTATCTAAATGTATAGGTATAGCCATTGTTTAAAAAGTTTTATATATAATTGTGTAAGGTATTACTAAGCCTATAACTTTAGACATAAGATATTGGATTATTGACAAAGGATTTGACAAAAAGAACTCTAGCTAACTTTACATGGGTATTGAGCTATATTTTTAAATCTTAATTAAATTTTATTCTTAAATTAAACTCTAGTTGGGCCACTATTCCTCATTCGTGAAGGAAACACTTAGATTTGTCTTTTTGGGTCCATCCATCGAGTGGGAGGCGTTAACATCGTGGCCTGCATGGATGAAGATGGGAGAGAGGCGTTAGTAGTATGGCTCCAAGTTGCACTAGTAATAGCTCAGTGCTATGAGTCGTGGAAGGTGGCCACTGCCTTCTTAAGGGAGAGTGTTGGGGAAGGTAAGGGGGTCATGATTTTCATTACTGCGTTGGAATCACTTTCTTCCTTGCAGCATGGAGGTATTTCTGGGTTGGGTTCAGATTGCATGCATGGAGAGCTAGTGTATGGTTGTTTTGAGAAGCTTGGGGGGAACTGTCTCTTGGGATGGGAAAAACTGGTTAGCTAGAGTATGATAGAACCAACTCGGCGATCGGAGGATGAAGAGGGATGCTACGAACTCTATTGTTGTCTGCGTTCTTCTTTAAACAGAGTTTTATGAGCCAGATTTGGTGGATGAATTATGCAAGGGGATCGCCGCAGCTGTGGGAAAAGAGTTCATCAACTCCACGTATTTGTCATGGGAAATGCGTGATGGATCGTAGTCTTCATGCCTCTGGGGTAATTTATTTGCTCGCGTCTAAGTCTAAGCAGGATCTTTGCTTATTCATATCATTGTGATTAAAGGTATGCTGTGTTTTTATTGAATGGACCCTTGGTTATTCATGTTATGCGAAATATTGAGATCTACTTCATTTAAAATCTAAGTCTGACCTGGATCAAGAATGCTGAGGTATATAATTATAGATTTTAGCAATCTAGGCATGTAGGTATTCATCATGACAACCTTTTTAGTCGATCTCTAAATCTTCGTCATTTATAGTTTTGTTCGCTACCCATTATACTCTGTCTTCGATATGTTTTCCTTCCGGTCACTGCACACGGTAGTTGACGTTTTTGTTCTTGCTATTAGTTTCTTTAAATTCCTGTCCCTGACATTTTAATGAGAGTGGTATTTGGATCTGTGTGGCCTAGGGTAATGAAGGATTAAATTAATTCCTTACACTCTTTAAAACTCTTAATCCCATGCTCACTGTATCATAAGGTTGTGAGCTATGTTTTCTTTGGGTAATGGCTACCAGATGGAGTAGGTTGGGCGATACCTCCTTAGTGAGGATCGACCTCTTCAAACCTTAGTAGTTACATTTTATACTTCTGAGTTAAATGCATGTTTTATCTGAGATAGGATATTTTATCTAGGAGACAATGAAAGCCTCTGCAAATCGTTTTCTTCTTTTCAAATTTTCCATAGCATCATTTAGAGGTGTTTCTCTGCATATTAATCCTTGTAATTATGGCCATAATAATCCTTGTAATTATGGCCTAAGTTCCGATCTCTGTTTTATTATTGTCGGTTGCTAATGTCTAAGCTTTCTTTATATTTATATAGTTGTGTCCTTCGTAAAGTTACTCAACGACTTGTTGGATTTTGCTCCAAACTTTCTACTGTGTTTTATTTTGGTTTATTTGGGTTACTTCACATTTTAATTGGACTTCTCTTTTTCTTTGTTGTTGAAATTTTTATATTAGTATCCGTAGGGACATAGCCATTGGGGCTATTCCCAATATGCATATATATATATAATTGGCAATTAAAACATTTTGGCTTGAGCTATAAAGTTATATGTACATTTTTATAATTGAATTTACAATGGGTTATTCTATATAATTATAGAAAGATATATATTATAATATGAATTCCTTTGGCTAAGATGTCCAATTAAAAGGTATGTTTTAAATTAAATTTTCAATGGGTTAATCTATATAAATATAGAAAGATATATATTATAATATGAATTCTTTTGGCTAAGATGTCCAATTAAAAGGTATGTTTTAAAGGAGAGAAGGAGTTTAAAAATAAATTATGCTAATTGATAAAAAACCTATGAAAAGAAGAATTGGAATTAACAACTCTATTCCTTATTTAGTTTCTAGTGATGCTAAGTTATATATTTTATTGTGGAGTTAAGAGTGGAAGGGGGCATTTTAATTCCTATTTGAAATGGAATCAATAAATGTGTTCTATACATATGGAAATGTTATATGTAATTATAGTTGAAACTTAGGTAAATAATGCATGGACTTTATATAGGTTATTATGCATAAAAGATTCATATATACATGGGTGAGACAAGAAAATAAGTTTTAGGTCATTATCAAAGTTCGGTGTTAACTTTGAATATCCTGAAATTATTCTCGAAGAGAGAAGTTGGGGAGAGAAAACGGCAACAAGGGTGTTGCTAGATGTAAACCTCTTTTATTTTAATAATATGACACAACCCTTTTTGTGGACGTAGCCCAAGTTGTGGGTGAACCGCGGTAAAAATGGTGTTCTTGGCATGTGTCTCTTATGTGTCTTTTATTGTGTATATATCATTAATGTATTGATGTGCCTTGATCTTCCTTGTATACCTCCTTTATGTGTCATTATCTGTTTAATGAATTTAGAAAATGGTGAAGGCTTCGTAGTATACATTAAAATAGGAGTAAATGAATACATTGAAATAGTATACTTATTGATCATGAAATGACTTTGGTGTTTTGGGTTGCACCTGCTTACAACTGATATGTTGTATGTTTGAATGAATGGTTGGGAAGCAAATCGTCTAGATAGTATGTAGTTGTTCACTTAAGTTTATAAATGACCAATGCCTGTTAAAGAGGTGCATAGACATGATTAATTATACATATGGATAATTAATCAACATTATATTTAGTGTAATTCTTATTGTTAACGTTCATTACGAAAAATTTCAAAAAAAAATATTTTTCCAAAACTACTGACTTAGACAATTGGGTTCATGACACGTGCTTTGATTAGTTTTGAGCTCTAGGTCTCCAATTTGCTCCAAATGCTCCCAAATATTCCGATAAGGTGTATGAATGATATTAGGACTTGATTATGATGTTCAGGGATGATTTAGACCCATCAAAAGACTTCTACAAACCCCTTTGGCAATCTGGTCATTGTATGGAGTTTTACCAGTAAATTGTGGTTCAAATCCCCTAGGGGTAGATGATGAAAATGACTTTCCAAATGCAATCAATCCAACTCGAATTTCTGAATGGAAGTAGGGGAAATATAAAGGACATCAACATGGACTCATATGCATCACCATTCAACTTTTAATGTCTGCTATAACTCCCTTAAATCATATGCAAAAACTAGTTTCAGCCTTGGGGGAATTGATAGGCAATTTTCTCCAAATGATATGAAACTCAACAAAATGACTCCAAATGCTTATGTACTGAACATTAACTCATATAATACATCAATAACGGTCCATTCATCAATAAACCATCATTATTTTACTTATACATTCGAATCAATCAACATTACATTGGTTCACAACAAGGTAGTGGGGAAATGGCACTATTTGTCCATTAATGAGCAATTTAACATAGTTTTGATTGGAATCTTGACTTGTGGATCTTATGATATGGTTATTACAGAGATATATAGTAGCTAACATGTACATGAAGTCGAAATGGCATCCCTTCACTAACTATATGAAACCACAAGAGCTCTATGCAAGAGCTATGGGAAAAATGGCACCATTTCTTCATTAAAAATCAGATTTATACATTTCCACTTGGAATTTCGACTTGAAACTTTTTGGAGATGAAGAACATGGTATTTAATTCATATTATAAAATAAATGGGGCATTAGAATCTCCCCCAAAGAGTACAATAGCTCACCAAAAACGCCCTCCCTCAAGGATCAAGAATATGCAATGAAAACTAGAAATGGTTGAAGGAATGAGCTACACTAGAAGAAACCATGATCTGCCCTGTAGCTTACACCTGAAACAAATGACTCCATTAAAGCTCCAAATGAAAGGTCTGAATGGCCTTTCCAATTACCAACTTGGATGAGAATTTTTCACCCTCGAAATTGGCTAAGGAAAGAAACTAGTCATCCACTAGCTCTTCTCTCACAAATGCAATTGCAAATTCTAAAAATGATCAAAAGCCACCTTCATTCTTTGTTCTTGACATTTATAAAGTTTTCAAGCTCTCTATGGTTCGAATTCCTTCCAAGAGATGCATTCCAACTCAACTTGGGAAGAGATTCCAAAGGATGCCACTTGTACAACAATTCCTAGTCTCCCACTTCCACCAAATCACATGTGGAAGCATCTTAGTTGCCCAAACTCCCTTGAGAGCCCTCTTGGAGGCTATTTTTAGCCCCGACATGTCATATTTGTCAGATTTCAGCCTTCAGGTCTGATTTGTGTCATAGGTGTCATATCATCTTCATCATTGTTGTCATAGAGCTAGGGAATCTAGTCCAAGTGTCTCACTGGCTCCAAAATGCCTCTTCCTCTTCCATGGGAGTTACTCTTCCACTTTAATTTGACCTTAATTGATTCATGCCAAGTATATTGACCTTGCAACTCATCCCAAGACCCTTGGGATTCGTATGGATTCGAAATGACAAGAGGAGGATGCCATGTGGCATAGAAAATCTAGCTTGTGTGGGTCCCACTTCCTCCATGTGTCTTCATGGTCAAATGCCACTTTCATTTTCCCTTGTATATATTTATTTAGATCCTCTATTAAATATTTATTCTATTCTAATGTACACACATAATTTACTATCCTTCTTTATTCAAATCCCAATGCTTCCACCCACAACCTAGGAAACTAGTAATTTTCCTCCTTGGCAATTATTTGACCCTTAATATTAATTTGAGAAACTCTCATGAATATGGCCAATGGGTTTAGGCCATTGTGACCCAATGCAAAATTTGGGACATAACAGGGAGGCCCTTGCTGAAGATAATACTAAACCATAAGAGACACTAGTTGATGTAGAATGAATTGCTGGATGTGGTAAAGAACTGCTACTAATGTTGGAGGCACATGTTAAAATTTGATATGCTAAGACAGAAAATAGCAGCATTACATTCCATTTCACAATAATAGCATATACAGGATCACTGAAGAAACAACAAGCATAGCATAAACACAAGAGACACAGATTTATCCTGGGAAACCCTCATGGGGTAGAAAACCCAGTAAAGCTTCCTCAATATAGATGACCAGCAATATACAAAGATGCAAACCAAAGACATGATCTCCTCCTCCACCATAGCAAATCTCTCCTCCACAAGTGCGCCTCTCTCTCAAGTGTGTGTGTGTATCAAATGAGGAATACACCTCCTCTATTTATACACTACTCTGACATATCTTTTACACAAACACATGTAGGCTCGTATTTAACCAATGGGTTAAATACCCCACTACAATTGACTGGGCCGACCCCTCTAGGGTGGTCTAATAACCCTTTGACCCACATAACACATACATGGCCGACCTCCACTAGGGAAGTCTAATAACCCGAGTTACCACATTCCGACGGAGGAATAAACATCTCCGGATATACAATAAGATCTTTACGGAGGAATGAAACATCTCCGTAATAATAAAGTACAATTATAATATTCTTTGAAGTTACAATATCTCAACACTCCCCCTTAACGAGAAGGATATTATAACAGCATCTGCACGAGCAAGGAGTCATCAACATCATACATGATACATCTATAAATCATCGGAAGCTTTCTTTATACATCATCAGTAACTCAAGCAGTTACTGGAACATCTTCAAGATCTTCAATACTGGAATATCAACATCTTCAGTACTGAGTCTTCATCTTCTGCAGCACACGAACAGCTACATCGACATCACACGATCATCAGCATCGTCATCACACGATCATCAGCATCGTCATCAACATACTCTGCTATACACATGATCCTTCCTTTTGGAATTACGGGATCAATCTCATCACAATCAATATTTAAGACTATCCTTCCTTTCGGAATTACTGGATTTACTGTCTCAGGATGATTAGTCCAATCACAATCACATTTAAGACTATCCTTCCTTTCGGAATTACTGGATTTACTGTCTAAGGATGATTAGTCCAATCACAATCATATTTAAGACTATCCTTCCTTTCGGAATTACTGGATTTACTGTCTAAGGATGATTAGTCCAATCACAATCACATTTAAGACTATCCTTCCTTTCGGAATTACTGGATTTACTGTCTAAGGATGATTAGTCCAATCACAATCACATTTAAGACTATCATTCCTTTCAGAATTACTGGATTTACTGTCTAAGGATGATTAGTCCAATCACAATCACATTTAAGACTATCCTTCCTTTCGGAATTACTGGATTTACTGTCTAAGGATGATTAGTCCAATCACAATCACATTTAAGACTATCTTTCCATTCGGAATTACTGGATTTACTGTCTAAGGATGATTAGTCCAATCACAATCACATTTAAGACTATCCTTCCTTTCGGAATTACTGGATTTACTGTCTAAGGATGATTAGTCCAATCACAATCACATTTAAGACTATCCTTCCTTTCGGAATTACTGGATTTACTGTCTAAGGATGATTAGTCCAATCACAATCACATTTAAGACTATCCTTCCTTTCGGAATTACTGGATTTACTGTCTAAGGATGATTAGTCCACTCACAATCACATTTAAGACTATCCTTCCTTTCGGAATTACTGGATTTACTGTCTAAGGATGATTAGTCCAATCACGTGCATTTTGAACCAAGGTCCAGGGACGATGCAGTCCTATCCTCTATTCTCGGAGACACCTGTCTACGGCTCACTTTAGGACTGAGGTCCAGGGATGATTCAATCCTTTTCTTTCTCGGAGACTTCATGTCTACGGCTCACTTTAGAACTTGAGTTCAGGGATGATCCAATCCTTATCTGTCCACCAAGGACTTCATTTTCGGAGACCTCACGTCTACGGCTCATTTTAGAACTTGAGTTCAAGGATGATCCAATCCTTATCTGTCCACCAAGGACTTCATTCTCGGAGACCTCACGTCTACGGCTCATTTTAGAACTTGAGTTCAAGGATGATCCAATCCTTATCTGTCCACCAAGGACTTCATTCTCGAAGACCTCACGTCTACGGCTCATTTTAGAACTTGAGTTCAAGGATGATCCAATCCTTATCTATCCACCAAGGACTTCATTCTCGGAGACCTCTCGTCTACGGCTCATTTTAGAACTTGAGTTCAAGGATGATCCAATCCTTATCTGTCCACCAAGGACTTCATTCTCGGAGACCTCACGTCTACGGCTCATTTTAGAACTTTGAGTTCAAGGATGATCCAATCCTTACATGTATTCTCATCCATACAAGTATCCTCATCCATACAAGTACATTTAATCAATACATGTATCATAAAACATATGTATTTCCCACTCATACATTCAGTATCAAAAGCATGTATACATCAATCATCAAAAGCATGTATTCTCACTAATACATCTGTCATCAAAGGCATGTATACATCTAGCATACATCTAACATCAAAAGCATGTATTCTCACTAATACATCTGTCATCAAAGGCATGTATACATCTAGCATACATCTAACATCAAAAGCATGTATACATCTAACATCAAAAGCATGTATTCTCACTAATACATCTGTCATCAAAGGCATGTATACATCTAGCATACATCTAACATCAAAAGCATGTATACATCTAACATCAAAAACATGTATACATCTAACATCAAAAGCATGTATTCTCACTAATAAATCTGTCATTAAAGGCATGTATACATCTAGCATGTATTCTCACTAATACATCTAACATCAAAAGCATGTATACATCTAACATCAAAAGCAAAAGATATAAGAGTTCTAAATCTAAATAATTATAAGTAACTAAGTGCAGCAAATTTAAGGGACAGACTTGTTATCAGATACTATGCTACTCCCCCTTTCGAGGAGGGTCCTTCTGGACTATACCAAGCTTGTCTCGGAAGTATTCAAACTTTACTCAAGACAGAATTTTAGTCAGGATATCAGCAATCTGATCCTCAGTGCTTATATACTCGAGCTTGATAGCTCCTCTCTGCACCATATCTCGTATGTAGAAGTAACGGATCTCAATGTGTTTTGACTTATCATGGAACACAGGATTTTTCAGTCATCTTAATGCAGCTTTGATTATCACACATAATCACAGTGGGATCCATTTCCAAGTCAAACACTCCAAATAAAAGTTTCTGAAGCCATACTGCTTCACAGCTGGCAGAGCAGGCGGCTATATATTCTGCTTCAGCAGTATTGAGGGCCACACTAGATTGTTTCTTGCTGAACCATGAGATCATGGCAGATTCAAGACTATAACATCCACCTGATGTATTCTTTATGTCTGAGACACTTCCTGCCCAATCAGAATCTGAGTAACCATGTAAACGGAGTTCATGACCTCCAAGATAATATAGACCAAAAATCTAATGTACCTTTTAGGTACCTCACTACATGCTTTGTAGCTATTACGTGCACCTTTCTAGGTTCTACTAGATACTGACTTAGGGTATTTACAGCAAAGCATATATCTGGCCTAGTATTTGTTAAGTACATCAATGACCCAATGATTTGTCTATATAGGGTTAGGTCCACTAAATACGATGAGTCATTAACTAACAACTTCAAGTTGGAGTCCATGGGAGTAGCCATGGATTTATACTCCAACATATCAAATCCTTTTAAAAACTTCACAGCATACTTACCTTGATTTAAAAGATTCCTTTTGGATCTTGCCATACTTCTAGACCTAAGAAGTAGTGCATTAATCCGAGATCTTTCATTTTCATTTCTGCAGCCATTTTCATGACCTGTTTCTCATTCCTTGTCAAAAAGAGATCATCGTCATACAATAATGGTATGATAGATTCATCATCCACAACCTTAAGGTAAAGGTTAGGAACAATTTTACTTCTGGTAAAGCCCAAGCTTTGTCATGAAGCTGTCAATTGTCCATTATTCACACTCAGCATTGAGTGATCTTCTGCATATCTATCTGTGCCATCTCTCGTCAGATGGGTCTACTAATATGAGCCTCAAAATCATTCGAACTCTGTGGTGAGTTCCTTCTTGCATCCATGTCATATGTGTATAGAACCCATATTCAACCTTGTAGCAAAGGTTGAGATCCACATCACCCATGATGATCATTAAGATCATCAATTGACTACCGATCCTGGGAACCCATACAGAACCTGATTACATTATTAAGAGAATGGTCTTATCTAGTCCCTTGGAGCAAAACATCTCATCATGATTCTCTTCCTCTTTCTAAGAGAATCTCTTAACCACAAGCTTTCTATAGTGTGTTTGATTTGTAAATCTTTTGTTGAACATCCATCACTTGTTCAGAGTTCATCATTCATCATGATCTTTCCTACAAATCAAAATTAAGTACATGATTAGTAATACTTCATAATCATCAAATCATATTGACATGATAACCTATTATGCATACAGATATCATTTACATGGTTATGCAACTATTTTGACCAATACTTTGGCACAACACTTTCCCATATCCTGTATGCATACAGTGGCTATCTAGATGCCTTCCATCTCTACCAGAACATACTATCGAGAGTGTGCACAGCTCTCAGCATGTCAGCAAAGAGGTTTCATTCTAGACAAGCAACAATGGAATGTTTGTCCAATTTACCAATCATATGCATATTAGTAGTATACTGTTCAATGCTTTATGAATGTTTACACTCAGCATGATATATTCTAGGAATACAAATATGCATACAAGCAATATCATTTACTATTTCTAATAACAACTCAAATACTTATCTTTTATGTTTGTGTGGTTGCCTCCCGCTTGATCTTCTGTATGACTTCTGAACTTCTATTCATTCTGTACCACTGTGCATGCTCAAGTGTACACTAGTGTCATCCTCATGATCTCATACACAAACATACATTCATTAGTATATTCTCAATATTATCAAAACATTCTAATTCTAAATAATCTTGAATATGTACAGTCATGATCATTAGTATTCAGGGTTTCAAGGAAGTCTTCTTTTACTCATGCATATTCTTGTTTGATCTAGTTAGTTAAATCATCAACCAAGATAAGAGACATAATATGCATAAACCCTTGATTACTAACCAATCATACCAAGTATACTTACACAAGGTAAGATTCTAACATGACATAGGAAAACATACCTGGATTAGTATACCTGCTTAGTTATGTACAACATACCTAAACAATCTCTTCAATGATTTAGAGATCCTGAGCTAGAACCTGCATGTCTCGTAGGTTAAACATAATATAACAAAGTCATACATATCTCGTGAGTCTTTGTCTTCATGTTGTCATGGTCATGGAACTTGATTTGTCTTTTGTAATGTACCTGTGTCTTGTTAGCAGACAACATCAACCTTACACAACACCATAATGCATAAGTACAATCATATAGCCCTAATCAATGAATGTCTTTGATCATTCACATGCATTCATATTGTTACTAGGGTGATAAGACAATTAATAACATTAATCAAGATTGTACTAATAAATAACATGAAGACAAACACATTATGAACTTAATCAAGAATCAGATTTCAAGGCATACCTGAACCTCCTTAAGTCATACCTGTCGAGACCTTTTGTAGTCTTCTTATGTAAGGCCTTAGCCTCAACTCCCCCTGAAACTTGATCTAGAGCTTGATTAGGGTTTGCTAGAGAAACCCTAAAAATTCAATCTTTGACTTTCACACTTCTGAATGGATGGAAGAATGTGTCTTGCTGAGCTGATCAACCTAGCATTCTTCAATTTTGAAATCTCCAAAATTTGACCCCCCAAAATTGCCTTCAAAACTTCTGGATCTTCTGGACAGGAACCCGAACTAGGGTTTGATGAAGCCCGGTCTTCTACCCAACCAAAAATTCGATCTTGGTCTCTAAATTTCAATTTTCCTGAGTAGCATTCAGCCGTGGACTCCGATTCCAAAAATTCTAACTTTCTCCGAAACCCTAAATTCCGGAAGCCATGAATAAAGGTGCTCCAAAAATAATTCTGTGTTGACAGAAATATGCACGGATTGTTTCTGCTATAACTCTGAAATTTCTGCTCCACAGGGTCTGAAAACATTTTCTGCAGTAGCTTGACCTGTCATCTTTCCATCCTGACAGGTCTGACCTCAATTGGATTTTCTGAGAGAGAGTTATGCCAAGTGTCGCAACGTGACCTGTTTATGGGATAAAACAGGAGAGCGAACTTGTACGGCGTGCCACGTGTCACTGTTTGAACTTCGGCCTCTGAAAACTTTTCCTGAGATAGCTCGCCCTGTTATCTTTCCATCTTGACAGGTCTGACCTCAATTGGACTCTCTGAGAGAGAGTTATACCAAGTGTCGCAACGTGACCTGTTTATGGGATAAAACAGGAGAGCAAACTTGTACGGCGTTCCACGTGTCACTGGTTGAACTTCGGCCTCTGAAAAAGTTTTCTGAGATAGTACAGTCTGTTTACTACCTGTTACTTTTTACGAAATTTCATTTGGAGCTTCCTACCCCAAGTTATGACCTTTTTTCCAAGGTGACCTGATTTTGACTGAGATCTGGAAGAGGCCGAAACCCTAACTTGTACTGATCATAACTCATAAAGTACAATGAATCTGAGGGTGCCCTTTGGACACAAGGTACCTGGGGATGTTATCTTCGACCTGTAAACTTTTCAGACTCTGAACCTTTGCAGAAATGGATTTATAGCAAAAGTTCCACGATGACTGGTTTTTGCTATGTAAAACCCTAACCTTCAAATTGTCGTAAGTAAAGCAAGTGTCGTAAGTGCCATACCTTGTCTTCCTTCAGGTTAGCTCTGATACCATGTTAAAATTTAATATGCTAAGACAGAAAATAGCAGCATTACATTCCATTTCACAATAATAGCATATACAGGATCACTGAAGAAACAACAAGCATAGCATAAACACAAGAGACACAGATTTATCCTGGGAAACCCTCATGGGGTAGAAAACCCAGTAAAGCTTCCTCAATATAGATGACCAGCAATATACAAAGATGCAAACCAAAGACATGATCTCCTCCTCCACCATAGCAGACCTCTCCTCCACAAGTGCGCCTCTCTCTCAAGTGTGTGTGTGTATCAAATGAGGAATACATCTCCTCTATTTATACACTACTCTGACATATCTTTTACACAAGTACATGTAAGCTCGTATTTAACCAATGGGTTAAATACCCCACTACAACTGACTGGGCCGACCCCTCTAGGGTGGTCTAATAACCCTTTGACCCACATAACACATACATGGCCGACCTCCACTAGGGAAGTCTAATAACCTGAGTTACCACATTCCGACGGAGGAATAAACATCTCCGGATATACAATAAGATCTTTACGGAGGAATGAAACATCTCCGTAATAATAAAGTACAATTATAATATTCTTTGAAGTTACAATATCTCAACAGCACAGATGCTCGGTGTTGTTGAAGTGACCGTGCTAGCCTAAGATTGAGAGGAGGTGTTAGAGAACTACAATGTAATAGAAGTAGAATGGAAGTTGTGAGAACTGTGGGTTGATACTACTGGAGGGTGAGAAAAACTAAGAGCTTGTGTGGAACCCATGGTATGAGTGGAAGGGCCATGCATGTGGCATCGATGAGGAGGAATGTAGATAGATTTGGAAATCAAATGTAGAGGGGAAGGAATATGTGTGCAAGGTGGTGGAAATAATAGGAGAAGAAGTGGTAGGGACATGAGGTGGGGGAAATGGTAAATGACAATGGGTAGGGTAAGGCTGAGGATGGGTATTAGTGGCATGGGGAAAAGAGGAAGGGTGATGAAGCATAGGATTCATCCTACGTTTGACAACAAGGCCAAGGGTAAAAGCTCGGTCAAGGGTGGGAATGCCAAAAAGAGATACCTTAAGATGTAATGGCAGTAGCAGATCGGATGTAAACTTGGAAATCAACCATTCTTCAGAATCAATGATGTGGAGTTGAAGGAAGAGTTTAGAGAACAATGCAATATATTGGTGGACACGTTGTCAAGGTTGTTGTATAAGTTGGAACCATTGGGAATATAAGCATTGTTTATATCCAAGGGGATATAATCAATACGTGAGAACCTCTCAAAAGGAATCCCAAGTGGTGATATGAGGGAGTGGTCTACTCTAAGTGGCCGAGAAACTGGGTGTCCCACCAAGTCAGGGAAAGGCCGATGAGATGAATTCCGCGATAGATAAATTCTTCTCATCCGTGAGGTGAGGGAAGGCCCTAAAGTAATCCTAGAATCTGTGTATCCAAGATTCCAAATATTCCTCGTTCGTACGACCATCATAGTGGGGAAGTGGTGACCGGGAAATGCTTGAGCCTCAAATTCAATTACTGAGCTAGTTGGCTTAGTTTTCTAACTATGGTTTCGATGACCAAATAAGATTCAAACCTGGATTTTAATATTATTGTAAACCTGAGAGTCCATGTAATGAAAACCCAAGCGCTCCACCGGGGATAAACTCTGATGCAATGGAGAAGTGATTAGAACCCGGTCATATGGCGTTTCTGGTGGCTCACAAAAAACGTGGATGTGCCTGCGTGTACGGAAATGGACATTGGTTCTTGTACCTACGAACAACACACTCCAGGCACGGCCAAAACGAGGAGACTGCACCCATTTGTCAATGGGGTTCTTATACCCTGCACCTGCAAAATAGAAAATACGCCCAGGTTCTTTCAGCTCGACCGCGGAGTGCTATGCTGAGGGTATTCGGCTCGGTTCTACACACTGGAATGCTCTCAGAACCTTTGCAGATGTGGACAAGCCCGTGTTCTCCATTCTCCCAATTCGATGGGCTCTCACTCATTCATCAACGAGGGTTCTGGTTTTTTTTTCTCTCTGCGTCTGAGATAGAGGGAAAACGCACTGCTTCTATCAATTTCAGAGTTCAATCACAATGGATGAATCGACTCATTACCTGGTGATCTCGGGTTTCTCTCAATAAGGCTCGGATACATGCCAGTGATGGTTTGGCTGCGAACTTAAATGTTAAACCCCCAATTTACTGAAGCTAGAGAAGAATTGAACGAAAGCCAGAAAAATCAACCACCATCCTTTCTATATTTCGAAACTTGCAATAAATTCGGATCTGGAAGAGGACGCCATTTCATTCACTAGTAATTACACAAAAACAAAAGATTCAAGAGGTCTGTCTCTCCATTTTTTCGAATTCATTCCTTTTTATTAATTGGCAACTATCACCGATTTCTGCACTGGCAAGCTACAGGTCGTATCTTCCTTCCTAATTTTGGTTCCTTTTAACAGCATAAAAACTCTTCCATTTCCTCCCTAACCGGGAGTTACACATTTTACCTGGAACGGCCATTAGCAAGATTCCACTTGCCAAACTCAAGAGTTTCTTTCTAATTATTTTAACTAACTGCTCCTAAAAAGTTATAACAACCCAGCCTCCACACAGATAGCTGTAGGTAGCCACTTATTTCTACTTAGACTCTATAATTGACACCATATTATTTCCACATAATTTCTCAAGCAAGTTTTCTTCTTTGATTTTCAAGTTCCCTCAGTCCAGTCTCGATCCACAACATGTGGCAAAACAACCACATTGTTCATTGTTGGCTCTACGTTTGATGCTCTTGCATCAGGAAGATAAATGGTCAGTTGAAAAGGAGTGGGAGGTTGGATATGTAAGAGAGTAGTGAGTGCTAGAAGGATTCCTTGCATAAAAAAGGGGTTTCCAAATAGGGGTTAGGGAAGAGTTCCCCATTGTGGAAAGGACATTCATGAGGGAAGATGCAGACAATAATGGAACTGTTGTGGCCTAGGTGTGATGGGGAACCAAGCCAAATATGTTGGAATTAATTTCCAATCGCCACATCAGCCACCTCGTGTAGTGAGTTCACCTAGAGCCATGTGATCACGTGATGTATTCAATGTATTAGGTTACAGTCTTAAATGCTACCGAGCTGTCAAGAAAAGCCGATCTCTAGATGTTTCGAGATCTCTTGGAGAAAGTTTGCCAGAGCTCACAATGTATCTAGATGTGTTCTTGTTAATGGAATGATACGGTTCTGATTTTTCTGATTGTGGTTCTGTCACAAGTGCTGTAGCACTGTATAATCTTCTGTTCTACTCTGTTTCCTGGATACTCTGCCCCCCCCTTCATTATGGTATCAGAGCTTAGCTCGATCCATTAAGAGGAACCTGTCTACGGTGAATTTGAAGTGAGCGTTGAGCCAACATTTGGACAGTGCATTAGAGGTTCTACGAAAACAATTCTGATTTGATCCCTAGTCGCCATGAGGATGGAGAAGGTGAGCTGAGCGATCACGGGCGAGGTGGTGGCGGTGGACGAGCAGTTGGCCGAGGTGGTCGTGGTGGAAGAGGGGCTTATGGTGGCCGTGGTGGGTTCGGTGATGATGCAGGTGGGGATGACAGCCGCAGGCGTGCATATGAGCGGCGAAGTGGCAGCGGTCGCGGCTCTGAATTGAAACGAGAGGGTTCTGGACGGGGTAATTGGGGAACTCCTGCTGACCAGGGGGCTTTTCAGGAAACAGAGGAAGGTATTTCTGCTGAAGAAGAAAAAACAATAGTTGTAGAGAAGTCAGACAACGAAAATAATCAGGAGACCCCTGCAGTAAATGAAGAGAAGACAGAAGAAGAAGAGGATAAGGAGATGACACTTGATGAGTATGAAAAAGTCCTGGAGGAGAATCCACCGCAGTTATCAAAGGGGTGATACTGCTGTATTGAAGGAGCCCTGAGGGCTTGAAGTTGTAGGAGCCAAGCTATTGGGGATATCGTCTGCAATTGAATGTTATTGGTCCCTCTGCCATCAGTCGTGCAGTTTGAGACAAGCTACAACCTGGGTGTTGTGCATATGCGCAATATTCCTAGTGGTAAAGTATCTGCTCTCTAGGTTATATAAACTTCCATCTGCACTATTAATTTAAGGAAGGAAGGCCTGAGGTGAGGTTGCCCGAAGCAAAGAGGAGTAGTTGGTCCAGTCTTGGCGAAAGTGAAAACAAATTCCTTGGCCCTAAGTTCTAGTGTGTTATAGATAATGCACTCCCATGCTTTTAATGGTCAAGTAGAGTGAAGCAGAGTGCTCCCATCTTTAAGTGGTTGAGCAGATTTGAAGAAATCAACTTGGATGAAATTGAAATTGGACCTTTACAGAAGGAAGCACATGTGTTTCTGCATTGGCAAAAGTTTAGCTGTGTAGAAGAGAAATTGTTGTAGCCCGTGTTTAAAGAACTTGAGGTCAGAAGAGCAGAAGCTCGGTGTTGTTTTAGCAGAACCCAAGAAAGGTATGGCGAAGAGAAGAAGACTAAAATTGTCCAAAGAAAAGAAATTCAAGCCTTACATTACAGATTTGTATGCTGTAGCAGAGATGAAAACTGAAGAAGTTTGTCCTGACTTTCTGCCAATTCCAGTTTTCTCAGGTAAGAATTATGAGTTTTGGACTATTAAAATGAAAACTGTGTTTCGTGCTGAAGGTGTATTGAATTGTGTTGAAAATAATTATAATGAACCTTATGATGAGGCAAGTGATGCCTCTGCATTATACCTCATACGTCAAGCCATGGAAGATAGTGTTTTGCACATTGTTGCTGATGCAACCAGTGCTAAAGAAGCCTGGGAATGTTTGAGAAGAGAATTTGATGTGAGGGGGAGAAACACTGATCAGCATCAAGCTAAGTTACATGGAGTTGACAGTCAGTCTGTTGATGTAGTTGTTGAGAACATTGTCAATAATATTGGTAATCACCCCACAGAAGCAGAATGTAAATTTGAAGAAATTGACAGAGCTCATGTTGTTGTTGGTGGAATGAAAGATGAAAGCAACTGTGTTGATACTGCAACACAATACGAACTTGAATTTGAAGTTGAGGAGAAAACTCTTGCTGGTCATGAGGATGAGCTCTATGAAGCTTATGAAGACATTAAAAATTTCGAAATCCTTCAAAATGATTTGTTAAATGCTAAAGCACATGCAATTGATGAAAATTTTGCTGAAATTATAACGACTGGGGTAGAGATTGAAATTGAAGCAGCAAGGCATCTTTATCAATTTGCACAGCTTGGACACTACCCCACACCAGGAAGTGCTACAGCTTGGATGCCTCACATGCCTTTCCCTGAGGCATGGGTGGCCCCTCCTCAAGGACCGCCACCAGAGCCTGGCTTGCAGATTTCTAATTTTGCGGTTCTAGAAGTAACTCAGGGTGCACTCAATAACCGAAGGAATTGGGTTTCATCTTCAGTACCATATACACTAATGACACCCGCTATTCCTCATTTCCAAAGTATGGTGGGTGTGACTACAAGTCACACTAGTACCAATGTTGGTACAGATGTTCCAAAAGCAGGTGCGGCTGTTGGTAGGCAGTCCAGCAAGGAGCAGAAGACTAGAAAGAGAAAGAAGAAAAGTGTTTCGGAAGAAATTGTTCAAACTGGTGGCATACGAGTGACATCCAGCGTTTCTAAACCCTCTGTTGAACACACACCAACAGCTTCCCCTGGGTCGTCAGTGATCGTCTCAACTACTTCAAATGCTCTCATTGCACCAAGTATTGGCATCTTAGGTATACCTTCTGTTTCTCATTACCAGGTAATAAGTAGAGGAGAAACTGGACAAAGAAATATATTTTCAGAGGAAACAGCAATTCATATAGAACATGACAGATTGAATGTTGAAGATGCTGCTTCTATTGCAGCTACTACTGCAGTTAGGCACAACCAGGGCATTTGGAGTCAGTTAACATCTCAAAAGAATTCTAGATTGGTTTTTGAGTGTGAAGCTAAGCTTGCTTCTGCGGCTACAGCAGCAGCAACCCAGATTGCATCTGATACTGCTCTACAAGCGAAGCTCATGGTAATTGAAGCTCTGAGCTCTGATGGTAAACAGGATGCTATTTATTCTAGTGAAGTCGGATTGCATGATGGCAGCCAGGGCCATTCTCATTCAATTATTGCAACTGCCAGGGAAGCTACCAAGAAGAGGGTTGAGGTTACTTCAGCTGTCGTTGCTGATTCTTCTGCAAGAAGTGGGATCAATCCTCTGTATAATAGACTGTGTCTAGCAGGAGTTTCATCACTACATGCCCAATCAAATGAATCCGTTGTCAAGACAGGAACCACAACAGGGAGAATAGGTACCGCTGGTCTGTACTTTGCAACCAATTTAGCAGTGGTGCCACCACGAGTTCAAACCACAATGAGCGTTGCCTTGGCTTTGTTTGCGGTTCGAACAGCAGAAGATGCAAGACTCTCTAGGGGAGAGAATTTGGATGCAGTTGTGAGGGCAGCTGAACAAGCTACACAAGCTGGAGTTGTTGTCGCCTTGGGTAATCCCGTTCCATTACCACTAAATGTTTTATTGGAAGCTGGTCCAGAGGCTTATTGGAAGCTAATGGCCCAAGAAGCAAGTATTCGAAAAGATGATAATGTTCATAATGAGACACTACCTCAACAATTTGTTACCAGAAATGAAAATATGGTTAAATCTTATAAATACAAAGATAAGAGAGATGTGTTCCGGAATGAAACCTCAACGAATACAAAAGAAGGCACGAAGGGGCCTGCAATAGAATTGTCAAAGTGGTCAGAGAAGGATTGTTCACAGATGCCAGATCGTGCACTGCATGATGTCTTAAGTGAAAAAGATGTGAAAGCTCGAAAGGAGAATCAAGCACTTCGTACAACCCAAGTAGCTGTAGCTGTCTCTGTTGTAGAGACCATCTCAAGGGGGAGCAACATAAATCAGTAGCAAGCTGAGGTTCTAACTGTTGAAGAATCAATAGCAAACTCCGAAGTTGTAGTTGAAGTCAGTCAATCCATTGGTGAAACCTATTATGCTGATATATCTATGGATGAAGATACTAAGTCTGAAGTTGATAATGAGCAGCAGCTCATGCAAGATTTTCAAGAGAAATCTGAAGTTACAGATTGTGGAAATGATGCAATATTTGGATCAAAGGTTGAAATGGGATTGAAAAATGTGCCAGAAAGCACAAATGTTGTTTTTGCTGTCAGTGTATGTAGTTTTGCAGATGAATGCAGTGAAGCTAAAGACTCTGCAAGTAAAAATGTTGAAGATGATAATAACATCCCTTTAGATGCTGTAAGACTTTTTGAATCTGAAATTGAAACAAGGCCGATCTATGATGAAGAAATTTTGAGTAAAGCTGAGCTGACTGAAATTGAGAAAGAAATGAAACTGATTCTTGGTATGATGAATGATGAAGAAATTTCACTTTCAGCTGAATGTAATGCAGAGGGCAATGTCATAAATGATGTTAAAACAACGAAAAATTGGACAATTGAAGCTGCAAAAAGGATTGAAGAAATTTCAGAACTGAAAATTGCAAAATTAGTAGAAGCCGATGAAAATCTCTATACATGTGATGATGAAGTACTTGTGGAAATGATCGATAAAATATTGCAAATTTGTATAAAATTGAAATCAGTAGAAAGAAGGTTGAATGGAGAAGTGGACAATATAAATGAAGATGAAATGAATTTAATTGCAGCGAGAATAACAGAGGGAATTGAAGCTGAAATGGATGTCTATGATGATGACAATGGAAGCACTAATGTTGTAAATAATGAAGAAAATGCCAATATTGAGCAGACAAAAATTGAAGAACAGCTTAAGAAAGAAAATTTTAAGAAGTGGAATCCTGAAGAGATTATGCATTACTATTTTTTGATTTCATGGCAGCAGACTGTTAAATGTAAGACAGATAAATTACAGCTTAAAAGTTTTGATTACATCTGGAAGAAAGTCATCAAAAGCTTCGAGGATGTTGATGGAAGAATGAGGCCAAAGGATGGTGGTTATAGCAGATATGAAGAACCAAATAAAACAATACAGCTGAAAAAGAAAGTGAAGATGAAGAAGCCAAAGCACAACTGGTTCAAGGTTCGAAGTCAACAAAGATGAAAAGCTGTTAACAGGTTTAAGTTTCCTGATATGTTTTTTTTAACAATTGTGAATGCTCGTAACCCTAGCCGAGACTAAGACCGGCAGGGATGTTTTTCAAATATGTATTTTTGAAATCTGTATTTTGAAAGTCTATCACTATATATGTAAACTCTAAACTCTGCATATGAATTTTGTATGTGGCTGTTGAAATTAAGAGGGAGATTGTTGGAATTAATTTCCAATCGCCACATCAGCCACCTCGTGTAGTGAGTTCACCTAGAGCCATGTGATCACGTGATGTATTCAATGTATTAGGTTACAGTCTTAAATGCTACCGAGCTGTCAAGAAAAGCCGATCTCTAGATGTTTCGAGATCTCTTGGAGAAAGTTTGCCAGAGCTCACAATGTATCTAGATGTGTTCTTGTTAATGGAATGATACGGTTCTGATTTTTCTGATTGTGGTTCTGTCACAAGTGCTGTAGCACTGTATAATCTTCTGTTCTACTCTGTTTCCTGGATACTCTGCCCCCCCCTTCAAAATATACGAGAACCATATGAAAGGAAGAGCTCTGAGATCATAACGAATAAAGAGCTGAGAACATCCCAACAAAAGAGGCCATACTGTAAATAAAGCACGACAACAATGCATTTAAACAACATGTTGGGCATGGTTGATGTTTAAGATGGAATACTTGTGCAACAAGACTTCGAATTATGCTTGTCTAGTGCAGAATATGCGGAGATGATCACCCTATATTTAAAGTCATTTTAGACAAGACAATAACTGAAAAGAATGAAAACATTTGTCTTAAATTAAAAATATAATTGAAAAACAAATATAAATTCTTTAATCAATTTAAACATTATTCCCAAAATATTTATTTGTTTAATTTATGTTTATAATATTTAATTTTTCTTTTTTATGTTACACAATAAAATAACATACAAACATTAATCCTAATCATAAAATAAATCCTAATCATAAAATAAGAAAAACATAACACAAAGCAAACTATATTAAAGTTACTTATAATTAAATAAAAGAAAGAAAGAAAATTTTAAAACACATATCCTTTACACTAATATTTGGAGATGTTTATTTTATTTAAAATAAATAAAATTTTATTTAAAAGAAATAAAATTGAAACTAGAAATGATGAAATATATTAACAAAAAATAAGTAACTAATTATTCCCATGAGTTAAACAAATGAATAAAAAGAAATGAAATAGAATAAAAATAAAACTAAAAAAAACAAATTATAGGTTTCATGTATGTTTTTTATTATAATCTTAAAACATGTTTTTATATATACATTTAAAATAATAAATAAAGAAGAACAATATGAAATAAAACTTTATACAAAAGAAAGAAATACACTTAACTAATTATAAAATATATTAAACAAACTTACAAAATTGTAAGTATATTTTAAACAAACTTAAAACAGACCGAGTCAAATCAAATAACTTGGATGTGTAAAAGATCAATAATAAAAAATAAACCAAAATATGATAATGAAAATAAATTAATGATAAATCAAAATAATAAGACGAGAAGTGGATGAGCTATAAAATATTTCTTTATTGCACAGAAGAGGTGTATTCTAAAGCGAGTAGGGGGAGATGTCTAACTCGGAGTCAATAAATGTCGTTTTATAAAAATAATAAAAAATATTATAAAAATAACATGTCTGCTATTAAAACATTTACAACGATATATATTTACACAAATTAGATAAATTAAAACCCTTTCTAAATAGAGATTTTCACTTCGACAAATTTGATCCTTCTCCACACTTGGTAGATCCCTTTAAGATGGATCTATAGTTTTCTCATGAAATATCTTGGCTTTCAAAACTCTGTAAGACAAAGCATAGGAAAAACATCAACTAAAGCTTTGGGAAATGTATTTAACATCCGAGCACCTTCTAAGGATTTATGCAGCATTGTCGAGTACTCTCTATGTTCATTTCTCTCGCTAAGCTTTCCTCAAATAGGAATTGAAAATGTTGCAAAAGGTGTATCATCAATGTAAGGATCACTTTGTAAAAGAGCTGCCACTAGTGATGATTTCCCAGTATTTGCAATGTGATTTCAACATAACCACCAACATCTCTCCTGACTTTAGAAGATTTGTAACTTGCTTGTTTGCATCCCAGTTCTTTCTTCCACAGAGAACTATGCTACCTTAAGCGCAAGCTTAAACAGATTATACGCTCTTTCTGAAGCATCTTATATACATCTTTGAATTATTAAGTACCTTTATATGAGCGATCAACAATGAGATTGCGACGAATACACGAATCCATGGTTACTTCTCTTGGTTCTTGAATGATGATTATAACTATTATTGTCATTTTTCTGCGAAAGTTTCGTCACAGATTCAGGTATTGATATTAGTACATCTTCAAATGACACTTCAATACGATACTGGTCGCTAGGTAGTTTAAATCTTTATTTCAAAAGTCTTCTAACCATTGCTAAGATAAGACACCACATTTTATTATTTTTTAGTCTGTCATATCTTGTTCTGTCTGACAAAAACTTTGAATTCAAGGCAAATATATGTGTTACTCTCTCCTTTATCAAAATCAGGACCGATTGAACTCCAGTGAGGGACCATATATTGCACCATTAGTCATTCCTAGCTTGCAGGTTAGTTTGATTCCATCACTTTAAATAAACTCTTCATTTTCTTTTTAGATTGTCCACGTTGTTCATAAAATAAACCAGCTACTACACCTGTGATGATACGCAAATAAACATCAAACCATCAATTGCAAACCACCAGTTTAGTTATTTGATTAAATATCTATAGACCCCTAAATGACACACCCATGGCCACAAGCCCATAGGGGCTCACATCTTTTCCACATTCATTACATTCGCAAAGGATTAAGTGATGTTTGGAAAATTAATTTGCTTCCTTTCGTGTTGCCTGGTTAGGATAGCCAACATCTCTAGCTCAGCTCGACTCACCAATTTGACCACCGGGAACCCCTCGTAACATCACCTCCCAGATTTGCGTAAAAAACTATGAGCAACATGCGCAAAAAATCTTTAAACTCCGTGGTTCAGATCCATTGAATGTCGTTGTCATCTTAATAAAAATGAAGGGCATTATCAATATCATAGCTTGAGCATAATTCTTCATTGTAATAGATCTTTGAAGCAACCACTAACTGGAACAAAAGAAGCTTGTTCATATTTCGTTGCTGGCGATGATGGATGCAATAAATATCTCTAAATGAAGCCTCCATCGTTTACTCCATGTGGGTTCATTTAGATATATTCTAATTTTTTGATATTCAATACAAACTCAACAACGACCTCAGTAATGGAAGACTATGATGAATACTTAACATTATAAGAAATCTGTCAGCACATATAAGCCTATTCTTTCAAGGTAAATAAGGGTGACACTATTGAAGAGCTTTGTTGCGAATTCATGGCTTTCAAACTGGACATGAGCATACATCTTTGACGCGGAATATATCTCTCCGTCCATCTTGTAGTACTAGTAAATTTGATATGTGATATGTCCTCCAATCTCCCATGATCGATCTCTAGTAAGTGCAACTTTTTTTACTATAATTTTTTGACTTGGACCTAACCTGTAAATTTCCATCTATACTTCATCGTGCATTATTGAATCGATGAACCTTAAGTGTGCATTGTTAACTTAATTGGTTTATTAAAAATTTCAAATAATCCCTAATGGTGGAAACCCTAGACAATTTAAAAATGGCTAGAAACATAGGCTAGTTTTGAATTCGACAACTAAAGGCGATGACTTGGTACGCATTGTACATTAGCGGAATAATTTAGTGAGTAGGGGAGCTTGGAAACTCTTTGCCGACTAAGTATCATTGATAGCGAAAATCGTCATCAACATCTGCCAACCAACAAAAGGTGCATTTCTTATAGCAATGTGCAATATGTATGAATATCTATGACTTCGCACCTAAAAGTACTATGATGTATGAAGACATAAATCATAAGGCTCGAACTCTGAAGATATGGATCTGGAAAAATGGTCAAAGGAATTCAGACAAATTTGGATTGAAAGTCTTTCATGGACGCGTGCTGATGAAGAACTTATCAACACTAAACATCCATGCATGAATGCTAGAGTATGGAATTGAACTGAGGGGATGAAGCAAGGGAAACCATAGAAAGGGGAAACCAAATTTGACAATTTGTCTTCAAGCAATATTCTCTTTTTTGCATTTATTGAGTTGAAAGGTGAGGTTTTTCCAATATTGATGAAGACCTAGCATTGTTCACCCATTCACCTGTATATGTATCTGTATCCTCCACAGTTAGGTCAATCAATAGTTAAGTAAATAGAAGCATTTAATCCACAGATTATTGATCTAATTGAGTCTAAATGATCATGGGGATGTAATTAGAAAATAATTAAAAAGAGTAATTTTTAAAGAAATGGGAAAACATAAATGAACATGAAATTTAAAAGACTAAAAATAGAAAAAAAAAGGAAAATATGACGTATCAACAAACTTTTGAAAGATAACAAAATGCATTATATATATATATATATATTCATTTTTATTTTATTTTTAATCTTTACATTTATTTATGTAAAAGGTTAATTGTACATCCTTCAAATTATGGCCAGTAAAATTTTACATACAAAAATGTATCCCAAGCCTTACAATCATGATTGACACAACAATGATAATCAAGTAGGATATGCCAACCAACGTGTCAATCAACAAAGGCATGTGGTACAATGTCAAGACCAATTAAAATCCAAAAGAATTGCAAGCCATCACACAAAATTTGTCAAACCTTATGATCAAGAGTACTTTTATAAACATGAATTTCTACATGCTCATGCAAATTACAAAAAGGAAAACTTTAGAAACAACTATTCGCATTCTTTTCTTGTTTATGGAATAATATATGGCAATCTAAGGTGATCAAATCTTTCAATGACATTATTGATGTTATTGATAAGAAACTCATCACGTGAAGAATTTAGTTCAACCTTTTCAGTTAAAGTATCATTGAAAGAATTAGTTTGAGGTTGAAACAAAGGATTTGAAATCTTATGAAAACCTTCATCATCAAAAGAAATTGAACAAATATATGATGAAGAATGAATGTACAATCATCACGCTTTTCATCATCACTTGAAAATAATAGATTTTCAGAAAAAGTATCATCAAAGCCACATGCATAAGAGTTATAATAAAAAATAAATTCTTTACCCACATCATGAGCATCTTGCTCGTCTAAATTTGAAATAAAATTGAAATTTGAATGCAGTTGAAAATCAGAAGACAATTTAAGAGATTGATTTTGGTGATCGTCTTCAAAGAAACTTACATTAGATGAGGGAAAAGCATGGTTAAGTGTTAAGATGTGATCATGATCATTTTGACAACCCTTTTCTTGATTACATGTAATGAAAACATCATAATCTGTTTTTGAGCATAAAGAGTCAATAACATTATCAACACAAACATTTTCTAACCTTGATTGTTCAAGTAAGAGCATGCGAGATTGAAGATCTTGAATAACATGCATGATGGAAGAAGCATCCCCATGTGAATGAGAACCTTCAAGGAAGTAACCTGTTCAAAGACATTGCTTTCAAATTGTAAGCAAGTAAAAAAAAAACCTCTAAATTTTGAACATTTTTCTCTTCTAATTGCCATCAATAGAGAGGAGGAAGATCATAATAATGTATGAGAGCATCTAAATTAGTTAGATGAATATTTTTAGAAATTTGATTATAAAACTTAGCAAATCTTAGATTGAAATTTTTGATAGATTCACCTTCACTAATGCATAATTGATTAAATCTTTTAAGATGTTCATAAGGATTTTCAAGATGACCAAAAGTAGAGGTAAACCAATATGAGAGTTCAAACCAATTAGAAATGCATTCATCAGGTAAATCGGTGAACAAAGACACAACATGACTTTGAAGAGAATTTTTAAATAAAAGCATGCAACTATCATTATCGTTAATGCCAAGAATGGCGCAAGTATTTGAAATGCACATAAATGCTTTCCAACAAAAACATTTACGTCACCTTTAAAAATAGACAAATGCTGCTTGAATTTGTTAGGAAACGATTTGAATGGATGAGTAAGCTTCAATGGCGAAAGAACGAGCCAAGGATATTTCGGATTATCTTCTTCCAAAGAAAAGATTCCATAATGATGAACACTTTTATCCAATTTAGACAATGAAGCTGTCCGAATGTATCGACTAACAAAACAATTAATTGAATCTTTTGAGGCCATGACAAATAAGCAATGAAATCATAATACATACCAAAGTTGAATTGAAAGAATTAGAACAAAAATTGGAAGACGAACCATTGAACAATTCTCCTCAGTTTGGTAGCCAAAAGATGTTGATGCTCAAGATGGAATGCTTGCGCAACAACACTTCGAATTCTGTTTGACTTGTGCAGAATAGACATAAATGATCACACTATGTTTAAAGCCACTTTAAACCAGATAATGAGTAAAAGGAATAAAAGTATTTATCTTTAATTAAAAATATAATTTATAAACAAATATGAATATTTAATCAATTTAAACAATATTCCCAAAATACTTATTTGTTTAATTTATTATATATATATATATTACAAAATAAAATAAGATGCAAACATATATCCGAAATATAAAATAAAAAAAGATAAAAAATAAGCTATATTAAAATTAATTACAATTAAATAAAAGAAAGAAACAAAATTTTAAAACACATATCCCTTATACTAATATTTACACATATTTGTTTTTAGTTTGTTTTATTTAAAAGAGATAAAATTGAAACAATAAATGATTGAAATATATTAACAAATAACTAACTAAATTATTCACAGTGTTAAACAAATGAAAGAAAAAGAAAAGAAATAGAATAGGAATAAAACTAAAAGAAATACAAATTTTTATGTTTCATGTATGTTTTTTTTTATCATAATCTTAAAACAAATTTTTATGTATACATTTAAAATAATAAAAGAAGAACAATAAATAAATAAAACTTTATACAACAGAAAGAAAAATAGTTAATTAATTAGAAAATATTTTAAATAAACCTTAAAAATGTAAGTATGAAGAACTTAAAATACTAAGTCAAATCAAATAACTTGGATATGTAAAAGATTAATAAATAAAAATAAACCAAAAGATGATAATGGAAATAAATTAATGATAAATCAAAATAATAAGACTAGAAGTGGCCGAGTCATAGAAAGATTTTTTTTTATTGATAAAACACTTTATACATTTTCTCAAGAAATAATTTGGTTTTAAAAACTATGCAAAGTCTCATACCAAACATAACTCTCAAATCACATATAGCGGTATATTATATCCCTCGAGACATGATCAAGTTTTATAGTGAAGAAAGAGTAAAAGAGTTGAACTAAGTGAA
Organism: Larix kaempferi; assembly: GCA_027924585.1. NCBI lineage: Eukaryota > Viridiplantae > Streptophyta > Pinopsida > Pinales > Pinaceae > Larix > Larix kaempferi. The sequence goes on from BSBM01000428.1 coordinate 13,104,674, forward strand.
TTAATATTTAATTAACCATGACTGCAAATATATGGTTTTTAATTTAAAAAGGTTATATAATTTGTAATTTACCTTAAACAATCCAAACCAAATTTAATATTTCATTTCTCTACAAACTCGTAAGAGAGCACCTGCTATCAACAACATTGTTAAAACTTCTCCAGAAAAAATAAAAATAAAATGAATAAATAATTGAGAAAATTAAATGAAAATACTCGAGCATACCTCCGGCTAATAATTGTTGTATGGACCGGCGTCTTTTGGGAGTTGAATGTCTTGCTCTTTTAAAATGATTTTCGAGGATTATCTAATTTTCTAAAAAAATATTTTCAAGAAATAAGAAAATGAAACATAATCTCTATCCTAACTGACTCTCGACTGGCTTCCACCAATTAGAAAATCAATGAAATTTTAATAAACAAACAAACTTTTAAGTAATTTACTTAATTTTCCGGTCATTCCTTATCACCTTTGGTTTAACATCCACATCCACGTATAATCTTGCTTTGTCCCATTAATAATTAACTGAGTGATTTCATTTCGAGAATGTGTGCATGCCACCTAAAACCATCCATCTTGACGATTTTACACCTCGCCAGCAGAGTCAAGCACTCGGCAAAAACATCAACGAAAGATTTGGGATTTATGTATTTAACATCTCAATACCTAAGAATTTATGCAGCATTATGTTCATTTATTTGGCTAAGCTTTCCTCAAATAGGAATTGAAAATGTTGCAAAACGTTTATCATTGATGTAAGGATCACTTCGTGAAAGAGCTGCCACCAATTATGATTTCCCAGCGTTTGCAAATGTGATTTCAACATAGCCACCAACATCTCTCTTGACTTTAGAATATTTGTAATTTGCCTCTCAATTCTTTCTTCCACAAAGAACTATGCTACCTTAAGCACATGCTTAAACAGATTAAGCGCTCTTTCTAAATCATCTTATGTACATCTTTGTATTATTTAGTAGAATTATATGACCAATAGACAATGATCTTGTGATCATAATAGCATAATTTGAGTACGAATATGGATACGAATACAATTTGATATGGAAAAAATACATACTGAAAAAATTTAATACGAATAAAATACGAAAGTAGCTTCCCTATATATAATTTTTTTAATCAAATATTCACAAATATACCATAAATAAACATAGACATTTATATTATATATTTATAAAAAAAAATTATAAAATTTCAACCTGAGATATGGAAGTGTGACATAGACATTTATATAATAAAATTTAACATATATTTAAAAAAATATATAAAATCTCAAGAAAGTGGATATGGAAGTGTGAGAGATGGCAACTAGTTATTAATAGTTATATTAACAAGAAAATATGAAATTGAATGGTATTTCTATTTTATAATGTTTAAATAATTAAAGTTTTTTTGTTTAAATTGGTTTTCAAAATTTAATTATTCATTAATAAGAATCCGTATTCATATTATACCTACACCGAATATTCGAATTTGAATTTGTTCTGAATTTCCGTACAGGAAGTACCAATACGACCGAATTATGCTACTATGCTTGTGACCAATACACGAAACCATGGTTACTCCTCTTGGTTCTTGAACAACAAAAAAAACTGTTGCTATCATTTTTCTACAAAAGTTTTGTCACAAATTCAAATATTGATATCAATACATATTCAAATGATACTTCAAGACGATATTGGTCGTCGAGTAGTTTAGATCGTTCTTTCAAAAGTCTTCTAAGCTTTGGTAAGATAAGACACCACATTTTATTATTTTTTTAGTTTGTCATATCTTGTTCCGTTTGACAAAAACTTTGAATTCTAAAGGCAAATATATGTATTACTCTCTCCATTATCAAAATCAGGACTATTGAAGTCTAGTGACAGACCATAGATTGCACCAGCAATCATTCCTAGCTTGTAGGTTAATTTGATTCCATCAATTGGAATAAGCTCTTCAAATGTTTTTTTTTCAAAGATTGTCCACGTTGTTTATAAAATAAACCCAATAGCTGCACTTGTAAGTGATGATATGCAAATAAACATAAAACCATCAATTGCAAACCATTAGTTTAGTTATTTGATTAAATATATATAGACACCCTAAATGACAACACCCATGGCCACAAGCCCTTGGGGTTCACATCTTTTCCACATTCATTACATTCACAAAGGATTAAGCGATGTTTGGAAAATTAATTTGCTTCCTTTCGTGTTGCCTGGTTAGGACAGTCAACATCTCTAGCTTGGCTTGATTCACCAGTTTGACCACCGAAACCCCGCGTAACATCACCTCCCAGATTTGCGTCAAAAACTATGAGCAACATGCACACAACATGCACACAAAATCCTTAAACTCTCTGGTTCGAATCCATTGAATGTCGTTGTCATCTTAATAAAAATGAAGGGCATTATCAATATCATAGATTGAGCATAATTCTTCATTGTCATAAATCTTTGAAGCAACCACTAACTAGAACAAAAGAAGCTTGTTCATATTTAGTTGCCGACGATGATGGATGCAATGATGAATTTCAAGGAACAAGCTACGACTTGGTTATATTCACATAAAAGTTCATCATTACAATGGACCTGAAGGCCTCAATATATAGAAGTATCACATGCTAAACTTAGACTCTTTAACTTAGACTTAACTAACTGTTGCATGTGACTAGATGCAACTATGTCTTAGTTCTAACTAAGACTTATCTAACTGCTTGTTAGGAACTGAGCATCTAACTGATGTCATCAAGGAGTAATTATCTCAAACACTCTCCCTTAATTACAACCGCTAAACATATTATCTAATTGCAGCTAAAACATACTGCCTCTAAGGAATTTCATAAAAAAAGATTGCCTGCTGGTCTATGTCTCAGCTAGGCTTACAGAACATCTTCATCTAACTTTCTTTGCTACAATGTGCTGATGCAGCGTCTTCTCATACTTTCTGCTCCAAACTTTGAAGCTTTCAATGCTTTTCTTCTTCTTTGTGCTCCAGACTTTAAACTCTGGATATCTCTTCTTGTTATTGCATGGATTTTTCCTTTTTCCATGGCTCTCGTTGAAAAACCGGTGATCTACAACATCTTCAATGCTTCCTGCAAAATACTTGTTGCATGTTTCTTCCTCCAGCTTTTCAACTGGGTACATAGCATATCTTGTTTCTTCTTCAGATTCTGCTACTACAAAATGTAAGTTGTCGAGTCTACAACTTCTTTTGGTTTTGCAAGCCAATCCTTAATGAATGCTAAATCTTCTTCGAAACTTGTTACTTTAGCTTTGTCCTCCTCAATTGCTACTGCTACAAAGACATCATCCACTTGATCTTCATTTTCAAGTAGGGTTACCATTCCAAACAACAACTCATTAATGAGCTTCTTTTGTTGTAGCACTATCACTCTTTCTTCATAAGAAAGGTGATCACCATCATACTCTGGTTCAAGTTCTTCATCCTTTGTTGCTACGAGGTTATCAACTTGTGTATTAGCCTTCTGTTGAGGCTCACTGAGGACTATGGAGTCCTTCTCTTAAGTCCACATCCTTCCTTCCTTATCGCTCCCTAAACAAAATACAGGATTTGCTTCGCGCTCCCCTAATGCAAGATTTCCGTGAAATCTTAGCTTTTCCTTCAATCTTAAGCTACAAACTTTTCACCTCGATAGAGATCGCTCCTTCTCCTCTTCACTCATTCACCGATTACGATCTTGGCATTGAATTCTCCACGGCTAATCTCGACATTGAATCATCACGACGAATTGTGATTCACATGATCAAACTTCAGTCTGTGGACTCCACACGGGAGGGCGAGTTCTTCACATTTTCTCTCAGGGCCTCTTCACTGCTATGTTCGACAGCTGCAAACTTCAACGACTGATATCGCACGCAGAATTGAACACCTTTCTTTTCCCCGCATTTGCTGAACCCTGGATCTCTTCACGAATTTCAACCGACGATCTCACCCAAATTGTCGCGGGTCTTCATTAATTATCACGTCTTGGCCTATAGAGAGGCCGCGATAATTCCCAAATTTTTCTCTCCGTATCACCCTAAATTGTCGCGCCTCTATGCAAAAGAGGAGCGTGATAATTTCTTCTCTGCAGCGCCTTACATCGAATTCTCTCCACTCGTCGACTAGGACAGCTCCTCCTTCATTAATGATCTATTAGCCACTGGTGGAACTCCCTCTTCACTGTTGGCCAATGGCCATTTCTTCAACACCACACGGCTGGCAGCTTTCTCTTTGCGCAGAATTGCATGCGGGCAAACCTGCAATTCTTAGATCACAGATTGAAATTCTTGATTTCAACGTGCCGATACAATTTCTTGAGGCTAATGTCCTCTTGATCCTCTCTAGTGTGATCTGAGAGGTGGCACTGGCTCCTTAGCTGGAACGCTATCCAAGGGTTGGCTCTTTTTCACGGATCGATGTCCACAGCACTATGTGGGAAGATCGATCGGCTCTTCTCGCAATTGATTACTACACGTTTTCTTTTCTTTCAACACCCATCAGTGTCTCTTTTCCTCATGCACATCGATTTCATCAACGACTGAGGGCAACTTCTCTGCACGGATCTTTCTATCCACGTGGATCAACCTTCTTCACAGAGAGGCTTCTCTGCACGAATCCTTCTATTCACGCGGATCAGATTCAACATGGATTTCTTCCCTTCACGTCGATATCTTCCACGAACTGATTGGGACAACCACTCCAACACAAATCTACGGATTTTCCGCCTTCTTCACACTCTGCAACTGCGGCGGGAGTTTCTTCGGCTCTAGCAATCTCTCTTAATGGTTGGGCGTATTTTCATGAATTTGCTTCAGATCTGCGGATCTAGAAGCTTTCTCGGGTCTATTTCAGTCTTGTGCTTCAGACTCGAACCCGGATCTCTGTCCAATTTCTTGGATCAATTCTTTCACTTGATTGGTGAAAGATCTTGGCTTTGATCGAATGATCTCTGTCTTCTTCGCTATGGAAGAATCCCTCTTCGCTATGGAAGGATCTCTCTTCTCTATGGAAGAATACAACACGCTTGGATCTGCTTTTGGATCAATATACTCTCCAAGAGACTTAATCCATCTCTGTTATCATGATGAATTTCAAGGAACAAGCTAAGGCTTGGTTCTATTCACATAAAAGTTCATCATTACAATGGACCTGAAGGCGTGAATATATAGAAGCATCACATGCTAAACTTAGACTCTTTAACTTAGACTTAACTGACTGTTGCATGTGACTAGATGAAACTATGTCTTAGTTCTAATGGAAGACTATGGTGAATACATAACATTCTGAGAAATATGTTAGCACATATAAAGCCTCACTCTTTCAAGGTAAATAAGGGTGACAATATTGAAGAGATTTGCTTCGAATTGGTGGCTTTCAAACTAGACATGAGCATAGATCTTTGACCGGGAAGATCTCAAGTAACTACAATTGTTTTTGTTATTTTTTTTTACTTGAAGCTAACTTGTAAATTTCAATATGTACTTCATCGTGCATCTTTGAATCAATGAACCTTCAATTGTGCATGGTTAACTTAATTGATTTATTAAAAATTTCAAAGAATCCCTAATGGTGGAAACGCCATACAATATAAAACTAGCTAGAAACATAGGCTAGTTTTGAATTTGGCAATTGAAGGTGGTGTCTTGGTAGGCATTGTACATTAGCAGAATAATTTAGTGAGTAGGGGAGCTTGGCAACTCTTTGCCGACTAAGTATAGTTGATGGAGAAAATCGTCATCAACAAGAGCATGAATACCATGCAACTAAGTGTAAAGGACCAGAGTAACTCAAATGTATAACTATGAAGCGGAAAAGTTATAAGACATGATGTAATCTATTTAATAATGAGAGGGTGGATGAATCAATATTAGCATAGTTATGAACAATTTTTACTTCTTTAACATACTATTTTGGATTTAATCTTGATCATCGATTATGCATCCATCACAAATAATACATCCATCCACATATGCGCAAATAACAAAACACAGAACACACATAATTATTACGTGGAAACCCAAATGGGAGAAAACCATGGAATGCTCTTTTATAATGAAAAATAATACATTTGAGGAAGCACCGAATTCCTGTGTTTACCAAAACCAACTGGAATGAGGCATCGGCCTCTGGTTTTACAGGCACTGACCCGAACGAAGCACCAACTCCATGTGTTCTCTAGCACCAACTGGAAGGAGCCTACATACCCTTGTTGCTTGCCTCGTCTTTCCACCCATATATACAAAATAATATATTTCCTTGCAGTACTCATGATACGTGCACACTTCAGATCTTCAGACGTTCGTTCAGCTGTGTGCACTCTCTGTATGCAGTAGCATTGCTATCACTTTGCTGCATACATCACTTGACTTCTAATTCCACTCAATACTTCACTTTAACTTCAACACTTCAATTTAAGTGACGTCGCACTTCATACACTGTGTGCTACTCCAACTAATCCTGCAATATGCACCAAGATTCACTATGTCGTTTTTCCACTACACAACTGCACTCTTCAACTGATACTGTGCATCAACTGATAAGTTGTTGTTATGATATTGCGCATCAATATCAGATGAAACTACACACTTTCTGTGATGGGTCAGTTCGGTTTAAGTGCCATAGTCTTTCAGACAATCTGTGACCTATTGTGCATCATGTGATTCGTCCTTTCGGTTTAACACACTTGTCTCAGATTATCCTCATCATGACACACATCCTAGATTCTAATGCTACTATGTTTTTGCGCATCTGATGAAATTATTTACTTAGCACACTTCAATTCAATCATCAAGCATCAGTTAAACTTCTTCACTTCGTGCATCTTCTGATATACTTCAAGTCCATCTCAACGATTTTGTATTAGATGATCTGTGACTCTCTATTGTCTGCGATACTGTCATTTGGCCTTACGCACTTGTGCATACTTATGTAATTATTCCTTTCAATATTTGTGCAATCGTCACAGATTCACAATATCATTCTACGCAATGCTAGCTATCTCATTCCTCTACTTGTGCACACTTGGCTCTTCACTAGATAATCTTGTTATGGTTCCACGAGCCCTTGATGCCTCAAATATAAATCTATATCTTTCACTTACAACCTCTTTTTCCTTTCCATCAAGCTTACATCAAATCTCCAACTTGATTCTTATTTATACATGTCCTACACAGATTGTATGTCCACAAGTTGGTTGTGGAATTCCTTCTTCTTTGCTTCATGGTTTATGATTTTACCACATCATCTTATGCGATACTGATGTGTCATCTCTTGTGGGTCTTGCGCATACATGGTCCTTGACTTAGTGGGACTTTCACCCTTGCGGTACCATCACTTGTGGGTCTTGCGCACTTAATGTATTATCAACTGTGGAATTTGCACATATACCATCTTCAACCACTACACCCTTCTTGGAACATGTGTGCGCTTTAACAATTGAAAGCTTCTTCTAATTGGTGAGACTTGTGTTATTTCAGGACTTGTGTAACTGCTGGACCATTTCTTGTTCCAAGCCACTTGTGCAACCACGAACCTTGCCCAATCAACTCTTGATTGGCTTGCACACATCAACATTTGACCAATGAACTCTTTGGCCTGTTTGTGCACTCTTTAAGCTTTTTTCCAACCACTCTTTGACTTGCTTGTGCACTTCCAAATCTTTGTCCAGCCAATACTTTAGTTTTTACCTTGAAGGAGTGTGACTTTGTGGACTTGATGTTTCTTCAGACTGGATGCAATTATGGATATACTTCTTCATAGTGGCTTTCATATACTTCTTCAAACTGGCACAAGAATACTGAATTCTCATTGACACCAGTTGACATCCTCTTTGACATTAGTTGACATCAATGATGACCAAATTTCAACACCCCCACCTTTGGCATTGATGTCAACACCATATAAAGTTGTGCATAATCATCTTTTGAAGATTGTATGCTTCATCTATGTTTGTTGCAGTACTCCCCCTGTGTGTATGCTCCCCTTGTGTTCTTTGCCACTTTGATCCTTTGACATCTGCACATTCTGCTGTTACTCATTTTTCTGCTTTATGTTACTTCTATGAAGACCGCATGCTTCATGATCATTCTTATTGCGTTGCTGCATGCTTTATGGTCAACTTCTTAGCTTCATGCTCTTCATCAGCTTCACGCTCTTGCTAAGCTTTGCTGCTACATGCTTCATGATCAGCTTCTCAACTTCGTGCAACTTCTCCCCCTTTGAAATCAATGGTAAATAAGTGCCATCACTACGCAATTATAGGTTCTTCTTTCTTTTGTTTCGCACTAGCCTTTATTTACTTCTCACAGGGATGAATCCCCTTGTCTTCATGCTTACTTCTTTTACTGAAATTTTTTGTGTTGATGTCCTTTCCAAATTGCAATTTTTTTTCATCTCTGATGTGCTTTCCCTGTACAGTTGTTGTCTTCCTTCTTTATCTTGATATTCTGCTCCTGTCACCATACTTCATCATTCCTTGCACCAATCTTCCTATTGCACCAACTGCACATCACCAAATTGTTTTTCCTGTCAATTTCCTTCTAATTGTTCCATTTGCCATATTTACTACGTTGTTGCCAAGCCTTGTTTCCTTTAATGAATTCACATCCCTTTTCATGACAACCAAATATTTGACACATTTTTCAATTCGTCAGCCAACTCGATAATAAAATGATATGACTCATCATTCGCGTGGAGCAAGGAATTTGATTTCCGCTTTCTGTACTTCCTCCCTAAACTCATTAACTCCAACATTTGCTTTTGGCGACTCCCATTAGAGGAAATTTGAGGTCTAAAATGGGCCTCCTAAAGAAAATAATAAACTAATGGTTGATAATGAAATAAAATAGTTAAAATAATATTTATTAATTTTGGAGGAAGAAAGAAAAAACTACTCGGGCAGCGGGGTTCGTCAAAAGTATGCAGTGTGGGTACTCGTTGGATGTAGAATTTAATTATGCATCCAACGAGTGCTCCTGCTCGAAATTTGAGTAAAAACACAGGGATATATGTTGAAAATACGAACAAAAAAATAGTTTTTTTTATCACAAATATCTCAAGTCAACCATTATGGTTGACTCATTTTTTTGAGATTCTATTGGTGTTGAATTCCAAATCATCAATAAATTATGGTTGGCTCGTTTTCTTATAAGGTCCATTTTAGACCTCAAATTTCCTCTAATGATCATCTTCTTTGACTCACACGATATTGAATGCACATCTCTTCAATTTAATTTCATGTGCGCGAACAACCTCCATTTATTTCTGTAAGAGTCGTGCGAAATGCCTGGTTCATCACCTTTTGCTCTTCTTTCATTTTTCTCTGTGTCGCATTACCTCTTGATTTCTCATTGTTCTTGGCCATGGCTTCCTTTTACCAGAGAATGAACAATTCCCTTGACAATGTGTGCCTTGTTGTCCAGTCACAACAGTCAGAGTTTTCTCGTCTAAGAGTTGACATGGGAGTGTGGGAAGGCCGAATGGAGGAATCAACATTCAATCACCAGTATGCCTATTTGCATATTAACTAGAGCCATGCTGAACAATTGACTCGTCTGATCCATCGGGTCGAATTACTAGAGAAACAAAAACATCGAATTCTAGACAAATTGCCTTTGATTCGATTTGATCATTATGGGAAATCGTCACCTACACCCCTTCAACTTCTTCCTTTGCACCCAACCTATGAGTGTACCGCATTGGTTCCAGTGGATTTGGAGCTTCGACTCACACATCACCCGGACTTGGATATGGACTTCGAATTGCATCTATAAACAATTCTACAATTCTCAATTTTTCCATCTTTAATAGTTTTCTTCACCTTTTGGCCTCGACATGAAGTCACTTCATATATTCAATTTGTAGAAGACTCATGCATTTTGTAAAAACACAATTTTTTTAATATAATGCAATATATGATTATGTATCTATGTTTCTGCGCAAACACATGATTTACTTCATAGTACCATTTGTGTGTACCTTTACTTTTACTTCCATCGCATATATGTGGCTTTTGTGCAATACTTTTCTTCAACATAACTCAACTACTAGCTGAATATAGACATCTTTGCTTAATTGAAATACTAAGGCTCTCTTCTGCGACAATCTAATCACACGTAACCTTTTGCAACTTTGCGAAAAACACCTTCTAACCACAATCTTCACTAACAACCTCCTTGAATTCCTAAGATGCATCGGGATGAATTCAAGGGTCTCACCTGGTCTTCTTGAGATCAACAAGAGGAGCAACAATTGCTTGCTGCTTTAGATGTACCCAAATTGTCTGCTTCTTCTACACATTTTTTAGGAGATTTCATTACCCATGTTTTCATGTGTGCACTCTCATTCTTATTTTGCACTTGAATGTATTCCCTATGAATCCTTGCATTGTGATTTCCTCTGCGCAACACATTTTCATCATGACAGTTTACTACTCTTCAACAGTACAAAATCTTATGTCCAAAACCATCACATGCATAAAATCTCACAATTTGGAAATACTTTGCAATATGACCAATACGATTGCACCTTGCACATTTCATTCTATTGATCCTTCATTGATTAGTGTAATGAAAAGAGTTGTAATATTTGAAGGAATTTTCATATCTGAACATCTTCAATTGACTTGGACAATGTGCATTGTTGCAGACCTTCCTTGATTTTTTCTCATAACCAAGTCCAGACTTGTCTTCTGGCATTCTCTGATCATTCATAATTTTGTTCAAAATAAATGTGCTTTCCTTGAATTTGTTCAACACTTCTTCTTCAAATTCTGCCTTCTCACTTTTGGACTGTGCACAAATCGGAGTATCACTTGTGATATGCACTTGTTTCTTTCCATTTATCTCAGTCATTTTTTCTTCTAAACGAGATATCTCTTTGTCTTTTATCTCAAGTCGACTTGTCAGCATCTTGTTTTTCTACGCCAACTCTTCTAGAGATTTTTTTAACATGGATCTTTCTTCAAGAATCTTGATCTTGTCAACTGCACAGTTCAGTTGTTCTTTGTAATCCATCATCTTCTTACTGACTTGTTTGTCATGAGATTCTTGAATCTCTTTTTCCTGTTTGACCTATTCTTTGGATTTCGACAATTGTTCCTAAAAGACCTTACTCTTCCTTCTTGAGTTCTTTAATTCATCCAAAGCACTGATCAATTCACCTTCCCAATCAACTTCTGCAGCCTCTTCTTCTTCAGATCAACTGTCAGTTTTAATATCTGCGACATGATTTGAAGGTTTATTAAAGGACCCACTAAAAAAGTATTTATCTAGTGATCCTGGTTTTCTTTGCGCAACTGGAGTATTCTTCTTGACTGACAAGCAACTCTTCTTTCTTTCATTATTGCTTTCTTCTTCTTCCACATAAGCCATGAAAAGTACTTCTTTTTTATTTTTGTCGTAGTCACTTTCTTCATACACATTGTTGTCTTCCTCAGTATACAAACTCTTCCTTTGTTTTGGAATATTCTTCTTGTTTTCTGGTCTGTGTTGAGTACGCGTTGTTCTTTGTTCATGGAAACTAGGTTCTTCATTGGTGTCGTTGTCTCCATCTTCTCTATAAGGACAATTAGACACAAAATGACATATTCCTCCATATTTGAAACATTTGAAAGGCAACTTGTTTTGTACTTACCTCATCCTCTTTTCATCTTTCTCACAACGTTTGACTCCTCGTCATCCAATTCATTGCAATATTCCTTGTCATGCTCATGCTTAGCCTTTCTAGTGGCTTTAAAGGCCGCTTCTCCCTTGATGGGATTTTTGTTCTCAGTTCTCATCTCATATGCTGTCAGGATCCCTTGAAGCTCGTCCTATTTTAGGTTTGCAAGATTTGCTCTATCTTCTAACACATAAACTTTTTCATTAAATCTTAAAGGGAGAGTTCTTAGTATCTTCTATACGACCGATTCTTCTTCTAGGGTGACTCCAACGATTTTGATAGCATTAACTATCTCTTTAAAATGCAGGAAGTAGGAATAAATGTTCTCTTCATCTTTCATCTTCAAGGATTCATATAACCCAGAATAGTTTTGCAGCTTTTCCTTCTTTACTTTCTGGTCACCTTCATGGATATCTCTAATCTTATCCCATACGTCCTTAGCCGAAGCGCAATGCATAACCTTGATAAATTCCATGTCTGTCAACCCACATAATAGTGCGTTTCTGACCCTTGCATTACATTCATATAGTCTCCTTTCAGCTGGGTCAGTTGGTGCGACTGCTGGGACATTGTAACCATCTATGATGGACTGCCAAACATCTTCTCCTAGTGATTGCAAATAAACTTCCATCCTAACCTTCCGAAAGGTGTAGTTGGTGCCATTGAATCTTGGTGCTATGTTGGTGGAGAGACCTTCCTGCTTGTCCATATCCGCGCACTAATCTATCTTCCAGATGTCAAGCTATTACTGAAGAAGCTTGCTCTGATACCAATTGATGTAATCTATTTAATACTAAGAGGTGGATGAATCAATATTAACGCAGTTATGAACATTTTTTACTTCTTTAACAGAATATTCTGGATTTAATATTGATCATCAACTATGCATCCATCACAAATAAAACATCCATCCACATATGTGCAAATAACAGAACACAAAACCCATAATTTTACGTGGAAACCCAAATGGGAGAAAACCACAGAATGCTCTTTTATAATGAAAAAGAATACACTCGAAAAAGCACTGACTTCCTGTGTTTAAGGACACCAACTGGAAGGAGGCACCAACCCCCTAGTTTTACAAGCACTGACCTGAAGGAAGCACCAACTCCCTGTGTTCTCCAACACCAACTAGAAGGAGGATACAAAGTTCCCTACTCCTTGCCCCGTCTTGCCACCCAGATATACAAAATAATATATTGCCTTGCAGTACTCTTGATATGCACACACTTCAGATCTTCAGATGTTCGTTCAACTATGTGCACTCTCTGTATGCAGTAGTATTACTATCACTTTGCTGCATACATCACTTGACTTCTCATTCCACTCAATATATCACTTTAACTTCAACACTTCATTTTAACTGACGTCGAACTTCATATACTGTGTGTTGCTTCAACTGATTCTGCAATCTGCGCCAAGATTCACTATGTCATTCTGCCACTGCGCAACTACACTCTTCAACTGATACTACGCATCGACTGATAACTTGTTTTTTTTTATATTGCACATCAGTATCAAATTAAACTGCACACTTTTTGTGATGTTGTTTGGTTTAAGTGCCACAGTCTTTCAGACAATCTACGACATGCTATGCATCATGTGATTCGTCCTTTCGGTTTAACGCATTTGTCTCAGATCATGCTCATCATGACGCGCATCCTGGATTCTGTTGCTACTCTGTTGTTATGCATGTGATGAATTTCTTTACTTAGCATAGTTCAATTCAATCATCATGCATCAGTGAAACTTCTTCACTTCGTGCATCTTCTGATATACTTTAGGTATGTCTGAACACTTTTGTCTTAGATCATCTATGACTCTTTGTTGTCTGCGATATTGTAATTTGGTCCTCACGCACTTACGCATACTTCTGTAATTCTGCCTTTCAATATTTGTGCAATCGTCACAGATTCATAGCATCATTCTATGCACTGTCAGCTATCTCATTCCTTTGCTTGTGCACACTTGGCTATTCATTAGATCATCATGTTCTAGTTCCATGAGCCCTTGATGCCCCAAATATTAATCTGTATCTTCCACTTACAAGCTCTTTGTCATTGCCATCAAGATTACATAAAATCTCCAACTTGGTTCTTATTTATACATGTCCTGCACGGATTATATGTCCACAAGTTGGTTGTGGCATTCCTTCTTCTTTGCTTCACGGTTTATGCTTTTGCCACATGTCATCTTATGCGCTACTGATGTGTCATCTCTTGTGGGTCTTGCGCATACATGGTCCTTGACTTAGTGGGACTCTCACCATTGTTGTACCATCATGTGTGGCTTGCACAGTTAATGTATCATCGACTGTGGAATTTGTGCATATACCATCTTCAATCGCTACACCCTTCTTGTAACATGTGTGTGCTTCAACAACTGAAATCTTCTTCTGATTGGTGAGACTTGCGCGCTTCCAGGACTTGCATAATTACTTGACCATTTCTTGTTCCATGCTGCTTGTGCAACCCCAAACCTTGTCCAATCAACTCTTGATTGGCTTATGCACATCAACATTTTACCAATGAACTCTTTGACTTTTTTTCACATTCTTCAAGATTTTGTCCAACCACTCTTTGACTTGCTTGCGCACTCCCAAACCTTTGTCCATCCAACATTTTATTTTTTACCTTAAAGGAGTGTGACTTGGTGGACTTGATGTTTCTTCAGACTGGATGCACTTTTGGATATACTTCTTCATAGTGGCTTTCATATACTTCTTCAAACTGGCACGGGAATACTGAATTCTCTTTGACATCAGTTGACATCCTCTTTGACATTAGTTGACATCAATGACAACGAAAGTTCAACAAGGCAGAGCGAGTTGATGATACATCTGATTTCTGTATATATCAAGACACGTAATGATAGTTGGAGAGAACCCCTCAATGCCCTTGGTGAAGTGAGGAGGCATAAGAAAGTAAAAGTAAAACTCTGCACTAGCTAGAACTGAGATGATTGGAAAAGAGCTCTTGAATTGATGTGTAACTCTTGCAAATCTAGAGTTGAGCTGCAAAATGAGACTGAAGTGAAAATACTTAAAAGAGGCATGACATGTTTTATGTGCATTGACGAGTTTAGAAAAGAAAAAAACGACTGTGAGTTAAAGATGGGGGTTGTTGAAAACATGATCTATATAAATGGTGGTGGGAGTAGACCAAGGAATAAATAAAATAAAAATCCAATAGACGGTATTTGGCAGCAAAGGTGGGTTTAAAAAATAATAAAATAAAAACTGAGGCATGGAAGAAGGAGCTTAGACAACTTGTGAACTAGGTGTGCAAATAAGGTAGAACAAACTAAGGCCAAGATCAAGTCGCATTTGGTAGTAAATTCTTATGAAGAAAATTAGGAAGCAGAGAGAAGGAGAAAGTTTAGGGTTTGGGCGAGTTGTTGAAGGAAGAGAAACAACCTTGGGATGAAATAGCGTGCGAGGTTTTGTAGGGTAAGCCAAAAAAACGAAATAAAAGGTGGATCCCGAGATATTGTCTGCAACAATTGGAGAGTGTAGGGTTGGAGAGCGTAGGTTTGGAGGATTCGGGGAAGCTACTAAACTTATCACTTCTGAGCAGCTATCGAATGAGAAGTCTGGTAGGTTGAAAAGAGCCCCCATAGAGAGGTGGTAGAGAATGTTGGTTGGGCATAAGCATAAGGCAGGACGACGAGAGGGGTTGCTACTCGCATTGAGGTGGACTAATGGAAGGATTCACGATATGACACCAAGGCATGGAGTGTAATACGAAAAGATTGTGGAAAAGGCTATTTAGTGAAACATAATGCGATTTGGCCTGAGACACGATTATAGGGTGAAGCGATGGAGCAACAACATAATGCGAAGAGGAAACAAATTTCAGATCAGGTCGTAGGACCATGCTATGATACCGTTTGATCTAAAACAAATTTGAAAAGAGAACACATTTTTGGAACTCAAGGAATGATAGCTTGCTTATTATGAAGGCCTAAGGGCCTTTATATAGAAAGTATATATAAGGTCCATAATGGAAAAATTCAACAAAGATCTAACTAACTAAGCATGGAGACTCTCACATTCATTTATTTAGTACAACTAACTGGTGGGCAAGTGCCCATTACAATAATAGACAGGTGGGCCTCTCCTTGACCCACATGGGCCACTCATTATGCCTATGTGTGTTTTGTACAACCACTGCCACTTTTCATACAACCAACCAAGTCATACTTTTAAAAGCACACATGATTTGTACAACCACAACTTTAGCCAAATTGTGCCCCCTAAAAAATTTCATAAAGTCTTTCTTGGCATATTTTTTCTAATAAGTTGACTCATTTTATATATAGCTATTTTATTAAAAAATTCAACCTTGGGCTTTGTTATGACACATTCTGTGGACATACTATATATTAGACCTATTTCTTCTCTTTGAGCAATGATGCAATCTAGAGTGTTGAGTCCTATCTTTGTTTTCCTTCTGCCTCCCGTTTGATGTGATGAGATACATGATGTGATGATGAGTGATATGCCATGTTGTTACTCCTATGCCATGCCATGATGATGAATTATATGATGATTGTACATAAGTTGCAATTGCTATAGTCGATGTATTGATTGTCTGATGAGTATAGTTAGTGTTGATGATGATTTTTGTCACCAACCATACTTAACCAACAAAGAGTTGCTAGGTTCTCCCACACCTATAAAAAATTTCATTATATTATGCAATGCCTATCAATTTCCTGCTTTCTAATTTGCCAATTCTAAAAACTAGCCTATGTCCCTAACACCTTTAGATCATCTAAGGTTTCCACCATTAAGAAATCTATGGAATTTTTAATGAAACTATTCAACTATGACCTGTGAAGTTTAAAAAAGTTTTACTATTCAATTGCTCATGGTGATATAAAGGTGGCAAGTTACCAATTGAGTTAGATATTAGATATTACAGGTACAAGATGTTCAAATCATCTTTTGACGAAGTTAATGCAATGATAATTTGCAATGTTAAAGGTTGCTCAACTTCACCCGATAACCTAGATTGTGGCATTTGGTTCCCCTTCCATTTCTTCTCCACCTTTTATTTGAGAGATTCTCCATTAATTACACACTTTGTGAAGCACTGTAAAAAGAAAAACAATTGGTTTGGACTTTAAAATCACGACCACTATGTCCATTGATTTTCTTTTATATTCCATGTAAGAAGAAATATTTTAAGTTTCTTAAGTTTATGACTTTGATGGCTTTTCGAAAATAAAAGAATAATAAAAGGACCTCAAACTCCAAGCCACAAATGCTAAGATGAGCCAAGATGAACGCTAACAGAAAGCTCGAGACAGTGTTAAAAGGGACCTTAGGGGACGGAGGCCAGAAGTGGTCCACCCCCACTTTGGCCACCCGGGATGCCACGCGGATGCCACCCGTCGAGGGTCGAACCACTGTAGGTGGCTGCTCCACGTCGTCCCGGGTAGCTAGCGCTTTAATGCGCTTTATGGAACCTCGGGACGCGTGCCAACTGGCCCTTTCCCGGCAGTCGCTCCCGTTTCCCGTTCATTCTTGCTCGGGGCTGGAAGGTGAGCGTTCGGCCACCCCGGAAGCTGTCCGCCATGACTCCGCTGCTGCTCCGCTCCCGCCTCCTGCTGCTGTTCGATGAGGCCGCTGCTTGGAAGAAATGTGACTGTGTGGTGGTCCGCCCCGGTTTGTTGTTCGCGCGGAGGTCGTTGCTGTTTGAGCATAGATGTTTGGTTTTGTTAACTGGCTCGAAGCTCGTGGTGGAGTGGCCCTGTTCCATGGTCGTCGTCGTGCGTTGGATAACTAGTCTAGTGTTGTTGTTGTGTTCGTGGTCTGTGGCGTGGGTTCCCCGGTGGTTCGTCCATGTTCCTGCTTGTTTGCGGGCTGCTCCTGGTTCATCCTCGGCTCCTGGTGTTCATGTTTCTGCTTCGTCGTTGGCTCCTGGTTCGTCCTCGGCTCCTGGTACCTGCTCCGCTCCTGGTTCGTGCTCGGCGGTGGCCACCTGTTCAGCAAACGTGGTAGGATTTCGATCCTACCGGCTTCGCTTGCATTGTGTTTTTCAACACAACCACTCTCTCGGTGTGATTTGCTTGCCTTCTCTGTCTGTGTTCGGTTTGTTTGGGTGTGGTTGCCTGTTCAAACGACGTCGTAGGAAATTGTTTTTTGGTTTTTAATGGAGCACTGTTATGGTATTTGGTTTTTAATGGAGCACTGTAATGGTTTTTGGTTTTTAATGGAGCACTGTAATGGTTGTTGGTTTTTAATGGAGCATTGTTATGGTATTTGGTTTTTAATGGAGCACTGTTAGGGTATGTGGTTTTTAATGGAGCACCGTAATGGTTTTTGGTTTTTAATGGAGCACTGTTAGGGTATCTGGTTTTTAATGGAGCACCGTAATGGTTTTTGGTTTTTAATGGAGCACTATTAGGGTATCTGGTTTTTAATGGAGCACCGTAATGGTTTTTGGTTTTTAATGGAGCACTGTTAGGGTATGTGGTTTTTAATGGAGCACCGTAATGGTTTTTGGTTTTTAATGGAGCACTATTAGCTTTTTTGGTTTTTAATGGAGCACTATAATGGTTTTTGGTTTTTAATGGAGCACTGTTATGGTATTTGGTTTTTAATGGAGCACTGTAATGGTTTTTGGTTTTTAATGGAGCACTGTTAAGGTATTTGGTTTTTAATGGAGCACTGTTAGGGTATGTGGTTTTTAATGGAGCACCGTAATGGTTTTTGGTTTTTAATGGAGCACTGTTAGGGTATCTGGCTTTTAATGGAGCACCGTAATGGTTTTTGGTTTTTAATGGAGCATTGTTAGGGTATTTGGTTTTTAATGGAGCACTGTAATGGTTTTTGGTTTTTAATGGAGCACTGTTAGGGTTTTTGGTTTTTAATGGAGCACTGTTAGGGTATGTGGTTTTTAATGGAGCACTGTTAGGGTATTTGGTTTTTAATGGAGCACTGTTAGGGTATTTGGTTTTTAATGGAGCACTGTTAGGGTGTTTGGTATTTAATGGAACATTGTAATGGTATTTGGTTTTTAATGGAGCACTGTTATAGTATTTGGTTTTTAATGGAGCACTGTAATGGTTTATGGTTTTTAATGGAGCACTGTTAGGGTGTTTGGTTTTTAATGGAACACTGTAATGGTATTTGGTTTTTAATGGAGCACTGTTATGGTATTTGGTTTTTAATGGAGCACTGTAATGGTATTTGGTTTTTAGTGGAGCACTGTTATGGTTTTTGGTTTTTAATGCAGCATTGTTATGGTCAAAATTGATTATTAATGGCACACTGTTAGGGTCAAAATTTATTATTAATGATTGTATGAATTAGCAATGAATGGTTGTTAATTTGTTAATGGAGTTGATTATAGGATTAGGGTTTGAAGGATGCGGGAAATTCTGACATAAAAAAAAACACCATAACAGTGCTCCATGGAACCCTTCATTGATTATATTGCTTTCAGTGATTATAGGATTGATGCATGCTTGAGATGAATAATTTGGGCATGCGAATTAGATGAATAAGTTGGACTGTGAATTGAAGGCATGAAACCTTTTAACAAATTAGGGTTTGCTATGGTTCATTGATTGTTTCAGTGATTGTATGAATTTGCAATTAGGGTTTGGAGGCATGAAACCTTTTAAGAAATTAACAACCATTCATGCTAAGTAGGGTTTTCTATGGAGCAGTGACTATTTCAGTGATTGTATGAATTCGCAATGAATGGTTTTTAATTTGTTAATGGAGTTCATTATAGGATTAGGGTTTGATATGGTTTCATTGTTTCATTGGTTGATAACTTAGTATATTTTAAAATTGAGAGAAGGTTTCATGGTTATGGAAAATTCAGATATGCTTTAATAGTATGAAGGTTACGGGAAATTCTGACATAAAAAAACACCATAACCGTGCTCCATTAAACCCTTCAGTGATTATATTGCTTTCAGTGATTGCTTGAATTATTAAGGAATGGTTGTTAATTTCTTATTGGAGTTGATTATAGGATTGATGCATGCTTGAGATGAATAATTTGGGCATGCCAATTAGATGAATAATTTGCACTGTGAATTGAAGGTATGAAACCTTATAACAAATTAGGGTTTGCTATGGTTCATTGATTGTTTCATTCATTGTATGAATTTGCAATTAGGGTTTGGAGGCATGAAACCTTTTAAAAAATTAACAACCATTCATGCTGGACATGCATATGTGTTTGTCCCATCTACAATTAGCCCTCATTTTGTATTTTTCTAGAATTTTGGTTCTCATATGTGTTTGTCCCACCTGCTTTCATTCTTGCTGTGTGCTCTAACCTAAGTAATCTTTAACTGTGTGCTCGGTGATTGTTTGCAATGCTTACTATCAATCCAGTTCAAGTCGATTTGCATTCAAGTCAGTATTGCATTCAGAAAAAACTTGCATTCAATTTAAATGTTCAATCAGGTTGGTCTACCATCCAATTTAGTTTAACATTCAAATTAGTTTGCCAACCAATAAATATAGCAATCAGTTTTAGTAAGGAATGTGGTCCAGTAAATAGACAGAGACATAAAGAAAACAATACTTGGCATAAAGGGCATATTCTTGTTCAACATAGTAGCAATTCGAGATTTATACATATGGTTGGTCCATGGTGGGTTGGGACTTTATACATTTACTGTGGTTATGCCTAACATATATCCACTGTCAGATTGGAATCAAACAAAAACTTAGGAAACCACCCAAAATTCCCCCCAGCAACAAAATCTTCCTTTCATATGTGTATGCCAAACACAAAACATCTATCATTCGCCAAACAAAAAACCCTATGTGCGAGGAGGTTGACTGCCTTCATTACCCAAACTAGTTGGGTTAGATACTGATGCATGACCTAGCTGTGTTGAGCTGCAAACATTTGGTGCAGGCCAGGTTGATCCTTGTAGCCAAGGAGGAATTGAGTAACCATAGTTATGACTTGAGCCTAATTTCCCTGGGTTCACTGGAGTTTGGAAGGCATACACAGTATTTCCCCCTGCCTGGTGGTATTGGGGTATCTGTATGTTAATAAGGTCCTATAATAATCTTCTGATCTCTGAAAACTGATCCAATGGGTTGTCAACCACCTCTATCCTCTCCAGACCATTTGGATTCCTCTTATTTGCCTTTCTTTTCTCCCTTTCCTCCCTTGCCAATTGTTTCCGTCGCTCTCTTTCTTCCCTTTGTTTCACTCTTACAAGCCTTTCCTTCCTTCGATTTTCTGCTGCAACAATCTTTGTTTCCTTCTTCTCCTTTGCCAGGGCCTTCTTCTTCTCTTTTAAATCCTGCATCTCCTTTTTCTTGTGCTCAGCCTCAATCAGTAGGGTGATGTAATCCTCTGATGTTAGTAGTTGCGAGCTCCTGCTTAATCTAAGATGCTCAGCAGTGGGATTAGATAGATGAGTTGCAACTTTCTCCACTGGCAACTTAAGGAACTGGCCAAGTAGTGGCTCATTTGGTGGGAGTGCCTCATCATCATTTTCTTGGTCCACTGTATCTTCATTTTGTTCAATCTCATCTCCACCACCCCCAAGTGGCACATAATAATGTACAGCTTCATTGTTAAGGACTGCTGGCATCGAAGGCAGGTTAAGGCTTTCATCGTTGGTGGGGGTGACAATGTGTCTGTTCATATTTGTCATCGCCTCTGCCAACCACTCGGGTTGTTCTGGCTGGCTTGGAAATGTCAACTCCTCGCTGTTGTTTACCATTGCTTGGTCACCTCCATTCACACTCAAATCGGAAACGTTGTTATGAACAATCCCTTGGCCATCTAATTTTGTTTCTGTCCTTCCAACAGCTTCTATATTCTCCCCAACAGGTTCGGTGCCATACTGGCTTTCACTTACGTGTTCATTGTCGTCATCCAGTGGTTGGCAATGACCTTGAGAGAGTGATATGATGTTATCTGCAGCATCTGCATCCTCTCTCCCCTGAACATCAAAAGCCTGACTACATCCCGTGTCATGTTGAAGAGCATCAGAATTGAAAGGCCATATTCCTGTCCGCCTAAAACTAGCCTTGATATTTGATGCTGTGAGTGCCCTAGCAAAAGCTTTGCTTGCAAGTTCTGCTAATTCGAACCTCTTCACCTCTACCCCCGAGTTCTTTGCCATCCAGGACGCTCTCTGAGACCTGAAGTAACACTTGAAATGCCCAAACACACTCACATCTAGAGGTTGCAGCCTGTGGGTGGTATGTGCAAGCAGTGTCAACAGATCAATGCCTAGCCTGTTTGCCTCCTCAATGGTTTGTATAGCAACGTGACTGCCATGGCCATCAAAAATCAAAAGGTGTCTGTTTTCAGGTGAAACACCGCCAGGGACAGAGGAAGAAAAGTGGCAAAGCCAACTCAAGAACAGTTCTTTTGTCATCCAAGCATGGGGGTGTGCAGCCATGCATGCGCCAGGTTCACAGTTTTTAATGTAATTTTTGAGTTGATTCTTTCCCTTGAACAGATAAAAACCTGGAATTGATGCTCCAACTGCGTTGACACAACAAAGAATAGTTATCCACTCCCTACTTTTTGGCAGAATTTTGGGCACATTCCTGCTCCCTCTCTTGGCAATTACCCGCATGCCACAATTCCTCCCTGCCTGCAATCCAGTCTCGTCACAATTCCATATATGGTCTCCTCTGTATGAGTGTTTCTCATATGCATTAGAGAGTGTCTGATAGAACTTGGTCATAACTGTAGGGCGCAGATTGAAAGCCCTATCCCTGTCAAGCCCCTCTGCTGTGCATAACACAAGTTCTGGATGCCTTTGTTTAAATCCTCTCCACCATGATTTTCCTGGAAATCCATCTTTGAAGGGGTTTGGCCTCCCTTGACAGATTTGTGCAATAGTGGATTTGAGTTGAACCAACTCCAGACCATGGCCTAGTTGAGCCATCTCTTCACACCAAACCACAACTTCTTCTTCCTCTTCTGCACTCAACACTGTAAGAGGTCCTTTTCGCTTGGTATGGGTCAGGCCATTTATCCAGTAATGGATTGATGTTGGTGGAATCCCATGTTTTTTAGCAGCTGCTCTGATAGAAAAACCATTGAACTCTATATCATCTATGGTAGCCTTCATGTCTTCTTGTGTCCATCCTCTGATGGCACTAATCTTCTTACTGGCAGTTGCACCTTGAACTGTGGTTGATTGTGGAATAACACCTCCAGGATCTACATCATTTTCCTCTTCAACTATGGTTGATGGTGGAATAACACCTCGAGGATCTGCATCATTTGCCTCTTCAACTGTGGTTGATGATGGAATAACACCACTACGCTCTACATCATTTGCCTCTTCATCATCTCTGTGTGCATTGTTATTATCAGCATCATGTGTTATGTCCTCATTGGACGAGGTGCATCGTAGCTGGGCACCCCTGCTGAGTCTCCTACTTGACCTCCTTCCACGAGTAGTGCTGACTCTTGCCATGACTGCATTAAAACCAAAAACCATAGCAGTGCTCCATTAAAAACCAAAAACCATAACATTGCTCCCACCTACGGAGATAGAACTAGCTGTGTAAATTCACAAGGATCTGGAATATTATAATAGCTGTGTTGAAACAAAGTGTTAAAATGACCCTAGGATCTAGAGTATTCAAAAGGAACTAGCTGTGTAAATTCACAGGGATCTGGAATATTATAATAGCTGTGTTGAAACAAAGTGTTAAAACGACCCTAGGATCTGGAGTATTCAAAAGGATCTCTTGACGTGATTTACATGTTCAATGCAAGTTCTTGCATAAAACTAGATATAGTCTGGCTACTTGAAAACATTATTGAAAGACAAGTTTATCTTGAATGCAATACCTGAACTCTGAATGCTGTCTTGAATTAACTCTGCAACTGTGTTTTGCTTGAATGCAATGCCTGGACTCTAAAATTTGATGCTTGGAAATAGAGGTGAGTTTAACAAGGTCTGGGAATTTCGAATAGCAGAAAAAATGAAGTTTGTTTTAAGGTTGTAGTGTCTTTATAGCATTTTGGTGTTTGATTTGATTGGCAAGTTTGAGAAGGCATGGATTGCAACTGGCTGGAGTTGGATGAGTGGCTCAAGATTGAGTAGGCCTCGATCCAATGGCCATCAATGGGGCTTTGTCGATCCATGTGCTCTTCGAAATGCCTATGGACATATGCTTCTGTTTGGTTTTCTGGTTGATTTGATGATTTTAATGGAGTTGGCAACATTAATTGCATTGATTGGGCTACTTTGTTGAACAGCAATGCACCTGGAGCTGACACTCATTCTCCATTTATTATGCAGGTGACATTTGATAGATGTGCAGGTGGGATGCCTTGGTGGTTAAGTGATTCTCGATGCTGGTCTGGGTGTACTCTGAAGCTTGTTCGATGGGCTCCATGTGATGGGCAATCCGTCCTTGTAGATTGGGCTGGCTGGGGAGTGATGAGGTCCAATTAGATGTTTGTGTCAGTGCATGTTGGGATTTGGAAGGGACATGATGGATTTGATTTTGGTTTTGTCAAGACTGCTCAGTTGTCAACCTTTTGTCCTATAGTTGACAGCTGTGGGCCTACTGTACAGAATGACACTTAATGAACTCAAATAGGAAACTTTTTACTTATTTATATAATTATATGTGTTTGACAGTTGGCATTTTCTTGATCACTTTTTGGGTTGTAACAGTCACCGGTTCTATCACCACTACCGGTTCCCGTTCAACTATAGAACTCTCTCCCCTAGTCTAGCAGATGGGTTCCACAGTTACAAGAGTCGGTACAATTATCCACCAATAAGCCTGCAGGGACCCGCCGAGAAAGTACACTACGCGTCGAATGAAATTAGAAACAACAAACGATTGGTAAAAATTTTAAAAATGAAGAAATGAATAAGGGACTTTTCTCAGTGCGCGCAAAGTACAATTATGAGAAGAGACTGTTCAATCTTTGCTGGAAGGAGTCCTCTGTGTTCAGAGACAGAAGATGCCAGGATTCTTGTTGCAGAAATTCCACGTCATCCTCAAATTGTAGCCAGGAAAGAGGAAGAAATCGCTGTACAGTGGTGTGCATTTGTAGACTTATTACCGCCTCCACTATCGATATAAACAAAGGTTGCGAGGAGCGTTAAAAGAGACACATGTGGCGTGATACAGTTTTGCATTGTGATTGAATGTTATAAAGTTACCACATTTTTCTGCAATTTAATTTGAGTTTACTTATTATTTTTATAATATTTTATTATTTTTTATAAAGATAAGTGTTAGATATAGGAAGTGTTAACTATAGGATGAACACTGAAAGAGTTACACACCGTATCTGTTGTTTTGCACAATTATATGAACTATTTAATTCTAGTGATGTCAAAATTATTATGAAACCGATACTTGAGGAATGGAATTAAATATATACGTTCATATGGTATATGGTATATAGACATAAAATCTGACAATGTTTTGATAGTTTCACCCATGATTGTCAAAACTTGTGACTTCAACCTTTCACGTTCAGTTGAAGAGATTTCAGAGACTTCATCAGATCAGGAAAATGATCCACTACGAAGAGCTATGGCTCGACGTAGACGATACACAACACAGGTTGTTACACGTAATTATCGTGCTACATAGGTTATAACGTCGCATAGGAACGACGCTTCTGCAATTGACATATGGTCATTTAGATGCATTTTTTTGGAACTTTTAAATTTAACATGTAAAAAAAACGCGACTAATCTTGAAAGAAACTTATTTAATGCATTGTAACACCATGCTAAAAGGGTATTGAAAGTATACCAAATTGTAAATGGTTTAAATATTTGTTATTTCTAAGGAATCAAGGAAAGGTTGGTAATCCAAGCCAAAAGATGTCTTAACCCAAAAGATGTCTCAACTGAATTGAACCCAGATAAAATGAAATCCATCTAACCCCACCAACTAACCACCATATCCTTGACTCTTCTTATTAATATTTAAAAAATGTAGTGAAACATGATATAAACATAAAATATCAATAATAATTACAAATAACAAAGATTTATAAAAATATATCACAAATACAAGATCAACCGATTATGAATTTGGACTTGTTAAATGAAATTGAGCACTACATGAAGATTTGTTTTTAAATGGTCGCGAGGACAATTCAAATGGAGATAAAAGATGTTTGGGAGATAATATTATTATTTTATTTGAAATAAGAAATAGAGACAATAAAAATGTTTTGGGTTTTATTTTCTTTTATTAAAATGTTTTAGATTTTTCTAATTAGTGGAAACTCTTAGTAAATTGACAATCAGTTAGGATAGAGGTTCTGCTTCATTTTTTTCATTTTTTGAAAATGAAAATCTTCTTTAAAAAAATTAGCAACAATTTACAAACTCTTTAAAAGAATAAGGAGATTGGTTCATGCAAACAAATATAGGTATTCTGGAGTAATAAGTTCGTTTATTTTCTTTTTTCATTTATTTATTTCATTTGTATTTTTCTCCCAATAAGATTTAACAACGCTAATAGCAGGTACTTTCTTAAAATCTTGTAGAGAAATGGAAGGTTGAACTTGGTTTGGATAATTTAAGGTAATAAATCTTGTAATCTTTTAATTAAAAAATTTACTTGCAATGTGGGTTAATTAGGGGTTTTGTGTGCAAGAAAAAGCATAGCAAAACTAATTATTGATTTACTTAGTCCAACCCTTTTATCCTTCATTGTAAGACTTGATAATGTCTCAAGTGATGTAACATATCACCTTATATAATTTTGAGAGTTATACTTGGTCCAAAACTTGTAAAGTCTTGAGAATAAACTTAATTTTGTTTATTTTGAATTTATTTTAATTATCATTTTTAATTTATTTTGCATCTTGATTTTTACATAAAGTCATTTTGGGCTCAATTATTTCTTCTTTGATAATTTTGTCTCTGTTTAAAGCTTTACGTGATTTACCTTTAGATTTTTGGGTCAATTCTATATATATTTTAGTTCAATGTTTGTCTTTCTTTTATATATGTATTTTTCTTTCTATTTATAACTTTAAATGTATATAAATAAAATTTCAAAATGAGTATAAACAAAATATGTATATGGAACATAGAGATTTACCTTTTACTTTTATTTTAATTACATTCCTCTTTTTTTTAAATTAATTTAAATCATTTAAATAGATTTACTTTTTAATTTTATTTTAATATATTCCTCCTCTTTTTAAAATTAATGTAAATCATTTAAATCGCATTTATTTAGGATTAGTTTATACAGTAATTCATCATTTTAATTATCTTTAAATAAATAAAAACTAAAACTAATAATGTGTATATATTTTTAGAAGGGTTGTGTGTTTTAAAAGTTTGTTTTTCTTTATTTTATTTTATTATAAATAACTTTAACATACTTTCAATATGTTATTATTTATTTATTTATTTTATGTTTATTGTGTATATATTTTTAAAGGGTTGTGAGTTTTAAAAGTTTTATTTTATTTTATTTTATTATAAATAACTTTAATATACTTTACGTATGTTATTATTTATTGATTTATTATTTATTGATTTATTTTATGTTTATTGTAAATAATTTTGACATAGTATCCTTGTGTTATTATTTATTTATTTATTTTATGTTTAGAATTTAGGTTTGTAATTTTATTTTATTATTTTGTAATACAAAAAATAACTTGAGAACAAATTATAAAAATCAAATAATATAAAGAAATATAAATAAACAAAACACGCATTATGGGAACAACATTAGAATTGATTAAAGGATTCTTAAGTGTTTCTTATTTATACATTTACTTTTCAATTTTAAGATAGTGCTTTCATTCTTTTAAGTTATTGCCTTGTTTTAAGTGGCTTAAAACATAGGGTGATCATCCCTGCCTATTCTGCATTAGCCAAACATAATTCGAGGTTGTTGTGGGAAATTGCTTGTTTCCGCATCAAGAGTTAGTAGTATCACACTTTAAAGTTGGCGATGGTAGTAGATCCTTGATTTACTTATGTATCATTGAATTGGAGTAACTTTTAGGTATTTTGCAAGGACTTTTACCCCCTTCTATGGGTCCATATTATGGCCATCCATCCATCATCCATTCTACTTCATTATTCTAGTCTACATGCTTGGTATAAGGATGATGAAGTTACACCCTTGACTTCCCCTAAGTGACCTCTTAACTATGAAGACTTCCCGATTTTCATTTTGTGTCTCGTGCAATGCTTGTGTTGCATTAATATTCCTGACGATATAGGAGGCTCACTTGTAGAACTTTGGGGTTGGATATCATCAAGGGGAGTGAATTACCATGGAGCAATGCTCCCTCCTAGACCTAAAGCATGAAAGTCCTTTCCCCTTCCTATGCCTCAAAATGGGCATGAAAATAAAAGCTCGGGCAATCCAATACTCCTTGTACCTACAAAGTCAAAGCAAACTAAAGACCAAGTCTAAGAAAATAAAATCAATCAAAGGAAAGAAAGAATCAAGTAGAAAACTTGCTAGTAGGCCTCTAAATAAAATCAAAGGACAAGGTGTCCATAAACAAAGTAAGTACAAGAAATGAAGAGTCCAAGAAATCAAATGAAGACTAGTCCAAGGAGCTAAAGCAAAAAGTAAAAAACAAGGGTTCTTGTTAAGGTTAAAGGGGGATTATCTCATTACACAACACCCATTTTTGAGACACTTCCCTATTGTTTGCTTAAGTGGTGAATATCACATATATCCATTTCTTTCGACATCTTGAGGCAACTAAATCTCCTTTGACCAATATCTTCACTTGCCAAGCTTGATTTCGTTCCACATAGTCCACCCCTTAGAAGAAACTAATTGGCATTACAATTAGTTAGATGTTATAATGGATTTGGTTAGTTTGTAAATCTTGTTTCTCAAAAACATGTTTGAAGATAGTTGTACTGTAGGTATATTATCATGTATACATGACTATCTTTATGATGACTCATTGTGATGATTAATTGCATCTATTGTGTATTGGTCCATGTGGACACACTTTGTTGCTAGTACACCCAAGATAATTATAATCTTAGCACATCTTGTTCAGTGCCACATATTTTATCAAGTCTTCTTCAAAGTTTCAGGGTTTGCAGTGCCACTATATCATTCTCTATAGGGCTCAAAAGAGGCCTAATTCATATCTTGAGTTCTACAAGGTATCCATAGATTCAGTAAGCATATCTAGATACCCATTTGGCCACTTACTTAAGTATATGACATCAGATTGGTCACCATTTCCTTAGATCAATTAGTTCCAAAAAGGTGGTGAGCTTTTCCCAAGAGAATGCAGTGTTGATTTTCATGGACGTGCATAGGAATGATCTACTCAACATTTGTCATATTTGAAAGTATATTTGAGCACTCATTTGGATTTTCTTCAGTCTCCCATACTTGCATGTCAAAGAATTCCTCCAAATTGGTAAGATTCTATAGGGGCTTATTTTCGGTGCCAATGGATAGCCTAAAAACTTCATGATCGTGCATGGGAATGATCCAACCACTATCTTGACTATGACTTGGCACATTTTGGTACTCAATTTTCCCTACCACTCATACCAACCATCTCCTTTGAGGGTGTTGTCCATCTGTGGGTTTTTCTAGGCACGAGGAGGTTTGTAGGCTCATCTTCAAGCACATGGAAGATTAATTGATGGCACACCTAAGGTTTCTTTAATTTAAAAAGTTTAATTTTGTGTCTAATTGATAATTGAGATGGAAAAAAAGTGCACTTTTGTAATAATTCTCAGTTGACATTGCACTTTTTGAGTTAATTAAGGGAAATTAACCAAATTTCCCTAAGTCAATTTGGCTTAGTTGGCTTGTGGCACACATGTTGAAGAAAATTAGATGATGTGTCTCACTTGACATACATGTGTAGGCACATTCGGATAATAAAAACATATCTCGACATAATATTAAGTCCTAGCCCTTAATTTTCCCTCAAAGCACATGGATCAACTTCCTCAATCCAAATTTTGTACCCCAACGACTTGCTCTTGAATGTGGATTTGATCAAATCCTTGGATTAAGGAAAACAACACATGGTTTTGCACTTGGTTCCTAGCAACCCATAATATTTACCACTTGTATTCATCAAGACCCATGGTATTGACAAATATTTTACTATTTTACTTGTCAAGGGTTGAATTCACCCTCCAAGATCAACGACTTGGCATATTCTAACACTTCTTGTTGTAGAAAAGGTGTATCTAGAACATTGATCTAGAATCTGCCTTCCTAATATCATCATCTTTGTAACAAACACTTGTAACAACCTTGGACCTCATCACAAGAAGAAATCAACTCCCTTATGCTATAAAACGAAAGGCTAAAATTACTCTTATG
This sequence comes from Larix kaempferi, assembly GCA_027924585.1. NCBI lineage: Eukaryota > Viridiplantae > Streptophyta > Pinopsida > Pinales > Pinaceae > Larix > Larix kaempferi. Next base: position 13,134,642 of record BSBM01000428.1, read on the forward strand.
GTCGAAATTTTGGTGAAGGAAATAATAATACTCTGCTTTCTCTTATCTATTGTATTCTTGAGGCTCTCTTATTTGGTGCTTGAAGGTAGATCTTGTCATTTGTCTTGATGCTTGAAGATTTTATAAGGGTTTGAGGTAATTAATGGCCATTTTGCATATATCTAATATAATAGAGAATAATTGTTGCAACCTTGTTCTTTAAGAATGGTAATCAATTTTATTATTTTGATTGTTGTAACCTCATCTTATTCAACCTGACTACAATCACTAGATTTTTTACTAATATTATAGTGAGTTGCGTTATTGGATAAATTGTTTTGTCCTCTTGATGATTGCAGGTATTCATCACAAGTTTGGAGTAGGAGATCCATGGTCACCTCAAGCTATCAAGGAGGGGGATTACTTTGTCCTCCACCCTTGTAACACACCCAGTGTCACATTAACTTAATACACATAATAATAATTTGGTATGCTCTGATACCAATTTGTAATGCACCCTTCATCACACTAGACTTAAGACACAATAATTCTATAATTTTTAAAAAACATAAATGTATAATAGATTATGGATCAGGTTCTATCACTGAGAGGGAGGGGTGAATTAGTGACACAAATTTAAACACAATTTCTTTTACTTTAGCAAATGTAAAAACAAATATGGACACAAATATTTATCGTGGAACCCAATTAGGTAAACCACCAACACTTTTCTGTTATCTGCAAAACTTGTTTTTACAATATACAATAGAAGGAAGATGTCTTCTTCCTTTTTGGATCAGGATGCACCCACACCCCTATTTAGTCAATTACAGATTGACAAGGAAGCACCTACTCATTTGTTGGCACCAACCTACCCTAAAGTTGTTTATTTTCTTCAATTCTGGAACTTCAATTCTGTCTTGGACTTCTCTGGTTGCTACAACAAGTTTTGTCACCAAGACACACACTCTTCTTATCTGAGTCTTCCTTTAAATACCTCACTCATGCTTCTTCAATCATCACATCCTTTCAAAGAACATACCTCTTCGAATTCATTCATGCCTCTTTAATCTGGATAAACACGCCTTTTCCAAACCAACATACTCTTTCATTTCTTTGTTCTTTATTTTTAATTCTATTTATTAGTTTAAACTTCTTTTCTATTTCTTCACACCCCTTCGAATCTCAGTTTTACTTATGTTCATTATTAATTAGCTAAATCTCTGTCTTATTTACATATTCTTAATTAATTAATTGATTCTCAGATCATTTTTAATCCCGCTGGCTTCATCTCTTTCAGAACAACGTGCTTCAGCTTTCTCTGGTTCGCTGGCACTTCAAAACCCAATCTTATGGGCTTCCTCTCCTCCATCAGCGGGCAAGATCTTCTTCTTAACTGCAGGCTTGGGCTCTCTGCTGACTTCCTCACGCGAGCTTACCATCTATGAGTTCCATCTTCTCCCAAAACGCGGGCTTCACCTTGTATTCATGCCAATGGGCTCCATTTCCCTTTGCTGGCTCTCCCATAGCGCGGGCATCATCTTCCTCATGCCTGCGTGCTCACTTTGGGCTTCCTTAAGCTTCTATGGGCTTGGTCTAAGCACTTGCGGGCACCCTAAAGCCTTTGTGGGCTTCACCTCTCTTCCTGCGGGCTTCTCAAACCCCTGAGGATTTTACATTAGCACCCATGACTGGCATATTAAGCCCTTGCGGGCTTATGCCTTATTCTTCCATACCACAAGCCCTTGCGAGCACCATCCAACCCCCTTGTGGGCTCTCTTAGCCCCTACTGCGGGCATACAACACTTAGCCTCCCTTTTTAATACTTAGCCATTTTTTTTAACTTTTAATATACAAAACTAATGTATGTTTTTCTTGTTTTGGCAGGTTGATATTTTCCTGATCTGGTCACCATAAGAAGAACTAAGAACATGGCTTGATAGCCATTTCAACCAAGAACAGATCCATGTCACTTTTAGATCTTACTGATACACACAGAGTTTCTGGCGGGCATTTCAATATGGCTTCTCAACTTTTTAATTCAACACTTAGACCAATTTTTGCTCTCTTAAACTAGGTCCGATTTTCATAAAACACTGGTTTGGTAGGTCCATAACTTCTCCCTCAGGCACTTTCAAGACAATCTGAAGACATGGTCAGGTAGGCCAAATACCAAGCTATAAGACCCCCATATAGTGCGGGCATTTTCTTCAACACACAATTTGTGGTGGACATTTTACCAAGGCTACTTGAGCCAGTTTTCCCACACTTGGTCATTTTCAGGAATTTCCTCCAACTTTATTCTGAAATGCCATTTTGGCAGATCCATAACTTTTTCTTCAAACATGCTCAAGGAGAACTAAGACCCTGTTTAGGCAGACAAACCAACACTCTACAAGACCCCCATGTGCTGCGGGCATTTACTTTAGCCAATAAGTTATGGTGGGCATTTTCCTGAGGCTACTCAGCCATTTTTACTTTCTCTGATGCAAAACCCTGTTTTGGCAGACCTAGAACTTTCTCCTCAGAGGTGCTGAAGTCAAACTGAGACCATAGTTGGATAGCCAAACCAACAAGCTATAGGATGGTATGATGGTGCAGGCATTTTTCCTAAACCATGAATTATGGCAGGCATTCTCTTAAGGCTACTTGGACCAATTTTGACTAATTATTCCATACTTTGTCAATATCCTGATTTTCACCATTTTGCCATATTTCTCAATAGTGATGTCATAAAGAAACAATGACTTCATCTTCATGCCACATCATCATCTATGCCACGCCATGTCAACATATCATTATCCATGCCATGTCATCACTGTCTTTGAATTTCCTTTGACTTTCACTAAGTTCACTCTGCCATCATGTCCTTGGTTATTCCTTTATCATCACTGAACTCCTTTTGACATCAGTGACAACCACATTCCATATTGATAACAATAGGCACATGCATAATGCTTGTATGCATTCTCTTAACAAATGCACAACCATGCATAAATGCATAATAAATAAAAGTATTTTAGCGGAAGTATAGATTATTCTATAGGGCTCATAATAAAAAAACACATGCACATAAAGATATTATAATTATGGAAGCATAAACATGTGCATGTATCGCACATTTATCCCATATAAATTGACACCATATTTAATACCCATAATAGATTTTCTATTAAATATGTTATTTATAATTTTATTCCCAAGAAGTGCGTAATCAACATTTTGATGAGAACTGCCCAATAAAACTGTACAATAAGATCTATGCAGTAAAAAAATTATATTAAGAAGTGTACATTACACACTATGGTGCCAATATTCCAATATAATGAAAACATCAATCCAACATATTTAATTAAAAATACTGCACATTAACAATATTTCAATAAAATTAACTACACATTAAGGTTAATATACCTAAGATAACACACATAATTATATAGGATATCATTTGCCAAGTTATCCAAAATATAGAGTGCAATATTTCGACATATTACTGTGCAATAAAGTTAATAATCCAACATATTAACTGCACACTAAAGTTACATGCATAAAATAAGTAGAATAACAAATAACAATTTATCCAAAGTATAGAATGCAATACTCTAACATATTAACTGCGCAGTAAAGTTAATAGTCCAACATAATAACTGCACGGTAGGTTTACCATATTCCAACATATTAACTACGAAGTAAAGTTAATATTCCAACAAAATAATTGTGAGTAGGATTACATGCATAAATCAGGTACGATAGCAAATACCAATTTATCCAAAGTATAGATTATAATATTCCAACATATTAACTACGCAATAAAATTAATATTCCAACAAAATAACTGCCTAATAGGTTTACATGCATAAATCAAGTAGGATGTCAAATATCAATTTATCCAAAGTATATATCAGATATCAATTTATCCAAAGTATATATTACGACATTCCAACATATTAACTACACAGTAAAATTATTATTCCAACATAATAACTGTGCAACATAATCATTTAAACTTAATTGGATATGCAAAAATCAACCTGTGTTTCTAAATACAATGCTAAACATAAACAACAACCCTTAACATATGGAAATTGTTTACAATTACCAATTAATAAAAATACTGATAATTATATGCATTTCAATGCAATTACCACTTATTATAGCCCGCGGTTTATAATTTCCAACCCATAGTTTACAAATGCAAAAACCATTCAAGGTAAGACTTAGTAAAAAAATGTTTTTACCATCAATTAAGCAAGATAGGTTCATAACCATCTTCTATAAAATAATTAAATTTCGTGAAGAGATTATTACAAACAATTTGTGCACTAAACCTGGAAATGCATTTCCAACCATACATAACCCATTCCCAAATAACTTAGAACATGGAAATTTAGGTCACTTAAAGCAATTTTTTTTTCACATTTCAACTTTATTAAAGAATAAACATTCATAAGGTTTTCGTTCTATAATGTAATTTATACATTACTATCAAGCATATCAGAGAGCTTATCTTACACTTTCCATAATTAGGAATTCAACTAAGCTATGCATAAATTCCTTCATTTATTCAAAACCCAAAAACTTAACCAGAAAACAAATAGTTGCATAGATAATCTTGTGTCAATTCCATGTGCATGAATTCAAATAAACAACTCATGAATTTAAAACATGTAATTTTCTTTATCATTCAACAATTAACTAAATTGAGAAATTAAAACATCATTTCCAAAAATAAAAACTTATCTGCAAAATACTGGAAATGAGAAACTAGTTGTGTGGCTTCCACGCTCCACCCACCCATAGGAAATTTTGTTCATCTATCTCTCCGCAAAAAGCCACCCCCGAGTTGAGACTCATGTATTCACTAGACAGACATCCACCAGTCCCATAATTTCTCATGGATTTAACACACGTTTATAGGCATCTGAGAAAATAAGCTACAACCAATTCTATGCCAAACCACACAATTCCCATTCTAGCTCCCTTCCAATCGCACCATAGTGAAAACCCATCACTACTTAACCGGTACACAGGAATTCCACCAAAATTGTTCATGCATAAATCACCATTTCATTGACCACAACCCAACAGTAAATCGCATATTCATTCCACAACCAGAATTATCACTCAACAATTCTTACTTCTTCTCTATTTGCTCAGACCTTCCATGTGCCTACGTACACACCCCCTTTCTTTCCCCTGGAAAATGAATGAATGCATAATAATCATTTCCACTTTTATACATAAGTTTATGCATGCAAAACTAGAAGCACGTGGAATCCCTCATCCACGTTTCCTTATTTTATGCAAACACATAATTTCCCCAAAATCCCACTTAAATCATAATTATTATTTTAATAATAATTATTTAAGTCAATAAAAAGGGATTAATATTTAACCATGACTTAGGATAAACTTTAGGGATATTTTAAGGATCTAAAGGGTATCTAAGGGTCATGGCTTAGTTTCCTCCCATGCCACATTTAACCCCCTTACTGTCTCTGGTGAATACACGAGTCCCCGATCTCTTTAGCATTTCACCTCAACACAACCAATTGTGGATTTTTATTATTAATAATGTCAAAATATACATTTGTTCTGCCACACAAACATTTGCATATCAATATTTACATCATACATATGATCAATTCAGGGGTCTCAACCAAGGGCTTTACAACCCTCCCTTGGAGACTCTTAAAAAAAATTCAACTTTACTATGACTCCATTTTCCCATCAAAAGTTTCACTCAAGGCATTAGATCTAGGGTTTAGTAGTGTATTTGATTTATTTTCCATTTCCTTCCATTTTTTTCAATTACTCGCAAATTTCTTATTTTTTGTAACTACTTGGATCCACTCTTCAAGAAGACACCTTAAGGGATTTCATCCATTTTCTTGGTGAACCTAAATCCATAAGTATAAACCTAAAACACCACTAATAACTAATAAAAAACCAACATTCTTAATTAATGATATTGTGGTGTATTTTGGTCTGTTTCATTTAAATTTCAAGTACCTAACTAGTAAGCTAGTTTACAGTATTAGATCTAATTTCTTGCTAGCTTTTTTGTTGTTACATTGATTAATTTTCAGATCTAAAATCTACAACAAAACACACCTAAATTAGCTCTAATATGCATGCTAGTATTGTGAATCTAAGTTGTAAGCTATTGGGTTAAAGCCTAAATCCATGTTCACTATTACTAGTAATCTTTATAAGCTAATTTGATTTCATTATATCGCTGGGTTTTACTGTTGTAATATGCATCCTGAAACCATCCTATTGATACTCATGGTTAGTTTGTGCTCATTTACTGTTGAGCCTAGGAAACCTAAAAGAAGAAATCCTTTCAATAGTAACATCTTGAGAAGGTGGTCCATAGTTGTGTCCAGTTAACGATCGATTTTTTGTTGATCTATTAACCACTAGGTTGTGCATAAACAAGTTTCTAAAGTCACTTTATAGAAACTATATATTAGAAAACATAAAATAAGCGTGGAGCCCACAAGAAAAAAAAATCAACCCCAAGATGGTAAACTATGATGAATTACATGCAACTATTAATTGATGTAGAAATTGTTGATGGCGATTTTCATCATCAGCCATACTTAGCCAGCAAGGACTTTCCAAGCTCTCCCACCTATAAATCGTTTTTCTCCATAATGCATAATGCTTATCGAGTCATCGTCTCCAATTGTTGAGTTCGAAAAAAACTAGCCTATGTCTCTTACTAGCTTAAGGTCTTCTGGGGTTTCCACCATTAGGGAGTCTTTGGAAAAAAATTTAAAATCAAATGATTTGGTTAACGACATATTGCAGTTTAGTGTTGCAAGTCATAGGTTCCTTTGAATGTTAAATTCTTTGAAGTATTATTTGACAAAGTTGATGGCAACAATTGTTTGACATATGAGAAGAGCTTTGTTTCATTTGGCTTGAGGTTTTTCCCACATTTTCACTCTATCTCCCATTCATTTGACAAACCATACATCTTGAGCCAAAGTTCCCTCATTTTTCCATTATAATGATATTCATTTCTATTAAACTCACACAAATATAAATGTCTTTTTCATTATCACATCATTCCAAAAATGTAATAAAGGTGTGGATGTGGAAGACTCTTAAAATAAAAAAGATAGTTTATTTCCATTGCATTGATCCCCATAATTGTATGCCTCAATAATATTAGTCATACAAAATATTGTCTTTTTTCCCATTGCACATTGCTTGTGTGGGCTTTTATCCTCAATAAACATAAGGATGTTTCTCTATGCAAAAATGCAACTTCGGCCTATCCCTCGAGTCGATCTATGTCATGAGACGTCAAGCTTCTTGATTTGTCAAGTCGAGATTGCAAGTGCCCAACGAATGCCTCACAGTCACATGAGCTCACCAACTAAGCACCATTGCACTTCACATTGAATATCTATGGAAAGTGCTAAATATAAAAGACATTTTATTTTAACTGGCAATGCATGTGAGGTAAGTTCTCATAGCTATTGACAAGTTCATTCAACCTATAAGATAAGAGCGTAGTTTAAAAGTTCTATGATTTCAAATGGAAAATTTTGATTTTTCTAGTATGATTTTGAATAAATCCGATAGGAACTTTTAAAAATCTGGGTTACAACTCTCAAACTTTGAAATTTTGGGGGCCCCAGGGGCTTTTGATGGCATTGAATCCGCTTTTACCATCAAAACGACCATTTAAACACAGTTAAATTTAGATTTTGCAAAATAAAAAAGGCCAGATTCCAGTAAAAGCCATCGTTCAAGCCAAATCATCGAATTTTTAGACAGCTCCGTAAGATAATAATGAAGTCATAACGTTGGGTTTATTTTTGCGACGAGTAGAGGAATGTCTTCAAACTCAACACATAAAATCATGAAAAGAACGTTGTAAAGGCCAAAAATAGGTTGCTACGAACATAAATAGTAAATAATTAATAAATAAACATAATTAATTGTACTTAATAATGAAAGGGCATGACCTTTCATTCACGATGCTCAAGCCTTATTTAATATGCAAGTTATCAACCATTGTAGTCATCTTTTATCCTATCATCTAATATATTATTCATATTTATCATTTAACATGAGAGTCGGATTTGACTAATAACAGTCCAACCGGATACGGTTGTTGCATTTGGTATCAGAGCCAGGCTTGTAGCCACCAATCTAGGACCTTGTCCAAAAAACCAGGCCCTTGGCCCAAAGAAGTAAAAAAGAAAAAAGAGAGAAAATAAAAAAGCAAAAGTACAAGGAAAATAAAAAGAAGAAAAGAAAGATAGTGAGAAAAAAAAAGTCAAAGTAAATTAAAAAAAAAAAGTGAGAAGAAGTAAAAAAGAAAAAAGAAAGAAAGTAAAAGTAAAGTTTTACAAAAATATAGGACCTTGTCCGAAGAAAAAGAAAAGTAAAAAAAAAGAAGTGAAACCGCACATAGTTTTAAGGTGCACGTGGTTTTGTTAGAAGTGGATTTAGTTTTATTCCCTAACAACAAACCAAAAGTGACATTTGAACCTAGGTGGGCAAGGTAACAATCATTCCTCTCAACCACTCAATCCACGCCATTTTTATTATCCTTTAACTCCAAAAACAATTATTATAATAATTAATAATTATTGTTATCATTAATAATTATTATTATCATAATAATTATTATATTATATTTATTAATAATATTATAATTATTAACTTTAAAATAATAATTATTTTTGGAAAAAAAAATTGTTTAACCATAACAAAAGAATATTTTTACGAAATAACCACATTAAGGCTTATCACACATTTTTGGTGTCCACTTGTTATCGAAAGAAATGAGAAAAATCGAAGAAGACAGATTATCGTCGGAAAAGTCAAAATCAAAGGGAGACCAATTATCATCGAAGAAATCAAAGACCAATTAGCACCAAAGTAGTCAAAGGAAGACAAACTCAAAAAAAAAAAGGTCAGAGACCATCCATAATCCAGATCGAGCATCTAACGTCAAAGAAGTCAGAAACCATGGAAGACAATTTGCGGCTACAAATAGAAAAATTAAAAACAAAGTTAAAACGTTATAAAAAAGACAATGAAGAATTGTGCGACATAAATAACAGTTCATAAATAAGAATTGAATTACAAGCAAGGTACAATGAAATAAAAATCTCTGACCAAGAAAAGTGTATAGAAAAATTGTATGCGCAAATTGATGAATTAAAAACCGAAAATGAATTCAATCAGAGGTTAGGAAATCAAGAGATAAAGAAGGAAGTAAATAATTACGAAGCAAAAAAATACGTTTGAACCAGATCCTTAACGACAATGATGAAGAACTGGCGCAGATACGAAAGAAATTAGAGAATCAAGAATCAGTGATCAACCAGTATCGGGAGCAGATAAAAGTTCTTCAAATACAAAATGACGATTCTAAAAAGACACACAAATCAGAGTTTGCAAAGAATAATAAAGCATTATCCAACAATGCTAAAGAAATTTTCAGACTAAGAAATCATAACAAGATAGTAGTCACAAAAATTAAGAAGTTGAAAAATAGCCGGAAGATAGAACAATCTACGGACGACATTGAAGGGAGACTTTTAGAGAAGCAGGAAGAAAATAGCTGCATCAGAAGTCATAATGAGGATCTTAAAGAACAACTTAAGAAGTCAAAAGATGCCAAGAAATCACAAGTAGAGCTGGTTAAGAAGTTTCAAAATGATAACATGCAGTTAGAGAACAAGTTGGAAAAAATACAAAATGAAACCTTAAAACCTCAAGGGACGAAAATACAACTTCTAATTCAGATCAATGCTCAAAAGAAGACATTCGTAAAAGAAAATGGCATTGTGAAAATTCCCTATTGACACTCCAACCATAAAAACCGATATTCTGAAAAGTGGGAAATGTCGAAAGATAATGATACTAATATGATCAAAGTTCCTGACGACTGATCAGTATGGACTCCCAACAGTCCACAACAAATCAATTTGGGATGGATTAACCCATCCACACATCGAAAGATATGCTCTACACTTAGCAGTTCTTATCGACATGTTTCGTCAGCCACGGCATCGCAAAGAACAATGTGAAAACCTTATAAGGCTTTGAGGACAAATCACTTCTAAGAGAGTGGCAATGCTACGAACATAAATAGTAAATAATTAATAAATAAACATAATTAATTGTACTTAAGAATGAAAGGGCATGACCTTTCATTCACGATGCCCAAGCCTTATTTAATAGGCAAGTTATCAACCATTGTAGTCATCTTTTATCCTATCATCTAATATATTATTCATATTTATCATTTAACATGAGAGTCAGATTCGACTAATAACAGTCCAACCAGATACGGTTGTTGCATAGGTCCATATTTTTCCTCTTCCAATTGTATTCAGATGTAGTTGTGGTGAGTTTAAACATGAAGGATCTTGTTGCACATCTTTTGAACTTCAAAGAATAAAAAAAATATAATGAGTGCACTTTGAAAGACACTAGAAGTGGTTGATGATCAATATGTTCATATATGTCTTTTTTCAAGTTTATGTGTTAAGTCATGTGATGCAATCAAGGAATCCTCAGTTGATATATTTGGCAGTGTTGAGAGGCCAATGGAAACCTATTTTACAGTGGTTCATTCAGTCAATATCACCATATTCTAAGAATGGATCTCCCTACCAAGAGCATTCTATGAAAGATATTATTTTTATTGATGACTAATGCATTGATGTCCCATTCCTTCTAGAAGTCAAATATATAGTGATGAGGTTGTTGTTTCACTTGTGGCAATCGGTTTTGTGTTTGATTCATCTTCGCAGCATAGGTCTCCTAAAGAAAAGTTTTCTTAGGATTCAATCATCACCCACTACAATAGATTCTTCTTCTAAATCTATTAAACCCTCGCCTAGTACACACGTGTGAATGATCATCATCGTGAAGTTCAAGAGTGCTCTGTTGCAGTCATCGATGATAATAGAACAATTATAGTAGTTCTGTGTTGAAGGAAAAAGTTGGCTTGTTTGAGGAAAGGGCAACTTAGCAGCAGACTGATTTCTATCTAGTACATGTGCAGACCGTGAAGAGGCATCAAAAGGTGGCGTGGACATCATATCCAAGGTTGAGGAGTTGAAGAAAATGCTCTCATGTGCAAAAAGAAACCAATGATATGCATGTTGGTGAGGTATATAGAGAGAGAAGCCGCTTGGGAGTGTTATTTACACATTGTTTGAATTCTTTATGTCTACTAGTTTTACAATCTGTCTTCTATTGTGATTTATCCTGAGCTGTTAAAGAAAAGTTAAACAATTTTGTTTGAAGATATGCAAAAACACTCAAAAGTGTAGTTTTACAACCTTTTGCAGAAGAGTACTGTTGGATGAATTACATTTAAAAGGTAACCAAATAGTTATTGGATTACAAAGCATTACATGAAAATTAGACATATGAGTTGTTAAAATCCTATCTATTGGAGCGCAAGATCAAATTTTATACAAGATAATCATATATTTTCGAAGAACTTTTCACATCTAGACATATTCCAGATATAAGCGTTGGTTTGGATATAGTGGCTGATGGCTGGACCTTTTACTCCTTTCACACTGGAACAACAAAGAACAGTTGGGACAATGCCTAATACAATGGTCAACAATCGTTTTTTGAATAACTCTGGGCTTCATTACAATCCTTTGATGGATGCAAATGATTCAGTTCCTTGGCAGAATGGTTGATGAAGCTTTGTCTGAAAGAAGTTTCTCTCATGTTTTTTTTAGGAAAGGAAAATATAAAATGGACGATGATCATTAACTATGAGCTAAGGGCTCATAATGCAAAATTTAATGTTAAAGGAAAAATATATAGAAGTATTACATAGATATGGAATAAATAAAGAAAAATAGTAATGGCCAAAAATTACAAAAGGCTATTGTTCAATTAATTATTTCAAATAGAATTCCTAATTGCTTGAAGCCTCCAATCAGTTGAGAGTCAGTTAGGGTAGAGGTTACAGTTTTTATTTTTCTTTTAAAAATGCAATAACCACTGAGAAACTCTTTAAAAAGAGCAATACATTCTCTGTCGCGAAGGAGGTCAATCCATACAACCACTCTCGACAAGAGGTATGCTGGAGTAATTGTTTATCATTCATCATTTTCTCATTTATTCATTCATACTTTTCTTCATGAAGATTTAACAATGTTGTTGATAGCATGGATCTCTATAAGCTTACAAAGAAATGGAAGGTTGAGTTGTGTTTGGATTATTTAAGGTAGACTCTGAATCCCATAACCATTTTTTATTTTAAAAATATATTTGCAACCGGAATTAATTGATAGTTTTGTATGAAGGAAACATGCTTATTATTGATCTACTTACACCAACACCTCTTATTCTTCCATTATGTTGTAAAACTTGATCATATCTTGTGCGATGTGTTACTGCCTGATGTGGTTTGAGAGTTATTCGCGGTCCAAGACTTCGCAGGGTTTTGAAAGCAATGTTATTTCTTGAGAAAATGTATAAAATGTTTATATCAATAAAGAAATCATTTTCATGGCTCAACTATTTCTTGTCTTTTAATTTTATCCTTGATTTATTTTCATTGTCATCTTTCTGTTTATTTTTCTATATTAATCTTTTACATATACATGTGATTCAATTTTACTTTGTGTTTGAATTTTTCCAACTTTAAGGAATTTGCATAGTTCAACTTTGTACACAATTCTTTTATTTCATATAGTGTTGTATTTCTTTTTTATATTGTTATTCAAATTTATTACTAAAACGTATAAAAATAAAGCTATATTAAAAAAACCATGTTTCAAAATATTTATAACACACACACATATATATAAGGAATAACTTGTATTTCTTTTAGCATTGTTCATATTCAGTCATTTTCTTTTATTCATTTGTTTAACTCATGTAAACAACTTATTTGTTTTCTTTGATTAGTTAATGTATTAATTCACCATTTTTGTTTTACTATTACTTCATTAATAAACAAAACAAACAAAATGTGTAAATAATATTTAGTTTTGAATTTATTTATTTGTTATTTTTTTCTTTTGAAAAAGAAACACATAAAATTATAAAAATCTTATAAACACAAAAATAAATTGTAATGTAAACAATCTAGAAATTAGGCACATTAACTCCAAATTCTTCAATAGAGAGAATATTGTTCTCCAACTTAATCCAAATAGTGGCTTATGAAAATTTATGAGATGTTCTAGTTCAACAACATAGGAATGTATTTATAACTTAGGATTTGAATAAAGATGTGCATCCCATTAAATATACTTGAAACCATTGTAATGTGCCCAAATCAGATCTGATATAAAGTTTTGGTAGCTGGTTATTAAGTTTGGTTCGAAGCTTTCTTCAAACACTTTGGATGCAATCTCTTTATCACCAATGTCGAAGCATGGAAAGTACATCGCATCACCATATTCAAAGGAAGAGTTTTTGGCCCAATATAATATCAGGAATTGATTTATATTTCCGATTTAACCAAGCATGAACAACTCCATAAGCATCAACTCGAATATAGGAAGACTAACTCGAATTTCACTACAAGGATGGTCTTGATTTCCAACTCTTTCCAAACACCTCTTAAACAACTCGAATTCACCCAAATAGCTCCAAATTCATTCAAACACACCCAAACCAAGCCAAATGGCTTACTAACAGACTCCTGAGAACTTTTATGAAAGATTTAAACACAACCTTGAGATCTCGCTACCATAATTACAAATCTATACATGGATTAACCAGTACATCAATTGTTTGGACACAATATGAGGAAATCACCATGAATTTGTATTATTAATGGAAGGCAACATTGATCACACTAATGGGAATAACATTACAACAATATAAATCTCTTATAGTTGCTCGAAACTCATGAAATATGCAGATGGAAATGTATAGGTGCGCTCTTCTTAGCTGAAACCCCGAGATTTGGTAAGATGGTCATATCTTTGTTATCCAGAAACCTTTTTCAGTGAAACAAAAAGTGTTTCCCACTGGAAATGATGCTCCAGACACAATGGAACAGGTCTCCCAGTCTAGAACTGCACAGAGATGTAAAAAACAACAGATCAATCTTGGCCCACCAACACTGGTTCCAATGATAAAGTTGCTTCAACCACACATCAATAGAACTAACACAATGGATCTGACAAAGAGAGTCAAGAACGTGTTTTGCAACTCCCAAATGGTGCTCTCTTCAATAGCTGCACCCTCCAACACTAAAAACAATAACAAACTAACACTGTATGATAGCAAGTGTGCCCTCCATACTGAGAATACTGGAAAACCAACACAATAGAACAATGAAACACTGATAAATTTTCAGATCTGCAATGAAAGTCACAACATACCCTGATCAATGAAGCTCAATAGAGAAATTTAGATGATTTCTCTCAACACCTGCAATGAATCCCAAATGAATAGATCTAGATGATCTCTCCTCTCACACTAGCTAGGATGGAATCTTTCACCACCGAAGCCAGTAAAATATACAAGGTGCACATCTCCCAAGCTTGAAAGCCACAAGAACTCTTCAATTTGGAAATAATTTTGCCAAAAATATCTCCAATAGGTACCCTCACCCTTCTTTTATAATTCTTCCTTCATCCTTCTAGAGTTTTCTCTCTAAAAAATATCAATAAAAAATTAATAAATATTATTTTCATGAGTGATTCTTTGGGACACATTAACTTCCTCTCTAATGTTATTTTTGGCCTCATGAATACTTTGATCTTCCTTGGAATTCGAATTAGAAGATGCCTCCCTTGTTTAGTGGGAGTTACAACTCATTTGGGCCCACCTACCACCTCATGTGCCCTCCGTGGGGAGTTACACTTCTCTAGTGCGCCCTCATTAGCTATTTTTAGCATCTGGAATATCATCATTTCCCCGTGCCTTGATTTGAGAAGAGTCTTCCTCATTTGGTGGAAGTTACAACCCACTTACACTCCTTCCTCCACTAATGCACCCCTCCTGGCTATTTTTAGTCAGTGGTGAGTTACACTCTAAAGATGCCTTCATTATGAGCTCCCTTCCATGTGTCACACCTTCCTGGGCCCACAATTCCTTCTCTAATGCACCCTCCTTGTCCAATTTTTCTAATGCCACCTTATTCATAAATATTGGACACCATACTTTACAATTTTATGACCCACATCAACCCCTTAACAATTTCTCATGACCCTTACAAAGTGACTAGGCCAAGGAATTCCAAATTTAATTATTTTTCTCTTGAATGGTTAAACATCAAAATTTGGGGACATTACAGAAATAAAATAAATTATGCTAACATGCGGGAATTGATTAGAGAATAAACCTTTATTTCACATATTTAAATATTATTTTATTTTCAATACAAAATGAACTGTTAGCATTAGTGTTTCATTTTCTCTAAGTTTTCATTTTGTTTTAAGTTATTGTCTTGTTTTAAGCGGCTTTAAACATATAGTGTATATTCTTGCCACTTCTCGCTTAGCCGCATGGGAGGTCAAGGTTGTTGTGGGAAACATATTGTTTTCCGCATCAACAAAGATGAAGTCAACAGCTTAAGACATCGCCTTGGTAATGATAAAAAATAACCAAAAGGGTTAAGGGAAAAATCGACAAGTTAATAGAAGAAACACAAAATGTTCAATGAGATAATTTACAAGCTAATAGAGAATTTTGAAAAATGATGGGAATAAGAATGTAAAAACCTAATACGAATGAGAAATGACAACAAGGACTAAGTCTCAAGAATAATTAATGATCATACAGAAAGGATTGATCAACTAATTGAAAGGATAGATGTGCTACTTTCACAACATCGCCACCAAGCCTAGAACTTCCAAACACAATTAGTAGAGATATCTATATAACATGAGGTATCTAAATAAAATCAAAATTGAGAAACCAAAATATGATGGACTAGACGATCATAGGGCTTTCATGCTGGTTAATCAAATCAAGGGAACTTTTGTTGTGAGCCCACATGTAAGTTAATTAGAGATGATATCAATGGCATCTTTATATTTAGAAGGTGATGCTTAATTGGTTCACATGGTGGCATCTTTATACTAGTGGTTTCTCTATTAACTAGCAATTGTTCATAGAAGATATTGTTAAGAGGTTTCACAATGATGAGGAAGATGACAACTATACTAGATTTTCCTATCTACAAAAATAGGGACAATGAATGAATACATCCATGAATGGTAAGTTCTTTCAACTAGACTTCTCAATCTTACAAATGTGCAACTATTGAAAATGTATATCTTATGATTAAAACCCATTATATGCAGTGAGTTAAGGTTATCGATAGCTAAGAAGTTGGTTGAAGCTAGACATATCACAAAAATTATCTCATGACACACTTGCTTTGATAAGACACTCATTATATCTCATAACACACACCCTTTGATAAGACACTCATTGTTCTTTGCTACTTGCATGGTTGGTTAAACTGCAAAGGGCACTGTTATCACATATATAGTAGTCGGGCTACCATATTCTATTTTTCAGATTCCAGTACACTTTTCAGCTAGTTCCCTTACATTTGAGATGCTGAGATGAGCATCTACATTGGATCATTATTTGATTATGGACAACAATATATCCCCATGCCATGACTGAGTCTCAAGACACTCAGATTTGATGACTGATATAGCCATTTAGCCATTTACAGAGTTGGTATTTCCCAGAGTTGCAGCAGCAGGTTCTCAGTGGATAGATGACGGTTCAGATTGTTGTGCACAGATATATGACCCAACAGGCAGGACCTTCCCCCACTATAGCCTCTTTATTGGATGAGCTTCCTTGTTTTATTGTGTCTCGGCTCTGAGTTTCCTAAGTTGTGTTGGCCAAACCTGAAAGAGATAGTGCTACCATCAATACAGTGCATATGGAAATGAAATGTATATCTTATGAAAGCCCGTTCATGTAACAAGTGTTTCTAAACACATGTGAATGCAAGGTAAGCCTAATGAAATTGGCTGTGAAATGTTAAAGTAGATGTGAAACGTAAAGCCCATGTAACAAGTGTTTTTGAACACACATCGAGCATAAAGCCTTATATAAATGTAAATCTATGAAATGTGTTTCTAAACACACATAGATCAAAGGCTATGGAAACTCAAAGGCCCCAAAAGAAATGGTTCTTAAATGTTATATCTAAACAATTGCTGGCCTCACTTGTATTGATTTATTCCTCACTAGCTTGCGAGTTATCATGTGAGATGGAGTAAGGGACAGCTCGAGTTATGTCCCCTAAAGTCTCAAGTTACGGTTTGTCTAGCACCTAGTCACGGCGGCTCTAGAAAAGATCCTCACAGAGTTGTATCAGCTTGGATGTGAGTTGTAGGCATCTGTCAAGGTGAATAAACATTTTTGAAGTAACTTACCCATTTGTGAGACACGGCCATCCCCTGTGTTACTGCTTGTCCAGCATATGCTAGAGTGTCTATTCCCTTTCCATATCCAAAGTGTCACAGTGTCAAGTTAGTAGTCATCCTTTAGCCTAGCCCATTCAGTTTCAACCTTCACCCTTCATTAGCAAAATGGTCACAACTATGAAGTGAGTATGGTCTTGAAATTCTGGTCTGAGTCATAATAAATATTGAAAACACTTTATAATTGGTTATTAGATCGCCAGAGAAATGATTACTACTTGTTATAATTATCACTTGAATGATT
Source organism: Larix kaempferi (assembly GCA_027924585.1). Lineage (NCBI taxonomy): Eukaryota > Viridiplantae > Streptophyta > Pinopsida > Pinales > Pinaceae > Larix > Larix kaempferi. The sequence goes on from BSBM01000428.1 coordinate 13,152,294, forward strand.
AGTAGAGCATGTTTTAACCTCTGAGACTTGCAGCAGTTTGATGTTAGCCTGGGTCATATTATGGGTTATGTTGACTTGGTCAAACCTAGTTTGACAAAGTGTACTACAGGACATGAGGTGGATAGACCTCAAATGATGCAAATATATGATATGTGGTCTATTACAGGTCACCAGATGGTTCTATGTAGTGGTTACAGATTTATGATGATGATTTGTGATTTTCAGCATTATTTGATCATTTACAGATTATTATTACTCTATATGTTTGGGCATATTGGATATTTTATATGATCATACAGAGATCCATAGGGTGTATGAGTACATGAATTTAAGCTCTTTGAGTCCAATGAGACAGTTGGTTTTCAGTTCCGGGCAGTTATAGTGATGATTTCCCTCAGATTACCATTCTGGTGCAGTTTTGCCATGTTAAATGGCTTATCAGAGTAGAGAGTTGATGTGGCCGGTTTGCCTACGGCGCTGTATGAGGAGGGGGTGGACCAGCCACTTGATTTGACCATTATACCCCCTCCCAGAGAGCCTGGTGGGATTAGTTTGACAGTGCAAGCACTCCAGGTATCAGTTTGGGCAGCTTCACAATTACTGAGGCAGATTAAAAATGGTTAAATTGGCTACTGAGGAATTCGATTTGGGCAACTGAGGCAAGGAAATGGCATGAGATGAGTTTTGATAATGAATGTGATGTCTTCCACCCCTTCTCCAGCAATTTCAACTTTCAATGGGACCCACACCCATTTCTCCGGTACATTTCATGGTTTTATGGAGCCTTTGGAGGCTCACGACTTTCCCAGAGGGGCACAATTTGGTGCCTAGCTTGGTCATTAGATGTTATTGTGCCATGGGGATACACTAGGGGTGTTAGATATTACCCCCTAGACCCACCATGTGCTTTATTCATGTTTATTTTGTCACTTTGAGTGGGACCCCCTCTCCTAGGGGCGATTTTGTCCATGTATGTTATATTTTTATGTTGATCCATGTACTTTATGTTGAGCTCATCTCAACTGTAGATTAGAACATTGCGATATTTTAATCGTAGCCATCCATTCAAAAGGTGGTTAGGGTTTTGGTATCTCTCCATCCTATTTAAAGGAGAGAGCTCATTGTAAAAGGACTTTTGGCTCTGGATTTCTGGAATATAATAATTTCTTGGAGATACTTGTGTTGTGGTGGTGAATGCTATTGATGTTCGATTGAAAATATCTTTCCATCGCACTGAGATTATTGGTGATTGCCATTTGCTATATTTCTTCCATGCGATTTTCATCTATAAGTGAAGGGGTCAATTTCCTCAAGGAGGGCGCACTGGTAGCGGAGGACTCTCCTTGCTCTCTTCCTCCTCGAATCGGTTTGGTTCGGGGAGTATTGCTTTCTATGACCTTCTACTTTCTGTATCTTTTCATTACTTGCATTTGCCTTTGCTTATGTATGAGTGATTGATGCTTTGCTCCTTGGTTTTGCAGGAGAGAGAAGGGCGCACATGTGGGCAAGGGGTTCAAGTTTGGCATTGGTCTTCAGCAAATCTTCTCATTTGATCTTTGTGGGGATTGTCCTTGGCATCATAGCAACCATTTCCATCAATCAGGTACACTCTCAAGGTAAGATCTATATTTCCTTAAACTACCCATATGCCAATTTTAATTAAAACCCTCATTTAAATCCTTCGGAAAATTCTACTGATCAAACCCCTTGATCAATTGGCAAAACATTTCTGGGTTTTTGGCTTAGTGTAAATCCCAAGGTGGGTTCTCTAGGGTGTCACCCTTGGGGACTCCATTGGCCCATTTTCCAAGGCACTGGCCTCTCCTCTACCCTCACGACTTTCCTAGGTTGCCTGTTTTTCCTGTGGTTTGATCCCCTGTTGAGTGCTTGCATACTTTGACATTGTCACATCCCTCTATCAAGCATAGCTAGAAATCCCTAACTGCCAGATCTACTCTTTGGGACAGTTTCCCTGTTTTAAGGGTCACGTTTCCCAAGGCAGTTAAATTTGACCATTTTAACACTAACTTTGAATCCTGGAATCGTATTTAATTTCGGAATCGCTGTGCTTAAGATCTATTCATCAAGTCATATCATCTCTAAGCCTCCACAGTGTTTCAGTCTCCTTAAATCTAGGGTTCCATACATGTCACCTTACGTACCTCACTTTGTCTAATTTGATCTGGTGATTGGGTTGATCTCTGCTATTGGGAGTAGATCTAGGTCTCCCCCTTGCTATCTTGGCTTTGGTAGCAAAAGCGAAGAGTGCCTTGGTTGGCATGACAACCATCAATTTGGGAACTAAGGCTCTCCTGGTTCACCACTTTGGTTGCCTATCCCCTCTACCATCTTTACGGATCCACCATTAGGGGCAACTAGAAGATTGGTGATAACAGGCCTTGTTATCACCAATCTTGTAGTTGCCCCTACAGATGGATCCAAGGTGGATGGTAGAGGGGATAGGCAACTAAAGTGGTGAACCAAGAGGACCTTGGTTCCCAAATGGATGGTTGTCGCGCCAACCAAGGCACTCTTCGCTTTAGTTATCAAAGCCAAGATAGCAAGGGGGAGACCCAGATCAACTCCTGATATGAGAGATCAACCCAATCACCAGATCAAATCAATCTAATGAAGTACGTAGGGTGACAGGCATGGAACCCTAGAATTAAGGAAAGTAGGATCACTGTGGAGGCTTAGGAAAGGTGTGATGTGATAAGGAGAGATGACACACAGTGATTCTAGGATTAAGTATGATTCTAGGATTCAAAGCTAGTTTCAAATGGTCAAAATCCACTGCCTTGGGAAATGTGACCCTTAAAACAGGGAAAGTGTCCCAAATCAGAGATCTGATAGTTAGGGCTTTCTAGCTGTGCTTGATGAAGGGATATGACAGTGTCTACATGTTCAAGCAACCAGACAGAGATCAACCACCAAGGAAATCTCACAACCCAAGAAAGTCGTGAGCCTTAGGAGAAGGATCAGTGCCTTAGTAAATGGGCCAAATGGAGTCAGATGTCCACCAAACTGTAGATCAGGGATGCCAAGGTGTAAAGCAAGGTGGGTTTTGAAGATCAATGTCATCCAATGGCTAGATCTCAGTAGATCTGAGATTCGAAATGCATCACTAAGTGACCCAAGTGGGGCACAACCCTCAAAATGAGGAATGGAGTCCACAAGGTGAAAATCAACAAAGTGAAGCACTAAGGGTAGGTTATCAAGTGAGAGGAGTGTGAATCAAGTGGGATCTCACCTACCCAAGTCTTAGAACTAGCAGAACTCACCCAACCAAGGAGTGCGACCTCACTTGAAGACGCTAAGGTGCCTTGGGAAAGGGGTCAAATGGAAGCCAATCCACACCAAACTATAGATCCGAATTGTCGTGGATACTATAGAGGTGGGTTTTCAATATCTTACCTAAAAGGCCACTAGATCCAAGTAGATCTGAGAAAATGTAAAATGAGGGTTTTAACTAATGAGGGTTTTAATGACTTAGACAAATGGATAGATCATGGAATGAGAAATTTACCTTGAGATCATACCTGTGTGATGGATGAGGTTGCCTTGTTGTAAGAGGAATGTTCCCGCAAAGATCAAATGGGAGATCTTTGATTTTTCTTGCTTTGAAATGATGCCCTAGTCCACACGTGCGACCTCCTCTTCCTGTCAACCAAGGAAAGCGATTTCAATCAATTGAGCAACAATGGAGGAAATACAAATGAAAAGCAAATGATAACATGAAGTAGAAGGTACTAAGGCAGTAATAATCCCTGTTACCGACGAAGAGACCCCAAAGAAGAGGCAGGGAGAGTCTCCCCTACTAATGTGACCTTCTTGAAGCAAATCAACCTCCACCTGTAGATGAAAAATACATGGACAAAAAGATAGCAAGATAATCTCCAATAACCCAATGGAAAGGAAGAACAAACAGTCGAACTCCAAAAGCATTCACCACGACAAGACAAGTAGATGCAATAGTATTTTTCTATTCCAATAATCCAGAGCCAAAAGTCCCCTTTACAATGAGGAGCTCTCTCCTTTAAATATGATGGAGAGACACCAAAACCCTAACCACTTTTTGAATGAGTGGCTAAGATTAAAAGATCGAAGTGATCTAATCAATGGTTGAGATGAGCTCAACAATAAAGTGCATGGATCAATATAACAATACAACATATCAATGGACCAAATCGCCCTAGGAGAGGGGATCCCACCAAAAGTGAATGATAAAACATAAGATCTAGCTCATGGTGGGTCTAGGGGACAATATCTATCTTCCCTAGTCAATCCCCATGGCACAATAATATAAAATAATCAAGCTAGACACCAAATCGTGCCTCTCTAGGAAAGTCGTGAGCCTTAGGAGGCTCCAGAAATCAATATAAAATGCCGAAGTGAAGAGTGTAGGCCCCATTAAAAGCTAAAACTGCTGGAGAAGGTGTCGAAGACATCGCTCTCATCATCAAACATCATCCCATGCCAATCCCTTGCCTCAGTAGCCCAAATCGAATCCTTCAGTAGCCATTTTCACCATTTCTGATCTGCCTTGTGAAGTGTGAAACTGCCCAAACTGCCTCCTGGAGTGCCTGCACTATCAAGGTGAGGCCGCCAGGCTCTCTGGGAGAGGGGTAATATGGTAATATCAAGTGGCTGGGCCACCCCATCCATGCACAACGCCCTAGGTGAACTCATCAAATATCATCATTGCTCTGACAGGGCCTTTGATATGCCAAAACTGCACTAGGATAGCCAATTGAGGCTAAAAATCACTGTAACTGCCCGGAACTGAAAACAGACTATCTCATTGGACTCAGAGAGCCCAAATCCATCTAAGATGTGTACTCATACACCATATAGACCTCTGCATGGTCAAAAATAAATGTCCATCATATCCGACAGACCAAATAATAATAATCTGTAAAAGTGCTGAAAAGCACAAATCATAATCATAAGCCTGAAACCACTGCATAGAACTACCATGGTGACTTGTACTAGACCATATATCATATCTCTGTATCATCTAAGGTCTGCCACCTCATGTCCTGTGGTTGACTTTTGGTCAAATTCGGTTTGACCAAGTCAACATGACCCAAATATAACTCAAGTTATCATCAAACACTGCAAGGTGTCAAAGGTTAAAGCATGCTCTACAATTCATTTAAGTAACAATTATAACAAGAAGTAATCATTACTGGCAATCTAAAACCAAATATATAAAGCCATTAATTATTATTATTACTCAGACCAGACTTTCAAGACCATACTCACTTCATAGTTGTGATCAGTTTGCTAGTGAAGGGTGAAGGCTAAAAATAAAATGGCTAGGCCAAGGAATGACTACTGACTTGACATGGTGACACTTTGGAGATGGAAAAGGAATACACACTTATAACATATGCTGGACAAGCAATAACACAGGGGATGGTAGTGTCTCACAGATGAGTAAGTTGTTTAAAGAGTGCTTATTCAACTTAGACACCATGTCTACTTTTATAAAAGATGATCTAGTTTCATTAGGATCCATTGATTTCATTTCATGGCCTTTTTGGCCTACATAACCCTTTGGATCTCAAGTGTGCTGATAAGCACAACTAATTGCAGCTTGCATCCAGGGCATGTTTGTACATATACATAAGGTCAGCAATCGTTTAAATATAGAGTTTAAGAGCCATTGCTTTTTGGACCTTTCAATATACTCTTCAAGGAGTATTTTTAGCTTTTCATTGCTCTTGCCCTTTACTCATGTGTGTTGATAAAAACATTCTAGAGTTTTACAGTTTCCTGGGCAAATTTACATAAGTTTCCATAAGTAGTACATGAGCATTCAGTTTTAGCCAACACATCTTAAGTGACTAGGGGGAGTTCATACCAATACCAAACATTAGGACAACCGACCAGAATGATTTAGGACTACAATCCAACTCACCAAAGGTAAGTTCTGTCACCAACTCAGAGCTGAGACACAAATAAACAGGGAAGCTCATCCAGAGCAGAGGCTAAAGTGGGGGAAGGTCCTCCATGCCACTATTCAAGTAGTAAGTCAGGGTAATAAACAAAATGGGAGGTAATGGATGGATGAAGACAGTGAAATATGAGACCAACACTAGCAAGCCAAAGTATGGTGGGAATGATCACCTCTATTCTCCCTAGGAAGGGTAAAACCAATGAGTATAGGTAGTGAACTTCTAAGTCTGAGTGGGGACAATGTATATATATATATATAAGTACAACCAGGTCCACATATATATATGGTCGCCAGATCATAATACTAAATGCTAAAACATGCTACAAGAATGAATATAAAAGCAAAATAACCATAACACCACAATATACCTGCTGAGTCATATACCTGAATGCATAATATATGAGCCATCATCTGTCCTCTAAAACTGCTGCTGTAACTCTGGGCAACACTGACTGCTCTGTATAAATGGCTAAATGGCTACATCAGTCATCTCTCTGAGTGTCCTGAAACTCAGTCATGGCATGGGGAACAAAACTGCTGTCCATATAATAATCATGATCCATAATAGATGCTCATCTCGCCATCTCAATGTAAGGGAACTGGCTGAAAAGTGTACTGGAATCAAAAAAATAATGTATGGTAGCCCGGCTACTATATATGTGATAACAGGCCCCTTACTTCTTTATCATGAGTCATTTGGTCAACTTAAGCCAATTCACTTTCTAAACATGGTTCATCATTCATATCCACCCCGAAGAAGAACTGGCCTTCGTAAATACTTTGATGTTAACATGGTAATGGTATGTTCCTAAATCATTAATCTGATGAATTCATTAAAGATACTTATGGGATATATTATCATGTTTCTCATATGCTATATCATGACTCATAACAAACAATTAGATGCATTATGTTTATCACATATATTGATCCTGTCAGATATACTCTACTACTGGCCCACATGGGATATTTCTTGGCAGTATTACATTTTCAGTCATACAGGTGCATCATCATGCCTCCTTCAAAGTTATGCAGAGGATTTGATGATATTATAGTTAGCTTGACTAAGTTTGACTTGGTCAACAGTTTGACCTCGTAAACCGTTAACCCAACAAGGCTGCAAGTGTCAATATCAATCAGCAGTGATTGTGACTCTAGGAGTCATTCTGATCCATTTTCCCTTGGTTTCATGTCAATTCTGAGTTAACTGGTTTATAATTGAAACTTGTCCTAAGTTTTAATTTAAATTTTAAAAAGCCTAAGTTTGGTTTACATTAAATTGAGCAAAGCTACAAAGACATTTCGGGGGTGGTTTGAGCAAAGATATGGGCACATATGATTTTCAGAGGATGTTTAGACTCATGATAGGCAGTTTCCTCTTTTAGTTCAAATGGCTACATGCATATTTGGATTAATGGCATTTAATTAAAACTTTTCCTAAGTTTTTTATTTGGTTAATAATTAAGCCATTGTGGGAAATTCCAGATGATGATTTAGCATGATGAGTCCTTTGGGGATTATGTGGAGACTTCCTAGTGGCTTCTAAATGTTTAATGGATCTTTTTTATGACATGGCACACTCATGTACATATGTCATTGGTTTAGAGGAGAATTGGTGAGATTAATGACATGTGGCTCCTATCCTTTGTCTTATTTTCCACATGTGTGAGGGATATTCATCTGTTGGAAACCTAATCCTGCGGGATTATGGTTCCACAATTAATTTTGTAAATATTGTAATACATTTCAGTTTAATAAGAACAAGATGGAGAGTCTCCTTAGACTCAACAGATCTCTTGGAAGTTGAAGCCCAAGAGACAATCCCAATGTATAAAAAAAGGGTTTGATCAATAAAAAATTCAGCCGAGAGTTATTTTTGACAGTGGTATCAGAATTGCATAACTCTTGTTGTGTATGCCAGACCTGACCTGGCATTCTGCCAATTTGCCCTTCTGTCAGCTTGCTACTAGCTAATCTGCTGCCCATCTCTACATAGTCTTCCCTTTGCAAAGAAATTGAAGCGTTTATCCTCAGGTCTGTAACCCTAACGGGCTGCCTCTCCTTTGTTACACTCCTTTGTTGTGAGTCGTTGAGACTCGTCTAGTGTGTTAGATCTGAGACCTTCACTTTTGCCCATGATCTCCTTCATTCTAGTGTGTTAGATCCGAGACCTTCACTTTTGCCCGTGCTCTCCTTCATTCTAGTGTTGTGTATGGACTGTGTGCATTTTTGGAGGGTGTCCATTTTCTTTACAGATGTGTACTATTGATACTAGAGTTGTGTGAACATTGTGAAGTGTTCAGAGTGGGATATGAACCCATGAGACCACGCCCTTGAGGGTTGTTGTTAATCCTATGGGGGGAGGATGTAGCACCCCTCTGTAATGCTACCTAAATTGCATATAGCAACATTTTATCTATAAATAGACTCATCTGCATGTTTGAAAAGAATACATCAGCTATTTCGATTACTAAAGGATTGTTATGATTAATGCATACAACAATGTTATCCTCTATTGTTTGCGAAATAACAGGGATTTTAAGAAAAAACTAGGGTGGGGGGTTGTCTTCTCAACTGTCCAACAATTTGTGAGTTGATGAAAGGATACATGTTCAGCAACAGCATGGATAATCATGATAAACACCTAAGTCTGCACTGTAATAAGTGACCTTGTCACAAATTTTCGGATTGCATTGATTACAGGCAGTGGATTTTCTATGTGCACAGCATGACCAGAATCATCAACCTCCAGCATTGTGATCTGTTCCATATGATCAGTCCGTTTCTTTTCATGTTTTGGTTGGTCAACTGTTCCATTTTCAATCAAATCCATTAACTTCTACACTGAACTGATGGAACTCTCAAACAGTAGAGCAGGATGAGCAGGATTGGAACATGCTAAAAATAAAATCATGTCATACCTTTACAATTATACATTTGCTGAGCAATTTTCTTGAATTTGCTATCCTTCTTCCCTGCAATTACAAGAAGGGGCCTTTCACAACCACTTAGTTCATGCCATAGAGACCTGACACATTTCAGTGCAACATTCCATTAGTGTTATGCAGTGTTAATGAATCACAACAGTCCAATTTATATAAAAAATAGTTACTATCAAATAATTGTGGGACATTTTATTGGTTTTTATCTCAATGATTCTTTCCCTTAGCAATTCTTCTGTAATTGTTGGTAACCTCTAATATTTGTATTGTATCTTTGGTACAGAAGCAATATGCTCATTAAAGAATTAGTGGGGGAAGAAAAGATCTTACGGTTGGCGGCCAATGCTCAATGAAATCAATGCCTTTGCTAATTCTTTGATGTTGTCATGCTGGATGCGTCCTTGTCTTATTTTTTTGAAATATGGATGAGATCTTAAGCTGCATGGTATCATTAAAAATCATAAGTATCATGAATTGTCCTTAATATTATAGAAATATGTTCCTTTGCACTTATATTGAGGATGTATAATAAAATATAGTGTGTACAAAGAGAGTCAGATGTTGAGGGAAAAAGGAGATTTTCTTTTTAAGAAATAGTTTACACACCTTTCCCACATTTCTCTTTTATACCACATTTCTACAAAAGAATGTAAACCCCCACTAAGTAGTGATTCTGCCAGAGCATCATCTTGTTCAGACCTGCTCATCCTCAGGCAAGGATCTTGCAATCCTGGACTTCCAGATATAAGTGCGGCAGCAGCAATCTTTGCAACAAAGAGAAAAATGTTCAGTTAGGGAAGAACATGGCATCAGGTTATTCATGAGGTTTAATCATTTAATGAGTGACTTCAATATACAATTGCACTGAAAAAGACCAGAAAAATCATCAGATACCTGTTTATTGAACTTCAATGCCATATACAATGCAACTCTTGCTCCCATTGAGTATCCAACAAGGACAACCTTTTCATGAGTAATTTGGCATATAAGCCCACAAAGAACTTTTGCAAGAACTTCTATTGAGAAATTTTGGTCTTCCATTATACCCTGGTCATCAATTGCAAAAGCTATGCTTTGTGCATTTCCATTGTTTTGGATGGTAGGATTTCGCTGCACATGTGTTTTTCCATGTCCTGGAAGATCAATTGAAATACATCTTGCAGAGATGGATAAAGATTGCATAATGGGAAGCCAATCGTTGCTAGTGCCAAGGAAACCATGGAGGAAGAGTACTGTCTTGTCCTGAATATCGCCCTTCCGCCACAAGAACATTCAATTAAATTTTACTTTGGATATAGAGTAGAAACATCATTTTCACCTAAAAGGATTGTCATTATGTGGAATTTGAAAACCTAATGTCTATTTATCTAGAAAGGATTTTAATTTTGTACCAAAACAATCTGTATTTCTCTACGACCATGGTCTTATGGTTTGGCCCTCAAAAGAATCAAAAGGAAAATAACTCACATTTTGGTTATTTATGCCAGTGTCCATTACATGAAAAGAGAAGCATGTCTCCTTGTAATTGACTATAATTGTATACGTGTTAATCTTAGCTTCAACACAGGTTGGCTTAACGGTATCCGGGTTAACTTCTATATTTTGAAGAATTGATGTAGCATCATCGACATCCACTTCAATCCTGTCACATTTTGGATACACCCGGAACTGAAGTCTTTTTTTCATGATGTCGTCACAAAGCCAACTATATGTTCCAAGACCATGGGAAACCACTGCAGTGTCTTGTTTACCACTTTCTCTAACTGCTTCCAAGTTTTTGTTGTCAACATAATAAGCAAACTGCGCATAGACAGCCAAACTAACACTACTTTCAAATGCTGCACTGACCACTGCCATCATCCCATGTTTTTGTGCCCACTTGGCTATTAGTGCTGCACGTTCAAAACCACCTATCCGACTTGGTTTAATAACCTGAAATGACAAAAGCCTGTATATTCACAACAATAAAAATGACAGAAATTATAGTGGATGCAAGGGACAAGATTGGATTTGTTGTTTCTGTTTGCCATGTTCTTAATGACGATAAAAGTATTAGTTGCCTTACAGTGGCAACAACTTTAGGATGTGCAAAGATGGAAAGCCTGTCAAGGGATTGGTCTGCAATGTCATCGATAGTCTCATCCAGTGCTATGAACAGATCACTTTCCTTACAGAATCTTAAAATCTCCTCTGGAAACTTCACAGGTTCCTGAAAGAGAAAAGACACATTTAAATCAATGGAATCAGTTAATATAGGTAACACAAATCATAAATCAACTCACTCTTTTCTCCTAATCAAAAGAAAACTACATTTACGATACAGTATCCATTCTGCAAATTATTGAAATTTTTCCAACATATAGGGAAACTTTATTCTGTTCATTAACATGGAGAGGCTATTCTCAGTTGTTGATTTAAAAATTGAAGATTATCTGTGCACAATCTCCGATGATTTTTCTGTTACAGGATAAAACTATATACACATACAGCAAGACATAACTACATACCTCCCGGAGGAGTCATATTAGGCCTAAAAAGCAATGGATAAATTCAATGAAATGAAAGGTCCTAAAAAGCAGTTGTTAAAAACTTAAATGTATGCCAAATCTAAAGACTGCTGACCTTATGTGAAACTCTCCTCATTGAACCTATGGGTTATGATATGAAATGGAATAAGGGACAGCTAATTCTAAGTGTCCCCTAGAACCTCAAGTTACGGTTAGCCTAACACCTACTTCATGGCAGTTCTACTAGTAGACAATTTTTGCCAAGGTTGAATAAGCACTTCTCTGAACAACTCATCCATTTGTGAGACACTGCCATTCCTTGTGTACTCCTTGTCCAACACATGCTTAAGTGTATAACACCATGTCCATCATCCAAAGTATCACAATGTCAAGTCAGTCAAGTCATCCCTTCAGCCTAGCCTTGTGTATTTAGCTTTCACCCTTTGCTAGCAATCTGATCATGTTTACAAACAAGTATATTTTTGAGATTCTTCTTGGAAGTGAATTATTTAATTAACCTCTAATTATTTATTAACTGCCAGTGAAATGATGCTTAATACTTTAGAGTCTTGCTATGAAAATGATCTAGAGAGCATATCTTAACTATTTGCACTTGCAGCAGCATGGCTTATTAGCCAGGGTCATATTTTGATCAGTTTGACCGGTCAAACTTAGTTTGACCAAGGTCAACCTTGAGATCTGTGATGTGACCATTTTCTTCCATTCAGAGCAGTGTGATAGTGCCCAGAGTTGTACAACAATAGTGTTCCAGTGACGGATGATGGTCCAGATGATGGATACAGGGGTTGTTGAAAAATTACCTAGGAAATGTTGTTCACCTTGTGGTGCCTTGGGGTGGACATAAAAAACATTAAATGAGATCCCTAGTACTTTATAAAGTGAGATGTACTTTATTTTTTATAAAGTCACTTTATAAACTGAGTGTGAGATTATAATTTTAATTTGACTTTATGAGACTTAAGGGAACATTAAATTAAAAAGGGTCACTTACGTAAGTGAATTGAAAAAGTGTTTTCATTAATTTATTAAGACATTAATGAGCAATTAATGTGAGCCCTAGATCTCATCAAGTCAAGATTAAATCCTAGCCATGGATTTTGTGAGTGTTGGATACCTTATATAAAACTAGGGAAAGGCACAAAACCTAATTCATTGTTACCCAAGAGAGGTGGAGAGCAAGAGAAGAAGAGAAAAGGAGAAGAGAGAAAGAAAAGAAGAGAAGTTGGGGTTTTGAAGAGAATTCGACCAAGTAAGAGAGAGATTGAAAACTGGCACGAATCCCAAGGAAATTCTGTGGCATGAATTCCAAGAAAAAGGACAGTTTTGAGGCATAGTATAGCAGTTCGAAATTGCACAAAACTCGAGGCAGTTCGTACTATACCAGACCCTCCAGTAGCACAGAAATCGAGCAGAGTTAGTAGCACAAAAATCGAGGTGAAGTACAATCAATAGACCATACAAGTTGCACAAAAATCGAGGCAGCAAACTATTGTTATTTTGCACAATTTTCGAGGCTGCACATGTGAGGCCGTACAGCAAAATTTTGGGCACAAAAATCGACATTAAGGTACATAAATTTTTGTAGGACATACTCCCTTGTTCCGCTTATCCAAAGTGTCACAATGTTGAAGATTGTAAAGTCACTCCCTTATCCTAGCCTTGCATTTTTCACCTTCACCCATTCCTAACAAAATGGTCACGTCCATGAAATGAGTATACACTTGAGGGTCTTTCTCTTAGTAATTGATTATTTTGATATTGAACTTATATTTGATGTATTAATTGCTTAATCGCTAGTGAAATGCTACTTTATACTTTAGTCTTGTTATTGAAATAATTAAAGGAGCATATCTTATCCATTTGCACTTGCAGCATCATTCAGTTTGAGCTTGGGTCATTATTTTGATCAGTTTTGACCAGGTCAACCCAGCTTGACTAAGTCAACCGCAGGATTCGGGATGAGTTGGACCAATGATGTCCAAGATTGATTATGTGTGGTCCTATGTTTCCCACTTAATAGTTCCATGCATCAGACACAGGTTTAATATGATGGTTTGATGGATTTTTATCATTATTATTATTTACAGACCATTATTTTTATTTGTCTGGGCATGGTTGAGCTTACAAATGATTATCCATGTGGTCACATCATGTATGAGTACTCACTTCTACTACATTTGGGCCTTCTAAGTCCATTGGCACACTCAGATATCAGTTTCAAACACTGTCAGATGAGATTACAGCCAGATTATCACTTTATTGCATAATTGCCATTATAAAATGGGCTGGCAGCACGTTTTGAGATCCATTTGGTTCTCCTAGAGCGCTGCAGAGGGAGCATGGGGTCCATCCATTTGTTATTACCATATTACCATGCTCCTAGACATTTTTATGTAGTCAAATTTGTGCTCGGGGCACCAGGAAAAGAGGTACAAGCATTTTATTATTTTACAGGTGATTTTCTGAGGATAAAAAAATGGAAGAAATGGTCACTGAGGAAATCGATTTGGGAAGTTGAGGCAAGGAATTGGCATGAATTTTGTTCAGAGGATTTTTGTGATGCATCCCACACCTTCGGGCACAACTTGCAGCATTCAGTGGGGTCCACACACACCCTCGGCTATTATTTGGATATTTTATTGTGTTTTTGAGGGGGGCACGATTTGGACTTATGGTCACTTTATGATGTTATATGATCATAATATTTATTACTGTGTCATGGGGCCATGCTAGTGAAGGATATGATTTCCTCCTAGCCCCACCATGTGCTTTTACCATGTGTCTTAGTCACTTGTCATGTCGTATGTCCCCTTAGAGCATCTTAGTGAGTGTGCATCCCTCTATTTTTGAGTTGATCCATGCATTGTATTTCCGGCCCATCTTAGCCGTTGATTATTATTGTTATATCTTTTGATCTCCACCACTCATTCAAAAAGTGGATAGGGTTTTGGTCTCTCTCATTCCTATTTAAGGAAGAGACCCCCTCATTGTAAAGGAAACTTTGGGCTCTGGAATTCTTGGAATAAAATATTATTTTGCAGATCTACTTCTGATGCTTTGATGAATGTTCTTGTATGTGATTGGAATGCCTTTCTTTTGGACATCTGAGTAAATCTATCTTGGTTTCATAACAGATTTTGTGGAGGCCGAATTCATCTTCTACAGGGGGCGATTTTGCTTGAGGGGGATTGTGAGGGTTTCCTCCATCCATTCGCTTAAGAGAAATTGCTTGTTTATCAGGGAGTGATCAATTGTGAATTTTTTCCATTAATGTTACTTGCTTTTAGATGCTTTGCATGGTTTCTTTTCCATCTGTAGACAACTCTAACTTAGGTTGTTTGATCCTGCAGGTTGAAGAGCGCGCACTACCTCCTTGGACCCACACATATTAGTTTGGAACTAGTTGGATCTTGCCCGGAATTGTAACCAATTGTTTGGATCATCAATGTACTTGGCTACTGCAAGCATTTGAGGTAAGATCTACAAGGAACATATTGATTTTCATCCATTCTACCCAATTTTCATTTAAAACCCTCATTGTTAAAACCCTCGTTTTATAGATCTGATAGATCTGGCGATAATTTGGGCTTAATAATTGAAACCCACTTTTAAAATAATTAATAAACCTTAGAGACCAAGTTTGTTGTAAATACTACACCATTTTCCCTCAAATCCAAGCACTGGCCATCTCTAGGGGAGGACGCACTTGTGGGTTTTCAATCATCCTTTTAGATCTGTCAATTGGTTGTTGCTAATTTGTCTTCTAAACTCCAGATCTATCATTTGGAAACCATTTTAGTGCCTATCCTATCCTAATTTCACTAAGTGCGACCCACCTCACTCCATTTTGACCTAATCATAGGTGGATCTCATTTGGGTCTCTTAGATCAACACTAGATCTATCTAGATCTACTTGTTTAACTCCATTAGTGGCATACTCATTTCTTGGTTGAGCATTTACCTCTTGCATAAGCCTCCTCAACCAAGCCCTAACTCCATTGGCCACTCATTTTCCTTAGATCTAGATCTACTTGCTCTTGATCTCTCTCTCTCATTCATTCAACATCATCCTAAAGTGTCTAGACTAGATTCGCTAGCCCTCATTAGCTAGCTAGGGTCTCCCCCTTGGTCTTGCGTTAGCTTGATCTAAAGTGAAGAGTGCCTCAATTAGCGTGACAACCAACCATCCTTGGGAATCGAAGCCCTCTTAGGTCACCTCTTTAGTTGCCTAACACCTCTACCATCCTAGATAGGATAACCTTTTGGGGCAACTACAAGTTGTGTGATAACAGTACCCTTGAGAATTGTATTAAATATATTATTGAGTCTCCCTAAGTGAAGTTGGCCCAATCATTTAGTTGATGTCGGCCCTGTTAGGGTAAAAGGAAACACAACAAAAAGAATATAAATAGAGAGGTCAAGTTCCTCATTTGTATCATTCATTCACTCACTCAAGTTTGCAAGAGAGAGAGATAAGAAGTTCACTGGAGAACAAAAGTTGCTATTTTGTCTTTGGGTTTTACATTGTCTTGGTGAATTCTATATTGAGGAAGTTTTGTGGAGTTTTCTCCCTTGTGGTTTCCCCGAGGAAAATCTTGTGTTCTTTGTGTTGTTGTGCTTGTCTTTCTTTCAGTGATCCTATTGTTGTAAATGATTTAATGTTATCATGCTAACCAATTAAAAACTTAACACAAGTCTTGGTCTTTGGATTCAATAAATTGCTTGTCTCAATTTAATGCTCATTCATAAATGCATCTTCAAAACTGGAAATTATAATAAAAAACACATTGAATCTTTTACTTGCACAGCAAAAACAAGAAATCAAACCATTCAATGACACAAGATATTTTGGGCAGTGCCCTGGAAAAAGCCTCGAAGAGAAACCAGCAGAGATGAAATTTTTATTAGGGTTTCTGAAAAAATTTCTAGAAATTACAATGAGAAAAATGAAACAAGTGCACCTCGTTTTATGTGCCAAACGTAGAAATTTTTACATCTAAACTGTACAACCACCTCTATTTTTGTGTTGTACAGCTTGCACTAAATGCACTGGCCTGCCTTAATTAGTGTTCCAAACTGTTGTACGACTGCCTACAATAAATGTTGTACAATTGCCTCTATTTCCATGCAGAATTAATGTTGCACGGCTGTCTCGAAAACTGTGCCCTGTACAAAGATTAAATGTAGTATGCTCTGCCTTGATTTCTGTGCCAAATTGCTTACTTGAAATCTATGCCAAATCTCCTCACACATGTGGTTGACTTGCTGCATTAAATGTTGTTCTCTCTCCTTGGTATTCGTGCTCTCCTTTGGTGCAATATTTGATGTCTGCTTTTTCTCTCCCACTTACGCTCTCTCTCTCTCCTCATTAAATGAATAATGAAATAATGAATGTGTCTTTTTCTCTAGATCTCCTTTTTGTGTCTTCATTAAATGAAACTAACCTAACTTCCTAGATCTAGTCGCTAAGATTAAATCATAGACCAATAAGATCTATGGTTGTGATATAATTGCTCATTATCACAACTTAAGTCACTTTATTCATTTAATAAAGCAAAAAGTCACATTAACTTTATAAATATAAAGTTAATGTCTAGAGACCGCTTTAGGTCCCCCACATGCTAAGACACCAACCCTATGTAGAAGACCTTCCGAGCTGTATACTCAACAATGCTATCAAAGGCAACTTCAGAAGGAAGCACCACTTTCACCAGAGTGCTAATTTCCCACTTTTAGGCCAACTCTTAAAGGCGAAGGGAGGCTTCCCTACAGGTGAGATTGGATTGGATTTTAAGAGAGCCAAGGGAATTGAGGTCAACTCTAATTATGATGTGCGTTATGTTGTTTAGTTGATTTCCCAAATAAGTATTTAACATCAACCCTAAGGCATTAGAGGTCATCAACATCATACATTCATTGATCCAAAAAGCTAACTCATGAGAAAGATACAGTTCCAGAAATTATTTATCACTTAGTGATTGTGTGATTTATGAATTATAATTAATCGTCCACCAAATGAAAACTTCCAGAACTATCACAAGAATTACTTAGCCAATGTACAATAAACAATTCAAACACCATCAACCCAGTAAACTTCAAATGCTATTGTCGTGATGCATCATTAAATATAGCAATAGATTGCAAAATTTTCCAGAATTCATAATTATAACCACTTAGACAAAACACAAGAGTAATTTAAATGAAATGGATATTTAACTAAGCACAAATTTTATTCCATAATTTATTAATTCACTGTGTTACCTCCCAAACTAGCACGTGTGATTAATGTCCCAAAGATGCACACTAGCCTGAAGGAGCCTAGAGGAAAGGCCAATGTCACCACATCAATCCCCTTCTCTCTTTAGGTTGGATCTTCTCCAAATCAAGGGGTAGTGTCCCCTATGGTTAGGGTTTTACTAGAGCAAAGGCAATGCAGAGTAAGTTGATTCCAAAATGTTAGTATAGAAATATACAATGGGTGATGGGAGTCTGGGAGTAAGTGCTCCAAGCCTCCAACCCCTCATAGATGTATTGGGGGTTCAATTTGCGATCACGAAGGGAAGGACAAATCCCTCTTTTACTTCCTTGAGTGAAACCCTACACTAGAATGGGTTCGATTTGCAAAATATTGATTAGGAATAGTACAAAGAAAAACCTTTCTTTATGTAAGAACTTCAATTAAATCCAACATAAAACTTTATCCAAGATCCAATCCGATGTGACAATATCGCCCTTCTAATGACTCAAGAGAAATAACATGGACAATGCTAGCAAAATATGATCTCCAATAGATAAGTACAATAGTAAGATAAATGCCACACATTCACAAGAGAGAAACCCTTAGACAAAATTTGCTCCAAAGAAAGATATGTCAATTAAGATTCAAAAGAGAGAGAGATCCAAAATCCATCGTGAAATGAAATGAGGAAGTAACTCTTTATTTATAGGAGAGGCTAAAACTTCCTTTACAATAAAATAATCATTGTTTCCTTAGATCTAGCCTAGGGTGGGATAAAAATAAAATACAACAAAATCCCCACTTCAAGCAATTAACTCCTAAATGATACAATAAAAATGGTGGTCAAAGCCACTTGTACATTACAAAAATACATGGGGCCCCTCAATGAGGGGGAATGCCTCCAACAAGCAAGGAATAAGTGGTCGGTGATGATGCCTTATGGCCTCCAAAGGCCCCTTCAAAGATTATGCTTCAGGCCCCTTCAAAGATTATGCTTCAAGAAATGTCCACAAGACCACCCTAAAGCTCCTCACCAAATGGGGTCCACAACCCACCAAGTCCACCTAGCAACCACATGATGTCCACATAGAAGTCAAACCAATCATGTCATATCCACAAGCTAGCCTCCAAAGTCCAAAGGCTTCTTCAATTGTTACTTGCCCATCAAACAATGTCTGAATTGGGTGTGAAGCCACAATGGTTGTCCACTTGTCCATATGCCAACCAATCCAAGGGCTCCTTTTAAGAAACCTTCTCAAACATGTCCATAAGGCAAGTCATGTCCACTCACCAATTCCAAAATACTCAATCCTTTAGGGGCAACCTTTCCAACAAGAGGGGCTAGAGACCATCAATGACGCCCACATAGAAGCTAAGCCAACCCAATGGTGCCCACAAGGAAACCATCACCAAAGAGGGCACTCCCAAGCAATGAGTGGTGAAAAACTCAAGATCAACCTCAACATCCACCAAGCATGGTTCACGATGCTCAACCCCAAGGACTAGTCAAGATACCCTCCAAGCATGGGATGTCCCTCCAAGTGGACTATTCCTCCTGAAGGGCCATATATATGTATTCACCACTCAAGTTCCAAATTAGGAGCCAATAATGAAATGCAGCCTGTGGCTGAGGCTGAAATGGAAGCTGAGGTGAGGATGCAGCTGACGCTGAGTGCACCCAAGCTAATGTCACATGATGCCAAAGTGAATAACTGCTACTACAGGAATCCAAAACAGGTCTGAAATGCATCTACAGGTCCGTCTTGATATGCTGAAGCAAAACACCATGAAAACTCCAGCAAGATCGAAGGGGTTCCAAGGTGAATGCTCCCATAGATCAAGTCACAGGAGTGGAGACTCTAGCTGCTAGAGAACAAAACTGCAGGTCTGTTAGTCATATGATATCCCTGAATCGTCAAGCTGCCATAGGTCTACATGCCTCAAAGGTGGATGCAATAAGTCCTCAACGGTCTCATCTTACAGGTCTGTCACTGCCTACTGACATTGACTTGCTGCATGCCTAAATCTGGGTTTGATGCTAAAGTGAAGGACTGCTGCTACAGAAATCTGAAACAGATCTGAAATGTGTCTACATGTCCGTCTTGATATGCTGAAGCAAAACCACATGAAAACTCCAGCCACATCGAAGAGGTTCCAAGGTGAATGCTCCCATGGATCAAGTCAAAGGAGTGGATGCTCTAGCAAACAAAACTGCAGGTATGTTGGTCATATGATATCCATGAACCATCAAGCTGCCATAGGTCTAAATGCCTCAAAGGTGGATGCAATAAGTCCTCAACGACCTCATCTTAGAGGTCTGTAAAAACAAACATAAATAAAATATTAATAATAATCATAAATAATAATAAGTAATACAAGGAAGTAACAATTAATAAATATAATTAGTAATTAATGAAAGGTCAAGAGACATAACTGTTCAATAGTGATAAATCACAATATTAGGGTCCTACCCTAACCTCCCTACTTTAGGCTACAATGGAGTTAATCCATTAATGTATGCCACCATCTCATTTGAATAAGGCCATTTAGATAACCCCACTAGGTAGTTGGTACTCATTAATTATGGGACCACAAGTAGTCCAGGTTTTGTCTATTGGAAGCATATTTAAAGAGCTAGGAAACTATCGTTTGTTTTGTAAAGTATTGTTGTATTTGGAGCTTGGCTCAAGTGAAAGGTTGCCTCACCTTAAGAGGCAAGTGAACATTTCTTTCTGTTGGAATATCATAATACAAGGGATTATTTTGCAGCATTTCATTCTAATTGTCTTTGTGTTTGGTTATCAAACACTATAACTTTTGGTTTCTTGCATTATAGATCTCTATAGACTTGGTTCTGTTCAGTTTAAGGGTTAAAGAACAACCCCTGAGGAGACTATTGCAATATTGCTCACTCCTTGGGTGGGCAGACTACAAAACCAGCTCTCCCAGAGATAATGCTGCAGCCAACTCACAACCAGCTTCCCAAGGAATCGAACTACTGACCTGACACTGGATAGCACTCAGGGCAGATCAGCTGGCCAAGCTACCTACAGTAGCTAAAATTAGACAGTTAAACTATAATAGAAAAAATTTACTATTAAAAACTAGAAAATTGAAAATCAGTTTTTGCAAACTAGTCATCGAAGCAATAATTAATAACAGGTTCAGCAGAAGGTACTTCAATATATTGTAGGTTGCAATCCTTCACATGAGATGCAAATTGCATTGCTTGAGAAAATGTCCATTTACGGTTTGCATCTGCACGAATTTCAATTAGATTCCCAATTTTCTGCCGAACAGCTTGAATAACTGCTACATCCTCCAGTGGTCCAGATCGACGAGCTACCTGTAATATAAAGAGACAGTATGAAGTCTTTCCACTTTCAATAGTCGGAAATTTTCTCTCTTTCGAAACATATTGCAGTAAAATCTCAGTAACATCCCAAATATAAAGGCACTATTCCAGATCAGAAATGTGCAAACGAAACAAAGAAGATGCAAAAGACAAATTATCTGTGTTACCTCATCAAGTTTTGGGTGCATATGCACTCTTCTATGATAAATGGCATGAAATTTTCCAAATCAATTTTCGAGGTCTGGTGAAATATTGATTACTATTTATGGGAACGTTTTCTACTGACCTTCAATTTTATTGTATGGAAACCTTGCTTAACTAGTTTTTCTGCAGCACAGGCAACCTCCTCTGGAGGGCCATCAGAATCAAGGAGTGCACATATTTGCACCCTTGATGGCACCTTTCCAGCACCCGTTTCTGCCTCACTTGATGGCACATTCTGAGTCTTATCAGTGGCAAGTAGCAAGTCTGCAATATTGCAATCTCTTGTTGCTGCCAATGCACTGAGAACTGCCATCTCCAAACCGCAGCGCACACTTGGGAAGAGGGAACATGCCTAAAAATGCAATCCAAGAGATAAACATACACAACAAATATTTTGTAATCATATATATGAACAAGCAGATTCAGAAGGTAAGAGGCTTAAATGGACCTCAAATTCTCTGTAGTTCATTGTATATTTAGAAAAGTTTGATCAACTTACAGGTATTCCTATATCCCTCCATATCCAGTCAGAAAAAGAGTTATTCAGTAGGGATATAAGATAATTCAGTGACATATTACATGCTCTATGCACAAGAAATCTCAATTGCTCTTCAACATCCATCAGATCTTCATTTTGTGGTCCTATAGGAGCTACCTGAGAGTTAAGAAAGGAACAACGTTGTTAAAAATACAAATTGAAAACTAATGGCAATGCAAGAAAAGCATGATATTTTTACTTTTAGGACATTAATAAATCATTTGTAGCTCATTGTTTTTTTGTTTTTCTGGTAGTGATATATAATTTGTTTTCTCTGGACATACTAGCAGCCAGCAAGCATGGAGAATGCATGAAGAACTAGAGAGAAGAAGCACAACTGTTTTCATTGAGAAAATATAAAATAAAGCTTTGCGATCATGCAAAAAATATAAACCACTATGTTTTCTTCTTCTTCATTGTCTTTTTGCAAAATTTGTACACACCCATGTATAATGTGAAACAAACCCATTTAAACATACGAAGCAATCCTTACAGTATAATAAGGAAAATTGAAACTTAACAACTGTGAGAAGGAAACCAACACTGGAAATAGGAAACTGAAAAGCTCAAAGAACAACACAGACAGTAATTTGCCTCATCACTGTGTTACATATATTCTGGTAGTCATGGGATGTTATAGGCATTAATTGCTAATGTTTTTACTTATAGCAGTATAATATGCAATAAAAAGATCACTGAAAGAACAACCATGCACAGAAAACAATAGACACAACAGTTTACCCTGGGAAAACCCAAACTCGGGAAAAAACCAGCAACCCTTTCTTACTCTGAGATTTAGTACAATGAAGATAAAAAGTACAATAAGAATAGATGCCCAAGAAATCAGCTACAAAAGTCTTCTAGTACCCAAAGAGTGCAAACTTCTTCACTTGTACGAACTTGCTTGAGTTGGAGTGAATGAAATGAGATAGGCAGCACTTCTATTTATACATTACTTTTGGAAAATTCCCTTACTGGGCCGACTTGTCCTTTTACACTATAAAAATACATTTAATATTTGTTTTTGCTTCTTCAGGTCGGCTGGGCTAGTGAGGATGCCTCACATAACTATAACAACAACACTCCCTCTTAGCTAGAGAGGTATCATCACACTAGAACTCATCAAACATCATCTGATCGTCACAACTGGACTTGTACATCTGGGCATCATCTGAACATCACGACTGGACTCGTACATCTTGGCATCATCTGAACGTCACGACTGGACTGGTACATCTTCTGATCGTCACAACTGGACTCATACATCTTCTAATTGTCACGGCTGGACTCGTACATCTCTTCATCATAAGAAAAGGGTGAACATCGTCAATACAGGACGATATACCATACAAGGATCCAAATATACTCTATACAAGAGTCCTCTCCATACTGGAGAAATTTCCTCATATGAACAACAGTCCTAACTTGACAAAGCTCATTATGGTCTACACGGACCACCTGCCCTAACTGGACTGAACTCCTTGTCGGTCTACGAGGACCGCCTGTTCTAACTGGACTGAACTCTTTTTCGGTCTATGAGGACCACCTGTTCTAACTGGACTGAACTCATTATCGGTCTACAAGGATTGCCTGTCCTAACTGGACTAAGTTCATTTTCGGTCTACAAAGGACCGCCAGTCTCGAACAAAGTTCATTGTCGGTCTACAAGGATCGCATGTCATGAACAGAGTTCATTGTCGATCTACAAGGACCACCTCTCCTACCTGGACTATGAGCACTCCCTCTCACTGAGGGAAGCATTCTCCAATACTCCAAGTCTTTCACAGAAGTACGCAAACTTCACTCTGGAAAGAGGCTTGGTGACAATGTCTGCAATCTGTTCATCCGTCAAGATACACTGGAGCTGAACTGCTCCTCTCTGTACCATATCTCTGATATACTGGTACTCGATTTCCACATGCTTCGATATGCCATGAGATACAAGATTCACTGAAAGATTCACATAGCTTTGATTGTCACAGTGAATCACGGTAGGCTCAAGTGTCTGCCCGGACAATCCTGCAAAGAGCTTTTGAAGCCATATTGCTTCCCGTGCTGCCACACTTACTGCAATATACTCTGCTTCTGCAGTGCTCAATGCTACTAAGGGTTGCTTCTTGCTGCACCAAGAAATCACTGCAGAACCCAGACTGAAGCAACACCCAGAGGTGATCTTCCTGTCCACAACACTTCCTGCCCAATCTGAATCTGTATATCCATACAATCTCATGTCACTCCTAGAAACCTATCTCAGTCCATATTTCACAGTGCCATGTAAATATCTTAGCACATGCTTCACAGCAACCCAATGTACCTGTCTTGGTTCACAAATAAACTGACTGAGAGCACTCATTGCAAAGCAGATATCTGGTCTAGTGTTAACTAGATACATCAGTGAACCGCTTAGCTATCTGTACATGGTAGTATCTATCAATTCTGACTCGGAAGCTAAGTCACTCAACTTCTTAAGGTTTCTCTCCATGGGTGTATTCATGGACTTACAGTCCAACATACCAAATCTTTTCAAGATATCAATGGTATATTTTCCTTCGCTCAGGAAAATCTCATCATGTCTCTGCCACACCTCCAAACCTAAGAAGTAATGCATCGGACCAAGATCCTTCATCTCAAACTCAGAGGCTAGCATCTTCTTGCACCAGTCGATAAGTTTCGCATCTCCTATGAGAAATAAATCATCAACATACAATACTAGTATCAATGGTCGGCCATCCTCAACTTTGTAGTAAAGGTTAGAGTCTGCCTCACCCTTAGTGAATCCCAAGCTCACCAAGTATCCATCAATCCTGGCATACCATGCTTGTGGTGCCTGCTTGAGGCCATACAAGGCCTTCTTCGATCTGCACACATGGGATTCCTTCCCATGAATCTCGAAACCCTCTGGTTGTTCGATGTAGACTTCTTCCTCAATTACTCTGTTGAGGAAAGCAGTTTTAACATCCATCTGATGTAACTTCCATCCCATAGCTGAAGCTAGAGCTATGATTGATCTGATCACCGTGTATTGTGCAACTGGAGCAAATGTCTCATCATAATCGACTCCCTCTTTATGAGAAAAACCTCTAGCCACAAATCTTGCTTTGTGCTTCTCAATGCTCCCATCTGTTGCATGCTTAATCTTGTAGATCCACTTGGAAGTTACCATTGACATCCCTTTAGGTCTCGCCACAATTTCCCATACGTCATTCTTGATGATGAATTGATATTCTTCCAGCATGGAATCTTTCCAAACCTACTGGTTGGCAGCCTCCTCGTAAATGGAAGGCTCAGAATCAATAATGTGGGACATCAATGCTAAATATTTGGAGTATCTTCGAGGTTTCTTGCTCTCCCTAAATGTACCTAAGGCATCAACATGCTTTTCTGCTTCCTCTAAAGTTTGTCGAGCCCAAATAGGCCTCTTCCTCCCAATATCAACATCTCTAGGACCATCTATCGGCTCTACTAGATCAACTAGATCCATCGGATCTACATAACCTACTGGATCTGTCGGCTCCCTCTAAACTTCTAAAGAGGGAGGGGGTAATGACTCTATTTCTTTTGGAGCTTCTTGCTCCTCACTGTCCGAGGATGGTCTCCTAGCCTTTCTGAAGGCAATCTCCTCTTCGAAGTGTTAAATTTCATACATTCATAGCATAATAATTCAATTGCATAAATAGGATCACTAGAAGAAAGACAAAGCACAAAACAATAACAACAGAGTTTATCTTGGGAAGCCCAAACAAGAGAAAACCCCGCAACCTTCGTATAGAGATGAGAATCCCGAGATCAAAGTACAATCATAAAAGAGAAAAAGTGGAAATGCTTTCCAAAAAGTAGAAAACCCAAAACAGTCTTCTTCTCCAACAGATGCGAACTTCTCTCTCCCAAGTGATGCGAACTTGAGTGAATGAGTGAGTGTGATAATGAGGTGAATTTACCTCTTACTTATACAAGTACAAACTGACTTTTACCCTAGGTGAGCCGACTTCTCTATTTGACTTCTCTATGTAAATTTTAATCCAGAGATCACTACTCCCTCTAGATAGCCCTGAGCTCTCAAGCGGTTTGAGTCTCTGTAAATCAATAATTCTCTAAAGAAATAAGACACAACAACTATAGATCTCTTTACAACATAAGCACAATCAATCACACATATGACATCGCATATACCCTGGAAACCCCAAACGGGAAAACCAGCAATCCTGTGGGGATTTCTTCTATCTAGAGCCCAGAGCAATGTGTGAAATAAGCAAATACAACAATGTTACCTCAGATGTAACACTCAATCCTAACCGGGTCAAAACCCTAGATCTGCATTCATCAACTGATGCATGCACACAGGAAATGTGCCCTAACTGTCAATCTGGATCTGAGTCCTGGTGTAGGTAGCTTTGACTGTACTGCCTCTCTCTAGACTCTGCTCTGATCTGCTCTGCAACGGAAGAAGGCCAACTGCTCAACTGGTGAATGCGCCCTTCCTCTGCATGGAAAAGTGCGCCCTACCCTCTGGATGTCAAATGCTCGTACTGGATCAGATCTCAGTAGATCTGAGCTCTAATCATCACAGACCTTCCTCAAACATTGAGGCAAGGCTACTTTGAAAGTCTCAAACACTCAATCGATTGATCGGAATCTGAATGAGCTCCTCCCTCCTCAGGTAATGCACCCCTCTCCCTCTCTGGCAGTCGTCCTCCACAATCTCTGCAGAAACCACTCGAGTGAACTATCTCAATCCACAGATCTGGGTGCCAAGTGCCTCTGGTGCAAGTGGTGTCTGATCCAGCTTAGATCTCACCACTCTCCCTCCTGCAGAAGCTCCTCTCTATCTCAAAAAGTTGCCTTGCATGCACTAATGCGCCCTCCTCACTCCTGACAGATCACTCTCTGATTAGTCAACTAATCAACCTCATCCGAGGACCCCCTGCCTCTATATATAATCTCAACGATCAATTAGGTTTACCAAAAACATAATATCTGTGCATGCAAAAAATCACTTTTGCATGCATCTTTTAATTACTAACTGGCCATGCAAATCTCATGCATGCAAGAGGCAAAACACCCCGGAAGGTCCACATGCAGTCACTAATGGACTCATGCCACTAAGTAGAGTCTATCTCACCCTCTACTTTATATTGATGCCTATACAGCTGATGTGCCTCCATGCAAGGCATCTGAATCATGGAGGACATCCTGAGATACCATAAAAACTAACAGTCCCTCTTATCGAGGGAAGTCCATCCACTGATGCCTAGATCTAGCAAGTCCCCTGCTGTTGACATTGTCCCAACTGTACTGCCCATCACTGTTGCCCTCTGACCTAAACTACCCTGATCTAGCTCCATCAAGGTGGCTCCAAAAGAAGCCCCTTGATCAACCACTGACTCTGTCACTGAACTCTGATTCAGACTCCCTCTGAATCTCCGCTGTAACCAATCCCGAAGATTGTTGTCAAGTGGATCCACTGGTCTGTAAGTGGACTCCCTCTATCTCTGAGCTAACTCAGCTCTCTCCTAAGCTAAGTCCATCTCTACCATATCGTACCAACTCAATCTTTGACTGGTGCCTGTATGATCATCATACCCATCCATCTGATCCGAAGCCAAGGGCTCAATCCCCTGTTTCTCATCATCATCATCATCATCATGAGCATCTCGCTCATCCATCTGATAAACAAGGTCACTCCTCTAATCCTCATCATCATGGTGAGCATCTCGCTCACCCATCTACTGACTGGACTCACATCTCCTAGCATCATCTCTTCTATGAGCATCTTGCTCTCTATCCCCCTCTAACTCTGAGGAGGATGCACTCAGCCAACCTGACGTGCCAGAAGTAGGCTGTCCCCGACTCAAGTACTCATCGTCGATCCTGTGACCCATCAAGACTAGGTCAACTCCCATAGGATAGGTGAAGATGATATCCCTCTAGAATACCACTGAATAACTGACAGCATTCAGAGCTACCGCTGAGAGTATACTCCCTCTCAATCCTGGAATGAACAACACTCCCGATACCTCTAGGAGCTCTCCAAGGTCAAGTAGAAATCAAACTCTACCCACTTATGTGACCAAGTGATCAGTCCCCTGCACATCCCTAATCATCTGCATAGAGTGTTCTCAAGGATGAGGAATGCATCTCGCATCCCAATCATGTGACTACTCTGCATGCAGTCAACCCTCCATCTCTTATCAACCTAAATCTTCGGCTAACTGTTGTTGTGTCCTGACTGATATGAGGATAATGAGAACTCTCTCTCAAACTGAGAGGTAGACTCATCCACCTCCTCTGCTGCTGCCAACTACTCATCCTTTGCTTCCTTGCCTTTCTTCTTATGCGGACATTGTCTCGCATAGTGTCTACAATCATTATAGGCAAAGCACTTGATCTTGCTCAGATCCTTCTTCTGGTTGAACTGATGTTTCCCTTTTGTTGCAAATGCCACATCCTCCTCCTCTGGAATAGTGAAAGTTGATCCCTGAATATAGCCTCTCTGGATCTCCTCCTGGGTGAAGTCGTCCCATAGACGATCCCATTTGGGAAGGGTGTCTCTAGCAATAATGGACTGGACAAATACTAACCATGGCACAGTCACGCCATTCAAGGCTGGTCTTACCAACTCACTATCCTCAATCTTTTCACCCACAACTCCCAACTCATCCCTCACCTGAGTGATCTTGGTGAGATATGTAGACATGCTCTCATCCTTGCCCACCTTGATGTTCCTTAGTTTCTCTCTGAGAACCATCTTCCTGTTGGCGTTAGAACTCTGGTACAAACTAGTCAATGCATCCCACATCCCATATACATTTTCTTTGGCTGAGACATGCGGAATCACATGATCCTTGATAGCATCAAGTAGGATCCTCTAAGCCTTTACATTCCTTTTATCATATACTGCTTTGGTAGTAGCATCTGATGCAACTATGACTGCATTTGTGACTGTGTTGTTCACAACATCCCACAGTTCGCACTCTTTCAACAAGAGTACAATCTGTGCCCTCCATGCATTGTAGTTGGAGGCCCCATCCAACCGGTCCTCCACTCTCAAGCTAGTCGCCATACTCTCTGAACTGAAAAACTAGAACACACAGTGATACAAGAATCTCTCCTAATCACAGATATGGCCTCCTCTCGCACAGATCTGATAGATCTATCTCAAATCTATCCTTCAAACTCACAAATATGATAGATCTAACCTCTACAATCACAAATCTTAGCTCCACACTTTAGATCTGGTAGATTTGGTCTCTATATTCACTAATCTAAATGTGAGTGATCTCCCTGGCCCTTATCAGGGCTCTAATACCATGTAAATTTAATACAGAGATCACTACTCCCTCTGGATAGCCCTGAGATCTCAAGCGGTTTGAGTCTCTGTAAATCAATAATGCTCTAAAGAAATAAGACTCAAAATCTATAGATCTCTTTACAACATAAACACAATCAATCACACATATGACACTTCATATACCCTGGAAACCCCAAACAGGGAAATCCAGCAATCATGTGGGGATTTCTTCTATCTCGAGCCCAAAGCAATAGGTGAAATAAGCAAATACAACAATGTTACCTCAGATGTAACACTCAATCCTGACCGGGTCAAAACCCTGGATCTGCATGCATCAATCACATAAGCAAATACAACAATGTTACCTCAGATGTAACACTCAATCCTGACCGCGTCAAAACCCTGGATCTGCATGCATCAGTTGATGCATGCACAGAGGAAATGTGCCCTAAGTGTCAATCTGGATATGAGTCTGTCTGCAGTTGGCTCTGACTGTACTACCTCTCTCTAGCCTCTGCTCTGATCTGCAATGCAACGGAAGAAGGCCAACTTCTCAACTGGTGAATGCGCCCTTCCTCTGCATGGAAAAGTGCGCCCTACCCTCTGGATGTCAAATGCTCGTACTGGATCAAATCTCAACAGATCTGAGCTTTGATCATCACAGACCTTCCTCAAACACTAAGGCAATGCTACTCTGAAAGTCTCGGACACTCAATTGGTCGATCGGACTCTGAATAAACTACTCTCTCCTCAGGTAATGCACCCCTCTCCATCTCTGGAAGTCGTCCTCCACAATCTCTACAGAAACCACTCGAGTGAATTGTCTCAGTCCACAGATCTGGGCGCCAAGTGCCTCTGGGGCAAGTGGTGTCTGATCCAGCTAAGATCTCACCACTCTCCCTCCTGCAGAAGCTCTTCTCTCTCTCAAAAAATCGCCTTGCATGCACTAATGCGCACTCCTCACTCCTAACAGAACAATCTCACATAAGTCAACTGAGCAACCTCATCCGGGGAACCCCTTCCTCTATATATAATCTCACTGATCAATTAGGTTTACCAAAAACCTAATATTTGTGCATGCAAAAAGTCACTTTTGCATGCATCTTTTAATTACTAATTGGCCATGCAAATCTGATGCATGCAAGAGGCAAAACACCCGGAAGATCCACATGCAGTCACCAATGGACTCATGCAACTGAGTAGAGTGTATCTCACCCTCTACTCCATACTGATGCCTATACAGTTGATGTACCTCCATGCAAGGCATCTGAATGATGGAGGAGATCCCGACATACCATAAAAACTAACAGATAAAATGAGCCATTTTTTTTATAAATATGGCGTCCCCCTCTCATTTGAAAGTCTGAGTTTTATACTTATTGCTAAGTTGTGTTGCCAAATGTTTTGTACAATAGTTGAACTTCTATTGAGCCGCCAGTTTTATGAACATGATCCGTGTTCATCTTCAGAGTTCAGAAGTTCATAAGTCATTTTTCAAGGCAATTTTGCCTTATTTGTAATAACTGCATGTCCATACCCCTTTGGGAGAATTGTAAAAAGTTGGTCTAAGCATGGTCCTTTTATAAAAGACTTGGCTTCCTTAGGTTTAACTATCAAGGTAATACTCTAGAGTGTTTTTTCCTTAGGAATTATGCATTACGCTTCAGTCGTGTATAATTCCTGATTTTTTCACTCACACCTCCAAAGCTGGAGTATTTACCATGGTAGTTGAACCTAAGGTGGTTATTAGAGTCTTCGTGTCTGGGATTTTTTACATGCTAGCCATATTGAATAAGTCGGATGGACATGCACTAGGTCCCCTAGGATTTTGAGTCGATTCTGAAGAAAATAAATTTTTCCATAAATTAGACAATTTTTTACAGAGAAAGCCTCCTCGGGGGTCTTGTCCCCCAATGCCTTATGAGGGCTCCTATTCTGAATGTAAGCTACAGTGTTGCATGCTTCAGCACAAACGAAAAATGGCAATCCCTGATCATGCAACATGGATCTAACAACTCCAACAATGGCCATGTTCTTCCTCTCATCACCCCATGCTGTTGACATGTACAAGGTACAATTAACTACCTCGCGATGCCTTCCTGAGTGAAAAACTTATTGAACTCATGGGAGGTGTGCTCTCCCCCATTATTTGATCTGAAGATTTTAATTTTCCTTTTTGTTTGTTTTTCCACAAGAGCTTTGAACTCTTGAAACTTCTGCAAAACTTCCTTTAACTCTTTGCTCTTCAAGAACTAGATCCAAGTTTTCCTGGAATAGTCATCAATGAAAGGTACATAGTACTTGTATCCTTTCAGTGATGTAGTGGACATCGGACCACAAAGGTCAGAATGAATCAAATCAAAAGCTCCTGTAGCTCTGTTATCACTCTTTGGAAAAGTTGTCTTGACATAATTCTCGAGAGCACACCCCTTGCACACATCAATGTGCTCAGTGTTGAACTCAGGTACTCCTATCACAATCTCCCTCAGAATCCTTATGACAGGATGGTGTAGTTGAGCGATCCTCCTGTGCCAAAGCTCACAGGTGTCATACGCCTCATCTCGGCTGCTATGACTTAGGGCATGATGAAGTTGAAAGTTCAGTTTGTATAGCTTCCCGCTGCGGACTCCAATCCTCTCAGCTGAGGTAACACTGGATCCTTTGGGATGAACTAGTAAACTTCCATCTCTGAACATCACCCATAGTCCTCGATCTTCAATAGTAGATATGGAGATCAAGTTTTTCTTAAGACCTGGGACGTATAGAACATCACGAACTCTCATCTGTTCTCTAGAGTCTTTCTGAAAAGACACAGTATCTCATCTGGGATGGTAGAGGAGACGGACAACTAAAGAGGTGACCCAAGAGATGCCATGGTTCCCAATGCAAGCTGGGAGTCACGATAACCGAGGCACTCTTCACTTTAGATCAAGAAGAAATCAAGACCAAGGGGGAGACCCTAGCCAATCAATGAAGATTGAGTAACCCAAAGGTTCCTAGGGAAACGTGTAAAAGATGAGTTACGAAAACCAATGAGTTGATTAGATTAGGTGGACCCAAGAGTTACGTATGGTTGAAGAGGCTTAAGAAGTGACAAATGTTTCAACCAATGAATGACTAAGGCCACTTACGAAGACCAAATGGGTAGATCTAGCACCATGAAAATACACAAGTGGGGCCCTGTTATCACATATATAGTAGCCGGGCTACCATACATTTTTTTATCAGATTCCAGTACACTATTTAGCTAGTCTAGTCTAGTCTGGTCTTGAAAGTCTAGTCTGAGTCATAATAATAATTAATGACATTATATATTTGTTGGTAGATCGCCAGTAATGACTGCTACTTGTTATAATTGCTATTTGAATGAATTGTAGAGCATGCATTAACCTCTGACACTTTGCAGCAGCTTCCGATGATATTCTGAGTTATATTTGGTCATGTTGACTTGGTCAAACCCAGTTTGACCAAGGTCAGCCACAGGACATAAGATGGTTAGACCTTATGATGACACAGATAGATGATATATGGTCTATGTACATGTACATGATGGTTCTATGCATAAGATGCAGGATTATGATGATGATTTATGGTTTACAACATTATTGTATCATTTACAGATTATTATTATTTCACTTGTTCAGGCATATTGGATATATTATATGATCATGCAGAGATCCATATGGTGTATGAGTACACATCTTGGATAGATTTGGACCTTTTGAGTCCAATGGGACAGTCTGTTTCCAGTTCCAGGCAATTACAGTGATGTTTGAGCCTCAGTTGGCTATCCTAGTGCAGTTTTGGCCTGTTAGAGGCCCTGTCAGAGCAGTGTTGGTTTTTATTTGGTTCACCTAGGGCGTTGTGCATGGAGGCGGTGGTCCAGCCACTTGATTTTACCATATTATCCCCCTCCCAGACACACTGGTGCCCTCACCTTGACAGCGCAAGCACTCCAGGAGGCAGTTTGGCCTCCCCACCAATTCGCACTCCCCAAAATCGTCTTCTTTGCCTACAAAAATGTTAGTTGAAGATAAAATCCAAGATGGCCACCAATATTTCTCAGTGCAAAGGAAGAAGCATTTACAATCACCACAAGCATTCCAACTTCAAGATCCAAGATGCCCAAAAAAAGTATCTTTATTCCAATAGCCAAGAGCCAAAAATCTCTAGATCAATTTTACAATGAGGGGGGTCTCCTCCTTATATAGGATAATAAAGACTAAAACCCTAGATCTCAAAACCACTTTTTGAAATGAGTGGTTGAGATTAAAAGATCTCACAACATAATCAATGGCTAAGATGAGCCTAACATAATATTACATGGATCACTCAAAAAGAGGGTGATGTCATCCCTCAAAAAGACTAAGGAGGGTGACATCATCCCTAAGAGGGGGCTAAAACACATGGGCCCACCTCATATGACATGGACATGACTCAAAAAACTCATGGTGGGGCTAGGAGGCATCAATCCTTACTAGCTCAACCCCATGGCACAATAAAAAGGACCATGACATGTCCATATAACATAAATGATCAAATCTTGTCCTCAAAATCTGTGAGAGACATGCAGTAAAAGGCCTCTTGGATTGGCTTGATTTTCTAGATCCACATAGATCAGTGCCTAAACTACTTGGATCTACATTTTGGTGGCCATTGGACTTGATTTGACACAGCTTATCCACCTTTTAGCCCTCCTTGAGCAAGGTCGCACTTCCTTGGGTGATTGAGTTTGCCCACTTCTAGGACCTGGGTAGTTGAGATTTAAGTGGATTTGGAACAAGCATACCTTGAAACCTATATCTAGAGTATCATTTTGTGACGATCTGCCTTGGGGATAGCATTCCCTATTTTAAGGGATTGTGGTCCACTTGGGTCATTTCATGAAATCCTAGATCTAGCAAGATCCAACCATTCTATCTTAAATAGCCCACTTGACTTGACCTCTAGATGTCTCGATCTACACTTTGACATATCTTTTGACTCCATTAACCCATCCAACAAGGCACTAGTCTTCCTTAAGCAAATCGCACTCCTTGGGGATTGTGTCAAAGCTTAGATCCAGTAAGTGGGTACTCCTAATCTCAACTTAGATCCATAGATCTACTCATTACATATCCTCTAGTGCCAATTGCATCCCTTAATTTCACCTTGTGGGTCCACTTTAAGCCATTTCACATATCCCAAGAGGGTAAGACCCACTTGTGTACCATATGGTACTATATCTTGTCATCATAACTAATCATGTGGCCTAAATCATACATTGGTTGAAACACTAATCATTTCTCAAACCACCTTCAACCATACTTTAATTTCTAGGTCCACTTTACCTTGCATTGGTTTCCGTAACTTACCATTTACTCATCCCTAGGAACCTTTGTTTGGGTCCAATCATCTTTGATTGGTTATAGGGTCTCCCCCTAGGTCTTGATTTATCTAGATCTAAAGTGAAGAGTGCCTCATTTGACGTGACTCCCACCTTGCTTTGGGAACCATGGCATCTCTTGGGTCACCTCTTTAGTTGCCATCTCCTCTACCGTCCCGGATGGGATACCACTAGGGGCAACTACAAGTTGTATGATAACAAAACCAAACAAGTTTTTCTTGTTTGAGGATGTACGAATTTGTAGACTCAAGAAGAATCTCAAACATTACTTGTAAATCTATGTTAGTTGGGGGTGTTGTAGCATCGCAGTCAGTAGTAGCTGACTGAACCATTTTGGTGGGTGGTGCCACCTTATGGGTTGGAGCCCATATTGGAGATTGTAGTCTCCAATTATATAAAGTTTACATAAACTATATCTTGTGTAATGTGTTGATGTTAACATGTTTTCAAGTTGATATTGATGAATGTGTTATTAAAGTGTATTCAATATGATTGTGATGTGAATAGAAGAAGAAGTTGAAATTGTTTTAGAATTGTTGGCTCACTGTTCACCCCCCCCCCCCATTGTGTCCAACAAAACATACAAGGATGCGGTCCAAACATAGAGGTAGAAAAAGGGGAAGTCCTCAGTACCAGAAAGTTAAGTAAGATAGGTCAAGTTTTAAAGTCAAATAAGGAAAGTCATGTATGGATGGAGTCAAGTGAAGGTGGAGCATAAGCTAGCAGACAACTGATGTCAAGAAAGACCATATCTATGTAAGGTGGTAAACCAGTAAGTTTTGTCAAACAACCTAAATGTGCAAGTAAATGTTCATTTTATAGTTCATTTTAAGTTTTACACATTTTGCCACATCATGAATTATATACCAAGCCAATGCTATGAACAAGACTAAAGCAACAAGATAATAATCCACAGTCAATGATAAAACATCCATAGGTCATACAACATCATCACAAGCATAATCATGATATATCATCTGAAACATTGCTCAATACATCTCTAGGCACTGAACTGAAACTTTATGGGATAAAGGGTCGCATCGGTCATCAAATCTGAACTCTCAAGGCTCAGCCTTGACACAAGGTCTAACATAAGTCTGAATAATACACTGCTCTGATCATGAGTGATCTCAAAATATATAATCATCATAGCCAAGCTTTGAACAATGGAAGCTCTGGAATGTGCAGATATCTGCTAAGCAAGAATAGTAGCCCTACTACTATCGTGTGATAATAGTTATTGTTATCACACAACTTGTAGTTGTCCCTAGTGGTATCCCATCCAGGATGGTAGAGGAGACAGACAACTAAAGAGGTGGCCCAAGAAATGCCAGGGTTCCCAATGCAATCTAGGAGTCACGTCAACCGAGGCACTCTTCACTTTAGATCAAGATAAATCAAGACCTAGGGGGAGACCCTATAACCAATCAAAGATGATTGGACCCAAACAAAGGTTCCTAGGGATATGTAAATGACAAGTTACGGAAACCAATCCAAGGTTAGGTGGACCTAGAAGTTAAAGTATGGTTGAAGGAGGCTTAGGTAATGATTAGTGTTTCAACCAATGTATGATTTAAGCCACATGATAAGATGAGATGACAAGATCTAGTACCATGAAATACACATGTGGGACCCACTTCCTTGGTATATGGAAATGGCTCAAATGGGACCCATAAGGTGGAATTAAGGGGTGCAAATGGTACCAAGGGGTATGAAAAGAGTAGATCTAAGGATCTAAGGTAAAATTAGAGATACCCACATATGGGATCTAAGACTTGACACAACTCCCAAGGAGCGCGAATTTGCCCTAGGTGGACTAGTGCCTTGATGGATGGGTTAATGGAGTCAAAAGAGATGTCAACTTGTAGATCAGGACACCTAGGATGCAAATCAAGTGGGCTAATTAAGGTGTGATGGTTGGATCTTACTAGATCTAATGTCTCATGATGTGACCCAAGTGGACAACAATCCCTTTAAGCAAGGAGTGCTACATGCAAGGTAGATCTTCACAAAATGAAACAGTTGATATAGGTTTCAAGGTATGCTCTTTCCAAATCAAATGGAATCTCAACTACCCAGGTTCTAGAAGTGGGAAAACTAAATCACCCAAGGAGTGCGACTTTGCCCAAGGAGGGCTAAAAGCATCGTGAAGTGTGTCAAATCAAGTCCAATGGCCACCAAATTGTAGATCCAAGTAGTTTAGGCAAGTATCTATGTGGATCTTGAAAATCAAGGGCATCTAATGGCTAGATCTCCATAGATCTGAGATTGAAAATGCATCACCAAGTTGACCCAAGTGGGGCACAACCCTCAAAATGAGGAATGGGGCCCACAAGGCAAAAAATCAACAAGGTGAAGCACTAGGGGTAGGTTATCAAGTGAGGAGAGTGTGAATCAAGTGGGATCTCACCTACCCATGTGTTGGATCTAACCAAACTAACTTTTCCCAAGGGGTGCGATTTGCCTCAAGAGGGCTATTATGCCTTGAAAAGTGTGTCAAATGGAACCCAATCACCACCAAACTATAGATCCGAATTGCCGTGGATACTATAGAGGTGGGTTTTCAATATCTTTTCAAAAGCAAGGCTAGATCCAAGTAGATCTAAGAAAAACAAAAAATTAGGTTTTTTATTTTAATGTAATTTTGACTAATGGGATAGATAGCAAGCGAACTCAATACGTACCTTGTAGATCTTACCTCAAAAGCTTGCGGCCTCTTAGCATATGGAGAATTCTTTGCCCTAGTTACAATTCCAAGCTTGATCCAAGTGTCTTCAACCAATAGCATCCAAACTCTAGGAGGAAATGTCTCATGAAAACCTGCAAATCAAACTACATCAAGTTAGATTTGATCTACAAATCCATAAGATCTAAGCATGTCATATCAAGAAAGCGATCAATGGACAAAGTACAATTGAAAAAACTCCCTCTCTATGAAGTCGATTTGCCCATGGGGGATGTGAGCAACCCCTACAATCTTCCCACAAAGCAATTCGATGAGCTAGCTTGAGCAATTCGGCCTCCCTCTCTTGAAGTCGATTTCACATGAAAAGCAAATAATGTCTACAAGCAAGATAACCAAGAACATATGCAAGAGTAACCCAATCAAAGCCAAGAAGTAGATCTCCAAAATATTCTTTTCATTCCAAGTTTTCCAGAGCCCAAAGGTGCTTTTACAATGAGAAGCTCTTTCCTTAAATAGGATGGAGAGAGGCCATAATCCTAACCACTTTTTGAATGATTGGCTAAGATTAAAAGATCAAAAGATCTAATCAATGGTTGAGATGAGCTCAACAATACAATACATGGATCAATAATAAAATATAACAATAAGTGGACAAATTCACCCTAGGAGAGGGGATCCCACCAAATCATGATGATAAAGTATAAGAAATAGCTCATGTCGGGTCCAAGGGGTAATTTTTAACACCCTTGGTCAATCCCCATGGCACAATATCCAAGAATAAGTGGTCTAGACACCAAATCGTGCCTCTGTGGGAAAGTCATGAGCCTTAGGAGGCTCCAAAAACCATCAAAAAGTGCCATAAGTGATGAATGTGGGACCTGATGAAGCTGAAACTGTTGGAAAATGTGTGGAAGACATCCCACTCATCATCACTGATCATCCCATGCCATAACCTTGCCTCAGTAGCCCAAATCGAAGGCCAGCAATATTTTTGATATAGAATTTAAGTTCCATTGCTTTTTAGGCCTTTAGTTTTCCATAGCCTTTGATCTATGTGTTTATAAACACATTGCATAGATTTACATTTATTTAGGCTTCTTGCTGCAGGTGTGTTTTTAAGGCACTTGTTTACGTGAGCACTTCTAGGTGTGTAATTAGACAACTTGTTTACCTAGGTATTACATTTCACAATAGATATAACATTTGATATTTCTTTGCCAGATTCATTTGGCTTTTTCACAATAGATATAACATTTGATATTTCTTTGCCAGGTTCATTTGGCTTTTCACAATATTTCATTTGCATTCATGGCAGTACTATCCGTTTTAGGTTTAGCCAAAAACATCTTTAGTGACTAGGGGGACAAAGCCAACTCACCAATGGTAAGTTCTGTCACCAACTCAGAGCCGAGACACAATAAACAGGGAAGCTTATCCAATACAGAGGCTACAGTGGGGGAAGGTCCTCCATGCCACTAGTCAAATAGTAAGTCAAGGTAATGAACAAACTGGGTAGGTAATGGATGGATGAAGACAATGAATAATGAGACCAACACTAGCAAGCCAAAGTATGGTGGGAATGATCACCTCTAATCTCCCTAGGGAGGGTAAAACCGATGAGTATAGGTCAAGAACTTCTAAATCTGAGTAGGGACAATATGATATATATATATAGTACAACCAGGTCCACATATCTATATGATCGCCAGATCATGATACTAAATGCTAAGACATGCTATAAGAATGGATATAAAAGCAATATAACCATAACACCAAAGTATATCTGCTGAGTCATATACCTGAATGCTCAATCATCCGGACCAACATCTGTCCTCTGAACCTGTTGCTGAAACTCTGGGCACTACTGACTGCTCTGTAAAAATGGCTAGATGGCTACATCAGTCCTCTCTCTGAGTGTCCTGAAACTCAGTCATGGTATGGGGAATATATCTGCTATCCACAATCTGATAGTGATCCATAATAGATGCCCATCTCAGCATCTCAAATGCAAATGAACTAGATGAATAGGTGCTCTGGAATCTGAAAAAGAATGTATGGTAGCCCGACTACTATATATGTGATAACAATTACCTCGGTAATCTTTTCAGGTAAACTCAAGATTTGCATGCATCCAGCTGATGCATGCACGGAAGAGAAAATCCCTAACTGGAAAACTGGATCTGAGTGTCCCTGTATCCACCTCTACATGATCTATCTATCTCTATCCTCAGCTCAGCTCTGCTCTGCTCGCTCTTAAGACTGCCCTATGACCGAAAACGTCTTCCTCTGCATGCACAAGTGCGCCCTCCATCCAACAATGAAAGACTCGTACTGAATCAGATCTGAGCTCTGATCGTCACTGATCTTCCTCAATCTCTGAGACGAAGATACTCTGTAAGTTATAGACACTCAATTGCTATACCGGATGCGGTACGAGCTTCTCCCACCTTGAAGAATGCGCCCTCCTTCACATGAGAAATCGTCCTCCTCTCTCTTGATCTATCTCAGATCAATGATCTCACTAATGAAGATAGTCACCTCCTGTCTTCCTTATAACATCTCACTATGAAGTTAAGTTTACCAAAAACCTAAAAGTAGTTGCATGCAAAACTCACTTTTGCATGCATTTCTCTCCGGTCATTTTCCTGGTTAATATTTTAACACTCCCTCTTAACTAGGAAAGGATTCTGTACCACTCCCATCTTCTCCCTGAAGTACTCAAACTTAGTCTTCATTAAGGACTTTGTCAAAATGTCTGCAACTTGCTCATCTGTAGAAATGTACTGTAGCTCAACTGCTCCCTTCTGAACATGATCACGAATAAAGTGATATCGGATCTCAATGTGTTTGGATCGATCATGAAACACTGGATTCTCAGAAAGCTTGATAAAACTCTGATTATCGCAGTGAATCACCATAGGATCCAACTACAG
This sequence comes from Larix kaempferi, assembly GCA_027924585.1. Taxonomy (NCBI): domain Eukaryota; kingdom Viridiplantae; phylum Streptophyta; class Pinopsida; order Pinales; family Pinaceae; genus Larix; species Larix kaempferi. The sequence continues at coordinate 13,192,354 of BSBM01000428.1, forward strand.
ATCAAATAGACTCACCAACATCTTGCGAAGCCAGATGGCTAGGTTGGCCGCCATATACTCTGCCTCAGCAGAGCTCAATGCAACAGACTTCTGCTTCCTGCTGAACCATGACACAACTGCCGAACCTAAGCTGAAGCAACACCCAGAGGTGCTTTTCCTGTCACCTGCATTCCCTACCCAGTCTAAATCTGTGAACCCCAATAGTTGGACTTCTCCCTGCTTTACATAATTCAGCCCGTACTCTATTGTTCCACTCATGTATCTCAAAACATGCTTTGCTGCTACCCAGTGCACATCTTTGGGTTCCACACATTTGAGCTTTACTCATGTGTTGACAGCAAAGCTCAAATCTGATCTGGTGTTGACCAAGTACATCAAGGAACCGATGAGTTGTCTATAATTAGTGGAATCGGCCAACTTACTCTCAGAAGCCACTTGCTTCTTCCAGTTGGTCGTCATAGGGGTAGTCATAGGCTTGCAATACTGCATCTGAAATCTCTTCAGAATGTCCATCGCATACTTGCCCTGACTGAGAAAGATATGTCGATCTTCCTGCCAGACTTCCATCCCTAGGAAGTAATGCATCATCCCTATATCCTTAATCTCAAACTCAGATGCAAGATCCTTCTTGTAATCACTGATGAGTTTCTCTACTCCTGTAATAAATAGGTCATCTACATAAAGCACCTAGAATAAGAGGATCCCCTCTCACCACAATGAAGTAGAGATTTGGATCTGCTTCACTCTTCTGAAACCCTAGCTGCTGCAAATAGGTATCTATCCTAGAATACCAAGCTCTAGGTGCCTGCTTTAAGCCATATAGAGCTTTCCTCAATCTGCACACATGAGACTGTCTCTCAAGTACCTCAAAGCCCTCAAGCTGCTCAATGTAAACCTCCTCCTCGATGAGTCCATTTAGGAAAGTTGTCTTGACATCCATCTGATGAATCTTGCATCCCATCTCTGCTGCAACTGAAATTACAGTCTTGATGGAAGAATACCTGGCCACAAGAGCAAACGTCTCCTCATAGTCAACTCCCACTATCTGTGAGAACCCTCTAGCCACAAACCTAGCTTTGTATTTCTCACCGCTACCATCTACAGCATACTTGATCTTATAAAGCCATCTGGAGGTGACTACAGATTTTCCTTCTGGTCTGGGCACCACTTCCCAGACATCATTCTTCATGATGGAAGCATACTCTTCCAACATGGCATCTCTCCAAGCCTGCTTTCCTGCTGCTTGTTCGTATGAGGAAGGTTCTAACTCACTGATGTTGCTTACTAGAGCTAAGTAACTGCAGAATCTCTGTGGAGACTTTCTTTCTCTCACATCTTTCTTGGGAGTACCCACTGCCTGAGCATCCTTCAAGGTGTCCTGAAGCCACTTGGGCTTTCTCTTCCCTGAAGTGACATCCTGAGATGAGAACTCCTCATCCTCGCCCCAATATCCTGTATGTGAGTGAGTACCTCCAGTAGAGGTGCCAGTAGCTGTTGATCCTGTAGCTTGAGAACCTGTAATCTGGGAACCTGATCTCAGTTGATCACCAACCTGAGATCCTGTGCCAGTCCCTGCTGCAGTGCCTGCGGAGACAGTATTTAGTGCATCCGTCACTCCAGATACTTGGGAACCTGTTGACTGCTGAGCAGTACCTTGTCCTGTGTCAAGTGGGGATGTAGCAACTTGTTGTTTTCCCTTCTTTGACTCACATGACTTCCGAAAGGCTCGATCCTCCTCGAACTTCACATCCCACCTCACAACAGTCTTTTTGAGAGCAAGGATGTAAATGCGATAGACCTTTGAAGTCTCATCATACCCCCAACCAGAATTCCTCTTTCTGCAGTAGGTTCCAGCTTTGTCCTTTTCTCCGAACGAACATGAGTGTAGGTGAGGCATCCAAAAATCCTGAAGTGCCCAACTTCAGGTTTCTTCCCAGAAAAAGCCTCCTCGGGAGTCCTGTCCCCCAAAGCCTTATGGGGGCTCCTGTTCTGAATGTAGGTTGTAGTGTTGCATGCTTCAGCCCAAAGAAAAAATGGCAATCCATGATCATGCAACATGGATCTAGCAGCTCCAATGATGGCCTTGTTCTTCCTCTCAGCCACCCCATTCTGTTGAGGTGTATAAGGAACAGTCAACTACCTCTTGATGCCTTCCTGATTGCAAAACTTATTGAACTCAGCAGAGGTGTACTCTCCCCCATTATCTGATCTGAAGATCTTAATCTTCCTCTCTGTCTGTTTTTCCACAAGGGCCTTGAATTCCTGAAACTTCTGCAAGACTTCCTTGGAATCTTTGCTCTTCAGGAAGTACACCCAGGTCTTCTTGGAATAGTCATCAATGAAAGACACATAGTACTTGTATCCTTTCAGTGATGTGGTGGACATCGGACCACAACGGTCAGAATGAATCAATCCCCTCGGGTCAGAATGAATCAGTGCTGAACTTAGGTACTCCTGTCACAATCTCCCTCAGAATCTTTAGAGCCGGATGGTGCAAATGAGCCATCCTTCTGTGCCAAAGCTCACAGGGATCACATTCCTCATCCCGATTGCTATGACTTAGGGCATGATGGAGTTGGAAGCTTAGTTTATATAGCTTCCCACAGCGGACTCCAATCCTCTCAATTGAGGCAACCTTGGATCTTTTTGGATGAACTAGCACGTTTCCATCTCTGAACATCACCCATAGTCCACGATCTTCAATAGTAGAAACAAAGATCAAATTTCTCGTAAGACCTGGAACATATAGGACATCACGAACTCTCATCTGTTCTCCAGAGTCTTTCTGGAAGGACACAGTTTTTCGTCCTATAGCCTTGACCATATAATTGTCTCCCAGGACAATCTCAAGATCTATCCCATCCTCTGCTAGGTCAAAAAAATATCCATGAACACCTGTCATATGACTCGAAGCTCCACTGTCTATGTACCATTCACTAGAAGTGGAGGCCATCAACAATTAACAGGAGTTAAGAGCCATCTCCCTGTCAATCCTGTCTATAGTGCACTCATCAATATCCGTAGCGGAGCAAGAGGTGCAAACAATTTGCTCTTCCCCGATGATGTAGATCTGATGCTGCAGTTGTAGATCTGTGTATGAAAGCACTCCCTGACCCTTACCACGGCTCTGATACCATGTAAATATTTGATCCAGAGATCACTACTACCTCTGGATCGCCCTGAGATCTCGAGCAGTATGAGTCTCGATATCAATACAACATTAATATGAACTCAAACAACTAGATCTGCATTTACCAATTGAACAATATAAATGCAATCATACATAAACAACAAATGCAACCTGGAACCCTTTCGGGAGAAACTAGCAAAACTATGGGGCTATCTTCTTTCTCGAGCCCAGAGCATATAGGAAAAGAGACAGTACAATACAAGGTTACCTTAGTAATCTTTTCAGGCAAACTCAAAATTTGCATGCATCCAGCTGATGCATGCACGGAAGAGAAAAGCCCTAACTGGAAAACTGGATCTGAGTGTCCCTGTATCCGCCTCTGCCTGATCTATCTGTCTCTATCCTTAGCTCTACTCTGCTCGCTCTGAAAACTGCCTTGTGACTGAAAACGTCTTCCTCTGCATGCACAAGTGCACCCTCCCTCCAACAATGAAAGACTCGTACTGAATCAGATCTCAGCAGATCTAAGCTCTGATCGTCACTGATCTTCCTCAATCTCTAAGATGAAGATACTCTGTCAATTACAAACACTCAACTGCTCTACCGGATGCGGTAAGAGCTTCTCCCTCCTTGAAGAATGCGCCCTCCTTCACATGAGAAGTCGTCCTCCTCTCTCTTGATCTATCTCAAATCAATGATCTCACTAATGAAGACAGTCACCTCATGTCTTCCTTATAACATCTCACTGTGAAGTTAGGTTTACCAAAAACCTAAAAGTAGTTGCATGCAAAACTCACTTTTGCATGCATGCATGCAAACCTTTTGCATGCATTTCTCTCCGATCATTTTCCTGGTTAATATTTTAACAATTTTTTATGAATAAAATCTGTTGGTTCATCATGCAGGAGAATAAAATCATCATTAGGTCCACTTCCTTTGCCCAAAATCAACATCTGAGTGCACCAAGTAATCAGAGACATGAAATCCACTAATAGTGACTACACATACTCCATACGTTCATCAAAATATGCATCTAAAGCCCAACACCACATCCAGTATATAAAAAATGGCCATAAAAATAATAATAATCACTGTAACTGTTGCAGAATGGCCACAAATCAAAAACTGAGCCTGGAAATGGTGTAATGGATACATCTGGAGGATAAATAAGCAATCTCGAACACTGTAGTCATTGCCTTGGGAAATGTGTTGACCAAGTCAAACTGGGTTTGACCAAGTCAAAGTACTCAAACTAAAGGTAGAGCAATAATTTAGATGGTCCTGTATGCACAATAGATTAATAATGCTCACAAGTTTATGTTAATAACTGGACTAAAATATGAAATACTAAACAATGGCCACATAATAAAATAAAATATACCTGTGTGAGAGAAACCATGAAGTCTTTCATGAAGCTCCCTACATATGCTCACTCACAAACTTAGACAAACTGCTAGATTGGGTGAGGTGGAAAAACAAGGCTAGGATACTAGGAAAGGACTTGATGCTTAAACATTGTGATCTCTTGGACATGAGGGAAAAGGGAAAAGCACTTAGACATATGTCGGATAGAATACATTAGAGAATGGCGGTGCCTCACAAATGGGTAGAGTGCTTGGAAAGCTTCCAGTAGACTCTAGACAAGCAACCTTTTGCATTTAATTTATTGTCATCATTTTGCGCATTTAACATTTAACATTTGATCATCTTTCACTAGCCAGCCTCCAAGATCAGGTGCCCTGACTAGCCTTGCAGGCCTCATATAATGACTCGGTCTTACCACCATTGCCCGCCACTGTCCATAAGTGCGATGGAGTTACCACCCTATTGCCCTGTAGGTACAAACAGCCTTACATCATACAACGGATGGGTGCTCGTCCCTTGGCCACTGACTACCTACGGAAGACTTTTTATTTGCTTAGTGTTTAGCAACACTATTTGTAGCTGACTTTTGCATCCGTTTAGATATAGCATTCATGTGTTCCGATGCTTGTTGTACGAGTACTTGCTTTAGAGGACTAAAGGATAACATCCAGGTGACATAGGCCACACACTCCAAATCCGAGACACAAGGTTAACATGGAGTCTATCCAACAAAGAGGTCTAAGTGGGGGGAGTCCTCGATCTCACTAGTCAAAGTATAAGTAGGGATCAAACCAGATAATGGAAGAGACGGACGAGTGGAGAAAGGTGAAAAGGTGATGCCATCAAAGAAAAATCAAGGCTAAGTCGATGTAAGGTAGGAGATACTAGCAAGCATACTAATGACCTTACACTAGGGACTCTCTAACAGCTCACGACACAGATTTCAAACCATGAAGCTCAAAATGCCACTGTCAGTAAAACATGCATAGTCACAGTAAGTAAAATAAACTATAGAGCAACTAAAACATCCAAATGCTATAAATATATACCTCTGCTCAACCATATACCTGTCTCTGGAACATCTGCAACTGACCATGGGCAAAGGACGTCACCGGATAAATTCTCTGCTCTGAATGAACCATGACTACACCAAAATCATCTAAATGGGGTCATGTAGGATCAGTCATAACAAGGGGGCAAACTTCTGCCGCTGGCTCAGGAAAATGTGCATCACCGCTGAAAAATAGGCTCATCTCAACCACAGGACTGGCTCTATGAACTGGAAAAATCTGGTCTGCATCATGGTAGCCCAGCTACAATGTATGTGATAACAACAGGCAAGGTTAAGATTGCTCAATGTATTTCTGTTTCATAAATCAGATCTAAGAATTTAATTTTTGCTCTTGTTTTGGGAATAAAATATTGGAACCTTCAATTAAGAACTGGGCAATTAAAATTAACAGGAAAAACACAGGAAATCACATTCACATTTGACACTCAGATTTACCCGTCCGGTGCTACAAAAATCAGCATCTATATCATTCACTGTAGTAGCCTCTTGGATATTGTGAATAGTCCTAGTTTTGTCCTTTTGATGAGGACAGGGTGCCCCCTCCCATCCAACAAAGTCAAGATTCCATCCAAACTTTCTTCTCCACATTGTTTGATCCTACGAAAGCAAGGTTCCCTTATTCTAGTGCTTATCCTAAGATCATAGAAAAAGGTACCTTCAATCCTAGCCACACCTCCGTGGACATCCTTTACTAGTGCATTGGCGATTCCAGAGCTATTGATGATTTCGAGGGTGACTCAATCTTGGATTTTCTTCTCTTGATCAATACCATTTTTTGCATTGGCCCTCGTCTTTCATCTCTCTAGCTTCTTAGCATCCATTTGTGTACTCGTAATCTATCTTTACACTTTTCTTACTAACTTTGTTAGCTCAATTAGCTAGATGTTTAGTGGATAATCATGTGCTTTGATTTTCTGATTTTAGTATCTTTTGAGGAGCTGCTTTCACACTCCCACGTTGTATCTTTTGGTCCCATTGACCTACTTTCTTTGTCATTTGTCAAACATTAATAAAATTATCTTATACTAGAATTCTAGTGTTTCAAACTAACCTAATATTCCACTTCTTCTTAGTCTATTAAAAAATTAGTTTTAAGATGTTTATAAATTGTTTTGGTTGTTTTCAACGAGTCCAGTGCATCTGAACACCAAAATATGTAGATCAATGCTGACTGCATGCTTCACACCATGAATATTTGATAAAAATCCTAAACAAAATATGTATGCTAATGTTAAGGCTTTTAACCAATTGAAAGGCATATAGATGGGTTGTGCACTTTGTTGTTTAAGTTGAATAACAGATGATGGCATTCACAAGCAATCATACATTGCAGAAGCAAGTACAGATAAAATTTGGGATAAAATCGAAGGACACTATCTAGATTCTATGCTGCTCAAAAGGAAGATAAAAGTCCTTACTTCACCAAATCCTCTCTTCCCATTATCAAGAAATAGTGTCAAAATAAAGCCTTCCCTATAAGCTTCTTGAGTATGATTTTTCTCACTAATTGCTGTGTCTGGAGCATTGAGTGGAATTCTGTCAGATTAGAAAAGTACTTCAGAAGTTGCAATCTCAGGTTTTACTATTTAGATTAAATGAAGCAAGTTGGAACAATATCTTGAAATCAGTGTTGCATTTAATGATGAGCACATAAATATCAACTAACAAAAATTATGCAGGCACACACGTCACATGTTTACCTGTAACGTGAATATTCTAATTTGAGAACAGAAAATTGAGAAGTATCACTTTCCAAATTAGTACTTTGAGAGTAGTTTGAAAGTATCTTGAAAGCATGATTCACAGCATCACGGGCAGACTGCTGTAGAACTCTGCAAAAAGATAATACCTCTCAATTTGTTGAAGTGAAGCCATTACATAGAATACTAGAGTAGAATCAGTTTTTCTGAAAAGAATTTCTGCACAACACCTACCTATGATATGCTGTATTATCTTCTATACGGCTCTCTATTTCAATCACCCAATCAAGTTGTCCTTCTTGAGACATAAGCAGTGCACTCTCAAGCTCTTGCTTTGTTTGTACAAGCATATGCTTAACTCTGTCAGGAGAAAAGGAAACTTTGCCAGTTCAGAAAAATACATCCTGCAGATATACCTTAACTCACACATGAGTAGTCAATTACAATCCAAAAATAGCTAAAGAGATCATTATGGATATTATTGTTTGCAAATTTTCTGAACTTGTATTTCAAATTTTCACATCTTTTAAGTTGCATCTCAGGATTAAATTTCTGTTGGTTGGAAGTTTCTATTATAAACTAGAGGGAGTTATGATTATAGTACAAAGCATACCAGCTAGTGTGCAACTGTATTGATGCATATTATGTAAACAGGTCCCCTAGAGAAAATAAGTCAATTTCATCAGCAGCTATTATTAGTATTTCTCAACATATCTGAGATGAAAAGGGCATTTGATCAAACACAGCTATTCATAGTACATACAGGAAAAACCAAGTTTAAATATTGTTCACATTCCCAATATTTCTGATAATAACAGTGGTGTGCAGGCTGTTGTGCACTCATTGAATGCTATGTTTTCTAGAACTGAGAAGGGTACACTGGCCTTTTCTGTGGTTGATAATGTGTGTGGAGAGCAAGTCATCAGTCTGAGGCCAAAATCCCAGGATATGGACAGTTCAAACCCCATGGTTGAGCCTTTGCGTTTGGAGGGTGTTCCCCCAACGGGAAATGGCCTTGAGCATGTAATAGCTATTGCATCAGGGTAATTCAGTGCACTTTTGTTCCACCATCAGAGTTGATCTTGTTGCATTTCCTTTTTTAGCAAATGTCCAAGCTTGGTGACCCATGATCAGTGGTGGCATTACGAATTGAGAGGGGGTCCTTGGTTGTATAATGAAACAAATGTGATGATGTTGTATCAGTTGTATATTCCACTAGACCATGCTTGATGAACAATATACAGAGTTTTTTTACTTAGGTGGTTCTCTAGATCCATGTGTTATGTCATGGCAGGTCCTAGGTTTTGTGTCCAAGCTAGTCATGCCCTTATGGCTCTGTTATCACATACATAGTAACCGGGCTACCATGATTGCAGATCAGTTTCCAGTATATTTTTGAGCCAGTCTTTTACATATTTTGATAAGATCAGTTGATGATGAACAGCATTTTGAGGATCACTCCTATGCATTCAGTGGATCCAGAGCTTGTACATTTACAGTCTCATGCCAGGACTGAGCCCCATGACACCAGGTCGGTGACTGAGATAGCCATTCCTCTGTCATCCAGACCAGATTGACGACGGTATTCAGATGCAGTGCTTCAGTGTGATTCAGATATATCAGATCAGGGACTCAGGTATATGATCCAGCAGGTATATTTTGGTACATATGAGTTGTTGATGTGCTCTTCCTCTTATCTAGGTAGTTTATGACTGGATCTATTATAATGGTTGTTGGCTCTATCTTATATGATGCTTACTTGCTGTCTAGAATAGAAGTGGTTGGTTACTATTAGTATGAGGTTCTTGAATATACTCGTTGGTCATACCCTTACTCCATGAAGTACTGACTTGTCCATTCCCTTATTTTAGGGCCTTTGCTATCCATGGCACCATTAGTCATTTTCTCCGTCCATCTGTTATCTTCCAGTTTTGGTTTTATCCCGACTCACACCTTAGCTAGTGATCTCGAGGACTTCCCCACCTCGACCTCTATGTTGGATAGATTCCCAGTTTGCATTGTGCATCAGCGTTGGAGTGTGTGATTTTAGTCACAGTGGTTGTTCTCCTCTAGTCCTCGAAACCAAGTATTCCTACAAACAGTGTTGCTAAACACTAGACCATCAGATCTTAAATGCTATATCTAAAAGATGCGTAGTCGGCAAAAACATTGTTGCTAAACACTAACCATGCATATCTATATTATGCTAGTCAGTGGCTAAGGGTCGCACACTCATCCTTTGTATGATGTAAGGTTGTTTGACCCTATAGGGCAACAAGGTGGACACTCCATCGCACCTATGGACGGTGGTGGGCAATGGAGGTCATACTGAGTCATTATCTGAGGCCCACCAGGCTATTCAGGGCACCTGCTCTTGGAGGCTGGATAGTGAAAATCTATAAAATGAAATAAATGTGAAAGCTGACAAATAATAAATTGCTAAAAGGTTGCTTGTCTAGAGTCTACTGGAAGCATTCTCATTACTCTACCCATTTGTGAGACGCCACCATTCCTCATGTTATTTTCTATCCAGTATATGTGTAGGTGGTCTCCCTAGTTCCTTCATCCGAGAGATTGCAGTGTTGAGGTCGTTGAGTCCTTCCCCTAGCCTAGCCTTTGTTTTCCACCCTCACCCATGGTTAGCAAATTGTTCAAGTCAGTAAACGAGTATACACTTGAAAATCCTTTTTTTAGTAGCTAGTTACTTTGATCTAGACTTATCTTATTTATTATTTACATGCTTACGCCAGTTAAACACCATTCTATGCTTTGGTCTAGCTACTAGCATAATTGAAAGAGCATATCATAACCATTTGTACTTGCAGCAGCAGTTTTCATGGTATGGATCATTATTTTGATCATTCTTGACCTGGTCAACCCAGTTTGACAAGTCAGCCGCAGGATCCAAGATGAGTTTGGGCAGACAGTGTTCGAGATGCTTTATTCATGACCCATATGTGTCCATTAGATGGTTCCATGCCTCAGACAGCAGTTTTAGATGATGGCTAGATGGATTTTTATGATTATTATCATTTACAGACCAATATTTTTATTATTCTGAGCATGGATGAGCTTACAGAGGTATCTTTTGATGGTCACATGGTGTATGAGTACTCATTCCTAGTGAATTTGAGCATTCTGAGCTCATTGGTGCACCCAGTTATCAATTCTAGGCACTTACAGGTGATGATATGGTCAAATTACCACTTTGCTCTAGTTTGCCATGCAGAAATGGCATGTCCAGCACTTTCATTGAGCTAGCATGTTCTCCTAGGGCGCTACAGAGGGAGATGGGGGTCCAGCCAACCGTTATTACCATTTTAACCCATCTCCAGACATTTTGGTATAGTCAGATTTGTGTCTGGGGCACTCGACAGTGATTTACAGGCATTTTTGTACTTTCAGAGGTGGTTTTCCGACAGAGGAATGGCTCATTGAGGAAATCAATTTGGCATAGTGGGACATGGAAATGGCATGAGATTGGTCCACGATATTTTGCTGATGATGTCCACACCTTCTAGCACTTGTTCTAGCATCAGTAGGGTGCACACATGCAAGTATTCTTCATTTTGGGTATTTTATTGTGTATTTGAGGGGCCACGATTTGGTCTTATGGTCACATTATGATGTTATCTTGTGATATTTTTTGTTATTGTGCCATGGGGCCATGCTAGTGAAGGATATGATTACCTCCCAGCCCCACCATGTGCTTATGTCATGTGTCTTAGTCACTTATCATGTGGTGCGCCCCCACTTGGGAGATTTAGTGAGTGCGCACCCCTCTATTTTTTAGTTTATCCATGTATTGTATTTTCGACTCATCTTAGTCGTTGATTATTATTGTTATATTTTATGATCTCCACCGCTCATTTGAAAAGTGGTTAGGGTTTTGGTCTCTCTCACTCCTATTTAAAGGAGATACCCCCCTCATTGTGAAAGGGGACTTTTGGCTCTTGGATTTCCGGCATAATAAAAATATTTTTGCAAAAACTCATGGAAGCTTTGGTGAATGTTCTTGCAAGTCATTGTAAAGTCTTTTCTCTTCGACATCATTGTGGATCTAGCTCATTCCATAACCATTTTTGTAGGGGCCGTGTGGTAGAGAAGGAGAAAGTTTTTGAAGGGGGCAACATTATGGGGAGACTCCATCTCTCCTCCTCAAGACGTCTTGCATCAAGGAGTATTTTTTTTTATCTTGTGATTGTTTTCCACTAAGTTGCACTTGGATGGACTACTTGTGAACCACAGAAGACTTGAACAATTTCATTGTTCAGTACCAGATTTCAGAGGTTCATCAGGCCAAATTTTTGGACATTTGTAAAAATTTGCATGTCCAAACCTTTACGGGGGAATTGTAATAAGTTGCTCTAAGCATGGTACTTTTATAAAAGGCTTGGCTATCTTAGGTTTTTCCATCAAGGGGATAACCTAGAGTGTTTTTTCCCTAGCAATTATGCGTTGCGCTCTAGTGGCGTATAATTCCTGAGTTTTTCACGCATACCTCCAAAGATGGAGTATTTTCCATGGTGGTCGAGCCTAGGGAGGTTAATAAAACCTATGTGTCTATGTATTTTAAACATGCTAGCCATCAATAATGAATCATGTGGACATGCACTAGGTCCCCTAGGATTTTCAAGTCGTTCTGAGAAAAATAATTTCTCATTTAATGAGTTTTTTTTATATTTTAATTAAAAAACCAAAAAAGTGATAAAAGTGTGGTTAGGAGGTGAAATTTGGCATGGGGGTGCTCGTTTTCTAACCAAGAGCACCCATAAAATCCCTAAACCCACTTTTCCTAAGTTCTAAGTGATTATTTTTCACTTAAATAAAAATTCTCTCAAAAATTTTTGAGGAATTATTTAATTAAAAAATAATAAATATGAGAGAAAATCAAACTCCTATATCAGAGGAATCTGATCCAGTGAGGTGGCCTAGTTGAGTTGGCATGATCATTTAAGGAGAATATCAATCAAAGTTTGATTGAGTCAATCAAGGAAGAGCTTGGGATGATGTGGCCTCTCTTGGGAAGTGCGCCTTCCTCACTTGGGCGACTTTACTTGATGTGGCACCATCCTATGCGTTGGGCGGAGATCTCTATGTTGGGAGAGGGCGCCTCCCTTAGGTGGCATCCCTCTCATTAATTGGAAATCAAGCAATCATATCAGTCAAGGATTTGGGTTAACACTTGGCTCCCCTCTCCATGAATTCGCCCTCCTCTCCTAGATTCTCCCTCCCTCTCTCATTTTCCTATAAAAGCAAGTTCATGCTCCTCATTTGTACATGGATGCATTGAACCTCTGCTCAATTGTAAACTACTGCTATTTTAATATATTTTGAAAGACTTTGGAGGTCCATCTTGTGCTTTTGATGTTGGAGTGGAGCTTATGAGGTGATATTGTTGATTATTATTGTTTTTCTTGCTTCCATTTTACTTGTTAGATCTAGTTTATGCGATATAGAAGTAAGGATTTACAGTTGATAAATTGTTTACTTGTGTTTAGATCTAAAAAGATTTAGAAGTAACCAACAGTATTCGGCTATACTTAAGTTCTTTTGATTTTCTTCTATTCTAACATGCTAGATCTCACGGTTTTCTGTTGCAAGTCTTGTGTTTTAAGTTGCAGGTCAAAAGCTACAAGGAGGATTAAAACTTGGTTCTTCTTCTCTTTGGACAGCCTTTTTTCTCTAATATCTTTTGTTTACAAATACCTCTCAAGAGGAGTGCAAGAACAAGAGCTTGGGACCAACAACTTCATCCATCTCTCCTACAACAAAACTCTCTCTTTCTCTTTGAATTTTGTTGCATGCTTAAGAAATAGATCTAGATCTTTCAAGCATAACTATTTCAGATCTGATTATCATTAAGCATTTTTTTTTAAGTTAGATCTTAGCATTCTCAAGAAGCATCTTCCATTTACTAGATCTAGACTTAAATCTTGTACTTGCATTTAAAATTTTCAAATATTTTTTCAAGTTCAAAAAAAAATTCAATTTTTTTATTTTTTATTCTTGTTTCCTATCATATTCTAATAAAATTAACTTGTTGGTTTTTAGCAGGTCCAAGGAAATACAAAAGGAAATTTTGGCCGTTTGCTGCTAGAAAGTGCCAAAAAGACCTTCCGTGGACCTCCTTCCTTCAAGTTTTCATTTCCAAGTATTGTAAGCCCTTAGATCCAAGTAAAATGGACTAAAGTGGCATTTATTTTAGCAAAGTATTGTAATTATTAAACAAGAGCAGTGGGATACTCAGTGCCCACACCCCATCCACCCATGGGGGATTAGCATTTTTCAAATTTTTGTGAATAAATTTTTCTAACACAACAAACACACACACACACTTTGAGCTTGCAGGGTATATACTTTAACTATAAATTTTCCCTTTTATTTCACTTTCATTTTTTGCAAGCGTAAATCTAGAAATAACACAAACCTTGTTGCCACGAAGTATGCTCTCACCACCACACAGAGGCTTTGCTGATTAGTAGTGGATGATCAGAAAAGTGACACATAGGTTTTGTGCTTCATTACTTTCCCTATAATTTTTGTACAATTGTTCTACAACTACAATCAAATTGGAATAAACATTTGGTTTACATATCAGAGTAATCTCTTTCCCCTTGTGGGCATCTTGTTTGGGCCTGTGGGAAATAAAAAACGATTGGAGCCACTCTTTTAATTTTCACATCTAAGTTAAAAACTCACATAATAAAAATAACTACCCATTCACATAGTGGAAATCCGGCACTTCGTAATTAAAACTTGTGGGGAAAATTTCTCAGAGGAAGCGGAAACAACTGGGAGGCGACCTCAGGGTACAATTAGACTACACCCTTTGTTGGTGTAGTGTTGAACAATGCCCTAGAAACTCCATTCCAGCCCACATGTTCTCGTGAGGAGACACCAATTTTTGATTTCTGGACATTCCTCACGGTATCTCCGGAGTCCCCCTTTTTTCTCTAATAAATTTCGAACCATAATAAATCTAAAAGTAACCAAGAAGCAATCGCAAAACATTTCTCTTTCAGTATCATTGTTTATCTTTTATATTGACTCCATAAGGCACTGATCTACAACACATTATTTATTTGCTTAATATCATATCATTGTTGTGCTATTTGTTGGTGGTCATTTCATTTTTGCTGGTGAAAGCATTTTTATAAGACATTTTTGCAAATCATCTTGGAACCCTTTTAGTCAAATCATAAAACTCCTTAAACAACATCATTAACCAATTCACTGAAACATTCTAATTGCTTTAGAAACATTCTGTAGGGACTACCCCCTTGGCTTCGATTAGGATTTGGGCCTAAACGAAGGAGTCAAGATCAAGTGACACCCTTGACTCGAGACTTGCCCCCAAGGGTGCACCGAGCAGTGGCATAGATTTCCGCTGCGTTAACCAGGTGTGCAATCCGGCAGCAACAGTGATCATATTGATGCTCTTTGATTCATCTTTCTTGCCGTATAGTTTACTTCTTGTTTAATCTGATTATAACTTAGATCGTTTTGGTGGGGAGGGGAGCATTGGTCATCTTGGAGCATAGCGATTTCACTTGGAGAGGTTGGATATCACTCTAGATTGCTTCGATTTGGGAAGATCATCAATTTGCAAGGCGGTCGCAAGCATTTCCAGGTGTGTTTCAAATTATTTTTGTTGTTTCGGGATCTATTCCAATTGTCACCATTAAAACCCTCATTGTTAAAACCCTCGTTTTCTAGATCTGATAGATCATGTTAGATTATGGTAACTTTGGGATGTCCTCCATGACTCAGATGCCTTGCATGGAGGGACATCAGTACCATAGGCATCATGATGGAGTAGAGAGTGAGATGCACTCTACTCAGTGGCATGAGCCCATTAAGCGCTGCATGCGGAGCTTCAGGGGAGATTGACCTTTGCATGCATGAGTATTGCATGTCCTGCCAGCATTCAATGACTGCATGCAAAAGTGACCTTTTACATGCATGCATGCAAAAGTAACTTTTTGCATCCACCGAGAATTAGGGTTTTGGCAAACCTAATTCATTGGTGAGATTATTTATAGAGGCAGGGGGTCCCCAGATGGGGTTACTCAGTTGTATCATCAGAGAGAGATGCTGCCAGAGTGAGGGGGACGAATCTGTCCATGTGAGGCGACTTTCTGAGATAGGGAGGAGTTGCTGCAGGAGCTAGGAAGGTCAGATCTAAGCGAGATCAGTGACCTTCAGTTCCAGAGAGACCAGATCTCCAATACTATGAGCTGAGAGAGCTCCACAATGCGATTACTAATTAGATTGGAGGAAGTCGAGTTTGCTTGGAGGAGGACGTTTTTCCTGAGGAGGAGAAGCTCGTTGTGAGCTAGATTGACCGAGTTGGAGTCCAAGACTTTCAGGATAGGCTTGCCTCGAGATTTGAGGAAGGTTAGAGATGATCGGAGCTTAGATATGTTGAGATCCGGAGTTGTACGAGTATTTGACATCCAGAGGAGGAGGGCGCACTTGTGCATGCATAGAGGGCCGATTTCATCATTGGGCAGTCTTCAGAGCAAGCAGATCAGAGCAGAGAGATCTAGAGAGGGCAAATCTATGAAAGGCACCGTCAGAGTACTGAGATCCAGATTGGCAGTTAGGGCATAGTTCGTCAGTGCATGCATCAGCTGGATGCATGCAAATTAGAGTTTGTCCTGGTCAGAGGATTGAGTTACCGGCTGAGGTAATTCTGTATTGTACTGCTTTTATACTTCTATATGCTCTGGGCTCGAGAGAGAAGATAGCCCCATAGTTAGTTGGTTTTTCTCGAAAGGGTTCCACGGTATATCTGTTGTCTATGCTGTTGATTGCATTTATGTGTTAGTTGGTAGATGGAGATCTAGTGGTTGAGTCTATGTTTTTATGAGTATGTACTAACATTGAGATTCATACTACTTGAGGTCTCAGACTGATCTAGAGGGAGTAGTGATCTCTGGATCTATATATATTTATAGATCAAGTACTTATTTGAGTACAACCACAAAAACCCACTTAAGAATAAATATAAAAACACTAGATCTAAAGTTTCAAATCAAACCGACTCCATTTACCCCCGGATCTAGCACTAGTCGTCTCTAGGTGGGACGCCCTCCGAAAGTCTATCAGTCGGGTATGCTTGAACCCCTCCAATATTCACAGATCTACTCTTCAAGCACCTAGATCTAGTCTTTAAACACCTCGATCTACTATTTTGGGTCCACTTTGGTCTTATTTGCTTAAACCCTAAATAGATCCAATTTGGGTATTCATCATATGAACTAGATCTATCTAGATCTACTGGCCTAACCTCATTGTGGTACATTTCTTATATGGTTGAGAATCTCCATATTGCCTAAGCCTCCTCAATCGGTTCTAAACTCTTATAAGCCACTATGTTTCCCTAGATCTAGATTTCTCCACCCAAATCTACTCTTGTGCTTCATTCTTTACCTTTAGAGTACCTCGTGTTGGTTCGCTAGACCTCATTGGCTAGTAAGGGTCTCCCCCTTTGTTGTCCAGGCCTTGGATAGCAAGAAGTGAAGAGTGCCTCGATTGGCGTGACAACCAATCCTTCTTGTGAATCAAGGCCCTCTTGGGTCACCTCTTTAGTTGCCTAACACCTCTACCATCTTGGATAGGATCACCTTTAGGGTCAACTACAAGTTGTGTGATAACATTTTTTGGCGACATTGCTAGGGAGGTAGAGGCTTACCTTAGCAGTCTGTGAGTTTCCACGCGATCATTACATATCTTATCGCATCCGGTTTTATTTCTGGTTACCATTTACATCTTTAAATCATATGTAGCCATCTAATTTCACTCATCTCTCCCCGCTATTATACAACATATCTTTCGGCAGACGAGATTTATGGTTTACCTCGCGACTCCTAAACATGACTCCACTGAGGAACGACCTTATATACATCCTTACTATCTCAGAAGTCGAGTCAATTCAAATCAATTACAAGGAACTTCGCTTAAATATCATCGAAGAGATCCCAAATCTCAATCATCTAATTTCTTTTGGAAAATCGTGAATTCTTTTGATTCTCCAAATCGTATTTTAGGATCTCCTTCAACTAATCAGGTTCCTCCTACCTCTCCATCTCATCAAATAAATTCGATGGTTGAAACTAATCAAACTCCTCCGAGTAATAATAGTCAAAATAACCATCTGGTTGTTCATAGATTTGGGAATAAAGCTAAAGCTTCACCTTTTAACTTTTCCCAAATCCCCAGTTCACCTAATGACATGCCCAGTAAGTATTTTGAGAAGATTCCTAAATTTCGCGGAAGTTGTTCAACCTCCTTTGAAGATCATATCGACGTTGTCAGGGCTCACATGGAAGCCTATGGGGTTGAAGAAGAAGATGTATATATGAGAAGTCTCTTTGCATCTCTAGAGGGTGATGCTCGTAAGTGGTTTAACAGCTTACCTGCATCATCAGTCACGGGATATGATGCTTTCATTGAGAAGCTAAAGCATGAGTGGTCTGTCAAGTTGGATGTACGTTTTCTTTTGAACCAACTTTTTGAAATTAAGAAAAAAGAAAATGAGTTTGTTCATGAATTCAACCTCCGTTTCGATAAGATAGTGGCCAACATACCCTATGACATTAGGCCTAAAGAGCAAGCAGTGTTGATTCATTCATTTCAAGGTTACCTTGGCTACCATCTCAAAGATAAGAACCTGAAAGACCTCAAAGAAGCCCAGGAAAATGCTAGAAAGGCTAAAGCCAGTGCTGCCTCTATGGGGAAGCAAAAAAAATTCGATTCTATTAGTGCTTTATCCGCTAGATCTGAGCCCAAAACTAGAAAGGGAAAAGAACCAGTTACAGTTCCCAACAATATGATGGAGAACATGCAAGAAATGATGAAACATTTAACTCTCCTAACTAGGGATTTGGCTAAGAATAAAGAATCAGAAAGATATAGGCAACCTTATTGGAACCCTCAAAAGAGGCACGCTAATGATGATAACAAAAGAACCCCCGTGGGCCAAACATCACTTGAACCACCTGTAATTAACTGATCAAAAGAACAAAGAGAGGATGATCCTGAGTACCTCACTCATACTGAGGATACCCAAGATTCTCCTAAGAACATTAACTGGGTCGAAAATCTTGAATTTGACCAGGACTTTGGACGTATATTGATAGATCAGGAAGAAGAAAATGAAGAGTGTCCTAGTCCTAGTATTCCCATGTTTTCCACAGATCAACCTAAAAACAGTGGCCAAGCTCCTATTAGGATTTATCACAGAATAAAAGATGCCCAAAAGCCACCTCCTTTAATTGAGAAGAAAAGTAGTGAGCAGCCTAGTCCAGTGAGTGAGCCAACCTCTGTTCTCCCTGATTATGACTTAGACATCAATATTGAGAAAGAGTTGGACAAAGTTATGCATAATATTCCACTCACTGAATTAATGAAGATCCCATCTGTTAAAGAGCAAGTGGTAGAGTTTTCCGAGAGCATTCTAGAGACTACCAACAATGATGGAGAATTTCAACCTCTTTCAAACTTGACACCTAGTGCCATGGGTGAAGTTGAGGAAGATCCTCCCATCAACATCCAGACAGTTTATACAAGAGAAAGAATGGCGGTCACCAATCATTTTATCTTACACTTCACATAGGTGATCTCCTTCTTCACAATTGTATGTTGGATTTGGGTGCTTCTATGAATGCCATGCCTTTACAAGTTATGGAATCCATGGGATTAAAAATTACTAGGCCATATGGGAATGTATGTGGAATAGACTCGAGACCAGTACAAGTTTTTGGTTTAATCAAGAACTTGAGAGTTGACTTACTTTCATGCACTGATATATCCATGCTCATAGACATAGTAGTCATAGATTTACCACCTATCTACGGAATGCTACTATGTAGGAAGTGGTCTACTGGATTAGGGGATCATTTTCAGATGGACTTATCATACGCTACTATTCCAAACTTTGATGGTGTTTTAGTAAGGATTTATCGGGAACCATTCTATGATAGTCATCTTGAGAGTTTCGAGGATGGTATTAGGAACACTTATGGTCAGGGAGAGCAAGTGATTGTAAATTCTTTTCTCTTCGACATCATTGTGGATCTATCTCTTTCCATAACCATGTTTGCATGGGTCGTGTGGTAGAGAAGGAGGACGTTTTTGAAGGGGGCACTATAAGGGACTATTTTTATTGTATCTTGTGATCATATTAATGCTCTTTGATTCATCTTTCTTCTCGTATAGTTTACTTCTTGTTTAATCTGATTCTAACTTTAGATCGTTTTGGCAGGGAGGGGCGCATTGGTCATCTTGGAGCATACCAATTTCACTTGGAGAGGTTGGATCTCACTCTAGATTGCTTCGATTTGGCAAGATCATCAATTTGCAAGGTGGTCGCAAGCATTTCCAGGTGTGTTTCAAATTATTTTTGTTTTTTCAGGATCTATTCCAATTGTCACCATTGAAACCCTCATTGTTAAAACCCCCGTTTTCTCGATCTGATAGATCGGGTACTTATTTGAGTACGACCACAAAAACCCACTTAAGAATAAATATAAAAACACTAGATCTAAAGTTTCAAATCAAACCAACTCCATTTACCCCCAGATCTAGCCCTAGTCACCTCTAGGTGGGACGCCCTCCTTGGGTTTTTGGTCATTTTTTCAGATCTATCAGTTGGGTATGCTTGAACCCCTCCAATATTCACAGATCTACTCTTCAAGCACCTACATCTAGTCTTTAAACACCCTGATCTACTATTTTGGGTCCACTTTGGTCTTATTTGCTTAAACCCTAGATAGATCCAATTTGGGTATTCATCATATAAACTACATCTATCTAGATCTACTAGCCAACCTCATTGTGGTACATTTCTTCTATGGTTGATAATCTATATCTTGCCTAAGCCTCCTCAACCTTTTCTTAACTCTTGTAAGCCACTACATTTCTCTAGATCTAGATTTCTCCACCAAGATCTACTCTTGTGCTTCATTCTTTACCTTTAGAGTACCTTGTTTTGGTTCGCTAGCCCTCATTGGCTAGTAAGGGTCTCCCCCTTGGTTATCAGGGCATGGATAGTGTTACCTCCCACTTTGACAGGGTTGTCCGCATACAAATGCTCTTGCATTATTCAACTAGGTGTGATCCATCTCCTATAAATGAAAGGTTGTCTGTCAAGGAAATTTTAACATATTATGCCATTGAAGCTGCTACACATAAGGAAGCTTGAACAAAAACATCCCAGCTCTAAATATGTTTCTGTGTTGGTATCAATAGCTGAAGTTTGCTTTGCTGCAACTAAGACATCTTGTTCTTGTACAAAGCCACAGCATAGGAAGACCCTTGATTGGTACTGTATTCTGAAGGTAGAAGAGAACGCTGAAATCGATGTGGTACAAAAAAGAGATACCATCAACTTGCATTGTTACTTCATCCAGACTTTTTGTGAAGAAAGATGGTAATAATTCTAAAATAATGCTTGATGAGGAAAAAACTTCAAATGTTCCGTGAGAGAGCTAGAGCAAGAGTTGATTCCACGGCTCAAGCCTGGCAAGACAGACGAGCAAGATTCAAGGAGGAACTCCAGGTTATGAATAATAGTTTCCAGTCGAGTAGAGTTGACAGAAAAGAGTTACCAACATTTCAGGCAAGTGAACGGCCAGTCTCCCAGCTACCTACATCTGAGAGTACCTGTGGAGAGGTTGGAAATGAGAAGGAAGCTTTTGGGGTTACATAAATGGAAATAAGAGGGCTTTGGAAGATAAGAAATACAGGATGGGGTTGCAAAAGGGTCTTGTCATAAATAATTTTAGAGAAGAGCTACAGGATCTTATCGGATACCTTGAAATGACTGAAGTAGTATGGAGAACATCCAGATCTTGGGATGCAGCCCACATAAGGTATATTTGGTCCGATTCTCGGCAATCCATGTACTGTCATCTTTTGTGTGGGCTTCTCTATTCAAATGAGGAGCCATGGAGACTTATCTGAGGAAAATGAGACATTATGCAGACAGCAGCTTGAACAAGCCACTTCTCGACAGCCCAAACGTGAAATTGCATCGTGATTTCAGAGAGTATGAGCATTAGAGCCCCGAGCCGAAATTTCCACTTGTCGCTGGAGACTATGTTACATTTGCAGTCATAGTTGGCATCCCAAATCGGCCCGAGTCGATTGAAATGTGGAACGGGTCCTGAAATACATTAAAACGCTAAATTAAGCTTGGATTCATGTTGCAGTGGCTATGCAGAGTCATCTATTGATGAGTCGTATTTCTCGATTTTACCGTGATCCTTGTTCATCCACCCTAAAACCAATTGCACAAGCTAAATGAAGATCTCTGTCGAATTCGTGGGCATAATTAAATGGGGCCACTGCCGAGTTGTGAAGCCATAATCACCAGTTGTATTTCACCGTTTCCAGATTGATTGGTGCATGGTTATTATAAAACGCCAGAAGCTCGAGTTCAATAAAACGATCAACATACAGCAGGGTAATCGGGAGGTTCGACGAGTCTAATTAGCGCGCAACAAATATTTTCCAACTGATCGGGATTCACCATTGACACCCGAATGCATCGAGATCTAAAACTAAGCAAACATCCTGACGCTGCATGGACACGCATTTCTTCGTGGTCATTTTATTGATAGCTGAGTTTAGAAAGCCAATCTGTCCGTTGATCTCATGGCCGCCAACGTAGGTGCAGTTTGACACCGGTTCACTTAAAACGAAGAGTTAACTCGAGTTTTTATGGGTTTCGGTTGCATTGGGTTCCAGCTGCATATCGTGACAACCATGCATTTCCTTTTATTTTTAGACCTGTGTATCCATTTGTCAACCTGTCCATGGCTTTAGCAGCCAATATGCTATTGACAGCCGATTACATGTAGGGTTTCACTTAACACATGGTTCACTTCTTGTTCTCCATCACATATGGCGTCTCCAGAGCTAGACAGTTTCCTCCACGCGTCATTTTGCAGCAAGATCGTAAATTTGGGACTAGACTATTCGTATTTATTAAACTTTGGTTGGTCTAGCAGGTGAATGCTTTTTGAGCTTTTGCTGCTAGTTTCAGTTAGGCAATAAGTCGACTTAGACTTTAGTGGAGATAAGTGGATTTCACTTTATTATTATTTTCTTTTATGGGAAGGTTTTTGGTCTTTTTAAAGGCTGAGCCTTCTCCATTGTATGGATGGAAAAACTTGGGATTTTTCTCCCCTTGAGCGTAATAGAAAAAATATCATGGGATTCTTTGGATAAATTGAGAGTTCTTTTTCTCTTTGTATGCCATTTTTCTTTGTTTGCCATCTTTCATCTTGTCCGAGGTGATACCTCTCTTAGTCCATTTCTTTCGATTCTTAAGCTGGGATCATATGAATAGAAGGCTAACAATCTAGCACAACTTTATTTGACCCATGTTTTTCTCTTAAGTTTTGCGGCTTTCAGGTGTTCTCAAGTGCAAGAGCTCTTAGTTGGTCACTACATTCACCTGGCAGCAAGGCCCATTTGAGTTCTCTTTTGACTCCATTCGCCCCTCTGATATATTGGCACTGGTCTTTCCCTGAGGATTGATCTTCCTTTCTTTTCCATCACCCATTTAAAATACATCTTTTTGTTACATTTCTTTCTCTAAGGCAGCCTCTTCATTCACCTTGCCTGCTTATTGTACCTGCCTTAGCGATCCTATCTTAGGGATACCCCCCTAGAGTTGGAGGAGAGCCAACCTGAAGCGAAGAGGAGAGGAGTGTGGTGACATTGGCCTCTCTCCTGAGAGAGTTTTCATCCAGCTGGTGTGTTACATTTTGGGCTTCAACAACACGCATGCCATTTTCGGAGACAACAGATAGCAAGAAGCGAAGAGTGCCTCGATTGGCATGACAACCAATCATTCTTGGGAATCGAGGTCCTCTTGGGTCACCTCTTTAGTTGCCTAACACCTCTACCATCCTGGATAGGATCACCTTTAGGGGCAACTACAAGTTGTGTGATAACAAACTCACTCTGGCCATTCGCTATAGATCATTCATGATCGAGGTGGGTGTGTGGCCATCTAGGAATACATCTATTAGGACACATGACTTAGAGTTCCCCTAGGTTTTTTTCACTTTACCTTTTGTAAAAGTTGTGCTATGTTATTGTAAAGGTTATACACCTAGAGCATACTTCCCCTTTAATTATCAACATAGCCTAGCTGATGAGTTCCTAGCACTTTGGTTGACATTTAGCATGATGGTGTTGATTAGCACTTTTTTCCTAATTGTTTTTCCCTGCATCACAAGGTTTCTACATTTTTGGACATTATCTTGGCATCCTAAGCAGGTATTTTGGTCAGATTAGTCAGTGCATGGTGTGAGCTGAATTAGATCATACCCTAACTATCTAAAGAATATGTCAAATAAGTAAAATCCATAATGGAGTAAATATAAATGAATAAAATGGGTATGATGATTTACAAATATACAAGGCCCATATATATAATCTCTAAAAGGGCACATACTAACTATTCATAAGAGTTGCGAGCTAATTTATTATTATTTTCATTTATTATTTATTCTTTATGTTATTTTATACATATTTATTATTATATATTTTATATTTGTAACAAAGCCTTCCTCTTCAAAAATGATTTGTCCTCAATGTTGATGTATATGTAACTTCGGAATGTAATTCATATATGTATATTGTATCCCTATAGAGAGGTTATTATTCCTCTGTACGGAAGTGTCGTCATTTGTATTTACAAGTGTCGCAAGTGTCGTAACTTATACTTGGTGGGTCATTAGACCACCTTGATGGGGTCGGCCCTATATGAGTCTTGTGGGTTAAAGGGTTATTAGACCACCCTAGTGGGGTCGACCCAGTTAGTATTATGTTAAGTGGTTAAGTTGAGGCCGGCATAGTTAGAGTTAAAAGGAGGGTCAAGTTGTGTATAAATAGAGTGAGGGTGTCACTCTATCTCATCATTCACTTATTCATCTATCTCTCTCATTGAGTGATGTGCACTAGTGGAGGAGGAGAAGCTGCTAGGAGTCTATCTCTTATGCTTGGTTATTGTATCATTGCTCTATCTATCTCTGAGGAAGTTATTGGGGTTTTTCACCATCTTGGTTTTCCCCAAGGAAACTCTGTGTCTATTGTCTCTTGTGATTGTCTCTTGTGATTGATATACTGTGCTTGTTATTTTCTCAGATAAGATCCTAGATCATATTGAATTAATGCTCAAAATCTAACATGGTATCAGAGCTAACCTGAGAAGAAAACACTATGCAGTTACGGAAGCTAGGGCTTCTTGTTTTTTGGGTTTCTCTCCACAGATCTTTAAAGACAGGAGGCTAGATTGACTCTCCTCAGCAAGGCGCATCTTTCTGTCGAAACAGAATTCAATTCTGAGCACTTTCAGTTTTTGACCTAAAAATTAGGGTTTCTGCAAAAATTGGAATTTCTGAATTCCAAGAGCACGGCTGGAAGATCCTCACAAAAATCGAAGTTTAGAGCTTTGGATTGAACTTTTTGGTTGGGTAAAACTCCGAGAAAATCAAACCCTAGTTTGGGGTCCTGTTAGTGAATCCAGAAATTAGGGTTTCTGCAAAATTTGGAATTTCTGAAATCTGAGACCATAGCTGGAAGCTCCTTGGAAAAATCGAAGTTTAGAGCTTTGGATCGAACTTTTTGGTTGGGTGAAGCTCCAGGAAAGTCAAACCCTAATTCAAGGTCCTCCCTAGTGAATCCGAAAATCTAAAAAGCAATTTTGAGGGGTGAAACTTTGCAGTTTTCAAATTCTAGGTATACCAGCTTGATCTGCTCATGAAGGCGCATCTTTCTATCCTTTCAAAAATTTGAAATTCAAAGTTTGAATTTTTAGGGTTTCTTTGACAAACCCTAATCCAGCACCAGATCCAATTTTCAGCAAATCAAGTGGTAAGACCTAAATCTTTTCTATTTCCATTTGAAGTACTCTTTAAGATGTCTCACCACACCAAGCTTGAGGATAAGCTTGAAGGGGATGATAACTTTCGAGCATGGAAGTATAGTATTGGGTTAATCCTGGAAGAGAATGAGTTGGACACTTACATAAGTGAAGAGATCCCTGTCCCAGAGGGAGAAGAGTCTAAGTCCTTACACAAAAGGAACTTGGTCAAGGCTAAGAGGATCATTGTTGATTCTATCAAAGACCATCTCATACCACATGTGTCATCTCTGAAGACATCCAAGGAGATGTTTGATTCCTTGACCAAGCTATTTGAAGGGAAGAACATAAATTGGAAGATGACCTTGAGAAATCAATTGAAAAATATCAAGATCTAGAATGCGGAGACCATGCAATCTTATTTCTCAAGGGTCTCCCAGATAAAAGAACAACTTGAAGCTGTGGGAGAAGATATAGAAAATGGAGAAGTGGTAATGACCACTCTTAATGGACTTCCTAGGACATGGGATTCCTTCATCCAAGGAATTTGTGCTAGGAGGAAACTTATCACATTCAGTAGGCTGTGGGAAGAATGCTCACAAGAAAAAGCTCGAATTGTAGCTCGAGAAGAGAAGATGGGGAATGAAGACCAAGCTCTCACAGCACACTCCAACAGGCATGGTGACAAGAAGACTCACCACCATGATAAGAAAGAAAGACATCACCATCAGAAAGGTGATTTCAAACCTCAAAGGAACATGTCCTATGTTCGTTACTATACTTGTGATGAAAGGGGACACATTTCCAGAAATTGTCCTAGGAACAAAAAGAAGAACAACAAGAAAAGACATCATGCTCATACTGCTGAGGATGATGAACCTCCTAGGAAGAAGACTAGAAAAGAAAGTGAAGACTCTTCAAGTGATGAAGAGTATGTTTTAATTTCTGCTCTCACTAGTACCATTACTCATGGGAGCAATAATTGGCTTATAGACAGTGGGGCTTCCAAACATATGACAGGATTCAAGGAATCCTTTATGAATCTATCTGAACATGAATCACCCCACAAGGTGAAACTTGGGGATGACTACCAGTATCCCATAAAAGGAAGTGCTGAAGCCTCCTATAAGCTAGACTCTGGAAAGTCTATGAAAATGAAATATGTACTATATGTTCCAGGTCTCAAGAAGAACCTACTCTCCATAACTGAGTACTTGTCATTTTAACTGAGTACTTGTCATTTTTCTTTTTCCTGCACAATAAATTTCAAACTTTGCAAGTTATGTTGGTAGTTTAAATTTACTTTCTGCATTTATATTTCTGTCATAGAATAGATTTTATTTCAGTTGGATTTTATATTTTTCCCATACAAGCTACATGAGGTATTTTGATGTTTGTGAATGCAGAAATAGGTGCAAAATAAAATAAAAAAGTTGGAAGCAAAATGGTAGACTGCTTGATCGAGGATTCGAGTAGCAGAGTTCGAGGACCAAAGATTCTGAGGTTCTCAAGCGCTCTTTTCAACAGAGCACTTGTCCCAGCTGGAGCCAGATGTTATCACATATATAGTAGCCGACCTACCATACATTATTTTTCTGATTCCAGTACACTATTCAGCCAGTTCCCTTACATTGAGATGCTGAGATGAGCATCTATTATGGATCACTATCAGATTTGGACAGTCGTTGTATTCCCCATTGCCATGACTGAGTCTCAGGACACCCAGAGAGATGACCGATGTAGCCATTATACCATTTGTACAGAGTAGTCATTAGTGCCCAAAGTTGCAGTAGCAGTTTCAGAGGACAGATGATGGTTAAGATGATGAGCATTCAGGTATATGATTCAGCAAGTATATCATAGTGTTGTGGTTATATTGCTTTTAGATTTATTCTTATAGCATGTCTTAGCACTTACTGTCATGATCTAGCGATCATATAGATATGTGGACCTGGTCGATCTTATTATATATATTCTATTGTCTTTACTCAAACTTAGAAGTTCACTATTCATGCTCATTGGTTTCACCCTCCTTAGGGAGAATAGAGGTGATCATTCCACCATACCTTGGCTTGCTAGTGTTGGCTCCATTATTCATTGTCTTCATCCATCCATTACCTACCTTTTAGTTTATCACCCTGACTTACTACTTGACTAGTGGCATGGAGGACTTTTCCCCACTGTAGCCTCTGTATTGGATGAGCTTCCCTGTTTATTATGTCTCACCTCTGAGTTGGCGACAAAACTTAACTACCGTGAGTTGGATTTCCTTGTGAATTTCCCCTAGTCACTAAAGTTGTGTTGGCTAAACCTGAAACTTTTAGTGCTGCCATGAATACAAAGTATGGAAAATGAAATGTTATATCTTGTATGAAAAGCCCATTCATGCAATGTGTTTCTAAACACACATGAATGAAAGGCAAGCCAAATGAAAGTGGCTATGAAATAAAATATTATATCTTTTGTGAAATGTAAAATACCTAGGTAAACAAGCTGTCTGTGACACACCTAGAAGTGCTCAGGTAAACAAGTTCCTTAAAAACACACCTGCAGCAAAAAGCCTAAAATGTAAATCTATGCAATGTGTTTATAAACACACATAGATCAAAGGCTATGGAAACTTCAGGCCCAAAAAGCAATGGAACTTAAATGCTATATCAAAACAATTGTTGGCCTCATTTGTATTATGGATTGTGCGCATCTGTTAAAGGTGAATAAACCCTCTTTGAACAACTCATCCATTTGTGAGACACCGCCATTCCCTGTGTTGTTGCTCGTTCACTATATACTATGGTGTGTTTTCCCTTTCCCATATCCAAAGTGTCACAATGTTAAGTCAGTCAAGTCATCCTTCAGCCTAGCCAGTTTATTTTAGCCTTCACCCTTCACTAGCAAATTGATCACAACTATGAAGTGAGTATGGTCTTGAAAGTCTAGTCTAAGTTATAATAATAATTAATGACACTATATATTTGGATTTAGATCGCCAGTAATGATTACTTTTTGTTATAATTGCTATTTGAATGAATTGTAGAGCATCCTTTAACCTTTGGCACTTTGCAGCAGCTTCTGATGATAGTCTGAGTTATATTTGGTCATGTTCACTTGGTCAAACCTAGTTTGACCAAGGTCAACCATGGGACATCAGATGTTTGGACCTTGTGATGATACAGATAGATGATATATGGTCTATGTACATGTACATGATGGTTCTATGCATCAGATACAAGTTTATGATGATGATTTATGGTTTTCAGCATTATTTGATCATTTACAGATTATTATTATTTCACCTGTTCTGGTATATTGGATGTATTATATGATCATGCAGAGATCCATATGTTGTATGAGTACACATCTTGGATAGATTTGGACCTTCTGAGTTCAATGAGATAGTCTACTTTCAGTTTCGGGCAGTTACAGTGATGATTGAGCCTCAGTAGGCTATCCTAGTGCAATTTTGGTCTGTCGGAGACCCTGTCAGAGCAGAGATGGATTTTATTCGATTGACCTAGGGCACTGTGCTTGGAGAGGGTGGTCCAGCCACTTGTTTTTACCATATTACCCCCCTCCCGAACACACTAGTGCCCTCACCTTGACAGCGCAGGCACTCCAGGAGGCAGTTTGGGTAGTTTCACGCTTCCCGAGGCAGTTTGGGATTGGTAGAAATGGCTACAGAGGAATTCGATTTGGGCTACTGAGGCAAAGTTTTGCATGGGATGATCAGTGATGATGAGTGGGATGTCTTCCACACCTTCTCCAGCAGTTTTAGCTTCATCGGGACCCACATCCATCACTTATGGCATTTTCTGATGATTTCTGAGGCCTCCTAAGGCCCACGATTTGTCCATAGAGGCACGATTTGGTACTTTGATGACTATTTTATTATTATAGTGCTATGGGGATTGACCAAGGGTGTCTAAAATTACCCCTTGGACCCACCATAAGCTTATTGTTATATTTTGTCATCATGATTTGGTGGGATACCCTCTCCTAGGGCGATTTTGTCCACTTATTGTTATATTTTATTAGTGATCCATGTATTTTATTGTTGAGCTCATCTCAACCATTGATTAGATCTTTTGATCTTTTAATCTTATCCATTCATTCAAAACGTGGTTAGATTATGGACTCTCTCCCTCCTATTTAAAGGAGAGAGTCTCTCATTGTAAAGGGGTCTTTGGCTCCTGGAATCTTGATATAGAAAAATTCTCTTGTGGAAATTCTTGTGGTCTCCTTTGCATCTGGTGTTCTTAGATGGTGATTGGAAAGTCTATTGCATCCTAGCATTTGGGTATTTGTGGTAAGATCTATCTTTTTTTGGAAATCTTTGTCTTGTCTACAGGAGGGCGACTTCAACTAGGGCGATTCGCTTGTATCAGGGGGTTATCATTAGTATTATTGTGATCTATGCTATCTTTCTGTTATTTCTCTTGTGGCATTAGTCTTATCTCTTGTCTACAGTAAATCTGATATTGTTGACGTTTATTGTGCAGGAGAGAGGGTGCATTGGCTTCCTTGGGCAAATCGATTTCATAGATCTACTTCAAATTGCTTCAAATTGATCTGGTTTGCATAGATCATCATCATCAAGGCATCTACAAGGTTATCCAGGTAAGATCCACAGGTTTGTTTCTCTTATCTTGATTCCAATCCATTGGCACAACATATAATTGATAAAACCCTCATTTTTACATTTTCTCAGATCTACTAAGATCTAGTGGTTCTTTGGGTAAGATATTTAAAACCCACCTCTATAGTATCCACGGCATCCCGGATCTATAGTTTGGTGAGGATTGGCCTCCATTTGATCCCCTTCCCAAGCCAACTTAGCCTCTCCAAGTGAAGTCGCACTTCTTGGGGAAGGTGAGTTAACCTAGATCCGGTACATGGGTAGTTGAGATTTCACTTGATTCATAATCTACACATCCTAAAACCTACCCCTAGACTGTCACTTTTCTGATTTCTGTCTTGTGCGCCCTATTCCACATTTTAAGGGATTAAAACCCCATATTGGACCACTTGGTATCTTAAAACTCAGATCTAGTAAGATCTAACCCTTGGATTGCCTTGATTTTCTAGATCCACATTGCCACTTGCTTAAACTACTTGGATCTAAAGTTTGGATGCCATCGGGCTTGTCTTGATCCCATTTACCCCACTTTTGACCCTCCTTGGGCAAGGTCACACTTCTTGAAGGGATTAAGTTTGTCCACTTGTAGGACGTGGGTATTTGAGATTTTCGTGGATTTGGAACAAGCACACCTTGAAACCTATGTCTAGTAGATCACTTTGTGAAATCTTGCCTTGGGGGTAGCATTCCTTGTTTTAAGGTATTGTGGTCCACTTAGGTCACATCATGACTTATTAGATCTAAATAGATCCATCCATCAATCCTTTAGTAACCCACTTGCCTTATGTTATAGGGCTCTTGATCTACAAGTTAACTTCACTTTGACTCCATTTATCCCTATTCCCAAGGCACTGATCTTTATCCAAGCTCATTCGACTTTCCTAGATTGTTGAGTTAACTTGTGGTTTGATCCTTGTTTGGGTTGCTTGAATCCCTTGACATTGTCATATCTTACAATCAAGCTTATCTCTAGTACTAGTTAGCCCCAATTCAACCCTTAAATTACCCTGCATTGGACACGGTTCCCAAGGCAGTGGATTTTCTCACAATTGACTAGTACTATAATCCTGGATCTCATTTTCAAATACTATAAGTCACTCTCACACTCACAATGAACCAAAGCTATACTCATTGAACCCCTTACTTACCTTGTGACTTCATCCTTAGGTCTAGGATACACCATACACCTTACAATACTTCACTGATACTTAACCTTGATTTGGTGTTTTGGTTTGATCTCTCCTGTCGGGAGTAGATCTGGGTCTCCCCCTTTGTTGTCTGGGCTAGATAGCATAAAGTGAAGGTTGCCTCAACTAGCGTGACAACCATCTATTGGAGGTCGAGGTGATCGTGGTTGCCCCTTTTAGTTGCCCTTCCCTATTGCCATCCATTAATGGATACATCCATAGGGGTAACTACAGTTTAGGTGATAACATGTATGTTGAAAATAGTGCAATTTCGAAAGTTATTCATCTTGTTATTGTACCTCCTATGGGAAAATATATCAATGTATTTGATCATGTAAAACCCTTGAAAGAATCAATGGAAACCTTGGGATAAAATCACAAAGAAAAGATTCATTAAATGTAAATTTTTGTATTCCCCTGACACAAGTCGTCCCATGGGGTAAACTGCCCCAAAACAATGGACAGTCTACCACAAACAATGGGCAAAACTGCCCCAGTCAGGTCGGCCTTGTTAGGGAAAGTTAGGTCTGCCCAGTAAGGGAAAAAGTCACCTTTTGATGTGTATAAATAGAGAGTTCAACCTCTACTTGTTCATTCACTCAAGAAAGTTTGCTCTAGCTAAGAGAGGTTCGCTAGGAGACTAATTTTTTTATGTTTTCCACTATTGGAGAAGTTTCTCTCTTGTTTTCTTGGGTTTGTGCTACTACTATCTAGATGTACATCGTTCTCTATTGGAAGGTCTGAGCTCGGGGGAGAGAAATGGATTTGTCTATGGTTGGGAGATGATTGTTCTTATCATCATGGTTAAACAAGCTCCAAACTCATTTTGTTTCTATGCTTTGCCATTCTTTTAGTGATCCTGGTTATGGTGCTATAAACATTAACAAGGTATACTCACACCCATTGTCTAACCTGAGCACTCAAATCCTCCTCCCTGTTTGGTTCTCCACAAGAGCTTTGAACTCTTGGAACCTCTTCAAGACTTCTTTTGATTTCTTGTTCTTCAAGAAGTAGATCCAAGTCTTCCTGGAGTGGTCATCAATAAAAGTGACATAATACTCAAATCCTGTCAATGACGTAGATGACATGGATCCACGCAATCCAGAATGAATCAAGTCTAACACACCTGTTGACCTGCTATCACTACTCCAATAAGCAGTCTTGGTGTACTTTCCCAAAGCACACCCTCTGCATACTCCACTCTGCTCTATGCTGAACTCCGGCAAACCTGTAGTCATATCTCTCAACATCCTCAAAGCAAGATGATGCAAATGACCCATCCTCCTGTGCCACAACTCACAAAGATCTATAATGTTGCTGCGATGTGTCAATGCATGACCGAGGTGACCAGTTTTGTTCCATACAGAGTAGTGTGATAGTGCCCAGAGTTCTACAACAACAGTGTTCCAGTGACTATTGATGATCCAGATGGCAGATACAAGTATATGGCCCAGCAGGTATATGGTTGTGCATAGGATATATTTACTTTGCTCGTTTGCTTATCTTGGTAGCTTGGCTAGGTATTTAGTGGTACTGGTCATGATCTGGCGATATATATATATGATATATGGAAATGGTTGATGATGACTATCTAAATGGTCTAATTACTCAGAATAAGAAATTCTTGTTTATACTCATTGGTTTCACCCTCACCCATTCCTAGCAAAATGGTCACGTCCATGAAATAAGTATATTCCCAAGGTTCTTTTTTGAGTAATTGATTGTTTAACTTATATTTGATGTGCTAGCTGCTTAACCGCCAGTGAAAAGCTACTTTATGTTTTAGTCTTGCAATTAGAATAATTAAAAGAGCAGTCTTGTTAACACCCAAAAAGTGTTCACTACCTCATCTACCTCATTACATGGCTCATTTGTCCATTTTCCTACCATATTTTCCTTAAAAACCCTAAAAATCCCACTAAAAAGCCTCCAAAAGGCCTAAAATGCCTCCAAAAGGCCACAAAACCATCAAAAAAGCCTCAAAAAGGCTAAAAACCCCCTTTTTCCTCCAAAAATATCCAAAATTCCTCTAAAATAGCAAAATCCCTTTAAAAAGAGAATAAAAAATATAAAATAATGAGGAAAAAGAGGAAAAAACCCTATACAGTTGCCCTAAACCATATGGTTCCCAAAACCATGGGCCAGCACTCCACCACCAAAAAACTATAAATAGGTGATGGAGATCCCTTATTCCATATCCACAATCAAGTATACCCTTACTCTGCCAAAATCTCTCTCGAAACCCTAGCTCACCCTTGAGCTACTTTCACCTTGAGAGCCCCTTTTGGCCCATTTCCACCATTGGAAAAAGAGAAGGAGCACATTGGAGCTTGGAGCAACCCTCTTGGACATTGCAAGAGCTTCATCAACCTCCACATTGGAGGTAATATCAATACAAAAACCATTATTTACATCTTGTTGTTTATGTCTCATGCACATGTTTTAGAATAGTTTACATTTTTGTTTTAGCTTAATAATTTACATTTACTGAACTGCTACTAAGGAGTCCCTTCTCCTAAGTAGGTGCTCATTTGCACAAGCTAGGGGTAAAACCCTAGCTACAAGTCTTATCCATTTTGCACCTGCAGCTTCAGACATTTTTAGCCTAGGTCATTATTTGGTCAATCTTGACCTGGTCAACCCAGTTTGACAAAGTCAACCGCAGGACTTGAGATGAGTTGGACCGATGATGTTTGAGATTGATTATTTATTGTCCTATGATGCCCACTTGATGGTTGCATGCAGTAGACACAGGTTTCAGATGATGGTTTTAGTGTTTATATGAAAATATGTAAAATTAAAACACTTAAATCTTTCTGGACAAATATTTTCAAAGGGGTTTGTTATGCAATGATCCTAATGGTTGTATGTAAAGGGAATAGGGGTCAAATATACATGTAGATAAGTCGTTGGCTTGGCCATGGGCATACATAAGCAATGAGTGATGACTAGTATTTATAAGAGAGCAATAAAATCACTATTACACATGGCTTATGATTATTGTATTGAGATGTATTCAGCTTATTTGGAGTTCTTCTCCTAATATCTACGGAGTTATTCTGTAGTCCATTAAAATAATGCTTTTGGCAGTTGTAGTCCATGTGCATATTTGGTGTACAGTGTGTATTTGGCATTTGCAGGTTTAACATGCTTTAGTGTGTATCATGTTCATTACGCATTGTCTATCACTTGCAAAGATAAATGAGTAAGTAATCTCATATATAATTACCAGGTAACATGATCTACTAAAGAATTTATTATTCTTTAGAATGATACCTAAGCTCTTTAGAACAAATATGATATGGAGTCACATATGATCTTTCCTTCACTACCATCTTCGCTTGTTGAGTAATTCCATAAACCTATTAGGTAACCTCACCTACTAAAGAATTTCTCCTATTATTTATATTGATAGCTCATTTCTTTCAAGCAAAAACAATATCGAGTCGCAGATGATCCTTCCTTCACTACAATCTGTGTTATGAATGTCACTGACAAGTATCAACAATCTTTAGCACTTCAAAACCTACATATACGTTTTGCTTTTTTGTCTAAGAAATGTCTGAACTTCCTGGAAAGATTGAAAACATATAATTCTGGCATAGCATATGATTTATGGAGAAGAAAAACAAAAGATCATGTACCTGTGTGCAAGGCAAAGATTACTTATTGACACATCATGTGGTGTTGAAAAGAAATTTCTAAAAATTGTTGCGGGTGCTGTATCCGCAATGGGAAGAAGACTAAAAATTGCACCTCCGTGGTTGTTTATGACCAAAACAGTTATAGGAGGTCGCTCTGCCCTTCAAAACAGAAGTCATCATAGTCCTTTAGCCACATGACTATTGAGAAGTTGAGAACAGCCTGCACTATAATATAATTGCTGAGTAATATAGTAAAATGATTTCAGACAACAACAGCAAATGTTTTTTATACAGCCTTTTTAACTTTCATTGACATAAAAAAAAGCAGGTTAGTCCACTGCTTTGAATTTGGTCTAAAAAATCAAGAGTTTTAATTCTTGTACCAAAAGTTTATTTTGTTTAAAACATGAAAGATATATCCAAAGATTTGTTCTCCTTAGCAATGTATTCTAGAATGTAAGGTTATTAAAGCTCTATGAAATATTTCATTAAAATATGAAATTTATTGCTGACACTCACAGTCATGGACATTTAGATGCAGTTCAAAGATCAAACCATCTAAATTTTTAAACTATTTATAGGTTAATAATAAAAGTTCTAAAATTTAACATCATTTTTCTAAATGTTGTCACCCTCGAACTTGGCAAAAACTCAAATGGCCTGGGACTCAGCAAGACTCAACAACTCAAGAAAAACTCAGCAATATAGTAAATTTTGTGCAAAGAATATTATTAATGACATTTTCAATCTATGTAAGTTATAAAACCAATGTATGCAGAAATTCCTGACATCATCTCATAAAATATGATAATACAACATTTGACACTTGATATTTGTATGCAAAATAGTGAACTGACAGATGAATCCATGATCAAATTCACAAATACTACCAAGTTCAACGACAAATTCAGTCTCAAAACATAATTAGAAAATCAAAAATAGATAGTGTCTCAAAGTCCAATCTCGAGTCTCTTACATGACTATAAGAACCCCTAGAATAATCCCTCAAGTCTCATGCATGACTATGAGAACGCCTAGAATGAGTTTTGAATCTTGATTGTGTTTTGCATTGTTTCAACTTTCAAGCATTATCAAATCAGGATTTTCCACAGCATATATTTCCATTCATAGACAACATGCTAAAAAATCTGCCCAGCTATCTGGAATAAATAAAAATGCCTTGTAGCACTGTAAATGTTCTCAAATTTACAGATTCGTAGTTATTCTGTTCACTACACAAATCTTGAATAGTTGCAAAAATGACATTTGGCTGAAAATCTCCATTTTAGGGCATGTATTCATGTCATGACTTGAAGAGTAAAGATTTTGTGTGGTTGGCAGTCTCTGTTTGTATCGGAGTTTGTTAGGATTTTTCAGAGTGAAGAGATAGGATTTTGGAGGAATCTAAGTACTGATTATTTAGAGAACAAGAAGAGATGATGGTCTTAAATTTGTATTCTCTTAAATTGAATACATGTAAATGGGAATCCTGTGGTTTGCATATGCATCAAAATATATAAAAATATATATTATATAAAAAACGCTCCCACCCCGGAAGCTTTTGAAATTTTCGCTTCCCTCCCGCTCCCCGTTCCCCAAGCGTATGGATGATCTACTATGTTCGGCTCAGTACGAGAGAGCAGACGAGATTGGTAATGGCAGTTAGTGTGAGTACGGCGATCAGCTGGAAGAAACTGCAGACAATTATGGAAAGAACGGGTATACACGCCGTCGTGGAGTGTCATAATAGGAAGGTAACGTCTCAATTTATGGTAATTCCATCCATCATCCTGCTTCATTCATTGAGTTGGTACTGTTTACTGTTTAAGGGGAGCATTAGAGCGGTTATCGACTCGTTCAGCAAACACGAGAGTTTGAGCGGAACGGTGCAAAAGGGTGGTTGGTCGAAGCGTGACGGAAATTGCTAGTTTGTTGTCGCTCTTATCATGGAGCTGCATGGGAACTCTGAGAAGGCGAAGAACCAGAGGAAGCGTCGGGCTAGTCGAGAGCAAATTCGGGCTATGTAGGCAGCGTGGAATTACAGGGCATCCATACCCCCATCTATCAGGGATGACCTGGAAATGCTAGAGAATGGGGTGTGGAGGGACGTTTTGGAGAATTCATCATCTCTTGATGAGGCAGTTTTAGAGAGCTGGATCCAGGATCCAGGCTCGACGAGGGCACAGCAGGGTCTTTATGAGAAGACGGTGACTCTCTATTGGACTATCAAAGGACTACGGAGCAGAGTTTTGTTGGAAAGGGAGGAGAAATTGGGAGGTGATTGATGGACACAATGACCCACTGAGAGGGGAGGTGAATCAGTGGGCCAGCCCTTAGGACCAATTTTAACTTCTACTAAACTCAAACATATATCATATTATATTTTCACTCTAACACTTAGGCAGAGATCATCATTCACACTAAGCTATACATCAATAATAACTAAACATGTCATTCACATCATCAATCCACAACAATAGAGACACAAGATAAGCTTTGTAATCTTTTTATATTTAATTCAATCGGCTACAACCGTTGGGTTTTACAAGCTACAACTGATTGAGAAGCAACAACTTCTATTCCAAGACTCAGCTTGGTCTTTTCTTAAATCCAACTAAGGAAATATATACAAGCCCCGGCTTGTATTTACATATAGATACTTGTCATCAAACAACCATATCCACTTCTGCCACTCTGTTGTACAAACACGTAACTATTCTGTCCATAAGCACATCATCAGTCTATCTACCAGCACATCAAACATATCATTTGTCTGCCCACATACATGTCTTCAATTGTCCACAGTCATTTCATGTTGTCCATGCCTTCAACATGTCCACAAACTGTCATCAATCTGTCATTACTGCTGCCCTAGAATATTATCAAGCTGTCTCTGTCAAGTCAAACTGTCATTATGATTCTGTGTACTGAGTATTGTCTTTAGCCACCTGAAATTCAAAGAGAGAAGAAACTTCAAAACTGTCTCAACCTTCCATCTTCAGCTGCCTCTGTGCTTCCCCTGAAAATCTCAGACCCCCGAAAAACAAAGCTCACCTACATAATCACTCCACCAAATTCCACACATTAGAATGAGGCGGATTGCCCTTTTTATACATATTCTCCATAACTTAATTTACTCGGCTGACCTCTTCAAATAACTTTTATTTGTGTTTTATATATAATTAAATAATTCAAATAAGATTTAATTAGGGAATCCTTTTAGGTGGCCATCCTTCAATCAATGATCTCAAGAACCATCTCGTGTGGGTCCAAGACCCAAGGTACCACATGCAACAGTTTTAGGGACTCGAGCCAATCATCATCAAACCCACCATCAAACATCATCAACAAGCAACCAAATATATCCATCAAAACCACTGCTCCAACATATGCCCGTAGAGGCTCTATCGAATGCCCGCAAACTGCTCCTTTCACATGCCCGCAGTGCTCCATAAAAATGCCTGCAGGCTGCTTGATAGAATGCTCGCACTAGTCCATAGATGTGCCTGCAAGAGGCCTAAAAAGATGTCCACAGGGGCCTTTTCACACCCTTTGAAGATGCCCGCAAGGCTCTCTTGTATATGCCCGCAAGGGCACTAAGGGATGCTCGCAAGGGCTCCTTCTCATATGCCCGCGAGCTCCATGATATGCCCGCATTGACCTCCAACAAATGCCCGCAAGGGCCCAAGGAAATGCCTGCATGGGGTCTTTTGGAGATGCCCGCAGGGGCCCTTAAATATGCCTGCAAGGGCTTCTTTGACATGCCTGCAAGTGGCTCCAGAATATGCCCGCAAGACTCCAATGAAATGCCCGCAGCTGTCTTTTAAATGCCTTGTCATGTCCTCACTGATGCCCGCAAGACTTGTCCTCCTTGTCATGTCATCAGCTTATGTCCTTCATGTCATTGTTCCTCCTTGTCATCATGTGTGTCCTCCATGTCATTGTCCTTTATCCTTTGTCATCCATGTCATCAACCTTTGTCATTAATGTGGTGTCATCAATGACAACCATGCTAATCGGTGATGACATCCCTCTAGCCTTCTGGAAAGAACTATATGCAAACACCCGCCGGTTGCACATGAAAATTGATGTTATAGGCAAGGAACTGCGGGTTCCATTTCTCCCTAAGATGGGTTACTTTGCTCCTGGTCCAGCAAAGGGCATGCAGAATGCTGTCGGCGAAGGTGGCGTGACTGGGAAGATTGGCGTTCCTCCGCCGGCCAAGATATAGCGTCCGCCCAACAAGGGCTTTGGTAGGCCACCGACACATGTTTTGCTTTAATTTTGCCATGAATTATGGGAAGGATCCAATGCGAGGGGTTTGGTCACAGGCCACCATCGAATCGACTAATAATACGGCCTAGTCTGTAGACTCTGTTTTGAGTAGTTTTATGTTCTGGGTTTTTTTGGATAGTAGATGCATGAATCTAAGCTCTGTTTTCTCTCTCGAGGGAGGAGCAGTAGAATCCGAGGTTGTATGGTTTCAGACCTGTTATGCTCATGCTTTCAGACTGGTTAACAGACATATGGAAGAACAATTTTGTATTCTGTATATTTTGTTAATATAAAGGTTTTCTTATTTTACAAAAAAAAAACAATTAATATGTTTAACTCATATGGTGTCGTCCTTCAACTTGGGTGGCATCCTTCTTATTTTAATTTTGACTTTGTATAATCACACTCCGA
Source organism: Larix kaempferi (assembly GCA_027924585.1). Taxonomy (NCBI): domain Eukaryota; kingdom Viridiplantae; phylum Streptophyta; class Pinopsida; order Pinales; family Pinaceae; genus Larix; species Larix kaempferi. Next base: position 13,231,658 of record BSBM01000428.1, read on the forward strand.
TACAAAACTATGGTTATTCCTTCATATCCTTCGACGGCAGGAAATACTTGATCATTAGCTCATGTTTAAAATAAAATAACGCACAAACAAGTAACCTTTGTATCTTCAAAAGAGACATCTAGAGAGGAAGCAGCCTTTGTATCTTCAAAAGACAGTCTGCTCGAGACAAATACAAGTGCTACTGAAGAGCCAGATGGAGAAGAAGCAAACTGCGTAGAAAGAGATGGCACATGCAAAGGTAAGATACCTTTCAAATGTTATAATTGTCGTAGAATCGCTCATTATGCTTCAAAATGTCTATATGCAAATGAAGAAAGTTATGCAAATGAAGATCAGTGAAGACAAATTCTAAGGGGGTAAAAGACAGTCTTAGAAAGACTATTTTGGCACACTGCAGATTTTATTTTAAGGAGCATCTTGAACAGACTTCTAAGCATATCTGAGGCAGCAAGAGGATACAAGGATGCAAACTGTGGTTTATTGCAGTTGGGTTATCTTAACTGAAACAGAGTTAGAATATTTCTACTGGGCCAATTTCAACAGATTTTGGAGTTTCTAATTTAAGCACATAAGGATTGTTCAAGTGTTGATTTGAAGAGAAAATCTGAAGTATATCTTTTTCAGCAGACGGGAAGCATTGGTGTGTGAACAATTTTTGGAGACAGCCCTGTCCTAGTTTGTGAGATCCCCTTTGTGAAGCAGTTTGACAAAAGATGATAACTAAAACATTCAAGGACAAAACTTGTAGCGGATTTTGAGGGAAGATGTCATACTATTTATAAACAGAGCTGAGAAAACATTGTTGAAGATTTAAAATAGCTGTAGGGTCATGTTATCACACCATAGTAGCAAAGCTACTATTCTTGTTTAGCAGATATCTGCACATTCTAGAGCTTCCATTATTCAGAGAATGGCTATGATGATTGTATATTTTGTGATCACTCATGATCAGAGCAGTGTATTATTCAGACTTATGTTAGACCTTGTGTCAAGGCTGAGCCTTGAGAGTTCAGATTTGATGACCGGTGTGACCCTTTATCCCATACAGTTTCAGTTCAGTGCTTAGAGATGTATTGCAGCAGTGTTTCAGATGGTATATGATGTTTATTACTATGATGATGTTGTATGATCTATGGATATTTTATCATTGACTGTGGATTATTATCTTGTTGATTTAGTCATGTTCACAGCATTTGCTTGGTATATTATTCCTGATGTGGCAAACTGTTTAAAATGAACTATAAATCATAAAATGGACAATTGCTTGCACATTTAGGTCATTTAACAAAACACACCGGTTTTCCACCTTACATAGATATGGTCTTGCCTGACACCAGTTGTCTGCTAATGTAGGCTCCATATTCACTTGACTCCATCCATACATGACTTTCCTATTTGACTTTAAACCTTGACATGTCTCATTTGACTTTCTGATACTGAGGACTTCCCCATTTTTCTACCTCTGTGTTTGGACCGCATCCCTGTATGTTCAGTGTCTCGACTCTAAGTTGGTGACAAAACTTATCGTTGGTGAGTTGGATTGTAGGCCTAAATCGTTCTTGTCGGTTGTCCCGATGTTTGGCATTGGCTCGAACTCCCCCTAGTCACTTGAGATGTTGTTGGCTAAAACTGAAAGCTCATGTTCTACTTATGGAAACTTATAAATTCGCCCATGGAAACTAAAAAGGGCAAGAGCGATGAATTGCTAAAAAATACTCCTTGAGAGTATAAGAAAGGTCCAAAAAGCAATGGTTCTTAAAAGCTATATCTAAACAATTGCTGACCTTATATATATATGAAAACATGCCCTGGATGCAAGCTGCAACTAGTTGTGCTTTTCAGCACACCTGAGATCCAAAGGGTTATGTAGGCCAAAAAGGCCATAAAATGAAATTGAATGATCCTAATGAACCTGGATCAACTTGAGGTAGACATGATGCCTAAGTTGAATAAACACTCTATAAACAACTTATTCATTTGTGAGGCACAGCCATCCCCCGTGTTATTTTGTCCAAGCACAAAGCTTGTAGTTTTCCCCTTTTTCCCAATCCAAAGTATTTTTGAGTTGAGTAAGACAAGTCAACCCCTTGGCCCAACCTTGTTCCTAGCCTTCATCCTTCACTAGCAGTTTGACCATGTCCAATGGGTGAGTTTGTCGTTTGAACTATTGTGCAAGTAATTTTATATAACAAAGGAATATGCTAACTTGATTAATGCCACTGAATGGATGTTATACTTTGAGCCTGGTTGTGAAAGTGATTAAAGAAACATGTCTTAGTCTACTGATGTATTTATCCTTGGTTGTATATTATTGGGATCCGTGATGATGTGGGCCATATCTATACCTATTGATAATGATTGATGGTCCCGCATACTTGATGATGATGCCATATGATGGACATATGGTTCAGATGATGATTGATGCAGTTCAACAGTTTTATTTATTACTTCAGATCATCAGATTATGCACTGTCCGTATATGGTGGACCCTACAGCTGGCCCATTAGGGCAACCCATGGTGTATGAGTACACATTCCTAGTGGATTTGGGTCTTTTGGATCCAATGAGACACTTATCTTTTAGTTCCGGGCACTTCTGACAGTGATTGATGCAGTTTTACACTTGTTGACCAGATTTGGGGTTGATTTCCCAGCCTGAGCAGCAGGGGCCATGAGAGGCCAGTTCACCTAGGGCGTTGTATGAGGAGGGGGTGTCCAGCCACTTATTTTTACCATTTACCCCCCCTTCTGGAGAGCCTAGTGGGATCTGTTCGACAACACAGATGCCCTGGGAGGCAGTTTTGGCACTTTCACAGTTACCGAGGAAGTTAAAAAATGGGATAAAGTGGTCACTGAGGAATTGGATTTGGGCAATTGAGGCAAGGTTTAGGCATTTGGTTTTCACAGAGGTCTTCCAAGGTGATCCCACTATCTTCCAGCCAGTTTTCATCATGTGGGTAGGCCCACAGCGATCACAGGAGGTCTTTTACTGCTTGTCTGTCACAGATTTTGAGGACAGATTTGATCATTTATATTATCTTGGACATATTTTCTTATTTTATTGTGCCTTGGGGATGAGCTAGTAAGGATTGATGCCTCCTAACCCCACCATGTGCTTCTTATGTCATGTCCTGATCATTATGAGGTGGGCTTTGGTACTTTTACCCCCTCTAGTGGATGACGTCACCCTCCATGACTATTTTAGACTGTGACGTCATCATTATATTGGGTGATCCATGTGATATATTGTTATGATTCATTATTAGCCATTGATCATGTATTGAGATCTTTTAATCTCAACCACTCATTTGATGTAGTATTGTAAAGTGGTATAGGGTTTTGGTCTTTATTATCCTATATAAGGAGGAGACCCTCTATTGTATAGCTCACCTTTAGAGCTCTGGAATATTGGAATAGAACACTTCTTTGTGGAGCATATCTCTCTTGTCTTGTGGATTCTCTTGCATCTTGACTATACAGTATCTCTTCTATGTATCATTGTGGATTTTGGTGCTTCTACTAGTTTTCTTGCAGGAAAGTCGAATTGGTGGAGAGGAGGGCGATTTCTTGAGGGTTATTGTTGGAGGGATCCACATATTCTCTCTTGGGTTGATCTTGTGAAAGGGAGTATCATTATTGTATCTTTGTGACATAGTTGATGCTTTCTATTACATCTTTCTATCATTTTCATAATCATCTTACTTGACTTGTTTCTTTGATCTTGTCTTGTAGGAGGAGGATGATTTGGCTATCTTGGAGGAGGACATTTTGGTTGGAGCTCTTGGATCTCACTCTTGAATATACAGATAGGAGAATGCTATCAATTTGCAAGGTGGCCACAAGTAATTGAGGTAAGATCTACAAGGTATGTGCCTCTTTCCATCCATTCTCTCTTCATTGGTCACAAACCCTAATTAAACAAAACCCCAATTTTGGTTTTTCTTAGATCTACTTAGATCTAGCCTTGCTTTTGAGAAGATCTTAAGAACCCACCTCTATAGCATCCACCCCTAGTTGGATCTATAGTTTGGTGGTGATTAGGCTAAAATTAACACACTTTTCAAGGCAATATAGCCCTCTTGAACCAAATCGCACTTCCTTGGAGAGGCTTGTTGGGTTAGATCTAGCATGTGGGTAGGTGAGATCCCACTTGATTTGCAATCTACACACTTGATAACCTACCCTTAGACTTTTACTTGGGTGATTTCTACCTTGTGGGCATCATTCCATATTTTAAGGGATTAAATCCCCCTTTTGAATTACTTGGCGCCTTAAAACTCAGATCTAGTAAGATTTGACCCTTGGATTGGCTTGATTTTCTAGATCCATATAGATCAGTGCCTAAACTACTTGGATCTACATTTTGGTGGCCATTGGACTTGATTTGACGCGCCTTATCCACCTTTTAGCCCTCCTTGAGCAAGGTCACACTTCCTTGGGTGACTGAGTTTGCCCACTTCTAGGACCTAGGTAGTTGAGATTTCAGTGGATTTGGAACGAGCATACCTTGAAACCTATATCTAGAGTATCATTTTGTGACGATCTGCCTTGGGGATAGCATTCCCTATTCCAAGGGATTGTGGTCCACTTGGGTCATTTCATGAAATCCTAGATCTAGCAAGATCCAACCATTCTATCTCAATTAGCCCACTTGACTTGACCTCTAGGTGTCCCGATCTACACTTTGACATATCTTTTGACTCCATTAACCCATCCAACAAGGCACTAGTCTTCCTTAAGCAAATCACACTCCTTGGGGATCGTGTCAAACCTTAGATCCAGTAAGTGGGAACTCCTAATCTCAACTTAGATCCATAGATCTACTCATTACATATCCTCTAGTGCCAATTGCATCCCTTAATTTCACCTTGTGGGTCCACTTTAAGCCATTTCACATATCCCAAGAGGGTAAGACCCACTTGTGTACCATATGGTACTACATCTTGTCATCATAACTAATCATGTGGCCTAAATCATACATTGGTTGAAACACTAATCATTTCTCAAACCACCGTCAACCATACTTTAATTTCTAGGTCCACTTTACCTTGCATTTGGTTTCCGTAACTTACCATTTACTCATCCCTAGGAACCTTTGTTTGGGTCCAATCATCTTTGATTGGTTATAGGGTCTCCCCCTAGGTCTTGATTTATCTAGATCTAAAGTGAAGAGTGCCTCGGTTGACGTGACTCCCACCTTGCATTGGGAACCGTGGCATCTCTTGGGTCACCTCTTTAGTTTCCCATCTCCTATACCGTTCTGGATGGGATACCACTAGGGGCAACTACAAGTTGTGTGATAACAGGTCAATTGAGGCCTAATCTAAAGGTGTTCAAGAAAGATAGATTTGAAGCATTGGAGGACAGAGTTGAAGCATTCTTAGAAGCTATTTGACTGTGAATAGGATTGCTGTCCTCACCCACTTGACAAGTTGGAGCCTGCTGATTTGAATTGGTGCTCAAAAGGATTAGTGTCTTCATCCCATGGGCGGGTTGGTGCCTGTAGATTGCAAGTTGGTTCTTGCACAAAGGATTGCTGTCCCCATCATATTGGTGTTTGCTAAAAGTTGTGAGTGGGTGCTCACACCATCATTGGAGATTGGTGTCTCCTACAATTCTTTGTAATTTATGGTTTTATCAATTCAATAAATTGAGTTTCCATATAAAAATTATGTGTATTGTGTTTTATGTTGATAAATGTTTATGGTTGACATTGGTGCTGTTATCACATCCATGGTAGCTGGGCTACCATGGTTACAGAGCAGATATCTGCACTTTTCTGAGCTTTGTCTTTGCACATATTCAGTGAGATTAGCTATGATGACCAGTATTATTTGTGATCACTCACACATCAGAGCATCCTTTTGGGCAACTTTTCCTTGTCTTGGTTCATTGTTCTTTCGGGTTTCAGGTTCCTATGTCCGAGTTCTTCCAAATCTTTTAGCTTAGCTACTACCTCATGCTCGTTGATGGGGGATCCATTAATTCCTTCCTTCCAATGAATCTTATTCCATCGACTCCAACTCATTTATTCTAGAATCGAGATTTACAATCCTTTGAGTACCTTGAGACTTGCAGTCATCAGTGGTAGGTTCTCTCGCCATCGACAGTTGGTAATTCATTAATGTCCCCTGATCGATGGATTCGTCAAGTGTTCAACCTCGACACCTTTATTCTTGCTTGGTGAATGTACTTAGTGCCTTGGTACCCATTTTCATCATTGGTGGGTTATCTCGTGTTTGTTAACGGTATACCTCAATGACCGGCAATCAGACGATGTCACATCAGCTTCAACATTAATACCCTTATTCACTTGATGGGGCATGCACCATAGATGGTTTGTGTAGAAGACCTCAAACTTCAGTGGCATTTAGTATATGCTACTTGTGATCGTGATTGTACCTATGAGAGATTGTTCTCATACATCAGCAATTTGTACCATCAATCTGCATCAGATGTTTCCTCTTCAGCAGGAGACCATATCTTACTGTATATGGGTCATGGCTATGACCATTCATGACATGTATTCACTATGTACTACCTATTCATGGCCATTGTATCAGATTGCTATGTATTGTAGCGATATGTACACAGAGATATCATTGTATTGTGACGAGTGGGCTACTCCTTCCATTTGTGTCTCCATCAATCCACTTCTGGGATTTGTAATCTATTTCGACCATCGTAGTACTTGTTATCACACCATAGTAGTTGGGCTACTATTCTTGCTAAGTAGATATCTGCAATTTTCAGAGCTTTGCTTTTATAGAGATCAACTATGATGAGCATATTTATTTGAGATCACTCGCAGATCAAAGCAGTATATGTATCAGACATTGAGTAGACCTTGTGCCAAGGTTGAGCCTTGAGAGCTTAGATTTGATGATCGATGTGACCTTTTGTTTCATACAGTTCCAGTTCAGTGCCTAGTTGTATTATTGCAATAGTGTTTCAGTTGTTTATGGATGATTATTACGATATGATGTGACCTATGGACTTGTGATTATTAGCATTGGATTATTATTTTGTTGTTTTCGTCATCTTCATAGCTTAACTTGGTACATGATTCATGATGTGGCAGTACTATTTAAAATGAAATGAAAAATCTTGGATGATGTTATAAATATAAAATTGGATGTATTACTTGCACACTAAGGTTTTCTGACAATATGCATTGGTTTCATAACCCTTGTGTAAGCATAGATATGGTCTTTCCTGACACCATTGTCTACTAGCTTAGGCACCGCATTCATTTGACTCCATCCATCCATGACCTTCTTGATTTGGCTTTCACCCTTGACTTGCCTTCTTCACTTTTTGATATGGAGGACTTCCCCATTTCTACCTCTGTGTTGGACCGCATCCACGTTTATTTTGTGTCTCGGCTCTGCGTTGGTGACAGAACTTACCTTTGGTAAGTTGGATTGTATGCCTAAATCATTTTGGTCGGTTGTCCCGATGTTTGGCATTGTGCAGAACTCCCTCTAGTCGCTTGAGTTGTTGTTGGCTAAAACTGAAAGCACATGTACTACTTATATTGGAAATTATTATAAAGTCCGTAACTTAAAATTCTAGAATGTGTTTATCAACACATGTGAATAAAGGCTAAAGCAATGAATTGCTAAAATACCACGTGAAGGGTATAGAAAAGGTCCAAAAAGCAATGGTTAAACAAATGCTATATCTCAAAATTGTTGACCTTGTAAATGTAAATATGCCCCGGATGCAAGCTGCGATTAGTTGTGCTTTTTAGGGCATGTGAAATCCCATAGGGGTCATATAGGCCAAAAAGGCCATGGAAATGAAATGAATGATCCTAATGAACCCGGATCAACTTGATGTAGACATGATGCCTAAGTTGAATAAGCACTCTCTAAACAACTTATCCATTTGTGAGGCACAGCCCTTCCCTTTGTTATTTTGTCCTGCACAGAATGTAGCTCTTCCCCGTCTAAAATATCACTTAGTTGAGTTTGGTCAAGTCATCCCCTTTGCCTAGCCTTGTCCTTACCCTTCATCCTTTGCTAGCATATGCCATGTCCATTGGGTGAGTATGTCTTTAAACTTTTAAAGCTTTTGTGCAAGTAAATTATAAATAACATTGAACTATATATATGTATTAACTGCCACTGAATGATGTTTGTACTTTAAGTTAAGCTATGAATGTGATTAAAGGAACATGTCTTAGTCTATTGTTATAATCTAGTCTTTGGTTGTATTTTGACCTAGTCAAACATAGTTTGACCATGCTCATTCTTGGGATCCGTGATGAGATGGACCACTTATGCTTATGGATGATGATTTATGCTCCTACATACACTTATCGATGATTCCATATGTTGGACATATGATTCAGATGATGATTGATGCAATTGATCAGTTTATTATTATTTCTAGGTCATCAAATTTTACATTGTCCGGGTATGGTGGACCATACTGATGACCCCATAGGTTATCATGAGGTGTATGAGTACTCATCTCTAGTGGATTTGGGTCTTCTGGATCCATTGAGACACTTATCTTTCAGTTCCGGGTACTTCTGATGATGATATTTGCAGTTATCCACCTGTTGACCAATTTGGGCATGCTGATCCAGCCTGTCTAGTAGAGGCATTAGAGGCCAGTCGTTGCCTAGGGCGTTGTGTAGCAAGGGGGTGGTCCAACCACTTGCTTTTACCATTATAGCCCCCTTCCAGACAGCCTGGTACACTCAGTTTGACAACGTAGGCACCCTGGGTGGCAGTTTGGGGCACTTTCAGCATTTGAAGGAGGATAAAAAAAAATGGAATAAAAGGGTCACTGAGGAATTCGATTTGGGCAATTGAGGCAAGGTTTTGGCACTTGGTCTTCTCAGAGGTCTTCCATAGTGAACCCCCCTTCTTCCAGATCAGTTGGCATCAATCAGTGGGGTCCACAGTGGCCACGGGAGGCCTTTTACTGCTTGTCTCTCTTAGATTTTGGGGACAGGATTTGATCATTTGTGTCACTTTAACATGTCATAGACTTATATTTTATATTATTGTGCCATGCGGACATGCTAGTGAAGGAGAGTAATGCCTCCTAGCCCCACCATGAGCTTATAGTGACTTGTCTTGGTCTTGATGATGTGGCACATGTATTTTAGCCACCCCTATGTATGATGTCACCCTCCATGAGTCTTTTCTAGCTATGATGTCATCACTCACTTTAGTGATCCATGTGATATATTGTATTGGCTCATCTTAGCCATTGATTAGATTGTTATATCTTTTTATTTCAACCACTTATTGTTTTAAAAAGTGGTTTTATGGTTTAGGGTTTTGGTCTTTATTATCCTATAAAAGGAGGAGACCCACCTATTGTAAAAGCTATCTAGAGATTTTTGGCTCTTGGCTATTGGAATAAAAATACTTTCTTGGGCATCTTGGATCTTGGAGTTGGAATGCTTGTGGTGATTGTAAATGCTTCTTCCTCTGCACTGACAGACATTGGTGGCCATCATGTATTTTATCTTCAACTAACATTTTTTTGCAGGCAAAGAGGATGTCTTGGGGCAATTCGCATTGGTGGGGAGGCCTACCCTGCTCATTTCAACAAGTCGTTTTGGGTTACAGGGAGTTGCTTTGTCTTTGCACCAACAATTTCATGTTATTCATCTCCTTTGTTTGCATCTACTTCCATTTTTGTCAATTGATTTATCTTTGTGTCCTTGATTGACAGGAATAGGGAGGCCAATTTGGTTGAAGGAGGCAAAACGTTGGCAATAAGGGCATCATCAAGATTGGCATTTGATCTTTGTGGGAAGTAATCCTCGTCACAAGCAACCTCCATCTTCATTTTCCAGGTAAGCTCCAAGAGGTATGACATTCTTCTATCTTACCCATCTATTCTCTTAGATCACAAAACCCTCATTGATTAAAACCCTTATTTTTACGTTTTCTTAGATCTACTTGGATCTAGCTTGGCTTTGGGTATGAAATTTAAAACCCACCTCTATAGCATCCATGGCAATTCGGATCTATAGTTTGGTGGTGATTGGCCTTCATTTGACCCACTTCCCAAGGCACCTAGCCCTCCTTGAGGCAATTCGCATTCCTTGAGGAGAGCTAGTTTGGCTAGTTCCTTGACAGGGGTAGGTGATATCCCACTTGATTTGGATAGATCTACCTTGAAAACCTACCCCTAGTGCTTCACCTTGTTGATTTTCACCTTGTGGGCCCCATTCCTCATTTTGAGGGATTGAGCCCCACTTGGGTAACTTGATGATGCATTTTCAATCTCAGATCTATGGAGATATAGCATGCATTTGGACTTGATGACTTAAACCCACCTTGTTTTTCACCTTAACTACCCCGATCTACATTTTGGTGGAATTTGGACTCCATTTGCCCCCTCATTTTAAGGCACTAGTCTCCCTTGGGTAAATCGCACTCCTTGGGTTAGTGGTCTTTTGCTAGATCCCATATGTGGGCAAAGCCTCTCTCATTTTGAAATCATAGATCCATCCTTTGCACACCCCTTGGTACCATTTTCATCTTTAACTTGACCTTGTGGGCCCCATTTGGAACATTTCCATAATTTAAGGAGTGGGTCCCACATGTGTAATTTCATGGTACTAGATCTAATTAGACGTATCTAAACTTCATAAGTGGCCTTAGTCATTCATTGGTTGGAACATTTGTCACCCCTTAAGCCTCTTTCAACCACACTTCAACCCTTGGGTCCACTTAACTCTTATAGATCTAAACTTACTCATTGGTTTCCGTAGCTCAATTTACACATTTCCCTAGGAACCTTTGGGCTAGCTAGTCTTCATTGATTGGCTAGGGTATCCCCCTTGATCTTGATTAGTCTTGATCTAAAGTGAAGAGTGCCTAGGTTATTGTGACTACCAGCTTCCATTGGGAACCGTGGCATCCGTTGGGTCACCTCTTTAGTTGTCCATCTCCTCTACCATCCCGGATGGGATACCTTTAGGGACAACTACACGTTGTGTGATAAAAGATAGAGGTAAAAGATAGAAAATGATTGGTACAAACACAAAATCACTCCCTGTTTGAGCCCAAAATTTGACAAAAGATTGTAGGGCAAGCCTCCCCACCAATGCGCACTCCTCCCAAATCGTCCTCTTCACCTGTAAATCAAAATTGTGGAAAAGGATACAAGATAGCTACAAAATATCCTTCAGTGCAATGGAAGAAGCATTTACAATCATCACAATTAGACACCCAAATCAAAATCCAAGTATGTGCTCAAAAAATATTTCTTCTATTCAGGTAGCCCAGAGCCAAAAATCTCTAGATGCCTTTACAAGAGGGGGGTCTCTTCCTTAAATAGGATGAGGGAGACCAAAACCCTAAACCACTTTTGAAATGAGTGGTTGAGATCAAAAGATAAAATAATACAATCAACGACTAAGATGAGTCGGTACAATATAACATGGATTACTCACTAAAAGGGGGGTGCGCACTCACTAGAAGAAGGCTCCAGGGGGGTGCACACTACATACAAGTGACTAGGATACAAGAATGCCACGAAAGATGACTAGGACAAGTGACTAGGAGCACATGGTGGGGCTAGGAGGCATTACTTTCCTTCATTAGCATCACCCCATGGCACAATAATATAACATATGACTCAATGACATGTCCAAGTGTACAAATGATCAAATCCTAGCCCCCTCAACCAGAGAAGAATGCATCAAAACACATCCTGATGACTGTGTGGACCCAACCAAATGCTGCAAAGTGATCTGGAAGGAGTGGGATACACCATAGATGACCTCAAAGCAGACCGCATGCCAAAACCTTGCCTCAATTGCCCAAATCGATTTTTTAAATGACCTTTTTATTCCATTTTTATCCCACCTGAAAATCCATCAAGCAGCCTGGTGCCCCGGCACAAAATCTGACTGTACCATCATGTCCGAAAGGGGGGTAATATGGTAATAACAAGTGGCTAGACCACCGCCTTCCTCTGTAGCGCCCTAGGCAACGACTTGCCTCCAATGCATCAGCTGGACAGGCCAGCTCAGCATGGCCAAACTGGTCAACTGGTGAAAAAATGTTAATATCACCTCTGGAAGTGCCTGAAACTGGAAGATAAGTGTCTCAATGGATCCAGAAGACCCAAATACACTAGAGATGAGTACTCATACACCTCATGGTAACCTGTAAGATCATCTGTAGCATCCACCATACTCGGACACATAAAAATAAGATGATCTAGAAACAATAATAATCAATAAAAATTGCATCAATCATCATCTGAAATCTGTGTCTAACATATGGAGTCATCAAAAGGTATATAAGGGACCATAGATCAACATCATATATTATAAATTGTCCACCTCATCGCGGATCCCAGGGTTGACCTTGGTCAAACTAACTTTGATCGGTCAAACTGATCAAAATATGACCCAGGCTAAAGAAGCCTGCTACTATAAGTGCAAATGGTTAGGAAATCCTCTTTAAATCATTTTCATAGAAAGACTTTAAAACATTAAGCATCATTTCACTGGCAGTTAACAATAATAGGTTAATTAATAATTTAGTTTCAAAAAGAACCTCAAGAATATACGCATTTGTAAACATGATCAATTTGCTAGCATAGGGTGAAGGCTAAGGATGCAAGGCTAGGCAAAAGGGGACGACTTGACCGACTTAACAATGTGATACTTTGGATCAAGGAAATGGTATTACGCACTTAAGCATGTGTTGAACAAAGAATACACAAGGAATGGCGGTGTCTCACAAATGGGTAAATTGTTTAGAGAAGTGCTTATTCAACCTTGGCAAAATGTCTACTACTAGAACTGTCGTGAACTAGGTGCCCGGCTAACCGTAACTTGAGGTTCTAGGGGACACTTAGAATTAGTTGTCCCTTGTTCCATCTCACATCATAACCCACAGGCTCAATGAGGAAAATTTCATTTAAGGTCAACAGTCTTTAGATTTGGCATATACTTAACCACTGCTTTATTTGGACCTTTCATTTCATTTCATATCATTTCCTTGGCCAATAATCTTTAGATTTAGCATACATTTATCCATTGCTTTTTAGGCCTTGAGGACCCCTCTGGGATTTTGCATGTGCTTAGAAGCACAACTAATCGCAACTTTCATCCAAGGTGCATTTACATTTCATTTCACAACCCTTTTCATTGGGCTTTACAAAAGATATATATATCAATAGTTTCCATAGGTAGTACAATTTACTTCAGGGTTTAGCCAACACAACTCAAGCAACTATGGGGACTTCCACAATCAAGATCAAACATCGGGGCAACCGACTAGAGAGATCAAGGTATAAAATCCAACTCACCAAAGGTAAGTTTTGTTGCCAACTTAGAGCCGAGACACAAATTTAACATGGATGCTATCTAACACAGAGGCAAAAGTGGAGAGGTCCTCCATATCATAAGTCAAGGTGTAAGTCAGGGTAAAGACCAATAATGGGGAAAGACAATAAACGGATGGAGAAAGTGAAGGTGATGCCTAAGCTAGCAAGTCAAAGAGACGAGAATGATCGTGTCCACATTCCTAAGAAGGTAAAAAACCAACGAGTATAGAACAAGATTTTCTAATTGTCAGTAATACAATCATTCATATAATCCATAGTAACAATTTCATTTTAACATATATATACTGCCAGATCATAATTACTATATGCCAAGTCAAGCTATCAAAATGACCAAAACAACAAGATAATAATAGCAATGCACAACATATATATACTGGGTCATATATCAATATCTGTAATCTGGACCAACTATACGCACTGAGAACACTGTTGCTGAAAATATGAACACGGTCATGTACCTGTATGGAATAAAAGGTCATGTCGGTCATCAAATCTGAGGTCTTAAGGCTCAGCCTTGGCATAAGGTCTATTGCATGTCTGATATAAGGCTGCTCTGATGTGTGAGTGATCACAAATAATACTGCTCATCATAGTTGATTTCACTGAATATGTGCAAAGGCAAAGCTCAGAAAGTGCAGATATCTGCTTTGTAACCATGGTAGCCCAGCTACTATGGATGCGATAACATGCACCATCATGTCTGGAGAGAGGGTAATATGGTAATAACAAGTGGTTGGACAACCCCTCTCCTCTGTAGCGCCCTAGGCAATGACCCTCATCAAAGCAACTGCTGGGCAGGCCAACTCAACATGGCCAACTGGTCAACAGGTGAAAAACTGTTCATATCCTCTCTGAGAATGCCTAAAATTGAATACTGAGTGTCTCAATGGACTCAGAAGGTCCAAATCCACTAAGGATGAGTACCCATACACCATGTGGCAACCTGTAGGATCATCTGTAGCCTCATCAATACCAGGACACTAATAATATAATGGTCTAGAAATAATAATAATCAATAAAAAAGTGCATCAACCATCATCTGAAACTTGTGTCCACTGTATGGAGCCAACAAAGGTGTATCAAAAGACCATATATCGTCATCATACATCACTACTGGTCCAATTCATCACGGATCCCAAGGTTGACCAGGCCAAACTAGGTTTGACCAGGTCAAGACTGATCAAAATATGACCCAAGCTAAAAAAGCCTACTGCTGCAAGTGCAAATAGTTAAGAAATGGTTTTTTAATCATTTTCATAGCAAGACTTAAAGCATTAAGCATCATTTCACTGGCAGTTTAGATAATATTATAAAGCATAAGTTCAAATGATTATTTACTTTACAAAATAACCTCAAGGATATACTCACTTTGTAGACATGAGCAATCAACTAGCAAAGGGTGAAGGTGAAAAATACAAGGCTAGGACAAGGGGATGACTCAACTGACTCAACGCTGTGATACTTTGGATTAGGGAAAGAGAATACACACTTAAGCATGTGTCGGATAAAACTATACGCAGGGGATGGCAGTGTCTCACAAATGGAATAAGTTGTTTAGAGGAGTGCTTATTCAACCTTGGCAAATGTCTACAAATCACACCATGTCAATTCATTTCCTTGGCCAGCAATCTTTGGATTTAGCATATATTTAACCACTGCTTGCATTAGGCCTATACAACCCTTTTGGGGATTTCACCTGTGCCTAGAAGCACAACTACTAAAGCTTTCATCCAGGGTGCTTTTAGTTTCCACAATATTTCATTTGACAACCCTTATGGGGATTTCAGCTGTTCTTAGAAGCACAACTACTCAAGCTTTCATCCAGGGTGTTTCTTTGGTTTCATTTGACAACCCTTTTGGGGATTTCACCTGTGCTTAGAAGCACAACTACTAAAGCTTTCAACCAGGGTGTTTTAAGTTTCCAATTTATTCAAGTTTACAACCCTTTTGGGGATCTTGCATGTGTTTAGCAACACAACTACTCAAGCTTTCATCCAGGGTGTTTATTCATTTCAATTTCCATAAATGATGGTAGCATAATTTGCTTCAGGTTTTAGCCAACACAACTCAGGCAACTAGGGGGACTCTCTACAAGTCCAACTAACCAAAGGGTAAGTTTTGTTACCAACTCAGAGCCAAAACACAAACTAGCAGGGATGCTATCCAACACAAAGGAAAAAGTGGGGAAGTCCTCCATATCACAGGTTGAGGTGTAAGTCAAGGTAAAAACCAAAAGTGGGAAAGATAGCAGATAGATGGGGAGAGTGAAGGTGATGCCTAAGCTAGCAAGCCATAAAAGGTGGGAATGATCATGTCCATACTCCTAAGAGAATAAAAACCAATGAGTATAAAACAAGAGCTTCTACATGTAAGTAATATAACCATCTAGATAATCAATAACAATCATTTTCATTTTATATAAATAAACTGCCAGATCATGATCGCTAAATACTAAGTCAAGCTATTAAAATGACCAAAAGAGCAAGATAATAACACTAATGCACATCACATACCTGTTGGGGCATATACATGTATCTGCTATCTGGATCACCTGTAACCACTGAAACACTGTTGCTGATACTCTAGGCACTGCACTACTTTGTATGGAATAAAAGGTCATCTCGGTCATCAAATCTGATGTCAAGAGGCCCAGTGGTGGCATAAGGTCTACTGCATGTCTGATCTGGGGCTGCTCTAATGTGTGAGTAATCAAAAATAATAATGCTCATCATAGCTGATCTCACTGAAAATCTGTAAAGGAAAAGCTCAAAAATATACACTGAACTACTCTGCAATCATGGTAGCCCGGCTACTATGGATGTGATAACAGGAGGGAAAGGATCCAATTAATGGCACATTAATTAATTTTATCCTAAGGTCCAATTTAAAAAATTACGAAGGTTCATCATGTATGGAAACAGAATTCTGAAAAAGCAAAGTGGTGACTTGGGTAACCTTGGTTAGGGATCCTAAACTCATTTCTATCATTTTCCTAGCAATCCAACTTGTTATCACTTGAGATTTAACATGGCACTTGGGAGTGGGGCGCATTCTCTCCAAGGGGGGCGCATCACTTCACCTTGGCAAAAGTTGGGCAAATACAATGATGTAAAAGGTGAAAAGGACCGCCAAGGGGATTCCTTAGTGGCCCCTAGCAATGTAACAAGCATATCACTTGTAAATTTTATCAATATAATTGGGCTCATGGAGGTAATTCACCCCACTCTAAATGACGACTATCATTTCCAGCATTTAAAAAAATATTGTAAATCAGAAAAATTTCTCATCCTTTGATCCTCTTCACTTATATTTTAATCTCAGCCATTCATCATATTGGCTAGGGATTTTGCTCACTCTCCCTCTATAAAAGATAGTGAGCCAACATTTGTAAAGGACTCTTGGTTCATTTCAGTAGTAATAATAATCACAAGTTTTGTGTGTGCAAAGTCTCTTGTTTTTGGGTTGTGATAATGAATATGATCTCTTGCCAATCCCTGTTAGGTGTTAGATCTTGAATACATCTTGTTTCGGGCATTTTTATTAGTATTTGCATGCAAGAGAGAGAGGCGCGAATTTGCCTAAGCAACTTCGCTGCCACAGTAAAGGGAGTTCTCCGCCCATTGAACTTGATTTGCTCTAAGCTTTCTATTTCTCACTAGTCCTCAAGCTTATTTGCATGTGCTCTCATTTTGTTACACTAAGTTCAAATTGGTCCGGTAGTCTGCTTACTAATTTGGATTTCATGTGGCAGGGTGAGAAGGCAAAACTTCAAGTGCACCCAGGCAAGAGAAGGGAATTTGTTCCTGAGTTCAAGATCTATTCAAAAACAATTGGTACCCTTCATCAACCGTCCAACACAAAGGTAAGTGCCACAAAACTATTCAAAATCTCTGAAAATCCACTAGTCACACACTTCACATTTATAACTCTGCATTTTTGTGGGCATGTAGGGGATTAAACTATATTTCTATTTGGCTGTAGATTAGTTGGTCTTTTAGGGGGGGGTTATTCTTGTTGAATATATGCATTTAGTGACTCCATACAGCCCCTTAAATAGGCACTGGTCCAAATTTCACTTTCGGCCATTTGGGTATTGTTTGTTCCCTTGTCATGTTTGTTTTCCCTCGCTGTTTTAAACACGCCAGATCTGATTTTTAGCTACAGCGAGGTCATCTTTTTGCTAAGACACCCTTAAACTACACCCAGCTCTCATATCCTTGTCTACATTTCATTTTTATGAGTTTTCAAGCTAAAATCATCATACAATTAACTAGGAATAGAACTGGAAACTTCTTCTTAGCATTTTGACTCTTCGGCGCTATTTTATAACCCGTTTGACTTGTTATGACTCTCTCGTCTGTTTTCCCATACAAATATATCTCTATGACAGCCGCCTTTGAAACTTTGTTCAGCCATTTCTCTAGTGTCAAGAGGGTTTATATACATCTCAAGTAATTTTGTATGTGTTTCCTCATTTGTATGCTGCTGGTTTTGATTACTTTAGGGTGGTTGCTTTGCTTTTATCATTTCCTTTCCCTTCAAGAGTAATTTCCCTCCCAGGGTACCAGTTTTGTCAAATTTATTAAAACCTCGAAGGTGCCCTGTGTTCTTCTCAAAAGCAATTTTGTGACTACTTTAAGAAAGTTAGTTTCGCAAGTACTTAGGAAAGCAGGACTGGGGACACCTCCCGTGGCTAGTCTGGGTCTGTTATCAGTAAATCCAAAAAGCACAAAGAGAGGGGATTTTGCCCAGCGTGACACATTGGGGCAGAATCTTAAAGTATCACAGGTTTAGTGGTCACTACTCTCTACCAAATAAAGAGTCTGCTACAGCTTGTGATAACACACCCCATTTACATAAGGTGTAATTTCTAGTGCTAACAGTTCGTTATAAAAAATCTACCAAAGGAGTACAAATTCATAATGATGTGTTTCATATCTATTCATACCCTGAATTACACAAGTGTACAAAATTTGGTGAGATGAACAAACCAAGAGAAGAAAAATATTTGTTGTGATTGTTGAGTTTTCTCTCCACACTTGTGTTCTTGTGCTAAGATGAATCTTTGTCTATAACAAAAGTGCAATTGCCAACATAGAACGACAAGCTAAATGTGAGCAAACTTTGGAATTACGTAACTGTGCTGCTGTGCCAAAATTCTGAAACTAGAATATTAGCACATTCTTTACACAATGCCAAATTTTCACTCTAATTTACATCAAAGTTTATCTTTGCAATGTGCATCCCACATTGGTGAGTTTGCATGCACCTCTGATAAAATGACCAAAACTATGTGCCCATACTAAGTCAAAGTCTTAAGGTGAACATTTCTTTAGCACAACTCCTCCTATCATGGACTTGTTGTCAAATCCATAGTGGCAGGGTTACCATGAGTTCGAGATCAGCTTGTCAGAGACCTGAGCCAGTCCTTTACATTGAGTTGATCCTACATTGTTCAGGATGATCACTGTCAGAGTACATACAGAGGATCCTAGACTATTCAGAGCAGTTTTCTCCAGAGTACCCTTGTCATGTTTGAGCCCTCTTCATGATCCTGGAGGGAAGTTTGTTGGATCATTGGCCCACTTTAGCAGTGCAGCATAGTTTCTAGTTGATGTCATCTCTCATGCCTTCCAGTTTGTCAGTGATGGATGCAGAGTCAAGTATATGGTTGAGCAAGTATGTTGCATATGGGTATTATCATTTTCCTTTCTTGCTTATATTAGTAGCTTTGACTTGGTATATGTGACTAACAGTGGTGATCTAGATATATGTTGGTTTTTCCTATGGACTGATAGTTGTGAACGGTTAAGTAGTCCTAATGTTAAGACTCTGTTATATGCTCACTTGTCTAGTTGACTTAGTACAAAATTGATCATTCCCGGTCTTGTCTGGCTCCACCCCGTTGGTTTCATGTTGAAGTCTTGAACCCTTGACTTGGATAAGATGTATGATTCAAAGATTCCCCCCCACCTTGACCTCTTTGTTGGATAGACTCCATGTTTGCTTGTGATATATCAGCTCTAGAGTGTGTGTTTGCACATAGTGTTGTCCACCGGATTGTTTCCTTTAGTCCTCGAAGCAAGTACTCCCCTAAAAAATGCAGATATGGAACAAATGCTAAATCTAAATGACTGCAAAAAGGCCAGCTGCAATTAGTTGTGTTTTTCAACACTAGGCCTAAATGAAATGAACATTGAAATCAAATAAATCTTTATGTAGCTAGTCAGTGGCCAAGGGATGAGCACTCATCCGTTGTATGATGTAAGGCCATTTTCCCGTAAAGGGAAACAGGGTGGTAATTCCATCACACCTATGGACGGTGGTGGGCAACGAAGGTCAGACCGAGTCATGATCTGGGGCCCACAACGCTATCCAAGGTACCTACCCTTGAAGGTTGGCTAGTGAAGGAAAGTTCATGCTAAATAAATGTTGCAAAAGCTATATTAATTAAATGTTATAAGGGGTGCTTGTTAGAATCTACTGGAGGCAATCTAAGCACTCTACCCATTTGTGAGACACCTCCCTTCCCTAGTGTCTTACGTCCAGCATAAGTCACTGTGGTTTCCATTTTCCCTATGAAAGAACATTAAGTCTATCCAATAAGTCAATCAATCATTAAGCCTAGCCTTGTTGTATCCACTTCACTCAGCCTGATAAGGAATGATTTATTTTGTAAGTGAGTATATGGTAGAAACTTCATGAAAGACTATGAAATTGTTCCATTATAAGTCTATTTTGTGTTTTGATTGTATTGATCACCATTGTATCATGTTACTAATGTTTAAGTTGGCTGCTAATATGATTAAGAAAGCATCACTTACCCCATATGCATGCAGGATCATTCAGTTTGTAGCTTAGCCATCACTATGATCATTTTTTACTTGGTCAACAAGCAGGGTCCGAGGTTGGATGTGGCTACATAATGATATTTGATGTATTTTGATGTCTATGGACATCCATTAGATTATTCCATGCTTCAATTGAGATTATAGCCTGTGGTTCAGATTATTATTATTTA
This sequence comes from Larix kaempferi, assembly GCA_027924585.1. Taxonomy (NCBI): domain Eukaryota; kingdom Viridiplantae; phylum Streptophyta; class Pinopsida; order Pinales; family Pinaceae; genus Larix; species Larix kaempferi. Next base: position 13,252,019 of record BSBM01000428.1, read on the forward strand.
TCAAGCATATTTGTATCATTATTGGGATGGATTTCTTCACAGTTGGTATCATAGGTGGATCCATGGTGTATTAGTCACCATTAGCAGATTTGGCATTTTTTAGTTCATCTGTGCAAGATGTTTCAGCATTCCAGGCATGGGATGATGATATTTTGAGCAAATTACTTCTATTCGGAGTATTACAACTGGAAAATTGAACTAATTAAAGTGGCCATGGTCTAGCAATTGGTACAAAGGGTGATTGAATGGAAAGACTGTGACTTGGGTACTGTTACTTATACTCCGGAGGGTTTTCCGGCATCATTCTACATGGGTTTATCATTGTTGTACCTTGTACCACGTTGAGATGATGTATTATGTCCCTAGTTGGCTAAGTTGTGGCCCCTCGGTGACTTTGTTGATGTATTATCATGTTATATTAATTTATCTTATGTATTTGGGTATTATGAGGCAATTCACCCCCCTCATGTTTAGTGATCCACGTAATGAGTGTGAGATTAGATATCCACCATTGATTATCATTGTATTATGTTTTAATCTCAACCATCTGTTAAAAAGTTGGTTAGGGATTTGGTCTCTCTTGAATCTATTTAAGAGAGGAGACCCGTCATTGTAAAGGGACTTTTGGCTCTCGGTCGATAATAGAGAAGAACTGGATTCTGTTTCTACCTTGTGATTTCATTTGTAGATGTTTGAGATTGATAGTGTTGTGATCTTTACCTCTGCATTAGCCATTGATAGTCTACGATCTAGCATCTTTTAGTTTGGATTTTACATGCAGGAAGAAATCGAGTTGGGGGGTGCACCTGTGGAGTTTGAAAGGCGAGCTAAGGTGTGGAAATTGGTTGCTATTTTGTGGACAAGTAAAGACCAACAAGATCGCTTGGTATCTCTTGAATCCGGGTAGTTCAGACCCTTTCTTTCTCCTTTCCTTTTATTCCAGAAGTTGCTCTAAGAATGTAAAAAATCAAAATTTTCCTTTTGTAAAATTGCATTTTGTGAGAGGAGGTTGATTTCTCTTGGGAGAAAATTCATTGTGTTTGTTTGAGCGTTTTATTCTTACCCTAGGCGTCTCCTGCTTCAGCATTCGGGTATCATCCTACCATAAAAATTGATTTCCATCTCCAAATCTAAAATCGCAGTAGGGTTTTTAATTTGGGTCTTGTTTCTTTGAGAAATTCGTGTTTGCCCCAAGCATTACCATCGAAGCCCCAATGTTTTGATTTGATTCACGATTTGCATCATAAAAACAATTCTATCTTCTTCCAATCTGATCACATCCAAAAATTTGAGGTCCTTTTGGCTCTTTGGTTATGAGAAATTATTATTTGTTTCAAAGATTTCAATTTGGGTCCATTGTTTATCATCAAAACCAGTGAAACTATCAAAGTGAAATCGGCTTTGGTTTATGGAGCCGTTTCTGAGCTTTAAAAGTCTTGTTACGTAGCATTCGAAATCTTTGCTATTGTTCCCAAAACCCAAACGATTGGTTCATAGGTCGAGTTTCCTGGTAGAAGGGTCGTGTTCTAGTGGCTTAATCCTGTTTTCTCTCGGGCGACTCAACCGAACTCCATGTGTATTTGTTGGGGCATTTTTCAAGCCAAAAGAAGATTTCATTTTGATTTTGGCATGGCTGGATTTGTTTGCAGAGGAGTCGTTTTCCTTTTTAATTCTCAAATAGTTTTTCCCTGGGCATCAACATTAATAACCCTACAAGTTCGTTTGAGCCATGTTTTCATTATAACGACGATCAAGGAAAATGTTAGCAGTCGAATCGGCTCTGATTCTGACTAGAAATAAGCTCAATTTACCACCAATATTCAAAACGGTTTAATTTACACATAATGTTGAGGTCGTTTAGAGTCAAAATCAGATCTTTCTCGTCTTACATTTCAAGATTTTGCTTGTCTTTGATTGGGTCAAATTCATCACGTTATGAATTGAACTATCTACTAAAAAAAATTATGAAGTTTAGTGAGGCTGTTTTGTTCTAAGGGGTGATTTTTACACTTGAATCATCAACCAATAATCGACTTTAAACAAGATTTGGATCTGTCATTATGTGGTTTTGAATTCGAATTTCACTAGGGGTTGGCACTAATCTCATACGAGATATTAAATCCACTATTTGGCCATAGACTCCATTTTCCCATAAATAAGCACTAATCTCTTCAAAAGTTAAGTTGCCCTTAGAGTTTCCAGTCTTCTCCGCATGAAATGTTTGTTGTCTTGCTCGTTTTGATTGCATTATCCCTCATAGCAAGAATTTCGTATCTAGGATGTGTTTTAAGCATAGAAATCATTTGCCCTAGTTTCATCTATCCTAGATCCCCCAACCCTAACTTTTAATCATCTCTGTATCTAGGAGCTATCTCAGGGTATCTCACGTTTGATCCAATATCTAGATTTGGTATCCTGTCTTCCAGTCTTTCCCACAAGGTTAGGCCAGGGTCTCCCCCTTAGCCATTTCAGACTTAAAGCAACAAGAATCTTGTTCAGAGTGACAACCGATCTAAATCCTTGGGGAGCATGATCCTTGAAGATCACCTCTTTAGCTACCCATCCCTCTCTGCCATCCTGGATAGGATAATCATTCGGGGTAGCTACAAGTTGTGTGATAATAGGACTTAGTCTAGCCAACTCTCTCTAGGATCATTATCTATCTATCTATATTTAGTAATCAAACCTTAGAGAATAATAATGCCTAACTAGCTACTTATTGCAACCATCTGATTAATTCAATTGTAAGTAGTTATAATTGTTCTCAAACTTTAATGAGACCCTTTGACACATGCCTTCCTATAATTATGAAGTAAGGATGCATCTTGAAACATGTCCACTTACATTTTTTCAGTCATTGAGTAGTAAGCCTATTTTTGTTCTTTGAACATTAGGAATAAGCTTATTTGGTTTCATGTTTTAATTACTTTTAAATAGAAAGTATGATTGAGGTAGGAAAAGACAAACTAGAAAACCTTAGTGAATATGTATTTCCAATAAAAAATAAATGTGAAACTAACACTATAAAAGTCCTCAAGCATTATCGTACAATTGCTTATGTTACAAGCATTAAAAAGAAAATAAAAGGCAACTTCAGTTTTGCTTTTATTTACAAATGTAACAATTACAATCTCGCTTCCAAAAAAGAATGTGCATTAGATCCTCACCTCTCCTGTAGTAGTGTTAATCCATTAGTATCATGAATGAATGATATATCGCCCACCATAAACACTACCTAGACATAACAATTAGTAGTAAGGATCTGCTATCCTCTTAATCTTTAAAAACATAGTCATACTTAAGTCAAAATAACACCTTTGGTAAACAAGAAACCTATAGCAATGTAATGCTTTGAAAAATACTGTACATTCTTTGCATCATAAATACGGCAATGGATAACTTTATTTGCTTCTAGTTATGAAAACCAAAGAAACAAGAAAAAGCTTCCAAAATTCCAAGATCTATACTATTCGTAAAAAACTAAAGGCATATTAAATGCATGATAAATCTTCAGACCCTATCGATAACAACCATTAAAAGTTCAACAACTCAATCATACAATGTGTTGTTAAGGTTTTAAATAACATGCTAACACTGATGCTCAGCAATAGAAAAAAGCTTCAACAAAAACAAAAGAAAAATTGGTATACCTTCCCTAGGGGTGTAACAAGATCAGAAGGGCCCATTAGAGTAACAGTGGAGGCCATTTAATGTAAAGTGGACTAGGTACACTATGTTTGTGATTATAAAATAAGGCCCACTATAGTAATTATTAGTTGATAAATAAAAATCGGTATACCTTCCCTAGGGTGTAACAAGATCAGAAGGGCCCATTAGAGTAATAGTGGAGGCCATTTAATGTAAAGTGAACTACGTCCACTATGTTTGTGATTATTAAATAAGGCCCACTATAGTAATTATTAGTTAATAAATATAATGGGGCCTCATTAAAGAAGATCCACCAGGTAGTTAGAAGATTGTTAGTGTTAAAGTTGTCTTGTGATCTATAAATCAATGTTGCAAATATCGTGTCGGTGAATATATCGCCGAGGGTCTGGAAAGAAACTTATCAGGAATATCAGGGAAAATATCGGGAATTATCGGAAAATATCGGCAAAAAGTTAACTTAGTCTTGAAGAATTATGAAAATATCGGACAAATCGGCAACACAAAAAACTCAGGAGAAATTGGAAATATCGTGAGAAATCGGAGATATTTGCAACACTGCTATAAATATGGATAGAGTCCTCCTTATGAGGGGTGTGGAAGAATATTGTAATTGGAGCTTAGCTCATAGGAGGTTGCCCCTTTGAAGAGGCAAATGAGCAGGAGTGGATCCTTTTATAAAAGGATCAAGTGTAAGGTGTTGCCCTACCCTAAGGGTTTTCATATGAATAAGTGTGGAGAATTTTTTATCTATTGTGTGTGCATTCATATTTTCAGATCTAAGGTATAGTACAGAAATAAAAACTCCTGAATAATTAGCATGTTAGAGAAATTATGTACATCCTAGACAACGTAAGAAATTTATGGATCCAAGACGTAGGCCTATTACTATCAAAGCCATAAAGTAGAAACCTTTCCCTGTGGGTCATGGAAACAAACATGCGTCTCCGCACATGGTTGACATCAAATGTTCTTGGAATTCACTTGTAAGACCTAGTACTTTTGAATACCAGTTTTGTCCCCATAGAACCACCCATGGCAAATGCACAGTAACAACCAATGTTATAGATATCCACAAACACTAAACAGATCTGTTTTGCTTTCAAGGACAAGCCGAAATTGTTGGAGTTGGCTTTACTAGCACCACCATGTCCATTCTAAAATAGCTTTGCTTCCATGATATGTGCTTAAAGTTGGTGATGGTATACTTCACTTAAGATTACTATCTTACTACTGCCCAAGAGTACTTTAACTGAAAATCAACTTGTACTACCTGACAACCTGTTACAGAAAAAGCTAGCAAGATTAAAGTCCAAAGTACAATACTAGCCCATGTGCAACTAAGAGGAAAACTGTTGTCACCTCACCAACCCTCTTCTACACTTTAGGCTGGTTCTCCTCCAGCACAAGCGGGGGTTTCCCTATCTTAGGATTGCTAAAGCTTAGGCATTAAGCTCAAGGTGAAATAGGCGAGGCTTAGCAAAACACATGGTTTTGGTATAGATTTTTAAATGAAAGATGGAAGGATGAAGACTAGTGTCAAGTCCTTGGGCATATGGAGTCTACAAGGAAATACTTATGAGATATATCCTCATGCGACAAGATAATTATATTGCTCTAATGTTTCAGGGCTTTATCACTTTGAGTGCAGATTTGGGAGGTAACAGGGCAATTATCAAAATGGCCATCCTTATCCTTAAGTCAATTTTAAAGGGAGATATTAATTTATAATATTGACTTAGATGTTATTATCAATAACAATTATAATAATATATTATTGCTTATATATTATTATTATTAAATACTTGGAGTGTGACAAAAAAGTCACAAACCCTTCAAGTATTGCCATATATATTGGGACTTGTGCCCTTTTGATCATGTACCATGGACAACTGTTCTTATATTGATTATTTGCATATTTGAGCATATTTTTGTTTCCTTCATGTGCTATGTGGGGTTAAAACATAATCATACTAATGTCTCCCGTTTATTTTAATATACAATACATGCAACTATTAACAGCCATACTCGTTGATTGCTGCCTGTAGCATAGCCAATTGCTGTACTCAACACTCCATCAATTCCACTTGCTCCACGGTTACCAACTACTCTTAAACCTGAGAAGGGTAGTGCTCTGTCCAAACCATGAATTGTCAAACCTTCTGGAAGTTTCGACCAGCTTAGTGCATACATGTCTGCATCACGAATAGCCATACTGTTGCCTAGAAACCATGCTGATTCAAGGGATAGTGATTGAGATACTGCTCGAGATACATATGGTTCAGTTAACAAGGGCTCAACATTGAGTTGGAATGAAATTTCCCACTCAACCTGCATATTCAATAAATGCACAACTATTAGTAAAAAGCCTAATATTCCTCAAACTAAGATGAAGATAAAGCTAAAATACAATAAAATTTCTTCTATTTTTCCAATAGTTTATAAGCTGCCATATATCATTTACAAACAATTATTTTCCGTCCTTGCATAAGGGAAATAAAAGCTTCCAGAAAAACGTTACAGACAAATAAATCACTTTCAATATTGATGCCTAATTATTTGATATTCCTATAGAAGCTAAAATCAGTGCCAGCACAAGCATGCAGTAAATCAAAGAAGATAATAGAACAAAAAGTATAATAAAGTATGATCAAATTTTTAACAGATTCACACTATTAAAATTTGCAATAGCACCATGTTTTACCATGTTACTGTAGGTTCAAATTATTATATTCACTCCCAGTCTAAAAAGCAATATTTGTCTGCTAATGCTGATCTTGTTAACCATGAATTGTTTCAGACTGTAGGTAGTAAGAGAAGCATAGTTTTTGCTTGTTACCACCTGAGTTGCACTCAGTTGGATTTCTAGAGAGCCGCCAAAGTTTGCACAAATACTTGTGCAGTTCAGTGTTCGGAAGTCCATCAGGCTTTTTTCAGGGCCCTTTTTTTACTTTTTTCGCATGTCCATACCCTGATGGGGAATTGTAATAAGTTGGTCTAAGCATGGCCTTTTTGTAACGGGATTGGGTTGCCTTAGGTTTATTTGTCAAGGGGATACTCTAGAGTGTTTTTTCCTGAGGAATTATGCATTGCGCTTCAATGACGGATAATTCCTGAGTTTTTCACTCACACCTCCAAAGTTGGAGTATTTACCTTGGTGGTCAAACCTTGGGAGGTTATTAAAGCCTAAGTGTCTATGTATTTTTACATGCTAGCCATCAATAATGAGTCGCGTATGGACCTGCACTAGGTCCCCTAGGAATTTGAATCAATTCCGAAAAAAATAATTTTTTCCACAAAATTAGGCCATTTTTTTATGGTTTAATTGAGAAATTTCAAAATGTAATAAAAGTGTGATCCAGAGGCGGAATTTGGCGTCGGGGTGCTCATTTTCACAATCAGAACGCCCTCGTTACCTTGGGACCCAGTGTTTATGTTTCGGGTGATTAAATCATCACTTGGAGCATTTTTCCTTATTGGGCCTACAAAATGGCAAATAAATGCTAACGGTGTGACAAAATGACACCAAAAATTCAAAAAAATATATATTAAAAAAGGGAAATAAACATGTGACAAATTAGTGGCATCTTATCTCTTATGGTGGGCGAATAGATTCCTTTACTAAAGCATTGGACTTTGATTAAATTAAAGGTCAAACATGTGATAATCAAATCAAAGAATGCACCCATCTCTGACGTGGGCGTCATCATGATTGGGTAAGTCGTTGTTGGTGTGATATCTATGAGGTAAGGAGCGCCTACCTCATTAAAGGTAGAGCAATCTCCTTCATTGGGATCCTAATCAATCCCTACATCAAAGGATTGAACTATTGGTTAACTCTCTCATCTATGATGCGCCCCTCTCTCTTGGAGAATACACCCCCCTCACTCTTGTAAAGTTTATTTAAGAGAGCATGTTCACCTTGTTAAAATCTCAGGTTATGTACATTTTATCACATATAACAACCTTGATGCAAGAACATGTAAACAATTGTACTGTAAAATTTAAATTCAAACTGATTTAAAACATAATTTTCATCTCTTTCAACTTAATGCTCCATTTAGTCACTGCATTAATGTTGGTCCTCGAGAATCATCAAATACGAAGTTTAGAAAAATAAAATAAATGAACTATAGTAAAATAAACATGAACTGCATTAAAGAATTAAAACAACCATTTGGATTCAACTTATACTCAGATAGTTTTGATCTTGTCACTGAAAGGACAAGTCAAACTAGATAAACCATATACGTACCTTAAGAGAGAGAAGGTTCAGGTAGAATAAAATAGACCTCAAGTTCTTCAATTAAAATGATAGTAATAAGAAAGACACACAGGTGCTGCAGACTACAAAGGTCAAGCACGTAAGCAAACACTCACTCAGAGTTCAATTATAGTGATGACTGCTGAATGCTACAGGCAGAATAGAGAAACTGTGAGTCAATCAAATGCTACAGCAAAAATAGAGACAATCACATGCCACAGCAAAAATAGAGTCACATGCTACAGTCAGAATAGAGACAATCAAATGCCACAGCAAAAATAGAGAAGCTGTGAGACAGTCACAAGCTACAGCTGGAATCAAATGCTACAGCAAAAATAGCAAAACCGTGAGAGAAACCCGTGAAGGATAAAGCTGTCAAGACAGTTATGAAATCCAAATAGGAGCAGACTTCACATGCTACAGCCGGAATAGAAATGATGCTACAGCCGGAATAGAAATGCCGTGAAGGATAAAATCGTGAAGGTAGATCCGTGGGGATAAAATCGTGAAGGCAGATCCTCTAAAATCGTGAAGGCAGATCCGTGAGAATAAAGCCATGAAGGCAAACCGAAATAACAAATGCTGAATGCTGAGATAATCCGTGACACAACCCAAAACAACAAATGCTGAGATAGATCGTGAGACAGTCTAATCGTGAAGGCAGATCCTCTAAAATCGTGAAGACAGATCCGTGAGGATAAAAGCCGTGAAGGCAAACCGAAATAACAAATGCTGAATGCTGAGATAATCCGTGACACAACCCAAAACAACAAATGCTGAGATAGACCGTGAGACAGTCTAATCGTGAAGGCAGATCCTCTAAAATCCTGAAGGCAGATCCGTGAGGATAAAGCCGTGAAGGCAAACCAAAACAATTGATGCGAGTAGAAGAGAGACTTAAAGATTAAGCTCACGATCTTTTTGTGAATTAGAGTCAAGTTTTTATATAGTTTTGGATTTAGGAATCTTAGGATTAAAGTAATAAAAAAAACTTAGGATTAAAAAAAAATAATAATAAGAAATAAATAAATAATAAATAAAATAAAAGTAGGGTACCAAAGGTCCAAAGGTTTTTAAATAAAAAAAAGGTATGACTTTAAAATAATAAAAATAATAAAAACTTTATTAATAAACTCATAAAGTCTTTATTAATAAAATCATAAAGATTTTATTAATAAGACTAAAATAAATATTTAATGAATTTATCATAAAGTGAAAAACCAAAGGTCCAACATAAAGTAAAAAGACCAAAAACATAAGTGGGACAAGGCCCTATAACAAAACATAATAATACATGGTCCAATGGTCTTTAATAAACTCTTAGGTAAAAATACTCCATAAAGTAGGAATCATCAGGGTCAAGTGTGCACATGAGTGAGAGTGCTAGGACCAAGTAAGAAAAAGACCATGAGTCAACAACCACAAGACCAAGGTGGGCATACAATCAAATAGGACCATCAAGACCAAAAACTTTTCTCTCTCTTAAGATACATAGTTTATATATTTTTGTCATCACTATATAAGGGAGAAGATCCAAACGGATGGTGCAATCCTTTTGTCCTTAATGTTGCTCCTAAGGGTTAGGTGCTAGAGACATCGCCAAGGGGTGGCCAGTCCCTTGAGAAGCAACCTAGAAATAACCGATTAGGAGAGGGGACAACAATATCTTCCATTCTCAATGAATGGCTTTCAGCTCAAGGCTGAACCTCAGTCCTAGACTGGGACATGTTGATCAACCATCTGGTCCATGACCAGGATCTCCATTCTCCCAGAGAATGGTCCTCAGCCTCAAGCTGAGCATTCAGTCCTAGGCTGAATGTTGATCAACCATCTGCAGGACCTAGGAAGTCTCTGTCTCAACCTGCAGGATCTGCTTGGTCATCATGACCAAGAAACCGTCTGGTTCTAGACCAGAATACCCTAGAGACAAATAGGGGCCCTAGCCACATGCTAGGGACTTTGCCATGGCATCAATCTGCTTGGTCCTAGACCAAGAACCCCAGGAGACAGCTGGGGGCCCTAGGGTACCTTCTAGGGTCTTACTCATACTCTGCCTGGTTAACTTGACCAGGAACCCTAGTCAAATGACTAGGGTACCATTCTCTCTGAGAATGGGTCTCGCAGCTGCACTAAAAATCAACACTCCCTCTCAGCAAGAGAGGCATTCTCAGCAACACTAAGCTTGTCAAGGACAGAGGCTTAGTCCACATAACTGACAACTGCACCATGTCCTTGTCATGGTGAAACAACCTGTCATAGAATACAGGAATTTCTGAGAGCTTCAAAGAACTCTGAATGTCAACAAACACTTTGATCTTAAAGATCCAAATGGAAGTTATTCTTGACTTCCCTTGTTGTCTGAGAATCACTTTCCATATATCATTATCCAATTTCAACTGAAAAACATTGTTCCAAACTTGAAGTTTGGCTAACTCCACATTTGTGGTTGAACTTGAATCAGTGACATGGCTCCCACTGGAGCAACCTTGAAACCCCACAAAAGGTTCCTTAGTGAGATCAACTGAAGGCTTCTTGGCCTTCTCCCTCTGTTTCTCTGAATGAGAAGTCTCATGGACTTCTATGTCTGAGTCAATGTAAGACTCCCTCTTGATCTCTGAAACTTGACAAGGGTTATTCAATAGAGCTTTAACAACATGTCCTGAAACCTTGTAAAGGTCTCCTTCACGGACACCAATTTCAAAAGCTAAGCTCATATTTCCACTTTTAGTCCATACTAAAGCTTTTCCTTCTGAGAAGGCTATAGAGAACCCCTTGTCTTCTAAAATTGCCACTGAAAGAACATTCCTCTTTAAACCAGGAACATATAAAATTTCTTCAACATGAATTAACGTACCTGAATCGAGTTTTAAGGCTGTTGAACCAACTCCTTTTATTTCAAGGGTACTTTTGTTTCCCATCTCCACTTTTGCATTAAACTTCTTGGCCTTGTAACCTACAAGTGCCTGTTTGTATCCAGTCATATGCTTGGTGGCCCCACTGTCAATCCACCATGAGTCTGATGAGTTGGAGATGGAACTTGAGAGCGCCGAAATAAGGTAGTATTCTTTTTTATCTTTTTCTTTGGTCTCAACTTTGGATTTCTTTTGTTGAGGCTCTTCTTCTTCTATAGCAGTTGAAGCATGGTGCTTTCCTTTATGCCAATTCTTCTTAGGAGGATTTCTACAAACGTTGGCATAATGACCGAGCTTGTTACATTTAAAACATCTTACTTTTGACTTATAAGAGTGATTACCTTGAGGTCTCTTACTTTTGTTCTGGTGCTGAGGGAAACTTCTTTCTCTCCTTGTCTTGGCAGTAAGAGCAAGGTTCTTTTCAGTTTGAGGTCCAGATCTACTCTGGATTCTGCCTTCTTCTTCTAGGCAATCATGCCATAATCTATCAAAGCTTGGTTGGGTTTCTCTTCCATTCACTGCTGAAAGGAATGTCTCCCAAGATGTAGGGAGGCCATCTACAGTTGTTTGCACAAGATCATCATCATCTACTTCAACTCCAATTGCCATGAGTTGATCTTTTAACTGAGCAATCTTTGAGAAGAAAGAGGCAACTGTTTCTTTGTCCTCCATCTTTAATGAACGGAGTTGCTTTTTCAAGGCCCTCTTTTGAGTAGGTGCCTTCTTCTCATAGAGATTAGCTAGGGCATCAAAACATTCCTTGGCTGTCCTTAGAGGAGCTATTATAGGCATCAAATTATCTTTGACTGAGTCAAAAATCACCCTCTTTGTTTTAGCTTGCTTCTTCTTAAATGTTGCTCTTCCTTGAGCTGTTGTGGGTTCTTCCACAACATTAGTGACCAATTCATCCAAATCATTTTCCTCCAAAATATTTAAGACCCTGGCCTTCCATGCATTAAAGTTTGAGGCTCCTTCAAGCCTATCTTCTGCCAGTACAGAGTTAGAAGCCATTTCAACCCCTTACAGTCAACTTGCCAAGTAAGCTTTTGTGAAGTAAAAATCTTGTCTTAGGATCGATGTAGTTTCTGTTGGCTGCAAAACAGAATTAGCTACACCCTAAAGCTCTGATTCCATGTTAAAATTTCAGGTTATGTACATTTTATCACATATAAAAACCTTGATGCAAGAACATGTAAACAATTGTACTGTAAAATTTAAATTCAAACTGATTTAAAACATAATTTTCATCTCTTTCAACTTAATGCTCCATTTAGTCACTGCATTAATGTTGTTCCTCGAGAATCATCAAATATGAAGTTCAGAAAAATAAAATAAATGAACTATAGTAAAATAAACATGAACTGCATTAAAGAATTAAAACAACCATTTGGATTCAACTTATACTCAGATAGTTTTGATCTTGTCACTGAAAGGACAAGTCAAACTAGATAAACCATATACGTACCTTAAGAGAGAGAAGGTTCAGGTAGAATAAAACAGACCTCAAGTTCTTCAATTAAAATGACAGTAATAAGAAAGACACACAAGTGCTGCAGACTACAAAGGTCAAGCACGTAAGCAAACACTCACTCAGAGTTCAATTATAGTGATGACTGCTGAATGCTACAGGCAGAATAGAGAAACTGTGAGTCAATCAAATGCTACAGCAAAAATAGAGACAATCACATGCCACAGCAAAAATAGAGTCACATGCTACAGTCAGAATAGAGACAATCAAATGCCACAGCAAATATAGAGAAGCTGTGAGACAGTCACAAGCTACAGCTGGAATCAAAAGCTACAGCAAAAATAGAAAAACCGTCAGAGAAACCCGTGAAGGATAAAGCTGTGAAGACAGTTATGAAATCCAAATAGGAGCAAACTTCACATGCTACAGCCGGAATAGAAATGATGCTATAGCCGGAATAGAAATGCCGTGAAGGATAAAATCGTGAAGGCAGATCCGTGGGGATAAAATCGTGAACGCAGATCCTCTAAAATCGTGAAGGCAGATCCGTGAGGATAAAGCCGTGAAGGCAAACCGAAATAACAAATGCTGAATGCTGAGATAATCCGTGACACAACCCAAAACAACAAATGCTGAGATAGACCGTGAGACAGTCTAATCGTGAAGGCAGATCCTCTAAAATCGTGAAGGCAGATCTGTGAGGATAAAGCCGTGAAGGCAAACCGAAATAACAAATGCTGAATGCTGAGATAATCCGTGACACAACCCAAAACAACAAATGCTGAGATAGACCGTGAGACAGTCTAATCGTGAAGGCAGATCCTCTAAAATCCTGAAGGCAGATCCGTGAGGATAAAGCCGTGAAGGCAAACCAAAACAATTGATGCGAGTAGAAGAGAGACTTAAATATTAAGCTCACGATCTTTTTGTTGAATTAGAGTCAAGTTTTTATATAGTTTTGGATTTAGGAATCTTAGGATTAAAGTAATAAAAAAAACTTAGGATTAAAAAAAAATAATAATAAGAAATAAATAAATAATAAATAAAATAAAAGAAGGGTACTAAAGGTCCAAAGGTTTTTAAATAAAAAAAGTTAAGACTTTAAAATAATAAAAATAATAAAACTTTATTAATAAACTCATAAAGTCTTTATTAATAAAATCATAAAGATTTTATTAATAAGACTAAAATAAATATTTAATGAATTTATCATAAAGTGAAAAACCAAAGGTCCAACATAAAGTAAAAAGACCAAAAACATAAGTGGGACAAGGCCCTATAACAAAACATAATAATACATGGTCCAATGGTCTTTAATAAACTCTTAGGATAAAATACTCCATAAAGTAGGAATCATCAGGGTCAAGTGTGCACATGAGTGAGAGTGCTAGGACCAAGTAAGAAAAAGACCATGAGTCAACAACCACAAGACCAAGGTGGGCATGCAATCAAATAGGACCATCAAGACTAAAAACTTTTCTCTCTCTTAAGATACATAGTTTATATATTTTTGTCATCATTGTATAAGGGAGAAGATCCAAACGGATGGTGCAATCCTTTTGTCCTTAACGCTGCTCCTAAGGGTTAGGTACTAGAGACATCGCCAAGGGGTGGCCAGTCCCTTGAGAAGCAACCTAGCAATAACCGATTAGGAGAGGGGACAACAATATCTTCCATTCTCAATGAATGGCTTTCAGCTCAAGGTTGAACCTCAATCCTAGACTAGGACATGTTGATCAACCATTTGGTCCATGACCAGGATCTCCATTCTCCCAGAGAATGGTCCTCAGCCTCAAGCTGAGCATTTGGTCCTAGGTTGAATGTTGATCAACCATCTGCAGGACCTAGGAAGTCTCTGTCTCAACCTGCAGGATCTGCTTGGTCATCATGACCAAGAAACCGTCTGGTTCTAGACCAGAATACCCTAGATAAAAATAGGGGCCCTAGCCACATGCTAGGGACTTTGCCATGGCATCAATCTGCTTGGTCCTAGACCAAGAACCCCAGGAGACAGCTGGGGGCCCTAGGGTACCTTCTAGGGTCTTACTCATACTCTGCCTGGTTAACTTGACCAGGAACCCTAGTCAAATGACTAGGGTACCATTCTCTCTGAGAATGGGTCTCGCAGCTGCACTAAAAATCAACACACCTCTTTTCAGGATTTGAAGGTCGAACCTCTGCTCATATAGTCTATAATAGTTTCTGAGATTTAATAAAGAAGGCTTTGAAGGCTTACTCTGGTGTTGTCTTTGGTGTGGATGTTCTAAGCTTTGCTATTATGAGGTAATCTGTGTCGTTATTGCATATTGGTAATTGTTGGGATTGTATGTCTTTTAAAGGGAAGTTATCTTTCGTAAAAATCTGTAAGTAATGCTTTATAGGTTGTTTGCTTTTGTCAATAATAATAGAATGCTTGAGATAGTGTGATTTCTTGTTTGAATCCATTGCTTCTATGCTTTCTTTTACTTATTTACACATATTTTTATCCCCTTTGCTAGTGTTGTAGTGATTTTGCAGGTTGCCTAAGATGGAGGGGTTGGTGAGCATGTTAGCTCTTCTCTTCATTCAGTAGATCTAAACAAAGCAATTGATCCCACCAGTGCATCAGGAATGAGATTGTTACCAACTAGATTGCACCCAGTTGGACTTTCTAGTGAGCCGCCGAAGATGAACACATTACTTGTTCACATTCCAAGTTCAAAAGTCTATTCAGGCCTTCCTAGACCCTTTTTTATTTTTTTAAAATACGTGTTCATTCCCTGAGGGGAAGTTGTAAAAATGTATTAGCATGGGTTTTTTTAAAGGACTTGGTTTCCTAGGACTTAAACATCAATCCAGGTATTCCAAGGTGTTTTTTCCTTGTTAATTATATGTTGTTGAATAAACGAATTATAATTTTCAAGTTTTTCACATGCTCCTCCAAAGCTAGAATGGTCATATTGATGGTTAGGCCTTAGGAGGTTATTAAAGTTCACATGTCAATGTATTTAAACATGCTAGACATAAATATTGAGTCATATGGACATGTGCTAGGTCCGCATAGGATTTTTTAAGTTTTGAAAAAACTATTTTTTCGGTAAACTTAGACTATTTTTTAATAGTTTAATTGGAAAAATTAAAAATGTAATAAAAGTGTGGTTTAGAGTCCCGATTTTGCCATGTGGGTGCTCATTTTCTAACTCAGAGCACCCACTTTACCCCTAGACCCACTTTCATAAGTTTTCGAGTAATTATTTATAAGTTTTCGAGTAATTATTAATTAATTTGCTCATTTATCTCTTGCAATTACTATCATTACTGATCTTGAACATTGCATTTATTTTGTCTCATTTATTATTCTCTCCTCTCTTCTTCTATCACATAATTAATGTTGTACTTGTAACAGAACACCAAAACAGAATCCATGCAATGGACAGCCTTAGCTCTTCAAAAAGCAAGAATGTGTACAATTTAGGACACTTCATGCAAAGGAAAAATCAAGCGACCCACTAAGACAATGTGTGGAACAGACTCGTACCATATTGTTCAAGACTTGAAGCCACTTACACCAGCTACCCATTTCTTTAGGAGTGCAAAATTCTCTAATGACAGTAGCAAAGTCAACAACAGAGGCCTGAATCCTATGTGTAAGGATATGCGATGGATCGTGACGGTATGGATGATTTTGAACCATCATATAAGCATGTGGCCTACAATCCTCCAAGAGTTGAGCAACACGCTTACTTGTTACTTTACTGCCAACCTGTTGCCATGATACACGAAAAAAAGTTAGACTGATGATTTTAGTATCATAATCATTTTATAAATGTTCTTACAATCACGGAAGGACAAAATCTTGCTTCATGACAGTCAAAAAAAGTACAGAATTAATATTAACAGGTAGAAGGGGAGTAGGGGAGTATTAATGTGGAACAAAATACAAATATCATGATATGCCACAGAAATAATGAGACGTGCAATGATTTTGAACATCGCATAGATAAGAACCATAAGTCAAACAGACCCACAAGGCATGACACTGAATCCACTCACTGTTGGTATTCGAGTGGGACGGATGCTATCACATCAACCCAGGGAATTTCACCCCAAACCAGCTTCCAGATTCACAAAGCTTTTGGTGCAGGTAATTCGTTATAAACAACCTCTGTCTCATAGTTGTTACACATGTGGAATTATTCACAAATCACAACACACACCAAACACACAAACAAATAGAAGGGTAGGACAACTTGCTAACCACAGACATTGAATGAATTCAACAGAAAGTGTGACATGAGTTCCATGAAAACACATGCCCAACATGTCTGCATCGAAAAGTAGCATAAGGACACATGGCAGAAGTAAATAAATAATTAATCTCAACATCAAGTACCTGCTTGAAACAATGCCAATAATACAGAGAAATTCTGATACATCTTTAGATCTCCTAAAGAAGAGACAATAGTTGGCCCAGAGTACATCATCAGTAGCCAACATATCACTCAATGCCTATTGTGACATACAGGAAATGAGATTAAAAATGTCTGAAAGATACTTATGATCTCTAAAGGGTAAACAATAATGTTAAATGGTAGGATGACAAGGATTTGATAAATTTCAATGAAGTTGGATACAGCATTCTGGCAGCCATTAGAATCACAAAATGTCTGTGCATCTTAAAATCTAAGAGATATTTGAAATCTCATTTTTCATTTTAACATTGAAACACATTATATTGTATGGACCAAAAAACTAAAGCACAAGAAAGAGAAGCAAGATTGATATGTTTTCCATTCATTACACATTCGTGAGCATTTCATTGACTGAAAATTAGAAGGGAATGTCAAGCAAAGTTAAAACCCATAGAGGAGAATCCAAATACATTTTTAATAAAGTTTCTGACAAATATTGTCACACTCGAACTCGGCGAGTACTTGGCTGGCCAGGGACTCAGCGACTTGCGAAAGACTCAACAAATAGAAAAAAAACACTCAAAATATAGTAAATTTTGAGCACAAAAAATATAGTATTGGCATTTTCAATCCATATAAATTATAAAACCACAGTCTATGCAGAAATTCATAAGATCATCTCATAAAATATGATACTACAACATTTAACAATCAATATTTGTACACAAAATAGTGAACTGAAAGATGATTCCATAATCAAATTCACAAATAGTACAAACCTCAACTACATAACTCATAATGTCATAACATAATTAGAAAATTAAAATAGAGTGTCGCCAAGTCCAATCTCGAGTCCCGTGCATGACTACGAGAACACCTAGAATAAGTTCTCAAGTCTCATGGATGACTACGAGAACACCTAGAATAAGCCCTCAAGTCTCATGCATGACTACAAGAATGCCTAGAACAAGTTTTGAATATTGATTGTGTTTGGTGTTGTTTTAAGCATTATTAAATATGGCTTTTCAGCAGCATATCGACAACATGCTAAGAAATCTGCGCAGCTATCTGCAATAAATAAAAATGCTTTGAAGGATTGTAAATATTCTCAAATTTACAGAGTGGTAGTTCTGTTATTCACTATGTTACCTGTTATCACATCTATAGTAGCCGGGGCTACCATATCTTCAGATCAGATTCCAGTCCTTTTTTCAGCCAGTCCTTTACAGTGAGATGCTTGAGATCGGCATTTGATGAGCATTTTTTCCAGGGTCACTCATATCTTTCATACAGCCCCAGAGCAGATGGTACAGCCTTATGCCATGACTGAGCCACATGACCTCAGATTTGAAGACCGATGTAGCCATTTTTTGCCCTACAGAGCAGTATGATAGTGCCCAGATATGTATAGCAGCAGTAGTCCAGTGACAGTGGATGGTTCAGATGGTATGAGCAGGTATATGACCCAGCAGGTATATCAATATGCATTGGTTATGATTGCATTGCTCTTTTTCTCATTTTGGTAGTTTGACTTGGTATCTACTGGTTATGATCTGGCGGTATATATATATATATATATATATATATATGTGTGTGTGTGTGTGTGTGTGTTATATGGACATGGTTGTCTCAATCCTCCACAGAATCCTAGGATTTTCAGAAGAAAGGCTAGAGCCTCTCCTTTAGATTTTTCTCTAATCCAGGGAGCCCCCCATGACATGCCTGAAAAGTATTTTGAAAAGTTCCTAAGTTTGATGGAAACTCAACTATAGCCATAGAAGACCATATAGACAAAGTTTGGGAACACATGGAAGCATATGGAGCATCTGATGAAGATGTCTTCATGAGGGGGCTTCTGGCATCTTTAGAAGGGGATGCTTGGAAGTGGTTTGATCGGTTGTGTGCTTCGTCCATCAACGGACATGATAATTCTGTTACAAAGCTAAATAGTGAATGGTCACGAAAGTTAGATGGGAAATTTCTTTTGTGCCAACTTTTTGACATCAAGAAGAGAGAGAACGAAACAGTCCATGAATTTAACCTTAGATTTGATAAGACTGTAGCTAATATCCCAGATGACATTAAGCCTAAAGACCAAGCAATCCTCATCCATTATTTGAACTCATTTGAAGGATGGGTTGGGTATCATTTAAAGGATAAGAATCCAAATGACCTAAAAACCGCACAATTAAATGCAAAGACAGCTGAATCAAATGAGGCATCCATGGGGAAACAAAACTTCTTTGATCATTATTCCCCTTTCACTTCTAAATCCGACCTCAAAACTCGAAAGGCCAAGAAACCTGTGGTTGAACCTAAGGACACAAAGGATACGTTAGAAAGTATGCAAGAAATGATGAGACAATTGACTATCCTAACTAAAGATGTAATGAGAACTCATGAGTCTAAACGGTATAGAAATCCTTAAGGCCTTAAACCTTACTGGAACAACAATAGGAGGCCTGAAGGTGAAAACAGTAGAAGACATCCTGAAAATCCAGAAAACTCTGAGAAGAAAAATGTAAAATGGTGTGACGAATTTGAAGAAGAACCTTTGGACACTAGTTATCCTAATGAACAACCAGAAAACATCAACTTAGTTCAAGATCTATCTTATGATGATGATTTCAGAAGGATTCTCCTTGAAGAAGAGGAAGAGATAGAGCCAAAGGAACCAAAGGAACCCTCAAGCTTCAAATCTACAAACGACGTAATAACAATCCTGAGCCACCTTCCTTTTTAGACAAACGCAATGCAGCTAAAGAAGATAAGAAGGAAGAAGAGAGGCCTACTCCTTGTGATTATGATTTGAACATTAATATGAAAAAGGAGTTAGGTAAAATCATGTGCAATATCCCTATAACTGAATTAATGAAAGTCCCTTCAGTCAGAGGTCAAGTAGAAGATTTTTTTGAAGGCATAAACAAAAAGAAAGACTCTGAGGTTGTTTATGAATCATGTCATATATAGAGTCTTAGTGGAAAAGAAATAAGAAGAGTTGAAAAGGATCCACCCATCAACATTCAATCTACTATTTATGAACGGAAAAGTGGTGGTCACCCTCCATTCTACCTCACCTTACACATTCAGAATGTGCTCCTTCACAATTGCATGTTAGATTCTGGAGCAGCCATGAATGTCATGCCTTTGCATGTCATGAAGGAAATGGGTTTGGAGGTCACCAAACCTTATGGAAATGTTTGTGGCATAGATTCTAGATGTGTACAGTCCTATGGTTTGATTAAAAACTTTAGGGATGATCTTTTTTCATGCTCAGACATCTCCACCACGATGGATGTTGTTGTCATTGATTTGCCCCCAGCATATGGAATGCTTTTATCTAGGAAGTGGGCAGCTGGTTTAGGTGGGTATCTTATGATGGATTTATCTTATATCTGTGTCCCTAACTCAGATGGTGCCTTAATTCGAATCAACAGAGAGCCTTTCATTGATAAACACTTGGAAACTTTTGAAGATGGGATAAAGAATACTTATGGGGATGACCTTTTGAATCATGCCAAGGCTGGGATGATTAGAAATGATGATGAAATTTGGGAAATGTTAGAAAATGTGTTCATGGTAATGGGAGAAACTGATTCTTTTGAGGTAAAAGAGGGGATAGTTGAACTTGCTAGGAGAATCAATCTGGAAATGCATTTAAATGAAGTTTCTGAAGAACTCCGAAAATTAAGGAGTATAAATGAAAACCAATTTCAAGGTCATGAGCTTAATAATGAAGTAAATCAAGAACAAGTTAATATAAATCAAACACTTGAAGTTGTAGAGGCTCTAGATGACATAAGGCAAGGCAGGCATAGACCTAGAAATGTTAGGGAGTACATAGCTTTGAATGATTCAAATTTGGAAAGTGAGAATGAAGGGCTTCATCATATTGTCCCTTGGGTAAATAACCATGAAGGGACACTTCCTTCACCCAATGAAGGGAGTAATTTTAATTCTTCCAATCTTACAGATATTCATAATCATTTGCCTCCACAACTTCCAGGAGTTTTTTCATCAAGACAAATTAATACTAATTCTGGAAATTGGCAGGAGGATGCCCCTGAAGGAGAATTTACTTTAAACAATCTTACTATTTTTCAGGAATCTCCTTCTCTTAATCAAATCAATGCTTTATCTATGTATCCTCATATTCCTAACTTTTTACTGCCACCTGAATTTCCTAATCAACAGGAAAATGATCTTTCTCACATTCCTATTTCTTCAGAATTTTCAACCATGAGCATTCTAGTACCATTAGGGGAAGGCACTAGTCATCGTAATGATCAATCACATATGCCTTTTTCCCCGGAAGAGCAGATTTTTAGAGATTTTCGGACTGTGGGGGAAACACTTAAGTATATCACTAACCCACAAAAGGAGAAGCCGAACATAGATGTTCAGGGGACGAGAAGAGAGATTAGAGAAGTCTTAATTGGTAAGGTAGCTATTACTATAGATGGTGGTCCACCTAGGTTTGATGCAGTTCCTTCTCGAAGGAGCTCAAGAATTGTCACCCCACAACCGCAAAACCATGCTGAGGTCCATCCCATTCCTATGTGTAATATTGAAGTTATTCCTAAGTCTGTAAATAAGGGTAGATTTCCTACTGGTCATCAAGTCACCATCCCAAACCATTTATTATATATAAGACCTGGGCAGGCTTATGACATTTGAGTGGGACCTTTCACGGTTGAGCGATGTATAGGAGACATGTGTTTTCTAGCCACTGGTAGTGGGCAACGTATTCTACATCCTATCGAGCAACGTATTCTACTTCCTATCAATCAAAGAGAGTTAAGGGATTACATCCCTGACTTGACTTAGTCCCAGACTTCTTTCTTGCCTAGTAGGTTAGAGTAGGTAGGAACTGAATAAGCTCATTTGAGCAGTAGTTTAGTATTTTTTCCATCGAGTATGGCACCTTGGTTTTCTTCTTAAGCTCGCTTTCGAAGCTAGTAGGTAGTCTTGAGTGTTTTCCTTTTTCCTTTTCCTGCAAAATAATAAAAACAAAAGTTGAATTTCTGTTAGTAGATTAGTTTCTATACTTTCAGCATTGTATTTTCAGTATTGTTATTTGGATATTTTTATCTAAATGCACATTACTTACGACCGGTCTGCGAGTTTGCTATAGCTCTTTGCATTTTGCAGATAATAGGTACATTCTGAAGATGATGCACAGCGAAAGTGCACGTTCGAGGATACGAGTAGCAAAGTAATGAGGACCAGAGATTCTGAGGTTCTCAAGCGCTCTATTCAGCAGAGCACTTGTCCCAGCTGGAGCCAGATGTTATCAAATTTATAGTAGCCAAGGCTACCATATCTTCAAATCAGATTCCAGTCCATTTTTCAACCAGTCCTTTACAGTGAAATGCTTGAGATCGGCATCTGATGAGCATTTTTTCCAGGATCACTCATATTCATACAGCCCCAAAGCAGATAATACAGCCTTATGCCATGACTGAGCCTCATGACCTCAAATTTGATGACCGATGTAGCCATTTTTTGCCATACAGAGAAGTATGATAGTGCCCAGATATGTATAGAAGCAATATTCCAATGACAATCGATGGTTCAGATGGTTTGAGCAGGTATATGACCCAGCAGGTATATGGAAATGCATTGGTTATGATTGCATTGCTCTTTTTCTCATTTTGGTAGTTTGACTTGGTATCTAGAGGTTATGATCTGGTGGTATATATATATATATATGGACATGGTTGTCTCAATTAATATCTAAATGGTTTGTTTTACTCAGAATATGAAGTTCGTGTCTATACTCATTGGTTTCACCCTCCTTAGGAAAATGGACGTGATCATTCCCACCGTTTATGGCTTGCTAGTTTGGCATCACCTTTCACTTTCCCCATCCACCCGTTATTTTCCATCCTTGTTTTTACTTTGACTTACACTTTAGCCTATGATATGGAGGACCTCCCCACTTTTGCCTCTTTGTTGGATAGCATCCACATTAGTTTGTGTCTCGACTCTGAGTTGTTGTTTGAGTTGTGTTGGCTAAAACCTGAAGCAAATAGTACTACCATCATTACATGCATATGGAAATTCTTATCTTATCTTTTATGCAATCCCATGGAAATAAATTAAAACCGTGCTTCTCAACACAACTAAAAGGGGCTATGGAAATTGAAATGTTAAAGTACCGTGGATGTAAGCTGCAACTAGTTGTGTTTCTAAGCACATGCAAAATCCAAAAAGGGTCATAAAGGCCTAAGAAGCAGTGGTTAAATGTATGCTAAATCCAAAGACTATTGGCCATGGAAATAAATGTAATGATTAAATTCCTCACAAAGCCTACGGGTTGTGATGAGAGATGGATTAAGGGGAAGCTAATTCGAAGTGTCACCTAGAACCTCAAATTACGGTTAGCCGGACACCCAGTCATGGCGGTTCTAGAAAAGATCCTCACGGAGCTAGATCCAGCTTGGATGTGAGTTGTAGACATTTGCCAAGGTTGAATAAGCACCTTGTTATCACACAACTTGTAGTTGCCCCTAGAGGTATCCCATCCGGGACGGTAGAGGAGACAGGCAACTAAAGAGGTGACCCAAGAGATGCCACGGTTCCCAATGAAAGGTGGGAGTCACGTCAACCGAGGCACTCTTCGCTTTAGGTCAAAGTGTAGCAAGACCTAGGGGGAGACCCTATAACCAATCACAGTTGATTGGATCCAAACAAAGGTTTCTAAGGGTAGGTAAATGATGAGTTACGGCAACCAATGCAAGGCTAAGTGGACCTAATAGTTAAGGAATGGTTGAAGGTGGTATAAGAGATTGTTAGTGTTTCAACCTATCTATGGTTTAGGCCACATGATAGGGTATGATGACTAGGAATAGTACCATATGTTTACACAAGTGGGTCTAGTTTTCTTGGGAAGTGTGAAATGGTTCTAGGTAGGCCCACAAGGTGAAGTTGGGTGTGAGGTTGGTACTATAGGTTGGATAAAGGCTAGATCTATGATTTTAGGTTGATTCTAGGAGTACCCATGTACTAGATCTAGGGTTTGACACAATTCCCAAGGAGTGTGACTTGCTTAGAGAAGGACTAGTGCCTTGTTGGATGGGCTAGTGGGGTCAAAAAGTATGTCAAAGTGTAGATCGGGACACCTAGAAGCCAAGTCAAGTGGATTAAATGAGATCCAATGGTTAGATTTTGCTAGATCTAGGTTTTCAAGTAATAACCTTAAGTGGACCACAATCCCTTAAAACAAGGAATGCTACCCCCAAGGCGGATCGTGACAAAAGGACAGTCTAGACCTAGGTTTCAAGGTATGGGCATTCCAAATCCACGAAAATCTCAAACACCCACCTCCTGGAAGTGGACAAACTCAATTTTTCAAGGGAGTGCGACTTTGCTCAAGGAGGGCTAAAACAAGGGTTAAGTGGACCAAATCAAGCCCAATGGCCACCAAATTGTAGATCCGAATAGCTAGTACCCCGATCTATGCATGTTCAAAAATTCAAGTCAATCCAAGGGCTAGATCTTAGTAGATCTGAGTTTTGAGGTGCCAAGAGATTCAAAAGGGGGTTTTAACCCCTTAAAACATGGAGAGATGTCCACAAGGTAGATTTCACCAAAGTAAGAATCTGGGGGTAGGTTATCAAGTGTCTAGATTGCAAATCAAGTGGGATCTCACCTACCCATGTGCTAGATCTAACCAAACAAGCCTCTCACTAGGAAGTGCGATTTGGGTCAAGGAGGACTTTTTGCCTTGAAAAGTGGGTCAATTTTTAGCCAATCACCACCAAACTATAGATCCAACTAGGGGTGGATGCTATAGAGGTGGGTTTCCAATATCTCTTCAAGAGCAAGGCTAGATCTAAGTAGATCTAAGAAATACCAAAACAAGGGTTTTAACTGATTAGGGTTTTTATGATCTAGAAATTATGGAAGATTCAAGGAAGTAGAAGATCATACCTCTTGGAACATACCTGGATGAAGAGATGAATGCTAGTTGAGACGAGGATTACTTTGCCAAAGATCAAATGGAGAATTGTTGAAGCCCTCTTGCCAAATTGATTTTTCCAAGCCACATGTGATTCCTTCTAACCTGTCAAAACCAAGGAGCAAAGCATCAATTAGTTTAACAAATTGAAGGTAGATACAAGCAAGAGAGAGAGAAACATAGAATAGTTGACACAAAGGCAAAACTACTCCCTGTCAAACCCAAAACGACTTCTTCCAAGCTTGAAGGGCAAGCCTCCCCACCAATTCGCACTTGTCAAAATCGCCCTCTTAACCTGCAAATAAAATATGGCAAATATGCAAGATAGCTACAATAGATCCTCCAGTGCAATGGACAAAAGCATTTACAATCGAAACAACCAACATCCACTCCAATCCAAGCATGTACTCCAAAAGATAGAAATTTTATTCCAAGAGCCAAGAGCCAAAAATCTCTAGATGATATTACAATGAGAGGCTCCCTCCTTAAATATGATGGGGAGAGAGTACAATCCTAACCACTTTTTACATGAGTGGCTAAGATTAAAAGATCATAAGATCTAATCAACGGCTAACAATAAATCATAACAATATATCACATGGATCACCCAACATAATGATAGCGCCCCCACTAAATGGTACAAAAAGGGGGGTGACGTCATCCACTAGAGAAGTATAGGTGCCAAAATCCACCTCATGATGACTAGGACATGACAACATAAGCACATGGTGGGGCTAGGAGGCATCAATCCTTACTAGCTCACCCCAAGGCACAATAAAATAATAAAATAATGTCCAAGATAATATAAATGACCAAAACTGTCCTCAGAATCCATGACAGTCAAGCAGTAAATGTCCTCCTGTGATCAATCTGGGCATACCCACATGGTGAAAACTGACTGGAAGGTAGTGATGCCACCCTGGAAGACCTCTGTGAAGACAAAATGCCAAAACCTTGCCTCAATTGCCCAAATCGATTTCCTCAGTGACCACTTTATCCCATTTTTTAACTGCCTCGGTAACCGTGAAAGTGCCAAAACTGCCTCCTAGGGTGCTAGCGCTGTTCATCTGAGCCCACCAGGCTCTCCAGAAGGGGGGGTAAATGGTGAAAACAAGTGGCTGGACCACCCCCTCCTTCATCAGCGCCCTAGGTGAACTGGCCTCTCGGGGCCCCTGTTGCTCAGGCTGGGAAATCAGCCCCAAATCTGGTCAACAAGTGTAAAACTGCATCAATCACTGTCAGAAGTGCCCGGAACTGAAAGATAAGTGTCTCAATGGATCCAGAAGACCCAAATCCACTAGGAATGTGTACTCATACACCCTGGGTTGCCCTAATGGGCCAGCTGTAGGGTCCACCATATATGGACAATGTATAATCTGCTGATCTGAAGTAGTAATAAACCTGCTGAACTTGATCAAACATCATCTGCATCATATGTCCATCATATGATATCATCATCCAACATGTGGACCCATCAATCATCATCAATAATCATCCATACATGGTCCACATCATCACGGATCCCAAGAATATACAACCAAGGATAAATCACATCAGTAGACTAAGACAATGCTTCTCTAATCATTCTCACAGCCAAGCTCAAAGTATAACATCCATTCAGTGGCATTGATTAAGTTAACATATTCCGTTGTTATATAAAAAATTGCTTGCACAATAGTTCAAATGACAAACTCACCCATTGGACATGGTCAAACTGCTAGTGAAGGATGAAGGCTAGGAACAAGGTTGGGCAAAGGGGTTGACCTGTCTAACTTAACTCAAAAATACTTTGGACTGGGAGAAAGCGGAAAGCTACAAACTCTGTGCTGGACAAAAGAACACGGGGGATGGCTGTGCCTCACAAATGGATAAGTTGTTTAGAGAGTGCTTATTCAACTTAGGCATCATGTCTACATCAAGTTGATCCAGGTTCATTAGGATCATTCAATTTTATTCCATGGCCTTTTTGGCCTACATAACCCTTCGGATTTCAGATGTGCTGAGAAGCACAACTAGTTGCAGCTTGCATCCAGGGCATGTTTTTCAAATATTTATAAGGTCAGCAATTGTTTAGATATAGCTTTTAAGAACCATTGCTTTTTGGACCTTTCTTATACTCTTCGAGGAGTATTTTTAGCTGTTCATCGCTCTTGCCCTTTTTTGTTTCCATGGGCGAATTTATAAGTTTCCATAAGTAGAACATGAGCTTTCAGTTTTAGCCAACAACATCTCAAGTGACTAGGGGGAGTTCGAGCCAATGCCAAACATCGGGACAACCGACCAGAATGATTTAGGCCTACAATCAAACTCACCAAGGGCAAGTTTTGTCACCAACTCAGAGCCGAGACACTGAATAAACAAGAATGCGGTCCAAACACAGAGGTAGAAAAATAGGGGAAGTCCTCGGTATCAGAAAGTCAAATGAGACAAGTCAGGGTTTAAAGTCAAACAGGAAGGTCATGTATGGATGGAGACAAGTGAATATGGAGCCTACACTAGCAAACAACTGGTGTCGGGAAAGACCATATCTATGTAAGGTGAAAAACCAGTGAGTTTTGTTAAATGACCTAAATGTGCAAGCAATCGTCCATTTTATGATTTACAGTTCATTTTAAATAGTTTGCCACATCAGGAACAATATACCAAGCACATGCTATGATCATGACTAAATCAACAAGATAATAATCCACAGTCAGTGATAATATATCCATAGATCATACAACATCATCGTAATAATAATCATCATGCATCATCTAAAACACTGCTGAAATACATCTCTAGGCACTGAACTGAAACTGTATGGGATAAGTGGTCACATTAGTCATCAAATCTGAACTCTCAAGGCTCAGCCTTGACACAAGGTCATACATAAATCTGAATAATATACTGCTCTGATCATGAGTGATCCAAAATATATAGCCATGCTCTGGAAGAATGGAAGCTCTGGAATGTGCAGATATCTGCTGAACAAGGATAGTAGCCCTGCTACTATAGTGTGATAACACACCTCTCTAACTAACTTATTCCATTTGTGAGACACTGCCATCCCCTGTGTATGTATTATCCAACATAAGCTTAAGTGTGTATTCCCTTTCTCCCTTACCCAAAATATCACAGTGTTGAGTCAGTATAGTCACCCCTTTATCCTTGCCTTTCCTTTTTTCACTTTCACCCAATTCTAGCAAAATGATCACAGCCATGAAATGAGTATATTCTTGAGGTTCTATTTTGAGTAGTCTATTATTTTAACTTATATTTGATGTTATTATTGCTTAAACCACCAGTGATATGCTACTTCATACTTTGAGTCTTACTATCAGGATGATTAAAAAGAGCATACTTTAACCATTTGCACTTGCAGCAACAGGCAGTTTGAGCCTGGGTCATATTTTGATCAGTCTTGACCTGGTCAAACCCAGTTTGACCAGGTCAACCGGAGGATTTGAGTTGAGTTGGACCAGTGATGTTTGATGATGATGATTTATGGTCCTTATATACCCATTTGATGGTTCCATGTAGTAGACACATTTTTCAGATGATGGTTTGAAGGTTTTTATGATTATTATTATTATTATTATTTACAGACCATTATTTTTATTTCTCTGGGCAAGGTCATGATTACAAATGATCATACAGATGGCCACAGGGTGTATGGGTACTCATCTCTAGTACATTTAGACCTTATGAGTCCATTGGGATACTCAGTTTTCAATTAGAGGCACTTTTGGATGAGATTATACTCAGATTATCACTTTATTGCTGATTTGCCATTTAAAATGGCCTGGCAGCACAGTTTGATTTGCTATTTGGTTAACCTAGGGCGCGAGAAAGAGAGCATGGGGTACAGCAGCTTGTTATTACCATATTACCATGCTCCCAGACATTTTGGTGCAGTCAGTTTTGGCCCCGGGGGACCAAGCAGTCAGTTATAGGCATTTTATTCTTTCATAGGTGATTTTTCTGAGGATAAAAAACGGTAAAAATGGTTACTGAGGAATTCGATTGGGTTATTTAGGCAAGGAAATGGCGTGAGGTTGTTTCAGATGATTTGTGTGATGCATCCCATACCTTCCAGAGCAGGTTGTAGCATTCAGTGGGACCTGTTATCACACCATAGTAGCAAGGCTACTATTCTTGTTTAGCAGATATCTGCACATTCCAGAGTTTCCATTATTCAGAGCATGGCTATGATGATTGTATATTTTGTGATCACTAATGATGAGAGCAGTGTATTATTCAGACTTATGTTAGACCTTGTGTCAAGGCTGAGCCTTGAGAATTCAGATTTGATGACCGATGTGACCCTTTATCCCATACAGTTTCAGTTCAGTGCTTAGAGATGTATTGCAGCAGTGTTTCAAATGGTATATGATGTTTATTACTATGATGATGTTGTATGATCTATGGATATTTTATCATTGACGGTGGATTATTATCTTGTTGATTTAGTCATGTTCACAGCATCTGCTTGGTATATTATTCCTGATGTGGCAAACTGTTTAAAATGAACTATAAATCATAACATGGACAATTGCTTGCACATTTAGGTCATTTCACAAAACCCACTGGTTTTCCACCTTACATAGATATGGTCTTTCCTGACACCAGTTGTCTGCTAGTGTATACTCCATATTCACTTGACTCCATCCATACATGACTTTCCTACTTGACTTTAAACCTTGACCTGACTCATTTGACTTTCTGATACTGAGGACTTCCCCATTTTTCTACCTCTGTGTTTGGACCGCATCCCTGTATGTTCAGTGTCTCGGCTCTAAGTTGGTGACAAAACTTGCCTTTGGTGAGTTGGATTGTAGGCCTAAATCATGCTGGTCGGTTGTCCCGATGTTTGGCATTGGCTAGAACTCCCGCTAGTCACTTGAGATGTTGTTGGCTAAAACTGAAAGCTCATGTTCTACTTATGGAAACTTATTAATTCGCCCATGGAAACTAAAAAGGGCAAGAGCGATGAACAGCTAAAAATACTCCTCGAAGAGTATAAGAAAGGTCCAAAAAGCAATGGTTCTTAAAAGCTATATCTAAACAATTGCTGACCTTATATGTATATGAAAACATGCCCTGGATGCAAGCTGCAACTAGTTGTGCTTTTCAGCACACCTGAGATCCGAAGGGTTATGTAGGCCAAAAAGGCCATGAAATGAAATTGAATGATCCTAATGAACCTGGATCAACTTGATGTAGACATGATGCCTAAGTTGAATAAGCACTCTCTAAACAACTTATCCATTTGTGAGCCACAGCCATCCCCCGTGTTATTTTGTCCAAGCACAGAGTTTGTAGCTTTCCCCTTCTCCCAGTCCAAAGTATTTTTGAGTTAAGTTAGACAAGTCAACCCCTTGGCCCAACCTTGTTCCTAGCCTTCATCCTTCACTAGCAGTTTCACCATGTCCAATGGGTGAGTTTGTCATTTGAACTATTGTGCAAGTAATTTTATATAACAAAGGAATATACTAACTTGATTAATGCCACTGAATGGATGTTATACTTTGAGCTTGGCTGTGATAATGATTAGAGAAGCATGTCTTAGTCTACTGATGTGATTTATCCTTGGTTGTATATTATTGGGATCCGTGATGATGTGGACCATATATATATACCTATAGATGATGATGGATGGACCCACATACCCTTGATGATGATGCCATATGATGGACATATGGTTCACATGATGATTGAGGCAGTTCTGCAAGTTTTATTATTACTTTAGATCATCAGATTATGCACTGTCCATATATGGTGGACCCTACAGTTGGCCCATTAGGGCAACCCATGGTGTATGAGTACACATTCCTAGTGGATTTGGGTCTTCTGGATCCAATGAGGCACTTATCTTTCAGTTCCGGGCACTTCTGACAGTGATTGATGTAGTTTTACACTTGTTGACCAGATTTGGGGCTGATTTCCCAGCCTGAGCAGCAGGGGCCATGAGTGGCCATTTCACCTAGGGCGCTGTATGAGGAGGGGGTGGTCCAACCACTTGTTTTTACCATTTACCCCCCCTTCTGGAGAGCTTGGTGGGCTCAGTTGGACAGCGCAGATGCCCTGGGAAGCAGTTTTGGCACTTCCACAGTTGCCGAAGCAGTTAAAAAATGGGATAAAGTGGTCACTGAGGAATTTGATTTGGGCAATTGAGGCAAGGTTTTGGCATTTTGTTTTCACAGAGGTCTTCCAAGGTGATCCCACTATCTTCCAGCCAGTTTTCATCATGTGGGTAGGCCCACAGCGATCACAGGAGGTCTTTTACTGCTTGGTCACAGATTTTGAGGACAGATTTGATCATTTATATTATCTTGGACATATTTTATTATTTTATTGTGCCTTGGGGATGAGCTAGTAAGGATTGATGCCTCCTAGCCCCACCATGTGCTTCTTATGTCATGTCCTAGTCATTATGAGGTGGGC
Organism: Larix kaempferi; assembly: GCA_027924585.1. Classification (NCBI taxonomy): domain Eukaryota; kingdom Viridiplantae; phylum Streptophyta; class Pinopsida; order Pinales; family Pinaceae; genus Larix; species Larix kaempferi. The sequence goes on from BSBM01000428.1 coordinate 13,283,106, forward strand.
TTTGGTACTTTTACCCCCTCTAGTGGATGACGCCACCCTCCATGACTATTTTAGACTATGACGTCATCATTATATTGGGTGATCCATGTGATATATTGTTATGATTCATTATTAGCCATTGATCATGTATTGAGATCTTTTAATCTTAACCACTCATTTGATGTAGTATTGTAAAGTGGTATAGGGTTTTGGTCTTTATTGTCCTATATAAGGAGGAGACCCCCTATTGTATAGCTCACCTTTGGAGCTCTGGAATATTGGAATAGAACACTCCTTTGTGGAGCATATCTCTCTTGTCTTGTGGATTCTCTTGCATCTTGAGTATACAGTATCTCTTCTATGTATCATTGTGGATTTTGGTGCTACATCTAGTTTTCTTGCAGGGAAGTCGAATTGGTGGAGAGGAGGGCGATTTCTTGAGGGTTATTGTTGGAGGGATCCACATATTCTCTCTTGGGTTGATCTTGGTGAAAGGGAGTATCATTATCGTATCTTCGTGACATAGTTGATGCTTTCTATTACATCATTCTACCATTTTTCATAATCATCTTGCTTGACTTGTTTCTCTTGATCTTGTCTTGTAGGAGGAGGACGATTTGGCTTCTTTGAGGAGGACGTTTGGCTTGGAGCAACAAAATTACACTCTTGAATATACACATAGGAGAATGCTATCAATTTGCAAGGTGGCCATAAGCAATTGAGGCAAGATCTACAAGGTATGTGCCTCTTTCCATCCATTCTCTCTTCATTGGTCACAAACCTTAATTAATCAAAACCCCAATTTTGGTTTTTCTTAGATCTACTTAGATCTAGCCTTGCTTTTGAAAAGATCTTAAGAACCCACCTCTATAGCATCCACCCCTAGTTGGATCTATAGTTTGGTGGTGATTGGGTTAAAATTGACAGACTTTTCAAGGCAATATAGCCCTCTTGAACCAAATCGCACTTCCTTGGAGAGGCTTGTTGGGTTAGATCTAGCATGCGATCCCACTTGATTTGCAATCTACACATTTGATAACCTACCCCTAGACTTTTACTTGGGTGATTTCTACCTTGTGGGCATCATTCCACATTTTAAGGGATTAAAACCCCCTTTTGAATAACTTGGCACCTTAAAACTCAGATCTAGTAAGATCTAACGCTTGGATTGGCTTGATTTTCTAGATCCACATAGATCAGTGCCTAAACTACTTGGATCTACATTTTAGTGGCCATTGGACTTGATTTGGCACACCTTATCCACCTTTTAGCCCTCCTTGAGCAAGGTCGCACTTCCTTGGGTGACTGAGTTTGCCCACTTCTAGGACCTGGGTAGTTGAGATTTCAGTGGATTTGGAACGGGCATACCTTGAAACCTATATCTAGAGTATCATTTTGTGACGATCTGCCTTGAGGATAGCATTCCCTATTTTAAGGGATTGTGGTCCACTTGGGTCATTTCATGAAATCCTAGATCTAGCAAGATCCAACCATTCTATCTCAATTAGCCCACTTGACTTGACCTCTAGGTGTCCCGATCTACACTTTGACATATCTTTTGACTCCATTAACCCATCCAACAAGGCACTAGTCTTCCTTAAGCAAATCGCACTCCTTGGGGATTGTGTCAAACCTTAGATCAAGTAAGTGGGTATTCCTAGTTTCAACTTAGATCCATAGATCTACTCATTAAATATCCTCTAGTGCCAATTTCACTTTGTGGGTCCACTTTAAGCCATTTCACATATCCCAAGAAGGTAAGACCCACTTGTGTACCATATGGTACTATATCTTGTCATCATAACTAATCATGTGGCCTAAATCATACATTGGTTGAAACACTAATCATTTCTCAAACCACCTTCAACCATACTTTAATTTCTAGGTCCACTTTACCTTGCATTGGTTTCCGTAACTTACCATTTACTCATCCCTAGGAACCTTTGTTTGGGTCCAATCATCTTTCATTGGTTATAGGGTCTCCCCCTAGGTCTTTATTTATCTAGATCTAAAGTGAAGAGTGCCTCGGTTGACGTGACTCCCACCTTGCATTGGGAATCGTGGCATCTCTTGGGTCACCTCTTTAGTTGCCCATCTCCGCTACCGTCCCGGATGGAATACCACTATGGGCAACTATGAGTTGTGTGATAACAGGACCCACACACACTCCAAGCTATCATTTTGTATTTTATTTATGTCATTGAAAGGGCACGATTTGGCCATATGGTCACAATATTGTATCATGATGAGTTATTATATGTTATTGTGCCATGGGGACATGCTAGAGATGGATGAGTACACCTCCTAGCCCCACCATGTGCTTATGTCATGTTGTTAAGTCACTTTCATGTGGTGCGTCCCGCTAGGGCGACTTAGCTAGTGCGCCCCCTCTATTTTTGAGTTGATCCATGTATGTATTATTTGATCTCATCTGAGTTGTTGATTATCACTTATGTATCTTTTGATCTCAACCACACGTTAAAAAGGTGGTTAGGGTTTTTGTCTCCTTCATTCCTATTTAAAGGAGAGACCCCCCTCATTAAAAATGGGACTTTTGGCTCTGGATTTTTGGCAATAAGTAATTATTTTGGGAAAAAACTCATGTGCCTTTGTTATAGATTGTTCTCATGCTTGATTGTAGCTCCGATATCCTGTCACATCTTCATTGTTTGATAAGTTTTCCATGCTAGACGTTTTGGCTTGATGCGTGCTCTGCAGGAGGGCGAATTCACTGAAGGGTTTCGTGGGGCTTCTCTGGATCTCTTCACTGGATGAGTAAAATAATCAAGTAGTATTTTTTATTGTATCTTTGATCAATATTTATGCTATTTGATTCTGCTTGCATCATCTACTTTCATTTATGTAAATCAATTCTCATAGAGATTGTCATCTGCAAGGAGGAGGACAAACTTCCTATTGGGGAAAAATCTATTTCATCTTGGGAGCTCTCAAATCAAGTTGGAGTTGCTTCGAGCGAGTTGGAACATCATTGCACTTGCAATTTGCAAGTCACAGGAGATAAGTACATTTGTTTTTCTCGAGTTATTCATCTATTCCATCTGTCTACTACTATTTCTTTTACAAACCTTAAGTTGCTTTTTCTTCTGAAAATTCCTTGGCTCATTTAATTTGGAATGTTGGGGAAATATTTCTAGGTATTTCACTTTAAGCCTAACCCAAAGTGGGTTCTCAAGGGCGTCACCCTTGAGGGACTCCATGTGGCCAAAATCCCTAGGCACTAGTCATTAAACCCTTGCGCCCTCTTGTTTTTTGCCTTCTTGTTGGATTGTGTGAGCATCTTCCGGGCTTGTGATCTTTAGATACTATCATAGTCTTCATCAAGTCTAATCTAAAGGTACCGGATAGCCTCATCTCAATTTTAACCCTTCTACCTTGGACACATTTCCCAAGGTAAGAGAAATCTCTATCATTTGCTAGTACCTTGATCATGGATCTTTCTTTAAAACTCATAAGTCACTTGTACTTTAATTTTGGATCAAATTTATGTTTGTTAAGCCTCTTGATCCAACCTCAACTCATCGTGTGACTTCATCCATAGATCTAGGGTTCATAATCCCTTACACCTTACGTACTTCATTCATCTGATCTGATCGAGTGTTCTAGTTAGATCTCTCCTGTCGGGAGTTGATCTGGGTCTCCTCCATTGTTATCTAGGGCTTGGATAACATAAAGTGAAGAGTGCCTCGATTGGCGTGACAACAATACATCTTGGGAATCGAGGCCCTCTTGGTTCACCTCTTTGGTTGCCTATCCCCTCTACCATCCTGTATAGGATTCATCATTTGGGGCAACTACAAGTTGTGTGATAACATTACCCTTCATATTGTATGAATAAACCTATGATATTTATCACATTGATGGGGATTTGCAACTAGTTTATTTGGAGCAACGGATTGACTTGGGGGTTGCTTCTTCATGGAGCCTTTCCCTTCTTGGCACTTGATGGGGATCTTTGGTGGAGGGCGATACAGCATGAACTAGCAGGTATAGCTAAAGCCCCAAAAACATGGTTGGCCCACCTTCAACCTAAAGGTGTTACCTAATGTCACCTCGATAACCACCTCTCTGCAATTCCGGTTGGCTCTTCTCCAACTCAAGGGCGGCTTCCCTAGATAGGATTGCTAGGATTTTCTTCTATGCCTAGACAAATAGCGATGCTAATATCCTTTCCTAGAATAAACCCCTTAAGTTTTAATAGAACAACAACGCATTTTGAGTATGTCTTATGGAATCTTTCTTTCTATTCACTTTTAGACTCCATTTTTGGTCAAAGTCTTTGTCAACGACTATCCAAATTACAAACTTATCTCTTGCTTCATATAACTTTTCTTCCTCGACTTAAGAATAAGGCCTTGATATAATTATTTTAGAAATTGTATAAATCTCGAATAACTCCTTTTATATATAGGCTATACAACCTTTTTGTTTTCATTTTCTTTTTTTTAATTCCACTTGATATATCAACTTTCAATAAAGTATTTGTTGACAAAAAAAAATTAAAAACTTTAAAATGCCAACCAATCGAAATTTACTTTTCTAATGGATAGTTACGTAGCCAATGGTTGAGTTGGTCCGCTAGACATACCCTTTTGTTTGCAAGTGGTTGCGATCTTCAATGGCGGCTAGAGGAAGTGTGGCGGCCACTGAAATGGAGTACGACGATGAGTACAACAAAAAAGGAGACTGCTTTAATTATTATGTGGTCGACTTACGATAGATAAACTTTTGATTAACTGAATAGGAGTGATTGCTTGTGATCACGACTTTATACCCTCGGCAGCAGTTATAGAGATTGGTAGACAACAAATTTACAATTTTTGTTTAATTTAATCTTCAACGGAAAATACTCTCTTTCCCATGTAATTGGATTGAATGGTGGCTCGATGGGAAACTATGATTGTCACAACGAAGAGATGTAGGCGACATTAAACAATTGAGGAGAATCGCAGTGTCAAGAGAGGTAACTACAAATGCTAAATTGAAAAAACAACAACCGTTCAATCAGAGGAACAGACCTTAGGAAATTCGACAAGTACCCTTCCACAATTTTGGGTCAGTGACCTGTTTGAAAAATTGTGTCTCCAGACTTGCACTCCAAGTATTGATAGTTTGCAAAGGAATGTTCTTGCCTAACATTGTGTCTTTTTCTTTTGTACATATATCCTTTGTATATATAGTTTTTTTCTATTATGAAATAATGTTCATACGAGGTTTTGAGTTTCACGCCCTTGATTCCTCATAATCTTTTGCATGTTCAAATATTTTACGGTGGAAATAATCTTCTCATCAACAAAAAAATCTGAAAAATTTACCAAAAGCCAGTGGTGGTCAAAGACCAAAATCAAAGAAATTCTATTAATTTTGATTGGCAAAAGGCCTAGATCAAAGAATGAAACTTTAATAACAAATGGAAGCTTTAATACCAAATGGAACGAACAATATTCGTTTCCTAAATACGAACAATAATTCAATAGTTGAATATCCAATTTAAGTAGGACAACCAATTATAATCCATAAAGAAGAAGTATATAATAAATGTATAAAATATGAGATGATATGATTGATTACAATGAGAGGGCCCATATATACAATCCTAAAGGGCACCTTGGTAACTGTTATCACACAACTTGTAGTTGTCCCTAACGGTATCTCATCCGGGATGGTAGAGGTGATGGACAACTAAAGAGGTGACCAAGAGATGTCGCGGTTCCCAATGCAAGCTGGGTGTCACGATAACCAAGGCACTCTTCACTTTAGATCAAGCCTAAGCAAGATCAAGGAGGAGACCCTAGCCAATCAATAAAGACTAGCTAACCCAAAGACTCATAGGGAAATGTGTAAAATGAAAGGAGGAGATCAATGGTGAGTTAGATATAGGAAGGTTAAGTGGACCCAAGAGTTTAAGGTGTGGTTGGAGAGGCTTAAAAAGTGACAAATGTTTCAACAAATGAAAGACAAGGGCCACCTATGAGATTTAATCAATAGATCTAAAGATGACTTCGTACCATGAAAATTAGCCAAGTGGGACCCACTCCTTAAAAAGTGGAAAATTGGTCCAAGTTGGTTCCACAAGGTCAAAGTTGGAAAAGGATGGTACTAGGGGTATGCTATGGCATGGATCTATGGATTGACCAAGAATTAGCAATACCCAAGTGTGGGATCTAGCAAAAAGCCACCTACCCAAGGAGTGCGAATTGACCCAAGGATGACTAGTGCCTTGGATGGAGGGGCTAATGGAGACAGATGTCCACCAAATTGTAGATCGAGATAGTCAAGGTGCAAAACAAGGTGGGTCTTCAAGATCAAGAGAATGCCATGGCTAGATCTCACTAGATCTAATGCATCACTAAGTGACCCAAGTGGGGCACAACCCTCAAAATGAGGAATGGAGCCCACAAGGTAGAAATCACAAAAGTGAAGCACTAGGGGTAGGTTTTAGGGGATGATCTTTCCAATGAAGCAACAATCTCACCTACCCACGTACTAGAACCTAGCAAATGACCTCCCTCAAGAATTGCGACTTCCCTTAGAGAGACCAATGTGCCTTGGGAAATGGGTCAAATGGAAGCCAATCACCACCAACTATAGATCCGAATTGTCGTGGATTCTATAGAGGTGGGTTTCAAAAATTATCCCCAAAAGCATGCTAGATCCAAGTAGATCTAAAAAAAGTAAAATGAGGTCCACCATGAGTACCCTACCTGGACAGTGTAAAATATGATGATCTGAGAATAAAAATAAAATTGACCAACTGCATCAATCATCATCTGAAGCATATGTCCAACATATGGAAACATCAATAGGTGTATGTGGGACCATAGATCAACATCAATAAGCTCAAGTGGTCCATCTCATCACGGACCCCAAGAATGACCATGGTCAAACTATGTTTGACTAGGTCAAAATACAACCAAAGACTAGATTATAATAAATGACTAAGACATGTTCCATTAACCCTATTCACAGCTTAACTTAAAGTATAAACATCATTCAGTGGCAGTTAATACATATATATTTCAATGTTGTTTATAGTTTACTTGCACAAAAGCTTTAAAGACATACTCATCCAATGGACATGGTCTAACTGCTAACAAAGGGTGAGGGCTAAGGACAAGGCTAAGTAAAGGGGATGTCTTGACCAACTCAACTAAGTGACACTTTGGACAGGGAGAGGGGGAGCTACACTCTGTGCTGGACAAAATAAACAAAGGGAATGGCAGTGCCTCACAAATGGATAAGTTGTTTAGAGAGTGCTTATTCAACTTAGGCATCATGTCTACATCAAGTTGATCCAAGTTCATTAGGATCATTAATTTAATTTCCATGGCCTTTTTGGCCTATATGACCCCTCTAGGATTTTGCATGCGCTAAAAAGCACAACTAATAGCAGCTTGCATCCGGGGCATATTTACATTTATGAGGTCAGCAATCTTTAGATATAGCATTTATTTAACCATTGCTTTTAGACCTTTTTGGACCCTTCGAGGGGTACTTTAGCATTTCATTGCTTTAGCCTTTAATTCATCGTGTGTTGAGAAACACATTCTAGAATTTAATTTCCATAGGCTTTTATAAGAGATTTCCAATATAAGTAGTACTTGTGCTTTCAGTTTTAGCCAACAACAACTCATGTGATTAGAGGGAATTCCACACTAAGCCAAACATCGGGGCAACCAACTAGAATGATCTAGGCATAAAATCCAACTCACCAAAGGCAAGTTCTATCACCAACTCAGATCCGAGACACAAAACAAATGTGGATGCAATCCAACACAGAGGTAGAAATGGGGAAGTCCTCAGTATCAAACAGTCAAGAAGGCAAGTCAAGGTGAAAGCCAAAATAAGGAAAGTCATGGATGGATGGAATCAAGTGAGTGTGGTGCCTAGGCTAGCAAACAAAAATGTCAGGAAAGACCATGTCCATGCTCACGGGAGGGTAATAAAACCAATGAATATACTCAGTAAACCTTAAAGTGCAAGTAATACATCCAATTTTATATTTTTAAATCCATCCAAGATATTTCATTATTTAAATAGTACTGCCACATCATGAGTTATATACCAAGTCAATTCTATGAAGATAACTAAAACAACAAGATAATAGTCCAATACTAACAATCACAAGTCTAATGGTCATATCACTGCATATCATAAATAGCCATCATATAGAACCACTGAAACACTGCTGCAACAATACAACTGGAACTCTGGGCACTGAACTGAAACTGTACGAAACAAAAGGTCACATTGGTCATCAAATCTAAGCTCTAAAGGCTCAGTCTTGGCACAAGGTCTACTCAATGTCTGATATATAATGCTCCGATCTGTAAGTGATCATAAATAACTGTGCTCATCATAGCTGATCTCTGTAAAAATTAAGCTTCGAAAAGTGCAGATATCTACTCAGCAAGAATAGTAGCCCAGCTACTATGGTGTGATAACAGTAACTCTTCATAAAGTGTTGCGAACCTTAGTAATTATTATTATTATTATGTTCATTACACTCCCCCTCGAAGTGAAACAAGAATATAAATTTTACAATGGAAAAACATAACTTACCTCAAGATTGGTCCATCAAGTAAAAACCCCAAGAGAAGAAAATTGTTTCACTTCAAAATGCTCCATAAGATATAACAATTAGGATCCAAAGAGAAAAATATCTAATAATCCAACCATGAGAAATGAGTGAGAGAGCCAACTCTTATATAGGTTGTAGCTCAACTTCACTCTTACAATAAAATAATATTAAAGTCCTATGATCTAGCCTAGGGTGGAGTAAAAAACTCAAAACTCTAATACTTTCTAGTAGACTCCTAACAAACCCATACAAAGGTCGTCAAAACCACAAGTACATAGCCTCTAAGCTACATAAGGACCACTAGTAAAATAAATAATCCTTGCCAAAAGTGGTTAGACCCACTTTTGTCTCCATAACAAATAATAAAATAATGATAATAAACCCAAAAGGTGGTTATCCCCCAAAGAGAACTTTAAACATACTTTTCAACTCCATCGGTTTTATAAAGGCCCCTTTTTCCTTTTTAAAAAACTTAGCAAATAATAAAATATTGATAACCTTTAAACCAAATATTGATAACCTTTAAACCAACTTCATAAAGTATGTATACGAATCCATAAAGCAAATCAAACATCTACAAAAGGGGGCTCAACCTCATAGCCAAAACATGGCACATACTACACATGCTTAGACCCACAATTCGTTCCACATAATAAGGTGATATGTCTAGATCAAACAAGTAAAAGGGGAAACCTACTAAGCAAACCGTGACCCCTCCAAAGGGAAGGCGAATCACCAATCGCCGATACTCTCGAACTGGTCGCTCCTTAGTCAACAAATAAACAAGGAGCAAACTTAGGGCATGCAAAATTTCCTTCATGTTTTTACTGCAATCAACTAGGGATAATTCCACCCATCTATACAACAGCATCTGTGACCAAATTGTGCCCAGATTCTTATGCATATTTTCTTCACTCATTTGTTGTTTTGAGTATTTGTACTACGGCATCAATTTCCGTGTTCACGATCTCTACGATCTTCATTCTCGTTCAATCATTGTCAAACAGTTCAATCAAGGAAATGTAATAGCTCCCAAGCAGTAAACAAAGAACAATCAATGCCAAAGTCGATCCTCGACCCAACTATTCCTCATGTTACCAACCAGTTTGCACTAGTATAATCACGAAGACTGAAGACAAAGATGATCACTTGAAGACTAGCAGTGCCAAGGCTTTGCCAAGCATTACTCTTCTTCTTCTCCTTCTTCTTTTGCTACATCTTCTACATCTCTTTTTCCCATGGTCAAAATGATGATTGTAAAGTAACATGATATCCATTCTATATGTGTAAAAGGTCTAGCTCAACTATGACTATTATAGTAAAAGGTGCTCTGGAGTACCCTCCAGAGTTCTTGTTTTTTTGTAGGTTGCATTTAGTGCCTATTTTCACCCTGAATCAAAAATTATTGCTACCGGTAGAAACTTTTTTTGGGATAAAATTACAAGTTATTACAAGTTATCTAAAGCCTGACCAATGCGATTACAATCAAAACCATAAATCAACCCCCAAATCGAAAAGAGATGCTACCAGTAGCACCCTTTTTTCCACAAAGTTAAAATTACATATTGTTTGGAACCCTGACCTTAACAACCGGTGTCGTTGCATTCAAAACTCTAAATAACCCCCAACTCGAATAGTGGTGCTATTATGGCATCCCCATTTTTTTTCCAAGGCTAAAATTACATCTTTTTTGAAACCGTGGCATTAACAACCAAGGACATTGTGAGTAAAATGCGAAAATCGACCCCCGAATTGGAAAAGGGTGCTACCAATAGCAACCATTTCCTCCATGGGGTTAAAATTGCAGGTCTTTTGAAACCACAACTTAAAAAATATATTGAATTTAAAAAAAAACTACTTTATAAATACTAAAAAAGACAAATTTGGCTAAAAACATAATTTGTTTAGAGAAAATAATTTAGAAATTCAAGAAATAAAACAAATTTAAAGAAAAAAACAAAAAACATTCAAAATAAAACAATAACTTTTAAAAAAATTAAACTTAAAAAAGAAATGAAAGAATAAAATTAAAGTATTAAGGAGTTTAATTTGTATTTAAAAAATATATATATGAAATATTAGTTATTACACATTATAGACCTAAAATTTAAAAAGTTAAAAATTAAAAAAAAAAAAAATATATATATATATATATATATATTGCACATAATAGACCCCCCACATGCAAAGGGGGGTGGGGATGGGGGTAGTTAAAGGGGGAGCTTGATTCTGGAATCGAGCTCCTCCCTTAATTCCTCCCTTGCCACCACTTTTACACGTAAGGGGGGGCAAAGGGTGTGGCACAGGACATCACACCATTATATTCATTTGTAGTTTGAAGAATAACTGCTAATCTGGATTATTGCTAGTGTTTCACTTTCAAATACACCAATGGATTCTGTCTAATAAAGAAAAGGATTCTGAATGCATGTTTCAAAATACCAAGGGAGCTAAAATATGTCATAGTTAAAGATTAGGTTTATCGTTCTCCAGTGCTTCTGGCGTACTTTTTCAGACATGCATCAGGAATGGATGACTCTTCACTCTTCAATGAATAAAAATTTAAATTGCTTTGTCCAACTGAATCAATGAATTAATAAATGCAACCAATATATGAGTTCACAAAGACATACCTGCACCACAACATCTGGCGAGATCCAGTTCTTTACAGAGTTTCCAAGCAAAATATGATCCAACAGGTCTATAAAACACGGGCTAAATTCAGCTTCAGCAATAGCACAAGTAATCTTTCTTACGCGCATTCCTGACAAAATATCAGGCACAACTGGCCAGCGAAGATGTTTGGCAAGTGACAAGGCCGCCCATGTCTCCTCAGCTGTCTGAAGACCCCCAAGAATTAAAAGCCCCCGACTTGCTCCTTGAATAAGATCCACAACTTCCTTATATTGAACATGTGTGTTCATCAATTCCTCAGTAAAGTGGAATTGTGTTACTCTGATGTGTTTAGTAAAGGGTTCTCTCTTGGACATCCACATATTCAGACCTTTCAAACTACCCAAATTCCACTCACAATAAACTCCTGCTAAGGGCTCTCTAAATCCACAATTAATGTGTACTGGACCAAAAGGCTCTTGTGTGGCTCTAAAAACTGCAGTGTCAATAGTAGTAAGCACCATTCTGGCAGGAACCTTATCATCAGGTGGAGGTAAATTATAAAAATACCTCACAAATGACCCAAAGTGATTGACCTGTAGATATGATCAGAACAAAACTTTAGAAGAAATTGTAAGATTATATGAGCTGTCCCCTCCTATGTATGTTATGCATTATATGTTAAAGAAATAAATCTCTCTATTATTTATATGCATTTATGCATGCATCGATAATGTGTGCTCTAATTTGTTAGTATACCTCTAACTGAAGGTTTAAATTGCAAATGTGAAAATCTAGATCCTGTCATTTAGGGCATGTGCATAGCTCCTCAAACTAAATGACTATCATTTATAAGCATTTACACAACAATAAGTCCATAATCTAGTGGGATTATCTCAACAAATCTTTCCACCCAAAAGATGTGCCCAGGTAAAAAAAATTCAGAAGGCAATTTTTGGAATCAACTATAATCTGGGGCAATTTAATTCTAAGTTAAATAGATGTTCATCAACCATGCATGCAAAATATTCATATATAAAATGGAACAAAATGATTCTTTCAAAACTGATCCGCGTTTTAAAACTTGGGGGAGGAATACGTTAAAGAGAACTCTTAGATATGCTAGTCCGGGCAAAATAAAATATGAAAACATGCACTATGATGCTTCTGGCTGATCCTGTCAAGTGTACAGCTCCTTTACAAAATGCAGCAAAACATTTATATATAAATAAAGCACATAGATTGGGATGGCAGGTCGGGGAGAATTTATGTATGCTGTATGCATGGGGAATTGGGATTGCTATGAATAATGAAGCAGAAGCTCTAGCTCTATTCAAAGGCATCCTACTCCTTAAATCTCAAGGGGCAAGGTAAGCATCCGTGGTGAGAGACTCATTGATTGTTCTTTGAGCAGTTATTACATGATGCCTAAGTTGAATAAACACTCTCTAAACAACTTATCCATTCGTGAAGCACAGCCCTTCCCCGTGTTATTTGTCTGGCACAGAGTGTATCTCCCCCTTTCCCCGTCCAAAGTGTCACCTAGTTGAGTTTGGTCAAGTCATCCCCTTTGCCCAACCTTCTCTTAGCCTTCACCCTTAGCTAGCAGTTAGACCATGTCCAATGGGTGAGTCTGTCATTAAAGCTTTTTGTGCAAGTAAAGTATAAATAACATTAAATATCTGTGTATTAAACTGCCATGAAATGATGATGTACTTAAGCTGTGAGTGTGATTAGAGGAACATGTCTTAGTCTATTGATATAATTTTGTCCTTGGTTATATTTTGACCTAGTCAAACATAGTTTGACCATGGTCATTCTTGGGATCCATGATGATGTGGACCATGTATGCTTATGGATGATGATTGATGGTCCCACATACTCTTATCGATGATACCATATAGTGGACATATGATTCAGATGATGGTTGATGTAGTTCAGCAGATTTATTATTATTTCAAATCATTAGATTATGCACTGTCCAGATATGGTGGACCCTACAGTTGACCCCTCAGGGAAACCCATGGTGTATGAGTACACATTTCTAGTGGATTTGGGTCTTCTGGATCCATTGAGACATTTATCATTCAATTCTGGGCACTTCTGACAGTTATCCACTTGTTGACTAGATTTTGGCATGTTTTCCCAGCCTGTCCAGCAGAGGCATGAGAGGCCGGTTTCACCTAGGGCGCTGTATGGGAAGGGGGTGGTTCAGCCACTTGTTTTTACCATTATCCCCCCCTTCCTGACAGCTTGGTGGACTCAATTTGACAGCGCAGGCACTCTCGGTGTCAGTTGGGGCAGCTTCACAGTTCTCGAGGAGGATTAAAAATGGAATAAAAGGGTCACTCAGGAATTTGATTTGGGCAATTGAGGCAAGGTTTTGGCACTTGGTCTTCACAGAGGTCTTCCAGGGTGAACACCCCATCTTCCAGTCAGATGGCATCAGTCAATGGGGTCCACAGTGGCCACAGGAGGCCTTTTACTCTAAGTTACCAGAAACGTCTAGGATAAACCCTGAAACATCATTCCCCATTTCAGAAACGAAAACGAGTTCGAAAAGGGGTTGAAACGGCTTTGATCCGTTTCAGATGAAGCTGATATGAATCAGCTGAATTGGGATCGGATCCGCCAGTTTTGGAAACGGATCAAGCATAGGTGGATACGGTTCAGGCGTGGAATATGAGCACTTGTCGTCGCGGTCGTGAGCAGAACAATCCCGAGTTCGGACGTCGTGAGTAGGGGCCACCGAGCTAAACCACCGTCGAGCAGGGGTTGTGATGCAGAACACTGGAACAGTCGTTGTCGTCATGGTCGTGTGTGCAGGGGCCACCGAGCTAAACCGTCGTCTGTCTGCTGAATACGTCGTCGTCCGCTAAACCGTCGTCCGTGTGCAGGGGTCTCTATCTTTAAGCTTCGATCCCTGATAGGGTTGTTGGCCGTCCCTATATTATATTATATATATTATATAATATATAATATATATATATATTATAAATTTATTTTATTAAAAAAACTTAAAATTTTAAATTATATAATATGTAATGTAAAGTTGTATTTACATACAAATTCTTGGTTTAAGAAAATATGTTCGAAGGGTTTGGTTTATTTACATAAATTAAAAATATGTTAATATGTAAAGTTGTAAACTTAAAACTTTATACTTTTTGTTAGATAGATTAAATTTAAATGAACCTCCAATTTGTATTTCAATGAAGTTCAAAATACATTTGTATTTCAATTTGTTAATATTGAAGTATTTTGAATAAACTTTATTTAAATTGAACCTCCAATTTGTTATATTAAACTTTATGTTAGATAGATTAAAGTTTACATATTAAATTTGTCAAATTTTAGTTAGATTTTAAATATATATATATATACCGATACCGTTTACGTGTCATATCGTATCCAGACTTTTTGAAAATTTGTCGTATTCGTGTCCCCCCCCCCCCCCGGTATCCGTATCCGTTTTAGTGCAACTTAGCTTTTAGTGCATGTCTCTCTCAGTTTTGGAGACAGGATTTGATCATTTGTATTATTTGGACATGTCATAGTCACATTGTTTTATATTATTGTGCCATGGGGATGAGCTAGCAAGGATTGATGCCTCCTAGCCCCACCATAAGCTTATTGAGTCATGTCCATGTCATATGTGGTGGGACCATGTACTTTATCCCCCTCTTAGGGATGATGTCACCCTCACTTAGTCACTTTTAGCTATGACGTCATCCCTCTTTTGAGTGATCCATGTGATATTATGTATTGGCTCATCTTAGCCATTGATTAGATTATGAGATCTTTTAATCTCAACCAATCACTTGTTCTATTGTAAAGTGGTTTTGTGGTTTAGGATTTTGGTCATTATTATACTATATAAGGAGGAGACCCCCTATTGTAAAAGCACCTTTGGAGCTCTTGAATATTGGAATAGAATACTTCTTTGTGGAGCTACTTCTCTTGTCTTGTGGATTCTTTTGCACTTTGAATATACAGTGTCTCTTCTATGTATCATTGTGGATCTTGGGGCTACACATTGCTTTCTTGCAGGGAGGCCGAATTGGTGAAGAGGAGGGCAATTTGAAGAGGGTTATTGTTGGAGGGATCCACATATTCTCTCTTGGGTTGATCTTTGTGACAGGGAGTATCATTATTGTATCTTTGTGACATAGTTGATGCTTTCTATTACATCTCTTCATCATTTTCATAATTTTCTTACTTGGCTTGTTTCACTTGATCTTGTCTTGTAGGAGGAGGACGTTTTGGCTTGGAGCACTAAGATCTCACTCTTGAATATACACATAGGGGAATGCTATCAATTTGCAAAGTAGCCACAAGCAATTGAGGTAAGTTCTTCAAGGTATGTACCTAGATCCATCCATTCTTCTTCATTGGTCATAAAACCCTTAAAATCAAAACCCTCATTTTTATATTTTCCTAGATCTACTTGGATCTAGCTTGGCTTTGGGGATAATAAAAAGAACACACCTCTATAGCATCCACGACAATTCGGATCTATAGTTTGGTGGCATTTTGCCTTCATTTGACACATTTTCCAAGGCACATTAGCGTCCTTAAGGGAAGTCGCACTCCTTGAGGGAAGCTAGTGGGGCTAGCTCCAAGATTTGGGTAGGTGAGATCCCACTTGATTGCACTTGTCTACTTTGATAACCTACCCCTAATGCTTCACCTCTTTGATTTTTGCCTTGTGGAACCCATTCCTCATTTTGAGGGTTGTGCCCCACTTGGGTCATTGGGTGATGCATTTTCAATCTTAGATCTATGGAGATCTAGCTCACATTGGGGCATGCCACTTAAAACCCACTTTCATAATTGCCTTAACTACCCCGATCTACATTTTGGCATCATTTGGACTCCATTTGCCCCTCATCTAAAGGCACTAGTCTCCCTTGGTCAATTTGCACTCCTTGGGGTTAGTGTCATTTGCTAGATCCCATATGTTGGTGTTGTCTATCTCATCCTAGATCCATAGATCTACATCATTTCACACCCCTTAGTGCCATCTCACCCCTAACTTCACCTTGTGGGTCCTACTTGGACCATTTCCATATTTTAAGGAAGTGGGCCCCACTTGTGTATTTTCATGGTACTAGATCTATCCATTAAGTGGCCCTATTCATTCATTGGTTGAAACACTTGTCACCTGTAAGCCTCTTCAACCATACTTAACTCTTGGGCCCACCTAATCTAATCAACTCATTGTTTTCCATAAATCATCTTTTACACGTTTCCCTAAGAACCTTTGGGTTAGTCAATCTTCATTGATTGGCTAAGGTCTCCCCCTTGGTCTTGACTTGTCTTGATCTAAAGTGAAGAGTGCCTCGGTTATCGTGACTCCCAGCTTGCATTGGGAACCATGGCATCTCTTGGGTCACCTCTTTAGTTGTTTGTCTCCTCTACCGTCCCGGATGGGATACCTTTAGGGACAACTACAAGTTGTGTGATAACAGGTATCAGAGCTCGGGCTCTAAGAGAGCAGTAGATTGTTGGTGCAGCAATGTGTTGAGTTGTTGAGCAAGGTTTATTGATGATTTTGAGAACTTGTACATTGGACAACCTTATCTGCAATTGTTTTGCAGGTGTTGGGCAAAAAGGGGGGAAACTTTTGGTTTGTTTTATTTTGGACGGCAGAAGAAAAATGGTTGTTTGCATCAGATTTGGGGACCGTTTGGATGGCATTTCCAACTACTTGCAATGGAAAGTCAGGATGATTGCAGTGGTTAAGGAAAGTAGACTGTGGATTAATGTCAGCACTATGGTAACTCTTCCCACAATTGACCCTGTTGCTCTTGACATTCATAAAGTGGAAGAGGCCAAAGCACAAAGGGTTAATTCTAGATGGTGTTAAGGACCATCTCATCCCACACTTGGCTGAGAAGAAGTCAGCGTATGAGATGTGGGACACACTGAAAAACTTGTACGAGGCGAAGAATGAGGACAGGAAGATGGCACTCAAAGATAAATTGCATGCGACCAAGATGGCCAAGGGTGAGTGTGTGGTATCCTATCTTACCCAGGTGGTACACGTTATATAAAATAAATATAACATAATACAATATAACAATATATAAATAATAACATTAATATTAATATTAATAAATAATAATTAAATAAGTAATTACTTAAAAGGGCCAAAAGATATGTCTTTATAGGAAGACACGATGGGCTTATATAAAGTCCCAATCTTGTAAATGTAATCATATTTTATATAACATCTTTATATAAAAATTTTATTTATGGACTATTTGTCATTTCTGAAGTGGAAGTTTGAGTAAACGATTATTATCATTTCAGTGGTATCAAAGCCCCTTCTTGGGCATTCTGCTAATTACCAACTAGTAGCCAAAGAAATTTTTCAGAGGTTCTCTGAATCTTCTTGGTCATTGACCAAATCAGGCCTTTGTCCCTCCCTTAGTTCTGCAGCGCCCTCTGCTATTATTTTGCGCCCTCACCATCTGTACGCCATTTCTCCTCCACCACCGTCCTACACTCATCTCCCTCAACCCTCACAGCCAATCGCATGGACCACACTGCATTCAACCTTCAACCCACTTCCCTCACACTTCCCTTTACCCCATCCTCCAATCGCTCCATTCCCTTGCTTCCATTCACACTTCTGTGTTGTGCCCCCCAACTTCTTTTCGCCTATCACTAGCCACATGCCATTATGTATCGCACGCCTTACTCCATCTGCAATCCACACCATCTGCAGCCGCGGCCTGCACCCTGTCCAAACACTCCCTCCTTCCCCTCACCTTTTACCTCCATCATCTTCCAGATCCACGCTTCTCTCCAATTGCACTATCCATGTTAGTTTTTCTACTTGTAATCAATATTATCTAGGATCTTAACTGAGAGAATAACATGCACAGCATAACACAAGAGACACAAATATTTTCCTCGGGGAAACCATAAAGGAGAAAACCCCGCAACTTCCTCAAAGAAAGAATCGTCACTGTTATCACCTAAACTGTAGTTACCCCTATGGATGTATCCACTCATGGATGGCAATAGGGAAGGGCAACTTAAAAGGTGCAACCACGATCACCTTGACCTCCAATAGATGGTTGTCACGCCAGTCGAGGCAACCTTCACTTTATGTAATCTAGCCCAGACAACAAAGGGGGAGACCCGATCTACTCCCGACGGGAGAGATCAAAACCAAGACACAAAATCAAAATAATTCTAAGTGAAGTAAGGTGTATGGTTTATCCTAGACCTTAGGATGAAGTCACAAGACAAGTGAGGGGTTTAATGAGTATAGCTTTGGTTCATTATTGATGTGAGAGTGACTTATGATTTTTGAAATAGGATCCAGGATTAAAGTACTAGTTCAATGTGAGAAAATCCACTACCATGGGAACCGTGTCCAATGCAGGGTAGTTTATGGGTTGAATTAGGGCTAACTAGTACAGGTGACAAGCTTGATCATGATACATGATGAAATCAAAGGGTTTAGTTCACCACACAAAGGTCAAACCACAAGTTAATCCAACAATCTCGGAAAGTCGAATTGACTTGGAGAGAAACCAGTGCCTTGGGAATTGGGATAATAGAGTCAAAGTAAGGTTAACTTGTGGTTAAGGACTCCTATTGCATGAGACAAGTGGGCAATTAAAGTCTTGATGGATGAATAGGTCTAGATATAGAGATTTGATGTTTGACCTAAGTGGACCACAATCCCTTGAAACAAGGAATGTTATCCCCAAGGCAAGATTTGACAAGGTGACCTACCAGACCTAGGTTTTGAATTATGCTCATTCCAAATCCACAAAGATTTCATATACCCATGTCCTAGAAGTGGACCAACTCACTTCTCCAAGGTGGTGCGAATTTACCCAAGGAGGCTAAAAAGTGGAATAAATGACTCAAGACAAGTCCAATGGCATCCAAACTTTAGATCCAAGTGGTTTAAGCAAGTGAGAGTGTGGATCTATAATTTCATGGCAATCCAATGGCTAGATCTTACTAGATCTGAGTTTAATGACACCAAGTGGTCCAAAATGGGGATTAAATCCCTTAAAATGTGGAATAGGGCCTGTTATCACAACATAGTAGCAGGGCTACTATTCTTGTCTAGCAAATATCTGCACATTCCAGAGCTTCCATTATTCAAGGCATGGCTATGATGATTGTATATTTTGTGATCAGTCATGATCAGAGCAGTGTATTATTCGGACTTATGTTAGACCTTGTGTCAAGGCTGAGCCTTGAGAGTTCAGATTTGATGACCGATGTGACCCTTTATCCCATACAGTTTCAGTTCAGTGCTTAGAGATGTATTGCAGCAGTGTTTCAAATGGTATATGATGTTTATTACTATGATGATGTTGTATGATCTATGGATATTTTATCATTGACGGTGGATTATTATCTTGTTGATTTAGTCATGTTCACAGCATCTGCTTGGTATATTATTCCTGATGTGGCAAACTGTTTAAAATGAACTATAAATCATAAAATGGACAATTGCTTGCACATTTAGGTTGTTTGACAAAACCCACTGGTTTTCCACCTTACATAGATATGGTCTTTCCTGACACCAGTTGTCTGCTAGTGAAGGCTCCATTTTCACTTGACTCCATCCATACATGACTTTCCTATTTGACTTTAAACCTTGACCTGTCTCATTTGACTTTCTGATACTGAGGACTTCCCCATTTTTCTACCTCTGTGTTTGGACCGCATCCCTGTATGTTCAATGTCTCGGCTCTAAGTTGGTGACAAAACTTGCCTTTGGTGAGTTGGATTGTAGGCCTAAATCATTCTGGTCGGTTGTCCCGATGTTTGGCATTGGCTTGAACTCCCCCTAGTCACTTGAGATGTTGTTGGCTAAAACTGAAAGCTCATGTTCTACTTATGGAAACTTATAAATTCGCCCATGGAACCTAAAAAGGGCAAGAGCGATGAACAGCTAAAAATACTCCTCGAAGAGTATAAGAAAGGTCCAAAAAGCAATCGTTCTTAAAAGCTATATCTAAACAATTGCTGACCTTATATGTATATGAAAACATGCCCTGGGTGCAAGCTGCAACTAGTTGTGCTTATCAGCACACCTGAGATCCGAAGGGTTATGTAGGCCAAAAAGGCCATGAAATGAAATTGAATGATCCTAATGAACCTGGATCAACTTGATGTAGACATGATGCCTAAGTTGAATAAGCACTCTCTAAACAACTTATCCATTTGTGAGGCACAGCCATTCCCCGTGTTATTTTGTCCAAGCACAGAGTTTGTAGCTTCCCCCTTCTCCCAGTCCAAAGTATTTTTGAGTTAAGTTAGACAAGTCAACCCCTTGGCCCAACCTTGTTCCTAGCCTTCATCCTTCACTAGCAGTTTGACCATGTCCAATAGGTGAGTTTGTCATTTGAACTATTGTGCAAGTAATTTTATATAACAAAGGAATATATTAACTTGATTAATGCCACTGAACGGATGTTATACTTTGAGCTTGGCTGTGAGAATGATTAAAGAAGCATGTCTTAGTCTACTGATGTGATTTATCCTTGGTTGTATATTATTGGGATCCGTGATGATGTGGGCCATATATATATACCTATTGATGATGATTGATGTTCCCACATTCTTGATGATGATATGATATGATGGACATATGGTTCAGATGATGATTGATGCAGTTCAGCAGGTTTTATTATTACTTCAAATCATCAGATTATGCACTGTCCATATATGGTAGACCCTACAGCTGGTCCATTAGGGCAACCCATGGTGTATGAGTACACATTCCTAGTGGATTTGGGTCTTCTAGATCCAATGAGACACTTATCTTTCAGTTTCGGGCACTTCTGAGAGTGATTGATGCAGTTTTACACTTGTTGACCGGATTTGGGGCTGATTTCCCAGCCTGAGCAGCAGGGGCCATGAGAGGCCAGTTCACCTAGGGCGCTATATGAGGAGGGGGTGGTCCAGCCACTTGCTTTTACCATTTACCCCCCCTTTTGGAGAGCCTGGTGGGCTCAGATGGACTGCGCAGATGCCCTGGGAGGCAGTTTTGGCACTTTCATAGTTACCGAGGCAGTTAAAAAATGGGATAAAGTGGTCACTGAGGAATTCGATTTGGGCAATTGAGGCTTGGCATTTGGTTTTCACAGAGGTCTTCCAGGGTGATCCCACTATCTTCCAGCCAGTTTTCACCATGTGAGTAGGCCCATAACGATCACAGGAGGTCTTTTACCGCTTGTCTGTCACAGATTTTGAGGACAGATTTGATCATTTATATTATCTTGGACATATTTTATTATTTTATTGTGCCTTGGGGATGAGCTAGTGAGGATTGATGCCTCCTAACCCCACCATGTGCTTCTTATGTTATGTCCTAGTCATTATGAGGTGGATTTTTGTACTTTTACCCCTCTAGTGGATGACGTCATCCTCACTTTGTACCATTTAGTTAGGGCGTCATCATTATATTGGGTGATCCATGTGATATATTGTTATGATTCATTATTAGCCATTGATCATGTATTGAGATCTTTTAATCTCAACCACTCATTTGATGTAGTATTGTAGAGTGGTATAGGGTTTTGGTCTTTATTATCCTATATAAGGAGGAGACCCCCTATTGTATAGCTCATCTTTGGAGCTCTAGAATATTGGAATAGAATACTTCTTTGTGGAGCATATCTCTCTTGTCTTGTGGATTCTCTTGCATCTTGAGTATACAATATCTCTTCTATGTATTGTGGATTTTGGTCCTTCTACTAGTTTTCTTGCAGGAAAGTCGAATTGGTGGAGAGGAGGGCGATTTCTTCAGGGTTATTGTTGGAGGGATCCACATATTCTCTCTTGGGTTGATCTTGTGACAGGGAGTATCATTATTGTATCTTCGTGACATAGTTGATGCTTTCTATTACATCTTTCTATCATTTTCATAATCATCTTACTTGACTTGTTTCTTTGATCTTGTTTTGTAGGAGGAGGACGATTTGGCTATCTTGGAGGAGGATGTTTTGGTTGGAGCTCTTGGATCTCACTCTTGAATATACACATAGGAGAATGCTATCAATTTGCAAGGTGGCCACAAGCAATTGAGGTAAGATCTACAAGGTATGTGCCTCTTTCCATCCATTCTCTCTTCATTGGTCACAAACCCTAATTAATTAAAACCCTCATTTTGGTTTTTCTTAGATCTACTTAGATCTAGCCTTGCTTTTGAAAAGATCTTAAGAACCCACCTCTATAGCATCCACCCCTAGTTGGATCTATAGTTTGGTGGTGGTTGGGTTAAAATTAACACACTTTTCAAGGCAATATAGCCCTCTTGAACCAAATCGCACTTCCTTGGAGAGGCTTGTTGGGTTAGATCTAGCATGTGAGTAGGTGAGATCCCACTTGATTTGCAATCTACACACTTGATAACCTACCCCTAGACTTTTACTTGGGTGATTTCTACCTTGTGGGCATCATTCCACATTTTAAGGGATTAAAACCCCCTTTTGAACTACTTAGCACCTTAAAACTCAGATCTAGTAAGATCTAACCCTTGGATTGGCTTGATTTTCTAGATCCACATAGATCGGTGCCTAAGCTACTTGGATCTACAATTTGGTGGCCATTGGACTTGATTTGACACACCTTATCCACCTTTTAGCCCTCCTTGAGAAAAGTCGCACTTCCTTGGGTGACTGAGTTTGCCCACTTCTAGGACCTGGGTAGTTGAGATTTCAGTGGATTTGGAACGGGCATACCTTGAAACCTATATCTAGAGTATCATTTTGTGACGATCTGCCTTGGGGGTAGCATTCCTTGTTTTAAGGGATTGTGGTCCACTTGGGTCATTTCATGAAATCCTAGATCTAGCAAGATCCAACCACTCTATCTCAATTAGCCCACTTGACTTGACCTTTAGGTGTCCCGATCTACATTTTGACATATCTTTTGACTCCATTAACCCATCCAACAAGGCACTAGTCCTCCTTGGGCAAATCGCACTCCTTGGGAATTGTGTCAAACCTTAGATCCAGTAAGTGGGTACTCCTAAATTCAACTTAGACATAATCCATAGATCTACTCATTACATATCCTCTAGTGCCAATTGCATCCCTTAATTTCACCTTGTGGGTCCACATCAAGCCATTTCACACATCCCAAGAAAGTGGGTCCCACTTGTGTAACACAGGGTACTATATCTTGTCATCATAACTAATCATGTGGCCTAAATCATACATTGGTTGAAACACTAATCATTTCTCAAACCACCTTCAACCATACTTTAATTTCTAGGTCCACTTTACCTTGCATTGGTTTCCGTAACTTACCATTTACTCATCCCTAGGAACCTTTGTTTGGGACCAATCATCTTTGATTGGTTATAGGGTCTCCCCCTAGGTCTTGATTTATCTAGATCTAAAGTGAAGAGTGCCTCGGTTGACGTGACTCCCACCTTGCATTGGGAACCGTGGCATCTCTTGGGTCACCTCTTTAGTTGCCCATCTCCTCTATCGTCCCGAATGGGATAACACTAGGGGCAACTACAAGTTGTGTGATAACAGGGCCCACAAAGTAGAAATCAGAAAAGTGACAATCTGGGGGTAGGTTATTGGATGTGTAGATCATGAAACAAGCGGGATCTCAACTACCCACGTCCTAGATCTAGGTCAACCCACCAAACTAGGAAGTGCGCCCTTGCTTGGAGAGGCTAAATGCCTTGGGAAGAGGGTCAAATGGAGGCCAATCCTCACCAAACTATAGATCCGGGATGCCGTGGATACTATAGAGATGGGTTTTAAATATCTTACCCAAGAAGCCACTAGATCTTAGTAGATCTAAAAAAATGTAAAAATGAGGGTTTGAAGAAATAAGGGTTTTATCAATTTATGAGTTATGTCAATGGATTGGATCAAGATAAGAGAAACAAACTTGTGGATCTTACCTGGGTAACCTTGTAGATGCCTTGATGATGATGATCTATGCAAACCCGATCAATTTGAGAAGCTTTGAGGTAGTTTTCTATGCAATCGATTTAGTCCAAGAAGCCAATGCGCCTTCCCTCCTACACAACAAACGTCAACAATATCAGATTTGATGTAATCAAGAGATAAGACTAATGCCACAAGAGAAGTAACAGAAAGATAGCATAGATCACAATTATACTAATGATAACCCCCTGATACAAGCAAATGCCAAGAAAGTCGATTTGAAGAAGCCTTGCAAAATCACCCTTGTTGAAGTCGCCTCCTGTAGACAAGACAATGATTTCCAAAATAGATAGATCTTACCACAAATTCCAAATGCTAAGTTGCAATGATTATTTTATTGTGCCATGGGGATGAGCTAGCAAGGATTGATGCCTCCTAGCCCCACCATGTGCTTCATGTGTCATGTCCTAGTCATATGAGGTGGGCCCATGTACTTTTGCCCCCTCTAGAGGATGACGTCACCCTCCATGAATACTTTCTAGCTATGACATCATCACTATTTTGAGTGATCCATGTGTTATGTTGTTATGATTCATCTTAGCCATTTATTGTGTATTGAGATCTTTTAATCTCAACCATTCATTTCAAAAAGTGGTTTTGAGATCTAGGGTTTTGGTCTTTATTATCCTATATAAGGAGGAGACCACCTCATTGTAAAATCATCTAGAGAATTTGGCTCTTGGCTCTTGGAATAAAATTTCTATCTTTTGGAGTACATGCTTGGATCTTGGAGTGGATTGTTGGTTGCTTTGATTGTAAATGCTTTTGTCCATTGCACTGGAAGATCTCTTATAGCTATCTTGCATATTTTGCCATACTTTCTTTACAGGTTAAGAAGACGTTTTGGAGGAGTGTGAATTGGTGGGGAGGCCTGCCCTTCAAGCTTCAAGAGGACGTTTTGGTTAACAGGGAGTGGTTTTGTCTTTGTACCAACTGTTGTTTGTTTATCTTTTCTTGCTTGTATCTACCTTCAACATGTTAAACTGATTGATGCTTTGCTCCTTGGTTTTGACAAGTTAGAGGGACACACGTGTGGCTTGGAGGAGTTCGATTTGGCAAGAGGGCTTCAAAATTTTCCATTTTATCTTTGACAAAGTAATCCTCATCTCAACTAGCATCCATATCTTCATCCAGATATGCTCCAAAGGTATGGTTTTCTTCTTCCTTGGCTTATCCATAAATTCTAGATCATAAAAACCCTAATTGATTAAAATCCTCATTTTTGTTTTTCTTAGATTTACTTGGATCTAGCTTGGCTTTTGAAAAGATATTGAAAACCCACCTCTATAGTATCCACGGCGATTCGGATCTATAGTTTGGTGTGGATTGGGTTTCACTTGACACACTTTTCAAGGCACTTACCCCTCCTTGGGTAAAGTCGCCCTCCTTGGGTGATTGAGTTAAGCTAGATCTAGTACATGGGTAAGTGAGATCCCACTTGATTCATGATCCTCACATTTGATAACCTACCCCTAGTGCTTCACTTCATTGATTTTCTCCTTGTGGGCCCCATTCCTCATTTTGAGGGTTGTGCCCCACTTGGGTCAATTTGGTGATGCACTTTCAATCTCAGACCTATTGGAGATCTAGCAGAGCTACTATTCTTGTACAGCAGATATCTGCACATTCCAGAGCTTACATTATTCCAGAGCATGGCTATATATTTTGGATCACTCATGATCAGAGCAGTATATTATTTAGATTTGTATATCACCTTGTGTCAAGGCTGAGCCTTGAGAGTTCAGATTTGATGACTGATGTGACTACTTATCCCATACAGTTTCAGTTCAGTGCCTAGAGATGTATTACAGCAGTGTTTCAGATGATACTGGATGATTATTATTATGATGATGTTGTATGACCTATGGATATGTTCTCACTGACTGTGGATTATTATCTTGTTGATTTAGTCATGATCATAGCATGTGCTTGGTATATTATTCCTGATGTGGCAAACTATTTAAAATGAACTATAAATCATAAAATGGACAATTGCTTGCACATTTAGGTCATTTTACAAAACTCACTAGTTTTTCACCTTACATAGATATGGTCTTTCCCGACACCAGTTGTTTGCTAGTGTAGGCTCCATATTCACTTGTCTCCATCCATACATGACCTTCCTGTTTGACTTTAAACCTTGACTTGTTTCATTTGACTTTCTGATACCGAGGACTTCCCCATTTTTCTACCTCTGTGTTTGGACCGCATCCCTGTGTATTCAGTGTCTCGGCTCTAAGTTGGTGACAAAACTTGCCTTTGGTGAGTTGGATTGTAGGCCTAAATCATTCTGGTCAGTTGTCCCGATGTTTGGCATTGGCTCGAACTCCCCCTAGTCACTTGAGATGTTGTTAGCTAAAACTGAAAGCTCATGTTCTACCTATGGAAACTTAAATTCGCCCATGGAAACAAAAAAAAGGGCAAGAGCGATGAACAGCTAAAAATACTCCTCGAAGAGTATAAGAAAGGTCCAAAAAGCAATGGTTCTTAAAAGCTATATCTAAACAATTGTTGACCTTATAAATATTTGAAAAAAACATGCCCTGGATGCAAGCTGCAACTAGTTGTGCTTCTCAGCACATCTGAAATCCGAAGGGTTATGTAGGCCAAAAAGGCCATGGAATAAAATTGAATGATCCTAATGAACCTGGATCAACTTGATGTAGACATGATGCCTAAGTTGAATAAGCACTCTCTAAACAACTCATCCATTTGTGAGGCACAGCCATCCCCCGTGTTCTTTTGTCCAGCACAGAGTTTGTAGCTTTCCCCTTTCTCCCAGTCCAAAGTATTTTTGAGTTAAGTTAGACAGGTCAACCCCTTTGCCCAACCTTGTTCCTAGCCTTCCTCCTTCACTAGCAGTTTGACCATGTCCAATGGGTGAGTTTGTCATTTGAACTATTGTGCAAGCAATTTTTTATATAACAACGGAATATGCTAACTTAATCAATGCCACTGAATGGATGTTATACTTTGAGCTTGGCTGTGAGAATGATTAGAGAAGCATTGTCTTAGTCTACTGATGTGATTTATCCTTGGTTGTATATTCTTGGGATCCGTGATGATGTGGACCATGTATGGATGATTATTGATGATGATTTATGGGCCCACATGTTTGATGATGATATCATATGATGGACATATGATGCAGATGATGTTTGATCCAGTTCAGCAGATTTATTACTACTTCAAATCAGCAGATTATACATTGTCCATATATGGTGGACCCTACAGCTGGCCCATTAGGGCAACCCAGGGTGTATGAGTACACATTCCTAGTGGATTTGGGTCTTCTGGATCCATTGAGACACTTATCTTTCAGTTCGGGGGCACTTCTGACAGTGATTGATGCAGTTTTACACTTGATGACAAGATTTGGGGCTGATTTCCCAGCCTGGGCAGCAGGGGCCATGATTGGCCAGTTCACCTAGGGCGCTGATGATGGAGGGGGTGGTCCAGCCACTTGTTTTTACCATTTACCCCCCTTCTGGAGAGCCTGGTGGGCTCAGATGGACAGCGCTAGCACCCTAGGAGGCAATTTTGGCACTTTCACAGTTCCCGAGGCAGTTTAAAAATGGGATAAAGTGGTCACTGAGGAAATCGATTTGGGCAATTGAGGCAAGGTTTTGGCATTTGGTCTTCACAGAGGTCTTCCAGGGTGGCATCACTACCTTCCAGTCAGTTTTCACCATGTGGGTATGCCCAGATTGATCACAGGAGGACATTTACTGCTTGACTGTCATGGATTCTGAGGACAGTTTTGGTCATTTACATTACATTGGACATATTTTATTATTTTATTGTGCCTTGGGGATGAGCTAGTAAGGATTGATGCCTCCTAGCCCCACCATGAGCTTATATTGTCATGTCCTAGTCACCATGAGGTGGATTTTGGTGCTTATGTTTCTCTAGTGGATGACGTCACCCTCTTATTGTACCACTTAGTGGGGGCGCTATCATGATATTGGGTGATCCATGTGATGTATTGTTATGATTTATTGTTAGCCATTGATTAGATCTTGAGATCTTTTAATCTTAGCCACTCATGTAAAAAAGTGGTTAGGATTGTACTCTCTCCCCATCCTATTTAAGGAGGGAGCCTCTCATTGTAAAAGTCATCTAGAGATTTTTGGCTCTTGGCTCTTGGAATAAAATTTCTATCTGTTGGAGTACATGCTTGGATTGGAGTGGATGTTGGTTGTTTCGATTGTAAATGCTTTTGTCCATTGCACTGGAGGATCTATTGTAGCTACCTTGCATATTTGCCATATTTTATTTACAGGTTAAGAGGGCGATTTTGGACAAGGGCGAATTGGTGGGGAGGCTTGCCCTTCAATCTTGG
This sequence comes from Larix kaempferi, assembly GCA_027924585.1. NCBI lineage: Eukaryota > Viridiplantae > Streptophyta > Pinopsida > Pinales > Pinaceae > Larix > Larix kaempferi. The sequence goes on from BSBM01000428.1 coordinate 13,311,598, forward strand.
AAGAAGTCGCTTTGGTGTAACAGGGAGTAGTTTTACCTTTGTGTCAACTATTCTATGTTTCTCTCTCTCCTGCTTTTATCTACCTTCAATTTGTTAAACTAATTGATGCTTTGCTCCTCGGCTTGACAGGTTAGAAGGAATCACATGTGGCTTGGAAAAATCAATTTGGCAAGAGGGCTTCAACAATTCTCCATTTGATCTTTGGCAAAGTAATCCTCGTCTCAACTAGCATTCATCTCTTCATCCAGGTATGTTCCAAGAGGTATGATCTTCTACTTCCTTGAATCTTCCATAATTTTTAGATCATAAAAGCCCTAATCAATTAAAACCTTTGTTTTGGTATTTCTTAGATCTACTTAGATCTAGCCTTGTTCTTGAAGAGATATTGGAAACCCACCTCTATAGCATCCACCCCTAGTTGGATCTACAGTTTGGTGGTGATTGGCTAAAAATTGACCCACTTTTCAAGGCAAAAATCCCTCCTTGACCCAAATCACACTTCCTAGAGAGAGGCTTGTTTGGTTAGATCTAGCACATGGGTAGGTGAGATCCCACTTGATTTGCAATCTAGACACTTGATAACCTACCCCCAGATTCTTACTTTGGTGAAATCTACCTTGTGGACATCTCTCCATGTTTTGAGGGGTTAAAACCCCCTTTTGAATCTCTTGGCACCTCAAAACTCAGATCTACTAAGATCTAGCCCTTGGATTGACTTGATTTTTTGGGCATGCATAGATCGGGGTACTAGCATCTTGGATCTACAGTTTGGTGGCCATTGGACTTGATTTGGTTCACCAAACCCACTTTTTGGCCTTCCTTGAGCAAGTCGCACTCCCTTGAAAAAGTGAGTTTGTCCACTTCCAGGAGATGGGTGTTTGAGATTTTCGTGGATTTGGAATGCCCATACCTTGAAACCTAGGTCTAGACTGTCTTTTTGTCACGATCCACCTTGGGGGTAGCATTCCTTGTTTCAAGGGATTGTGGTCCACTTAGGGTCATTACTTGAAAAACCTAGATCTAGTAAGATCCAACCATTAAATCTCATTTAACCCACTTGATTTGGCTTCTAGGTGTCCCGATCTACACTTTGACATACCTTTTGACCCCATTAGCCCATCCAACAAGGCACTAGTCCTTCTCTAAGCAAGTCGCATTTCTTGGGAATTGTGTCAAACCCTAGATCTAGTATATGGGTACTCCTAGAATCAACCTAGAGTCATAGATCTAGCCTTTATCCAACCTATAGTACCAACTTCACACATAACTTCACCTTGTGGGCCTACCTAGAACCATTTCACACTTCCCAAGAAAACAAGACCCACTTGTGTAAACACATGGTACTATACCTAGTCATCATACCCCATCATGTGGCCTAAACCATATATAGGTTGAAACACTAACAACCTCTTACACCATCTTCAACCATACCTTAACCCTTAGGTCCACTTAGCCTTGCATTGGTTTCCGTAACTCATCATTTACCTACCCTTAGAAACCTTTGTTTGGATCCAATCAACTGTGATTGGTTATAGGGTCTCCCCCTAGGTCTTGTTACACCCTGACCTAAAGCGAAGAGTGCCTCGGTTGACGTGACTCCCACCTTGCATTGGGAACCGTGGCATCTCTTGGGTAACCTCTTTAGTTGCCTGTCTCCTCTACCGTCCCGGATGGGATACCACTAGGGGCAACTACAAGTTGTGTGATAACAGGTATCTCTAATTTCATCTTAGATCCATAGATCTACTCTTTGCATACCCCTTGGTACCATTTGCACCCTTAACTTCACCTTGTGGGTCCCATTTGAACCACTTTCCATATCCCAAGGAAGTGGGTCCCACTTGTGTATTTCATGGTACTAGATCTTGTCATTTGATCTCATTGTGGCCTAAATCATTCATTGGTTGAAACACTAGTCATCTATTAAGCCTCTTTCAACCATACTTAAACTTCTAGGACCACCTAACCTTGCATTGGTTTTCGTAACTCACTTGTCACACTTCCCTAGAAACCTTTGCTTTAGTCCAATCGCCTTTGATTGGCTATAGGGTCTCCCCCTGGGTCTTGATTTATCTTGATCTAAAGTGAAGAGTGCCTCGGTTGACGTGACTCCTAACTTGCATTGGGAACCGTGGCATCTCTTGGGTCACCTCTTTAGTTGTCCATCTCCTCTACCATCCCGGATGGGATACCATTAGGGACAACTACAAGTTGTGTGATAACAGTACCTTTTCCGATTTTTATCATTTTAGGTTCTTTATCTGACCCAATGTTTATTTCCACATAGTCCCCAGGTTTCATTGAATCAATATTGTTCTTCCTCCAGTACTACCTGTCAAAGATGCTTTCAAATGCTACTAAGCCACGAGGAACGGGATTGTTGAATTGATCGCCCTCACCCTGATACTCTTTACGCTCTTCTTGAAAATTGACATTAAAGTTCGAGAATTCTTCAACATTATGAATAAACTTTAAGATTTGTTCATCATCTCCAAAAACTTGCCAATGTTCCATGTTATCTGGTACTTATGGTCTTAAATTGATTTCTAAAGTACAGTCACCATTTAACATTTCATCTGAAGGTTGAAGGGTTGATGCTGAAACGGCTAACTTATTCGCTGCGCTATTCTGATCTCTAGGAATGGCTTCTATGTTTAAGGCATCAAAGAATTCCATGGTGTCCCAAATTGAATTTCTATACTTTTTTAGTCTTTGACACTTACATGCAAATTGGTTCTTTACTTGTTGAACTATCAAGTCAAAGTCGCCTTTTATACTTAACATTTTTATCCCCATATATTTTGCTAGTTCAATCCCAAGTAAGAGTGCCTCATATTCTGCTACCTTGTTTGTTGCTTCAAATTCCAGTCTATATGCAAAGTTGAAAATCTGCCCTCCTGGTGAAGTGAAAACAATCCCAGCCCCTTTTCCTGCTCTTGAATGAGCACCATCAAATTTCATCTACTTTTTCATTCTTAATTTGTTCTTGAATGCTAAAAAGGTAGAATTAATTGCATAATTCCCAAGATCATCAGTATTATAGACATATTGATTTGAGGGTCTCTTGGGATTTTCCACATGGTTTTTCTTTTCCTTCTCGTTATGAAATTTCACTAATGAGTCCTCTGATGCAGGTACGGTGGCATAAGTCCAATCCATTTGGATCCAACCTCCTAAAGTACTAGCCCACTTTCTGGAAAATAACATTCCCCATTTATCAGGTACATCTATCACAAGAAAATGCATAGTCACATGAATGTCCGGATACTTGGCCAATCTAACCAGTTGATTTTCAATAATGCCCACTACATCAACTTGTCTAGAATCCATGGCACAAACATTTTGATATGGTCTGGATGTTCTAAGATTAAGTTGATGCATAACCTTCTTGGTCATGATGTTGGATGAAGATCCTGAATCTAACATACAGTTGTGTAGAAGATCACCTATCATCAATACAGTTGTGTAGAAGATCACCTACCATCAATAATACATAAAAAGGCGGATGATCTTCTTTTCTTGGGTCCATGGTATGTAGAATTACTAAGGGATCTTCCATGACATTGTTGTTGCTTGTGGAAGGTTGCTCTAACTTTTCAGCAAAAGTGACTTTCTTCGTAATGGGAGGATTTAAGACTCTCATTAACTTTTCTCTTTGTTCAGGAATCTTGAAGATTTCGATAGCAGGCATAGGTATTTTTACTTTTTTAAACCAATTACCTAAATCAATATTCATATCATCAGAATTATAAAGATTTGTTACCTTAGGTGGATATTGAATATTCTTTCCAACATTTTCTCTTCTCTGGTATGTGAAGCCTTTGAACTTCGGCATCTCCCAGAATTGTTCAGGTGAAGTCATCTCTCCATATGTTTCGGTAAGGTTGTCTTTCTCCTGGCTGTATTGTCTATCCTGTTTCCAACTTTCTTTGGGAATGGTATGGACATCACCTACAGCATTTACATAATCAGGCTCGCTTGAAAACTGCTCAGTACTGCTCGCTTCAGGAAAACCATTCTCTAGGACATAGCATGCAAAGTAACAATTGGATTCTTTGAGAAAATATTTGCATGCTCTACAAAAAGGTGTATAATCTTCTACCATGTTAGCAGCCTCTAATTGATTCGGAGGCCTCTTTTCATGGGCTAGTCCCTTCTTCTACCAATTTCCCTTGGGAGGAAAATTTCATTGAATAGGTTGGGATTGAGATCGTTCCATAGCTATGACCCGATTCTGCATTTCCTTAAGCTGGGAAACATACTTCATTTCCATAGCTTCCATCTTCTTCTTCATTTCTTTAATTTTTCTATCATGATTATCCTAATGAGAAGTGGATGCTTTCTCTTTAGGCTCAGTTTGTTTCATGGGAACTAGTGCTCTTGTATATCTAGGAATGTTAGACTTGCAAGAAGATTGCATGTTTCTATCAATTTTCACAGCCATATCCTAAGCCTTCAAAAGTGTGTTGGCTCCTTATCTCTAAGCTGATATTGCATCTCACCACTTAAAGCTTTGATGTTATAAACCAAGATAGATTGTGTTGTCGGTTTAAAGTCTGTATGCATAATGTTCACTAAGTCCTTGAATTTCTTATTGAATTCATCCATAGTCTCGTTCTCACTTCTCTTAATGGTATGGAGTAGTGTTACAAACATCAGCAATATATCGCCAACATCGCGATATATCGCGATGTTCCTAGCTCGCCGATAATATCGACAAAAATCGCCATTTTTTAAAAATCAGCAAAAATCGACAAATATCGGGAAAAATAGGGAAAAATCGAGAAATATCCGCTGAGTCTAAAAATTAATATTTTTGTATTTTTTAATTTCGTCGATTTATTGCCGATGTTTGCCGACATTTTCCCCAATAAATCCGATATTTTCTTTTTGGACCCTTGGCGATATATTCGCTAACATAATATTTGTAACACTGGTATGGAGGGCAACTAGTTGATGACATGGCTCTTTTTTCTCTCCCCACTTGTTTGTGAAAGCAGTTTTAAAATCTGCTAAAGTTGCAAAAGCGTTGTTGGGTAAGTTCATAAACCAGTCACTAGCATTCCCTTCCAAAGATAAGGAAACAACTTCATGTAAACATCCTCATGTCTATGGTCAGTTGTTCTACACCAACTACTGATACACTTTGGAAAACTCTTCAGATGGATGGTTGCGGTTATTGCATCGATCCCGATGAATGTAGGCAATTTGTCAATAGCTTTGCCAGGTAGATCATGTAGTTGACCTGCTGTCTGAGCAATGTTAAGTGGACTAAAGAGTTCACCCATTATGTCAGATAAAATATAACTGTTTTCTAAAAATAGACAATGGATGTTTGAAATAGACTCGGATCCTAGATTCTCAGGGATCCTACGAGAAGAGAGCTTGTTCAATCTCCTTCGAAAAACCTTCTCAGGTTCAGGAATGAAATCAAGCAAGCCTACAGAGTTTCTTCTAGTTGAATACCTTGGTAAATTACGTGACAGTGGAGTCACCAGATGGATCAAGTCTAATTTCAGAGTTTATTGGACTAAAATCAATCAAAAGTTTAACGTAAAAAACTAAAAGAAAAACTAAGGTAAGTCTATTTAAGAGAGATCCAACTCATTTGTAGAGGCTCTTGGCTCTTTGAGAAGTGAATAGAGAGAAAATTCTTCCGGCTGAATACTTGTGTACTTGTGGTTGAATGTTTAAGGAGATGATTGTCATTGCTTCTCCATTGCACTAAAGAATATTTGTTGTGGTTCCGGTACAATTTTCTGACCATTGTTTTGCAGGCAAGAAGTCTTGGAGAGGGGTGCACCACTTGGAAGCCATTGTTGCTCCACTCTCCGGATTTGGGTGTTAATAGGGAGTGTTTTTACTATTTATGTCAAGCATTTCCTAATCATATTGTTATATTTCCATTGCTTATTTTCTTGCTCAATCAAACTGAAATTTTTTCTTGTTTGGCAGGAACAGAGGGCGCATTGGTGGACTTGGCATTTTATTCTCAAGCTGGAACTTCAACAAAGATTTTCTATTTGATCTTTGTGGTGCATATCCTCATCAAATGATCCATTTCTTCTAGTATCAGGTAAGTACTTCAAACACTTTCTCTCGGTTTCATTTTCTACCATTAGTCATTTTAATAATTAATCAACTAAACTCCATCAAAATTTCGGAAAGTTTTTCACCTAAATTTAGCTTCAACCAGCATTTGAATTTTTGTTGCCTTACCTTAGAACCCCTAGGGACTGCTTTATATTTCCATTTTGACTCCATTTTCCCCTGGATTAGGCGTTGGTCTATCATAGTGGCGCGCCCCTCTTGACTAGTGGTAGCTAGTTTGGTGTTTGGCTTGCTTTCTCTTGCTTGTGGATGTTTCTCAAGTGTTTAACTAATCTCCCAAACACATTTTGAGTGATCGGACAGCCATTAAACCATTATAATTTTCTGTCCTAAATATTCTTGTTTTATATAGCTTAATCCCCCCATAGGACAGAATTTTACTCATCAATCCCTATCACTAATTTCACCCTAGCCTTATAATAAACCCCACCACTATTGAATCTTTCATAATACGTTTAACATTCAGATCTGATATATGCACAAAATCTCTCATTTTGTCATCCGGTTTTCAGTCGGTAGTGGTCATTTGTGGTCTAGGGTCCCCAATCCAAGATAGCCTTGCTTGTATCAATTTATACTTTGAGTCTTAGTGTCTTGTATTGGGTAGTTGACCTTCATTGGTTAACAAAGAGTCTCCCCCTTAGCCTTCTTCTACAGTTGGCTTAAGGCGACAAGCACCTTGTCTGGAGTGACAACCACTTCTCAATGGTGGACTTGGTGCTTGAGGTGTCACCTACCTAGCTGCCCATACCTCTGCTGTACTGGATAGGATACCATTTAGAGGCAACTAGAGATAGTGTGATAACAGACCCCTTTGGATACGCATGGGGAGACATGCAAGCCTTTTCGAGCACTTTTTCCATAAATTAGAGCATTTTAAGACCTTTTCCTTGATTTAAGGAAAAGGAATATTCCTTTTTGAGGGCGCAATCTCTTTGAGCTATAGTTCACTATTGAAGTGTTGCATGCCTATTTAGTCAAGTGTAGTTGACTCCTCATCTCTCCACATTTCACTCCAGATGTGGCGCATGCATGCCTACTCAAGCTTAGTTCACTCCAAAGGTGGCGCATGAGGGCCTACTCAATCCTAGTCCACTCTAGTGATAGCTTGAAGTCTCCTAGAGGTGGCACATTGGACCTTGGTGAACTCTACTCTATCTCTAGAGCATGAGCACTCCATCTTGCATGCATGTTTCAGCCAAGGAGGGCGCATCCTCTCCTTTTTGCTATAAAAGCAAGCACTCTTCCTTCTTTTACTTGTTTGTTGAAGTGCAGAGCTTATTGTAATACCCTTTTGAGAACAAGTTTGTGTGAATAAAAGTAAGGCTTTGGAGGCTAATTGTGGTGTGGCTTGTCAATTGTGTGGCATATCATGCTTATCATCTTCATGTGGAGGTAACCAGTATCTTATGTTGTTAATGTACATGCTTCTTATTTCTTCGTATGGTCATTGAAAGGGGACTACTCCCCAATTGAGTACGATCTACTTCATAGTTTTGTTAGTATAGATTTTACTATATGTTTATAGAGAAGGAGCTTGATTTTGGCATTAATCCTAGTTTGGATAATGATGTATGGACTCTCTCCCTATATGTTGCACCCATAGAAGAAAAAGGAAAGAAGGATCTTTCTCCTTGCATGCTTTTAATATTGTATGTGCAGGTTATCTCATCCACTGAGCAGCTTGAGGTTAGCCCGAAGCAACCTTTCCCTCTTAGTGACTCTTCTAGTAAAGCAAGGCCCTATGAGTCATTCCTCAGTGACTCCATTAACCCCATCTTCTAGTATAAAGCATAACTCTCTCTCACTTATCTTCTCGCCTTCCAGATACTACAAGATATTTACTCCCTTTTTTATTTATTTCCAAAGTAAATCCTAAGTAGGCGTCAATGTTTTAATAACCGGAACCGGGAATCAAACCGGTCTGGGGTCAACTCGGACCGGAACCGGAACCGGTAATGAACCGGACCGGTTTGATTTCAATGAACCGGACTATTAAAAAATACAAAAAAAATTACAATTTTAATGATAAAAATTATATTTAACATTCCAAGCTATATTTCGAAGCATTAGACACATAATATGCATATTTGAAAGTGAAACCATTAGACTAGTAGACAGTCACATTGACATTCACATAATATGTAAACTTTGTAAAGTCTACTCATATATATAAATCGGAAATCCATAAACCATGTATGGGTAACAAAACGGCACCAAGTTCACTACATACTCATAGTAAAGTCTCATAGCATATATCTCAAATTCTGAAGTATATATCTACGATGAATGCAGCTACTTCCATACGATGAATGCATCTTGTACATGCTGCACTTGAGGAAACATATCATTCGTCACTCACGTTTTTAACTTTTTATAAGCATGATTATTTATATGCTCTTGCAGTCATAGTAATCTTTATTCATGAGAAATGTGTTTTCTGGAACTTTAAAATCCTTTGTATATGGTTGACTAAAAACTTTTCAGTCACCATTTCTAATTGGAACTTACACTTTAAGATAATGATCATTTGCGGCTTCCATGTACTAAAATTATTCCCATTAAATTTTGGATTGGGCAACATAAATTTAGTGAGGGGGGCCATACCAACAACATTTTATGTGAGTTGTTACTATTGCCCGAAGCCTGTTTTACCTGCCCTGGACCTATTACAACCTGCCCAACAGTTTTATTGGCTGGCTGAACCCAATTCAGGACTACGAAAACCAAAAATGAAGCCTGTTACCCCATATCTTGCTGGCCGGCCGGTTTATCACGGGACCGGACCGGTTAGTTCCGGCTAGACCGGTTTGGTATTGAACCAGTCCGGTTAGGTCCGGTTAGGACCGGTTCAATACCAAACCGGGCCCCCGGTCCGGTTTAAAGGCCGGTTTGATGCTCTTGTTCTGCTGACCGGTCAAACCGGCCGGTTCCGGTTCGGACCGGACCGGCTATTAAAACATTGGTAGGCGTGCATGCATGCATAGATCAGTTCAATAAACAATTGAATATCTTAAGTGTGGATCTAGGAAAGATATTGCATGTTCGTGCATGTCATTGAAAGATACATCCATGTCCAAAATAATCCCATGCATGCATAAAAAAAAATTGCACACTACTTGCATGTTGCATTGTCATCAAAGGTCATATTAAAAGTGTTTATTTGGCAGCTTTGGCATACTTCAGCTCGTTGTCCGCTGTCCGAACAGTGATAAAATCTTAAGTTACTAACACTTACATTCTCCTTCATTTGTATTTTGACTTTGCAGGTTAAGCACGCTTTTTGGTGCAATCCAGGAGCACTTTTCTAGCTAACTTTTGCTTGTTGTCTGGACTCACTAATTCATTGTTTTGGACAGTCCCAAGGCAGCCTTCAAGCATCATCTCTGTACCATCAGAGTGGGCAGTTGATCAGTACTCTTACCAAGCAAACTTTCCAACCCTTTTCTGCTAAATTTCTGCCAACAGGTAAGTACTTTCTAAGTTGTCCATACTGCATGTAGTTAATTGAAAGGCACTGGTCCTCAAATTCATACTATCATGTGTCATGCACTAATAAATTAGATTTATTTTTTCTAGTTGCATTTCTCTAAAAAACTCCAAACAGTTTTTTTTAAAAGAAAAAGCAAAAAACATCCTTATTTCTTTTCTTTTAGGGGTCCATACTGCATGTAGTTAATTGAAAGGCACTGGTCTTCAAATTCATATTGTCATGTGTCATGCACTAATAAATTAGATTTATTTTTCTAGTTGCATTTCTCTAAAAAAGTCCTAAAAGTTTTTTTAAAAAAGAAAAAGCAAAAAACATCCTTATATTTTTTTCTTTTAGGGACCACCCCCTCTTGGCTTCGTTTAGGAGTTGGCCTGAACGGAGGAGTCGAGTGTCAAGGCAAATTCACCTGACTCGAGGCTTGCCCCCAAGGCTGCACCCAATGCGATAAAGATTTTTCTCACTCGGAGGTGCAGATTAGGCAGCAAAAGGTGGCATGACCGAGTGAAAAAACTTTAACAATATTGATCCAATCCCAGGGTGAGCTCGAAAACAATTCGAAACTCACTTAAACAAAAGGGATCAATTTAGGATCGTTTTTATGACGTTAAGTTGCATGTGAACATGAGCATAACATTAAGTGTATCACAAAAACAGCCACACCAAATGCAAGACATTTCAAGCACATAATTGTTGGATTTTGTGCAACTTCGGAAGATATTATTTATTGTATTTCTATTGCACTTGATTGTACCTCCTAAGGGAGATGAACTTGATGTAATTAACTATGTAAACCCTTGAAATAATCAATGTAAACCTTGGGGTGAAAAGAAGCAAAAGAAAAGATTAAAATTAAATTATTAATTTCCCCCAAGTGAAGTCGGCCCAGTCAAATAGAGAAGTCGACTCAGCTAGGGTAAAAGCCAGTTTTGGCACTTGTATAAATAAGAGGTAAAGTCACCTCATTATTACACTCACTCATTCACTCAAGTTCGCATCACTTGGAGAGAGAGAAGTTCGCATCTGCTGGAGAAGAAGACTATTTTGGGGTTTCTACTTTTGGAAAGCATTTCCATCTTTTCTCTTTTATGATTGTACTCTGATCTCGGAATTATCACCTCTATATAAAGGTTGTTGGGTTTTCTCCCTTTTGGGTTTCCCAGGATAAACTATGTTGTTATTGTTTTGTGCTTTGTCTTTCTTCTAGTGATCCGGTTTATGCAATTGAATTATTATGCTATGAATGTATAAAAATTAAAATTAATGAACACGATATGATAACGGAGTTCACCAGGACCTCCTTGGCTACGTCTCCGGGCCTACTTCAAAAAGAGAGACCAATCCATTAAAAATGATGCACAAATACATAAAAGTTACATCATAATGGATTCACCTACAGAAATTCTTCACCAACTGTCCACCTCTCCTGTTGCACAACAACTACCTCTGAAAGGTCACACCCTCATCAGATCCTTCACCTTTGTTCTTCGGATCGAGAGTGTCGAAGACCGACAATTGCATCAGTGCACAAGTTGTAGCGGATCACCTTCTGGTTACAAGACTGCAGAAATCAAGCAAGCACATGCTTGCCTCCTTTGCTGAAATAGATAATAAAACTCAGACATGAAGATACTTCACAACGAACTTCGAGCCTCGAGCAAAGCCACATGATTCACCGACAGAAATGAAGATGCTTCATAATGCAGCTACCCATACTCTCTCAACAGCTTCTATGAGCTATGAGCCTCGATCAAAGACACATCCTTCACCGGCAGAAATGAAGATGCTTCATAATGCAGCTAACCATACTATCAAGTTTATCAAGAGGTCACTACTCACTCTGGAAACCCTGAGATCTCAATGACTTTGAGTCTCTATAAGCTAAATAAACAATACAGACTTGTAACTTAAAGTACCACCAGATCTCTTTAACACTTTAACCAAATAAACAACAATCACACAGATGAACTCACAATATACACCGGAAACCCCAATGGGGAAAACCAGCTCCGATGGGAGCCTTCTTCTTTCTCGATCCCGAAGCAAAGCAAAAGAGACTTAGTTACATACAACTCTTCAAAATAAGACAACCGAACCTGACGGGTTATAAAACCTGATATCTGCAGCAACTGCAACTGTTGCTCTTGGGAAATGCACCCCCTGTTGTTAGTTCTGATCTGAGTCCCTCTGAAGATCTACCTCTGGCTGTCTCGGGATGTACTACCTATCTCCACTCCACAACCCTGATCTGCTCTATCAAAGACGAAATCCTGCAACTGCTCACTGTAGAATGCGCCCCTCTCTCTGAATGGAAAAGTGTGCCCTCCCTCTAACAATGAAAAGTAGCCCTAGCTCTGATCTCAGCCAATCTGCTCTGAGATCGTCACAAGTCTTCTTCAATTACTGAAGAAGACCTACTCTGAAAGTCTCAACTGCTCAATCCTCAATCTGGATCAACCACAACCTCCTCTCCTCAGGAAGTGCGCCCCCTCTCTCAGGAGAGTCGCCCAAGCTCAGAAATCTGTAGAAACTCCACTGTAATGCTCTCTTAGCCCACAGTCAATGGCAGACAAGTGCCTCTGATCAAGTGAGGACTGATCCAACTCAAATCCCCTCACTCTCCCTCCTGCAAAAGCTCCTCTCCCTCCCAGAAAGTTTCCCACTCTACATGCACTAGTCGCCTTCCTCTCAAACTGATTTCTCTCTGATAAGTCTGTTGAGTAACTGTTATCACAAAATAGTAGCAGGGCTACTATTCTTGCTTGGCAGATATCTGCACATTCCAGAGCTTCCATTTTTCAGAGCTTGGCTATGATGACTTTGTACTTTGTGATCACTCATGATCAAAGCAGTGTATTATTAAGACTTATGTTAGACCTTGTGTCAAGGCTGAGCCTTGAGAGTTCAGATTTGATGACCGATGTGACCCTTTATTCCATACAGTTTCAGTTCAGTGCCTAGAGATGTATTGCAGCAGTGTTTCAGATGCTATATGATGATTATTCTTATGATGATGTTGTATGACCTATGGATTCCTGATCATTGACTATGGATTATTATCTTGTTGTTGTAGTCATGTTCACAGCATTGGCTTGGTATAAAATTCATGATGTGGCAAACTTTATAAAATGAACTATCTTAATGATAAATTATAAAATGAACATTTTACTTGCACATTTAGGTTGTTTGACAAAACCCACCGGTTCACTACCTCGCATAGATATGGTCTTCCTTGACACCATTTGTCTGCTAGCTTAGGCTTCACCATCATTTGACTCCATCCATCCATGACTTTCCTTATTTGGCTTTAACCCATGACTTGTCTTACTTGACTTTCTGATATTGAGGACTTCCCCATTTTCTACCTCTATGTTTGGACCGCATCCCTGTATGTTCAGTGTCTCGTCTCTGAGTTGGTGACAAAACTTGCCTTTGGTAAGTTGGATTGTAGGCCTAAATCATTCTGGTCGGTTGTCCTGATGTTTGGCACTAGCTCGAACTCCCCCTAGTCACTTGAGATGTTGTTGGCTAAAACTGAAAGCTCATGTACTACTTATGGAAACTTAAATAGATTCGCCCATGGAAACTAAAAAGGGCAAGAGCGATGAACTGCTAAAAATACTCCTCAAAGAGTATAAGAAAGGTCCAAAAAGCAATGGTTCTTAAATGCTATATCTAAACAATTGCTGACCTTATATGTATATGTAAACATGCCCTGGATGCAAGCTGCGATTAGTTGTGCTTATCAGCACACCTGAGATCCGAAGGGTTATGTAGGCCAAAAAAGCCATGAAATGAAATTGAATGATCTTAATGAACTTGGATCAACTTGATGTAGACACGATGCCTAAGTTGAATAAGCACTCTCTAAACAACTTACCCATTTGTGAGGCACAGCCATCCCCCGTGTTTATTTTGTCCAGCACAGAGTTTGTAGCTCCCCCTTTCTCCCAGTCCAAAGTGTCTTTTAGTTGAGTTTAGACAAGTCACCCCCTTTGCCCAACCTTGTTCCTAGCCTTCATCCTTACCTAGTAGTTAGACCATGTCCAATGGGTGAGTTTGTCATTTAAGCTATTGTGCAAGTAATTATAAATAACAACGGAATGTGCAAATATGATTAATGCCACTGAATGGATGCTATACTTTAAATTAAGCTGTCAATATGATTAGAGGAACATGTCTTAGCCTATTGAGATGATTTATCCTCGGTTGTATATTGACCTAGTCAAACCCAGTTTGACTAGGGTCATTCTTGGGATCCGTGATGATGTGGGTCATATATATACCTATTGATGATGATGGATGGTCCCACATACTCTTGATGATGATGCTATATGATGGACATATGATTCAGATGATGATTGATGCAGTTCCGCAGGTTTTATTATTACTTCAGATCATCAGATTATACACTGTCCATATATGGTGGACCCTACAGTTAGCCCATTAGGGCAACCCATAGTGTATGAGTACACATTCTTAGTAGATTTGGGTCTTCTGGATCCAATGAGACACTTATCTTTCAGTTCCAGGCACTTCTAACAGTGATAGATACAGTTTTACACTTGTTGACCAGATTTGGGGTTGATTTCCCAGCCTGAGCAGCAGGGGCCATGAGAGGCCAGTTCACCTAGGGCGTTATATGAGGAGGGGGTGGTCCAGCCACTTGTTATTACCATTTATCCCCCCTTCTAGAGAGCCTAGTAGGCTCAGTTTGACAGCGCAGGTGCCCTAGGAGGCAATTTCAGCATTTTCACAATTACCGAGGCAGTCCAGAAATGGGATAAAAGGGTCACTGAGGAATTCGATTTGGGCAATTGAGGCAAGGTTTTGGCTCGTGGTTTTCACAGAGGTCTTCTAGGGTGAACCCCCTATCTTCCAGCCAGTTTTCACCACTTGGGTGGGTCCATAGAGGCCACAGGAGGCCTTTTACTGCTTGTCTGTCACAGATTTTGAGGACAAATTTGATCATTTGTATTTATTTTGGACATATTATATTATTTTATTGTGCCATGGGGATGAGCTAGCAAGGATTAATGCCTCCTAGCCCCACCATGTGCTTTATGAGTCATGTCCTAGTCATATGAGGTGGGCCCATGGTATTTTGCCCCCTTAAGAGGATGACGTCACCCTCACTTTGTACCATTTAGTTATGACGTCATCACCTTTTGAGTGATCCATGTGATATATTGTTATGATTCATTATTAGCCATTGATTATGTATTGAGATCTTTTAATATCAACCACTCATTTTGTTGTAAAGTGGTTTTGAGATCTAGGGTTTTGGTCTTTATTATCCTATATAAGGAGGAGACCCCCTATTGTATAGCTGACCTTTGGGCTCTGGAAAACTTGGAATGAAAAGAATATTTTGGAGATCTACTTCTTGGCTTTGATTGGGTTGCTCTTGCATTTGTTCTTGGATATCTTGCTTCTAGACATTGTTTTCTTTTCAGGTGAAATCGACTTCAAGAGAGGGAGGCTGTATTGCTCAAGCTAGCTCATCGAATTGCTTTGTGGGAAGATTATAGGGGTTGCTCACATCCCCCATGGGCAAATCGACTTCATAGAGAGGGAGTTTTTCAAGTGTGCTTTGTCCATTGATTGCTTTCTTGATATGACATGCTTAGATCTCATGGGTTTGTAGATCAAATCTAACTTGATGTAGTTTGATTTGCAGGTTTTTCATGAGACATATTTCCTCCTAGGGTTTGAATGCTATTGGTTGAAGACACTTGGATCAAGCTTGGAATTGTAACTAGGGCAAGAATTCTCCATATGCTAAGAGGCTGCAAGCTTTTGAGGTAAGATCTACAAGGTATGTATTGATTTTGCTTGCTATCCATCCCATTGGTCAAAATTACATTAAAATCAAAACCCTCATTTTTTATTTTCTTAGATCTACTTAGATCTAGCCTTGCTTTTGAAAAGATATTGAAAACCCACCTCTATAGTATCCACGACAATTCAGATCCATAGTTTGGTGGTGATTGGGTTCCATTTGGCACACTTTTCAAGGCAAAATAGCCCTCTTGACGCAAATCGCACCCCTTGGGAGAAGCTAGTTGGGTTAGATCTAACACATGGGTAGGTGAGATCTCACTTGATACATACTCTCCTCACTTGATAACCTACCCCTAGTGCTTCACCTTGTTGATTTTTGCCTTGTGGGCCCCATTCCTCATTTTAAGGGTTGTGCCCCACTTGGGTCAATTTGGTGATGCATTTTCAATCTCAGATTTATGGTGATCTAGCCATTGGATGCCCTTGATTTTCAAGATCCACATTGATACTTGCCTAAACTACTTGGATCTATAATTTGGTGGCCATTGGACTTGATTTGACACACCTTGCCATGCTTTTAACCCTCCTTGGGCAAAGTCGCACTCCTTGGGTGATTGAGTTGTCCCACTTTGAGAAACTGGGTAGTGGAAATTCCATTGGATTTGGAAAGAGCATACCTTGAAACCTACATCTAGTGTATCACTTAGTGAAGTTCTGCCTTGGGGGTAGCATTCCTTGTTTTAAGGAAAGTTGTCCACTTGGGTCACTTAGTGAAATATTAGATCTAGTAAGATCCACCCATCACACCTTAGATAACCCACTTGATTTGTATCCTAGGTGTCCTGATCTAAAACTTGACATCTCTTTTGACTCCATTAACCCATCCATCAAGGCACTAGTCCACCTAGGGCAATTCGCACTCCTTGGGAATTGTGTCAAGTCCTAGATCCCATATGTGGGTATCCCTAATTTCATCTTAGATCCCTAGATCTATCTCTTACATACGCCTTGGTACCATTTGCACCCCTTAATTCCACCTTGTGGGTCCCATTTGAGTCATTTCCATATCCCAAGGAAGTGGGTCCCACATGTGTATTTCATGGTACTAGATCTTGTCATCTTATCTTATCATGTGGCCTAAATCATTCATTGGTTGAAAAACTAGTCACTCCTTAAGTCTCCTTCAACCATACCTTAACTTATAGGTCCACCTAACCTTGCATTGGTTTCCGTAACTTGTCTTTAAATTATCCCTAGGAACCTTTGTTTGGGTCCAATCATCTTTGATTGGTTATAAGGGTCTCCCCCTAGGTCTTGATTCATCTCGATCTAAAGTGAAGAGTGCCTCAATTGACGTGACTCCCATCTTGCTTTGGGAACCGTGGCATCTCTTGGGTCACCTCTTTAGTTGTCCATCTCCTCTACCATCCCGGATGGGATACCATTAGGGACAACTACAAGTTGTGTGATAACAGTAACCTCTATCGGTGACCTCCTACCTCCTTATAATAACTCACTGTCCGATTAGGGTTTCCAAAACCCTAAAGTGAGTGCATGCAAAAATGTCACTTTTGCATGTTTTTTAATTAACAACTGTGCATGCAAAATGTTGCATGCATGAGGCAAGTCACCCCAAAAGGTCCGCATGCATCCATCGTTGGATTCATGCCACTAGGTAGAGTGCATCTCACCCTCTACCCCATCCTGATGCCTATACTGCAAATGTACCTCCATGCAAGGCATCTAAATCACGGAGGACATCTCGAGATACCACTATCTCTAACACATACTCTCAACAGCTTCTACAGCTATGAGCCTCGAGCAAAGCCACATCCTCCAAGCATCTTCTCGAACATGATCTTCAAACCATGAAGTCCAATAGAGAACTCACATCCATCCTCCAAGACTCCAACAAGATTCATGGAGCTCTCAAGAATCCTCCCTCAACAATGAGAATAATGAACTCTCTTCAAACATGGCTCTCCAAATACTTGCTTTCACCAAATGGATGATAAGCATGCTCTCTTACAATGCAAATGCTAAGATCTTAAATAGTAGAAGCCACCCTTGGTGGCATGTAGCCCATGAGTCCTAATTTCGGACATCGTTACAACTTTGTTGGCTTTTAATAACCATGAGCCAAAATATGGCCTTTGCCACTTTAAAAATGGTTTTCAACTTGCCATAATGTGGGGTTTTCACCTTTTGTTACTTTCCCGCAATGGTATTACAACCCAAATGCCATGCCTTATTAGTTGGCTTACATAACCAAGCATGGTTATAAGAATAACCAAAAAATAAACATATGCCATTCATTGGCTTACATAACCAAGCATTGTTATGATAGCCATATGTTAAAAACAAACCCAAAAAGTGGTGTATACTATAATAATAACCACCATATAAAACCATTTTATAAATGGCAGTTGAACCAACCATAAATTATATGGTTATAAATTATAATCCCATAACCAAACCTCCATGTTTATCCCATTCGTTGGCATGTTGTATTTTAAAAGGGGCATATCCAAAACCCACTTTATAACTCTTATCTAAAGTTTGTTATAAAGCATGTGTTATATATGGTGGCATATATAAATGGTGCTCCAACTATGTGTTTTATCCATAACCACTTTTAAGTTTTAATACATAACCCAAAGTTCGTTTTGTGGAATCCATGTAAAGCATAACCATGCTAACCATAGCATAAGGCCGCCACCAATCAATATAGCATGTGCCAAGCTAACCATAAAAAATGGTATGAGGCAGTTTGTAACCACCGCTAAACATGGGGTCGGCTTCAATGTTTAAGCCTTCGTCATTTATGGGGTTGAACCGCATGACAAACCATGGACCCGAGGGCTATGCCCTCGGGCCTCCCCCTTTTTCCGCCATAACATATTTGCAGGATTAAATAAAAATTCCTTTCACTTGACTAACAAGAAACATAAGATGGCAGAGTGGTAAAGCCGCTTGGGATGTTAGACGGGTGGTCGCGGGTTCAATTCCCCTCGGCATCACAAATCTTTTGGAAATTGGTTGAACCGAACTTGGCTAACCGGGTGCTGCCACATGGCGGCCCGGATTGGTCCGCCTATAGGCCACGCGATGCCATGTCACCAGCCAAGTGCCACATGTCATTCAATGATTGGGCTACGTCACCCGAGATGCCAACTAGATGCCACATCACCTGCCTGCTCAGCATACGGCTTGCCACATGGCGTACTCAGATGATGCCACATCAGCTGTACGGACTGCATATTTTGCATTTTTGCCCGTTTCCATAAAACTTTATAATGCAATAACTTTTGCATACGAGGTCCGTTTGGCGCGCCATTTGCACCGTTTGAATTGGCTCGACGAGCTCTTCACGATGGTGCTGTTCTTGCAGTGATGTGGAGACTTTGAATTTTTAGTCTTTTTAGATCCTCCTGGATCGACAAGGATCTATATTTATATAAGTAAAAAAAACACTCCAGAGAACTGTTTAGTATAAGTGTCATAGTTGGGGTAGCCCTTTTACACATGCAATATAGATGTCAAGTCATTTTACAATTATCATCATTGGACCATGGGCAAAAGAGATATAGAATGGCTTTAAATAAGCCATGGAACTGAAAGTGCCCCTTGTACTTTGTACTCTTCTGTCCTTGCAATCATCCTTGTGCAAATTGAGTGGTAACAAACACTCATGACAAAATGGGGGCAACAGCTAGCATGGTCAACCCCCCTTATGCAGACTCTTCCCCTGCAGCAGAACCCTCCCGGGCTTCTGGGCACCCTCTACTTACCCCCAAGCTGGAATTGGAACAAGGCTATATTTTTCAAGCTGCTGATGGCAAGGAGTAGAATTGCAGGTCTCCATAAGAGAATGCCACAAAGAAGCATCAATTACGAGAAGCCCATGGTGAACCCTCCTTTTGCAGACTCTTCCCCAGAAGAGAATGCTATAAAGAAGCATTGATTACAAGAAGCCCAGGAGAGGCCTGGCAACCAGTGATTCCTTTATTTTCTATACGTTTTCTGTTAGTATATATTCTTCAGCAATATGTAAGGCAGTATACCTGCAAAGATAGAATGAGCTTTTTTTTATGCTTAGCCCTCTTGGGCAGAACCTGGATCAGCTTTGTATTTTGAACTTATAGCTTTGGCCTATTATCTGTATTTTGTCCTAGCTGTTTACCTTTTGCAACTGCCGCTTTTTAATACAAAACCTACTTGTTACTTGTAAAAAATGAAGCACAAAGATACATGAACATCATATTAACCTTTGGTATTTGTTAAATAGAAAACTTCAAGTAAAAAAATGCTCTAACAGAACCCTTAAATCTTATCACAATGGGATTGACAAAACAACATATGAAAACCTGTAGTATGATTTTTTGCAATAATCTTGTTAAGTCTATGAACCCTTTTCCCAATACAGAAATAGGGTTCTCGGATCTATTCCTGTTGACATTTTTCAGTTTACTGAAGTTCTCATTAATTGGGTCTCTTGACACTATTGCCAGATCACAGTGCAACTAAAATAAGCTTCTCAAGTAACTAAACTGTAACACAAATAAAATACAAATAAGTTATGTATAATTAATAATTAGCTTAGAATATTATTATGAAAAGGTGCCTATGTAAAGACACAACCTATTACTAAAGGTCACCTTGATAGCCTATAAAGGCCCAAGCCATTTTCTCATTGTAATCATCATTCATCTTATTATTCAATATAAAATACTATATATATATACAGTTTTGTATATCTAATAGTTAAGTTTCCGCAACTTGGCATAACATTGGTATCAGAGCGGTTCTATGTCAATGGACATGCACATACGAAGGATTCAGGATCTAGTACAAGAATTAAGAAAAATAAATAACCATGCAATTGAAAGAGACCGTAAATGGAAGGCAGCTATAGGCGAAACTCGGGAACTAATAAGAGACATAAGAGAAAGTAAGAAGAGCATGATAAAAATCACTCAAGATCTCAAGTGGTGAAACTGCCAAAGGCTGAACCTGTTCCAAAAGAAGAACTTAAACTTGATACCAGCGAGGGACATTGCTTGGAAATGAAACCAGAGAAGATATACATTTCAGTGGAGCACAACAATGATAATCCGCATAAAAAAACAGTGACGTTAGATTTAGACGGTGACTCAAAGGCCAAAGAATAAGCTTGTGTATTTAATAATCTCAAGGAGGAAGAGATATGCGATGATATTGGTGATCATAACCATAAACGTAGAAGGAGAATTACACAGCTTTGTTCCTTTGGAGAGGATAACGAAGGAAAAAATAGAGAGAAAGATTTGAATGCAGAGAGTAAAAATGAAAGAAAATTATCTGTACAGGATGAAAAAACAAATGAAACCATTGATCTGAGTTATTACTTGCGTTTTAAAGCAGCTGAGTGTGCTTCAGAATGGCGGAAAGGTCAAAGCGAAAGCCATAACGACAATCTTCCCAAGTTTCCACCTCTAAACTTATAGAGACAATCATCTAACTCCAGTTCAGGTTCTGCTACATCTAAGGCCAGTAAATTCAGTAAAGAATTCTACCAAAGATACGTAGCCTTCACATGACATTTTGAAACAAATTACGTGATAAATTTTTGGGACATTAACATTCCCAAGTGCAGGGGTATTTTGTATAACAACTACCTAAGGTGCCACGGATTTCGAAGCCCCCAGAACTCTTTAATGATGATATGTGTCAATAATGCAACTGACTTAATCTGTTTGAGGATATTTTCAAAGAATAACGACCGCCTAGCTAAGCAGATCCCAGTAAATAGCCCTTGCAATCCTCAAAGGCATATCAATATTCTTAAACCTTGGGGTGACATAGTAATCCTATTCCAGCGTTATGGGGTTAATAAATCAATTGTAGACATTAGCTGCAGCACGTGCAGGCAAACAAATTTAAGGGCCTATCATTCAAAAAACATGGGAATAGTTACAGTCGACGAGTATATACTATCCATTTATGTATCAGATATGACCATAGCATTTACTGCGCACCCATTGAAGATACCTGGAGAGGTCGCTCTTCCGCGTCCTTTATACAATTATGCATTAGTAGCATATGTCACTAAAGGTTATCACAAGCCTGCACAACTTTTTCTACCCGTTCAACTTAATTTTGGGCAAGAGAAGATTCCTTCATCCGCAATAACGGTTGCTCATGGCAAAGAACCTGCCATCTTGGAAATACATTGTCTCTTGTTCTGCAATGGAACGATATGCAAGGACAAAAACTAAATAAACAATTTCATCAAGCTCAGCATGGTAAGCAAAACATGGGTGTTCCGCTTGTTAAGGAGGGACGATTCAGATTTGTGTTAGCTTTTGATAGCTCGGTGGCACTCCTGCATCAGGTGCCTAGGTGCAGGGGTCAATAACTTGAAGTCTCAGATATATTCTTAAAGTGACTTTAATAATGTGTTCTTTTATTAAAGTACCTTTTTGATGTGACTTTATGATTTTAAAGTGAGTTGTACTTTAATATGTTTTTAAAGTGACTTTATGTCATAAAGTGTACTTTTAAATATTTAGGGTCAAGTGACTTTTTCGAAAAGAAAAATGTTTTCTAAAGTTCACTTAGGAGACTTAAGTGAACGAGAGATTAAATCCCAGCCATAGATCTCTTGGCCAAGATCTAATCTCGTCCGTTGAAGTGAAAAGTCATGAGAAAAACCCTAATAGGGTAAATAAAAGTGCAAGAGACTTCATTTTTTTTTGGCACACAATCCAAGAGAGAGTTTTGGGTGAGGGCACATTCAAAGAGAGATTCTTTGGAGAGAAAGGGTGGCTCGAATTTCAAGGAGAGGAAGCTTGGAGATGAGCCCACATTCCTAGAGAAGTTTATTTCAGCAGCAGAGAAGAGCAGGCCGTACAGTTGATATCATTTCCAGGTATTAATTGGCACAGAAATCGAGATTGCTGGCACTGAGTTCGAGGAGAGAAACTGGGCATGATTTCCCAGGTGGCTGGCATGATTTTCTAGAGGGGCCGTGTTACCAACTGAGTTGCACTACAGTTAGATTTCAGTGAGCCGCCAGTATTGCACATTTACTTGTGCCTTTTTCAGAGTTCAGAAGTTCTAAGTTTGGCCATTTCAGGGCCCATTTGTCAGTTTTTTGTAGTACATGACTGTGCCCCACGGGGTTTGTAATAAGCGTACTAGCATGGTGGTCTTTGAGTGACTCAGTTCCCTAGGACTTGACAACCAAAGAAGGTATTCCAAGGAGTTTTTTCCCTTGTCGATTATGCCTTGCCTTTAGCCGAGTATAATCGATGAGGTTTTCTCCTGCTCCTCCAAAGCTGGAATGCCCAAAGTGGGGGTTAGGCCTTAGGGGATTATTAGAGCCCATTTTGTAACATGTATAAACATGCTAGGCGCTAGAATTTTATCGTTTTGTCATGTACTAGGTTCCCCTGAAGTTTCAGCCAATTCCGACAAAAAATATTTTTCCGCTTTTTTAAGCCATTTTTTTTAATGGTTTAATTAAAAAATTTCAAAAAGTGATAAAAGTCTTATCCGGAGTCGGAATTCGACGCAAGGATGCTCGTTTTCAAGCTCAGAGCATCCTCTTTACCCCGGTACCCACTTTTCCTATGTTTCGGGTGATCAGAGTGTCCCGTGGAGCAGTTTTGCCTATCAGAGCTACAAAGTGGCACTTTAATGCCAGAAATGCAACAAAATGCACTTTGGCCAAATGATTAAAATATTTAAAAAGTGAATATTGGCACATGCCAAATGACTTGGAATAAGTCA
This sequence comes from Larix kaempferi, assembly GCA_027924585.1. Lineage (NCBI taxonomy): Eukaryota > Viridiplantae > Streptophyta > Pinopsida > Pinales > Pinaceae > Larix > Larix kaempferi. The sequence goes on from BSBM01000428.1 coordinate 13,334,756, forward strand.
AACTAAGGTGTACGACTATATTCCAAAGGCAAAACTTATGCATTAACTCATTTTTGAGTGGTTATGAGTATTAAATTAAAATCGTACGGCCTCCTCCTCACGTGGGCCATCTCCTTCAACATGGCAACGATTGAGTGGGCATGTGATGTCATGAGGTAAGCGACTAAGTCTAAGGATGAAAGCTTATGTTTAAAGTCTAATTAAAAGTCAAAGTTTGAATATACCAAAGAAATGATGCGCTCAAACTTCACATGGGCGTCATCCTCCTTCATGGCCGTACGGATTACAGCTCGGCATCAATTATATGGTTGGAAAGTAAAGTTAAATTTAAAAAACCTTATGTTTCGAATATGGTGTTCGAACTAAAGTTTTAGCAAATGTTTTAAAAGACCGTACTGGTGATTACCTTCACGTGGGCCAGCCGTATGGCACTTTCGATTTGTGTGGATGATAAGTTTAAAGGTGGGTGCCTACCTCATTGGGAGGTGGCCCAACCACGTGTTACCTTCCATTTGAAGCTCCAATCGCAGCTTCCAAACGCTATTTCCAACACAGCAAGAAAGCATCCGCTTCTCTCCTTCACGTGGACGGATTGCTCCACATAGCATGTGCGAATTGGTTGGATAAGTCATTGGTGGGGCAGCTACTTTCTTTGAGATGGCAGAACTTATTTGGTAAGCTTTTGCAAAACACCAATCGGAACCTTCACAGCCCATCCAACGAAAAGCTTGTAGCATGGAAACATCATCATTCCTCATCCTCACGCATGAGTTCCTTCACCAAGTCGGCAGCTTCCATTTTTGAAGTGTTTTTTCTCCAGGTAAGTGGTGCAACTCCATTGGTTGAGAGCTTGCCTTACTCTACAATCAAGGAGCTTTGTCTCCTTAGGGTTTTGGCACCCAGGCTACATTCCTTGTTCTATAAATTGAGGAGCTTGGCTCCATTGTAAAAGATCTGGAAGGTGGAACCTCTGCACATTTCTATTTGTAATATTTTTATTTTTGAGTTAATAAAGAGAAGGCTTTGGAGGCTAATCTGATTTGGTGATTGTCTTGGATTGGATCTACATGCATGAATGAGGTAAACTGTACTTATGTTCCATTGATTAATATTGTTGGGATTGCATTTCTTGGGTAAAGAAGTTATCTTCTTATAGATCTGTAAGTAACTCTTTATAGGCTGCTTACATATGTAAATGATATCATGATGCAAAGAATGATGGTGTTTCTTGCTTGAAATTCATTTTTCTATTGTTTTATGGTTTATTGTTATACAAATGCTCTTAATCCCCTTGTTAGTCCTTGGTAGCTATTTACAGGTAGCCCAAGTTGGAGAGCACAAAGAACTTGCTTGATCTTGTCTTCATTTCAACATTGTCGATCGAAGTGTAGATCTTATCGGTGCATCAAGGAGTTTGACTCCATAACCCTTCTCTTCAAAAGCACTCAAACCCCATGGGTTCACTTTTCTAGATCCATTTTTTTATTCTATCTCGGTCACTGTCCTATTTAAATCTAAATCTTGCTTCAAAGTTCATTTGATTAATAGATCTAAGCAAGTAGCAATCTAAAGAGTCTAATAGCTTCATTTTTATTTAGTTCTAGGTTGCTAGCTAAGTTAGAAATTTTTGCAATTTTTTGTAGCAACGTCAAAGACACTTTTTAAGTGTTTCTTGGCATTTTTAAGACTAATTCAGTTCGCTGGTTTTTTTTGTCTTTTAGCAGGTCCGAGCTTTTTAAAGCTCAAAGTCTGAGATTCAGAGGTGTCCGTAGCCATCCGGGGAGCTAGTTTTACCTCCCTTACATCATTCTAACATTGTAAACTGACTTGTTCCCTAATGATAAAGGGCAAGCAGTATTTCTCTTAAGTTTCCAAGTTGTAATAAAATAAAAAATAAAAAGAGCACAGCAGGCAATTCCAGCGCCTGAACCCAATCCCCCCAGGGGGGATTCGCACCCTTGTTCATTTTTTTTTATTTTTTCGTTTTAGATTAGTTTTCTTTCAAGCAGTAGTAATTAGATAACTCACTCAAGCACACAACGTCCTCCGAGGACCTGTTTATCTTTTTTATATGCTTTTGTGTTTATTTCGAATTATTATCCTGTGCTTAAAATTTAATCCTAAAATTAACCCCCCTTGCTTTACGCTTGGGGTTTAGTGTAGATTAATCATCCACTCATACCTATTTAATAAAACGAACAACGCCCCAAACTCGGAGTATGCTCTTGACCACTGCAGCTTAGTCGGAACAGTTGGCTCAATCAGAAACGGGTGCAAGGTAATTAGTGTTAATAGGATAATCCATCAGAATCCAATCCTAAGAACTCGGGAGGTTGCATGGACTGAATCCACAGAGTCAGCAGGTTCTTAAGCGGGTTCATCCTCGCCTGGTTGGACACTTGGTAAGGTTGCTAGAGCACCCAGTTCGAAGTTTAGGTTTTCTTTTGGGCCAAACCAAGAATCAACCCACTCCTTAACTACTCATTTAATAACTATAAAATTTACCAACCGAGCCACTGCAATACTTTCACTGAGACTACACAAGCAACCCCACACAACAGTACTTACAAGCATTTTTACATTCTCGGCACTGGTCTTTATTTTTCTGTGTTTTAAGTATCAATCATAAATGTCGTGAATGCTTATTTATCTTATGTTGGGTTAGCTATTTGATTTAATTCACAAGCAGTGCTTTGTTGTTATATTTTTTCATCTCGTCATCATTAACTCCTAGAATAGACTTTTATCTTTTGTTGTAGATTAAAAGCCTTAGATTATTTTTCATAGGGACCACCCCCCTTGGCTTCGCTAGGAGTAAGCCTAGACGGAGGAGTCGAGTAATCAGGTGACAGCACTTGACTCTCACTTGCCCCCAAGGACACACCGAGCGGCTTGAAGGTTTCCTGCCGCGTCCCCCACAGGTGTGTATTAGGCGGCAACAGGCCGTACTGCTGTAGGTGACTGCACACAAAACAAATCCAAGTGGGCACTGTTTTCGAGACAGGAGACAGCATTTATTGCTGAGAATTCCGTACTGCAGATTTGACTGAGCGCTGAAGTTGATGTGAACAGAACTGCATGGTGACTGTCCTGGGCTGCACAGCTTGCACGTTTTCCTAGGCAGAATATTGCACAGTTTACAAGGTAGTTTTTGTGCTCAGTTTTGATTAATCATTTGCACTGTACTGGAGGATTATTGCTGTACTCTTCAGCTGTTGTACTTCTAAGATTAACTGCTGCTTAATAATAAATTTCTCTAAGACTGGTTTTCCCCAAGGGTTGACGGGGGTTTTTCCAGGGTCAAATTTGACCAAAACTTCCTGTGTTTTAATGTGTTGAACACTTTTTACAGTCTGCTGATTTTGAGTTATTTTTTATCCCGCTGCAAATTTTACTTAGTTACAGTATATCAGCTTGCAGAAGCATGAAATTTACATGCATGTGATATGTGTTTTGTTTTATGAGGATTGAAGACTGATATCAGATTTGTGCTAAGTGTTTGGGCTGAGTTAAGCTCAGATTTGACATCTTTCTCAGTTGGCTGTTAGGTGCACTAAATTGCTGAGTTTTTTGTCAAGATTTCAACAATTTGAACATGAAGATTTTGATCAATGCGGAAGTCATACTAAACGGATAGGAGATGTTAGGGTTGTAACCGAAGTAATTCATGAAATCACAATGAGCACGACGCTCATCATCTCCAATTGTTTGACTTGTGGGATCCAAAAGTCGCGGCCTTTAATCGAAAAGAGTTGTAGTGCATTTATTAAGTTCCATCTAGCCAAAAAGTGGATATTGTGTTGGGGAGAGTTATAACACATAATTACTCTCGATCCAACTTATTATAAAAAGGTGATATGATAAAAAGATGGAAAAATATTAACAATAAATAATGTGATGTTAGGTTGGGCTAAGGGAAAATATTCATTTGAAAAGGAAAAACATTATATTATTATATATTCTGTGAGATTAAAATTATATAAAGGAGATGAGATAAAATAAGGTGGAATATATAATTGTGACAAGAATTAATTCAAAAAGGTGTTCATTTTTTTTAATAAGGGGACATGTCCCAAATTCCATAGGATATCACAATAGAAGGGAAGTATTGTTATTTAACTTTCAATAAAGGATTTTTTTAGTTAATTAGATATTTAAAGTTTACATAATCATAAAAAGGCTTACAAGAGACGAGACAAGAGTATGTTTATCTTAAAACAATTAGAAGATTAATATGTGGAGGATTTAAGTGAATAGTTAATTAAAGAAGAGGCAGTGATAAGAGGTTAAACTTATGGGGTATTTATTTTCCATGGAGTGAACGAGCTTGAAGATATGTCCAGACATGGTTGAAAAATTTATGACGTTTCGAGGATGAAACATTTTTAAGAGTGTGGCAATGTAACACACATAAAATACAATTAAGTTATGTATAATTAATAATTAGCTTAGAATATTATTATGAAAAGGTGCCTATGTAAAGACACAACCTATTACTAAAGGTCACCTTGATAGCCTATAAAGGCCCAAGCCATTTTCTCATTGTAATCATCATTCATCTTATTATTCAATATAAAATACTATATATATATATATATATATATATATATTTATACAGTTTTGCATATCTAATACTTAAGCTTCCGCAACTTGGCGTAACAGTTTTGTATATTCCTGTTGACATTTTTCGGTTTACTGAAGTTCTCATTAATTGGGTCTCTTGACACTCTTGCCAGATCACAGTGCAACTAAAATAAGCTTCTCAAGTAACTAAACGTCAAGACATAATGATATCTGCTGATTGTAACTGTATTACTATTTGTTCAAAATGATAAACACTCATGTCAAACCTGATTTATTGTTTGATTTGCTCCTGTATCGTGTAGTTCTGGAGGGCGATCTGCTGTGAGCAATAATAATGGAATACAGTCCTGGCTTGCCTCTACAACCTACAGATCACCATAATGCAAATGAAATTAACAAGAGAAACAATAAGTGTCTTTGTGATGATCACCATTTTATATGAGGAAAGAAAATATATATATATATATATATATATAGAGAGAGAGAGAGAGAGAGAGAGAGAGAGAGAGAGAGAGAAGCATTGAATTTAATTATATTTTGCATGAACTAAACAAACTATATATGTGGTAGGGTTCACCAATAGTTGCTTGAGATATATAAAATGTGTTAGTTGTGACTTGAAGTAACATAACAAGAAATAAGTTACAGATCACATCAATTTGAGAAAGCAGCCCACATAGACAGTAAAAGTGGTATTTTCTTTATCTTTCATTTGCTATCATTTTACTTAAATTTTTAACATTATTGTTATCACACAACTTGTAGTTGTCCCTAAAGGTATCCCATCCGGGATGGTAGAGGAGATGGACAACTAAAGAGGTGATCCAAGAGATGCCACGGTTCCCAATGCAAGCTGGGTCTCACGATAACCGAGGCACTCTTCACTTTAGATCAAGAAAAATCAAGATCAAGGGGGAGACCCTAGCCAATCAATGAAGACTAGCTAACCCAAAGACTCCTAGGGAAATGTGAAAGTGAAACAAGGAGATCAATGGTGAGTTAGATCTAGGACAGATTAAGTCGACCCAAGAGTTAAGGTATGGTTGAAGAGGCTTAATGAGTGACAAATGGTTCAACCAATGAATGACAAGGGCCACCTATGAGGTTTAATCAATAGATCTAAACGATGACTTAGTACCATGAAAATTAGCCAAGTGGGGCCCACTCAAAAAGAGGAAAATTGGTCCAAGTTGGGTCAACAAGGTCAAAGTTGGAAATGGATGGTACTAGGGGTATGCTATGGCATGGATCTATGGATTGACCAAAAATTAGCAATACCCAAGTGTGGGATCTAGGAAATGGCCACCTACCCAAGGAGTGCGAATTGCCCCAAGGGTGACTAGTGCCTTAGATCAAGGGCCAAATGGAGTCGGATGTCCACCAAATTATAGATTGGGGCAAGTGAAAGGATAAGCAAGGTGGGTTTTTAAGATCAAGTACAAGCCATGGCTAGATCTCACTCGATATAATGCATTCACTAAGTGACCCAAGTGGGGCACAACCCTCAAAATGAGGAATGGGGCCCACAAGGTGAAAATCACAAAAGTGAAGCACTAGGGGTAGGTTTTCAAGGTAGATCTATTCAATGCAACAAAAATCTCACCTACCCACTTTTGGGAACTAGCCAAACTAGCCCCTTCAAGGGAATGCGAATTGCCTTGGAGAGGGTAATGTGCCTTGGGAAATGGATCAAATGGAGGCCAATCACCACCAAACTATAGATCCGAATTTCCGTGGATGCTATAGAGGTGGGTCTTTACAACTATCCCCAAAAGCTTGCTAGATCCAAGTAGATCTAAAAAAAATATAAAATGAGGATTTTAATCAATTAGGGTTTTGCGATCTAAGAGAATAGATGGTCAAGGTAGAAGAATATCATACCTCCTTGAGCGTACCTGGAAAATGAAGATGGAGATTGCTTGTGACGAGGATTACTTCCCACAAAGATCAAATGCCAAAATTGATGAATGAAACGATAAAATCGTTTCTTATACAAATAACCATTGTAAATAATACAAAGGATCCATAAATGGTCAAATAATCGAATATATAATTGATAAGATAAAGAATGATTTACAATGAGGATGTAGCCGCATATATAGGGCTTATATGGTGACTACTCACTAAGGGTTATGTCTCTTAGTTAATATAATTAACATTATGTTTTATTTTATTATACATATTATTCATATTATTTTAATATTTTATTTGTTACATTGTCTCTCTCTTAGAAAGGCTTTGTCCTCAAAGCCTTATAATGTTGTCGCATCGTTCCTTGTGACGTCGTAACTGACGAAACATGTCGATATGAACTTCTAAGTGTAAAGCATAACTTCCGATATGTTGACGGATCAATCCATCCAAAATTGATTTGTTGATGACTGTTGGGATTCCCTGTTGATCTGTCATCAGGAGCTTTAAGCACATTAGTACCATTATCTTTCGACAATTCCCACTTTTTAGGATACTAGTTTATATGGTTGGGGTGTTGATAGGGAGTTATTGTTGTTTGTTTTTTTACCAGATTGTCTTCTTTCTGCACTGTGACGAGGACTGAATTTGTATTTGCTTCTTTTTTCTCAACGTAGATTTTTGAGTCCAAGGGCTTTGATGTCCTCTTTTTAATTTGCTCCAACTTATTGTCTAACGAGTCTTTTTCTTTTTTAAGATTTCAAGTCATTTCTTCTTGTGCTTTCTTATCATCTTTAAGCTTCTGAATTTGTTCCATTAGATCTTGTTTGTGCTTCTTGAGGTGACCATTTTCATCAATGTTTTCTAATAATTTCTTTTGAAGATCTCGATTCTCCTCTTCTAGCTTTTGATTCTATTGTGCTTTATCCTTCGTCTTTTTTAATTGAAGAAGCAATTTCTGATTATGATCTCTTAAACGAGAGATCTCTTCTTCTTTATCTGTGACAATTTTGTCGAATTCTAACTGCATCTTTTGATTTTCTTGCGAAATGACCATGGCGATATCCTTGAAGTCTTTAGATGCCACGACTTTGGAATCTAACTTCATTCTAACATCCTGTAGTGTGACTTGCTTCTTCTTATACGAAAACATTAAAAACTTTTTCTTCATATTTAAGATAATTGTCTCCAATGTTTCCATCCAAGATAAGCCGAGAATGATGTCAACTTCATTTAGATAAATAGTCATAACATTGAATTGGGATGTGAACTTATATTCATCAATTTCCAATTGTAAGTCCCTAATTGCATATTTCTTCTCACCCCATTTATCTTTCTTTTCGATTATACTTAGTTCTGGGACGAATAATTGATTTGCCAAGCTGATGTTAATGTGATTTTCCTCGATGGTTAGCCAAATCGCGATGCTAATAGGCTTTCTTTGAATAATCCCTTCAAGTTTTAGTATGTCAACGGCTACCTTTGAGTGGATCTTCTGGAATCTTCCTCTTTTGTCACACTAAGTCTCCATTTTTTTTTCCAAATAATAATAATTATTATTAAAAGTTAATAATTATAATATTATTAATAGCCCCAAGAGTTAGCTCGATCGGATGTGTTCTCGGAAGTTAGGCCTCCCAGCATGCGAGGTCACGGGATCCATTCTCATCGACTCTCTTGGGGTTAGGCACGCAGCGGCCGCAGGGTGGAAACCCCTTCGAGGCGGGTCCGCTGGAAATTATTTCGTGGATGTAGCGGTCGGCTAAGCCGATTAGTGAACCACATGGAAAAAGAAAAAAAATTATAATATTATTAATAAATATAATATAATAATTATTATTAATATGATAATAATTATTATTATGATAATAATTATTATTAATGATAATAGTAATTATAATAATTTTTTTTGGAGTGGAAGGATAATAAAAATGGTGTGGATTCTCGCTTATAAATTTTGAGTATATTATTTTCACAAATGCTTCCAATATAGTTGGAAAATAAACCATGTACTCTTTTTAAGAAACCACGTACTTCTTTGTCTTTACTTTTTCATTTCTTTTCACTTCTTTACTTCTTTGTTTTTACTTTTTCTTTTCTTTTTACTTCTTTTGTTTTTTATTTTATTTTTCTTTCTATATTTTCTTTTCTTTTTACTTCTTTGTTTTTACTTTTTCTTTTCTTTTCTTTTTACTTCTTTCACTCCTTTGTTTTTTTATTTCTATATTCTCTTTTCTTTTTATTTATTTTACTTCTTCTTTTTTACTTTTCTTCTTTTCTTCTTTTTATTTTCTTTTACTTTTGCATTTTTCTTTCTTTCTTCTTCTTTTTGTTTTTTACTTCTTTGGGCCAAGGGCCTGGTTTTTGGACAAGGTCCTAGATTGGTGGCTACAAGCCTGGCTCTGATACCAAATGAAACGATAAAATCGTTTCTTATACAAATAACCATTGTAAATAATACAAAGGATCCATAAATGGTCAAATAATCGAATATATAATTGATAAGATAAAGAATGATTTACAATGAGGATGTAGCCACATATATAGGGCTTATATGGTGACTACTCACCAAGGGTTATGTCTCTTAGTTAATATAATTAACATTATGTTTTATTTTATTATTTATATTATTATATATATTATTCATATTATTTTAATATTTTATTTGTTACAATGAAGTCCTTCTTGATGTCGTTTTGCCTCCTTCAACCAATTCGGCCTCCCTATTCTTGTCAATCAAGGACACAAAGATCAATCAATTAACAAAAATTGAAGTAGATGCAAGCAAAAGAGATGAATAACATGAAATTGTTGGTACAAAGACAAAACAACTCCTTGTAACCCAAAACGACTTGTTGAAGCTTGTAGGGTAGGCCTCTCCACCAATACGCACTCCCTCAAAACGTCTTCTTTGCCTGCAAATCGTGTTAGTGAAGATAAAATCCAAGATGGCCACCAATGTTTGTCAGTGCAGAGGAAAAAGCATTTACAATCACCACAAGCATTCCAACTCCAAGATCCAAGATGCCCAAGAAAATATTTTTATTCCAATAGCCAAGAGCTAAAAATCTCTAGATAGTTTTTAAAATAGGGGGGTCTCCTCCTTTTATCGGATTAAAAAGACCAAAACCCTAAACCACAAAACCACTTTTTAAAACCAATGGTTGAGATCAAAAGATATAACAATCTAATCAACGGCTAAGATGATCCAATACAATATATCACATGGATCACTCAAAAGGAGGGTGACTTCATGCCTAAAATGTCTCTAAGGAGGGGGATGTCATGCTTAAAATGTCTCTAAGGAAGGTGGCTAGATGACATGGAGCCACAACATATGACATGGACAAGACATCTAAAGCACATGGTGGGGTTAGGAGGCATTAATCTCCTTCACTAGCATGTCCCCATGGCACAATAATATAAAATATAAGTCTATGACATGTCCAAGTAACACAAATGATCAAATCCTGTCCCCATAATCTGAGAGAGAGATGCAGTAAAAGACCTTCCGTAGCCACTGTGGACCCCACTGACTGGTGCAAACTGATCTGGAAGAAGGGGGGTTCACCATCAATGACCTCAGAGCAGACCAAGTGCCAAAAATTGCCTCTAGGGTGCCTTGGCTATCAAACTAAAAGTGCCATCATGTCCGGAACGGGGGTATAATGGTAAAAACAAGTGGTTGGACCACCCCCTTCCCCTGTAGCGCCCTAGGCAACGACTTGCCTCCAATGCTCCTGCGAGCAGGCTGGATCAGCATGCCCAAACTGGTCAACAGGTGGATAACTGCAACTATCATACCCAGAAGTGCCCGGAACTGAAAGATAAGTGTCTCAATGGATCCAGAAGACCCAAATCCACTAGAGAGAGATGAGTACTCATACACCTCATGATAACCTATGGGATCATCAGTATGGTCCACCATACCCAAACAGTGTAAAATATGATGATCTAGAAATAATAATAAAACTGACCAACTGCATCAATCATCATCTGAAGCATATGTCCAACATATGGAATAGGTGTATGTGGGACCATTGATCAACATCAATAAGCACATGTGGTCCATCTCATCACGGATCCCAAGAATGACCATGGTCAAACTATGTTTGACTAGGTCAAAATACAACCAAAGACTAGACTATAGCAAATAACTAAGACATGTTCCTTTAATCATATTCACAGCTTAACTTAAAGTATAAACATCATTCAGTGGCAATTAATACATATATATTTCAATATTTTTATAGTTCACTTGCACAAAAGCTTTAAAGACATACTCATCCAATGGACATGGCCTAGCTGCTAGCAAAGAGTGAAGGCTAAGGACAAGGCTAGGCCGAAGGGATGACTTGACCAACTCAACTAAATGACACTTTGGACAAGGAAAAGGGAAGCTACACTCTGTGTTGGACAAAATAACAAAGGGAATGGCCGTGCCTCACAAATGGATAAGTTGTTTAGAGAGTGCTTATTCAACTTAGGCATCATGTCTACATCAAGTTGATCCAAGTTCATTAGGATCCTTCATTTACTTTTCATAGCCTTTTTGGCTTATTTGACCCCTCTGGGATTTTACATGCGCTAAAAAGCACAACTAATCGCAGCTTGCATCTGGGGCATATTTACATTTATAAAGTCAGCAATATTTAGATATGGCATTTGTTTAACCATTGCTTTTTGGACCTTTCTATACTCTTCATGGGGTATTTTAGCATTTCATTGCTTTTGCCTTTATTCATCGTGTGTTGAGAAACACATTCTAGAATTTTAAGTTCACAGGATTTATAAAAGATTTCCATATAAGTAGTACATGTGCTTTCAGTTTTAGCCAACAACAACTCATGTGACTAGAGGGAATTCCGCGCTAAGCCAAACATCGGGGCAACCGACTAGAGTGATCTAGGCATAAAATCCAACTTACCAAAGGCAAGTTCTGTCACCAACTCATAGCCGACACACATAACAAACGTGAATGCGATCCAACATAGAGGTAGAAAAGGGGAAGTCCTCCATATCAAACAGTCAAGAAGGCAAGTCAAGGTGAAAACCAAAATAAGGAAGGTCATGGATGGATGGAGTCAAGTGAATGTGGCGCCTAGGCTAGCAAACAAAGATATCAGGAAAAACCATGTCCATGCTCACAGGAGGGTAATGAAACCAATGAGTATTGTCAAAAAACCTTAGAGTGCAAGTAATACATCCAATTTTGTATTTTATAAAATCATCCAAGATATTTCATTTCATTATTTAAATAGTACTGCCACAGCATGAGTTATATACCAAGTCAATGCTACGAAGATGACTAAAACAACAAGATAATAGTCCAATGTTAACAATCATAAGTCTAAATGGTCATATCAATGCACATCATAAATAGCCATCATATAGAACCACTGAAACACAACTGCAACAATACAACTGGAACTCTGGGCACTGAACTGAAACTGTATGGAACAAAAGGTCACATCGGTCATCAAATCTAAACTCTCAAGGCTCATCCTTGGCACAAGGTCTACTCAATGGTTGGTATATACTGCTCTGATCTGTGAGTGATCTCAAATAACTCTGCTCATCATAACTGATCTCTGTACAAACTAAGCTCTGGAAAGTGTCGATATCTGCTCAGCAAGAATAGTAGCCCAGCTACTATGGTGTGATAACAATTAACATTAATTGTTTCAGGATGTTTGAGTGTTAGAGTTTGTACTTTAATTCAATATTATCTAGGATCTTTAATTGAAAGAACAGCAAGCACAGCAAAACACAATAGACAAAGAAACCATAAAGGAGAAAACCCTGCAACTTCCTCAAAGATAGTTTCGTCACTAATACAATATCAAGCCAAAAGTGGAAAACCCAAAATATGTCTTCTGCAGCTTCTCTTTTCTCCACCGGCGAACTTGTCTTCTCTCCCTTGCTATGCGAACTTGTGTGAGTGAGTAGTGTGTCCAAATGAGAGAGCAAGGCTCTCTATTTATACTTTACTTTTAACTTGACATTTTACCTAACTAAGTCAGCCTCACTAAAACTGACCGAGCTGACTTCTCTAGGAAGACTCAATAACCCTTTTACATTTGACTCTAGGGGATCTATCGCCCCGACTTACAATGGAGGTTTTACCTCAATGACTTTGCATGACCAAACATAATAATGACATGCTCGACCGGAGGAAAACATCTCCGTCGGAGGTACAAATAAAATACAATAATAATATCAATATAAAATACAAGTGAATATCTTCCGAAGTTACATTTACATCAACAGAGAGTGGTTCCAACCTCATAGGACTTCATGTGCAAAAAGTAGAATCTTAGATCCCATTCATAATTCAACAAACTTAACAGTATTTAGGGTTTCAGGATTACAACGTTTCCATTGGATTCTATCATGTACGAGGGTATGGGATTTGCATTTAATCAAGCGCATCAACCCCTCTATGTACCTCGATGTTGGTGGTGCTGATTGTTTAACTCCTTTGTCATGACCTTAGTAAAAATTTACCCTTAACTCAAGCAAAATTACTTATTAGGAATGTGAAGTTTTACTACCTTTTTTTAATGCTTGGATTAGGAGGCTTCATCAAAATTGTATGGTGTCTACTATGCATAATTAGAGTCTAGACTAGTAGTACCATATGATCTGATTGTAGACACTAGACTATATTTATTGATTAGTACTATGCTTATTTTTGGACTCTAGGGGCTATTTAGAGTCCTCTTTGTTGATGTATTTTGGATCAAAGATGAATTGCACTTAGTGATATTTTGGCTATATGCTCCCACACTTGCTATATACATGAGAAATTTTGCATATTTGTATATAATGGTTTGGATTCATATGGATGCACATGAATATATATTGTTTTTACAAAATTTGAATATTTTATGTAGTTTTTGGTTGACCGATTTTTTGGTCCGATTTTTTCCCAGTTTTTTCCGGTTCCGGTCCAGTTCAAATTTTTGGGCTCTGCCAATTCCATGACTAATCTAGTCCTGATAACATTGCTAGGTGTAGCCTAATTGCATTTTTATCATTATTTAGTGATATTTTATTATTGTTATGAGTTGTTTCGCTCCCAAGTTGTGGGTGAGCAAGCCAAATGTTATATTTTCACATTCGCTTGTAGGCTCATAACTTAAAATTAGGTGAGGCTAGTCTTATACAAGTAGTGCCTCCCTCTCATTGTAAAAACACAACAAGATATGGGTTCATTATGAGATGTTTTCTATTTCTCTTGGTTTATCAAAGCTCTTGATGCTATGCACACCTCTCTTTGGATGATCTTTCTTTCTTGAAGGTTGATTTGATGAAGTTCTAAGGTTTCTTTTACACGTGCTATTGGTTGATGCTAAAGAATGGTTGTAATAACTCATGCACAAAGGTGACCTAATGCGCTATCTTGCTCACCTTTGTTAAATGTTGGTAAGTTATACTTCTAACATAGTTTAATGGTGCATTATGTTAGAATTTTGATACTTCTAGGATGGTTATGTTAGATCTTCAAACAATTTATATTATTATCACAATAACCATATGTAATAGCATCACTGAAAGATAGACAAGCACAGCATAACAAGAGAACACAAAGATTTACCATGGGAAAACCCTTTCACAGGAAAAACCCAGCAAAACTTCTTCAGTATAGATTCATCAGAAAGTACAATGTCAATCTCGTACAATAACCCGAGAACAAGATACAATAGAAACCCAAGTAAAGATGTCTTCAATGCAGCTCCTCTTTCTCCCAAGCGAACTTGTCCTTCTACTACTACTCATGCGAACTTGCTTGAGTGAGATGATGCTCGAAATGAGCTAGGCACCACCCTATTTATACTGGTCACAAAACTGGCCTTTTACTTAACTGGGTCGACCGAACTTTCCCTAATTGGGTCGACCTAACTTTCCCTAACTGGGATGACCTGACTGGGACAGTTCTGCCCATTGTTTGGGGCAGTTTACCCACTGGTCCGACTTGTCTATTTCACATGATTTCTTTTAGCGTTTTTCATGATCAATTACAATATGAATATTTCTCGAAGGAAGTACAATAAAAATACAATAAGAATATCTTCCGAAGTTACACTCTTCAACACATTATTCTAAAGGGTTAGGGTTTCTTACTTGTATTTTGTTAACCTTGCATGAGGAGACCTTCCTTTCATAGGAGCTCTCCATTGTTGCTAGGCCTTGGACTTCTTCTCTTGCCCTAATTAGGCAATTCTACCTCACTCTTGTGGTTGCTAGTCGATGCACTAATTGCAAATATTGAAAGCCATTCTAAGAAAGGGGCATTGGCATCAATCTCTCAATGCCCTAGGGATTGAGACAAGAATCATGTGCCATATCTTTTCAATAAATCTATCTCTCTTTTATCATATCACATGCATCTTTAGATATTGAAAAACCCTAAAAAATATAATATTGCTAAAAAATCCTAAAAATCTAAATAAATTTAAAAAATCCAAAAGTAGTCGTGAACTTGTTTTGTGGTCCACCCTAAAAATTCGCCCTAGGGTTTTAGCCACAAACCCTAGAGGGCGTCCTCTTATGAGGAAGTGCATTGGGATCCATGACAACCTTGTAATTGGTGATTAGACGTGATTTGGTATTTCTGGTCCACCCTAAAATTTCTCCTTACAGTTTTAGCCATAAACCCTAAAGGGAATCCTCATTTGAGGAAGTGCATTGGGAAACGTGAAATCAGTGTTGCACATATCGGCTACATATTGAATATATCACCGAGTCTTTTCCCCTTCCAATATATTGGAATTAAGAAATCATTGCTGAGGGAGTGTTAACCTTGAGTCCATAACATGAAGACTAATCTTCCCTTTTCATCCAGTAGTGCCAAAAAGGCACACCAGCAGCTCCTAGTACCAGT
The DNA here is from genome assembly GCA_027924585.1 of Larix kaempferi. NCBI lineage: Eukaryota > Viridiplantae > Streptophyta > Pinopsida > Pinales > Pinaceae > Larix > Larix kaempferi. Next base: position 13,350,138 of record BSBM01000428.1, read on the forward strand.
CTCATTGCTTCGGCATGAAGAAAAAGTCAAAGAAAAGAGAAATCAAAAGAAAGTCGAGCAATGAAGAAATCAAAATAAATGAAGAAATATAAAAGGGGCCTACAATTCAAATCAAAAGGCCAAATTGAAGACAAGTAAAGTGCATGAAGACCAAGAAATCAAGAGAAGACAAGTCAAAGAAGGAGCAGAAAGCAAAGAACCTGAAAAGGGGGTCAAGTCCTAGTGTGAGGTCTCTTGGCCACCGCTTACCTCAAACACATTATCCATTTGTGAGACACTGCCCTTCCCTATTGTTTTCATATTCTGCACATGTCACTTTGGCTCCCCTTTCCCCTTCCTCTGAGAGACCACTAAGTCTGTTCACAAGCCACATCCCTTAACCAAACCATATTGTTTCCAACACACCCAAGAGTAATGAGGGATTGCCTCTTTTGTTCAAAGGGGTGAATGTGAAAGCAGGTATATCATCAGGACCGCATTGACACTATACTAATGTTCCTATTTTGACATGTATTTATGCTCATGTTTGCATTTTTATCACCATTGACTATAGTTATTGATGTCTCAAGTCTGATACTAATATATGTAAAAGATAATTATATAACCCCATGCATGCAGGGATATGTTTTTGTAGCAGTCATATTATTTGACCATGTTTGACCAGAGTTTACCAGTTTGACTTGGTCAACCCACAGGTCTCGGGAGCGGGTGTGGCAATGAATGTTCATTCCATGATTATTAATACCTATGGACACCTACTAGACCACTCTAAGCATTATTTGGTGAATTATTCCCATATTTCACATTTATTATCATGTTACCAGGCATAATTATTTTATTATTTGGCATGGATTTTGGCTACCAGATCATATAGAGGTGGTTCCAAGCCATGCAAGTACATGTTTCTAATGGATTTGGACCTTCTGAATTCATCTATGCATTCAGATCATACATCCAGGCAAAGGAAAACAGCATTTTGGGCAGTTTTGTGATCTGGAATATTTATCAGCATTTTAATTCATAAAAATCAGAATACCATGACTTAGTAAAGTCAACTAAGGGGAAAATGTTGAAGGTAAATCAGCAAGGGATTAATTCTATTGTACCTTGGATATACTTTGGACTTCATGTGGCACACTTTAATAATGTTATGTGGCCCCCATTCTCCACTTGCTCTCCTAGGCAAATCGCACCATGAGAGAGGGGCACACTCCTTGGGTCGACTTCACTTGTGGCATGATGTAACTTATATTATGGATCATTGTAAGTGCCTAGGGGGATAAAACAGTCCCTAGACACCCCCTAAGACACTCCACTTCATGTATTTCTCTTGTATACTCTGTATCTCACTCTAGAGAGGTGTACTTGGGCAAAATTCCGCCCCCTTCAGCTATGTAAAATGTAATGTAGCTCACGCAAATCTCAGCCATTGATCTGATTGTATGAAAATGTAATCTCAGCCATTTATTCTTAAGTGGCTAGGGATTTCTCCTTCCCACTTGTTTATAAGGGGAAGAGCAGCTCATTTGTACAGGCTTTTGGCAATTGGACAATCAACAGAGAGAATATTTTCAGACCAAAACTTGTGTTCTCCCGTGTGGTTTATGCGGGTTAATAGTGATTGCCATTTGTTTTTCCTCCACAATAGTTTATTTGTAGTGGTTGCATGCATTTTCATGGTGGAAATTTTTGCTTGCAGGCAGGGCAGCGAATTGAGGAGGGGCACACTAGTGGGGAAACCCCTGTCAACTCTTTTCATTTTGTTGAGAAAACATAGGGAGTGATTATATGCTTTTATGTTTGTTATCAACTGATTTGTACAAATAGTTGAAACCTTATTGAGCCGCCAGTATTGGAACACATCAGTGTTCACTTCCAGAGTATTTGGGTTACATTGTATTTGGGTCTAGCCAGTTTTGGCTAGCCAGTTTTGTTTTTAAGTCGACATGACCATGGCCCCATGGGGGTTTGTATCAAAGTGTGCTAGTAGGGTCTGAGTGGCTCGGTTCCCCATGACTGGATTAAACAACTAAGGTATTCCAGGGAGTTTTTTCACCGTCAGATTATACCTTGCTTCAGGCGAAATATAATCTCTTGGTTTTTCTCCCGCTTCCTCCAAAGCTGGAATGCCCGATTTTGGAAATTTGGCCATGGGGGGTTATTAGGGTCCAACTGTAATGAATAAACCTACTAGACACTATTAGAATAGGTTTTGGTCATGTCCTAGGTCTCTAGGACCCCCAGAAAGAAAAAAAAAAATTCGAAAAAAATTTTACCGGACGCGTCGAAAGTGGGGTTTTTTAATTTTTAATTATTTTTTAAATTTTAATTAAATTTCTCTATAGTTTAAATAGAGAAATTTGAGTCTGTAATTATGTCAATCATCCGGGGTCCGAATTTAGTGTTTGATGGCTCGTTTCATAAGCCAAAAATCACACATGACCCTTGGAGCAACTAAACCCGACTTTCGTATGTCAATTCAGCCTCATAATTAATATTTTCTCTAAAAAGTCATTTACAGAGAAATTATCAATTAAAATAATAAAATTGAATATTTTGGAGATAATCCAAATCTCTCCAAAATTAATCAATTTGATTTAAATAAAAGGCTAAATGACATGGCAATAGACATTTATGAGGATTCCAATCAACTCCCAATCACTCCAATCAACTATCCAGTCACCAAGTCATTATCCTTTCAAGGCAATTCGCCCTCCTTCATGAGAAACCCGTTTTATTGATGTATCAACTCGTGGTTGGGTTGGTGACTTGCATTTAAAACATGAGGTAGGCGCCTTATTGACTCATCTCATCCACCATAGCTTGGCTCCCTTTGTGATTCGAGTTGCACCTACCATTACCACGTGTCTCCACTTAAACTAGCTCGTATTTCCCTTAATTCCTCACGTCATTCTCCATCAAGGTCGAGTCCTAGCATTATTGGAGTTTATGGGTTGGTTAGTGATGATTCCCATGCAATCACGAGTGGTCTTGGCTTCCTTTAGGTTCGAGTTAGCACCCACTACCCTCCACTTGTCTCCACACAACCCACTCGCACCTACCATGCCTCACGTGGATCCTAGGTGGAGCATGCTAATTAGTTGTAGTTCCCATCTCATACCTTCCTCCAATTCGAGCCATGCCACCTCTTCCTTTTCACCAACCAACAAACTCGACTTTGTCTTTTGTCTATTACTACAAGCCCTCTCATGATTGGAATTTGATCTACTTGTCTATTTGCAAATTCGACCTAGGGTTTTAGCCTAGGATTTAGTATAAAGAGAGGCCCATTAGGGGTTATTATCTCATGGAGACTTTGATGCAAGATTACTCTACACAAATTTGTAACATGCTTTGGCGTAATATTTTCAATAAAGATTTCGACTTTGGAGGTCCATGAGCTTTCGATCTTTGGTGTGAATTCATCTCTTGTTGAGGTGACATCTTCTCTAAACCCATCTCTTGATTATGCATAGAATTTGATCAATGGCTAGCTTGTGAGGACTATTTTTAGTACAATAGAGTAACCATTTATAATTTAAGTTGGTTATTTATGCATAGTTTATCAAGATCTAAATGGACATGAGTAGTTGGTTATACAAATTGTTGATCTAATCTTGATATTTCTAGCATACTAGCATTGTTGATCTCACTTGTTGGTTGAGTGGTTTGGGTTGTGATTAGGTGTTGCTTAAAGTGAAGAGGGGTAAGAGCTCGGTTGCATCAAACCCTTGTTCATCTTCAAGTTTTGGCCTAACACTTTGTGGTTGCAGGATCTACAATAATCTCAAGATCTTTTCATCTTAAGAAGGCTAGGAAGAGCTCTTCTCAGGTTTCTCATCAACCAAAAACTCTATTTTTAAAACCTTGTCACTAAAGGCTCTCTTCTTCAAGCCTCCTCATTTGCTCCTTGATCTCTTCTTTCCATTGATTTGCTAGGCCTTTTCCTCTCAATAGTTTTTCCTACTCCTTTCATTCGTCCTCCTTGCCCTAGTTGTGCCTCTCTCCCATTTTCCTTGTCTTTTTCCTCTCATACTTTCCTCCAACTCGTTTTTAGCCTTCTCCTTCTCCATTTGCCCTTCCTCCCTACCCTAGTTTCTCCTCTCTACTTTCGCCTTTGTCATCTAGCTTATCCCTTCTTCATTTTGCTCCTTCACTTCTTCATCTTTTCCCCTTAGGTTTCTCCCTTTCTCCCTTTCTCGTCCACTTCCAAAGTGCCCTAAAAAATCACACAAAAAGCAAAAACGAATTGGATACGTTAGTGTTTGTTAGAGTAGTTTATTTGATTGGATAGATCTTAAATTATTGCATCTTGTAGATCATTGGCATACATTGGAATGATTAACTTTAGGAGCATTCTAGATCTCTTGTTTCACACTTGTATAGTTTGCACTTTTAAACTCTAGTTGCAAGTTGAAAAGATAGAATATTCTCCACGAAAATTTCTCAAAATTTTTATGATCTAGATCTCTTTCCCATTACATTTTAGGAGTTTGTTGTTCGCTGGTCCGTTTCATCATAGTTAAGTTTTTATGATAAAATTTCATGCATTCCACATTTTAGAGTTAAAACTTTAAACCTAGACTTAACTAGTTTCAAGCTTTGGTTTTGTCTTTTGCTAACAGTTAATGGGTGCCTTGTTTAGATATTTCGGACTTGTGTAGATCATTTGAGGAAGAGAGATACTTGATAAGGATCTTGAAGCAAAGAACCAACGCAAAATAAAGTGAAGGGGCCATGGGAATGACTAAATCTTGATATACTTATCCTTTGTAATAGCAATTAAAATTTGTATCTTCTTCAAGAAATTTCCAAGTATTACCGTTCTCAAAAGACCTTGCAAGGTTTTCAACCCAAGGCATCTGTAACAGTTAAATAAAAAGTGTCAAGTGGAGGGAGCCTCCACTTTTGGGTCTTCTTCCCCATTTGGGGAAGAGTGTTGGGTCTTGTGGTTTGGTTTAACTTAGTTTATGTTTCCATGCTCTTAGATTAGTTTCTATTTCACTAAGTCATTTGGTTATTTATCTTCCATATTCACTTACCCCCATGCTCTCCCGAGTAGGGTCTTGAACCTGAAAGAGATTCTTGGGTAGTTAGTTTTATTTCGCAATTTTATCTTGCTTCTCTTCCAAAGCCCTCAGCCGGAAGTTGTATCCTTGAGATTTCGTCTCAAGGGCAGGACCACATAATTTGTGGTTACTCTTCCTTCCCCGTCGGTTTCCTTGGCAGAGCTTTCAGCTAGCTGGAAGTTCTCAAGTGCAGGCGGTTCTAGTGGTTGATCCTGTTTCGGGGATCAATCCCACCTAGTAGATTAAAATTTGTGTGGTAGAACACTAAATTTACTTAGTTTCATTTTATCTTGCAAGTAATATTGTTGGTAGTAATTCATATCTTGCTGATCAATCTTATTGCTTAAAATCTGCTTCAAGTTAAGATATACTGCTACTCCTTTCTTTCTGCTTCATAAAATAAACCAAAGTCTCTTGAACTTGGCCAAATCCAAGTCAAGAGCACCCTCTATCGGAGGGCATTTTAGTTTCTTGCATTTCCCTGCATTAGGCATTGTTAATCTAGCAAGTCTCTTGAACTGTGGTCATAAGACCAAGTCAAGAGCGCTCTCTGTCGGAGAGTTGAACAAGGCTTTCTAATAATAAAAATTTCCCACTCACACACCCTTTAATTAATTTATCTTGGTTTCTGTCCTACACCCGTATGCTCTGCCAACCTGAAAAGGTTGGGCTAGTACTCAGAAAGGTGGAAGACTTGATAATTTACAAGTGAAAATCTAATTAAAACTTTCACCCCCATAACCAACCAATCCGGAGTTGATCGATAAGATAATTTCAGTGGGTAATCTCTTAGTGAGGGCGCCGGTATTCCATGTTCAGCCTCTAGTTTGCTGGTTTGCATTGCGCGGCCTGGCTAGAGCACTGGGTGGCCCGACATGTCCTTGAACGGAGGCACTTGATATTATCTTTTCCGGACTTTCTTTGAATACCCTTGGTTTTAGCCCTAATAATCAAGACAATTAAAACTTTGAATTTACTAAGATAAGCTGCACAACGTTCTCACAAACTTTCAATTCAAGCACTTGTATCAAGTTTTCACAAATTCACATTTAATTCTTGACTCCATAAGGCACTGGTCCTTTATCTCATATTTTGCTTGTTTAATTATCTACATTGGAGTTATCTGTTATATTTCGTGAAAAGTGATTGACTTATTGCCCAAGTGTATCTTTCATCTTGTGTTTGCAACGTGGATTGCGTTATCTTGTCTTACTATTAAATCTTTATAATTGTCTCTCATCTCAAAAAACTCCTAAAAAACACCCATCCGCATCACTACATCAAAAAACACTATAAAAACAAGAGCCTTAGTGAAACTCTCTTTTAGGGACTACCCCCCTTGGCTTCGTTAGGAGTTTGCCTAAACGGAGGAGCTGGGATTCAGGTGACAATACCTGGCTCATTGCTTGCCCCCAAGGCCACACCTCTCTCACTTGTAGTGAAGAGACGGCTTTCGAAAGATTTCCGCTGCTGGTGTGCATATTGGCGGACAACATCTTTGGCGCCGTTGCCGGGGACAAATCTTTTTGTTCCTGGACGACCTTAGTTTTTTCTAGTTTTGTTACCTTTTTGATAGATTCTCAAATCTGTCTGGCGACTCCACTGCTCTTTTTTCCTTTTTTGGTAGTTTTTTAGTTCAATCACTCTTAGAAATTAGACTTGAAACCACCTGGCGACTCCACTGTCAATTAACACCTCAAGGTATTCGACTAGAAGAAACTCTGAAGGCTTGCTTAGTTTTATCCCAGAACCTGAAAAGGTTTATAGGAGAAGACTGAACAAGCTAGCTTCTTGTAAGATCCTTGAAGAACTTAGGTCTCAGTCTATTTCTGACATCCATAGTCTCTTTCAAGAAAATAACTTAGAAAATTCTGAAAATTTTGAAAACAGTAATAATTGTTTTTCCGATACAATGGGTGATTTTTTCGCCCCCCTCAACATTGCTCAGATAGCAGGTCAACCACATGATCTTCCAGATAAGGCCATCGACAAACTTCCCACCTTTACCGGCACTGATGCTGTTACTGCTGCACATCACCTTATTGCTTTCTCAAAAATAAAGGGTGGATATGTCAGGGATGCTGCTCACAGACATGAGGATGTATACATGAAGTTGTTTGCCTTATCCTTAGATGGGGCTGCTGGTGACTGGTTCATCGGCTTGCCAGCCAACTCCTTTGCCACCTTAGCTGAGTTTTCAACTGCTTTCACCAACAAGTTTGGTGAGAAAAAAGAGCCCCGTCATCAACTTGCTGCTCTAACGAACATCAAAAGAAGTGAAATAGAAACCATGGAAGAATTCAACAAGAAGTTCACTGATTTATACAATGCAATCCCTACAAACTACAAGCCAACTCCACATACTATACTGGTTTACTACATTGAAGCTTTAAGTGGAGAGATGCAGTATCAACTTAGGGATAAAGAACCTGCTACTTTGCTAGAAGCACAAACAATGGCAACTAAGATTGATAGAAACATGTAGTCCTCTGGGAAGTCAAACCTACCCGGTTATTCAAGAGCTCAAACTCCTTTGAAAACAACTGAGCCTAAAGGTAAAGATCCTTTGGATGCTTTGAAAGAATCATATGAGAAGAAGATGATGGATATGTGTGAGAGGATGGAACGAGCTGAGCAGAAACATGTAGCCCAAATGAAGGAAGTACAAAACAAGATAATAAACATGGAAAGGGCACAGGTCCAACGAGTTCAGCAAGTTCAACAAACTCAACCAATTCAGAGAAATTACCCCCCCAAAAATAACTGGCAAAAGAAAGCTCCCGAAAATGAAAAGAGGCCTCCAACTTAGATAGAGGCTGCCAACGCAAATGAGGTGTACATCCCATTTTGCAGAGCTTGCAAGGATTTCCATGAGGAATTCGCTTGTTATTTTGCAAACTATGTACAAGAACATTGTTATCCTGAAGGGGAGGGTACCAGTAATCCAACATCAAGCGAACCTGAGTACATAAATGTTGTAGGTGACATCCGCAACATTCCCGAAGAAAACTGGAGACATGCTGAAAATGAGCTAGACAATATGACAAAAAACTTTGGAGGAAGACCATCAAATGAACAGCTACAGAATATGCAGAGATTTAAAGGGGTCGGATACCAAAGAAGATCAAATCCTACACCTGCTATACAACCTCCAAAGGTAATTATTCCAGATAATTCAACGGATTCTAGTAAGTTAAATTTTGATTGGAGTAATTGGTTCAATACTACCAAGGTACCTATACCCATAAATGAACTCTATAAGATTCCTGGTCAAAAAGAAAAGTTGTTGAAAACATTAGAAGCACCTATTCCTGTATGTGTTACCAAGCCTTTAGAAGCACCTATTCCTGCATGTACTACCAAGCCTAGTCCACCCACTCCTCTCATTCCTCAGACTCCTAGGAAGGTCACTTTTTCGGGCAATGTGGAAGAACCTTCAACCAGCTATGAACCAACTCATGAGGACCCTCCTATAATCTTGCATACTAGGGATACAAGAAGAGAAGCTCACCCTCCTTTCTACATATCATTGATGATAGGTGACCTTCTACACAATTGTATGCTGGATTCAGGATCCGGGGCAAGCTTAATGACCAAAAGGGTTATGCAACAGCTCAACTTAAGAACCACCAGGCCCTACCAGAATGTGTGTGCCATGGATTCTAGACCCGTTAAGGTTGAAGGGATGATAGAAAATGTTCCTGTAAGGTTGGCCAAGTACCCGGATATCCATATCTCCATGGATATCCTCGTCATAGATGTACCGGATAGATGAGGTATGCTACTCTCTAGAAAGTGGGGTGCAACCTTGGGTGGTTCTATACAGTTAGATTGGTCTTATGCAACAGTCCCTGCTTCTGAGGACTCACTTGTAAAGTTACACACTGAAAAGGAAAGGAGATACCATGTGGAAAATCCTGATAAACCTTCAAATGAGTTTGTCTGCCATGTCGGGGAGATAGGAGATATTCAAATCAATTCCACCTTCTTAGATCCGGTTCATAGGGAAATGAAAGACAAAAAGGTTGATGGATTGTGGAAAATGGAATTCGATGGTGCCTTTTCTAAATCTGGCAAAGGTGCTGGTATAGTCCTAATATCACCTGAGGATAAAATCTTCTACTTTGCTTTTAGACTCGAGTTTGAAGCTACCAACAATGTTGCGGAGTATGAAGCACTCTTACTAGGCATAGAAATTGCTAAAGACATGAAGATCAAAATGCTTAGTATTAAGGGAGACTCTGATTTGGTGGTACAACAGATCAAGGGTAACTTTGCATGTCATTGCAAAAGGCTTAAGAGATAGAGAAATGCAGTGTGGGACACCATGGAATACTTTGATGCTCTAAACATAAAAGCATTCCATAGGGAAGAGAACAGTATGGCAGATAGGTTAGCCGTTGCAGCATCTACCCTTCAGCCGTCAGAAGAAATGTTGAAAGGAGATTGTACCCTTGAAGTCAATTATAGGCCATCTGTCCCAGACAACATGAACCATTGGCAGGTTTTCAAAGATGATGAACAAATTCTAAGATTCATAAATAACTTAGATGAGTTTGCCAATTTCAACATTAATGAACAGGAAGAAGGCAAGCAGTATAAAGATGAAAGCCAACCCATGAACCCAATTTCACGTGGTTTCACTAAGTTAGAGAACATCTTTGATAGGCATGACGGGAAGAAGAACAGCATTGACCAGATGAAGCCAAGGGATTACATTGAGGTTAACATCGGAACAGAAACGGATCCAAAAATCATAAAAATTGGAAAAGGAACATCAGAAAAAGAAAGAAATGCATTAATAAACCTTGTCAGAGAGTTTAGAGATATATTTTCCTTTACTTATGACGAATTGAAGGCCTATAGGGAAGATGTGTTCCAACATACCATTCCCCTTAAACCAGAAATGCAGAATGCCAAGCCTTTCCGTCAAAAACTAAGGCAAATAAATCCTAAGTTGGCACCTATTATCAAAAGAGAGCTAGAAAAGATGTTAGCAGCAGGCATTATAGCACCCACCCGACACACTTCATGGTGCTCCAACTTAGTTATTGTAAGAAAGAAGAATGGAAGTATCAGGATATGCATTGATTTCAGGAACCTTAACATGACCTGCCAGAAAGACAATTATCCACTTCCCAACATGGAGACCCTCCTCCAACGGGTCACTGGATCTAATATGATGTCCATGCTTGATGGATTTTCAGGATACAACCAGGTTGTCATCAACCCAGAGGATAAACATAAAACTGCTTTTACAACCCCTTGGGGAACCTTTGAGTATCTGAGAATGCCCTTTGGCCTTACAAATGCAGGAGCCACCTTCCAAAGGGCCATGGATTATGCTTTCAAGGAATTAATAGGAAAAATCATCGAGATATACCAAGATGATTTAACTGTATTTTCAAAAGAAAGATCCAGCCATGTTGATCACTTGAGAAAAGTCTTTGAACGGTGCAAAAATATGGTATTTCCCTAAATCCGGCAAAGTCTGTGTTAGGCATCGAAGAGGGAAAACTCTTAGGGCATATCATAAACAAGGACGGGGTCAAGATTGACCCTGAAAGAGTTGAAGCCATCAAGAAAATACCTCTCCCTAAAAATGTGAAGGGTCTTCAATCTTTTAATGGACACATAAATTTTATCAGAAGGTTTATTCCAAACCTTGCAGAGTTGATGAAACCCATGCAGCGGTTGCTTAAAAAAGATGCTAAGTTTGTGTGGACTGATGCTGGAAAAGAAGCCTTCAACATTATTAAAGATGCCATTACCAGGTCACCTGTGTTGGTTAGTCCGGATTATACCAAAGATTTCATGATTTTCTCTTTTGCTTCTGAGGATACTATAGCTGGGGTTTTGCTCCAAAAGAACTTCGAAGGGTTCGAGCAACCAATCGCATTCATGAGCAGGGCTTTACAAAATTCAGAATTAAAGTACACTATAATGGAAAAACAGGCTTATGCTTTGGTCAAATCCTTGAAACATTTCAGAACATACATTGGTTACAATAAAGTTATAGGTTATGTCCCCCATGCTGCAGTAAAAGACATCCTATCCCAACAGGATTGCTTAGGAACAAGAGGCACATGGGTCTCCAAGATCCAGGAATATGACTTGGAAATAAAACCTACCAAACTTATCAAGGGACAGGGCCTAGCCAAAATGCTGACCCAGAAGAATGAGGAAGCCATTGACATAAACTGCACTGATCAACCTGATTGCCCACGTATGACACCTGCCTTGCGGGAGTTAGATATCCATTGGTATTCTGATGTTATATATTTCCTCTTACATATGACTTGCCCTGATCACCTTAAAGGACACAAACGAAGGGCACTAAGACTAAAAGCTGCTAGGTATTGTCTTACTCAAGAAGGTTTGGGTTGGAGAAGCCCTGATGGGGTTATCCTTAGATGTGTCCATGAACAAGATTCTAAAAAGATCTTGATTGACCTTCACTCAGGATTTTGTGGAGGACACTATGCAGCGAATACAACTGCTCACAAAATCCTTAGAGTTGGATATTATTGGCCAACCATATTTGTCGATGTGTACAAACATGTCAAGTTTTGCCAGGAATGTCAACTGTTCACAGGAAAGCCTAAACTTGCCGCCTTACCCCTCAACCCGGTTGTTGTCATTGCCCCCTTCCAACAATGGGGTCTTGACTTTATTGGTAAATTTAAAGATAACTCTAGCAATGGATTTTGCTGGATTCTGACAGCAACTGATTATTTCACCAAATGGGTAGAGGCCATTCCCACCAAGACGGCTACTGAGAAGGTTGTTATGGATTTTATTGAAGACAGAATCATCACTCGATTTGGTACCCCTTTGAAGATAACTACTGACAATGCCAAAGCCTTCAGTTCAACAGAAATGACTGATTTCTGTTTCAAGTACGGCATTGTCCTATCTCACTCTTCCGACTATTATCCACAAGGTAATGGCCTTGCTGAATCTTCAAACAAGAACCTGATGACTATCCTTAAGAAAACTGTTGGTGACAACAAAAGATCCTGGGATAGCAAGATCAAATATGCCCTTTGGGCGGACAGAATTACAAAGAAAAACTCCACTGGAAAGTCCCCCTTTGAACTTGTTTATGGCATTACAGCAACATTCCCTCTTAGCATGCAAATCCCAATCTTCAGAATGCTAACTGATTATGACTCTGAGAAGTTAGAGTTGGAAGATAGGGCTAACCAAATCATCGAGCTTGATGAAAACAGAAGAAATTCCTTGGACAAAATGTTGAGACAAAAAGAGAGTATGAAAGCCACATTTGATAAGTCAGCCAAGCCAAGATCCTTTCAAGAAGGGGACACTGTTCTATTATGGGACAAAAGAAGGGAGAAACCTGGGAAGCATGGGAAATTCGACAGCCTTTGGAAAGGCCCCTTTATTATACGCTGCACAGTTGGAGATAATTCTTTCGGCCTCAACACTATGGAAGGAGAAATACTGCCTCTTCCTATAAATGAGCAACATTTGAAGCCCTTTTATCGGAACAACATACAAGATGACCAAGGGGTCATGTCAGGACTTCCCTAAACTCTTATCTTTGTACTTTATGTATCATTATTTTTGTATCATAGTGTAATTTTTGTACTATAGTTCATATACATGCTTAAAAAGAAAAGATTTCCATTTTTGTATTTGTGAATTTGAAAAGAAAAAGTAAAAAATAGTTTCATAGTTGATATTTCATTTTGGCATTATTTATCATGTACATGGGAACTAAGACACTTTTCTTGCTGTGCAGGAAATTGATATTCTGGGATTCTCGAACACCTTCTTTGACTCATAGATCAAGCAAGTGTCCGTCCCGCAGTTGGAGCCAGATGTTATCAACTGATTTGTACAAATAGTTGAAACCTTATTGAGCCGCCAGTATTGGAACACATCAGTGTTCACTTCCAGAGTATTTGGGTTTCATTGTATTTGGGTCTAGCCAGTTTTGGCTAGCCAGTTTTGTTTTTAAGTCGACATGACCATGGCCCCATGGGGGTTTGTATCAAAGTGTGCTAGTAGGGTCTGAGTGGCTCGGTTCCCCATGACTGGATTAAACAACTAAGGTATTCCAGGGAGTTTATTCACCGTCAGATTATACCTTGCTTCAGGCGAAATATAATCTCTTGGTTTTTCTCCCGCTTCCTCCAAAGCTGGAATGCCCGATTTTGGAAATTTGGCCATGGGGGGTTATTAGGGTCCAACTGTAATGAATAAACCTACTAGACACTATTAGAATAGGTTTTGGTCATGTCCTAGGTCTCTAGGACCCCCAGAAAAAAAATTCGAAAAAAATTTTACCGGACGCGTCGAAAGTGGGGTTTTTTAATTTTTAATTATTTTTTAAATTTTAATTAAATTTCTCTATAGTTTAAATAGGGAAATTTGAGTCTGTAATTATGTCAATCATCCGGGGTCCGAATTTAGTGTTTGATGGCTCGTTTCATAAGCCAAAAATCACACATGACCCTTGGAGCAGCTAAACCCGACTTTCGTATGTCAATTCAGCCTCATAATTAATATTTTCTCTAAAAAGTCATTTACAGAGAAATTATTAATTAAAATAATAAAATTGAATATTTTGGAGATAATCCAAATCTCTCCAAAATTAATCAATTTGATTTAAATAAAAGGCTAAATGACATGGCAATAGACATTTATGAGGATTCCAATCAACTCCCAATCACTCCAATCAACTATCCAGTCACCAAGTCATTATCCTTCCAAGGCAATTCGCCCTCCTTCATGAGAAAATCGTTTTATTGATGTATCAACTCGTGGTTGGGTTGGTGACTTGCATTTAAAACATGAGGTAGGCGCCTTATTGACTCATCTCATCCACCATAGCTTGGCTCCCTTTGTGATTCGAGTTGCACCTACCATTACCACGTGTCTCCACTTAAACTAGCTCGTATTTCCCTTAATTCCTCACGTCATTCTCCATCAAGGTCGAGTCCTAGCATTATTGGAGTTTGTGGGTTGGTTAGTGATGATTCCCATGCAATCACGAGTGGTCTTGGCTTCCTTTAGGTTCGAGTTAGCACCCACTACCCTCCACTTGTCTCCACACAACCCACTCGCACCTACCATGCCTCATGTGGATCCTAGGTGGAGCATGCTAATTAGTTGTAGTTCCCATCTCATACCTTCCTCCAATTCGAGCCATGCCACCTCTTCCTTTTCACCAACCAACAAACTCGACTTTGTCTTTTGTCTATTACTCCAAGCCCTCTCATGATTGGAATTTGATCTACTTGTCTATTTGCAAATTCGACCTAGGGTTTTAGCCTAGGATTTAGTATAAAGAGAGGCCCATTAGGGGTTATTATCTCATGGAGACGTTGATGCAAGATTACTCTACACAAATTTGTAACATGCTTTGGCTTAATATTTTCAATAAAGATTTCGACTTTGGAGGTCCATGAGCTTTCGATCTTTGGTGTGAATTCATCTCTTGTTGAGGTGACATCTTCTCTAAACCCATCTCTTGATTATGCATAGAATTTGATCAATGGCTAGCTTGTGAGGACTATTTTTAGTACAATAGAGTAACCATTTATAATTTAAGTTGGTTATTTATGCATAGTTTATCAAGATCTAAATGGACATGAGTAGTTGGTTATACAAATTGTTGATCTAATCTTGATATTTCTAGCATACTAGCATTGTTGATCTCACTTGTTGGTTGAGTGGTTTGGGTTGTGATTAGGTGTTGCTTAAAGTGAAGAGGGGTAAGAGCTCGGTTGCATCAAACCCTTGTTCATCTTCAAGTTTTGGCCTAACACTTTGTGGTTGCAGGATCTACAATAATCTCAAGATCTTTTCATCTTAAGAAGGCTAGGAAGAGCTCTTCTCAGGTTTCTCATCAACCAAAAACTCTATTTTTAAAACCTTGTCACTAAAGGCTCTCTTCTTCAAGCCTCCTCATTTGCTCCTTGATCTCTTCTTTCCATTGATTTGCTAGGCCTATCCTCTCAATAGTTTTTCCTACTCCTTTCATTCGTCCTCCTTGCCCTAGTTGTGCCTCTCTCCCATTTTCCTTGTCTTTTTCCTCTCATACTTTCCTCCAACTCGTTTTTAGCCTTCTCCTTCTCCATTTGCCCTTCCTCCCTACCCTAGTTTCTCCTCTCTACTTTCGCCTTTGTCATCTAGCTTATCCCTTCTTCATTTTGCTCCTTCACTTCTTCATCTTTTCCCCTTAGGTTTCTCCCTTTCTCCCTTTCTCGTCCACTTCCAAAGTGCCCTAAAAAATCACACAAAAAGCAAAAACGAATTGGATACGTTAGTGTTTGTTAGAGTAGTTTATTTGATTGGATAGATCTTAAATTATTGCATCTTGTAGATCATTGGCATACATTGGAATGATTAACTTTAGGAGCATTCTAGATCTCTTGTTTCACACTTGTATAGTTTGCACTTTTAAACTCTAGTTGCAAGTTGAAAAGATAGAATATTCTCCACGAAAATTTCTCAAAATTTTTATGATCTAGATCTCTTTCCCATTACATTTTAGGAGTTTGTTGTTCGCTGGTCCGTTTCATCATAGTTAAGTTTTTATGATAAAATTTCATGCATTCCACATTTTAGAGTTAAAACTTTAAACCTAGACTTAACTAGTTTCAAGCTTTGGTTTTGTCTTTTGCTAACAGTTAATGGGTGCCTTGTTTAGATATTTCGGACTTGTGTAGATCATTTGAGGAAGAGAGATACTTGATAAGGATCTTGAAGCAAAGAACCAACGCAAAATAAAGTGAAGGGGCCATGGGAATGACTAAATCTTGATATACTTATCCTTTGTAATAGCAATTAAAATTTGTATCTTCTTCAAGAAATTTCCAAGTATTACTGTTCTCAAAAGACCTTGCAAGGTTTTAAACCCAAGGCATCTATAACAGTTAAATAAAAAGTTTCAAGTGGAGGGAGCCTCCACTTTTGGGTCTTCTTCCCCATTTGGGGAAGAGTGTTGGGTCTTGTGGTTTGGTTTAACTTAGTTTATGTTTCCATGCTCTTAGATTAGTTTCTATTTCACTAAGTCATTTGGTTATTTATCTTCCATATTCACTTACCCCCATGCTCTCCCGAGTAGGGTCTTGAACCTGAAAGAGATTCTTGGGTAGTTAGTTTTATTTCGCAATTTTATCTTGCTTCTCTTCCAAAGCCCTCAGCCGGAAGTTGTATCCTTGAGATTTCGTCTCAAGGGCAGGACCACATAATTTGTGGTTACTCTTCCTTCCCCGTCGGTTTCCTTGGCAGAGCTTTCAGCTAGCTGGAAGTTCTCAAGTGCAGGCGGTTCTAGTGGTTGATCCTGTTTCGGGGATCAATCCCACCTAGTAGATTAAAATTTGTGTGGTAGAACACTAAATTTACTTAGTTTCATTTTATCTTGCAAGTAATATTGTTGGTAGTAATTCATATCTTGCTGATCAATCTTATTGCTTAAAATCTGCTTCAAGTTAAGATATACTGCTACTCCTTTCTTTCTGCTTCATAAAATAAACCAAAGTCTCTTGAACTTGGCCAAATCCAAGTCAAGAGCACCCTCTATCGGAGGGCATTTTAGTTTCTTGCATTTCCCTGCATTAGGCATTGTTAATCTAGCAAGTCTCTTGAACTGTGGTCATAAGACCAAGTCAAGAGTGCTCTCTGTCGGAGAGTTGAACAAGGCTTTCTAATAATAAAAATTTTCCACTCACACACCCTTTAATTAATTTATCTTGGTTTCTGTCCTACACCCGTATGCTCTGCCAACCTGAAAAGGTTGGGCTAGTACTCAGAAAGGTGGAAGACTTGATAATTTACAAGTGAAAATCTAATTAAAACTTTCACCCCCATAACCAACCAATCCGGAGTTGATCGATAAGATAATTTCAGTGGGTAATCTCTTAGTGAGGGCGTCGGTATTCCATGTTCAGCCTCTAGTTTGCTGGCTTGCATTGCGCGGCCTGGCTAGAGAACTGGGTGGCCCGACATGTCCTTGAACGGAGGCACTTGATATTATCTTTTCCGGACTTTCTTTGAATACCCTTGGTTTTAGCCCTAATAATCAAGACAATTAAAACTTTGAATTTACTAAGATAAGCTGCACAACGTTCTCACAAACTTTCAATTCAAGCACTTGTATCAAGTTTTCACAAATTCACATTTAATTCTTGACTCCATAAGGCACTGGTCCTTTATCTCATATTTTGCTTGTTTAATTATCTACATTGGAGTTATCTGTTATATTTCGTGAAAAGTGGTTGACTTATTGCCCAAGTGTATCTTTCATCTTGTGTTTGCAACGTGGATTGCGTTATCTTGTCTTACTATTAAATCTTTATAATTGTCTCTCATCTCAAAAAACTCCTAAAAAACACCCATCCGCATCACTACATCAAAAAACACTATAAAAACAAGAGCCTTAGTGAAACTCTCTTTTAGGGACTACCCCCCTTGGCTTCGTTAGGAGTTTGCCTAAACGGAGGAGCTAGGATTCAGGTGACAGTACCTGGCTCATTGCTTGCCCCCAAGGCCACACCTCTCTCACTTGTAGTGAAGAGACAGCTTTCGAAAGATTTCCGTTGCTGGTGTGCATATTGGCGGACAACAATGTTATCATTATCTCTCAGTATTTTTACTTGTTTGCATTTCCATTCTCTTTCTGAGGATCAAACTAATAATTTGTTGTTTGCTTGGCAGGAAGAGGGGCGTATTCACCATCACTGGGCAAAAAACCGATTTGTGGCTTGGCTGCTCCAAATTTCTCTATTTGATCTGTGTGGGAGCAGATTGTCACCATGGCTACATAGCTTCGGGAACCAGGTAAGTAACATAACTCTCTCTCTCTCGGTTTATCTCCATTCGACTAGTCAATTGTAATTTAAACTCTCTTAAAACCCTAGTTTTTGTTTTTGCACAAGTGACATAGCTTGAAATAGCTGATTTTCAACACTTGGGTATTTGTTGTCTTGGTCTAGAATCTCTTAATCTTAAACGGCAAATCTTTTTTTTGACTCCTTATAGCCCAATACACTAGGCACTGATATTCAGCTATTGCGCCCCCTTAGTGTTGGTGACTGTTGTTTTGGTGTGTGGACTTGCTGTTGCTTGTTGTCTGGTTATTTGCATCTATCTCTTACTCAAGCAATCTTTTTTTGTGCTAAGAAGCCATCCAAACCAGATCCAAGTTCACCTTGGATTATTGCATTTGACAGCCTTAAAATCCCCAGGGGTGCCTTAAACATCATCTCCTAGCACTGACAGTGTTTAACTCTTTTACTCACTGAAAATTAGTCATTTGAATCACCATATCAGAACTGACATATACAAATCAGATTGCATAATTTATTTTCAGTGACACATTGTAGTGATCTAGGACATAATCTATCAAGTCACTGCTCAATCTTTAGCTATCTTTGTCTTCCACGGTGTCCTGGTTGTTTAAGTTTTTCTGAGAGGAGAAACTAGGGTCTCCCCCTTGGCCATAATTGTTTAGTTGGCCTAAAGTGACGAGGGCTTGGTTGGTGTGACGACCGGTATCACTTTCCAGCTAAGTCACCAAACACGAGGACACGGGACACGGAGGACACGAAAATACGAGTGTCCGACGCGGACATGGTGACCCCCGGAATCAGGACACGTTTTATATATATATATTTTAAATATTATATATATATATATTAAAAGTATAGACATATAGAGCCAAAAAAATTTAGAAACTAGAACATTTACAAATATTCAATAGAAATTACTAATTCGAATCAATACACAATACACATTTTGTCATTCACAAATCACAATGAGACACAAAGATGATAGCTCAAGATGTCGAAACCATATTTCTCATTAAGTCATCAAAATAAAAATGTATTACATAGATGTCGGAATGCCAATGGCAACTTGTAGTAGTAAATAGTAAATACAAAAAGGGGTAGATCATAGATGAGATCAAGATGGAAGAATTTCATCTGTCAATAGTCCTCCTCCATGCTTAAATCAACAAACTCATCACTGCCCTGACCCTTATCTTCCTCCTCCTCCTCCTCCTCCTCCTCCTCCTCCTCTCTGCCCATCTGAGGATCGGGACACTGCTCCAACACGTGTTTTTAACTTTTTTCGTGTCCTAGAATCGGGACACGAAAAAACACGTGTTGAAGCCGTGTTCATGTCTGACACAACCCCATGGGACACGGGAGGGGATATGGACATGTCCAGTGACTTAGCTTACCGGTGACCAAGACCCTTGCGGGTCACTGTTTCAGCTGCCTCCCCTCTACCGTCCTGGACAGGATAACAAACAAAGGGGCAGCTACAGAAACGGTGATAACACAGCCAACTCAAAATCACCTGATATGCTTCTGTCAGGGTATTATCAAAGCATTGAAACATGAACAAGCAAAACCCTCCCTGACATGTCACCCCCTCAATAGTGTGATCAAAATCACAAATGGACACCCATACAAAATAGGGGGTAACAAAACCCACTGCAAGGTTGTTGTAATTGAACACTAAATCTGGAAAGGGTATAGGTACTATCTCCTCTTTAATTTCCAGAATTTAAATAACTTTATTCCACACAAAACAACTTAGAAGGTTGTTGTTTATCAAACTATAAATCTAGAAATTATATCAAAGTTATATCATAAAACCAAATCCAATAATAGTCTATACTGTACCTCATTTACCAAAACCTTAGAAAAACTATTATCCTATAGGGAAGCCTCCCGACTGCAAACATTGTAAGCCTAGAAAGCAGAAGAGTGTTAGGTGAGGTGACATTGACATTCCTCTTAATTCATCTTTTCTCTCACCTACTATTTTAGGACTTTACCATTTAGGGTTCAAGAAAAAGGCATAAGAAAGTGTCCAACCTCCAAGGTATATATCACATGGTCCCAACCTCCAAGGGCTAAATGTGCTCCTCCAAGTGCCCAATGCTCCTCCTAGATAGGCACCTCCCTGATTGCACAACCAACTACCCCTTTGTGTGCACCCAATGGGTTAGTCAACATGCTAGTCACGGTAACAATATCCATCCATATGTCTATGAAGCATCACAAAGGGGCTAGGAGACATAGCAGTTCCCCAGCAAGGTGAAAACACTTGTAACCTAAGTTACCGGAAACGGCCATCCCATCTCCCTGAAACGTCGTTCGCCACTTCAAAAACGGATATGGATTCGATTCGGGTTCAATTCGGCATGGATACGGATGTGGAACCATTGATACACATCCGGTGGAAGTGGATACGGATCAGCTTGAGGGATACGAATCCGGCATGAAATGATCTGTATCACAGAAAATCGTGATACGTTTCACCCTAAAAAAAAAACCGTTTCAAAACAAATAAAATTTGATTTTTAAAATTAAATGTTTTAACTTTTAGGTCTCGATTCCCGGCCTTCAATGCACACCCAAACAGCAGTCCGCAACCAACCAGCAGTTCGAGTTCGTGAGATCCTGCGGAGGTCCGAGTTCGAGTTCGTGAGATCCAGCACCAGCAGAGGTTCAAGCTCGAGGTACAAGTTCGCGTTTGTATTCACTATTCAACTGCCAGCAGAGGTCCGGTCCGAGTTCGAGTGTATTCAGGTCCGGTTCGAGTTCGAGTGTATTCAGGTCCGGTCCGAGTTCGAGTGTATTCAGCAGAGGTCCGATCTGAGTTCGAGTTGGTATCCATTGTTCAACAGTGGTCTGAGTTCGACGTTGGCATTTCACAGTTCCAGCATTTCACAGGTTAGTTCTTTTTTTTTCTTTCTTAAAAATGTTTTTAAGGGGCTAGCCGCTATGGTATTGTAGCATCTCATCAACGCCACGAGCTACTCCCTTGTCTCAGTCATTACTACAGCGCCTGTCTCAGTGATGTTTTTAAGGGGCTAGCCTGCTGCCTAAGCTTCCATCAGGATTTGGCTCAGTCATTACTACAGCACCATACCTGTTTGTAACAGTCACAAATAAATACAAGGAACAATAATTATAAAATCATAAAGGATAGTTGCATCATGTGTATTAAAATTATTAATTATATTTATTAAAATTGGTTACAGTGGGGTTGCAATTCGACATGGCTGCCTGTAAAATTAAAATTATTAAAAATGGTTATTAATTTTAATAAAATTGGTTATTAAAATTACTTTTAGAAGGGTTGCCTGTAAGTGGGGTTGCAATTCTAATTTCTGGCATGGTTATAGTCTGCCCTTGATTTTAGCAGTATGCCACTGATTTTTAAGTTTTTATAACAGTCATGAGTCTGCCCTTGATTTTTAATTTTTTATACTAGGCTGCCCTTGATGTTCACACTGTATATTTTTTGGTCTAGCAGGAAATTGAATCTGCCGATTCTGCCCATATAGAGAATCAAAAAATTGATCCAAACTTTCCTCTTTGGAAATATGTCACTGTTGTGGGGAAGATCCAAGGAGGGGGGTCATTAATATGGATTTGCAGTGAATGTCAAAAGGAATTCAAGGCATCCTACACCCGGGTGAAAGCACATTTGCTTAGGATAAAGAACACTGGTATTCGAGTATGCATCGGTCCACCTACATCGGATGGAAAAGAGGGAAAGGGTTTGTGCAAAGAAAAAATAGCAAAATATAAGAAAGAACAGGATGAGGCATATGCTAAAACAAATGAGTCAAACGCTGCCTTTCAATTCAAACCACCAACAAGAATGGGGGCATATTCATCAAAGACTCCATTTCCCTCTCATGAAACTGGTACTCCTTCAAACTTAAAGCAGTCGAATTTGGGACCGCTTGAAAAGAGTTTTAATAATGATGCTCGAGGCTCAGCGGATGAAGCTATAGGCCGATGCATTTATGTAAATGGCCTTCCTTTTAAACTTGTGCGATCTCCTTACTGGGCAAAGATGATTAGAGAAGTTAACAAAGCCCCAACGGGCTATGTTGGCCCTGGTTATGAGAAGATCTGCACTACACTGTTGACAGGTGAGAAGTTACGTTTTGAGGATGCATTGAACCCCATCCGTAATTCATGGCACATATCAGGGATGTCCATCATTTCTGATGGATGGAAAGATCGAAGGAATAGGCCTTTGATCAATGTGATTGCTCAAAGCCCTAAAGGGGCAATGTTTTTGAAGGCAATGGATTGTGAGTGTTAAAATTACAGCTTCAGAAGCTATTACATATCACTACTAAAACTTCTGCTATGTACCATGTGTCATCTCCAGCAGTTGCTTTATGTCAAATCATATTTGCCAAGTGACATGTGTCCATTCGGGGGGTTGCTTAGGAAGGGGGCTGCTTAGCCAAGTGACATGTGTCAATTCAGGGGGCTGCTTAGGGCGGTTCCTCCCTAAGGGGGCTTCTTAGGGTGGTTCCTCCCTAAGAGGGTTGCTTGGGGCGGTTCTCTTAGGGGGTTGCTTGGGACAACCACCCAAAACTATAAAAAGGGTGCCAACCCTTTCTTATATTATTCATTCACTCCTATTTCTTTCTTGAAGAGAGCCCTTGGAGGAAGTCGAAGGAGCAGGAAGGGATATTGTGGGAAATGGAGCAGGCAGAGATACTGTGGGCAATGGAGCAGGCAGAAATATTGTGGGCAGTGAAGTTGGCAGAGAACATTGTCAGCAGAGGATATCATTCATTTCTATTATGTGTAGAAGCAGGCAGAGATCACTGTAAGCAGAGGTTGTCTTACAGTTCTGGTATAAGTTGTTATATCTACTATTAATTTTTCCCTAGCACAGTGAAGTTTATGATGATGTAATTAAATCTGATATCTTATTTAAGAAAGATTGTTTGGCTGGAGTTTTTCTCCCTTCTAAGGGTTTTCTCCGAGATAAATCTACTGTGTTCATATGGAATGAATTATTGCATCTTATTTTTTACATATATTGTTGCTTGAATCAAAACTTAATAGTGACATCTTGATTGAAGCAATTGAATTTGTAGGGGCAGAAAACGTTGTCCAGGTCATAACGGACAATGCAACAGTGTGTAGAGCAACGGGTCTAATTGTTGAAGGAAAATATCAACACATCTTTTGGACCCTGTTATCACACAACTTGTAGTTGTCCCTAAAGGTATCCCATCCGGGATGGTATAGGAGATGGACAACTAAAGAGGTGACCCAAGAGATGCCACGGTTCCCAATGCAAGTTGGGAGTCACGTCAACCGAGGCACTCTTCACTTTAGATCAAGATGAATCAAGACCAAGGGGGAAACCCTATAGCCAATCAAAGAAGATTGGACCCAAACAATGGTTCCTGGGGATATGTGAAAGACAAGTTACGGAAACCAATGCAACGTTAGGTGGATCTAGAAGTTTAAGTATGGTTGAAAGAGGCTTAAGGGATGACTAGTGTTTCAACCAATGAATGATTTAGGCAACATAATGAGATCAAATGACAAGATCTAGTACCATGAAATACACAAGTGGGGCCCACTCCCTTGGGATATGGAAATGGTTCAAATGGGACCCACAAGGTGAAGTTAAGGGTGCAAATGGTACCAAGGGGTATGCAAAGGGTAGATCTATAGATCTAAGATGAAATTAGAGATACCCACATATGGGATCTAGCAATTGACACAAATCCCAAGAAGTGCGATTTCCCTTAGGTGGACTAGTGCCTTGTAATGGATGGGCAAATGGAGTCAAAAGGGTGTCAAAAAATGAGGAATGATACCCCCAAGGCAGAACTTCACAAAGTGATACACTAGATGTAGGTTTCAAGGTATGCTCTTTCCAAAACAAGCGGGATCTCAAACACCCAGTTTCT
The DNA here is from genome assembly GCA_027924585.1 of Larix kaempferi. Classification (NCBI taxonomy): domain Eukaryota; kingdom Viridiplantae; phylum Streptophyta; class Pinopsida; order Pinales; family Pinaceae; genus Larix; species Larix kaempferi. Next base: position 13,373,940 of record BSBM01000428.1, read on the forward strand.
CTAAGTGGGTCAACTCATACCCCCAAGAAGTGCAACTTTACCCAAGGAGGGCTAAATGCATGGAAAAGTGTGTCAAATCAAGTCCAAAAGCCACCAAAGTTTAGATCCGGGTAGTTTAGGCAATTATCAATGTGGATCTTAAAAATCAAGGGCATCCAATGGCTAGATCTCCATAGATATGAGATTGAACATGCATCACCAAATTGACCCAAGTGGGGCACAACCCTCAAAATGAAGAATAGGGCCCACAAGGCAAAAATCAATGAAGTGAAGCACTAGGGGTAGGTTATCAAGTATGAGGATCATGAATCAAGTGGGATCTCACCTACCCATCTCTTGGAAATAGCCCCAATAGCTTCCCTCAAGGAGTGCGACCTCCCTCAAGGAGGCTAAAGTGCCTTGGAAAGTGTGTCAAATGAAGGCCAATCCACACCAAACTATAGATCCGAATTGTCGTGGATGCTATAAAGGTGGGTTTTCAATATCTTATCCAAAGCCAAGCTAGATCCAAGCAATGTTATCGGAACCGGACCGGTCATCGAACCGGCGAAGCCCAAAATGTGAACCGGACCGGAACCGGCAAAAAACCGGGTAAAAAACCGGCCGACTAAAAAATACATAAAATATTCATATTTTGTAAAAATACATATATATTCATGTGCATACATATGAATCCAAACCATTAATACACAAATATGCAAAGTTTCTCATATATATAGCAAATATGGGTGCAAATAACCAAAATAGCACCTAGTGCAATACATCTCTGAGGTTCTGAACCAAAGTACATCAACAAAGAGGCTCTAAATGGCCACTACAATCCAAAAATAAACCATAGTACAGGGAGCCTGAAGCAATCAATGTTTTTTGGCAGTGCATGTTCACAGGGAGCTATTCACTGGCTTTGGCTTCCAAGGGCATCCAAGGGCATCCAGTAATGCCTCAGTTCTACAGGGAGCTATTCACTGGCACACTGCTTTGCTTGGAGATTGCAAAGCATTAGTCTTAAGCCACTCCATGGCTTTGGCTTCAGGCATTGCCTTTGTATATCGGTATTGTGTACAATCTGGAAGTTCCATTGTAATATTTTGATTGCCATACAGGTACTGTTGGTTTCTTTCAAAAGTTAGCTTGTGATGAAGTAGTTGCCCAAACTGTCAAAAGGGTATTTGTTCCTCAAAGATGCCAAAATTTTCTCTGCGTCCGCATGTTCCAACCTTATTGGAATTCTGAGAGAAGTAAGGTAATCTTTAATATCCTTTGCGCATATGTTTTATTATATAATATAAGACATCATTTCAAAAGAAAGCCAGAAAACCAGTTACATGAAATGCAATAAAGACAAGCACATTGGCGGTTTCCAAAACAAAAAAAATTGAGAACAAAGACAACACTTCCAAGAGACCAAAATTTGCACTCAGATAGTTGTAATCAATCTACACTATATGCAACCTTGGCTTGAGCAATTAGAACAAAAAAAGGGAAAGAAATTGATTAATTTGTTTCAATGATCAAAGAGGACCAGAAATGGCCAATGTAACTAAAAAAAAACACTACTAGGATTATAGTAAAGTTATGCATTTAAGGCATCTACAATATTTCACTACATAGGTGCCAGCAGATAGAATAAAGTAAAATGAAAAATGTAATCAGTGTCAATAATAGTTCAAGAGCTGTAAAATTTTAATACCAGAGTGATGGTTATCACTAATACAAACAGATTAAATTTAATGGCAAACCACTGTTGATAAACATTTAAATTTACATGAAAGTAGGGAAAATTATCTCATCAAATGGTGTCCTGAAAATGTGCAAAAAGAATATTTCATTGCACCACGAAAAATATTTACAAATGAACAAACCTTCCCAAGGAAATAGTACTGTGTGAAATTTAAAATAAACCATTCAAAATTGCAATAGCTATAATCAATAATCATAAATCAAATTTGCAATAACTACAAGCAATAATCATAAATGAAACATTTTCAGTGCAACACGTTTTAGCAGTTTAATGAAACCTCGAGTCCTTACAGCAGGAAGGAGGTTTGAAAGAGCTGTTCCTGATGATGTTATGACTGCTGCCGGTTTATATGATCCCTTTCCATATCCCAATGCATGAAATGCAAGAGAACGTTCATCAATACATGAGATACATGAGGCACGAGAATTTTGTGCAGCTGCCACTGCCAGTGGAGATGATCTTGATCCCGGTGCTATGCAAAAGTACTGGAACAGAAAACTGCGTCTGAGAATACAGAACAAAAAAAACAAAAAGATTAATGTGTACACAAATTTAAGTTGTCACTTACTGTTATGCCTAGTCGACAGCACTCCTCTACTATGAGAAATGCCCACAAAGTGTTGATGTTGGGAAATATTTCTAACAGCTTACCTGCCTCAAGCAATGATTCGTGCTGAACACAAATCAATGCAAACTTGGTTAATAGCTTCACTTTAATTCTATAGGATTACAAAGGAAAATACAACACTCAAATTCTATTAGGACTATAACTAGCAATCATCCTGTTTAGAAAACAAAGGTTACATTGACACCCATCTATAGACAAAATTTGGTTAACTATCAAAGAATAGGCTTGCAAAGGAAAATTCAGCACTCAAATTCTGTTAGGAGCATAACTAGCAATCATCCTGTTTAGAAAAAAGGTTACATTGACACCCATCTATAGACAAAATGTGGTCAACTATCAAATAAATGATATATACTATATAGTACCCTAAGGGAGTACCTAGGAATCTCCAAGCTGATCACCTGATCGCTGTTACAGTGGGCAAGTCAAAATTGTGAAATGTATCTACAGTACAGATTCCATACTAACTTGATTCCTACCGTGTTTATTGCTTGTGGTATATTACTATGACACAGATTGTTAAACACCTGGAAACAATTATAAACCTCCACAACCACACAAATCATTACACAATACAAACAGTGTTTTAACTGGAGAACCCTCTTGGGGAAGCAACTACAGATTTTATAAGCCTATTAGGCCACTTGGAATGATTACAACTATAAATGACTCCTCTGTGAATTTGCTGTCCACAGGGCTGCAATACAATGTCTTACACTCCTGCCACAAGTTCAGAAGCCTTGCAGGTTAGTGGCTCTCTTCTTCACCTGTTCTACAAGCTCGGCTGCTGATCAATCAAACAACCAACCAACTCCTGAAGTTGTTCTTCCCTTTAATAGGCCCTCCTCCAAGAACCAGTTACAGTCATTAAGGCAGTTGGATCGGTTTAGTTCTCCAACAAACAGAATATTCATCGTTCATGAAATCGTAGTAAGATTAGCAGTTACTTTGCCACCTGTCAACATATGTCTTGGCCTTACACATAGCTCTTTGCCTTTCCATCTCCCAAGGTTTTTGCCACCAGGTTTCCAAGACCTTCCTCTTGGCACCAAAATTTTTTCCTTGAAAGCCCAACCCCTTTTCTGCTTGTTCATCAAGTTTTACATCCACCACTAGATTGTTCAGCTTTACCAAAGTTTTCCTTGCTTCCCGAATTTTCTTCATATGGTTTTCCATGTTCTCCCTTGTGAAAGAAAAGCATAGACTTAAATCCTTGGTATTCGCTCGGTGCAATCTCGTCTCTCTGCCTGTTAATTTGGCTTAATCTTTGCTCGATAATGTTTTCGATCATTTGCTCAGCATTCCATCCTGGGATTGGCTCACCTTCTGTCAAGCAAGGTCTTTCCTTCTCATGCCAAGCACTATCTTTTGAGCAAGGTATTCATCTCCCTCTACTTGGCAAGCTAACACTTTACCGTTTTCTCAATTCATCTGTTTGTTGCCAAATCGCCTTTTGGTAAGTGAAGGTGAAACTTATGTACTCAATGAACTTCCCCAAATCCTTTGCTCAATAATCGAAACATCCAATGGCTATCCTTCTTGAAAAGCATAGGCATGCCTCTTGCCATCAAGCACTGCAATAACATTCCCTTTGCTCAATAGATTACCCCCTTGCTCATTAAATGTGCTCTTTGCTTGATGACCTTGGACTTAGGATATTATCCACCTTTCTCATTGTTACCCCTCAGATTGCATGATGTTTATTCAAGGCTTAAAGATGACAATGATCCAAAAGAAGTCCAATGTATGGCCTATCTAAGCCAAATTTGTAATGAATCATCATTGTATCAATTGTCAATAGTTATAACGTAAAAGTGATGTAATTGAGATGTCTTTAGTATGTAAAGGGTCAGTTATAATCTATAATTAGCTCAACTATGACTATTGCACTAAGGCAAGTGACTCTTGACTGTTTTTTCTACTGAAGAAAATTTACATCTTCACAATAGTAAATTTTTCGACGTTTTTTCACTCATAAAATCCTCCAAAGTGGGAGCACGTCCTGAGTGCCTCCACCATATGTCATTGAACACATGAGCCCTAGATTCAATGTAATGTATCACATCTCATGTATTTGTTCACCATGGACACTTGTGTAACGTCAATCAATCTAGAGTCTTAGGAGCCCCTCACATGGTTAAATGATAATTAAAGTGGGTTTGTGGTTAGAAATAAGTTATAAAGGTTAAAAGCGCCTATTCCTAGCTCCATCTTTGGGTTGAATAATCTAAATTTTCATTAACTAGATACTTCAAAGTTTCTCCCTTTTCATGTGAGAACCTCACCATATTTTTATGCGGTCTCACATATCCCCATGCAATCCACCTAGACACCCCTTTAGCCTAGCGCCCTCAAGCATAACCCTTCAAGATGATTGTTTAGACCATTCTAGAGGCCTTCCTAGCCTAGAGACCACAAGCGCTCCTCTCCTAAGGCAAATTGTCCCCTCCTAAACTCACATGTGTGAGTCATCCCCTCTACTCCCTCACACGTGTGGCTTTTTTTTCTCTTCCTTCAATTCGATTTCACCTTTATTCGTCTTGTTTGACCCTTCCTAGCCATTGGAGATTGGTTAGAGGAGGTTAAACCCTCCTTTTGGCCCACACCTACCAGCCTTCCTTCTAGATTTTTCCTATCCTAGCCAAATCAATCCCCCGTTGGGCAAATTTATGAGCAAGAATTAATGGCTTGGTAGAGTTACTGAACACTCTACTTCTCTCTTCTATCGACAACACTATCATGGTCAACAAGACCACTCTCACTCACATCCGAGATTGTGTACAAGAATCACAAGACACTCTTGAGTTTCTACAACTTGAGTCACAGCTCCAGCGTGATGAGCTACAACAAAGGAAGCAAGATTCTAAACTTGTTCAATTCAGAACAATCCTCTTTATGATTCCTTTCAGCAGCCTGCATAGAATAACGCCACTTCAGAAGCCCATACGCAAATCAGTGGCACCACGTCAGAAGAAAAAGAAAATGAAGATGAAGTTATGCATATAGAGGTTCCGCTTGTTCTTTCCAAGCCCATCATCAAACCATGGGAAGAGATCTGCCAAAACAAGCATAGAACCAATTTTGGATACAACTGATGAATATGGTTGTCATTGATGACACACCATTAATGACAAAGCCTAAGCATGATGACATGGAGGAAATGGCAAGCATGCCAATGACTCAAATGAAAGCCTAAGCATGATGACATGGAGGGAATGGCAAGCATGCCAATGAGTCAAATGACCCATACTGTGGTCATTTGAAGATGACAAAGTGGACATTGGACCAATGGCACAGATGGCAAGACAATAAGACAAGACAAGTATGAAATGGCAATGCCAAGCAAGCGTAAGCTTGCAGGCATGCCTCATGAGGGCATCTGAAGGAGATCTTGTGGGAAGACCGTGTGGCATCATCCTGGAAGCTGTGGGCTCAGTAGTTAAAGGAAAAAAAACCCACTAGGGCACACCATCTAAAGGAAGGTAACGATGGCATTTTTTGAAGACATGCGGGCATCTCTAGCTGTGAGTATGAAGAAGGCCCCACAGGCATGATGAATTAATGGATTGCGGGTATCCGTTGGACCCTTGCGGGCATGAGTTTATGGGCACATATTGTAGCCCTTGCGGGCATGCTAAATGGAGGGCTATGAGCATCCCCAGGACAGCTCTTACGAGCATCACTTAATGAGATTGTGAAGGCATGGCCAAGACCCCTCCGGGCATAAGGCATTGACCCATCACAAGGCATGGTATGGGCACTCGTTGAAAGAAAACGCGGGCAACACAATGGCATTACTGGATGACACATTCAAGCATAAACCAAAGACCCCCGAGGGCATTTGCTGACAGATCCTGTTGGCATCGATGGAGTCCCATAAGGGCATATGGATGTTGTGGGCATAAGACACAGCGTGAGATGACAACGTGGAAACAAAAATAAAATACCATTTGATTAAATGAACACAATTAGTGACAAGTCGGCCTCCATGAAATAAGAAAATAAAATGGATTAAAAATGTATCAATTGTTTTGTTGAAGAAGTCGGCCTCCCTAATTTCATGAACTAATCAACTATAAAAACAAAAACCAATTCGTTGTTTTGGAAGAGTAGCGGGGGTGAGAAGTGAACTTTGGTGGGGTTTGAAGGCAGGTTCGATTTTGGGAGGCATAAGTGAGTACGACATGATTGCTGAGGATGCTTTGATTTCGGACAGATAAAATAACTCTGAGGATACAAGGAGGATTTCCGTGAAGTTTGAGAGGAGCTCTGAGTTCGGGTTTCTGTGGAGGAATTCGCATGGTGTAGTCTATTGACAGTTCAGTGAATCAGCTGGAGCAGAAGAATAGGAGCAGCAACAACATATTGAAAACCTTTTGATTTCTGAGGCTTCACTAAATGATTGATTGGTAACATGTTTTTATGCTGATAATGGGTTGTGCTCCAGAAACAGAATGTTGAAGATTACTAAAGACATAATTGAAGTGATGCTTCTAGACAGAGAACTGATATAAGAATATCATGGACAGAGATTGTAACAGAGATGCTGCTATGCTGATGTTAGGGTCACAGCAATGACAGAATACAAAATAGTATAGACAGTTGTGTGTATATTGGTGAAAGAGGATGTTGAAACAAACAAGTGTTTCTTGTTTATGAGTGTATGAATTTGTAGACTCAAGAAGAGTCCTAAGCCTTGTAAATCTTTGATTGCTGGGGGTATTGTAGCATCCCAGTCAGTAGTAGCTGACTGAACCATTTTGGTGGGTGGTGCCACCTTATGGGTTGTAGCCCATATTGGAGATTGAAGTCTCCATTCATATATAAAATTTACAAAGCTTATTTCTTGTCTCTTGCAATGTGTTGATGTGTTAAGTTGATTGTACATTGATGAATACAATGTGAAATGATGAATTAAGATTTAGAGTTAGAAGTAGTTGAAATTTGATTAAGTGTTGCGCTCACTGATTCACCCCCCCCCCCTCTCAGTGAGCATTGTGTCTAACAATTGGTATCAGAGCAGGCCTTCAACAGAAGCCTAACAAGCTTGAAGGAATTCAGTAGACACAAGTCATGGAGGATTATTCGGAAGATGGAATTCCAGTATTCAATGGCTCAAATTATGATACTTGGAACATCAGAATGAGAACTCATATACAAGCAAAGGGATTTCTTATTTGGAAATCAGTCAAGGATGGCTACACTCCTTCAAAAGACAAACCGAAGGAAGTAGCAGGTAGAAAACTACATGAAGCAAATGAAAAAGCACTAAGCTTGATCATAAGTGGGTTATCTCAGATCGAGAAGGAAAGATTGAATGTTTGTGAGTACATCTCAGCCAAAGATCTTTGGCTCAAGCTAGAAGAAGAATTTCAAAGAAGAAGTCAATACAAAGAAGCCAAGACATTCGAAGATGAAGAACAAGAAAAGAAGGAGGCTCATGCTTCAAGCTCCAGTAAAGGTAAGAATCCCCCTATTGACAATAATTATGAAGTTAATGGTGAAGTTGTACTTATAAAAGAAGATGAGTTATTGAAAATCAATGAGGCATTAGCAAAAACCTTATTGGATAAGGATGTCAAATCCAACATAAGACTCAAGAAGAAGATTATGGGAGCATTTGAAAAATACCAAGAGGAGACCAAAGCTCTGTTCATGAGCTTGAAGGTCAAGAACAAAAACTTGCAAAGTGAGTTAAAAGATAAAAAACTTGAAGTCAAAAGTTTGAAGGATGAACTAGGAAAGCCTGATGTGGATCCTAGAGAACTTGAAGAGACAAGATGGGCTAATCTTGACTTGAAGGTTCAGTTGGATGAGTACAAGAGAATTGAAGAAGTCTTGAAAAATCGGTTAGATGAAAAGGAGAAGAAAAATGATAAGCTTGAGATGGAAGTTGTTGGACTCAAAAAGAAAATTGAAAAAACAATCTATCATGAGAAGTTCAACAGCAGCTCGGTCATGTTGGATAAATTATTGAATTGCCAAAGGTCCCCCCATGACAAAACTGGCCTTGGGTACAAGAGAGAAGAAGAGAAATCTGAAGGTGACTTACTATCTCCCAAGACTTCAGAAGCTGGTCCATCAATGACCAAGGATGCTCCTCATACACCTGCACATGACAACCAAGAAGTTGAAAGCTCAAGAATGCATCAAGAAGACAGGTCCAATCCTCAAGGCAAGCCAAGAGACAAAACAATTCCAAGATTGAATGAAGGTCCAAGGTATGAAAACAAATTTAATGGTTACTGCTTCTCTTGTTCTAACTTTGGTCATAAGGCTGTGAATTGTAGAAATGTTGGAAGTCTACATGACAGGGCAAGGTGTTGGACATGCAATCAAAGAGGACATATTACTAACAATTGTCACACCATGAAATGCTTCACCTGTGGAGGTATTGGTCACAAAGCCAGAGTGTGTGCAAGCCCAAGAAGACAGCCAATAAGCAGCTTCCCCTACACACCAGCAAGAAGATTCAATGAAGCTTGGAAGAAGAATGAAACCAACATTGAAGATCAGAAGACAAATAACCTCAGCCAAGGACATTTTAAGATTTGGGTAAGGAAGAACATTTTGCTAGACTTAAATGAAGTTGAGGATCAATGCACAAAAGGAGATGATGGCTGTCATATGGCAAGCCATGCTTGAGGTCTCTTGAAGACCTTAAGCACACCTTGAGCTCATGGTGCTTTGAAGGATGAACTCAAAGGTATGTGAAGGATGCTCCAAACAGGTCCTAGGATCGGATTGCTAACAGCAGTGAAGAAATGTGTAAAGTGTGGGGCAATACAATTTGGCTCTATGCAACTCAAGAAAGATAAGGGGAGTTGTAGCTTCATGCTTACTGATTGAAAGAATACAAGTGTATGTATGAAGCGACTGGTGGAAGACATAGTAACCAAGGTTGGATTAAGACAATTCAAGGAGCAGTCAAGAGACATCCACAGCAAACAAGAAGCAAAAGCCTACATCAAGAAGTGACCATGACAAAGAAGAGACACTTAGCAATGAAGTGAAGACATCATTTTGATGTGCACCATGAAGAACATAGCAGAGGATTTGAAGAACCAACATCGTGGGAATGTTGTGAGGGGTTCTTACCAGCACTGAACAGACCGAACTTTGATTGTGTTGAGGGTTTCGACAGTCCTAAATAAGCATATACTCAGTCCCGAATATCTTTCCTTTGGGTTTCAACTTTGATGACTGTCCATGCATGAGTGACATTGTTTGAATTCTGAGTTTGGTGGAAATTCGGATAGCAGCAGCATGATATCTAGCTTGAGTTTGCAAACATATCTGTGGTCTTTTTGGTTTTAGGGTCTCTCTCTCAGCATCTACACAGACCAAATTCATTTCAGAAGCAGCCAGCATAAGTTCAGGCTATCCACAGTGAGCATGCATCTTGGGTTACCTTGGCTGACAGTGTTTAAAATTGAATTTTGGTCTAAACTCAGGGCACTTACAGCTAGGTTATCTTCAAAACCTGTGCACAGTCCTGAAGCTATCCAAAGTTTGCACAATTGATCCATTAATGCTGACATCTGAAGACATTTGAGTCGTTGTGAAAATACAACCAGTTCCAGTATATAGAGTTACACATACAGTGGCATGCACATAACAATGATGTTGATATGGTGCTACATACAGTACAGTATTCTGACCAATGCAGTGTACAAATACAACGATGCAAAGCCATGACCTTCAGTGACCAAAGATGACCAGCTTGAGTTGACAAACAGAAGTGACAGCTAAAGAAGAAGTTGCATAACAAGAATTCGTGGCATGAATTTTGAAGATCTGAAGCATGATGATAATGCATGCTTACCTTTTATGAATTTACTAGACAAGATATGAAAATGAAGCATACCAAATAGGGGGAGTATCTATACTTATGAAAATGAAAAGATGTCAAATAATGGAACAGAAAACTCAGCAGTTCAATTAGCCTAATTGATAGGGGGAGCAATTATCAATTTTAAAATGGACAAGCTCGGGCTTGAGGAAGCTCCAGTGAAGCGAGTTCATAAGGCATCCGAAGTCACAGAACATGGTTGAAGATATGTTCAAACTGAAGAACTCATGGTCTAGTAAAACATGAAGTTTGAAAGTGATACAAATTCTCCTTGAGAAGTATGAAAAATTACTTAAAGGTCAATTGGGATGATGCCCATGTGCACTGGTTTGATGACAAAAGAAACTCTCTACAGTGATATGCTAGACTTGTTTGACTGAAATAATTTGTTACAGCAGTATGAGCTCAGGGGGAGTAATTGAAGAAAATGAAGTAAAGTGACCTAATGATGGTTGAAGGGATGTCCTTAATGCTTGTTTACCCTTATGATGACTACAACATTCCTAAAGGTAAAAATGACTTCTTCTAGCTGTGAATATAGTTAGCAAGAACACTTGTTGCATGATTTATTTAGAGCTGGTTATCAAGATTTTTATCATTGTATAAAAACAACTCTTGGGTGTCATATGAAGACTTGAGCTAAATACCCTATGATGAAGCTCAGAGGCAGCTGGCAATAAATTATTGATAAGGGACGATGATATGTCATCATTACATCTGTTAAGTTGTGGAACAAGCTGCTGTGAATTTATTTTTGTGACATGAAAAGACCGAATGCTGAATAGTTTGACTCAGAATTAACAGTGTCTGGTTGAGACAAGAAGATGAGTGAATTGTAATTGAGAGAAGACTAATGGCTTCATTTTGAAGCCAAATATTGACTGAGTTTAGAACTGTGTTTGGGGAACATTTCTCCATGGATGTATTGCCTTATAAGCATGAAAAGTATCTTTAAGGTGACAAGTCTGATTGACAATTAATGATAACTGCAGTGAAGAGAAAATGTTGATAAGCCGATTACAAAAAGTGACATGAAGTACACTTGTGAATAATGACACTATACCAAGACATGAGAGCTCATCCGGTTAAAGAATTGAAGCAGTTTGAGGACTGATTAAAACAATGGTAGGTTGGAACACAGAAACTTAGACCATGTATGAGCATCAAAAGCCAGTAGAAGTAAGCTAGAAGGTTTGTCAGGGACCTTTATAAATCTTTGGACAAATTCAGTTTCTTTAAGTTCTAGGTAATGAAGAAAAAGTCATGAGCATTTCAGAAATCTCTTTACAGCAGGTATATAAGTTCTGGTCAAGAACAGTTTGAGTGTCATATTGATAGGGGGAGCACTCATATGAAATCTGAAATTGTAGCAGACTCCAAGGAAAATTGTTATATTATCCCAACATCCAATGATGATGGCAGCCAGCAAGGGAGAATACTTACAAACATTGATGATGGCTAATGATAAAACTCAGCATACAATTTCTTTTTCACCTTTGTCATTAATGTCAAAGGGGGAGAAGAAGAAGCTAGCTGATTGCCATCAATGACAAAGGGGGAGATTGATGAATATGGTTGTCATTGATGACACACCATTAATGACAAAGCCTAAGCATGATGACATGGAGGAAATGGCAAGCATGCCAATGACTCAAATGAAAGCCTAAGCATGATGACATGGAGGGAATGGCAAGCATGCCAATGAGTCAAATGACCCATACTGTGGTCATTTGAAGATGACAAAGTGGACATTGGACCAATGGCACAGATGGCAAGACAATAAGACAAGACAAGTATGAAATGGCAATGCCAAGCAAGCGTAAGCTTGCAGGCATGCCTCATGAGGGCATCTGAAGGAGATCTTGTGGGAAGACCGTGTGGCATCATCCTGGAAGCTGTGGGCTCAGTAGTTAAAGGAAAAAAACCCCACTAGGGCACACCATCTAAAGGAAGGTAATGATGGCATTTTTTGAAGACATGCGGGCATCTCTAGCTGTGAGTATGAAGAAGGCCCCACAGGCATGATGAATTAATGGATTGCAGGTATCCATTGGACCCTTGCGGGCATGAGTTTATGGGCACATATTGTAGCCCTTGCGGGCATGCTAAATGGAGGGCTGCGAGCATCCCCAAGACAGCTCTTACGAGCATCACTTAATGAGATTGTGAAGGCATGGCCAAGACCCCTCCGGACATAAGGCATTGACCCATCACAAGGCATGGTATGGGCACTCGTTGAAAGAAAACGCGGGCATCACAATGGCATTACTGGATGACACATTCAAGCATAAACAAGAGACCCCCGAGGGCATTTGCTGACAGATCCTGTTGGCATCGATGGAGTCCCATAAGGGCATATGGATGTTGTGGGCATAAGACACAGCGTGAGATGACAACGTGGAAACAAAAATAAAATACCATTTGATTAAATGAACACAATTAGTGACAAGTCGGCCTCCATGAAATAAGAAAATAAAATGGATTAAAAATGTATCAATTGTTTTGATGAAGAAGTCAGCCTCCCTAATTTCATGAACTAATCAACTATAAAAACAAAAACCAATTCGTTGTTTTGGAAGAGTAGCGGGGGTGAGAAGTGAACTTCGGTGGGGTTTGAAGGCAGGTCCGATTTCGGGAGGCATAAGTGAGTACGACAGGATTGCTGAGGACAGATAAAATAACTCTGAGGATACAGGGAGGATTTCCGTGAAGTTTGAGAGGAGCTCTGAGTTCGGGTTTCTGTGGAGGAATTCACATGGTGTAGTCTATTGCCAGTTCAGTGAATCAGCTGGAGCAGAAGAATAGGAGCAGCAGCAACATATTGAAAACCTTTTGATTTATGAGGCTTCACTAAATGATTGATTGGTAACATGTTTTTATGCTGATAATGGGTTGTGCTCCAAAAACAGAATGTTGAAGATTACTAAAGACATAATTGAAGTGATGCTCCTAGACAGAGAACTGATATAAGAATATCATGGACAGAGATTGTAACAGAGATGTTGCTATGCTGATGTTAGGGTCACAGCAATGACATAATACAAAATAGTATAGACAGATGTGTGTATATTGGTGAAAGAGGATGTTGAAACAAACAAGTGTTTCTTGTTTATGAGTGTATGAATTTGTAGACTCAAGAAGAGTCCTAAGCCTTGTAAATCTTTGATTGTTGGGAGTGTTGTAGCATCCCAGACAGTAGTAGCTGACTAAACCATTCTGGTGGGTGGTGCCACCTTATGGGTTGTAGCCCATATTGGAGATTGAAGTCTCCATTCATATATAAAATTTACAAAGCTTATTTCTTGTCTCTTGCAATGTGTTGATGTGTTAAGTTGATTGTACATTGATGAATATAATGTGAAATGATGAATTAAGATTTAGAGTTAGAAGTAGCTGAAATTTGATTAAGTGTAGCGGTCACTGATTCACCCCCCCCCTCTCAGTGAGCATTGTGTCTAACAACAACAAGGAAGTGATGGTTCACATTCTTGATTTTTCCAAGCCTATCCAGTTTCAGAGTGTTGGATTCCTCAACGAGAGTTCATCTTCATCCACTCTAGTTCAGAGTTTGACATGCCAACACAATGATCAAGTTGGCCACATGAAAGCTAATTGTTTTGATCTTCATCCTTGCAAGCATTGTGGAAAGCACACCCATTCTTCAGACATATGCTTCATTCTGAAGAAACCTGCAAGAGAGAAGATTCACTATGGGTGGATCGCTTCTTCGCAATGGTCGTCAATAGCCAAGAAGATTTATATGTCATACCGAAGAGTTCATTCACAAGTAATGATGCATCTTGCAATCGAGAGATCTTCTTCTCCTCACATTGTTCCTGACAAGGGGGATGACTAACAATTAGAAACAAGCGAGTGAGAACAAGCAAGCCTGAACCAATGTCAGCGACATAGCCAGAACTTTGTGCCAGTTGCCATAGCCACCTAGCCAGAGACAAAGTTGCCTGAGTCAAACCCATGTTCGACTGAGCTCCAGTTGGTTTGTGGTCAACCCAAAACCACCCATTTAGTAGAATGCATCAAATTCTACTAGCCTTTCAAAATGTCCCAGGAACCTCTAAGCCTTCGAGCCAAGTTCCAGAGATTGTGGTCATCATTGAACCACCATTTAGTAGAAGAATTCAGCTTCTACTAGCCTTCGAAACGTTCCAGAACCGTTGAGCAAGAACCTAAGACAAAGCCAAATTCCAGAGAACCGTTAAGCCAGAATCGGAGTCATTGCCAAGTTCCATAGTTTGTGGTCAAGCCTAAAACCACCCATTTAGTAAAAGACTTCAGCTTCTGCTAGCCTTTGATTCAGAGAACTTCTTCGGCCATTTGCAGCTGTCCTTCTCCAGATTTTAGCTCTCAGCTTGGACTCATATACACCCCTTCAGATTAAGGGGGGCATTGTTGGAACCTAATCCATTAGGGTTAGCTGAAGAAGAATGGTCTTTGGGAGTCCAAGGGACAGCTTGGAAGATGAAACTTTAACTAAGCATCACTTGAGTTTGTATAAATATGTACCATCTTAATGGAAAATGCATCAATGCTTATTCTATTATGTGTCTATTTGGATTTGTGAGCCAATTGTCTATCTGCCCTAATGGGCAATCTAACACTACAAGATTCAGGTAAGTGCCCAAAAGCCCGTCTACTTCATTGCTAGTCCACTAGTCACTCTATTTTACTGCTTTTACTATATTTTGTGTTGCATGCTTGTGGGTTTTCTAGTTTCTCTGTGGCTGTAGATTTCATCGCCTTCCTAGTTTATTTTACCATAGAAGATCCCTTGGCCATTGACTGCAAATCGCCCTAGGAATAGGCACTGGTTGTGCAAGTGTTAAAATCAGCAATCTAGGAGCTATTTAAGCCATTTGCAAGTGTGTTTTGCTTGTTGTTCTATTACATTTCAGATCTGATATTTTTATAGCAGCAAGCCATCTAGTGCTAAGAACATTCCTAAACTTAAACCAACTCCAAAATTTTACCCATAGATCTCATATTTGTGTGCCTTGAAGTGTGATCTGTGATTGCTCATTAGAAACGACACCCGGCCTGAGACCTTAAATGTGTCAAGCAGCACTTCCACCAGGCAAAGAAATACGTTGTAATTGATGTTAGAAATCATGTCTGGTAGATGTCTATGTGTTGTCTCAGCCATTTGTAGTGAAGCTAATTTGATTTTGGCATCCATTGGATTTTATGCCTTAGTTTCATTCAAGTAACTTGTGCTTTCATTTTCATCATCTGCTTGTTGCTTGTTTGGCTCTTCTAGGGGTTTTATTTCAATGTTTAAATCAGAAGTTTTCACCTAGAGCGAATACCCCCAGGGTATTGTTACCACCCAAATTACAAAGGATGCTCAGCAGACAGAAGACACCAGTCAACCAGGGAACCTTCAGTTCCTCATCCAGATCAGGCAGTCTTCTGCCTAGTTGTATTATACACTTCCTCTCTCATGGTAAAAGGAAGATGATTATAAAAAATTTGACATCAAGTGCATATATAAAAAGGCTAGCCCGAGTGAGTCATTCATAATATGGCAACTTTGGAATGCTTTTTTCACTTAGAAGAACTTTCTCGAATCCTCTAGGTTTTTCACTCACACCTCCAAAGCCAAAGTATGTCATAATAGATATGCCCCAGGCTAGTGTCTAAGTCCTTGGAATCTGATGTCAAAATTGGTTAGGGATTTGGTCTCTCTCGAATCTATTTAAGAGAGAGGACTGGTCATTGTAAAGGGACTTTTGGCATTGGAATTTTGGAATAGAAGAAATATTTTGTGCTCCAATACTTGTGTCTTTGTGGATGAATGTGTGAGATGATGATTGAAACTACTTTCGCATGCATTGAAATATCTTGGTGATAGCTCTTGTATATTTTTGGATCCATTTTTACTTGCAAACAGGAAGATCGATTTGAGGTGGGGTGCACTTGTGGAGGAGACTTGCCTTGCTTCTCTCTCTCAAATTTACTCTTTGTCTTAGCACCATTTACTCTTTCAATATTTGGATTCCGTTTGTGATTGCTCACCTTCTTGCATTCTGATTGAGTTTTCCTTGGTTTGGCAAGAAGGAGGGGCGCACAAGGGTCTTTGGGCGTTGCATCTGGACGAGGGTTCAACAAATATTTCACTTGATCTTGTCAAGGGTAATCCTCATGATACGACATACATCTACAATCATCGGGTAAGTGTTTACAAGTGATTTTCTTCCATTTTATTTTTCTATCCATCTGTCATCCTTAAAATCTACATTAAAAACTTGTTATCACTCAAAGTGTAGCTACCACCAAAGGTATCCTATCTGGGGCGGTAAAGGAAGGGTAGCTAACCAAGTGACACCTCAAGGGCCTCGTCCACTACTGCAAAGGGGGTAGTTGTCACACCGGGCAGGCTCTTGTCACTTTAGATCAATCCGTAGAATGACAAAGGGGGAGGCCCTACTAGCCTGTGAGGGCTAGCAAAACCTACTCAAAGTGCTCTAAGGGATAGACAATGAATACAAGAGACAAACAATGAGTAAAATGATCTAGATCTAGGGAGATAAATGTGGTAAGTGAGGTTAAGGTCAAGTTGGAGAGGCTTAAGGCAAAGGAAATGGCCCAACTTGAAATGAAATATACCATGATGAGCTTAGGAAAGTAGATCTAGATAGATCTAGTTCATACGAGGAATACCCAAATTGGATCTACCTAGGGTTTATGCAAATGAGACCAAAGTGGACCCAAAATAGTAGATCTCGGTGTGTGTTTAAACTTTAAAGAATAGATCTAAGTGCTTGAAGAGTAGATATGTGAATATTGGAAGGGTTCAAGCATACCCAACTAATAGATTTGAAAAATTGACCAAAGTCCCAAGGAGGCTGTCCGACCTAGAGATGACTAGTGCTAGATCCGGAGGTAAATGGAGACGGTTTGATTTGAAACTTTAGATCTAGTGTTTTTATATTTTATTCTTAAGTGGGTTTTGATGGTCGTACTCAAATAAGTACCCGATCTATCAAATCTATAAAATGAGGGTTTGAAAAAAGAGGGTTTTGCAGTGACAATAGGATTAAACCCCAGAAAAACAAAATACAGTGCAAACATACTTGGAAATACTTGCTACTAGCCTTGTATGGTGATGATCTCCAAATGAGAATTGATTTGCAAAAAGAAAAATGATAATCAATGAAGAAAGATTCAACAAGCATCAAGATGATCCAAAGATACAATAAAGACACTCCTTGAACCAATAACGACTTGAGGAAGAGATATGGAGCTCAATCACAATAGCGTCCCCATCAAATCGCTATCTCCATCAATGGTACGGCCCCCTGCAAAAAATGGTTTAGTAAAGCATAGATCCGCAAGAATGCTGGAGAGAAAAAGACTTTACAATCTCCACAGAAGACATTCAACAAAGCTTCCAAGAGTTTTTGCAAAAATATTTTATTATCCAAGAGCTCAAGAGCCAAAAGTCCCTTTACAAATGAGAGAGCACCTCAATATATGGATCTCTCTAATACAAAATACCTAAATCCAATAATATCAATGGCTAGGATCATAAGATACAATCACTCTAATCAATGGCTAAGATTAGTCGGATACATATCACATGGATCAACTCAAAAATAGAGGGGACGCACTCACTAAATTGCCCAAGGGGGATGCACCACATGATATATGACTAAGACACATGAAAATAGCACATGGTGGGGCTAGGAGGTGTATCATATCCTTCTCTAGCATGACCCCATGGCACAATAACAAATAATATGTCAAGATAATATCACTATGTGACCAAATGACCAAATCGTGGCCCCTCAATAATACAACCTCAATAATACAATAAAAAAGCCCAAAATGATGAATGTTAGGACGTGTGGACCCCACTGATGCCGGAACAAGTGTTGGAGGGTGTGGAAAATATCATCAAAATAACCCAGACCAATCTCATGCCATTTCCTTGCCCCACTAAGCCAAATCGATTTCCTCAATATGAGCCATTCTACTACCGGAAAACCACCTCTGAAAATACAAAATGCCTATAGCTCACTGCCAAGTGTCCCGAACACAAATTTGACTGCACCAAAATATCTGGGGATGGGGTAATATGGTAATAACGACTGGCAGGACCCCCATCTCCCTCTATAGCACCCTAGGAGAACATGCATCCTCGTCAAAAGTGTTGGACAAGCCATTTTTGCATGGCAATCTGGAGAAAAATCAAAAATAGTCATTTGGACACATCATCATCTGTAAGTGCCTGGAACTGATATCTGAGTGCACCAATGAACTAAGAGTGCTCAAATCCACTAGGAATGAGTACTCATACACCATGTGACCATCAAAAGATACCTCTATAAGCTCATCCATGCTCAAAATAATAAAAATAATGGCCTGTAAATAATAATAATAATAATAATGATAAAAAAATCCAACAAACCATCCACTGAAACTGTTGTCTGAGTCATGGAACCATCAAATGGACACATATGGGCCATGAATAAAATATCTCGAACGCTGCTGGCCCAAACTCATCCCAGACCCTGCGGTTGACTTGGTCAAACTGGGTTGACCAGGTCAAGAATGATCAAAATAATGATCCAGACCACAAAGAACTGTTGTTGTAAGTACAAAGGCTATCATATGCTCCTTCAATTATATCAATAGCTAGACGAAAGCATAGAATGATGTTTAATTGGCATAAGCATGTAAATAATATAAATAAGATAAGTCTAGATCAAAGTAACTAACTACAATAAACATGAATCTCAAGTGTATATTCGTTTACAGACTTGAACAATTTGCTAACCATGGGTGAGGGTGGAAAAACAAAGGCTAGGCTAGGGGAAGGACTCAACAACCTCAACACTGCAATCTCTCAGATGAAGGAACCAAGGACACCACCTACACATATGCTGGATAGAAAATAACACGGGGGATGGAGGTGTCTCACAAATGGGTAGAACGATGAGAATGCTTCCAATAGACTCTAGACAAGCAACCTTTTAGCAATTTATTGTCAGATTTTACATTTAAGATTTAACATTTATTTCACTTTATAGATTTTCACTAGCCAGCCTCCAAGAGCAAGTGTCGGGAATAGCCTGGTGGGCCTCAGATAATGACTCGGTATGACCTCCATTGCCTGCCACCGTCCATAGGTGCGGTGGAGTGACCACCCTGTTGCCCTGTAGGGGCAAACGACCTTACATCATACAAAGGATGAGTGCGCGTCCCTTAGCCACTAACTAGCTAATATAGATATAAGCAATAGTGTTTAACAACACTGTTTTTGTTGACTAAGTATCCTTTTAGATATAGCATTTAAGTTTCGATGCTTTAGTGTTTAGCAACACTATTTGTAGGAATACTTGGTTTCGAGAACTAGAGGAGAACAATCATTGTGACTAAAATCACACACTCCAAAGTCGAGACACAAAGCAAACTGGGAATCTATCCAACATAGAGGTTTAGGTGGGGGAAGTCCTCGAGATCACTAGCTAAGATGTAAGTCGAGAAAAAACCAAAACTGGAAGATAATGGATGGACGGAGAGGTGAGTGATGATGCCATGGATAGCAAAGGCCCTAAAATAAGGGGATGAACAAGTCAGTACTTCATAGAGTAAGGGTATGACCAACGAGTATACACAAGAACCTCCTATCAATAGTAACTAACCACTTCTACTCTAAACAACAAGTAAGCATCAAATAAGATAAGGCCAATAACCATCATAATATACCCAATCATAAACTACCTAGATAAGAGGAAGAGCACATCAACAACCCATATGTACCAAAATATACCTGTTGGATCATATACCTGAGTCCCTGATCTAAACTGCCTGAAACACACTTAAGTAATGCATCTAGATATAACATGGGCTCTGATAATAAATTTGCTATGAATGATAGTAAAATGGCTATTTCAATCACCAACCTGGGGTCATGGGGCTCAATCCTGGCATGAGACTGTAACTGTGCAAGCTCTGGATCCACTGAATGTATACGAGTGATCATCATAATGTTGCTCATCATCAGCTAATCTCATCAAAAAGTGCGAAGAATTGGCTCAAAAATATACTGGAAACTGATCTACAATCATGGTAGCCCGACTACTATGGATGTGACAACAAAACCCTCATAAAAATTTATAAAAATCCTCTGGGTCATATGTTTTGGATTTACGATAAATCCTTTCTGGGTATTTCTTTTCACCCCCAAGCCTCACTAGCCTCCTTGAGGCGTCATCATTAGGGGACTCCATCTACCTACCCAATAGGAAAGGCACTCATATTTTGGCCATTCGTCCTCCTAGGGTTTGTCCATTTTTCCTTCGTTTTGTGATCTGGTTTTTCTTGCGAGCTAAGACACTGTTATATTCTTTCTCAAGCTATCGTAATCAAGTGTTAGTAAGCCTTAAATTCTTTCTCAATTAACCATTCTGGGTATCTTATTAATTTCCACCTTCAATCCCCCTAGATTAGTAGTATTGATTATCGAAACTAACACTTAAATCCTGGATCTTTTACTAAACTTCAAAGTCACTAAAACAAACGTATCAGGTTGTTTATTTCATAATCATAAGCCTCCCAACTCGAGTATTATTCATCTAGTGGCTTTACCCTTCAAATCTAGGGTTTCATCAGCTACTCACCTTACGTACTCTATTCACAAACTTTGATCTAGTGTGTTAGCTTTAGGTCTTTCCTTCTAGGATAGATCAGGGTCTCCCCCTTTGTCACTTGACTCTTTAGTGGCATAAAGTGAAGCGAATCTTAATCGGGGTGACTACCAATCCATCGCAGGGGTCAGGATCCTCTTAGGTCACCTCTTTGGTTGCCTAGCTCCTTTACCGTCCCGAATAGGATTCATCTCAAAGGGGTAACTACAAGTTGTGTGATAGCAGGAGCTTACTAGACCAAACAACTCTTCAAATATCAAAAGCGATTGCAAACCATTTCATTTTATGGATATATGATAGAGAATTTATTTGTAATCTGAGAAGTTAAACAACAATTTGTGACTGAATTCCAACTACCAAACCAAAATCAGAGGAATATAGTATTGTGGAGATTAAGGAGATTCGATAGATGGTGGGAGAATCAACATGGGATTATGCCCACTACTTTAAAGACCTAATGGGTAGGTTGACCTTTAAAATTTATGATACACAACACAAAGAATAGTTTATTGGTGGGTTACTACCATTGACCAAAATACCAATGATGAAACAAAAGATCGAAACCCCCAGAGAAGCATTAGAACAGGCTATGAGAATTGAATTCATGATTTGATATCCAAGTAATATGAAGATTGTAGCTATTGGGGCAGCTCCTAAGATATGCCAAGTTCAAACCCAGATTACGTCTCTCACCAAGCAGATTCAAGAGTTGATTAAACCTAAGGTTGAGAGAGAACATATTTGGTGTACCAATTGTAAAATGGAGGGGCACCATGATCATGAGTACCCTTTTAATCAAGGGGAAGTTGCATTGAACCCTCTTAATGGTCCTTTTCCAAGGAGATCTGGGGGTGGAGTTGCACAAGTGTCTACAGCAACTCCCTTCCAACATGTTGCTCCATTCCAAAACACGGCTCCATATCCAAATGCATGCTCAAGAGATTATTGTGAAATTTTTCGCATATATGGACATCCTCTGCAACACTGTCCAATACTGCAGAAATATTCGTTCGTTCCGAATATTGTCTACTATGAGTGTTGTGGATCCAGTACCCATAGCAAGGAGAAGTTCGAATCCTTATATGCTCTAGCAGAGCAGTGAGAGAGAGATTTCTTTTAAGTTTCCAGATAACCAATAGCCATAGGGTGGAAAAGGTCAAGGAGGAGGAAGATATAGAGGAGGTCGAACTAGTGGATGGATGGATGGGACTAGTTAGATGCTTTAATTGTGATGAGGTGGGTCATCTCACTCGCAATTGTCCATTGATTTGATGACCATGGTGTACACATTGTCGAGTTAATACACATGAAACTGAAGACTATCCTACTCTCATTAAGATATGGGAGGCTTGAACAAGGTAGAAAAATCCAAAATTTAATCAATTAAGAGCCAAGGTTGAATATGGAAAATTCAGGTCCCATCATTAATGTTGTAACTAGAGGTGGACCTAAGACTGGAGCAGATGCTAGTAACGCTTTATCTAGTTAGGTTAGGAAGGCCGGTCCAGGTGCTCTCAAGTTCAATGTTGCACAAAAAAAAAACTTTTCCAGGGATGCTATCGAAATGTTTAAGAACATGTCTATTCCAACCATCCCAAGGGTTGTTGAGAAACCTAAGGAGCATGGTTCAATGTCTATAGAGCCTTGTCTGGATTGCAGAAGGATGCCTACTAAAAAAGGTTAAGGTAATTAATCTGCCCTTGTGTATAAATGGTTCCGCTTACTTTTTGAGATCCTTGGTGATGACTACCTTACAAGAAAGTTGTGTACATCACTCCACCATTTGCTTGGGGGTGAGTCAAGAAGAGGACATCCCTACTGAATCCAATTTACTCGATAGGCATTCTTGTAGGGTAAGGAGGAGAAAGAAGCAAATAGGGAGGGAATTCTACTTGGATGCACAGGTAGATGGATATGATATTAAGGATGCTATGTTAGATTTGGGATTGGATGTAAACAAGCTCCCTAATAAATCTTGGGAAGCAATGAGTAAACCCAAGTTGGTGTACGTTGGTGTACTCTCCCATCCAGTTGCAATTGAAATTCAAAACTTTAACAATCTGTGTTCTCTAGATGTTTAAATGTGCAATTCTATGAGGTAAAAGCGGTCTTATAAGCAAAGTAATGCCTTTCTAGCTCTAAATTACCATGGTTCAATGCAAGCAACCATAGCTTTAAAGACAATTACATTTTCCTTAAACCTTGCTCTGATACTAGTTGTTAGGAAATAAAACACATAATAAGCAAGCATACAAACAAAATAAAGAAGGTTTTTACCACGGAAATCCAATATTGGGAAAACTAGCAAACAATAGATCTATTTCTCCTAACCAATCCAATCATTCCATGGGCAATATGACCACGATCGGCCACACTCAAGCCAACACCAGCCTCCTTATGCACTTTACAATGGAGTTCCTCAAGCCTTTAAGAAGGGGTTGCATCACATGCAATACCAATGGGCGAATACCATGGGACACCCAAAACCATGGGCTCGTAAACCACCAATGATAAACACATTTTGACTCTTTTACTGAGTCTAGTATAACATAACACAAGCAAACTTACTATCACAAAGAGTGGAACCACAGGGTGATGAAAACCAAGAATCCCACTATAGTGAAGAGCTATAAAGGGTCTTACAAAAATAAACCTTAGAATTAGAATAACCCAAGACCAATCAATGAAGCTGCAAATGAGATAGTTACAGTAACCTTCACGCAATCAATCACCCAAGATGAGAGTACCATTGTTAAGATGGGAACCCTCCAAGAAAGTTGAAGGTGGATGTTAAGCATCTGCCTCAAGTACCACGTTAACTTCCCACTTGTAGTCACCTTGTGAGGAACCTAGGAAAGGCCACTAAGGGTACCACTTAGTAATTAGTAGGTAGGCGAAATCATTATGGGTCAATCTTTTACGTATAAGAAGGGAACATAAGGCATATATCCTAAAACCCAAAGCCTATGTTGAATTGGTGTCAACAAGAGGATTTGTCAATCCAATTGAAACACCCTAACATGCAAAATACCAGTAAATGCAAGGAGAGGGGATAATCTCTCACCTACACCTAGTTTAACCTCGCACTTGACACATGTGTTAGATGCACTTTTTCAGCAATTAGTTCTTGCTACTAATTGTGTTTTCACTCGTTAATCAATTTATAGTCTCGTTTGATGGCATTGGAGAGTTTATTGTCCTTACCTAAACCCAAGTCCTTACACCTAGACTACAGTTGGTATCACTATAAATAATAATAGTAATAAAGAATGCATACCACACTCAATCAGAATATTAAGGGTTGTAGGATATTGGCAACAATGGTCACTATTTACACGCCAATTTCTCATGTAACACAAAACCCAAAGGCCTAATTGCTTAAATGACAATGTAAAGTTTCTTTTGTCTTTCAAATGCAGTCACATATGAAATGAAAGGAAAACAAAGAACTCATAAACAACCACCAACATGCATCAGAACGCAAATCAAATCACAACTCACTTAGCACTAGGTCATACAAGGCCATAAGCATCAGGTGATAGAAAAAAAATTGATCTCTTTAAGAACCCAATAAAAGGACTTTCCAGGAGTCAAACCAATGATGATGAATCATAAACAATTTCCCAACCCAGTCTACTCGCTGAAATGAAGATGAAAACTAGAAAAAATCTTCAAGAAAATACCTACAGGACTTGGTCACTCCTAAAAAGCCGACCAGAGTGTGACTAGAGGCTCTGGTTGCTCCTGAATAGTGTATAAGGGTGCAACCGAGTCGCTCTGCTATAGATATTCATATATTTCCCACCCCTTTGTCACTCATGAAACTCATTGAAGACCTATTGTTGCCATCTTTCTAAAACACTACCATACACCCTTTGTTCCCTCATCCTTCAGGGCATGGTCGCTCCTTGAATGCCTAATAGGGAGTTACCACAACCTCGTGGTTGCACCTTGCATAACTAGCAAGGAGTGACCATCTCCTCCCTAGTCCCACCTTGCACAACTAACAGGGAGAGACCAAGCCTTAAACCTTCTAGATTAATCCATTTTTTAGGAGATGAGCCTAACCTGATGTGGATCCTTCACAGCATGAGCTTGGGAACTCGTACATGATCGAGGTAAATGATGGGGTAGCTCCTAATCTAACAATAAGGACCTTAGTGTCTAACAATAAGGACCTTAGTGACCATAACCTCCCTGCTCCCATCTTGCACAACTAATAATGAGAGACCAAGAAGCCTTAAACCTTCTAGATTGAGATGCTTTCAAGAAGATGAGCTTGACCTGAGGTGGATCCTTCACATCATGAGCCTTGGAACTTGTACATGAATCATCGTTCACAAAGTTATAGGAGACTAGATCCATCCTATCATCTTCTCCATCAATGTATATAAAGAATTGAATTTCAAAGGAGAGGGAGAAAGAAGAAAGGACCTAAATGTTGCTTGTGTCCATAGAGAGACTCTTTTTCCATAGCCTTCATGATATCTGAGTTAGCCTTGCTTAGTTGAGTGTTAAGGAGAAGGAGTTGGAGCAAGGGACGAAGAGGAACTTGCACCATGACTCAAGGTATATCTACATGGTTGTAATGTCCTTTCTTTATTTTAATGTAAGTACACATGATTTTACCCTCCATTGTGTTGTTAGGTTTCTTACAAACTACTGCCTTCATTGGTCATTACACAACTCAGAGTTGGACTACGCAATTATGGAAAAACAAACCTATGCCTTAATCAAATCCTTGAAACATTTTGGGCTAATGTGCGTTATTCCAAAGTGGTGCGATATGCTCCTTATGCAACAGTTAGGGATATAATAGCTCAGCAGAATTGCCTAGGAATCAGATGAAAGTGGGTTTCAGAGATGTAGGAGTATGATTTAGAGATTAAACCCACCAGGTTAATATAAGGCCAAGGTCTAGCTCATGTTAACAGAAGGGAATGAAAGGGCACTTGGTATAAATTGTCAGAATAACTTTTCAGCAGCCTCCACAATAGTTGAGAAGTTGAAACAGCATGAATGGTATGCAGATATCATCTATTTTCTCAAGAACCTTACTTGTCCTAGACACCTGGTCAACCATAAAAGAAGGGCAATAAGAATAAAAGCATCTTAGTATTGCTTAGTTCAGGATGGATTGGGGTGGAGGAATACGAAGGAATGATACTTAGGTGATACTTAGGTGCATTGATGAGGAGTCTAAGAAGCTCATGTCCGAGTTAGATGAGATTATGTGGGGGACATTGCGCAGCAAAAACTACAGCCCACAAAATTTTGAAAGCAGTGTATAGTTAAGATAACCCTTCAATTTATTTTATACAAAAATGCATCATGCAAAATATGAGTTTAAGAGCAGCAGGCAAAGTATGAGTTTGGCAAATCTTTACAGGTGTCTCTGCGTCTCCTAAACCGATAAAAACTTCATTTTCGTCCATTTGTTTTGCTTCGCCGTCCGCCTTGGCCTGCACCACACGATTAGAATAAAGTCCTTGAGCCACATTCTACCGATTAAATTATTCAATAAAGATCTCTGTCAGAACCGACCAAACGGAAAATCCTTCGAATTTGAGTGCTGCAAAGGTCAGAAACTGCAAGTTGGCGAACCAATTACTTCGCAAATCGTCCTGGACGCCGGATTTGAGCTACGGATGAAATTCGAAGCGGCAACCTGGATTCGGTTAGCCGAAGCAAAGTTTCCAAGCGGATTTAGACTTCGTCGTCCAAGAAAATATGTTCTGAGCAAAGGATGAGATCGCCGTTGAGCCACGGTTTCCAAACCCGCGGCCTTCGGAAGGTAATGGCGATCATATTGAATTCCCGCCTGCATTGAGACTGCAGAAAAGAGGCAAACTATGAAACTCTCGGTTGTAATGTGCGTCCTACAACAGATAGTGTGTAAATGAGGGGCAGGGGCTCATGGACAGAGACCTCACCCACAACACTGCACTGATTTTTTGAAGTGTTTATTAATGGCAATTTTAACATATAATTACGTCTTTTTATGAACACAAGGTGCATTTAAGATTACAAGGAAATGCTTTAAACCCAAGCCACCTCCATGTTCAGGTAAATATTAAAAATCGAAGTCGAAAATAAATGAAATTTCAAAAAATAATTTGAACTATGTTTAAATTATTTCAAATTCATGGTATATATAGACTACCATAACAACAGTTACTAGGTAGCAATGTCAATGATTTTAACAAGGTGTTTTGAAAATTAAGAACTATTTATCTTAGTTATAGCTGTTAAGATGCTTAGAACATTCGCAAGAAGAGATCATCTCGATTTTAATCATTATTGTCTCAAGCATCCTTCGAACCCAGACTCATCTGGATTTGATCATTGTCGACTCCAACATCTTGAATCTGGACATCCAGAATGAACAGTATAGGAGATTAATTCACAAGAGTCTCATTGCCTTAGCAAGTGGGCATTCTCTTCATATCTATACTACCACATATTGATATGCTTTATGCACAAAATTCAAAATCTCTTCACACTTGACATTAACGCAAAAAATGTAAAGATAAATTAAATAATGTAGAGATTGTAATTATGTGTGTGAGAGATCCCATAAAAATATACAAATTAATACAAAGTTGGATGCTACTAGAATTGGTGCCCCTTTAATAATGAGTAAGGTTCTACAATATCCATCTTAATTTGGTTTTAATGTTGAATCTCTTCAACATTTGTGGGAGTACAACAACTTTGGGCTTAAGGATGGACAATTTTTTGCAAATCCAACTAAGACTCATCTCCACTAATATAGTGGTGAGTCATTAGTGAATGTACATAACACCTTTACACTAACTTAGTGATAACTCATCAATATGAGTATTTAACAAATCTCAACTAACTTAGTGATGAGGCACTAATGATCTTATGAATAAAATGACATGATTCATGTACAATATATGTTGTGTATAGGTACACAACAAAACATAATTAACTTTGATTTACATCATACACAAGGATCCCTCCAATGTTCAATGTGGGCTTACCAAAGTTTTGTGAGTCGTCTATGCTTAAAGAGGATGAAGATGAGCTACCTTGTTAAATAGTCGAATCTTTATTTTTTATTTAGTTTAGTATTAATGCTTTATCATAAATTATTGTAGTGCAATAGCCTATCCCTATATAAAACATAGTTATTAATCTTTATTTTTATTTTTAATTCCATGTAAATACTCTTTTTTTAAATAGTGTAATTCTCAATGCTTCATCCTTTATCATTTAAATAATAAGTAAATAAATGTCCATCTTATAATAGTTAAAGTAATCTTGGATCCTTCAGCTCACGGTCTCTGTCACATATACATAGAGAATACTATGCTCTGGCAGATAAGCTATCAAAACAGGCATTATAAGGTGAGGAGGGCTACTTATCCTGGGAAGAACACTATGAGAACATGTTGATTGATGAGGGTACAATGTATTTCCTAGACTAGAGACTTATGTATCTCATTTTGGCAGTTGGGTGGTGTTATGGACAGGTTTTAGTTATTTGGGTGGGTAATCGAAAAACTAGGCTTTTTGGTTTTTTTGGAACACTGTTATGTATTTAGATATCATGTACTATTTGATTCAGTAATGAATAACAATAGTATGTTTTTTTTTCGCGGGAAAAAATAGTTAAAGTAATTCACATCAATTAAAGTTCTAACCTCATATTCATATAATATAATTTAATTCAAAATTAAGAAAAATATAATGTAACTTTACTCGTTCTTAACACTTATGTTAAATTCTTAAATTCATAAAAGACTTGTAGGTAAAAAGAAGTCATTTTAATACAAGTGTAACTTACTCTTCATTGGGACTGAAATATCCAAATGTCCTTTTAGGATCTAGAATCTCATATCACGACTGCACCATTTTGGGGTTTTCAATTTATGAGCAGAGTATGCCTTCCCTCTCATGTTTAATGGGCATGGGTTAACTACCATGGCCATTAATAGAAATCAATTTGAAAATGAAATAAGCACTTGTACGTAAAGGTAAGATACTTATGAATCATAAGCCAATTATTGCCATGCTTAATTCCCTTGCATCCCTTGCCTTTTGACACTAGTTAGAGCTCCACATATTCAAAGTATAACTAGAGCTCCACAAGATTCAAAGTACAAACCAGTAATTTACAAAAAGAATGAACAGGTTGCATTACAGTATTATACATCTACAGCTAAAACTTATGCAAGAAAATAAGCAATCAATGTCGTGAAGAGTGACACGAAAAATGAATTGAATGAATGAATAAATGATCTCAACAAACATGAGAGTTGAGGAATCGAATGACAAACACCTCTGAAGTGGTTGTGAGTGCAAGATCCAGCACCGATATCAACTCCAATGCCAAGATTAAATCCTACATCTTCTTTTAATATTGTACCAACATCAAATCATGCATCTTCTTAAAATCCAACACCAAGATCAAATGTCATGTCCTCTTCAAATCCAATGTACATTGTGATCAAATCCGACATCCCCTTCAAATCTGACATTGGTATCAAAACGACTATATACCTATCCAAATAACATGTTGCATTGAATGATCAACTAGAGGGATAGACATCAGCGTGCCATCGAACCCCACCTCAAATATCAAGGTTGTCATCACAACCTGACAACCTACCTACCAACTAATAGAGAGAGATTATTAATTTTTTTTAAATTAAAAATTAATAAACAAAAACTAATAGAAAACATTACAAATTTGAAAAATCAGATTTAAGTACGGGGAAACTAATAGACTCATGAGTAGATACAATATGTCAGGGACATAACAATGATTAATGTAGTGGGAATAGATGAGATAATCATGGATCATTTGTTCATGTCTATCAAAGAGATCATACATTCATTTAGAATTCATAAATATTATGGTGTTGTGGGACATGCTTCCTAATTTCAATGATGGGATAGAAGTTGAGAAGAAGAGGAAAAAGAGTCATAGAGGAGATTCACACTATATATTGGTAAGTAGAATTATCTATTGAGAAGTGGGAAAAAAATCAATATCTACTAATCAACCTTCTTCTCCTACGATGACAAAAACAACTAATATTCCACCAACTTTCACTGTGGATACTTCGTCAACTTCAAAATAGAGTACAACATTATGGATGATATGAAGAAGATAAAATTGAATATCTCCTTGCACAATTTGTTGAACATTGTTTGATGGATAATCCACTCAAGCGGACGCGAGCCGGATCTCCCTAGCTTAATGTGAGTCTAAAACAAATAAAACAGACTATAAACCACTTTCCTATATCTAGTTAAGGATCAAGTTATCAGATGTCTTACCTTAAGTTTGTAGTCCCTTTTTATGGATGTTGTTCTACGCCTCACAGTCGTCAGATCTAAGCTGCAAGACCTGCCAATATACACAAAACAAGACAAACAAGTAAAAAGCATATAAACGATAACAAATCTAAGTAAACAGTTAAGCAGGTAAACTACACAATATCATCAACACAACAATATTGGTGGAAAGCGTTTATATTACTGTAAAAATAAGGAAAGTACATAGAATAGAAAGACTACAACTAGAGCTTAACGAAGTAACCCTTCTCCATCCAAGCCAAATGCCATATCCTCCCAAGGAAGTGTGAGTCTCTCAATGGATGAGTAGATATCTCTCTAAGATGATTTCACCAGCATGTAGACACTATCGACTTCCTCCCTTTGGAATGGGAGTGAGCTTCACTTATATAGGACTAAGTGGATAGGGTAGGTTGAGATATGGTAGGAGAGAGATAGGGGATCCTCCCAAGAGGTTAGGAACCGAGTGTCATCTCTCCCAAAAGGTCAGGGATAAGGATCCATGTCAGCTGGCTTCGAGAATGGGCTCGAAGGAGCTATTTTTGTCTATTAACTGACATCGTCGCACCCTGCACGAGAGCAAGCTGCGACGTCGCAGGTTGCATGAGTGCAGCCTGCGACGACCTCTCAAAACCTGGTATAAATGAGTTTACATCTCCACCAGGTCAATGACTTAGCCAAGGAAACTTTAGGGATGTATACATTGAATCTCATAATGGTAAGATTTTAGGTGTAACAGAATGCCCCCCAAAGCATGAAGTTGTTGAAAATTGGACAGGTGAAATGCTTTGACAGAAGGAATGGCAATGGCTTGTCGGACGAAGGACGCTGCTGCAATACAACTGACTCTGAGTACACAGTCTCATATGACGTACAACATGGCTGCCGACCGATACAATGCAGATCCATGGTAGTAATGACCGACTGAACACAATCATGGCTATTGGACACAAGAGTAGATCCATGATGAGATGATAACACAGCCACGACCAATACAAATGTGGATCCGTGTGGTATGACTCAATACAAACTACATCGCAACCTGGGTAAAACATGACTCCCCAGGGTCTTCAAGCTGAACCCGCAATGATACGAATCTATCCATGTGATTACAGATGTCTTGACGTCGAACATGGTAGAAACCACTTGATTACCGGTCATTAATGTATACCATTAACAATGTTGATGTATATGTAACTGCATAATGTATTTCATCTTTGTATTTATCGTACTCCTATAGAGATGTATTATTCCTCTATACGGAAGTGTCGCAAGTGTTGTAACTTGCTAATGGGTTATTAGACCACCTAGTAAGGGGTCATCCCAGATTAATGTAACCATGGGTTATTAGACTGAGTTAGACAAGTCAGCCCCACTGGTTTATTAGGCAGCTCAGGACAAGTATAGATAGAGAGCGGGATCTCTCTATTTGATCATCTCATTATTGACATCTACACTACTCGGAAAGTGGTGCACTAGTTGAGGAGGAGGAGCACCTACTAGTAGAAGACTATCCTTGTACTTTGGTTGTATCATTGCTCTTTCTATCTCTGAGGAAGTTGTGGGGTTTTTCACCTTTACGATTTTCCCCAGTGAAACTCTGTGTGTCCATTGTCTTATGTGATTGCTTGATATGCTTGATACATGCTTGATATGATTGATATGTTGTACATGTTATTCTCTCAGTAAAGATCCTAGAGTATGTTGAATTAATGCTCAAAATCTAACAAACAAGTGCGAGGGAAATCACCATTGATGTCAATGATTCCCAAGGTATCACAGTACATATCATCAAGCGTGAATAAATGAGTTGAAGTCAAACGCGAGATGAAATCTTTCAATCAAGAGTCAATGATGTAAACTCATGTTGAAAGCAAGGTAACCTACCATTGAGGCATGCAGGGCCAAGGTAGTTGATTGGTTTCTAGATTCAATCCTCAGATAATGATTTGAAGTCGACAAGGATGAATCCGTCGAAGGAGGTCCATGATGTATCCCCCATCATCGACACTAAACACGATAAAGGATGTGTAGAGCAGATCAGATGGTACAGTAATATGCAAAACTGACTCAGAGTAGATCGACATGATAGAAGGTGTACTGACTGCAGATAATGAGTGGTGATAGTATTCTTGAACATGGGCGTGGCATGCCTTGGCAGTATTGTCTTAACGAGTTATGGTACCAACTCCTAATGCAACTGATGATGGAAGGGTTCTTTGAATGACTCAAAGGAGTAACAAGACTCGGGAAGTAGGTGAAACTCGAGGACAAACAGATGATCCAAGTGCAGTATGCAAATGCAAATGAGTGTCATGTTCAAGAAATGACTAGGTATTGTCATTAATAAAGGATGTAACATAAAAGCTTTCATTTTTCTCCATCATGAATGATGAGTGCCTCATGTGTTTTTTACGAGCTTGATGAGGGTAACCAGATGCTCGGTATAGCTCATCTCATAGATGAGTCCAATCCCAAATATTTTCCGAACCTGGGATCGGATGGGTTCGTCCCATGACGAGCCCTTCGATGTGAAAGTTTAACGAGTCTATAGAAGGTAAACTTGGTCGTCATTTCATATTTAGAGAGTCTAAAAAGAACTAAAGAAGACTCCAACGGTCCTTTTTCGTAAAGTTAGCCTCATCGCCCGAAAAAGGGTAAAACAACGCGGGAGAGGACTCTTCTAGTCATGATTGGCTGGAGTATACCTTTTTCGTAAGCAATGCCCCCTGGTCCGAAAAAGGGGTAAACTATCACCAGGAAGACGACCATTCAAATCCTTTTACAAGCATGAACGACTCAAGTTCGCTTTGCGATCTTTTCCTATTTAGGGAGTATGAAAAGAGCTTAAAGATGACTCCATGAATAACTTTGTCATGGTTGATAACCGAGTACGACAAAGGAAAAAGTAAACTCGGCACAGTTCCTTTTCCGTAAATAGTCTAGCGAGGCCGGATAAAGTGATAAACCTATACTCGGTAGACACACCTTTTTACTCAAATTTTTAACAAGCACGACAATGGTATCAAAAGCACTTGGAATCTTTTTCATGTTTGAACCAGAGCACGAAAAAGTAAAAACTAAGCTCAAACCACTTTTCATGTTTGAACCAGAGCATGAAAAAAGTGAAAAGTAAGCTCAAACCACTTTTCATGTTTTAACCAAAGCACGAAAAAAGTGAAAAGTAAGCTCAAACCACTTTTCATGTCTTAACCAGAGCACGAAAAAAAAGTGAAAAAGTAAGCTCAAATACTATCTTACTGTTTTTAATGAGCTCGAACATAGGTTGGAAGAATGCTCATGATGCCTGCTTCATTTTTTAACGAGCTTGTAACAGAAAATGAACTATGCTCAGGATAATGCTCATTGGCAGGTTTCTTCCCAACATGATGGCTAGAGGTTGGAAAGTTTGCCCCCAGCACAAGAAACTGACGGCTTACTTCTAGTATGGTTCTAGAGATACTGTTTCATTTTTTAGCGAGCTTGATATAGGAAAAGCTCGGGATTATTTTCATTGTTTAATGAGCTCGAAAACCAAAAAAGGAAAGTATGCTCGAAAATGATCCCATTGGTGGATTCTTCCCCAACCTGGTATCCAGAGTTTGGTACATGCCCCCAGCATGATTGCTACGAGTAAGTGACTTAGCTCCAACGTGGTGTGGAGAGGCGATCGAGTTGACTTCAACGTAACTTCCAGTGGTTGAAAACATGCCCCCAAGCTTCATTTCATTTGCCTAAGGCATAGGCGGGTGAAAAGAAGGTTCAGGTACTAAGTCTACGAGGAGACTCGACTCAAAGGGAAAGGAGTTATTTCATTGTTTTAACGAGCTTAACACAGGAAAAGAACTCTGCTCATGAGAACCTATTTCATTTTTTAACGAGCTTGACATAGAAAGGGAACTATGCTCAGTGAAGTTGGTTTCATTTTTATGCAAGCTTGAAACCAAAGGTAAACTCTTCTCAAACTACTGGTTTCATTTTTTAACGAGCTTGAAGCCAAAGGTAAACTCTGCTCGTGCTCCCCATCCTTAGGGGGAAGAAACCACTATAACATGTGGAACATTTAGGGAATTCTGATGACTAGGAGTCATGCGATGAGTGGGTGTCACGTAGGAAAGCTGATCAATGGTCACAATCCTCCCATCATAGGGAAAATACATCACTCGAAAGAGTGTGGACACTACGGCTCTCATAGCATAGACATAATCACGTCCAAGGAGCAGATTGAAATCTAAGGGACCTTGGACAACCATGATATCAATATAAACAGTTTTTCATCCCAAAGTGATAGGTAACTGAGGAAGGATCCCTAAAGGTCTAGTAGGCCTTCTATTGAAATCCAGTATCTGGTTAGTGACTAGCACAAGTCGAGGCGAACCTATGGCTTGCCAAGCAGTTGAGGATAAAATACTAACAGAAGCTCCCTCGTCAACTATAGTACGAAAGATTTCCTTATCCGCAACACCTACAGACATCTGGAAAGGAACATCTGAGGGGAGACGAGATTCTGCTAGACTATTCCAATCAAATGAAATAACCTCAGTACTTGGAGGGGGTCCCGTGGAAACGGAGTCTTGGCCCCCATGATCGGAACTGATTAGAAAAACATCAGTGGTTATCAATCCACTCTCATCGAGGAGAGTAGAATGAGATGAAGACCGTGTCAAGGTGACAGTTGTAGTCTGAATGCTCTCTGATAGAAGAGCGGGATCGAGTGGAGATGACAATGACTCGATCACTTCACTCTTGGAAGGGAGAGTGGGATCAATTATAGATGAAACTGAATTGATCACTTGGTCAACCAGCGGGGGGTCGAGGGATGACTTACTATCACTTGTTGGAATCACTTGTCGAGGACTAGTAATATCTTCCAACCACCGTGAAGCTTCATCCATGCTTGGACAAAGGAAAGTACGGTGCATACCCTTGCATATCAAACAGGGATACAGGACTTTACCCTTCTGACCCTTCACCAATGGGTCACTAGTCGAGGGAGTGTCATCAACATGATGGTCAAAGGTTGACGATACAAGCAGTTTGGGGTTCTTAGACCACACTTCTAACACACGGGAAAGACTGGGACAATCCTTGAGAAGTTGATCACCCTTGCAAAGTTTGCAAGGGAACTTGGGCTTACAAGGTGTTCGCATAGAATGAGTGCCATCATAGGTAGATGGTGGATGCTTGGTTTCTTTCTTATCCTTCTTCTTCTTAACCTTCCTTTTATTCTTCTTATCCACCTAATTACTAACACTACTTTTTTTATTAGGCGAGGAAGAAGAAATGGAAGAAGATGCATCCGAGGAAGGAGGGGAAGCATCATTTTGGATGGACCCTTTCATGGTGGAGAGTTAACATTTGATATAGTGGGTACAGCCGGAATCACCGGGTTGAATAACCATACCTGTAATCCTATGGTTAATCCATGAAGGTTTAAAGTGGAAATAAAGGGAGGACCAATATCTCCAATTGGAGGAAAGGCAAAAGGTACCCCTTGAAAAGGGGCCTCTTGATTGGTGGTCCCATAAGAGGTTTCCATATCTCAACTCGCTAAATCCTTCTAATTACCATGCACAAGAAACGCTACTCAAAACTAAAAGCAACAAGCAAACTTGTGAAAGGAATGGATAAAGAGTTAGGAACCTCACAGGATTGTCAAAACATCACAAATCCCTATATACTGCAGGGTCCAACAGTAAAATGCGACAAGGAGGATTGGGACCATACCCTTTCTTGAATACCCGACTACCTAGACAGTACATGCGTATTAATCTACCCGAGTGTTGTTCTCGGTGTATTGCAATGTTAAGACGGCCAAATGGATAACTCAGATGGTTTCAGGATTCCTAATGGTGTCTCCCGATATACTCAAGGTACGTAGGAGCTCAAATCTATAGTGGTGATGTCTAATGCACAATCGTTCGACAAGAGACCTTCCGATATACTACCGAGTACGTGAAACACCTTTCGATATACGCCAAGTACTTAAGGGACTTGGTGGGTACGTGAAAGAGCTTCGATATACCGATAAGTACGTGGAAGACTACAATACCCACGGAATACAGTGCTGGAAAATAATGATAGCTGCCATGCTTAACGACGCCGGAACACGTCTCTAACTTAACACACAAGTTGCTAAAAGTTTTTAACCTAAGCTAGCGTTAATTTTATCTTATGCAGTTAAGTGGATGCATGATGTGAAGACTTGGAATTTAAACAAGATGCAAATTTGATCTATATGAAAATGCAAGTCTTCCTTTCAATGAAGTCCTACTTAACAAGGAGAGAGAGAGAGATGTTTTCTTCCCAAATGCATAACCCAATGCAAATGTGATTTTAGTTCTTTCAAAATGATGGAAAGAAGTAAAAGATGCACCCAAAACTAATCCAAAGCAATAAAATAGATCCTTTTATGAACGCCACATACAATAATTCCAAACCATTTCCTATCTTTTTACACTTGAAAAAGACACATCTAAGCTATGGAAAGAAATATTCCACAAACGTTTCCAATCAAATGCAAGACAAAGATAAACACTTAACAATCTTATCTAACTCAAATGCACACAAATATGAAACAAGCTTTTCTTCTTCTTATGATGGTAAGACCAAGAATATCAAATGATCAAAATAAAGTAAGAAGAATATTTACGTTTTCCAAATTTGTGAATATAGCAAAAGAAGGACAAAATCAAGCTTCTCTTTGAACTAAAGTGGAGATAAGGAAACAATCTTTCCCAAAAAGGATTGAATAGCTCAGCATGTAAAGGAAACAAGATGCATAACCCAAGAAAAGAGGCTAAAAAAGGCATAGATATCCCACACTTTTCAAGACTTTTCAAAACAATCAAATCACACCAAACCAAAACTTTATCTTAAAACCTTAATATGGGTCAAAACGACTGTAGGATACACGATTCATGGCCATGAGGGGTAAAAATAGAACCCATTTCACTTAAAAATGTAAGCAAAAAACTAGTTTTGACTCAAGGGGCCAAACATGGATCCAAAACCCAAAAGATCCAAAATCAACCGGATGCAAGCAAAACCAAAATATGTATGCAAACGAGGTCTGGAAACCGATCCAATGCAATGACCAGATCAGGTAAGGAGAGGAGGGAATGCAAGGGTGAGTGGATGCAAGCAGGGGAGACCAAAGTGTCCACCACTACCAAATCTCAGACTTGTCCAAGATGGGACCCAAAACCTATCCAAAAAGAACCAAACACTACTAACACACAAATAAAAAATGGTGTCTCTGACTGGATCTTGTAGCACGGAGGGAGTTTATACACCAAACCTAAACTCAAATGAAAAATGGAGAAGGGATGTCTGTATGCCAATTTCAACAGATCGACGCAGTCTGTGTTTGTACACAGAGCGACGTCGCAGTTTACCAATGCGGGAAGTGCGACAGTGTAGCAGTAGACCAATGAAAGGGTTGCGATGATAGGCCAACAGACAAAGAACAAAGATAAAAAATGACACAGTGTCGCTCTGATTCCACTGACCAGGTGCGACAGGCGAGATCCAAGTTCAAAAATGAAACAATTATCTAAACAATGAGCAATGAAATGGTTTTAAAATGGGGAGTACAAACTCATAGGAGGGCTACAGACTTTTCAAAGTGAAGATCTGATGGTGAAACAAGGCTTAGAAGGCAAATAAGATTATGGATGGTTTGCAAAAGCAATCAACTGAAAATGGTATTCAAATTGAAAACTACAAACAATGTCTTCCCCAGTATGGTCACCGGATTTGTTTAACAGACAATCCACTCGAGTAGACACGAGCCAGATCTCCCTAGCTCAATGTGAGTCTAGAACAAATAAAATAGACTATAAACCAATTTCCTAGATCTAGTTCAGGATCCAGTTATCAGATGTCTTACCTTAAGTTTGTAGTCCCTTTTCCTGGATGTTGTTCCACGCTTCGCGGTCGTCAGATATAAGCTGCAAGACCTGCCAAGATACACAAAACAAGACAAACAAGTAAAAAGCATCTAAACGATAACAGATCTAAGTAAACAGTTAAGTAGGTAAACTACACAATATCATCAACACAACAATATTGGTGGAAAGCGTTTATATTACTGTAAAAATAGGGAAAGTTCATAGAAGAGAAAGACTACAACCAGATCTTAACGAAGTAACCCTTCTCCATCCAAGCCAAATGCCATATCCTCCCAAGGAAGCGTGAGTCTCTCAATGGATGAGTAGAGATCTCTCTAAGATGATTTCACCAGCATGTAGACACTATAGATTTCCTCCCTTTGGAATGGGAGTGAATTTCACTTATATGGGACTAAGTGGATAGCGTATGGATAGGGTAGGTTGAGATATGGTAGGAGAGAGATAGGGGATCCTCCCAAGAGGTTAGGAATCGAGTGCCATCTCTCCCAAAAGGTCAGGGATAAGGATCCATGTCAGCTGGCTTCAAGAATGGGCTCGAAGGAGCTATTTTGTCTATTAACTGGCATCGTCGCACCCTGCAAGAGAGCAAGCTGCGACGTCGCAGGTTGCATGAGTGCAGCCTGTGACGACCTCTCAAAACCTAGTATAAATGAGTTTACATCTCTTCCAGGTCAATGACTTAGCCAAGGAAACTTTAGGGATGTATACACTAAATCTCATGATGGTAAGATTTTAGGTGTAACAAACATTGACGTGCAACAAAATTTATTGTTAAATACATTGAATGGTCTTGCTACTACAAAAAAGAAAACGATAGTGAACATTGCAATCGAAAATAAATCCAAGTCTCTAATTATTCCTTTTCTTTTGACCTTTGAAATGTTTATTCATGGTGTACACAATTCTTTGGTTGACTCAAGAGCATCTTCTGATATCATATTGTATTGTGTATATAAGAAGCTAAATGCAAAATCTCTAAAGTCTTCCACACATACCATTCTTTGTTCAGAGTTATTTTCACTCTTAAGAACATGAATATGTGTTTCCTCCTAGGAGGCCATAGGTTCAAATCTAGAGAGGGGTAGGGTGTGTACACCTCTATAGACTTTAGCAGTTACATCGTTGCGCGTAGGGGGGTCCCTTGTCCCACAAACAAGGGGGTCTCATACACCAAATTGGTGTACGGCTTGGTTGTGACCTCAAAAATAGATTATTCTTATTATTATAATGAGAAGTAAAAGTGATGGGTGTGTTAAAAGATGCATTAATTAGAGTTACTTCCAATATCTCTATGCAAACATTGTCGTAGTTTATATCCTAGAAGGTTACAGTTTTTTGTTAAGCACAAATTGGTCCGAGAAATTAGAAGGATACTTTGCAATTGATTGGTCTCATTTATGACTACCATGGAAGGGAAAACCAAATCAAATTGTGATTGATCAATAAAGGTACATTAAAATCTCAATGGATAATCATTTGTAGCAATCTATGTATTGTGAATCTCCTCTACAACTTCTTCTTCTTCCCCAACCTCTACTTCTTCTTCTTCGCATAACACCATTACTAATTAACTTCCTTCCTCGACTTCTTCTTCTAAAATGTCTTTAGTTGTAACATCTTGTTGTGTACCTTAATTACAGATGTGATCAATGACATTTATGACTTCTAGACAAGTCTTGTTTGTATGATCCATTTCATGGACACATCATAAATGATCAATGGCTATGTTTTCTATTCCCACCATGTTATTCTCAGTGGATGTTTCAAATGGTTCAGTTACATGAATACACTTTAAAGTGATTCTTTATCTTTTTTAGTAGCCTTCTACTCACTTATTTTTTAGCATTTCATATGCATTAACATTTAACACATAGAGGTTAAGTCTTACAAGCTCCACATTTGGTTATGATTTGAACGAAGAGTATTTAAATGTGAATCATGTGCATTGCAAGAATGCTTCAAATAATAGTTCCTTCTACTTTTGGTATCTTGATTATTCATAATGTTGGATTCCCTTTTAGATGGAGTACCTCAATTGGGGTTGGTCTACCCCTCCTGGTAGAGGGAGTAATGTCTTTGGTGATTTCCCTTCCCCTAGGAGGAGTATTGTCTTTAGTTGTTTCTCTTTTCATGGAGGCAGTAATGTTTATGGGGTTGTTCCTTATCCAGGGGGAAGCCCCTCGCCTTGAGGAAACCATATCCCTACCAACCATTCTTTCACCCTGGGCAACCCATCCACTGGGGCATGTACATCCCTAGGGATAACCAATTTATCGGGGGCAATAACTTTCTTGGGGGAATTCCTTTCCTTGGAGGCAGTCATGCCTTTGGAATTTCATATGTTATCGTAGGTCAATATATGAGAGGAACTTATGGTCCACATAATCTTAATGCTCAATTAACTTTGATGCAAAATCCATTTTCCAACACGTAGTTCCCCTTTCTGGAAACATTAGTTTTGTTAGATTTGTTGAGGTTAACAAATTATCCCATTCTGCACAACCCCTTATGGACAACCATTCCACTCAAATTTCCTATTGACATTCCAAAATTCAATGGTAAATCAGGAGAAGACCCGTCCACGCATATCACTACATATCATCTATGGTGTGTTTCTAACTCCATGATGGATGATAGTATTAATTTACAACTTTTCCCATAGACCTTGACCAAAAGCACTTATAAAGGGTACATTAAGTTGTCTAGTGCTTCATACAATAGCTTCAATGCTTTAGTAATGGAATTCTTAACTCATTTCCAATTGCCCATTCAGTATGAAACTGGAACTGACCTTCTTATGTCATTACGTCAGAACATCGCTACCCATATCTTTGATCATATACATGAATGGAGGCAGAGGTAGAGGCTTCTCAAAGCCACTATTCCATATCAATTATTCATGGATTAGTTTACAAAATCCTTGTTACCTCCCATTGCTCATGACATTGTTATGACAGGGGTCATAATCGAAGAGTAGCTCATTCGTCGTGCCCAACACTTAGATTTGTTTTATTCCTAGCCTGGAACATTATATGATGTTATTTCGTGTGCTACTTGACCATCGATGATCAATCAAACCCTACACCGGGACCACATGTCAATGGCATTATTGGTTCTATTTTCGTTGATTTTGTGAGCTAACAAAGTGGGCAGTTTAGTCAACTTGCTATTGTCAATACTCCCACTGACCCCTACTGTGCTCGTTTCCAAATCTACTTTATTCCCTACTTGGGCCTCTGAGGTGAATACAATGCAATCCATGTAATCACATAAATCTGGAGGAAAGAACAAGAGAAATAACAGAAAAATATTTCAACTAATAAATCCCCAAAAATTGATTCTTGGGGTGTCAAAAAGGAGAGGAAGTTGAAATCCCCTTATAAGATTTGTGGTGGTGACCATATTAACCATCATTGTCCTTGTTTGAAAGAATTCAATGAGTTCATTACTCAAAAGACTCTATCGCACAACCTATTGTTTTGAAAAATCCTTTCCCTCCTCAGTAGCAACATTAGCAAATGGTTTTAGAAAATCTTGCCCCTCCTCAAGGGGGGACATGAGGTCATATCCCAAAAAGGGATGGATCTTTGAATGTATTTATTTGTGAGGAGACTATTGCTTTATCAACACAAAATCATCAATATGGAATTCCTTAAGGAAATCCTCTTGAAAAGGATTATGCTTCTTCCTCCCAACCTAATGGCTCTCTTCAAATAGAGAATCATGTTCCTGACACAGTGCTACACCCCCCCAAGGGTGTACTTTAGAGAACAACACATAATTCCAATGCATGAACCACCCACAATTACAATATTGTGGAGGATATGGCCCATGCCCCTTGCGCAATGCCTGCTCTTGAAGTGTTGTAAATTTTTCTTGCACAACGTAAATCACTATTGTCAGCCATTGGTAGGATTGAACCCTCGGAATCAAGTTTGGTTACATTTGATATGGAACATAGTCATCCTAGTCTCTCCCGCCAAATTGCTTTTTAAATACAAGTAGTCAGACATAGGAAGAACATCTTTCGCACATTGATGAAGGAGCCTCTACTTATGTCATGTCCATTTCCTATTTGCAAGCTATTGGATCTCCTGCACTAGCATAATCCAATACCACCATGAAAGCATTCGACAGTCGCACTTTTACACCTCAAGGAATTCCCATTACTTTTCCCATCGAGTTAGGAGGTAAATATTGAGTCTATTAATTTCCATACTTTCACATCCTCTCACCATGACTTTCATAACCTTTCCTTTGACTTTTAATCATTTTTCACGTTCCCATAATTTCATTTTACTCCATTTATATGCCTTATGTGGGATTAGGTTTAAGATGTTTTCCGATGCATTTATTTTAGTATTTTGAGTGGATTTATGATTAATGTTAGAAAAATAACATATCCTTACTTATCTTTGACGACGAGACGAACGATGTTGCAATCGACCTGACAAGAGGAGAAGGAGCCAGAACGGAGGAAGTCTATCTTCTAAACCATAGTGACGATTGAGGATAAAGGTTGTTCCATGATAGTCGACAGAGGCTGTTGGTCACCCTATATGCTAATCAATTACAACTAACACACAGGATGCTCAATATAAATTGTCAACCCAGGTAGGTCTTTTTTATTTCAAAGGCAATTAGCACAATCTATGCATAAACACTCAACTGATTGAATGAATGGAGATAAATTATCCTACCTATATGCTCAGTCAAACTCATCTCATGGCTAAAACTAATCTAATTTATCCATATAAGAATTCAAAGTACATTTACCTTCCTACAATCATCACTCCAGCAATCACTGATCTAAGAAGAATTAAGCTAGACTTACTTTTGAAAGGAGTTAAGTCCTAAAGATATCAGACTACAATGAATTAACCATAACCTATCTAAAATTACATAAT
Organism: Larix kaempferi; assembly: GCA_027924585.1. Classification (NCBI taxonomy): domain Eukaryota; kingdom Viridiplantae; phylum Streptophyta; class Pinopsida; order Pinales; family Pinaceae; genus Larix; species Larix kaempferi. Next base: position 13,416,981 of record BSBM01000428.1, read on the forward strand.
TTGCAAATTATAAATGACAGTAAGAAATCAAAACCAATTGCAATCATAATCTGACTAATTCAATAAACTTCAAGAAAGATGAATTATAGAAATAAACTAGAGTTGAGTTTGACTATAACAACTAACTAGCACACTTGCATAAAAGGAACTAACCTACACAATCGACTGTCACACCACGCAGTTACAACAATTCAGAATGCAACCACTAACTACCAAAGGAAAATGCAATTATCAATTACTACTGTTGCAGCTTCTCTGTAAAACGTATCTACTGCAAATCCACACCACACAACAGAAATAAACTAGAGTACCTACTTAACTCGACAATCTTTGTGAGAAGGTGGGCCCTAGCCTTCTAACAGAGATGTCGTGAATTAACACAAATTAAAACACAAAGATATGAAGAACTTTGCTCCTTGTATTAAAAATGGTAATTCACAGTTACATCACTTTGTTACAGCTCGTACAATTGACAATCAACCAACCCCAGGCTCTGAATGCCTTTCCATATTTCTACATGCATAATACAATCCCGATCCACTAAATTCATGCAGCCATGAAGATCTCTGATCTTCAGGCTGCCAAGTCACAACAGAAACAGTTACAGCCGTGAATGGACTTGAATGAAGCCGTTGGATGTGAAGGGCGTTGTTACTCTGACTGTCAATGGATCAACGGATTTACTAACTGGGAAGTGCTCTGTCTGTTGCAGCAATGCCCTGTTGCAGTGAAGTCTTGTTACATCTACCACATGGAGAGATGATCATGTTGTTTTTGTTTAATGTATGGAATCAGAATTGAGGAGTAACAGCTGGCACCAATCGTACCTTCCTTTCATGGGATTTGCGGGTTGCTACACCTGTGTCTCTCAATGCTTTGAGCTTATCATAATCAAATCGACACAAGTTAGCATAAATCAAATAATAGAATTCATAACCATAACAATCTTAGGCATTAATAAAGTGGGCAATAATAAATCATACCTGTCATGATTCATGCTCAACTTGAGGAAAGACATATATCTGGTTTATGAAAATAAGGAAAGACAGGGCAAAAAGAGGTAATAGGTGTGGTTAAAAAAGAGAAATTCCAGGACCCAACATCTCCCCCCAATTGTCCGATTGCATGTCCTCATGCAACAACTTCCACTAGTCTGAATCTGAATCCATACTGTATTTGTGGAGATTGGTGAGGTTGAAGGCAAGTTCAGGTGCTTCCCCCAGTTGCACAAATCCATTACAGGCAACCCACTTCTTCCAACACTGCTTCTCCTCCTTCTTAGTCAAAACATAATTGTTTATGTATGGGCTCACAGGAAGCCATATGAAAGGAAACATAAATCTCAGTCCTAGCCACAATGGTCCACATGCTTTCATGCATTTAACATACTCAGGCACTCTAAGAAGAGCTTGTTTAAAATTCTCAAAACAATATGGATACCCTTCCCTCAAAGATGGGGAAGAAGCTAGCCATCTGTGCTCGCTACCTTCCAGGGCATACTGCTGCTGTTTGGAGATTGTCTGGACACAGGTAGTGATGACTGTCCTTTGCAGATCCTTCAGGTGCTGAGTTTTCATAGGAGATTTGAGAGACCTTGCATGCTTTGCAATAAGAACTCTTGGAAATTGAGATTCATTTCTTATCCAAAGAGTAGAATTATCCTCATTCCTGTTGATAGTTTGAGAGGCATCCCACCATTGCACGTGATTGGTGACAAAAGAAGTAAATGCTCTTAGCTGAACATCCCACAAATAGGGCACAAGATTAGAATGAGAGTCAGTATAACATGCTTTATCGTGCAAATATAATTCACACAACAAATTTTGATCCCCAAAATCACTTTCCATAAAAGTCTCAAAGAACTGGGGGGAAGTTACCATCTGGTATGGTCTTCCTTCTTTCAATGCTTTCAACTTAAATAAAGTTGCCTGCTCATAAAGAAATATAGGGTAAGAAGGAGATGGAGCCCTACAACTCAACAATTCCTGAAAAAGAATATACATCTGATCTTTTTCTTGTTGCATGGACTTGAATTTCCTCAATTCTTCCAATTCTTCTTGAACACTGTCCCACTGAGATTTATGGAAAACCAATTCCTCAGCCCACTTCTCTCTCAATTCCCTGATAGTATTTTTGTATTCATAGAGAGGGACCATCCCTTCTTTGCACTGATCAACATGTTTCTTCCATTTAACTAACTCCAGTTTCAATAATGAAAGCTCCCTTAGTAATTTCTGTATTCTTTCATCATTTGCATCACCTTCTTCATCAGTGTCAAGTTCAATGATCTCTTGAGCTTCCACCACTTTTGTTTTATATTTAGGCACCATTTTCAAATCTTGACCTGGGACCATCTGATCCTGTGTCTCAGCAGGCTTGTCTTGAGTCAACAGATTGGCAACTTCTTCTTCATTAGTCACAGCAGCTTCCACTTTTGTGGCTGCATCAACAAACCAAATTGGAAATGTTGGTTCTTGTGTAGAAACATCCCTTGTTTCAATTACCTTAGTTTGTGTTGCAGCTTCCATAACCAAGTCAAGGGGTGGTGGTTCTTGTGTAACAATACCCTCTTCTTTTGTTCCCATCCCAATCTCCTCTGTTTGAGTTGCAACCTCGACAAATAATTTTGAAGATGTTGGTTCTTGTGTAACAACATCCAAATTCTAAGAATTGCTTGGGGTGCCTATTGTTTGAGCTGCTACTTCAGTAACAAGCTCTTGGAGTGTTGGTTCTTGTGTAGCAGCCTCCTGTTCTGAGACGACTTCAGTGCTTTTAGGTTGCTGAGATTCTCCTTGGGTTACTTCAAAGTCTTCTGAAAAATGAGACTGACCCATGAATGGTTCAGTGTCCCCCGACGGATGAGATTGCATCTCTTCATCTTCTCCTAGCTCCAGATCAGGGATTATGTCTATTTCAGGCTCATTTCCTTCCATTGGGTCCACCGTAGGTAATTTCTCCATTTCTTGCCTTGCTTTTGCAGATTTATGTGCTGCTAATTCCAACACTATAACTTTGCATCCTGCCAATGTGAATATATCTCCACATTCTGGGAATACCACTTCTTCATGTCCTTCACCCCTCAAAATAGGAGGTGAATTCTCCAACTGGTTTGCAGCCTCCACCAATGTGTTCAAGCTCTTCTCAACTTGCTTCCTACATGCTTCTTTCCATTTCTGCAATTCACCCTGAAGTATTTGGACTTCCTCTTTTACCAACTCATTTTCAAAAAGAAGATTTTCAATATGGGGTTCTTCTACAGCAGGTTCTTGTGGAGCGACGGGTGCTCGAGGGGTACGAATGGGACTTTCAATACTTTCCCCTGTTGCACATGCCGCTTCTACTCTTGTAACAGATCTAGTTCTCCTTCTTTTCTCCTGCCCAAATAACTGGCCTTCTCGTTTTGATCTTTTCCTTCTCTTCTCCGTTACAGATGGTTGACCTTCCCCTTTCGATCTTCTCTTCTTTCAGTGTGACACACGGGTCTCTAAATGTTTTGAAATAGGGATGAATTCCTCCTCTAGAATTACAGTTCCCCTTATTTCGGGGGAGGATTCAACATCCAGAACCTCCATGTCTCCTCCTTCCACTGCCTCTGTTTGATGTTCTTCCTCTACCATTGCAGCTTCCACAACTACAACTTCCACTATTGCAGCTTCTACAACTGCTCCAGTTTTAGCTTCCTTTGCTGCAGCTACTAATGATGCCATCTCTACTGCTTCAGCTGCCACCCTAACTGTTATTTCTATATGGTCTGTGACTTCTTCTATAGGATCTGCTGCTGTTGCAGCTTCTAATATTACAGCCTCATTTGCCATAGCTTCCATCGTAACTTCTTCTATAACAGGGTTTGATGTTGTCGTAGCTTCCCCCATATCTACCTCCTCGTCATCCTCCAATTGGTCTTTTGATACTCTATGCCTCCCCCCAACTGAATTTGAGGAACTCCGGTCCTCTTCCTCTACTTCAATACCTCCTACCTCTAGTGCAGGTTCCTGAATTATCCCGGCCCCAGCAAGAAATTGTGCCCAAGTTTGGTTTTTCTATGCTAGTGACCTTGAGATTAATAGTTTAATTAAGCCATGATCGGTGATAGAAGAATCTGGATGCCAGGTTGTTCTCACATAACCAGCCATGTGATGTATGGATTTTAAAAGATAAAATGGCATGTTCAATAGATTACCATGGCATAAATGGGATAATAAGGGAAATTCAGAGAGATAAACAATTTTGTACCTGCCTTCGCAGGAGATGTATTTCTTTAGGAAGATTGCAACTTGATCCCAGGGTCAAGGTAATGATTCCAGGGCTATTCCATGGCCTCTTGGATGAACATTCTCACTGACTGCAAGAAAATCTCTCACTACAGTCGCATTCTGCGCCTTTCGTCCAAACCATCTCCTCCCAACTTGAGGCAAACCAGTAACTTCTGCCACAATTGCTTCCGTAACATCTATGCGCAATCCCATGACCTCAAAATGAGTATCAGTCAGTTTAAGAGAAAAATGTAATGTTGTCTCTATGTGAAAACCATTTAATCGTTGAAAATACACAGTCCACCTAGCTGCTTCAAAGATGGCGAAAACCTTTGTGTTTTCACGCAAGACCTCTGTATTCTTAGGTTCATGCCGGACTGGATTACCCATATCACCTTTCCTTCATAATTCTGATGGCGAATACAAAGATTACCAATTCGGACATGGAAGTTGCAGCATATGGACATTCATCGAACAACCGAAGTTGGAATTGGGTATTTTAGGAAAGATGGCACAACTATCAACCCAAGGAAAGGTGATACACTTATGAAAAATGGAATAATTGGCAGGTTTTGGCATGGATTAGGTAAAAGTGATGGTCGTGTAATGGATACGAGTGTTAATTCTGACACGTTCCTTGGCGATTAAATGGGTACGGGTTGCTGACGAGGACTAAAGACAAAGCATAATTATTATTGCCGCATTAGTTTTATGCCTAATCATGTACATGGTCAGAACTCGTACCTTTGCAATATAAGCTAAGCCTTAACTTTCCATAATGATCCGACTTCGTCATCACATCCAAAAACATAATTGCGCATGTGCTGTTATGAGTTGGCCACCGCTAACTAAGTGGACAAGTACCTCCATGCTGATAGACATCTGTGGTAGTCCAATGGTTTTTTTTTTCATTCTTGGCGGCACTGTAGTTGGAACTGTGAAATGAGTTGCTAAATTAGAGCCCAATTGAGTTGTTGACAACGAGATTATTCAAGAAATGAACAATCTAGAGGAGTTGCAGCTGATAAATAAAAGGAATATGGCAGAGTTATGGCGGCAAAAATAAGAAAAATAGGCAGAATTTGGCGGAGTCGCCGCTGCGGGAAAATGGGCAAAATTTGGGGGAGTCATAGCTGTGCGAATAGGGAAATAGGTAGAATTTGGTGGAGTCCCCGCTGCGCAAATAGGGAAAATGGGCATAATTTGGCGGAGTCGCAGCTACGCAAATAGGGAAAATGGGCAAAATTTGGTGGAGTCACAGCTGCACGAATAGGTAAATAGGCAGAATTTGGCGGAGTCGTAGCTGCGCAAATAAGGGAAATGGGAAGAATTTGGCGGAGTCACAGCTGCGCAAATACGGAAAATGCTACCGAATTGTTCATTTTCTTCAAGGAGTTATTCATAACTGGAAAATAAGTTAGGGTGCCTGCAATCGTCTACCCCAGTCATGACCGCTGCTCCTTAAGTCGATTCCTGTACACATTTCTTCAAAAACAAACCGATCAAACCGTAAAAGGAAATAAATAAATAAATAAAACATAATAACAATTTATTTATGTACAGATTTATGTGTGGAAATTGCAGTTTAAAAATTCACAGGGGCCGAAAAAGATTCCTGCCCTTGCGTTAACTGATAATGTGGATCAGCTGCAACATGCGAAATGAATGCATTCTTCGAAATCGGTTTATCATACAGTCGCAACCGATGACTATTGGAGAATAATGGTGTCTGGTTCTCATCAATTGTGGTCAAGCAGACTATTCCATTGTCAAATACCTTGTTAATTTGGTAGGGTCCTAGCCATCTTGTACGCAATTTTCCTTTGAAATCCCTCTTAAACCGTGAATCATACAGTAAAGCCCAGTCTCCTTCACAGAAGACTTTCTTCTTTATGAACATGTCGTTCCATTTAGAACACTACTATTGAATTAATGTTGTCTGATGCATAGCAGCTATGTGCTTCTCGTCAAGTTCATTTAATTGATTCAATTGATTCCTTTGTGCTTCTGTCAAATCTAGGTTTGCTTCTATGGCTGTCTTTAGAGTTTTAATTTCAAATTCAATGGGAAATACAACGTTCTTATCATACACCAATTCGTATGGGGAGAAACCTGTAATGTTGCGCCATGTGGTACGGTATGCCTATAATGCCTCTGGAAGTCTTTCATCCCAATCCTTTCCGTGAGTCTTCACCGTTTTTGTCAGAATAGCCTCAATTACCTTATTAGTGCTTTCCACTTGACCATTGGCCTGTGGATGATATGGCGAGGTTATCTTATGTTGAATGTGATATTTTTGCGACATGGCTTCCAATTTATGAGACACAAATTGTGGTCCTCCATATGTAACGATCTCCTTGGGTATTAGAAAACGGGTGAAGATCTCTTCATATAAGAAATCCATTATAGCTTGATCATCAGCTTTGACCAAAGCTACAGCCTCCACCCATTTGGTCATGTAATATGTGAAAACCAGGATATAAAATTTATGCTTCAAGGGAGGGTTGATAGGCCCTACAAAATCTAGAGCCCATCTATCAAAAGGTTCAACCACAAGTTGTGGTTGAAGAGGCATTTCATCTAGTCTATTCGACTGGCCCATCCTCTGGTAGCTATCATAAGCCTGAACATATTTTTTCGCATCCTTGAACAATGTTGGCCAGAAATACCCCATCCTTAATGCCTTATGACCCGTCCTTTTGTCAGCAAAATGTCCCCCACAGGGCTCATCGTGGTAAGCTTTCAAGATACTGTAAATTTCATCCTCCCTTACACATCTTCTGATTTCCAAATCGGGACCTGTGTAGAAAAGATGTCCATCTATCCAGTAGTATCTAGCACTCTGCTGTATGATCTTTCTTTTTTCTCTCTTAGATAAGTGTGATGGAAGCTTGCCTGCAGCCAAATAGTTAGCAACATTTGCGTACCATGGGAAGGAATCTTCAACTGGTAAGCTGTCATCATTGTTAGTAAGTATAGATAAAAATTCAGCAACAACGTTTCCCTTTCATGTTCTGTCAATAATCGTAATGTCAAATTCTTGTAACAGTAATAGCCATCTAGTTACTTTAGCATTAGTGATAGGTTTATTCATTAAGTACTTAATGGTTGATTGATTAGTGTGCACAAATGTGGAATATCCAGTAATGTAGTGTCTAAATTTATTGATGGCATAAACAATGGCAAGGAGCTCTTTCTCTATAACAGTGTACTTCAATTCAACAGGGTCTAGGTTCTTACTGATGTAATAAATTGCATATGGAGCATGACCTTCCTGCTGTCCCAATACTGCTCCAATGGAAGTATCTAAAGCATCTAAGGAGATATGAAAAGGCAGAGCCTAATTGGGACCTCGTAAGATAGGTGTTATGGATGGCTTTTTCTTAAGTTCAATAAACGATGTTTTGGCATGCATCATTCCAATCAAACTATACATCCTTCATCAACAGGGTGAATAAAGGAGAAGCTAGTTTGGAAATTTTTTCTATAAATCTTTTGTAGTAACCAGCATGCCCTAGGAAGCTACGTACCTCTTTTTGTGTTCCAGGAGTGGGTATGTTTTCAATTACCCTAATTTTGGATGGATCTACCTGGATACCATCAGCAGAGATAAAGTGTCCTAGAACTACACCCTCGCTCATCATCATATGGCACTTTTCAGTGCTTAAAGCTAGATGGGTTTGTTCACAGCGTTCTAAAACTCTCTCTAAATTTTTCAATGCTTCATCGAAACTACTACCGTATGGAGTGAAGTCATCCATAAAAATTTCCATGCGATCGTTTACCATCTCAGAAAAGATCCCAATCACGACTTTCTGAAATGTGGCCGGTGCATTACACAACCCAAAAGGAAGTACCCTGTATGCAAAGGTGCCCCAGGGACAGGAGAAGGTGGTTTTGTCTTGGTCTTCAAGAGCAATCTGGATATGGTTATAACCATTGAATCCATCCAGAAAGGAAAAATACTTCTTTCCAGACAAGGTATCAAGCACCTAATCAATAAAAGGTAGGGGAAAGTGGTCTTTTTGCGTTGCTTTATTCAATTCTCTGTAATCTATGCAGACTCTCCATTTCCCATTCTTTTTCGGTACGATCACGAGTGGAGAAACCCACTCGCTGTTTGAAATTGTGTATATAAATCCTGCTTCCAAAAGTTTTTGGATTTCCTCTTTCATAATGTCCCTTAAATTCGGGTTCATCCTTCGTTGTGGTTGGCACACTGGTCTGGAGTCGCTTTTGATGTAAATATGGTGGGTACACATATTAGAGGGGATACCCTCCATATTTGTGTATTCCCATGTGAAAGCTCCCTTGTGTTTTTTCAGCAAAGTGATCATGCATTCCAGCTCATCGGGTGCAAGATTCGGATTAATGTTCAATGTTTTTCCTGGCTCGATTTCTACTGGAATGCTTTTCGAATTTTTAAGTATTGGAATTATATTGGCATCACTGACTAGAGTCTCTTCCATTAGATTTTCTTGTTCTTTTTCATCTAAGGTACTGTTCAGAATTTGGTAGGCGTGTTTAGTGACAAATGTGGCCTCACTGATGAAACTGTTAATAGTGTCGTCATCTCTTTCATCCTTAAAGGTTAAGGCCCTCCATATCATCAATAATGGTTGAACGCCTTCTTCTTCCTCTAGATCCACCCAATGTGGAGTTTCGGCTTCTAAGCTTGGTCAGGCTGGAGGGTATAAAGTCAGGCTTTTAATGTTAGTCCCATCTGAGATAGTCATGGACCCCGACCGACAGCTGATGCAAGCATCTGTTGTGGCTAACCAAGGTCTTCCCAGGATCAGCGGGTGTCCCCCCAGCTGTGACTTCAGTTGTAAAACCAAGAAGTCCGCAGGGTATTCCCACGAATCAACAGAGACTACGAGGTTGTTCAGGATTCCCTCAGGCTTGATTTTTTATCTATCAACAAGTTCTAATATGGCAGGGGTTGGCCAAAGATTAGTGAGTTCGAGTTTCTTCACAGTTTCGATGGTCATAACATTGATAGCTGCGCCTAAATCTACCAAAACGTTAGGTATCCGAGTGTGTCCTATGTGCATTGTAACAACAGGGTTTCCAGGGTCATTATACTTATCCAAAAGAGTCTTCCCTATTATTAGTTTGAAGAGTTTTCCCATTACATGGACAGTGGGAGGATCCCTAGGCTTTCGTCCTGGCTTTTTTACACATAGATCTATAATGGTCTTGGCATAGATGAGCACGTCATAGAGGGCTTGTAACAGTGGAATTTTGACATATAAATTCTTCAATTCCCCTAAGAGATTGAACCAAGGTTGTTCCATTGTCTTTTGTAGGGCCAATCGTTCAGGATATGGTGGTTCTCTTATCGGTTGTGTAGGTTGCGTTTCAATGTTTATTTATTCGTGTGTTTCAGCTGGTGTTTCAGTAGGAGTTTCAGCATCCTCAATGATGGGGATTGCTATGTTAACTGAATTCTCAAATTGCTGATCCATTCTTGCCTTAGTCACAGAGGATGGAACATCCTCAATGACAATGGGTTCCACTACCCTCCCTGATCGTAAGTGTATGTCATTGCAGGGAATTGGGGAAATGGAATAAGCAGGCATGTTGGCAGTCTCAAATTGATGAACTGCTTTATTATTCGGGTTGGGATTAGGTTGAGCAGGAAATTGTGGTCGAGGTGGTACGTTCATGGGTGCGGCATTGTTTTGGAGTTGCAGCTATGGCTATTGATACTGTTGGTGAGGATACTGTTGATAAGGAGTTTGGTGATGAGGACAATTATTTCCTGGGTAGGAATTTCTCCAGCTGGGAGACTAGGGAGCTTGCTGGTTTGATTGTTGTGCCCATGGCGTCCAAGGGTTAGGATTTTTCATTAAAGTTTGAGATGGATGCCATTGGTTGTTAGAATAATGTGAAGGGAATTGTGTATTCATATTATTCCAAAAAGGTGATGGATCTGGGTTAATACCTTGATTCTGAGGCTGCCAAGGCTTCTTCTAAGTGATAAAATAAGCTTGTTCCACATTTGAAGTAGATGCTTGCATGACTGATTTGAATTTGGGTAATGAAGGACATTCCTTGGTATCATGATCCAATTCACATATCCGACATACCTCCACCTTGTCAAGCAGACATTCTTTCAGTGGGTGCTTCTTTCTACACTTGGCACAGAATACACCAAGTGCCAGATCTTCTACTGCTTGCATATTTTTTTCTCTCAAGACATCCAACTCTGAGGAAATGGAGCTCATCATATGTGTTTTAAAATTCTCCAGAAGGTTTCCTATTTCTGCCCGAGTGGCTCCTCCACTAGCTGACTTATGTGTCCTAGTGAAGACATCTCGATCTCGTTCATTGTCCTGATTGTTGGTTCTAGAGGATCCCCTTGAATATCTTCGACATAAGTCGACAATCTTCTCAAAGGGTTCCTTTGAGATATCCCCCTTTCCCAACAAATTCGGCATATCTAGGAAATCTTCTCTAATCCCACGCAATAAGATAATCTTGAGTACATCTTTCCCAATGTCGGCATGACCATACCTTTGTAAATTGTATAACAATCTCTCAACAAAATCTTCCAAGCTCTCCTCTTCCTTCTGAACCATTTTAAACAACTCTTCCTTCCTATCTCTGGTTCTACAATACTCTTGATATTTGGAAAGTAAGGTTTGTTTCATTTGATCCCAAGTAGTAATGGTTTCACGACCCAAACTCAGGAACCAGTGCAAAGCGTTTCCTCTCAGGGTGGCTGGGAATAATTTCAGTTTCTACGCATTGGAGGTGTAGCTGTAACAGCGACAGAGGATGTCAAACTCAAAAAGAAATTCATCTGGATCTTCATAGGAATTACCATGGAAGTTTGGGAGAACTCAGGGTGAAATATTCTTCATGGGGGCCGCCCCTGGTGTTTGGAGGATAGGGAATTCAAGTGTAACAACAGTGTCACCATGCTGATTATCTTCCACCTCCTTGTCATGGTTATTGTGGCGTTCATTATTTCCTTCACGTTCTCTGTTATCCAGGTTGGTCCAAAAATTTAATGATTCTTTCTCTCTTTCTTCCTCTGCCTTTGCTTCTTCTTCTCTCCTCCTTTCTTCCTCTCGCCTTCTTTCTTCTTCTCCTTCTTGGCGATATTCCAACCACTCTTCTTTAGTGACTTTGCGCCCGTTAATATGATAGATCTCCTCTTGGCCCACTGCACCTACAACACTTCCTTTGTCTTCAGGAGGTTTCTTCTCTGGAATGGGAGTTGAAGGTCCCGTTGCGTTCTCCACGATTGATGCAGATGTTTCAAGATTAGGGAGAATGGAGTTTCTTCTTCCTGAAGATGCTTGCAGTAGTCTAGTAGAGGAATCAACTCTGGCAATTATATCATCAATGTATGTCTATCTTCCCAAACCTTGGTTATGACCATGACCTCTTCCACCTGCAATGTTAGTATTTTGAGGGGGTTCCCGAGTTTTTCTTCTCGTATTCATGCATGCTTCAAATAATCATAGCTAAAATGAAATCAAATAATCAACTACTATCTATGTCTATCAATTAGCATCCTCGACAACAACGCCAAAATGTTGGTCACCCTATATGCTAATCAATTACAACTAACACACAGGATGCTCAATATAAATTTTCAACCTAGGTAGGTCTTTTTATTTCAAAGGCAATTAGCACAATCTATGCATAAACACTCAAGTAGCTGATTGAATGAATGGAGATAAATTATCCTACCTAACTGCTCAGTCAAACTCATCTCATGGCTAAAACTAATCTAATTTATCCATCTAAGAATTCAAAGTACATTTACCTTCCTCATCACTCCAGCAATCACTGATCTAAGAATAATTAAGCTAAACTTACTTTTGAAAGAAATTAAGTCCTAAAGATATCATACTACAATAAATTAACCATAACCTGTCTAAAATTATAAATGACGGTAAGAAATCAAAACCAATTACAATCATAATCTGACTAATTCAATAAAATTCAAGAAAGATGAATAACAAAAATAAACTAGAGTTGAGCTTGATTGTAACAACTAATTATCACACTTGCATAAAAGGAACTAACCTACATAGTCGACTGTCACACCACACAGTTACAACAATTCATAATGCAACTGTTAACTACCAAAGGAAAATGCAATTATCAATTACTACTGTTGCAGCTTCTCTGTAAAACGTATCTACTGCAAATCCACACCACACAACAGAAATAAACTAAAGTAACTACTTAACTCGACAATCTATGTGAGAAGGCGGGCCCTGGCCTTCTAACAGAGATGCCATGAATTAACACAAATTAAAACACAAAGATATGAAGAACTATGTTCCTTGTATTAAAAATGGTAATTCATAGTTACAACACTCTGTTACAGCTCGTATAATTGACAATCAACCAACCCCAGGCTTTGAATGCCTTCCCATATTTATACATGCATAATACAATCCTGATCCACTAAATTCGTGCAACCATGAAGATCTCTGATCTTCAGGCTACCAAGTCACAACATAAACAGTTACAACCATGAATGGACTTGAATGAAGCCGTTGGATGTGAAGGGCGTTGTTACTCTGTCTGTCAATGGATCAACGGATTTACTGACCGGGAAGTGCTCTGTCTGTTGCAACGAAGTCTTGTTACAACTACCACGTGGAGAGATGATCACGATGTTTTTGTTCAATGTATGGAATCAGAATTGAGGAGTAACATCTGGCACCAATCGTAACTTCCTTTCGTTGGATTAACGGGATGCTACACCTGTGTTTCTCAATGCTTTGAGCTTATCTTAATACAATCGACACAAGTTAGATTAAATCAAAGAATAGAATTCATAACCATAACAATCTTAGGAATTAATAAAGTAGTTAATAATAAATCACACCTGTCAGGATTCATGCTCAACTTGAGGAAAGACATATATCTGGTTTATGAAAATAAGGCAAGACAGGGCAAAAATAGGTAATAGGTGTGGTAAAAAAAGGGCAATCAGGACCCAACAGAAGCAACATAGAGAAGCTAGCATCGACTAAAGTTGTTGATAAACTGGGTCTGAAGTGCTGACCACACCCAAACACATATAGAGTCTTGTGGTTGTAAAAGGGACATCATGTCACGATGTCTCAAAAATGTTTGATAAATTTCAAAATTGGTCATTTTATGATAGTGTGTGCGTGATGTTGTGCCCATGGATGCTTGTCATATATTGCTAGGAAGACCATGGCAGTATGACAATTAGAACATGATCTATGATGGTTGTAAAAACACTGTCACCATATGGAAGGATGGTAGGACAGCAAAGATGGTTCCCTTACAAGAGGATGGGAGTGATAATGGAAGTGGAAATAATTATTGGGAGAAAGGAGTGTTGATGTGTTCAACTAAGGAGTTCATGAAGGAGAAAAAGGAACAACAATTCTGTTTTGCAGCCATTCTGAAGGGACTGAGCGTCGAAAGTCTAAAGGAGAAATTACCAACTAAATTTGGAAGGATGCTAACAGAGTTCAAAGGAATATTGGTTGATGAGATGCCAACGAGGTTATTGTCGACGAGAATCATATCCCACTAGATTGATTTGATCCCAAGGTCGAGTCTACCAAATAAGGCACCACATAGGATGATGCCGATGGAGAATGTCAAGCTGAACTGACAAGTCCAAGAGTTGTTGTACAAAGGCCTGATTCTGGAAAGTTTGAGCCCATGTGCTATACCTGTAGTACTAACACATAAGAAGGGGGGAGAATGGAGGATGTGCCCCGATTCAAGGACCAACAACAGAATTACAATCAAGTACATATTTCTATTGCCAAGGATGTATGACTTGAACGACTGTTTGAGTGGATCCCAATACTTCACCAAGATCGACTTGAAGAGTGGATATCACCAAATCAAGATCATAGAAGGTGATTAATGGAATACAACCTTCAACCTGAAGGAAGGATTGTATGAATGGTTGGTTGTGTCATTTGGGTTGACCAATGCACCAAGCACATTCATGAGATTGATGAATGAAGTGTTAAAGCCATTTTTGGGAAAGTTCGTCATTTTATATCTCGATAACATTATGATTTTTAGCAAGACTAAAGATGACCATTTGAGTAACCTAAGATAGTTATTGCAGAGACTGCATTAGGAGAAGTTGTTGGTAAATTTGTAGAAATGTTCCTACATGAAAGAGGAGTTAGTATATCTAGGATTCATAATTTTTAGTTAGGGATTGAAAATGGACCCTGAGAAGGTCATAGCTATTTTGGAGTGGCTTGAGCCGAGGAACGCCATAGAGGTAAGAAGTTTTCATGGGCTTGCTAGTTTTAGGAGGAAGTTCATCAGAGATTTTAGTCGCATATGTGCACCGTTGATAGTGTGCACGAAGAAATGGGAGTTTAAGTGATCTAAAAGAGCCCAGCGAGAATTTGAGAAATTGAAGCAGAAGGTAACAAAGCTACTAGTAATGGCCTTCCAATATTTTGACAAATTATTTCAGGTCAACTATGATGCTAGTGGAGCTGCAATTGGAGCAGTATTGAGCCATGAAGGCTGACCAATTGCATTTTTCAATGAAAATGTAGATGAGGCCAAGCAAACATATTCAGTGTATGGCCAAGAGTTTTATGTTATTATACAAGCACTAAAGAAGGGGAGACACTACCTACTACTTAAGGAGTTTGAGCCGTTCATTGACCACCTGGCTCTGAGATATTTGAAGACTTAGACCAAGTTGAATCAAAGACATATCAAGTGGGTCGAGTTTTTGTAGAGTCAAGCATAAGTCGGGGAAGTCAAACAAAGTTGTCGATGCACTGAGTCGAAGAGTCGCGTTGTTGAGAACAACGATTGTCCAGTCGAATGGGTTAGAGTCGACCAAAACTGACCATGAAGTCGACGAGGATTTCACTAAGGCATGGACGACGTCGAAAGAGTCGTGGAGTGTTGACAGAACTCCATATTTAGATTAATTCATCCAAGAAGGATAGCTTTTCAGAGGACATCAATTATGTATTCCCCAAGGACCAGTTCAAGAAAATATGATAAGAGAGCTACATAGTGGAGAGTTAGGAGGTCACTTTGGCATTGACATGGCCAAGGCATTGGTCGAGGAAAGGTATTACTGGCCAAGATTAGCGACGAACATGAAGAAATGGACACAACATTGCAGGATATGCCAACATGCCAAGGGAGAAAATCAAAATACAGGAATGTATACACCATTTCCGATATCGAAAGTTCCATGGGAGGATATGAGCATGGATTTCGTGTTGGGATTTCCAAAGACATAGCAAAGTAACGACTCCATTTTTGTGGTAGTCAACAAATTTTCAAAGATGGCACACTTTATTCACTGCAAGAAGATAAGTGATGCCACAGGGATTGTTGTTTTGTTTTTCAAGCGATTTGTTTCAACAGGCATCATTCCATAGGGAGGAGCCTAATATTTGCTCATTCCATCTTATGAGTTGTTCCTCGCTAGAACCAGGGGTGTATTTTTTCCACCATAGGTTGGCCCAGAGTTTCTCAGGATTTTACAGCCATCGCCATTAGGTTTTGGCTCCCAATACTCCATTAAGGATTTGTGGGCCTCTTATGCCAAGGCCTCCTTCGAGCTTGGGTTTGCAAAGTTCTGTCTACTTAACCAAAGACCAGTTTTTCTTGTCTTTAGTTCCTTTCCATAAAAAATTTCCTTCAATATTCCCGATCTTCTTGAGAACATTCTTGGGGGTGGCCAGGGAAAAGAAGGTATAGATAGGAATGACTTGGAGAACAAATTTAAGGAATGTGAGGCACATTGCTATGTTAAGGGTTCTAAAGGTCCAAGAGGATAAACGTCTCTTTAGAGAATTTAGTATGTCCTCTCAGGTGCAACTGTGAAGAGCATTATAAGTGAGCGGAATTCCCAGGTATTTTGGAGGGAAGGGAGCTCCTTTGAGGGCTAAGGATTTTGGAAATGTTGGATTGAATTTTTCGGGGGGTGTTGAAAAAGAATAACTATGATTTATCTAGATTAATGGAGGTTCCAGAGGATGCATTGAAGTCCTCCACAATGGATTTGATATTTTGAGCTTCCCTAACTATAGGGATACCCATCATCATTGTGTCATTGAAAAATTGGTTATGGGACACAAGGGGGTTAATTCCATGGAGGGGGAGCCCATGAAGAGTGCCATTTTCTATGGCAGTCTTGATTGTCCTTCCAAGACCTTCAACCATTATGAAAAAAAAGGAATGGGGATAAAGGGTCACCTTGCATAATTCCTCGTGTAGGGCTGAAAGGGGCAGAGGGAGAGCCGTTGATGAGGATGGAGAAGAAGGCCGAAGAGGTCAAATTCACAATCCACTCAACCCATGATTCAATGAAGCCAAAGGCTAAAAGGATTGCTTTCATGTATTGCTAACTTATTTTGTCAAAAGCTTTCGAGAGATCAAGCTTGAGCAACATACCTTGCGATATAGATGTCTTGAGAGAGTGTATGACTTCGTGGGCTAGAAACACACTATCCATGATCTTTCGGCCTTCCACATATCATGTCTGCTTGTGCAAGATGATGTGAGGGAGGATTTGCTTGAGTATATTGGAAATCACTTTCGTGGTGAGTTTGTAGATGATGTTGAATAATGCAATAGGTTTAAAGTTTTTGGGATTCGTTGGCTTCTCCTCTTTTGGAATTAAAGTGAGGAATGTAGCATTGAAGGTTGACATAAGTGATCTTCAGGTTCTGGAATCTTCAATGATTTGCCAGACATAATCCTATATGAGGTCCCGACAATGATGGAAGAAATCCGAAGTGCAGCCATCTGGACCTGGGGATGTTTCGAGCTGTATATCCTTAATTGCTTGATCAACCTCCTCCTGAGTGATTGATCTCATTAGAGCCTTGTTCTGATCTCTAGTGAATAGTGTGGGGACATTTGGATTATTTTATGGATTGCTTCTGAACATAATCTAATAGGTTTAGAGAGGATCTTGGCAGTATGTTGTAAGCTCTTATTCAATTGCCTAATGGTTAGTCAGAGTGTTCCCATGTTCATCCTCTAAACTATTGATTCCGTTAATGTGCCTTCATTGAATCATTGATTTGTGAAATAAAGAGATGTTCTTTTCACCTTCCTTGAGCCATTGAACTCTGGATTTATGCTGTCACATGATTTCCTCCCTGGCATATCTATCCTCCAATTGTTGCTTTATTTGTTTTCCCTCTTCTTGGAGTTGATCCGTAGTGTCCTTGAAGGATGTGGGTCTGTTGGATTTCCTAAAGTCGCTTTTCCAAGGCTTTCTTGGCTTGAAAGATGTTACCAAAGGTGGTTTTATTCCACTCTTTCAGCTTTAGCTTGATAGTTTTTAACTTATGCTAGAATTTATACATGAGAGAGCCATAGGGAATGTTTGTCTCTTCCCACCATTGTTGCATTTTTTCCTTAAAATCTAGGTGGCTGAGCCATAATTTTTCAAAACGAAATGGACGACGTTGAGGGGTTCCGACAATGTCCATCCATAATTGAATAGGCTAGTGATTGGAGCCTGTAATGGGAAGGATGGTGCAGTCAATGGTGATGCCATCCACCATAAGATTTTAATTGATTAGAAATTTGTCCAATCTGCATGAACTATTCTAGGGGCCAGATATACAATTGGTCCAAATATATCTTCCATCCGCAGGTTCAAGATCGATAAGTTGTGTTGTGCCGATAGCATTCTAAAGAGGCGACTATCTTCATCCAGATCCCTCCTCGTTTTTCCTCCAAGGATAGTATTATGTTAAAGTCGTCTCCTATTATCCATCTTTCATTGTCCACAATATTGCTAATGAATTCAATACTTTCTAAAAAGCTGGATTTTATAGAGGAGTAGAAGGGCCATAGACATTGGAGAAGAAAATCTCCTTACTTGAACCAAGCATTCCAATTTTAGTTGTGAGGGACCATTTAGTGGAAAAGAGGTTATCAAATATTATGTTTGTTGGATTCCATAATATGGTGATTCCACTCACAGTACCCCTTCAATCTATATATGCATGTTTACCCATTCTCCAACGTTGGGTGAGGATTGAGTCTACCTCTTTCCCAACACATTTGATTTCTTGTAGGAATATGATGTCTAGTTTTTTTGGTAATAGTTTGTTTTGAAGAAGCCTTTTCTTGCTTCTTTCGTTGAGGCCCCCTATATTCCAAGAGATTATCTTCATCATTAAGACTGCGAGGGGTGAGGGTGATAACTATTTGTTATCAAATTCATTTGTCCAGAGTTAACCATGTAGCTTCCAACTTCTTGTATTAACTGCTGCATGGGTTTTCTTCTCGGTTTCTTTTTTTCTTTTAGTACTTTCCTACCACCCTTTTGATGATATTTGGATATTCCCAAAGGTTTGGGGGATATGGTTTTGGCTCCTGCGGTTAAGTCCATGTATACTTTATGAACCTTCCTTAGTTGGTCAATGGGTACTAAATATAGGTCTTTTTTCCTGAAGGATGCTTCCATATTAATAAGATCAACATCTGCTAGCTCTTTTTCATCTAGATCCATTTCCATGTCCTCCCCTTCTTTCGAGGCTTGGGGGACCTTATGGTGGTTCGGGCTAATCTAATCCTTGATTTATGATGAATTTTCTTTGTTTGCTTCCATATTTTAAAGGAGGAAGATAGGGTTTTCCTGATGTTCCATAACCTAATCTTCCGTGTCATTTGTGGAAAGGATACCAAAGGGGTTGCTGGTAGAGGGGGCGATCTGACTCTATGTTGATTATTTTTGGTTATTTTCCCTTGTACGCCCTTGAACCTGCATGGAACCAGATTGATCCTTAGCTGCTGGAGCAGAGGGTTGTTGGTCACCCTATATGTCAGTTAATGAAAGCTAACACACAAGATGGTCAATAAAAATTGTCAAACTCAGGGAGGTCTTTTGTTTCAATGGTAATAAGCATAATTTGTGCATAAACATGTCAAGCAGTTGATTTACTAAATATAGATAATGATCCTACCAATCTATCCAGCCAAACTCACTCCAGAAAGCAGACTAAGCTAATTCACACATCTAGGGAATTGATTGAAACTACCTTCGTATAGAAATCACACAACGGTTATAAAATTAAGAATAGAAATAAACCATATTACTTTTGCAAGAAGTTAAATCCTATAATTATCAAACTACAATAATTGACCTTTACCAAAATGATCTATCCGGCAACTACTGTTACTCAACCATAATCTGTCTATTTTAAATCAATTGAAGATACAATAGCAACTAGAATCTAAAGCTTGAACTCTAATATGATAATTACTGGAAATCCTAGAAAGCATAAACAACTGAAAGATATTGGAATTGAGCTTGGCTGTTACAGTTGATCCAAACACACAGGCATTAAATAAATTATCCTACACAGTCGACTGTCACACCAATCTGCTACAGCTATTCACAATGCAATTATGGACTACCAAAAGAAAAGCTAATTCTCTGTTACAGCTACCAGTAACATCTGCAATAATTCCACACCACACAACAGAAGGAAAGATAAATTACTCTACCTACTTAAACCGGCTATCTCTGTGAGAAGGCGGGCCCTGGCGTTCTAACAGAGACACCGAGAATCACAACAAATTAAGACACAGAAATGAAGAACTCTTCTCTCATATTAATGATGGAAATTGACAGTATCAGCGCTCTGTTACAGCTTATACAAAATGGTAATTGTCCAACCCCAGGATACGAGAGCCTTTTCATATTTATACATTGACAGTACAGATCACGATCCACTAAACTCGTGCAGCAATGAAGATCTATGATCTTCATGCTGCGGAGTTACAACTAACTGTTAAAGCCGTATTAAATGAAGCTGTTACTCATGAAGGAGCTGTTACTCCAGTAATCAATGGATCAACGGATTTGGCAAGCTGAAATGCGATCTATCTGTTGTAGCTGGGTTTTGTTTCAGTGGAAACCTGTTACAGATTCTTGTGGATGAATGCGCTGTCCCTTGGAGTATGAGGAGCTGGTGCTTTGAAGAGTAACAGATGGTGCCACTTGGCTGATACACCTGCGCTTTAGACCTTGACTAAATGAAATCACATAGATCAGCATAAACCAAGGACTAAGATCCAGAATCTTTAACAATCTTAGGCATAAAATAAATTAAGCAATAACGAATTATACCTGTCAATATTATTGATTGATCTGGAGAAAGACATGGATATAGCTTATGAAAGTAGGATGAAATAAGGGCAAAATGATGTAATAAGGATGGCTAAAAAGGGGCATTTCCTAGACCCAACAAGGGTTGCTCTATCTTCTCAATGAGAGGACAATTTTTGAACAAATTTCCATGCACATGGCACTTCCTGCATCGGAAGGGAATGTGCTCGTAATCAATGGTTTGCTCCCATTGTTCATCCTGATAATCCAAGCAAATAGATCTTGGGAGGGGCTTGGCCATGTTCATGTATACACATATTCTGGCATGTGAGGTATATTTCCTTATTTTTGTAGCTTCAGAAGATTTGACGTATCGACCTAGGGTATAGGGAGCAAACCATGAGAGAAATGTCCTTCAAGATTTCTTCTAACCAGAATTCGTGAGGCAATGAGTATAGCATGATCCATATCAGGGCATGAGACAAATATTATTTATCGGGTTTGAATCTTTTCGACCATTCCTTCAGGAAAAGCCCCGCGGAGTTGAAGAAATATGGATCATTCTCAAAAACCCAATTTTTATCCTCGAGGTTATGAAAGATAACAATAAAAAAATCTCTGGATCACAATTAGAGTTTGAAATTCTCTCTTGGCTTCCACGAGTGTTAGATCCATTTAATGAGGTCTCTTTCAGTAAGATTAAGCCCTAGAAATTTTCCAACCAGGGCATGATCTTTCAATAATTGGATGTTTGAGCTAATCCTATTAGATTGAATAACATACTTGGGAGCTGCCACTGTTTGGGGAATTCATTTTCCTAACTCCCATGCTCGAGCCACCTTTGCATGGGATGCGTTCATATCCAACTCTTTCCCCTTATGGTTTTATTGGAACCTCTATTGGTCTCACATTGTTGCCAGTAGATATGGTGGTGCTTCAAAAGTGGGTATGGAGAAGTTCACTCCTCCTCCTGTTGCTCCATGAGTTGCATTGTGATATGATGGGAGGTTGGCCCCTCTGGGCTGTTGAGTCATGGGGACGACCAGTCCAAGGCTTACACAGAATTGTGCGGCCTATCTTGTGGAGATCGTAGGTGATCAGAGAGAAACCCTAGTGATTTCATTACAGAGTCACTGTTCGCCTCACGTCGTGAGGCCTCTTCCATCAAATTCTTAAGTTAATATATGATAATGGAGGAGAATATGTTAAAAACAATTTCACTAGTTTTTGCACTGAATAGGGAATCTAACAATAACACACTGTTTCATATACACCACAACAAAATGGTGTAGCTGAAAGGAAAAATCGCACCTTAAAGTAAATGGCTAATTGTATGCTGCAAGCTAAAGGACTAAGTCTTCAATATTCAGCTGAAGCCATAAATTGTGCAAATTACATAGTTAATTGCACCCCCACTAAAGCTTTATAAGGTATTGCACTAGAAGAAGCATGGAGTAAAATTAAACCATATGTAAGTCACTTCCATGTGTTTGGCAGTGTAGCATGGGATCATATTCTTGATGAAAAACAAAAAGCATTACAACCTAAAAGTGAAAAGTGCATATTTGTTGGATATTTTGAAGATGTCAAAGGTTATAGACTTCTTTAACCACATTCCAAGATATAATTATTAGAAGTTTGATGAAAATATCTTGTCCTGCGAGCTTAATTCAGAATTTGTGCCATCTATGGCCTATGAGCCATCTTTGAAGCTTGTGCCATATTCTACTCCCAACTTCCTTTACACTATTCCTACTCTAGTTTCTAATGATGATAGTGAGGATCAAAATCCACCTCCTCATGCTCATTTTCCTCCAGTTCTACGAGTACAATTGCTTCCTTGATGGGATTGTTAACATGTGAAGCGCCTGGTGATCTTGTTGGTGTTCGCAAATATCAACACCGAACATGTTCTCAGTTCCAGTGAGCCACTTATCTTTCGACTCAAGTTTCAAAGAATCATGATCCAGATACATTTGCATAAGCTTTAGAAAATCCAGATTGGGATGCAACTATGGATGAAGAATATCGTTCCTTAATGGTGAACTATACTTGGGATCTTGTACCTTTTTCTAAAAGGCAGAAAACTTGTAAGATGTAAATGGGACTATATAACTAAGTATGCATTAGATGGAAGTGTTGAAAGATTAAAGAAAATGTTAGTTGCCAAAGGATTTTCCCAATTTGAAGGAATTGACTACAATGAAACCTTTGTCCCTGTCACCAAAACAAACTCCATTTGCCTTGTTCTTGCCCTTGCAGCCTTACATAAATGGGAGGTCCATCAAATGGATTTCAAGTGTGTCTTCTTGCATGGGTATTTGTAGGAATAAATTTACATGGAAAATCCTCCTGGCTATATTCATAATGACTCTAGCCTTTTATGTCACTTGAATAAATCCTTATATGGCCTTAAGCAAACTCGCCAAGCCCAGTATACCAAAATGGAGAGCTTTCTTGTTACACTAGTTTTTCTAAATGCCATTCCTACCCCAATGTCTATACTAAGAAAGTAGGAAACCATCCGTTGATGACCTTATTCTTACCGATAGTGACCATAAATTTTAACCCATGTGAAATCCAACCTTAAGAAGAACTTTGAAATGACTGTCTTAGGACATTTATATTATTTTCTTGGCCTCCAAGTCTTACAAACCAAAGAAGGAATCTTTATTTCTCAGTCTAAGTATGCTTGCGACCTTATTCATCACATTCACATGGAATATTGTAAACCAGCCCCATCTCCCTTCTAGTCTGGAGTCAAAATTTTTGTTACTTGTGTTCGGGTACACAGGGTACTCCCAAAAGACCGAATACCTAGAGCAACCACATCACACAAACAGATCACAGATCGATACACCGATGTTTTGACGTGGTTTAAACCCTCATGAGGAAAACACGCCATGGCCCCGACCAAATAGCTTATACGGGACAACTTATTATGCAAAGAAGGAAAGTTACAAATGAGCTTCTCATAATCGATCAACTTTCCAATGACCCTCCATGCTCTTTAAATAGAGATCATGGACCAATCGGGTGTTAAGCCACGGATCAAGGGTAGGTATGATCTAAGAGAAGTTGAGCTGTCGGATTACTCTATGTAGGAAACATATTATGACTGTCGGATTAAGTATTTACAAATGCATACGAAAGAAACACACTTTTCCTAACGGATATATTACACAAGTTGATCTTAACTAACTCCTAAGTGTCTAAATATCCTAACATCCCCCCTTAAGAACAACTTGGGATAGGATTGAAGGATTTACAAAAGTGACACTATTAGGAGAAGGAAGGAGGCATTAGAGCCTATCCCCCCTTAATGACAAGTTCCTGAACTCCTAACATAGATCAAAGTTTAGAAAACTTCGCTTCTGTAAGAGACTTGGTGAAAATGTCTGCAAGTTGATCATCTGTAGGACAAAAGAGTACTTCAAGAACACGATCATGAACAAGATTTCTGATGAAGTGCATATGAAGCTCAATGTGTTTACTACGTTGATGTAGGACTGGATCTTTGGCAAGCTTGATGGCACTTTTATTGTCGCACCAAAGTGGAGTAGGCTGCTGCTGTTCGAATCCAAACTCTGAAAGGATCTATCGAAGCCATAAAGCTTCCTGACTAGCATTAACTGCTGCTCGATATTCTGCTTCTGCTGAAGAAAGAGCAAGAGCTTGTTGTTTCTTACAAGCCCAAGTGATAGGTCCAGATCCCAGACTGAAAACATAACCTACAATAGACTTTCGATCATTAAGATCGTCGGCCCAATCTGAATCAGTGAAACCAACCAACAAAGGTTCCCCCCCCTGTACTGTAATGAATCCCAAACTGAATTGTACCTCGAATATCTCGAAGTATTCTTTTAGCTGCTTTCTAGTGAATTTCATGAGGTGTCTGCATATAACGGGCAACACAACCAACGTCAAAGGAAAGGTTAGGCCGGGAATGAGTCAAGTATAAGAGACTACCAACAAGCTGACGATACAAGGTGGCATCGACTTCAGGTGAAGTACAAGTGGCTGAAAGTTTTACTCCAGACTGGAAGGGAGAAGGGGTTGGTGTACAATCGTCCATGTGAAAGCGACGAAGAAGGTCACATGCATACTTAGACTGAGAAAGAAATATTCCTTCTTTGGTTTGCAGGACTTGGAGACCAGGAAAATAATGCAAATGTCCTAAGTCCGACATTTCAAAATTTTGCTTAACACTGGATTTCACATGGGTTATAAGCTTAGGGTCACTACCAATAAGAATAAGGTCATCAACATATAGAACAAGTATGATGAGATGGTTTCCTACTTTCTTGGTATAGACATTGGGGTTAGAATGGGATCTAGAAAAACCAGTGTCAAGGAGAAAGCTATCCATTTTGGCATGCCAAGCTCTAGGAGTTTGCTTAAGGCCATATAAGGATTTCTTAAGGCGACAGACAAGGCTAGAGTTATTCTGAACATATCCAGGAGGTTGTTCCATGTAAATTTCCTCCTGTAAATCACCATGTAAGAAGGCAGACTTGACATCCATTTGATGGACTTCCCAGTTGTGTAAGGCTACAAGGGAAATAACAAGGCGGATGGAGTTCATTTTTGCGACAGGAGCAAAGGTTTCATTGTAGTCAATCCCTTCAACTTGGGAAAAACCTTTGGCAACTAACCTTGCCTTAAGTCTTTCAACACTTCCATCTGATGCATACTTAGTTCTGTAGACCCATTTACATTTGACAAGTTTTCTTCCTTTTGGAAGAGGTACAAGATCCCAAGTATCGTTCGCCATTAAAGAACGATATTCTTCATCCATGGCTGCATCCCAATTTGGATTTCCTGAAGCTTCTGCAAAGGTTTCTGGATCATGATTCTCGGAAACTTGAGCTAAAAGAGAAGAGGCTCGCTGAAACTGAGAACGTGTTCGACGTTGATCTCTAGGATCACCGGCAAGATCACCAGCTGCTTCACATGTTGAACGGACCCATCGAGGAAGCACTTGTGCTGGTGCAATTGGAGGAACATGAGCAGGCGGAGGTGGATTTTCATCCTCACTGTCATCATTAGAAACTGGAGTTGGAAACCTGTCAAGGAAGTTGGAAGAAGAAGAAGAAGGCACAAACGTTGAATCAGGCTCGCAGGCCAAAGATGGCACAATCGCCGAGTTAGGCTCGCAGGCGAAGAGATTTTCATTAAATTTAACATCTCTTCTAATGATTATATCATGAGAATGTGGTTGAAGAAGTCTATAACCTTTTACATCTTCAGAATATCCAACAAATATGCACTCTTCACTTTTAGGCTGCAATGCTTTCTGTTTTTCATCCGGAATGTGAGCCCATGTTTCATTACCAAACACACGGAAGTGACTTACATCTGGTTTAATTTTACTCCATACTTCTTCTGGCGTGATACCTTGTAATGCCTTAGTGGGGGGTGTGATTAACTATGTAATTTGCACAATTAATGGCTTCAGCCCAAAATTGAAGACTTAGTCCCTTAGATTGGATCATACAATTAGCCATTTCTTTTAAAGTGTGGTTCTTCCGTTCAACTACACCATTTTGTTGTGGTGTATATGGAACAGTGTGTTGTTGTTGGATTCCTTGTTCAGTGCAAAAAGTAGTGAAATTTTTGTCAACATATTCGCCTCCATTGTCAGATCTTAACTTAATAATTTGATGACCAGATTGTTTTTCAACAAGGGCCTTGTAGGCCAAGAACATGTTAAATACTTCGCTCTTAAGTTTTAGGAAATAAACCAAAGTGCGTCTAGTGTAATCATCAATGAAAGTTAAGAAATATTTGAAACCAGAAAATGAAGTAGATGGAAGAGGACCACACAAGTCACTATGCACAAGCTCCAAGGGAACCGAGGTGTGCCAAGATGCACGTTTGTCAAAACTATCCCGATGATGTTTTCCGAGTACACAACCGGAACAAACACCATCCCTGCAAGATACCATCGGAATACTTGTCACCATATTGTCTTTACATAGTTGTTGCAATGAGCGATAATTTAAATGACCAAATTGCTCATCGCCAAATTTTGCTCAAGTTATCACTATGAGCAACAAAAACTGAAGGAAAAGGTGATGACCCAAAGTTGTTAAATTTGTACAACCTGGTAATATCATCAAGAATTCCGGTAGCTAGGACCTGTTGAGGATCTTTAAAATCCTTGATTACAACTTGGTGAGGTGTAAACGTCACAGTTTTACCTTCACCAGAATGAGTGATCTGATAGACTAATAACAAATTGCAGGAAATTCTTGGAACACATAGTACATCACTGAAATGACCATTATCTACTGGAACTATTCCAGCTCCTACAACAGTTAGAGATCTATCATCACCAACAAATATTTGTTTGGTGTTACATTCATGCATAGTAGAAAAGATGGCTTGATCCTTAGCCATATGATAAGATGCTCCAGAATCAATGAGCCATTCATTTGAAGTAAAAGAAGAAGATGCATTATAAGAATAACCAGAAGCACAAAGTGCATGTCCATGAGAGGTAGATTTTGAAGGCGAATCTAGGCTGATGTGGTGCTTCTTCATTGCTGCTTCCAAGGTTGCCATCTTCTTGAAACACTTAGATTCATCATGATTATCTTTCCTGCAATAGTTGCAATGACGCTCAGTATTCTTGCCTTTTAGCTTGGATCCTTTGTCATGTTTTAAAGAAGGAGCTGACTAAGAGGGTTTGGGACCCTTGTTTGACTTATTATTGTGAAAATTTTGTTTCTTGGGAGGCTTGGACTTTTCTTTCTGTTGGGACAATAAGGCTTTCCCAGATGTATCTGCATTGTTGATTATTCCAAGATGGATGAGCTTATCTTGCTCTCTAATCAAGGAATCACAAAAGGATTCAAGAATAGGCTCTTGATAGCTAGCTGCATTCAATGATTCTTTTATGGAGTAAAATGTAGATACAAAAACAGAATTTGCAGGTTCAAGTTTTGAAAGAATATGATAAATGCATTGTTTGTCTTCCCTCTTAATCTTACATTCTGCACATAAGAGTTTAAGAGTTTTGTACTTAGATAAATAATCTTGAATGCATGAAAAATCACTTGGATTTAAAGAAATCAACTCATTTTCGAGTTGATGACCTCGAATTTCATTATGTTTACCAAACACAGATTCCAACTTGTCCCAAGTAGCATCAGGTTCATCAATTCCAGATATGTGGAATCGCAAATCAGTAGATATTGACATCCCAATCAATCCACAAGCTTCGTCACATCTATTTGCCCATTTGATTTTCTTATCATCATCAGTAGGTTCTGTTTCTTTCCCTGAGGTAATTCTGAAAAGTCGTCTATTTCGTAGAACATCCTCCATACGAGATTTCCATGAGAAATAGTTGGAATTGGTAAGTAGAATATCACAAGGGGCGGCCATATTTGTAAATTAATGGCTGTAAATGTTAAATATTGTAACTTCAAAGAATATTATATTTGTACTTTATTATTCCGGAGATGATTCATTCCTCCGTGAAGATCTTATTGTATATCCGGAGATGTTTATTCCTCCGTCGGAATGTGGTAACTCGGCTTATTAGACTTCCCTAGTGGGGGTCGGCCCTAAATGTGTTATGTGGGTCAAAGGGTTATTAGACCACCCTAGAGGGGTCGGCCCAGTTAGTTGTAGTGGGTTATTTAACCTATTGGTTAAATACGAGCCTACGTGTACTTGTGTAAAATACATATCAAAGTAGTGTATAAATAGAGGAGGTGTGTTCCTCATTATACACACTCACTCATTCAAGGGAGGCGCACCTATTGGAGGAGAGGTCTGCTACAGTGGAGAAGGAGATCATGTCTTTGGTTTGCATCTTTGTATATTGCTGGTCATCTATATTGAGGAAGCTTTACTGGGTTTTCTACCCCATGAGGGTTTCCCAGGATAAATCTGTGTCTCTTGTGTTTATGCTATGCTTGTTGTTTCTTCAGTGATCCTGTATATGCTATTATTGTGAAATGGAATGTAATGCTGCTATTTTCTGTCTTAGCATATTGAATTTTAACAGTAAAAACAGAAACCAATAGTCTAGATACGAAGAGTTTGAAAAAATAGGCGGTTAAAAAAAAAACGACACTGAAAACTGACTCCGTATGATGAAGTTATGCTTGAATAAAGAAATTGTTGAAGATGTCCCCAATAGTGACGTGGCAGATTGAAAATGACGAGCTAAAAAAAAAAAAAACCCCTCTTCCCAAGATGAACCTTTGACAATTACTTTACAATAAAGTTGCTTCAAGTGAATCATTTTTATAAAATAAGTGATTTCACTTTCACAATGATGTTACTTTTAAATAGTGCAACAATAAAAAAAAAAACTTAAGTGACTCACCTTTTATTTTTTATTTTTATTTTTTAAGTGAGATGCACTTTTACAATAAAGTAACTTGAAAATAGAAATTGCATGCAATTTTTCTTTTAAAAGTAAATTCCTAAGACTTGAACTCAAGACCTATTAAGGAATAAAACAACTTTGAACGAAGTGAGTTAGATTAAAAGATATGTAAAATATGGGAATGAGGAAGGGGTGTTTTTTTTTTTTGCTCGATTTTCGTGCTTGCTTGTTTTTCTTGCAAATCACACCAGAAACCAAAACAAAAAAACTTTTCCACACTTGTGGGGTTAGATTTCGTTAGCTTGCCCGAAAAGTCTACATTTTCTCTCTGTTTCTGATTTGTCGAGATCGCACAAGGTGCACGACAAAGAGGATATGCAGCCGAGAAACCCTTTCCCTTTTTGTTTCTGATTCGCCGAGATCTCTCAATGTGCATCGCAAAGAGCATACGCAGACAGGGAAAGCAACAATCCGAAACCAAAAAAATCTCATAGTAAAAACTGATAAAATATTATATTTTTTTCTTTCTTTTAAAACATAAAAAAAATGCGTCACTGTAACATTATACCTTCAGATTTGATGAAATACGCGTTTCTGAAGCAACCGGGAACTGTTTTAGATCAAACGAAAACTATTTCCAAATGGAAACAACGCTCCAGATGCAATGGAACACCTCCCACAGCCCAGAAATACACAGAAATACCAGAACCAGAAACCCTTTCAAGTTTCGGCAACAACAGTTCAAGATCTAGATCATAACCGGAACGGCTCTTCATAAAAGCTCTGATACCATGTTCGGGTACACAGGGTACTCCCAAAAGACCGAACACCTAGAGAAACCACATCACACAAACAGATCACAGATCGATACACCGATGTTTTAACGTGGTTTAAACCCTCTTGAGGGAAACACTTCACGACCCCGACCAAATAGCTTCTACGGGACAATTTATTATGCAAAGAAGGAAAGTTACAAATGAGCTTCTCATAATCGACCAACTTTCCAATGACCCTCCATGCTCTTTAAATAGAGATCATGGACCAATCGGGTGTTAAGCCATGGATCAAGGGTAGGTATGATCTAAGAGAAGTTGAGCCGTCGGATCACTCTATGTCGGAAACATATCGTGACCGTCGGATTAAGTATTTACAAATGCATATTAAGGAAACACACTTTTCCTAACAGATATATTACATAATTTGATCTTAACTAACTCCTAAGTGTCTAAATATCCTAACAACTTGCACTTCAACCGAAGTAGATGCCACTTTATACAATGTCATCTTGTTGGTAGTGTCTTATACTTGACTCATACCCATCACGATCTTTCCTTTATTGTTGGTCTTGTTTCCCTCTATATGCAAACACCCCATGAAATCCATTGGAAAACAACAAAAAGGATACTTCGATATATTCGGGGTACAATTCAGTTTAAGATTCATTACAGCTAGGGGGCACTCCTTAGGGTATGTTTCACTAATTCATAATGGGTTGACGATCCCGATTATCAGAATTCTACTGCAGGTTATGTTTTCAGTCTTGGTTTCCGAACCGTCACTTGGGATTGTAAAAAACAACAAGTTCTTGCTCTTTCTTTAGCAGAAGCAAAGTATTGAGCCACAATTAATGCCAACCATGAATCTTTGTGGCTTTGATAGATCCTTCCAGAGTTTGGATTCGAGCAGCAGCATCTAGATACCCTTTGGTGCAACAATCAAAGTGCCATCAAGCTCGCCAGAGATCCAGTTCAACATCAACACATCAAGCACATTGAGCTACATATGCACTTCATCAGAAAGCTTGTTCATGATCATGTTCTCAAAGTGTTGTTTTTCCCTACAGATGATCAAGTTGTAGATATCTTCACAAAGTCTCTTACAAAAGCGATTTTTTCCAACCTTCAATCTATGTTAGGAGTTCAGGAATTTGTCATTAATAGGGGATAAGATCTAATGCCTCCTTCCTTCTCATATTGTGCCACTTTTGTAAATCCTTTAATCCTATCCCAAGTTGTTCTTGGGGGGATGTTAGGATATTTAAACACTTAGGAGTTAGTTAAAGCCAAGACTTATGAGGAAGTTATGATCAGAAAATGATTCCATCCCTAGTTGTAACCAAGACGAAAGGAAGGGAAAAAGGAAACAACAAAGTAAGTGATAGAAGTTGGGGAGGTCAAAGAAGAACTTGAAGACAATCAATATACAAAGGTGTTATTAATGTTGGAAGAAAGACAAGAGGAATGAGAGGTACAACTAGAGGAAGAGAGAAGAATGGCAAAAGAGACAAATGCACAAACAATACTTGAAGGTCAAGAGCATCAAATAGAGTGGGAGGCACTTGAAATCCCATAAAGGATTCAAGTAGAACATACACATGAAGATTCTAAAATCCCCTTGGGGGTACAAGTTCTGATTGGAGGACATATTCCCTCTCCTAGTGTTTCTAATCTACACCATTTCACATGGTTTGACGCAAGATTTTAGGAGGTGGTTAGCCTATAATTGTTTAAGTTTGACTGGAAGAGTCAAAAGGTTGTTAAGCAGTTACACAAGTGAATGAAACTTGGTGAAAGGCAAAAAATTATCATCTCTACTGAGATAACACTTGCAGATATTAATGAGATTGATCTAGCTGTGACTCCTACCACCAGAGTTTCCTTTTTTGAAGCCACTTTATCTACCATCTAGAAATTGAAGAAGGAGTTAGATGAAGGCAAGAGGAAAATTGAGTTTTTAAAGAGAATCAATTAGTCTACTACAAAGTAGATGGGGGAGGTTCTATAGAGTTCACATCTTATGCTTAAGGGTTACAAAGTGAATTGTGTGTTGCAATGAAATATTTCTACAGGGAGGCTTAGGATTTTCAAAATGTTTGTTGCGATCTTGTCAACATTTATAACTAGACTGACATATGGAAATTGAAGTAACAATAAATATATATTAAATTTGATGCACTCAGTAGATGGAAAGGGGACTTCCAAAACATTATGCTAGAACTTCATATTGCCAAATAGTTAGATGCCCAACATTAAAGTTGATTTTCATAATTGGGAAACCTGTAGTGAAGTAACATAGGACAATGTATAGAGGGAATTTGTTAATAAATAGAGATTGTGGGAAGAAGTGGCCGTATATTACCAACTAATGTAATTTGTTGGAATTTGGGGAATGGGGGCAATTTTTGTCACAAGAAGAAGTGCATAGAGTAGTGGAAAACTACATCAGAGCAACAGGACAATTTATCCTTCATATATCTCAGGTCAACATCCCACAACTAAAGACACATGTGGAAGTTCCAATGAGGCAAATAGGGGTAGTTAAAGGCATCACTGGAAAATTAGGTAAAGCTATCTCAAAGTTGAAACAAAGGCTTGCCATACTCAGGATTCTAGTGAAGCAACATACATTCCTTTATTCCAACCTCAATAATGAAACTTTGAGGCAGGGACACATTATAGATATATCCATATTCAAGGAGAGGAAGTAGTTACATAGAATCCCGTTATTTCAAATGATATAAGAAAGTGTTCAACTTTTGGTAATTGAAATTTTTTTTGTCATATATTGCTGGTTGGAATTACTATAAGAATGTCTTTTTTGCAATTAGAGTCTTCTTTGGTAATGAATGCATCCTTACTTTTGTTTGTCTTGCAACATTTTGTCTTTAGCCTTATTAACATATAACTTTAGTGGACAAGTAATCAAAGACTATTCTTGATAACTAGTTAGTTAATTGTATTATTCCTAATTAGTACCTTAACTTTATCGTTGGCATGATAGTAAAAGTACATTTGAATTTTGTATTTAATATCACTAGGCATTTTCTCCTAGCAAGGATAGGTATATCAAGGATAGGTAGGATAGTTTTTCATACTACATATTAGATTTAGTTGTGCATATATTTGCATTCTGCATCTAGAAATCCCAAAACACATTCACAGTCAATGATGGCTACCAAGAAATCCCAAGGTCGAACTAGTGATTTTTGCTGCTGTTTGGGAGAAGGTTAGAACATACTTAATATTTGATTAATGGTGCACATGAGACCTAAATATGTCCCTCAGACATCCCCTACATCTTTTCAGAATTTCGAGTGAGTTTGGAGGCATTTGGAGAGTCATTTTCAGTACTTACCTTGAGGGGATTTGAACCCCAAATTGCTAGTTAAATTCCATACTTTGTCTAGAATCTTAAACATGTTTTCAGAAGTATTTTGATGGTCATAAATAATCCATGAACATCATAATCAAGTACAAATATCATCCATACACCTTCACTGAATATTTAGAGGCATTTGGAGCCAATTGGAGACCTAGAGACAATTACTAGTCAAAGAGAAATTACTAGTAAAGTTCCCTACATTGGCCAGAATTGAAAGCGGATTTGCAGAAGTAATTTTAAAGGTCCAAAATCATCCATAAAACACATATTTATGTTCTAACATCATCCATATACCTTCTCAGAATATTTGGGAGCATTTGGGGCAAATTGGAGACCTAGGCATCAAAACTAGTCAAAGGTCGAATTTGGGGAAAAAGTGAAAAATTGGTCCTTTTAATAAAATTCTTAAAAAGGGACATCACAGTGGTATCAGAGCATGGTCCTTAAACCTTTGGATTAGATACATACATTCAAGAATAATTGACAGCCATGTATTACTATTATGATGAATCCTATGAGTACAATTCTTATGAGGAATATGCAGATGCTTATGAGCAATATGAAACAGAATGTGAATGGTATGAGGAAAAGGTGCCATCATGCAACACTTCTTACAATTTCAGGAGAAATGAAGATTATTCTTATGACTTTAAATCTGATGAAGATGAGTGTGTCACACCAACCAAGGATAATTCTATGAATGAGTTACAAAGATGGAGAGCAACATGTAAAACCTGTAAAATTAGTCACAGCAGATCTAATGAACAAGTAAATCAATCACAATAGATGAAACTCAGAAAATATGGTGTAAACTGTGCAAGAACATGCATCAGTGCTCAATATCCCAATAAGGGTGAAAATTACAATACAATAATGTCACAATGAGTGAGCAATTCGAATTGCCTAAGGAGGTCATTCGAATTAACTGCATGGTGTAGCTTGGCTCCAACTAGGAGTCCTCATCATCAATCAGTGGTGGTCATCAATGCACAAGAACCAGTCATCCATGTGTCAATCTGAGTCTAACTGAGTGTAACTGAAGTGTGTAGAACTGATATAAGGAAGAAGGCTCAGTGGAGGGTGCATGGGAGGATAACTGAAGTCAGAACAAGTCATCTAGTCAATTTGGAGGTCCAACGGAGTGAAACAGTCAGTCAGGAGTGAAACGAGCCTCAAATCAAAGAGAATCGGAGCTAACTGAGTGGGTAGGTGAGGAAGTGCGCCCTTCTCTAGCAGTAGGTGAGATGTGGGTGCTTTCATGACTTGGAGGGCTAAAACTCTGAGGAAAGAAGCTCCCGAGTGCTAGAAAGAAGTGGATAAGGTGCTGGAGGCATCAACTTGGTGACTGGGATGCATGCAAAATGCATACAAAACCTAGAAATTGCATGCAAACCCTAATTGCATGCAAAACCCTAACAATGATGATGTGGATATCCGAACAAAACCTTGCCCCAACAATATAAAAAACATCAAGAATATCTTGCTTTGAGCAAAAATACACAAAATGCCATGTCTTTTGAGTATTATGCTGAACATATTTTTGCAAATAGGCCCAAAAATGAAGATGTGGAGTTAGTAAAGAAACGTTTATGACCTTCTTGTAAAGAACCTTGGAGAGAGTATCATATATGTGTGTGTGAAATGAGGGTGAGTGAAAAGCTCAATGAAATATCTGAAGCTTCCGTGAAGGCATGTATGTCCTACTTGAGGAGAGTTTTTGAGAATTATTCAAAAAAAGATTCCAAAGATATTGATCCTAAGGAAAACAAATGGGCAAAATGTATCAGCTTGCTTGAAGGAGCAAAAGGAAGAGACATCACAAGAGCATGAAGAAGATTCTATTGAAAATATGGAAGATCATTTCGAGACACCTTCTAGCTTAGACATGAACCAAAGAGCATCTACTTATGGATGCTTAAACTATGAAGGAGTACTTACTGATGGGTGATCACACCTCTATGTTGGTGACATAGAGATCACTTTTGAAAGTGTTGCTGCAAGACCGAGTTCCATTAAGCATGATAATGAAGGCCTTGTAGCAGTTGAAGAAGAACCAAGATCAACTTCGCCATCACCACTTAAGCTTCATGAAGTTGGTCTAAGCAAAAATGAAGAAGATGAGGAGGTCCATTTGCAAGAGCCTCATTTTCTTGAAGGGTCCTTAAAGATGAATGAAAAGAAGATCCAAGAGTCCCTAATCATTCTCCATGACACTCAAGCATTGGTGTCAAATTCTTGTTGGAGAGCTACTTCATTGGAGGAAACATCCTTCCTTGAAGACATGGAGAAGATTCAAAGAGCAATGTGCCACATCAAAGGTAATTTCATGTCTTTGCTTTTTGATAGAAACCATTTGTTTGAGTTTAATGAATTGTTACATGATGCATACTTGAATAATAATGAGGATATTCATAAGCTCACAATTCAAAATGAGCAACTTCTTGAAAAGTTGCAAGATACTTGTTTTTCCTCCTATGTTTCAAATTGTCAAATGGTAGATTGTTTGGAGGATTCTCATGACATGGTGGATCATGAGAAATGTGGAAATTTGAATGTGCTTGAGGTGTTTGAAAATGAACTTGAAGAGATCCAAACACTTGATGTGGTGGAAGAGGAACTTGAACTATCTCTTGATAAAGGTTATGCAATTTTTAAAGAAGAGCATGATTCCTCTACATTGGAACCAATCTATTACAAAGGTTTCACACTTTTGAAGGAGCTGCATGATACTACCCATATGGATCCTTCCCATGATGAAACTTCTTCCCTTTTTGATCATTTGGGTGAGTTAGTTAATTCTCCTACATCCTACAATTCCATGTTTTGCAGCATTAGTCTCAATGAAGAATGGGTGAAAGGGTTCTTTTTGATGGTGCCACATGAGGAGTATGGAACTCCTAGATTTATTTTTTTATGATGATATGGTTGGAACACATTCTTATTCACATCCTTTGTTACTTTATGATAATGCACATCTACATGGATACACCTATGATATGCATTTGAGTCACTTGAAGACTCATGATTTTTCTTGCTCAACACTTGATTCATTTGATGTTGGAGGAACTTCATCCAACACTTGGGTTAATAGATTTATGATTGGAGAACATTTTTGTTGGAAGCCACATACTTTTTTATATCTTTATGATTCTCACATTCAGGGATGTATGTTTGAGATTTTTTTGAGTCATTTGATGATCCAGATGGATATCGGTGGCCACCTACCTATCCCACTGGCTCAAAACAGTTTCCCATTTTGCCATTTTTCTAGTAATTTTTCTACGGTTTTTCGGGTCCTAAACTTTCGGGGCCGTTTTGAGGCCCTAAACGACCCTTTTTGGCGATTTGGGGGGCCAAATGGTTGTCAATGGCATGCATACGGCCCATTCGAAAGTTGTAAATCTCGGATAGACCTTTCCAACGGGTTATCGAACGCCCCAAACGGAGATTGTATGCAAAATTTATGACCCCGAGAAGTTGACTGTTCAACTAACCACCTTGGGGCCGCAAACTTTATGACGGTTCATCTTCTAGGGTTAGGTTTTTGGATGTTTGGGATTCTTTCCCTCATGCTTATGATAAATAGGCCCTTTCGGCCTCTCTTTGTATTCATCTTGGCATGAATGAGCACAACGGCCACATCTCTTCTCAGAGATAGCTACCACCATTCTAGCAATTGTATTTTACAGTCTATTCTATTTCCGCTATTTAATAGAATATGTGTTTACTGTATCACTGTGTTATTTGAAATATATCTCTGTATATGATTTTGTTAATGCTATTTTATTTCATTCCTGCATAAATTCGGATAAGTTGTATCAGAGCAATTTGCTATTTGATTGTTTCTCGGTGCATGTCCCCGATGAGGTTAGGATACAGAGAGTTGGGTCTCGAACTAGTTTCACTTGGGGAAGACCACTCTCGTCGCCTCAAACGGCCTCCCATGGCGAAAGAAAAGAGAGACGACGGAGCAGGAGATCCTATCAAGTTGTTGCTCGAGGAAGCCCTCGTGCGACAAAGGAACGAGATGATGGATAATCTCGCCCAGATCCTTTGACGCATGCCGACGACAACAGATACACCTTCGACAAGCAGTCATTTCAGAGATGCGACTCCCTTCAAGGTACAAGTTAACTTTGATATCCCTTTATTTAAAGGCCAGATCGATGCTGATGCCATAGATAAATGGTTAAATCTACTAGAAGGGTATTTCTCTGTCCACAATCTTTTTCGACAGGGAAAAGATCGTCTTTGAGCTCCTCAAGGCTGTCCCCCATGTCAAAAATTGGTGGAAAACTTATTGTGAGCAAAACTCATCAGATGAGTCTGGATTGTTAGAATATGCCAATCCCACTTGGGCCTCTTTTATAGATTCCGTCAAGGAACAATATTACCATGTTGGAAACTATCATGACCAATACACAAAATGGACCATTATGCATCAAGAGAGGGCCCAAACGGTGTCGGAGTACACCAACAAATTTCATACCTTGCGCACAAAGCTAGGTATCAAGGACTCCGAGCCACACCTAGTACTGAAATATCGCAGTGGCCTACACCAGGACATACGAACAAAGATGGATTTCTTGGAAATCTCTTCACTCAGATCCGCCTATCGATATGCTGTCAAAATTAAGCAAAAATTTTGGTAAAAAAACAAGCATGACTTCGGACCTGCGCAGAAGCAGGGCAAGGGAAACTTTGGCTTGCAGAACACGGGGCAGGGAAAGGACAACCAATCCCAACCACAAGCGAAGAAGGGTAACGAAAAGACAAAGAAGGACACCGGGAAGTGGTGCGAGTTCCACAAAAGCCCCTGGCACAACACTGATGAATGTCGCTCAAAAGAGTCATTGGTGGATGAGATCAAAGCTTCAGAATCAGATCCCAGTTTCGATTCTGACTCAGAACCTAATTTCACAACCACGCAAAAAGGGAAGCAGATCATTGATGCAGAACCCAGTGCCGTTGTTGCCACCACACAGATTCAACCAGAGGAACCTGAAGAGTTGGAGGCAGAGGAGCGCCTCTTCCATTCACAGATGTGGGTGAATGGAATTCCCCTACATTTTGTTGTGGATAGCTGCAGCCAAAAGAACCTAATCTCGACAGAAGTCATCAAGAGATTGGAGCTACCAATAACACCACACCCGCAACCATACACCATTGGTTGGCTAAGCCAAGGACGAGGGATCCGCGTCAATCATCAATGTCTCCTGCCATACGGCATCAAGCCCTTCAAAGATGAGGTATTATGTGATGTGG
The DNA here is from genome assembly GCA_027924585.1 of Larix kaempferi. Lineage (NCBI taxonomy): Eukaryota > Viridiplantae > Streptophyta > Pinopsida > Pinales > Pinaceae > Larix > Larix kaempferi. The sequence goes on from BSBM01000428.1 coordinate 13,455,100, forward strand.
CCCCACTTGAAGTATGTGATGTTCTTTTAGGACAACCATATATGTGGAAGTGTCATGCTGTATATGAATCACAACCTCCTAGTGTCATTGTCACTTTGGGAGGACAACTCTATCGGATACCAGAGATAGTTGCACCTACCCCAACCAAGCAAGGCAGGAAGATAATCTCCCACACTGGGAAATTTTCCCTATTGACAATTGCAGCTAAAGGAGAACATCAGATCGCAGAGACATCCACAACCTCCGCACATTATCCTTCTACTCAGTAGAAACAAGAAGAACACAAAGTTAGTGCAGCATTGCTTATTCAGGTACCTGTACAGTGCAAGGCCACGCATTCAAGGTGCTCCTCCAAAAAGAAACCATCCACACCGGTGCAGACCAAGGATACCGCAACAACCAAAACTGTTGAATAGCTCCAGCGCATCCATCAACAACAATTACAACCCTCTGAAGATGTCAAAGTAATGCAACCTTTCCACTTCAGCAAATGCCACACCAGGAGCTCAACTTGACACAAAGCTCGACATATGATAAGGGATTTGACGCAATGGAGACCATTGCTTCCTAAGGGGGGAGGATTGATCTAGATGGATATTGGTGGCCACCCACCTATCCCACTAGCTCAAAACAGTTTCTCATTTTGCCAATTTTCTAGTAATTTTTCTACGGTTATTCGGGTCCTAAACTTCTGGGGCCGTTTTGAGGTCCCAAACGACCCTTATTGGTGATTTGGGGGGGGGGGGGGGGGGGGGGGAATGGTTGATAACTATATACATTTGGCACCATTTGAAAGTTGTAAATCTCGGATAGACCTTTCCAACGGGCTATCGAGCGCCCCAAACGGAGATCGTATGCAAAAGTTATGACCTTGGGAAGTTGATTGTTCAACTAACCACCTTGGGGCTGCAAACTTTGTGACAGTTCATCTTCTAGGGTTAGGTTGTTGGATGTTTGGGATTCTTTCCCTCATGCTTATGATAAATATGCCCTTTCGGCCTCTCTTTGTGTTGATGTATATGTAACTTCGGAATGTATTTCACATATATGTATATTTTATTCCTATAGAGATGTTATTATTCCTCTATACGGAAGTGGTTGTATTCCTATAGAGATGTTATTATTCCTCTATACGGAAGTGTTGTCATTTATATTGTGAGTGTCGTAACTTATACTTGATGGATTATTAGACCACCTTGTTGGGGTCAGCCCTGTATAAGTCATGTGGGTCAAAGGGTTATTAGACCACCCTATTGGGGGTCGGCCATGTGGGTCAAAGGGTTATTAGACCACCCTAGTGGGGTTCGGCCCAGTCAGCATTATGTTAAGTGGTTAAGTTGAGGTCGACCTAGTTGAGTAAAGATCAAGTCAAGTTAGTGTATAAATAGAGGGCGTGTCTCTCTCATTTTACACATTCTATTCTCTCACTCACACTTGGGAGAGTGGCACACTTGTGGAGGAGGAGGCTCTGCTACTAGGAGAAGACTATCTCTTGTATTCTGGTTGTATCATCGCTCTATCTATCTCTGAGGAAGTTATTGGGGTTTTTCACCTTTATGGTTTTCCCCAAGTAAATTCTGTGTCTCTTGTGTGCTTGCATTACTGTGTCCATGATTGATATGCTGTAGATTTGATGTACATGTTGTTCTCTCAGTTAAGATCCTAGATCAGATTGAAGTAAATTCTGAAAATTTAACATGGTATCAGAGCTAGCCTGAAATAAGGCATGATATGGCATGTATGACACTTCTTGCACTTACGATGCTAGGGCTTGATATAGCAAAAACGAGTCATCGTAGCACTTTCGCTATAAATCCGTTTTGGAGAAGTTTTAGGGTCATAAACGTTTACATGTCGAAGATCAAATCCCCATGTACCTTGTGTCCAAAGGACAACCTCTAATTCGTTGTACTTTGTGATTTATGATCTGTACAATATAGGGTTTCTGCCTCTTCCAGGTCTGAGTCAAAAACAAGTGACCTTGGAAAAAAGGTCATAACTTGGGCTAGGAAACTCTAGATGAAATTTCGTAAAATGTGATAGGTAGTACGCAGACTGTACTATCTTACGAAAATTTTTTAGAGGCTGAAGTTGAACCGGTGACACGTGGCACGCCGTACAAGTTCGCTCTCCTGTTTTATCCCATAAACAGGTCACGCTACGACACTTGGCATAACTCTCTCTTAGAGAATCCAATTTAGGTCAGACCTGTCAGGATGGAAAGATGATAGGTCGGGCTATCTTAAGAACATTTTTCAGACCCTGTGGACCTAAAAGTGTGGAGTTACACAAGAAACAATGAGGTACATATTTCTGTCAAAACAGAATTATTTTTGAGCACCTTCATTCATGGCTTCCGGAATTTAGGGTTTCGGAGAAAGTTAGAATTTTTGTAATCGAAGTCTACGGCTGAATGCTACTCATCAAAATCGAAATTTAGAGACTAAGATCAGATTTTTGGTTGGGTAGAAGGTCGGGCTTGATCAGACCCTAGTTCGGGACTTTGATTAGAAAAGTGGAAAATTAGGGCTTCTGTAAAAATGGGAATTTTTGAAATCTGTGACCACGGCTGGAAGCTCCTCAAAAAAATAGAAGCTTAGAGCTTTGGATCAAACCTTTTGATTGGGCAGAAGAGTGGGCTTCATCAAACCCTAGTTCGGGGTCACGTCCAGTGAATCCAAAAGTTTCAAAGTCAAAATTGAGGAGTGAAACTTTGCAGTTTTCAAATTTTGAACATACCAGCTTGATCAGCTCATCAAGGCGCATATTTCTATCCTTTCAGAAGTTTGAAATTCAAAGTTTGAATTTTTGGGGTTTCTCTGAAAAACCCTAATCCAGCTGCATGTCCAGTTCTTGAAAATCAAGTGGATTGGGTTAATCCTAAAAGAAGATGGATTGGTCACCTGCATAAGTGAAGAAGTTCCTATCTTAGAGGGAGATGAGGCAAAGGCCTTCCATAAGAAGATTGCAAGCAATCTTGAAAGGTATGGCTTACAGGTATGTTTCGAATTCTTTTCATGGTTAAGTTTATGATATGTTTGTCTTCATATCATTACAGTACAATCTTGATTAATTACTAGACTTTCGTATCACCTTAATAGAAGATATTCATTGATTAAGGTTTTGACACTTATGATTGTACTAATGCATTGTGATATTGTATGAGGTTTATGTTGTTCGCTAACATAAAAGGTACACCAAGAAAGACAAATCATGTTCTACTTCAAGAACATATGATCATGGTGACATGAAGACAAAGATTCATCCATCGTCATGGATCACATAGAAGATCTACTTACGAGGTATGTATAACTTGGTTCTACAATGGTTAACTTATGAGACATGCAGGTTACTAGCACAAGTCACTGAAGAGAACTAGAAGACGTTATGCGGGTATGTTAGACATAACTAGCTAGCATGCTAATCCAGGTATGTTTTTCCTATATCAAGATAGAATCCTACCTTGTGTTAGGATCTTATACTATTGTGTTGTTGATAATTATTATTCATGAAGTCATAGGTTTGAATAGTCATGGCTGTATGCATATTATGTTTCTTACCATATTTGATGATATGACTAACCAGAAGAATCATGAAGGTATAGGTTTGAGTAATCACGAGTTTATGCATTGATGATTTAACTAATTAGAAGAGTCCTATGATCAAATAAGAATATGCATGAGTAAAAGAAGACTTCCCTGAAACCTTGAATACTAATGTTTATTATTTGTGAATGATCATGACTATACATGTTTAAGATTATTGTGTTTTGATAGTATTAAGATTATACTAATAAATGTGTGATTATGTATGAGACCTCAAGGATAACACAATGATGATACTAATAAGCATGCATAGTGATTAAGGATGGATATAAGTTCAAGGATAGGTAATCCAGGAAGCAAAGATCAAGAGGGAGCACACTCCAGTTGTTCCTGCAAGAAAGCAAAGGAGCACACTTCAGTAGTTTCTGCAAGGATGCAGATATTCAGAGAGAGTTGACCACTTCTCACAATCCACATCAGAATGGAGTTGCAAAGATTCAGAGGGAGTCCACCCAGCAACAAAACAAAGATAAGTATTTGAATTGTCATTTCTGACATAATGTTATTCAATGATGTATATGCTTATGTTCCTAGAATTAGGTTGTGTATTATGCATATTAGAATAGTTGCATTGATGAACAATATACTACTAATATACATGGGTAAGTGGCCTATGGCATTATACAACATTCCATTGCTACTTATCTAGAATGAAACCTCTTTGCTGACATGTTGGGAGTTGTGCACACTCTTAACAATGTTCTGGTAGAGACTGAAAGGCATCTAAAAAGTTACGGGATATGGATAAATATTGTATTGAAGCATTGGCTAAGATAATTGCATGACTGTATGACATATTTCTTTATGTGTAAGAATTTGTTCAGAAAACTACGAGATGTTTTCTAATCATGCAATTTAACTTGTTGTGTAGGAAAGATCGTATACCATCACCCACAAAAGAAGGACTACAACATTTGTTCAACAACAGAGTTATCTATTGAAAATATTGAAGATATTGAAGTTCCTAGGATCTGGGAAGAATGCCATGATCGAGGAGTACCAGTCGATCATGAAGATGTTTGGGATACACTCCCAAGACCTGAAGGGGAGTCTGTAGTGACTTCCAAGAGGATCTACAAGATCAAGCATGTTGCAGGTGGTAGCATAGATACTTTTGCTCCCGTAGCCAGATACACTTCCATTAGATCAGTACTTGCTCTGGCTGCAGTGATGAAGTGGAAGATACACCAGATGGATTTCAAGACAGCTTTCTTGAATGGTGTAGTTGAAGAAGAAGTGTATGTGGAGCAGTCACTTGGTTCTGAGACACATGACAGGGAGTCATATATGTGCAGAACTTGGTATGGTAGGATAGACAACTTTCTATCCAGTTTGGGCTTTACCAAGAGTAAAGCGGATTCAAACCTTTACTACAAGGTTGAGGAAGGCAATCCAGTGATACTACTTTTGTATGTGGATGACCTGTTTATTACAGGTGAAGATAGATTGATTGCCGACACGCAGCGGAAGCTTGTTGCCAAGTTCGAGATGAAGAACTTGGGGATGATGCACTATTTGTTTTTGGCAAGGAGGTGTGGCAGAGTGCAGATAGAATCTTCCTTGGACAAGGGAAGTAAGCAGTAAAGATCTTGAAGAGGTTCGGGATGATGGACTGAAAGGACATGGCCACACCTATGGAATCGAACCTGAAGCTTCTGTGTGATGCTTCATCTGAGCTGGTTGATGTCTCTATGTATCGTCAGATGATTGGGTCCTTGATGTATTTGACGAACACGAGACCAGATATTTGCTTTGCGGTGAGCACATTGAGCCAATTCCTGATGGATCCGAAGAGTGTTCACCTGGTTGCTGTAAAGCATATTCTGAGGTACCTGAAGGGTACAGTTGATTATGGGCTTAGGTATGAAGCGAATCAAAAGTTTAACCTGCAGGGTTATGTTGATTTAGATTGGGTAGGTAGTGCTGCAGATAGGGGACATGTGTGATCTCTTGGTTTAGCAGGAAGCAGTCCTGCGTAGCACTGAGTACAGCCGAAGCAGAGTACGTTGCGACGGATAAGTAGGTTGCAGATGTATTGACCAAGCCGTTGGCCAAAGTGCAGTTTGAGTACTTCAGAGAGAGGCTTGGTGCACTTCAGACCGAGGTTCCTTCCAAAGGGAAGTGATGAGTCCGGAAGATGCAGATACACATGAGCTTTTCTGACATGGTTGATGTGTTCTTCCTTGGTCGTGATGTAATTGCTGAGCCATTTTTCACATGGTGGTAGATGTGTTCTCCCATGGTGAAAATGTAAGGGCTGGAGCCTTCCCCGAATGATGGTAGATGCGTTCTCCCATGTCGGTGGTGTAAGTGCTGGATGATGTGCATCTGGGTTGTGCTTCGTGGACGATGAGATGATCTGAAGAGGACGATGCTATGATGATCAGGAGGATCATGGATGATGAGCATCAGGATGATGTTCTAGTTTCTGCTCTATATGATCCGTTGGATCATTTATGTATGTATGCTTCATGTTGGATGCTGGATATGATCAGTTGGATCATTTAGGTATGTACGCATCATGTTGGATGCTGATGGATACATTGTGTGGATCATGTATCTTTGTATGATCAGATAGATCATGTATGTTGATATATATATCAGGTATGATCAGGTAGATCATGTATGATTGATAGATACATTGTGTGGATCATGCATCTATGTATCAGGTAGATACTTGGTATGCATCAGGTGGATGCATTGTATGATCAGGATGATCGTGGATGATGAGCTTCTCCAGATGACATGCATCGGGACGATGCAGTGATGATGATCAGGATGATCATGTGTACATCAGGATGATGTATGATGAGTATTAGGATGATACTTTGTGGCCGTGGATCATGCTGTGTAGATGAGCATGTTTGGGAGATCCTATAGGTCGGAGTTGTGTACCCGTAACAGCCTGGGATGCTCTTTCGAGACATTGCTCTGGGAGGACATGTAATTTGTGCCCTGGGAGATCTTCAGGTCGGAGTTGTGTACCCGTAACATCCTGAGATGCTCTTGCGAGGTTTTTTCCTATGGCATGTAATTTGCTCCTGGGAGATCTGGACAGGATGAAAAAGGCCTTAGATGCTTCAGCCAGGTTTTGCCATGACCACATGTAATTTGCTCCTGGGAGATCTGGACAGGATGAAAAAGGCCTCAGATGCTTCAGCCAGTTTTTGTGGTGGACCACATGTAATGTGCTCCTTGGAGATCCGACAGGTAGAGTTATGTGCTCGTAACAAGCTGGGATGCTTCAGCCAGGTTTTGTGGTGAGATAACATGTAATGTGCTCCTGGGAGATCCGACAGGTAGAGCTGTGTGCTCGTAACAGCCTGGGATGCTTCAGCCAGGTTTTGTGATGGGTCACATGTAATGTGCTCCTGGGAGATCCGACAGGTAGAGCTGTGTGTTCGTAATAGCCTGGGATGCTGCAGCCAGGTTTTGTGACGCACGTAATAAGTCCCGAGGATTCCACAGTATGGCCAGTGATGATGAAGACCTGCAGGTGGTGGGCCTACATTCAATGTGAAAAAGGACTGGCTCTATAGAACTTCCTATGACGAGTAGATTCAGAGATTGATTGAGATAGCAACAGCAGTGACGATGACGATGACTCGATGACGATTATCCAGTGACAATGATCCAGAGAAGAAGACTTGTGCTAGAAGACCTGTGTCGAGAAATACCTTCCTAGTTAAGAGGGAGTGTTGATGTATATGTAACTTCAGAATGTATTTCACATATATGTATATTGTATTCCTATAGAGATGTTATTATTCCTCTATACGGAAGTGGTTATATTCCTATAGAGATGTTATTATTCCTCTATACGGAAGTGTCGTCATTTATATTGTAAGTGTCATAACTTATACTTGATGGGTTATTAGACCACCTTGTTGGGGTCGGCCCTGTATAAGTCATGTGGGTCAAAGGGTTATTAGACCACCCTATTGGGGGTCGGCCATGTGGGTCAAAGGGTTATTAGACCACCCTAGTGGGGGTTGGCCCAGTCAGCATTATGTTAAGTGGTTAAGTTGAGGCCGACCTAGTTGAGTAAAGGTCAAGTCAAGTTAGTTTATAAATAGAGAGTGTGTCTCTCTCATTTTACACATTCTATTCTCTCACTCACACTTGGGAGAGTGGCACACTTGTGGAGGAGGAGGCTCTGCTGCTAGGAGAAGACTATCTCTTGTATTCTAGTTGTATCATTGCTCTATCTATCTCTGAGGAAGTTATTGGGGTTTTTCACCTTTATGGTTTTCCCCAAATAAATTCTGTGTCTCTTGTGTGCTTGCATTATTGTGTCCATGATTGATATGCTGTAGATTTGCTGTACATGTTGTTCTCTCAATTAAGATCCTAGATCAGATTGAAGTAAATTCTGAAAATTTAACACTTTGTATTCATCTTGACATGAATGAGCACAACAGCCACATCTCTTCTTAGAGATAGCTACCACCATTCTAGCTATTGTATTTTACAGTCTATTTTATTTTCGCTATTTAATAGAATATGTGTTTATTGTATCACTGTGTTATTTGCAATATATTTCTGTATATGATTCTGTTAATGCTATTTTATTTCGTTCCTGCATAAATCCGGATCATTTGAAGTCTCCTTGTTTTTTTTGCTCATTATTTGGTTTAGATTTTAGTGGAGATTCTTCATTCACTTCTTGGATGAAAGAATACATGGCTAAATATTTTGATGCATATCACATCCTTTTGGAACAACATTATAGAACATGGGATCCTCACCTATGTCATTGGAGCATATTTGATTGGTCACTAGAAGCTTGTATGCACTTGGAAAATGGTGGTCTACTTGCTTGGAGGTATAAGCACTTTCATGATTATTTGATGAAGCACCTTCTTGATGTACATTTTCATTATGTTGTTATGTACTTTGATGATATATATTTTTTACTCATGTTGTTTGGAAGAATGCATACAAGAAAATGGGATCCATGAATCCTCTTATATGATGGTATGGGTTGGAGAGCACTCCTAATTGTTGGGGTGCAGTACAAGCAATGGGACCCTGGAATATTTTTTGTCTCATTGGTTTCAAATTTTTTGGGGAAACAAGCAGTATGGGAGATGGATTTCCCACTTAATAAAGTGATTTTTATCAGAGTAGTGCAACAGCAAGCATGTCGGTTCCTCTCTAAAAATATTCATGGAATCTCAAAGACTCAAGGTTGGGCAATTCAATGGCAACTTCAAAGAATTATATAGAAAACAGGTTCTTCAACACCCATGTTTGAAATTGCTTGAGGACAAGCAATATTGGGAAGGGGGGATTTGTCATGTCCCAAATTGGAATTGGGTCACAATGGCCTAAGCACATTGGACATACTCATTAGAGTTTGTCAAATTGATGCTAAGGGTCAAATAATTGCCAAGGAGGAAAATTATTAGTTTCTTAGGTTTGGGGTGGAAGCTTTGGGATTTGGAATAAGGGGAATAATAAATGATGTTTGAACATTAGAATGGCATAAATATTTAATAAAGGAGCTAAATAAATATATATAAGTGAAAATCAAAGTGGCATTTGATCATGAAGACACATGGAGGAAGGGGGACCCACATATGGCTAGATTTCCCCACTATACTTGGCATCATTCTCTCACCAATTCGAATTCAAGGTGAATGGTAACATACTTGGGGGAGTTCAAAAGGTATTATTCATTGCATGACTCATCCAAGGTCGAAATGTAGAGGAAGAGTAACTCCCATGGAAGAGGAAGAGGCAATTTGGAGCTAGTGAGACACTTGGGCTAGATTCCCTAGCTCTATGACAACAATGATGAAGATGCTATGACACCTATGACACAAATCAGACCTGAAGGCTGACATATGACATATATGACATGTCAGAGCTAAAAATAGTCTCCAAGAGGGCGCTCAAGGGTGTTAGGGCAACTAAGATGCTTCCACATGTGATTTTGTGGAAGTGGGAGACTACGAATTGTTGTACAAGTGGCGTTCTTTGGAATCTCTTCCCAACATGAGTTGGCATGAGTCTCTTGGAAGGAATTCGACCCATGGAGGACATTAGAAGTTTATAAATGTCAATAACAAAGAATGAAACCAGTTTTTGATCATTTGAGAATTGCACTTGTGAAGAGGGAGAGCTAGTGGATGACTAGCTTCTTGCCTTAGCCAATTTCGAGAGTGAAAGATTCCCATCCAAGTTGGTAATTGGAAAGGCCATTTATACCTTTCATTTGGAGCTTTAATGGAGTGTTTATTTGTAGGTGTAAGCTAAAAGGCAGCTCATGGTTTCTTTTAGTGCAGCACACACTCTCAACCATTTCCAGTTTTGATGGCATATTCTTGACCCTTGAGGGAGGGTGTTTTTGGTGAGCTCTTGTACTCTTTGGGAGAGTTTCGCATGATATATTTATGTTGTAATATGATTAATATACTCTGTTCTTCATCTCCAGAAAGTTTCAGGTCGAAATAGAAAGTGGTTATATGTAAAATGGATTATTAATGAGAAAACAGTGACCATTCCCCCACTAGATTGATGTATGCTAATGTATTGATGATGATTTCAAATGGAAGAATATTTATCTAATATAATTATGATGTATGGACTTACATTGATGAGTATTACAAGTTTCATGTTCATCACTTAAGCATTTGGAGCTATTTCGCTCAGTTTTATTTTATTTGAAGAATATTTCATGCTATTTCCCCCAAGGTCGAACTAGTGTTTTTTACTGCTGTTTGGGAGAGGGTTAGACTTAATAATTGATTAATGGTGCACATGAGACCTAAATAATGTCCCTCAAACATCCCCTACCGTTTTTCATGATTTCGAGTGAGTTTGGAGGCATTTGGAGAGTGATTTTCAGTACTTATCTTGAGGGGATTTGAACCTCAAATTGCTAGTTAAATTCCATACTTTGTCCAGAATTTTAAACAAGTTTGTAGAAGTATTTTGATAGTCATAAATCATCCATAAACATCATAATCAAGTACAAATATCATCCATACACCTTCATGGAAGATTTAGAGGCATTTGGAGCCAATTGGAGAGCTAGAGACCAATACTAGTCAAAGGAAAATTACTAGTAAAGTTCCCTACATTGGCCAGAATTGAAAGAGGATTTGCAGAAGTATTTTAAAGGTCCAAAATCATTCATGAAACACATATTTATGTTCTAACATCATCCATATACCTTCTCAGAATATTTAAGAGTATTTGGGGCAAATTGGAGATCTAGGCATCAAAACTAGTCAAAGGTCGAATTTGGGGAAAAACTGAAAAATTGGTCATTTTAATAAATTTTTTAAAAAGGGACATTACAAAAGAGGGTAGTCCATTATGTCTAATAATTTATTGATTTTGGACATAAAAATGTAATCTTCTTCTTATTGTTTCTGGTGCACCCTAACCCATTGGGATTATTCCTTATAATAGATGCTAACCAAGTTGCACTTTTACCTTTTTCCCAAGAACGAATAGATGCTATACCAAGTTTCAATTTTACCTCTTTCCCAATAACGATCTATCATATTCTATTAAGATACTCAGTGGATTAAAAGTTTGAAAAATGCTTAAAGTTCAGCTATCAATGGATAAGAAATCGAAGAAACATTTCTGTTGCGATATAATATAATGACAGACCATCAATTTGAACATGATATGGAGTAGATCAGAGCCTAGTAGTTGTGTTTTGTTAAGATATAAGGAAGTGATCTGTGACACTGCAGTTTGAAACAAAGTTACTCACTGATATTCGACAAGGTATGCAAAAGACTGCATCATGGGAGTTGCTATCAAGGGTGTAACTTACTATTCCCAGTACTTGAAAAAACAAAGATCATCTATTTGTCTTTATAGCTAATTTCCGGACTGTTGGAATATCAATCTACATTCCAAACCTTGCTCACATCAAAGAGGGCAGGCTGTTGATTTTTCCGTAAGATGGGAAATGTGTTCTTTTGTGCTATTTTGCAATGAATGTGAGGATAACTCATGTCCTAAATCGACGACGATTGAAAAATATTTTTCCACGTTAATGAATGGCTCTATTTAGAAAATTTCGATATAGTTAGCAAAAGGCCACCTAACATTAAAATTCAATGACATGCCACCTAACTCACATACTGATATACATAATAATTTGCACATTTTTCAACGATCGCTACAGAGGAACCAAACCATTTTCAAGTGATTAAAAATGTAAACAAACCACATGGTGGTGTCATATCTTACATTAATTTCATTTAATTTTTTTAGCTGCCTACACTCACTTTACCAGGCAATAAGCATAAACAACCTGTTCTTATTTCGAAAAGTATATGCTATTATTCCTTTGGAAGCGCTGAAACTCTTTAATATCCATAAATTTAAACTTAGGATGAGCCCAAGAAATTCATGTAACAGACAACACAGAGGAGAAACATCTTAAAAACAGAGTGAATACAGAATGCCCATTTTAAACACATTATCAATATTGAGTTACCACATTTCAGGAAGAAATGATGTCATTCTATAGTAACAGAAAAACTAAACGGTCTGGAAGTCATACCGCTGTGAGATTGGAAAATACATATAGTAGTTGTTCAATTACATCTAGATTATGGTTCATATGCTTCATCCATAATATTTTCCATTCTATATTCACAGTTTTGTTTAAATTAATTCTGAGAGCCACTACAAATCCAATCGCAGGTCCAAGTCAATGTTTTCTGCATGATCTGATCCATTCGTTTCTCTCAGACTCTCGCTTAGTGTGTTGCAATTATCATGGTGCTCTACGTTTCCCTGGAACCTAGAGCATTGAAGAGAAGATATCTCTGTGTTAAAGGCCCGGGCAGCTTCCGCAGCTGCGGACTGTATGTCACATGGATCCAACGAAGATGACCGAGGAAACGCGTTCACTAAATCTGGAAAGTTTAGGAAGGCGGCGTTGCCTTTCAAGCATAAAGCAGCGACGTCATGGGCTCGAGCTGCCATCTGTGGAGTATCGTAGGAGCCGAGCCAAATCCTTTTTTTCTTTCTGGGTTCACGAATTTCAGATACCCATTTACCCCATCCACGACGACGGACGCCTCTGTAGATCGGATATGATCTCGTGCCTTTTGCTTCACTGCAAATTCTCTTCTTCATATTGTTAGAATTTGATGCAAATTGCTTCTCTTCCATTTCTTGTATTTGAAAGTGAAACCGATCGATTAGGTCGGATCTGACACCATCTCCATATTACTACGTACAACGTACAGGTATGGAATGGATCATGGAGCAACAATGTCAAATGTTACAGCTGTAGTAATGTACTAAAAAGTTCAGAAGCCCATGCTCGAACGGTTTTGCTTATATTGGTTCGTAACTTTGTCCAATTATTTTGTAGCTTGCTTAATGTGGAATACATAGATAAGTTGGATCTGATAGCTACTGGTTTTAACGCTCCGTGACTCATTCTATTTCATATGGGGTTCGGTAAACTTTACTGTAACGTGCAATCGTCGTGATCGTTTTAATTCTATGAACACGTCTAAGATTTGGTTCAAGCTTGAACTGAAATATGTTGAAATCAAGAAACAAATAAGTACATTTCATTTTCAATCATACCATTGTGTAGATAAATTGTCAGGCACAACTAATGGGAGATAATAAATGCACATGGATATAAGCTTTTCTCAGGATTACAAGTGGTGGAAACTGGAAAGTATATATATGATTGTTTATATTGACTTGTGTTTGTGAAGTAGAATAAGACATATTCCTTGAATTTGGTGGTCCAACTCTGTCAATTTTAATGCCAATCAGCTCTAAAACCAATATGCCAGAGGATGGAAGAGGTCCGGAATTAATACGAATCAGAAGCGAGTACAAAGTTGGTAGAGAAAAAGGTCGCGTCCTCCATGTTAATCGGCGAAAACTAAATTCACACTGTTTATTATTTTATGCATAAACTCCTTACTTAATTTAGAAGTAAGAGGTAGATTTAGATTAAATATGTTACCTAAAACCTAACTTAACTCTTGCTGTCAACAAACCTTAAACCTTAAACTTAAACCTTAAAAAAGAAGGGAAGTTCAACCTCTAGCAAAAATTCCAAGAAGTTTGATATCTAGTGGCTATCTCTATTACTATTACTGCATGCAACCAGTGACATTGAACTTGAACCCAAATTTATTTTTATTTCAATTATTTAAATATATATATATATATCTTTATTTTAAAATTGTACATTGTAATTTTTTACTTAATTTTTTTATTAAAATACTACTTTGATTTCTTAAATTACGATGTCATTTCCACTTTCAACAAATAATTACACTTCTCCTAAAACATCTACATAAAAATTATTTATTATTTATTTTATTTTTTTAAATTTAAATGTGAATGAACTCTTATTAGAAATAAAGTATTTTTAAATTTATTAAAAATAACTTTACATAACGACCCAAAAAGTTAAATTTTGTACACTTATCAAGTCACCAACTACCAATAATTCATCTGTTGGTGAAGAAAACAATAAATGCAACAGTGTCTGTGTTATGAGCGGGGCCCGATGTAAGATTCATAATGGAGTTGTCTATAAGTGCGACGATTTCGCCCAGACAAGAAATTGTCCCTGCGTCGTCGACCTCCTCCGACACCATCCCCTGTCCACTCGTCCTCCCTTCCTTGGGGATTTCGTTCTGACACCTTCGCGATCCCCCTGACATCGATGCGATCTCGACGTGGCCCCCCGTCAACTCCCCTCCTTCCTCGACTTGGACGAGTTAATGCAGGATGGCGGGGTTGGTGAACTCAGCCTGCATCCCAATTCCATTCGAATTCTCCTTTCCCACCAGACCTTGCGCATACCCTGCCCTGCACATACTCTGTTACAAACTCCAAAACCTTCAACACCTTCTTTGCGATTGCAACTTCGACGGATCTGAACGCGACGGGGCTGATGGTGACGGTGTCGGTGTCAGGCGTATCTTTCTTTGCAGGTTTGTCGCAACACCTCTCCCTTCATTAGTGTTAGAACTGGATGTCAATGTCCCATGCTAAGAAACTGCACGTTCCCTTTTCTACGCTCTGCCCGATCGCTTTGCAATACGCTTATTGTCAATGTTCCAGAGTTCGCTTACAATGTCCTGTGCTAAGAAACCATCAGCATTTACAACTGCAATTGTCAAACCAAATCAATTGGAAATTGCCAACAATCTAAACAAAGATTTACTGGAATTGAGGAATATGAAATTTGAGCTATGAAAATACACCTTAATTAAGATATGAACTTACTTATCGAACTTATTGTTTGCATTTAATTTTAAACACAAAGCCTATGTTTTACAATTTTGTTTTGCTTCTGCCAGAGAACGATGCAAATATTGTTGCATTGCAAACCATTTCTGAACTCTCTCTCTATATATATCATTTTTTGGGTTTCTGTAGTGAAATGTATTGTTCAGAAACTTGCTTTTGTTGGGATATGGAACAACAAATTTTTCATGTAATAAATTACCATGTACGTAGTATAATCTATTCATAGCTCCTAATCTATTCATGATTGTATTCTTTGCAAGCAAATGATCGAGATAAAAAGAAAAGGCAGACAATATTGTGTTCCTATTTTCCTGTGTGTTTACTATGCATGCTTATTTCGTTTCATCTGCTGAAATTCTGTTGTGCATCTTAACTCTTCAGTTTCAACAATTAGTATCAGATCAACGTTATTAGATTCAGGGTACACCTTTGTTGTTATGTTGGAGAAATTCAGCTCATGAGAACTTGGATTGTTAAGGCTTTGTTTTTAAGGCCTTGATCAAACAGTTGGACAGATCTGATTGTCTAGATTGTGGAGCTTTGTTTTTGAGGTCTTGATCAAGTAGCTGGACATATCTGATTGTCCAGATTGTGGAGCTCAAATCAGACAGTTCTATGTTGTTGCAATGAGTGATTTTGAAGTAATTAGCTTCAATGGGAGGATGGGAATATGTTTGTGGAAAAAGAAATGTCTTAAAGACAATCTAAAATTGAGAAAACCAATGGCCACAACTTCTATTGAGGAATTTGAAAATGAAATATGTTCTTGCTCTCTTCTTACTATATAAATCACAACAACACCCATCATTTCTCTTCCAATTCCTATTTGTGTGAGAATAGAAAAGCATAGCATTTCTAGTGCCGAGGCTAGCTTAATCAACCTTGCAAAAACTTCATCCTTATCATGTGTGCTGGTCGTTCACAACTAGACTTCAGTCTGCAGGATGATCAAAACATTTGTAAGTGCCAAATATATATAACTCAAAGTGGTACTTCATTTGAATTAGACTATGAAAACCATGAAAATACTTCTGCTTGCAAATATTAGGGTGTGACTGAGGAACAAACCAAAGTTTCCTGTATTGAATCAATGTAAACCTCTGTGCCTCCTGCTCAAGAACCTTGTACACTTCCCTCTGCCCAACCTTGTAGGTCCTGCTCTCACGTTACTCCCATAGATATCACCCTTGGCATTAACATCATTACCAACTCCAGAATCCTCTTCACTCAAAGTTAAGGCCTGTCCCAACCTGCTACAATGCCTAGTGTGAACTTGTGAAGGCGTAGTTCTTCTGATTGTAATCCGAGCATGGGGATCTGTAATATCCCGAATTTTGATTGACTATATTGATGTTATATATTGGGCTTAAGACCCAACACATATGATTTATTTTGGTATACTGGGCCTAAGCCCCAATGCACATGATTCAGTTTTATAGATATACATATTTGGGCATGGACCCTGATTGATGCAGGTTATTGTTATATACTGGGCAGAAAAGCCCCAATGTATTTGATTAATGTTTTATTTTGAGATTGAGTACAAAACCCTATTATACTGAGATGATCTTTTGTTACATACTATGCAGAGTTATGATATGCATGATTGACTTTTATATGTGTTGAGCATGGACTCTGGAGCACATGGATGACCTATCTACTGGGCATAAGCCCCGATGTACATAGAGGAATTTTATTATGTACTGGGCATAAGCCCTGGAGCACTCCAAATTGATGTTGAGCATAAGCTCTGGAGCATCGGATCTTTGGACATTGTATCCCTAGGTGTATCTTACAAATACATCCTAGCACTAGTGTTGAGCAAGAAATATGGAATTGCACTAGCGTAACGCCCATGTAAAAGTGTTGAGCCTAAGCTTTGAATAGCACTAGGGGTTACTTACTTAAGAAGGTGTTGAGTTGAGAAAGGCTCTGAATAACACCAGTCATCGTACTTATTTTATTCTGACTAATTGATTCATTTCTGATCTCATCAAGGACAGAGGAAACTACCACGAAAAACGAGGTAGTCCAACATGCAAGAGGAACCTAGAGCTACCTAACCTAGTCGACCATCTAAACCTGCCAAGGCATTGTAAAAAATGTAGACCTTAATTGAATAAAGCGTCCAAGTTACACATGCTATATATATCTACTTGATTTAATTAAAAGTGATTAAGCGTAAAGAGCCTCACTCTTGTACAAAAGATATACATAAATATATGTATAAGAAAGATAATAACCATAGGTAAAAGATATTACTTATAAATATTAATTATAAGTAAAGGATATTATTTATAAGTAAAAATAGTAATATAAGTAAAGAATAATAATTATAAATAAATATATTATTCATAAGCAAAAATATAAATTAGGATGTTGAAAGATAATATCAAGTTCCTTTTTAGTAAAATTTTAAAGGAGCAAGTTTAAAAGTTCTAGATAAACTAGAGTTATAACTTTTAAAATTATAGATATATTAATTCAAACTGAAAATCAACTTAAGTTGAATATTAAAGAAATTAATATTTTCAACTGCTATATTCAAAAGTTCACCTATAAAACTAGGACAAAACCCAAAGTGAGGGATTATCTTTTCTTTCTATCATTCTTTTATGGTAAGAAGAGAGAAATTGTCCGACAGAACTGAAGGAGCATATTATTTCCAAGATCTGATTATCATCAACAGTTTGCCCTAGGTCCTTTATTTTCCTATTGCATGTTGGAGCCAGCTCGAGGGGATTTAGTTAGAATCAGGAACGGTTCTAAGGGTCATGGTTGGGAGGAATGTGGTAGTTCCAAAGTCATTCGGTTACCATCCTACAGGTCATATAAGCATAATTGTTTTCTTTAATTAGTGTTTGGAGTGTGCAGGTCTGTGCAAGGAGAGAATCACAGCTGCAAATCTAGGTAAGAATTACTTCTATGTTTCTTTTAAATATGTTACAAGTTGAAGGTTTAGAAGTTCATCTCAATTCCATTACTGTATATTTCTCTCTGTTTAAACCCCAGGCATTGGGAGAAAGGGCTTATGGCATTGGATCCCCAGGTTAAATCTATTTTCTTTTACCTCAATAGTTTAAATTCATATTTCAAACCCTAGTTAAAACTGAAACAATAAAGAATTACATAAACGAATTTAAATGTATGATTACAGCAAAATCATCTCCTGTAAGGAGATCGATTCGCTTGACTCATTCCCAAGCTTAGAATCTTAAATTACTTTATATCTAGAATCAGAATGTATGCTATGCCGAATCTTTTAATTAAACATTTAATTCCAATCTCTGACAAAGATTACGCAGGGTCTGATTCTTTTTAAACCTAAATAGAAAATCAACGCAGCATTGAAACTGTAAACCATAACTAGAGTATCACACATAAAATTTATCAACCACCACATACTTTCCTTAAGTCGCCTTACACAGGCTAACACTTTTAAAATGCATTTTCCAGAATTAAAATCTATTAATAAAAGCCAAGACTCAGGATCGAGTCCTCTGCACAAACACCCCAAAGAATATATGAATTGCATACAGGGATCACACTACAGCGTTGACGACTGCCACTCTTCATAAACTCTAAACCATAATGAAAGACAAAAAAAATAAAATGTGATTTTAACGTTAGGACCTTGCCATAAAATCCACATAAGAATAGTTAAAACAAGAAATTAATTCATGCCCTTTCCTTCATAGCCAAATAATAATTTCACATAGTAAGAATTCATCTCTCAGCCAAAACATAAATTATGTTCTCTTTCTCCTAGTCGCTGTAAATTCTCCAAAGTGCAACAGGGTTTGAGTTTACAGAAGAACATTCTCAAAATAGCCAGGTGCAAAGATATTATTTTATATAGAGGCTGCATTCTTTTCCCAACTAGAAACACGATAGAGATAACCCAACATATTAAAATCCCATTATAGAAATGAATTACCACACACAAACAATTATGCAATCAGTCTGGGCTTGCCCCTGTCAATTTAAAATTTACAACATTCCCATCTCAATTATGCGCAATTGTCCCATGATGAACATGTTTTGGTTTTTGGAATGATAGCTCAGGATTGAAAGCAACAGGCCATGCGCAGGTGCCACGAGGAGGAAGCTCAATTGCCAAGTGCTAGATCGCAGGTTACACAAAGCTCAAAGAGTTTTGGTGAGATTGTATTTTTCTTTATGAGTCCTCTCAAAACTGATGATTGTCTTAACTGATGCCACCAATATCAAAGGGGTTGATCAAATTATTTAGGGTAAGAATGCCATGGTTTTTCTCTCAGAATTTTTCCAATGCATAGAACGCCCAAGCGCTAAGTCATATAAAGGATATGTTCGTAGGATGGCTCTCTCCCTCTTATCATGGCTCATTGAACGGCCTGGTCTCCAGTTTGCAAATGTGCAGATGTCGATTAGGGCATTTAGTTGTTTACAGAGTTTGAGTTATCCACCGGAAAAAACATCATGCCAGAATAAAGGAAATTCATTTTTTACAGTTTCTAGGACTTTTTAGACTGCACTTTCAACAGCTTAGACCAATTCCAAAAGGTGTTGTTAGCTGCCGAAAGTAGGCAGCTAACCCTACTCTGTTTCAGACCTATAAACTACCGAAAGTGCAGAATTAGGCAGAGTGCTAATATTTTTGCTCAGCTAGAATCTTTTGAGACTTAATTTGTCGAGAAGAGTTCCAAATGATTATCAACATTAAAATGGGTAAATATTACTCTCTTCTTCAAAGTTTCGAGGCACATTTAAGGAAGAAAAAGCTCAAAGATCATCCTATTTTTAATTGAAAGACGAACAAATTAGCTTCCAGATGTTAATTGAAGATTCTAAGAAGGCTTAGTCATTGTCCAACACACAGAAGGAGCTGTCAAAGACTTAGTATTAGGATATGGTTGGACTCCTTTTACATAGGATCTGATTCCTATCATTTTGTAAATTACTTTTATACTATGCTATTTTTAGTATTCTCGATCCTTCTTTATAGGATCACAGTTTTTGATGTAAAGGCTATAAAGCCAAGATAGATAACATTGTTCAGAGGGGGGGGGGGGGGCAGTCCTAAGTGACTGTGGATCGACTTTGAGAATTTGTCTAGACTCCTTGTAAACAAATATCTTCTGAATGCATATTAGAATATGAGATTCTTTCATTATGTTTTTTCAGATCCTCATTCTTCTATCTTTCCTATGCTTGTGAGTGAATGTTATATACATTTATCTATGTTTATCTAATGACAGATAACTGTCATCTTGTCTCTTCATTGATAGACTAGGCTCATAAGTGTTTCTTCCTTGTTATAGCTGGCCATTCACATATGCTCTGTGTATGTATTTCTACTAGTATAATAAGTATTCTTCATACATCCATCATATCCTTTAAAACCATCTGAACAATGTAGTAGAAAGCCTTGTTGGTTTGAGTACATTCATGTGTGTCTGAGTGAGTGAGTTTATGAGAACGTTACTTGACTTGATCCATCCTTTACCTTATTGAGAATTTAAGTTACCAAGCTCATTCCCTTTATAGTCAGGGAAAGACTCTTGTAGGTCTAACACAACGCATTCTAGATTTAGTATTAAAATAGCACACAGAGTCCAAAAGTAAGTATTAAAACATTTTCCATTAAATCCACAACTATGGCAGAGATCAACTGAAAGGACTTCATATAAATTAACAAACCGAATTTCCAGAGTTCCAAAACCACAACCATTGTGTACAGGATCCAAGTTAGGGCTTCCTCCAAATCAAACGCCATACAGGCTACCAACGTAGATCAAGATATGATTATACATTATAGAGCTTTCCATAAAATGTAGGCCATGATTTTCCCCTCACCTAGACTCAACATCACCAGAAATTCGAATGGGCAAAACACTCCCAAAATTCCTACATGCTGAGCAAACAAACTATACAACAAACCATTCGCTTGAGAGGAAGAAATGGCCACAAAGGACCAGGCTTACCGTGGTCACCATACCTACGAATACACATCCTCCCAGCTCGAACCATCACCACCGTAAGCCCTATCAAAATCAAACCCTAAGCATTAAAATACAACCTACAAACAAAAATGATTGCAGAAATGAAAGTCTTGAAACGAGTTCTTAGTATAAAGGTTACCTCATGAAGGCCACGCTACCTGGTTAAAGAATAGGACGAGCCCTGTCATGGGCATCTTCAAAACCTGAAGAGCCTTGCTCTTCTTTCCCCTCCAAATGAACAATGCGATAATACAGTGAGTCATCCAAGCCCTTAGGGCTTATCCCTTAACGCCATCCAGCTGGGTTCCATTTCGAAGGGTTGGAATTGGACCCACATTAATGTGCTACCAAACTCCACTATCGTTTTGATTTTGTTACCCACTTCATATAGTTGAGATCTCCATGCACCATATTCATGTTTTACATTTTAAATGTTTGACTAAAAACATCATAATAAACTTATACATGGATCTAAAAATCTAGGAAGAGAATATTAGGTAGCCCTTTAGAAATACCTACAAAATGAAAGATGAAGTAGGCTTTAGCATAAATGCTAAGTAAGCCTGGACAGTGCTACCAGGTCCATCCCCTCAAGCTCATGAAAAGATGTATAAAAATACAATGACTTATATATCAAAACTAATCCATTTTCCTAGTCTGAAGTATACACACAGTTCGACATTTAAGTAATAAACTTATAAATCAAGATGCCGATATAAAGACCCTTAGATTTTCAACATGTACTAGGCTGATCGACCAAACTGAATTATTATCCATTAACTCAATATGGTTCATTAGGACATCATTCCATTACATCGCTTCCGCATAACCATAAAATAAAACCAACCACAAACAATAAATCAAACAATGAATCATGAACAAAAGTATAAACCATGTATTTTCATTGTATCGAAATGTCTTCTATTTATTTTCCCAGTACTGAAGTTAATTTACTAAACATTTACTTAAATAGATGAGGATAAGCCATACAAGATTTTTTTAAATTTTTTTACAGTTTTAGGGACATTATAGGATCCAAATACTGAACAAGAAGTAGGAAATACCACCAGTTATCTTCATCAACAGAAAAATCACCATCGTCAAATCCATTATCAATATTGCCATTCTCAAGGACATAGTCCCCAAATACCAAGGCACCAGGAATTGTCGATCGAATAATGTTAAGCACATCACCACTATTGATTTCTTGTTCTATCCTTTGCCAATTTCTCCATCGAGCAGGGTCTACTGTTGTTGATTGTGAAGATGGATGATCAAGTCTTTCATGCTTTCGCAACTGTGCATAAGTGCCTGAAACTGTACAAGATTCCTGTGCACAGCTCCTTGTCTTTGTATTAAATATCTATAATGGTAGTTATAGGTGCCTATAATTTATGGTTCATACTTGTGTTTTTCTCTACCTTAATATTCTTTGATATGGATTTGCTAGACTATTTCCCAAATGTCAATTTTTTTTTCGATTTTTTACAAAGATCCTATAAATTCCCTTCCCATAAAGAGGTAATGCAATAAATAAAAGGTAGTAAATGTTGTCCCATAAAAAAATGGGAATTCATGTCGTTGAAAACAAACTACATTCAAGGACAAAAATACTGTCTATATCTATTATGGCTAGATTAGTCTAAACAACCCATTCATCCAAATCTATTAAGCCATTAAGTTGTAAATAAGAACATGAAACTACTTTTTGTTCAAAAAGTTAAAGAATTTAAGGGTTGGAGGGATTTTGTGAGGATTTGAAAATCCCTAAGCCACTAAAAATATTCTATAAGATAAACATGCCCCACTTCTTTTTTCAAATTGACTCAATTTGAGCAGTGGTATTTACAACCGACATTGCACCTGGGAAGGAGTGAACGCGAGTCAAGACTGATATTGAATCACCTTGTCAATAAATATTAAAATGTAAATTAGAGATAAATTTATGTTCCTAATGTGATCCAAAAAGAAATTTAAGGCTAATAGCTAGAAATTTAGGGATGACAACTATATGTAGTAATAGGATTTTACTTTCTCTATAATTTAATATTTCCACATTGCTTTCCCGACAGGTGTGGCTACTTTCTGCTGCATAAACATACAAAAATTGATCACCTCACTGCCTAATGTCATTGTTGTTTGAGTAGGCTTGTACACATTTCCTACAATCTCGACCCTCGACGATACATTCATCGACATGATATATGTAACTATGTTTAGGATTGAGTTCATATTTGAGGTATTTATTTAATATAACAAGGATTAAGCTTGTTAAATCAGACTTTTAATGCCATGTGAACATCTTGTCTCATGGAGACAACTTGATGAAGTTACAAAAATCAAGTTGGGATTCAATTAAGGGAATCCTTCAATGAAGTGCCACTTATACTCAATAGTATTATATGAACACCCACAAAATACATCACAAAAAAAAGAGAGCTAAAACACCAGACTTTGTTTTTGAAAGTGTAAAACAGAGTCTTAGTACCAAATGAACCGAGATTTGCTACCCTCTTGTTATAACCGTATTCACAAGAAAATTAAAGGAGATAAATAAAAATTCTCATATTTGCAATGCATGGACAACAATATACACTTTGACTTGTGCAAATTTGTAATGTACCTCCAAGTTCTAGCTATAAGAAACTGAGAGTCTACATAGAAAAGATGCATGACTATAAAAATATGTAATTAGAGGCTAGTTAAGGGAAT
The DNA here is from genome assembly GCA_027924585.1 of Larix kaempferi. NCBI lineage: Eukaryota > Viridiplantae > Streptophyta > Pinopsida > Pinales > Pinaceae > Larix > Larix kaempferi. Next base: position 13,478,675 of record BSBM01000428.1, read on the forward strand.
CTAGCCTATGTCTGCATAACAAGAATTTGTAATAATTATGATTATCAACCTTCCTTGCAGATTCTAACCAGCCTTTTGGAAACATTTCCATTACATAACTCTCCTTTTCCATGAATATCATGTCTGCTACTTGATCTCCATGGACAGTTGCAAAAATATTAGTAGTACATAACACATTGACCTGCAGGGGAAAATATTGAGTGTTATTATCAGTTGCACAAGCAATGTGTTTTTTTTTTGTTTGTTTGTCATAAAGCATATAAGTTAAATTATGTCCCTTGCCCACAAACATGAGCGAAGTACTTTAAGAGTTAGTTATTTAGTTATGACTGAGTAAAAATATGTTTAGGACTCTGAAATGATTTATCATTCCCTAAGGACACTAGTCACAAGGAACTCTTTTTGAGCTGATTTTAGGTACACAATTTATCTCAATAATTTGTTTGAGCCGACTTTGATCTTGATTCTGGAAAGGCACTTGAAATTTATAGTCATTAATATATGTTCTTTTATTCAATTTGCTTTTTCAGAATTACTTTAGAATAGAAAGTTGTGCAGCTTGCATGTTTATGAATAGTCTAAATTTCTAATGTGTTTGCATATTGTTTGTAGGGATCGGTACAAAATGGGCAAGCGCGGAAAATGGGAGGCTATCATGGATCTTAAGGTACAAGACCTCAAAGACAAGAAATATTTTTCTAGTAAAGACTTGGTTTGGTCTGAAATATATCGAGAAAACCAGAACATTGATCGCGTTACTTTAGTTCATTCACAAAGAGTTGAGGACTTTATCAAAGTGGAGGAAACAAACCCCGATGCTCCATGCACTTTCCTACGACGACAAAAAAAACAACCAGGAAAAAGAGATAGTGTTGCATTATGATATGAAGTGTAAGTATTTTGAAAGTGCATTGGCAACATATTATTGTTGAGATTGCATTTATCATCCATAGTATTTACTAACATTTCAAAATTTACTGCATAGTTATCAATGTTCATATGGCCCAGATGACAAAAGAGGAGAGCAATTAACTAAATGAAGGATCTCACAAAAGAGGGGCTGCCAACACCATTTCATTATGAAGGTTATGGTTCAATGTCCTCATATAACAATTTTAACTTACAATATGTACGAGCATGAAGATGAGGACGGATAGCCCTGTCATGGAAAACATGACACTTCAGGTAACGCGAGGACATTGCGTAAGCCAAATATTTCAAAGGACATTGTTGCCTATGGGGAGAGTTGTTACCTTTTGGGAGTGTCTGTTGATTCAGCTTACAAACTGCACATCCAGAGGCATGTTGACATGGAACCAACAACTCGAGATAGGGATTTATTCCTACATAGGAAATGTATTGTAAACATATACACCCGGTTGATGAAGGGTAAATACCAGCTTCACCAAAATGATAAAACGAGCGTTAACTTATGGTATCAAAAGCAACCAGAAGATTTCTTTTTTTACCAAAATACCAATGGTCGTAGTGTTCCTTTTATCATGGGAATTCAAACAAAATGGATGTTGGAGACCATGTTCAAGCTATCCCATAATAGCATAATAGCCATGGATTCAATTATTAGTACAAATAAATACGGAGTAATTCGAATTTCAATGATTGATTTGATATGCATATTTGAATTGTAGCCATTTAATATGATCGATGACTTGAATTTGACATGACATGTTCTTTGAATATGGAAGTATCAACTTCACACACTCCTGGCATTTGATGAAAAACAAAGTGGGGTTCCAGTAGCATGGGTTGTGGCAGAACGAAATACATCAACTGATATTGCACTATGGTTAGTGCATCTCATGCGAAGGTGTTACCAAATCCGTCATGATTGGAAAGTCAATGCCTTCATGGTTGATGATGCATTGGCTGAAATTTCTGCTTTGAGATAACTTCAATGTTCTTATGCAACAATATATCTTGAATTTATTCTAAGAATCTCACACCTAAATGCTCTAAATATGGTAGGAGGGTCACATGGTGTGAGGTGATCTTGTGTGTTTGGCATGTACAGAGGGCATGGAAAAAAATGTGTGCAATTTGGATAGTAGTAAAGAAAAATCCGATCAGATGTACAATGATTTAGGTTTCATCATGAAACAAAGTTCCAATGATGATGTGGATGATGCAATACGTGGATTTTTTTAGCAAATTTGCAGATGAGGGGAAGTTCTTAGACTAATTCCATAAGAATTGGGTTGTCGATGATAAACTTCATAAGTGCACATAATCTTGATGGTGTTTTAGTTTTTATCTTTCATAAACATGTTATACCTGTTCACTAACTTGTTTATTTACATTTAGGGATGTGGGTGAAACGATGTCGAGATTTCCCTCATGCCAATAAAGAACAAGGATACTTGAACAATTATAAGAAAGAGAAGCAATATGAATCATCAGTGGAAAATGCCAAAATAATTCCAGACAATGATTGTTGTCCTCATGATAGTATAGCTAATGCTTATTGGGTGAGGAGTCAACGCAATCCCGATAAGAAATACCTTGTCAAGTGGTATCGTGCAAATTATATAGTGTGTGAATGTCTGTCACGTACCCTCCCATCGATCCAATGCAAGGAAGGGAACGGGACACCAAATTATGGGATTTTACAAAACTTAGCCCCATTCATCATTGACAATTCATATAAATAAAATCATGTGTGCAAATGCATACCCAATTAAACATGCATAGCGGGATTAAACTACCCACACACATTTAATATGCATTCAACATATCAATAACAATCATCAATTAAAACATTGCAGAAGTAAATACACATAAGAGAATACTTATCTTGATGGTATAGTTGCCCCAAGCAACTAGCTATGTCGCTGCAACGTTCCGCCCAACCATAGGTCTCCACCTATCCTGTATTCTTTCAGCACTCAGAGACCACCCCCGAGCTGGGCATGATTTCTACAAGGAAAAGGGAACACTCAAGCTCATGCACAACCAAATAAACATTTCATCTAAGCCAAGCTAGTCCACAGCTGGGTTTATCAGGCTAAATCTGAACCCTCTTCATTTATGGATGCTTGCACTCAAGCTCAAGCCAAAACAATGGATACCCATAACTCATACCCCATCATACTCTTTCCACACATAGCAAGCACAATGGTTTGGCATAGATAAATTTTTTTACAAAGGGATTTACAAAGCAGGGTTCCCATTGGCTCTCCCAACTCATGGCTCACCCAGAACGAACTGTGGGAAGGGGAGATTCGACCATAGGGAGCAAAATCGATTTATCCCACAGGTTATGAGCATTCCAAATGGCCAAAACGGCCTCAATGAAACCCCAAATCGATCTCCCTTCCTCCTAGCAGATCTACAACACCAAAACACCCTCTTCCCAGCTAGAAAACAAGGAAAAACCATAAAAAACGTGGAGGGGAAAACACCCAGGTAGCTTCCAAAACGTGAGAGAGGAAAAAATGGTTGATGGATAATGGCATGGGGAGCAATTTCGTGGCTCATTTCTTTCCCAAGGAGTCAAACAAGAATTTTCATGAAGGGTGGCTTTCCCATACCCGAATTTGGATAGCCATACCTCTCCATTCCCCAAGGCATTAACTACTTCAACCAAATCTTGGGAGAAAAGAATGATTGGGTACAAAAGTCAACATGGGTAGTTGAGGGTTTTATGGGTTCTCTCATTGATGCTTGGCTTGACTTTATTGGCTCCAAGGGTTTGAATATTTCCCTCCCAATTCCTTGTAAAACTTATCCCCGCATCTCTTGTTAGATTGCATAGCTAGTTGTGGGTATTTCATTAAAATGCACATTTACATGATATTTGCAATTCCATTGTGTCTGTCTAGCACGTAAACCATATGCACCACTAAATCGATTGCAGGGATTTGGCCTTGAGCTCCTCACCATGATTTTATAACAATATTACATCATTTACATTTTAATGCAATGGGGTTAAAATCGAGATATTACAATGCCCATGGTCTATTCATGGGAATATTTGCAAGCATTGCATAAAGGTCAACTGGTTATATTTCAACTCAGGAAATTTTGAACCATTACTTCATCGGGATGCAATGGCCAACACATTCAATGATCCTCCCGAAATAAGTATTGAGCCCACAACCTTAATGTAGATGTCAACATTGATCTTGTGGCCATCGATAGTGTTGATGTAGATGTGGAGGCACTTCATCTTGCTAGAGAGGAGTTGTTTAGATACATACAGTTGATTCATAACAACCCCCCTACTACTGTGAGCAAGACCAAATAATTGACTGATATGGTGAAAAAATTGTTGGAAGAGGCCAACAATCAACATATTATGGATTTTGAATTCATCGTTGGGTTGGATGGTCTTGATTTGTCTTTGAAGAGAAATAAGAGTTTCCTAAGCCCTACAAAGAAACACAGAAGAAAAAAACAAGATAGTGGAATGGAAATTGATTTGAATGTCCCTGCATGTGAACATGTATCGTTTCAATTTCACTACCTCAACAAACGTGGACGTCCTCCAGCAAAGAAAGCACAACCTATGGTCCTAGATTATTCTCATTGATTAACAAGAGGAATGGGTTTAGATTACCCTTTTTATCCATCGCCAATAATTAACATGTGTTGTCTTTATATTTTGCATATGTGCAACAACCCACAACGACGACCTCAATCCAAAGCCAAAGCGAAATGCAAAAAAATCCAACCTTTCCTGTCATTCCAGGTACATTTCATGGGAATTTTCTCATGTTGTGAGAGTGAATTATTGTTAAAATCGTATGTTGCATATCCATTCCTTGTGTTCATTTTTGCAGAGGTTCAACAATCCGAAACCCTAGCCTCAATTCAAAGCCATATCAAGCTGCAACATGCCTAGTTTCTTGACAAGTCTCCAATCAGTGATCTGCGAGGTTTGCAAAAGTCTATGTTTTCGACTCTGTTTCCAGTCCATTGATTTTTTTGCAATCTTGGGTTACAAATCCAATGGTTTTATTTTTTGATGTGTTGATGTGGTTATGTGTGCAGAGGTGAAACACTCCTTGTTCGTGGCACCAATCCAAGGCCATGGGGATATGCAAGGATTTCCTACATTTCTTACTATGCCAGGTAGGTCTAATGAAACTCTCGTAAATCCCTAATCAGTTTAGTTCCATGAGCAAGGAGATGTATCCAGTAATATGTGCTATTATCAAATATTCTAAGTTTTGGTAAGGCTCTTCCAAAATTAACTTCTATTAATTATTATTTTAGCAAGATATCAACTTCCTACACTGAACTATTCTTTTCAAAAAATTAATCATCTCTTAACTATTATTTTAGCATGATATCAAATTCTTGCTATGAAATATGCCAATACGGTCTATAGTGACTTTTTTTTAATTACAGATACAAGTAATTTATTGAGGGGTTGTCCTCCTTCCAAACTTGCCCAATCGGTTGACAATTTTTCGATTAGTTATCTACAAGGTCTGGAAAATGCCATGGTTTGTACTCATTGTCAAATACCCTTTATGCATCGCCATCCTTTAACATATGATGTGTTGATGTGTGCAAATGTGCAACACTTCCTGATCCTGCCACCAATCCAAGGTCATCCTCTTACTGAACATGGTTGGTTGTTTTCCAAAGCTCAATTTGCAAAGAGAAAGCAAAGCAGTTCTACAAATTGAATGGCACATGCTAACATACAGTGAAAGAATTTGAGTGCTGGGATTTAATATTCTGTGTAAAAATTATGTCCATTAATTTATTTTTTCCAAGAACATTGTAGTCTTTTCCGCTTTGCAGGAAGAAAGAAAAATGAATCTTGTTGATGTATATGTAACTTCGGAATGTATTTCATATATATATTTATTGTACTCCTATAGAGATGTGTTATTCCTCTATACGAAAGTGTCGTCATTTGTATTGACAAGTGTCGTAACTTTCCGATGGGTTATTAGACCACCATGTGTGGGGTCAGCGTTGATTAAGTTAATATTGGGTTATTGTACTAAGCTAGACAAGTCGGCCCCATAAGGTTATTGGGCAATCAGGACAAGTATAAATAGAGATCTCCTGATCTCTATTTGGATCACTCAGAACTCACTCTTCCTTCACTCGGAAGGTGGCACACATGTGAGGAGGAGGATCAACTGCTAGGATGAGTCTATCTCTGTGTTCTTTGGTTGTACTATTGCTCTATCTATCTCTGAGGAAGTTGTGGGGTTTTTCACCTTAGAGTTTTCCCCACGGAAACTCTGTGTGTCTATTGTCTCTTATGTTTGCATCTTGTGATGATTGATATGCATTGATATACTATACATGTTATTCTCTAAGTAAAGATCCTAGAGTATATTGAATTAATGCTCAAAAAAATTAACATGGTATCAGAGCTAACCTGAGAAGAAGACATTGTGCAGTGACAGAAACCAGGGTTTCTTGTTTATTGGGTTTATCTCCACAGATTTTGGAAAAGTAATATGATAGATTGTCTCTCCTCAGCAAGGTGAATCTATCTGTCCAATCAGAATTCAATTCTGAGCACTTTCAGTTTTGGCCCTAAAAATTAGGGTTTCCTAAAAAATAGGAATTTATAAAATCTGAAGACATGGAAGCTCCTTGGAAAAATCAAAGTTTAGAGATTTGGATCGAGATTTTTGGCTGGGTAAAACTTCGGGAAACTCAAACCCTAATTCAGGGTCCTCCTTAGTGAATCCAGGAAGACTAAAAGGCACTTCTGAAGGGTGAAACTTTGCAGAAATCCAATTGTGAGTATACCAGGATGATCAGCTCATCAAGGCGCATCTTTCTATCCTTTCAAAAAGTTGAAATTCACATTTTGAATTTTTAGGGTTTCTCTGACAAACCCTAATCCGGGACCAGATCCAATTTTCAGCAAATCAAGTGGTAAGACCTAAATCTTCTCTATTTCCATTTGAATTAATGTTTAAGATGTCTCACCACACCAAGCTTGAGGATAAGCTTGAAGGGGATGATAACTTCCGAGCCTGGAAGTATAGGATTGGGTTAATCCTGGAAGAAAATGAATTGGACACCTACATCAGCTCTAAGGTCCCTATCCCAGAGGATGAAGAGGCTAAGATATTGCATAAGAAGAACTTGGTCAAGGCAAAGAGAATCATTGCTGATTCTATCAAATACCATCTCATATCACATGTGTCATCTCTGAAGACACCCAAGGAGATGTTTGACTCTTTGACCAAGCTATTTGAAGGGAAGAACATAAATCGGAAGATGACTCTGCGGAATCAATTGAAAGGGGTCAAGCTGTTGAATGGAGAGACCATTCAATCTTACTTCTCCAAGGTCTCTCAGATAAAGGAACAACTTGAAGCTGTGGATGAAGTAGTAGACTATGGTGAAGTTGTTATGACCACTCTGAATGGCCTACCTAGGTCATGGGACTCTTTTATTCAAGGAATCTGTACAAGAAAGAAATTGATCTCTTTCAGTAGACTGTGGGAGGAATTCTTTCAAGAAGAAACTAGGCTCGTGGCTTGAGAAGAAAATATGGGAAATGAAGATCAAGCTCTCACTGCTCACACCAAGAAGGGAAGCAAGTTCAAGGGGGAGCATTCTCATTCTAAGAGACCTTCTCACCACTCTAAAAATAGGAAACATCTAAGATGTTTCACATGTAATGAGAAACGGCACTTTGCCTCAAATTGTCCCAAGAACAAGAAGGACAACAATAACAACTTCAACAAAAAGAAGAAGGGCAACAAAATAAAATATCATGCTCATGCTGCTGAGGATGATGAACCTCCCAAGAAGAAGGCTATATCTGAAAGTGATGATGATGACTCATCAAGCGAAGAAGAGTATGTCCTAATCTCTGCTCTCATAGGTACTATCTCTCATCGTTGTAATGATTGGCTTATTGATAGTGGGGCTTCCAAACACATGACTGGGTTTAAAGAATCTTTTGTAAATCTATCTGAACATGAATCACCCCATAAGGTGAAACTTGGGGATGATTATCAATACCCGATCAAAGGAAGTGGGGAAGCCTCCTACAACCTAGATTCTGGAAAGTCTTTGAAGATGAAAGAAGTTCTTTATGTACTTGGGCTCAAGAAAAACCTACTCTCCATATCCACATTGGATGCAAAAGGTATGAGGGTTGCATTTGTGGATGGCCAAGTTCTAATGTGGAAAAAAGGAAAAACCATAGATGATGCAGTGGCGATTGGAGAGCAAGAGGGAGGATTGTATAAATTGAAGGGACAACCTGAACATGCCATGGTGCATGATTCCATGGAGACAAGTGAACTTTGGAATAGAAGACTTGCTCATATGCACTATAGGGCACTTCCAATTGCAAGCAAGGCTGTAGAGGGTCTTCTTGAAATAAAGACAAAGCATGAAGGTGTTTGCAAAGGATGTGCAAAAGGAAAGAACATAAAGAAAGCATTTCCAAGCAGTGAAATTAAAGCTAAAGGAATCTTGGAAATCATCCACTCGGATGTATGCGGTCCGATGTCATCCAGTTCTCTGAGTGGGTATGTTTACTATGTCTACTTCATTGATGACTTATCCAGGAAAACTTGGGTTTACTTCTTGAAGAACAAAGATGAAGTATTTGATAAGTTCAAGGAATTCAAAACCTTGATGGAGAACCAAACTGATAAGAAGATCAAAACATTCGGATCCGACAATGGTGGAGAATTCACTTCAGGTGACTTCAAGAAGTTATGCAGTGATTCAGGGATTAAGAGGGAGTTGACTGTTCCTTACAATCCACAACAGAATGGAATTGCAGAAAGAAAGAATCGAACAATCATGGAAGCAGCAAGGGCAATGCTGCATGACCAAGATCTTCCTATGCATCTATGGGAAGAAGCAGCTAGGACAACTGTATATGTGCAGAATAGAACACCCCACAAGATATTGGACAACAAGACACCAGAAGAGGTCTTCTCTGGTAAGAAACCTGAAGTCAACCATCTCAGAATATTTGGTTGTCCAGTATACACTCATGTCCCAAAGGAAAAGAGGAGCAAGCTAGATCCTTCAGGAAAGAAGGGTATCTTTGTGGGTTACAATGAAAGCTCGAAGGCTTACAGAATATACTTTCCAAGGTTCAAGAAGATTGATGTCAGTAGGGATGTGACATTTGATGAAAATTCTGCATTCATCAAATCAAGGAAGACACCTGTTGAAGATTATGAAGAACCTAAGGAAACTAGATTTCAAGACACTACTATGACTGAAGCAATTCCAGATGCAGATCATGAAATTGAAGATCCGCAAGAACCTGTAGATCCACCCCGTGAGAATAACTCTCACAAGAGGAAACCTGCATGGGCTAGAGAGCTCATTCAAGATGCAGAAAGATATGGCATTCCAGAAGAAGAACACAGAGCAAAGAAGAGAACTAGATCTCATACCAGCTATGTTGCTTTACTCTATGATATCATTAACAAAGAACCTTCCAATTATGAAGAAGCAGTGGAAAAGAAAGAATGGAAGGATGCCATGGTCGAAGAATACCAATCAATAATGAAGAATTATGTTTGGGATGTTGTCCCAAGACTTGAAGGGAAGTCTGTTGTGACTTCCAAATGGATCTACAAAATCAAGCATGCTGCAGATGGCAACATAGAGAAATACAAGGAAAGATTCGTAGCTCGTGGCTTCTCTCAAAAAGAGGGAATAGATTGTGAAGAAATTTTTTCTCCTGTAGCCAGGTACACTTCCATTAGATCAGTACTTTCTCTGGCTGCAGTGATGAAATGGAAGATACATCAGATGGATGTCAAGACTGCTTTCTTGAATGGTATAGTTGAAGAGGAAGTGTATGTGGAGCAGCCACTTGGTTTTGAGACACATGACAGGGAGTCATATGTGTGCAGACTGAAGAAAGCCTTGTATGGCTTGAAGCAAGCTCCTAGGACTTGGTATGGTAGGATGGACGGTTTCCTATCCAGTTTGGGCTTTACCAAGAGTAAAGTAGATTCCAACCTTTATTACAAGGTTGAGGAAGGCAATCCAGTGATACTACTTATGTATGTGGATGATCTGTTTGTAACAGGTAATGATAGTTTGATTGCCGATACCAAGAGGAAGCTTGCAGCCGAGTTTGAGATGAAGGACTTGGGATGATGCAATATTTTCTAGGCATGGAGGTGTGGCAGAGTGCAGATGGTATCTTCCTTGGACAAGGGAAGTATGCAGTAGAGATCTTGAAGAGGTTCGGGATGATGGACTGCAAGGCCGTGTCCACACCTATGGCATCGAACCTGAAGCTTCTGTGTGATGCTTCATCTGAGCCGATTGATGTCACTATGCAGCGTCAGATGATCGGGTCCTTGATGTACTTGACAAACACGAGACTAGATATTTGCTTTGCAGTGAACACATTGAGCCAGTTCCTGACGGATCCGAGGAGTGTTCACCTGGTTGCTGTAAAGCATATTCTGAGGTACCTGAAGGGTACCGTTGATTATGGGCTCAAGTATGATGCGAATCAAAAGTTTAACCTGTAGGGTTATGTTGATTCATATTGGGCAGGCAGTGCTGCAGATAGGAAGAGCACTTCTGGGTGCTGCTTCAGTATGGGATCAGGTGTGGTCTCTTGGTTTAGCATGAAGCAATCCTGCGTAGCACTGAGTAGAGCCGAGGCAGAGTATGTTGCAGCCTGTTCAACTAGTTGTGAGGCAGTATGGCTCCAGAAGATACTGTATGAGTTATTTTATCTACCGTTGGAGGCTACTGGTATATTTTGTGACAACCAAAGTTGTGTGAAGCTGTCTGAGAACCCGGTGTTCCACTACAGGTCGAAACACATAGAGATCAAATATCACTATATCAGGGATATGGTGCAGAGGGGAGCAATGAATCTCCTGTATGTTGCGATGGATGAGCAGATTGCAAATGTGTTGACGAAGCCACTAGCCAGAGTGAAGTTCGAGTACTTCAGAGAGAGGCTTGGTGTTCTTCAGATCGACAACACTTCGAGGAAGAAGTGATGGAGACATTTGCTGAAGCCATTCCAAGAATGGTGAAAGGAGGATCCTTCACATGGCTATGGATGTAAGCACTGGATGATGATCATCAGGATGATGTTCTAGTTTCTGCTCGATATGATCAGTTGGATCATTTATGTATGTATGCATCATGTTGGATGCTGGATATGATCAGTTGGATCATTTATGTATGTATGCATCATGTTGGATGCTGGATATGATCAGTTGGATCATTTATATGTATGTATATATGCATCATGTTGGATGCTTGGATCATGTATGTTGATATATATCAGGTGGATACATTGTATGATCAAGTGGATCATGTATCTGTGTATGTATCAGGTGGATCATGTATGATGATATGTATCAGGTAGATACTTGGTATGCATCAGGTGGATGCATTGTATGATCAGGATGATCATGGATGATGAGCTTCAGGATGTTGCTCCAGATGACATGCATCAGGACGCAACAGTGACGATGACGATGCTTCGAGGATGACGATTCGCTGATGATGATCTAGAGAAGAAGACTTGTGCTAGAAGATCTGTGTCGAGAAATACCTTCCTAGTTAAGAGGGAGTGTTGATGTATATGTAAATTCGGAATGTATTTCATATATATATTTATTGTACTCCTATATGGAAGTGTCGTCATTTGTATTGATAAGTGTCGCAAGTGTCGTAACTTGCCGATGGGTTATTAAACCACCATGTGTGGGGCCGGCCCTGATTAAGTTAATATTGGGTTATTGTACTAAGCTAGACAAGTCGGCCCCATAAGGTTCTTGGGCAATCAGGACAAGTATAAATAGAGATCTCCCGATCTCTATTTGGATCACTCAAAACTCACTCTTCCTTCACTCGGAAAGTGGCGCACATGTGAGGAGGAGGCTCAGCTGCTAGGAGGATTTTATCTCTGTTTTCTTTGGTTGTACTTTGGTTGTACTATTGCTCTATCTATCTCTGAGGAAGTTGTGGGGTTTTTCACCTTAGGGTTTTCCCCACGGAAACTCTGTGTGTCTATTGTCTCTTATGTTTGCATCTTGTGATGATTGATATGCTTGATATGATTGATATGCAATGATATACTGTACATGTTATTCTCTCAGTAAAGATCCTAGAGTATATTGAATTAATGCTAAAAAAAATTTAACAAATCTTTATGTGAAAAATTCTGCTAGATGAAAACAAAACATGCATCTATGCTTACTGCTTCAAAGAATGTGCTTTGAACTATTTTGTTGAAAGTAGTCTTGTAAGAGAATAAATTCTCAACCAAGTGCAACATCCATACTTCCATGGAGACTCATAGACTTGACACATTGTCTATCCTCTCAGGAGTATTATCTTAATCTTGTGTATTGACTAAAAATATTTTCCAATGTTAATAAAGGTTATGTTTTAAGGAATTTCCAGAAATATTTTGTAGTTGTTTGCCTTGGTTCTCGAATAATTTGATTTCATTTACGTCGGACTCAAATGCATCAACTTTTTGTACATGTCATTAATTTTCCCAAATGACATGTTTAACCAAAAACACATCAAATTTCTGTACGTGTCATTAGTTGCCTTTCATAATGAATATTTTTTCTCTATTTAGGAGGTGTTACCTTGCATCATTTATGTTTATTGAATTATTATTACGAAAGGAATTATTTTGCAATTTGTTAATTGTTTAATTTCTTTTACTTTGAATATGTATATGGTCCATTCCTCTTTTTTATAATTTGATACATTGCATGCAAAAGGATAAATGTATGCACTGAAATTGGGACCTATTAAATTAGATGTTCAAGCACACAAGCCCATATTGATAAACTTACTCTAACAGAAATGTAATTATAATTTTTTGACTACCTACTGCTGAAGTACCACACATCGTTTGATTTCTTACTTTAAGCTGTTTGATTTCAAAGTACTTCTCATAGTTCTTAGGTTTGTTAATATAACATTTGCATGTCAAGAGCATGTTCTCTACATTTGAAACACATACAGGCATAAGATAAAAATAGCTATAGTGTTACTGTATATGCATGTCTACAAAGAAACTATGGGGAAATGACGACTAATTCCAATATTGTTTTTTTGATTGATATTTCAGGCATCTGGGGAAGGTTTTATAGGAAACCAAACCTACTAAGAGTCCCTCTTCCAATTTTAAGTGTCACATGATCATAGCTCATCCTTTACAAGAAGGTTGTTTTCATGACATTCTATATTGTTGTTATACAAGCATAGATTTATCTTAAACCAAGATATATCAAGCATGGAGAGGGATCCAATTTTTTGAGGTGTATATTTTTTTATCTTAAATTTTTTACATATCAAGAAAAAAATTCACACCTCAAGAAATTTGATGCCTCTCCATGCTTGATAGATCTGGGTTTAAGACGGATCTATGATACCTTTAATTTAATTTATGTTATTAGCCAACATGTTTTTTAAAATTTTTGGTAACATTACGCAACACAGTTACAACATTTCTCATACTGACCTGCAGAGCACCTATTTGATATAATAACAGTTAAATGTTATCACTTCAGTATTCCTGAAATATTTAAAAAAAATGGTGAAAGAAATAGGGTTGTGCAAGAGATAGCTCCTCCCTTCTCTAGTTGGATTTACCATTATCCTCACATATGGACAAGATAGGTAATGAAAACAAATGAACAAGACTCAAGTAGAGAGCCAAGATCATAGAGAAATCAGAGTGAGAAAATTGGCAAAATAAAGATATTCATTTTTTCCTAGTCATTTTAACTATTACTAATGTTCACCACAAATTCTAAAATTTAATTAAAAGTTTAATGTTTTATATTAAAGATAGCATTCAAGTGACACATTTTGGAAGGTTACAGAAGTAATTGATCCGCAATCTTGATTGCTAAGTAATAAGTGAAACTACAAAACTCAATCGTCTTATGTTTTTGTTATGGGGCCTTCTTTGTGCTGATGTCCGGACCTTGCAGGTTTGAAACTTTGCACATCACAACATTCCATTCACTTCTTACTTAGACATGAAACTGTACTTGTCCCGCGACAAAAAAGATACCCTATGGTGGTATCTCTGTCAGCAATTGTACTTACCCAATTTGTATATGAAATTTGAATTATAACTTGCAAGTAAAAAATTATCTCCTCTGCCATACATGATACCAAAGTCCAAGGTAGCCTTCACATATCTTAAAATTATCTTGGCTTCCATCCAATATTCAACCTTAGAGGCTGTCAAAAACATGGAAATGTGGTTGAATGCAAATCTCAAATCTAACATGGTTATTCTGGGATAGATCAAACTGCCCACCGACTATCTGTACGCTAACTCATCTATGATGCAAAGACAAATATGGCTCATAATTTCATCCCAACCTCCATATGTGTAGTTGTTGATTACAATCAGACATCTTAAATTTTTCCATCAAACTCTTGACATACTTGGTTTCTATCACAAACATAGAAACACTAGTTTGATAAAAATTTACACCTACAAGAACATAAAGCATGTATAAATCAATCATGTTAAAATCTTAACATACTTCAAATTTTAACTTCTAAATTGCTCACTACGTGTGATAATTATGTCATAAACCACTACAATCACCAAATCACTATCCATGCTTCTGACAAAAAGATTTGGATCAAAAGGGCTTTTCTAGATCCGGGTCCTACAAGATGTATGCCAAATTTTGCACACTGGGGTGGAGCCTGCTCCAAACAATAAAGAGATTTTATCATCTTACACACGAAATGTCGCTTACTCTCTATTGCTGCACAAACTAGCATGCGAAAGGTGCCTACCCTTCCATGAAGAGCTAAGCATGCCTTATTTGATGGAGTTAAGAACTATTACCCTTGTGATGATTTCTTTCATCATTGTTACATAGCCCATTCTCACCCACATGGATGTGCCTAAGAGGCACATTCTACAACCCAGTAGGGGGATGTGTAACTCCTTCCGTGCTTATCCTTGAGTTGACATGTATTCTTTTTAAATGTGCAACTTCGTTCTCAACTGTTTCTTTAATGAGTGTACTGTGTAAAAAGTGAATACCAAAGTGGGACCTAAATACAAGGTTTTGATAAATGTTTAGTGCCAACTTCCCAAGTTATAAAAGGTATGGAGTTCTGTGTTACTAGCATTCAACATGCCTAGGATTTTGATAATGCAAGGATAATATCACCCATCATTTATCGATCATAATTATTTTCGAAGATAATACCTGGTTGAGTTAATATTTTGAAGAATCCTCACCTTATAGTTCAGACAAAGGAGCATTAAGAGTCCAGACCATTTCAAATCGTAAAAGAGCATAACCTTGAATTTTGAAACCTTCCCATTCCACTAATTTCTAAAGTTTCCCGATTTTTTATAAGAAAAAAAAACTCTGCAGAAGAAAAGTATGATATACATCTCAAGGTACATCTACCGATACAATTTCGTCTCAATAAAATCGGGCATTTACACAAACTGTGGGTATGAAATCCATGGATGGTAATCTTATTAAGAGCTCCCCCTAAACAAAAAGGGTGAAAATCGGGCATGGATTTCCTTGCGCACACTATTGTTTTTAGTTGATTTGGGGTGTCAAAACCCAATTGATGGAAAACTTGATAATGTTTCCAATTTCTTAGTAGTTTGATTTCAATATTTATATCTTAGATTTAAACATTTTATTAGTATAAAAACAAGATAGTCCATCTCTGCAAATATTTCAAATAAAGCCAGTGTAAACAAATTTGGGAGAATGGTTATACCATTCCATTTTATAATGTATTGTTTTATCATCAATAAAATTGATTTTACTTGCCAAAAAGAATGACTGAGGATTGAATTCCCTCCTCCATTTTCAGGCCATATGTGCACTTTGAAATCGAACATACAACTAAATTTTATCTCGAGAAATTGCTTTGTACCTTTGTACACCTTTGCTAGGCACTCCTCATTTTGTTACTTGTACTGACTAATCTTGAACTCGTTGACTTTCCTTTGGTGGCAAGTGAAAATTAATATCGTTTCTGCTTCGTTTGAAAAAATCATACTCTATCATTAAAAGGTTCCTTCGGAACATTTTTCAAAGGGGTAAGTACGGAAAATATCAATATGTCATCAAATTCATAGGGTCCTAGAAATTTTTTCAACATAGACCCAAGAGGAGCAAAGGGAAACACATTGTGTGCCATAAACTACTATGTAAGTAAATACATGGAAATAAGATCAAGAAGAAGATAATTTTGACATTTGTCAGCAAAGTAAGAAAACTAATCAACCTTAGTCCTAATGGAATCCTGAGCTAGAATGTTAGAGTCCAAACGACAGACATTCAACATGTTATCAAAATATCTATTCTAATAGTAAAGCTGAAATTTTGAATTATGAATACACAGATAACCCAAAACTAGAGACCTGATGTGATGAAAATATTTTTTGGGTGCATTGGATAATCGTATAATTTCAAAGAAGCCATGTCTTTTCCTGAATATTTGTTGTATGAATACCAAAATAAAATTACAACCTTTTACAAAGTATTATGTTAAAGGCTAAAGGAGACCAGTTGTGCATTCACAAAATGAAAGAAAAAGACAAATTTGAAGGTAATTTTAATCATAACAAATCTAAAGATATCTCATTATTGCACTGTCTTTGGTGCTCGCCAAGGAAAACCCTTGGCTGAAATTCTGAATCATCTTGGTTTCCAGCCAAGAAGTTGTTTGGGAGAGGTTTTAAAACCGTTAGGGACTTGTATGAATCCCCAACAAGAGACCCAAAGGACTGGCCATCCCTAAGGGTTGAGTTTAATCTAGCCAACCCTAACAAGCTAATCATAGATAGAATCTAAAGCCTCACTCCATATAATCTCTTCCTCAAGCTTGGCCTGAAAGAACCACATGCTTAGAGGTGAGACTAGAGATGGAATAAAATAAAAGGGCTTCAAGAAGCAGTCCAGTGTATGAATATCATGGGTTGGCCACCAATATATGGAGACTCAAGTCCAAGCAAAATCCTTGGCTATACAAGCTCAAGGCCATATGGAAATCTGGTTTGTAACCCAAAAATCCCTACTTTGCAAGGTCTGTATTGCATGGGGACATGGCCCTTGGAAAACAATTGAAATATTTGGGAGTGCCTCGACCCAAATTCCCCTTGTGTGGAAAGAAGGAAACTATTGAGCACCTTTTTGGTTCTATAACTTTTCCAAGTCAACATAGGATTTGGCTTCTAGATTCTGCAACTAGTTACTTTTGTATCCCATTTCCTAGACGACACCTTTCTAGGAGACAGACTCCCCTGGGCTGTTAAGTTTAACACAATGTGAGAAGATGATTCAAATCAACATTTTGTATATTTATATGATAGTATTAATTGATATATAGTGGATGAAGTTACTCTTTGTTCTATGAAGTATTTATGATGCATTTGGAGAGAGAGAGAGAGAGAGAGATGTATATTTATACGATAGTATTAATTGATAGACAGTGGATGAAGTTACTCTTTGTTCTATGAAGTATTTATGATGCATTTGGAGAGAGAGAGAGAGAGAGAGAGAGAGAGAGAGAGAGAGAGAGATGGTGACCCAAGAGGGAAAGCCTAAGAAAATGGAGAGATCCACTACAAAACATTAGATATAGAGGAGAAAGTGAAAACATGTTTGTCTCCATCAGTCGCTTTGAGGGTACTAATGCAATGCCAGATAAGGTCCTCTAGGAAGTGGTCGAAGTTGATAGAGGTCGAGGACAGTTCAAGTTAGTATATATTATATGATGTTACTTTGATTCCATGTCATAAACGTGGTGTGGCTCCTCTATTTACAAATCTCATGAAGTAATATAACTGCAGGACTTATTGAAGGAGAAAGAACCTCTTGGTACCTACATCTATATATTCAATGAGTGAGTACATGAATATGTAAGTCAACGTGTTGATCAACTGTAGCCAAATACTATAAGGAATGTAGCAATCCTGTCATGTGTTCAATGTTCAAAGAACAAGTCGAGCAACTTATTAGAGAATAACATGGAAAGATCCCAAACCTCCAAATGAACACTAAGTATCCATGGGTCAACATCGTGTACTTTTTACTTTCCCAACACATAGGTTGGAAAAACACAACTCTAACCATCATCCATGTGCTCTAGAATCATTAACAATTAGGATTGGTTATCCCTCTTCAAATGCTTAGCTTGATTTATTTACGCCTTATGTACAAGGAGAGAAACCTAGGTGTCCTAGATATTACTGGGATTAAGCCCCACATAAAGACATGCCCCATGTCATATATGAAATAACACAATCAAGTGGTACATACCTAGTTTGCTATCTTGGTGGTCCATTTGACTAGCACAGGCTCCACTATGACAATCCATGTCCATAATTCACTTTAGACTTCATTACCAGGCTAGGACCATACGTGGACCATACTAGGGCCTTTTGAATCTATGGTTTGTGATATGCATGCATAATGTAGACATTTTGCCACAACAAAGCATGAGTGCATAAGAAATAACTGCCCCAACATCAAATATTAGACTAGAGTAAAAAAAAACATGGAAAATAGGCCATTAAACCTAGTATTAAAATGTCATCACATAGGCAACAATTGTTGAACAATTTAATAATAATTGGCCATACTACTACTCATACCTATACCCCAAAAAGGAAACATAAATTTGAAATTGAGATGAAATCAATAAATGATGGATTCTAAGTCTTAGTCACTATTCCATTGTTGGTTTATATCTTTCGCTAGAGATGCTAGGTGTTCCATCTCATTAATATAAATACTATGATGCCTCCCAAAAAATATACTTTATGGTTAGTAATTTGCACCTTGGGTTAGTCATGCATTTATTGATACTTTGTTAACTAGTAGACTACTATATGAAATGCAAAGACCAAAGGAGCCTTGAGAGACTAGCTATCTTTCCAATTGTGATGTTCATGTTGTATCTTGGGGAATATGGCCCCTAGTTGGCATCCATACCTTATTAGAGAAGTTTTATTGTACCATCAAAGAGCCATTAATACAATTTAAAACTATGAATTGAGTTTTGATTTTCATGTTCTATCTTTCATAAGTGTTGATATGTTCATGGGGGAAAAATGGTTGAAGACCTTACATGGATCTTGATAATTAGTAAATGAAATTCAAATAAGACCAACAATGGATCACAATTAATAAGTTGCAACTAGGTGCAAATCAACTAGTCTTAACACACAAAATGGCCAAATAGCTTGTTCAAGGTGAGTTATGTTTCATTTTTCATTTCAAGACCATGAAGTGCATGTCAAGGGAAAAGCACGAGAACTTACAAGATGAATGGAAGTACACTAGTTAGTCGATGAGTTTGAAGATGTATACCAAGAACCACCTCCTAAACTACCTCCAAATATAGGGCAAGACCACCTAATTGAGTTGGAAACAAGATCCAAATTAGTTATCATTCCTCCATAAAGATATCCAAGTTGTTTAATGTGTCATGTTGCGGTCTAGAAGTAACTTGGGGCAATTGATTCCATAATGACCCAAGTCCAAATCTTTGCAAGCATGCCCCTACCCTACATGGTGCATTTTCATTTGTAACTTCTTAACGATGTCGATTGCTACTAATGTAATAAGTCGACGAGATCTCGACACCCTCTTTCTTGTATTAAGTTGTTAGAGAAAGAGAATAGTTTATTTCTAGGTTTTCAATCCATTGGGTCATTTCCTATTTTGAAAAAGATATCCGAGTTGTTCAAGGATGAGACAGAAAAAATAGTTGATGGAAGAATTTAGTGGCATATTAAACACCTAGAATGAGCCTTAGGTGAACAATTTTGGAGCAAATGACATGTCACCTTCTAAGCTCCTCTCGCATTGGGTTAGTTCATGCATATGGAAAGGTGGCATGCCTAAAACTATCTATGATCCATGAGTTTGAGTCAATAAAATTCATACGGGTCAATGAGTAGGTGACAATACAAAGGTAAAACTACTAATTGGTGGAGTGATCTAAGAAACCAATGACTACCCTGGGTCATGAAATCAAAAGAAGCAAAAGCAAGTGTCTATAGGGTGGTGGAGAATCCCAATGAGGGATCCATACCGGATGAATTTTACTAGATAAATGCACCGTAATATTTGTTATTAATGTTGTTCACAACTATGTCTTGCTCACCAGGATCTTACCATGGAGAGGAGATCCTAGCCTAAAAACCTTCGAGGTTGAGAACACACTCAAGTTTGTAACTACCTCAATCAGACAGGGGAAGATTCCCACGTAACTCAATGCAACTGACTAGTAAGACCATGTAAGTGAGTTGCAAATGTCAACAATATCGATTGATTGAAAAAAAATAAGAAAGATGTAGACAAAAATGCTCAAGTTTGATTCTTCTTTAAACTTTGACAGTTAGAAGTAAAAAGAGACTTCAAATCTCAATGATAGAGATGAATCCTTCTGAGGAGATTTGGCTTCTAGGACCATGTATATCACCTAATTCCAATGCAAATAACTGACACTAGCCCATGCTCTGTAAATCTGTATGGATAATCCCTGTTGTATCTATTTTGCATAAGCAAATAATCCCATACAACGTTCAAGTATCTAAAAAATAAAATTTACTTTCCTTTTAGAGATGGAGGCCCAAACATAACTCTATGCTTATTATATACTCACGTTTATAAAGCTTGGGAACATCGCAATGGCTAATCACAATTATTTTATTATCTGTTCTATCCACTTATGATTTCACTCATAGAAGCACTAGTGATCCAATAAACTTGCTCAAAAGAGGTATGAACAGGAAAATCTCATTACTTTGCCCCTACTCTGCTCCTACCTACAAGATTCATCAATTCTATGACATATTGGTTATATTTAAACAATTTAAAATATACAATTAAAATTACAGATATCGCGTTCAGTTTCAGTGCAGGGCAACACAAAAAGCACTTCAGACAAGGGTTCCATAAAAACTCTTGAATTTTAAGGAAAAAGAAAAAGAAAACACTTCACACGAGGGTTTCAAGAAAATTCAACTTTATTTTTAGACCAAAAAACAAAAGAACTGCATCCTTATATTAAATTGATATGGAAAATTATTTCATGGATCATTCGAGAGTCTCACTCTCTACCATGTATAGAAATTCTCATTTGAAAGTAATTGAATCCTCCTGAAAGCAGAAAAAAAAATTGGAGTTGTCTATAAGTGAGATGATTTCGCCCAGACGGGAAATTGTCCCGGCGTCGTCGACCTTCATCCGGCACTGTCCCCCGTCCACTCGTCGTCGACCTTCATCCGGCACTGTCCCTCGTCCACTCGTCGTCCATTCCCCAGGGATCTCGTTCTGACATCTTCGCGATCCCCCTGACACCGATGGGATCCCAACGTGGCCACCCGTCAACTCACCTCCTTCCTCGATGTGAACAAGTTAATGCAGGATGGCGGGGTTGGTGAACTCAACCTGCATCCCAATTTCGAATTCTCCTTGCCCACCAGACCTTGCGCATACCCTGCCATGCACATACTATGTTACAAACTCCAAAACCTTCGGCACCTTATTTGCAATTGCGACTTTGATGGAATCTGACCGGGACGGGGCTGATGGTGACAGTGTCGGTGTCAGGCGTATCTTTCTTTGAAGGTTTATCGCATCACCTCTCCCTTCATTACACAAGTTTTTGTCGCCTTTAATGTATGTGTATCATGCCAAAGGTGGTTCCTTGGTTTTGGAGGGAGAATTTATTTGATCGACCAGATTCATATTTTTCCTCCAAACCCAGAAGGTTTTTCTTCGAATGTCCATGGCTTAATTTTTATGGAATTCCCCAGATTGGGTGAAATTTGCTATTTGTTGCCAAAGTGAAGGGCATATACCACTAAAGGGGAGCCAGCGCCAGCTTCTTTTCAGGCGTTCAGTGCAAATGACGCTTAGCAGGATTCTTGTTTATTGGTCTGTAGTCTCACCATAATAGTCATTGAAATCTGTTGGCATGGGGTCCAGCTGCAAGCAGGTGGGATTTTTCTCAAATTTTCTGAGCGTTTATTGCTTGCACATCTCTTATCTGCTTTACCCAATAAGAAAACTTAAGAAAAATATTCAAACTACGAACCATATGAACATGGATGTTTTGGGAACACAATAAATTATATATATATATATATGCAATAGGGAAGTGCATGAAGTCTGCTCGTCTCTGACGAACGATTATGTTTGATGAACGATCATGGCCGGAGAATGTACAGTACAGTACATATTGTGAGCCAATTGATGCATGCATATCACTTGCCTTGTTAGACCAAATAGCCATCAAAACCATATATATATATATATTTATGAGAGTAGTCTAAAACGGCTACGATTTCGTTAGGAGAAAATGATTTTTTCAGACACCGTTTTGTCGGAATCCAGGATAGAATTTTTAGAATCTCAAATAATAGTATTTATCTTGCATAATTTGGATTCCTTGGGGGTTTTCCAGGGTGATGAATTCATATAGATGTTCAGGAAAACGATTTAATCAACACAAATTGCTAGATTCCGACCAAGTTTTGGCCGGACGGGCTAAATCATCGCACTTTTAGACGACTTCTATATTTATGTCGTTGTGCACAACAATTTTTTTTATTTTTTTTTTTATTTTTTTTATATTAACTTGTAAAATGGCCATGGAAGATAGAGTAATTGGTAATGAATAATTGAGTTAAAAAATTGTAAATGGAAGATCATAAATTCAAATCCTAAAAAAAAATTAACTTACAAAATAAAATATAGTCGTTAGTTTCTGATCCAACTAGAGCATAATCACATTGAGACGGTGTAACTCTCTAAATATTCCCACAGATATATATACGTTTGATGTTGGTTGGAGTTTCATTTTGGGAGGTAGTTTGTTATATTGTTCTTATCATTGGTACAAGGATTATACAACTTGTTGGTTTTGAGTGGTTTTCATTTTTATTGAGTATAATTACATTGAGATTTTTTATAACCACATTAAATGGTTGGTGTATTTATGTATCTATATGTATTTGTATGAAAAGGGTAGATGTTGGTTGAAGTTTCATTGTGTAAAAAGGTATGGAGGGGTCACTTTTTTAATTAATATTATCTAATTTATCAATCATTATGAACGAGTATGAGATTGCATTTTCTAGTGGCTATTTGTATTGACATAATGTTATACATAATGTTATGGTTTATGGTGGGCCATTTTTCTCAATTAATATAGAATAGTATTTTTATGTCTTGCATACGAGGATATATATGGATCAACATAACTTTATTAATCTATGTCTTATTTTTTATTTATTTATCTGTAAGGTTTTATATAGTTTCAATTTTATTTATTAAACTAGTTTCTATAAAAACTTATTTATTTGAAATGTAATTGGTTCTGAAACGATGACGTAACTCTTGAAATTAGTGCCCCAAGAGGAGGTGGCGCAATGTCGTTAGTGTTTTTAAATTGACAAGAGATGTGCATTGTGCAGAGAGCAATGGCAATCTGCATGCACTGCATTGTTTCAGTCTATGCACTGCATGCAGAGAGCATGACAATCTGCATGCCAACTGTGTTTGGCGACTGTACACCAAATCTCTCTGCTAATTAGAGGGCCAATAAAATGGAAAGACAACTCCATAACTTCGACCTTTCAGGGCCTCTTCATCTCACTAACATCAATGGGTAAGAATGTTCAAACTAACGACCACAATATCCCCTCAATTTTTTTGTTCACTAATTTATCATATGAAGGTTTCTCAACAAACTTAATGATAATTAATCTGCCTGCAATTCATTAATTAGTATTCTTCAAATGCAAGAGATATTTCAATCATAGGCGATGCATAGTGGTCAGTCTGGTGCAAGGTGTGTGCATCTAGGAACACGACCAGCAAGGCCGCAGGATCGGTAGGGACACTCTAGCCGAGAAGTTGAGCATAGAGTGGGACAACTTCCCTCAATGAGAAATTGCAGCCACTGTGAGGAACCTGCAATAATTAATTGATAAAATGCACAATATATGAGATCACAGAATATTTTATTGATTGCAGGCCACTTCGGGGGGGCAAGCTCAATACATATAACTTCATGATGCCTTCATTGGCCTCAACACACACTTATATACTAAGTCTATGCCCAATACTATGGGTCAATACCATGCAACATATAATACTATGGGATGACTTACAAAGCATATGCGTCCAATACTATAGGTCAATACCATGGGCTAATACAAACTATGGATCAAAAAATACTATGGGACGACTTACAAGGCATATGCGTCCAACAACAATATACTAACAAATTAAAGAGAAGGGTTGACATGGGTTCCTAACAGCCACCCATTGTGCTCTCAATTTAAGTTTACTGAACATCGTGACGGAAATAAAAGCCATCATTTTGTTTTTTAAAATTTGAATACCTCAAAGGTGAGAGTGCTGCAGAGAGAAGGAGGTGCTATGTAGGATTCAATTTGATATTTTAGACTCGACAACAATTCCAATTTGCAAGTATAGCCTCTCTTTGAAGCCCATGTCTATCATGAATTTGCAGATGAAGATCTGAGCACCAGACACTGAAATGCTTACATCGCCGACAACAAAGCACCAAGGAAGATTTAGACAAGGTGCTCATTTGTCCAAATTCTTGCAGGAAATGTACCTTCCACAACACTTGCATGAGTTTTTATTAATTCATTTTAATTTTTATGCTTGCTTAAGAATAAAATGCATGAGCATATAAGGTCTGTTTTTATTCGCAGGAATATTTTCTTTCCTTGCGCTTGAATTTTATTTGTCCACGATTGACGAGTTAGTCCCTTGAACTTAATCTTGCTGAAGTTTAATTTGTTCTATTTCATATTTCAGAGCTTCTTCAACTTCAAGCTCCTTCAACCGCTGGTAGATGTAACCGAGGTTTTGCTAAGCTCCGAAGTTGTGGCATTAGCATTTGAATTTTTCTGTACATTTGCTTTGAATATTGAGATTTATGGCATAAATATTTATGTTTTTGGTGTGTTTCTTATGGAAGCTGGGAATTTTTTGCATAATTTTCATGTCAGATGCATTACGGAGGTTCTTGCTTGATTTTCATGATAAAAAAACTACAAAGTCAAACCAGTCCATCTGTATCTTGTTCCTGTGTTTGATTATATGGATTCTTGGAAATTTGTCATAAGGGTTAGAGTTTCTGTTCATATTTTGGTGGAAGACAGGCCAAGCGAGGTGAGAGTTATGGTGAGAATGAATGAATGAGGAGAAAGAGAAGAGGAAGAAGGGTTTGTTAGATGGTGAAGTACTAGGACATATTGTTCCTTTTCTTGTGGACAACTTTGTTACTGCTTCTTCCATTATTATTTCCACCTTTATCGCCTCTACCGTTGATGTCATTGCTAATACCAATCGTCATATTCGTCATGGTCCCGTTTCGGGCCCTTCCGCCTTCGCAGATCATCACCATACCTAGTTTCAGGTTTTTCTTTTAAAAGAGGCATAAAGTGTAGCTACGCAATGTCATATTTTAATATAGGTCTAATGTCTTTGTTTAACATCGAACTATCTATTTGTTAGAGATGTCGCAGGGTACTAAGGAAGTAATGTGTTGATTTGTGGAATTTCAGAGTAATTACTAGTTTTAAGGAAGTAATGTGTTGATTTGTGGAATTTCAGAGTAATTATTAGTTTTTTTTGGTTCCCTTTTGGATCGCCATAGCTACATTAGCGATCCCACAGTTTTTTTGAGGTATGGAAACAACTTCTTTGCTTAAAAGATGTAATTTAAATAAGACCCATTTTTATCATCGACAATTGTCACAAGCCCAAATATTAGGTATTTATATTTACAATATATATTAGGTGGACCATCGACAAGTCACATATGTGAATGACAAAATAGATAGAAGGTGAGACATCTACTTTCAAAAAGGAGGGAAAAACAAGATATTTATGAAGGAAATCCCCACTTAACCATTCATTGAGGTGACTAAATAGTTTAGTATTGTGTTGCATAAGGTGAATTATAGGCTTCCATGTGTACTATGTCATTTATTTATAGATATTTTTTAATCAAGATGTCAAATAAAGTCTTTAGAGAGGTGTTTATGTCACTGCTTGCTTAATCTTTATTGTTATATTTGTTAATATTAATATCATATATCATATAGATATGTTACATTGTTATATTTGTTAATGTTAATATCATATACGATATAGAGATGTTATATGGTTTAGATTTGATTGTTTGATAGTGTAATTTCTTTAAAACAAATATCATAAGATTAATTACACGGGAATTTCAACCCCGTGACTTGTGAAAAAATGATTTTGTAATTCTTTGTTAATGAGGTGGTTTGGGATTTTAATTATATTTTGGTATGGGTTGGTATTCGATCAATAAATCTAAAAGATGTAGGAAAGTCTGACAAAAAGACTAAAATATATGTATTCAATGTAGCAATGTCATGTGCCATTACTTTTACTAATGTAAATGTTACTTGTTATCTAAAAAAAGTTTTGTTAAATCAATTTCAATTTAAAATATGACATGGTATTGCGAAGTTTGATAGTTAAGAAAATTCCCTTTCAATCAAATTTCAAAAAAAAGTTTCATTGAATCAAATTTCAATCGAAAGCTTTAGAGAAATAAATGGCTCCATGAAAGTCCATGCCATGCTCCTTGTACATTAATGGAAAATGAGATAGTAAAGCGCAAGCCGATAAAGAACCACACAAGTCCTTTCAATGTTCAAGTGCCATATAGCTTGGAAACACATATTGAACATACACAATGTATTTGCGAATTGTAAGTGGTCCATCACTCAAATGGTCATTTTTACAACAAATTTCACTACCCAACTAACTAGTAACTAAATCATGTCCATGACTCAAAGTCACATCACCAATTAACTATAGTCACAATTAATTCATGGTCCACATTGATCTTAGTTGCATAGATAGTTTTCTTTCATATTTTTGTTTCAATAATTTTGATGATACAACAATATAATTTTGTAAATTTCGAAAAAACAAATTCGCAATGACGCAGGACATTTGCCACCTCATGGCTCTTGTTTATATAAACAATGGGAATCACAACAAAAAATAATATCATGTGTTAACAATTTTAATAAAATGAATTAAATATTAATAAAGAGTAAATCAAGAAGTGGATAAGCTCATCTTTTTTATTCTGAAAACTTTTCCTCATAAATTTTGTCGAAAGTTATAGTTTCACTTAATTATAGTTTCACTTAATTGAACTTTGACTTTACACACGTTTTAAGCCAATCCATATCTTCTTGAATTAAAAAAAAAATCTCTATTCATACTTATTATTGGGAAAGTTGTAAATTACATTAATTTATTGTATCTATTAATTCAACTATTTACTAAATAGGAAACTTAATTTCTTAATTATCATACTTTATTACATCTCAATAAAATCATACAAATCTAGTATTAATTTTGAAATAAAATAGTGTCTTGTTTTTCTCCTTCTAAACTCAATGTTACCAAATTGGACATTGACTTGTGATTCAACTCCCCATTGATGCTCAATTTGGTGACTCCCCACATTTACCTTACTTAAGAAATTTTTATTGGGAAAGTGCCTTGGTGAACATGTGTGCAATATGGTTACTAGATTTGCAAATCTTTAATTCAACTTGAGTAGTGATGGTTTATCATGAAGCATTAGTGGCTATGTAAATATAGAAAATCAAGAATAAGTTGGCTTGGAGGGATGATATGTAAATTATCTTAGTAATATATATTTTTTATTTACGAATTTTTGTATAATGGTATGTTACTTTTTTGCAATATATAATGCATGTGTTGAGTGTCTAAATGATGCAATTTCCTTACAATAATTTGTCTAATTGTAGATAAGACTTTGCATGCATGGCTATTTTTTTTTAAATGTTAATTTTAGATTAAAAAATATTGGAGATCTATGTAGTGTAATGTTTATATTTTTTGAAATGTGCAACACTATAAAAGTTTATAGTAGAAACATAAATGTATATTTTTTAATAATCTATATATATTAAGAAAAAACTAAATGACAATAAATAATAAACTATTTAGAAAAATCATATATTTGCATAGTTAGATATGTATGTGTATAGTTTCTTGGTGATGGATTTTTAGAAAAACATGATCGTAGAGAAATAACAATAAACAAGATGAAAATATAAATCACATAAAACACATTACAAGAGAGACACCAATATAACGTGGTTCACCTAGGATGGGATACGTCCACACAGAAATTGCCAGTCCTTATTATTATACCATCCAACAAATGAAGGGATACAACTTGTAGCACATCCGCTGCAACTTCCTCTTCACTCTTTCACAGTCTCTCTCACACAATAAGAGATCTTTACAATGTTACAATACACAACCGTATTACAATGCCTTCTTTTTAAAGAGCGATTACCATGGGAAATACTGTGGAACACCCAATACCATGGGCCCATAAATCACCCATTATTGACCAAGTCACGACTATGAAATTACAACATTTTACAAGGTATTTTTTCCAAAAATTTTGCTATGGGGGCGCTGCCCCCGAACCCCGGCTAGGCGGGGGCTCCCAAACTAGTCACCGCCCCCCCTGTACCCCCCATGGAGACTATTTTGGGGGGGGGAAATCCCCCCCAAACACCCTCGTCATGGGCTGAGATCCAGACACAGATGAAACACCACCTATGAATAAGGAAGATCAGGCTCCACAACCAACAATCTCCCACTTGGAGACTGATCACAACAAATCCACCGTTGTTGCACTTCCCGGACTATGCTCTGAACCTTGGATCTGACAAATTTCTCATCTTCACCTTCGTGCTTGAAGGCCAACTGAAACCGAGCAGGAACTCAATTTCTCTTTAGTTACTACCTTTGTCAATATGTCTGGAGGATTATGGCTAGAAAGTATCTTTTCCAGCTTCAACAGTTTATCTTCCAGAATAGACCGTATGAAATGGTACTTGAGCTGTATATGTTGTGAAAATCCTCACAACAGATCTAAGAGCTAATGTATACCTCACAAGAAATAATTTAGGAATAAGATTAAGAGTGGTCAATGCAGTAAGATGAGCAATAGAATAATAATATAGTAGAACTCGGATAGAAGCAAAAATACTTCACACACACTAATTAATTAATCACAATATTAACAAATAAGTAGTACAATGCACGAGGATTCGAATGCCAAGGTGGAAATTCAAATTAGCCTTCATGGAGTGATCAAAGGATCACTAGAGTGTCATCGGAGCAACAACTAGAAGTCTATCTCATCATCAATGGAGTCATCAATGCTCAAGTAACTGTTAACCATCAGTCAAACTGAGTCAAACTGAGTGTGGTAGGTGTAACTGGAACTAACTGAATGAAGGAGGCTCAGTGGAGGGCGCATGAGGAGCTAACTGGAGTCAGAATGGGCAGTTCAGTCTCACTGGAGGTCTATCGGAGTGAAACAGTCAGTTGAGAGTTAGTCTAGCCTTAAATCAAGGAAAGAACTAATGATAACTCAACTAACTGAAGTACAACTGAATGGTAGGTGAGAGAGGGCGAGTTGCTTCCTTAAATCAAGGAGGAAGGGCGCACTAAGCTCCAGGAGGGCTAAAAATGATCTGAGAGAAGCTTTCGAGGGCTGGCTAACTGAGGCTAGGTGCTGGGACTGATGACTGGGATGCATGCAGAATGCATGCATAACTGAAAATGCAAAAAGGAATAATGCTGGTAGGACTAGGATGGAGTATAGGAATATCCTAACACCCCCCCTTAATCCATCATGGGCCCTGGTAACTGAGACCAAAGGTCACCCAAAACAATGAATAATAATAACAGTCAATAAACCGAGGAAATGGGGAAAACCTCATGGGAAAAATACCCCCCCTCAAAATAGACTGTAAGGCACACACAAAAATAAATGCTCTAAACTCAAGCAGGTGTGATGCTTGGTCATATGTCTGGAGGTATCTTCTTCTAGTGAAGAAGTGGATCATGCTCAGAAAGAATGTGCTTGTACTTTCTCTTCAGATCGCATGTGATGAGAACAAATCTAGAAGTATGAGGATGATCCTTGAACCTGTGATTCGAATAAACTGAGGTAGGATCAAATCTATGAATATGCAGATAGTCTTTTGTCTTCTCCTTCGAACCATCATGGGTGAGATTATGCCAAAAAGAACCATGAAATAATAGTAAATGTTTTGAATCCAAATTAGATCCAAGACTTAAAGAATGGTTTCTTAAGATCTCCTTTGAACCATTTGAGGTGAGATCTAAACCATTGAATGCATGAGAAATTATCCCAAGCGAATGGCAATGGCCATCAAATATCAGTGTTTGCTTGGAATCCAAATTAGATCCAAGACTTGAATCATGGTTTCTTGAGATCTCCTTTGAACCATTAGAGGTGAGATAAAAACTAGTAAGTGCATGAGAAATTATCCCAAGCGAATGGCAATGGCCATTATCTTCAATAACCTTCTGAAAGCATGAAATAATGATCATACAGTAGTACATAAGAGGTGAGTGATCAAGGAGAGCGAATGTATTACCTCCAATGGCTGATTTTACCTCCGAAACATTCAATAGATCATGATGCAAACCAACAAACTTTGGTGCAAGAGAGGATTTAGGACCTTCTGCAATTTCTAGAGTGTGATCTGGCACATAATACGAGATAGAAGAAATCTGGAGCATGAGTGTAGAATCTGCAAGTTCTTCTTCTTTGTGGCTAACTTCAATATGAGATATGTTTGGTACTGATTCATGATCAATGAGATCATCAAGGAGGGAGAATTCATCACTTTGCTTGCTCTCGAAATGGTTTGGACCAATCCCTTCATTCTGTCTGCCAAATCTTTCATCCAGGTGGGCCCATAGCTCTTTTGGAGATTCAACAGAAAATAAGTGGTGTACCATGCATCGAGACATAGCAAGCATCATGTCTCCACAGACACTGTCACCTTTATTTAACCAGTCATTCTCTTCTTCAGAGGATTCGAACTCTCTTTCAAAACAATAATCAAAGAGATCATGGCTCTTCCAATATGCTATCATTTTTGGTTTCCATTCATCATAGTTGAATGGAGAAAGAGGAGGGATTTCTTCTGAATTCATGGAAGCTGTAGAAGACCTGCAAAAACAATAGAAAAGTCTGCAACTGCTACTGCTGCAAAAAATGTAGAAACTGCTGCAACTGCTACACTCGAAATCTTGATAATAACCTGCAAAAAACTCTCAGGAATGGAGATAAACAATACTCTCAACATGCTCTGATACCATGTGAAAATCCTCACAGCAGATCTAAGAGCTAATGTATACCTCACAAGAAATAATTTAGGAATAAGATTAAGAGTGGTCAATGCAGTAAGATGAGCAACAAAATAATAATACAGTAGAACTCAGATAGAAGCAAAAATACTTCACACACACTAATTAATTAATCACAATATGGACAAATAAGTAGTACAATGCATGAGGATTCGAATTCCAAGGTGGCAATTCGAATTAGCCTTCATGGAGTGATCAAAGGATCACTAGAGTGTCATCGGAGCACAACTAGAAGTCTATCTCATCATCAGTGGAGTCATCAATGCTCAAATAACTGTCAACCATCAGTCAAACTGAGTCTAACTGAGTGTGGTAGGTGTAACTGAGAGTAATTGGAACTAACTGAATGAAGGAGGCTTAGTGGAGGGCGCATGAGGAGCTAACTGGAGTCAGAATGGGCAGTTCAGTCTCACTGGAGGTCTATTGGAGTGAAACAGTCAGTTGAGAGTCAGTCTAGCCTTAAATCAAGGAAATAACTGATGATAACTCAACTAACTGAAGTACAACTGAGTGGTAGGTGAGAGAGGGTGAGTTGCTTCCTTAAATCAAGGAGGAAGGGCGCACTAAGCTCTAGGAGGGATAAAACTGATTCGAGAGAAGCTCCCGGGGGCTGGCTAACTGAGGCTAGGTGCTGGGACTGATGACTGGGATGCATGCAATTGCATGCTGCATGCATAACTGAAAATGCAAAAAGGAATAATGCTGGTAGGACTAGGATGGAGTATAGGAATATCCTAACATATGTTTAGTCTTAGAATGTAAGGCTGAGTTATTGCAATATGAATGGCACTATGGATGTCATTGTACAACATGTTATTCTCCTGCTTCTTACCCAATTCCTCCATGAACCTCTGTAACCAAATCATCTCTTTACTAGCCTCTGTAGCAACAACATACTATACTTCCGTTGTTGAAAGTGAAACAACCTTTTGTAGTTTCGAAATCCAACTTATTGTTATTCCACCTACAGTAAAGACATACCCTGTGGTGCTCCTCCTGCTATATTTATCACTTGCCATATCTGCATCAACATATCTCTATAGAACGTGTCTGAACCTCCAAAACATAATGCATGAGTGGTAGTTCTCAAATACCTGAGAATCCACTGTACTTCCTTCCAATGTTCTTTATCTGGATTGTTCATATACCCGCTGACAACTCCCACTGCGTGTGCAATATATGGTCTTGTGCACACCATGGCATACATCAAGCTGCCAACTGCTGATGAATAGGGAACCCTAGACATGTAATCTATATCTTCCTGTGTCTTGGGACACATCTCCTTACTTAGTTTGAAATGGATGGACAAAGGTGTACTAACTGGTTTTGCATTCTACATTCTCCAACACCTTTTGTATGTACTCACAGTGAGACAATGTCAATTTGCGATTTTTCTTGTCTCTTGTTATTCTCATACCAAGGATTTGATTTGCAGCACCCAAATCCTTCATTGCAAATGAATTAGCTAACTACCTTTTGAGCACATTTATATCCTACATGTTAGACCCTGCAACAAGCATGTCATCCACATACAATAACAAGATAATATATCTTCCATTATCTAGCCTCTTGAAATAAACAGAGTGGTCAGAATGACATCTACTATAACCTTGTTTAGTCATAAATCTGTCAAATTTCAAATACCAATGCCTCAGAGCTTGCTTTAGGCCATACAAGCTCTTCTTCAACCTGCACACCAAATTCTCCTCCCCTTTGACCTCATACCCCTGTGGCTGTTGCATATAAATCTCTTCCTCCAAATCCCCATGGAGAAAGGCTGGTTTTACATCTAACTATTCAAGATGCAAATATTCTACTGCCACTAGACTTAAAATAGTTCTAATTGAAGTCATTTTAACAATAGGAGAAAATATTTCATCAAAACCTATACCTTTCTTCTGTGCAAACCTCTTTACAACAAGTCTGGCCTTGTGCCGCTTTTTTCCTCCATCTTCTTCCTTCAACTTGAAAAACCATTTATTTTGCAATGCTCTTTTACCTACAGGAAACCAAACCAAATCCCAAGTATGGTTTCTTACCAATGAGTCCATCTCCTAATTCATGCCTTGCTCCCATTTCTTTCTAGTTTCCACTTGCATTGCTTCTTCATAACATTCTGGTTCACTAGAATTAGTCATCAATAAATAATACAGTGAAGGAGATGTAATGGAGATATTGAGATGCATTAAAAAAATGGGGGTTTTGTTATTTTTAGTCCAAAACACCAAGGTTTTCATACTAAACCTAAATCCAAAGCAATGAAGTTAGTGAACACATAATTTGGAATTATCAATTGAATTTAAGGAATGCACACATGTTATAATAATGTGCACTAATTCTATAGTAGACATGCATTCCTAGAATATGCATGTGCTATTGGGAAAAAATTCACAATTTCATATTATTATTTACCCTTTTCCCAACGCCCATGATATCATAGTTCATACCCCTTATATCCATTGCGCTTGATATATTTTTTCATCTTTGCTTAGGGCCTAAGGCCCTTTTTTTCATCCTTTGGCCATGGTAGGGGTCCTATGACCCATTCTTATTGTGGAAATTCATATTTACAGGCATTGCTCATGGCCATTTGGCATGATAAAGCTTCATTTAGGGCATGAAGTCCTTGTTTTCCTCCCCTACCATGGTACAAGACCTATCTCCCACATGTGTTGTGAAAATAACCTCTAATGTTTCCCTATACCACTTGGAGGCCAAAGGTCCTCTAGAAAGGATTGGTATGGTTGTTTGAATCCCTATTTTCATCCCCTAGCCATGGTATAGCCTTAAGACCCATTTTAATTTTGTGAAACATACTAATGGAAACAAAATCCCTCATAAAGGCCATAGATACCATACAAAGGTCTTATGTGGTTGTTTGAGGACTACTATATGAAGCTTTATCCTAGAATGATTCAAATAGGGCATTTGTAGCTAGGGTTTTCACCCTAGCTTATGCAAATGAGCACCTACTAAGGAGAAGGGACTCCTTAGTAGCAGTTCAGAAAAACAGTAGATGAAAGACAGTACAGTAAAATAGTAACTACTCTAAGCATGTGCATAAAACATAAAAGACAAGATAATAAAAATGGTTTTTGTATTGATTATACCTCCAATGTGAAGGTTGGTGAAGCCTTTGCAGCAGTCCAAGAGGGTTGCTTCCAAGCTTCCAGTTTTGCTCCTTTCTCTTTCTC
This sequence comes from Larix kaempferi, assembly GCA_027924585.1. Classification (NCBI taxonomy): domain Eukaryota; kingdom Viridiplantae; phylum Streptophyta; class Pinopsida; order Pinales; family Pinaceae; genus Larix; species Larix kaempferi. Next base: position 13,513,158 of record BSBM01000428.1, read on the forward strand.
CAAAGGGTTTTGGAAATGGGCCAAAGGGGCACCCAAATGTGAAAGTAGGTCAAGGGTGAGCTAGGGTTTCAGGAGTGATTTTGGCAGAGTAAGGGTATGGTTGACTGTGGATATGAAATGAGGGGCCTCCATCACCTATTTATAGGTTTTTAGTGGTGGAGTGCTGGCCCATGGTTTTGGGCACCATATGGTTTAGGTCAGCTGTATAGGGTTTTTGCTTCCTTTTTTCCCTCTTTTTCCTCTTTTTTGTATTTTTTATTCCCTTTTTAGAGGGTTTTTGCTATTTTGGGGGAAAAAGGGGTTTTTTGGCCTTTTGGAGGCTTTTTTAATGGTTTTGTGGCCTTTTGGAGGCTTTTTAATGGGATTTTAAGGTTTTGGAGGCAAATATGGTAGGAAATATGGACAAATGAGTCATGCAATGGAGTAGATGAGGTAGTGAGCACTTTTTGGGTGTTAACAGATTGCCCCCTAATGTGTGAGGGTAGGAGCTCATCGTATGGCTGAGAGACATCATAAGTCTTTTATGGTTTTCCTGGGATGTGGAGAAGAGAAGAAATGAACTAGAGCCCGGAACAACGGTCCCGAACAAACTGCAAAAACTGAGAGTACATGACCTCAATAATGAATGAGGAAGAATCTGAAGATATGGACGAGGCGGGCATTCCCATGCTCGTATCAAGATATCGAACAATAACAAGAGGGTCCACAAAATGGGGACCTGAAATATACATGGCCTCAAATAATGAATGAGGAAGAATCTCAATATATGGACGAGGTGGGCATACCCATGCTCGTATCAAGATACATAAAAAATAACTGTGAGGCCCAAAAAAGGGGGACCTGGAAGATACATAGAGAACCACTGTGTACATCATAAGGGTCCAGAGGGGACACAAATCTGGGACATACTGCTGGGCTGACCATGTCTGGGCTGAAGAACTGATACACTGGAAGAACAACAGTGCTACTGAGTGGGGTACCAGAGGAATTGATGAGCTGCTGGAGCATAGTGACGGGGAGTCATATCCTCAATGGTACACTGAACTGGAACTGAACTGGGTACTCAAGGAAGCATATAACTGGATGGCTTCCGAATATAATCACAAACGCAACCCAGACATCCACGGGAACATATAATTTGGTGTTCCGAAGTGACTCACCAATGTGCTAGATTCGGGGGAAATCCGGGGTCTTCGACCAATAACTGAAGGGATATATACCCTGCGCGATTCTCAACGATGCGATCAAGGTGTTGACATCGAGCATGTGAGAAAAAACCACTCGGAGAGGCAATGATGACTCCTCTCAAAATGGTCCGTAGGAACTCACTGTTCGGATATCCACATCATCTTTTTCAGGATCTTGCATGCAATTAGGGTTTGCATGCAAAATCTAGGGTTTGCATGCACCTGCATGCACTTGCATGCATCCCAGTCACCAGTTTGATGCCTCCAGCACCTTAGCCACCTCATTCTAGCACCCGGGAGCCACTTACTACAGATTTTTAGCCCTCCTAGGCTGAAAGGCGCCCACTTCTCACCTACTGCCAGAGAAGGGCGCACTTGTTCACCTACCACTGCAGTTCCACTTCAGTTACATTCAGTTAGCTTCGATTCTCCCTGATTTGAGGCTAGTTTCACTCCCGACTGATTGTTTCACTTCCGTTGGACCTCCAGTTTGACTAGTTGACTTGTTCTGACTTCAGTTAGTCTCCCATGCGCCCCCCCACTGAGCCTCCTTCCCTTAATCAGTGCTACACACTTCAGTTACACATGACACACTCAGTTAGACTCAGATTGACACCTGGATGACTGGTTCTTGTGCATTGATGAGCACCACCGATTGATGATGAGGACTCCTAGTTGGAGTCAAGCTACTCCATTCAGTGATTCGAATGGCCTACTTAGTCAATTCGAACTGCTCATTGACAGATATTGTATTCTATTGTAATTCATTCACCCTTTCTGGGATATTGAGCACTGCTGCATGTTTTGCACAGTTTTACACCATATTTTCTATATTCATCTGTTGTGATTGATTTGCTTGTTCATTAGATCTGCTGTGACTAATTTTACATGGTATCAGAGCCATTGCAGGGACAAGATCTCTTTTCTACAGGTGTTTCTACAAGAAGATTTGACTGAATTGCTCAAAAATTGCAAAAAGTTTTGGCATGAGATATCTCAAAGGCATTCGCTCCTGTGCATGCAAAGCTTGAAAATACATCCAATACCACTCCAGAAGCTTGAGTTTCCACATAATTCCTGGATCTGATACATTGGACCCATTCAACATTGTTTGATCTCCAATCCCAGGTGTGATGCAACTCTAAAAGGGTGGATTGTTCAACCTTACGATTCTTGGTTTGATTGTGATTTGCAGGTTATCAAGCTCCTCCTTTGCATTCGCTACACTGTGCATGCAAACTCCTCTTTTGCATTCGCTACACTCTGCATGCAAGCTCATCTACATCAGTTTGACTTGCTCCTAGCAATGGAATACTCTTCTTCAAATCCTATCCTCACCCCATTCAATTATTTTGATTGGAAAGATGATATAGAGATCATATTACGTTCAAAAGGTTACTACCGAGTCACTCTTGGTCTTGAATTGGAGCTAAACAATGTGTCAGATCGAACCAAACACTACAACAAGCTTGATGAAGCTTATGGTCTTCTTTGTCTCTCCATCTCCAAATATCTTCACTTCCATCTCAGCGGATTGAAGACTCCAAAAGCCATATGGGAGCAACTTGAAACACTATTTGGCAAGCAGGATGAGCTTAGGGATTTTCAATTAGAGAATGAATTGATTGGCCTTAATCCTGAGAATTTCGAGACCATCAATGAATTCTTCACAAAATTCAAGAACTTGAACTTGCAATTGAAGAACAGTGGAGTTATCAAAGAGGATAAACAATTGATCCTCTCCATTCTAAGCAAGCTTGGGAAAGATTATTCGGTATTTGTCTCTACTTTCAATTCCGGTCGGCTAACTACCCCGAATTGGAAGATGCCTACCTTGAATGCCTTCATTGAGTCCGTCACAAAAGAGCATGACAAGTTGATTCAAATGGGGTCCATAAGCTCCAAAGATTCAGCCCTATATGTTCAAAGACCCAAGATCTCGAATGGTAAAGGAAAGCAAAAGAAGGAGAAGCCCAAATTCGAGCCTCACAAGCAAAAAGACAAAGGCAAACAAACAGATGCACCATCCAGTTCGAAGTTCAAGCAAAAGGGCAAAGAAGGTAACCAAAAATCTAAATGTACTTATTGCAATCGTGGCTTTCATCCCGAAAGTTCATGTATGAAGAAAACTATAGATCAAATGGCCCTCCTTTTGGAAATGAACAACATAACTCTTCCCGACGGTGCAAGGAAGAAGGATAGGAATGATGATCATGAAAGAGGACAAGCACTCATGGCAACGGTTTCGAAGCCCACTACTCTCTTGATAGATTCGGGTGCATCAAATCACATGGCTGCAAATATTGATTCTTTTTCCTCATTCGATCCAAACAGCTCCATCCCCATCCATTTGGGAGATGACTCAAAAATTTCTTCAAAGGGCAAAGGTACGATTCATGTAGAACATGGAAGCTTTCAGAATGTTCTCTATGTGCCTTCCTTGGCTTCAAATCTCCTTTCTGTGTATCAAATGACACACACTGGTGAACCAAAGCAAGTTACATTCAGCCCTAATACAGTTGAAATTTCTGATATCAAAAGTGGAAGACTAGTTGCAGTCGGAAAGGCAAACCACACTGCAAAATGCTATGAGTTTTCACACTTTATTCCGCTTGCAAAGCCCACTGCTCTTCGCACACATGGTAATGAGGTTAGTAGGATTTGGCATGAAATATTTGGACATCTTAATTATAAGTATTTGCTGCTGCTATCAAACAAATCCATGGTAGATGGCCTTCCACAACTCAGTTCCTCGAAGGGAATATGCACCGGTTGCATCATTGGGAAGCACCCCGAGCACAGATTCGACCGCGGCAAAGCTAGCAGAGCTTCTACTATTTTGGGGTTGATCCATTCTGATATCAGTGGTCTGCTGCCCCATATGTCATTAAATGGTTCAAGGTATGTTTTGACATTTATTGATGATTTTTCCCGCTTTACATGGGTATTCTTTCTCAAAAACAAGTCAGAAGTGCTTGAAAAATTCAAGGATTTTAAGGCTTCTGTTGAGACCACCACTGAGAGCAAGATCAAAGCTCTTAGATCTGATAATGGTGGAGAATATATTAAATCCGAGTTGCTGCAACTTTGTGCCCAAAGCGGAATTCAGATCCAACATACAGTTCCCTACACACCCTAGCAGAACAGTGTAGCGGAAAGGAAAAACCGGTCACTGAAAGAGATGGCTACATGCATGATTGAATCAAAAGGTTTGGCTGCAAATCTTTGGGCTGAAGCAATCAATGTTTCTGCATACATACAGAACCGAGTTCCACATTCATCCGTGAAAGGTATGACTCCTTTTGAAGCATTCTTTGGTCACAAACCGGATGTGTCAAATTTAAGAGTTTTTGGCTCTACTGCATGGGCTAGAATTCCTTCTGAGAAGAGACGAGCTTTGGATCCACAAAGTACTGAGTGCATACTGATAGGATATGGGGAAGAATCAAAAGCATATAAACTCATGGATATCAGATCTAAAAAGATATTCATAGAGCGCAGTGTGCAATTTGAAGAACCGCTTCAAGAATTGCAACTAGTCGAGGAAAAGATTGTCGATTCACCGCCTTCACCAGAAGAAGATCCGTGCAGCGATAATGAAGGTATGAGTTCTGATATTTCAGCAGCATATGATGATCATGACATATCAGGTTCGGAATCCGACCATTATGATCCTCCTCAGTTACCAAAGTGGGCCCAAAACACTCTCCAATCTGCTGGTTCGAACCTTGGAAATCCTGCTGATCCGAGACGAACAAGAGCAGACTTTCAAAGAGCAGGTATGGCACTATCTATTGCTGATCCATTAATTCCTGAGATTTGTTATCTGATGGCTGGTTCAGATCCCACATCATACTATTCTGCTCACCGAGATCCGAGATGGCAAAGTGCCATGGATGAAGAGTACAGTTCTCTTCAAAAGAACAACACATGGGAGCTAGTTTCTCTTCCACCTGGAAGAAAATTAGTGAAGTGTAAATGGGTCTACCGCACGAAAGTTGCTGCTGATGGCTCTATCAGCAAATACAAAGCAAGGTTGGTGGCAAAAGGTTTCTCCCAAGTCCAAGGAGTGGACTACACTGAGACTTTTGCACCGGTTGCAAAGATGGATTCCATCCGCCTTGTTTTAGTTGTTGCCGCATCCAAGCACTGCGAAGTGCACCACATGGATGTGAAGAGTGCATTTTTATATGGAGACCTTTCTGAAGAGGTATATATGCAGCAGCCAGAGGGCTACACATCAGATCCATCATTAGTTTGCAGATTGAAGAAATCTTTGTACGGGTTAAAACAGGCCCCAAGAGCTTGGTACGCAAAGATGGACTCCTTCCTTCTTTCTCAGAATTTCCAAAGATGCAAATCTGATCCGAATGTGTATCTTCAGCGAGTTAAAGGTAATTTGTTGGTTATTGTACTTTATGTTGATGATCTTCTCATTACTGGTAGCACACTTACTTTAATAAACAAGCTAAAATCTGCCTTAAATCTAGCTTTTGACATGAGCGATTTGGTCTTGCTGAGTCACTTTTTGGGCTTGGAGATAGCTCAAAATTTTGATGGGATCACTATATCTCAGCAAAAATATGCTTCCGACCTGTTATTGAAGTTTAATATGGCTGAATGTAAGGCAGCCCCATTCCCATTCCTCTCAGGAATCAGTCTTGAGGAGGGAGATTCTACACCGCTTGCAGATTGCAGTATGTATCGACAGTTGATTGGTTCACTACTTTATTTGACACACTCACGGCCTGATATCTCATATGCCGTGAGTGCCGTGTCAAGATATATGCAGCAGCCACATGAGCTTCATTGGCGAGCAGCCAAGCGGATCTTGCAGTATGTGCAAGGTACGAGACAGTTTGGCATACATTATGCTGCAGATTCTGAGCTAGATTTCATTGGTTTTACCGATTCAGATTGGGCAGGTGATAGCATTGATCGGAAGTCAACTTCCGGTTATGTTTTCATGATTGGTCATGGTGCTATTTGCTGGTCCAGCAAAAAGCAAGCAGCCATTGCACTTTCTTCAGCAGAGGCAGAGTATCGAGGGGCAGTCAATGCCTGCATTCAGGCAGTTTGGTTGTAGGGTATTCTTTCCGAGTTTGGTTTTGGTGGCACTACTTCGACTGTCCTATTTTGTGACAATCAAAGTGCTATCAAGATCTCCACAGATCCAGTTCAGCGGCAGAGGACCAAACACATTGAGATTCATATGCATTACATTCGACAGTTGGTGCATGACCGCACCATCATTCTGCAATATTGCCCCACTGATGAGCAAATTGCAGACATCTTCACCAAGAGATTCACTGAGAAGAAGTTATCTTACCTCCGTTCACTGTTGGGGGTGAGTTCCATCATGGTGGAGACAGATTGATTCATTATTATGCTTTAGCTTGAGGGGGGGCTTTCTTCCCACTGGGTTTTCCCTCTTTCCTCACTTAGTTGTTTTCAGCATTTTTTGGATTATTGTATTGGGGTGACCTTTGGTCTTAGTTACCAGGGCCCCACATTATTTTTTGCACATCATAGTCTAGCTTGAGGGGGGGTGTTCGGATATCCACATCATCTTTTTCAGGATCTTGCATGCAATTAGGGTTTGCATGCAAAATCTAGGGTTTGCATGCACCTGCATGCACTTGCATGCATCCCAGTCACCAGTTTGATGCCTCCAACACCTTAACCACCTCATTCTAGCACCCGGGAGCCACTTACTATAGAGTTTTATCCCTCCTAGGCTGAAAGGCGCCCACTTCTCACCTACTGCCAGAGAAGGGCGCACTTGTTCACCTACCACTGCAGTTCCACTTTAGTTACATTCAGTTAGCTCCGATTCTCCCTGATTTGAGGCTAGTTTCACTCCCGACTGACTGTTTCACTTCCGTTGGACCTCCAATTTGACTAGATGACTTGTTTTGACTTCAGTTAGTCTCCCATGCGCCCCCCCACTGAGCCTCCTTCCCTTAATCAGTGCTACACACTTCAGTTACACATGACACACTCAGTTAGACTCAGATTGACACCTGGATGACTGGTTCTTGTGCATTGATGAGCACCACCGATTGATGATGAGGACTCCTAGTTGGAGTCAAGCTACTCCATTCAGTGATTCGAATGGCCTACTTAGTCAATTTGAATTGCTCATTGACATATATTGTATTCTATTGTAATTCATTCACCCTTTCTGGGATATTGAGCACTGCTGCATGTTTTGCACAGTTTTACACCATATTTTCTATATTCATATGTTGTGATTGATTTACTTGTTCATTAGATCTGCTGTGACTAATTTTACACTCACCACAGATGGTGATGGGTCCAAGGCGCAGAGACCTTTGGGTCTATCCTCTGGAATAGAGGGGCTATCGTCGACAGAGACCTGCAACTAGCAAGGCAATGATGTTTCCTTGACAGGAGCACGAGGTGAAGAACCGAAGTGTGAGAGTACTGATGGTAGGACTGTCAGACTGTGGGGGATAACTGGGCAAGTAGAGTGGGTGGACTCAAACTTCCTTTGTTCAGAGTATGATGACGGGGGATGATCGGGCAGCATATGAAACTGACTGGTGGGAAAGGGATCACAGCTGTAATGGATCAAGGATAGTGACTGGGGTGAGTGGTACTCAAGCTGGTGTAAAATGGCAGGAGACTGCAGACTACTCTGAACAAAGGCGACCTGATTGGGGGTGCTGCCGAGATGATCGATCATAGTGCCAAGAGGCACGGGGGGACTTCTTCACGGGTTAAGGAACTAGAAGAAGTGTGTGTAAAATGGTATTGTCGTGTGGATTTATACGAGCCCAGGACAGTTCATGCTCGTGATTGCTTTCAATTTTAAGGAGTCTGAAACTAATAAGAAGACTCTGAAATAATGGAATGGTACTGTCGTGTGGATTTGTACGAGCCCAGGACGGTGCATACTCGTGGTTGCTTTCAATTTTAGAGAGTCTGAAAGCGATAAGAAGACTCCAGGGGGGTGCTTTTTCGTGTGTTAGTCTCCAAGGCCCGAAGAAGCATAAAAGGATGCAATGAAGAACTCTTCTAGCCGGTGTGACTAGAGTATTCCTTTTTCGTAATTAGTCTACCAGGTCCGAAAAAGGGTTAAACTTATACCAGATAGACGCCCTTTCAGGTACTTTAACGAGCATGAAAGGAAGCAAGATTGCTCGACGATCTTTTCATTGTTTTAGGAGTCAGAAAAGAGCTTAACAGAAACTCCCTAAGTGCCTTTTTTGTAAAGGACTTGTCTGGTCCGAAAAAGGGATAAAATTATATCGAACAAAAGGAATGGTCAGGCAAGGAGGAAGTGCTCAATCAAGGAACATTGATGATGACCAAGAACGAGGGTAGGGGGGAACACTCGTGGGCTTCCTTGCGGGATGATGAATGGTGGCAAAATAACGAAATAATTGCAGTATGACATGAGTGAATGGCTCATGTAAAAATGTGGAACAATCCGATGGCGGCCGATGTGGTGCGCAAACCGAGGGAGTAAGGTGTTAGGACACAATGTTGAAACTGTACCAGGTGAGAGTGAGAAATGATCTCAAGCATCATCACGAGCTCGAAAAAATGAATCCGGCGATATAAAAAGTGTCAAAAATGGATAACGACCGATGTGGCACGCAAACCAAGGCGACGGGGGGCGTTTTGGAAAAAATACCCAAAAAAATCTAGGGGTGATTGTGAGAAATGATCTCAAGCATCATCATGGGCTCGAAAAAATGAATCCGATGATATAAGGTATATCAAAAATGGGCTGCGGTCGATGTGGCACGCAAACCGAGGCGACAAGGTGTCGGGACACAATGTTGATATTGGTCCTGGTGAGAGCGAGAAATGATCTCAAGCATCATCACGGGCACGGAAATATGAATCCGGCGGTGCAAATGGTGCAAAACACAGAGGTCATAAGGATTTCAGAATGGTTAAAAGAAATAACTAGGTTAAAAAATGGCTACAAATAAATGTGAGCCCACCAAGCGAAGGATGTAGTGGTGGGGAGAAATGATGGCCCGCGGGGGCGAAATATCAAATGAAATCAAATGAAATCAAATGAAATCAAATATACAAGTGACATGCGACCTCAAAAATGGTTGAGATCACAAATGTGAAAAAGTGAGCATGGTTAATGACCTGCCCCCATGCTATGTGCATGGGGTTTGTGATTGTGGATCACATATGTGTTGGTTTGAACAAGGGGGTCATTGACGTGCTGAGATAGATGTGATGGGGTAGGGTCAAAATGATTGATGATGCCCCCTATCCCAGGGTCGAGGTAATCTATTAGGCCCCTTAACTTAGAGGTGTCAATGTGGTGTTCTATGAAAGCGAGGTCAAGACCAGGCATTTCGGTATAGGACCAGGCAAAGACATCACGAAACTCTTGGAAAAGTTTTGTGTACGCTCCGATCTCATATTCACTGCAGGAGGCTCTGAAAGTGATGAGTTCAGGGGCACCTCCTAGGGCAGCGATATCAATTTGGATTGTGGGTGAGATGTTGGCCATGTTACCTTCCTCAAAGGCATCAGGAGTGGGAATGGGATCCTTAAACCAGTCGACTTTAGTGGGAAGGAAATCTTTGGACTCAACCGCAAATTGGGTGGCGGTGGTGGAGGAGGACTCTTCTGGGAGGAAATAGGAACGATGGTGCATGTCTTCCCAGGGATAATTCGGGGCAGTGAGAGCCTCTAGAATCTCCTCATCATTGCGGAAACTTTGAGTTGTCAAATCAGTTGACGAGGGAGTGGTAGTCGAAGAGATCATATAAATGGTGTTAATCTCTCCGGATGAGGGTGATACTGGGGGGTGGATCTCCTCGATTGTGGGGGGTGCCGTCTCAAGGTCCAAATTATTCGTCTCGTAGAGAGCTTCTTTGTAATCTGGGAGATCAGGACAGTGATGTGAGTAATGGCCATAAATACCGCAGATTGCACAAGGGTGGATGGTACGCAGTGATTTATCACAAGGCTTAGGGGTTGGATCGAGTTCGACAACCGGGATGTTGGGGTCGTCGTCAAGCATTTGCATGTGTTCCTGTAATGCAGGTAATTATGGACATTGATGAGTCGGATGGCCTAACTCATCACACAACGAGCATTTGGGAGGAGCACAAAACACGGGGGGGTTTTTAACTGTTTTGGGCGGGGGTACAGCAGTGTATGGTTGTGGGCTTCTGCCCCCAGTGTGCTTGATAAGAGGGGGGGGGATTTGTAGATGACGAAGGGGTAGTGACACCGGGAGGTGGTTGAATAGTAGTGGCAATAGGTTGCACCGGTTGTAGGATGACATTTGGTGTCGGCGGGGGAACGGGAGGCGAAATATACCACACGGGTAATCCTAAGGTTAACCCGGGGAGGCTGAGAGTAGCCATAACTGGGGCGCTTACTACTCCCGAGGGAGGGAATAGGAAGGGGATTGTGTGGATGGGTGTAACACCAATGTGACTAAGTACTAATGGTGGTTTGGGTAACAAGGGCGGTTGATTGTTGGGTGTTTGTGTATTATGGGAAAGGGTACATAGGTCAGATACTTCGGGCGTGGGTGACGGGGGTGGAATGGATTGGAATGTTGAGGTCATCGACGTATCTGAGTAAACTCCGGGTCCCACAGAGGAAACAAATGAGGTAGTTGCACCACGAACAGGTTGTTCAACCATGGGGAGAACATTCTCAGGTGCAGCGGGGGCATTGGGATCATAATAGGTGAGTTGGTCGACCTTGACCACGCGTCCGTCAAGGGGGAACATCATGGTACGAAAAATGGATGAGGCAACTTCCCGCATGGCATACATGTAGCTGCGGCCAAGTAAGAGTTATAATCAAGTTGGGCATTGATGACCTCTATGTCAATGGGCACGGTTTTTCCAGCCAATTGGACGGGGACATTAGCTAAGAGACCTTGGGGTTGAGCCGAACGACCGTTGTAGGCTCGCAACGCAGTGGTGGACTGCTGGAGAGTAGGGGATCCCAACTTCTACCAAACAAATGTGGACATAACGCATGTAGAGGCACCTTCATCGATAATGCACCGATGGATGACAAGATTCCAAATGGAAACAGAAACTTGGAACGCTAAAGTGGAAGGCAGGCGTGGTTCGGACTGGTCCAAATCGAAGGCCATCAATCGTGAATCATTTGGGTCAATAGCACCAATGGCGGAGAGCAAAGTCTTGCGCTGTGAAGGACAGTTTTTTAAGACTTCTAACGCAGACATGGCTGCGGGAGATTGGGCTAAATCATATACAATGTTGTAATTAGACGTAGCGCGAGCATTGGGATTATTGTTGATGCGACGAAGTGGGAAGCGAGGTGCTTTGGAGGCGCCATAGAGTGGAGCCGGAGGTATACGTAACGGCTGATCCTTGGGATGAGCGTTAGTGTTTTTGTCGACGGGAGGGGATTCAGGGGTGGATCCATATTGGTTCCGATGGGTTTGGAGGTTGACATCGACGGATGACATCATTAACAAGTGATGGGTACCTGAGTCTAACATGGGTTGATCAGGAGCGGCATAAGTGATCTGCTGTTGTGGTGGCGCGTTGCCTTGAGGGGGAGCCAACGACTGAGTGTTCACTATGCCTTGGGTTGGTAAGGGGTTTTGCAACACCAAAGGTTGATGCTGAGGTGGTGGGGGGTTAGGTGGCGCCTAAGGAGCCGCGTGCCCTTGGCGATGGGCATCATCAGTCCAGAGTTTTCGAGCTCACTCCAAATGTGGGCAAGCATGTGTGTAGTGGCCATAGACCCCGCAAATAGAACAAGGATGGTTTGTTCGCAAATTAGGATTTTTGGCCTACTTGGGCGGGCCGATCAGGGTTCTGGTTGGCAGGTGCCGCGTTATTGTTGTTTGGGGGATTGGGAGGTTGACCGCCTTGGTCTGGAGGGGGGTTATTCCCACGGTTACGGCCTTTGCCACAGTTTTGCTGGCCCTGTTGGCGTTGGTTATTTTGGTTCTGCTGCGGATTCTGTTGGGCGTACACTTTCCCTTGGGCAGCAGGTGGGTTCTGGGGTTGTGTAGGTACGGGAGCAGGCTGCAGTGGATAATAAGTAGGTGGAGGCGGCGCAGGTGCTGAACCTTGTGGGGTTGCTGATACGTCTGTGGAACGGGTTGTGGGTTTGCCGCAGGGGTTGCCTGTGGCGGGTAATAAGCAGGTTGGGCTTGAGAGGACACCGGAGCTGGTGCAGCCTGTGTGTGGTAATATGGCTGAGGTGCGACTGGGGGGGCGTAAGCGGGGGATGCATGACCAAAGCACTGAGGTGGACAGGAGGGTCCGTGGGAATGGTGGTGATGTGCCATGGGAGCATACAAATTGGTTGCTCCGGACTGTGATGTAGCCCGTGAAAGGTAGAGGCCATGGCTAGGACGTGCTATGGAAAAGGGTTGGGGATGCGAAGCAACACGACCAATGATGCCATCTGCAGAAAAATCGCTGGAAGCCGCAGACGGCCCACGAAAAAATCGCTGGAAGTTGCAGAAAAATCGCTGGAAGTTGCAGAAAAATCGCTGGAAGTTGCAGAAAAATCGCTGGAAGCCGCAGACGGCCCACGAAAAAATGGGTTAACAGCCTCGGTCGGACCGCACGAAACAAGCTAATAGCCACGGTAAGATCGCAGGTAATAGACTGGAAACTGCCGGTAGATCGCCGAAAAAAATCTGAGAGCCGCAATCGGATCGCAGGTAAATGCTTGAAAGACGCGGTTGGAACGCAACTGCGGGTAGCAAAAGACGGGGTTGACGATAGCCGAAAGGAAAAAACAGAAAAATATTGCAGAAAATTAAAAACGTTTAAAACTTTAAAATTATAACCATAAATTCAAAGGAACACAAGGGGAGTTGCCAAAACTGTAGCTAGGGTTTTCACCCTAGCTTGTGCAAATGAGCACCTACTAAGGAGAAGGGACTCTTTAGGAGCAGTTCAGAAAAACATTAGATGAAAGACAATACAATAAAATAGTAACTACTCTAAGCATGTGCATAAAACATAAAAGACAAGATAATAAAAAGGGTTTTTGTATTGATTATACCTCCAATGTGAAGGTTGATGAAGCCTTTGCAGCAGTCCAAGAGGGTTGCTTCCAAGCTTCCAGTTTTGTTCCTTTCTCTTTCTCCAAAGGGTTTTGGAAATGGGCCAAAGGGGCACTCAAATGTGAAAGTAGGTCAAGGGTGAGCTAGGGTTTCAGGAGTGATTTTGGCAGAGTAAGGTTATGGTTGACTGTGGATATGAAATGAGGGGCCTCAATCACCTATTTATAGGTTTTTAGTGGTGGAGTGCTGGCCCATGGTTTTGGGAACCATATGGTTTAGGTCAGCTGTATAGGGTTTTTGCTTCCTTTTTTCTCTCTTTTTCCTCTTTTTTGTATTTTTATTCCCTTTTTAGAGGGTTTTTGCTATTTTGGAGGAATTTTGGATTATTTTGGGGGGGAAAAGGGTTTTTTTGGGCCTTTTGGAGGCTTTTTTAATGGTTTTGTGGCCTTTTGGAGGCTTTTTAATGGGATTTTAAGGTTTTGGAGGCAAATATGGACAAATGAGTCATGCAATGGGGTAGATGAGGTAGTGAGCACTTTTTGGGTGTTAACCACATTCACACCTTATGTTCCTTCCCTAACCATGTTCAAGGTTCTAAGTGCATTATGTGGTGCAAAAAACCTCCTAATGGCATTGAGATCTAACTTAGTTAACCTGGTGGGAAGATCTATGATATTTTTCCTGATCCTGGAACATCCTCGTGAACATCTCCTACACCACTCACAAAGAGTTCATAGCTATCCTTGGAGATCTATCCATTTCCCATCACATTCAACATATCTAGCCATTCATCCTGCATCCCCTAGATCATAATTTTTTTTAGGACTTCATTTCCTAACATGGAATGTGGAGATATCTATAAATTATATTGAAAATGTTCCACGTAGTATTCCAAATTCTCATCTTCTTTTTGAGTCATTTTGAAGATTTCTTCTCTAAGTTCCTGGGATCTCCAGTAGTCTTGATATTTTGCAAGGAAAGTATTCTTCATCTCATCCCAGGTGGATATGGAACCACCACCAAGGCCCATGAACCACTTCAAGGATTCCCCCTTCAAGGTGGAAAGGAACAACTTGAGCTTCTGCAGTTCTGTAGTGTAATCATAACTCCTACATAATTCATCAAACTCGAACAAGAAGGAATTAGGGTATTCAATAGTTATTCCATTAAAATTTGGGAGAGAAGACATCGAAATGGGATTGATTGGTGCTACCCCTGGAGTGTCAGCAATGGGAACTCAATAGTAGATGTAGTAGCAACCATTTTTCTATGATTAGTTTCTTCCCACAATTGCCAATATCCTTTAGGGATGCCAAAATCAGTAGGGACCCGTTCAAATGGGACAGATCCCTCCATTTTTGGTGTATAATATTTTATAGCACTTCCTAAATCCCGGAAGATAAGCTCAGGGAATAAATGTTGTTGTTATGGTGAAACTTACCCTATTTCCGCATGTCCTTCTACTAGCGTATGAGGATTAGATCCCACTGATATGTGAAGCTTAGATCTTGCTACTCCAAGGGGTGAAATTGGTTCTTTTTGTAGGCTTGATTCCTCAACCTCCTTTATTTTGAGAGCTTATGCAATTCCCTCTCTATAGTTGTAGCAGACTTACCTTGTGAAGAACGTCGATGGATAGACCCTACTTAGGATGCCACCTTATGGGCATGGCGTGATGCCGCTTCAGATTCTATTTTTGCAATAATTTATTGAATATATGTGATTCGCCCCTAGTCTTTATGATCCCCTCTTCCTACAGTTTTATTAATATGTGGTGGTATACCTCTACCCCTAGGAATTCTTCATCTATTCATGCATTCTATATGCTACATTACTCATGCAAATTAAAAACTTCAGTTCAAGTGAGATGAGAGTCTACCATGGATAACCCCCTCATAAGGAGTTGGTAATAAATGCGTAGGTTATTACCTCTCATATTTATGTCTTAGGCCTCAGTATAATCGAAGGTAATTCACCTAAAAGAAATGACAGAAGTTGTAATTTTCACCTTTGTAACCTCCCCGGTAACGGTGCTAAAATGTCAAAACCAACTAATTTATGGAATTTGATCGATCTTCTGTAGGTGCGTTAGGGTTTTAACTTCCTCTGATTTTCTTGACTATTTAGGGCTACTTTTCCTCTCAGTGGCCTAATACTTTTGTTGCAATGGGTTGCGACGGGGTGAAAACCCCCTCTTTCTCTGCTGCTGTCCTGTGAAAATCCAATAGTAATGGGGGTTATTCACGTCCTTCATTTCCAGCCCCGAAAACCCTCATGGATCAAGAAATGATTCTAGATCTGGACAAGGGAAAGGCTCCTTCTCAAAATGCCACTCCTTCACATACCAAGCCAACTCGAGCATGGGATCCTGAACACTACATTCCACAAGCCACGTATCCTCCCCACTACATGATTAGATCCGAGAGGGTGGCTGGTATATCTCAATATATGGGAGATCACACGTTGATTTGCAAATTTCTTGGACTTTGGCCTATGGAGTGTGATCTTGTAAAATTTATCCAGATCTAGTGGAGACCTAAGGGTCACTTTGATCTGCAACTTAGATCCAAGGGTTTCTTCACATCTATATTCCATAATCTTGAAGACAAAATATGGGTCTTTGAAAATGGGCCTTATTTCTTCAACTCTGTGGGGTTCTTTATGAAAATTTGGACAGATCGGTTTAACCCAGAAAAGGAGGATTTCAAGCATGCTCCAGTATGGATCTACCTCTATTCTTTTCCCAGTAATTTTGGCTTGAAGAGATATTAGCTGGGATCGACAATACCCTAGGTCGTTATGTCAAATTTGTAGAAGCCACCAACTAGCGCATATATACTTCTTATGCACAGATATGTGTTTACATGGACATTTCGCAGCCGTTGCCAGGATCTATCTCTTTGAAATACCAAGATGAAGACTGGTAGAAAACAATCGACTATGACCATATCCCTTTCAGGTGTCGCAAGTGCCATGCCATTGAGAACCTATTCAGGGACTGTCCATTGAATGCCCAACCCAATACCACTCCTTAAGAAGAAGAGACCCAAAAAGATGATTTTACCCAGGTCCAAGCTAGACGATGAAGCAATCAGAAAAAAACATTTGAAGAAACCACCAGTGATTGCTCTGACCAAAAAATCTTTTGAAATCCTTACTGATTTGTAATCAGATGTTGTCACAATCTAGCAAAACCTAACTGAAGGAAAACAACGAACCTCATATCTGCTTGCCCCGAGATCAAACCCTGCTCCTTCTTAGATTATGCCAACTACAACCATGACAAATCCTAATCTAGTTGAAGACGACACAATGTAGGTGGATTTGGATGATTAAGAACTGGAAGGCATTGATCTTGTGTAGTTAGAAAATGCTTACAAAAGCAAGAATTTTCTAGCCTTACCACATGATCAGTTACAAAGGGTGCATAAATCCTTCCTAAAATACTCATCAGGAAATTCAGGCGACGATGTTAAATCAATCCCAAGACTTGGAATTCACAAAGACCCCCTCAAGGACCAATGTAAAGGTATAAAGGATAAGAAAAAACTTGGTATAAAATCAACACAACAATTGATCAAGGAGGTCGAGAATTTTATGGTAAATTCCAGACAAATCCAAGTGATCACCAATCGATTTCAACTCGTCCCCTCCAAGACTCTGCAATGAAGATCATTTCATGGAATATTAGGGGCTTAAATGGAAGGAGTAAATTTCGTCTCCTTCAGAAAGAGATCATGGGAGAAAATACTAACATTCTACTTCTTCAGGAAACTAAATGTGCAGACAAAGAAGCTAATTCCATCCTTTCAAACTGTTGGAAGAATGGCGATTTTGTAATTTCGGATTCTTGCGGATCCTTTGGTGGGTTATCCCTCCTCTGGAATCCTTTGACAGTATTGATAGGAAACTTGTTATCCACTTTATGGACACTCTCATCCAACTTTGGGATCATTGGATCAGATCAGGAAGGCATCATCACCAATGCTTATGGCCCGACTTCAATGCATGAAAAAATGGATTTCTTAGCAAATATTGAGTGAATTTAGGCAATCATTCAGGGAGAAAGCGCCTTGTATTGCTTAAGTCCGTTCTACAAGCCATCCCAATTTATCTTTTCTTGGATCTAGAATTCCCCAAGCACATCATTAAAGCTGTTAGAAATATGCAACGAAATTTTCTTTGGCAAGGATTTAATGATTCTAGAAAGTGGGAACTTATCAGTTGGAAGAAGATTTGTAGGCCCAAGTCGACAGTAGGTCTTGGAATTCAAGACCCCCAAACCTTTAATCAAGTCCTCAATGCAAAAAATTGGTGAATATGGCTAGAAAATACAGTTAAAATTTGGGACAGACTCTGGAGAGTCAAATATTTAGTGCATCTAAATGATCATAATTTAATACATTGGAATGAAAACAAAATCGGCTCACTCATCTGGAATGTTGTGCAAGCCAACACAAAGCTTATCCAAGATCATGCTTTCTGGGAGATCTAGAATGGTGAGACGAATTTCTTTTGGTCAGACTCCTGGAAACAGTCTCCCCCTCTCATGCTTCATCCCGACCTCAATACCCTCATGGATAGTATCCCTCTTGATTTCAATTCTATGGTGAACAAATTATAGAGTGAGCAAAGCAATCCCAATATATGGAGAACATTGGAAATCCATGCAGGTAGAACTATATATTTCAACAGACATTGATCTCTCAGCTTGGCATGATGCTTTAACCATTCGAAAGATCATGATTAGACATGGTCCGAATATTCTTTGATGGGGGCATATCCCCATTGGCACCTTCTCTACCAAAGAAGCATACGCCTTTCATGCTCTATTTCACCCGCTGGAAAAATATAATTTATGGAAGCACATTTAGGGATGGAAACTATGGCCTAAGGTGAGCAAATTTCTTTGGTTGACCACTCACAATAGCATTCTCACATGGGACAATATTTGCAAAAAGGGTTTCACTGGAACCTCCTTATATTATCTATGCCACGACTCCGAGGAAACTATGGAACACCTTTTAAACCATTGAACCTATAGTTCTCGAGTATGGGATATGTTGGTTGAAGCTATGCGCACCACATATCAATGCAGAGGAAATATTCTATCCACTCTCTTAGATTGGACACCCTCTACCTTTAACAACCCTGTCTTGAACCGTATTTGGAAGCTTCTTCCAGGAATGTCACAATGGCACATCTAGAAGGAACGCAATAGAAGAATCTTTCAATCTCAACAGTAGGAGGCCCATGTTATATGGAGCAAGATTAAAGACTTGATTCTTGAAACCATCAAAACTGACAACTGGACTTTTGATGATCTTAAATGCCCGACAAAGGAACAACACATCTTAAAACAATGGTTCTACTCCCCCCTTGAAAAAGCCATCATTTAGAAGTTTTGATCTCTATGTCTTCGAAGCCCATTCAAACGACAGTTTCCCCCTTCTGTCTTCATTAGATTGAACTTTGACGGAGCCTCTAAGGGGAATCTCGGTCTGGTCGGTTTCAGAGTGGTATTCAGGGACGACTAGGGAAGAATCTTGCACATTATTGCAGGGTCTATTAGTTTCGATTCCAACAATGTAGCTAAACTATGGGCCCTCATTTGTGGAATCCAAGATGCTATTGCTCATGCTCGCTCTCAACTCATTATCGAAGGTGACTATCAAGTTGTTTTGAATCTCTTATCCAAGTTAACCAATGGAACTAGACCTGAAAACATCTCCCCTAGCTGGAGACTGTTAGCTCATCTAGATGTTTTGCAATCACTTCTATCCCCAGACATGGTCCTAATTACATCACATGTTAAACGTGATGCAAACAAGATTGCTGATAAACATGCCAATGTAGGAATAAACCAACATGCACATGATCTAAATTGTCTTCATAAGAACAACCAGATCTTTCAAGAATGCATGTTGTTGGCCAGATAGGTGGATCTTTCCCAAAATGGGGTGAAAGGTGGCACATGATGAATTCCACGTGGAGAACAGTAAGGATGTGAGGGCGAGTGTATTTAATTTGTCCCATCCCTGGTTTAATGAGAAATCCTATGAACTTGCTAATGCTTAGGCGCATTACTTGGTCTCGAGGTTTAATGTGGTGTCCTTCCCAATGATTCAACACTAGTTCGCGTCGGATGACCTTAATTTCGCATGTGGTGGAGGCGATTTCTTATATGTTAAATCTCTTAACACCTAATTTTGGTGTAGTTTTTCCATGAGTTTAACGATGCAATTATGGTAGGGGGTGCCTATTTTGTGCGGGAAACCCAGTCGAACTCTTGATTGCATTGTTGGGTTATCTGCAGATTTGAAGAATGTTGCGTTTGTTGGGATCTGGTTATGGATCATGTCTATCCTCATGCTTAGGGGATGCTCTCTTCATGGGTGTGGTGGCCATCCTAAAGCCTGGATAGCTCCAGATTCTCCTCCCCTGTCTACAATTTCAAGTGAACGATCCTCATCGAGGAACATGGATATTTTGGTGGGCGACGAAGCATCTCAGGTTGACCAGAAGAAGAACTAATGGTCTTGTCTGGTGGAATGGTTCAATGATATGGGAAATTTGCTTGGATAAGGGGACATCTTTTCTCTACCTATGCCTCAGCCTGATATGATGCCCCCTTCATCGAATTCGGGTAATCCCCTATGCGCTCATTCCTCTGAGGCTCTGGACTTGAATTTTGAGGACAATTCGCCTCTGGTTCATGCCTTGTGCGATATGAATTTGAACATTGTTGCCACATGGAATATGTCTCTTTCAGATTGGAATTAATAGACAAGAAAATCTCTGCTATTCTCTCTATACTCTTTGGTCATGGCTCGGGATCGCCTCAGATGGTTATTGTTAATCATGACACTATTGCTGTGCAGGATGGGGTTTCCATTAAGGATATGAGATGTCAAAATATTTAGTTTTATGTTTGCTTTGTCTCAGTTTTTATGTCTGTTCTATCTTAGTTTTAGTCTTGCGATAGGTCCTCCTTCAACAACTGAATATGTATAAGACCATCAATTTTATGTTTAGGCTTAGAGGCATTATTTTTGTAAAATGTATAAGTATAACTATTTCTTGATAGTTCATGGTATCAACTATCAAAGGGCCTCTGTCCCAACCCTCATACTCTGTTATGTACTTTTCTTTATGATATAATATAATGTTTCTCTTACTTACAAAAACAAACGGTGCCAAAATGTTGGGGCTAAAATGGTCTAATGAACACCAAACTATCACACAAATTAATTGTCAATCCAGGAACGTTAAATTTCAAGGTTATATGCAAAATCTATGTAAGATACAATTTCATCCCAGTGCTAGTAGAATGAATCTAAATGCAGATGCAACTACTGAAATAAAGTAGTATAGGAATCCACTCAACTAAAAGGCATTCATTCACTCAATCTTCAGAAAATAAAATCCAACCATTCACTATTCTACTGAAAAGGGAGGGAATCCACACTTCTATTCTAAGATCACACTACGAAATTATAAATCACACTGTAAAAATAACTTGTTGAATCTAAAGGGAGTTGCACTCATCCACACCATCCCAAAAAGGAGATCTTAACTATAAATTCATTCAACGGAAATTCAACCAACCTTTGAGAAACACTTCTATCATAAAAATCAAGGATACAGTCAATAGTAGAGAAAATACAACAATGCTCCTCAATAATCAAACTGTTGATCTACATAAAATACTGAAGGCCAATCTAAATAACAATAACTTGATCAACTGAACCACACGAAAACCAATCAATTATCTATTTTCAAATTCTATGAATAAAACCAACTATGCATCAAGCAATGATTACTGATAATAGAAGTTGATAAAATTAACACACAACACCAAAGTTATCTATTGAACTAACAAATACAGGTGAAGCGCCTAGTCAGTGAAGGGGGGCCTTCCTTCTCTAACCAGGGTTGCAGTTACACATTTAAAAACTCGAGAGAATAAAAAAAGCATTGCTATTATAAACGAAGTTTGATACAATTTATAACAATGTTCTATTCAACCCCTGTCTTATCCTCTTGAGCCTAAATTGCTTAACTTCCTCGACCGCCATAATTACATCTTCTTATATTATATCTGAGTAACAAATCCATCAAAATAGAGTACTTGAACACCTTGAGAATAAGAGATTCCCAAGGTTATTCATACAAATTATAACTTATTATCTGTTACCCATAATGCTGTTACAAATTGATTACAAGATACGTCATGAAGTTTCTCAAACCCATCCAAAGATGGTTACAATGTTGATACTCCTATATTCCTAGATAACTGGATATCGCCATGTTGGAACTCGTTGATCCACACTCGAGCATCAGTTGAAGACCAAATTCCCGAGTGCCATAAGGTGATGACAACACTAAAGACTAGGAAATAACAACATTTATGGTAACAACAACCCAAAGATAGCTCAATATTGAACACGTGGAGAAGTAGGAACAACAGTTCCTTCAACATTAATTAGCCCATTCTTATCCTTCCTGCACATAATAGTAAGTGAATCGATTAATAAGCCAAACGCAAGCACAAAACCCCTTAAAACAATTTAAATCATAACTTAAAACCATGTAATACTCAAAGAGGTTGTACCTTGGTTTTAGGACATTAAATCACAAGCTGTATAATGTCAAAAGGATATGAATTGACTCAAAGAGGCTTAGAACAAGGTAAATAAGTGGCCAAAAAGGTGACAAATCATGGGGCCAACAAAGATAAAATGATTAAAGGTAGGTCTATTGCTTATTAAAAAGTAGGTTTTTCAGAGAATAGCTTAGATGTACATATTGCTATATCCTTTTCCTCCTCCCTTGCAAAGGAAAATGGACACGATGTTTAATTATTTGTGTTTTTTTATTACTTTATTTGGGAGATAAAGTTAATGAATGCAATCTTGGTATAATTACAATTGCACTGAAATTGTGCCATCAATTTATAGTCTACAACTTTTAAGTCCCATCATTATTTTAGATTTTGATTATTTGATGATCCTCCGGTGATGAAACATGAAAGTCACATTTCAAACCATTTTCACAATTCTCTCTGTTATTGTCAACGACATTTGTTAACTTTCAAGATGATGAATACAACCATATATTATTTTTTGTAAAATGACAAAAGATGTCTGAATGAATTTCATTGTTTTATGGCGCTAATTCTCATGTTGTGGACTTGATGTTTTAGAAAGAGCTCATACATAACCATTTCAAATATTTGAGGAGTTGTACTATTGGTATGTCTATTGTTCTTTTGTAAGATGATTTCTAAATTCAAAAGTGGTTTTAATGTGAACATCATTGTGTTGAATACTGCAACCAATTTCATGGAGTCAGAGGTTTATTGAAGTACCAATTAGGTTCAGTTTCAATAGAGTTTGCAATGGAACAATCAATTATATGGCTCACTTCTATGATTGTTGGCATCTTTTTGTGTAAAATTCTGTGTTTTTTTTGGTCAATGATATGCACATTGTTCTTTTTTAATTTAATTTCCCATTTTAATATTTATAATGAATGTGATTCTAACTCTTTTAGCAATCTATAACATTTAATTATTTTTCCTTCTTTTCTGTTAGACCTATCAATTGTTCTAAACATGATTAATTCTTGCAATTTTTCTTAGTGGTATGTCGTGCCTCTTTTTAGGGCCATCTGATTCCAACACATGACTGTAAAGTATATTGAAGAAGATCAATTTGTTGTTTGAGTGGAAAATGCCTCACATGTTTTTTGCTCAAAAGAAACCATGATCACATATAGGTTTTTGTTTGTTTGTTTGTTTGTTATAAACTTACTTTTCACATTTACTGATAGAATGTTGTGAATTCCAAAAGCTAAATAAGATCTATGTTTGTACGCATCCACTTGTCCACCATGGGCTCTCTCTCCCTCTAATATTATTTGTTGGAATATTTTGAATTGGTTGAAAAATAAGTTAATAAAAATCAAAACATGGATAAATGTTGGTTCTTATCTTTAATTATGGTTTAGTGTTTGCAGGAAATAGTCTTATTTGCTAACAATTTATCACAATCAATGATTTTATGCATTCTTGGTATTCTTCATTGTGTCATTTGGAGATCCATGGTAGAATTCAACGAGGTTTGTTCCTATTATCCACCCAAACACAGTCATATTTTTGTCTATCACCTATTTATTTACTGGCAAGTCCTAATGAGCTTGCTATGCTGGAATCTGTCTACTTGCATATGGCATTGCATACACTCAATCCATGGATAATATTTGAATATTAAATGAGCATGACAAAATGTGGTTTTACATACAAATTTCTAGTATTTATAATTAATTAAATGATGTTAGGCAATGTTATGAGAATTCTAGTCATAATGATGATGGAATCTTTTATTAAGATGTGGGATGGTTTGTGGTAGCATGTGTTTCTTGATTTTTTTAGTAATGATGATGTGATGCAATAAATACATTGGGTTTGCTGACATGATAGGATCACAAAGTGATATGATTTTTCTTGTTTCGTGATGATTAGTGACTGACTCTATGATTGTGAATGGAAGTGTTCAAAGTATTTCACTTTGGGTCCTTTTAGGCCAATTCATTTTAGGATCTCATGGGATCCCATAACCATTAAGGAGAATGGTTGCAGGTAACACCTTATGGATTGGGGACCAATTGATTCAACAATACTAAGCCATTGGTTCTTTTCCTTTATACAATTACTAGAAGTCCATGGCTTGAGGTATTTTAGCTAAGGGGGAGGTATATGGAGAAGGATTTCTGATGTCTGGGGATGGAACCTTAAGGGTGCATAGGGAGGAAGTATATGCTATCCTTTCGAGATTACCGAGGTACAATAATATCGATGTTGGGGTTGGGGTACCAATAACTAGATGTTGACGATTCCCAGTGTGGCCCATATTCTGGTTAATTCCGATTAGGTCGTAGATTTATTGGAAGTTGGGAGGGTGCCTAAGCCACCAAAAATTCTCAGGGAACTTTTGTAATACCCCTATTTTTGACTTGGAATGTATTTATCCAAACTTATGTAAATGATGTAAATATGCTAGTGCGAATTCCTAGTGTGGAGCTCAAGGCCAATTCCCGACTAATGAATGCCTAGGCATGTATGATGTTATATTTTATTTGGACTTTTTGGTTGGATTTTATGCTGATTTAGAATATTATGTGCAAAAATAATTAAATGGTCCAACAATGGCTGTGTAAAGAGCACCAAAGGGGCTATGATTCCACTAGAGGGGAAGAGGAAAGGAGGCCCATGGGTGACTAAATCCTTGCTTCCAAGTGTCAACTTTAGAACTCACACCTAAATTCTGTCACGTGCCTTGAATAAGCCAATTATCTCCTTTTTTGACCATTTTCCAATCATTAATGCATGTGTGTGGTTGGTGGGAAAAGTCACCTCATGTAGTTATTGAAGAATGGGACCGACTGCATTTTTGTGATAGTTCTGTCATGACAGAAGTCAGTCTACAGCTGCCAGGAGTCCTTTCTTCTACTGTCAGAAGTTATGTAAGTTTTCTTTTCACCATTTTCCCATATGCCTTGGAGTCAACCCTCATTTATCTCATTCTTTCTTGCATATTTAGGCTATGCAGAGCTCTCCATTGATGTCCAGGAACTTACCATGCTGTTTTGAACCCATAAATTCGAATTTGGAGACCATGCTGCAGATTTGGAAGTAAAAATTGTTGGTTGTATGTGAGTAGAGAGGTTGGGCAAGCTAGGAACCCTTACCCATCAAATTCGGCTACTCGTAGGTGCTTGAGAAGCCACAAATTGAGGCTATAGGTGGTTCTATAGCAATCAATATTAGATTGGAATTATTCTATGCACACACTAGAAGCACCCAACGATATGGATCGCCCAAGAGAACCGTGGATCGGTGAAGAGGATGAATGAGCTAGAAGGGTGTTGTGTGGGGCAGGTATTGTGGAAGCCAAGGCTGTGAGGGATGAGTGAGACCCCTGTAGAGCTCTGTATGAGCATTTGGCTAAGCATAGAAAGCAGAATGGGTTGTGGGCTTAGAGAGGGAATCCTGTAGGTATTTCCTTCGCCCTGGTGGCCTCATAACCTAGCTTGGGGTTGGCTTCCCAACATAAAGAGTATATGCTGGATGGAGTGCCTATGGTTGGGTGGAAAATCGCTCTTACACAACCAGTTGCTTGGATATGCGTTGGATAAAGATAAGTATTCTTATGCATTTGATTCTGAAATGTTTTTATTTCATGCCTGTAATGTTTATGCTTATGTATTTGCATGTTAGATGTGCGTGGATAGATTTTAATTCCAATGTGCATGTTTATTTAAGTTTATGCACACATTTTATTTGTTGAAAATTGTATTATGGAATTGGGGCGAAATTTGAGAGCCCATATTTGGATAATGTCCCCTCCCGATGGTAGGATAGGGCGGGGGGGGATGCTACAACTTCCGATGCTTACTGTATGATCCATGGACATATTACAGTAGAGGTCTCATGCCATGGTGAGTGGAACCATCCGATGTATTGGTGTAGAGTGTGATGGAGGTGGCAGATGGTATGATTCTCAAAGTGAGGGTGTATAAGGGAGGAAGTGTAAGTGCTATGGTTAGGAATATTGTAATAGTAACTTCGGGATGAAGTTCCTTGAAGGGGGGAGTATGTAAAACCCCTCCGTCACATATTGCATTAGCACCAAGGGAGAATACTTGGTTTATAGTATAGGCATGGGACAGACTCGTGATGGCCACATGAGTGGGTCCTGTTCTTGCACAATAGTATTAGATTATTTAGGTTCATATTCTTATATTAAAAATACTAATAAGGACATGGGGATTCATGAGAACATAAGTATATAACATAACAAATTAAAATAATTTAATTAGTAATTAGATTAAATAGGGGGTTATTAAAGAAAAATAATAAAAGAAGTAAATTATGAGATATTATCTAATTAGTGGAATGTTGCATGGGGATTTTTGCATGTGGACATGTGTCCAATTGAAGAGATCTTGGAAAAAATTCAAAGGGGGGGGGTCTTCCTTCCTGGTTCTGGATGCTCATGGGTTTTAGGTTCTTGGAGGAGATAGAGGATGAGGATAAAATTATGATTATGGTGGCTTTGGTTGGATTGGTATTGCTGAGTGAGGGATCATGAGCTCTCAATCTATGATTGAGAGGTTGGTTGGGAGGAGAGTGGTCCCCCACATGTGGTTTACTAAGTTGCTGCTAGTGTTGGTCAGGTCACTTTATTCTATAGTCCAATTGTAAGTCTAAAATTGTGGGTTCAGGCATGTCTTACTCTTTGTCCTATGGTTAATAAATGTTTGATTTTTATTCTAATTGTGAAAAAAATAGTTTTGTTGTGATTATTTCTTTCTTATGCTTAAATTTATTTTTACTGTTGCAAATTACTATTACCATTAATATAAGTTTAAAAATGTATATTAATCTTCAAAATATACTCCTTAAGGTGAAATTAGGGTTTTACAGGTTTCCATGGTAAATCTTTGTGTATTGTGTGTGTGCCATCAATCTATGTGTATTGCGTGTGTGACATCGTTGGGAAAAATAATTGCTTATTCTGCTTTACATAAATTATCAACCGGGGTTAGTAAAATGGCGAGGTGACGTGCAAAATATATGCAGAACTAAGCCTAATTAACCATACATAACAAACTACTCAAAGGAAATCTCAGATAGATTGAATGAATTCACTGTGTGTATATCAACAATCACTCTTCAGTTTTAATGTTCATGAATTAAGATCTTGTTCATATTATCACAATGTTCAAGTAACAATCTGGTCTTTGGAAAAGATGCACACAACAAATAAACTATACTATGATTCTCCAGGAAATAACCAACAGACTGTATAGATTCACCCGATATATCCCACTAATTAGCTATTGAACCAATGAAGATCTTTCACCAACTATTAGAATTATCAGGATGTCCAGAAAGCAATCAATATTTGATCATTTCCAACCAGAGAAGTATTTTAATCACATTGTGCATAAAATATAAACTAGGTAGATGAAGGTTCACAGGTCTAGTTCCAATGTCGATTCGATTCACATATGGACTTCTCAGGTTTGTGCCCTTCAGATATTGGAACACACCAACAAATAAGGATCCTTGTAAAGTTCTGAAGAACAAATGAAATAAACCTAAGCATTAATCATTATCCTACAGGTTCCAAATTAAATCTATAATGCTAGAAATTATGTACCAAACCAGATTACAAAACAAGGAAACAATTCTGCAATAAAATCATAATCAACTCAGAAACCCGTTTTATAATAATCCAAGGTAAAGTAGGAACACAAATCAAGTTTGAAATATAATCTGAGCAAGCTGTAACAGCATTAATCACGCATACATAAATTAAATCTACAATCTAACATTATGGTGCAACTTAGAACAGGGGTCCCTCATGACCGAGTGCATTACAGTGGTTACGAACTCAAAAATTATCAGAACAATATAGTCTTCATTGATCAAAATAAGAGGTACATTATAGGAGTTCAAAAGATCTCTGAACTCGTGACCCAACACTCATGGTACTCTATATGAACTTAACACAATCTGAGCTAACCTCCCTACATGAATTTCTCAAAATATATACGAGTTCATCTGAGATCAATTATAATGGTGATCCATTCAACGTGGATCTCAATTTCCCAAAGATAGACATGGACTGAAAAACATAGGAAAATCTCCTAATATTTGATTTCATAATGAAATCGTGACATGAAGTCGAAATTACATATGCCTCCGTTGATTATTAATCATGAGTTCAATCAGCAAGATTGTCGAAAATCTTAGAGTGGAATTCCAAGCATGCATCAAGGAACAAATATCATCTCCTACTCCATGCTTCGAATCCATCTAGAACTAGATGAAGTGTTTCGTGATTTTCTCCTGCAATTCCGGTAATATGCATCGTTGAAAGATAACATGGTTGGATTACCAGAATGCCTAGTTCTGGTAGCATGTATTGTTTGAAGGATAACGTTATTGAATTACCGGGATACCCATTTTCGGTAGACTGCAGTCATGTAGTAAAAACGAAATAGCTGCTACAATCCCACAATAGTTAGGCTAATCATCCCATATTTGAAAATAAGTACAAAACATGATAAATCACAACTAATTAAGCATAGTTACCTTAGATAGCTTAGGTGATGATAGGATCAGGTAATGTAAGGAAAAACATGGAAGTATGGAACAAAATGAAAGAAATGGAAGGGGATAAGTGTGCAAAAACTGATAAAAAATTAGGCCCAACAATGTATACATTGTTTCACTTCACAAGTTTAAAACTTACATGTGGTATCAAAGCTCAATTATTGGCTTTAGGGGGGTGCCGTTGTTTCTAAGGGATCAACTCATTTGATAAATCAAGTTTATCTTTGGTCTTTGATAAATATAGGTCCAATGAGAGCTCTGTAGTGGTGATTTGTGTGTTGAAAGAGAATGGTGAGCAGTTCAAGAATTGAGATTGATAAATTTAATGGTAATATCTTTGAGCTATGGAAGCTCAAAATGGAAGATCTTCTTATAGATCGATAATAGTGGGTTCCTAGGATCCAAGTACACAACAAAATTCTATGGAGAAAGAAGGAAGAGAGAATCTAGAAATAAAGGCGAGAAGTAAGATTTGACTTTTCCTATCGAATTTGGTATTGTTGAATGTCCCTGGAGAAGATAGCACAAAGAAATTGTGGGATAAGTTAGGGAGTTTGTATTAGTCAAAGTCCCTAGTAAAGAATTTTTTTCTTTGAAAGAATTTGTATCATCTTAGGATGGCTGATAGCAACTTAGTGATAGATCATCTAAATGTATTTAATACTTTGTTAAGTCAAATTATCTCCGTTGATATTAATATGGAGGAATAGGATAAATGTATTACATTATATGTTCTTTTTCAAATTCTTGTGACTATCTTATTGTAGCAATCGGTAGTGCTACTCAAACCACATTGAAGTTTGAGGATATAGAGGGGTCTCTATTATCAGAGTAAATGATGTAAAAAACATGGATAGTCAGAGCCTAGATGCCTTGTTTGTGAGAGATTGTCCCCAAGACAAAAATAAAATTAAGTCTTCACGGGGGATTTATAAATATTAAGGTAGATCTAAATCTCCAAGATTTGTTTTGAGAAAATGTTGGAAATGTGGTAAAGCTGGGAATAACATGAAGGATTGTAGATCTAAAAATGTTGATGAAGTGAAGGGATATGATGACACCCCTTCCATAGAGGTGAATGCCTCCTCATAAGAAGGGGATGTGTGCCTAGCCTTTATAATTACCCATCCAGATAGTGAGGCATGGTTGATTGACTCAAGTGCGTATTTTCATATGATTCCTCATGGGGATTAGTTTTGTGAATATAAGAAGTACAATGGAGGTGATTCTTTCTCAGGATATGACTCAACGACCAAAAACATAAGATGCGAAGATTTAATTTGTTGCTCAACCATGGTAGGATTAGAACTCTCCCTAGGGTTTTGCACATTCCATAGCTGGGTAGAAACTTGATATCCATAAGTAAGATGGGCGATACAAGCATACATATTGTGTTTGCAAAGAAACATGGAAAATGGTTCAAGGATCAATGGTATTGATGAGGGGAGACCATAATGGAAATCTATACAAACTATTGGGAACCAGTATCACCAACGGGTGTAACCGTTTTATGGTTCATGAGGTTGGAAATAAAGAAGACAGAACCCCTATTGTCTTTGGAGAAAAGACAATGTTATGGCATCAAAAACTCGGACATATTGGAGAGAAGGGCCTTTGAGCATTACATGGTAAAGGTATGGTCGAATGTATGTCTAATTTCATACTAGATTTTGTTTCCTATGAACATTGCATATATGGAAAACATAATTGTGTAAGATTTGCATCTGGTGCTACAAGAGAAAAGACAATTTTAGAATTAGTATACAATGATGTGTTTGGACTTGTGCATGTTCCATCAATAGGTAAATCTATGATGATTGCTCAAGGAACACATGGATTTATTTCCTCCAAAAGAAATATGAGGTATTTGATAAATTTAAAGAGTTTAAGGCTCTTATAGAGAATTAGACATAAAAGAAAAAAAAAAGTTATTGAGCGCAAATAATGGTGGAGAAATGTAAGGAAATGAAGTCAATGAATTCTAAAAGAAATGTGGAATATCAAGGCAAAAGACTACTCCATACACACCTCAACAGAATGAAGTTGCAGAAGGAATGAATATGACATTAATGGAAAAGGCAAGGAACATGCTCAGTGGGACAAGTTAAGACATGGATTTTATGTAGAAGTAGTGGATACTTTGTATTACTTAGTAAATTGATCACCCACATTAGCATTGGTTGACGAAACTCCACATGAGGTATTGATGGTAAGAAACACTCTCTTAAACATATGAAAGTTTCTAGGTGGGATTCTTATGTACATGTTCCAAAAGAAAAAAAAGGAATAAGATGCATAATAAAGCTGAAAAATGTATTATTATTGGTTATAAAGATGGTGTGAAAAGGTTACACTTTGAATACCAGTTACAAAGAAGATTGTGTACAGTCAAGATGCTTTTTTAAGAGAGGTTAAAGATGTTCCCAGTCAAGATGTTGTACCAGGGAAAAGTAACCAGAGAAAATAGAATCTGATTTGAAGGATGGAGAATACGACTTAACAAAATAAGATGAATCATAAGAAGAAGAACCTCATACTCCATATTTGAGGAGGTCATCTTGAGAAAGAAAGAAAACAAAAATATATTCCCCACTTGATTTGTGTTCTTGTTTTTATTCATCAATTACTAATGATGATAATAAATTTTTAAGGAAGCAATGGACCGAGAGGATAGTAAATTATGGAAGAAGGCCATGGTTGAAGAAATGTATTCCTTGGATAAAATGAAGGTGTTGATCTAGTTGAGTTTCCAACTAGAAGAAAAATTATTGTTAGAAAATGGTTGTTTAAGGAGAAGTTGAATGTAGAAGGTAAAGTGGAGAAGTACAAAGCCTGCTTAGTAGCAAAGGGATATTCCCAGCTAGAGGGAAGTGTTTTTGGTGAAATTTTTTAATCTTGTTTCTAAATTAACTTCTATCAAAATTCTTTTGTCTATTTTTGTTGATTTTGATCTTGAAGTAGAGCAGATGGATGTGAACACAACATTTCTACATGGGGATCTTGAGAAGAAATCTACATGAAACAACCAGAAGGTTTTATAGTAAAGGGAAGGAAAGAATTGGTCTGCAAGCTAAAGAAGCCCCTTTATGGTCTAAAGAAATCACCTGGGTGTGGTAACAAAATTTTCACACATACATCCATGGACTGTATTTTTTTAGAAGCAAGGTTGATCGTTGTGTATATTCCAAACATGTTGGTGAGAACTACATTAGATAGATTTCAATGAAAATAGTGAAAAATGACATGATTTCAGTACCCTTTATCAATCTCATAACACCTAAAAAATCAAGTGGTAAAAAATATCAGTATTCTTAGTAATGCTTCATCCATAGTTTGTGTGGCTGGTGAAGGGTGGGGGTTTGAAAATAATGAATTTTTAGCATAATTCACTTTTGCTTTGTACAATGAATTGCAATGCCCAAATGGTTTGAATAATAGATTTTATGCTCATACACAAAAAAAATATGTTTGAAACCCTGACCTATTTGCAACCTTAGACAACCCAATTCATGGGCTCTTTAGGACATTTGTAAATGATGTTGGACATGTCTAAACCCCTGGACTCCAAACGACAAGCCTTAAGCACCAAAAATAGTTGCCATGAATACTGGTGGAATCTTGAAGTTTTGAAAAGTTTTAAGACAAAAAAATGTTACATCATGGTTCAATGACACATTTATGGGAAGTGCAGATTGTGCTCAAAATTGGAATTTGATGACCAAAATACTCATCATTAACTATTTTAACTTCCAAACACAATTAAAGTTTTGAATGAATCACATTTCACCATAAGTAACTTATTCTTGAAAATGTATTTTTGATATTCATAAAAAAACAACAATATTAATTTCCATAACATTACATTCATTCAAATTATTAAAAAATCATGTTAAAAATTCTATGTTTTAAACAAAAAATACATAAATAAGTGAAATAATATATTCATAAACAAGTAAAATTAGTAGCAAAGCTACTTATACCTGCCTTTTTAGAAATAGTTTAATCTAATAACTTAGAAATGTTTTAATTTAATAATTGTACATAGTTTAAAGTTAAAACTAAAATAATTATAAAAACATTTCAAACTTGTAATAATGTATTATTTATGCATAGTCAATGCAAATTAATATCCGTTTACAATCCATTAAATTAAAGCTTTTACAATTACTTTAATGTTGAACTAACTATTATAATCGTTCTAATATGAATGATAGTAATTATAACTTTGTGTGCAAAATAATGTTTTGAGATTACAAGTCATTAAATTTAAGAAACACCATATTTATTATGTAAAATCGAAAACTAACAAACTTATAATGTAGGTATGAACATTAACAAGTAATAAATTTATCTTGTGTGTTTTGAAAGTTTTTAATTGACATCAATAGAGTATAGAATTATTAAGAAATCAGGTCTTTAAAAAAAATAAAAAAATTATGTGTTATTTTCTTATTAAATAGAAATTTATAAAAAAGAAAATATAAAGAAACATAAAAAATATAAATTATTAAAAAATACAATCAATCTTTTTATCAAAACCAAAATTTAAGAAATGTGATTTCATGTACGACATTAAT
Source organism: Larix kaempferi (assembly GCA_027924585.1). Classification (NCBI taxonomy): domain Eukaryota; kingdom Viridiplantae; phylum Streptophyta; class Pinopsida; order Pinales; family Pinaceae; genus Larix; species Larix kaempferi. The sequence continues at coordinate 13,546,134 of BSBM01000428.1, forward strand.
ACAGAATTAATAAACACTAATATAGTGGCATGCCCACAACAAGGATTAAGGACTAAGAAATCCCAAACATATAAAAAAGAAAAATTGCATATCAGCTAACCTAGTAATAAAATAGTAATAAAATGGAATCTATTGATATTGTTGTTTATAACTATTTTTGCAATTAACATAGTAATAAAATGGAATCTATTGATATTGATGTTTTCACGTCTTTAGTGCAATGGTAATATCCTTAGTAAAGATCTACTTTCTAATTTAAACTTTATTCTATTTATTCTAAGAGATCATTTAATTAGTTTATTTTTTAGAGCAGCTATTTTGAATTGTCTCAAAAGCAACTTTGTTTATAAGAAATATAATCAATTGACATTTAAAACAAATATTTGCACTTTATGTGAAATTAAAACTAAATAATTCCATAAATTAATCTTTTAACATAATAATATTGTTGATAGTAGTGAAAGTGGACTTAGTTAGTGTCATATATGTGTTTGGCAATTAAGGTATTGAGTTAAATGTATATGCATGATCTAAGTAAATCCTTGCATATATACCCTTAGCATAATAGGTGTATAGAATGTTTTACATAGTCTCTTTATTGAATTATCTCAAGTGTGTTTATATAGTTGTTAATATGATTTATCAAATTATCTTAAATTTGTTAGGATTGTAGCAAGAACATAGAGATTTTTTACTATACATAAAGGTGGTAAGATCCATAGTCCAATATGATAGAGATGAAGTCACATAAGTGGGTAACATTTATGTCTTAACACAATTTAATTTGAATGTGAATATATCTTAATTATAAAAGGTTGAGATGATAGGAATGATTTTTTTTAGCTAAAATAGAAATGATAAATTCATCATATTTAGCTTAAGTAATTATAGTGATTGTATTCCATATATTATATAGCCAAGTCATATGACTAACACCTATTAAAAAAAAATGAAAATACTTTATATAATCATTTATACAATTATTTAAAATTTTGCTAATCATCATTTGTTTCGACTAAATCTTTTAACCCAAATGCAAAAAAACATTACCACTTTTATTAACATTAAACTTTACCATACATTAAATCATATTTTGTATTTGAACTTATTACTATAAAAATAAAAATTCAATTTTATATATTTTTAATTTATTTAAAATATGAAAATAATATATCAATATTTTAATAATAATAATGTATTGCTTCAATATTTAAAACCTACAATCATGTCAGCTTTTTCTAACTCAAGTGGCATGAAGTTTTTCAAAGTCCCACTAATCAATAGTAATATCCACTTTCAAAAGATGATGTGCAAGATAAATATCTAATCCACTTTAAAATAGTTTCGTGCATATAAGAATCAAAATTTAATATTACAACAGTACAATTTTAATATCACAGAAGTGTGATCATGATTCATCGTGAAGAGGATATGTGACGTCTGATAAATCAGTTAATAGTACAAGTTGGTAGTTAGAGTTATAAGAAATCCTGCCATCCCTAACGTCATTTCACCTCCATGCCCTACTCCATACTTCGAGGCTAGCGTCATATCCATAAACCAATAACAATTAAAATAAATTTAATTTCTGACAATTAACCCTCAAACCAAGGGAAATTAGTGTAATAATTGTTTTTAACCAATCATAAATGAGTAATTTGAAAATTTAAAATTATAAAAATTAATTTTTGATTTTCAAATATTAAAATTAATATATATATTTTCGAAAACTATTGAAAACTATAGAAATTTTTTTATAGCAAAAAAAAAAAATTAAAATAAAAAAAAGTTTAAATTCTAAGTGATTGCTATATAACTGCCTTCAACAGGTATAATAATCAAATTCTATGTTTTGATTTATTGATATTTAAATGACACTTTGGTTATTTCATCCAAAATGCCAATTATGTCAAGAGATCTAAATTCCAATCATGTCAAGAGATCTAATCTCTTAACCGTAGTTTTATTCCAGTGTAAAATAAAAATAAAAATAAAAATAAAAATAAAAATAAAAATAAAAACTTAAAATAGTATGCTAATTGTGAATGGGCCCAGCGTTATGAAATAGACCCTTTATCTTCCAACTCGACCAATTCCACTCATTTATTTTCTATCGTGAATAAATTGATTGTATAAATTATTATTATTCCAACTCCCAACACACTCGATTATTTTATATTAAAAATAAATGGTATGTTGAAATGTATGTAACATTATGGAACTAGCCCTTTGAAACAAGGTAAGGCATTACCTTACCGTATGTTGATGTAACCTTAACCGTTCTTTCCAATCAACCCTTCTAAAGAATGTAAGGTATTACCTTACCGTCTAGCTCAAGTCAAGCCTATCCTATTTTTAAAGGTCAGGCAAGGTTATAACTTATCTTCTACCTCATACATTATCTTTTGACGAGAAGGTATGTACGTGATACCTTATCTTCTACCTCCAATAAAGTATAATTTTGTCCTCTAACCAAAAGGTAAGTACGTATTGAAGGGAACTAGATTTACGTTTATCCTCTAACCAAAAGGTAAGTACGTATTGAAGGGAACTAGATTTACGTGCATTGTGCGAGGTTAAAAAAATGGAAGGTTTTAATTTCAATTGATTCAGGTATCGCCAAGTGGGATAATTTTTGTTATATCATAGAACAAAAATTTGAAAATTCAGGTATCGCCAAGTGGCTAGGTGAAAATTTGAAAACTAATATCATAGAACTATTTACTACTAAATTGTTATATAACTTGATGTAATGGCCGAGTAAAAATAGGAAAAAAAAAAAAAAACATAAAACATTGGTAAAAGAAAGAGCTAAGTGGCACTATGGCCATTGGTCATGACCTGGTCCTTCTCATTATCATATGGTTGCTCCTTTGAGCTAGAGATGTTGACAAGTACATGAGATGGTTGTTGCACATAATTGTCTTCGTTGTCCTTGCTTCCCTCAAGATATGATAGCCTAGAGAATTGACCCACCAACGGATACTCATGATGGTCCATAATTTCATTAAAAGCTTCTAATTGTGCAACTTCAAAATACTTTAAATTAACTTCCACTTCATCCCGACGGTGGTCAAGGCCAATAAACTATGTTTCGTTTTCCCTCATGTTTACTTCCGCTTCATTCAAACACTGGTTCAAATTCCCTTCAACATTAACTAGATGTTGTTCCAGGCCATTTGCTTGTGTTGTATTTTGTGTTACAGCTTCCAAGAATCCCTTTAGTTGCGAATTTATCCAACAAATATTTTCTCTAATATCTCTAATGTCTGCTCTAATGTCCCAAATTTTCATAAACAACTCCTACAGTTTGTTTGCAAGGTCTATCTCAACCTTCATTGCTGAGGACAAAGGGGAGAACCTTAACAGAGTGAGACCCCTCCAGTCCCAAAACAAGACCATCAACAGATGTGCTTCCATCTTACCAAGCAAGATAAACATAATCTACGCGCCTCACAGCTCCTAGATAGTGAAGCTCATGCCTGTCTCTACCTAGAAGGGAGAGTTCTTTGCTCCAACAATCCCAAGAGAAACAAAATTCACTTCCCCTAGTCCAATATCCTACCCGGGCACTGAGAAGAAAGAGCAATACCCACATGCCCATTGTTCCAAGCCTCAGAGAGCCACTCCCTCAGAGTGAAGGGAATGGCATCTACATTATCTGTTACAATTGCTCTCAACATCCCAAGGCCGCCAACAAGGTCAAATTTCCTCCCCTCCAGACAGAGCTTGCTCCCATAAACCGTGCCTAGACTTGTGCGTGATGCTTCACTTCACGAGGGGTCCAGAACCATCTCCTCGAGAGTGTTTTTCACGAGATCATATATGTAAGGTGGCGAGAAGAGCATCTTTCCCATCCCTTGAAAACCAAAATGCCAGTTGCATGGAGTTATTGTAATTTTAATGCTTGGGTGTAGCATAATAACTATATCCTTATGGTAGCCAACACAATGATGGTTGTGATCCATTTTTATAATGCTCCCGCGAGGTAGGAGTGTGGCTTCATTAGCGAGTCTACCTAATTGAGTATTATTCTCCCTTCGGACATGAAAGAGCTGGGTTTTAGAGAATCTTAGAAGGAGTCAATCTATTCACTTTTGTAGCCAACCAACGATTTTGTCCGCAAGTTCTTTTCTCTATCGAGCTTGGGAAACGATCAATAAGGAATCACCGATAACAACAATGGTGGGATTCCAAGAGAGATAGCTTGATCAAGGCTTAGAAACAAAATGTATCTCTCTGCTTGATTGTTGGTAGCTATACCTAGATGACATGAAAAGATTGAGATTGTATTTCCTTCGGGATCTAGAAGAATCACCCTCGCACTTTCCACCCTAGGAGTTTTTGGTTTGTTAGATTCCAATGAAAGTCATAAAAAATGATGTTCTATTAGTACCCTTTATCAAGCATCATGACGCCTAACAAGCCAATTGATCAAATAAATCATTGATCTTATTAATACTTCATCCACAATTATTATGGTTAGTGAAGTATGGGAAATTAGAAATCAATTTTTTTTTAGTGCAATTCATATTTGATTGTACGATGATTTGATTCAATACCAAAACAATTTAAATAGTGGATTTTGTGCTCACCTTAGACAACCCAATTCATGGTCATTTATGGGTAGTTTAGGACTTGTGAAAATGACATTTAGCATGTATAAGTCCTTGAACTCAAAATGAAAAGTCTTAAGCACCAAACATAATTATCATTAATATTGATGGAATCTTGAAATTTTGTGAGATTTTATGGAAAAACACATGTTACATCATGGTTCAAATACATTTATAGCAAGTATCTTTGATATTCAAAATTGGTTTTTGATAACCAAAATGCTCATCTTTGACTATTTTGACTATCAAATATGATTAATGTTTTTTTGAATGAATCATCCTCCACAACACTTAACCAATTTTGAAAATGCATTATTGATATTTTAAAAATACTTAAAAGCGTCATTAAACATTGTGACTTACTCCTTCATAGACCTAAGTCATTAAACGTCATTAATTTTCTACTCTTCAAACTTAAGAAAAATAATTCAATGGATTTCAGGGATGGATACGCATGTTGGTGTTGTTTCCTAAAGCGATTGATGTGCTCCCGTAACGAATCCAATGGAAATTTCTTATCGTTTTTCAAACAAATTTTTATTTAGTATTTGCTGCACAACTGTAGTAGCACGGAGAGCACAGCGGACAGTATGCTCAGAGTTAATGTTGATGCTGATTTTCCTTTTTGACAGGGTAACGCTCAGTCGTTTTTATTATTTTTCTTTAAATGGGAGTACTGGCTGGAATATCTTAAAGATGACTCAGACGGCTGCATAATGTAAATATATTCAAAATCCCAAGTAAATATATATTCAAAATCCCAAGTAAATAGGACAAATCCATAAAAGATATAATAAATATATAATTGGTAGAGTGAAATGGTGGTGGTATTATTATTATTATCATCATCATAATTATTAAACCTATACATATATTAATAATTATATAATTGATCAAGTATTAGGGAGCCCATTGGTGGCATTGATTGGCTTAGCCCAAATGATTTTGATGTAGTTATCAAATTCCCATGGTAAAAATAAATAATCATATAATTTGAAAAGATTTCACTATGACCCTAAGCATTCACTAAAGGAACCTAGCGAGAGGAATAATACTCACAAGTATTTGCCAAGCCTTAGTACAAATTTGAAATTTCATAGCCAATATTTAATCCATTTGTTAAGGAGATACATATAAACTTAACTAGCATATATCCATCTTAACTCTGTCTCTATCAAGAGCCAAGAGTGATCAAATCCCTTGAGGTGCAAACTATTTTTAGAGTAAAACAATGGAGGAAATGTTTGCACTTCAAGGAATTTGATCCCTTTCTACGCTTGATAGAGTTGGATTTAAGATGGATCTGATGTGCCCACCCATAAGGCACAAATGGTTTTTACAAAGGTTATAAATCCTCATCCTCAAGGCTTCCATGAGGAATATGTGCTCACCTGGTGTTAAGAATTATTTCTAATAATGGTTGTATGATTAAAATGAAGGTTGATATAGATTGGAAGCCTGAAGAATTTTGAGAGGATAGCCACGAAAACCTCGCCAGCCTCGAAACCATACCGTATTTTCTTCCTGGTACAGTCATACCCATAACCGAAAATAGTGGTTATGGAGTCAAGCTCGGTGTTGGTGTTGAGCCCAGTACCAACCAGACAAAAAAGTGGGAATTTTTCGATTTAAATCCACTATTCTCCGGTTCTCCTAGGTTTGCATCAGGGATTTCATGTGTTTTTACTAATTTTATATTATTATGGCGGGTTTTGTTCTTGATGTTGAAAGGGACAGAGGGTTTCCTATCAGGGCTGTGGGATATTCACAAGTAACGTCACCGTCCGGTAGTCATGCTGGTGGTCAAAAACCAGCAGGTGAAGGTTCTTGTACTTTGGAACATACACCTGTCCTGGTTCGGACAAACCCGACTATCAATGTCATATACGAGCCCTATTTACCTTCCAGTGAGGTCAGGCCTACTCTTTCACCTCGGGTTAGGCATAAGGATAGTGTGACTAACGCGTCTTTGAAAATAGGCCTAGGGAAACAATCGGCTCAGTCGGGGTGCAAGTATTCTGGTGGTTCTGATCGTAATTTGGACTCATACCCACTGAAGTTTGAGAAAGCTAGAAAAGGTAGGCTGCTTTGCATATTGGGGAAGGATATCACCTTCGATATGGTTTCAATGCTTTCACAGAGTGCTCTGGTGGGTAGGTTCGAATATATTAAACCCTCTCGACAAGAGATTTTGCATTGGATTCGAACCAAATGGAAGCCCTTTATCCAGAGCATTCCTCGTGTCTTGATGTTGGCAAATGGGTGGATTATTTTCCAATTTCTATCATAAGAAAACTGGCTGAATGTTGAGAACCGATTATGGGTTTTGGGTGTAGGGTCGCTGGTGCTTTCCCGTTGGCAATCCAGTTTTGACCCTAAGAAAGAAAAACAGGTTACGAGACATCTCTGGGTTATTCTTCCCGGATTTTCGATCCAATGCTGGAACCTCCCAGGCTTTATGGTAGTGGCTAAATCTATAGGCTGTTTCATTTTGATCGAAGACGAACAACTTATGGGGGCGAACATAAATTCTCCTAGGATGTTGGTTGAAATTGACTCGTTGGATGGTTTACCGGTGTTCGGGTTCACAGGGTATTCCCAAAAGACCGAACACCTAGAGCAACCACTTCACACAAACAGATCACAGATCGATACACCGATGTTTTGACGTGGTTTAAACCCTCGTAAAGGAAACACTCCACGGCCCCGGCCAAATAGCTTCTACGGGACAATTTATTATGCAAAGAAAGAAAGTTACAAATGAGCTTCTCATAATCGATCAACTTTTCAATGACCCTCCATGCTCTTTAAATAGAAATCATGGACCAATCGGGTGTTAAGCCACGGATCAAGGGTAGGTATGATCTAAGAGAAGTTGAGTCGTCGGATCACTCTATGTCGGGAACATATCGTGACCGTTGGATTAAGTGTTTACAAATGCATACTAATGCATACTAAAGAAACACACTTTTCCTGATGGATATATTACACAAGTTGATCTTAACTAACTCCTAAGTGTCTAAATATCCTAACATCCCCCCTTAAGAACAACTTGGGATCGGATTGAAGGATTTACAAAAGTGACACTATTAGGAGAAGGAAGGAGGCATTAGAGCCTATCCCCCCTTAATGACAAGTTCCTGAACTCCTAACATAGATCGAAGTTTATAAAACTTCGTTTCTGTAAGAGACTTGGTGAAGATGTCTGCAATTTGATCATCTATAGGACAAAAGAGTACTTCAAAACACGATCATGAACAAGATTTTTGATGAAGTGCATATGAAGCTCAATGTGTTTACTGTGTTGATGTAGGACTGGATCTTTGGAAAGCTTGATGGCACTTTGATTATCACACCAAAGTGGAGTAGGCTGCTGCTGTTCGAATCCAAACTCGGAAAGGATCTGTCGAAGCCATAAAGCTTCTTAACTGGCATTAACTGTGGCTTGATATTCTGCCTCTACTAAAGAAATAGCAAGAGCTTGTTGTTTCTTACAAGCCCAAGTAATAGGTCCAGATCCCAGACTAAAAACATAACTTGCAGTAGACTTTCGATCATCAGGATCGCCGGCCCAATCTGAATCAGTGAAACCAACCAACAAAGGTTTCCCCCCTGTACTGTTATGAATCCCGAACTGAATTGTACCTCGAATATATCGAAGTATTCTTTTAGCTGCTTTCCAGTGACTTTCATGAGGTGTTTGCATATAACGGGAAACACGACCAACGACAAAGGAAAGGTCAGGACGGGAATGAGTCAAGTATAAGAGACTACCAACAAGCTGACGATACAAGGTGGCATCTACTTCAGGTGAAGGACAAGTGGCAGAAAGTTTGACTCCGGACTGGAAGGGAGAAGGGGCTGGTGTAGAATCTTCCATGTGAAAGTGACGAAGAAGGTCACAGAATACTTAGACTGAGAAAGAAAGATGCCTTCTTTGGTTTGCAGGACTTGGAGATCAAGAAAATAATGCAAATGTCCTAAATCTGACATTTCAAAATTTTGCTTAAGACTGGATTTCACATGGGTTATAAGCTTAGGGTCACTACCAGTAAGCATAAGGTCATCAACATAGAGAACAAGTATGATGAGATGGTTTCCTACTTTCTTGGTATAGACATTGGGGTCAGAATGACATCTAGAAAAACCAGTGTCAAGGAGAAATCTATCCATTTTGGCATACCAAGCTCTAGGAGCTTGCTTAAGGCCATATAAGGATTTCTTAAGGCGGCAGACAAGGCTAGAGTTATTATGAACATATCCAGGAGGTTGTTCCATGTAAATTTTCTCCTGTAAATCACCATGTAAGAAGGCATACTTGACATCCATTTGATGGACTTCCCAGTTATGTAAGGCTACAAAGGAAAGAACAAGGCGGATGGAGTTCATTTTTGTGACAGGAGCAAAGGTTTCATTGTAGTCAATCCCTTCAACTTGGGAAAAACCTTTGGCAACTAACCTTGCCTTAAGTCTTTCAACACTTCCATCTGATGCATACTTAGTTCTGTAGACCCATTTACATCTGACAAGTTTTCTTCCTTTTGGAAGAGGTACAAGATCCCAAGTATCGTTCGCCATTAAGGAACGATATTCTTCAGCCATAGCTGCATCCCAATCTGGATTTCTTGAAGCTTCTGCAAAAGTTTCTGGATCATGATTCTCGAAAACTTGAGCCAAAAGAGAAGAGGCTCGCTGAAACTGAGAACGTGTTCGACGTTGATCTCTAGGATCACCGACAAGATCACCAGCTACTTCACATGTTGAATGGACCCATCGAGGAAGCGCTTGTGCTGGTGCAACTGGAGGAACATGAGAAGGAGGAGGTATATTTTCATCCTCACTGTTATCATCATAAACTAGAGTTGGAAACCTGTCAAGGAAGTTGGAAGAATAAGAAGAAGGCACAATCGCCGAATCAGGCGAGCAGGCCAAAGATGGCACAATCGCCGAGTTAGGCTCGCAGGCCAAGAGATTTTCATCAAATTTAACATCTCTTCTAATGATTATATCATGAGAATGTGGTTGAAGAAGTCTATAACCTTTTACATCTTCAGAATATCCAACAAATATGCACTTTTCACTTTTAGGCTGCATTGCTTTCCGTTTTTCATCCGGAATGTGAGCCCATGCTTCACTACCAAACACACAGAAGTGACTTACATCAGGTTTAGTTTTACTCCATGCTTCTTTCGGTGTGATACCTTGTAATGCTTTAGTGGGGGTGCGATTAACTATGTAATTTGCACAATTAATGGCTTCAGCCCAAAATTGAAGACTTAGTCCCTTAGATTGGATCATACAATTAGCCATTTCTTTTAAAGTGCGGTTCTTCCACTCAGCTACACCATTTTGTTGTGGTGTATATGGAATAGTGTGCTGTTGTTGGATGCCTTGTTTAGTACAGAAAGTAGTGAACTTTTTGTTAACATATTCTCCTCCATTGTCAGATCTTAACTTAATAATTTGATGACCAGATTGTTTTTCAACAAGGGCCTTGTAGGCCAAGAACATGTTAAATACTTCGCTCTTAAGTTTAAGGAAATAAACCCAAGTGCGTCTAGTGTAATCATCAATGAAAGTTAAGAAATATTTGAAACCAGAAAAGGAAGCAGATGGAAGAGGACCATACAAGTCACTATGCACAAGCTCCAAGGGAACCAAGGCATGCCAAGAGGCACGTTTGTCAAAACTATCCTGATGATGTTTTTCGAGTACACAACCGGAACAAACACCATCCCTGCAAGATACCATCGGAAGACCTGTCACCATATTGTCTTTACATAGTTGTTGCAATGAGCAATAATTTAAGTGACCAAATCGCTCATGCCAAAGTTTGCTCAAGTTATCACTATGAGCAACAAAAACTGAAGGAAAAGGTGATGACCCAAAGTTGTTAAACTTGTACAACTTGGTAATATCATCAACAATTTCGGTAGCTAGGACCTGTTGAAGATCTTTAAAATCCTTGATTACAACTTCGTGAGGTGTAAACGTCACAGTTTTACCTTCACCAGAATGAGTGATCTGATAGACTGATAACAAATTGTAGGAAATTCTTGGAACACATAGTACATCATTGAAATGATCATTATCTACTGGATTTGTTCCAACTCCTACAACACTTAGAGATCTATCATCACTAACAAATATTTGTTTGGTGTTACATTCATGCATAGTAGAAAAGATGGCTTGATCCTTAGCCATATGATAAGATGCTCCAAAATCCATGAGTCATTCATTTGAAGTAGAAGAAGAAGATGCATTATAAGAATAACCAGAAGCACAAAGTGCATGTCCATGAGAGGTAGATTCCGAAGGCGAATCTAGAATGATGTGTTGCTTCTTCATTGTTTCTTCCAAGGCTTCCATATTCTTGAAACACTTAGATTCATCATGATTATCTTTCCCGCAATAGTTGCAATGACGCTCAGTCTTCTTGCCTTTTAGCTTGAATCCTTTGTCAATTTTTAAAGAAGGCGTTGACTGAGAGGGTTTGGGACCCTTGTTTGACTTATTATTGCGAAAATTTTGTTTCTTGGGAGGCTTGGACTTTTCTTTCTGTTGGGACAATAAGGCTTTCCCAGATGTATCTGCATTGTTGATTATTCCAAGATGGATGAGTTTATCTTGCTCTCTAATCAAGGAATCACAAAAGGATTCAAGACTAGGCTCTTGATAGCTAGTTGCATTCAAGGATTCTTTCATGGAGTAAAATGTAGATACAAAAACAGAATATGCAGGTCCAAGTTTTGAAAGAATATGATAGATGCATTGTTTGTCTTCCCTCTTAATCTTACATTCTGCACATAAGAGTTTAAGAGTTTTGTACTTAGATAAATAATCTTGAATGCATGAAAAATCACTTGGATTTAAAGAAATCAACTCATTTTCGAGTTGATGACCTCGAATTTCATTGTGTTTACCAAACAAAGATTCCAACTTTTCCCAAGCAACATCAGGTTCATCAATTCCAGATATGTGGAATCGCAAATCAGTAGAGATTGACATCCCAATCAATCCACGAGCTTCGTCACATCTATTTTCCCATTTGATTTTTTTATCATCATCAGTAGGTTCTGTTTCTTTCCCTGAGGTAATTCTGAAAAGTCCCCTACTTCGTAGAACATCCTCCATGAGAAATAGTTGGAACTGGTAAATAGAATATCACAAGGGGCGGCCATATTTGTAAATTAATGGCTGTAAAAGCAGAAACCAATAGTTTGGATTTGAAGAGCTAAAAAAAATAGGCGGTTTAAAAAAAAACTGGCACTGAAAACTGACTTCGTATGATGAAGTTATGCTTGAACAAAGAAAATGTTGAAGATGTCCCAAATAGTGACATGGCAGATAGAGAATGTCCAGCGAAAAAAAAAGAACCCCCCCCTTCCCACGATAAACCTTTTGACAATCACTTTAAAAGAAAGTTGCTTTAAGTGAATCACTTTTGTAAAATAAGTGATTTCACTTTTACAATGATATTACTTTTAAATAGTGCAACAATAAAAAAGAACTTAAGTGACTCACTTTTTATTTTTATTTTTTATTATTTAAGTGAGATGCACTTTTACAATAAAGTAACTTGAAAATGAGGAAGGGGGCTTTTTTTTCTTTTACTCTTCTTGCTCGGTTTCCATGCTTTTTTTTTCCCTGCAAATCACACCACAAACCGAAACAAAAAAAAAAACTTTTCCACACTTGTGGAGTTAGATCTCGTTAGCTTGCCCGGAAAGTCTATGTTTTCTCTATGTTTCTGATTTGCCGAGATCACATAAGGTGCACGGCAAAGAGCATACGCAGCCGAGAAAAACCCTTTCTCTTTCTGTTTCTGATTTGCCAATATCGCTCAAGGTGCACGACAAAGAGCATATGCAGACAGGGAAAGCAACAATCCGAAACTAAAAAAAATCTAATAGTAAAAACTGATAAAATATGAGAAATTTTTGTTCCTTTTAAAAGCATAAAATAGAATGCGTCACTATAACATTATAACTTCAGATTTGATGAAATATGCGTTTCTGAAGCAACCGAAAATCATTTTCGATCAAACGAAAACTATTTCCCAATGGAAACGACGCTCCGAACGCAATGGAATACCTCCCACAGCCTAGAAATGCATAGAAATACCAGAACCAGAAACCCTTTCGAGTTCCGACAACAACAGTTCAAGATCTAGATCATAACCGGAAGCGGCTCTTCATAAAAGCTCTGATACCATGTTTGGGTTCACTGTAATGTCCCCATTCAAATAAGTGCATAGTAAGACAATCCCATCAATCCTACTAGTTTCCTAGGTTGGATGGGCACATGTGGGATGGTAATAAGGAAGCTAATAAATGATATTTAGACATTAGAAGGGTTCAAGCATTTAATAAATATGATGAATAAATAAATTCAAGAGAAATTCTAGGTGGCAAGTGGTTTTGGAGACATATGGAGGTGGTGGGACCCACACTAGCTTGATTTTTCAATGACACATGGCAGCTCTCTCTTGCCAATTCGAATTCATGGGAAGGTGAACACTCTTGGGTGAGTTGGTAAGTCATAACACATGGCATTGAGCATCTTAGGTCGAAATGGGATGGAATAGTAACCTCCATGGGAGAGGAAGAGTCAAATTGGAGACTAGTGGACACTTGGGCTAGATTCCCTAGTTTTATGACAACAATAATGAAGCATCTATGACATTTATGACAAAATTCAGACCTGACTTCTTACACCTGACCATTATGACATGTCAGCCCCAAAAATAGGCTCAAGGAAGGCACTCATGGAGTTGGAGGAATCCAAAGAGACTCAAATTCGAATTTGGGAGAAGATGGAAGGTTGGAACTAGGAGACAAGTGGCAAATGAGGAATATTTTCTAAATGGAAAATTATTGAATCTATTGAGAGGATTTCGACCCCTTGAAGGCTAATGTTGGTTATAAAATGTAGAAATCAAGTATGAGAATGGCTTTTGATGATTTGAGAAAAATTGCATTTGTGAAGAGAGAGCTAGTGGATGACTAGTTTCTTGCCTTAGCCAATTTCGAGGGTGAAAGATTCCCATCCAAGTTGGTGTTTGGAGAGGCCACTCAGGTCTTTCATGGTGCTTTAATGGAGTTTTTATTTGCAGGTAGCAGCTACAGGAAGTTTCATGGTTTGGTTTAGTGCAGCACTTTCTCTCCACCGTTTCCAGTTTTGAAGGCATATTCGTGCTCCTTGAGGGAGGGCGTTTTTGGTGAGCTATTGTACTCTTTGGGGGAGCTTCTAATGCCCCATTTCTTTTGTAATATGAAGTAAATACTCTGTTCTTCATCTCCAAAAAGTTTCAGGTCGAAATTCCAAGTAGAAATGTATAAATCTCATTTTTAATGGAAGAACAATGCCATTTCCCCACTACCTTGTTGTGAGCTAATGTATTGATGATGATTTCGAATGGATGGATGATTCTCTGATATATTTGTGATAAATATACTGCCATGGATGTATTCTACAAGTTTCATGTACTGTACTTGAGCATTTGAAGCATTTTTACTCAGTTTAGTTGTATTGGGAGGTGAAATAGTGCCATTTCCCCAAGGGTCGAATTGGGGGTTTTTGCTGTTGAATGTGAGAGAGTTAGAACAGTATTAAAAATCAATTAATGGTGCATATTAGACCTTAATCACATACTTAACACATTATATACCTCTGTTCATAAATTTGTGGGAGTTTGGAGGCATTTGGAAGGCCATTTGCAGTGTTACCCGAGGGGGATTTGATGCACAAATTACTAGTCAAAACTACATATATTGATCAGAATACAAATCAAGTTTGCAGCAGTATTTGGAGGGCCATAAAACATCCCTGAACCTTATATTCAAGTCTAAATACCATTCATACACTCCTACAGAAGATTTGGGAGCATTTGGGTTGATTTGGAGGTCAAAACAGTAAAACTAGTCAAAGGTCGAAATTGGGAAAAAAGTGAAAAATTGGGCATTTTAATAAAATTTGAAAAAGGGATATTACATTCACAAGGTACTCCCAAAATACCAAACACCTAGAGCAACCACTTCACACAAACAGATCACATATCGATACACTGATGTTTTGACGTGGTTTAAACCTTCGTAAGGGAAACACTCCACGGCCCCAGCCAAATAGCTTCTACGGGACAATTTATTATGCAAAGAAAGAAAGTTACAAATGGGCTTCTCATAATCGATCAACTTTCCAATGACCCTCCATGCTATTTAAATAGAGATCATGGGCCAATTAGGTGTTAAGCCACAGATCAAGGGTAGGTATGATCTAAGAGAAGTTGAGCCATCGGATCACTCTATGTCGGGAACATATCGTGACCGTCGGATTAAGTATTTACAAATTCATACTAAAGAAACACACTTTTCCTAACGGATATATTACACAAGTTGATATTTACTAACTCCTAAGTGTCTAAATATCCTAACAACCGGGGGATCTAGAAATTGTTTGGGAAGGAGGCTCATTCATCCAACCCTTGCATTATTGGAGAACCCATTTTTGATGTCACCTTTTCCATGAGATTGGTCACGCAAAAGCTCAGTGTCGATTGGGGCTGGGTAGTCGCCCAAGTTCAGTGGCTAATGACCATCATTCTCATTCGGAGCTTGACGAGATGGAGGAAGGAGTTTCCTTACCTTTTCCTCTTGATCAATCTTCGGTCGTAGCTTTTATAGGTAAGTTCACACAAAATATTCCTGTTTTATTAAAGTTTCTCTTTGCAGAAGACATTATATAGGGTTTAGCTGATTCAGGTTTATGTAAGTATTTTGCTTTGGAGTCTATCCAGGAGGCTCCTTGTCCTGTTACTTTAGCCTCCCTTGTTCTCGTTACCCAGTTTGCTGATAACCTTGGGTTGGAGTCTTCCCTAGGGTTGGTGGAAGCTTCTTCTTTTTCCATTAAGGAATTTCCTTCTTGTTGTGACTTTTCTCAGATGGGGGGTCCAAACTTGGAGCAAGTTTCTAGCCCTGTTGAGGGTTTCATTAAGATAGGTCCTTCTACTTCCCCTTCTGCCCCCTTGGGGATCAAACTTTCCCCTTCCCCGCTTATTGATACTCACTCATCAGGTACATGTACTAACCCCTTGGGTCCACCCATCCCGATTTTCTCAGTTGAAGCTTCGAAAAACTATGATGTTATCCCGATCTCATCTATTTACAATGGGAACGTTACTATTCAGAAAGCTAAAAATAACCAGGGAGGGAGGGATACTGGAATTTATGTGGATAAGGATGAGGCACAACCTCTTAAATCCATCAACCCTAAGATGAGTTCTTTATTTGATATGGGACTTCCTAAAGGTTCAGTTTCATACTGTTCTTTCACTTCTGGGGCTCTTAGAGATAGGGAAACCCCTAATCTGGTTACTCAATAAATCTTGTTACCTTTAATATGCGCGGGCTTGGTAGTGGCCCTAAAAGGACTGCTCTGAAATATTTTCTTGATATTGTTCGACTAGGTATTGTGCTTCTGCAAGAAACCATGGTTCCATCACTGGTGGCCTGCAATTACTTTTTAAAGATCATACCTCAGTGGCAGGTCTGTGCAATAGACTCTGCTGGGTTATCAGGTGGAACCCTTATTGCTTGGAACCCTAAAGTAGCTAACATGAAAGCTTACCGCACTTCTGTAGGTATTATGATTGAAGGTTTTCTGCAAGGATTTAAGAAGATGATAAGACTCCTGAATATATACAGACCCTACAATAATCGCAAGATTTTTTGGGACCAGGTTGATGAGTCAGATTTTACAAGGGATGATTCTCTCATCATGTCATGGGATTTCAACTCCACTCTATCGCCGAAAGAAACCCGGGGGTCATGAAACATCTTTGACCCATTATCGGAGCACTTTCAATAGTTGTTTGATGAGCCAAATTAGTGGATGTTGTGCCAAGTGTTATGCTTCCCACTTGGTCAAACGGGAGATGTGGAGCTTCAGAAATTGCCAAACGACTCGAACATTTCTTCTTAGCGAAGGACCTCTGTGATGCTATTGGTAGATATCGATCCTGGACCTATTCTTCTGGTGTTTCGGATCCCAAGGCAATCATTCTCCAACTGGATTTTGACAATAATTTCTTCTATTATCCCTTTAAATTTAACCCGATGTCGTTACTGGATCAATCTTTTTGTGATCTGGTGCAAAAGTGTTGGGATTCATATAGTCATTAGGTACAATCTTCTCCTCTTGTGAGTATCCTAAAGAAGTTGACCCTCCTAGGACATGCCGTGATCTCCAGGGAGAAGGAGAAGAAAGCCAAAAAAATGTTATGTTGGCAGAGATTGAGGCTGAGATTCAACATATTTCCATTTGTTGTGACCATGAGATGTTCTTGGAAAAAATGAAGGCTTGGTTAGGTTCTCTGGTGGATAATAAATTGTCCATTCTCAATCAGATTGAGGAAACATGGAGACAAAAGAGTAAAGCGGTGTGGATTCGATTGGGTGACTCAAATACTAATTTTTTTCATCATTTTTCCAACCAAAGGCGACTCATGAACTCCATTTGGGATGTTGCGGATGGTCAGGGAGGATGTGCCACTGATCAAGCTTCTCTAAAGTAGGTTGCGTTTATTCATTTCCAGGATTTATGCTCTGCCAACTCATCCATTAATCTGGAGAGTCAACTCAACACTATAAAGAACTTTCCTAGATTTTTCAACAGAGAGGACTGTATGGTTATTGGCAGACCTATTCAGGAGGAAGATGTTTTGAATACTCTTAAATATTTCTCAAAAGATAAGAGCCCTGGTCCTGATGGGTGGATGGTGGAATTATACCTTCACTTCTTTGATTTGATAGGAAAATAATTAATTGCAACAATTGATGAAAGCATGAGGAAATGATCTATTCATGATTCTCTGAACTCTACTTATATCACATTGATTCCTAAGAAGGACATACCGATTGATTTTCATGATTATAGAACTATCTCTTTGTGCAATATTTTCTATAAGATCATTGCAAAGATTATTGCAGAGAGAATTAAACCGATTTTGGGTCGGTGTATCTCTGAATAACAATTTGGCTTTATGCCAAAAGGTAGATTTTGGATGCGATTGGTGTTGCACAAGAATGCTTGCATTCGATAAAGCAAAAGAAGTTGGAGGCTCTTATTCTCAATATTGACTTGCAGAAAACATAGGACATATTAGACTAGACATTTTTAAGGTTTGTTCTCCTTCAGATGGGATTGATTGTTGAAATCACTAACTGGATAATGGCTTGCGTCACTTCTGATCGTTTTGCTGTTCTTATAAATGGATCCTCGACTAATTATTTCAAGGGATCACGTGGCATCCGCCAGGGATGCCCATTGTCTCCCTACCTCTTTATTTTGGTTATTGAGGGTTTAAGTCTGTTATTAAAGAAGGCCAAGGCTCAAAAATATTTTATTGGGACCAAGGTTGTTGGTTCTCTTCATGTTACCCATCTTTTCTTCGTTGATGATGTTCTTATCTTTGGCAGGGGAGTCTTAGCAGATTGGGAGAATCTCCAATCACTCCTTTCCACTTTCTGTGATGCATCAGGTATGCTAGTCAATGCTCATAAGTCTCAGTTTTATCATTATTGCAAGAATTCTGTTGTAGTGGATAAGATCAACTCTATGTTTACTGTTAAAATGTTCTATGTCGGGAATGGGATTCGCTATCTTGGATATCTCTTGAAACCGAACCGTTATTGTAAGGATGACTGGAAGTGGCTTATCAAAAAGTTTCAATGGAGGATCAAATTCGGGTCCTTCAGATATTTATCTTTGGTAGGTCATCTAGTTCTGGTCATTTCGGTACTTTAGAGCTTACCGGTTTATTGGTTTTCATTGTTTCACATTCCTTTAGCAGTGATTGAGGGGATTAGTTTTTTTTTTTTTTAAATTTTCTGTGGGTTGACAAGCTTAATGCTTCTAAATACCACCTGGGAGCTTGGGAATGCCTTTCAAAACCTAAGCTGCTAGGGGGTTGGGGGATAAAAAATTTGGTCTTTTTTAACAAGGCTCTTTGTGCAAAGATCCTCTGGAGAAGCATCAACAATGAGGGTTTGTGGGGGAGAGTAGTTAAATCCAAATATCTCCATAGATTGCATTCTGCTTATTGGTTCCGCTTTGGAAAACAACGTATCAAGTATTGTTCCTACATTGGCACAATGTTATTATTTCCTTCCCGATCATAAATCAATCTATCTGTTGGTTGGTTGGCATATGTACACAAGTGTTTTTGGGTATTGACCCTGTCATAGGCTTGGAGGATGTTTTTAAACTGCTGATCTCTTAACCGAGGAATTGCAGAAGCGTGATATATATGTCCTCAAACATGCAGCTCAAAATAGAAGAGATGGAAGGATTAGGTGGCTTTCTTCGAAGGACTTAGATCTTGGTCATCCTCTTGCATTGGAGTGGAACTATTATGTTAGCCATCTATATCAATCCGGTATAGTTTTGAATCATGATGAAGATAGATTGGTGTGGGCGTTCAACAAAAAAGAAGGTACAGTTAGTGCTCGACTGACTTATGATCTTATTATTGAAGCTGAATTGAAAGATGGGCCAGTGTGGTGGGAAAAATACATCTGGGATAAGAGGATACCTATACATATTTCTTTTTTTGTGTGGCTCTTCCTTCATAACAAGATTCTTACCTAGCAAGATTTCAGAAAAGGGGCTGGGTTGGCCCTGGTTTATGCCATTTATGATGGAATGACATTGAATCATAGGACCACTTATTCGGTTCATGCTCGTACTTTTAGGTTTCTTGGACAGAGATTACCTCTATTTTTTCCATCCACTTTGATTGGAATGATTCCCCCTTCGAGGACTCTTTTTACCGATGGATTTCAACACAGGATAATCACAAGTTTCTGCTTTTCTTTGTTATTTGGGAGTTCTGGAAGGTGCGTAATGATTTTATCTTTCAAAATATAAGAAAAATACCTGTACTCTTTGGTATTCAAGTGGCAACAGCTTACAGAACATACTTTACTGCTCTCCCATTAAAGAAGACATGAAGACCTAAATCAATTGAGCTGGTGTTGGGATTGAGTAGGGTGGTTTTTGTGGAGCCGACATGTTGGTGAAATTGGAGACTAACCGCTTTTTTTGAGCTATTTTTTATGTCGATGTATTTGTAAATTCGGAAGATATTCACTTGTATATTGTATTTGTACTTTATTGTATTCCCAACGAAGATGTATTATTCATTCGATTGGAAGTGTCGTCAGTTGTACTTGCAAGTGTCGTAACTTATACTTGATGGGTTATTAGACCATCTTGATGGGGTCGACCCTGTATGAGTCATGTGGGTCAAAGGGTTATTAGACCACCCTAGTGGGGGTCGTCCCAGTCAACATTATGTTAAGTGGTTAAGTTGGGGCCGACCTAGTTAGAGTTAAAATGAAAGTTAAGTTAATGTATAAATAGAGAGTGTGTCTCTCTCATTTTACAAATTCTATTATTCACTCACTTCGCATTAGTGAGAGAGAGGAGGAGTGCGCACAAGTGGAGGAGGAGCTTGCTGCTGAAGATATATATCTCTTGGGTTTGATCATGGCGATCCTTGTATTGATGCTTATTCTATCTCTGAGGAAGTTGCAGGGTTTTTCACCTTCTTGGTTTTCCCCGGTGAAATGTTTTGTGTCTCTTGTCTCTTATGCTTGATATGTTGTACATGTTGTTCTTTCAGTTAAGATCCTAGATCAAAATGAATTAAATTCTAAAAAACTAACATGGTATCAGAGCTAGCCTTAAGGAAGGCATGGTATGGCATTTATGAGACTTGTTGCACTTGCGACAAATTGGAAGCTAGGGCTTGATATAGCAAAAACCAGTCATCGTAGAACTTTCGCTATAAATCCATTTTGTCAAAGGTTCAGGATCTGAAACTTATACAGGTCATAGATAACATCCCCATGTACCTTTTTTTCAGAATCACAGCATCTAATTCACTGTACTTTCTATTTTATGATCAGTACAATCTATGTTTTTGGCCTCTTCTAGATCTCAGTCATAAATAGGTGACCTAGGAAAAAAGGTCACAACTTGGGATAGGAAGATCCAAATGAAATTTAGTAAAACATGACAGGTAGGGCACAGACTGTACTTTCATAGTTCTGATTTTCAGAGGCCGAAGTTGAACCATTGACACGTGGCACTCCGTACAAGTTCGCTATACTGTTTTATCCCATAAACAGGTCACATTACGACACTTGGCATAAATCTCTCTCAGAGAATCCAATTGAGGTCAGATCTGTAGGGTTGGAAAGATGACAAGTCAGGATAGCATAGGCCAAAGTTTCAGACCCTATGAATTCGTAATTTCAGAGATGCATCATAAACAATCAAGTGCATATTTCTGTCAAAACAGAATTGGATTCTGAGCACCTTCATTCTTGGCTTGTCACTGCTATGGGAATTTAGGGCTTCGAAGAAAGTTGGAATTTTTGGAATTGGAGTCCACAGCTGAATGCTCCTCATCAAAATCAAAATTTAGAGACCAAGATCAAATTTTTTGGCTGGGAAGAAGGCCGAGCTTGATCAAACCCTACTTCGGGATTTTGATCGGAAAGGTGGAAAATTAGGGCTTCTGCAAAAGTTGGAATTTTTGAAATCTGTGACCACGGCTGGAAGCTCCTAAAAAAATTGAAGTTTAGAACACAATATTGAACCTTTTGGATGGGCAGAAGACCAGGCTTTATCAAACCCTAGTTCGGGATCCTATCTAGAAGATCCAAAAGTTTCAAAGGCAATTTTGAGGGGTCAAATTTTGCAGTTTTCAAAATTGAAGTATACCAGCTTGATCAGCTCAGCAAGGCACATCTTTTCATCCAATCAGAAGTTTGAAATTCAAAGTTTGAATTTTTAGGGTTTCTCTGACAAACCCTAATCCAGCTCCAGATCCAGTTTCAACAAATCAAATTGGATTGGGTTAATCCTAGAAGAGAATGAATTGGACACCTGCATAAGTGAAGAAGTTCAAGTTCTAGAGGGAGATGAGGCTAAGGCCTTACATAAGAATGCTACAAGCAATCTCGACAGGTATGACTTGAGGAGATATAGGTATGTTTTTTGAAATCTGTTCATGATTAAGGTTATGATATGTTTGTCTTCATATTATTGAGGTTAGTACAATATTGATTAATTTTAGACTTGTCTTATCACCCAAGTAAAAGTATGAATGCATGTGAATGATAGAAGACATTCATTGATTAGGGTTATGACACTTATGATTGTATTAATGCACTGTGGTGTTGTATGAGGTTGATATTGTCCGCTAACATGAAAGGTACATCAAGAAAGACAAATCAAGTTCTAGATCAAGAACATATGACCATGGTGACATGAAGACAAAGACTCATCCATAGTCATGGATCACATAGGAGCTTTACTTACGAGGTATGCATAATTTTTGTTCTACAATGGTTAACTTATGAATTATGCAGGTTACTAAGCACAAGTCATTGAAGAGAACAAGAAGACATTGTTTGGGTATGTCAGACATAACTAGAAAACATGATAACCAGGTATGTTTTTTTCTATATCAAGTTAGAATCCTACCTTGTGTTAGGATCTTATACTTTTGTATGAATGATAATGATTATTCTTGAAAGTTAGAAGTTTTAGTAATCAAGGGTTTATGCATATTATATTTCTTACTTTGATTGATGATATGACTAACCAGAAGAGTCCTATGGTCAAATAAGAAAATGCATGAGTAAACGAAGTCCTCCCATAAACCTTGAATACTAACGCTTGTGATAAATTACCTATGTATGAAATGATCATGACCATACAAGTTTAATATTATAATGTTTTTATAGTATTAAGATTATACTAATGGATGTATGATTGTGCATGAGATCTTGAGGATAACACAATGATGACACTAGTGCACACTTAAGCATGCATAGTGGTCTAGGATGGATATAAGTTCAAGGATAGGTAATCCAGGAAGCAAAGATCAAGAGGGAGAACACTCAAGTAGTTCCTGCAAGGAAGCAAAGATTGAGAGGGAGTCCACCCTACAACCAAACAAAGATAAGTATTTGAATTGTCATTTCTTGTATATATGATTACTTAAATGATGTTGTCTAGTCATGTACATACTTATGTTCCTAAGTTTAGGATATGTATTATGCATATTAGAAAAGTTGCATTAATGAACAAGATACTGCTAATATGCAAGTAATGGGTAAGTGGCCTATGGTACTGTACAACATTCCATTGCTACTTATCTAAAATGAAACCTATTTGCTAACATGTTGGGAGTTGTGCACACTCTTAACAAATGTTCTAGTAGAGATGGAAGGTATCTAGAAAGTTACCGTGTGAATACGGGATATGGATAAATGTTGTATTGAAGCATTGGCTAAGATAATTGCATGATTGTATGACATATATTCTTATGTGTAAGATTTTGTTCTGAAAACTATGAGAAGTTTCTAATCATGTAATTGAATTTGACTTGTAGGAAAGATCGTGTACAATCACCTACAAAAGAAGGACAACAACATTTGTTCCAGCAAGGAAGTTCAATAAAACTATCTATTGAAGATATTGAAGAATCTGAAGTTCCCAGGATCCGAGATGCAGTAATAGAAGGATGCCATGATCGAGGAGTACCAGTCGATCATGAAGAATGATGTTTGGGATGTGGTCCCAAGACCAATAGGGAAGTATGTTGTGACTTCCAAGTGGATCTATAAGATCAAGCATGCTGCAGATGGTAGCATAGAGAAATACAAGGCAAGATTTGTAGCTCATGGCTTCTCCGAGAAAGAGGGGATAGATTATGAAGAGAATTTTGCTCCTATAGCCAGATACACTTCCATCAGAACAATACTTGCCCTGGCTGCAATGATGAAGTGGAAGACACCAGATGGATGTAAAGACAGCTTTCTTGAATGGTGTAGTCGAAGAGGAAGTGTATGTGGATCAACCACTTGGTTTTGAGATACATGACAGGGAGTCATATGTATGCAGATTGAAGAAATCCTTGTATGGCTTGAAGCAAGCTCTTAGGACTTGGTATGGTAGGATAGACAACTTTCTATCTAGTTTGGGATTTACCAAGAGTAAAGCAGATTCCAACCTTTACTACAAGGTTGAGTAAGGCAATCCAATGATACTACTATTGTATGTGGATGACCTGTTTGTTACAGGTGAGGATAGATTGATTGCCGATACAAAGAGAAAGTTTGCTGCCGAGTTTGAGATGAAGGAATTGGGGATGATGCATTACTTTCTAGGCATGGAGGTGTGGCAGAGTGCAGATGGAATCTTCCTTGGACAAGGGAAGTATGCAGTAGAGATCTTGAAGCGGTTCGGGATGATGGACTGCAAGGCCATGACCACACCTATGGCATCGAACCTAAAGCTTCTGTGTGATTCTTCATCTGATCCGGTTGATGTCACGATGTATCGTCAGATGATTGGGTCCTTGATGTACCTGACGAACACGAGACCAGATATTTGCTTTGCAGTGAACACATTGAGCCCGTTCCTGAAGGATCCCACAGGTGTTCACCTGGTTGTTGTAAAGCATATTTTGAGGTACCTGAAGGGTACAATTGACTATGGGCTCAAGTATGATGCAAATCAAAAGTTTAACCTAGAGGGTTATGTTGATTCAGATTGGGTAGGAAGTACTGCATATAGGAAGAGCACTTCTGGGTGCTGCTTCAGTATGGGATCAGGTGTTATCTCTTGGTTTAGTAGGAAGCAGTCCCGCGTAGCACTGAGTACAGCCGAAGGAGAGTATGTCGCTGTTTGTTTGGCCAGTTGTGTGGTAGTATGGATTAGGAAGCTACTGTTTGAGTTATTTGATCTCCCGTTGGATGCTACATGTATATTTTTTGACAACCAGAGTTGTGTGAAGTTATCTGAGAACCCGGTGTTCTATGATAGGTCGAAGCACATCGAGATCAAATATCACTATATCAGGGATATGGTGCATAGAGGAGTAGTGAAGCTCCTGTATGTTGCGACGGATGAGCAGGTTGCAGATGTGTTGACGAAACCACTAGCCAGAGTGAAGTTTGAGTACTTCAGAGAGAGGCTTGGTGTTCTTCAGATTGAAGAGACTTCGAGGAAGAAGTGATGGGACACATTTGCAGGAGCCATTCCAAGCATGGTGATAGGAGGATCCTTCCCATGGATGTGGATGTAAGCGTTGTGTGATGAGCATCACGACGATGCTCCATTTATTGCTATGCATGATGATCAGGATGATCATGTGTGTTGATATGCATCAGGTGGATGCTTTGTATGATCAGTTCGATCATACGATGATGATGAGTATCAGGATGATGCTCCAGTTGATATGCATCAGGACAATGCTGTGACGATGATCAGGATGATCATGCGATGATGATATGCATCAGGATGATGCTATGATGATGATCAGGTTGATCATGTGATGATGTACATCATGATGATGTACATCATGATGATGTATGGTGAGTATCAGGTTGATACTCTGTGGCCGTGGACAGGTTGTGCGAGGGTAGCATGTAAAACATCCCGGAGATCCGGACAGGTTGTGTTAGTCATGTAAAAGGCCTCAGATGCTCTTTAGAGATCTTGCTGGGCAAGACACTCTTTTAAGGTTTTGCTAGACCACATGTAATATGTCCTGGAGATCCGGACAGGTTGTGCTAGTCACGTAAAAGGCCTCGGATTCTCTTTAGAGATCTTGCTGGGAAAGACACTCTTTTAAGGTTTTGTGGGGACCACATGTAATACGTCCTGGAGATCCGGACAGGTTGTGCTAATCATGTAAAAGGCATCGGATGCTCTTTAGAGATCTTGCTGTGCAAGACACTCTTTTAAGGTTTTGTGGTGGGGGTCACATGTAATACGTCGTGGAGATCCGGACAGGTTGTGCTAGTCACGTAAAAGGCCTCAGATGCTCTTTAGAGATGTTGCTAGGAAAGACACTCTTTTAAGGTTTTGTGACAATCACATGGAAGTGGACTTGGGAGATCTTTCCGGTCGTGCTTCGGCACATAAATGATCCTGGGATACTCTTTCGAGGCATTGTGACGCACATAATAAGTCCTGAGGATTCCATAGTATGGCCAGTGTTGATGAAGACCTACAGGAGGTGGGCCTACATCCATCATGAAAAAGGGATGGCTCTATAGAACTTCCTATGATGAGAAGAATGATGAGATATCCTAGTGATTGAGATGTCGAGTACAGCAGCAGTGATGATGATAATGCTCCGTGATCCAGTGATGATGATCCAACTCAAGAATTGAAGACTTGGGCCAATATGTATTGATCACCTGTGTCTAGAGAATACCTTCCTAGTTAAGAGGGAGTGTTGATGTATTTGTAACTTCGGAATATATTCACTTATATATTGTATTTGTACTTTCTTGTATCCCCAACGGAGATGTATTATTCCTCCGATTAGAAGTGTCGTCAGTTGTACTTGCAAGTGTCCTAACTTATACTTGATGGGTTATTAGACCACCTTGATGGGGTCGGCCCTGTATGAGTCATGTGGGTTAAAGGGTTATTAGACCACCCTAGTGGGGGTCGGCCCAGTCAACATTATGTTAAGTGGTTAAGTTGGGGCTGACCTAGTTAGAGTTAAAAGGCAAGTCAAGTTAGTGTATAAATAGAGAGTGTGTCTCTCTCATTTTACACATTCTATTATTCACTCACTTCGCATTAGTGAGAGAGAGGAGGAGTGTGCACAAGTGGAGGAGGAGCATGCCGCTGAAGATATCTACCTCTTGGGTTTGATCATGGTGATCCTTGTATTGATGCTTATTCTATCTCTGAGGAAGTTACGGGGTTTTTCACCTTCTTGGTTTTCCCTGGTGAAATGTTTTGTATCTCTTGTCTCTTATGCTTGATATGTTGTACATGTTGTTCTTTCAGTTAATATCTTAGACCAGAATGAATTAAATTCTGAAAAGCTAATAGTTTAAAGGAGGCAGTGGAACTAATACGAGAGCTGAGTTACTAGTTCTCTATTGTCTCTTATGGTTTTCCAAACAAAGGGGAATCAAAACATTTCATGTGGATGGTGATTCCAAATGTATCGTCGATTGGGATTTGGGTCTTTCTTCACTGGTCTCACTATCTCTGGCTCACTGGCTTAATAGAGTCAAAGCTCTAATTTCTTCTTTTGATTTGATCCAGTTCATACATATTTACAGAGAACATAATATGATAATGGATCATCTATCCAAACTGCCATCGGTATCATGGATGGAATCCTGGCCATTGAAGAGTTTCGTGATGGTTTTCTTGTAGCCTCGGAGAAGCTTTTCCCTTTATATTATGGCTGAATCAGTTATATTTTTTGTATAGTTTCCGTGGTTGGTGTATTAGCCACATCAATATTTTATGGTCTTTATTAGTGTTTAGTCTTTTTTGAACCATTGCTCACGGTCTTATTTGAGTGCTTATCAGGATCCTGTTTTTTGATGTAAACTTTTTGCATACTAAAGCAGTTATCCACATGGAGAAGATCTTGCTTCTACATATGTTTGTATTTTGTAAGTTATGTTACAACTTTTGATTTAAATAAAAGTTGTTATTTTTTCCTGTGTGAAAAAATAAGATGGATCTATATTGGTTCCAATCACAACGACCACATCAAAACAATCATTGTGTAAAACCAAAATTACCCTATTGAAATAATTTCATCTAGCATTTACAAAATATTTACATGATCAAAATGGGGAATTGTAATAAAATAATCATCCATTCTTCTACTTTTTTAAAGACACTTCTGCCCTTTTTTTCCATCTTTTCATATCGATCATATGTGAAAGGAGGTTGAATATGAACACCATTCAAGCTTTTAACTCGAGATATTGTTGTAAATGTGAGACCTTGTCTCTATTTCTTTCCAATATTTATAATTGTTTCCTCCAATGTGAATCCTTGTGGTTTATGCATTGTCAAACCCCAAAGAAGTTTTAGTAATAATAATAATAATAATAATAATAATAATAATAATAATAATATATTTTTAAGGTCATAGCGAATCCATACATCAATTTGGTGTATGAGACCCCCTTGATTGCGGGACAAGGGAACCCCCTCTGCAAAAAGATTTGACTGTTAAAGTCCACAGAGGTGTACATACCCTACCACCCTCCGGATTTGAACCTATGACCTCTTAGGAGGAAACGCATGCTCTTAACCATTAGGCCCACATTTGGTTGTACCATTTTTAATGGGCATAATAGGAACAATTCAAGGTATGAAAATGGGCCTCATAAGAAAAAAATTCCATTGATGAGTTGGAATTCAAAAACAAATAGAATTCAAAAAATTGGGTCAACGATTATCATTGAGTTGGACATATGGAAATCAAAGAATATTATGTGTCATATTTTTATTTGGCAATGATTAACTACATATAAAACTCACACCGGTCAACATTTCAATAAGAGCATCTCAAAATATGATATATATTCTTGAAATACTAAATATACAATATTTTATAATCTCACTACCCTCCAATCCTTGGAAACATAAAAATCACTTTAATTAATATCATAATGAAATTACCTTGAAATAATAAAATATTTTATACCAAAAATAAAGAAAAAATAATAACCAATTATTTTTATACACTAAAAACAACTAATTTATTTTATATTATAACTAGCACGTAATATACACTAGCAAAACCACATATCTTATGGCCGGTGAACACCGATAGGTCACAAGTTAAGTATCACGAACAAGTTATCTGTTACTTGTTCTCTATGTTTAATTGTAATCATCTATTGTCTATGTCCAGCTATCTATTACCTTTTTAGTTAAATGGGTTGTCTATCACTACTTGCTATCCATGCATGAGCTACGAGTTATCCATGCATCAACTACCAGTTATTTTTTCTATTTCTTTTTTTTATAATGGTTTATTTTTAATTTTGAACAATGACCATAAAATCAATCTGGACAACACACTTGTCCCATCCATGCATGAGCTACTAGTTAGCCATGTATCAAATACCGGTTATATATATATATACCAGTTATACCAGTTATACCGATAAGTGTTTATATCTTGGAATTTGGGGTGGACTAGCATCTATGCTTTTCCTAGATTGAAGGAGGATTAGACAAGTGTATTGTCCAAATTGATTTTATGTTCGTCGTTCAAAATTCAAAATAAACAATTATAAAAAATATAAAAAATAACTGGTAGCTGATGCATGGATAACTAGTAGCTCATGCATATATAATAGATAGACAACCCATTTAACTAAAGAAGATAACAAGTAGCTAAGGCATGGAGAACAATAGGTGATTGCAACTAAGCATGGAGACAAGCAATGGATAAATTCTTCATGGCACTTAATTTGTGACTTATCGATGTTCATCAGCCACAAGTTAAGTGGTTGTGCTAGTAATTGTTTATTTTGAATTTTGAACGACGACCATAAAATCAATTTGGACAATACACTTGTCACATCCTCCTTCAATCTAGGAAAAACATAGATGGTAGTCCACCCCAAATTCTAAGATATAAACACCTATAAGTGATAGATGTTTATATCTTAGAATTTGGGGTGGAATAGATCCTATGCTTTTCCCAAATTGTACGAGGATGAGACAAGTGTACTGTCTAGATTGATTGTATGGCATTCATTCCAAACTCAAAATAAACAATTATAAATAATAAAAGAATATATAAAAAATAACTAGTAGCTATGCATGGATAATTGGAAGTTCATGCAACTACCCATGGAGAACAAGTAACTTGTTTGTGGCACTTAACTTGTGACCTATCAGTGTTCACCGTCCACAAGTAAATGGTTGTGTTAGTAACTAACACTTAATATAACTCACTAATATACTATATAATATAATAATACTATATTTATATGTGGTCAGTGGTAGTTAAAAGTTATAATATATATTCTAATATATTCTACGTGTTAGTTAAAATTAACCTATCACACACACACACACATATTCTGTTATATTTCAATAGAATATATATATAAAACTTGATATTCCAGGATATAATCAAAGTTATAAACATCTTTTACAACAAGTTCATGAGCATACATGACTTTTTCCCCTTATCACAGTCCTCCAAAAACACAAAATATAACATGTTACTATTGATGTATATGTAACTTGGGAATGTATTTCACATATATGTATATTGTATTCCTATAGAGATGTTATTATTCCTCTATACGGAAGTGTCGTCATTTATATTGTAAGTGTCGTAACTTATACTTGATGGGTTATTAGATCACCTTGTTGGGGTCGGCCCTATATAAGTCATGTGGGTCAAAGGGTTATTAGACCACCCTATTGGGGGTCGGCCATGTAGGTCAAAGGGTTATTAGACCACCCTATTGGGGGTCGGCCTAGTCAACTTTATGTTATGTGGTTAAGTTAAGGCCGACATAGTAAAGGTTATTAGGCAAGTCAAGTCAAGTATAAATAGAGTGCGGGAGGCACTCTATTTGATCATTCTATTCTCACACACACTCTTTGGAGAGTGGCGCACTTGTGGAGGAGGAGAAGTTGCTGCTAGGAGATGTTTATCTCTTATGCTTGGGTTGTATCATTGCTCTATCTATCTCCGAGGAAGTTATTGGGGTTTTTCACCTTTATGATTTTGCCCAAGTAAACTCTGTCTCTTGTGTGCTTGCATTATTGTGTCCATGATTGATATGCTATACATGTTGTTCTCTCAGTTAAGATCCTAGATCAGATTGAAGTAAATTCTGAAAAACTAACATGGTATCAGAGCTAGCCTGAAAGAAGGCATGGTATGGCATGTATGACACTTGTTGCACTTGCGATGCTAGGGCTTGATATAGCAAAAACCAGTCATCGTAGCACTTTTGCTATAAATCTATTTTGGTGGAGTTTTCGGATTTGAAACTCTTACAGGTCGAAGATCAGATCCCCATGTACCTTGTATCCAAAGGAAAACTTCTAATTTGTTGTACTTTGTGTTTTATGATCTGTACAATCTAGGGTTTCTGCCTCTTCCATATCTGAGTCATAAAAAGGTGACCTAGGAAAAAAGGTCATAACGTGGTCTAGAAAGCTCCAAATGAAATTTCATAAAACATGACAGGTAATGCACAGACTTTAATTTCTCAGGTAACCTTTTTAGAGGCCGAAACTAAACCAGTGACACGTGGCACGCCGTACAAGTTCGATCTCCTGTTTTATCCCATAAACAGGTCACGTTGCGACACTTGGCATAACTCTCTCTCAAAGAATCCAATTGAGGTCAGAACTATGAGGTTGGAAAGATGACAGGTCAGGATACCATAGGTAGAAGTTTCAGATCTGTGGATTGGAAAGTTCGGAGTTACACTAGAAACAATCAGGTACATATTTCTGTCAAAATATAATTATTTTTGAGCACCTTCATTCATGGCTTCAGGAATTTAGGGTTTTGGAGAAAGTTGGAATTTTTGTAATCGGAGACCAAGGCTGAATGATACTCATCAAAATCGAAATTTAGAGACCAAGATCAGAATTTTTGGTTGGTTAGAAGGCTGGGCTTGATCAGACCCTAGTTCGGGACTTGGATCGGAAAAGTGGAAAATTAGGGCTTTTGCAAAATTGAGAATTTTTTAAATCTGTGACCACAGCTGGAAGCTACTCGGACAAATAGAAGCTTAGAGATTTGGATCGAACCTTTTGATTGGGAAGAAGGGTGG
The DNA here is from genome assembly GCA_027924585.1 of Larix kaempferi. Classification (NCBI taxonomy): domain Eukaryota; kingdom Viridiplantae; phylum Streptophyta; class Pinopsida; order Pinales; family Pinaceae; genus Larix; species Larix kaempferi. Next base: position 13,577,425 of record BSBM01000428.1, read on the forward strand.
GCTTTATCAAACCCTAGTTCGGGGTCATGTCTAGTGGATCCAGAAGTTTCAAAGGCAATTTTGAGGGGTGAAACTTTGCAGTTTTCAAATTCTGAGTATACCAGCTTGATCATCTCATCAAGGTGCATCTTTCCATCCTTTCAGAAGTTTGAAATTCAAAGTTTGAATTTTTAGGGTTTCTCTGACAAACCCTAATCCAACTCCAGATCCAGTTCCTGCAAATCAAGTGGATTGGGTTAATCCTAGAAGAGAATGGATTGGTCACTTGCATAAGTGAATAAGTTCCTGTTTTAGAGTGAGATGAGGCTAAGGCCTTACATAAGAAGATTACAAGCAATCTTGATAGGTATGACTTATCCAGGTATGTTTCGAGATTTGTTCATGATTAAGTTTATGGTATGTTTGTCTTCATATTATTATGGTTAGTACAATCTTGATTAAATTTAGACTTGTCGTATCACCTTAATAAAATTATGAATGCATGATAGAAGATATTCATTGATTAGGGTGTTGACACTTATGATTGTACTAATGCATTATGGTGTTGTATGAGGTTTATGTTGTCCGCTAACATGAAAGGTACACCAAGAAAGAAAAATCATGTTCAAGTTCAAGAACATATGATCATGGTGACATGAAGACAAAGATTCATCCATTGTCATGGATCACTTAGAAGATCTATTTACGAGGTATGTATAACTTGGTTCTATAATGGTTAACCTATGAGATATGCAGGTTACTAGCACAAGTCACTTAAGAGAACAAGAAGACATCATGTGGGTATGTTAGACATAACTAGCTAACACACTAATCCAGGTATGTTTTTCTTATATCAAGTTAGAATGCTACCTTGTGATAGGATCTCTTATATAAGTATACATGGCATGATTGATAATGATTATTCATAGGTTTGAATAATCATGGGTGTATGCATATTATGTTTCTTCCCTTAATTGATGATATGACTAACCAGAAGAGTCATGAAAGTATAGGTTTGAGTAATCACGGGTTTAGGCATATTATGTTTCTTACTTTAATTTATGATATGACTAACCATAAGAGTCCTCGAATACTAATGCTTATTATTTCTGTTTGAAATGATCATGACTATACATGCTTAAGATTATTGTGTTTTGATAGTATTGAGAATATACTAATAAATGTATGATTATGTATGAGATCTCGAGGATATCACAATAATGATGCTTGTAAGCATGCATAGTGATCGAGGATGGATATAAGTTCAAGGACAGGTAATCCAAGAAGCAAAGATCAAGAGGGAGCACACTCCAGTAGTTTCTGCAAGGATGCAGATATTCAGAGGGAGTCGACCACTTCTCACAATCCACATCAGAATGGAGTTGCAAAGATTCAGAGGGAGTCGACCCAACAACCAAACAAAGATAAGTATTTGAATTGTCATTTCTTACATATTTGTTTGTTTAAATCATGCTGTTCAATAATGTATACGCTTTTGTTCCTAGACTTAGGTTGTGTATTATGCATATTAGAATAATTGCATTAATGAACAATATACTACTAATATGAATGTGATGGGTAAGTGGCCTATTGCACTGTACAAAATTCCATTGCTACTTATCTAGAATGAAACCTCTTTGTTGACATGTTGGGAGTAGTGCAAACTCTTAACAATGTTCTGGTAGAGATTGGAAGGCATCTAGAAAGTTACAGGATATGGATGAATGTTGTATTGAAGCATTGGCTAAAATAATTGCATGACTGTATGACATATTTCTTTATGTGTAAGAATTTGTTCTGAAAACTATGAGATGTTTCTAATCATGCAATTTAACTTGTTTTGTAGGAAAGATCGTATATCATCACCTACAAAAGAAGGACTACAACATTTGTTTCAGCAACAAAGTTATCTATTGAAGATATTGAATATATTGAAGTTCCCAGGATTCGGGAAGAATGCCATGATTGAGGAGTACCAGTCGATCATGAAGAATGATGTTTGGGATGCAGTCCCAAGACTTGAAGGGAAGTCTGTTGTGACTTCCAAATGGATCTATAAGAACAAGCATGTTGCAGGTGGCAACATAGAGACTTTTGCTCCTGTAGCCAGATCCACTTCCATCAAATCAGTACTTGCTCTGGTGCAGTGATGAAATGGAAGATACACCAGATGGATGTCAAGACATCTTTCTTGAATGGTGTATTCGAAGAGGAAGTGTATGTGGAGCAGCCACTTGGTTTTGAGACACATGACAGGAAGTCATAGATGTGTAGAACTTGGTATGGTAGGAAAGATAGCTTTCTATCCAGTTTGGGCTTTACCAAGAGTAAAGAGGATTCCAACCTTTACTACAAGGTTGAGGAAGGAAATCCAGTGATACTACCTTTGTATGCGGATGACTTGTTTGTTACAGGTGAGGATAGATTGATTTCCGACACGTAGCAGAAGCTTGCTGCCGAGTTCGAGATGAAGAACTTGGGGATGATGCACTACTTTCTAGGCATGGAGGTGTGACAAAGTGTAGATGGAATCTTCCTTGGACAAGGGAAGTTTGTAGTAGAGATCCTGAAGAGGCTTGGGATGATGGACTACAAGGCCATGGACACACCTATGGCATCGAACCTGAAGCTTCTGTGTGATGCTTCATATGAGCCGGTTGATGTCATTATGTATTTTCAGATGATTGGGTCCTTGATGTACCTGACGAACAAGAGACCAGATATTTGCTTTGCGGTGAACACATTGAGCCAGTTCCTGATGGATCCGAGGAGTGTTCACCTAGTTGCTGTAAAGAATATTCTGAGGTACCTAAAGGGTACGGTTGACTATGGGCTCAAGTATGATGCGAATCAAAATTTTAACCTGCAGGGTTATGTTGATTCGGATTGGGCAGGCAGTGCTGCAGATAGGAAGAGCACTTCTGGTTGCTGCTTCAGTATGGGATCATGTGTGATCTCTTGGTTTAGCAGGAAGCAGTCCTGCGTAGCACTGAGTACAGTTGAAGCAGAGTATGTTGCAGCTTGTTCAGCTAGTTGTGAGGCAGTATGGCTTCGGAAGCTACTGTCTGAGTTATTTGATCTCCCGCTGGAGGCTACTGGTATCTTTTGTGACAACTAGAGTTGTGTGAAGCTGTCTGAGAATCCAGTGTTCCACGACATGTCAAAACACATTGAGATCAAATATCACTATATCAGGGATATGGTGTAAAGAGGAGCAGTGAAGCTCCTGTATGTTGTGATGGATGATTAGGTTGTGGATGTGTTGACGAAACCACTAGCCAGAGTGAAGTTCGAGTACTTCAGAGAGAGGCTTGGTGTTCTTCAGATTGATGACACTTCGAGGAAGAAGTGATGGAAACATTTGCTGAAGCCATTCCAAGCATGGTGAGAGGAGGATTCTTCCATGGCTATGGATGTAAGCGCTGGATGATGATCGGGACGATGCTCTAGTTACTGCTCTGTATATGCATCACGTTGGATGCTGGATATGATCAGTTTGATCATGTGTATGTATCTGTATATGTATCAGGTGGATACATTGTATGATCAGGTAGATCATGTATGTTGATATGTATCAGGTATGATCAGGTGGATCATGTATTTGTATATGTATCAGGTGGATACATTGTATGATCAGGTAGATCATGTATGTTGATATATATCAGGTGGATACATTGTATGATCAGGTGGATCATTTATTTGCGTATGTATCAAGTGGATACATTGTATGATCAGGTGGATCATGTATGATGATATGTATCAGGTAGATACTTGGTATGCATCAGGTGGATGCATTATATGATCATGGATGATGAGCTTCAGGATGTTGCTCCAGATGACATGCATCGGGACGATGCAGTGATGATGATCAGGATGATCATATGTGATGACATGTATCAGGTGGATACATTACATAATCAGTTGGATTATGTGTGATGAGTTCCAAAGACACAGATGCACATGAGCTTTTCAGACATGGTTGTAGATGTGTTCTCCCATGGTCACGATGTAATTGCTAGGCTTTTTCGACATGGTTGTAGATGTGTTCTCCCATGGTCATGATGTAATTTCCAGGGCCATTCAAGCATGGTTGTAGATATGTTCTCCCAGGGATGCGATATAAGTGCTCGAGCCATTCGAGCATGGTTGTAGATGTGTTCTCCCATGGCTGCGATATAAGTGCTGGGGCCATTCGAGCATGGTTGTAGATGTGTTCTCCCATGGCTGCAATATAAGTGCTGGGGCCATTCTCGCATGGTTGTAGATGTGTTCTCCCATGGATGCGATATAAGTGTTGGGGCCATTCGAGCATGGTTGTATATGTGTTCTCCCATGGCTGTGAGATAAGTGCTGGGGCCATTCGAGCATGGTTGTAGATGTGTTCTCCCATGGTTGTGATATAAGTGCTGGGCCATTTGAGCATGGTTGTAGATGTGTTCTCCCATGGCTGCAATATAAGTGTTGTGCCATTATCGCATGATTGTAGATGTGTTCTCCCATGGCGTAGATGTAAGTGTTGTGTGATGTGCATCTAGGTTGTGCTTCGTGAACGATGATCATGAGGATCAGGATGATACTTTGTGGCCATGGACAGGTTGTGCAGTAGCATGTAAAAGGTCCTGGGAGATCCGATAGGTTGAGCTGTGTGCTCGGAATCAGTCCTGGGATGCTCTTTCAAGGTTTTGTTGACTCACGTAATAAGTCCTGAGGATTCCACAGTATGGCCAGTGATGATGAAGACCTGCAGGTGGTGGGCCTACATCCAGTATGAAAAAGGACTGGCTCTGTAGAACTTCCTATGACGAGTAGATCGGAGATTGATTGAGATAGCAGCAGTAGTGACGATGACGATGATTCGCTGATGATGATCCAAAGAAGAAGACTTGTGCTAGAAGACCTGTGTCGAGAAACACCTTCCTAGTTAAGAGGGAGTGTTGATTTATATGTAACTTGGGAATGTATTTCACATATATGTATATTGTATTCCTATAGAGATGTTATTATTCCTTTATACGGAAGTGTCGTCATTTATATTGTAAGTGTCGTAACTTATACTTGATGGGTTATTAGACCACCTTGTTGGGGTCGGCCCTGTATAAGTCATGTGGGTCAAAGGGTTATTAGACCACCCTATTGGGGGTCGGCCATGTGGTTCAAAGGGTTATTAGGGGGTCATCCCAGTCAGCTTTATGTTATGTGGTTAGGTTAATGCCGACCTAGTAAAGGTTATTAGGCAAGTCAAGTCAAGTATAAATAGAGTGCGGGAGGCACTCTATTTGATCATTCTATTCTCACACACACTCTTTGGAGAGTGGCGCACTTGTGGAGGAGGAGAAGCTGCTGCTAGGAGATGTCTATCTCTTATGCTTGGGTTGTATCATTGCTTTATCTATCTCTGAGGAAGTTATTGGGGTTTTTCACCTTTAAGGTTTTCCCCAAGTAAACTCTGTGTCTCTTGTGTGCTTGCATTATTGTGTCCATGATTGATATGTTGTACATGTTGTTCTCTCAGTTAAGATCCTAGATCAGATTGAAGTAAATTCTGAAAAACTAACAGTTACATCATATCAAAACTGTTACAAGAAAACCAACTGTCATATTTAATCTAAAACTTAATAGAAAAAATGCTAATAGATTTTTATGGATCCTCCAGAGTCTTTTAAAAAGTCATCAATTTCTTCAAAATATAGGATGCCCTCCAGAGCACCAACAATTCTTTTAGATAAGTGATCAGCTATCATATTAAAATCACTATAGATGTGAACAACGGATAAATGGTTAAAGGATGAATGCAATTGTTTGTTCCCATTACACTTTTAACACCCCTGGTTTAACCCCATTATTTGTTAGTACAATTTTGTAAAAGACTAGGAGTGCTTGTGAGGAAGAACTCATATTGTATTTTTCTCTATTAATATAAACAAAATTATAACTGGTTGTGGTTGAGGCATAACGCTAAAAAGATCGGGGACTTGTGTATTCACCAGAGTCAGGAAGGGGGTTAAAAGGCCTTAGGTGGGGGGGCGAACCTTTGCTATGACCCTTTTTTAATCCTAAGTTCCTTAAAATACCCAAAGTTTTGGCTTAGTCATAAATTCCATAACTTTTAGATTTAAATCATAATTATCAATTAATTGTGAATATGTGGGATTAAGAAAAGTGTTTATGTGTTTTAATTAAAAGAGAGAAATGTGGGTCTCTTGGAGAGCCCACACGGTTTAAACTTGTCATGCATTTAACTTATGCATGCAAGTGGGGAAAATGATTCAATTCCTTCATTTCGGGAAAAAAAGAAGGGGTAGGTCTGAAATTATTTGTGCTTGCTGGGAAGAAGTCTGAAAGAAAAAGAGAGAAGTTGGGAAGAGAGATTGAAATGTTGGAAGTGCACAAGCGCATGAAGAAACTGATTCATGACTAGAGGAGACTCTAGAGATTGAACCTACCAAAATTATCCTTGAACCTTTGATTGTTTAAGGTTGTTTTTTACTGTTGTTTTGTGGTCAAGGAAATGGTGAATTGTACATAAAATGTTATGGTGGATTTCCTGTGCACTGGTTAAGTAGTGATGGTTTGCATTGTGGTGTGATTGGAATGAAACTAGGATGGGAAGTGTATGGTTTGGCATGGAATTGGCATAAGCTTGTATTTCCTGGATGCTTGAATTTTTTTGTGAACCTCTGAAAACTGTGAGGAATTACCCATGATAATCCCGTGGTGGAATGATAGTGGGTGGAAGGAATGATTTTCTGGTGAATTCATAAGTCCCACCTCGGGGGTGGTGTTCTACTGAGAGATTAATGAGCAGAACTACCTACGGTTGGGTGGAGCGTGGCTTCCACGAAGCCAGTTGCCTGTGTTAATTATTTTTGCAGATAAGTTTATTTCCTAGAAATTCTATTTAAATTTCTGAAAGGTTAATTAATTAATTATCGGTTAATGATTTGCATGATTTCCTTGTTAAATTTCACGAGTTTGCAAACAAGGTAGGAATTTACATTTGAATCGGTTTAGTTCATGGGCATGAAATAAGTGCAAGTTAATGATGCACTATTGCTCAAATTTTTTATGCAAGCCAATTTAATTTCCATGTTTAATTAAATTATGTCGAAGAGCACAAGGTTTGGAAAATTTAGAAGAATGGATAAATAAGTTTGAATTTTATTCATTTCTATTATTTTCCATTAACTTAAATCTTTATGGCAAAAATATAATTTTATTACCCAGGTCTATGTGATAATGCTAGTTTTACTATTTTACCATGTAGCTCCTAAGTTCCAAAAAATGAATATGCAATTAATTAGGGAATTAGTTGTAAAAGAAATAGTTCATTAAAAATAAATGAAGTGGTCGTTAAAATTTCCCACTAAAATTGAAAATATAAGTTGAAGTTAATTGGTAAAAGAAATATAATTTTTTCCTTGGCTTAAGGAAATATTTGGAGTAACTGACAACTATTTGATTTAGTCCAAGAAGACTATATATATATATAAGCTCTCTATTTTCATAATTGTTGGGTTAGTCTACAACCGACAACTATATGTTTTAGTCAAAGTTGACTATATATTTATATTTAAAAGCTCTATTTTCATACTGTATATTTATATTTAAAAGCTCTATTTTCATACTGTATATTTTATTTAAAAGCTCTCTATTTTCATAATTGTGGGCTTATTCGACAATATAAAAGTATTTGTTTAGGTCGAAGTTAGACAAGTATTGGTTTAGTCAATTAACTGACCGACCACATTAACTTGACTGTAGTCAGATATCGAGCGTAGTCGGTGGAGGATTTTAGTCGGTTAGTGGACTAAGATCCTTTAGCATAGTTTATGAAAAATGGGATTTTAGTCGGTCAGTCAACTAAGATACTTTAGCATAGTTTATCAAAAAATGGTTGGAACTCCTAAGAATAGATTTTATAAGAAAATAATTGGAAATATTGTTTCTGGGCCAAATTTAGCTATGGAGAAAGAAAAAGAATACGTCAAAGTTACCTAATTAATGGGTATACAAATAAATATAGGCATGTTAATTTATAGTTTTTAAAATATGTCTATGCTCTAAAATTGAGTAGTTTTACGCGTTGTTCATAACCAAAAGTTTTACTGTACAATTCTTACTGTGCAGGGGGTTACTATTAACTTTGCATTTGTGCATTAAATTATTTTGTATGAATTTCATTAAACAAAAGTCTCATAGATAAGTCTATGCTTCCGATATTATAAGTTTTATGCTTTTGTTAAAATATTAATGGGTTTTTTTTGAAAAACTTTCATGCTTCGGCTATCTTCCTTTATAATTAATATGCACTTAAAATGAATATGTCGAAGGGGTGTGCTACAACACCACTCCTATAGAACAACCACCTGTAGAGAAGCTTTGTCCAATGCCCAATCGATAATTGTTTTGGAGTCTCCATAAACTTGAAGATATAGGAAACTCCTTGAAGAAGCAAAATGAAGTGATCCCCATAGAGCCAGAAGATCTGCTCATATATTTGTACCTCTCCTACAACCAAACCATAAGAATAAATAATTTGTAACATTGATTCTTATCAACATGCCACCTCCACATTGATCTGAAGAAGCAACACCATAAAAAAAGCCAATGATTTCATTCTCAAGAAATATTGGTTCAATGTGGATTTTATTTTTCTTTACTTCACCAATCCTACGAAAATATTTATATAAACCTAAGATTTTGAAACTAGTCACCTATACCCGTTGACAAAAAACTTTAAAAATCCTTAAATTCCTCACTTTCCAAATTTCCCACCAAACAAAAAAGGCAATTCCCTGTGTTGAGGGAAATGTTGTATCCATTTTTTTAGTAAGTCTTCAAAAGAACACCCAACAGAGAACTGAGACCAGTCTACTATAATCTGAATCTCAAAAATTACCTCTGTCGAGACAGTACAAGAAAATGGACATTCCAAAAAACGCTGTTTGACAAACTCAGGTTCAGTTTTGCATAAGATACATATATAGGGACCTACAAAACCTATTTTTAATAAGTTATCTCATGATAGGATCCTGTTTTCAAAACAAATCCAAGCAAAATATTTGATTTTAAGAGGTGTATTCTACTTACACAATTGTTTGTGACACCATTTTCCAACATTTTCAGTAGAAGCATTTGCAATAGCTTCATAAGCCATTTTAGCATTAATTTTACCATTTGTTTTGTTCCATACCCACACCAATTTATCATCATCCTTAGTGAGACTTATACAAAGATGAGTTAGTCCTGCAATAAACTGGTTCCATTCATCTGCAAGATCACCTTTTAGTCCCATATCAGTAGTAGTGAGCCAATATGAATGCAAATATTTCATCAAAATTTTGACATGTGCCAATCTATAATAACCCATATTTGCAAGTTGATTACATAGAAGTTGAGACCAAAAACAAAAAATATTCCCCTCCAATAAAGGGATCAATCCCCAGATGGACCAATTTGCCACTTCCTATTTTCCAAGCAAGCCAAGATCCCATCCAAGGATAGGATTTCATGAATCCTTTCCAGAAGTTTGATGCTTGAGCAATAGATTTGTTTTGATTTCTAATCCACTCCACTACATGTTTATTTTTAAAATATTTAGCATATAGAATATATTTCCATATCCCTTTTCCAAAGAGTCCCCTCCATAAGCTCTTTAGGCTCAAAGCGACACTAAACCAATGTAGTTTTTTTATTCTCCATTCCCCCATGGATTTTGGAGAAGAGATAATTTCCTAGTTAACAAGATGAAATTTTGACTTATCTACATTACCTGACCAAAGGAAATGCATCATTTTATTCCTCATACATTGAATAATGGACACGGGAATCTTGACAAGTGAAACCAGTACACCAGAATGCTCTCCAATACCGACTTTACAAGTGCAAGACTTCCACCAATAGATAGCCATTTGAAATACCAACAAGCAATCCTTTTTTCCATTTTCTTCAGTATCCACATCCAATTAGACTTGACATAATTGTTTGGTTTCAAAAAGTACCCCAAATATTTGAAACCATTTGCCAATTGTTTTGTTTTAAAAGGAAAAAAGACCTGAATCCTAGCCATAACATCTTCTTGAATTGCATTCTGAATGAAATGAGACTTTTTTATGCTAACCTCCATCCATGTGGCTTCACAAAAGAGTTTAATGATCTCATAATAATTTCCCCATACTTGAACATAACCATATCGGAAAATAAGTGTACGTCATCCACAAACAATAAATGGGTAATATAGTAGATTGAAGTCACCTTCACACCAATCATTTTTTTTTTCCTCCTTGGATTTCCCAATAAGCCTACTAAGGCATTCTACCACCAACAAAAAAAATAAAGGGGAAAAGGGGAATCCTTGTCGTAGACCCCTAGAACTTTTGAAAAAGGTGGAAGGGCTACCATTTGCTAAAACTGAGAAATTTGTAGAGGTAACGTATGCCACAATCCAATCTATCACTAATAATGGAAGACCAATTTGCAGAAGAACTAATTTGAGGTAAACCCAAACAAGTCTATCATAAGCTTTCATCAAATCCATTTTTAGAATAAGGACATTCAATTTCTTAGTTTTGATGGAGTGTATGCATTCCTAAGTAAATCCTATTGCAGCAAGGATTTGCCTCTTATTTAAGAAACCAATTTGTTCTAGAGACAAAAATTCAACAAGTTTAGGATCATTACTATTTGAAATCACCTTAGAGATGATTTTATAAACAAGGTTATAGAGTGAAATTGGTCTATAATCATCATAGGTTTAAGGATTAGAGATATTTGGAATAAGAACAATGAAGGTAGAATTTAAGGTTCTAGAAACAACATCATTTTTATGAGACTCTTCAACCACTTCCAGTAGATCATTCCCCATTAACTCAAAGAACGTGGAAAAAATTTCCACAATCCAGCCATCTAGGCCCGAACTTTTTAATATGGCAAATATTTTGCTAATATTTTCAATTTCTTCCAAAGATACCTCTTTGCCAATCTGGTTACCTTCATGCACAAAAAAAATATGGGATATTGTTGAATCACATTTAGCTAAGAAGAGGTATTTGATCTTTTTGGATCCCTAAAAATATTTGCAAAATGAGAAACGACAACTCCTTCCAATTCCTTCTGTGTATTAATAACCCTTCCTTGATTGTCCCTTAAATCCCCAATGGCATTATTAGTTCTCCTTTGATTTCATACTTATGAAAAAACTTAGTAGTATTATCACCCTGCATAATCCAAATGGCTCTACTTTTTAATCTCCAAGTTTCCTCATTAATCCTTAAGATTTTAGCATTCTAAGATTCCAAATCCACCAAAAGACTCTTTGTTTCCTTTGAGAAAATAGCTAAAGGATTATGAGAGAAAATGGATTCGATCTTTTCTTCCACCATCAACAAGTCTTGGTTTAGTTCCCTCTTCTTCTTTTTTTACCATTGAATGACAGTTTTCTTCAAACCTTTTAGTTTAGAAACCAAATTACTCATAGCAAAACCCCCCTATCATCGGGAAAAGAGGAACGATAATATTTGACCAAGGTTGAAAATTATGGATCTTCAAGCCAACTGTGATTAAATTTAAAAGGGATCTTTTGACCACTGTTGTCAATATCAACTTGAAGACAAATTGGGATGTGATAAAAAATCGCAGAATTATAGTCCACGATTTGTATCTATTGACAAAGTTAGAGAATTTTTCTAATACAAGAAATCTAACTAATCTTTTGGATGCCCCTGCACCCCCAATACACCCATTTCTAAAAAATAGGGTATAATGGGCATGGAGAAACATCAATCGGATTTGAATCTTGAAACAATTGACATAAATAATATGCCAAGGGGTCTAAATGAGGGTTTTCCCCCATACCTCACTTGTAGACATAGTAAGATTTAAATCTCCTGCAAAAATAAAAAATCCTCTTTTAATATACCACTACTTTCAACCTTCTCCCAATAATCTTCTCTGCCAGTATAAGGTCCATAAAAATTAACCACTTTGATAGGATAGTCAAAGCCTCGTATTTTTCCTTCTAGAATGATACCTGCAATAGAGGAAAATGACTTGAAATCAACCATTGAAGAGTTCCAGATTGCTAACAGTCCACCAGAGTGTCCTGTAGCATCTATAACACAACATTCCCAACCCAGGAATATATTCAAAAATATTTCACAAGCCTCGTCACAATTGCACATTATTTCTTTTATTAGAATAACATCAGCTCGAAATAGACTAAACAACCTTTTAAGGGCATTGAATTTGGAATTTCCCTCCTGTTGTAGGTACAACAGATCCCATGTTTTATTGAAACATGGGAGCCCCAAGTTTTTTTAATATGCAAAGGTAATGATTGGATTCCATGATTATTTTGGGGTTTTTCACCATGCTTTTATCGCTTTGCTATGATTTTATTTAGTTAATGATTTTTCCCTTTGAAAATTTCATTAATTTTGTGTGTTTTTGTGAATTGCAGAATAACAGGTTTTTCCTAAAAGGTCAGTATGTTTCCACAATTCCACAATTCCGCAACCCGCAATGCGGATTGCAAAAATTTGGTGTTTCGGTTGTAAATGTTTGCCTTCCGCAACTTGCAATTGCGGATTACGGGAAGGGCCTTGTAAATATTTTGCGTTTTGCGTTTCTACAACCCGCAAATGCGGATTGCGGATTGCGGGAACAGTTTGAATAATGAATTGACGATATGGATTTCCGCAACCCGCAACCCACAAATGCAGATTGCGGATTGCGGAAAGATCATCATTTTGATAAGCATCGTCTACGTTCCCGCAACCCGCAACCCGCAATGCGGATTGCGGAAACCTTGGTTTGTTTTTATTTTCGAGTTGCAACCCGCAATTGCGGATTGCTGGAACATTGTATATATTTCCAAGAAATAAACTCCGCAACTCATCTTTCCGCATCCTGCCAGATTCGATCCTGACTGTCGGTTTCTCGTGATCCTGCGGATGGGATCACGCTGCATGATTTAAATGAACATTTAAATTCTCTGATCCTTCGTCAATTTTCTGAATTACGACAAGTTTTTTTTTACTATGATTTTCGCCTGTGGCCAAATTCCAAGTCATAATTACTGATTCGACTGATCCATAATGATAAGATTTTAGATTCGACTTCGAAGCATACGTGATATAATTAAAATCGTAATTCATCTCAATCCAAATTTGGTTAACGCATGCTATGAGTTATTTCGTTACTGATTTGATAATTACAGTTCTCAGACCGAAAGATTTTGATCATGGCTATTCATTACAGTCAATCATTATGGTTTTATTGTTCTTTTAAATACAAAGATCGATATGGACAATTAATTCATTGTCAAAATTCCATAGAGAAGTTTTGTATTTTAATTTCCAGAGATTTCGTTCTAAACATTACATACTATTAGTGATATGCAGAAGAATCTGTTGAAATATTGTAACTTCCAAGAATATTATATTTGTATTTTATTATCTCAGAGGTGGTACATTCCTCCGTGGTGACCCTATTGTATATCCGGAGATGTTTATTCCTCCGAGACAATGTGGTAACTAGGGTTATTAGATCTCCCATGTGAGGTCGGCCCTGAGTTTTCTATTTGGGGGTTATTAGACTCTCCTGGGAGAGGTCGGCCCCATTAGGGTAAAAGGTCAGTCGGGAGATGAGTATAAGTAGAGGAGGATGTTCCTCACTTTTCTCGTTCATTCATCCACTTAGGAGTAGCGCACAAGTGAGAGAGAGGTATGCATAGAAGAAGGAGAAGGAGCTCTAGTCTTGGACTACATCTTGTATTTGGTTGATTATCTATATTGAGGAAAGCTTTGCTGGGTTTTCTACCCCACGAGGGATTCCTAGGGTAAATCTTTTTCTATCTTGTGATTGTGTTTCTTTCAGTGATATTGCTAGTCAAATTAGGCTAAACTTAACATGGTAGAAGAGCTAGCCTGAATAGGACATCTTTCACAAGGTGAAAATACCTCTCTCCTCCTCCAGTGAAAATTAGGGTTTCTGCAAAAGTTGGAATTTTTGGATTCTGATTGCATGGCTGGATAGCCCTCCTCAAAATCGAAGTTTTGAGCCCTGGATCGAGATTTTTGGTTGGGTAGAACTCCGGGAAAGTCAAACCCTAGTTTGACCAAAAGTGCAGAAAACCAGAAAACTAGAGAACCAGAAAAGCTGCGCACCTGTGCACTAGTGAACCAGAAAAGCTGCGAACCTGTGCACCAGAAAACCAGAAATTCTATTGCAGATCCGGAAGGTGAAATTGAAGTTTCCAGAAGCAGAAAACACTAGAAATTTCAACTCAATCAAGCACACCTCCTGGTAAGTGTTATTCTATCTCTTGAGAAACTTCAATCTCTTTGACCCTTGGATAAGATGGCTCCAAGCACTAAGCTTGAAGAAAAACTAGAGGGTATAGAAAATTTATGGGCATAGAAATACAGAATTGGTCTCATTCTTGAAGAGAATGATCTTGTCCAATATATCAAGGATGAGGTTGCAGAACCTGAAGAAGATGAAGCCAAATAAAAGTATAGGAAGGACCTGATTAGGGAAAAGAGAATCATTCCTGATTCTATCAAAGACCACTTGATTCCCCAAGTGGCATCCAAGAAGACTCCAAAGGAAATGTATGATGCCCTTTCTAGAATGTACGAGGGAAAGAACATCAATAGGAAGATGAATCTGAGAGCTCAAATGAAGAGCACCAAGATGAATAAAGGAGAATCTATTCAAGATTATTTCTCAAGGGTTTCCCAGTTCAAGGAACAACTAGATGCCATTGGAGATACTCTTGATGAAGATAAACTAGTCATGACTGCTCTAAATGGTCTTACTAGAGCTTGGGAGTCATTCATCCAAACTATATGTGCTAGGAAAGAAAGTATGAAGTTTGATGTGGTATGGGAGGATCGCATTCAAGAAGAAGCTAGGGTAGCCAATAGAGAAGCCCTTCTCAAGGAAGATGACCAAGCTTTGGCTACTCACCCCAGAAGAAGAAGAAGGAGTCATTTCAACTCCAAGAAGAATGGTCACAAGGAGTCACAACCTCCTTATAGATTTAAAAGGAAAGGGGGAGTAAACTCAGAAAGAGATCTCTCCTCAGTTCAATGTTATAGTTTTCAAAAAATAGGACACATTGCTAGAAATTGTCCTTCAAAGAAGAAGAAGAATCTTCACAAAAGACATCAAGCACATTTGGCAGAAGATGATAGTGAAGAAGAGGAAGAGGAAAGGCCTCAAAAGAAAAGAACTAAAATAGAAAAAGAAGATGTGGAAGAATATGTTCTATTCTCTACACTCTCTGGGTTTGTGACACCTGGAGAAGATACATGGTTCATTGATAGTGGTGATTCAAAGCACATGACAGGACAAAAGAAGACTCTCTCAAGACTTGAAGAGAAGACCTCTCCACAGAAGGTATCTCTAGGAGATGACTATCAATATCCCTGATATACCTCAATATTACACCTAACAACCTAGTGTCACATCTTTACACCAAATAACATTGACGACACTTCCCCCTACTGACTAAACATCTAGAAAACAGGACCAATGATTGACCACTAAAGACAAACTCTTTTCCTGTCATCTGCCAACCCAACTCTGTCTTATTTGCAGACACTACCATGTCTTGCACATCTATTGGGGCGCGGTAGTCCTTACTACCGCGTGTTTCTCCTCTCCTGGGATGCGGTACTACCGCGCTATGCTCAGGCTTAGGGGAGCGATAGTCCAGTTATAGCCTTTTGCCATGGATTTTGGGATCTCAACCTTCGAGGGATTCTGTTGGGATTGCCACCTTTGATTCGATCCTAACCCTCTCCCTGTTTGGCTGGCTTGATCCACTAAACACTCCATAGATCCACACTTCTCTCTTGTTGGTTAACCTTCCCACATGCTATAAGAGAGAGGTCTTCCATGAGACATGGGGAGGACTTTTGGGCCATCAAACCTATGATCATAAACCTTTTGTGGAGATAGATAGGGGTGGAAGCAATTGGAGCTGGAAGATTGGCTTGGACATCAAGCAACTTTTGTAAGCACTTCTCAAGCTTCTTAATAATACAACTTGCCTTGTTTCCTAGTTCGTGTGTATTGATTATGTTTCAATTTCATGAATTATATCTATATAGATTTGGAATCTAACTTGTAATTCAAAGACATTGGAAGATTGCATGCGCTTGTGTATTGTTTTGTCTCCACAGATCTATCGCGAAGATTCTGAGATCAAAACTACAAGTAGGACAAACATTGGAATGGAGGTAAGTTACTTTCTCTCCTTCTTCTTGTGCAAAATCTACGAAATACTAGTTTAATCCAGGATTCAAGATTACATTTGTTTCATTTTTGTCTTAGATTAGAGCTAGCCTAATCTACTTTATCCCCAGCGGAGTCGCCAGTTTTTGTTGTAGACATTCATCTATATTTAAGTTTTGCTCATCATTTTATTCTTTTTGGTCAAAACTCTTTTTCACATTTCTAATGTTCTTTTGATGTTTCACTAGTTTTCTTTGACATGATCTTCCTAAGCTGTTCACACTGATGTTTACTACTTTTTGACCTTCATTTTGAGCCGACTTTATCTTTTTCGTGCTCTGGATTAAAACTTGAAAAAGATTCCAAGCATCTTTTACATCCGTATCATGCTTGTCAAACTCAAGAAAACGGTGTCGAGCTTAGTCAACTTTACTTGTGCTCATTAAACGATGAGGAAAGTATTGTTTCTATTGTATTTTATTCTTTTTTCGGACTGAAACAATTAAAAAATTATGAAAAATACCATCGGAGTTCTCTTTAAGCTCTTTTCAGACTCCCTCGTTTCAAAAAGATTGCCAAGTGCACTTGTCTCTTTCACACTTGTAAAAGTATTTGAAAGGTCGTCTATTCGGTGATAGGTTACCCCTTTTTCGGCCCGTCTAGACTAATTACGAGAAAGGTATACCTCAGTCAACTTTCAGCTGGGAGAGTTCTCTCAGGAATTGTTTTACACTTTTTCAGGATTGGGGGACTAAATTTACGAAAAAGTACACCCTGGAGCCTCCTTTAAAGTTTTTCAGGCTCTCTAAATGTGAAAAACTACTGAGTTTCCCTTCCTTGGAATCATTAAAATTTGACATCGAAGGACCCATCTTGGGACGAACCCCTCCTTTCTCTGGTTCTCTAAACATATGATATTGGACTCATCTATGAGATGAGCTACACCGAGCATCTGTTATCCTCCTCAAGCTCATAAAACAACAAAGAGGTACTCGTCTATCATGTTGGGGGAAATTGGGAAATGAGTCAAATTTACTTTATTGGTAGCTTGTCAGTCGTCACCTTTGAACATGGCATGTGTTTGTCCCTTGTCTACTTTTGGGTATCTATTATTGTTGAGTTATGGTCAATCTCGAGTTGTCTCTCTGGCCACGAGTCTACTCGTCCTATGCCTATCCTCTGCTATCAATAATCCTTGCTGCCAGGTTCTGCTTCATGCCATTATATGTTCTAAGGGTTGCATTGTTCCAAGTCATCCATTGTGTCAAGACTTCCGCTGTGTCAGTACATGTTTCATTGTTCCATTGTTTCACATCATCTCTCGTTTCGATTTTGTGTCGATGATGTGGGAATCATCATGGCCCACCTTCGACGAGTCTATTCCCATTGACGCCAAATCACTATCCAGGAATTAGGCTTTGAAGTCAACCACTAGTACCTTGGTACCTGCATGCCTCAATGGCAGGTTTCCTCGTATTCAACAATAGCTTTTCATCATTGACCTCTGCGTGAATGATCTCTTGGATGCTCGACATCAACTCCTTTATTCGCATTTCGTTGAGATGTACTATAGATACCTTGGGGATCATCGTCATCATTGGTGATTTCCCTCGCATTTGTTAACGGTTCACATAATTGACTGGTACTCAAATGGTTTCTACCATGATCGAATTCAACACTTTGTAATCACATGGCTAGATTCGTATCTTTTCGATCGGGTAGAAGACCCTGGACGTACTTTTGTATTCTGATTATGTCCAGGCTGCGATGTAAATTCCTTTTGTATTGTCGCATAGATCCACTTATGTATTGGTCGTGGCTGTGTCATTACTATCCCATGGATCTACACTTGTTCATAGTAGCCATGATTTGTCTATAGTCTATATCATCTTAGTACTCATGGATCTACAATGTATTGGTTGGTAGCCATGCTTTGAGTAAATTGTTTCTGAGCATGGGAATGCTCGCCTCAGTGGTATATCTGACATTTTGTTTATGTTTCAGCTCCTTGTTGCTCCCCTCGATGCTATCTCTACACAATATTTGTAAAGTATTTCGGCCATCAGTCTCTTCTGACCTCACACTTTAGGGGGCATCTGTTATACCTCAATATTACACCTAACAACCTAGTGTCGCATCTTTACACCAAATAACATTGATGACACTTCCCCCTACTGAATAAACATCCAGAAAAGAGGACCAATGATTGACCACTGAAGAAAAACTCTTTTCCTTTCATATGCCAACCCAACTCAGTCTTATTTGCAAACACTACCGCGTCTTGCACATCTATTGGGGTGCGATATTCCTTACTACCACATGTTTCTCCTCTCCTGGGATGCGGTACTACCGCGCTATGCTCAGGATTAGGGGCGCGGTAGTCCAATTATAGCCTTTTTCCATGGATTTTGGGATCTCAACCTTCGAGGGATTCTGTTGGGATTGCCACCTTTGATTCGATCCTAACCCTCTCCCTATTTGGCTGGCTTGATCCACTAAACACTCCATAGATCCACACTTCTCTCTTGTTGGTTAACCTTCCCACATGCTATAAGAGAGAGGTCTTCCATGAGCCATGGGGAGGAATTTTTGGGCATCAAACCTATGATCATAAACCTTTTGTGGAGATAGTTAGAGGTGGAAGCAATTGGAGCTGGAAGATTGGCTTGGACATCAAGCAACTTTTGCAAGCACTTCTCAAGCTTCTTAATAATATAACTTGCCTTGTTTCCTAGTTTGTGTGTATTGATTATGTTTCAATTTCATGAATTATATCTATATAGATTTGGAATCTAACTTGTAATTCAAATACATTGGAAGATTGCATGCGCTTGTGTATTGTTTTGTCTCCACAGATCTATCGCGAAGATTCCGATATCAAAACTACAAGCAGGACAAACATTGGAATGGAGGTGAGTTACTTTCTCTCCTTCTACTTGTGCAAAATATCTGAAATACTAGTTTAATCCAGGATTCAAGATTACATTTATTTCATTTTTGTCTTAGATTAGAGCTAGCCTAATCTACTTTATCCTAAGAGAATTTCTCTTTATCCGTAGCGAGAAATGTCTACAACAATCCCATCAGGGGAATTGGTGAAGCAAGCTACAAGCTTGATTATGGAACCCCATTGAAGATGAAGGAAATCTTATATGTACCAGGTTTGAAGAAGAACTTACTCTCTATCTTTGCTTTGGATAAGAAAGGGTATAGGGTTGCATTCATAGATGGGAAAGTACTAATGTGGCCCAAAGGAAAATCAATTGAGGATGCAATTGTTATTGGTGAAGAGGAAGGAGGTCTATACAAAATCAAGGGCCATCCAGAAGCTGCCCTTGTTCATGAAGCCACTAGCCCAAGTGAGCTATGGAATAGAAGGCTTGCTCACATTAACTACAAAGCACTACCTCATGTGAGAAAGGTAGTCATAGGATTACCAGACTTAAAGATTGATCATAATGGCACTTGCAAAGGGTGTGCAAAAGGAAAGAATGTCAAGAACCCATTTCCAAATAGTGATACAAAGACTAAGAGTACATTGGAATTGATTCATTCAGATGTATGTGGACCAATGCCATCCACATCCTTGAGTGAATATGAATACTATCTTACTTTCATTGATGACTACTCAAGGAAGACTTGGATATATTTTATGAAGGGAAATGATGAAGTCTTTGGAAATTTCAAGGAATTCAAATCCTTGATAGAAAACCATTCAGAAAAGAAGATTAAGATACTCAGGATAGATAATGGTGGATAATATACTTCAAAAGGTTTTGAATTCTTTTGTAAAGAAGCTAGAATCAAGAGGGAAATAACCACTCCCTACAATGCCCAACAGAATGGTGTTGTGGAAAGAAAGAATAGAACTATTATGGAAGCAGTAAAAACAATGATACATGATCAAGACCTACCTATGTATCTATGGGATGAAGCAGCCAGGACATCAATCTATGTGCAGAATAGACTATCTCATAGTGCTCTTGATTTCAAGACCCCAGAAGAAGTGTTCACAGGAAAGAATCCTGAGGTAAGTCACCTCAAGATATTTGGATGCCCAGTATACATTCACATTCCAAAAGAAAAGAGGACCAAGCTATATCCTTCTGGGAAGAAAGGAATATTTGTTGGATATTGTGAAGTATCCAAAGCATTCAAAATATACATCCCAGGATTCCATCATATTGAAATAAGTAGGGATGTGACATTTGATAAAGAGGTAGCCCTCAAGAGATCTAGGAAGTGCCAACATGAAGAAGTATATGAGGAAGAGCCACCTTCCAGAATCACAGAAGCTGCACACACTCCTGAAGAGACAACACCTGAAGATCATGACATGTTGGAACCATAAGAACCCTCTGTCATGAATTTTTCAAGGAAGAGAAAACCAACATGGGAAAGAGACATTATACTAGGAGCAGAAAAGTGTGGAGCTCCTGAAGGCTCCACTAGGTAGAGCAAGAAACCAAAGACATTCTCCAACTATGTGGCCCAATATTGTAGATCAAGAACCCACCAGTTATGAAGAGGCATCTCATAAGAAAGAGTGGGTGGAGGAAATGACGGAGCAATACCAATCAATAATGAAGAATGATGTTTGGGATATAGTTCCCAAACCAAAGGATAAGAGTGTGGTATCCTCCAAATGGATATACAAGATAAAGCATGTTGCGTATGGCAGCATTGAAAAGTATAAGGCAAGGTTTGTGGCCAGAGGATTCTCTCAGAAGAGGGAATTGACTATGAAGAAACATTTGCACTAGTTGCAAGGTAAACTTCCATTAGAACCATCATGGCACTTGTATCCATGATGAAGTGGGAATTACACCAGATGGATGTGAAGACAGCCTTCCTGAATGGTGTGATTGAGGAGGATGTGTACATAGAACAACCACAAGGATTTGAGGTTGAAGATAGAAGAACCCATGTATGCAAACTGAAGAAGGCTTTGTATGGGTTGAAACAAGCTCCCAGAGCTTGGTATGGAAGAATTGATAGTTTATTAACGAGCTTGGGCTTTACCAAGAGTAAAGATGATCCTAATATTTATCTCAAAGTTATGGATGATGAACCTGTCATATTGTTGCTATATGTGGATGATCTATTTCTGACTGGAAATGAGAAACAGATTATTGAATGCAAGAAGAAGCTCTCTTCAGAATTTGAGATGAAAGATCTTGGAATGATGCATTACTTCCTAGGTCTGGAAGTATGGCAAGGCCCAAGAGGAATCTTTCTGAACCAGGGAAAGTATGCTGTGGAAATCTTGAAGAGATTTGACATGTTGGAATGTAAAGCCATGGTCACTCCCATGGATTCCAACCTGAAGCTATTAGCTGATGACTCATAAGAGTTGGTGGATATGACTCTTTACAGATAGATTATTGGGTCATTGATGTATTTGACAAATACCAGACCAGATATATGCTTTGCCGTGAATACCTTGAGTCAGTATCTAGTAGAACCTAGACAAGTTCACTTGATAGCTGCAAAGCATGTGATGAAGGGTACGATAGACTTTGGTCTATGTTATCTTGGAGATCATGATTTCAAATTGCATGGCTACACAGATGCTTATTGGGAAGGAAGTGTATTAGACGAGAAAAGTACATCGAGAGGAGGTTATTGTCTAGGATCTTCCATAATCTCGTGGTTTAGCAGGAAGTAGTCTAGTGTGGCTCTCAGCACAGTTGAAGCAAAATACATAGATGCTTGCTTTGCTAGTTGTGAAGCAGTATGGCTTCAAAAACTGCTATCAAGACTATTTGACTTAGAGATGGACCCCACTGTGATCATGTGTGACAACCAGAGTTGTATCAAGATGACAGAGAATCCAGTGTTCCATGATACGTCAAAGCACATAGAGATCCGATATTTTTATATATGGGATACGGTGCAGAAAGGAGCTATCAAGCTCGAGTATGTGAGAACTAACGAACAAGTTGCTGATATCTTGACCAAACCTTTGTCTCGAGTAAAGTTTGAGTATTTCCGAGACAAGCTTGGTGTAGTTCAGAAGGACCCTCCTCGAAAGGGGGAGTGATGTGGTCACTGATGATGAGATTGCCTGCATCGACAGTGAGGTCGATGATGTGGATACTTGTATTGGTGATACCGAAAGTAAGGTCGGTGAATGGTCCTTAGACTGGGTCTAAGTTGACAAGTCGATTGTATCATCCTTGGACACATGTTCTAAAAGATATCCGTAGACATATGTCTCTGAGAAATACGTCCCTAGTGGACGAGAGGGATTGCATCATCCTTGGACTTCGGTCCCCTGAATTGATCTATAGACATATGTCTCCGAGAAAGAAGTCCCTAGTGGACGAGAGGGATTGCATCATCCCTGGACTTCGGTCCTCTGAATTGATCCATAGACACATGTCTCCGAGAAAGAAGTCCCTAGTGGACAAGAGGGATTGCATCATCCCTGGACTTCGATCCCCTGAATTGATCCGTAGACATCTGTCTATGAAAATTGATGATAGGACTGCATCGTCCCTGAACGTTTGGTTCAAAATGTACATGATAAATCTTAGATCTGATCTAGGTCACATCCAGTATGAAAAAGGACTGGCACTGTGGTTGGGATTGCATCATCCCTAGGCATGGATTTGTCTTAAAAGGATCAAGGACTGCATCGTCCCTAGACATGGATTTGTCTTAAAAGGATCAAGGATTGCATCGTCCCTAGACATGGATTTGTCTTAAAAGGATCAAGGATTGCATCGTCCCTAGACATGGATTTGTATTAAAAGGATTAAGGACTGCATCGTCCCTAGACATGGATTTGTCTTAAAAGGATCAAGGGCTGCATCATCCCTAGACATGGATTTGTCTTAAATGGATCAAGGACTGCATCGTCCATAGACATGGATTTGTCTTAAAAGGATCAGGATTGATCATCCTAGAATTGGATCTGGATTTAATCGTCCATAGACATGAGAGGTGTCTTAAAGTGAGAGGGATTGATCATCCCGTAATTGGATCATGTGTGTTGCAGATGATCCAGATGTTGTAGATCAAGATGATCCAGATGCTGTAGATCGAGATGATTCAGATGCTCCTAATTGTGATGATCTAGATGACGATGCTACTGATCGTGATGATCTAGATGACGATGCTGCTGATCGTGATGATTTGGATGATGATGATGCTGATCGTGATGATCTAGATGACGATGCTGCTGATTGTGATGATCTAGATGATGATGCTGTTGTTCGTGATGATCTAGATGACGATGTTGCTGATTGTGATGGTCTAGATGACGATGCTGCTGATCATGATGACGATGATGTTGATCGAAGGCTCCAGTTGATGATGTGATGTTGTTAATTCTATTATGATGATGATAAGTAGATCCAGATGATGAGGCTGTTGATCGAGAGATCCAGATGATGATGTTATTGTGGCTGTTCGAGTGCTGCAGAAGATGAAGACTCAGTACTGAAGATGTTGATGTTCCAGTAACTGTTTGAGTTACTGATGATGATGTATGAAGAAAGCTTCCAATGATTTATAGATGTATCATGTGCCATGTAGTTGATGACTCCTTGCTCCTGCAGATGTTGTTATAATATCCTTCTTGTTAAGGGGGAGTGTTGAAATATTGTAACTTCCAAGAATATTATATTTGTATTTTATTATTCTGGAGATGGTACATTCCTCCGTGGTGACCCTATTGTATATCTAAAGATGTTTATTCCTCCGAGAGAATGTGGTAACTAGGGTTATTAGATCTCCCATGTGAGGTCGGCCCTGAGTTTACTATTTGGGGGTTATTAGACTCTCCCGGGAGAGGTCGGCCCCATTAGGGTAAAAGGTCAGTCAGGAGATGAGTATAAGTAGAGGAGGATGTTCCTCACTTATCTCATTCATTCATCCACTTAAGAGTAGCGCACAAGTGAGAGAGAGGTCTGCATAGAAGAAGGAGAAGGATCTCTAGTCTTGGACTACATCTTGTATTTGGTTGATTATCTATATTGAGGAAAGCTTTGCTGGGTTTTCTAACCCATGAGGGTTTCCCAGGGTATATCTCTGTCTATCTTGTGATTGTGTTTCTTTTAGTGATCTTGCTAGTCAAATTAGGCTAAACTTAACAGAATCACAAATCTTTCAGTCAAGCTCTGTGATGAGAAAGAACTTCAGCCTCTTCTATACCAAGAACTTGTGTCACCACCTTTTGATGCAGGTGTTCCCGATGAAAGCAGTGTGTTGTGGGGAAAATGCACCTATAGTTCAGGGGAGAAACTACCAACTTACAGTGATAAAGATAGACTTACAAGCATTCTGCAAGTACAAAAAATAAATGAAGAGATTAGGGTTTAGAGATGTAGGCACCTCATTCAGAAGTTTGATCCTAGCTTTGCCTCCCTCGCTCTTCAATGCTTATCCAGTGTCGCAATGCCCAGACCTACAAAACAACTTGATACCTTTCTCAAACACATTTGACTACATATATAAGACTGATATTCATAATAGAAAGAGACATCAAACTATAATCAAACAGTAATCAAATCTGAGACACATTAATAGGTCATATTTGGAAAGAGAAGAACATCTGATCTTTATTAATGAATGAAAGCAAGTACATATAGTTATACCTTCTTTCAAGCTTGGCACTTCACGAAACCTAGATTCAAGGTCTCCTACTTCCGTTCTCCAAGGATCCCAGCCTCTAAGCAACTGTACTAGGGTTTACCAAAATTGAAGCACAAGAGAGGGGGATGAGGGTCTCCATTCCTCCAACATAACTTTGTAATTGGGCTTAGTCCTCTCACATGACCCTTCTACCCTCCTTATATAGTCAGTGAGGAAGAGGAAAAGAAGTTATAACCGCTCAAGAGGTTTCCCAACCAACTTAACTTACTCGAAATTCGAGATTTTGACCAAAACAGGGGTGTACGCTACTCTACAATATACAAAGTCGCGTACACAAGCTACTATTTCAACAGTGGATTCGCGCTCAGTAGAGTATACACGCTACTATCATGCCTGTGTACCAACGCTCATATTGAAAAATGGCCAAAAACAGGCTTTTCTGCTCATTTTCAGGAGATGGTTTGGTCTGGAAAAATGTTCCTAAGGGTCATATACATCAAATGGGTCAAGAATGAGGTAATTTCAACCATTTTTAGTGTCCCAAATGACTCCTCCATCCACAAATGTCCTGTTGTGTGACTGAACTTGATCTCAAGAAGTGTCGTCATGCGACCAAGGGAAGCAAGTGTCGTCACGGACAGAGAGGTGTCATTTCAAGCTATAACACAGTGGTAGTGAAGAAGAGGAATCTGAGATTCAATCCATCTGCATACGCCTCCCTCAAAGGAAGAGAAGGAAGATCACTGAAAAGCCTATTGATCGAGACGATACAATTATCCAGGATTTTATAATCAATGAAGTACTTGTCACTCCATCAATCCCTTTGAAAGAGGAACGACTGGCCGACTTTTCAGTTTTCCAGAACATTGTTTATCATCATGAATCTTCTAAGGAAAATATTTCAATTCCCTTATTAGCCGTCACAAATAGCTAGTTGACTGTGGTTAACCAATTACGGGATGTTTTCCCGGAATTGTGTAGTGAGGATCTTTTGAAATTTTGTGAAATATTCGATATTAAGCAACCCTTGGTTATCCTTAGGTTAATTGATTTTTTAATCCTTGTTTTCATGGGATGGCTATCCTTTGTAACCATTTTTGTAATTATTATTTAAAGGGTAGAGGTCTCATGGGGAAAGGGGAGAGATAATCGCCAGAGAAGGAGTGGAGAAACGCTGTTTCACTTGAGATCTTGTAAATTTTTGTAGACCAATGAATCAAAGTTAGTTTCTTTTGGCATCTCCTTTGTTTATGTTATCAAATTTCTTTGATGATATCTGATTTCTTCACCTTAATTATCAATGAATACTGTTGATTTTGCAGCCAATCATTAATGCATTGATCTATGATTTGGATTTGTCTTAATTCATGGTCTTTGTGTATTTATGTTTTAATTGAACTTATTTAATTAAAATCTTTATCTATTTCCGCAAATGATTCACATAAATTATTAAGTTCATGTTAATTTTTCAATTAACATAAGAGTAACAGGATAACCTTGTGTATGCTTAACCTTTGAACTATTATCAGAACTTTTCATTATCTGATTGTATTTTGAAGTAATGAGTAATAATCCAACTTTAAATTTCTGTTAAGCTGGTGAAATGAATTATTAAAACTCGAACCAAGTTATCCTGCACACAATTACAACACTTTCTTTAGATTAGATCTGACTTAGTTTAGATTTCCTTCAAGGTATATTTTCTCTAGGTTTAGATCCTTTTAGAGTTAGAACACATTAATCTTCCGTCACAGGAAGACTGATCCTTTGGTATCAAACCCCATAAGTGCCAGCGGAGGCCTTTGTATCCGTGGGAGTTAACTACACCAAACAGGATGGGGTTAGAACTGTCCTTGCATAGGGCCTTTTGAAGCCTTTTAGTCTGGGTTTTCACCCTCTGTTGTTAGCCTTAGAATCCATTCCAGCAACCTACACATCCAAGGCTTCAACAAATGGCACTAGAAGGAGGGCCATAAGCAAGATATGCCTAAACAGAACACCAATAGACCTCCTCCAGCAAGAATACCGATTGTCACCCGTAGTCACATGCAAGCATCTACCTCTGTTGAACAACCGGTGCAAGTGCCAAACGCCATTCCTACTACCCCTGTCATTGAGCAGGAAACTAGAAGGGGCGACATTATTTTCGTATCACCCACTTGGGGACCCCTCACACTTGAACAAATACTTAAAGGTTATTTTGATAGTGTTTCTAGGTTACAACGTAGGATCTCCGAAGTGGACTAGCAGCTAATCATCACAAGAACACCGATCCGCAAGCCAATAACTTAAATAATCAAAATTCAGATCACCCAAACATTGAACAACATAATTCACCTCGCCACAATCTGCTTCCCGATTTCAATCTTGATATATTATTTGATGAAACAAAGCAAGACCAACGAAACGTTGCCACAAGTGGACCACCACCAACACCTCCTTCATATTCATCATCTTCGTCAGACGAGTCACCACCTAGTGAATCAGACTCCAGTTCTTCTTCAGAAGACGTACCCATGGCTAAAGGTGCAAACAGGCCCTGGCTAGACCAGGATGATGTGTTTATCATTGAAGACCAACACAGATTCCCTAAGAACCCTGAAAAATGGCTACCCAAGTTTGATCCTGATGAGAAATCTCCTGCCCTCGATCATATCAAAACTTTCATGCAGGTAATCAGACTTAGGAATGTCATTCATGAAGACGTAGTCAATAGATTGTTTCCTTACAATTTCCAGGGAAACGATTCCACTTGGTACTTTTCCCTGGAAGCCAAATCCATCTCTTCATGGGATGAATTTGAAAAAATGTTTATACAGAATTTTGGAGATGATAAGACTCCAGAATACTTGGTTATAGACTTTCCCTCAATGAAAATGAGAGGCAAGGAAAGAGTTAAAGATTACAATCAAAGGTTTTCATACTTGAAAAATAGAATTCCTACCATAGTTATTCCCATAGAAGAACTGCTGGTTTCTTATTATGTTAAAGGCTTACCAGTTCCCATTGCTATGTGGGTTAAAAGAGCTCGAAAATAAAACTTGCACGAGGCCTTTGTTGAGGCTATCTAGGTTGAAAAATATATATACTGTTTGAAAGATTACCCTGATGCTTCAGCAGCACAACCTTCCAACTCCAAAAGAAAACAAGAAAATCCTCCAAAACCCACAATGCAAAACCAAGACCCATTTGATATGAATGACATGAAGAAGTTTCTCCAAAAGATCTCAAATGAGATGGTAGACCTAAAGAAAAAAAAAACAGAAAACCAGAACAATAATAGGGGATTCAACAAACAACCATCCAAAAGACCTTATCAACCTCCCCAAAACCAAGTCCCACCTAATCCTGATGAAGGATTGAACTCTGAAGAAATTCTTTCAATGTTTAAGGCTTTGGTTTCAGAATCACATAATTCTCATGATCATCCAGATGAGAACCCACAAGAGAATCAAGATCCTGAACCACCAAATGAAGTAGAAGATTAGCATATAAACACAATTATCTTATTCTTAGAACTTCCTATGGCTGACGAGGAGGATGAACCTGAGGTTGTCTTCAATGTCCAACACCCCTATAACATAAGGAGTAAAGGACAACCCATGCAAGAAGCTTCCACTTCAACACCACACCGATCAGAGGTAAAGCACTAGCACATAAGGACACTTTAATTCTTGAAATAGAATACAGTATCATTGAGGATTTAAAAAGAGTAAAAGCCAATATTTCTATTTTTGAACTTCTGAAAATCCCTGCAATAATTTGGAAACATACTCTAAACCTAGAAATCAGAAACCAGGTAGAAAGAAGACACCTCCTTTCTTGCTTACCTTTGAAGTATTCAATAGAAATGTCCATAATTGTATGATAGATTCAGGGGCTTCATCAAATGTGATGCCTATATCCGTCTGCAAGAAGTTGAATGCCTTTGTGGAGCCCTGCCCTACTAAAATTGTCCAACTTGACATATCCAAAGTTAGGGTAGTGGGAGAACTGAAAAATGTCATGTTAACACTATCTGTTGATCCCAGAATCCACCAGACAGTGGATATTATTGTGGCTGACATCCCATAAATGTATGGCATGTGGTTGAGCAGAGTTGGTCAAATAAGCTCAAGGGATACTTTGCTACTGACTAGTCTCACTTATGGCTTCCCTACAATGGGAGATCAAACATAATTAAAATCAATAGGGAACCTTATATGAAACAAATTGTCACAGACTTGAATGATCCCAGTGAGCCTGCTGCATACTATAGCTCACGTGTGGAACATTACTCTTTTGATACTTTCTTTGGGGATCTGCCTACGGATTTGTCACCAGCCGAGAATATACAGAATCAGTCTCAAATTGTCAATCTCACTTTTGTTCCATTCTCAGGTACTGTTGTACATAATGTATACAATGTAAATACCAATTTTAGGATAGATTTGAATTCATGGACTTTATTTTTTGATGGCTCTAGATCTAAAGATGGAGCTGGTGCAGGTTGTGTCCTAATTGATCCAAAAGGGACCAAAACTATTGTTGCCTGCAGACTTGAGTTTGAATGTACCAACAATATAGCTGAGTATGAGGCCCTAGTCCAGGGACTTAAGAAGGCCATTGATATGGGAGTAGAGGTAATGGTATGCTATGGATATTTTGAGATCATAGTAAAATAGGTAAGAAAAAAATTACATTGTTTGTCTCCTCATTTGATTAACTATCAAAAATTGGTAAGAGATCTCACTAACTCTTTTTCTGCATTTAATATCAAGTCAGTTCCCAGATCACATAATTTTGATGCAGACTTACTGGATAATACTGCATCTAGGTTGATTCCACCAGAAGGTTTGTCCCCTAAATTTTTTTCAATTGAACTTATGTACAGGCCTTCTATTCCTGATAATGTGACTAATTGGAAGGTATTTGATGATGACCAACAAATATTAGAATTTCTCTCAGCCGAGGACACTTTTCAAGGTGTGGCAATAAATGAGGCTGAGCATGAGAAATCTCTGTCTGATCCTTCCAACCTTATCCCTAAGTCAGTTATCAACCTCGAGATATTTTATGACTTGCAAGTAAGTTCAAGCAAAAGACCAACTATAAAACCCAGAGTTCATCCCTCAACTATGAGCCTGTCAACCTAGGAACTGAACAGAATCCTCGTTTCATCAATCTAGGGGTTGATTGCTCTGTTGAGGAAAAGAGAGCTTTTATCAAATTGTGCAAAGAGTTCAAGGATGTTTTTGCATGGACATATGATGAACTCAAAATTTTTGACACCAATATCATGCACCATAATATACCAATGAAACCTAAAGTAAAACCTTATCAATAGAAGTTAAGGAAGATGCATCCCAGTCTGGAACCCTCTGTAAAGAAAGAGCTTGAGAAATTACTGGCTGCATGAATTATATTCCCTGTCAAACATACACAGTGGATTTCTAACCTAGTACCTGTTCAGAAGAAGAATGGTGAAATCAGACTCTATGTTGATTTCAGAAACTTAAACAGAGCTTCCGAAAAGGACAACTACCTTGTTCCTCTAATGGAGTAGATTCTACAAAAAGTAGCTGGGTTTGAGATGTTTTCTCTCCTTGATGGTTTCTCAAGATATAACCAAGTCCTGGTTGCCCCTAATGATCAACTAAAAACAACTTTTAGGACCCCTTGGGGAACCTTTTCCTACAGGCGAATGCCTTTTGGGATGATAAATGTAGGAGCTACATTCCAGAGAGCTATGGATATAGCTTTCAGGGGTTTGATACACAATTCTGTCGTTGTATACTTAGATGATATTACTATTTATTCCAAAAAACAACATGAACATTTGTCTGCTTTGAAACAGGTGTTTGAACGCTGCAGAAGATATGGGATCTCATTGAACCCAAAGAAATCGATCTTTGTAGTCATTGAAGGTAGGTTGTTAGGTTTTATTGTTTTGAAAGAAGGCATGAATATTGATCCAGAACGCACATAAGCCATTTCGAAGATTGGCTTACCTGGTTCGCGTAAAGCTATGCAATCTTTTCTTGGTAAGATTAATTTCGTTCGTAGATTTGTTCCGAATTTTGCTCAAATTGTTAAGCCATTGCAACAATTAGTTAAAAAAGATGCATAGTTTAAGTGGCATGAGGAACAAAGAAGTGCCTTTGTTGAAATCCAGAGAGCCATTGCAGAAGCCCCCGCTCTGATGTCTCTAGACTTCAACAAAGATTTTATTCTGTACACCTTTGCTACTGACTTCTCTTATGCAGCTGTCCTGACACAGAAACATGATAATGACGCTGAAATCCCTTCTTTCATGAGCTCTACGTTCAAGGGAGCATAACTCAACTAATCCTAGATCGATAAACAAGCTTATGCGGTCTACAAATCGGTGAAACATTATAAACCATATTTATTGAAATCTCAGACTAAAGTCATTGTTCCTTATCAACAATAAATGTTCTAGTTCAAAAGGAGCTCGGTGAAAAGAGATCTCACTGCATGACAACTTTTCAAGAATATGACCTGGAAATTAGACTAGCAAAGATTGTGAAAGGCCAAGGCTTGTGTCTGCTAACCGCTCAATCCAATGATCCTGTACAACAACAGATTGAGTGGGGACAAGAAGAGAGTATAACAACAGGTTCTGTTAATGTTATCACAACCCAAGCATCTGAATGGTATGATGACATTAAATTCTTCCTTACCCATGGGTTTGCTCTTGAAACCCTTGAATTTAAAAAATGCAGATCTTTAAGGTTAAAATATATGCCATATCAATTTATAGATGGGGTTTTGTTTAGGAATAATTATGATGGTGTTTTTCTCAGGTGTTTAGAGAAAGAAGAAACTGATAATATTCTTTTGTAATTTCATGCAGGATCTATGAGAGGGAACCTATCAGGAGAAACCACTACACATAATTTCCTGAGAGCAGGATATTACTAGCCTACTTTGTTCAAGGATTCCTATGCTTATGTCAGAAAATGTGAGCCCTGTCAGAAGTGTGCTCGGAAAATGAAAAAAAAACCGCCTTTCCTTTGCAGCGAGTAATAGTTTAGTTTCCATTTCAACAATGGGGATTCGATTTTGTTGGACCCAAAAACCCCGTTTCCTCCCTGCAACACAAGTTTATCTTGACAACCACAGAATACTTTACGAGGTGGGTAGAGGCAGTCCCTCTCAGACAATGTAATACAAACCAAGTGATATCCTTCCTTGAAAGTCAAATAGTCACTAGGTTTGGTGCCCCTGAATTTCTCGTGTTTGACAATGCATCTTATTTTTCTTCCATTGATATTACACAGTATGCCCTTGAAAAAAGGATAAAGCTGAAGTTATCCTTCAATTATTATCCTCAAGGGAATAGACTAGTAGAGTCTTCCAACAAAAACTTGATTAATATCTTGAAGAAGACAGTTGCTACTCACCATAAAGATTGGGATACCCAGCTATACAATGCTCTTTGGGAAGACCGGGTCACTCCAAAGGCAGCCATAGGAAATTCCCCTTACTGTTTAGTTTATGGTAAGGAGACCATCTTACCATCCAACCTCATGATCCCTTCACTACAATCGACACAGTACATACAAGAGGATGATTCTTCCCCAATCCAACATAGAATTGATATGTTACTCAAGTTGTAAGAAGATAGGGAGAAGTCCAAAAACAAGCTGTATCAACATCAACAGTTGGTAAAGAGGTGGTTTGATGAGAAGTCCTCATCTAATAGGGAATTTGCTGTGGGGGATTTGGTGCTAAAGTGGGATAAGCAACACAAAGACAAAAATTATTACACCAAGTTTCAACGCCTCTGGCTAAGAGCATTCATTGTTAAAGAAAAGATTGGTCCTAGTACGGTCTAGTTGCAGACATTGGAAGGTGTCATAGACACATACCCAGTGAATTTGCAATTGCTCAAAAGGTATTTTGTTTGATTGAGCAGATTCACTTACTGTACATAAAGTGTGGTTTGTTTGCTTTTCTGCTTTGTTTTCATTTCATTTTTCTTTTGTACATTAGTTTTTATTTTCAATAATGTCCACACATTTGGAAAAAAGTTGTTGATCAGTCTGTCTCAAGGTTAAATACAGTCTGAAGTTTTTAGGATGTAATGTCAGTTTTAATTTATTTTTCAGCCTATGTCAGAAATTGTTTTCCATGAAATTAACAGTCAATATTTGCAGAGCTTTGATTGATACCTTCCCAGCTTGATCACTATCTTTATAAATGTTTTATCTGGTTAATTCACGGTTAATTGAGGTGATGGAAGTGATTAGGTTTGCTTATCTTATGTTTCATTAGTGAAAGGCAGCACATCTTTATAATCTGATCAGCCTTTATCTGCTCTAGATCCTATTATAGGCACCTTGAAAATAATTTACCTTAATAATTGTAGATTACAAGATGGGGGATATTATTACAAGCCAGCCCATTAGGTTCATAGATGTGTAGTGGAATGACATCTCCACATCTGGTCACCAAGCTAGGGAGATGAATTTCAGTTATTACTAGAAGGTGGAAGATCCTATCATAGGTCGGTCCACTCATGATCTGCAAAGCATTGGTGAGTAACACTACTACTATATGGTTACCAAGCCATGGTAGTGTCTTGTAATTTACACACCAATAAATCTTTATTTTCTTTTTATAAGACAATTGTTGTATATGAGGATAGGGGGGTCTTATTACAAGTCATCCCTACCATGATCATGGATCTGATTTTGGACTAAAATTATCATTATGTGGTGACCAAGCAATGGTAATTGCTTTCAATGTCAAAATATGGAAGACAAGGAGTCTCCTTACCGAGCTAGCTTTTTCAGTTTCCAGATCAGGTTTGTGAATGGCATTGCCAATATCTGATCACCAAGTCAGGGCAGTGGCCTTATACCAACAAAGTCTTATGTGCATAGTTTCATCTTGTTTCAAAAGAAAAGAGAAAAAGCATATAAAAAAGGGGAAAAGAAAAAAGAGGAATGTGTATATTTTTCAGTAATGCATATGTACATAAATAAAGTAAATCAAGGTGACTCATAATTTGGATATCCAGAGTGGTTCTAAGTTTGTTCTCAGGTTCAACTCAAGCTGCCCTCCTATGATTGCGTAATGGTAATGAATTCTTGGTTACTTCTTAGATCTCCTTGTCATATTTTCATCATCATTAATTGATTTTGGGTGAGAATATATCAATCATGTGATTAACTCTGCTGCTTGGTTGTGAATTTTGTGAGAACATCTTCTAAATTTCAGGTTGAAACATTAGTTTGCTGACATATCTTTCTTTTAACTCAAGATTTTATTCGTAGAGATAACTGGTTTGTCCAATCCAGTAGCCATTTGTTGTAGGTGTTAATGCTAAGATTGTTCTTATCTGTATTTCCTTCATTGAGGTCTATTTGATATTTTTGATCTTGTTTTTGTTTTATTAGTTTATGATTTGTGTTATTTTATTTTAATTTTTTAATTATTTTTCATTTTATTCTTTTCTTTGACCTTAAAATATTCAAGTGGCTTATTTAACATGATGTTTTCCTCAAAGTCAGAAATTACATTGATTTAAGCTTCATTATCAAGCTTATAACCAAGTTTAAACTCTTGTGCTAAGAATATTTATCAAATAAAATCATGTTAGAGTATTCTGGTAGCGCAAAATGACCAATGAACCTCAATGCGCTACAAGAATCTAATATGATTAAAAAAAGTGGTTATTCATGTTGAATAGTGGTCTGCTCGAATTATGATGACTGGAGGCTTTGCTATAATTTTTCGAAGTGATGAAACACCTGTCAAGGATTTTTGATAATCGTGGCTTCCATTTCATTTCTACCATCAAGAATATCGGGTTTGCAGGTCACGAATTAATTTGGGCGTTGTAGAGTGAAGACACTTGTTTGTTGAACGTGGTGAATTATTGAAGCTTTAAACATTCGTCATTCAAAGCTCTAATTAATACTGTGCAGATGAAAACGAGACGAAGTGGTAAGACTAACAGATTGGAACTGATGGATACACAGTGGGCCGATAAGTTTCCATTGTGTGCAGATGTTTTTAGGGCAGCTGGATGGTTAAGTTTTTTTGAAAAACTCATAGGTTTTAATGAGGAAGTCTCCATCTACTTTGCAAAGAACCTTAAGGATGAGGTGATTAAATTCAAAACCCTAATATTTCAGCTCACAGAAAACCTGATTTCTGAAGATACAGGTGTCGCTATGGAGGGAGATATATGGTTCAAAAAGACCCCATTCGAGTTTGATCCCAACCCTTTCCTGCTGCCAGGTAATGAAAAGTTGAATTGGGGTAATGGTGTTCACATAAAAAAGTTTCAACCTGAATGGAAGCATGTGCTCAACATCATTTAGGATTATATTACATGCGAGGGTAGATTTTCAATGGTCTTCAAGTATCATATCAGGTTTTTAATGCATCTTAAGATGAACTGTAAGATGAGCCTTCCATTTTTCCTATACAAGAGCATTCTGAAGATGTCCAATAAAGTTAAAGCACAACTTGAAATTTCAAGACAGTCAGTATTCCATCATTGTCTTATAAAGCTCATTGTTCAAATAGAATTGCAGAAGCAGGAAAACACATGGGAGCATTTCATATTTTGGTCTGGTTTCATTGCTGAACGGGATGAGCCTATGAAGAAGAATAAATCTAAGAAGGAAGGTAAAAATGCTAAGACGGGAGGAGTTTTGATACAGTATATTTCTAAGATGCCTCCATCACAAAGCAAGATTAAAGACTCAAAAAAAGAAGAGCAGATGGAGGTATCCGAAGTTAACAAACCAAAGAGCCTAGAAAATGATGATCTTAATGCATTTGAAACGGAGTGGGGACATGGTCAAGAAACTCACGAAATGGAACAAGTTACTAATTCTACTGCTGAAGACTTTCAAATCCAAATTATAACAGAACAGGATATGTCTAAGACCCTAACTTCCCAAGATACTGCAAAGAATTCAAAAAATAAAATTGTGCAGGAGGTAGATTTTGAAGATGCAACCCTCCTTATGCAGTTAAAGGAATCAAGCTGGATATTTAGGACAAGATCAGCCATAAAAGGTAAGCGTAAGTTAGAAAGAGCTTCAGGTTCAAATAAAAAGACAGAGGAAATTAATATAGTTCTAAGTTCTTCGAATGATGAAGGGGAAGAGGAGGAGAATAGATCAGATTCTCGTCAAACCAGCCTACAACAGAATTATATTAAATTAGAAGAAGCAGGCGAAGAAGTGAACAAGATAGAAGAAGAAGAAATCATAGTGGAGCAGGCTGAATTTGAGATTGCACAAAGAATATCCAAAGACAGATATGAGGAGGATTTAATCTTTAAAAAACTAGATATTCCCCCTTCTACATCTCAAGATCCTACTTTGCAAGGAGAAATTGAGAGCCTCAGGAGGGTTTAGAAGCAGCATCAAGTTGAGGTAGTGTTTCTTAGTGAATCAAATGATAGGCTTACCTAGACTAATAAACGTCTAAGAGAGGATTTGGCAGAGGTTAATAACCGTTATCAGGAGCTAATGGTTTTGGAAAATAAGGCTTTGAAGAGAAAGAGAGAAGTAGAGGCTCAGACAGATGATGTGAACAGACAAGTACAAAAGCTGAAGGAGAAAAACAAGTTCCTGGCAGACAAGATTAAAGTTTTGGAAGACGAGCAGCCACAACACAACAAAAGAACTCATGCTTTGGAAGGGATTGCAATGTTGGTCGATGCTACAAGGAAGGCTACCTAATGTCTAGTTTCTTTTTCATTTTTGTATCAAGTATGTAATAACTAGTAGTTAAGGTTGTAATTAAAAGATACTAGTTTAAAAAATATCGATTAGATAACTGTTTGAGACCTAAAGACCTAAAAGTAGTTACAAACTACTTCTTTGAAAAATGGTTTTTAAGGAAGTAAATGGAATGAAGAAGGGTTGGATGTTTTGGATTTGAAGCTACTATGCAGTCTTGTTGAAAATGCTTGCAAGTTTATCATGTAAGTTTGAAGGCTGAGGTCATACATATATGTTATAAGCCATCTTGATATTACTTGAATGTGTTTTTATTCCTGAACAGTGTGATCATATAGTGCATAATTTCATTCTTGTTTTGATGTTTTTGATTCAACGAATGCTTGTGTATTGTAGATAGAAACCTGAATGTGTGACTTTGGAATGTGATGGGTTATGCTTTATTAAGATCATGGTTTCAGTTCTTTATGCTACATGTTTTATTTGAAGTTGATTTTTCCTTTCTTTCTTAATATTGAAACCTTCAAATCATTAAACCTAAAACCAACAGAAAAAACTATTGCATATTTATCTTGAGATTGTGAAGATTGTGCTGGCTTGTCCCTTAGTAGTCTAGGAACAAATTCTGGCACTAACATCTTTTGGCGTCGTTGCTGGGGACGGAAGTGAAGTTTTATCTTCCTTGGGATATCTTTATTGCTCTAGTTTTGAGGTGAACAAGACCAGAAAGTTTTTCAGACTAGAGTTCACCAAAAGCAGTATTTCACAGTGGCTTCCAGGAGTTCTGGGACTAGCGGGAAGCCTACTTCACCATTACACCCAGGGGTGTTAGATCCGGAAAAGATTCTGAAGAAAACTAAAAAGGGGTTACATATTGTTTATTTTGGAAGATATCAATCTTCTCCAAACTTAATTTCTCCTGGTCAATCACAGTCATCATCTCCATTTTTGTTTTCTGAACCAAAACTAGAGGAGGTAGAGATTCAAGTTTTTACAAGTTCATTGTCTCCTAAAGAAATCAAAACTGAGTTTTTGCCTTTGTTACAGTTTAAGGCTAATAGTCCTTCCTCACAGTTTCATTCTGGAAAAATCATTCAAACCATTATTAACCTTGAATAAGGCCACTTCAAACATGGAAGGTCAACCATTGGACATGATGGATAGAATGATTGCAGCTAGGTATGCACCTTTAGTGCTTCCACAACCATTAAATGCTTTTCCAACAGGGGATTATCAAAAGTATATACCTAGGTTTAATGGGCTGGGAGAAATAACTGCAGAAGAACATTGGACTGCATTCCTTAGCTATGCTGATAACCAAAATATAGAAGCAAAGGATGTCTGGATGCATGTGTTTGTGCAAAGTTTGGATGGTGATGTTAGAAAATGGTTTAGAGAGCTTCCACAAAACTCAATAACCTTGATTGAAGAGTTACAAGATGTTTTCATGAGGCAATGGGGAGACACAAAGGATCACACATATTATATTACTGAGTTTGCAACTCTAAAGAGAAAACATGTTGAAACCATAGCTGACTTTTCAAAGCATTTCAACAAAATGTATGGCCGAATTCCATTTGAAATTAAACCTTCAGAAACTTTGGCTAAACTGACATATGCAAATGCTTTTGATCATGATTTTTCTTTACACTTGAGAGAGAGGAGACCTATAACATTACTGAATATGCAAGAGGCTGCTTTAGAGGTGGAATCTAACATTCTGGCCTCAAACAGACTTAAAGATCAGTTAGATCATCAAGTTCATGATCGAAAAGGAAAAAATATAATAACACCTGTAGCTCATACATCAAAGAAGGAAGAAATTCAGATTGATGAGATGAGTAAGATAACTAAGACTTTGACTGCAAAAGTGAATAGGTTGGAGTTAGAGAAGAATTCAAATAAACCTTTTCAAGATGGGGAGAGAAATTCCAACCAAAATCCAAACCAGTTTAGAAGACAATTTGTTCCAAGATTCATGCCCCGGGAGAGGAGAAATAATGATATCCAGAGGGAGAGGAGAGAAAATGAGGATCAGAGAGTCCCACCTCTCTTCCAGAATAATTTTGTAGAAGAAGTTGAGCAAGTAGAAGATGTACAGTATGAGGATGATTCAAATTAGAATTTAAATTATTTTGGGGAATTATTGTTCGATGGTTTTACAATTGAGGTTAGTTATCAAAATTCTGAATGCTATGATTCATATGATTACTAGGAAGGGAGTGATCATCAACCTCATGCCTCAGTTAGTATATGCCAAACTGATCCAAAAAAGTCTTACAATTTAATATCAGGTCCTAAACAGGTTGCACAAATTCCAAAAAAGAAAGTAGTTTCACCTTCTAAACAGCCTAATCAAACACAGGGAAGGGGACAAGACCATAGTAATCAGCCCAAAACAATAGAAATTGAAGAAACCAGTAAGAATGTACAGACTTTTAACTTTGAAAATGAATTGTGTAAAATCAAAGTTCTAGTGCCTTTGACTGAGTTAACGAAGACTCCCTGTTTTAGAGATTCTACAGGTAACCTATTGAATGTACCAGTTAATACTTCTCCTTCAGATTCAGTGAATTTACAAGAAGATCATCCAACAATAATTCTTGGGTCAGCTTCATCAGAAAAGCCAGAAAATGGTTTGAATTCTCCTCCACCTTTTTATATAAGCTTAACTATTCATGATCAAATGATTCATAACTGCCTTCTTGATTCTGGAGCTTCACACAACCTGATTCCAAAGGCAGTAATGGAGGCTCTTTGGTTAAGTATCACCAAGCCTTATCATGATCTATACGCTTTTGATTCCAGAGCGGTGAAATGTTTAGGAGTGATCAAATATTTGGTGGTTAATCTTTCTCAATTACCCATGAAAAGTGTTATAATGGATGTAGTAGTTGCTGACGTAGTTCCTAAGTTTGGTATGCTGCTCTCAAGGTATTGGGCGAAGAAAATAGGTGGTACATTACAGATGGACTTGCCATATGCAACCATTCTAGATTTTGGTGGTGAAAATAGAAGGTTGTATAGGGAATTACAATATGCTTACATAGTCACAGATGACAAGAATCCTACTAATCATCCTCTCTATTCAATAAATGAAGAGCTAGGTTCTTGTATTCTTCATTTTAGCAATGAAAGTACAGATGGAATATTGCAGGTAGAAGAAGAGGCATCGGTCAACCCTACTGTTGAATAGAAAGATGAATTGTGGCAAATGTATTTTGATGGTTCTTCATGTAAAGAAGGAGCAGGAGTTGGCATTGTCTTGATTTCTCCTGGTGGAGAAGTAATCAGTTTGATGTATAAATTGGAGTTTGTTACTACCAACAACACAGCCGATTATGAAGCATTAATACTGGGTTTAAGAGCTGTGAAAGATTTGGGAATTCAACGACTTTTTGTTTATGGCGACTCCGAATTAATTGTCCAACATGTGAAGGGTAAATATCAAGTAAAGCAGGATTTGTTGAAGGTATATAGAAATGAGGTTTGGGATATGATTGACAATTTTTTCATAGCATTTAATATTACTTTCATTCCCAGAGATCAGAATCAGACTGCTGATTCATTGGCATTAGCAGCCACACATTTCAAGATTCCAAAATGTACTCAGTTGAGATATCCAATTGAAGTAAGATACAGACCCTCAGTGCCAAATAGCATAAAACAGTGGAGAGTGTTTGAAGAAGGTGTTGAAATTAAAAAATTCTTGGAGTTAGCTGGTGAATTTTCCTATTCCCTAATTGATCAAGATCAAGATGAGGAAATAAAGGATATTGCTGCATACATAGAAAACACAATTGCTGATCACAGAATTATCGAATTAAAAGGTAATTTTATTCCTAAAGGTCTGGTTCCCCTTGAAAGAATTTTTTCTAAAGATGATACTTTGTTGAAGCCT
Organism: Larix kaempferi; assembly: GCA_027924585.1. NCBI lineage: Eukaryota > Viridiplantae > Streptophyta > Pinopsida > Pinales > Pinaceae > Larix > Larix kaempferi. The sequence goes on from BSBM01000428.1 coordinate 13,617,862, forward strand.
TCAATGCAATCATCAGAAGAGAATATCATGAGCTGTAACATTGGTACAGAGAAGCAGCCTAGAATGGTGAAGATTTCAAAGTCTCTTCCAGTTGAACAAAGAAACACTTACATTGCATTATTGAAAAGATTTGTTGATATTTTTACTTGGTGCTATGAAGATTTAAGAACTTATGACACAAATATTATTCAGCATAAGGTGCCCTTAAAATCAGATGTGAAACCCTTTAGACAAAAGTTGAGGAGAGTTAATCCAGCTCTACCACCAGTTATAGAGAAGGAGGTTAAAAAGTTATTAGATGCAAAGATAATTGTTCCCCTCAAATATTCATCATGGGTTGCGAACTTAGTTCTAGTTCGAAAGAATAATGGAGAGATAAGGTTATGTGTAGACTTTCGGAATCTAAATAGAGCATCATTGAAAGATAATTACTCATTGCCAAAGATAGAGCAAATTTTGCAAAAAGTAGTGGGTGCACAGAGAATTTCCATGGTTGATGGATTCTTAGGGTACAATCAAATAGCTGTACATCTGGATGATAGGGAGAAGACAACCTTTACTACTCCATGGGGCACATTCATGTATGATAAAATGCCATTTGGATTGATGAATGCGGGTGCAAATTTTCAAAGAGCTATGGATATAGCTTTTGTAGGTGAAAAGGAAAAAAATGTTGTAATTTACTTGGATGATATGACAGTCTTCTCTCAGTCTGATGATGAACACTTGAAGCATCTTGAACAGACATTTTTGAAGTGTAGGAAATTTGGGCTGTCTTTAAACCCCAAAAAGTCACATTTTGTTGTACAAGAAGGTAAGCTTCTGGGGCATCTTGTTTCAGCTGATGGTATTAGGATAGATCCTAAGAGCGTTAAAGCAATTCTAAAGATTACTCTTCCAAGAAGTAAAAAAGAATTCAATCATTCATCGGGAAGATTAATTTTTTGAGGTGGTTTCTCCCGAATTTTGTTGAAACTATTAAACATATCACATCCATGCTGAGGAAGTATCAAGAAGTGAAATGGAAAACAGAGGCTAAGGATTTCATTTGAGAAGATTAAGCAAGCTTTGACAGAAGCCCCAGTTCTGGTAAGTCCGGATTTTTTAAAAGATTTTCTTACTTTCTCCTTTGCATCTCAAGATACAATAGCAGTTGTCCTTTTACAAAAGAATGTAGATGGTTTGGAACAGCCAATAGCTTTCTTTAGTAAGACTCTCAGGGATTCAGAATTGAAGTATAGTACACTTGAGAAGCAAGCTTATGCACTGGTTAAAGCCTTAAAGTTTTTCAGAATTTACAGTTTGCATTCAAAGATAATTTCCTATGTACCTAATGCTGCTATTAAGGAGATTTTAACCCAGCCAGACAGTGAAGGTAAAACAGGTAAGTGGATTGCAAAAATCATGGAATACAAGCTTGAAATCAGGCCTACAAAGTTGGTGAAAGGTCAGGGGTTGGAAAAGTTGTTAGCTGATTCGAATTGTGAGGCCTTAGATATCCATCTGGTGGCAAATTAGACAAGTTAGGATGAATTGTAGATGAGGGAAAACCAAGAGCAGATTTTGGATAAATACATGGGATCAGAGTGGTATGTTGATATTGTTTATTTTTTGTTGCATCTGAAATTTCCAAATCAATTTGATAAGAAGGCATCAAGATCATTGAAGTTAAAGGCCACTAAGTATTTCTTGGCAAATCAGCAGTTGTTTTGGAAGGATCTAGGTGGAATTTTACTCAAATGTTTAGAAAAATCAGAAGTGAAGGAGGTTATTTCAGAAATGCACGAGGGTGCTTGTGGAGGTCACAAGTTTTGGAAGTCTACAACATATAAAATTCTTAGGTCCGGTTTTTATTGGCCATCTTTATTTTCAAATGTATATCAGCAGGTGCAAGGATGTGTTCAATGTCAAAAGTTTGCTGGAAAACAAAAGCTCATTTCTTTACCGTTAAAGCCTATTGCAATCAATGCTCCTTTTCAGTAGTGGGGATTAGATTTTATAGGAGAAATTAATCCAACATCTAGTGGACAACATAGGTGGATACTTACTGCCACATATTTTTTCACTAAATGGGTGGAAGCAATTCCAACTCGTAAAGCAACTGAAGGAGTTATCATGAATTTCATATAGGGAAATATTTTGAGTAGACTTGGTTGTCCACGGAGGTTGTTGACTGATAATGCACCTGCTTTCAAGTCAAAAGCTATGGTAAGTTTTTGTGAACAGAATGGAATAGATTTGAGGCACTCTACACCCTATTATCCCCAGGGTAATGGTTTGGCAGAATCATCAAATAAAAACATTATTCAAAGTACTAGAAAGCTGTTAAACCAAAATAAGAAGTCATGGGATTCAATGCTAAAGTATGCTTTATGGGCAGATAGGATAACTACCAAGAAGGCGATAGGTTTGTTTCCTTTCCAATTGGTATATGTCACTAATGCAGGTTTGTTTCCTTTCCAATTGGTATATGGCACTGATGCAGTTTTTCCTATTCAGTTAGGTATCCAAATAATGAAGTTTTTTCAAGACTGTCAAGAAGAACCCAATGATCTCCAAAGAAGGATTTTATCATTGATTGAATTGCAGCAGGAACGTGAGGCCATCGCTGAAAGGGTTGATGCATACAGAAGAAAGATTAAAGCGGGGTTTGATAAAAAGGTAAAGGAAAATACTTTTTCTCTTGGTGATATGGTACTAAGATGGGATGCCAGGAGAGACCAGAAGGGTCAGCATGGTAAGTTTGATAATCTATGGTTAGGTCCCTTCATAATTTCAATTTTTTTAGAAAATAATACTCTCATATTACAAACTTTGGAAGGTGAGGAGCTGTTTACCCCAGTTAATGGACGGTTCCTCAAACATTTCTAAAGTGCTTGAAGGTAGATGATAACTTATTCATTGTATATACCGGAGTTAAATAAGACTCCATACCCAATGGAAGCTTGCAGAGTAAAGAGGCAGTTTTAGATGGCAGAAAGGCATTGGTCCACAAGTTCTTGAAACCTAACAAGGAGGATTTCATCCCACAGCTGGAGCCAGATGTTAATGCTAAGATTGTTCTTATCTGTATTTCCTTCATTGAGGCCTGTTTGATATTTTTGATCTTGTTTTTGTTTTATTAGTTTATGATTTGTGTTATTTTATTTTAATTTTATTTTATTATTATTTTTCATTTTATTCTTTTCTTTGACCTTAAAATATTCAAGTGGCTTATTTAACATGATGTTTTCCTCAAATTCAGAAATTACATTGATTTAAGCTTCATTATCAAGCTTATAACCAAGTTTAAACTCTTGTGCTAAGCATATTTATCAAATAAAATCATGTTAGAGTATTCTGGAAGCGCAAAATGACCAATGAACCTCAACGCGCTACAAGAATCTAATATGATTAAAAAAAGTGGTTATTCATGTTGAATAGTGGTCTGCTCGAATTATGATGACTGGAGGCTTTGCTATAATTTTTCGAAGTGATGAAACACCTGTCAAGGATTTTTGATAATCGTGGCTTCCATTTCATTTCTACCATCAAGAATATCGGGTTTGCAGGTCACGAATTAATTTGGGCATTGTAGAGTGAAGACACATGTTCGTTGAACGTGGTGAATTATTGAAGCTTTAAACATTCGTCATTCAAATATCTAATTAATATTGTGCATATGAAAACGAGATGGAGTGGTAAGACTAACAGATTGGAACTGATGGATACACAGTGGGCCAATAAGTTTCCGTTGTGTGCAGATTTTTTTAGGGCAGCTGGATGGTTACGTTTTTTTGAAAAATCACGGGTTTTAATGAGGAAGTCTCCATCTACTTTGCAAAGAACCTTAAGGATGAGGTGATTAAATTCAAAACCCTAAGATTTCAGCTCACAGAAACCCTGATTTCTGAAGATACAGGTGTCGCTATGGAGGGAGAGCTATGGTTCAAAAAGACCCCATTCGAGTTTGATCCCAACCCTTTCCTGCTGCCAGGTAATGAAAAGTTGAATTGGGTTAATGGTGTTCACATAAAAAAGTTTCGACCTGAATGGAAACATGTGCTCGACTTCATTCAGGATTATATTACATGCGAGGGCAGATTTTCAATGGTCTTCAAGTATCATATTAGATTTTTAATGCATCTTAAGATGAACAGTAAGATGAGCCTTCCATTTTTCCTGTATAAGAGCATTCTGAAGATGTCCAATAAAGTTAAAGCACAACCTGAAATTTCAAGACAGTCAGTATTCCATCATTGTCTTATAAAGCTCATTATTCAAACAAAATTGCAAAAACAAAAAAACACATGGGAGCATTTCATATTTTGGTCCGGTTTCATTGCTGAACGGGATGAGCCTGTGAAGAAGAATAAATCTAAGAAGGAAGGTAAAAATGCTAAGACGGGAGGAGTTTTGATACAGGATATTTCTGAGAAGCCTCCATCACAGAGCAAGCTTAAAGACTCAGAAAAAAAGAGCAGATGGAGGTATCCGAAGTTAACAAACTAAAGAGCCCAAAAAATGATGATCTTAATGCATTTGAAACGGAGCAGGGACATGGTCAAGAAAGTCAAGAAATGGAACAAGTTACTAATTCTACTACCGAAGACTTTCAAATCCAAATTATACCAGAACAGGATATGGCTAAGACCCTAACTTCCCAAGATATTGCAAAGAATTCAAAAAATAAAATTGTGCAGGAGGTAGATTTTGAAGATGCAACCCTCCTTATGCAGTTAAAGGAATCAAGCTGGATATTTAGGACAAGATCAGCCATAAAGGGTAAGGGTAAGTTAGAAAGAGCTTCAGGGTCAAATAAAAACAGAGGAAATTAGTATAGTTCTAAGTTCTTCGAATGATGTAGGGGAAGAGGAGGAGAATAGATCAGATTCTCGTCAAACCAGCCTACAATAGAATTATATTAAATTAGAAGAAGCGGGTGAAGAAATGAATAAGATAGAAGAAGAAGAAATCATAGTGGAGCAGGATGAATTTGAGATTGCACAAAGAGTAGCCAAAGACAGATATGAGGAGGATTTAATCTTTCAAAAACTAGATATTCCCCCTTCTACATCTCAAGATCCTACTTTACAAGGAGAAATAAGCATATGCTTAGAAATTGAGAGCCTCGGGAGGGTTCAGAAGCAACATCAAGCTGAGGTAGTGTTTCTTAGTGAATCAAATGATAGGCTTACCTAGACTAATAAACATCTAAGAGAGGATTTGGAAGAGGTTAATAACCGTTATCAGGAGCTGATGGTTTTGGAAAAGAAGGCTTTGAAGAGAAAGAGAGAAGTAGAGGCTCAGACAGATGATGTGAACATACAAGTACAAAAGCTGAAGGAGGAAAACAAGTTCCTGGTAGACAAGATTAAAGTTTTGGAAGATGAGCAGCCACAACACAACAAAAGAACTCATGATTTGGAAGGGATTGCAATGTTGGTCGATGCTACAAGGAAGGCTACCTAATGCCTAGTTTCTTTTTCATTTTTGTATCAAGTATATAATAACTAGTAGTTAAGGTTTTAATTAAAAGACACTAGTTTAAAAAATCTCGATTAGATAACTGTTTGAGACCTAAAGACCTAAAAGTAGTTACAAACTACTTCTTTGAAAAATGGTTTTTAAGGAAGTAAATGGAATGAAGAAGGGTTGGATGTTTTGGATTTGAAGCTACTATGCAGTCTCGTTGAAAATGCTTGCAAGTTTATCATGCAAGTTTGAAGATTGAGATCATACATATATGTTATAAGCCATCTTTATATTACTTGAATGTGTTTTTATTCCTGATCAGTGTGATCATATAATGCATAATTTCATTCTTGTTTTGATGTTTTTGATTCAACGAATGCTTATGTATTGTAGATATAAACCTGAATGTGTGACTTTGGAATGTGATGGGTTGTGTTTTATTAAGATCATGGTTTCAGTTCTTCATGCTACATGTTTTATTTGAAGTTGATTTTTCCTTTCTTTCTTAATATTGAAACCTTCAAATCATTAAACCTAAAACTAGCAGAAAACAAATATTGCATATTTATCTTGAGATTGTGAAGATTGTGCTGGCTTGTCCCTCAATAGTCTAGGAACAAATTCTGGCACTAACAGTAGGTACAACAGATCCCATGTTTTATTAAAACATGGGAGCCCCAAGTTTTTTTATATGTAAAGGTAATGATTGGATTCCATGATTATTTTGGGGTTTTTCACCATGCTTTTATCGCTTTCCTATGATTTGATTTAGTTAATGATTTTTCCCTTTGAAAAATTCATTAATTTTGTGTGTTTTTGTAAATTGCAGAATAACAGGTTTTTCCCAAAAGGTCAATATGATTCCGCAATTCTGCAACCTGCAATGCGGATTGCGGAAATTTGGTTTTTCGGTTGTAAATGTTTGCCTTCTGCAACCTGCAATTGCGGATTGCGGGAAGGGCCTTGTAAATATTTTGTGTTTCCGCAACCTGAAACCCACAAATGCGGATTGCGGGAACAATTTGAATAATGAATTTGCGATATGGATTTCCGCAACCTGCAACCCGCAAATGCAGATTGCAGATTGCGGAAAGATCATCATTTTAATAAGCATCGTCTGCATTTCCGCAACCTGCAACTCGCAATGTGGATTGCAGATTGCGGAAACCTTGGTTTGTTTTTGTTTTCAAGTTGAAACCCACAACCCGCTATTGCAGATTGCGGATTACAGGAACATTGTATATATTCTAAGAAATAAACTTCGCAACTCATCTTTCTGCATCCCGCCAGATCGATCCTGACCGTCGCTTTCTCTTAATCCTGTGGATGGGATCACGCTGCATGATTTAAATGAACATTTAAATTCTCTGATCCTTCGTCAATTTTCTGAATTACGACCAGTTTTTTCTGATTGTGATTTTCGCTTGTGGCCAAATTCCAAGTCATAATTACTGATTCAACTCATCCATAATGATAAGCTTTTATATTCGACTTCGAAGCATACGTGATATAATTAAAATCGTACTTCATTTTAATCCAAATTTGGTTAACGCATGCTATGAGTTATTTCGTTACAGATGTGATAGTTGCAGTTCTTAGACTGAAAGATTTTGATCATGGCTATTCATTACAGTCAATCATTATGCTTTTATTGTTCTTTTAAATAAAAAGATCGATATGGACAATTCATTCGTCGTCAAAATCCCATAGAGAAGTTTTGTATTTTAATTTCCAGATATTTCCTTCTAACAATTACATACTATGAGTGAGATGCAGAAGAATCACAAATCTTTTAGTCAATCTCTGTGATGAGAAAGAACTTCAGTCTCTTCTATACCAAGAACCTATGTCACCACCTTTTGATGTAGGTGTTCCTGATGAAAGCAGTGGTAGTGAAAAAGAGGACTCTGAGATTCAATCCATCTGCATACGCCTCCCTCAGAGGAAGAGAAGGAAGATCACTGAAAAACCTGTTGATCGAGACGATAATATTATCCAGGATTTTATAATCAATGAAGTACCTGTCACTCCATCAATCCCTTTGAAAGAGGAATGACTGGCCGACTTTTCAGTTTTCCAGAACATTATTGATCATCATGAATCTTCTAAGGAAAATATTTCAGTTCCCTTATTATCCATCACAGATAGCTAGTTGACTGTGGTTAACCTCCACATCTTGTTACATGATGTTTTCCCATAATTATTTAGTGAGGATATTTTGAAATTTTGTGAAATATTCGGTATTAAGCAACCCTTGGTTATCCTTAGGTTAATTGATTTTGTAATCCTTGTTTTCATGGGATGGCTATCCTTTGTAACCATTTTTGTAATTATTATTTAAAGGGTATAGGTCTCATGGGGAAAGGGGGGAGATAATCGCCAGAGAAGGAGTGGAGAAACGCTGTTTCACTTGAGATCTTGTAATTTTTTGTAGACCAATGAATCAAAGTTAGTTTCTTTTGGCATCTTCTTTGTTTATGCTATCAAATTTCTTTGATGATATCTGATTTCTTCATCTTAATTATCAATGAATATTGTTGATTTTGCAACCAATCATTAATGCATTGATCTATGATTTGGATTTGTCTTAATTCATGGTCTTTGTGTATTTATGTTTTAATTGAATTTATTTAATTAAAATCTTTATCTATTTCTGCAAATGATTCATAGAAATTATTAAGTTCATGTTAATTTTTCAATTAACATAAGAGTAACAGGATAACCTTGTGTATGCTTAACCTTTGAACTATTATCAATAATTTTCATTATTTGATTGTATTTTGAAGTAATGAGTTATAATCCAACTTTACATTTCTGTTAAGTTGGTGAAATGACTTATTAAAACTTGAACCAAGTTATCCTGCACACAATTACAACACTTTCTTTATATTAGATCTGACTTAGTTTAGATTTCCTTCAAGGTGTATTTTCTCTAGGTTTAGATCCTTTTAGAGTTAGAACACCTTAATATTCCCTCACATGAAGACTCATCCTTTGGGATCAAACCCCATAAGTTCCAGCGGAGGCCTTTGTATCCGTGGGAGTTAACTACACCAAACAGGCTGGGCATAGAACTGTCCTTTTGTAGGGCCTTTTGAAGCCTTTGAGTCTGGGTTTTCACCCTTTGTTGTTAGCCTTAGAACCCATTCCAGCAACCTACATATCCGAGGCTTCAAAACCTCCCTAATCCTTTGATATTGAAGGATATTATGACCATTGGTCAACCTGGGGAAGGGGATGACCTACTCTAAGAACCCCATAGTTGACAACAAATTCCTCCACAAAGGAGGGTTGACAATATTTAAATGAGTTGACAATGAAATATATGAATGCTGAAGGTTCCTAGAATCCCCCGGATGAAATCCCCCCCCTTTCACCTTATCTTTATTATTCCTTTTCCGACGGATAATCACATTTTCACATTGAATTAAAGAGATGGGAGTAGTCTTAGATCAAAAAGGTTTATCCGAGAACACTTATAGAGGGTTTTTTGCAGAATTTTCCATATAGGAAGGGGCATTGGATTTTAGAGCACATTGAGTTAGAACTAGATTCTCCAGGGAAGAAACAAGGGAGGGATTGGGATCATAACTATATTCATCAATAAACCCATCATTGAGCAAGGGAACATGAGAGGGCCTATCCAAATAATATTGAGAAGGTTCTATATTTGGCTTTAACATAGAGGGGTCATCCAAGCTGGAAGTTACATGAAAATGTATAGAATCACATCCACCAGAGAAATCATTATTTTTAGAGGTTATACAACCCTTATCAAGAGGCAAATAAAACCTACACAAATTAGGGTGATAGTCAAAATTACCCTTCTTGACAGACAAACCATCGTCCTGTCCATCCCCCAAATATTTTTTTTTATCAAAATAAGAAAACAGACACAACTGTGCATTAGAATCAAATTTCCCTGGACTGATTTTATTTCCATTTTCTAACTCATTAATAAAATCCACCACTTCTTTAGAAAGAGAGTTAAAAAACACAGGGAAGAATGGTTTTAACTTACTCAGAAAGTTTACAAAGTAATTTAGGGTCGTAGAGGGATCTGGAGACTTGAAATTTTCTTCAGAAACTGTAGTAATCTTGAGGATAGTCTTCACTTTATCCCCATCAGAGGAGACCTATATAGGAAAAGACACCCCAAACTCCGAATCATTCACTCATAAACTCAGACAATTATCCCTCATATGGCCAGTTTTGCAACATAAGAAACAACGAAAAGGAACCTTGAGTTAATCAATTCTTTGGAAAAATTGATCAACTCCCCAAGATATTTGTAGCTCTTCACAAAGGCCTTTGGAAATGTAGACCTACAAAAAAATAGTTTCCATCCTCTTATCTACACCACAAAGCACGCTGTCTTCCATCAATATAAAATGCCCAACCGGATTTCCCACGAATTCAAAAATAGTCCAGGTCCAAAGCTATAAGGAAAAAGTCGGGAGTTGCATCCAAAGATGTCTTTTAATAAACTTCACTTTCACAAGATTGTAATATGGATACCATCAATGCAAGACCAAGGAACCCCAACCGAACACCCACAATTTTCCCAAAATCAAGGATGCATGTTCATCCGCAAGAAAATGGAAACAATACCATGACACATTAACCAAAATACTAGTTTTGGGGAAATAACTCAACCATTATATTCATTCCAAACGTGATAGTGATACGTACTATAGCCGACCCACTAGAGCTCACTTAACAAGGTTACCGAATCTATCCATGTAAATATCTTTCCCAAGAACCATGTGTATAGGATTCGCCTAAGCTTTTACAGATTTTTTTTCCTAGCGAGCTTTGGTCTGAGAACCTGATAAACCCTTGTGACAAGATGGCTTGGATCTGTTATCCTTCAAACCATCAAACACATCCGACTCAGCTAATTCCTTCCCCAAGCTAACATCAATATTTGACTTCCCATCACGAGAACCCTCCTTCTTCGATGGGATCAAAGTGTTCGAAGAACTCGGTTTTAGAGCAGAAGCACGATAAAGAACAGAAGAGTTGTGAATATTACCACGTCCGATAAGGGGAATATATCGTTTTGGTGAATAAACTGAAACCTTTCTATATAGCCGTCGAAAAGTCTCTTCATGCAAACCCCTATGATCGTCCATTAAGGAATTTTATACAGAATAATAAATTGACTCATCCAAACTTTGACAAGGGTGTCCACCATGTGTTCGAACTCCGTTAGAAGACAAAGAACAAAATCGATAGCCCATATCGGGTATCAGCGATAATAACTTCCGGCCACGACCCCTCCTATCCTGCTCAACCCTGCAAACATTTTCAGGATGCTCCACCTTAGCCTCCAAAAATTCCAAATTGTCATATTCCATACATCCAACACAAAAAAACAAAACCCCACTAGAAACAAAAGAGATGGATCAACACAAAAACTGAAAATAACAACCTCAGTTCCCAATTTTTTTACATGGTTGGTACTAGGCCCTCGAGAAACCGACAATTGGACTCCACGAACCACTATATTAAAAAATTAAGCATAAAAAGTTGCAGTGGAAAAACCCTAGCTAGGGTTTCAAAGAGAATTCAAAAACATACCACCAAATGTTTGTCATATATATGCCAGGTCCTCGAGAATCCGACATTTGGACTCCATGAACCATTATATTAAAAAATCAAGCATGCAAAGGAGAAAAACCCTAGCTAGGGTTTCAAAGAGAATTCAAAAACATACCACCATATATCTTTCATATATATATATATATATATATATATTAATGTTTAATATTTTTATAATTTATAATTTAATTATAATTATAATAATTTTGTGAATTTTAAATTTATTATTGAATATACAAAAAGTATTAGTATATTTTATCAATTATGAATTGTTCTAAATAAATTATGTTATAATTATAAAAAAATTACCACTATATCATTTATTGTGTGTGCACAAGAATCTAAACCTTTTAATAATATTTTCAACCCCCACCACTTAAATCTACACTAACCCAACATACTTTTCAACTATCATTAATGAGACAATATAAATTAACCTTCACTAGATAACACATCTAACTTAGTGTGGCATGGCATATTCTTAGTCTAACATGTTTTTTCTTAATATTTTCCTCAAGAGGCTCATGTTAGACCTCAATTTTTCTCTAATATGGTACTTCATCCCATGGAATCCCTGCATAATTATCAAATCTTACTAAAACATATGCGGGAGGCTCTAGGGGTAAAGTTCCAAGATTATACACAATTTTTTCAACAACCCCAAGAGCTTCAATAACAAGTCCTACATCAGTCCATAAATTTGAAGTGAGCATCGCCTTAGCTCCAACTGAAATAAGACTTTTAGCGTCCATTTTTCCTCATCTGCATCATTGTAACATTTTCTTCTTAGTGCTATAGCAACATTATGTGTAATAGGATGATTTAGAGATGTTAAAACACATTTATTATGATTGTTGGCAACATCATTTGTTGCAAATAAATGTATGAACCTATCAAAAGACACTTTGTGGAAGCATCCAAAGAAACATATATATGATTCATTAATAATTTCCAGTCATCTACAGTTGGAATTGCACCTCTAATATTCATTAGAAGACGATGAAAACATTTTTGATCTTGGATTTGTCCATATTTCCTTAATATTGTATCAAGAGTTACAATAGTTGTGAATAACTTTTATAATTCATTCACATGCATATATAGATTTACCCATAACTAGTGAAGTTGTCCCAAATTACCAACAATATAATTGATCTCTCTCCAAATGGAACATATGAATTTTCGGGAAATGCTTAACAAAGACAAGAACCAATTTGTGTTAATAGATTTCTTCCTATAAAACTAGTTTCATCGATAAAGATATATCTGACATGTCGCAACTCTTCTTAAAAGTTAGCCAAATGTGACCCTTCTAAATCGGTCATGTCCTTCACCAGTATATGAAGCCCAGAGTGCATTATTGATGTGGATATTTTAAAACATTGTGACAACAATTGGGGCCAAAAGAGGCTATGAGATTAGTACATATAGATCTAGGCACATAAACTAAAGAGATATATAATGAAAATCAAATCAACAATCAATTAATCATGTAACAAATGATTTATTATAGATCATTACATAAAAACTAGACGCAAATATGAAGAAAATAATATTATATTTCATTATATTGAATGAATGGAGGTGAACAATATTTATAGGGAGGCAATTCAAATTAGGGTTGGAGGCAATTCGAATTTCCATGTAGTCAATGGAGATAAGACAGGATTAACTAGAGCCTAAGAAACCTTAGTTAGCCATGCTAACTCTCCCTAACTGAGTTACCTTGACTCGTGACTTCAAAACCACTAGTTCTGAATGAAGGATGCTCAATTAACTGATTGAATGAGCATGAAAAACCCTAAGGAGACTCAACAAAAGCACTAATGGCTAAATATAGACATGAAGGTCAATTTATGAGCTACATTAGGGGAGATATTCTAGTTACTAAATGAATTGGGACTCAAGTCATCCTAAAATTAGGGAAAAGTTCCCCAAATCTAAGAAGGTGCCCCCAAATCTAGGAATGCACATAGGTTAGTAAAAAATGGACATTAGGGTTTGCTTTCAGTGGCAGATAAGGTGGTTTGGTACCCTTAGTGTTTATAATTATGCTCTAGGGTGACTCAGGTGGTCAATATGAGTTAGGTTTGGCTAACTAGAGTCATGAATTCAATGTCTAGGTCACTAGGTAGGAGCATTATACTATGGATAAGTATTTTTCTCTAACACCCCCCATAAGCCTAACTATTTAGATGAAATAAATAACAAATAAAAATGGGTACCAATAATTTGCAGCCATATTAGGTACCCATGCACATAATTTTTTTTTTGTAAAATCAGAAAGAGGGAAAAAACCACATGGGACCCCCCCCCATAAAAGAGAATGTAAAAAAAGAAAAATCTACTTAGAAATTTTTGTATGAAAATTGGTGCATAGTACGAGCAAAGGCTATAGCTACAGAGACTGAAGAGACATGTTGGAGGTATTCTTCAATGAGAACTTGATTTGGGACAAGTTCTACAATGGCTTCTTCAATTTGAACTTGATTTGGGACCAGTTCTTCAAAGTCTTCTGAATCGAGGATGCATGGAGTGGACACTACTGAAAGTGAATCCATGCAGCTTGATGTGACAACTTTTTTGTTGCGTTCCTTCTCTTTATTTTCTTCAAAGAAATTTTTGTACCTATAATATTCTCCTTTATGTGGTCCTTTATTGCAATAAGGACACCATGGATTCTCCTCTTCGGTCTTGCCATCATCGGAGTCGAAATCGTCATGAGAAATGCTTGGGTTTTGCTCCTTTTTTCCTTTGTATGGGGTCTTTTGCTTTCTTGCACTCTTATTCCCCTCATTGGCTGCAAGTGGATTCACTTTTGAGGTCTTTTGGAGGCCCATTTGTGAGATCTTATCTTGCTCTCGAAGGAGGGTGGTAGCAAATGAATCCAAATAAGGAATTTTGTATTGGATCCAAGAGCCAATTTAGTAGAACAAAAATCAGAAAAGATATTGTAATTAAAACTCAATTTGGAGAAAATAAATTTGTGGATCACCTCTTCTTTTGGGCCTGTAAAAGGGTCTTCCTCTGCTGAGTGGTGGATCACGGATGTCCATATGTCCTCGTATCCCATATGTTGCAAAGCTTATGGGGCCTCTTTCATCATCTCAATGTATGTGAATATGTCATCGGAGGACATGTGTTGTGAAGCTTTTGGGTCCTCCTTCAACAAGACTGGATCGAGCATACAAATTGTGTAGCAGTTGAGCTAGGGTGATTGGATATCCATGGCTGCAAATGAGCTCTCTTTGATGGATGAAAAAACACTTTTTGATGGCTGCAAATGAGCTCTTTGGTGGTTGCAAATGCACTTCTTTGATGGTTGTAAATGAGTGCTTCTTTGATGGCTACAAATGCACTTCTTTGATGGTTGCAAACGAGCACTTTGATGGTTGTAGATGAGTACTTTAATGGATGCAAATGAGCTCTTTGGTGGCTGCAAAATCCTTTTTGATGGCTGCAAAATCCCTTCTCTAACATGAAAAAGCTTGATTCCTGACAAAGAATCACTAAAACACTAACTAGTTTAGTACCCCTACTGCTCCGATACCATATGAGATTTAAACATATAGATTTAGGAACATAAACTAAAGAGATATACAATGAAAACCAAATCAACAAGCCATTAATCATGTAACAAATTATTTATCATAGATCATTCAAAAAAACTAGAAGCAAATAGGAAGAAAAGAATGACGTGTTTCATTGAATTTTTTTTTTCCTTGGTTTCCTTGGAAAAAGTCGTAATTTTATTTCAAATAGATTGAACAAAATTACATTCTGCAGATGTAATAGAATCATAGAGATCCCTACATTATTGCATATTAACTGTTCATGTTTCTGTCAGGTCTAGTGACCCAAACAAACCCAAAATTATGCTGTCCATACAGCACTCATATATCCGGTTACATATAACAAAAGTAGTCTCAAAATGAAATAGTTCCTATCAAAAGATATTCTGTCCAATCATCCCGAAAGCACCAAACAGAACAGATGTAAACAACAGGAGCCAAATGCTCCATCTCGGTCCTCCAAAGCCTCATAAAGGCCTATGATAATACCAATATACAATATACAAAAACCAAAAAAACCAAAATAGAACTGTTGTGAATTCTGATCAACAGAAGCCAATCATGCTCCCACCCGGTCCTCCAAAGCCTCGTTGAAAGGCCTATGGTAATAACTGTATGATCCAGCAGAAGAATGTAATGTAATTCGCCATGTGCCGAAATTTAGACGTTGCTGCGATGCTTCTTTGGAAAGAGGGTCGGCCATGCCATTTCTCTCCCTGTAGACATGTTTAAATGTTATAAAATTAAAATTCTGCTTTAACCGTAAAACATCTTCCAGTATAGGTGAGAGAACCATCACATTACATTGAGTATGCTCATTGGCCCAGTCAATAACTATCAGTGAATCACCAAAAATCTGTAGTGAAAGACAACCCTGTTCTAGTGCAAATAACAGCAACAGTCTAAGTGACATGATTTCTGCATAGTTGTTAGTACCGCTCCCCAATCCAGCCACTATGTGGAAATAATGAGATTCAGATTTGTGAAGAACGACCCCCCCACCGCACACCAATTGATGGTCCAGTGATGCGCCATCGAAAAAATCCCACGGTATTGATTTATCAATCGATTCAGCGATCACAGGACGAGTTCTAATCGCTTTGGGAGTAGTCTTATAATGTAAAATGATAGCCACTGCTTGTGCCACTACTTGCTCCATCGGGACTCTACAGTCCTGAAAAATAATCCTGTTATGTGTGATCCATATTCCCCAGGCAAAAATACATGGGGCCGCACAGATCATTAGAGAAATTTTGAGGTCAAAAAAGGGCCTCAAAACAAAGAAAATGTACTATAAAATACAACCAATCACATTCTAGTAGATGAAATCACCCCCCTTGGTGAGGTGGCATTGCATGAGTTAAGAATGCTTATTTGTCAAATTTTCTATGGTGGATGAAAACACATAGTTAACCAAGGTAGTGGTGTAAGTACTTTTAAGTCATAAAGTAAAGTACTCATAATGATAGTCTTTTCATAAAATAATATTATTGTCATTTTCAACTAAAGTACTCATAATGAATGTCTTTTCACACTTTCAAATAAAATAATATTATTTTCATTTTCAAGTGAAGTACTCTTAATTCATAAAGAAAGTCCTTTCACATTTTTTTATAAAATAATATATTATCATTTTTATGTTTTTAATTTTAAATTATCCATCCACTCCATTCTATTTAATAACATAATGTCAAACTAATAAAGAATAATAATAGATTTAATAAATAATAATAATAATAATAATAATGCAATGTGGATTATAATAATATTATTGACATTTTACATGTAAATAAATTCTCAATTAAATTACATTATTAAATTCATGAGAAAAGTACTAAATATAAAAAGTCAACATAAAATTAAAAAAAAGCTCTTAAAAATGTTTTTTATTATTTAATTTCATTTGCAAGTTCAAGACAAATAAATGTTAAAGGACAATACATTTTTGGGAATTTACAATGAATCTTAGTCACATCAATGTAGTCTTATTTTATTAATTTTATTTCTACTGAATTTTGAAAAGTAACTCAACCATGGTTATTTATATTGTGCATAGAAAATAGTGTGGGAGGTGACTTGTCATATATACCTACCCCATAAAACCCCCAATTCATAATATTTTAATATATCTCATATTTTTGTAGTACATCTCTTAGGAGGCCCTTTTTTGACCTCAAAATCTCTCTAATGTTTGATTTCTGTTGTTCAGACCACCAATTTTGGAATGCGTCAATAACACTCTCTCCCCACCAGCGCGTATTGAGATCTAAATAGTTGCATATATTTGTCCAAACCGCCTGGGAGAAACGGCAGTGAACAAAAAGGTGTGATATAGTCTCGTCCGCCTCCCTACAGAGTGGACAAAAACCCGGGCCCTGTAGGAATCGTCTCTTCAGAATGTCCCAAGTAGGTGCCTTTTGTTCCAAAATCGCCCAGAAGAGTAGTTTGGCTTTACCCGGGCATTTAAATTTCCACAGAGATTTCCACCACCACACCAATGCCCTATTATGCACCTCCACATTTAGCTGAATATATCCAAGTTTTGGTGTGTATTTCCCTGAGTGATGGTGATCCCAGAGAAGTTCATCAGGCCGATTTGTCAGACGAATATTGGTGAATCTTAAGTTCTGTATATAGTCCTCCCAAACTCCGATCATGTCCTCAGGAACCTCCAGACGCTGGGCAGAGATCCACCCCTGGTGCATTAGAGTGGATAATCCCGGTTGTGCAATATCAGCCAGGAAATGACAGCCTCTAGCTGCTAGAAAGGTCCTTAAGTCCACAGGCAGTACATGTCCCCCCCTACATCCTACCCAAGGATCCAGTCCAATATGAAGTAATTTCCCATTTCCAATACGCCACACTAATCCCGAACCCACCAGCTAAAAATGCTGAACCACCGCTTTCCAAACCACAGAGCAATTTGCCCTCGACTTATTGCCCTGCCTAATCCAATCAAGTAGGGTTAAGGGAGCAATGTATTTGTGGTATACCACACTAGTCCAGAGGCTCCGTGTATGGATAATTCGCCATGCCACCTTAGCCCCCAACGCTTTGGCAAATAGAAAGATATTCTTTAAGCCCCAGCCTCCCAGTGCTTTGGGGATCGCAATCAATTCCCATCTAACCCACACCAAGGCTCGATTCGCGCCCTTACCCTTCCATAGGAAGGCAAAAACCAACCGACGGATCTGCTCCAAGACACCTTTGGGAATCCAAGCAAGTGACATCCAGTAAACCGGTATTGCTTCCAAAACAGATTTAACCAGAACCAGTCTCCCAGCCCTCGAGAGCCATTTATGACTCCATCCATGAAGTCTCTGCTCCAATTTAGCAATTAATGTTTCATTGAATTGAATGAATGGAGGTGAACAATAATTATAGGGAAGAAATTTGAATCAAGGAGGAAAATCGAATTTCCCATTCAATGAATGGAGATAAGTCAGGCTTAACTAGAGCATAAGAACCCTTTGTTATCCATGCTATCTCTCCTTAATTGAGTTACACTAACTCATGACTTCACAACCACTAGTTATGGCTAAAGGATGCTCAGTTAACTGATTGAATGAGCATGCAAAACCTTAAGGATAGTAAAAAAAGGTGATAATGGCTAAATATAGACACGAAGGTCAATTTAGGAGCTAAATTAGGGGAGAGATTTCAGTTACCAACTGAACTAGGACTCAATTCATCCTAAAATTAGGGAAAAGTTCCCTATATCTAGGAAGGTGCCCCCAAATCTATGAATGCGTCTAGGTTAGTAAAAAATGGACATTAGGGTTTGCTTTCAGTGGCAAATAAGGTGGTTTTGGACCCTTATATTTTAGAATTATGCTCTAGGGTGAATCAGGTGGTCAATATGAGTGAGGTTTGGCCCACTAGAGTTATGAAGTCAAGGTCTAGGTCACTAGGTAGGAGAATTATGTTATGGAGAAGGTATTTTTCTCCAACAAAAGCAAGGGTATGTTCTCAGGAAAATACTCAATTCAAGTGCCTATTTAACAACTCCAATCAAGTAATACTTTCCCGTTAGTTCCTTGGATAATCCGATATGCAATGGTTCACCATTCCTAATTCTATAATGTTCATGAATAATATCATATGTTTTTCTTTACTTTTCTCCTAAGCTTTCAAATGAATAAGAGTTTGTACGATCATTAGGTACAATGGAATTCAACTATAAGAGTTTGTACGATCATTAGGTACAATGGAATTCAACTATAAGAGTTTGTACGATCATTAGGTACAATGGAATTCAACTGTCATTTTGAGATATGAAATGCATTGCACAATTGGAAGTGTCATTATCCAAAAAATTAGAGTTCCAATTTTTCATAACACTATGGTCCTTGAACCCACAAATGTCATATTCATTGGGACTTATATATCTATATATATGGGAATTTTTTTCTCGAAGTTTAGAAACATTGACAAATCTTGCTACTTGTCAAATTTCCAACCATAAAATGTTTGGCGCTATTTTTTAAAAATATTCAAATTTATAATGGTTTTATGTAGTTTTTGGACAATTTTAGTGATTCTTAGATTAAAAAAATTGATCTTATGGAATTTGGGCAAATCATATTAGAAAAACATGGAAAATTATGAATATTTTTTGGAAAAAAACCTTGAAAATTAGCTAATGGGATAAATTTCGCCCTTAAATTTTTTGAGACCCTATGCTGCTTTTAACTATCAGGTTTCACTGCTCTTAACTACTAGGTGAAACCTAATCACAATCGATTTTGAACCTCTGAGAACTTTGTGTCAGTCTCAATTATAGGTTTAGTGCGATTTTGAACCTCTGAGAACTTTGTCACTCTCAATTATAGGTTCAGTTAGGTAAAACCTAGACATTGTGAATGCTTCCTGCTGAAATTTTGTTGAAGGTAACCTGCATACAACTTGACATCAATCTAAAAAATATAGAGTAAAATGAAAAGTATGCAAGAAAACAAAACTTACCTCAAGGATAGTTTGCCTTCACCCTAACAAATCGACCTAGAAATAGCTTTACTTGCCATCGATGCTCATGAGGAAGCCAAAGCGTGTCCACTTTCTTTTGGAAACTCATGCATTTCTTAGCGACATTTAACGTCTCATCTTGTGACAAACACATGAGATATTTTGGAAGGTAGCACTTTGCCAAGTTCGACCAGCATTCTAAAACTTGGGTTCATGATGGAATGACATTTGCACTCTCTACAATGTTTTAGGTTCAAAATTATTATTTAAGGCTCAGTTATGAAACTTGTAGTTCCATAACTGTCAATATTATTCTTTGTGCATTTCTTTTGAATGATTCTGGTTACCTATTCCTGCCTGCATGTGTTAGACTGCCTATTGCATGTAAGAAACTCCCGTTGGCTGCCTATTGGTCTGTCTTGGCGTGCCTACAAATATTCGGCGAGAAGTCCCGCAACACCAGCTATTGGTAGCAATACTTACTTGAAAGTATGTCATTTAAATAAAGAATATTTTAACTTATATTGATTTGATTTTACATTTAGATATCTCGAAAACATAGATTAAATAACCATTTTTCTCTTAATTCAAAAATTTTGAAATCATTTTAAATAAATTTATGACTAATGTTCTACCTAATCTTTAAATAAATAAGATATAACACTTTGTCAATTGAGTGTAGATCGGGTGGTTGGGAGGAATGTTGTTATCCTCCCCACCTGGGTTCAAATCTTGCTTTGTGACACATACTCCTTGGGAGCCGACTTTCTATGTAATGATTGTAAATTTGGCCATACCTTGATTCTTTGAAAATAGCAGATGCTAACATTTTCCGCGCCAAAAAAAAAAAAAAAACATATTACTTAATAAAAAAAAAAACTTACATTAAAACTATAAACTTATACTTTTTACTTAATCAACATTAAAAAAGAATACAAAGAAATATTGCTTTACAATTTTGAATAATTATTTATATTTTTTAATTAAAAAAATATGGTTTTTCTTTATAAGATGTCAAATTCTAATATTACTATAATTTTCTTTACATATTTTTTTAGTATTTGAAATGGTATTCGTAGTCAATATGACTACTATGATTTCTCAAGCATGAGTATCTGTTAACTGTAGCCTTTGTCATCTACGGTCATTAACGTCTTGCCTATGCGTTGGCCTGTGGTTTGAAAGGTGTACGTCTTCTTTTTTACTGTCAGGGTTTGGCCTTCATATGCATGTGCATTTTTGCTTACCTTTTTATATGTATTGTCTAGTGCCCGTGCTTTCGTGCTTCGTAGACTTGGCACATGAACATAAGTGGAGCGCGCTCTTGGCCAGGATTGGATGACGTAATGGGATCACCATAACCAAGGACCTTGTACGACATCATTAATAATGTCAGATCGAATTGAAAGTTTTGAATGAGACGGGAATTGAAATATAAAACTAGCGTTTGCCTTTTGAGGGGCAAAAACGAAGGTTGGTAGGAAAAAAAGAGAGTTAGAAGTAACAAAAACATAGGCACAACAGTTCAATGAAACTCAATATTTTTTAGTTTCTTGGATTATAGTTTTATTAAAAAAAATTAATCATATGGATTATAAACCTTTTCTTGGTTAACATGTTGAGAAAATATCATGACTTCTTTTGTTTTCATCACTAATAAATCATTCTACCACTCTCGTTGGAATGATTTCTCCTTAGCTCAAGAACTACAGTCTCTCTCTTCTTTATGAGCTACAGGATTGTTCTCATTTAGTAGCCTCTAGTGTCATTCTACCCCAAAACTTGCATATCTATGTTCTTGAAAAGAGATTCTACCCAGTTTGCAACTTCAACCACAATTTGTGCCTCCTTTCTCCATGGTTTATAGTTTCATTCCCTTCACTCACAATTCTACCCAGTCTTCTCTACGCTAGAAACATCTTGAATCTACTTAGGTCATCTCTCTCTTCTCTAGGTAGGCTTCTCTTACTTTATGAGAGATTATGTGGTATTTTCCACACTACAAGAGGTAATCCTCATTCTGCACTATCATCTTCTCATGATTGAATGAACCCCTCTTCTTACTATATAGGGTCACTTTAGTTTCCCTTCATTAAATCCTTCAAACTACTCAACCAATCTCCCTAACATCGAATTAAAGTCTCCATTCTTCGCATGCCATGTGGCCTCAAACAACCACCAACATAATTTTTTTTCTTATGCATCAACTCTATATTAAAATAAGACATGACCCTCACTCCTTGCACTATCTAACCAAAACCATCTTCCACTTAATATACCATGGAGATTCCTCTATCATCAATATGGGGGTGTGATCGATTGTCCCTAATATTGTGAAAGCGTTGGGGTGTCCCCATCACATTTACCTCATAGTGGTCCCAAGGGATAACCAAGGTGTAAATGGCATTGACTTCTGAGATATGGTGCCCCCTTTCATATGCATACTTCTTAATAAGATGCCACATTAGATGGTGTTCTCCATGGAGTGTCCCAATATATTCCTACATAACACAAAGGCATAAACATAGGTAGCTAGGATTTATTTGCTTGATTTCATTCAATCTATATTTATCCATTGAATTGTGATGGTTTATTTGATTGTTTGATGTCATTCCTAGGCTACACGTGAAATTTATTTCTTAATTTCCTCCAAAGTTGAAGATAACCCCCTTACGTTAATAACCCCTTTCAAAGTTGTTAAATATTAAAAAAAATGAAAACCTCTAGATATAAATACAATACACATGGTTAAGCTCTCCTTCACTAAACATGCTATATTTTAATTTTTTTGTTTGTTATGGTGTAATTGTAAAGGTGTCTTGAAATTTTAGAGTGTTGCATAAATAATGTGCCACTCCAAACATTTGATTGATTAGCCTAATCTTTTGTTATATCATGTTAAAACATAGTGATTTCAATGAAAATATTCAAGTGAATCAAAAGTTTTGTTATATCATGTGTTAAGCATAGCGATTTCATTGAAAAGATTCAAGGCGGTTTACATTAAAATCACATCACAAGATCAAGAGGTAGTCTCTTAATTGTTTGGCGATAATGATGGTTACCATGTACCCATTTTACATCATTATGCAATATGATAATAGCATTGGTAATATTGGTTGCAATATGATATAAGTGATGATAATATTGGTCTCCAACAAAGTAGAGATAGAAGAACCATTTTACATCATTATGTAACATAATATGCAATATGATAATAGCATTGATAATATTGGTTGCAATATGATATTAGCGATGGTAATTTATTGGTCTCCAACAAAGTAGAGATAGAAGAATCCTTTAGCAAAATCAAATTTAAGTTGACGAGAAACTTCAACATAAATGATGGTTACCATGTTATACCAGTGTTACAACATCATATAAAATACTATCATATCATAAATTCAAATATGATATAAGAATTATTAATGTTGTTCTCTAACAAAGTAGACATAGAAAGATGAATGATTTAGCAAACACAAAAAAGTAAGATGGACGTTGTATGAGATGATTCAGAATGTCAATCAAGGTGATGCATCTTATTGGGCCTTGTCTATTTTTCTACATAACCTTTTAACGTTCTTCATTTACTTTACTAAGTCATTCTTATTTGCATTTTGATTTTCATTGAACTCACCTGCCTACTTTGATGTTTTTGAGATCTTTATTCTTCATCTTTTCCCTTACTTATTCAATCTTCTATTCATCTCATAGATATATTGATCCAATGTATTCCTCAATTGCATCGTTTCCTTCCATAGTTGATCTTCTTTAATTTTGAATTTCTCTGCCTCAACAATCATTTTGGCAATCTCATCATCGCTCGACCTACCACTCTCATTCATTCCTCAATTCAACAGTTTCCTAGTTGATCTTCACTTTTGAGTTTATCTACCTCCATAATCATTTTGGTAATTTGATCATCGCTCGACCTACCACTCTCATTTGGCATGATCATTGCCTCCTTTACCCCACTTGCCCAATCTATTCTAACACCTTCACAATTCCGTTTTCCTCGATCTCCATACTCTTGATCATTTTGATTTCACCTCTACATGCACATAGAAGTCCCTTCAAACCAGATTCACTCATAAGATTTTTGTGTTTGATATTAGACCTTTTCCCTTCATAAACATCTACTCTCGTGGTTTCCTGATTATCAATTATAGTAACGTAATCACGATTCTCTCTTCTATTAATGGAATTTGTCTATTTCTAGGGAACACTACACTCATAAAATCCCCATCAGTTCTGACTCCTAGACTAAGGGGAGTGCCATCTCGAAGTATGAAGTTTGTTGCACGTGTTCCCCATTCAACACCGTAGCTGGCACAATAACCCCATAAACTACAACTTCATTAGGATGGATGGCCTTATCAAAACTCCTTATGACGGTCGAAGAAATATTTAATCATATTGGGTATTCGTGTAGAACTCCCATTAAGACAATTTTTTCAATCTAGGTTTTACTCATTCTAGAATGATTTTTACTCATTCTAGCATCCTCCGTGCACTTCTCAACAAGTTCAATGCATTGTTCAAACAAATCAATATTCGTGTGTTCAAACCTAACAGTCCTGACTTTTAAATGAAGGTCTTGGTTTTTTTGAAAACATGGTACTTCCACGATGGCCTCAACACAGGAAGGAAGCTCTCTCTTAGCCCTCTCGCACACATTGTGAAGTATCCCAAGGGCTCTTACATTTGGGAATATGTTGATTTTGTGTTTTTTTTGAAATTTCTGCACAAAATGGCTGACCAATCCATTGTCAAAATCCTTGCCTCCTAGATCGATGTCTCCTCCAACTGTTTTGAACTTGATTTTGTGTTTTTTAATATTTTAACACAATAACATCAAGAGTCCCTTCACCCAAATCGAAGATGGGAATGTTCTTCCCTTCACCCAAATCGAAGATGAGGATGTTCTCACCATTCTCTGATGAATCATATTTCCCATCAAGCCTATATGAAACTGCAACAACAGTTGGCTTGATCAATATTTGGAACACATCAAAACTTATTATCATCCTTGAAAATTTTAGTGGCCCACCTTTGAGAATCGTTGTAGTATGCAAGAAAGCTAATCACAACTTTATTTACCTGACAAATGAGGTATTGTTGGGCAATTTCTTTCATCTTATGAAACACCATTGACGTTATTTCCTCAGCCGCAAAAGTTTTACTTTTTCCTTTAAAGGGAACTTGGATAAGAGGCTTGTGATTAGGTCCAAGTGCAGTAGAAAATGGCTAGGAACACTTATCACTTTGCACACAAGAATCTGAGACACACCTCCTAATCAACCTCTTGGCATCAAAGACTGTGTTTGAGGGTTCAGCGTGACTTGATTCTTGGAAGGTTTCCCAAACGAGGCATTCATTTTCTTTGAAGGCAACCATGGAAGGACTAGTCTGATTCCCCTGTTCGTTGGCTGAGATATCAACTTTGTCATGATTACCACACCTAATACCCACATAGTTGTAAGTGGTTTCGAGATTGATGTCATTATCCTTGCCAATGTCATTATAAGAAGAAGTCATGGATATAAACAATTAATCAAGGAGAAGAAGGACTTGCACGTGACCTGCACATCCTGAAAAGCCAAAACCAGAGTGAAAAATTTGGTATTTCTTGAGAGACACGAAATACAATAGACTTTAGCGGGATCTGAGTATCACTAGTTCTTATTGAATTTACAGTGTAAGGTTCAATTTCATACCAATTCAAGTATGTTATAAATTTTTTTGAGTATATGTTGTAAACTTATAGATAGAGTAAAATTAGATGAACTCTGTAGTCGACAGAGCAAACTTACAGATAGGCATATTTTCTTCAAGACGCAGGTAGGTAAGAGTAAATCGAATAATAAGATACAGGTTAATATATATTATACCAGCGTTGGAAGAAAGAATACCCAATTTGAGGGGTTGAATGCCTTACTCGCTTATCCACTTTAAAAGGACCTTGCATACATTTAACTAAGGAGATAAAATGCGTCATGAATTGCAACTGCAACTCCCAAGATTGAAGTAAATAGGTAAGGAAAAAAATCTCAATGCTTGTAGTTTAAGTTACTTGGAGGATCGAATCCACATGGAGAAGAGCTTGACAGGTCCATAGTGAACAACTATACTCAGCACATTTTTTTTTCCTTTCCAAATCTCATCCTGAAGGATATGAGGTTCAAGAATCCAAAAACAACTTCCGTCGTTTTCAGGGTAAGACTTTCCCAATAATTTGACACAGACCCTGTGCTTGGGTGGTTTGGCCAATAGTAGGTAAATACATATTAATTTTAATTTTAAATTTAAATTTAAAAAAAAATATAAATATAAATTAAAATTATAATAATAATTTTTTAATTTAACTTTTTAAAATTAAAACATAAATTTAATATATATTAAAATTTATATATAAATTAAAATTATTTTATTTATGGCTGCAGGCATCGGTGACGGGAGGAGGCAACAGGCGACGACAGTAGGAAGGAGCTCGCGGGAGAAGAGGGGCGTGGTCGAGGAGGTGGCAGGCATCCCAGAGGGGGTAGCTATGTGGAGTAGCAGCAGCGATGGGGAGCAGTAGCTAGCGACGCGGGGGCAGTGGAAGACGAGGATGGAGGAAGGGGAAATGGGGAAGTGGGGTGGCGACGTTGCATGGAGTCACGGAGGGAGGAGGCAGAAGGCGGCGACGACAGGAGGGATTAGAATTTATTTAAGTTCTAATTAAAACTAAATTTAAATTTAATATATATAAATATGTTTAAACACTTAATATTCAGATAATTAATAAATATATTAAACAATAATTATTCATTACTAATTATTATTTAACATTAATAAATGTTAATTAATTTAACATTGATTTATACATTTGATGTTCCAAATTTTTAAACATGGCTTAGGTATATATAATTAGATTAATAGAATAATAATAAAGGCTCCATTCACTACCTGGCTGAGCCAATGGGCCTAGGGTGCCCACACGAAGGCAGTGTAGGCCGCCTTCCCCACACAGGCTTCCTCTTCTCTGCCCATGCGTATTACCTACCACTCCCTTCTCCTGCCACAAAATCCTCACGCCTTCCTTTCCACCACTCCAAGCCTCAGCCTACCTGCTCCCTCCATGTCGGGCTCTCACCTACCCCGCCTGTTATGCTTATCCTCCCCTACCATGTCCCTGCTTGACCTTCGTTCCCCCCACCAAGCTCGCATCCATCCTTTGTTGCAGCTCCCTACATGTCACCCTCCTTCTCACACCTGTCCAGTTGGCCTAATTAAGTCACAAGGGAAGTACGGGCCTGGCTGCATGCAAGCCACGCGGGATTCATGCATGCCCTTCCTCCACCGTCCCCAAGTGCCTCCCTCCCTCTTAAACCAATACTACTATCCCGCGCGCGCGTGCATGAAATGTTTGGCATTGCACGCGAGGATCCCCATTACCACTTTGTTGTTGCAGCAACATCCCCCCCAAAATTTTTGTACATATTGGGGCCCCTCCTTTTATTTTTTAGGAAGACGGACTTAAGAGGTCAATTCTCCTTTTTACTTTGTTTTCAACTGGAAATCCTGCTTTGATAATCCCAAGTTTTTCTTCTAAGGACGAAAGACTTAGAAGCTCTTCCTGAAGTTTGCGGAATCATTTGGGTTATCCTCCCGCAGTTGCGGAAGCATTCAGCTTGTCCTCTTGAAACCGTGGGAACCATTCGGGTTTCTCTCTCGAAACAACGGGAGCTATTTGCATAAGCCTCTCGAAAAGGACTTAGAAATTATTTCTCGAAAGCTGCGGAAGTTATTTGAGTTATCCTCCCGCAAGTGTGGAACCATTTAGCTTATCCTCCCGAAACTGCGGGAGCCATTTGTATAATCCTCCCGAAACTGCTCGAAAGACTTAGAAGCTATTTCTCGAAGTTTGCGGAATCATTTGGGTTATCCTCCCACAGTCGCGGAACCATTCAGCTTATCCTCCCGAAACTGTGGGAGTCATTCGCAAATCTTCCCTGGGGCCATCGAATGACTTAGTCTCTTTTAAAAAATAAAAAATAAAAAAAAATCTTAAGTCTTTTTTCTCGAAGTTGCGGAAGCTATTCGCGAAAGCCTTCCGAAACAGCGGAACCTTTTAGGTTTCCCTTCCGAAATTGTGGAAGCCATTTGAGAAATCCTTCCGCAACTGCAGAAGCCTTCACGTTATCTTTCCGAAACCGCGCCAAAAGACTTAGACTTTCTGTAGAACCATTTCAGACACCCCTCCCGAAACAGCGGAACCATTTGGGTTTCCCTTCCGAAACTGTGGGACCGTTCACCTTATTCTCCCGAAACCCCGTGGAGAGACTTAGGAATTATTCAATTTGCGGGAGCCATTCGCCAATTCTCTTCAAAACAACGGAAACCTTCACGAAATTGTTCCGCAATTGCGGAAGCGATTGGCCTATCTCCATCGAAAATTGCGAAAAGAAATCTTATGTCCTCCCGAAACTGCGGGACGACTCAGCGAAACCACTCGCGACAAGTTCCCTAAGGTTGTGTTTCGGAAGGATTCGCCAATCTCTTCCGAAACGCCGAGGCCATTCACCATAAAGTTCCGTAATTGCGGGTGAAGCTCGAAAATCGACCCCGCAAATGACGGTCACGCACAACTCCTGAGGTGGCTTGAAGAGACCGCGACGTATAAAAAATTAAAACTCGTTTTAAATGCACCACCCGCCGGATTAACTACCGCACGTGTCTAACTCGTTTAAAAGTCCAGTGGGGGTTTGGGTCGGTCACAGTGTTAGTTTTTGATTAAACAAACGCCGTTGAGAGACCTCGCCGGACCGCTCCAGCTTAGCTCACCCACGACCGCGTCCACCTCACGCAGCCACTATCATGTTGCCAGGTAGGTTTCTAACCATTTTTTTTTTCTCATCTCCACGTCAGATTACCTTTGAGTTTTTCTTTTTGTCTAGGACATGGCCGATAGGCATTGGTCGCATGTGTCGTTATTTTTTGTGTTTAAAACCACCAAGGCCCCTTTGATTTCTTGTTCCTATCAGCTAAAACCATAATTGTGACCACCCGAGTGTTCATCGGCCACATCCCAAGCATCGTCACCCTCGTTCAAACTCTGAGCCGGCCATAGAGCGTCTCGTCAAATGTTATTAATAACAATAGTGGTCGGCTGAACCCCTCACCTGTTCATGAATGTGGAAAGCGGTCCCTGGTTTCGTCTTAAGATTGTTTCAATCCAAGCTAATCGGCCATTGACCATTACAAGGGCAACAATGAAGGATACCATCTCTTTTAGGGATAGATGGGAAGCAGGTTGTTTCCACGTTGTATGCGTGCCCTTTCGGGAACATTCCAAACTTTGTTTCCTTAGGATAATCAAGTCTCAGAGCTATAATTCTTGTTTGGAGTGATTTATTTTACTTCCCCAACACACAGCTTCATAATTTGTCTCTGTTTTAGCATGTTGAATTGGTCCTTCTCTTTGTTAAAATCTCATAGCAGGTTGCACATTTTTATAATGACTTGTATTTGGTTGCTAGCAGGGATAAGCCAAGATGCCAAAATGTGGTAGGAAGAAGGCTAAAATGATGGAACCAGAGCCAGCACTACTTACGACTGAAACTACGTTCCAAGATACTAAGTGTACCACCGACATTCCTCCCGAAGTCCGCTGGGGCGATATTTACAGGATGATCAAAGACCAGGATATCCGAGATGCATTACTGGAGGAAGAGCAGATATATCGCAACATCAGAACTTCAGGCATAGCTAGGGCTTCTACCCGCCCTGAACTGTTCCCATGTTATGAAGTAATCGGTTGGATACTGGAGCATACTAATGCGGAGACAAGAGTATTACATGACAGCGGGAGAGTAGCCATTGCCTCATTCCACCCAACATATCTTGCCGCAGCCTATAAATTCTCACGTCCCCAACAAGCTCTGAGTGATGAATGGTTGGGCCAGATGAACAATATTGAAATGGCCAAAAAATTATTGGTCGCAGGCAAGCACTTAAGAAAGAGAGGTAATGACGAATATGATGTTCAGAATCTAAGACCTCCTTTCAGGTTAATCGCCCTGATGTTATGTAGAATTTTCGGCATGCCCGATGGCACCGTATACAGGATACAGTGGGTCCCCATCATCCACTTCATAGCATTCAAAGGAACCGTGTTTGACTGGGATAATATCTTGTCGGACAGTTTGGCATCAATGGTGGCTATTGCAAGAGAAGGTGTGGCCTTAAAAAAGTCAGAATTTTACATGTCTTCGTATCTCATTGACTGTATTTTGGCCAAGCTATCTTTCCCTAGCTTAGGTTGCATGTGGGATAAAGCCAATACCCTAGTCTACACTGCTTACAAGATGATGTGGGCTCAAAATTACAGAGCCACCTATAAGATCATCTGTGAGGGGCTCATCATGCCCCCTATATGAGCAGATATTCAAGGAAGAACCCAACTGTCTGTTGGAAAATGCCATGGAGATCATGGAAATCTATGGAGATTTTTATTTTTTAGAGCAAGGCACCTACATCAGGATGTTTCGAGGGACTAAAGCTCCATATATTTTTCCGAGGTATGCTACTGACTATGTAGTCCTCAAGGAAGTAGTGAGACAAATTTTCCTGGATGGAATTGGAGCAGTGCTCAACAAGCAGCATAAGGCTTCTTTCCCCCCTTTACCCTTATGCATAGGAGCTTACAAATTCTCAGGGGTTGCATCAGCTGAGGAGTTTGTTCAAGAGCTAAAAGCTTTCCACTTTGGCGAAGTAATTTTCCAGAGGAATGATAGGCGGGGAAAAGTTGCCGAGCATTGCAAGGAAATTTATACTCATTTTGAGTACGCTCATTATTATGATGCCGAGGAAGAGGCATTCAGAGGCATCAGCAACATGACTGAGCTGTAGATTTGTCGCCAAGGCAGTGGAGAAAGCTCTAGCTCTACCAAGGCCCAAAAAACCAGCCTGCAGAAAGAGAAAGAAGCAGCTGATGCCCGAGCCCAAGAAGAAAAAAGGTTAAAAGAGGAAGCAAGGTTGCAGCAAGAGGCTGAAATTGCAATATTACAGCAAGAAGCTGAAGTGGCAAGATTGCAGCAAGAAGCAGATGATGCAAGGCTGCAGAAAGAAGCCAAAGACGCGAATCTGGTGGAAGGAAATGAGAATCAGCCGCAAGTTGAAGAAGAAGAGAGAGGGAAACAAGCTGAAGTGAGGCAAAAGACGGAAGAAGAACTCAAGATAGTTGAAGATGCCCAAGCAGGTGGCTCCGACACCCAGGATATGGAAATAGACGTATCTCAAGCAGGTGTCTCTGGCACTCAAAATGTGGAGGCGGACACAGCATAAACAGGTGTCTCTGGTACCCAAAATGTGGGAACAGATTCAGCTCAAGTAGTCCAGACCCCACCCGCGGAAGCAGAAATAAATATTATAGATCTCCCAATCGTCCCTTACACTCCATCAGAAGAGCATACTGTGTCCAGATGGGATGAATTTGTCTATGATAAGAAGAGGAAGGAAATGGTCCTTAAATCGGAAGAGAGGATAAAGAGACTCTTCCAAGATGATATTGTTACCCACCGGGAGACCACAGTAATGCAAAATACAAATAAGGCTCCCTTAGCTATGGCACCCGCCGCTGTAGAGACAGCAAAAGCAACGCTGGACAATGTGATCGATATAGTTAAAGAAGTTGAGTCGAAAAAGAGGAGAGCTCGCATGTTACAACACACTATGGCTAACGAGCAGGCTTACAGAGACCTCGTAGTGAATAGGTATAATCGCCTATCTGTTGAACATAAGGAATTGTCAGACAAGTATAACCTTTTGGAAGAAGAAAAGGGGCACATGGCGATCCAAATGATGATCTCAGAAGCAGAAAAGAACGATGCAGAAGCTAAAGTATCCCATCTAGAGGCAGATAAGCAGGTATTGGTTGAGAAATTAGAGCAAGCAGAAGGCAAAGCGATAGATATGTCTCCTTTCCATGAGCTGTCCTGTAGCATCCTAAAGCAAATCCATGACACACAGGAAGTAATTACTGAGGAAGTATGCAAGCTCAAGGCCATGGTGGTTAGATTAAAGGAAGTTAATGTATAGGCCAATAGGCTTAAGGCTAAATATACTCGGGTTAAGGCAAATATCCTGAGCCAGATAGAATGGAGGGAAGGAAAGGTGGATTTCCCCAAGCATCTCCCATTCAAAACTGTAGATGGTTTTAATGAAGACATAGCCCTTTTGGAATTTTGCAGAAATTCTAGCATTAAGCTAATGACCAAGATTCGAGGGACAATGGATAAAAGTAGCGGTCTTTATCAAAGAATCCATGAAGCGCATGACAAATGCAAGTTGAGTTTCCCTCAATCCCTTGATGATTTCCCGGGAAAAGAACAACGTTTATCTAACCTGAAGGAAGAGCTGGGCATCCAAACAAAATATGTAAAAAATATTGATGTCTTAGCCATTGATGATCTCCACCATTATATTGGGATGTCATCAATACACAATCATTTGCTTAAGGAAATACACCAAGCAGCAGTAACAGAAATTCAAGGTATTGGAGCAGAGCTTGGTAAAGATGTAACTTCCCAGAAAATCTTACTCCGTGCCTCAACAAATGTAGTTATAAGAGATACTGGTATATGGTTTAGTTACATTGCAGAAGAAGAAAAGAAAGCAGCAGCAGTAGCAGATGTAACAGCCAGCCCGAGTTCTTCTCTCCCAGCAGTAGCAGCAGTAACAACTAGCTCGAGTGCTTCTCTCCCAGCTGAAGCGCCTGCCCAAGAGTGAACATGCTAATATTAAGGCATTAATTCCTATCTTTTGTAATTTGGCTTTCATATGTATAAAAGCGTGGAGCCATTGGACACCTGTCCTTTTCTTTTTTTAAGTAATTTTCTGTTTAAGAAAGGGTCACATTTTGTTTATTAAAAAGGGAAAAGTCTGTAGGTGACAAGTGTAAAGAGCCAGGTGGAAACCCAAAGGGCATTTTGTAATATTATAAATAGAAGTTTAGGAAGCAATGTAAAGGACTTTTGGCAGGGAAATAATATTTTCTGAACTTGTATGAGCTACCTTGCACTTGTCTCAAGAGAATAAAATCTACCTAATAAGAGCCTGGAGAGGACGTCCTTTTGCATGAAAATGAAGATTGGATGTATATTGGATTATTCTTGTGACTTCCATACTTTACTGTGAGATCTTTCTTTACTGTTCTGAATTATTTCTTTGTAGTGAATGATCTTACTTCTTTCTGTGCAAATGAATTCTCTCTTTCATGAGTAATGGAATGTGTTATATTTAATTAGAAGCTATCTTCTGATATCTCTTACTTTTGCTATAGCTCTATATTTAAGATTTAATGGCCGTCTGTTTATTTTTTTAGATAACTCCTACAGCTCATTACTCGTGCTTTCAATTTGCTCCTTGCAGGGATAGTTTAGATTTATTTTCAGTTTTAGACATAGATTTGTTTTCCAGTTCTACATTTAGATTAAAATTAGACTAGGCACTTGCATATCATTCTAAAAACATAAAAAATCAAAAGAACGGTGGATCGGGCCATAACCGGTATAACCGGAGCAAATCTCCAAACCCACGGTTGCCGAACCTGCTAACTGGACGGATTCCCCACACCAAACGGTGGACAATCTAATTGGGATAGTCTACCGGGGAGGATCCCTTTCTGATTGATGCTGCAATCTCCGGGGCATCAATAGTTTTTGGCGCTAGAAGGAGGGCCTGAAAGTACATGGCTGATAGAGGAAAATCGCCCACTGTCATAAATGTTACTGAAAAGCCGCTTAAAGAAGGCATTTCAAACAACCCAGATCTTGAAATATCAAATCAAGAAAATCTCATTTCTGATCTTGAGCCTCAAGAAGCACTATACGCTGTACCTTTTGTAGAAATAAAGGATTTGAGGAGGCACACATGATCTTACGTTAGACAGCTAGGTGGTTTAAACATAGTAAATTTTCTCCCTAGGAAAAGTTCCCCTAGAAAAGAGCGACAATACACCCGTGATTCGATTCTTGTTCAAAGTTTTTAAGAGCTTGTGAATTTAACTTTAGAAGAAATTTCAGACCCTCTGAACAAGGTAGAGCTTGAAAACTCAAAAAATATTTCAGACTAGGAAAGCCTTGGAGAACTCATTACTCCAAAGAACACTCCACTGAACTCACCTTACAATTCCCCACCAGATTCTCCACATAGGGACATGGCTGTACCTGCTTGGAGAGCAAGGGGAGCGTTGAATCTAGCTGGGCCATTCCACAACCTTTCGAAAAATCCAGAGAAGGTCTTGCCTAAATTCGACCCAGGGAAAGCCATTTCAGCCGAAGATCATCTCAAGAGTTTCTACTTAGATCTGAATCTTTTGAATGTGCAGCATGAAGATGTATTCTACAAGATTTTTCCATACACATTCGAGCCAAAAGTATCATCCTGGTATTTTAGCCTACAACCTAGCTCGATCTCAAGTTGGGATGAATTTGAAAACTGTTTTTTGAAGAAGTATGGAAACCAAAAGACTGTGGCTACACTTATGAAAGAACTCTTATCCATGAGAATGGAAAAGAAAGAAAAGGTTCAAGACTTTAATCAAAGATTCACAACGCTTTTAAATAATTTCAGTGAAGCAAACTTGCCATGGAGATCATGGAAAACTCCTTAGTGAAGCAAGGAAGAACCCCACTGTTTGTCGAAAAATGCCATGGAGATCATGGAAAACTATGGAGATTTTTATTTTTCAGAGCAAGGCACCTACATCAGGATGTTTGGAGGGATTAAAGCTCCATATATTTTTCCGAGGTATGCTACTGACTATGTAGTCCTCAAGGAAGCAGTGAGACAAATTTTCCTGGATGGAATTGGACCAGTGCTTAACAAGCAGCATAAGGCTTCTTTCCCCCCTTTACCCTTCTGCATAGGAGCTTACAAATTCTCAGGGGTTGCATCAGCTAAGGAGTTTGTTCAAGAGCTGAAAGCTTTCCACTTCGGCGAAGTAATTTTCCATAGGAATGATAGGCGGGGAAAAGTTGCCGAGCATTGCAAGGAAATTTATGCTCATTTTGAG
The DNA here is from genome assembly GCA_027924585.1 of Larix kaempferi. NCBI lineage: Eukaryota > Viridiplantae > Streptophyta > Pinopsida > Pinales > Pinaceae > Larix > Larix kaempferi. The sequence continues at coordinate 13,652,515 of BSBM01000428.1, forward strand.
TACGCTCATTATTATGATGCTGAGGAAGAGGCATTTAGAGGCATCAACAACATGACTGAGCTGCAGATTTGTCGCCAAGGAAGTGGAGCAAGCTCTAGCTCTACTAAGGCCCAAAAAACCAGCCTGCAGAAAGAGAAAGAAGCAGCTGATGCCCGAGCCCAAGAAGAAAAAAGGTTAAAAGAGGAAGCAAGGTTGCAACAAGAGGCTGAAATTGCAAGATTACAGCAAGAAGCTGAAGTGGCAAGCTTGTAGCAAGAAGCAGATGATGCAAGGCTGCAGAAAGAAGCCGAAGACGCGAAGCAGGTGGAAGGAAATGAGAATCAGCTGCAAGTTGAAGAAGAAGAGAGAGGGCAACAAGCTGAAGTGAGGCAAAAGACGGAAGAAGAACTCAAGATAGTTGAAGATGCCCAAGCATGTGGCTCCGGCACCCAGGATATGGAAATAGACGTATCTCAAGCAGGTGTCTCTGGCACTCAAAATGTGGAGGCGGACACAGCATAAGCAGGTGTCTCTAGTACCGAAAATGTGGGAACAGATTGAGCTCAAGTAGTCCAGACCCCACCCGCGGAAGCAGAAATAAATATTATAGATCTCCCAATCGTCCCTTACACTCCATCAGAAGAGCATACCGTGTCCATATGGGATGGATTTGTTTATGATAAGAAGAGGAACGTAATGGTCCTTAAATCGGAAGAGAGGATAAAGAGACTCTTCCAAGAAGATATTGTTACCCACCGGGAGACCACAGTAATGCAAAATACAAATAAGGCTCCCTTAGCTATGGCATCCACCGCTGTAGAGACAGCAAAAGCAACGCTGGACAATGTGGCCGATATAGTTAAAGAAGTTGAGTCAACAAAGAGGAGAGCTTGCATGTTACAACACACTATGGCTGACGAGCAGGCTTACAGAGATCTCGTAGTGAATAGGTTTAATCGCCTATTTGTTGAACATAAGGAATTGTCAGATAAGTATAACCTTTTGGAAGAAGAAAAGGGGCACATGGTGGTCCAAATGATCATCTTAGAAGCAGAAAAGAACGATGCAGAATCTAAAGTATCCCATCTAGAGGTAGATAAGCAGGTATTGGTTGAGAAATTAGAGCAAGCAGAAGGCAAAGTGATAGATATGTCTCCTTTCCATGAGCTGTCCTGTAGCATCCTAAAGCAAATCCATGACACACAGGAACTAATTACTGAGGAAGTATGCAAGCTCAAGGCCATGGTGGTTAGATTAAGGGAAGTTAATGTAGAGGCCAATAGGCTCAAGGATAAATATACTCGGGTTAAGGCAAATATCCTGAGCCAGATAGAATGGAGAGAAGGAAAGGTGGATTTCCCCAAGCATCTCCCATTCAAATCTGTAGATGGTTTTAATGAAGACATAGCCCTTTTGAAATTTTGCAGAAATTGTAGCATTAAGCTAATGGCCAAGATCCGAGGGACAATGGATAAAAGTAGCTGTCTTTATCAAAGAATCCCTGAAGCGCATGACAAATGCAAGTTGAGTTTCCCTCAATCCCTTGATGATTTCCCGGGCAAAGAACAACATTTATCTGACCTGAAGGAAGAGTTGGGCATCCAAACAGAATATGTAAAGAATATTGATGTCTTAGCCATTGATGATCTCCACCATTATATTGGGATGTCATCAATACACAATCATCTGCTTAAGGAAATACACCAAGCAGCAGTAACAGAAATTCAAGGTATTGGAGCAAAGCTTGGTAAAGATGTAACTTCCTAGAAAATCTTACTCCCTGCCTCAACAAATGTAGTTATAAGAGATACTGGTATATGGTTTAGTTACATTGCAGAAGAATAAAAGAAAGCAGCAGCAGTAGCAGAAGTAACAGCCAGCCCGAGTTCTTCTCTCCCAGCAGCAGCAGCAGTAACAGCTAGCTCGAGTGCTTCTCTCCCAGCTGAAGCGCCTGCCCAAGAGTGAACGTGCTGATATTAAGGCATTAATTCCTATCTTTTGTAATTTGGCTTTCATATGTATAAAAGCGTGGAGCCATTGGACAGCTGTCCTTTTCTTTTTTTAAGTAATTTTCTGTTTAAGAAAGGGTCACATTTTGTCTATTAAAAAGGGAAAAGTCTGTAGGTGACAAGTGTAAAGAGCCAGGTGGCAGCCCAAAGGGCATTTTGTAATATTATAAATAGAAGTTTAGGAAGCAATGTAAAGGACTTTTGGCAGGGAAATAATATTTTCTGAACTTGTACGAGCTACCTTGCACTTGTTTCAAGAGAATAAAATCTACCTAATAAGAGCCTGGAGAGGATGTCCTTTTGCATGAAAATGAAGATTGGATGTATATTGGATTATTCTTGTGACTTCCATACTTTACTGTGAGATCTTTCTTTACTGTTCTGAATTATTTCTTTGTAGTGAATGATCTTACTTCTTTCTGTGCAAATGAATTCTCTCTTTCATGAGTAATGGAATGTGTTATATTTAATTAGAAGCTATCTTCTGATATCTCTTACTTTTGCTGTAGCTCTATATTTAAGATTTAATGGCTGTCTGTTTATTTTTTTAGATAACTCCTACAGCTCATTACTCGTGCTTTCAATTTGCTCCTTGTAGGGATAGTTTAGATTTATTTTCAGTTTTAGACATAGATTTGTTTTCCAGTTCTGCTTTTAGATTAAAATTAGACTAGGCACTTGCATATCATTCTAAAAACATAAAAAATCAAAAGAACGGTGGATCGGGCCATAACCGGTATAACTGGAGCAAATCTCCAAACCCACGGTTGCCGGAACCGCTAACCGGATGAATTCCCCACACCAAACGGTGGACAATCTAATTGGGATAGTCTACCAGGGAGGATCCCTTTCTGATTGATGTTGCGATCTCCGGGGCATCAATAGTTTTTGGCGCTAGAAGGAGGGCCTGAAAGTGCATGGCTGATAGAGGAAAATCGTCCACTGTCATAAATGTTACTGAAAAGCCGCTTAAAGAAGGCATTTCAAACAGCCCAGATCTTGAAATATCAAATCAAGAAAACCTTGTTTCTAATCTTGAGCCCCAAGAAGCACTATACGCTGTACCTTTTGCAGAAATAGAGGATTTGAGGAGGCACACATGATCTTACGTTAGACAGCTAGGTGGTTTAAACGCAGTAAATTTTCTCCCTAGGAAACGTTCCCCTAGAAAAGAGCGACAATACACCCGTGATTCGATTCTTGTTCAAAGTTTTGAAGAGATTGTGAATTTAACTTTAGAAGAAATTTCAGACCCTCTGAACAAGGTAGATCTTGAAAACTCAGAAAATATTTTAGACCAAGAAAGCCTTGGAGAACTCATTACTCCAAAAAACACTCCACAGAACTCACCTTACAATTCCCCACCAGATTCTCCACATAGGGACATGGCTGTACTTGCTTGGAGAGCAAGGGGAGCGTTGAATCTAGCTAGGCCATTCCACAACCTTCCAAAAAATCCAGAGAAGGTCTTGCCTAAATTCGACCCAGGGAAAGCCATTTCAGCCGAAGATCATCTCAAGAGTTTCTACTTAGCTCTGAATCTTTTGAACGTGCAACATGAAGATGTAGTCTGCAAGCTTTTTCCATACACATTCGAGCCAAAAGTATCATCCTGGTATTTTAGCCTACAACCTAGCTCGATCTCAAGTTGGGATGAATTTGAAAACCGTTTTTTGAAGAAGTATGGAAACCAAAAGACTGTGGCTACACTTATGAAAGAACCCTTATCCATGAGAATGGAAAAGAAAGAAAAGGTTCAAGACTTTAATCAAAGATTCACAACGCTTTTAAATAATTTCAGTGAAGCAAATAAACCAGCAGAGGAATCTCTGATTGAATATTATACAACAGCTCTTGAAGGACCCATAGCAATGTTTGTTAAAAGATCTAAGAAAACTACCCTGATAGAGAACTTCGAAGAAGCTAGAAAGGTAGAAGAAGAAGCGGATATCATTGCTAAACATGCCTTAAATGCAGAACCAAAACTAGCAGCCATAAAAAAACCTTGCTGCTCACTAGAGGTAAAGAAGAATCATCTACAGACATGGAAAATGTTGTTAAGATGATGCAAAAGTTATCCAATAAAATTGTAGATCTCGAGAAAGATAAGGCTGCTAGTACATCTAGGAAACCTTTCATGCCATTCGATAAAAAGAGGGAAGACGGTGATCAACCTCATCCACCCATGAATACTTCCCCTGTTTTAAACCTCAATGAAATCGGGATGGAAAACTTCTGCACCTTTCATCAAGAACCGCATTCCGAAAAGAGTTGCCCACAATGGATTAACTCCATGAGTTTAGTCATGAACCAAATGTTGGATTCACAGATTCTAGACCAAGATGATTCTCTAGAGGAATTGAGCTCTGAATTAGAGGAACCAACCCCGGACACTACTATGGTGCTATGGGATTGGGTACCTATGACTGAATTAGCAGAAGAGGATCCCATAGAAAGCTCTCCCTCTACCGTGAACATTGCTACTCGCAGTAAAGGTCCTGTTACGGATCCTGTGCCAAGCTCGGCTCCTCCTAAGCCTAAAGTTTCAAAAGAACTACCTAGAAGGCATATAAAAATCATTCCACCGTAGCCTAAAGTTAACCAAACAGCGACCAAACCACCAAACGTTGACACCATAGTCTAGCAACCCAAGGCCACGATGAGTAAAATAGATCACCCAACCCGAATTGGGGGCCAATCTGACATAGGATAGGACATTATTGAGGATATAAAGAAGGTCAAAGCAAATGTGTCAATATTTGACATGTGCAGCTTGCCCCATCAACGAGACAAGCTGCTGCATGTTCTGCAGCCCCAGCCCAGCACCCTAGTAACGGACTCTCAAGAAGATACCGAAATTAATGAAGCTAGCATCGAAGGGAAATCTAAATCTCAAACATTGCCATTCCTATTGACCTTTGAAATTTTCAATCACAATGTCCACAATTGTCTGGTAGATTCTGGAGCATCCTCAAACGTCATGCCACTATCAATTTGTAAAAAAATTAACGGGCAACCTGTGCCATCTCTGGCCCAAATTATCCAGTTAGATAGGACTGCGGTCAAAGTGATTGGGGAGATGAAAGATGTTCTCATTAGATTATCAGCCGACTCTAGAGTCTGCCAGTTTATTGACATAATGGTGGTTGATATTGCTGAAGCCTATGGTCTGATCTTAAGTAGGGACTGGTCTACTAAGCTGAATGGTTACTTTGCCACTGATTGGTCTCATTTGTGGTTGCCTTATCAGAACAGGCAGAATCAGATCAAAGTCCTGAGAGAACCACACATGAAGCAAAATGTAACTCAATTAGAAGAAAAAAATGAGGCTGTAACCTTCTCATCCTCGATTTTGGGGAATTACTTCTTAGAAATTGGTCCGGGTAATTATCATTCTGAAACCATCAGCCATGAATCAGATGAACAGTCTGATCTCCTTCATTTCTCTCGGACTGATGATGTTGACTGTAATATAGTTAGTTTAGTCACTGAATTAGATCATAGAGATACTAACTTAGTTGAATCTAAAGATATTTTTTGGACATTATACTTTGATGGTTCTAAAACTCTGGAAAAATCTAGATCCGGTTGCGTTCTGATCGATCCAAAAAGAAACAAGTATTTTCTGTCCTGTAGATTAGAATTTGATTGTACTAACAACACCGCTCAATATGAAGCTTTGGTACATGGATTAAAGAAGGCCATTGGTTTAAATGTTAAGTACTTGAAGGTTTTTGGTGACTCTGAAATAGTTGTAAAACAGGTAAGGGACACCATTCATTGTCTCTCACCTCATTTGAAGGGTTATTAGGTTGAGGTATGGGATTTAATTATGCATTTTGATGCTTTCAATATAAAATCTATTCCTAGATTGCAAAATTCTGCAGCTGATTTGTTAGCAACATCTGCTTCTAGATTGGTGCCATCAAATAATAAATGCTCAATTGAATTGATTTTCAGGCCCTCCGTTCCCAATAACATCACAAACTTCAGAGTCTTCGATGATGACGAGCAGATTATCAGTTTTCTGACGAACGAAGATAGCTTCCAAGGAGCTGCGATAGATGAAGAAGAACACGATGCTGATTTGTTGAAGAAGGATGTGGAGAAAGGAAACTTCATCCCCAAAGGGGTAAGGTCCCTTGAAATGCTATTCGATCTTCAAAATAAGTTCAAAAGGCCAGCTAATACCAAAACTAACAGTTCATCGATGCAACATGAGTTAGTCAATTTGGGTATCGAGGCATAACCAAAATTTGTCAACCTTGGCAAATGTTGTTCGCCGGGAGAAAGAGATAGGTTCATCAAGTTATTTAAGCAATATAAGGATGTTTTTGCATGGACCTATGAGGATCTGAAAACATATGACGTCCGCATTATTCATCATGTTATACCAATGAAAGCGGGGGTCAAGCCATTTCAGCAGTAGTTAAGAAGGATGCATCCTACTTTGGAGCCTTTGATTCAAAAGGAATTAAAGAAACTCCTGGATGCTAAAATAATATTTAAGGTCCGACATTCTGAGTGGGTCACTAACTTGGTTCCCGTAAGAAAGAAGTCAGGAGAGATAAGGCTATGTGTAGATTTCAGAAATTTAAACAGAGCTTCGGATAAAGACAACTACCCCGTCCCTTCAATGGAACAAATCCTTCAAATGGTGTCGGGATCTAAGCTATTTTCTCTTCTCGATGGTTTCTTTGGCTACAATCAGGTATTAGTAGCCGAAGAATATCGTCTTAAGACTACTTTCCGCACTAAGTGGGGAACTTTCGCATATAGAAGGATGCCATTTGGTCTGATAAACGCAGGAGCTACATTCCAACGAGCAATGGATATCGCCTTCCGAGGATTGGGTGGACAATGTGTTGTTGTATACTTAGATGATGTGATAGTCTTTTCAAAGAAAAGGGAAGATCATGTTGTCCATCTGAGGCATATTTTTGATCGTTGTCGAAAATATGGTATTTCTTTGAATCCCAAGAAGAGCATGTTTGCTGTTCCCGAAGGTAAACTCTTGGGTCATATCATTTCCAAAGGGGGAGTGTCAATAGATCAGGAAAGAGTACAAGCTATCAATAAAATTCCAATGCCTTATAACAAAAAATCTATGCAGTCCTTTATAGGTACTATCAATTTCGTCCGTAGATTTGTTCCAGATTTCGCACAAATTGTTAAACCGTTGCAACAGATGGTTAAAAAAAGCATATAGTTCAAATGGATAGATTTGGAAAAGGATGCTTTTAAAGATATTAAGGCAGCTATAGCTAAGGCTCCTTCCTTAAGAAGCCCAGATTTTGACAAGGATTTTATCCTGTATACCTTTGCTTCGGATGACTCTCTCGCAGCTGTACTCACGCAAAAGGTGGAGCTGGGAGATGAATATCCAATCTCGTTTATGAGCACTGGTCTGCAGGGGGTGGAGCTAAACTATCTCGTGGTTGACAAGCATGCATATGCGGTCTTCAAAGCAGTCAAATAGTTCAGGCCATATATTCTTAAGAACAGAACTAAAGTTATAGTTCCCCACCCAGCTATTAGATCCCTTTTCGTTCAAAAGGAACTAGGAGAAAGGAGGGGGAACTGGGTCACAACTCTTCAAGAATATGATTTAGAATTTAAACCAGCCACGATCATCAAAGGGCAAGGCCTGTGCAAATTACTTGCAGAAAACTCAACTGATGAAGAGAAACATTGGAAGAATGAAGCTGAGCTGAACTCGGTTAAAGTATGTCCTATCTTCTCAACTCCTCAGTCATGGTATAGATATATGGTGCATTATTTACAGCAAGGATACCTACCTGAGCACTGGAACTCTAAACAAAGAAGGGCACTCCATTTGAAATCAGCACCTTATCAAATCATTGATGGGATACTTTTCAGAAAAAATTATGACGGAATTTTCCTTAGATGTCTAGAAAAGGAAGATGCGAGTAAAGTTGTCAAAGAATTACATGATGGCCCCGCAGGTGGACATTATTTAGGAGAGACAACAGCACACAAGATACTTAGAGCTGGATATTATTGTCCCACTCTGTTTCGAGATGCCCATACGTATGCACGAAGCTGTGATGTATGCCAAAGTAGTGCCGGGAAATGACCCAAGGCAGCAGGACCCTTGCAGCCGGTTATTATATCTAAGCCTTTTGAGCAGTGGGGTATAGATGTTATCGGAGAGATAAATCCAAATTCTTCTTTGCAACATCGATACATCCTGACGGCTACCGACTACTTCACTAGATGGACGGAATCCATCCCGTTGCGCAAGATCAATGAAGATGCAGTCATCAGTTTTTTGAAAGAAAACATCATAACTAGGTTTGGGGTTCCAATTTCCCTTGTTTTTTATAATGCTTCCTATTTTTCATCTTGCAAGATAAATGAATTTTTTTATGAATGGGGAATTAAGCTGCATTATTCAGCCAATTATTACCCTCAAGGGAACGGATTAGCTGAATCTTCAAACAAAAATCTGATTCGGATTCTCAAGAAAACTGTGATAGAAAACCAGTGAAGTTGGCATATAGCTCTCCCAAACGCCTTATGGGAAGACATGGTGACTCCAAATAACGCATTAGGGGTTTCCCCTTTCACTCTTGTCTATGGCAAGGAAGCCATCCTTCCCCCAAACATCTTTCTCCCATGCTTACAGTTATCCCAAGCCTCTCGGGGTTCTAGTAGCCAAGTCTTACAATCCAGGATCAATACCCTGCTTCAACTTGAAGAAGCCCGACAGAAAGCTAAAGACCGATTCCATCAACACCAAGACATAGTTAAGAGATGGTTCGATAAGAGGAAGTCCGGTAAAAGAAGTTTTGAAGTTGGGGACTTAGTCTTGAAATGGGACCATAATCATGAAGGCAAAGGAATGCACACGAAATTCCAACATCTATGGGTAGGCCCGTACCAAATCTCGGCCAAGATAGGCCCATCCACTTATAAATTGACAAATCTCGAGGGAGAAGAAGTAACCCTTCCTCTCAATGGCCTCGCCCTAAAGCAATACTTTGCATAGTCTCGCTGAGACTTTCTGTACATAAATAAAATTTTCTTTTATTGTTGCTTTAGCTTTTGTTTGCATTATCTTCAGCCATCTTTTGTTTCTTTTCTTGTAAATTTGAACCTTTGCACCAAAGTTTGTTTTCTAAAAGCCCATGCGGTTGAGTTTCTCATCAAGACAGGTCTCTCAAAGAAATCTCACAACCATGAGTCCGGAACTAAGCTCGAACAAAGTCTATCTATGTATTGTGCTCTCGCTGAATTTTTTCAGAAGGAAGGAAGCCTACCCTGCTAGTCACATTAACCTTGTTTAAATAGCAGAGACCTATGATCATCTTTATTACTATCTTTTGGCTCCACCCACTCTCACACTTAAAGGCATCTCAAGAAAGTTATTGAAGTTGGACCCATGGAAAGTAGCACATCCCGAGGGCATAGGGTATTGAAATGACTCCATGCTGCAAATTTAACAACCAAAATGGCTTATATTCAAGGGTATGTTTTCCAGAGATTCTCACCTCAATTGAAGCATGGCTGAGACAAAAGCAAAAAAGCATGTAAAATCAAGAAGGTTGTCCAAAAGGCTCAACTCAAAATAGGCTCCTCTCCGTCTGTGAGGCTTGATCAAACCAATAAAATCTCTCACTCACACAAAAGGACATTCTGGATTGAGGAGCCTAAAATCAAAGATCATGTCTAAAGAAAATATCTCTGGAAGGCTCAGACAGCAAAGCTGTCAAAAGTACAAACATCCAAAAGGATGCAAGCGGCATGGGAATGAGGAACAAGAGCAATAATGTCCATGAGAAAGTGTTGCAAATCCTGTGGAGTCTGACAGCAGTAGCCATCTGAAAGATGATCCTTCTAAAATGAATCCCATATGTTGGCCCTTTGAGAGTTTTAAAGATGTCTCTGTCAAAGCTCCCCTTTCCCCATTGGCTAGCAGGTAAAGTGCCTTCTTCCTTCACCAAGATTCAAGTACTCAGCTGAATACTGCATACAAGATGGATGTCTTTAATAAGGTTTCGGATCATGGAGAGGAATTTTTCAGAGATCTGTGTTCGCCAGCGACTCGCCAATTGTTGTTGTAGCAACATCCCCCCCAAAATCTTTGTACATATTGGGGCCCCTCCTTTTATTTTTTAGGAAGACGACCTTAAGAGGTCAATTCTCCTTTTTACTTTGTTTTCAATTGAAAATCCTGCTTTGAGAATCCCAAGTTTTTCTTCTAAAGATGAAAGACTTAGAATCTCTCACTGAAGTTTGCGGAATCATTTGGGTTATCCTCCCGCAGTTGCGGAAGCATTCAGCTTGTCCTCCCGAAACCGCGGGAACCATTCGGGTTTCTCTCTCGAAACCGTGGGAGATATTTGCATAAGCCTCTCGAAAAGGACTTAGAAATTATTTCTTGAAAGCTGCGGAAGTTATTTGAGTTATCCTCCCGCAAGTGTGGAACCATTCAGCTTATCCTCCCGAAACTGCGGGAGCCATTTGTATAATCCTCCCGAAACTACTCGAAAGACTTAGAAGCTATTTCTCAAAGTTTGTGGAATCATTTGGGTTATCCTCCCGCAGTCGCGGAACCATTCATCTTATCCTCCCGAAACTGCGGGAGTCATTCGCAAATATTCCCCGTGGCCACCGAATGACTTAGTCTCTTTTAAAAAAAAATAAAAAAATCTTAAGTCTTTTTTCTCGAAGTTGCGGAAGCTATTCGCGAAAGCCTTCCAAAACGGCGGAACCTTTTAGGTTTCCCTTCTGAAATTGCGGAAGCCATTTGTGAAAGCCTTCCGCAACTGCGGAAGCCTTCATGTTATCTTTCCGAAAACCCGCCAAAAGACTTAGACTTTCTGCGGAACCATTTCAAAAACCCCTCCTGAAACAGCAGAACCATTTGGGTTTCCCTTCCGAAACTGCAGGACCGTTCACCTTATTCTCCCAAAACCCCGCGGAGAGACTTAGGAATTATTCAAGTTGTGGGAGCAATTCTCCAATTCTCTTCGAAACGGCGGAAACCTTTGCGAAATTGTTCCGCAATTGCGGAAGCAATTGGCCTATCTCCATCGAAAATTGCAAAAAGAAATCTTATTTCCTCCCGAAACTGTGGGACGACTCAGCGAAACCACTCGCGACAAGTTCCCCAAGGTTGTGTTTTGGAAGGATTCGCCAATCTCTTCCGAAACGCCGAGGCCATTCACCATAAAGTTCCACAATTGCGGGTGAAGCTCGAAAATCCGCCCTGCAAATGACGGTCGCGCACAACTGCCGAGGCGGCTTGAAGAGACCGCGACGTACAAAAAATTAAAAGTTGTTTTAAATGCACCACCCACCGGATTAACTACCGCACGTGCCTAACTCGTTTAAAAGTCTAGTGGGGGTTTGGGTCGGTCACAGTGTTAGTTTTTGATTAAACAAACGTCGTTGGGAGACCTCGCCGGACTGCTCCAGCTCAGCTCGCCCACGACCGCGTCGACCTCACGCAACCACTATCACATTTCCAGGTAGGTTTCTAACCGTTTTTTTTCTCATCTCCAAGTCAGATTACCTTTGAGTTTTTCTTTTCGTCTAGGACGTGGTCGATAGGCATTGGTCGCATGTGTCGTTATTTTTTGTGTTTAAAACCGCCAAGGCCCCTTTGATTTCTCGTTCCTATCAGCTAAAACCATAACTGTGACCACCCGAGTGTTCACCGGCCACATCCCAAGCATCGTCACCCTCATTCAAACTCCGAGCCGGCCATAGAGCGTCTCGTCAAATGTTATTAATAACAATAGCAGTCGGCTGAACCCCTCACCTGTTCATGAATGTGGAAAGCGGTCCCTGGTTTCGTCTTAAGATTGTTTCAATCCAAGCTAACCGGCCATTGACCATTAGAAGGGCAACAATGAAGGATACAATCTCTCCTAGGGCTAGATGGGAAGCAGGTTGTTTCCACGTCGTATGCGTGCCCTTTCGGGAACATTCCAAACTTTGTTTCCTTACGATAATCAAGTCTCAGAGCTATAATTCTTGTTTGGAGTGATTTATTTTGCTTCCCCAACACACAACTTCATAATTTTTCTCTGTTTTAGCATGTTGAATTGGTCCTTCTCTTTGTTAAAATCTCATAGCAGGTTGCACATTTTTATAATGACTTGTATTTGGTTGCTAGCAGGGATAAGCCAAGATGCCAAAAGGTGGTAGGAAGAAGGCTAAAATGATGGAACTAGAGCCAGTACTACTTAGGACTGAAACTACGTTCCAAGATACTAAGTGTACCATTGGCATTCCTCCTCAAGTCCACTGGGGCGATATTTACAGGATGATCAGAGACTAGGATATCCCAGATGCATTACTGGAGGAAGAGCAGATCTATTGCAACATCAGAACTTCAGGCATAGCTAGGGCTTCTACCCGCCCTGAATTGTTCCCATGTTCTGAAGTAATCGGGTGGATACTGGAGGATACTAATGCAGAGACAAGAGTATTACATGACAGCAAGAGAGCAGCCATCGCCTCATTCCACCCAGCATATCTTGCCGCAGCCTATAAATTCTCACGTCCCCAGCAAGATCTGAGTGATGAATGGTTGGGCCAGATGAACAATATTGAAATGGCCAAAAAATTATTGGTCGCAGGCAAGCACTTAAGAAAGAGAGGTAATGACGAATATGATGTTCAGAATCTAAGACCTCCTTTCAGGTTAATCTCCCTGATGTTATGCAGAATTTTCGGCATGCCCGATGGCACTGTATACAGGATACAGTGGGTCCCCATCATCCACTTCATAGCATTCAAAGGAACTGTGTTTGACTGGGCTACTATCCTATCAGACAGTTTGGCATCAATGGTTGCTGCTGCAAGAGAAGGTCTGGCCTTAAAAAAGTCAGAATTTTACATGTCTTCGTATCTCATTGACTGTATTTTGGCCAAGCTATCTTTCCCTAGCTTAGGTTGCATGTGGGATAAAGCCAATACCCCAGTCTACACTGCTTACAAGATGATGTGGGATCAAAATTACAGAGCTGGCTATAAGCTCATTTGTGAGGGGTTCATCATGCCCCTATATGAGCAGATATTCAAGGAAGAACCCAACTGTCTGTCGGAAAATGCCATGGAGATCATGGAACACTATGGAGATTTTTATTTTTTAGAGCAAGGCACCTACATGAGGATGTTTGGAGGGACTAAAGCTCTATATATTTTTCCGAGGTATGCTACTGACTATGTAGTCCTCAAGGAAGCAGTGAGACAAATTTTCCTGGATGGAATTGGAGCAGTGCTTAACAAGCAGCATAAGGCTTCTTTCCCCCCTTTACGCTTCTGCATAGGAGCTTACAAATTCTCAGGGGTTGCATCAGTTGAGGAGTTTGTTCAAGAGCTAAAAGATTTCCACTTCGGCGAATTAATTTTCCATAGGAATGATAGACGGGGAAAAGTTGTCGAGCATTGCAAGGAAATTTATGCTCATTTTGAGTACGCTCATTATTATGATGCCGAGGAAGAGGCATTCAGAGGCATCAGCAACATGACTGAGCTGCAGATTTGTCGCCAAGGCAGTGGAGAAAGCTCTAGCTCTACCAAGGCCCAAAAAACCAGCCTGCAGAAAGAGAAAGAAGCAACTGATGCCCGAGCCCAAGAATAACAAAGGTTAAAAGAGGAAGCAAGGTTGTAGCAAGAGGTTGAAATTGTGAGATTACAGCAAGAAGCTGAAGTGGCAATATTGCAGCAAGAAGCAGATGATGCAAGGCTGCAGAAAGAAGCCGAAGATGCGAAGCAAGTGGAAGGAAATGAGAATCAGCCGCAAGTTGAAGAAGAAGAGAGAGGGCAACAAGCTGAAGTGAGGCAAAAGACGGAAGAAGAACTCAAGATAGTTGAAGATGCCCAAGCAGGTGGATCCGTCACCCAGGATATGGAAATAGACGTATCTCAAGTAGGTGTCTCCGACACTCAAAATGTGGAGGCGGACACAGCACAAGAAGGTGTCTTTGGTACCCAAAATGTGGGAACAGATTCAGCTCAAGTAGTCCAGACCCCACCCACGGAAGCAGAAATAAATATTATAGATCTCCCAATCGTCCCTTACACTCCATCAGAAGAGCATACCGTGTCCATAAGGGATGAATTTGTCTATGATAAGAAGAGGAAGGCAATGGTCCTTAAATCGGAAGAGAGGATAAAGAGACTCTTCCAAGAAGATATTGTTACCCAGCGGGAGACCACAATAATGAAAAATACAAATAAGGCTCCCTTAGCTATGGCATCCGCCGCTGTAGAGACAACAAAAGCAACGCTGGACAATGTGGCCGATATAGTTAAAGAAGTTGAGTCGACAAAGAGGATAGCTCGCATGTTACAACACACTATGGCTAACGAGCAGGCTTACAGAGATCTCGTAGTGAATAGGTATAATCACCTATCTGTTGAACATAAGGAATTGTCAGACAAGTATAACCTTTTGGAAGAAGAAAAGGGGCACATGGCAGTCCAAATGATGATCTTAGAAGCGGAAAAGAACAACGCAGAAGCTAAAGTATCCCATCTAGAGGCAGATAATCAGGTATTGGTTGAGAAATTAGAGCAAGCAGAAGGCAAAGCGATAGATATGTCTCCTTTCCATGAGCTGTCCTGTAGCATCCTAAAGCAAATCCATGACACGCAGGAACTAATTACTGAGGAAGTATGCAAGCTCAAGGCCATGGTAGTTAGATTAAAGGAAGTTAATGTAGAGGCCAATAGGCTTAAGGCTAAATATACTCGGGTTAAGGCAAATATCCCGAGCCAGATAGAATGGAGAGAAGGAAAGGGAGATTTCCCCAAGCATCTCCCATTCAAATCTGTAGATGGTTTTAATGAAGACATAGCCCTTTTGGAATTTTGCAGAAACTGTAGCATTAAGCTAATGGCCAAGATCCGAGGGACAATGGATAAAAGTAGCGGTCTTTATCAAAGAATCCATGAAGCGCATGACAAATGCAAGTTGAGTTTCCCTCAATCCCTTGATGATTTCTCGGGCAAAGAACAACGTTTATCTGACCTGAAGGAAGAGCTGGGCATCCAAACAGAATATGTAAAGAATATTGATGTCTTAGCCATTGATGATCTCCACCATTATATTGGGATGTCATCAATACACATTCATCTGCTTAATGAAATACACCAAGCAACAGTAACAGAAATTCAAGGTATTGGAGCAGATCTTGGTAAAGATGTAACTTCCGAGAATATCTTACTCCCTGCCTCAGCAAATGTAGTTATAAGAGATACTGGTATATGGTTTAGTTACATTGCAGAAGAAGAAAAGAAAGCAGCAGCAATAGCAGAAGTAACAACCAGCTCGAGTTCTTCTCTCCCAGCAGCAGCAGCAGTAACAGCTAGCTCGAGTGCTTCTCTCCCAGCTGAAGTGCCTGCCCAAGAGTGAACGTGTTGATATTAAGGCATTAATTCCTATCTTTTGTAATTTGGCTTTCATATGTATAAAATCGTGGAACCATTGGACAGCTGTCCTTTTCTTTTGGAAAAGTTTGTAGGTGACAAGTGTAAAGGGCCAGGTGGCATCCCAAAGGGCATTTTGTAATATTATAAATAGAAGTTTAGGAAGCAATGTAAAGGACTTTTGGCAGGGAAATAATATTTTCTGAACTTGTACGAGCTACCTTGCACTTGTTTCAAGAGAATAAAATCTACCTAATAAGAGCCTGGAGAGGATGTCCTTTTGCATGAAAATGAAGATTGGATGTATATTGGATTATTCTTGTGACTTCCATACTTTACTATGAGATCTTTCTTTACTGTTCTGAATTATTTCTTTGTAGTGAATGATGTTACTTCTTTCTGTGCAAATGAATTCTCGCTTTCATGAGTAATGGAATGTGTTATATTTAAGTAGAAGCTATCTTCTGATATCTCTTACTTTTGCTGTAGCTCTATCTTTAAGATTTAATGGTTGTTTGTTTATTTTTTTAGATAACTCCTACAACTCATCACTCGTGATTTCAATTTGCTCCTTGCAGGGATAGTTTAGATTTATTTTCAGTTTTAGACATAGATCTGTTTTCTAGTTCTGCATTTAGATTAAAATTAGACTAGGCACTTGCATATCATTCTAAAAACATAAAAAATCAAAAGAACGGTGGATCAGGCCATAACTGGTATAACTGGAGCAAATATCCAAACCCACGGTTGCTGGAACCGCTAACTGGACGGATTCCCCACACCAAACGGTGGACAATCTAATTGGGATAGTCTACCGGGGAGGATCCCTTTCTGATTGATGCTGCGATCTCTAGGGCATCAACACACTTGTTGTGTTGTTTTCAGGTGAGGGAAAGGAGGTGAAAGCGAGAGTGATGCCTGTGGGAGAAGTGGTAACTCAAAAGGTGAAGGTTGAAGGCATTGTGTTCATGGCGAACACTCCCGAGAGCTCTAAACCTTAAGTCGATGTCCAATTTACGAATGCAATTTTCCTGGCATTTACGCTCGTTGCATGTTTGCGAGTAAAGTACCAGATAGAAATATTGAAGAAGATCCTATTCCAGAGGATCATGACATGGCAGAACCTCAGAGACCTGAGGAGACACCTCATGAGGATATTTCTCGAAAGAGAAGACCGGCTTGGGCACGTGAATTAATTCAAGATGCAGGAAGGTATGGTGCCCTAGAAGGAACCAGTAGAGAGAGCAAAAGACCAAGGCCATACTGCAATTATGTAGCCTTGATGTGTTACCTTGTTGAAGAGGAACCAACTTGTTTTGAATATGCAGTGAAGAAGAAGGAATGGATGGATGCTATGAATGAAGAATACCAATCCATCATCAAGAATGATGTTTGGGATGTGGTACCAAGACCAAAGGATAAATTAGTTGTATCATCAAAATGGATCTTCAAAACAAAACACTCAGCAGACGGAAGCATTGAAAAGTACAAGGCAATATTTGTAGCACGAGGATTCTCGCAAAAGGAAGGAATTGACTATTAGGAGACTTTTCTCCTGTGGCCAGATATACTTCAAGTAGAACCACTCTTGCCTTGGCAGCCAAGATGAAATTGAAGTTACATCAGATGGATGTAAAGATGATGTTCTTGAATGGGAAGATAGAAGAGGAAGTATATATCGAGTAGCCAAAAGGATTTGAAACAAAATATAGAAAGTCACATGTATGCAAACTAAAGAAAGCATTGTACGGGTTGAAGGAAGCACCCAAAGCATGGTATGAAAGAATTGATAGCTTCCTGATGAGTTTGGGATTTACCAAGAGTAAATCAGATTCTAATCTTTATTACAAGATTATGGATGATGAACCTATGATACTAATACTATATGTAGATGATTTGTTCCTGACAGGAGAAGACAAGCCCATCACCGAATGTAAGAGAAGGCTTGCAATAGAATTTGAGATGAAATACCTTGGTATGATGCATTACTTTCTAGGTCTTGAAGTATGGCAGTTTCCAGATGATATTTTCCTGAGTCAAGGAAAATACATAGTTTAGATCCTAAAGAGATTTGGGATGTTGGATTGTAAGGCCGTGACTAATCCGATGGTGACAAACTTGAAGATCCTGATTGATGCTTCATCAGTGATAATGGATGTCAGCATGTATAGACATATTATTGGGTAATTGATGTACTTGACCAATACTCGACCAGATATATGTTTTGATGTGAACACATTGAGTCAGTATATGGTGGAGCCGAAGAGTGTTCACCTGATTGCAGCAAAACATGTGATGAGGTACCTAAAGGGTACATAGGACTATGGACTCAGATATGCTTCAGATAGTGAGTTCAGGTTGTGTGGGTACACAGACTCAGATTGGGATGGAAGTGTTGAAGACAGGAAAAGCACTTTAGGATGTTGCTTTAGTTTGGGATCAAGTATGATCTCATGGCTCAGTAGAAAGCGAAGCTGTGTTGCACTCAGTACAGTGGAAGCTGAATATGTAGCAGCTTGTTCATCTTGTAGAAAAGCAGCGCGGCTTCACAAGATGTTGGTAGGATTGTTCGATGTAGAGATTGATGCTACGGAGATACTCTATGACAACCAGAGTTGCATCAAGATGATAGAGAATCCTGTGTTCCATGATAGATAGAAGCAAATCGAGATCAAGTTCAACTATATCCAGGATATGGTGCATAAGGGAGATGTAAATCTCAAGTATGTTCCTACAGAGGAACATGTTGCTGATGTGATGACTAAACCTCTGTCTCTCGTAAAGTTGGAATACTTTCGAGACAAGCTTGGTGTGGTCCAGAGGGACCTCTCTCAAAAGAGAGACTTATAGTGTTCCAGTTCTTTGGAACTGATGCCTGTCCTGGGGACAAAATATTAGTACTAGCTGATTGATAGAGTTCCTATCTGAAAGGATAGATGCTTGTCCTGGGGACAAAAGATCAGTACTGGTTGACTAATAGAGTTCCTATCCAAAAGGATAGATTCATGTCCTGGGGACAAAAGATCAGTACTGGCTGACTGATAAAGTTCCTATCCAAAAGGATAGATGCCTGTCCTGGGGATAGAAGATCAGTACTGGCTAACTGATAGAGTTCCTATCTGAAAGGATAGATTCCTATCCTGCAGCCAGAAGATCAGTACTGGCTGACTGATAGAATTCCTATCCGAAAGGATAGATGCCTATCCTGGGGATAGAAAATCAGTACTAGATGACTGATAGAGTTCCTATCCAAAATGATAGATGCCTGTCCTGGGGACAGAAGATCAGTATTGTCTAATTGATAGAGTTCTTATCCGTAGGGATAGATGCCTGTCCTAGGGACAAAAGATCAGAACTAGCTGACTGATAGCATTACAGGTGATGATGTTGCTGATGAGGATGTTCCAGCATAGGATCTTCTAGCTGATGATGTTGCTGACAACAGAAGATGTTCCAGCTGATGATGTTGTTGATGAGGATTTTCCAGTAGAAGATGTTCCATCTTACGATGTTGCTGATCCAGTAGAAGATGTTCCAGTAAAGGATGTTGTTGATGATGATACGAAGGATGTTGTTGCTGATGATATTCCAGCAGATGATGATGACGATGCTGATGATGACATTCCAACAGATGTTGATGATGCTACTCCAGTAGATGATACCCCAAACAGATGATGATCCAAAATATTCCTACGACATATAGAGTTTCACAAGTCAGTTGTGCAGATGTTGTTATCCGCAGAATACCTTCCTAGTTAAGAGGGAGTGTTAAAAAAAATGTAACTGCAGAAGATATTCTATTTGATACTTTCCTATTTTATTATTGTATTCCTACTTTGAGAGATGTCATTGATGTAATTAATAATGTAAGAGTCATTGAAAGAGTCAATGTAAACCCTGGGTCTTGTGTCGGCTTAGAAGAACCCAAAAGATATTATTATATTATGTATTTGACAAGTCGGCCCAATCAGTTAGGAGAAGTCGACCCTATTGGGGAGAAGTCACTCCAACGGAAGAATATAAATAGAGTAGGTCTCTCTCATTTGTAATCACTCATTCACTCACACAAGTTGGCATAGGAGAGAGAGAGAAGTTCGCACAAGTGGAGGAGTAGCTGATTTTGTCTTGGGGTTTACTTTTGTACTTTATGATTTATATATTGAGGAAGATTTTGCCTGGGTATTCTCCCTTGTGGTTTCCTTGAGAGAAATATTGTGTTCATTGTGTTCTTGCTGTGCTTGTATTTCTTTCAGTAATAGATTGTTTATTATTATATGCTAAACGAGTAAAAACTAACATATAAAAGAATGACCCTATGGGTTATGTTGATATTGAATTATAAAATATTGAAGAATGCATTGTGATGTTCTAATCACACTGCGATGTACTTAAGTGCTGTAATGGTGTCTTTAGACACCACCCCTTTTCCTGGAATATAGTTCCCTTATTCTATTTTATTTTATGTTCTATGGTTCATATGAAGAGATTCCCCAACATTGCCACACTAACCTTCTTAGTATTTCAACCTCATAATAATTAGTACTTTTATTGTGATATATTATTATGTTGAATACCCTATAACATAGAAAGAATTACTAAAATCAATGCATTGTTGGAAAATATTTAAGAACCAAATGCTTAAAATAATGAAATGAAAGCATGACTATATAGAACATTCCTGAAATCAAAGCAATGCAAGAATGATATTATATAACGTATGCATGGAATCAACACATATTAAAGAGAATTTTAATAGAAGATAACATGAAATCAATGTATCATAATAATAATATTAGAACATACTTCATTTCATGATAGACTTAATAGAGGGATAAAATGACGGATGTATCATAGGTCCACAATATTGTATCCCTTCGAATAATAGATATCCATATTAAACTATAGATCATAGATCTCCAACACTTGAACATATTACATTTCCCAATGCACAGATTGCAAATTATAGGGATCATAGATCATAACACAAATCTCCATCTTAAGGCATAGATCATAGATTTCTAGCACTTTGTACCTTGGAAGTACCTGTTAGATAAGAAACCACGGAGGGTATTTTTTGGCCATAGACTGCTTCATATGGTATCATTTTTGTAGCATCATGATAAGTGGTATTGTACCACCATTCTACCAAAGGTAACCATTGTGCTCACTGGTGCTACTTTTCAAATACAAAACATCTCAAATAGGTTTCAAGACACTTGTTGATTTCTTATGTCTGGTTGTCTGTTTGAAGATGATAAGAGATGCTCATTCACAACTAGGTGTCCTGTAGTCTAAATAGTTCTTGCCAAAAATTTCTAGTGAATGTGGCATCACAATATGACACAATGGAAGTAGCCATGCCATGGAGTTTGAAAATTTGGTCCAAAAAAATTTAGGTAACCGTCGCTAAGGTAAATGGGTGTTGGAGATCAAACAAATGTGCATATTTGGAAGATGATCAACTACCACCATGGTGACTTATTTGTTACCTCCTTTTGAAATACCAACAATAAAATCCATGGAAATGTTGGTCCAAATAGTGGTTGGGATTGGTTATGGTTGCAATTGGGACCTAGGAGTCTTTACTATCTCACCCACGTTCCTTTGGAAAGTGTCACATTCTGCTACAAAAGTAAGGATATCCTTTTTCATGCCTTCCTAGAAGAAGGAGTGCCTAGCACGTACATAACTTTTCTAAAATCCCAAGTGACCTATGAGAGGATATGAATGAAACTATTTTAATATTATATTTCTTAAGGCTAAGTTAGGTACTAGAAAAATATGACTTTTATATTGAAATGTATCTTGATGCCAAGTGTAATCCTGGGGAGTATTGTGATCCTCATGGAGGATCTCGATGAGATGAGATGTAGAAACATTGCTTAGCCATTCTTGTCATGCTTCCTCTAACTATTCAAGTACTAGAGACGATAAGGAAAAGAGTGATCCATCTTCCTCACATTTCCTTGACAAGGCATCTATTACAACATTGTCTTTTCCCCTTGTGTAGATGATCTCACAATCATAGACAAACATTTTGGTGACCCATTTTTGTTGTTTTGGGATGAGAATATTTTCTCCAAAAAATCCTTTAGGATAGGGTGATCCCTCTTGATATGGAGGTGCCATCTTATGAGATATGGATGCTATGTGTCAAATGCATGTTGGAAGGCCGTCATTTCTTTCTCATATGTATACTTCCCCAAGTGATTGTCACACAACTACTTACTTCTGAATGGTAAGGATCTTCCTTCTTGCATTAAAAATGTACCTGAGCATTTTCTAGAGGCATCACATTCCAATACAAAAATATTAGTAAAATTAGGCACAACTAAGATTGGTGTGGTGCATGTGGCTTGCTTTAGAACTGAGAATTCTTGTTTTGCCACTTTGTTCCATGCAAAGGCATTTTTCTTTAGCAGCATTTTCAACGAGGTTGCAATTTTACCATAGTTCTTCACAAACTTCCTATTGTATCATGTAAGGCCTAGAAACCCATGTAATCTCTTAAGGTTTCAGGGTGGGTCTATTCTTGCATTGTTTCAATCTTCTTGGGGTCCACTCTCACAACATCTTGTCCAACAATGTGACCCAAGCATTCAACCTTTGAGACCCAAAATCACATTTGGAGTGTTTGATGAACATTAAAATGATGGCCCCAAAGGAGTTCCAAGGCTTTATCAATATTTTTCCCAAGTTCTAATGTAAATCAAAATGTCAACAAATAAAACCAACACAAATCCACGAAGATATGGCCTCAAAATTTTATTCATGAAGCTTTGAAAAGTAGAGGGGAATTACAAAGTCCAAAGGGAATCACCAAGAACTCATAATGTAGTTCATGTGTTTGGAATTATGACTTTGGAATGCCAATCTCTTTCATCTTGATTTGGTGGTATCTTGAGTGAAGGTTGAGTTGGTGAAAAATTTATTCCAATGGAGCTCATCCAAAATATCATCAATGACTGATATGAGGAATTTTTATTTGATGGTCAACTTATTGAGGGCATGAAAAGTAGGACACATGTGCCAAGTTCCTTCTTTCTTTTAAACCATGACTAGAGGGAGGGGGCGAGGATATGAGATAGTACTAGGACTTATAACTCTTGCATCTAGTAACTCCTAAATTATCTTTTTAATTTCATTGTTTTGTGCAAATGGATGCCTATAAGGCCATACATTTGGAGGTTGAATTCCTAGAATCAAGGGAATACCATGATCATGCTCTCCTCTAGATGGGGGTAAACTCTTTGGTGTCTCAAAGACCTATTGATGTTTTATCCAAAACCATCTGCAATTCATTATAGATTTTGGGTGTGGTGCTATCCAAATCCTGGATGCATGGAAGAGAGAAATAATTCCAGAGTGGCCTTTTTCAATAATTTTTCCATCCAATGAGAACTTATGATTTTAGGGGAGCTTGCTTGTATCCCTTTGAGGATGTGAGTTTTAGAGACTTGAGAAAAGATCAATTATAATTCCTTGAAGTCCATGGTAACTAGCCTCATTATGTGTAGCCATTTTCCCCCTGGAAAAACTATATCACAAACACCCATATCTATGGCCAACATATGAGTTTTGAGATGATAATAACCTAATTGGAGTTTCATATTTTCACAATTCCCCCTACATTTCATCATCCCACCATTAACTATCATAATTTCAAAGTTGGGCACCAGGTGGACATAACAATGGAGTTATTTATCCAATCTCTGGTGAATAAAGTTGTGGGTGTTTCCAATATCAACCAAGACTACCACTTTATGATGTTTGATGTAACCCTAAGGTTTCAAGTTTTTTGGGGATGAAATACCAAATACAACGTGAAGAAAGATGAGTGTTTCTTCTCGATGGAATTTGGTTTCCACATCTTCTTGCATGGGAGGAGTTTGGTCAATAGCCTCAAAATTAGGGGTATATTCCATAATGATGTATTCAAAATGGGTAGGAGATGTCACATAAATATGGAATAACTTTTATTCTTTACAGATATGACTAGAGCATACTTTTCATCACAATTATAGCCGAGTCCTTGTCTTTGTCGATCTGCCATTTTTGATGGAGACAACTTATGTATGTTTAAGGGAGGAGAAGGAATTGTTTTTAAGGAATTGAATTGTATAGGATGTGAGCTGGGAATGAAAGAGGGTTTGTTGATTTTTGAATTGATCACAATCTTGGCTTCTTGTGCCCTTTGTGATGCCTCCAACCAGGTAGAAGGATGTTGCATTCTAACATGTTCTTTAATTTCCTCCTTGAGGCCACTAATGATACATTCTTTATAGAAAGAATATGTGAATTTCTTTATACAGATGACTAATTACTCAAAGGTTGAGATAAAGTTTTTAAGTGAGCCTGTTTAGCGTAACTTGGTAAGTTTCCCTAAATAGTGTGGATCTCACTCATAACGCTCATGGAGAGCTTAAACAAATAGAATACAAGCAACACAACACCCAAAGGCCTTTTTATGCCACTCCCACCATTGCCATCATTCTAGATCCAAAATACAAGACCCTCAACTTAAGTTTCATTATGCCATCGGTAATACCATGAAGGTTGAAGTAATGTTCCATTTGAATGACCTATCCCGATGGGTTAGAACCATCAAACTTGTTCAAGTATACTTTAGGAAAATGGTTCCAGATGTTATTATCCATAGAGTGTGGTTTATTTCTATGAGTACTCGATGGGGGTTGGTGTTGGATAAATAGTCATGAGTGAGAAGTTTCTTCTTGTTGTGGCTCAATGTGTTGTGCATCCCTTGCTATTCTGCATGTATAACACTAATTTTCAAATGTGTCAACTGTTGTCGGACAATCCACTCGAGCGGACGCGAGCCGGATCTCCCTAGCTCAATGTGAGTCTAGAACAAATAGAATAGACTACAAATGGATTTCCTAGATCTAGTTAAGGATCAAGTGCTAGATGTCTTACCTTTTACTTCGCAATCCTTTCTCCTGAATGCTACTCCACGTCTCGCAGTTGTCAGATCTCAGCTGCAAGACTTGTCAAGACACAAGAACAAACACAAATGAGTAAATAGCATCCATACAATAAGAGATCTAAGTAAACAGTTAAGCATGTAAACTACTCAATATCATTACACACATGAACAATATTGGTGGAAAGCATTTGTATTACTGTAAATAGGGAAATACATGGTAGAGACATAGAACTACAACCAAGACTTAACGCTGCAGCCCTTCTCCATCCAAGCCATTTGCCATTTCCTCCCAAGGAAGCTTGAGTCTCTCAAGGATGAATAGGGATCTCTCAAGAGTTATTTCACCAGCATGTAGACACCATAGACTTCCTCTCTTTGGAGAGGGGTAGAGCTTCACTTAAATAGGACTAAGTGGATAGGGTATGGATAGGATAGGTTGAGATATGGTACGAGAGAGATAGGGGATCCTCCCAATAGGTTAGGAACCAAAGGCCAGCTCCTCCATGAGGTCAGGGATGAGGTCCCAAGTCAGCAAGCTTTGAGAAGCTATTTTTTCCTTCTAACTCACTTTGTCGCACCCTGTAATGGAGCAAGGTGCGACGTCACATGTTGCAACAGAGAAACCTGCGACGACCTCTCAAAACCCAGTACAACTGGGTACAAATCCTTCCAGTTTAATCACTCAATCAGGGTTACTCCAAAGATGTATACATTAAATCTCATAATGGGAAGATTTTAGGTATAACATCAACTTCTCAACCAACATCTTCTCACAAAGATCTAATTTTGTCTCCAACTTCTTTTCCCATGTTTGATCCCAACTATTGATAGTCTATTGAATGTGTTGAATTTGGTCATTGAGATCTATGTATTGAGATTCTAGGTTGTCCAACATGCTGACAATAGAGTGGGTAGTCATATTGTTTGGGTTGTTTTAACCTGGTTTATAGGGCTCCACCATGTATGGGATCTATTACCTGTCCTAAGGATAAGGAAGTGCCAAGTGCTATAGCTATTTGACATACATGTGGTGCCCAATAGTAGTACTCAACCCAATATATATGGGCACTAACTAAGGAGGCTCAACTATTCCCTCATCCATACTACTCAACTACCGAGGTACCAGAGAGTTATCTCCCTGAGCGTTGTTCTCACTATACTATAGCAAAAACATGGTCAATAAATTTTATCTAAAGTTGGTTCTAGGTATACTTAGGGGACTTCCTAAATACCCAAGGGTATATGGAAGTGAAATTATGTATACAATTGTTGTCTTATGCGGTACTACTTGAAGGGGTACCAACAAATGTTACAAGGATACGCAAAAAGGTGGCTTAAGTACCTTTGTATTTTCTGCATGTATGCTTCCCCAACCGCAAGTTTACCCATTGAATGATATATCTTTGTGTTATTTAAAGATGCCATAACACATCTCTAACAAAAATAAGAAGGGAAATTGAGCTCACTAACCCTATAAAGAGATCTATAAATATTGGAAAATTATTTACTGTTCAAGGTAGGGTTTGAGGCCCCCCCACGGAGGGTGTTAGAATGGGGCCACCCCCACGAGGAGCCCATCAACCTGGAGGCCCTAAAATTGCCCTCTTGTGTTAACCTCGAGGTAGGGCACATGCCGACCTCGTCTTCCCACGCGTCCCAACAAACGTCATCATTTATTCATTAGCCCAAACGATCCATTCCACCGGAGTGCGTTCAGTCTAGTCCTCGTCCGGATCTGTGATTTTGAATTCATTTCGCGTCGTTCTTCAGGGAGGAAGGTACTCTTGTGATTATGGTTAGCAGTGATGGCAGGTGAAAGACCCACCATAAAATCCTGCGCATTGTTCGAAGGAACACAAGGAAGAAGGCCCTGCGGTTTACAGTGTTAAGGCTCTCCCTGAGCTACGTTATCTCAATGGGTAATCCGACTCCTGGTTCGCATGAGGTGGTAGCAGCAATGCCGCCCATGAAAGGCTGCATAAGGAGGAAGATGAAGCTAACTGACCCCTCTGTAGGTCCGCCGGTTCATTTCATGCATAGTTTGGTGGGCAAATCCTGCAGATTTAGGGAAGATACCCCGTCGACTGTGCAAGAGTAAATCAAGGTTGCTGAAGAGGATGCCCAGGTAACGAGGGGATGCCTCTTAGACGCTGAAATTAGGGAAGAGTTTGAGGCCTTGATCCCTGACCCGGGAAACACCAGAGGGCGAACCACGCTCTACCACAGCACCCTGGACATCCACTAGCTGCAAACAAAATCCTTGGGAAGACCCTAGCAGAGCGCAGAGAAGTTCATGCTGAAATTCTGCTCCAGCAAGATGAAATGGTGGGTTACCTAAAGCAAATTCTCCACAACCAGCACCAGATAGCCTGCAGACTTAGAATTGAGCTCGTCAAAGAACCTGAGGCTCAGGAAGCCACCACCGGTTTGAATATCTAGCTAACGTTCAGTCTGCATATGTCTTTTTGTTTAGACTTTTCAGTTTATTTCCTGTTGTAGTTTTTGTTTTTAAGCTTCCCTACTGTGTAGAAAGACTGAATCTCTCAGATTATGATGCCTCAATGCTTGTCTTTGGGGATGACTCATTATTTTTTGACCCGGGTCCGTTTTCCCAGCGTTGGGAGGGTCTGGCGATACTATGTATATATTTTTGTATATCTTTCTGGAAGTAATATAAGGACCTAATCTAACTTACGAAAAAAAAAGGTAGGGTTTGAGGCCAAAATTTAGAAATAAGAACAACTCCTTGTAAACCATGATTTGGACATGGTCTAGAGGCTTCTGTAACTATGAAATTTCTTCACCTCTAAATCTAAAGTTTTGTTCTCTAGTAGTCTGATATGACTACTCTGTAATTCCATAGGTTTCATTGAATTCTAATGTGCCAAGCAAAAAATAGGGTAATTTTCCCAAGACTTGTCGATTTTGGCTTTCTTGGAAGGGTGAACTTGTACGAATTTCCACGTGTCCAATTTTTCAGTTCTAAATATGAAATTGTTACCACAAGTAATTTGGTATGTCTTCTTTTGAATACACATAGTGTCACTCAATTTGGATTTTTAAAAATTTATTTATAACAGTTTTACATAGAACACTTGTTTAAGGATAGTTTTTTGGGCCTTTCAAATTGCCTAACTTACATAGAGTGTATCTTTGAAAGGGTAGCGACCCAGAAACTAAAAATTGGACACAAATTACTTCCTTGTGTCATGTACATATCCTGTGAATTTTAGACCCTCTGTGTGTCTTTGTTGTAGTTTGAAAATTGCACATCCTGAAATGACGCACAAAAAAATGGAGTGAAAATGGCAAGATGACTCATTTGAAAGAGGAAAACCCCAGGAAATTATTTCCCTTTGGCCCAAGAAAGAGCTTTGATACCACTTGTAATATTCTTAAACCTAAAAATTTAAATAAAATATTAAAAAGTACAAAAGAGAATAAATAAAATAGGTAACTATGTTCACTTGCCTCTTTAAGGGGGCAACCTCCAAGAGCAATGCTCCAAATACAATGACAATTCTTGATCAACTATTACAGATCTTATACATTCTTAAGAGTGGTAAACTTAGGAGGCGATAGGAGCACAAGAGGCGGATGGTTTCATGGTGATTTAGGGTTGCAGGTTTGATCAGTCTGCGGCTAGGTCTGCAAGGGCCTGACGCCTGTTCCTTCTCTTTTGGGAAGGGCGAGTAAGGATGGACAAAGCAGTGGGTGGGGAGGAACCGCTTCCTACACCAGACAAGAACAAAGCTAAAGGAAAAGAATCAACATAGGAATTCAAGATGGGAAGGGAGGAGCTGGGTCTAGTGGTGTGGGAAGAATTGCACCTATAGAAGCTGAAAACAGAAGACCAGGGCAATGTATGCCCAAATAAAAAAAGGTGCCTAAACTTCAGATTTGCTTGGAGCGGATCCGAGAGGACATCCAACACATGAAAGACCATGCTATCATTGGGAAGTTCGTAGGAATTTGGCTGGCTGAGAAGGCATTGATATGGTGGATTAACACCACATGGAAACTGCAAGGACATTATGATCTCCAGCTTGGAGCAAAGGGTTTCTTTATGGTAGTTTTCTTCGACGAAATGAACCACTCAAGAATCTTCGATAATGGGTCATATTTCTTCCATTCGACAGGTCTCTACCTGCGTGCTTGGAAAGAACGTTTCAATCCGGATAGGGAAAACTTAACCATTGCCCCTGTGTGGATCTGTCTGTATTCCCTCCCCACAGAATATTGGAAAGAAGACATCCTCATAGATATTGGTAATATGTTGGGATTCTTTGTTAAAATTTTGGAGCAAACGAAGTAAATGAGATACACTTATTATGCCAGAATATGCTTGTATATGGACATATCTCAAGATCTATCGGATGGGATTGAGTTATCTTGGGACGATGAAGAATGGTTCCAAGCAATTGATTACGAACAGATCCCCTTCAGATGTAGACGATGTCATGAACATGGGAACCTCTTTATTGATTTCCCTCTCAACAAAAGGCCAGGGAGCGATATTATTAAGGAAAAGAACAATGAAGATGGATTCAAGAAAGTGGCTACCAATAAAAGAGCAGCTAAAAGAACACCAGGACCAGAGATCAATAAGAAAATGCAGACCCATAACAGATTTAAGGTTTTACACCTAGAACAATCGAAGGAAAACCCTTTGGAGAGTCAGATCCAAGAGGATCCTACACCCGAACCCACCCCCATGTCTTCGGAAATCACCCCCAAGATCCTGAAAAGGAATTAGTAATGGCAGAGGTTCCCTCCCTAGGAAAAGAAGGAGAAGAGATGGAGTTTGGAGAATTAGATCTGGAAGGGTTGGAAGCGGCCGTATCTGCAAAATTCCTTGACCCCATTTTGCATAAGCAGGTTTCCCTGCTGGAGAAGGCTATCCTAAAGACCAAGCATATCAAACTCCTTGGAATAAACTCAGAATCTCTCAAGGAACCAGATGGGAAAAAGAAAGGCAAAAAGGAAAAAAGAGGGAGGGAGAACATAGTGCAGAGAATATAATTAGTTGGATCAAAGCTTGTTACCTCAGGGCAATACCCCACCATAGTGGCCTCTCTTGCCTCAATCCCCAAGTAGTGATTTGATGTGGATTACAACCTGGAATATTAGAGGTTGTAGCATCCTGTTGAAGATCCGTCTTCTAAAAAGGAAAATCGAGTTGGAAAAGCCGATAATCATGTTTCTCCAAGAGACTAAATGCTCGGTGGAAGAATTAAGAGGAATAGGTAAGAAAGCTTGGTCGATCTGTGAATTTATGGACATTGGTGCTAAAGGAGAAGTGGGAGGGATTGGCATACTCTGGAACCCGAGAGAGGTCACTCTCACAGGTTTCTTTTCCTATTGCTTCTCCCTCTCAACCACATTTTGGGTTTTGGGGACCAATACCAGGGGCTTCATCTCTAATGTTTATGGTCCCTCATTAACCATCCTGAAACCCACCTTCCTGAATTCCTTGCTATCCATGAAGTCATTGGTGGGCTCGGCCCTATGGATCCTCGGAGGGGATTTCAATCTGATCTGAACACTTGACAAAAAAAAAGGAGGCATTTAACAGCTGAACCCCAACAATGAGCACTTTAATAAAGCTATTGAAACGTTGGAATTGGTCGATATTAGAACGACCAACAGTATTTTCACCTGGAATAACAAGCGGACGGGGGACATAAGCATTGCTTTTCGCCTTGACTGTTTCCTGGTCATGTAATCGGTCATGATGGCAGGAGGTGAGCTAACAGTGGTAGTACTCCCCTCAGTCGGCTCGGACCACTGGTCGGTTAGTATGGAATGGTCGAGGGTTGGGGAGAACCTTTGAAGACCGTTTAGATTCGAATAGTTCTAGCTGCTCCACAAATATTTCCTGGAGAAGCTTCACCAGTGGTGGTCGGAGATAAGTCCCATTAAAGGTATTGTTGTATTCAAGCAGATAGTAAGCACATGCACAGAGATAATCAAGACAAGAGAGATGAGTCGAATGCATCCAACTGGTTATATTCATCTTGATGGTATTATTTATACATCTTATATGTGGTTGGAGCGGTTGCACTTGCTCCAACTGCTTCTTTAACTAGACTATTACATAAGTAACTAATGACAACTAAGGAGCCCGAAGGGTCCCCTCCAACATCTCCCCCACCTCAAAATATTTCTTCGTCCCGAAGAAAACAAGAAAGATGTATTAGCATCCTGGATTCCTGCTACTACTGAAGTATTCCTCACTGTGCGTCAACCATGCATACTAGTCTGCATAGATGCTCAGCCGCAATAGCCGCCAGTTTGATAGGAAAACACACGTGTACAAGGCTCTACTGTGACTGGTTACTCTTTAGCCTCCGTCTTCAATTTGATAGTAGTCCATCAAAGTCTCACCCTCCCATAACGACGGTCGACTATCCTCTTCTGCAATGAGGTCTTTTGGTTTAAAGCCTCACCCAGGCTCATCTGGCTGACATCTCCATCGACCCAGGAATCTCCATCTGGTCGGCATTTCCCTCGGCTCAGGCATGCGGGGCATTTTGGCTCTTCGACTTTCTATACCATTTGTTTGTCTTATGGCTTTCCGAGGTCACAATCCAGGAATATCTTTGCAATATACACCGGGGGGTTCAATCAATTCAACTGTCATAATCTAGCGTTAATATCTTCTTCTGTGTGCTGGTGGATTCTACTTGAATATGATCTTCTGTCGTGAGGATTCCTGCAAGTTTATGAGTGGTTTGTTGCTTGTGGTCAATACCGGTTGATACTGGTCGTGGCCGACTGAATTGAATCGACTTGGCTCGACTCAACTTACAAGGGTCAAAAAGAGGCCGACTTGATTTACACTTTATGAAATGGTTCAATAAACTTGAACAACCCTTTATATAAAACTTTGACCAACTTCTTTTACAATAACCACGTTAAAGACTCGACCAATTATTTCGACAACCTTGACCGACGTATGCAATATGTCGACCAAAAAGTAAGACTGACCATATATGGTCGACCATAATTTACAAACCAACCAAAATTTACAAGTCGAACTTCAACTATATTTTTACTATGATAGTGACCGAGCACTTTAAATTTCGACCATAATTTACATCGACCATTTACAACCAAACAATAAAAGTCCGTCGAATGCATTATATCGACCAAATGCATGAAATTTATAAGGACCATCGACCATTTGTTTATAATACCCATCAAAGCAACTACATAGATCCAAAGCGCAAAAATAAAGTGCCATATACCAAAACATAACTGATCACTAATTAAACAGATATAGTCAACATAAGTGCTGGTTAAAAGGGTTATTAGTCGACAGATTAGCACTCAATGGTAGTTAGATAGCCGACTATGGCAGTCAGTGGTTGACCTCAGCAAGGTTATTAAATGTATGACAGTCGACTCAATCATTCTTAGCTTATTCAGGGAACCATACTCCTCCAACAAGCACTAACCTGTCTTGCTTCTGGTAGACTTGCGTACACATCTAGTAATCACATTTTTGCAGATTAACCAAGACAACGATTGTGAGTATTTGAAAAAATGACAACCACCATTCTATTTGATAATCAGCCTCTCCCTCAAATTGATAAACAACTAGCAGTAATAACTCTAATTTTCCCATGAACACATTTAACTTATATTCTTTCCGTGGTTAAATTTTAGATGGCTCAACGTAAAAGTTGTTTTGTATTCAGTTAGTTGACAACCAAAAAAATACAATATTTTTCCTTCATGCCCACGACTTGATCAATGCCAAGGAATATGCTTGTAGTAGAATATTTCTTTATCACGCACAGGGTGCAGTATTTGATTTCTTGCAGGTTTCTTTCAATCTCTCCTCGAACAGCTTTGACCAGTAGTATTTGATCTCCCTTGCAGGATCTTCAGCGAGCATCATTTCTTATTTACAGCAACATAGCGCAGCATCAACATTTCTGAGCGTTTCTTGCAAGGTTTATTCCTTCTCACGATCTTTTGCAGGTTTGATCCATCTTCTATGCACTGCTGCTGTCAGCCAGACCACATGAAAGAGGCAACGATGCCAGATGTTGTATTCAAGTAGATAGTAAGCACATGCCCAGAGATAATCAAGATGAGATATGAGTCGAATGCATCCAACTGGTTATATTCATCTTGATGGCATTATTTATACATCTTATATGTGGTTGGAGTGGTTGCATCCGCTCCAACTGCTTCTTTAACTAGACTATTACATAAGTAACTAATGACAACTAAGGAGCCCGAAGGGTCCCCTCCAACATGTATGCTTATGTACCAGTTCCAACAAAAGTTGAAGATCCTCAAAGGTCAAATTAAGCTTTGGAATAAAGATTCATTCAGAAACATCTTCCAAGAAAAACTTCATTTGGATAAGAAGATGCAGTAGGTTGAGCATAAAGGTCTCATCCAAGGCTTCACTGAGGAGGTGAGAATAGAGGAGTAGCAAGTACTCCAGGAATTTACTGCTCGTGAGCAACGTGAATAAATCCTTTGGAAGCAAAAATCCCGTAATCGTTGGCTCCAAGAAGGGGAATGCAATACCAAGTTTTTCCACAAAACTGCCATTTAGCATCGTCAAGGGAACTGCCAGGTACAATTAAAACGTGTTGATGGCACCCATGCTGAGACTCAAGGAGATTTGGAAAGTACTTTAAACAGTTTTTTTGCTGACCTCCTGGAGGAACCTGACATTGATAGACAGGAGGCCCAATCCCAGGTTATGCATTACATACCTAAGGTGATAACGGACAACCACAACCTCTTGCTGATGAAACCCATTGGGATGGAGGAGCTGGAGGCAGCAGTCAAACAGATGGTAGCAGATAAAGCTCCTGGACCGGATGGGTTTACCACAAACTTCTTCCACTCTTGCTGGGATTGGATGAAAGAAGAGGTTTTAGCGCTTGTCGAAGACTCTCGGAAGACGAGATTGATTTTGAAATCCCTTAATTCAACCTTCCTCATGCTAATTCCCAAAGAAACAGGAACGGAAGACCCGAGGAAATTCATACCTATTGCCTTGTGAAATGTCATTTATAAGATCATTACCAAAGTAATTGCTCACATATTACGTCCTCTACTACCGCTTCTTGTCTCCCTGGAGCAAGCCGATTTTGTGGAAGGTCATCAGATTATGGATGGCATAATCCTGGTTCACGAAACGATCCACTCCTTAAAGATGGAAAAAATTCCAAGAGTGATTTTAAAGCTCGACCTCTCCAAAGCATATGATAGACTTAATTGGCATTTTCTTGCAAAAGTTCTCAGAAACTTTGGCTTTTCTGCGAATTGGACAAATTGGGTTATGAGTCTGGTATCCTCTACCTTTTTTTCGATCCTGGTCAATGGGACTCCATCTTAGCCTTTCCAGGCATCCAGAGGCATCCACCAAGGTGATCCTCTATCGCCCTTCCTTTTCATCATCATCGCGGAAGGTCTGGGGCGAATGCTCAAAGCCATGAAACACGAGGGTCAGATCCGGGGGCTAACTCTCAGTGAAGGGCTCGAACCTCAAACTCATCAACAATTCATTGATGATACAATGCTGATGGCCCCCCCCCACTGTTCAGGAAGCCTGAGGTGTGAAGAAAGGGTTGGATACTTTCCTTGAAGCCAGCAGCTTATAAATCAATAAGGAAAAATATTAGGTGTATTTCTTCAATACCCCGAGAATCACGAGAAGAAACATCCTATGGATTTTGGAATTCTCGGAAGGGTGTCTTCCTTCTAAGTATCTAGGTGCCCCTCTTGTTGATTCCACTATCCATCAGATCTCGTGGAAGGACCTGCTCAACAAACTCAAGCAAAAACTTGGTCAGTGGACCTTCAGAGCTCTTAACCTCCCGAGCCGTATCATCCTAGTAAAATATGTTCTCCAAGCGATGCCCCTCTATCTTTTCTCAGTTCTGGCTGCTCCCAAGTCGGTCCTTAAGCAAATTCGGTCTATCCAGAGGGACTTCCTATGGGGTGGAAAGGAAGAACACAGGAAATGGACCTTGGTTGATTTGGACACCTTATGCAAGCCCAAATTTGCCGGGGGGTTGGGTCTTTGGGACCCAGTCAACATAAACAAGGTTCTGGGAGCAAAAATATGGTGGAGATGGATCACTCAATATGAAGAACCTTGGGGGAAACTTTGGTACCATAAGTATGCCCCCCTGTGGCCTAAACAACAGCTGATTAGATTCCAAGAAGCCTTACCAGGTTCGAGCATTTGGAAAGCGGCCCAGGAAAATATGATCCTTATCCAAAGACATAGCTTTTGGGAAATTAAAGACAGTGCCTTGGCCCTCTTCGCTCAGGATGCGTGGCAACAGTTACCATGCCTGGCCAATAGCGAGAACATCCCTGATTTGCTTCTCTACCTCCAAAACTTCCCTTTAGAGCGGGTGAGGGACTTTTGGGAGTCCTTGTTTGCAGATGCCCACTTCAGAACCTGGAAGCCCAAGTCTTGGTGGCAATCCCTTGCACCAGACGACAATCTGGATAGTTTCTACGAAGAGTTGTGCAAACGTAGGATTCCTAAAGTTGAAGGGCTGGATAAGGTTCGTTGGGGATATAAGAATACCGACAATTTTAGCATCAAAGAAGCCATGGAATTGTACATGGAGACCTACAGAATGGAACTTGAAGACAAATGGCGCAAGATATGGAGAGGAAAATGGTGGCCCAAAATCGCTTCTTTTAGTTGGCTACTGTTACATCGTCATATTCTCAACTGGGAGAATCTTCAAGGGATTATGGGATCTCCAAGATGCATCATGTGCGAGAATGATGTGAAAATTATAAATCACCTTCTTGACTCCTGTCCCATGGATTCCTATCTGTGGGAGAAGGGAGAATAACGTTTCCAAGAAAGAGCAAGGATGCGCGACCACCCTGATATATCCATTGCCAACTGGCCTTCCAAAGGGTTTAAAAATGAAATCTTGAACAATATCTGGGAATTATTTTTGGGTTTCGTGGTCTAGGAGTTGTGGAAGGAAAGGAACAAACATATCTTTGATGACAAATCTAAAACAATTGAGGCTGTCTGGAACCTCCTGGAAATTCATATTAGAGAAACGCTCACATTAAATCAATGGATCTTAGAAGCAATGAAAATGGATAGTGCAGAGAGACAAATATTGAATGATTGGGGAATTTTTAACTTACCGTCCAACATTGGTCGCCCTCGTAAGGTGGTCACGCCTCTTCTTAGTCCGAAAGTCTGGAATCGCCTGAGTAAAGGCACGTTTAAGCTCAAATTCGATGGTGCCGTGAAAGGAAACCTTGGTCCGTTCGGGTTCAGTGGCGTTATCATAAATGAGGAAGGAAACATCTTGGGCACTTACTGGGGTGACATAGGAAAAAATACCAGCAATGTTGCAGAGCTTGAAGGAATGGTCATTGGCATAAGATGGGATTTTCAGCAGGGTTGGACTCCACTGGTGGTTGAAGGGGATTCTGCCATTATTATCTCCACGGGGACCTGAATCCAGCATGGTTCGACCATCAATAAGGTATCCTGCAATTGGAAGTGGGAATGTAGACTAATGGTTCTTAGGAGTCTATTGGACTCTAATCCGGCCATCCATTTTCTACACGTCCGGCGTAAAGGTAATAGGGTGGCGGACGCCTTAGCAAATAAAGGGGTAATTTCTCGACTCTCCTTCTACGGTGCTTTGCTATAGGACATGGGGGACGTCATTCTGAGAAGAGTTTGTGAAGTTTTGGCCAACGAATACCTCGACCACATGGCGCACCACATAGATCTTAGCCATGAAGATCGGGTTCGTCAGGACGCCAGGTGGCCCTCCTCGAACCTACATGGGGATTCGAACTCCGCACCTCCTCTCCACCACGCAGCTCCAGAGACAGCTGTCAGGCGATCTCATGATCTCGAGGAAATCAACGAAGAGATGGAGGATCAGGACCATCGGGAGAAGCTGGCAGCAATCAATATCCCAGACACGGATGATCCCACTATCGACCATCATGATAATACAATCCGGACAGGTGTTGGCGTGCTTCAAGTGATGCTAGTGGGAAGTGACAAGGGGCTTGGGTCAGCCAGCTGCCCTGAAATGTCACACCGCCACTAAAGGGGGCACTACATCATCATTTTGATGTCTTTTCCCACCTTTCGTTCCCATCATTGTTTCATCAAGGTAGTTGGCCTTCTGGGGGATAACTGTCGTCGTGCTGATCATAGTAACTCGGGTGTTACTACGCTTATGTGAAAGTACAACATCATCGATTTTCAATTGTACGAGATGGCTCTCTGCAGGGATTTTGAAACATTCAACCTCTTTAATGCCTTTAATGGTAATATTCTCACCTGTGGGGACGGGACGTTTGTGTCAATCTCTTGAAATTAAATAGGGTCCACTCTCAACTCACCACATGATTTCCTATAAATATGCTCTTTGGCATGGGTAAATTCTATCAGAGAGAGTTCCATGTTAAGAATTGGTTAAAGTTCTGGGTGGATTTATGTTGTTTCAGTGCATCGAATTGGTCTATCATGGCCCCTCGTATAAGGGCATGTAGTCGCAGAGGTTCTAGTAGAGACGGTGGTTCTTCTCGTCCCAGGGGTGAAGGTCGTTCTCAGGGTGAAGGCCCTTCTCACCAGCCTCCCTTGGAGCTGGAGGGATCTGATCCTCAGACATTCAATTGGGGTTCCCAATATCTTGTAGAGACTCCTGCTCCAATAGAGGTGCATATAGATCACAGAGAAGTTTCCCTTTTGAGAGAATACGAAGCCCATATGGGCCGAAAGCTGATTTCCAACCCCTTCTGGGCTGTCCGGACATTCAAGCCAGGAACCAACTGGCTCATGGCATTCGTGAATCCATTCAAATCATAAAAGGAGGTCAAAAAACTAATTCGACTGGGGTTCGCCTCCTCAAATCCACCTTAAAGGATTATATGGACACCTCAAGGGACTTTCCTCGTGAGGAACCTTATCTCCTATGGGGGAGCACCCTGCTCCTTGACTGATCCAGGCAGTCTGCATCCATGTCGCTGGCTTTTGGTCTTTTGATGGTATGATCTCCTTTCGGCTCTCTTGTTGATTTTGGCACTTCTTTTCGAAGCTCAGTTTCTGTGCAGACTATGGCTGTAAGTCTGGCACTGTTTTGGGGGTTGCTCAGCCAGGGCCCTTTGTCTTTTTGTGTTGAATGATATTGTTGTGTATCTGACCATGTGGGGGTCTTCAGAGGTTTTGTCACCTTCGGCTATCCTTTCGGTTTCCTGTTCAGGCATTGGCATCTTCTGTCATTAGCAATCTCGAGTTTTCTTTTTGAGTCCCCTCTGCTTCAGGGACTGCTAAGTCATGTAATTTGCTCTTTAGTTTGAACTTCTCTGCTTTTGTGACCATACTCTGTATGGCACGAGCTGTGGGATGGTCGTTTGTACTTGTATTTTGTATCACTATTTTTCTTTCATTAATAGAATGGACCTATGCTTACTTACAAAAAAAGAAAAAAACTATTACATATCTTATTACTCTCTATATAATGATTTAATAAATAAAGTCCTAACTACTTGTGGTCCCGCTATTAATGAGGGTCAACCACCTAAGAGCCACCTATGAGCCTTTATTTAATAAAGATGGCCCTTTTTCATTAAGTAACTATCCACTAACTATCTAATGGGCCTTGTGGCCTTGTACATTTATAAAGAAAGGGGGTTAGGGTAGGAGCCTTATAACATGTTTTGAGTGGCCACCATAGAGTCATTGGGACCAACAAAAATATGACTACAGAGTTATACAAATGAGATCATTGTTGAACAATGAGTATTTGATATAGTTCAACTACAATAGTATGGGAAAGTTTACAAAAAATGTTACTTGAGAGTTCTACCCATGTGATCAATGCTTTGTAAGGCATCTTTTAAGACATGTCTCCCAAAATGGGGCATATCAATCTTGTACCGTTTTTTAAAACTCCAATATGAGTTTGACTACTACTTGAGAATTATGGCATCGAGGGAATTCCCAAATTCTTGATATTCTACCAATAAAAATAGTTAGCGACCCATTCTGCAAACGTTAGGGTTTTCAAGGTTCTCCTAGGAAAAATGATATTCTAACAATAGAATTCAATTGAATATTTTATGACACCAACTAAGGAGGATAGACTTTACCCTTATCCATACTGGTCAATTCCTCAATATGTGAGAGTGATCTTCCCAAGTGTTATCTTAGTTTATTATAGAAATAAGATGGCCGAGAGGCTTATGCAAGGCTAGTTTCAGGTGTGCCTACAAAGATTTTGATGTACCCAAAGGTATGTGGAAGATCAAATTCACAGGAAAATGTTGTTTAATATAATACTACTCAAAGGGTACCAAGGGAGTTGTATAAGGGTGTCAAACTATTCGACTCTACTTGTATCTCGTACATGGATGCTTCACCAACCACAATTTACTTGTTGAATGACAAATCTCCATGTTTAAAGATGTTCGAACACATCTCTAGCCTAATTTATTTATTTTTAATTTGGGCATGGTGCTAACACAATAAAGAGCTCTGATAACACTTGTAATGTAGTTTAACAACAAAAACAACTATTCAAGAAATATAACTACATGAAAGTATATAAATGAGACAATGATATAGAACCCACTGGCCTCTTAAGATAAAACCTCATTTGAGAATAGGTCCAAAATAATAACAACACTTAGACAAAACAATCTATAACCTACCAGCTATATAAATAGTTTCTCTTCAACAAAACCCTAACTATGTGTTACCATCACTAATGAGTATCAATTACTAGTGAGTCTTATTTAATAAAAAATAGTAATGCCCTTTTCCATTGAGTAACTACTAGCTAACTACTTAATGGGGCTTATTAAAAAAAGTGATACCTACATTAATTACTAACAACTAAGTAATACAAATTAAAAAAAATTAAGATGGAGTCCTAACATTGTTGACATATATAGATCTAAGAAAGCATGATAATTAAGTCCTCCTAAAGATAATTAGGTCCTCTTGAAAGAATAAATGTAGAATTCACCTCAATTAAAAACTATCATAAATCCATTTTAAACTGAAATCTATAAAGAGAGATTAAATTTTTTGAAATGTATTTTTTTCTTGAGGTGTAAAAATTTCAAAAAAAAAATTCACTTAAAAATTTAAGCTTGATTTATAAATTTAAGCTTGATTTATAGTCATTGATAGCTATTATGCACCTTTATGTTAATTCTACTAAAATGAAGTGGTAATTGGAAAAATCCAATTTTTGATACCTAATAATGTTGATAAACATTTTGTAGGTAAAATTTAAAAGCATGGATCACCTTATATGGTTTAATAAAGCATGGATCACCTTATGTGGTTTAAAAATATGTGTGTGTTTTTCGGTTGGTTTATAAGTTGTGTAGCATGGCTGTTGCGCATTGGTACCATAACATGGTTCATAAACGAGGGAAATATAGAATAAGGGGGATACCATATGTCTCTCGAAGTCATAAAAATTAAACTGTTTATTATTTATTATTTATTTCTTTTATGTCAACACTTTTTGATGTGAAATGCGTCATAGACATGAACAAGTTACCGAAGTTAAAACGCTATGATTGGTACAATGGAGAAAAACTCGTGAAAAACTCCCAACGAGGACAGTAGCATGAATATTTTTCAATAACTTTTCGGGAACATTTAATATGTAAGAAATAGCTGACAGCGATAATAGTATCTGCTGCCGTTGATTTCAGCGACAAAGAGCCAATTGGTGTTAATTATCGTTCTAATTTCACCAAATGTTACTCAATCAGATTCTCACCCACTCTCGTATCAGTTACATTAAATTTATTGTTTTATTCAGTTTAGTAGTTTGTCACTTTCCAAGAAATAAGTTAAAAATGGACAAATTCAGTTTTTCAAGTAGTTTATCATTTTCCATAAAA
Source organism: Larix kaempferi (assembly GCA_027924585.1). Classification (NCBI taxonomy): domain Eukaryota; kingdom Viridiplantae; phylum Streptophyta; class Pinopsida; order Pinales; family Pinaceae; genus Larix; species Larix kaempferi. Next base: position 13,692,769 of record BSBM01000428.1, read on the forward strand.
TAAGTTAAAAATAGATAAATTTAGTTTTTTAATTAAATTTTTTTTTCAAATTGTTTTATTATACAAATATTTTTAATATTTTTTTAATAAATACAAAATATTTGAAAAATATATATCTAACAAAATTTAAATGATCCAAAAAAATATATCAAACAAGTGGTAAATTTTATTGAAAATAGAATAATAAATTTGGAAGTGAAGCAGTATATTACTTTAAGAGCGATCATATTAATTGTTGAAATAACATAATTGCAGAAATTGCAATTTTTAAGAAAAATGGATAAATTCAATTTTGCAGGTAGTTTGTTATTTTCAATGATATAAGTTTAAAATAGATAAATTCAGTTTTTTTAATTAAAATTTTTTCTTTTCAAATTGTTTTATCATACAAATATTTTTTTAATAAATCAAAAATATTATTTGAAAAATCGATATCCAACAAAATTTTAAATAATCCAAAAATATATATCAAACACTTCTAAATTTTATTGAAAATAGAATAATAAATTTGGAAGTGGAACAATATACTACATTTAGAGTGATAGAGCCATAGTTGCATAAATTAATGGAACATAATTGCATAAATTACAATTTTCAAAAACAATTTTGATAGGATTCGATTAAAAAATAGCAGAAAAAATGGGGCGTTTTGATTGAGCTTTATCCTACGAGTTTGGAAGTGTATAACAGACTAAACTGGCCCTCGCAAATAAAAACGCCTACCCGCATAAAAGTCGATAATGGCGATGGTCAAATAAATATTGGTTTGGTTGGCACTTTTCTGGCGATTCTCAAAGAAATATTTTGGTTTGGTTGGCAATTTTCTGGACCTTGGGATTTGTTCGTGTCATAGACCATCCAAAGCATGCAACATTCATTGCCTTCGGAGTTGGGGGAGTTTGTCATGAAAGTCAACAGAGTTGGACGGCGAAATTCAAGAAAAATAGATTTACAAGTAGTCATAAACGACAATTTATATACCACGAGACTCCACCCCCTGTAATCCCCAGAAAAGCTTTTGTGGTGGCCAAGTACCAATTTCCATTAATATGAAGATGTTTCAGGCCAGTCTCGTATCAGATCTTTATACGTGTCCCCATTGAAAATGGGGAAGATTGAAATTTGAAACGATAAATCCATGGCACTGCAATTTGCAATTTAATGAACGTCAGACAAAGTGATGGAATCAGGAGCGATCAAATCAATGGCGCTCTGGTCCACCATATCATGAATTCCAACATTAAAAACGCTGCAAAAATGGATGGGCAAACCAATGAATGGACATTTAACTTTAAGTACTTTACGATACAGCTGTAACATTTGACATTGTTGCACCATGATCCAACGTCCCTGTTGATGTTATAATCTATCACATCCTGAGCTTACCTAATCGATAGGATTTACTATCAAATACAGGAAATGGATGAGAAGCTGCAATCTCCAGCGATTGCTAGCAATATGGACCCTGAGAAGAAGAAGAACAAGAAAGTCTGTACTAGCGAAGCAGAGGGGACGGGATCATATCCGATCTACAGAGGCGTCCGTCGCCGGGGATGGGGTAAATGGGTGTCTGAAATTCGTGAGCCCGGAAAGAAAAAGAGGATTTGGCTGGGTTCCTACGATACTCCAGAGATGGCAGCTCGAGCCCACGACGTAGCTGCTCTATGCTTGAAAGGCAAGGCCGCTTTCCTCAACTTTCCAGATTTAGTGAACTCGTTTCCTCGTCCGTCTTCGTTGGATCCGTGTGATATACAGTCGGCAGCTGCCGAAGCTGCCAACGCCTTCAACACAGAGACATCTTCTCTTCAAAGCTCAGCTAGCTTCCAGGGAAACGTCGAATCCCACGATAATTGCAACACATCAAGCGAGAATTCAAAAGAAATAAATGGATTCGGTCATGCAGAAAACAGTGATGAACCGGAACTTCAATTGGATTTGTGGTGGCCTTCCAAAAAAGTATATTACGCAAACAAAACTGTGAATAGTACAGAATGAAAAAGATTGGGTATCTCTCTATTTATTCTTCCCATGTCACCGTGATGGCTTTAGTTTTTCTGTTAGCATGAGACAATAACAAGGTGAGTACGTTGAAATTCAGCTGCTCCTGAACAGCATTTCTTCGTTATATTGGTAACTCAATATCAATGTATAAAATGATTGAGTGGAATGCATATTTTGTAATTTTTGAGCTTGAAGAAGGGTAGTTCGACCCCAATCTTTTTAACATATGATCAAGGTTAATATTAACTGGAGAAAGTGTCTCTAATTGCTTCATTTCATTTTTATAACGTTTTTATAATCATGCATTGATTATGTTCATTCTAAGTTAAAATGTTTTAATTTATGAAAATTTAAGAGCTACAAGAGATTTTTTAAGCACATCCAACTTAAATGGATGATGAACTGATTTTTTTAAGCTTGGTACCTGGAAAATTAAGTGTAGGCAGCTAATACGCATGATACATTGTAATAACCTCATTTTAATAAAAGTTATCAGAACAATCCATGCAACACTGATACATTGTTATGATAACGCTACCAATACACACCAAGAAGAAGTGTATATGCACTCAACAGCAATGTTGCTGGATATAGATCATTAGATTTAAACTTATTTAGCAATATACACCAAGGCACTCAACAGCAATGTTGCTGGATATAGATCATTAGATTTAAACCTATTTAAGATTTAATAGTTTATATTCTACCCACAACAACAACATTAAATATACTGACATTGAACAATATAGCCATGCTTGGTAGTGGCAGGTGAGCTGCTCTACCACTGAAATCATGCCCTCCTTCAGTAAGTCAGAGTATAGATTGAAGTTTGATATTCCAACTATAGATTGAAGTTTGATATTCCAACTTCCAGGATGGCAAGAAATCAATGATTATGAACAAAACAAGTAACAGATCGTAATAGATCCATGGCTTTTGCATAGCGGTGATAGATCCATGGCTTTTGCATAGCGGTGAGGAACTTGGGTTTCAAACTGCGTTATCAGTGTTAGTAGTAACATCTATGTTAACCAAACATATCTGCTGACTTCTCATCAATATCATATTTAAGTTGATAGCCTGTACTTTGCCATGAAGCAATTACATCACAATTAAAGCCAATGTCTCTCTTCATTTGATTTCATGTTCACTTGTATACCATTTCAGTCTTTAATAGGCATGGAAGTTCTTTAATAGACAAAGTTAAATATCTTTAATATTCCACCGAAGTTTTTTTAATAGACATGGAAGTTCTTAATAAGCATGCTGGGCTTTTAATATTTTAAATCATGACTAAGTTTTATAAATATATTTTGGGTTTTTAATATTTTATCATAGTTTTTAATTTAATTTATTAAATATGAAAACATTATATTTTTAGAGATGTTATTATTTAATAAATTAAAAAAAATTGAATTCATTGCATCGAGGAGGTGCTCTATAACTTAGTATGGGGGAGATGTTGTAACGTTTGTTACTAACAAAATAATTAAAAAAATTCATGTAGACTCATAAAATAAAAAATTATGTAAAGTATTTAAAAAAATCCATGTTGGCTCATACACTAAAATATTATGAAAAGTATGGGGAGATGTTGGTTTGTAAAATAAAAACTTAAAACTTAAATTGGGATCTAAATTTAAAAAAAGAAATACACCTCAAGAAATTGAATCCCTCTCGATGCTTAATAAATACAGGTTTAAGATAGATGTATGTTTTATGTTTAATTATAATAATTAGGTGATAACATCTCTCCTTTCTATTAAGATTAAGATATAAAACACTTTTATACTCTCATCTTAATAACTAATAACGAGGTTGACATGAATCCATTTTTTTTTAAATATAAATATATTTTAGAATATATAACTTAAAAGATTTAAACTAATATCAAATTAAAAAATCCACATATATATATTTGATTAAAATAATAAATTTTACATATTTATTATTATTTTTAAAAAATATTTTTATTAACCATCATTTATCTTAATAATGATATTTGAAAATTCAAATATCAAAACAATTAAAAAGTGAAGTGTTACTTCAAGGAGACTCTCAAGAGACACTCGAGAGTACACACCTTTTTTGCCGAGTGCACATTTTTTTTACATTCTTCTTCCGTTTTGTATAACATGACTCCCACCTCATTCTTTAAGGTTCTAACATAACTTAAACTTTGAGAAAAGTGTGTTTTGCAATGTATTAATATATTGCTATATTCATTTATTTATTTTGTGGAAATTGCTTTTTATGAAATATTTCTTTCTTTCATTTATTTGTTAAACATAAGTTTCCATTATGTATGGATTATACTATAAGTTGATGTGAGATTTTTCTATAATATTTTTCTTTAAATCATTTTTGACAAGTAGAAATGAACCATTGAGATATTGATGCATGACTATTAAATCAACTTTACTTACTTTTTATATTCTCAACATTTATAAACTCAAACATAAACATGCACACGGTTAGGAGCAAAGAAAGCACATGTAGCCTCGATGTGCTCTTGTTCATCCAACAAATTTGAGGGCCAAGCCTTTTTCAAGAAAACCCTTTCCATTCCAAGTTTTGGTTTAGCTTTAAAAATGAGATTACAAAATCTTTACTCCAAAATTATCAATTCACTGAACTCTTCTTTGTGTAAATTCTTCTATATGAGAGCTTCTAAATATGTTATTCGTATCGAGTTATTCCTTTACTTTCCTCTCTATGTGGTTTACCCAACCAATTGCTTTTCCTCCCTTTGTCCTTTGTTCCTCAATAGTTATGGGATCATTTCTTTGGTTTTCCACCCTTTGTCCTTTGTTCCTCAAGAGTTATGGGATCATTTCTTTGGTTTTCCACCCTTTGTCCTTTGTTCCTCAAGAGTTATGGGATCATTTCTTCTTGTGTCGCAAACTATTAGTATGCCACTTTCCTTGTGTATACTCTTATATCCTTTTCCTTCTTAATTTTCTTTTGTCTTCTCCGTGGTTTAGGTTATTTTTTGAATATCTTTGACATTTCATGCTTCCTCCTTTTCTAGCTTTCCTCTCTACCTATTTCTTCTCTTAACTTCTCCAAAGTGACTTTACTAACCACGTTCAAAATTGTGGTAAAAATTACCAATCCAATCCTTCCACATGACCTCTTCATAATTAACATCTTCATGCTTCTAGGAAATCTTAACATTTCTTTCACAACTCACTCCTTCAACCCCAATTGGACCCATTCACATGCCTCAATCTCCCATTTATTGCAAATTTATTTGGGCTCTCCTCCACTAGAACTCCTCTTGTATACTAAAGGGTTCCTTTGTTTTCAAATTGAAGATGGGATTAGCGATCCTTATTGCTTCGAGAGGCGCTTCTACATCCCAATATGGGGGAGATGTTGTCAAGTTAAGATATGTAACATACAATTCAAATATAGTCAAAATAAAAATTTAATAACACTGACATAGACATTTTAATTAAACATTTAAAATAAAATTTACTTTTAAACAATGTAGAAAAAATGAAAAAGTAAAACAATGTAAAAAAAGGTAAAACAAGATAGAATAAATCAAAAGTAAAAATAAATCACCATATATCAAATTAAGGTGAAAATAGGTCATGAATCATTTGAAAAATAACATAATTTGTCAACTACACTTATGAGAAGAAATAAAAATAGATAAAAATACTTAGTAATGTAAGCAAAATAAAGGGTCACACTTGTAATTCGTGTGTGTTTTAATATAATTAATTTATTTTTAAAAATATAATATGTGTATTTTAGATTAATTATCCAAAATAATCCAAGTGCCTTGAAAATCCAAAGCAACATGATTTCACTTGGATTGCATTGATTTCACTAACTGGACACTTTGTGATATTAGGTTGAGTTACAATGAATTTTAATATTTGTTACATTGATATCAGCAATTAAAATTCTTGTAACTTAAACCTAAAATCAAAGAGGAATCAATGATAATCCAAAGTTATTTGATTACATTGACATTTAATGTGACGTAATGTGACATCTATGAAAATCCAAAGCAATTTGATTGCATTGCTTGAATCGGATGATTCCATGAAGATGGGTAACTATTTTTGGCCAAATATGGCGATGAAAAACAAAATTTTTACGCATGTATTAAATTGAAGCCCTGGAAACTCATATTTGCACATGAATTTCGACATGCGGTTAAAAAACGAAATGTAGAGAATTATGTTGACTTTCCAATGATATTTTTTTCAAAATATACCAATGTCATTTATCGTGTCAAATTTTCATTTAATGAAACGTGTGTACTTAAAAATTTGAAGAGCAATTAAAAAGTGGTTTGTGTGTGCATAATAATTTAATGTTAAAGAAACAATTTTAAAAAATGAAATATGTGAACATGATCTAGACATAATGCACTAGTGCTTATATATTTTTCTTTTAATTTTTCTTGAAAAATTATATTTATTATTATTTTTCGAAATTGACCAATGAATATTTCAGTCGCATTTTGCACACATGTGTGTGTGCACCAAATCTTTTGATTGTTTACATAATTTGCAAAACTAAAAACACCCTTTTGAAGAGGATGCACTTATCTAGTGCTTGTGTATTTTTTCAAATTTTTTGGATGTGTATTTTGAATGTTGTTGATTTATCTTTGAGCTCAATCGAAGTTGTCGGCAGGGTTTTTTAGGGCAAGTTTTAGTAGAAATTTAAAAACAAAAGACATATGAAGATAACAATTCGTAAATTTTATGTATATGGATAGAAGATTCATTGACGAATCCAATGGTATCAAGTCCTCCCATTAATGTTCATTTAATGACATAGTTTAAACCTTTGAAAGGCAGACAAAACTTTCTTTCTGCAGTGAAAAGGGCTCTCGGCCTGTTTTTAGGCCCTTAATTGAGGTATTTGAAATACCTCGCATGAGGGATAAATGAAACCTCGATCAAGGGCCTAAAAAATAGGTTGCGAGGCCATTTTTTATTTTTTTCAAAAGCTAGATGGAGCTTTCAAAAGCTAGATCGAGCTTTTAAAAGCTAGATCAAGGTCTTGTTTCAACCCTCGATCGAGGTATTGTCAAGCCCTCAATCAAGGTATTTTAAAACCCTCGATTGAGGTTTTTAAACCTCGATCGAGGGCTTGAAAATACCTCAATCGAGGGTATGGATTTTTTTTTTTGGGTTTCGCTTGCCAAAAATCATGAACCAGCTTCATGGATTCACCCTTTCAATGACTCCACTGTCTGATATTAGGTTTGAGTTACAATGAATTTTACTATTTGTTGCATTAATATTAGTGATTCATCTCTTTGAATCACTGATATCAATGCCAAAAACTGTAAAATTCACTATAACTTACACCCAATATCAGAGAATGGATTCAAATTGCTTTGGATTTTTGGGAACTTGGATTATTTTAATGTTTCTTGCATTGATATAAGTGATTCCTCTCTTTGAATCACTGATATCAATGCTACAAACAATAAAAATTTAAAATACTTAAGCTGACATGTATATAAACACAATCAAAATACAGTATGATATCAATGATTCGTCTCTTTGAATCACTGATATCAATGCAATAAATAGTAAAATTCACTATAACTTAAACATAATATCATAGAGTAGAGTCACTAATAATCCAAGTGAAATCAAATTGCTTTGTATTTTCAGGGTACTTGGATTATTTTACTGTTTTTTGCATTGATATCAACGATTCCTCTTTTTGAATCATTGATATCAATTCAACAAATAGTAAACATTTAAAATATTTAAGGCGACATGTATATAAACACAATAAAAATATAGTATGATATATGTGATTCATCTCCTTGAATCATTGATATCAATGCGCCAAACAATAAAATTCACTATAACTTAAACCTAATATAAGAGAGTGGAGTCATTAATAATTCAAGTGATATCAAATTGCTTTGAAATTTTAGGGTACTTGGATTATTTTACTATTGGTTGCATTGATATGCGTGATTCCTCTCTTTGAATCGCTTATATCAATGCAACAAATAATACAATTCATTTAACTTAAACCGATCCAATGTGCATTGGTATTAGTGATTCCACTCTTTGAATCACTGATACCAATGCAACAAAAACTAAAATTCATTGTAACTTAAATCAATCCAATGTGCATTGATATCGGTGATTCCTCTCTTTGAATCACTGATATCGATGCAAGAAACAATAAAATCACTTTAAATTGAACCTAATATCAAAAAGTGGAGTCACTAATAATCCAAAGCAATTCAATTGCATTGATGTAACATGACGTAACATGACAACATTCCCCCCTAATGTGCTCCTTTTTTGTATAAAGGGTTTGAGTGTATGCTGCATTGATTTCAATGAATCCACTCTCTAATATTAGATTTAAGTTATAGTGAATTTTACATACATAAAGACGATCATCTACAAATTTAATGTGCCTGCCCTGGGCTGTAGCTATCTTAGATCCATCTAAACTTTGAATCTACCACGCGTCGAGAGGAATCAAATCCCTTGAGGTGAAACCTATCCAACAAGAGATCGACAATACAAAAATGTTTGCACCTCTAGGGATTCGATCCCTCTTGGCGAATGGTAGATCTGGAGTTTAAATGGATCTAGATTGGTGAATATGAATGCTTAGGGTTATCCCCATCATGTTTACCTCAAAGGGCCTTAAGGGACAACCTAGATATGACATATTCATTCCTCTATATCCTTCCTCAATGAGTTTCCACCTTAGATGGTTTTCTTCATTGGGTGTCCTAGGATTCTCACACATCAAACTACCTATGTAAATTTTAAAAGCACAACCTAGTCTAAAGGCCATATTCCACCACTACATGTTTTGTTGGTCCCTCTATTCTCATGTAACCCTAATAGTACAAAACAACTTTTTCTTCTTATTTCAGTTCTTTCTCCTACTCCATACCTTGAATCATTCATGGATCTCCACTTTTCCACTAATATTATTTGCTTTCTCACTGATCCCCTCTCTACGACAATAATTGACTTCAAGATAGAGAAACAAAATACCCTATCCATCCATGTGCTCTTCTTTTGTGTGTTCTTTATCTTCACTCTTTCACTTAATATTGCCTCATCCTTGACTGTTGACATTTCTTCAAGACTTATCATCAAACTTTAATGCTATAAGGATATCACCATTTCCTTTCCTATGTCCTCATTTAATTCCTTGTTTGTTAAATATGCTCCAATTCTCTTCTCCATGAGGATTCCTTTTTCCAAATCAAATATTTGTCCAACACATGAGACTCATACCTTTTCATCTCCAACAAATAATCCATTTCATATTATCTCCTTTTCTATATTATTTTGGTGTTACAACTTTAAGAGGTATAAGTTTTATCACTATGATAGTTTCCTCAATTGCTCATTGTCCTCCCCTATCCATATTTTCACTTACATAATAGGAAATTCAAAGGTGAAATAATATAATATAGCAAAATTTAGAATGAAAATGAAAGAATTATCACATCAATAAACAATTGTAGAATAACCAATTACCACAAAGAACAATACCTTTATTAATGGAAGCAATGTTCACTTGCCTCTTCAAAGGGAAAAACCTCCAACCGAGAAAAGATCCAATTACAATATAATTCACAATAAATTTCATTTCATTGCTTATACTACTTTATATATTTTATATCTAACCTCCTAGGAACTTTGTTGAGCTAGCAACAACCTCTCCTTCTCAAGATATTGGAAAGTCTAATGATTGACAAGTTATTGACTTGAAAATGCTCTCCTACTTATTATTATTATTATTGAGGAATTGTGATTTTCCTGATTCCTTTATATTTTGATTGATCTTTCATGCTTTTAGTCTAGGTTGAACATCATTAATCCTTTGATTTTGAGCTACTAAGTAATTAAACTATATTTTGATGAGTTGCATCCATTTTCATTGTTAGGATATTCCCTCATTGAAATATTTTATTTCTTACTTGATAAAAAGAAAGCTTGAAATGCTTTGGATTTTAATTAGTCTTCGCATGATGAAATGCTTTTTTTTCCTTGGAAAAAAGCCGTAATTTCATTAAAATATAATCAAATTACATATGTATAAGGGCTTCGGGGAGTCCTTTCAAGTATTCATCTTTTCAGCATGTATCAGAAAAATGCAAAATAAAAGTAGTTACAGCTCTACCGCGAGAGCCTAATATCCCAAAGAAAATAATAAACCAGTTTGTATAGAGCTGAAGGAGAAACAAAAAAAAAGTAAGCCACAAGATGCAAAAAGCATCAATGGAAAATTGTAGAAAGACTCAAAAAAACTGAGAGAAGTTGAGTCACCGGATTCTGAACTGAAAACCCCCATCTAGGAAGTCATAGTGTTTCCCAGGAAGGTTCACACTGCACCGAGAAACATCTAGCTAAATTGTCTGTTGACAATAGTTGCTGACCGGTGCCGCTGCTAATAATAAAAGCCCGCATCAGAGCGGATCTAACCCCGACTAACTGCAGCCAATGCCCCCGTCATGGACGCACTTCCCAGCTTCACTCCTCGGCACATGTTTTACCGCCGCCGCCACTATTAAATAGGTGAAACCCACCAGGTAATGGGTCGCTGCGTGAAGTCTCCACCTCCACCTCCCTTGTAGTGAGCCATCCATCACTAGTGCTGCACTTGCAAGGGTTCAAGGTGCCCTTGCAGAGAACAAACACCACCGACCGTTGTTGGAATTCGCACCAGCAGTCCTCCACTGTGTAGAGAAGTCGTCGCCGTCGGTCCCTTGTCCAAGAATAGAGCCGCTCTCAACTAGTGCGCCATGAAGCCTCTGCAACTCGCAAACGTAGTGTAGAAGAGGGAAGGCAGCCATGGGAGGAGCCATGGCCACCAGTTCTGCAAGATCGACTCTCAACCCTAACACAAAAGCCACAGACCTTAAAATTGTCTGTCCCCATGATGAAATGATTACTTGTGCAACAAAGCATTAAAGACAAGTTCACAATGTTGGATTTTAACTAGACTTTTTTCTTGATTGACTTTTTACATGAGCATTTTTTTGGAGATAGCAACATATCACACTCAAAATATATTATTTGTGATGTTGTTATACCTCAAAATGGCACCTTTATGTATCCTACTTAGGGATGATACTTCATCACCATGAGAAGTATGTTTTTTATGCTCCCAAGGTGTGCTTAGGACTTCTATGTTATGGTTACATCATTCCATAGACTTGCTTGGAAGGTTCCTATGCCACTTGGAGGTCGAGAATACACTTGCTAAGTTTCACTTTACCCATTTTTAGAAGGATGTTGCTCCCTCATAACTATACACGTGGTGAAAACTACAACATTTTCGCTCCCTGCATGCCTTCAGGGGGGAGAAAACGTCCTTTTTGTCGCTTTATGCTCTACCTTAAGGGAGCGAAAATCCCTGTTAGACCACTTTCCCTTGATTTTTGGATCAGATCTGAGGATGATTTTGAGGAGGATTTTCCTAACCTTCGAATATCTTCCCTATATCTATTCAAGGTAACCTAATATCCCTAGATCCACCTTATCCTCATCTAGATCCATCTTCTTCTCCAAATGGTTTGGCCTCCCAAGTCCTACTTAAGGAAGGCCATGCTTGGGTGAAAGGGGGAGGAAACACTAAGAGGATGGTCATTATAATCCCATGAAATTGAGAAGGGATTTGAAGGAGAGCTGGAAGGAGGTATTGCCAAGATAATATCATGTATAACACATGTTGTACTGCTTCATTTGGATTTCATAATAGTAACTTAGACTATTCTTCCCAATTCTATGTCTTTATGGTGAATGCATAGACATGCCTATCTTTCAATAGTTAGATCTATGTTTATACATTAGTTGCTTTGGAGAAGGTGTTGTCTTCCTTTGTGAACATGTTCAAAATCCCATATTTGAAGGGTAGGAGTTGGATCATCTAAGGAGCATCAAGGACAACCATCGAGAGTGAGGTAGGCCATCTATCTTCTTTATCTTTCCATAGCTTGATTGCTCATGTATGAACTAGGTCTAGGGGTATATAGTTTCTATTTGTTATGTTTATGTCTTGACTTAAGGACCTAGGGATCTTAGTATATAGTCAAGAGGAATTCAACATATTCGTAGGAGGAATTTCCTAGCATAGAAATTGATGACTCTGTTGGGGAACTTTTCCCTAGTCTCTGTTCGGATATCCACATCATCTTTTTCAGGATCTTGCATGCAATTAGGGTTTGCATGCACTTTGCATGCATCCCAGTCACCAGGTTGATGCCTCGAGCACCTTAGCCACCTTATTCTGGCACCCACGAGCTTCTTACATCAGTTCATTAGCCCTCCTAGTCAGGAAGGCACCCACTTCTCACCTACTACCAGAGAAGGGTGCACTTATTCACCTACCACTACAGTTCCACTTCAGTTACACTCAGTCAGCTCCGATTCTCCCTGATTTGAGGCTAGTTTCACTCCCAACTGACTGTTTCACTCCATTGGACCTCTAGATTGACTAGATGACTTGTTCTGACTTCAGTTAGTCTCCCATGCGCCCTCCATTGAGCCCACTTCCCTATATCAGTGATACACACTTCAGTTACACATGTTACACTTAGTTAGACTCAGATTGACACCTAGATGACTGGTTCTTGTGCATTGATGACCACCACTAATTGATGATGAGGACTCCTAGTTGGAGTCAAGCTACTCCATTCAGTGATTCGAATGACCTCCTTAGTCAATTCGAATTTCTCAGTCATTGTTACTGTATTGTATTGTAATTATTCACCCTCATTGGGATATTGAGCACTGATGCATGTTTTGCACAGTTTTACACCATTTTTTTCTTAGTTTCATCTATTGTGATTGATTTACTTGTTCATTAGATCTGCTGTGACTAATTTTACATGGTATCATAGCCATTGCAGGGACAAGATCTCTTTTCTACAGGTGTTTCTACAAGAAGATTTGAGTGAATTTGCTCAAAAATTACAAATTTTTTTGGCATGAAAGATCTCAAGGTCATTCGCTCCTATGCATGCAAAGCTTGAAAATACTTCCAATACCACTCCAAAAGCTTGAGTTTCCACATAAATCCTAGATCTGATACATTGGACCCATTCAACATTGCTTGATCTCCAATCCCAGGTGTGATGCAACTCTAAAAGGGTGGATTGTTCGACCTCATTGTTCTTGGTTTTATTGTGCTTTGCAGGTTATTGTCTCCATCAATTGCATTCGCTACTTTTCCCTTGCAAGCTTTTCTACATTAGTGTGCACTCGCTCCTAGCAATGGAATACTCTTCTTCAAAGCCTATCCTCACCCCATTCAATTATTTTGATTGGAAAGATGATATGGAGATCATATTACGTTCAAAAGGTTACTACCGAGTCACTCTTGGTCTTGAATTGGAGCCAAACACCTTGTCAGATAGAACCAAACACTACAACAAGCTTGATGAAGCTTATGGTCTTCTTTGTCTCTCCATCTCCAAAGATCTTCACTTCCATCTCAGCGGATTGAAGACTCCAAAAGCTATATGGGAGCAACTTGAAACACTATTTGGCAAGCAGGACAAGCTTAGGGCTTTTCAATTAGAGAATGAATTGATTGCCCTTAGTCCTGAGAATTTTGAGACCATTAATGAATTCTTCACAAAATTTAAGAACTTGAACATGCAGCTGAAGAACAGTGGAGTTATCAAAGAGGATAAGCAATTGATCCTCTCCATTCTCAGCAAGCTTGGTAAAGATTATTCGGTATTTGTCTCTACTTTCAATTTTGGTCAGCTAACTACCCCGAATTGGAAGATGCCTACCTTGAATTCCTTCATTGAGTCCGTCACAAAAGAGCATGATAAGTTGATTCAAATGGGGTCCATAAGCTCCAAAGATTCAACCCTATATGTTCAAGGACCCAAGATCTCGAATGGTAAAGGAAAGCAAAAGAAGGAGAAGCCCAAATTCGAACCTCACAAGCAAAGAGAGAAAGGAAAATAGACGGATGCACCATCCAGTTCGAAGTTCAAGAAAAAGGGAAAAGAAGGTAACCAAAAATATAAATGTACTTATTGCAACTGTGGATTTCATCCTGAAAGTTCATGTATGAAGAAGACTATAGATCAAATGGCCCTCCTTTTGGAAAAGAACAACATAACTCTTCCTGACGGTGCAAGGAAGAAGGATAGGAATGATGATCATGAAAGAGGACAAGCACTCATGACAACTGTTTCGAAGCCCACTACTCTCTTGATAGATTCGAGTGCACCGAATCATATGGCTGCAAATATTGATTCTTTTTCTTCATTCGATCCAAACAGGTCCATCCCCATCCATTTGGGAGATGACTCAAAAATTTCTTCAAAGGGCAAAGGTACGATTCATGTAGATCATGGAAGTTTTCAGAATGTTCTCTATGTGCCTTCCTTGGCTTCAAATCTTCTTTCTGTGTATCAAATGACACACACTGTTGAACCGAAGCAAGTTACATTCAGACCTAATACAGTTGAAATTTCTGATATCAAAAGTGGAAGACTTGTTGTAGTCGGAAAGGTGAACCACACTGCAAAATGCTATGAGTTTTCACACTTTATTCTGCTTGCAAAGCCCACTGCTCTTCGCACACATGGTAATGAGTTTATTAGGCTTTGGCATGAAATATTTGGACATATTAATTATAAGTATTTGCTTCTGTTATCAAACAATTCCATGGTAGATGGTCTTCCACAACTCCGTTCCTCGAAGGGAATATGCACTGGTTGCATTATTGGGAAGCACCCCGAGCACAGATTCGACCGCGGCAAAGCTAGCAGAGATTCTACAGTTTTGGGGCTGATACATTCTGATATCAGTGGTCCGCTACCCCATACATCATTAAATGGTTCAAGGTATGTTTTGACATTTATTGATGATTTTTCCCACTTTACATGGGTATTTTTTCTCAAAAACAAGTCAAAAGTACTTGGAAAATTCAAGGATTTTTAGGCTTCTGTTGAGACCCGCCACTGAGAGCAAGATCAAAGCTCTTAGATCTGATAATATTGGAGAATATATCAAGGTTGAGTTGCTGAAACTTTGTGCCCAAAGCGGAATTCAGATCCAACATACAGTTCGCTACACACCCCAGCAGAACAGTGTAGCGGAAAGGAAAAATTGGTCATTGAAAGAGATGGCTACATGCATGATTGAATCAAAAGGTTTTGGCTGCAAATCTTTGGGCTAAAGAAATAAATGTTGCTGCATACATACAGAAACATGTTCCACATTCATCTGTGAAAGGTATGACTCCTTTTGAAGCATTCTCTGGTCACAAACCGGATGTGTCAAATTTGAGAGTTTTTGGATCTACTGCATGGGCTAGAATTCCTTCCAAGAAGAGACAAGCTTTGGATCCACAAAGTATTGAGTGCATACTGATAGGATATGGAGAATAATCAAAAGCATATAAACTCATGGATATAAGATCTAAAAATATATTCATAGAGCGCAGTGTGCAATTTGAAGAACCGCTTCAATAATTGCAACTAGTCGAGGAAGAAACTGCCGTTTCACCGCCTTCACCAGAAGAAGATCCGTGCAGCGATAATGAAGGTATGAGTTCTGATATTTATGATATTTTAGAAGCACATGATGATCATGACATATTAGGTTCATAATCCGACCATTATGATCCTCCTCAATTACCAAAGTGGGCCCAAAACACTCTTCAATCTGCTAGTTCGAACCTTGGAAATCCTGCTGATCCGAGATGAACAAGAGCAGACTTTCAAAGAGCAGGTATGGCTCTTTCTATTTCTGATCCATTAATTCCTGAGATTTGTTATTTGATGACTGGTTCAGATCCCACATCATACTATTCTGCCCATTGAGATCCGAGATGGGAAAGTGCCATGGATGAAGAGTACAGTTCTCTTCAAAAGAACAATACATAGGAGCTAGTTTCTCTTCCACCTGGAAGAAAATTAGTGAAGTGTAAATGGGTCTACCGCATGAAATTTTCTGCTGATGGATCTATCAGAAAATACAAAGCAAGGTTGGTGGAAAAAGGTTTCTCCCAAGTCCAAGGAGTGGACTACATTGAGACGTTTGCACCGGTTGCAAAGATGGATTCCATCCGCCTTGTTTTGGCTATTTCCGCATCCAAGCACTAGGAAGTGCACCACATGGATGTGAAGAGTGCATTTCTACATGGAGACCTTGCTGAAGAGGTATATATGCAGTAGATAGAGGGATACACATCAGATCCATCATTAGTTTGCAGATTGAAGAAATCTTTGTATGGGTTAAAACAGGCCCCAAGAGCTTGGTACGCAAAGATGGACTCCTTCCTTCTTTCTCAGAATTTCCAAAGATACAAATCTGATCCGAATGTGTATCTTCAGCGAGTTAAAGGTAATTTGTTGGTTATTGTACTTTATGTTGATGATCTTCTCATTACTGGTATCACTCTTACTTCAATAAACAAGCTAACAACTGCCTTAAATCTAGCTTTTGACATGAGCGATTTGGGCTTGCTGAGTCACTTTTTGGGCTTGGAAATAGATCAAAATTTTGATGGGATCACTATATCTTAGAAAAAATATGCTTCCGACCTATTATTGAAGTTTAATATGGCTGAATGTAAGGCAGCCCCATTCCCATTCCTCTCAGGAATCAGTCTTGAGGAGGGAGATTCTACACCGCTTGCAGATTGCAGTATGTATCGACAGTTGATTGGTTCACTACTTTATTTGACACACTCAAGGCCTGATATTTCATATGTCGTGAGTGCCATGTCAAGGTATATGCAGCAGCCCCATGAGCTTCATTGGCAAGCAACCAAGCGGATCTTGCAGTATGTGCAAGGTATGAAACATTTTGGCATACATTATGCTGCAGATTCTGAGCTTGATTTCATTGGTTTTACTGATTCAGATTGGGCAGGTGATAGCATTGATCAGAAGTCCACTTCCGGTTATGTTTTCATGATTGGTCATGGTGCTATTTTTTGGTCCAACAAAAAGCAGGAACCCATTGCACTTTCTTCAGCAGAGGCAGAGTATCGAGGGGCAGTCAATGCCTGCATTCAGGCAATTTGGTTGCAGGGTATTCTTTCCGAGTTTGGTTTTGGTGGCACTACTTCGACTATCCTATTTTGTGACAATCAAAGTGCTATCAAGATCTCCACAGATCTAGTTCATTGGCAGAGGACCAAACACATTGAGATTCATATGCATTACATTCGACAGTTGGTGCATGATCGCACCATCATTCTGCAATATTGCCCTATTGATGAGCAAATTGCAGACATCTTCACCAAGAGATTCACTGAGAAGAAGTTCTCTTACCTCTGTTCACTGTTGGGGGTGAGTTCCATCATGGTGGAGATAGATTGATCCATTATTATGCTTTAGCTTGAGGGGAGGCTTTCTTCCCACTGGGTTTTCCCTCTTTCCTCACTTAGTTTATTTTCAGCTTTTTTTGGATTATTGTATTGGGATGACCTTTGGTCTTAGTTACCAGGGCCCCACATTATTTTTTGCACATCATAGTCTATCTTGAGGGGGGGTGTTCAGATATCCACATCATCTTTTTCAGGATCTTGCATGCAATTAGGGTTTGCATGTAAATTCTAGGGTTTGCATGCACTTTGCATGCATCTCAGTCACTAGGTTGATGCCTCCAGCACCTTAGCCACCTTATTCTAGCACCTGGGAGCTTCTTACATCATTTCATTAGCCCTCCTAGTCAGGAAGGCACCCACTTCTCACCTACTTCCAGAGAAGGGCACACTTCTTCACCTACCACTGCAGTTCCACTTCAGTTACACTCAGTTAGCTCCGATTCTCCCTGTTTTGAGGCTAGTTTCACTCTCGACTGACTATTTCACTCCATTGGACCTCCAGATTGACTAGATGACTTGTTCTAACTTCAGTTAGCCTCCCATGCACTCTCCACTAAGCCCACTTCCTTATATCAGTGCTACACACTTTAGTTACACATGTTACACTCAGTTAGACTCAGATTGACACTTGGATGACTGGTTCTTGTGCATTGATGACCATCACTGATTGATGATGAGGACTCCTAGTTGGAGTCAAGCTACTCCATTCAGCGATTCAAATAACCTCCTTAGTCAATTCAAATTTCTCAGTCATTGTTACTGTATTGTATTGTAATTATTCACCCTCATTGGGATATTGAGCACTGATGCATGTTTTGCATAGTTTTACACCATTTTTCTGAGTTTCATCTATTGTGATTGATTTACTTGTTCATTAGATTTGCTGTGACTAATTTTACAGTCTCACCCTTTTGATTCCTTCTTGACTTCTTTTTTGGATCATGTACCCTTTTTTGAGTGTTTTTTTCCCTCCATTTTGGTCTCTTTGATTAGTATTGTGAAGTGTCTTTAGCATACGATCTGATCCCTGCTCGGATCTCATCCCTGAACCTTGTAATTTAACCTTACAGGACATTTTTGCTCACCTATAAAGGACTACAGAGTGAAAAGTTTCCACATTTTCGCTCCCCTACAGTGTACTAGGGTGTGAAAATATCATATTTTCGCTCTGTGTTGGTCTATACAGGGGTGGAATCCCTTGTTTGGGGTAGTTTTGAGGCTTGTTTGCAAGGTTGTGCTTGGATTTTCACTTCCAATTTTTTGGTGTGATTTCTTATCATGAATTTGATGCTTTTGATACCCTTTTGCAGAGATTTAGATCTCTATTGAGTCATTTTCTATTCACAATTTTTGTTTGATCCTTCATTGGAATCCTTAGATCAATTTGATAATATTTGAGTCTTTGAGCCAATTTCCATTTTTGGGAGTCAAGTGTACTTTCCTAGTAGCCTCTTGGTCTTTGTAACATTAGTTTGAACACATCCAATCCTTGTTTGGTAGTGTTTGGGATCTTCTCCCTTTGTTTTGGAAAATTAGGTCCTAGATTATAAACTTAAAACCCCCCGGGGTTAACTTTGATCCCTTCATTATTGTTTCAGTTTTCTGAGTCTCTTTTGCTTGTTCAGTGATCTTATCATCTTCATAACATTTATTTGTATCCCTATATATATATTTTTGGTATGATTTGGGACCATCATTGTTTGTTTGGAAATTGGAGATTGTGCTTTGAAAGTTTGAAATCCCCTTGGTTAATTTGATCCCTTGAATTGATTTTTTTTTTTTTGAGTTGTAATATTTTGATCAATGATCTTGTCACCTTTATAGGACTGATTTGGACCCTTCCAATCATCTTTGGTTTTGTTTGGGACCCTTTGGCATTTATTGGAAGTTTAAGTTTTGGTTTGGTCTTTTGTATCGAACTTGTTCTTTGTCTTGCTTTTTGGGTAGAATAGTGATCCTTTTTAAGTCCCAAAAGCTTTCAATTTGCTTCCAATTCCATACTTTCCATCTGATTGTAGTTGTATTCAAGCTTGTCATTAGAGGAAATTTAAGGTCTAAAATGGGCCTCCTAAGAAAAATAATAAAATAATAGTTAAAATAATAAAATAATAGTTATAATAATAAAATAATATTTTTGAATTTCGAAGAAAAGGGGAAAAAACTACATTTTTGTTTGTATTTTCAACATGTCTCCCTGTTGTTTTACTCAAATTCTGAGCGGGAGCACTCGTTGGATGTGGAATTTAATTCTGCATCTAACGGGTACCCACAATGCATACTTTTGAGGGACCCCACCCCACAAAAAATGATAAATACATTAAAAAAATGTGTTACTTTCAAGTAACACATTTTTTTGATGTATTTCTCGTTGTAATTGTGTTACTTTCAAGTAACACATTTTTTTGATGTATTTCTCGTTGTAATTGTGTTACTTTCAAGTAACACATTTTTTTTGATGTATTTCTCGTTTTTTGTGGGGTGGGGTCCCCCAAAAGTATGTAGTGTGGGTACCCATTGGATGCATAATTAAATTTCACATCCAACAAGTGCTTCCGCTCGAAATTTGAGTAAAACAACAGGGAGATATGTTGAAAATACAAATTAAAAAGTAGTTTTTTTAATGTCAAATATGCCAACTCAACCATTATGGTTGACTTTTTTCTTGAAATTCTATTGGTTCTTGAATTCAATGACTCTTTTTATCATGAGGTGGCTCGATTTCTTACGAGGTGGCTTGTTTTCATATGAGTCCCATTTTAGACCTCAAATTTCCTCTAATGAGAGATCTCTCCTTTGTTTGCTTTCAAAAGGATTTTTGGTTTGGCTTGCTTGGTAGTTTTGAAAAGTTTGGGTCATCCATGTCATTTTTAGTCTCTTTTTCTTGGGTGTTTTCTTTGTTTCCTGAGACCTCTTTAGCCACTGATTGTAGAAGTAGATTGAGTTTTGTACTTCCATATGGTTCAAAGAAAGGCCTTATTTTTGTCTCTTTTGCTAGATTTAAAAGAAAGGCCTTATTTTTGTCTCTTTTGCTAGATTTAAAAGACTTGAAAACATAAATTTTCTACTTGTGCACTAGTTTGATCTTATTAATTTTTGGGTCTTACATTCATTTTAAGAAGAAATTATTTTTCAAGTTTTATTTGCATTTGGGTCGTAAAAGGATCATTGAGTGCTTTTTTATTTGCCTTGCATTTACTTGGAAGCATTGTTAGAGTCTTTCTCTTCAATAACTTAGTGTCTTGTTTAGGTTTGAAAGGATAGGAAACAAGTTAGAGGTTTTTTGTTTTTGGTGTGAGTGAAAGCATTGAAAAATAAAAAGTGATTGCATTCTAGTTAGTGTCAGGGGCATTTTTTAGCTTGCATTTTGAAGCAACGTACCTTGTAATTTGAAAAAAACAATTCCCCCTCATGGTCAGGGGGGAGGGGGGGCATGAATCATGTATTCTATAGTCCCTTTGGCATATAAAATCATCTTTTTCATTCAAAGAGTGATTCATGTTTCTTGGATTGGGTATATGCATTTGGGAAATAAAAATACTCTCTCTTACCATAGATAGCATTCATCGAAAAGGAAAACTTTGCATTTCATTTTTGGTGCATGGTTTAGAGTCGAGTCAAAACACCATCTAGTCCACTTACGCCTGCTCTATTGAGTAATAAAAAATCGTAAAAAGGAAGAAGGAACGTAATCTAAAATCAATTAGAATTTTTTCTTTTAATAGAAAACCAATAAGTCTAGGATTTTAGGGCCTTGGTTGTAGGGTAGAGAGTGAGTTTTTCAAGGCCACTAAAACAAAACTAGGAACACTAAAGAGAGAAAATCCATTATTAGCACAAAGTGCTTGTTGGGAAATCTCCTCTAACACATGATTCAAGTAGTAGGAGAAGTCGAGAAGAGTGCTCGGACTGGTCACTGACATTCTCTCTCGGTGGGGTTATGCGAGTTGGGGGGAAATTTTGGTCGTGGAAAGTCATCGGGGTGACACCACTATTTGATTTTCTTTGGGTCTAATAAATTTGTCTTACATTCCCTTCCCATTTGCAGAATCCCTCTCCCATGACCGTTCTTCCTAACCACCAAGCGTGAAGTGGTATCCTTGGTTAATTTTCCTTGGTTACCTTCCCAGGTGACTGTAGTGGTGGTACTGTCAGTACTTGAGAGAGACGTACAACACACGATTTTGGATCCTTAGGAGGGTACTTGGTTGTGTCTGGTATTTGCACCTATGAAATTCCATTACAGAGTAGTTGTGGGTAACTGTCTCTCATTTCTTCATTGATAGCCTCATATCCCATATCTAGAAGATCCCTACTTCCTTTCTCTCTATTATAAGAGATTTGTTTGACTATTTTTATCTTAGACCCTAGGTTGAGTCTGTTCCCATGGAAATGGTTTTGGAGCCTACCAATCAAGGAACCCCTTTTGCGGATCCTTGTCTTTTCCCTTATTTTGGAAATATTTTTCCTCCTTACATTGCTACATTGAATCTTCCTAGATTCACCATAGGATTACCGGTATGGTTGTTTTCGACTTGGATGATCCCAAATGCTCCTGGTGCCTCATGTGCTCCTGGTCTATTGAATACAATCCCTCCACCTCAAGCACATCAACCTCCTAGTGACCATTTTCCTTCTTCACCCATTTCCTCTTCTTCCCTTTCTTCTTCCTCACCTACTGAAAGCCTTAACCCTAGTAACCATGAGGCTAAGAAGAAGAAGAAAAGGAAGAACATGAAGAAAAAAATAAGCAAGGGGGCAATCAACCAGTGACTGTCAGTCAATATGAGAGTGTTGATAACGTTGAAAAGCCTAGAAACATAGGTCACAAACCCAAGTTCCCTTGCAGGATTTGTAAGCGCAATCACCTTCTTAACCATTGCCATAGTATTTCAAAGGTATAAGAAGTGTGGTATCAGAATCCTCAACAACCTATCTCACTAGCCTTTGCAGGTCACACTGGTGATGGTCCATCGAATAGTGATGATAAGGTTGGGGGTAAAAAGGGTAAAGTTAGGTTCCTTGTAATTTATGCAAGGGAGGTCACTATAATTACATTTTCCCTCATATAGAGGAGGATTCACAGTTGTTGGAAGACAGTTCTGTTTCCCAACAACAACCTTTAGTTGCTTCCCAAGAGTCCTCCCCTA
This sequence comes from Larix kaempferi, assembly GCA_027924585.1. Lineage (NCBI taxonomy): Eukaryota > Viridiplantae > Streptophyta > Pinopsida > Pinales > Pinaceae > Larix > Larix kaempferi. The sequence continues at coordinate 13,715,259 of BSBM01000428.1, forward strand.
CCCAACATATGGTTGATGAAGTAGTCAATACGATTCAATCCTCAATTGACCCCACTCTTCCCTCGAAGAGTGAATCGAATGCCATTGATTTTTTCTTTGTCATTTCAGATTGTGTTGGACAAGGGGATGTTCCATCCATTTCAACAAAACTCCCTCTGAGTATCGAGGTCATTTCCTTTGATTGGAATAGTCTAGCAGAACCTCATCTTCCTTCGAGTATTCCCTTCCAGATAATTGTGCGAGTTGTTGATAGGGACATATATCACACTATCATAGATGAAGGGGCTTCTGTTAGTATTTTATCCTCAACTTCTTCGAAATCGTTAGATTCTCCTAAGCTTATTCTAGCCACTAATCATCCACTGGATTTTAATAGAATATTTAGTGAACCTTTAGAGATACTCCCGTTGGATTTTAATTAACTCCTTGGTAAATACTATGTCTATGCTATGAAAGCTGTTGTGTCCACACTTTTTTGAGTGATGCATTTCCCCCACGATGGGAGCATAATGACCATCGATCAAATTTTGTTTGTTATTCCCAATCATTGTATGACTGCTGACCATCTGAATTCCTTGAATGTTCCTTATGTTCAAGTGGTGTGCCACCCACCATAAGTTAATTATGTGGCATTATCTCATGTGTCTTCAATTGTTAATGAGAAAGAGCCCTCACTATATGCTCAACTTCTCTTAGTTTAGATACCGTAGTTGACATGGTGAGCCCTTCAATGGGGGAATTGGAGCTTGATCTCCCCCCTATTATCACTATTGAGTCTCTTGGAATGCATTCTTTCCATAGTTTTTTTCTTCCATCCGATGAAGATCTCTTGGAAGCCATGGATAAGGAAAACAATCATAGTTCGATTTCTGTGTCAAGCTTGTTAAAAAATGAAACGGGTGATCATGAGCATAGTTCCATTTTAGTTTCAAGCTCATTAAAAAATAAAATGGAAAACCATGAACATAGTTCACTTTTTGTGTCAATCTCATTAAAAATTGAAACAAATCCCCCTCCCATTGTGTTGAGTTTTCCAACATAATTAGTACTTGAACCTTCATTTCATCTGCCTCTGTAACTTGATTCTGTTTCTTCCTCCCGCTCCGGAGAACCTATTATTATTAGTATCCAAGAGTAAAATCTGGTGAACCATAAGAGTCGGGGGATGAAATGAAGCTTGGGGGTCATGTATCCAGCCTCTAAGCATCTTATTGGAGTAAAGCCGCTAGCTTTTGATAATCGTGCTGGGGGGAGAATTCCAACCTCTGGAAATCATGTTGGGAAAAAAACCTGTTAATGGGTATCACCGAAAGTACCGACCTCTGGATATCATGTTGGGAAGAAACCCTCCAATGGGTATCATTCTGAGCACAATTTATTTTTGGTTCCAAGCTCATTAAAAAATGAAACCTTAAGCATAGTTTATTTTATGTTTCAAGCTCATTTAAAAATGAAGCAGATGTCGTGAGCATAGTTCATTATCTGTTTCAAGCTGGTTAAAAAAATGAAGCAGATGTTCCAAGCTCTTTTAAAAATGAAACCTTGAGCATAGTTCATTCTCTATTGCAAGGTTTTTAAAAAATGAAGCATATACCCTGAGCATTCTTCTCACTTGTCTTCGAGCTTGTTAAAAACATTAAGAGGTGTTAAGATTAATTTTTACTTTTTTGTGCTCTGGTTAAAACGTGAAAAAGATTATGAGTGCTTTTGATACCATAGTATTGCTCGTTAAAAGTAAGGAAAAAGGTGTGTCTATCGAGCATATGTTTATCTCTTTATCTGGCCTTGGTAGACTATTTATGGAAAATGAACTTCTTAGAGTCTCCTTTAAGATCTTTTTAGATTCCCTAAACATGAAAATATTTTAGATTCAATTTGTATGTTTCACACTCGTAAAAGTATTTGAAAGGACGTCCGTTTGGTGATAGTTTACCCCCTTTTCAGACCATTTGGACTAATTACGAAAAAGAAACACTCTAGACAACCTCAGTTAGAATATTTCTCTCTCACTTTGTTTTATCCTTTTTCAGGTGAGAAGACTAACTTTTAAGAAAAAAATTCATTTGGAGTGTTCTTTCGATCTCTTTCAGACTCTCTAAATGTGAAAAGATCATCGAGTTTCCCTCCTTTGGACTCGTAAAATCAAACATCGAAGGTTCCTTATGGGACCAAACCCCTACTTATTTAGGTTCGTAAACAATATGATGAGGGAATCATCAAAGATGAGCTATACCGAGCATCT